>CM023103.1:88764071-93564071 GCA_013103745.1 Gardenia jasminoides
GGCCAAGAAGAGTGGATGCTGATTTTAAATGTTTTAGTAAGCGTACAATCGAGGGCCGGCCCTTCTGCGGACCTGTCAAGAGAGAATAATAATAAGCTAGTAGTATAGCAGCCAGCCAGCACGAGGTAATAAGGTAGTGTGAATTGTGAACTGTACACTCCTTAAATACACAACAGCTGATTCAGAACTGTCTATCTATATAAAGGCCTTGATTGTTGAGAAATATGACAGAAATAAGATTTTGGAAATGCGTACTATTTGCAAAAAATGAAATAATGGTAGGGGCATTCCGAGAATCGAACTCGGGACCTCTCGCACCCAAAGCGAGAATCATACCACTAGACCAAATGCCCGGATGATTGATTGTTTGTGCAATCAGTCAAACTCCTCCAATCAGAATTTTTAGCAGTTTGGGATTTTAACAAGTAACAATAATAATATAATAATGTATTTGGTGGCACAAATGAATGAGAAAATAAATAAAATCCTCTCTCGGCCTTGTGACCAAGTAAAATCAATTGCATTGGGAACTTGGGATTCCAATTGCATATTTCTCTAACAGCGCCACTGAGCTCTCTTAAATGGTTTTTTTCTTTTTCTTTTTTTTAATCGTTTTGGAAAAAGCATATCTTGCTTGCTGACTAGTTGGGCCATTCTAGAGTTGAAAAAGAGGAAGGCTGAGTCAGGGAAATGAAGTTACAATCGTAATTATAGTTAATCATTGCCTTCTACTTCACTTTTCTTGTCCCAATAATTTATTCACATACAAAAAATTTAAGGGCAAAACAAAAAAGCAACGAAAGAAAGGCTTTTTTTTTTTTTTTGAGGTATAAATGAACCAATAGCTGAGAATTCGAGATGCTTCATGATGAACGTGTTTATGTTCTAAGACTGAGGGTCTCCATTTTCCACTCCGGAACTACTACTATATTTCATATTGGAACTGCTTTTCAAATTGAAAAACTTGAAAGAATAATTAATTTTTTTTATAGGACAGCCACGTGCTGTTATGAGTTATGACCACAATTATGACCGTCAAACTTTGAACGGGACAATTAATTATGAGAATAGTCATAATTGTGGCTCAACGACATAATAATTGGAAGGGAACATAGAAAATGTAGTTACTACTAGTTCGTAATACCACTAATATTGCTTGTGACCTTGAGTCTCACGTGACAAAATGGGGAAAAAATAAATAAATACGATCTGATCTGACTAACTCAATGAGCACTCGATAAGAGGGTCAGGTTTTAGTTTCTTAGAAAATGATAGTTAATTTGAGAAGGTGTTATAATTCAAGGGTACAATAACCCCGAGTGTATATATTTACATGATAACTTAAATGTGATTTAAATATTCTTAGTGAGTTATATAAGGGATGCCCGTTAGAAAAATTCAAATGAATATATGAACTAGTTTTCTCATAACGCCTTTTTAGTCCTACAAAAATTCTAGACCAATGAAGGAAACAAGCTTTAGAAAAATGGTTCTCATGTGTTTGATGTTTGAAGGGGAAAATAAATTAAAAATTCTAAATGGCATTTGGATGCAGTTCATAATATTCTTTAAATCACCCTCGCTATTTAAGTAAGCCGTTAGAAACTATGAATTTGCTACGAGAGAAAATGTTGAGAAATTAGCTGACACTTCCTTTTTCACATATTATTTCCTTTCACCAGATCAGGTATCAAAAAGAAGCATAAGAAATTGGTAGTTTGGTGCCAAGTCTGAGGGATGGAATTGCTTTAAGTTCGGACAACATGATTACTGAATGGCGCCAATGTCCGACTCCCATGATTATCCCCCGCAAATTTCTGCAACCCACAAATTTCTTTTGCATTTCGTTCTCCCTTGAGCTCAGACATTAATGGAGAGGGAGAAACAAAAGGGGTCATAGAGGAAGATTAAAAGACCAACTAGAGAGAGAGAGAGAGGGAGAAAGAGAGTGGTTTCTTTCTTTCTTTCTTGGAAAGATCACTTCTTCTCTAGCCAGCTGGTTCGTTCTTGAACATAATAAAAGACTGGCAATTCCTTCATATTATTAAGGTTGGAAAATATGGCATTTGTTGGCACAACCCAAAAATGCACCGTCTGTGAAAAGACTGTATATTTGGTTGATAAGTTGGCCGCAGACAACCGCATTTACCACAAATCTTGCTTCCGCTGCCACCATTGCCAACGCACCCTCAAGGTAAACTTGCAATCTTGATCAACAGCTGTATTCTGAAATTGACTGACTCTTGAAACTGGATAAATCAATTAATGTAGTCCTTGAATTTGGATTGAGGCAAGTAGAAATGAGATACATATATGATCTTAGGCATGTTTTGGTCTAATATGCTTCGTGTTTTGTTGGTACAGCTTGGTAACTTCAATTCTTTTGAGGGGGTCCTATACTGCAGGCCTCACTTTGATCAGCTGTTCAAGCGAACGGGCAGTCTTGAAAAGAGTTTTGAAGGTACAAGTGACTGTAAATTCCAGGCCAAGTTTCATGTCAAATGTTTCTAATGAATTACTATTATATTTTTGTTTTTTCTGATTTTTTTTTTGAGTTTGTTATCATTTTTTCTAGGAACGCCAAAAATTGTGAAACCAGAAAAGCCTGTGGACCATGAGGTATTCTTTGTTCTTCACAACTCGGATCCCTCTGGAAGAGGGTGAATTATCAATTGCTGCGCTTTGGGCGGTTCCAAACATTTCTTTATTAGCGTTAACTAACTTTATTTTAAGTCCTTAGCTTTAGTTCTCATATTTCTGTGCTATCAACTGCTAATCTCCAACCCACATTTATTTACCAGAATGCGAACAAAGTCTCAAGTCTCTTCGTGGGCACCAGGGATAAATGTATTGGATGTGACAAAACTGTCTATCCAATTGAGAAGGTATACAGAAACTGCAGAAAAATCTCTTTTCCCTAATGTGATTAATATCATAAGCCAAATCTAAGAATTTCTGGCTAGGAACTTGATCTGCAGAGTTTAGTCATCGATTATTATCAACACTTTTATGACTTGCAAGACATGACAATAGCTTATATCACAGACGTGTGTAATCTGTATTTTTTTCCCCCTCCAAGGTCACTGTCAACGGAAAGCCATACCACAGAAGTTGCTTCAAATGCACTCATGGGGGTTGTACAATAAGCCCATCAAACTATATTGCACATGAGGGAAAACTGTACTGCAAGCACCACCACGTCCAACTCGTCAAGGAAAAAGGCAACTACAGCCAGTTGGAAAATGACATAGACAAGGAGCCATCACTTCCTGCTCACATGGAAATAGCTGCAGAATCATAAGGCCATGAGGAAAATATATTTGCTAAATTGATCTCTCTCTCTCTCTTAATCTCTCTGTCTCTTTACCCTCGGTGGTGAGCATGGTTTGCTAACTTTGTTGTCCTGGATGACCTTGTATTGGGGGGATGAGTTTTATGCAGAACTTTCGGTCTCTAGCCATGTGGGGTGTATTATTTGTCCTGAGGTTGTGGTGTGAATTTGCAAGCAGTTCTTGAGTTGGTTTACATTCTCTATTTGCTTAATAAGATGTACATAAGCGTTGCATGCAAACTTTATTCCTTTATGTGAATAACATGGCTAGCCCCGTGCCCATGCAATATGCACGACTATCCGACAATTCACCAGCGGAGGGTAAATAGCTACAGGCTGCAGAATAATTAGATAAGCTGCTTTTACGTTTAGTCTAAAAATATTCTCTAATTCTCACTGCAACCTTTCATCCTTCTTCGACTTTCAACCGAGAACAAAGACACAAAAAAGGAGGATGGTAGACTATGAGCCGCCTGACCTCAATCTGAAGATGGCTAAATGCAGGTCCGTCAGCCTACTTTTGCCTGCCAGAGATGCCAAACCTTGAGAGGTACAATCTGCAAATCTTTTAACAAAAGAACCAAGAAAACGCCTACTTTTGATTGTGTATGTGCAATTCCACGCATTCAAATTACCAAAACCAGAGTAATTGAAGCCCCAGCTGTTTACAGTTAACAAATAACCCATTTTAGAAGCCACAATTTCCACCTCTTAAATCTAACTTAGCAAGTAGCAACTGAAATCTGGGATGGGACACATGAAAAAATATGCCACAATAACTAGACGATTGAAAAGGGTTTCTCGTAATATCACTTACCTTCCTTGAAGTTTTTAAAATCTCACTTACCTACCTTATCAATTTGACAAGATTAGATATTCCTATCAAAAGTCACAAATTGACAACATTATCCTTAATCTTGATAACTATTTAACTAAAAAACCAAACCAAAAATAAAATTTTCAAACAAAAATGTATATTTAAAAAAATTACTATTTAATAATGATCCATATTTCTTTACATCGAGGTCGCGCTAGGATAACAAAGGACATGGATAAATTAAATCTAATCAAAATCAATCACTTAAGAGGATTTTGGTGACAAATTAACATCTTAAAAAATTTCATCGACAGTTATAATTAAGAAATTCAAAAAAATTTAGAAAATATGTTTTAATACATGATGTAGTTTAAGTTGTATTGATAACTAAAATAATCTCTTTATGTATATAAATTTTTCATAGTGTGATTTTTTCAATGTGTAAATTTTACTTTTATTTCAATATAACCAAAATATATAGTTTAAGTCAAGAATTTTAGACCTTATAAAAATTTAGCCTTGATTTTATTTTTTATTTGTTGTCGTAAACTTCATAAGTAGGATAATACAAGGGAAGTATTGGAATAAAAGTTTTATTTTTATTGCATTTCTTTCAAAGGGGTTACAATATTACAAGAAATGTCAATTCAAGGGAGGTAAGTGAGATTTTGAAAACCTCAAGGGAGCTTAGTGATATTATTATAAATCTCAGGGAGGTTTCTGAAATTATCCCTTGAAAAAATTATTCAATATTGACAAAGAAAGCCAGCCTTCATTTTACAAATAAATTAACATACTATTCAAGAAATATTTACAAGGATTATATTTACAACATTTCAACTTATATCAGAAACGATATCAAAGAATTGCCAGACCACTGTACCGTATGCAGTAACATTGCCAAGTAAACCTGGTGCCACAATACATCATGTTAATAAATATACACAAACAAGTTGGAAGAACCATACCATGTACAAATTGCAAATTGTATGTGTCAATTCATCACCTATAGCAAGACTGAAACTCAACCAAAGATCCAAATGATGAGGCTATCCCAAATTGTACAATGTATCATTTCCCTGTGCAAGAACTCTTTAACTTCTTGTTAGGCGCTCTTTACATAATTGAGCTGCAAAAAGCAAGAGGTCCACCATCTCAAGTCCAGCAGCAGAGACAAAATCTACTGTCTTATTACTAGAATTTGCATCAGTTGAACCCATTGCTTCCTTGAAACGGTTAACCTGTGATTCTACATCTGCCTCAGCTGACCAACTGATTGGAAGTGAGCTACCAAGAGCAGTTTTAACCAATCTGGCTTCTGTAATGACATCATAGACAGCTTCTGCCAAACCAGTATTTGTGCCTTCTAATACAGCTGACTCATATGCCTAGATATTTTGGCAAGATAAAGTTCCCAAATCAAAAGTGGAACACCAAAAGAAACCATAAATAAATGATTTCCCATTCCACAGGGCTAAAGTTTCGCTCCCCAGAGAGAGAGAGAGAGAGAGAGAGAGAGAGTGTGTGTGTGTGTGTGTGTGTTCTTGTTCTGTCAGTGACATCATTGTTAAATAAAAGAGACAAATTTCACGGATTTCAGTAAATGTAAAACTGCCTCTTAATTATTAGAATAATGGCCACAGAAGTTACCTTCAAGAGTGCAAGATGAAGCTTACGTACTGAAGAGGTTAGATGCTCCATACTTTCCAGGCTCTCCCGGAGAGCTGCGTTTTCAATCTTTATCCTGGAAACAAGAACAGACGAAAAGAAAAAAAATGTAAGCAGACTTTCTTCAAATGTCATTTGCCTAACTACCATGCTTGTCAGCAATAGTAGAGCCATAATTTTTCCCATCAGTGTAAGCCACTAAAATAAAGTGTTAGACAAATTCTTCCATGAACCTTGCAACATCCACACTAGAGGTGGATTTTTTTTGGTTGAAGTTCCCCTCATAATCCAGATGAGTATCAGCATTATCTGTGTCAGAATCAATATTACCAACCCAGTGTCTCAGATAAGTCTTCTTCAGCAAATTTTTTAATTTTCCATCCCTATCCTGAACTATCCTTTGTCCCCCAGTTGCAGCACAGGCTTGGCCTTGTCTTTTATCTTGATTACCATTCCTGCATGATTTTTTCTGCATTTAGTATATTTGCCAGGATGGAAAAATATTAGCAGTTAATACCTAGGAGGATGAAGCAACTATGCAAGGCCAACTTGACTCCCTTAAATTTATAACCAGCCAAACACCTATACAATCCAAAGCTGCATTGTTTGTAGCAATGCTGTACATTGTGAAATCAATATTCCAGTAACCTGCTACTATATCTTTACTGAAAATCTATGATAGGATTCCAACAGAACTAACAAAATATTCATCATCTGACATGGCAAATACATCATCTGACATGGCAGATATTTCTATATGTATCTCATCTACAATCACAATGTCACTAATATGTTTTGAGGTAATGCTATGTCCCCAATATAATATCTCTTTGCACATTGATTAGTGTCACGAGCAATCACAAGTCTGATACTGTAGTCAATTTCCTTGGCCACACTAGTGACCAATTTTTCATTTCCCATTTGCTGTTTCTGGGGTTTTTTCCCCTTTATTTTTTGGGGCGGAGTGGGATCTGGGGGGCGTTTCCAGTGGTGGAAGTAGAAGAGCTCAACAGAAGGCATATGACAGGGTTGGCAGCAGATGGCATCTCAGATGAGTCAATTTAGTTTGTTCAAGATGGTTAGGAGTTCAGAAATGTGTGAAAATCTTAAAAGAAGCTTTCTAACAGCTCCAGATCTACAAGGGATAAAGTTATTCAGAGGACAAGCTAAATCTAATGTTCAATATAGCACAGCTTGTTTCCTGCAAGGAACTCATGTCAATTATTAGAAATTAATTTTGGAGGGTTTGACTGAAGCAAAAGTTTACAAATCCTAAGCAAGTTTAAAGTATCAAATTCTTGGCCAATCAACTAAAAACCACTTACTTCAGTTTAATATCAGAAAGTCACGAACCAGTCAAAGTCAAAAGCCCCTATACAAACCCCAGTGACACAGAAAGGCTCTCCAAATATCATGAATGTGTTTGGATGGGAGATTACTTGGGACAGTTTTTTTTAAAACTGTAGCACTTTTTTGATGTAATATATGTGAGATAAAAAGGTAGTTGGAAAATGTGTTTATGATGCAAGCAAATAAAATTCTGCAAATAATAAACCATCCAAGCAAATAAAATGTATTATCCTTTTCTATTCGTGGAAAAAGATGCTCAATTAACTTACTCTTGAAGAACTTGGAATTCTTGCTTCAGCTGTGCAAGCTCCATAAGAGCTTTCACCTTTTCGTTTGTAACCTAACCAACAAAGATTCAGCTCAACTACAGACTTAATCATCATGAAAGGAAATAATATAAACATGCCAAAAATGATATCAAGGATGTCATAATTGTGTCTCCCAATGGATCCAATCTGTCTAAGCCAGATGCTTTCATGTTTGACACTGAATCAGTTGCAACATTTTGTCCCCTAGGCCCCTCCCAGTAACTAAAAAATCTAATAAAGCTATTTTCTATACAAAAACTTGCTGGAAACACACACACACACATATCTACAGACACATAGCAGAGCCACATTAAGAAACTCAAAGCTTTCCAGCTCAAGAACCCATATGTTGTGATAGTGGTAGTAGTGGTAGCAGCAAGGAAAGACTAAGTGGGGAAATAATTACTTGTAGTAGATTTCTCTTAAGTTCCTCAATCTTTTTCTGAAGAGCTATGTTCAGATTTCTCTCTAACAAATGTCTTTCTTCTTCTTGTGAAAGAAGCAACAGTACTGCAACCTGTATAAATATAGATCAGATATTAGCAGAAAAGTTCTTGAAGTTGAAAAAGCATGGACTAAGAGAATGATTGTTCAACCTTCTCTTGCAGTGCCTGAGCAAGGGCTTCAGAGGCATCCCCAGTTTTGACAGCAATTGCAGTTGTGGCACCAGCATCATCCCTCTGCAACAGATTGGAAATACTTAGTCCTCAAAATTCTGTGCTTCAATCCATTTGAGGAGATTCAATATGAGACAGACAAATAATTTAAGTGCTATCACTTAGTCACAAATTGCTCATATATCCTCTTAAAAATCTACTTCAGGAGGGACAAACTTAACAAATTATTTGCTCCATGGGCTGGAGAATTCAGCAAAATAGGGAAAATTACCCAACCAATTTAACAAACTTTTTGACTGGGAATCTCTTTTTAATTCCTTATCCCTAGACTCCAAATGGCAACAAATAAATATATAAATATAAAAGCCTCCACAAAAGGGGGGGAAAAAAGAAGAAACAAAAGCAAGCTGATGAAAATGTGTAAAACTTATGTTTCAAGTTTAGAATCCCAACCCATTTACAATGTTTCATGTTTCTTCTCACTTTCCCTAATACTGAAACATAATGTCATTCACACGTCTGTTCCACTGTCAATATTTTGAAGTTATCCTCTAAAATATGATATGATTTTCCAATGACCTCCCAAGGATAATGTATCATTCAGAATAAAGGTGCCTTTCGCTTTTCATTAGAATGCTTCCAATACCATCCTACTTTTCTTTTTCAAAGTAACATCTGAGTGCACAAGAAAGCCTTTCAGATAGCTATCAACTTAGGATAACAGAACAAACAAATAATTTAAGAGTATAATATATGATGCAGGTCGAAGAAAATCTGTAGATGTAGAGAAAATGAGATAAAGAAATAAAGCATACTTCACCATCCAGAAACTTGCCTGAGAAGTTGAAACCCAGCTTACATCATTATTTACATGTACATCTCGACAATCACTTTCATGTAACTCTACATCTTCTGCCTTAGAAGATCCGACACTTTGTTTGCCACTTAATTCAAGCTGCCTGAGCTTTTCTTCAACTTCAATAATATTGGATTCTAGAAGGGAATACCCTTCATCCAGTAAATTCATTACATTTGTCCTGTGCTTGGAATGGTAATCAAGCAGTGCCGATATAGTATTCTCGATCTTCTCCAGTAAAAGAACCTGGAAACACCAAAATGTTCATCAAATTTGAAGAATTCAAACAACTGATTATAGGCGATGAGACTATCACAATTTTCTTACTTTCTCCTTTTCCAAAGTGAAAACTTTCCTCTTCAGATGACTTTCAATTTCCAGTCCCTAAAAACAGAAAGTACAAAAAAAAAACAAAAAACAAAAAACAAAACAAAACAAAAACACTTCAAAAGTGAGCAGAACAACATAGCAAAAGCCATTGAACGTAATTTTTCCTTACAAAAGAGAAAAAATATGAGAATGAACAAGAAATGTACCACTTGCAGCTTTCTATGAAAACTATCCAAAGACTTTCTCAGCGTCTCTACTTCTTGTTCCAAAGCACTCTGTCCAAAGATAAGTTAATCAAGTTGCACAAAGTTTTAAAAAAAATGAAGTTGCTTTATAAAATACAATTGTTGATAGCACGAACATAGAGAAAACCAACTTTTAAGTTCAGCAAAAGAATATAGTGATCCCCATTTGCAAGAGAAAGAGTGAAGCACATATCACTGTCTTGTGAAGATAAGATGAGAATTACATTATAATCTGATCTGGCAGTAAAATTGTAAACCTTTTATTTATTCCCAACAGAAGCAACAGATGCTCGCAATCAGACCTATGATTTAATTGATCTGCCTATCAAGAACAACACTAAGAATACAGCATATCCATGTATACCTATCACTTTATAAGTGATGTAACTCCTGTATTCTCTAACTGGCCTAACAAAACCAAGGCAAAAGCATAATCACTCATGTTGTTCTTAGATCTACCTACAAGAACTGCACAATTATAATGTTCATAAAATTGATTAAAGAATCCTAGAAAATTATAAGCTTGAAAAGACAAGGAAGCCATCTTTTGCAACACATCATAGTATTAATTACAACAAGGAAGAAAAAGGCCACGCTCAATCTGGCAAGTTTTTCGTGCTTATCTATTTGACTAGCAGTCAATCCAATTCAAGGCATGTGCAAGTTCACTGAGCTAATCAATTTTGGCATCATCTGGAAAATTAAAGCTTGACCTAAATCTCAAAATCAGTATAATTTCAGCTCCCACTAGAAATTTAAGTGTGAAATTCAAAAGAAAAATACATAGAAAATATGTTGTAACTGAGGAAAAAGGTGAAATTACACGAGAATTTGTAAACAACCCCACCAAAATTTCAAAGACTCCTCTTTCCTTTTCCCATAAATCAAATGAATTACCTTGGAGATAATTAATCTACCACCATTTAGAATTGACTGTTGATGATTAACTCTCTCTCAAAAGCTATCAATTACCTTTGTGTCATTGAAATGGTCTCTTTAAACATGGGATTTTTCTTTTCACTGAAGATGAATGAATTATCATGAAAACGATAAAGAAGAGCAGAAAAGCAGAAGATAGAGACTGCAATTACATTTCTGTCCTTGATACAATGATCAGATCAAATTGGTACCAGTCATTCAGAGCAAAACTAAGCTAAGATTTCAGTGCATCTGAACTCACAACATATTTTGAGGTGGATGCTTCTTCCTGATTACAAAAAGTCCACATTTCTGTAGAATCATTCAAAAGATGCTCGCACTTATCTTCCCAGCTAGTGTCCTCAAAAACCTTCAAGGTCTGCTGTCTGATGGCATAAAATTTGTGAATAACCTGTCACATATCATCAAAACCCAAGCCAAAATTATGGATTATAGAAATCTCAGCCTTTTCAGTAAGATTTAGGCCTAAAGTACGTCATGTTGAAACTAAAACCAATTAAAACACGAAACAAAACAAGCAAACAGGTATCAGTCTCCAAAGATGTCACACTGTCTACTCTGTTAACTCTAGCAAGAAATTATAATAAGATGTCCAAAGGTACACTATTATTGTTATATTACACACTCCTCACGTGCCGTAATAGCCAACCTGCAATAAAGGACTATGAACTTTGGTTCTTATCTTGATGCCCAGCTATGCATCTGAAATTCCAAAAGTTTTCTCCATGTGATTCATTTGTACCAATTCCTTGCCGTGTGTGAACAGAAAGATTTCATTCAGAGGACAATAAAGTTAACTACCTTTCTGAAAGAATCAATCTGTTTCTCATGTGTTTCCTGATCAGCCTTTGCTGCAGCTAGGAGTTTCTTTTCTTCAAGATATTCGCAAGTGAGCTCTTCAATCCTATCCATGGCAGAAACAACAAAACTTCAACTGATATGATTCAATGAAAAAGAAAATGTAAGCATGTTTGAGTTGCCAGGCACACCATGAGAGCAAAACATGTTTAATCAGTTGATAACATGCCCAGTACACTGTATTTGGGCAGAAAAAAGAAATCTGGCAAAATAAAACATCAAATCAATTTTTAAAATACCTCTTTTTGTAATTGTTCAATTCCAGTGATGCAAGCTCCTCTTTTTCCTTTGCTTTCTCCGCCTGTAACAGCAACATAACGTACTGTTAACCACATCATGATCAATAGCACATAGAGAAAAAGGGCAAATGTGTGGCTTATGTGTTGTTCTCATGCAGCTACCACTACTGAGACAGAAAATTTAATATATCACATTTCTAAACACAATTCCTCTCAAGAAGAAGACCAAAAAAATGATGCTCCTGCTACTGCTGGGTATAGAGGTCTAAATGAACATAGCTTTAACCCTTCAAGCAGAGAAGCCATTGTGTATTCAGAACCATGACCTCTTGGTCAGAGTAAAATTAGCTAAGTACAGAAAATATTGTTTATAGGTATTTCTGTACTAATACATAGTGAAGTCCTCATCAACACTACTCCTTTTTTCTTCCATTTTTGAGAAGAATAGAAAAAGACAGCCATTTTAGCCTTACACAAACAAGCTGATGCAGAGTCTCCTTCATCATCTATATTCACTATCACACATCATGACTTCTAGTGAATAGTCATGAATACAAAAGACAAAGATAAAGACCATTACCTCCACAATCGCATTGTCCCGCTCAGCAAAAGAAGCTGCAACACAATTTTGGAAGAACTTAAGCTGCTTCTCCGCTTCTATATTCTGTTAAAAATTATTCAAGTATAAAGCACAAAAGGATCATGCATAAGTAATCTGCGAGATAATTCACAGTGATAAGCATCTATAAGACATTAAAATCCCATGGCGGATTAATAGCTTTCAACAAGAGTCTGAAACATATAAAAATCATAGAGAACTCGTTTGTATTTGTGGGGTTATGAGGGTGTTTCAGATTTAGAGAGAGACCTTTGAGACTTCAGCATTATGTAGCTCTGCAAGTTGGCTCTGAAAAACAGCAGGTAAACATGTAAGTTGGTAGGAGTGAACTGCAGTTAGTGTTTATATAACATTACCAAATCTCACTTTTATATGATATGCCTCAGAAAGCTCATCTTGAAGATTCTGATTCTCTCTTGTACATACAGCTAACTTCTTTTTCAAGCTCTCAATCTCCTGCTCCAGCGCAGCTGTCCTAATTGGCAAAAGTGTGAAGGAAATCTCTCACTTCATAATCCAGAGACGACTACACAAGACCCCAACAAGGAGAAGGTTTTAATGCAGTGAGAATTACAAACATTTTACCGCTGAAAGTGCATTCGAGTAGCCACTCCCAGGTAGCTAGGTCCAGCTTGTTGCATGCACAACTGTTCAATATCTTTGTGTAATTCATCACGCTCTGCAGGAAGAATTTCAAGATAAAATCAGCTTGGACAACACAGAACTTGAGGCAGCAGAATCTCATGCAGAGACTCCATTTTAATTTGTGAATTATACAGAAGTTTGGAGTTTTCTAAATAGGTGGCACATGTATTGGCATTTATCTAATCAACCTTGCCAAAGAATATAGCCAGCAACATACCTCGTTCCAACTGTTGGATGCGAGCAATCAAGGACTGGCTGTTATCCAAGTTTTCGTCCATTTGATTTAGCTGCAGAAACAATTATGTCACATTAGATTACGAATAGAATATACAATTTTTAAGTCTTGCAGAAGCCGAATTCTCCAAAGTGAACAAAGCAATAATAGGCGACAATCAAAATACCAGCGCAGGTGGGGAGGGGGACGAAGGGTGGTGGGGACGGGGGAGGGCTTGACCGGAAGTGTATTACCTGAAAACGGCAGAGGCCTCCGTAGTCCGAAGAAGATTCTTGGAAGCAGAATTTTTGGCTTTTTGGCTTCCTTCTTTTTTGGCTTTTTGGCTTCCTTCTTGTCTTGATCTTCTTCGCTCCTTTGCCAGCGGGATGTGCCGGAAACACTTCATTAGCTAAAGCAATGATGGATTTACTACTTCATTAATTAATTATACATTTGGCACCAAAGGCGTGGTTTTTCATGTTAATGACATAATGCACATAGTTGCTTCATTTAACATTTGAACTTTTATATGAATTTTTACCAATCAAACCTGCAGTAAACCTTTGAATTTGACAGGAAAAAAAAAAAAAAAAACTTTTGTTTTCGACTTAAGTTTCACTTTAATAGATACTCCCTCTGTAGCACTGTGATATAATCTTGATTTTTTCTTTTTCCACACAATCTAACAAAAATCAATTAACTTTTTTGAAAGAGCAAATCTAGCCTGCTATGTTCCTAAAATACCCTTACATTTATATTTGTAATATAACTAACCACGGCACCTTTACATTTATGACAACAACAATACTAATAAAAAAGTTGCACCATTTAAAACATGAATCAAAGTAATTAATAAATAAGGTGGATTATATTCATCGATAACAAAATATATTAAGTAAGAGCATTTTAAAGAAGTTAAAAGTTAATTATATTCTTCAATTAGAAAATGAACTATAATTTAGGATAGAAGAATAAGGAAAATAAGACTACCAACATGGGATGAAAGGAGTATAAAATTCGAAATCTTCTCGTAAATAATTTGGGGCCTGTTTGGCAGCTGAGTTTTTTAGGAGTAGGTATAAAACTCTACTGTAGCTTACTGTAGAAGTTGTAGAAAAAATTTTTGGAAGTGAAGTTTTGTATGTGTTTTGGGGGTGTTATATTAAAAACTTTGGGAGTTTTTTGAGAATTCTTGCAGATAATGTAGAAAACAAACAAGTTTTATACAAACTTGCTAAAAAATTGCATTAAAACTTTGGAAGTTTTTTTAAGGTTCCTGTAGCAAAAGCAGGTAAAAAACTAGCAGCATACAAACCTGGCAAAAAACTCTGCTGCCAAACAAGGCCTTGAATTGTTTACAGATCTCACTTGTCTAATTACCGAAATAAGTGGAATTTCAACACAGTTTCTTCGTTACGTTTCAAAACATTATGCAAAATAGGAGATTCTATTTATATATGACATGTAATTGGTTTGTGCCAAACATTTTTTACTTTTCCACCAAATGTGGGGTTTGGTGAACAAAATCAAAACTAAGGGCAAAATAATTAAGGCTTCATTTAGATCGAGAGATTTGATAAAAATTTTGAAATCCTCTAAATCACAACTTATTTGGTATTTAAAATATATTTTGATAATTAGTGAATTACAAATTCAAAAGTTTCTTAAATAATCTAGTCTACTATGTTCCAAAAATCCCCTTACATTTAAAATATATTTGACTGAATGTCCAATAATTTGTCAGGTCTCTCAATCCACAAGATTTGCCAAAAAACAGTCACAAAATGTGAAATAAATTTTTAATAAAATGCACATAACTTATTAATGAGTTTCATAATTACACTTTGTGGTAAAGTATTTACATAGTAAACCATAGCTTACAATTGATGCAACCATTTTACACAGGGCTCAAAAGTCGGAGCCAAGTGCAAGTACTAACCAATTTTATAACTTAAAAAAAGTAAAAAAAAGGTAGTAGCAGTAAGAGGTAACCAAAGGCGGTGCAACTCAACCACGCCTTCATGAATGCCAAATAAGGAAGGGATGCCGATATCTGTGTGTACAGTATAACGTATAAAAATGGGGCACAATTTCAAGCTATTCAAATTTCGGAATTCAACTTATCAAATCGATTAAGCTTTTACATCTTGGAATCCACTTTGGTACGTCTCTCATCCTCATTCTTACGCGATTTACGTTTCCACTCTATTAAAAATCCCGATTATTTTTTATTTGATCAGCTAGGGTTTCCATTTGCCTTTGTCAGTTCCCAATTCTAAAAGAAATTCATTCTTTTGTGTGATCTGGGTTTCTTCAACTTATGTGCTTTTACCTGAATTACGTCCTAGATTTGATTTTTTTTTATCTTTCCTTTTGATCGAATTTCATTTCTGATTAGTGTATGTAGACGTCTTTTTTCTTTTTACAAGAGAAACGTTGGGAATTCAATCTAGAATGAGTTTTCTACATTGATCCTTCTGCCTTTTGTTTCAGAAAGGTTTGCCATGTGTACAAAAAGTTAAAACTGGTATGAGAATGGATTGTTTCAGATGTGAGTAGCTTTCTGCGTTTAGTGATGGCTGTGTTGACAATCAAACACTTTGGGCTTCTTATTACTGCAGGAGAGCGGTGATGTTAGTTTCGTTAGCTGGTTGGTTACCATGTTTGGAGTGCATTCATCATAATCATGTGGAAATGTTTGCTGTATAATGTACCAGGACCATTTCTTTTTTTTTTTCCCCCCTGAATTTGAAGTAATTAGCTGAATTTTTTTTGTTATTAAGGTTGCTAGAAGGGGCGTCTACCAATGCTATTCCTGTTAAGTGAAGTCAGTTCTGTGTTTATGCATTCTTTCTAGGGGTTGCCCAAAGATCACATGCTTATTCAGGGTTGATCATGCGTGAAGACCTTTCATTGTGTTTTTGCTCCAAAGCTATGAGACAAAGTTTTATGTCTTTAGCTTGGATATGCACTTTTTTCTGTATCTAGCCAAGTTTTATATGACTTTGCGGGAAGAGTTTTTGAGCTAAATACAGTTTCTGGTGTTATGGAGCTCAATCTATTTGATGCTTTTAAATAATCGTAAGTTTGTTATGTATTCTTGTGTCTTAGTGGAGATGCGCCTTGGTTAGGTTTGTGGGTGTATGATTTCGACAGCTTCTTAGTTGAATACTTATGGGGGCACCAAAGCAGAAGTGGACTCCAGAAGAAGAAGCAGCTCTCAAAGCTGGAGTCCTTAAGCATGGTCCTGGCAAGTGGCGCACAATTCTTAAAGATCCAGAATTTAGTGGAGTCCTGTGCCTGCGTTCAAATGTAGATCTCAAGGTACTAATCTTCCCCTATTTTTTGTTATGTCAGCTTATATTATTGAAATAAGTAAATATATTGTCCTTAGGGGCCTAATACCTGTTGGTTATGTGCATCTTTTTTGTCATTTGGATTTGTCTTATATGGGTTGTATGCAGACTTTGACTTGTAGTTTCTGATATTGATTAGGACAAGTGGAGGAACATGAGTGTGATGGCAAATGGATGGGGTTCTCGAGAGAGGGCAAGGTTGGCACTTAAAAGAATGAACCAGGCTGCTAAACAGGATGATAGCCCTATGGCCATCAGCAATGTAGGTCAGAGTGATGATGATAATGTTGATCCAAGGCCTCATGCAACCTCTAGTGGCTCTCCACAGATTGGGAGTTCCAAAAGATCAATCATAAGGTTAATGTGTCAATAAAGAGCATCACAGTCTGCTTCTTTTGGGTTTGTGAGAAACAGCTTGTGTTCAAGATGAATATCTAGTTTCTAGCACTTAATTGTGACTTCTGCTTATTATTTGTCCCTGTGATTGTATTGTAGCTATGGATAGATATATGAATCTCACAATTGCTCTATGGTATTTGCGCTCTTGTAAGGGGTTCACAATTCATGGCATGATTAGATTCACTTTTTAGCAATATCTTTGTTTGGAAAGCATTCCTTACTCATGGATATTTCATTCTTTTCATTTTTATTACAGGTTGGACAATCTTATAATGGAGGCTATAAACAACCTGAGGGAGCCTGGTGGTTCTAACAAGACAACTATTGCCGCATATATAGAGGTTTTTATCTTAGATATTTCAAGAACAATACTCCAAAATACCACATTACTGAAAGTAAAACTCATCATAGTTGTTATGTTGCTTTATTGGCCTTCCATGTCAAATATATTTCTAATTTTCCGGAATTTGGTTCCCAGCAGATGGCCTCAGGATAGTTTATCAAAAAATTGTTTTTTTATTCATGCCACTGCTGAAGTTTATCTACAACCACATTGTCTTTTAGTGTTGCTGTTCTTGACAGATCTGCATGACATGTTTACTAGGTGGTCTTTAGTTACACGTGAAAAGGGAAAACGGAAAAATAGAGTAGGTGTGAACCTGTGTCTTTTGCACTTTTGATGGTTACTATGTTGTGTTACTAAAGAGGAAGGAAATAATGGGTCTCGCAGTTATTTGGAGCTACCTTAATATGTCTTACCTTCTCCTAAGTACTGTTTCTCTTCCACTTCTTTCTCCACAATTTTCTTTGCAGTCTAAGCCATTTACAAAATTCACTTGGTATCATGTTTCAGAACTGTTGGTGTTCAAGCCAAGCTAACATAATAAGGAACCAAGTCTGTTTCTCTTCAAGAAGATTTTTTAATTTGTTTCTCTTTCATCTGGTGTAATCAGAAACTCAATTGCATTTTTATTAATTCACCTGGGATAGCCTACATCTTTAGTGGTTCGACATGCAAAAGGACCATGTGAATCTTTTCTTGCTTGAAATCAAATTCAATTACAATATCCTGTGTGGAAGTTTAGGATGACGACAAGGACCTCCTGTCTGGTTTCTAGACATATCGTGGAATCCCACATCATGATACTGGTTAGCTCTCGTTTCTGACAGTAATGCAAGTTTGGAAACTTTATTCGCTTGTTTCTGACAGTAATGCAAGTTTAGGAACTTTATTTGCTTGGAAAAGAGTTCCATGGCACAGTGCATGTAATATAATGCAATGTATGCTTAGTTGTTGGTCAAAGGAATGAAGAAATTTTTCTTCTGGTAATTGGTTGTAATTGGAACTGTAGTAATAGCCCATGTAAAAATGGATGCTTAATGTTGGATTTTATTGAAATTGTTAAGTACTTGCACAAAGCAAACTTGTTAAGAATTTTTCTAAAGTTTTCTATTTTCTCATCTGCCTTAAAGGATGAGTACTGGGCACCTCCAAACTTCAAAAGGCTACTGTCGTCTAAGTTGAAGTACTTGAGTGCAACTGGGAAACTCATAAAGGTAGATTTTTTGTTCCGAGTGCTTCCCCCGCGGAGTTGTCTTGCCAAATTTGTGTTTGAGAAGCTAATTGGTTCTAGGTGTTACATGTTTTGTCCTCATAGATGAAACGAAAGTATAGAATAGCACCATCTTCAGCATTATCTGACAAAAGACGAAAGCCTTCCATGCCGCTCATGGAAGGACAGCTTGAAGGAAGGCAGAGGGTTTCGCCTATCATTGACCAGGATGAAATGGGTGCCTTGACTAAATCTCAGATTGATTTAGAGTTAGCTAAAATGAGGAGTATGACACCGGAAGAAGCTGCTGCAGCTGCTGCCCAAGCAGTTGCTGAAGCAGAAGCTGCCATAGCAGAGGCTGAAGAGGCTGCAAGAGAAGCAGAGGCAGCAGAAGCAGATGCAGAAGCAGCACAGGCGTTTGCTGAAGCAGCAATGAAGACACTTAAAGGGAGAAGTACCCCGAGGATGGTATGACCTTTAAAGTAGTCTGTTTTTTAGGCTTAGCTTGATTATACCCTTGAGTTGCTAAATTTTAATGGGCGGGGCTTTTTTTTCCTTTAGTTTGCAAACTTGGTTTCATTTGCTCTCGAACTTGACTTCATTTTACAAACTTGTTTTAATATTTCAAAATGAAGTTCCATATCTGTTCTTGCAGTTGCAAGGCTACATCTTCTTGTTTGTGCACTGGTTATAACTGTGCCTGCAGAAACTGCAGGGAATAACAAAGAATAACTGAAATGGTTTTCCTGGGTTTTGCTCTTGTAAGACACGTATTCTTGATTTGAGGATAAGTATTGAAATGAAACAGAAGATTAAGTTTTTGTGTTCAATTACCTAAGGAGAACTGCTAAGGGTTACTGGGTTATGGTTGGCTAGGTGATCCCAGAGATTATGAATGGTGTTCTTATCCTTAGCTATATCTTTTGCTCTTCTATTTTTGTCATAAACAGTTATTGGCTGGTCATCTTTGTCCTATCTTAATCTGTATTCTGTCGTCATTTCTGTTCAGCAAAATGAGTTTCTACGCTATTAGCATGGAGATAACTGCATTAATCTTGTTTCAATGAATCTGCAGATGATTCGTGCATGAATGATAAAGCTTTTGAAGTGGATGCATCGAGATTTCCCAGTTGAAACTTTCTTGAGACCCATTGAAATTATTGTACTGTTTCTCATGCTTGACCTGTAGCTGTAAATATGGCAAAATATTTCTCACTGAGCTGTGAATGTAGGATGTAGCTCTACTAGGAAATCCGGCGAACTAGACTGGCATAAAATTCTTCTGTTGCTTATTCAGAATGTTGTAGGCAACTGCATATTTTATGAACTTTTTTCTTTGAGGCTGGCGTATCCTTGTGTTGGAAGCTTAGACAGCTTGCAGATTTCGTGGTAGAATGTACACACGAACAGAGAGAGTTAGAATCCAACATAAAAATCTGGAATTCTTCAATTTGTGTTAATTCTGCTCATTGGATTTCTCAGATGGAAATGATGATAATTTCCAAGGGCTTCTTTTCGCTGAGCAAGCAGCTTGTTTAAGTCTAAGAAAGACGCATTTGATTGTGTAGACTTCGGGTTAATCCAATTTCTGGATTGGCATCCCGTGGGAAAGTTTACGAAACCAAAATGGGCAGGCCGCTAGTTTTCAGAAGAATAAGAAGACTTTTCTCATTCCTTTTGTTCTTTTTTAGCTTCTTGGATTCAGGAGATTCCTTGATAACTGCCTATTGTGGAAGGAGCGTAATACTATGTCGCATTGACATTTCCTGAGACCGGTCTATTTTTTTTTTTTTTTCAAATCAACCATTACTTGGAGATTGGGATAAGGAGTAAATAGTGGTAGGTTAATAAAGTAGTGGAAAAGTGAGGCTGAGATGATTACAAACCACCCGTTATTTCTTCATTCTTAATTTGTGGGGATAATTTCACAAACCTTCCCTGAGGTTTTTCACAATTACTGAGAGCTCCTCTCAAGTTTTAAAAACTACACATGCTCCCCTATGTTTATTGTTTATGTAACAATATAGGCCCAATAAGCTAAATTTTCTCCCAAAAAATCCGAAATTGCCCTTTTGTGGTATATTCAATCACTTTCTTCCACATTTTGCACGAATTGACAAGTCTAATCCTTAATAGCCATTCAAAGATAAGTTTAAAATCTAAGTAGCTATCCAAAATATTTGAAATTTGCACAAACAGCACCCATAATTGTCATACAAAAAAAAAAAAAAAACACATACACACACATCCTCCATTAACAACTAATTTCATACTCCAAAATAAATCTCAATACTCAAATATCTTTCCAATACAAGTTAATATAGTTTATAACCACCATTACAACACTCTTATGATTTTAAATATATTAATATCTCGAAAGTAGAGAATAAATTCTATATCCACAATAAAATCATAATTAACTATTTCTAATCCAACAAAAAAATTTGCAATTATTAACACTTCACAAAATTTTTTTTGATAACAAATAAAGTATGACAAATTCCACATATTTGGCTCTTCTTCCTATTTCAATAATCAATTTCAATATTTATTTCTCTATCACCGTGAGCCTCTTCATTTTATTGGGGTTTTTAAATCTATTGTAGCGCATTACAGGTATTTTACTATGTCGAGGGAGGTATATATAATTTTTCAAACTTGAGGGGAGCCGAGTGAAATTGTCAGAAATCTCAAGGGAGGTTTTTGAAATCATCCCTAATTTGTGAGCTATCATAAATGGTAATGTAATCTCATCGAATCAATTGTACACTGAGGCTACTGAAATCCAAGTAAAAAAATTTCGTTGAAGTTGTAAGTTTGTTAAGATAACAATAGAAGTGGAGAAAAGGAGCGCGACCGCTAGACCAGAAGGTGTGGTCTCTAATGGGCAAGGTTGAAAGGACGGTCTCCTCGCGGCTCTTTTTCGCATCCAATTTTTAAAACAAAGGAGCTCAAGCGGGATTTATTTTTAAAGCATGTAGTACGAATCTAAGGACGAATAAAGCTAACATCAAAACTGATGCAAATTAAAAAAAAGGTGGATAGTTGATTAGTACGAGGAAGGTGGAGAGTTGACTAGTTAACTTGAGGGTGGCGGTGTCCTGGGAGGGTGAAAGAAGAAATGTGACTGTTGAAGCAGATTAAGATGTACGCATGGAACGGTAAATGATGATATCATAAACTTTCCTGTTCTATGCACCCCAAAACTGCATATTTTGCTTCCTCAAAAGCTCTCAAGACTCCATAATCCACATCTTGGAAGAGTAACCAGAGGAACAGCTAAACTTATAGATTCACCAGCTGAACTGTGCTTTTAAAAAACAGTTTGTGGATTTAGACCACGCAATATTTTTGATATTCCAGATTGATTGCGAAATTTAGATTAAAAAAACAGATGTCAGTGGATTTAGACCACGCAATAGAGTGTTAACCATCATATACGTTTTTTTTTTAAAGTCTCTTATCCGTGCGTTAAGTGTTTATCTGGTGATCGAAGAACTACGTAGTCAAAGAAGCAAAGAAAATAAAAGCAATTTGATCAGTTTGTGTGATACTTATTCTTTAGGGATACTTTTAGAAACCTCCCCCGAGGTTCTTGACAGCTTCACCTAGCGCTCTCAAACTTTTGAAAATCTCACTTGCCTCCCTTACTTTATGTTTTTTGTATCATTTATAACCCATTTTAAAAGATAATATTAAAAAATTCATTTTGGGAAAATAAATGCAATCTCATTCCAAAATTATCCTTTGTTGTCTTACTTTTTATTGTCTAAATATATTAATAACAAAATAAATGAAAGTTCATGTCGATTGGAAAAAATATAGTGCGTTTTTATATAGCAAACATTAATATTTGAATTCTGCAAATTACAAAGATAATATGTTCTTTGTTGCAAAGTGTTTTGAGTCAACTTAAGAAATTTTACAAATCATTTACATATTTTGGAATTTTCTACTTTTTGTCCAAATTGATGGTTTGAAGACTAAAAAGATATAACATGCCAAAAATTATATATAAATTTGTTTGTATTGTTTTTAAATCAGTGCAAAAAGGTATTATCATTTTTTGTCCAAACCAATGACATAAAAACTACTAAAGATTTTTTTAATATTGTTACCAAAACCTAAATGTTCATCAAGAAACTACGTCCATCCATTTACAAAACTTAAAAAGATACGTTTGGTGTATTATAGTAACTAAGAAATCATAAGAAAATGGCAAACTTGGAAGAGAACTATATTCTCTCACCCAAAATAAGTTTTTCAACATTATATTTTGAAATGGGTTTCTCTTGCAGAATTCAAATATTAACGTTTCCTATATAAAAATACACTATATTTTTTCCAATCGACATGAACTTTCATTTATTTTGTTAGTAATATATTTAGACAATAAAAAATAAGACAACAAAGGGTAATTTTGAAATGAGATTGCATTTACTTTCCCAAAATGAATTTTTTAATATTATATTTTAAAATGTGTTATAAATGATACAAAAAAATAAAGTAAGGGAGGCAAATGAGATTTTTAGAAGTTTGAGGATACTAGGTGAAACTATTAGAAACCTCATGGGAAGTTTCTGAAATTATCCCTATTCTTTATGTACTGGTGCAAATATACAAGAAATTCCGGTTGTGTACGTATCCGCATTGCCAAAGACCAGACAACTTAGGCCGCTGAACTGTTGCTTTTTCGAGGGAGTATCAGAGGCAGGCAGCCCTAAGCTGCACTGTGCAAATAGATGAAATAATACCTTTGACTATAGCTTCAGCAATTGCCTCCAACAATGGGATACCTGGGAGTCTTTGCCTTGAACATTTTCTCAGTTTATCTAAAGCGGTTGACAGCTCCGTCCTAGACTTGCATTATATACAATGATAAAAGGATCAAGAATTTAAGACACATCAATTATCAACCAAAGTCAATAAACTTGGATTGCGACTCACGGCCTCCATAATGTAGTAACTATTCTCTTCCCGTTGCGTTGAAAACTTCAGCCATTTTCACGTTGGTTCTTTGTATCCGGGGCACAATTAGGTTTATCTGAGATTACAGCCACATTCAAAGTGGTCAACAGGTAGGCAGATGCAAAGAGAGCACCAATATAAGTTGGCTCAATTGGGGAATACGAATTACTTTCTCACAAAAAGTCGTGTGTTTGAATCAGGTTGTCGATGTCATAATTATATTATATTGGTGGATGATCTAAAAATACCTCTATAAGCGACTTATGATTCTTGAAACCTGCACTAATCAATGGTAATGACCAGAGTTAAATCCACCTAAACTCTTCTTCCTATCCCAAAACAAAATAAATAAAAAATAAAAAAAAAAAAAAATAGAGAGAGAGAGAGAGAGAAGAGAAGAGCATGGAGAGCTACACTTTCTCATCTTTCTCATGCACGCTATCACAGGAGTACGCAACATAACTATTTTCCGTCCTCTTGTTGCTGGCCAACCTTTCCAAAAGTTGACCACCTCGAACTTCTCCAATGAATTAACACTTCTGCAAGGATAACGAGGCCAGGACCATTCAAATTTGCTTTTACCTCAGGATAAAATCGGAAACCGTCTTTGAGGCTTCTTACTTGCTAAGTTACCAATTCTAAAGTTTTAAAAATATTATTTACCTTCCTTACTCTTAGAGCTACTAACCGAAACAAGCTGTTCAAAAAGGTCAAATGAACTCGATTCGACAATACTTGAACTCGGCTCGTTTCTTTCAATAAATAAGTAGAGTTCGAGTTCGGAAAATACTCAACAATTAAACGAATCGAATTAAACTCGACTCGTGTCTTAGTCGAACAAATTGATTAGCCTCATTAGTGAGGATATATTTGTCATTTCACATTAGATTTAATAAATTTTATCATTTCACAAAATATAAATTTCCAAACTCGAGTTCGAGCTCGTGCGAGGTTGACTTGTTTATGATTAACGACTCAAACTTGAGATCGATCTCGAGCCACTTGTTCTCTTTATCAAATCGAGTTCGATTAAATTTCAATACTCATTAATTTAAACGAGCAAGCTCGAACTTGACTCTATAAAGGCTCGAGTCGAGTTTAAAAATCCAAAACTCGACTCAACTCGATTCGATTAACAGTTCTACTTATTCTTGTGATTTGTATGGTAAAATTTTTAAAAATCTTGAATTACTCTTGAGATTCTTTTGCTAAACACAAATACTCTTAAATCACTTTGCTTGCTCCATTAAAAACAATCACCCAAGAAACAATTTTAAGTACGATTGTCTTATCACAGAATAGCTCCAAAAAATATAAATTTGAAAAACAAAAAAGGCACTTACAAAGAATCTCATTAGCACCAATTCAACTTTATATTATTAAAATCAATACTTCACGAACTCTGTTTTTTCCCAACATCTCCTCAACCCATGACTTAAGCTCTCAAGTTGTATTAAATCGCTTTAAAAATCAAACAAAAATAATCAAAGAAATCATACCACACTTTTCCACAATCACTTAAAAAATAAACAAAATTCGATTCACAATAATTTATAAAAAGAAAATCACATACTCATCTAAAAAAATGGACATGGTAGAATGTTGAAGAGACGGAGAAGGAGAAAATAAAGTGACTTTTACTTCTTTTTAATTTTTTGAACTCCCTTTGTTTGATATGCGTGTTATATATGAAATGAAAGTTAATATAATCATTTTATAACTATCAAGAGAAGCAAATGATATATTTAAAACCTTACAAAGTACTAACAACTACTCAAAGAAACCTCGAGGGAGGTCTCTGATCCCTTTACCTCCCTTCTAAAATTCATGGGACTTCTTGAAAGATATTATATTATTTTGTGGGTTGTTTGCCGTACTTAATGGAGTTTTTCAAAACTAAAAAAGGTCGTTCAGCAGGGAGGTGTCGTGATGAAGACTCGGCCAACGGTCCAGCTGGCATGTGACCAGAACAAAACACCGCCAGTCAACCGCTGCCAGCCCTGCCACAGTGGAGTAAAGAAGGCCTGAGAATAAAAGATTTTCGCTTTCCTTCAACGGCTGAACCAAACCCCTCTCTAAGTTGGTGCGCTAACAGCAGAATTTAAGGCCTTGTTTACATTGGAGGTTTTTACAGAAAAATTTTAAGTTTTCTCATTTTCATAATCACATTTTTCCGATATCTTTTATCTCACATATATCAAATCACCACAATATAGCTAGTGCAACTTCCTAACTGATGATTCATACTCTCACTCCTATCGAAGGATGGACTTGATGAAACAACTAAAAAGATGTTCAACTTCTCCCAAGATTGCCAGATACGGTGGGAGATTCACCCGATAGTTGTGAAATTTTTTATCCGACTCCCAAACATTACCCTTTCTTCTCCCTTCTTGTAAGTCTCGGAATTTTCTTGAACTAAAAAGGAAAAAGAAAAAAAAAAAAAAAAGGGCTTAGGACATTGAGGGTCAATATTAGCTTTTTATTAGAACATTCAGCTAGCTTCATTAGGACATTCAGTGGATAACCGTGAAATCCATGAGAGGATGAGATTCAAACAGGCAGGAGACAATACCCATGACATCAAATCAAAAAATTATTTGGCAATTTTAACGGACGGAGGGTCAGCCCTTGATTCCTCCAGAGACAGAGGATGCTGAGTTCTATAAAGAACAAAAAGATGCTGGGAAATTTGGAAAGACAGCGGTTACTACTATTTGGCAAGGAAACCCCACAAGCAGCAGCAGCAGACAAACAAGACTTGACTGCTAACCCTACTAATTTTCTTAGTCAACTAGAAGGGTAAAAGGATATACTTCAACCAACCGTGGTAGCAACCATCAAATGATGGCGAAAAAACGAGCCAAGCCGTGAATGTCTTTCCAACTTTCTCCCTTAGAAGCAGTGCTATACTGAAATTTCCTTTCCCGATCACAACCATCAAATCATGGCATGCTCAACATTTTTTCATGAAAAAGAGGGAACCAAATATCTGAGAACCGCCGAGTATTTTGTTCCCCACCCCACCTTCCAAATCAAAATATCTAATCTGCTAATAGCTAAGCAACATCAACCTCTGATTCCGTGAATCAAAGGGAGGACATTTTCTTTTCCCCGAGGACAGAACTAGAATAATATGTCATGCAAAGCCAAACAGAATTCCGTCACAGGCACTCCATAACATGACCACCAGGCTTTCATCATATTTCACTCATCCAGGGTACTCTGCCAGTAATCAACACACTTGCAATTAACTAGGAAGAAATTCAGAAGCATATACCAAGTCAAATCACAACCACCCCAAATTTGAAGCCAAGGTGCTAATGTAAAATGGCACAAAACAAAAGAAAAAAAGGACAACATACACAATTGAAAATAGAGCATAAATAAATTCATTATCCATATGTCCAATCAAATCCATTGACAATATATGCCCAAAGAAATGTTTTTTTCCCCTCCGAGTTTGTTATCCCTCTTCCCAAATTTGGATAGTGTGCCAAATCTGCTCCAACCCAAATACTCTCGTATCAGAAGCAAGCATCCAGCAGGCAGCAACAGCACAGAGCAGCCAAACTGCAGATTTAAAAAAATTAGGTTACGATAATACCAAAGTACAAACGCACAAGAACATTAATTGGTATCACCGAAACAAACCAATAAACAAAAACTTGCCTCAACAGCAACAACCAATCCCCTCATCCCCCAAAAAAAAAACCAAAAACAAAACCCAACAACGCTAATGCCACTAAGTTGATCACACACAGCAGTCCATCAGGGTAGTTACCCTATAATTTGTACAAGCTGATCTATTCTCTGTTTATCTGATATAAAGCAACAGCATAACGACACGCACTTCCCGTTGCATGCGCATCACGCATCATGTCGGTGGCAATAATTGGGCCCCAGGGTTTCAATACACCTATCAACCCAAGGCCCACCCACTTGCGTAAAGAAAATTGCAACCCTACAACTTTTCTGTATTTTTCCCCATTTTTTAAAAATAAAAATCCCCTCCTACAGTCCTACTTCATCTTCATCTCCTCTAAATAATCTTGAAATGACAGAAAAAGGAAAAGAAAACAGGTGCTCACAAAAAACCAAACGGTAATGACCAAAACAGCCCGCCCTTCCTCGAAAACAAGTCCAAACTTAAAGGCTATTCCAAAAAAATTGAGAAAGAAAAGTGGGCAAAATGGTCACGCAAAAAAAATCTCAAACGACCATCGTAATTGCCGGAACCAGGGGAGTCCGAATAGCGACAGAATCGATCAGAACAACAGATCCAATCATGTATAGCCACCGATTCAATAAAATTAGACATTAACAAAAATTAATACTAGTAAAGATACGATGATGAAGGGAAGGTTAGAGGGGAACTGACCAGCCTTCCATGAAACCGGTGCCACCGCTGGATTGCTGTTGTTGAGGAGGAGGAGCGGCGTACTGGGGAGCGTATTGGGGAGGGTATCCCTGAGGAGGGTACCCCCCCTGTGGGTATCCCTGTGGAGGGTACCCCGGTGGAGGGTATGCGTCCTTGGGATATCCTTCCGGTGGATAACCTATGCCATGCAACAAACAACCGATCACACCAAAGATTCAGCACCCCAAAAAAGAGCAGGGGAAAGGAGAAAAGAAAAAAATCAAGGGCCGAACAGTTCCGACTAGATCGAATCAATTCAACACAAGCAGATAGAAAAAAAAGTAGGAAGATTAACAAACCTTGGGCAGGGGGTACACCAACAGGGGGTTGTTGATTGTAATAACTCATGATTTATCTTTTCTGTTTTTTGTTTTTTAGGATTTTTTGGTTTAGATATTGGGGCTCTAAGATGGTTTTGGTATTTGATGTGGAACTAAAATGGAAAAAAAAGAAGGAAAGATAAAAAAGATGAAAGCGAGAGATGTAATGGGGAGGCGATGGGGGAATGGGAGGGCGGTATTATATATGCGGTGGTTGGGGGAAGGAATTGCGAGGAAGCTGACAACTGTTTTCGAGAAGATAAAAAAACCCCTACTTACTGCCACTACTACTAACGGAGTTGTAGTATTTAACAAGGAGTAGTAATTTCCACTTTCCAGGATAGATTTCCAGTTACTGTGGTTATCCGAAAAATAATCTCAATTTTTTGAATAACTTTTTGGGTAAATTACATTAAACCCCCATGTAGTTTTAACTATTATCACATAACCCCCTAATGTTTGAAAATATTCACTTCACCCCCCTATGATTTTATGTAAAGTGGTAAAATTTACCACTTTATATAAAAGTATAGGGGAATTACGTGGACGATTACAAAAATCACAGGGGGGTAAAGTAGATATTTATACGAATCATAAGGGGGTTGTATGGATATTAAAATTTTATCACACGCGCTTTTGGAGCGCTTTTGGTACAAAATTGTACATTCCGTTCACTTTCCACTTTACATAAAATAATAGGGGGTGAAGTGGATATTTTCAAACATTAGAGAGTTATGTGGTAATAGTCAAAACTATAGGGGGTTAAATGTAATTTATCCTAACTTTTTTATACATGTGTATAGTTTTTTTTAATTAGTAGATTTGAATTATGTCACATACCATAAATTTAAATTTAAAATTCAAATCATATCATCAGATATGTCGTGCATTCAAAGCTCCAAAGTTAATCCCAATTTTTTTTAAATTATAAATATACAAAATTTTTTTGTTATGTAAATAGAAATTAATTTTGGCAGCGGCAGAGGAATATTAGTTATAGGACTTAGACTAGTTTTAGTAATTTTTGAACTTACGTATGGATGTATGTTCCACTACGCGTCGAATCCGCGTGAAGAATATGACTTCAATGCTAAGTAAAACGGACTTGATTTAGCAGAAAGAAAGCTTATGACTCTGCCAGAATTCGGGTAGGGTGGATTGGGGAGGGCGTATTTGTGAGTTCTCGACGTTTTCAGTTATTCTGAAAAAAAAAAAAAAAGGGAGAGTATAATCCCAGAAAAGAATATACATGAAAATTTCTCACGAGTCAATTAGAGAATTTTTCTTTTTAATCTAAAAGAAGAGATGGTTACGCAGCTCCTTCTCGTTGAATGGTCATTTGGTGTTGAACCCACAATTTTTGTAGTAATACCAAAAGAATCGTACTTTGCATAACTATCATACCAATTCAAAGACCTGCATATGTCTACCAATTCCCCAGTCAACCCATACCGAAATAGCGGAGGTTATTAGATGCAGTTAGGGAACTTGGTTTTTGTCTAGCAACATATAAAGAGAATAAAAGAATAAAATGTGGCCGTCCGGCAGAGGCTGCTGCAGCTGCAGCTGCAGCCGCCTGGAAGTGAACATGATGAATTAATCTATCGGGTCTTTTTGCGGCCAAACTCATTCAGTCTTCGACTGGTAATATAATACACACGCATGTTATCTGCCTCCACTACGGAGACCCTCCCCCACCAATGACCATACCCGAAACCACTGCTACAATAATTTATGTGCATCTCATTTCCACCAATGATCGCCATTCGCCTGTATGGCGACACCGGCGGGCGGGCATCGACTGCTACTGCTGCTACTACTACTACTATTGGGTCAACTTTCAATATTGGAAGTTATGGCAAGAAAGCCCCATGTGGCAGTTACTTTTGAGTGCTCCATTGATTCCCAGCAATAGTCCTTGGGAATAAGACTCACTGCTGCGTTAAGGTGAGCGGGGAACTATCCGGACGTTAATTTTGATGTCAAAGTCAACCCCATTGGACGATGTCTCATGGTAATCTGTGCTTAATTAGTAGGTGCAGGTGACAAGGATGCAAAAGTATGACAAATTTTAGTCACTAATATCTCTAGAAAGGGTACAATTATCTTCTCTTCTCATTAAAAAAAAAAAAAAAAAAAAAATGTTGCAACTTCTTGAGCATTTACTTGGAGATAATATAATCACGAAAAATTGAGTAGTAATTGGGAACTTGGACAAACTTTTTTTTTTTATAAGACCCCGACAAGAGGATATTCTTTAATTTTCACCACAGAAAAATAAATTTCAATATTAAGGCACGTTCCGATTAGTTTGATATTCTAATATTATCAACTGCCAACTTGGTTAGTACAGCACACTATGTCAACCCCAAGTCAACCTTACATCTTGTTTAGATTGTCAATTTTTCATAAAATTTTTATATTTTTTATACATACAATTTTCAATCACTGTTTTATTTTATATGCATCAAATCGTTACATTATATTTTTATAAAAAATTTAAAAAATAGCAATCTAGACGGGCTTAGCCTGGAACAATAATAATAATCATATATATTCAGTCCTGAGAGAAAGAGTAGGGTCTGCCTGCAGGTGGTACGTCCAGATATAAGCAAAGTCCAGAAGAATCAGCATAAAGTCAAAATTGTTCTAGTCGTATTTGAATTGGAATTGGGCTTTCCAAATGCAGGAGGATTATATTGCCACCGCCCATTTGGGAAACAATGCGAGTTGAGTGCTGGGCTTCGATTTGCCTTTCTCATGTAAATTTGATTCATTGCCCAATTGCAGTGTCGATGTGGGCTTTGAATCAGCAAAAACGTATTTGATTATGTTGACAACAGCACTGAGATCTGCAACTAACACGGGTCACGGGTGCCTTGCTCGATTCTAATTTCTACACAAATGAATACTCTAGTCCTGAGCCCAACAGGCCCAGTTGCATGATCCAAGTTTTCAGTAATTAATTTGGCTGAACTCGGATGCTAAGATTATGCCCTTTGATCCTTCTCCTAAAATTGATTATCTTGAGATCCTATGCCCATGCTTGTGTATAATTTGGTGTCACATTTTCATAAGCATCATGACCGAAGAATTCTGCAAGACCTCCTACGTTCTATCGCATAATAACTTGTAGTTGAAGGCTGGGGGCTCCTAGACCTAACTTGCAAGCTAGGACTTAGGAGATGCGTCCTCAGACTGACTGAATTAGTGCGAAGATTGTCTAATGCTCCAAGCTACAAGTTTGACTCCTACAATTTTTAAGATTTTGTTAATATAACTTAATACATATTGAGGGATTACGTGCCGGATTGAGTTAGCAGATCCAGGTTGGTGCACCATCTTCTGACCACAAATAACCCTTTTCCATCCCCGAAAGTCCACACGGCGGGGATAACGACTGAAGAAAATATAAAGCAGTCAGTTTTTTTTTTTTTTTTTTGAACTTCTAGATTATTCGACAATGATTTGATTTTCCTTCTGTGGACTGAAAGCCACTAATATATAGGAAAATAGCCATTCTCGAGCTTTACAAATTTGAAGGGAAAAAAGTTCGATTTTAATTTCTTTATGCCATTAAATCGTAGTTTGTTCCTTATGTGAAATGAGTCGGGAGTATATATTCTTAACTCTTATGTATGAAATATTTGTGTGATTTGTTCAATTTGCGTCAAAATCCTTCTTTCAAAAGTTTTAAGCCTTGATGGCATGCTAAGAATTTTGTTAAGAATTGTATATTTTGCTTTATTCACAGATTTACTTCTTTAGTATTTATGCAGAACCTTAGGTGAATGAACAAATTTAATGCCGTCCATTTAGCCAGAAATCTTCAGTTTGCACTTTAACACAAAAAAAAAAAAAAAACCCATTAATTCTCAATTTCTCAGCAAACTACAAATCCACAAACTCATCAATGAAGAACAAACATTAGAACCGTGCCAAATATTAACTCCCCACAACTAAAGAATAATCGTCAAGATCAGCGTATCTCCGTGAGCTTAGCTGCAGAGAATCATCAAACACGAAAGAGAGACAGACCCCATTACGCAACAACTGATTACAGCAGATAGGCATTGTTGAACTATATTCGAATAAAAGTAAAAACCATTTCTTGAAATTTGCTTGCAGAAGATACAATCATATATTGACAAACACCAAGAAATAACTACTAATCACTCTTGTAAAAAACGAAATAGCACCAAATATCCTACCAATCCGACACATAATAATAATAATAACAATAACAATAGAGCCCTTACCTCAAATAATCCTTTGAATCTCCAATAATTGGAATGTCAACCACTCAATCAACTCATTATCTTGTTTTACGTTACAACAACATTGCCTACTTAATATGGCCTCCCAATAAAGTTAGTTAACACCGAAGATTTCCGGGCTATTATTATAGTAGTATATCTGTAATTGAATGCACCTTGCTGCTAAAGACATGCTACAGGAAAATAGTTTCTACTCTCAAGAAATGTCGGATATATTATAAAGTTTGACCAAGCTTACGACCTATTAACCCCCCCCCCCCCAAAAAAAAAAAAAAAAAAAAAAAATCCTAAAGGCAAGAATCCTCTCTCAGGCCCATCAATTGAGTGACTTTTGTCTTGACCACGAGGATTGCACAATTCTTGCAATTCATCAAATTACTTCGTATTTCATGTCTCACTCCAAATATTAACGTCTAGTTCGTAATATAACGCAGCATCATCTATCTCACATGTACTTAAATCACTTTCTTTCTCCAACGTAATATGTCCTAAATAAAGGTTGTCAATGTCATAACGTTCGTATGTTACTTGCAGCTTTAGGTTCCCTTTCAGGGAAAAAAATGATACTATATTACTGCCACAATTATACACGTTATTAATTAATATAATGGTAGATATAGGAGTAGAAGGAGTTGATCAAAGTTCGTTGGCTTCCAATTAACAAAGTCACAACTTCAGCTGCCTGCCTTAGCCTAACCAATGACCATCCCTTTCCTACTAGTAGTACTGTCTCATCAATCATCATCATCATCATCATCATCCGCCTTTTTCCCCTGATTCTTTTATCGGACTAGTACTAGCTGGCTCTTTCCTTTGGGTGTTTTTTGTCGCACTATCTGGGACAGCTGTTTGAGCAGCAGTTTCCTAGCTTCGTCATCAATGGAAATGAGAACTTAACTCCTACATGCACATGCACTTCTGCATGATTCAGATATTGGGTAGTCCACCGCTTGATCGAGTCTTGTAAGACTCTTTGATTTTACAGTTGATTGATTTTAGACTTCTTGGAGAGAGGGATGGCGGCACCGGCGAAGGGGGATGAGTTGGTGCCACACCCGGTGAAAGACCAGCTCACCGGCATTGATTACTGCGTCAACAGCAACCCTTCTTGGGGTACGTTATTTTTCTGAAAAATTGTTACTACTACTACCCTTCTTCTTCTTCTTCTTCTTCTTTCCCGTTCTAGCGGCTTGTCATTTGTTTAAAATTGCTCCCAGTTACCTCAATTGACACAATGGTTTTGCATTTTTTGCTTGCTTGTATGCAATGATCGCTTTGTTGAACTGAAAAATGCTCAATTTCAATTTTCCAGTTTCCAATTTAGAACTTCTCTGAGAAGCTGGGGTTGGCCTGTTGAATTGACTTTCTTTTTCATACTAGTAATTCTAATAACATGATTGGCAATTAAGTAAGAAAATTCAAGCGATCAGTTCAAAAATTTTGCGCAAACGTAACTCATGAACTTGCTGATTTGCCAACAATAAAATTGCAGCCGAAGCCGTAATTCTGGGATTTCAGCACTTCCTGGTGATGATAGGGACTGCTGTCATCATCGCCACCATTATTGTTCCCCAAATGGGCGGTGGCAATGTAAGAGTCATGCATTTAGAAAGCCTAATTCCAATTCAAATAGAACAATTTTGACTGGCTGCTGATCCGTTCGGACTTTTTTCTTTGTTTGATTGTACCACCTGCAGGCAGAGAAAGCTCAAGTGATACAAACTATGCTCTTTGTCTCAGGAGTGAATACACTGCTACAGACTTGGTTAGGAACCCGGCTTCCGGTAGTGATGCGGGGATCATTCACTTACATAATCCCAACTCTTTTTGTTGCATTAGCCAGTAGATTCAACGTGTATGTTAATTCTCGTCAGGTATATGTTTGCCAAGCATTGGCAGAGTAGGACAAGCACGATATCCTTTTGTCCCGATAATCCATCTTATTTGCCATGTCTTCATTTGTTTCTGTCATCAAAACTTTCTCAGAGATTCCTAAACACGATGAGGGCAGTTCAAGGGGCTATCATGATATCATCAATACTTCCAATAGTGATTGGTTTTTTGGGTCTTTGGAGAATTGTCGTGAGGTGATATCTTAGTTATTAATACTACATTTTATATCAGCACTAGTAGAATTTGCTGGATTTTGTTTTATTCATTCATTCTAGTAAAAAGCTCAATTCTGTTTCGCCTAATATTGTAGGTTCCTTAGCCCTCTTTCTGCTGCTCCTTTGGTAACTCTGGTTGGACTTGGGCTTTATGATCACGGGTTCCCTCTGGTAAGAGCTCATCCAATTTCGATGTCCCAGTATTGTTGATTTAAGGTGGTGATTGGCTAGAATTTACATGGGATGGCTCAACTAAACTAATAGATATAGGAAATCTTGTGATGTTATATTGCATCTCAAGGAATATTGTGTGTGTTTGAATGGAAGTTTGTTAAAATAGCCAAATCAGAGCCACATCAAGCTTTTCAATTCCATGCTTCCGATCATGGGTTTATCTTGAAAATCACATTGTTTCACTGTAAATTTTTTATTTTTCGTGCATTTGCTTGTGCTTTATCTTTGCTGTCACTTCTGGTAATACAGATTATTTTCATATGGACAAGGTTTTTCTCATCTTTATGTTCTTTCATGCTTGTAGCTGGCGCAATGTATCGAGATTGGTCTTCCAGAATTAATTATCCTGGTTCTATTATCTCAGGTAATTCTTGATTTTCAAACATGTTAGTTTATTGTATCTTAATTCGTATTTTCTCTCGCTTTGCTTTGGGAGTCTGTTGTAGAGGGGAAGAGGTTATCCCGAGTTCAATACTTGTTCTGTTAGTGCAGCATAATGAGATTTGAATACTTTGCCCAAGTGTTCATAGTACGTGCAATTGATGTCTTTGCAGTATACGCCTCACTTCTATAAATTTAACCGCCCGATCTTCGATCGATTTGCTGTCCTAATGGCTGTAGGACTGGTATGGGCATATGCTGCACTTTTGACTGTTGCTGGTGCCTACAAAAATAGGCCCCCACAGACTCAGTTCAGCTGTCGTGTTGATCGATCTGGGCTTATAAGTGGAGCTTCATGGTAAGTACAAATTGATATCTCTAGTTATTTGTTTTGGGTTGTCAGTTATCATGTTTGGCGTCACTGGTGTCAGTTTCAGCTGTAATGATTTTGGCCCAAGTTCTATGCTTAGGATCTTTCGTTTCACTTCTTCTTTCCTTCCATGTGTAGGATAAGACTCCCGTATCCATGGCAATGGGGTACTCCCAGTCTGCAAGCTGGGGAAGCTTTTGTGATGGTGGCAGCTGCTTTCGTTTCTGTTGTTGAGGTTGGCTTGTCTCAATGCATACATTGGTTGCTTAGCTCGGAGATATTAAAGATTGTTGCTTCTATTTCAGTTGTCAACATTTTCAAGCTTTATATACATAAATACTTTCTTGTCATCTATCTAAACTTCTTTTATCTGCCATCCCTTTTCTATGGGGGTGTTTAGGACACGTACTTAATCGTTTCTGTTGTACTTGTATACTTTTATAATAAGTTTTTTCCAACAACAATTTTGATTTCTAATGTGTGACCCTTTTTTGGGGCAGTCTACTGGGGCATTTATTGCAGCAGCAAGATTTGGGAGCGCAACTCATACTCCGCCTTCTGTTTTGAGCCGTGGCGTTGGCTGGCTGGTGGATCCCAATCCCCCTTAGAAATCATGATTATTCTTTTTAACTTCTGCAAGCTCTTTTGTTTAGTTCATTTCTTTTTTCTTGTTGTCAGGGGATAGGCATTTTGTTTGATGGATTATGGGGAACAGGAGGTGGATCGACGGTATCGGTGTAAGTACAATACTCTTCTGAACCAGCACTAAGCACAATCTGGCTTGCCCATGTATCAAAAGCACCATAAGTTTCATCAGTCAGTCAACATAGTCTTTATCAGTGCAATTCAATTTGTAATGGTCAGTTACATATGTAACATACAACAGCTAAGAGCAGATTTAGTGAACCAGAGCTAAAACAATGTGGCAAGTCAGTATTTGAAATTATAATTTTGTCAACTATTTTAGTCTCTGATATCAATGTTTTAGTTTAAGAACTCAACCGTTCTAATAATATCTCTCTTCTTGCGGTTGCTTCAGTGAGAATGTTGGTCTGCTGGCATTGACGCGTGTAGGAAGCAGAAGAGTAATCCAAATATCAGCTGTTTTTATGTTTTTCTTCTCGGTGTTAGGTATGTCATTGCCTCAATATTTTGAAGGGAGACATGATGATTTAACTTGTTTCTTATCCTAAATTTGTTTTGAACTTTGGCCTAATCTTTGCTATATGTGAATAGGGAAATTTGGAGCTGTTCTTGCTTCTATCCCATTACCTATTGTTGGAGCACTCTACTGTGTGTTGTTCGCTTTGATGTGTACGTATCTGTTCAAACTTCAATGTTATTGCTCAGAATGGAGCAAGCCATGCTGTTATCATCTCTTCCACATTACTATCCCTGAAACAGGAGGAAAAAAATTGTCTAGCAATACGAAAAGGAAGAAAAACAAATGGCGTGCTTTTTGGTAATTCTGCAGTTGTTTCTTTCTCCTTTCGAGTTGATTTTTCTTTTTGCCTGGATGCAGCTTCTGCAGGTCTTGGTCTACTTCAATTCTGCAACCTCAATAGCTTCAGAACGAAGTTTATATTAGGTTTCTCATTCTTCATGGGCCTTTCAGTACCACAGTACTTTAATGGCTATGTTTTAACCAGTGGTCATGGCCCCGTCAACACACAGTCCCTCTGGGTATGTATTTATATATGCTCAGCTCTACATCCTTAGTTTTAGTTTTTCCACGTTACCAATCATCATAAAATCTTCCAACTTCAAGAAGATTAGATTTGTCTCATACAATTCAAATCTGCAGTTCAACAAATTGATGACTGTGATCTTCACATCCCCGGCTACGGTAGCAGGCATTGTGGCCTTATTTTTGGACATGACGCTGGCACGCAAGCACAGTCTAACCAGGAAAGACAGTGGTAGGCACTGGTGGGCAAAGTTCAGGACTTTTGAGAATGATCCCAGAAGTCGAGAATTCTATGGTCTCCCTTTTGGCCTTACAAAATATTTCCCTTCAGTTTAATCACACATATTCAACATTGGCACCAGATGTAGATGAGTATAGACTATCATTTCATGTACACTCCCAGTAGTACAATGGGCAGTGACATTTTGCTTTTCTTCTCCTTTTTGCCCTATTAAGATTAATGGTAGAAGGATATTTAGGAGGTAAAAGGAAGGAAGGAAGGAAGAAAAAAAAAAAAAAACCCTCATTTCTCATGCTATGCTAATAGAAGTGCAAAAAGTAATTTGGTACACAGATGATGATTGTAGTTTCAAGGCTCTTCTGCATTGTGGTGCTGTGCATCTAGTTCATTTGCTACAGGCAAGTGCAATCTCTTAACTAGGTACATCAATGGGTTGGATTCTTTGGATGCAGATTTAGATATATTAAATTTAGTTAGATTCACACCCATACCCAAACTCTTATAGGTCTAAAAAAGTAAATCCAAACTTGGGCCTTTATAAATTTGGGTATCTAATGGATATCCGTAGATATTTTTTTGAATATACAGTGAAAAATTAAAGTCAAAAAATTTTGAAAATAGATAAAGTTCTTAAATGATATAAATATCATTCAAGTTTTTATTTTTCTATTAATATTCAAGATGTACAAATCCTGCCCAAATATATTAGGTGTGGAATCAATTTGGATAAGATCCCACCTATGCCTACTCTTGGTTATATAGCCAGACGTTGATCGGATTTATGGACTCCACCGGTGAGCATTATAATGGACAGAAACTCTCCCAGAAATTAAAAAAGAAAAGAAAAATGAAACCAAGAAGAGCTTCTAAAAGCAGGTCCACCGCCTGCTCTTCTTTGTTTTCATTACCCTTTCTTTGGTGGATCATTCTCATCGGTGGCCCAAAAGTCACCAGGTCTTTTCTGTGACACTGATTTGGACGACACTAAAAATTTGCGGCCTATGGCCCAAACCAAGAAGAGGAAAGAAGAAAGAAAGAAAGGGTGTTAATTATGTACATATGTGGACACAACCATAAGGAAACAAAGAAGATGGGAAGTTGCAAATTCAATCAGCGTAACCAATCTCCAAATTCTGGTGTCAAACGAATCTACTACTGCGTGCTGCCATGCCTATGACATTCCTTCATTTCCAAACTAGGAACAATCTAGGCAACCCCGGCCCCAAAAAAAAAAAAAGCAAAAAAAAGAAATGATTTTGAAGAAGGAAAAACAGCAGAACCAGCAGTGAAACCAGCTGAACCATTCAAAGCTGTTGCTGAATTTTACCACTGAGGAAGCACAAAGCTGAGAGGCCCAAAACCGAGCGTTTGGAAGCCAGAGTAGTGAAATGAAATCCAAAAATTCTCTCAGCGAAAGAAAGGCATATCTGCTTCCGTGGTCTGTAGACGTTTGGATCAATCGGTTAGCGTTGATCAAAGAACCAATTTCTCATCCAACCCAAGTGTCAACAACGTAAAATTGCCCACACTGCCGAAACCAAAGAGGCCTAAAGGATCCAAGAAGCCCAAAACTCTGCTTTAGCTGCGTCCATCTTAGCCCATATAACATGAGGAGTATACTCTACTCGTGTCACCGCATAGTGTCCTATCATTGCCCCAAGTCCACAGATCATCCTCTTGTCTTCCATTGGCATTGCCTACCAAAAACCAACGTATTGTTTGAATTGTTATTTTTTAGATTTTTATTTAAAAAAATATATTGTAATGATTTGACGTATGTAAGTTAAAGAGATTTTTGAGAAATGTGGTCACAAAAAACACTAAAATTTTTTTTGTGAAAAATTACAATCCAAATAAGGTCTAAGAAAGTGGATGGTATACTTTGGATCCTTTATCCAAATCTCGTATCCAACTTAAAATAATAATATTTTTATTAAGCCAGCAATTTTATTGAGTAAAACATAACCAATAGTTTTATTATTAAAACGATATCGTTTTAAGTTGAATACAAAATTTGAATAGAAAATCTTAATAAAATCTGAATTGCGAAGAAGAAGAAGAAGAACAATTGGGGATCACATCTTACCCGCACCAAAAATTCCTGCATCTCTCCCCTTTCTCAAATCTCTCACTCGCGCACCCGTTTCTTCTCCTTTCACATTCTTTCCTTTTCTCTCCGGTCAAAAATATTTTACCACTACTAGGTTTCTGCTCTCTCCACCAAAACCCAAACTCCACACTTTACAGCCAAAATTATTCAGACCAGAAAACAAATCAACATAAAAACACCCCCTCTGGCTGGCCTCTACTCCCTAGACAACAAAAAAACACACCTTGTAAAAAGCATGTCCTCGCTTGTCAAACCTTAATCTGCCATCTGTCTCTCCAATGCTTCACAAACCTTCTTCTTACTCCTCCGTCTAGTAGTGCCACTTCCAGCTCCTCCAGCCTTAACCACTTCGGCCGCCGCCCAAATATGCCATCACCCGCCGCCGTTTATAACTTGCCTCTCTGTCTGACCCCCGCCCTCCACAGCCATGTCTGAGCATTCGGCTGCCGGAAGTGCTCCCCTCTACCTCCCCGAGGACACCGATGAAGTGGTACAATCCCATCCGGACGCGTCGATCCCCTACGATGATGATAATGACGATTCCACCATCACCCATCTCTTCGACTCCCAGTGCCACCACATGCCCTCCCCTGACAACCTCCTCAGCCGCCTCTCCCTCCACCACCTCACCTCCCGCCAAGACTCCATCAACTGGATTCTCAAGGTGGTCTAGTATATACTATATACACGTCATCTACATTTTCATTTTTTTTTACAACAAGAAATTTGTCTGCTTGTTATTTAGTACAATAAACTTAATTAAGGTTTCGGAAGTTTTAACCAAGGATGTTGTTGGGGGAGCCCGGAGGACAGGTCCATGCACACTACGATTTCAAGCCCGTAACGGCTCTCCTCGCCGTCAATTACGTTGACCGGTTCCTCTGCTCTTACTGTCTCCCGGTATATATATTGACACTGAAAATTCAATACGTAGTTGTATTTGGTGTACATAAGTACATTGTGGACCATTGAGCACGACGACAATGTATTGGTAGTGGATACGACATGGGCGGGTGATTGTGGGTATGATTTTGATATTTGCAGGGAGATGGGTGGCAGTATCAGCTGCTATCAGTGGCCTGCCTGTCCCTGGCTGCTAAGATGGAGGAACCATGCGTGCCCCTTCTCATTGACCTCCAGATTATGGATCCCACCTACGTTTTCCATCCCGAGACCGTTCAAAGGATGGAGCTTCTGGTGATGGCCAATCTGGATTGGAGGCTCTCCTCCCTTACTCCATTCGACTTCCTCCATTACTTCGTCTCCAAACTTCCTCCCTTCTCTGCTCATCATCATTCCTCTTCAGAGCCCCCAGCCCCTGCTGCTCCTACTACATTTCACATTTTATCCACATCCTCCGATCTTGTTCTAAACACCATCCGGGGTACTTTTAGTCAATTCGAGGATTAAAGCTGAATTATCGTACGCTACTGTTTTACGGTGGTATAACTTATTCAATTTAATGTATTTTATTTTGTATCTTTTTGGGTGTGTATATATAACAGTGATAGACTTCTTGAGATTCTCGCCGGCGGTTGTTGCAGCGGCTGCCGTGATATCGGCCGCCGGGAAGCATTTGGAGCCATTACCTCACACATTTTACGAGAGGGTGGAAAAAGTAATGAACTTTGTACATTTGTGGTCGTAATTCGAAATTTGTGGTCTTAGTGTGGTTGTTTTTTTTCTCGTTCTTTATTATGATTAAGATAAGAAAAGTTAAAAATGAAATTATGGCTTACTTTTCTTTTCTTTACCCTGATTTTGACGTGAAAGTCGAAGCATTGAAAGCTGTGAAAATCTGGTGGTGATATCTCATCTCTCTCTTTTATTTTTTTTGGATCGTAATTTATCTTGGGGACAGGAAATGGTGAGAAGCTGTCACCAACTAATGGAAGAGTATTTGGTGGACACCTGTCCCGTATCTGACCCCAAAGTCAGGTCAAGTACAGAGATTCTAGCTGCTGCGCCGCCGAGCCCAGTCGGCGTCCTCGAGTCTGCGGCTTGTGTTAGCTGTGACACGCGTTCCGAGAATCCTTGTTCGGCGGCTGGGAGCGGGACTACTGGCGCCGGTCGAGATCATGAGGAGCCGCCGCCGCCCAAGCGGCTGCGATCTTCTTCTGTTGGGGATGTACAGGAATTGCAACGCTAGACCAGTCGTATTAATATGCTGCCTGCCCTTTTCCTTTTTTTAATTTTTTAAGCAATCTACACTACATAATTTTATTTATTTTTTATTGATTTTTTTTTTGGCTCTTAGCTCTCTTTGTCATTGGATTATAACACCTTGGAGTTTGGACGGCCTGGATTGAAGGAAGAGTATGACGTTAGAGGAAATATGTACTCTATATTTTTATTTTTATCTTCAGTAATTTCTGAAATACTAGTACTATTGTACGAATTTTGTAGTCTTATGGTGGCCATATTTGGCCAGGAGGCTGAAGACTCGGTGAATTAGCAGCTGCTATAAAAGGACCCATTTCTGAATTATAATATTGCTTGCATGTGGTCTCATGATGTTTCAATTATGCTCTTCATTCCAATCACATAATATGATTGAAACCTTTTTGTTTCTTTTTTTTTTTTTCAACTTTTTTCATAACATCTTCTTTCTTTACTGACCTTTTTCTTTAACCCCGGAGTTGAGTTTGTGGCCTATTAGTGTGTTATACGGTCCATAACCCTCGCATGAATCTGTTGCTGACGCATTTCTTTCCTATCTAAATGTGGATTATAACAAGGATAATATGTTAGTCAACACGAGTTACTTTAATTAGTAAAAGTGGACTATTTTTTGATAAAAGATTATGCATTTGAATTCCGCTCTCAATGTAAGGACTGTGTATTTGAATTTAACTATTAATGTGAGAGTTATGCTAATGAGTCGTCTGTAAAAACTTTTGTAAATAGATCTATGACTTTATAGGTATGTTCTAATCCATGGCTGTGACCTGATTTGAATCCATTCAAACTTTTTTTTTTAACCAAAAAAGGGGGATAGTGTTAGCCCAAAGGATGTCCACCAAAAGGTAATTTGAGCTAACTTTTATTGGTAAATGATTTGTATCATTAGGCAGTTGTTCGTTTAGGATACAAATGTGTAAAGGCAGAACATGACTTCCATGAGTCACCTCAAATCCCAATCGGGCCACTTGAGTTTAAGCTGAATGGTACTAGTCGCGTATTAAATACATGAATAATAAACCTGTGTATGCAAGCGCGGACCCCTCTGTGTCCCCAAGTTTTAGAAAATCTGATTTTGTTTCCTAAAAAGTTAAAAATGTATAAAACATGGCGTTTAGAATTTTAAATTATTGCCCCACAAAAGTTTGAAATTATATTTAGGTTTAAACATATTTAAGTTTGCCCCCTTATTATAATTTTTTATTTTATTTTGTCGATATGCTAACGCACCAATTGCTAAAGCCTTGTTTGTGTTGCCATTTTCTATAAAAGAAAAAAAATTTCTTATTTTTTGTAAATATATTTTTATCTCACATATATCAAATTGTCATAATAATTTTTCTAAAAAAAACTCCTGAAAATAGCAATCCAAATTCATGATTATCCTTTTAAATTTTTGCTCATTTACCATTTGAGACATTTTCAACTTGTATGATGTATGCATATTGTCTTTGGGTTTTGGATAAATGAGCTTAGTGCTATTTTTTTATATATATATTTTTTATGTGTGTGTATGTGTGGAGTGAAAGAGGTTAATGCTAACTATTATCAATCAAGTCCAGTTTGCCGGTTCGGTTACCGCAAAGAGTGTGTTAGTTTCGGTAGTGAAGGAAGGATGGAATGGGGAAATGGGAACTGCTGCAATAGGTAAAAAGTCAAAATAACAGATTAGCGGTCAGGCTGGAAAAAGAGAAGTGGGTTGGTGGTGGGTGAGTAAATGCGTGGGGATTTGCCACGTTTCCGACATCTTAGTACGTCAGCGTGTGGGGTCCCATCTACGTGAATGTCGCCCCTCCGACTGTACCGTAACCTTTCTATTTTGTTCGTGGAGTCACTCATCCCTCCAACCATGCCCGTTGCCCAGTCCACTGCAATTATATGGGAGTACTGCACTTCCTTCCCTTCTTCTCTCTTTTTTCTTTCCTTCTTTTCTTTTGGAGTACAGTCAATTGCACACCTGATTTTAGATATTGATTTTATAAAATTTTTTTAAAACTTTTTGCATCCTTAACTACTTTTTATGCCCATACTGATTTTGGATTTTTGAACATAAAAAGTAAGAAATGAGAATCCATCTATTTGGGTGTTTTTTAACCTTGATTTTCTAAAATCAGTTTTTATACAATCAAAAGCAACTGACAACAATACCTAAATATGTTTGGGCAGGAGATTAACTTCGACTTTCTAAAGTGAGTTTTTACACAATCAGAAGCAATTGAGAACAATACCTAGATATGTTTGGAGAGAAGGTTATCTTGGAATATTTTAGAGAATTTTATAAATACTTTTTATGATATATATGAGATAAAAAAAAAGTGGTTAAGAATATATAAATAAATATATACATATATATATATATATGATGCTAGAAAAACAATATTTTAAAAAAATTGAATATCCAAATACATGCCTAACTTGTTTATTGCCGAGTTTAATTTTTTTTTCTTAGATAAATTTATCAAATTTAATACTTGATGAATCAAGTAAGAATAAAATGTAAAAAAAAAAATTTATTGTAGGAAATATGAATCCAAAAAATCATTAATCATCCAAATTTGAGAAAATTCTTAAGATTAATTAAATTTTCAAACACCGATAATGTATATATATGCTGGATTGTTAAATTATGACAACTAATTTGAATTTGAATTTAAAATTTAACATATGTGTATCTATCATACATTCAATGTAACACTGTATATATTGTCAATATATATATATATATATATATAGGAGAATTTGAGTTCATATAAGATTAACTCAAATTCTTATACGACGAGAGTGGAGACTAGCGAACTCTTCAAGAAATTGCACCAGGTGACCAAAACGAGGGAAGCTCACTAGTAAAACCACTCATAGACTCCTCGTGATTTTGGACGCTCAATGAGAGATTGCACAGGCAGACTCTGCAAAGGCGATGGAACTTATCCCTGCTGCTCCTAAGGATGCCCCATTTCGTTTTGTCTTCTAACAAGTTCAGTCTCTCCACCCTGGATTTCGTTAAAAATGGTTAACAAAGAAATCCGTCTTTAAGAATTCTGCCTTCAGCTGGTTCTAGGATTCTAGCTAGGCCTTTCAAAACAAATCAATAGAAACAGAAAAAAAGAAGAGCAAATGAAGCTTCAAAAATTCACCATTTCGGATGGACCTAAGCGATTACTAGAGAGGTTATTAGGAATATAATCCCCAAAGTTTCCCCAAGGATGAATCCAAAATCCTGTGCATGAAAGGGTGTAACCAGCTTTTGTTGACGTGTGGCATGATCAACAGTGTGGAGAGACCATGAAAATGAGAGCGTTTTTGTTGCTTTGCACCGGGTGTCTCGACACGCAATTCAATTGCAATTCACAAAGGGGCGTTGGAGAAATTGATAAAATGCATGCATGAGCCGTGACGTCGGAGGGCTTCAGGAATGGAAATGGCGCGAAAGGAGCTGGAAAATGGCGGAGGCCGTGGGAGATATGAGTGTGGGGGCGGAGTATGAGGGCATGGGGGATGGGAGACAGCTGGGACATGCCAATGAGGGACGTCCAGCTGTAAAGACGAAGATTTCATGTCCATCAAGCTTTCATTCTTGTCTCCCGTCACATCTTGCCTCCCCAGCGAATGGACTGTACGGATACAGGGCCTCTCCAAAAGCCATAACTCTCTTCCGCGGCGAGGTCGACTCTTGTTCATTTCTATTCTTGCTGGTCTCCTGCCTTTCTTTCCTCCTCCTTCCTTCTTAGTTTGCCCTCTTGTTTATAGCAGTAAAAATTTTAAGCAAATTTAGCTCTGATTACCGCAAAACATACCCCCTAAAACCACAAGTCACTTGTAAGAGTCATTGCAAATCCTCACTCTTACATTTAAAGATGTCTTAAGTCGCTTTTCTTAACCAACAGTGTCTTTGGTTCAAAAACGGTTCAATCCACTCTGGCTCAGAGGTAACTCAGTCCCCTCTGACTCCATATGATTCCCCTGCAGAGTAGGAGTAATGATACCTACTAATCAAAAAATAATAATAATAAACTTGTAAGTTTTCTTGCAAATGGAATGCCAATGCAGTTCTCACACGAATAAGACTCCAATATATGATTTTTATTAACAAAAGAAAGTGATCTGACGTTATGAAATGAGCCAATTGCAACGTGACTCAACTTTTTCTAGCTAAACCAATTGCCGTGGCGGCTTCTTCTCTTCTTTGATATGGGTTTAGAATACCCATAGTCTAGTAGTACTATTACCTTTTTTCTTTTAGTCAAAATTTATTCTTTTTGGATTTCACTTTTCATCTTTTTGTCTTGCTGTATCCATAAGTAGCAAGAAGGCCCGTATCCTTTTGCTTTTTTTGGTCAAATTTTCCTTTTAAATTGCTCTATATTTCCATCCATATGCGACAGCGAGAGATAACGAATGGGTTTCCCGAACACTCTCAAAAAAGAGAATCATTACATGTATTCCATTCTAGCATTGGTAAACAATTGATAAAACCAAGTTAACAAATCCTAGCAAGAATCAATGATCATACAGGCGAGAAAAACCAGCCAAGTTAAGTTTGATAGATAATTGATAAAAGTCTGATTACAAAAGCTCTACGAAAACATTTTCATAGGCTACAAAAGTCCACATCAAGAAGGAAACAAATAACACTAAAAACCCTAAAAATCATTCACAACCCTCCTTCCACTAATACAGTAATACTTTGTGGGGTAGAGTTGATAGCAAGTAGGATATGTATTCTTCTTTATCATAATCTTTAGGACCTAGTATTTGCACAATTGATCAAAGTTGCATGCCCGCCGGTACTCGTTCAATTTTTCTTCGGTTGGTCACAGATTTAAAGTTGCTCTACTTTCCCTGAATGAATAAGGATTCCTGAGCTATACAACATCTTCTTGGTCAAAACGAGTGGGAAATCCAGCTGGAGGTTGGGCTAGCTGGGCAACTGATCTCGCATTAAAAGTTCTTTGTTCCTCCAGTGCAGGAGGAGAATCGAGCAGGACCAAAGAACTGGAGCACAGCCAGAGGTACTAGTAAGTCCCCACAGCTCTCGTGGGAGTAGAGCGGAAGGGCACTAGCAGGCTTTACCATGCCAATGTACCATACCATAACATGCCATGCACTGTACAAAGAGACACACAAACAGGAGAGGGGGCTCTGAAGCCTGACTTTGGCCTCTTTTCAGTTTTTTAAATTACCGACAGAGGGAGCCCAGACCCCCCCACCGGGAATCAAATCGGGCCAATAGATGAGACAAATCAGCATTAAGACCTCTGCACAGCTCTGTACTAACTGTGGTGGGATTTGGCCTTCATACTCTGGTCCTCAAATTTTCTCACTTTTCCTGATTTTTCGTGAATTTTTATGGTTTGATGCATGCCAAATAATATATATATATGTTTATCATAGAACGAAAATAAATTTTCTAAAAGTTAGCTATCAGAACACACTCGTACTGCGCATATACAGTCAAATTAACTACATTAAGTCGACATGGGCCGTCTCCGGACTCTTCATTGTGTACATACATTTCCATCAAGTGCTACCAACGTTTGATGAATTTACTTGCATTTTGTGTATTTGGCAGTATAAATTCTCTGCAGAAGGAATGGGTGTGGAATGTGGACCAATCGAAAACAATAATTTGTTTGGTTTAACTTACAACTAAACCACAACCCCCCCCCCCCCCAAAAAAAAAAAAAAGAAAGAAAGAAAGAAAGAATCTAGGGGATGAAGACATATGATGAAAATTGAAGAATCCGGTGCACTAATATGCTAAGCTAGTATTTCCAAACAGCCTACATTAAAATATTCAATTTTCCAAGTAAAATCTTTACAGTATTCTGATTTCTGAGACCGAAGAGATTGAGAATTGCATTTTCCAAAAACAGTCTCCACCGGCACAGCCATCCTTAATGGCATCTCTGAGCTAGCTCTCCTTTCTTTCTCTCTTCTTCTTTCCATACTACTGGATTTATAAACAAGGAGGTGCAGTTGACACTGCAGAGTTACGACTCACCTAATCCAGATCAGTGTAAAAGATCAGAGAATACAACAATTCTCCTGGACCCCATGAAAATAGCAACAAAAAATGGAGCAAAACAGACCAAATTAGCTTAAACTACAAGTAATGATCATTTCCGACACTACAACAGGAAAAAGTAATCAACCGGTTAATCAAGACAGTAAGTGAATGAAGTCATGAAATCTCTGCGTGCATCCATTCGTTGAAATACTCTAATTGGAATTCAGCGCAAGAAAAGCAAAGAGACAAAAAGAGACAGCAGAACAGCCTGCATACAAATGAAACACATACCTCAAATGCTGTTACCTCTCACCATCCAAATACGACACCGGAAGGTTCTGGCTTTTACCAATTCCCACAATATTGCACACTGCCAACGTACAATGATTGTTGCTGAAATGATTAAGAAATGTCACTTTTCCAAATTACTTTTCAGTCTTCTCCTTCTCTATCCAATGAATGTGCTCGTAGTTGGGTCTAACTCGCAAGCCTTTAATGCTTCAAATACTGACCCAATTAAAATTTATAACAGTGGCACAGCCTCCCGTTTAGGCTCTTAACCTTGAGGCCCAGAAACAGCCCTCCTAGTATATCCGGCTTTGGGCCGACAGTCGTCTCGTAGATTCGAGGTTGAAATTAACTTACAAGAACATTAATAAATTAATAGAGCAAGTCTTAGTTCTACTTCCAAACCTTCTACTTATCTCTTGTAAGATCATTGTCACCCATTGAATCATATAAAAAAAAAATGTTGTAATGGCCAAATGTTATAGAGCATTTAACAATGACAAAGAAAAATAGTTTTTATTTTGGTTGAAAGGAGGCCAGGGGAACAATAGAAAAAGAAAGAGTTTGGAGGGCAAACAAAAATCTCACGTTAACCTAACTAGTACAATTTGTTGTTCTGCTAGAGTAGAAATACAAATGTTAAATAGAAAAATTAACAATAACAAAATAGCAATAATAATAATAATAATAATAATATAAATAATGCACTCATCCATAGTAAAGCTTCTAGATGGCTTATAATAATAATAATAATAATATAAATATAAATACGGATATCTCACTCTCTTAAAGGTAATTCAAGAAGAATCAACATTGGGCATAGCAAGATCTCTAGCTCGTATAAATGTAAAACTTATAAGTATTAATATAAACGTAATATGGTATACACCAACAAATGGAAAAACAAAAAAGAACAAGGAAACGGAGAAAGTGCTTAGACATTCACTTGATTGCTAATACTAAACTTGCCACCTCACTTGGACAATTGGTTGGGAGGAAGCGACAGCAAATTAAAATAGAACCAAAAGGAGGAGGTGGGGAGATGGACGAAATAAAGGGCCAGCAAGGGGTTGCAGTGCGAGGATGGACAAGAATGGATCGTTTTAAGGGAACCCAAGAACATTTTTAGCTTTGAAGTTTAGAACAGTATTTGTTTTCCCTCAATCTGGAAAAGATGCAAGTATAAAACAAGAGAAATTAACCCCGTAATGCCTACGAGGACGTTTGGGACGAGGGATAAAGGATAAAGGATAAAGCCCATGGTTAGCCAAGGGATCAGCAAAAACATTCCTTTCAAAGAAGAGTCATGCTTCAACAAAATACGCTTGCGGTGCCTTCTGCACCACACCGATATCAAATTAGAGAGATAGTAGGACCAAAAGTACGAGTCTGCAACAAAACCACCTTAACTTCCCATGTTAGGGATATTAAGAGCGATATTTACAGCCAAATCACAAGACTTTCTCCCTCCCATATATACGTAAGCCAACTCTTCTCTGTAATGGAGGGAAGGACAATTTTTGGGCTTGTTTTGCAGTTCTTTAAAGTTTGAAGGAGGCAGAGCACACAGTTGAACAAATAAAAATCACCAAGTTGATGGAGTAGTTGTAATACTAGATAGTATTCATAATTCGCTGCTACTAAAACTGAGCGAACTTAATGGGTTGCTTAGTCGGTGTTGGGCTGATCTTGTAGTAATTCTGCAAGTATTCCCCAACCACTACTTTCTTATATCCATGATGATCATTCTTGGATTTCCCATCTTTGAAAGGTTCAACCTCAGCTTCTGAAGGCGGGTTGTAGAACAATGCAACTGAAAAGCGCTCGACATCCCTCTGGGTAACAGCGCGATGCCAACTGCTCTTGAAGCAGCCATTGCTCAATATCTCCATCAAGTCTCCCACTTTGATTAACAATGCACCAACCGGCCACTGGACCGTGAGCCATTTCATGTCCTTGAACACTTGGAGTCCTCCACAGGCTTCAAACTGCACCAAAACGGAGAGGGCACTAGGATCGGAATGCTGGGTTACTCCCAGAGCTAAGTCAGGCCTCGGGCACGGTGGGTAGTAGTTCACTCTGACGTTAATTTCGCTCTTTTCCTCATCGAACTGTTTTATGAAAATTTGTCTGTCTACTGATAAGGTTTCGGCAAGAGCATGGAGTAACGAATCGCAGATTTTCCTTGCTTTCTCTACAAATTTCTCCATTGCTTTCCTGCAATTCACGGTTATGACTCTACTCAGACGTGCTCCGGGACATGATAGAAAAATTTCAAGAATGTCACATAAAGATGAGGAGAACAATGCAAGATCCCTGGTGGAAAATTCATGAGTGGTAGATCAAGGTCCCTGGTGCTTTGACAAAGATTTGCTGATCGTGAAACGTTTGAAGTACGGTGAAGTTATCAAGCCTAAAAAATTTTGTACAAACACAAAATTGAATCCATGCACATGGATTTACCACCAGAGGACTATTTCTATACAAGGGAGATGCTTACAAAATTGTAAAAAGTTTTCCTTGGTGTACCACAATCCAAGTGAGGGAAGACAATGGTGGAAAATCCTTCCGTATGCAGGCCACTACCTACATTCGCAGCAGCTAAGTTTTTTGGGAGTTTGTATAAAACTCTACTGTAGGTTACTGTAGGAGTTGTAAAAAAAAATTTTGAAAGTGAAGTTTTTTATGTATTTTGGGGGTGTTATATGGGGATTTTTTGGAGAATTATTGTAGACAATGTAGGAAACAAACAAGTTTTATATAAATTTGCTAAAAATTTGCATTAAAACTTTGAAAATTTTTTAAGGTTCTTGTAGCAAAAGCAGGTAAAAAACCAAAGATACAAACCTGACAAAAAACTCAACTGCCAAACAAGACCCTATACATGAGACCTACCATTGGTTTGAGTTAGAGGTGTCAATCACAACTTAATTACCGTAGAAGATCTGAAGGTATTACATGTATACTAGCATTCGACTGTTGAGGCTTCCTTCCTGAGCGATTAAGTTAAGTTCATCTCCATTTGTAGCTTAATTGATTTCAATCTTAAACTAGCTCACGTTTTTTGATTTAAATTGGGTTACCTGAGTAGGGGGAAACTCCCATCCATCCATAAATGGATGTAGAGTGTTGTCGCTCATCAATATAGAGAAAGATAGTGGACGCCTGCAAGCAACTCACTAATTCCTGTAATTTAAGTGCGGGAGGCATATTATACTATTATTAGGAATTATTAACCAATAATGCAAGAGATGCACGTCATGATCGTTACCAATTTGAAAAACTGTAATAAATATTACTTATGATTGATGTTTTAAAAGGTGGGAATCTGGCGAGCATTTTGCGTCCGCCTAAGCAGTACAAAAGCCCCACAAGTTTTAATTTTTTAAATATTAGAAATATAATAATACAATAATATATAAGAGCAAATTTTTTAACGGGTGTTCATTGGTTACTCGTTAATACGTCTAAACTCCACCTAACCTATTATGTATATACATATGCTAACAATTACTACTCTTCTTCATATCTATACACTTTTTCTAATTAGTCTTATATTTCTAAAAATCTAACAGGGTACATTTTAACGAAGTGAAGAATAGACACCAACTAAACGATTTGCTAATGTAGAATTTTATGGGGCAAAGATGTCTATCCAACTCTACTTTCTATACCCCATATCAGCAGCACCCTGTAGCCCCTTACATTGCCCCTTTCTTCTTTCCTCCCTACTCTTTTATCACTTCCCCTGCCACGCCTCTCCTCCTTCCCCACTTACTTTTCTCCTACCTAGCCTTCTTTCTTCTTTTTTCAAACCCTTCTTCTTCTTTTTTCATCTCCTAGCCCCCTTCTCCTCCTTTCTCCTCTATTACATGGACTTACGTTGCAGAGTTTGTTATTTAATTTTGGAAGCAAATTTTACTTAAAAAATTTAGTACCACATTTTTTATTATTAAACGCATCTGAACATATTAAGATCTGATTCTATTAAGTTTAAATGCTGAATTGAATAATCAAACGATTAGCTTACGAAGCAGTTCGTCCAATGAGATAAAATTTCTCCCGTGCGTGTAGTAGGAGCCGGATTTCTAAATTGCATGCTCAGAGATTCAATTTTGCTTTAAAGATTGCCAACTTGACAGTAGCCATTGCAGGCTTTGCAGCATAATAGTGTCCCCAACAAGGAAATCACGTCAACAATGATGGACCCCGAACGAACTCGGAGAAACACTAGAGCGCTAGATTTCCATGGGCCAAATTAATCAACCAATTTGGTGAGCCCAACAAATCTCAGACGGGTATGCCAATTAGGAGCCCAAATGGGACGCCTTCATTCCAGCCCAATGTTGGTTTTGGCAGTTATGGTACAGTGGCACCGTGTCACCACAATGAAATGAAGAGACAAACAGAATGCTGAAGCAAATTGTACCGCTACTCCGTTAACTTTCATGTGCCTTCTTATTACCCTAAAAAGCACTAAAAAGAAAAATAACTGTTCATTTTTATTGGATTCAGAAAACCAGTCTTATTGTGGTTCCAAAAAAAAAAAACTTTAAAAAATAAAGAATAAAAAACGTTGCGTTTATTGAATTATAGTGAATCGGCAGTACGTTTGTGCTTATTTGTTCACAGATTTCAAGCGGAATAAACCCAATCCAGGGGAAATGTTGCTTTATTCCTTCAACTGCCAAAACTCTCGTTGGGAATGAGGCGTGTACTTTCTCTAGTCTTGCTGCTTAAAGGTTAGAAGTCACCATAGGAGGTGTTTGAGTAGTCATCCTTAGGAATCACTCGAGACATATTTTGAACTTGATTACAGTATAAATCTTTGATATGAGCCTGGATCGAGCTTATGCCTTGCAGACTTCCGATTCATTATGTTGTCTTAGTGTTTGGCATTAGGGTTGAAAGAGAAATCACATTACTCATTACTTGATTGACTTTGTCTCGATAAGAGTTTGTCTGAATTTGATTCATAAACTAATCAAATTAAGTTTAAACAGCATTTTGTAGTTGATAAAATTTTAAATTTGGCTCGACCTCGGCTTGATTAACATAGAATTGCACCTTATAGGTCCAAAAAAAAAAAAAAAGTTACTCGAGTTCGATTCGATAATGTTCATTTGAGCTTAGCATGATAAATTAACAAACCAAGTTAGAACATAATTTCAAATTTATTAAAATAATGAAATAAGATTGAACATTTGAGTGCTCAATTTGATTAGGGCCGTTTGCACTCGTATAGCTATTGAAATTAATATTGGGATAATTTTTTTGCCCTCAAGTAATAGGTCAGAATCCTAGTGTCTAATACAGCATGAACTTTTGCTTGTTAAAATGCATTGCATGTAAAATCAGGATCATGTTTCGAAGACAAGATTTCAGCGGGCGATTAGTGGAGATGTGGTCTTGAGAATTTTTTTATCGTAATTACAAATCTTGCAGCCGGGGCGCATGCAATGGTCTGTGCGGCATACTTTGCGAAGCGACAACTTTATACATGGATTTTTCGTTCCTTTGACCACATATCAAGTCAAAAGTCATTTAACTTTTTCTTTTTTTCTCCCTTTGAAGTTCATAATATTAAAGGAGAGACGAATATAGTGTATTACATCTTATATGTTTCGATACTAAGGAGAGTTCAATTTAAAATACGAGTATATTATTTGGTGATTTTAATTCAATAAAAAATGAGACCTCAACTGGGACACAAATGGTTAGCAAATTGCTTTCTGCCGTCACAACTCTGCAAGAGCTAGCAGCCAATCAACATATTGGCTAAACAGAATACCAGTAATCATGGGATATTGGCATGTTGCCCCTCTTTGAAAGACAAAACAAGAAAAGATGTTTTACATGGCTTGAACAGCGAAACATTTCTATTGTTTGGATACAATAATATTATCTGGAAAAAGATCAGTCGATTACATTATAAATACGTTCTTCACTCCCCATGCTTTCCCAGTATTGTTGCCCTCTTTAAGAACTAATTTTTTTTCCATTTATGTACTGTATGAAACTTGTACTAGTTATAAATCGCTGTTAATGACATTGAATGAGAGAAAGAATTCCCAATGTGGTTAACAGAAGCTGTAAAAAGAGATATGAGGGCAGTGGCCCACTTTTATAATTAGCTCTTGTATTATCAAGCATTTAATAGTTTATAAAAGCTACCGTTTGTTGAAGGGAAAAAAAAAATCGCTGTTGCATTACCAAAAAGTGATTCACAAGAAAAATTGGATAGAGACAATAATATTGAGAACCTTGGCTGACTGATAAACAGGAGCCCTCTGCTGGGATTATTTCGAACCAAGCATCATTTTCCATTTTGTTCTAGAATTTTTGGAAAGACGTCCATGTACATTTAACAAAACTTCCGTCACTTGAGTTGGTCTCAACAAATATAGGATCAGGGTGGATTGAACAACCAAGCAACCAATAAGCATTGTGGACATGGTCCAGGTTTAAAATTTTTCCCGTCAATCGTCTATTCTTGCACTATTTCTACTTCTACTCCTACACCAACCTATTTAGGGGAGGATTCAACTAGGTTAATCGGAATTAGTGAGAGTGTTTCTCACATCTAGATAAAAGGATTGCAATATTGCATGCCTTTTAATTTTTACTATGGATGCTGATATTTGAAATCATATCCTACAATCAGGTTTGCACCTTATATTTTACCCGGTGATCAACTCACGCAATGAGAGTTGTTTGGTGGCCCAGGTTTAATCAGAGCACCAATTATCAAGTGATGGTCCCATGTATGAGCTGGGATAGGACATTGGCACCTTTTAATGCCTCAAATCAAGATGTGTGAGTCATGCTCATGCATGCAATCGAAGAAACATCCAACTTCTTTATACTAACTTCTACTAGCCAAATTTTGCGGACTACCGATTGTGTGTGTGTATGTATGTATGTATGTATATGCATGTATAGAGCGGATCTGGGATTGGATTGGTGGAGCTCCCAGCTTATACGTAGTTGATTCATCTTAGATAACAATTCGATCGGCCATTAATAACGAGTGATCCAAGAGAGAAGAGGAGCACATGATGGAGCTTTTAACGTTTGACTGGGACAGAGAAGGACGAAGAAACCAAAGCCACTAGCTAGTCGCATGAGCTGCATCCCTTTTGATTAATTTGGCCAGTGGGCAGTGGCGCACGGACTATATTTCAGTGGCAGTACAGATATAATAATTGTCGTCATGTTCAAAAACATGGTTAACCCATTAATCAATAACCTTCTGTCCTGGTGCCCCGGGGGGTTTTCAAGTTCAATAAACTGTGAAATCTGCAGCAACTCCTTTATGTGTGTGTGTGTGTGTGTTGGCACTCCTTCCCAAAAGTCTTGATGTGTCTCATGTTTTCCTCCTTTGGGATTAACACATGTGCTTATGTAAACAAATCAATCGTATACCCAAGTTTGGTTACTAAACATATCGGCTTAGGGTTTGCAATGGTCTATTTGTGGCAAAACCTGTTTCTTGTTAGCTTAGGTTCGTATATAGCGTGGAAGTACAGAGTTCACATATCTAGATTTTTTTTTTTTTGAACTGTTGAGCAACAAAAACATTTATTTATCTGCTTTTAGAAATCAGTGATCAGGATTTATGAACCTATCCATCTCTTATAAATCTATACTCAACTGCAGTTTAATCTTCGAATCAATGAACGACAAGGAATTTAGCTGGCGATGGTTATTTTCGTTAACAAATGTTTTGATCTGATCAATGTCGAAGAACACATGTACGTGCCTCATTGTGCTTGTCAATTCTGAGAAAAGAAAAAGAAACAAGGATTAATTTTCTGCTGAACCATATTGTTGGGAGGAGTTCCAACTTCCTTTAGAGCTTGATCTTCACGGGATATTACATGCACAGAGAGCAGGGATGAGTAACCCGAAAAAAACACAAATCTTGACAGGTTTCAAATTAAATTATAAGGGCTTAAAAAGCAAAATTGGATTGAAATGTGTGCGCACGTGCATACATGTGTGTGTGTGAAATCTGTGGAAGCTCCTCCTGTGCTGTTATCTCCTAATGCACACGTGCATACATGTGTGTGTAAGTGCGTGAAAAACTGAGAGGAGCAGGGTGGGGAAAAGGAAAGGGGAAGAAAGAAGCTGATGAAGGGCCTGAGGAGGAGGAGAGGAAGGGCATGTGAGTTTTTCTTAAAATCACACCAGTCAACGACCAAGTGCGAGACTCCAAGAAAAACCTCTCCAGTGTTCTGTTCAGTGGTGATCATCACTGAGGCAGGCAGATAATTTTGCAGACTTTCTTGGTAACTAGTGGAACTGTTGACGAGGGCCCTCTTCAGAAGACCAGTTTTAGGACATAATCCTCTGTCTTAAGCACACACCACATCAGTTTTGTTGCTATCAAAGCGTGACCATTTGGACTGATCAGAGAGAATCTGCATTCCTTTTTTTTTTTTTTAACTTGCGTTCGATCCCAGTACATTTCTTCATTACCGCCTGTTTTGTGGAGATCTTTGAACAACTAGGTATAGCTAGCAGTCACAGGGTACCTTAGTCGTTGACTGACTATCTGAAAAACAAAATCCCTTTTGCTTTCCTTATTTAATTAGTTGTGGATGGTCTAAAATCTGAACTACCCCTTCACCTAAATCTAACGATAAACAAGAAACAAAAATAAGCTGTAATGAATTTGGTAGACGTACTGGATATAGGTCAAATGAGTCGTGGCACTCAACTCTCAAACAAGAATCCTACTCATGATTGTGTATACAGTATACTTAAAACGTCATGTGTATGTATATCTCCAGCTCCAGCTTATTAGTTACGCGGCAGCTAATTGTTGATGGTACAGAAAGGGATACACAAATTTGGGGACAGAGGATGTGATCATGTGAAACGCTCCCAACATTGTGGTTGTGTTCTTCACGAGTTGGTCTCAACGCAAGAACCAAAACGGAAAAGGAACTAGTTTTACTAATTGTAGATGTAAGCATCAAAGCCAAGTATTTTCCTTTCGAAGGATTGAAGAAACATAACTAATTAATGATAATTATCGAGCATTTTTTATTGGAAAGCCCTAAGAGAAGTGGACGATGGATTGTAAGGAAGCGGTCACGAGTTCAAAATCTGTGACTTATTCTTGAAAAAAAAAAAAGGCCAAGCAGAAAGCGTATTGCTTGAAATACGCATGCTGCTAAAAATTGACATCTTCTTTGGCCAGTATATTCCTTAGCGGAGGAAAAAAAAGAAGGGACGTAAAAATTTTAGAAGAAAAAGAATCCCGTTGAAGTTCTTGTCATTACTGAAGATAGGAATGGGAGATAGGAAATTATTAATTGTATGGAGTAAGTATTTCTTTGGGGACAAAAAAAAAAGTAAAGAAAAAAAGAAAAGAACAAGATAGAAAGGGGAGAGACGTCGACAGAGAGAGAGGGGAGGGAGGGAATCCATTACATAAGTGCAGTACAGAGAGAGAGAGAGGGATAGGTGTCCAAATACTGAGGAAGGGAAGATGGAGGTGTACCCTAGTTGGTTTAAAAGAGCGTACAATTCTGCCTCGCTGTCCAGCATGTGAAGGAGTTGTGGTTCCGTTCTCCCATTCATCCATCCAAATATCCATTCCCTTCCTATCTCTCTCTTCTCTCTCTCTCTCTCACACAGAGCATTGCTCGTACTATTACTACTACCATTTAAACCCAAGCCCAACTGGCACTTTTTAATTCATTCTCATTGAGAGCAGAACGGGGTACGTCAGGACGAAACACATCTAAGATTTGAGCCTGATTCTCCTTTGGTCTTTTCCCCCATTCCCATTTTCCAACCCCGCCTTCTCCTCCTCCTCCTTCTACTGCTACTACTATTTGTTCAGCACTACATACTTTCTCGAGCGATCCTTGAGCCCTCCTTCAAAGTCCCATTTTCATCTTCTGAGAAAAGGGTTCTTTTTCTTGAATACGAAGAAGTCAATTTTAGCTCCTTTTCTCTCTTTTTTTTTTTTCCCCTCTCTGTTTATTCACTTAGTCCAGAAAGAAAGGAAGGAAGGAAAAAAAAAATGGACTACTTTTTGGCTAGTACTCCTAAATCAGAGTGCAGCAGCGGATGTGAGTCTGGTTGGACTTTGTACTTAGAGAACTCTTGTATTTCTTCGTATAGTAACAGAGAAAATGGTAATTTTGTTGATGGAAAGCTCGGTTTAAGTGAAGAAAAGAGGAGCGAGGAAGAGGAGGAGGATTTGTCAATGGTTTCTGATGCATCCTCTGGACCCCCGCATTGCCCTGAAGAAGGAGACTGCATGGCCAGTACTAATGGCAATGCTGCTCGCTGCTTTTTCCATGCTCGTGCGCCTCTTGATGCCACATTATGTAAAAGCAGAGGCGGCAAAAAGCAGAAAACTTCAGAAAATCACTGCAGGAAGAAGACGGCAGCCCGTGAAATTTCATCTTTACTGGATGATACTGCCAGCTCTCCTGTCTTCGAAATGGACCTCCGCCATGTAAGTTCTGATCATTTCAACGTAACATCGAAAGTATAAACCTTCTTCTTCTATTGCTCTCTTCAAATTTCAGCGCTTGCTTTATAGACCAGATATTAACTTCCAATATTCGATCGCCATTTCACAGAAAGATTTCACCCTCCTCAACAATCATGGTTCAGCTGAGATGGTTTTAGATTTCTCTCAGGGCTATTCTACGACCCATTTCGAGGTAACCCATCCGAACATTCATTCAACTATAAAATTAAGTACTTCTCTTATGTATTCATCTTGATTAGGCTACTAAATACTTACGCTTGGGTATGCCAACAAATTGTTACAACCAACAATTTCATTTGCGCAGGAGGAGAGCTCTGCATGCCATTTGCAGGATCAATATGGTTTTTTCCATTCTTCTTTATCTGGGAACTATCTGCCTGAAAATCAGTTGAGTTTTTGCTAGTTGCACCTTCATTCTAGAAAAAAAAGCCCAAAAAAAAAAAAAGAGTCAAGAACAGCGTCTAACATTTAATTATTCTCAACAGGTGGTTTGGAAGCAGGGGGTGGCAGCAGTGACATGAAACTGTAACATTCAGCAATTTGCTGCTGCTGCTGCTGACGATGAATAATAAGTTGTAGTAGGTAGACTGGAGGAAAGGTCGTCAAAAATTATGTACCCAAAAAAGAGAGGTTGTCGAAAATGCAAAAGTAACTGGATCTCAAAAGAGATCCTGTTGCTCTCCCTTTCTTCCCCTTTTTTTTTTTTTTTCAATGTCTTTTCCTTTCTTTGCCCTATTGCTGCCAATTCGCTGGTAAACAACCAGAGAGAGCGGAAAAAAAAAAAGAGGAGGAAGGGGGAGCAGTTTCTTGTTTCTCAAAAAAAGTTTCCATTCTCTTTCTTGTCAGTGAATGATTGGTACAAATGGGCTCCAATTCTCTGAGGAAAATATATTGCACAAATATGACTCCATCTATTTCAAATACTTTTGCTTTGATCTATTGAATAAAAAGAAAGCCTCGTTACAGATTCTCAAGAAGCAATTCTTTTGCTTGTGATCTGGCAGGGGAAACTGTATACTACTAATATTCTTTCTTACATAGTTATGCTAACTTTGACTTGTCATGTCATCAAGATAGCTTTTCATTTTTAATAGTCAAGTTTAGCATCACAAAACTCCATTCTATGTTCTTTCAAAACTGGGGCTTGAGGGGACTATGTAAGTTGTGACGCAATGTCGATGGTCAGATGCTGAAAGCCTGAAACACCAAAGGCTGTGTTATTTGAGTTGAAAATTTTGATAAAATGAGATTTCAAGAAATCATCTAAGCTTTGATATGAAATGCCAATGACAAAGTGGCATTCCAGGTTAATTTAGAGTTTTGAGTTTAAAATTATTCCGACCGTGCAATTAAGAATCTCCTAAGAGGCATTAATGCTTGATAACTACTAATATTTTAATTCGTTCACTTCGACGAACTTGATGGGATAGGGGGGGAAAAGGGAGAAGATCGTGAAGGGTGTATAAGTTGAATAAAAAAAAAAAAGAGAGAAAAGAAGACTGTTTAGGTAGGATTCTATCCAATGTATATATGTAAGAATCTAAGAAAGCCCTCAGCATTCTTAGCAGTGGAACAAAATCTTATAAGAAGACTTGATTATAGACCCCAGTGTCTCAAATTGTCCGGACAAGACTCCATCTACGATCTAATAATTCTGCTACTCATAATAATTCGAATTTTTAGCTTTCATACCACTGCAACCACCCAAAAAAAAAAAAAAAAAAAAAAGAAAAAGAATGAAAGAGAAATGATGAGATAATGAGGTGTAATAGGTGATGGGCAGACAGTCAGAAAAGTACAAAGGGGAGGAAGTGCCAAAATTAATGTTGGAATTATATCATACTGCATCTTCATGATCCCCTATTCTTTTTTTTTCTTCTTCTTTCTTCTTTTCAGGTTCAGAGATCCTTCGTGAGATCTTCTTGACCCAATACAACATCCCCAATTATTTTAAAGTGGCGTCTTTATCCCTTTGGAAGGTTTCTTACCATGATTTATAATCTAATTTATACGAGTATGCTCGCCTACTCCGGGTCTGTCTGCTTTGGAGCTGTCATTGGACTTAATGTCATGCACAACAAATGTGTTGTTTCTATCTGATCATTTTCTTTATTGATGGATCCACTTAAGCAAGTTCCCTTGACAGGTTCAGGTAAAAGATGGGATGGATGTGCTATTTTAGATGAAAGCATATCTTGACGTAATTCCATTGAAACATCAAACAAGAATCAAAGCTAAATTGATATACATATATATATATATATATTTACCCCGGTTACAAGACGGAAAAATTAAAGGGTATTAACCGATTAGCTTTAAACGATATGCCTAATTGTCTCGTGTTGTGTTACATTGAGAAATGGGAGCCAGCTTCTCCCACCAATGTAATTCAAGAATTTGTTGTCTAAAATCTGAATACTGGCACTAACAGGAGACAGTGGAATGAATGGGTAAAGACAAAGTAAAGAAATAACCAAGAGATTTGGAGAGGTGGCTGGGCTCTGCCTCTATCCCTGCCTCTTTTTACACTCAAAAAGAGCCATGCTGTATTACGTTTAGGAATCCAAAGGGTATGGGAACAACATTTTTGCCTTACCAACTACCACCAAGACAGAGCCTTCAGTCGCTTGTTTGTACACAGGAGGAGGAGGAATAGAGGAAAGATTTATTTCTCCTACTTTGGTGCTAGTAGTATTAAACAAACACCTTTGCCTCTGACCCTCAATTCAATTTTCACCCAGGACTGTTCCCAATTCTCATGACAACACTCATCTTTGCTACAGAAATGGTAAAATGGCCTTCCTCTGTCCTCATCCATGCCATTCCCACTTCTCAGAGGTGAGAGGGCCAAAAATCTACCACAGCCCCACAGGCATGTGGTGTAAAATGTAAATCAGCCGGCTCTAGGGTCACATGCACCAAAGTGTACTCGGATCTACCCTTTACATCAGACATCACTACAGTGATGTAACAGGAGCTGGAGATGTTTTCTTGCACTGCTGTATAGTATATATACCACTGTTTCTTTCAACTTGCCCATGATAAAATGGGCAAAAAAGGATCTTTGTTTCAACCTTTTTCGGTTACACTAGTTATGTGATCGACATGTGTCCTGTGTAATACAACTTCTAAAATATCTGCAAGTGTTAGTTATTTAGAAGGTTGTGTGTGATGATAGAGTATAATCGGGAAATGTTTAACAGAAGATCCCGAGCTTGATAGAAACACAACCACCAACATGTAGATATATGGTTCAATCAATCCTGCGTTTGCCCAAAAAGCGAAACATCTCAAGAAAGAAGTTCCATTACAGAAAGAAAGGATATTGAAAGTTTTTTTTTTAAAAAAAAAGAAAGAAAAGAAAAGAAAAGAAAATAAAAGGTTGCTGGCAGTAAACTATTTATCAAAGGTAGAAAATCAGAGTAGAACACTTCAGAGTAGTAAATATCGAGTAAAAAAAAAAGAAAAAACCTGGATTTAGCTAATTCCAACGAGCCCTGAAATTCTTCATGAATATAGTCCACAGAACGTGAAACTAGTTGTATTTGCCAGCCCTGACATTCTTCATGAATACAGTCCACAGAACGATTTCGTTAATCCTAATTGATAATCGCATCTTACCACACTCCCAAGATAGACACTACTCATCAAAGTAGTTGGTTTGTTTCTCTGGTTAAAATTGATTCTGGAGAATAGGTGGGTCGGACCACCTGAATGCAACCACCAATTATGCAGCATCGGTGGTGGGGTGACCGGTGATCACCGACCATACGGCTCAACAGAAGCTCACAGCTAGATGGTACTTGACAGGGTTCCAAAAACAACCTAAAATCCCATTGATAGAACCCACAAGGCTTTACCAGCACATAACTGGGAATCTGGGATCGTGTCGGAAAGCCAAGTCCACTTGCTGCCAATTACCCATTACCTAATATAAACACATCATCAACCCTTGCAATTGACTAATGCATGTGAAATGTTTGGCGTACTAAGGAGGGCAAAACAATCAGGACAAGGTTTTGCTCTAACGCAAGGGTCTGCACAACACTGGTTCTACGGAGGAAAACACGTTTAAGAGTGAAATTTCTGTGTTTACAAGTGTGCGAGAGAAACGAATATAGCTAATCCTAACCCAATATTTCATGATGATTAAGGGATGCAAACCCCTTTTACTACTTGCATCGACATCTGCTGGTAAATCCTTCCAAACACTCACTCCTTGCTTCCAGTACTACTCAACCAAGGCATTCATTCCTTACCTTTTGACACAACTCACCATCTCATCGTCAGTAAGTACCAATTTTGCCGGAGGCAACACTATCAATTATGTCTATTTGGACACCGATTTCTTGAGTTTAGGTATTATTCGACGCTACCAAAAATAAACGTTTTGACTCCAAAAGTTTCCGTGGAAAAGAAAACCAAGATTTAAGATCTTCAATATTGTACTCGTAGAATCAAGAATCCAGTAGCAATGCCCTTGAACATTTGCAATTCCTTGTGGTAGGATCTTTACAGCCAAAAACAGAAGGCCTAAAAGTTACAGTGTCTCGTTTCCGTGAAACATTAAAGTCCTTGTACCAAGTTTTTCTGGCTTTACTTTTGACCATCCGTGACAAAGCCATGAATGTCTTCCATGTACTACTTATGGAAGTAGAATCACAGCATTTTAGGAATTTAGCCTCCACAAGTTATCAATCAACATCATTATCATCCCCCACGCTCCTTATTTCTTTCAACCACTATCAGCGTCAAGACAGTTACGGTCCTACACTCCATATGGATTCAATTATCCTCACCTTTAAAGCAGAAAAGGACAGGAATTTGGATATTACATACTCAGGTTCAAGGGTTTTAAATGAAAATGAACTTGAAATCTGTGCCAGTCATCAAAACAGGGACCTTGAACAAGCTAAACAGCGTGTCAAGGATCTCGCGTGAGCTTGAATAAAATGAGTCATTTCCGCTACTTCAACACCAGAAATATGAAAACTACTCATCAGAATAAAAATCAAGAGATGAGTTGTAAGGCTGGTCAACTCAAAAAATCTCCCTCCTTACACATTAAATTTTCACCAGCTGACAGGGCCACACAATGCATACTAGCTAAGGATGACTATTGTCAAACTTCCAATACCAAGTCATATAAATTTAATTTAGCATTTCAAGCATCTCCAAACTTGACTAGGCAACAAGTATTGCCATTTACCTGGTTTCTGAAAACAACTTCAAAGTCCTGTAAAAAGTCTTATGCTGTTATGCATCTAAAAATTATCATCCATGTACAACACAATGACAACCTCTTTGATCAGTGTGTGATTCACTACAACAATCTTTTGTGCCTATACCAGGCAATTGCAGCTGCATATAAGAGAAGCATACCAGCAATACCGCCACCAATCATCCGGAGAAAATTTTGAGGCCCGTGTTCTTGGTCATTCCATGCATCTATGTGAATATTTATCCCAAATATTCCTTCCACAACTATGAAAACTCCTAACACAAGGGATGCTGTCATTATCATGACCACCATTTGCAGGAGTTGGTTACGTTTGTCATCCTGCATGATGTTGACATAATCTTCTGTGTCATCTATGTGCTCCCTCAACTTCCAAAAATAAAACATGTTAGAACGTTAGTATAACATATCTTGCTACACTGGGGGTGTAACACTGTGGAAATCAAACTCACAGTTGCATCTGGAAAATTCAAGCAAAACTAACCCAAATTCATAAATGCATGTAATGCAATGGGCACTGTTAACATGTTCAACAAGAAGCATGATAAGAACGAGAACAGATATATACAACTTAATCCAGCAAAGGACACATGTGATGTGAGATAATTTTGCAAGACTATTTATAACCAAAGATGAAAACAAATAATTGAGAGAAGACAAAAGAAACGGACGTGGAAAAGGTTACACATGGCGATTCTTGGATACCTTATGACCTTTTTCACAGAAGATATTCATGTGATTATTCTGGAATTGGATTATAAAAAGGTTATTCCAGCACCAGATTGGGAAGTTTTATCTGCTTTTCTCAGTATGATTAACATACACAGCTCTTGACCATATTTCAGAACAACTTAGGAGAAAAGAGCAAGATAACCATGAGTGGAACTCCATGAACAAAAGGCAAGCTAATGTTGCTCCTCCAAAACCCCCCAACATAACCAATATAGACAGATGACCACCACATTTGAAGTCACATGTTTATTTTGATTGGTAAATGTTTTCTGTGTCCATATTATTTTCTGCACGGAGCATGGGCCATTAATTAGACTGAATGTGCATTTGATAAAACTGAAATTTGAAATCTGAAGTTTGAAATCTAAAATATGAGTTTGTTAAATTACGTAATTGTTAAGTACTGAAATCTTGGGGCATTCGCATTTCATGAAGAAAGTTAAAGAAAGAGGTACTTAAATACTAACATCTGAGAGTATTTTGCATTAAGTGATAAGTGAATAGCTTTTCACTTATTTTTGGAGTAACTTTTGCTTAGGCAATACTAATGTTCTATTTTTTATTATCAACCACGTCCGGACATATTAAGGTTTAAATCCATTAAATTTAAGTGCTGAATTAGGTTATCAAACAAGGTCTTTAACCATAAGACAAGCATCCAAACAGGGGAAGGTAAATAAAGAAACAAGATGAATGACATACAGTGGATAATTTGTTCAATGTACCATCAATCTGAATGAAATATGCTTCCAAAAGAATTTCAAGATCTCCCACATGAAGTTGTTTACTTCTGGAACTGCACCTTGTATTAGCATGGTATGGACTGCTTTCAGTGTCAACCAACTTAGAATCATAAAATAAATGTTCCTGGTGGTTGTCTGATTGTTGAATACCTGCATCACGACTGTTGGGCCCTCAATAAAGTAGAGACTTCAGAGGGAAAACATTATACTTTGCAGGATGGGATATTTAGCTTTAAAAATCAAGCAGGAAGCCAAAAACAGCAAGTTCGAGAAAATATTCAATGTAAAGCACAAAGTACTGCTGAAGCAAGAGGAGATAAATAAATTATGTATCATACATGTTTGGCCGTTTAGCTTCAACAGCTACGGCAAATTCCTCTTCAGTAGAGGAATTTGAAGAATTTTCAAGTTGCCATTCTATATGTTTGTCAGTCAGATACATCCCAGCCATATCTTGATCATCATTCAACAGACTCTCTAACTCATCCCTAACCTGGAGACAAAGGTCTTTACATCATTTGTCAGGAAGAAAATACCATAATGGTTCAGCTGATAGTGAGCAAAACTATATTACCACTAAAAAGTTGAAAATAGCATAATGCTAGATGGTTTGGGAGAAAAGGACTGAGGGATCGGCACTTATATCCAACACAGGAATTTTAATAGCAGTCAAGAAAGTTACTGTATCAGAAACAGAGAAGCTGAGAAACAATCATCAAGAAATCTGCAAAGAAGAGCCAACAGCTATCAAAAGAGATGAAAAGGTTTGAAACTTTTGCTGCATCTATAACAGAGAAAAGCTCCCCAAGCAAAAAGAAATCTCCTGCAATTATCTCAATAATGATCTTGGCTGCCAATTTTGCACAAGGCCCAATTGAAAGAGAATAAAACCTGCTAATATAGTTTGAGAGAGGTCCCCAAAACCAAATATGTTTGCAGCTTGAGTCCAGTGAATTTAACAAGTCTAATGAGGGTTTAAGGATTTTCTGCAACTACATTAATGACCTGAGGTAATACAGGAATACTCACATTACGAAATACAATCAATTCTTACATTCACAAAATTTTCTAAGTGTTGGGTTAAATTGCGCTTAAGAGAGATAACCCCCACTTACTCCGAAGTACCAACAGGAAAATATAAGCACTCCATTATGTGGGCTGCATATCTCACGAACTCAATGAAGCAATACTTTTTACATAAAAACACAATGAATTTAGTGAGTTTCTACAACATCACATCCCTGAATTACTAACATGAACAAAGAACAAAATATAGAAGTGGTGAATTAAATGTAATCCTCAAAAAATACAGTCTTGAATCACTTATTGGAGTTACAAAGCTCTTTAAGAATGAAGCGTACAAAAAGTGCGGTTTAGACCATTTTGAGAGGCATTTGTGAAGGCTAAGATAAACAAGAAAATCATCATGATAAATTTAACCAAACAATCTTAAGTTAATTAACAATTGATTTTTCATCGAAATCTAATTTGAGAGCCAAAGCAAAAAGGACGTCAAGTAGTACTATTAGAAATTATTTGAATTTCAACCTTTTGCACACGTTTGGTTAATGGAATCAGTCGGCCTTTGATTTGCTGGACATGCTCTAAGTTGAGGCTACTAATATTGGAGGTCAGTTTATTCAGAGCAGGATGAACTTCTTGCTCCAATGCCCCAACCTAAAATTAAACCACACAACAATTCAAGGAAATGTCAATCAAATCACAAAAGCTTTCAGCATCAGTTGAAATATTACATGAGATGAATGCAACAGATTTCACTTCACAACCAGAGTGAAGAATGCATATTTTTACTTCATTCTCCAAGCAACTGCAAGCAGACTCAAGGCATGCCTCCAAGGCAACAAACTCAAGTGGAAGTAGCTTTGGTCCATCCTTGCCATCTGCAATATGTTGTTTGCTACTTCCTTGACCTTCATTCATGCTTAGGGAGCATCTGGAACAAGTTGAAGCAATAAAGGCTCCTGATTGAGGCTCTTCCAAATTGCAGAAGTCCATATTGTCCCCCTTCAAGACCACATCAACAATACTATGCCAGGTCAGTAGTGATAAATTTATTTTTATATCTGTAAAAGTTTCTTATGTGCATTCTTGTAAAATACTTTTTCTTCAACTACTTTTGATCTTTGGATGCCGTTTTTGATTGATCATTAATGTGATTAGTTTCTTAACGTTCTGCCTCAAACACGATTCCAGATTTCATTTTAAGGGTTTAGAAAGTGAAGTTTAAGGCGAAGTGTTTGTATAAAACCTCTTTTAAGTCCAAAAGTATCCGTATTCTCTAAATTTATGAATGCAACTGAATTTCATCAATTTTGATTTAAATATCCAGAGAATATTCTCTACAACTTCAGAAATTCAACCGGAATTTATGCTTGTAATGCACTAAAAGCAAAAACAGTTGGGTTTGTTCAATTGCTATGGATGGCAGTTGGCAATGCGTCATCCATATTAGATTTATCAACAAATAGTTCAATGCAGATTATGAGCCCTGTCCCAATCAATCAACAAAGACCAAAACCATTCATGCTGGAAATTATTTCTCCATCAGACATCAAAGATATGGCCATCATTGCCGGTGATTTTGATAGTGATGGAATGTGGCTACTCCCAATTGAATACCAATCTGTGATCACGTTAGGTTTCAAAAAGTTGCTGGGCAAGTGTACACAAAATTTCACAGTGCAAATCACCAGAACACCAAAGACCAAATAAACTCAAATTGAAACATGGAAATCTAAACCCCTGGCAAGTACCAGTATGTGTGATCACATATGATCAATAATTATAATGCACTTCGAACTGTTTCAATACTACAATTTCCAATAGCTGGCAAGTATAATATAACTTTTGGACTAATCTTTCCACACTCTCACAGACATTGATATACAAGGATGAACGGTTCTAGACATATCAAATACACCAAATCCGTGGCTTTTGAATGAAACTTTCTACACTAGTCAATGTAGGAAAGATAAATTAACAAATTGAGCAATCAATTAGTCACAAAATACTAGTGTAGCATTAGATATGTACCAATGGGGTGAGGAGAACTTGGTGGTGGCGCAAGATTTTCAGGCGAAGCTCCTCAACGAAGGAGGCAACAGAAGGGTCTTTAGAATTGAGCAAGAGGACATCATGGGCGGTGATAATGGCCTTGATATGCTCCAGGTTCACCACAATAGCGCGCTCCCGGCTGAGCAAGGTGGCCGGGTAGGCGAGGAGCGGGTCCAGAATACGAAGATCCCGGGTTTGGAGACCAGTGCGCCTCATGATTGCATGCTTTCCTGCTTCCAATACTTGGGGGGGATTCCCTGCTGAATCCAGCAAGACCCAAGCGCGCCGAGTTCCCGGCAACCCCGCCTTCTTGGACTTCTTTGGGATTGAAAAATCGAAGTCATCAACATGATCAGCCATTGCAGCAGATTCCGAAGACTAAAGGGGTCAACATAGCATTGCATTTGGGAGTTGAATCCGGAATTAATCCTCCTCAGTTGATTCATCACAGGATGTTCACCCCCCGGAAAATCACCACCCCTGTAAGCTACTGCTACTCGACTGTTAATACTGTTAAAGAAAGCATGTATTATTTCACCCCCAAGGACACCTACTGAATGCTTGCCGGCCACATCATCAGTTTGATAGAGCAGCTGAATTTTAGAAAGACAGTCATACTTGGGGCAGGGGGTGACTCCAGAGAATATGATCCGTTCTAACATCTGGACGCAGATTCCCCATCAAGGACTTGTGTCTCTGACTAGTGCTGAAATTTACAGAGACAGTCATACTCGGGGGAGGCGGTGATTCTAGAGAATATGATCCGTTTTAACATCTGGACGTAGATTCCCCTTCGGGGCGTCCGAGGATTTGTGTCTCTGCATTTCTAGGCACAATCCTCTTCGAACGATCCAATCTAACACTCTTGCTGGAATGTAAATATTCACACCGTAAGTAAAGGACAATAGAAATCCAGTACTCACCAACTATGACCAAGTTATACCCTCTGTTACCAACAATTTTTTCTTATTGGTGCAAAAATCTTTCGAAACTTTTCAGTTTTCATCAGCTCATGTCCATATTGTTTCAATTTACATAGCAAAAAGACAGTGAACAAAGTCACAAGTGAAATGGAGAAGAGCAAATCCCCTTTTTAGTTCTCCAACTTTTTGACTAATCTAGTTTTGGTCCTCCATCTTTAAAATAGACATAGTAGTCCTCTAACTAATATTTTTGGGCCAATTTGGTCCCTATGCAGTGGAATAGACACTGGATTAAAATTTAACTATCATTGGAGGACAAATAGGAGGGTATTTGCATCTTTTCACTCCAACTGACCATTGACTAGACCAAAAAATAAACAAAAACACCAAAAGATCAATGAAAATTGGCAAAAGAGGATTGAATGACTTCTTCTGTGAAAAGAGGCAACAAAGGGTATGAACCCTAGACAAAGAAAAAGGCTAACAATTTCTTCACCTAATCCTTTATCTTTCACTTTTGGCAGAATTAATTTTCAATCGATGAATGCGATAAAGATTGATATGACCAAAAGTCGGGCCGAATTGAGCATTCACGCTTGGGGTTTGGAAACTTTTTTGGTCCAGAGGTTGAAGACCAAGCCATTCAATTCTCTTTTTTGGGTCTAGTAGAGATGCAAATATCCTCCAAATTATTCTTCGATAGTGGTTAAATTTTAATTCAGTGTTTGCTCCACCACTTACGGACTAAATGGGCCCAATAATATAGTTGGAGGACTACTATGTCCTATTTTATAGATAGAGGACCATAGTTGGATTAGTAAAATTGTTGGAGGACTAAAAAGGAGATTTGCTCAAAAGAAATTTCTGAAGTACTGCTTCGACCGAATTCGGATAAGAGGCCCATACCAATTTTGGAGTTGAGTTTGGGTCTTGTACCAGTGAAACTAAGCTGCCATCCGTGGGTTGTGATTTGAGTTGATATGAGGGCTGGGCAGCCCAGCTCAGAAGGCCTTTAGTAGCCCTCCTCATACCGTCTGCTGGCACACAGCAAGATTTTTTTTTTTTTGAAGGGGAATACAAACAGCATTTTTTTTAAAATTATTTTCTTTAGTACATTCAATTATTTTTTAGTGTACGTAGAAGAAGATATCGAATTCGAGATATTCTCTTAAGCCCAAAGCAAACCTAGCTAGTAGTATCTCATTAGTCACGATAAAGTTCTTGTTTCGAATTTGGAGGTTTCCTTTTGTATTCTTTCTTCTTCTTTTTCAGATTTAGAGTGCTCTTTAAACTAAAACAAATAAATGCAAAAAGAATAACTAAACTCTTGTAATCATCATTGGAATGCATATCTGCTAAAATGCATGTAATACAAGTTTGATTTTTAATAACGAGACTTAAGGTGATATAGGCTAGCTGACATGTTTCATCACTCAATTTTTGGCGAAATTCTTTGCTAAGAAAATTCTAAATCAAGGACTCACAAATTAGGCTTTTGCATTGCCAAGCCTGAGCTAGCTATAAAAAGAAAATGAAAGTAAACAGACAAACGCTGAAGCATACATACTCCACCACCATCGAAGTATTTTTGTCATCTCCCTTTCTTTTAAAATTTTTAATTCAAGAAAAGTCATAATACGAACGACACAGCACTATGTCCATATGAAATGACCTCTCAGAAATAAATACACATTACCTAGGATTCCAGCCAATCCCAGCAATGAGGAGGGGGGGGGGGGGCATGGGAGCAGCTAATATATATGTTATGCATCCCTCATGGACACAAAACAAGACACCATCAAGCCCGTCAGATTAATCCCAAGTGCTTATACCAGGAAAGTGCAATCAAATACAGGACGATGCTGCAAGCTGTTCCGCCACCGCAGAACAAGATGAAATAGTAGTTGGGAGGATCAGTCTTTTGGAAGAGACTGAAGTCGCGGATATTCATACTGAAAGATCCTGTCACACTGGTAAAAGCCATTAGCACCACGGCTCCAGTCATGAACAATACCGCCTTCTGCATCATTCTGTTCTGCTTGTCATCCAGCATGATATTGATGTAGTCTTCCGTGTCATCTACGTACTCCCTTAGCTTCCCAGGACAACCATACATTTTATTAGAAGTATTAACACAACAAACTGGTTAGTATTATGCACCCGAGAGACTCTTGTGATCTTGTGTATTACAAGAATTTTACTACATCTGAGAGAAAAATGCAGTTTTATCTTTGAAGATTATTAGTCCCCATTAATAGAACCCTAATACTGAAAAGCCTCAAAAACCCTTGGGTATTCCCTGATATAACCTTTGAAAGACTACTCTTCCAAACTCTTAGAAGGGTATTTTCATTTCAAATGCCTAGAATTTCTCACATGCACAGATGCACGCACAAAGAAGAGGATTGAATGCCAACAAGAGGGAAATGAAATTCTTGTCTAGAGGCACCATGTACAGTTAATAGTCTTATAGAGTGCTAGCACCAATTCTAGAATATACGAACAGGTTTCGATTCCAAACGATCTATAAGTATATGTACTCGAAAGCCTATGACTGACTTTGGACAACTCTTTAGTTTGCAATAATGTTTTTGAGGGATCAGAATTAGCAAGTTGATCAGTTACATACAGTGGACAGGCCATTCAATGTTGCATCCACCCGAACAAAGTAGGCTTCCATGATTATTTCCAGATCCTTCACGCCAAGATGCTTGCTTTTGCCTATCATGTATCTTGTACTGCTAGTACGGGCTGCAAATTGGATCCTTCTGCTGAGAGAACTGGCTGTGCGGATTACCTGTCCCGGGTGCTGTTCGGCAGGGTGAGAATCAACACTGAAACGGCTGGAATTCCCTTTGTGTTCCACTAAGGTTTCAGCAGAAACCCTGATAACTAATAAGATAAAAAGAATTAGAGATGCCAAAACTGAAAGAAAGTGATAATGGCCAAAGCCAAATACGGCATAACAATCTGGAAATCCACCAAAACCTGAAAAGCTTGGGATGAGCAATATACAGGGGTAACGGGTAAAAGGTGAAATATATAGGATGAAAAAAAAAAATCCCATGCCTTTCATCCAGGACTCTCTGCACAATCTCATGTTTTATGGAGGATCGAGAAGAATTCCCAGGCTGTCTCTGAACTGCATGCTTGTTTGTCAGATACATCTTAGCCATATATTCGTCGTCATTTAGCAATCGCTCTAATTCATCTCGCACCTGAAAATTAATTAAGACATTTGCACAACTACGTATTATTGGTAATCTTTCCTTGCCAAAGATAAATTTCAAGACTGAATATCAAATCACAATGCGTGCTCGATCCCTGCATGAAGAATTATCAGAAAGAATTGTTACCTTTTGAACACGTTGGAATAACTGGGCTAGCCGGTTTTTGATTCTGTGCACCCGCTCCAAATTGAGGGTGTTAATTTTTGAGGTCACTTCATCCAACGCTGGATAAGCTTCATCCTCCAAAGCCGTTGCCTGAAGATTTCAAAAGGGAGAGAGAGAGAGAGAGAGAGAGGAAAAAGTCGATACAGTACAACCCATAAAAGCAAAGAAAAGAAAAGGAGCAGTTTTCCGGAGAGCATTGAATGAGTACTATTTCATTAACCTCTTTGTCCAAAGAACTGCAAGCAGCGTCCAGGCAGGCTTCTAATACTATAAACTCAAAAGGAAGAAGCATTGGTAGTACAGTATTGTCTCGATTTTGTTCCCTCATCAACAGCGACTCTTCTGCCTGTGATAGTGCTTTGGTTGCCTGGTGGTGCTGCATGATTCTGTGTTGGAGCTCTTCCACGAAGGGCACGACGGCGGGCTCCCTGGAGTTGAGCAGGAGGACTTCATGGGCCATAACTATGGCTTTGATGTGCTCCAAATGGACGATGATGGCCCGTTCGCGCCCTATCAAAGTGGTGGGATACGAGAGGAAAGGATCCAATATTCGAAGATCAAGGCCAGACAGGCCAGTCCTCCGCATAACACCATGCTTCCCTGCTTCCACTAGATTTGATTCGCCAGTTGAGTCCAACTGTAGCCATGTTCGGACCCCCGTGGCCTTCTTTCGGAGGTGATCGCCTGCTCCTCCACCGACGATGCCAACCATAGAGCGCTAGAAAGAAAGAGGGGGAGGTGTGTTTCTTTTTTTTTTTTTTAGAATTTCGGTTGCAAGAAAAGGAAAATGTAACAGAGATCAATACTACACTTACGGAGCAAGTGTTAGCTTTAACTTGGGAGGAAGATGGTACCTGATCACCACCCTCAGCCAACAACTCAGAAAATGCAAAAGTAGGTGAAAGCCAGGACAGGCGAAAGGAAGAAAGCAGGGGGTGATAATTACTACCTGAAATTGAAATTGGATGCCTGCAGCAACGGTTGAGGCCTGGCCATCCACGAGAATCTAATGAATCTCGACGTCAACGCTCATGCTATGTTGCTGATTAATTTATGGGAAGATACAATTGACATATGCTAACTAACCCAACCCCATGTCATTAATTAAAGTTACTTGTCGTCAGATTAAGGTGTAGCGTACCAAGTTTTTAAGATCTCCCAGGCCCGTGCTCCTGATAACGTACGAATATTATTATTATTATTATTATTATTATTATTTCCGGGTGTTTGCCTTTGCTTTGCAGGAGAGGAGTTAAAACATACACATCATACATCACTACTTAGAACCTGCAGATGCGCTGCATGGTGACGGTGCCTATGTGGTGACGGTAACTGCCGGACGTAATATACATCACCAAGTGCTGCTCTCCATTTATTTATTTATTCTTCTTTTTTTTTTTGGGTTGTGGAATTATGGTAAATAGCTACTTGTCTAAGTAAGACTAATTAAGATTTGTGAAGGTAACTAACTGATTGATGCAAGTCAAGCTTGGGAAGTTTTGGTTGGAATACTTCGATTTTTTTTTTTTTTTTGGTATAAACCACAAATGTTTGCATCTGTTTTACATTTTGTGATTCGAGTCGAGTTGGGCTTCTTTGCAAGGGGAAACTCTGCCAACGGTGTTTTTTTCCATTTTCACAAGTTTCAAATTCAATATTTCATGATTAATAGATGCAAACCTCTTTCACTTGCACCAAGTTAGTATATTTGGGTGTTTCTTTCTAGGAAAATGGATGTCATGTCAACATGAGACCTTTTTTTTTTTTAAATAATTCTCTCACCCCTATCCACACCACTCTAACCTCCAACTGCACGATTTAAACACTGAAGTTGACAGCGAGGAAAACTCTCTTCCTTCGCCATTGACAGACAATTTCAAATGATATGTGAAGTTAACGTCCTGGATGTGCCTTCCTATACTTTTATAAGTAGCATTCGTACACTGCACAGATATGCACATGCAAAAGGAATCCTCAAGGATTACGTAGCTGAAAGGAAGTCTTGTATTGCTCATATTCTTGGCCTGTGTACGTTGCATCAAACTTTCATTTTTTTTTTTTTTAATACAAAAGGGGTTTGAAATTGAATCTTCTTTCCTGCAATTCCTTTCTATGCCTATGAGCCGGAACAGGACGTTTACTTGATGAGATTGAAAAGGAAACGCGAGGATATGAGAGGGAAAATACATGTCCCATGTTGTTTGATTAACACAAGTTGCACAGCAAATCGATGTGTTGGTCTTCACAACAGTTTAATCTTTCATATTTCTACTTTTGTTGTCAGCTTTCAGTATGCTTATCAATTCTGTACCCCCACTAAATAATTTCCACAGAATTGATTCCTTGTGTGTCTAAACTGTGAGAATGTACGAAGTGCAAATTTGATTAACAACGCAGGAAGAATTCAACTTGAAAATCGTTTGAAAATTAACCAAATCCGAATGTGCTAAAGATGTGTGGGTGTGTGAGGATAATTGTATATACACCATTTCGTTATTTGTTTCACAAAGTAACACAAGTAAACATGGCAGATGGCTCTCATTAGTCATTATGTTGTACACGAACCCAAGTACGGGCACATTCGTGATTCACAAGTCGAAAACAAGATCGATTCGTGCAAAAGTAGCAACTTTCATGTTATAGGGGTATGCAATATGGTAGACTCGGGTGCAAGTTTTAGAGAAATTTTCTATTTCAACCGTTTGTCTGCTTTCACATGTGAAGACGTTGCTTTTGTTTTCTAAAGGAAGCTCGATCAGCTCCTTTTGTTGCAGCAAAGACGTCCCTCCAGCCTGCCAATCAAACGTTATTATTATTTGATTTTTCTTCTTCCAATTTTTGCTTGAAAAATGATCGTAGAATTTGTATCAGACAAGTAGATTGCCTTCAACTATGAATAAAAAGATAGGTAAAAAAAAAAAAAAATTTCTGAGAAGTGTTTAGTCCATTTAAATAGTGTGTAAAAGGTACGTACCCTTGTATAGGATCATAATTATTCGTCACAGCAATCCTGTGTATTTATACAGCCACATTGCAATTATAAATATACATATAGTACCAAAGCTGCCGGCACAAATCATCCACAAGAAGGATTTGTTTGGAGGTTCAGCATCATTGAACAAATCGATGTGAACGTTTATAGCCAAAACTGCGTCTACGATCATAAAACAAGTGAATGCTACGCTTGCTGTCATTAGCTTGATCACCATCTGATATAGGTTGTTCTGTTTGTCATCCAGCATAATGTTGATATAGTCTTCAGTATCATCTACATACTCCCTTAGCTATATCAATCACAAAACAAGTTATCAGAGAGCACTGAATATATATATATATAGACACACACACACACACGCATACAAAGATGAAATTCATCAGCAATTTTGCTATAGTGTGCACAGCTGTGGTACATTCACACCATCCAACTGTTCTAGGGTTCGTTGTTATTGCACAAATTTTTGCCTAATCAAAGTTACCTCAGTTCATGCTTGACATATTTTAGCAAAACTATTGGCATTAGTATTAGTAAAGTATAAGAGGCAAATTAGTTGAAATGGCGGAAAATTCTTAACGAAGGAAGTCCTTTTGATTGCGAAAAGCAAAAAGGCAAAAAAAAAAAAAAATCAACAATGGTAAATCTACATAAATGCAATACGAAGTCAGGTGAAGTGAGATTCTAAGGTTAAGCAAAAAGTAAAAATCTGGATCTTGATTCAAAACTAAATGAAGCAGCAATATTTGAGCTACGTACGGTGGATAATCCGTTGAGCGTAGCATCAATACGAACAAAGAATGCTTCCAGAAGCATTTCAAGATCCTTCACACTGAGACGCTTGCTTCTATCACTGCGTTTTGTACTGGCATAGGTGGCTTGGCTTTTTCTGCTAAATACTGAACTAGTAGCGTCAAATAACTCCTCTTCTTGAGCATGATTGATATGAAGACGATCAGTGCCATATCTGGCGGAACCTCCACTATTTTCTGTCAAGATGTCGGCTGGCGTCCTGACAACACAAGTATACTGAACAAAGAATTCTACCGATGGGAAGGAAATTAATAATCAAGATCTCTTATGGATCCAATTTCAGCAAAAAAAATTAGAAGAACTCACTGACAAGGCTTTGAAGGCAATTAGTCAACTAATTTCTAGCCTACCTATTGAAAAGATTCACTTGCCTATAATCTGCGTCTGATAGAATTACTTCGCTGTTCTTGTCATCTTGTTGATTTTCGTGTGCACAGGAATTTTGAAGCTGCTGTTGTAGCTCGTTCTCGGTCAGATACATTCTAGACATGGCTTCATCATCATCAAGCAAACGCTCTAGTTCATCCCTCACCTGAAAAATTGCTTTAGAATCCCTTCAAATAAATGGAATATATACAAATAATAACCAGGTGATAAGCTTCATGCTAGTATATATTCCAAGGAGTCAGAGCTTAGACTAGCTAAAAAAAATATGATCAGTCAATGCAAGTTTCAAGTTCAAAGCATTAGTTGACTCCCAGTACTGTAAAGGAAATGAGGCCCGCCCAAGGAAGAAATGCAGAAACGAACCATCTAGTAGGAGTATCAATTAGAAAGAAGTAATTTAGAGTGCTGAACCTTCTGAACACGATTAGTTATCCCGATTAAGCGGCTCTTGAATTGGTGCACACGTTCCAAGTTGAGGGTGGAGATGTTTGAAGTTAACTCATCAAGTGCCGGATAAGCTTCTTCCTCCAATGTAACTGCCTGGCTTGAAATGAAACATGCAAGACGAAAAGGAACCATAAGTCAAATTAAACTTGATAAGAGAACCACAAAATGGACACCGTTCTCGAATAAACAAAGGCGAGAAAGTATATGGTTTCTTTGCCTCGTTGTCCAGCCAAGTGCATGACTCCTCGAGGCAAGCCTCCAGGACGACAAACTCGAAGGGAAGACTCTTCCGATCATCCAAATTTTCTCCTCCGAACTGCGGATCTACTTCATCCGGATCAGTGCTATTATGATGGTGCAAGATTTTTCCACCGAGCACTTCTGCGAAGGGGGCCACAGCGGGGTCCTTGGAGTTGAGCAAGAGAACTTCATGAGCCATAATCACAGCCTTGATGTTCTCTAAACTGAATATTATGGCTCGTTCACGGCCTGAAATGGTACTTGGATACAAAAATTCCGGGTCCAGCATACGCAGATCCCGGCCGGTGATGCCTGTTCGCCGCATAATAGCATGCTTTCCTGCTTCCAATAAATGGGACTGAGCGGAGGAGTTGAATAGGAGCCATGGACGGACCCCCGACGCCTTCTTCCCGAGTGGGGACATATTGTCAATTTCAGCCATAGCATATAGATCGATCAGCACATTACATGCCCTGCTGCGCTTCAGAGTTACTCAAGGCTGTTCATATGCATATTGAGAATTACCACACCGGTAGATGACTGGCGAGCCATACAGCAGGCTGTAATTAGCACGTCACGACCTAAGCAGTATGAAAGCGCAGGAGAAGGGAAAAGGCCTTTCCTGTGCAGGTTGGAACCCGGGGCCAGCGGTCCCTCGTCAAATAATATAGAATGGAATCCAACTGTATGTAGATTCCGGAACAATTGTCTACAAAAATTAAATCAAGCATATTTGGAATTTAAGTTATTTTAAAAACTGATTTATTATTTAACAACTAAATTAGAATTGGTACCAGATCTGATTTAAAAAATAGTGTTGAATTCTATTTAGATATTAGAATCAGAATAGATTTTATAGTTCTAGGTGCCTATTAGGGCTTAAAGTCCAACTTTTGTAATTACGGAAAAAAGTTCATTGATAGAGTATATGTTGAACTCCTCCGGTGCCTCTTTTATTGTTGTGATTGTTTTGACTAATCAAATTCACACTATCCATGGCCAAATCATTCGCGAGCTTTATGTGCAGATATTTAGATTGTCTTGAGAGTTTAATGTTACTTGTGCTGTGTGATTTTTTTTTGTGCTAACAAGTGATATCAGAACCCCATATTCAAATATTTGATCTTGGGTATTTATGACACTTGAAGTTTGTGATAGAAGAGCCCATATCATAGAAAGATACAGAAGTTATAATCGGGTACATGTATATTAAAGAATTGGATCATGAAAATTGATTTAGAATACTCGTTTGTTAATTAAAATTATGAAAAAATTGACTCTAATTGGATAAATGTCTAAAAAAAAGAGACTCTATTGTGATTGTTGCAGGTGCTGATAGTGATAAGAAAATCATGTCAAATAACTGTGCTTTACAAACATCAGGGTAAAAGCCAAAGCCCTACCAAATATGGTTGATTGTGGTTGTTGCCAATATGGAGTTTGATCAAGATTGAAGTCAGGGAAACCAAGAAATTCAAATAGGAAAGATATCTGTGAAGATATATAAATTATTTTGAGTTGCTATGAAGATATTTTGTTAATGGTGAATTTCAAAATTTTGTACACATTAAATACATATGAAGAAAGATTCAAATGGTTAACAATAATGCAAAAATATCTTAGAAAGTGTGGTTTATCTGAATTTCTTGAAATAAGTTTGTACAATGATTCATCAAAAGAAATTAAGACAAGGAAGGTCAAATTATTTATTGAAATATTGTTAAAATCAATGGTTGAAGAGTTTTATAAAAGGCTCATTATTTACTCTCAATCACCTCAGTGGTTCTAGTCAAATACCTTCATTTTGGTGAAGTTTGAATATGAATATGATCATAAGTCAAAAACTGGTTTGACATGGGCCATAATTCAAAAATTGGTTTAGCATGAGAGGTTAATTTGGAAGAAAATGTGTTTGTTGATGATGGAGAAAGTACTTGTAAAATTTTTGATATACTTGAAGATTTTGATTTGCATGTTTTATTTAGGTTGATTGATGAAGAATAATTTATCAGTGAGAGTTTTAATTTGAATGATAACGTGCATGAAAATATCCATGGAGCGGATGAATCTATTGGAATCTTTTATGTTGAAAATTGTTTGTAAAAATAAAAACATGAAATATTTTTTAAAAATTGAGGGGATGACTATCATGAATATGGAGACTTTAATGGTGAATGTGTCAACATAGATGAATTACTCGATCAAGCGGGATTAGCTATGAAATTATGTGCAAATTACAAACATGTCCTACTCTCACTAAGGAAAATGAAGATAGAAATTAAATTGGAGCTGCACATCAGCTATACTGTCGTAATGACGGTAATGAATTGGAGGTAATCGCATGAAAAGCTTGGTTTAAGGGAGGTACTCTTGACAAAAATTAAACCAAGTATATTTAGAATTTTATTTTTTTAGAAGTTAATTTGTTATCTGGTAACTAAATTAGAATTGATGCCAAAGTTGATTTAGAAAATAGAATTGAATTATATTTAAGTATTACAATCAAAATAGATTTTATAGTTCTATATGCCTATTTGAGAACTTGAAGTCCAACTTTTATAATTGAGAAAAATAACTCATTTCATTGACAGAATATATGCTTTGCTCCTCCCATGCCTTCTTTCTTATGATCTTTACTAATCAAAGTCACACCATCCTCTGTCAAATAGTTCGAGAATTTTATGTTTAGATATTTAAATTGGCTTGAAATTTTAATTTTACTATTGCTGCATGATTTTTTTACACTAATAATAATGCTTCTCTTAATTATGAATAACATGGATGCGGACCTCACAAGTTTCACTTGAAACTAGTTGAGGATAGAATGATCATCTTCTATTTTTTTACATCACATGTTTACATGCTTATATCCTGTCTAGGTTTTATTTGTATTATGCTTCCACTTAGTTATACTTTATGAGCAAATTGGCTTGAATTGAAATTTATGAGGCCCGGACCCAAACAATAAGGGGAAGAAGCATTGCTTGATTAATATGCTTCGGCTGCCTGGCCGCGCAGCTCTTCTACTACTACTAAATTGAGCACTTGGTCAACCTCGTATATGAATTATTACAATTAACTTTCGGCGAAGAAGCAAGATGCACCAAATCCAACGTCTACTAGGACATTGACCAACGGCCGTTTGTCGCACTCCTAAATTTTTAAATTAAATATAAATTTTCAAAAAAAAAATACTCCTATTCTAAAAACTTTGCATCCTTATAAATGAGCTGTTCTTGAGAGTGTTTTAAAAAAATTTTACCATAGTAATGTATGTGAAAACTTTTACCTCCATATATATTTTTTTGTGCTAATTTTAAGATATATTTTGAGGTATGTTTTAGATTTAAATTTTTTGGAATACATTTTAAAAATCAACACCTCCACCCACCATCCACCACCCTCTCCCTCCTCCTTTCTCTCTTTCCCCGCCCTCCTCTCTCCTTTCCCTCTTTCTTCCTATTCCTTCCCTCCTCCATACCTTCCTCCCCGGCCCCATTCCAAAATATCTAACCGCAACCAGAAGATCGAGACCTTAAACTGGGGAAGAATTTACATGACAACATCAAATGGGGTGAGTTTAAACCAAGGAAGCCTCCGCCTAATTGAGGTTTGGCCAATTCTAAGTATTTAAATTTTAAAGCATTGGTGTTTTTTTTTTATTCAATTTTATGAATCTGTCCATTATTAAGTACTTTCATAGATGCAAGTACATTTCATCTAGAAATGTCTAATACCTAAATTAGATTATTTTCATGTTAGATCAATTAATTGTTTAATTTTCTTATTTCAACCTTGAATTTTCATAAAAATAACTCTTTAAAAAAATAAAAAATTTGAATGTTGGCCAATTTGATTTTAACTTGGAAACACCACCATTATTTTAAAGGGCCAAGCTTTAGCCTTGATAATGTAGCCCGTCTTGGGACGGCACAGGTACGGAGCAACGGAAAACTTTTTGGGGCACAGACCGTTCTAAGACTAAACGTCCAAATGTCTTTCCCTGGAAAACCATCACCTCAGGGCCAGGAGGAAAATAAAAGAAGATTAAAGAAAGAAAAGAAAGAATTGTTGTTGGGATTTCAAATCGTCATAGTATCCGAATCATGACCTTCAACTTGTTACTGCATGTAAATTATGTAATTTATGCTAAATACAGCTAAACTTCGGGGTATTAAAAAAAAAAAAAAACTAGTTTTTCCTTCATCATTTCTTTCAAGGGAAATGTTATTCTCTCTTTCTCATTTGTTAATGGCAGTTCCCTTAACTTTTCTTTACTCATAAAAAAAAAAAAAAAGACCCTACTTTTTATTTTAATTTCAATTTTTAGAGCAATGCTAAATTATAAGTTCAATGAAATGAAAGAGGGACGGACTTTTTGCTCGATTAACATAGTCAAAAGCTTTGAAAAGGTGACATAAAGAAATAAGTGAATTCCATTGACAATCCACTTCTCTTAATTGAATAATTATTGTCTTCTTCTGATTTTGTATAGAAGCGGAGTTCATGTCCCCTGGCCTGCTGGCCAGACACTGCTTGGGTCTAAAGTTTGGAGATGCTTCACTGGCACTGGCACCTGTTCAGTTTAATTTCTTGGAATCCTCTGCAACTACAAGAGGATACTCATAGATTTAATTTCTTGGAATCCTCTGCAACTATAGAGGAAAACGAGAGAACCATCTCTCAATCATGGCCAGACATTCCTTTGGCTTGTATTCTGGAGCAGTGTGACCAGCACCCTGCAAAAACAACTTGATATGATTATATTCAGCTTCCTCATATAATCAAGAAAAAAGACCCCAGGTTGATACTGTTCTTGCCTTCACAGTTGCAAAAGTAAGATGGAATTGAGCTTCCTTGACAACGTACTTCATCGTGTACCTATAAGAGACAACAACATCTTCCATATTCACGCTTTAGATGGAGAAACTGTTAATCAAATACAAGTAGGTAATAAATGAAGAAAGAATTAGGAAAAAGGGAGGAAAAAAGAAAAAAAAACAAACCCTGCAGTTTGACCATTGACAAACCAAGGTCTCCAATCATCATCAAGGGTTAGATTGAGATCTTTTATCCATTTGAGCGTACCAATATATGGAGCCATCCTATCATGATCACCACTGCAATGGAATTTAAGATTCAGGATACACAAAATTTACATCTACAAATTCTGTAGATGAGTTTCAGGTCAATGCATTTCTTAAACCTTTTAGGAATAGAAGTTAAAAATATTATTTTTTCTGTTATGGTCCTTTAGCAAATCCCGATGGGGGAGAGATGCAGGATGGTAGTCTAATGACTTTACTTTTGCCTATACTTGTCCTTGCAATTGATGCATTTCTTTTGGAGATGCAGTCCCGCAAGTGTTCATGACCAAGATTAGGAATGAGTCCAAGAAGCAATAAGCAGTTGAAGAGCCAAGGCTGCGTAACCTTAACCTGTATATTAGAGCTCGAAGACCTTTGGTACTAAGAACTTGATGATAGTGAAATGCACTTGGTACGTCTTTGTCAAATGACACGCTCCAGTTGCACCTTAGCCATTCTCCTTTCGTACCCTAGCATTTGCCATGACAAGAGATTGGACATATGAAAAGGGTTAGGTAGCTCTTGTTCTTGATGTCAAACTCATCTTTAGCATCATAGATTGACGTTCCACAAATATGTAAGAACTATTGCTTCCTTCTTGAGAGTAACTTACATTCCGAACTTGAAGAGCTTCCCTGGCAGTAGGATCATTTGCCCAAACAGAAGATTGCAGATAATTTTTCACCTGCGCACAAAAGGAATTGTTTTCTAAGACACATTATAAAATAGACTGAAGCAGTGAAGAAAGTTGCACGTGAAAGTCATAAACAGGAAGGACGAACAAATTACACGACACCACAGCCTCTCCTGATTAGATGGGAGGAGAACGGCAGCTGAATCATCCTCCAAGTTCGTTCCATCCCAATCCAATCTAACTGACTTTAGTGCTATGAAATCGCATTTCGGTTCCAAAATTTGAGCATCGTTTATATTACTGATACACTGCAGTAAAAAAGTTACTGCTGCTTTGATGCTCATAAAGAAAGAGGGTTGCTGTAAGAACCAATTATAGCAATCCCTTACCTGTTTAATAAGCTGAAGAGCCAAAAGACACTCGGCATTCTCTGGGTCTGGGTTGACATATTCCTCATGACAGCTACTTTTTGCTTGCTGAAATAGCCCCAATCCTTCTTAATTCAGTGATTTAATAAGTAACAAAACAAAATTCATCTACGTGTGACAATATTATCAGATGATGCAGATTGAACAGTTAGATTGATGCATTATTTGAAAACAGGAGAAAAGTAAGGAAAGCTGAGTCAAACAAATTTACAAAGGATCCTTGAACATGAGGAGATTTTGTTCCTTTTTTCCTCTATAAATCAAGTGCATGCCAAATTAATCTCCATGAATCCAAAACAGAGCAAAGGTTTAAATTAAAGCAACACAAACAGTTGCCAAGCAAATTTTGAAATAGCATCTGAGCGACTCATAATCTGCATGTAAATCTATAGGGCATCTACGAATCATTGGGAAGGTAAGTACCACCTTGTAATACTCATCGGATATGAGTCCCATACGATGATCATAGGGAACTCTCCAATTTCCATCCTTTTCTTGGTTTAGTGTTGGGTTGCCAACCACGTACCCCTTTTTCAATTTTCAGAGAAAACGGCACATTATGGGCACAGAATATTGCAAAGTATAGCTCAGAGAAACAACAGAACAAGTGAAAACATACAGAGAGAGAGAGAGAGAACGGGAGAGGAAGAGAGAGAATTCTGAAGTCTTTTACCTTGATGAACATGTGTGGTATCAATCCAGCCTCATTACCTACAGAGATTATCAGTTTGGAATTCAGCATTCTGGAAGCATTTTTTTCCAAGATATGAATGATATCAAGTTAGTTATCAGAAGGCACCTTCTGAGATTTCCAAAACGACAATTGGAACAAGCTTGCCCGCATAGGAGTCACCAGCAATATAAAGGGGATTCCTCATGAATTTGGGGTGACTCAAGAGCCACTGCATAGTTTGACCTCGTTAGCATTATGTTAAGAAAATTTTCAACACCTATGCAGTTGACGAGCAAAGGACTCATCCATGGAATCCCAACTGTAATATTTGTCAGCAGGATATCAATCAAAAGCATATGTTGGATTACTAGCATACCGCGATATTCAATCTACCAAAAGGAAAAGGGAATAACAATAACTCTTTTAGCAAATAAATATGGCTAGATATCTTTTCAACAACCTTTTGTAGAAACACATAAGCATCCGTTGCTGCTTTAGCATCCGAGGATTTATAACCTTCAGACGTAGTTGAATATGAAAATCCCGCGCCGACAGGCAAGTCTAAAAAGATAATGCTGGCAATCTGCAGAAACCAATAACAACAAATACTAGAAAACCAGATGTAGACGTCTAAAGCAGAGTGATTAAGATGAGCTAAAGTGTGCACCTTTGTCCATCTATATGGATTTATTATAAATGAAGGAAGGTTTCCATCAAAAGCTTCAAAATCAAAAGCCAAAGGACCTGCAAATTAATTCAAGCAATTGAGTGGAGATTCCACATAATTCTACGCAAACCATCTTTCCTTTCGGCTTTGAATCAGATCCAGGAGCCCTGCCGCCCTCTTGTTTCCACTTCCTCCCAAATGTACAACTTTTGCTATGTGTTAGCAAATTTTTCTACTTTATTTATTTATTTGCTTTTGGTATGAGCAAATTTTTCTTTTACTCTTAGTTTAAGTAAGGGCTAAATGGTTCAATGATATTTTTACTTTTGTCATCCCAACAAACAACACGAGACCAACAAAACTCGAATGACTTGACTTGAGACTTAAACAGCAGTAAATTACAAAAGCAGAAACAAAAGACAGTAATCTTGCCCACAATAGTACTCAAAGTTGGTGACCACGTAGTACAAAATTTCAAGCTGTACAAAGTTCGACAAGTGCTATTTTTTTCACGTTGCTTTATATTTATTTTATCATCTACCTTTACATGTTAACTTCAAATGGAAGCGGGCATATTGAACTTACGGCAAACATCCTATGGCAGCTATGAAAGGCAATAAATAGGAGGCATTTTGAGAATCCCAACAACAGCCCAATGAAAACTGTACAACATAGCTACCAAGAACAATCTGACTTCTGGACAGACTGGGATTGGAGCAGTGGGCAAGAATTGGTAGAACTGAAGTGGCTTGGGCAATGACTTAACATAGAATTAGGAACAGAAGAGTTAGCTGCCGCTACAGCTATCAAGTTAACTACGGTTAAAGCTGCTGAAGAAGGATATCAGGATATCATCCTTGAGTCAGATTGTAAAGCAGTAATGAACAAGTTATCCAGCAAAAATTGCAGGGATGCGGCAGGTGAAAGAGTGCTGGAGGATATCTTGGCACTAAGTCCTCTATTTCTACAGTGTGAGTATTCCTATGTAAGCAAAAATATTAATGCTACAAGTCATCAAGTTGCTAATTTTGCAACACAACTTGGAAAAGATATCAGGTGGAAGAATTTCCGTCCCATGTGGATCCCTTAAGTGACCACAGTTTTTTGTAAGGTCAGTTGGCCTCTCTCTGTCTTGTTACAAGTTTGATATTAATACAAAAGTTATCGTTTTGAAGGGGAGAAGTTACGAGTCACAAAATCAAACATCCCGGTCTAAATCTTTACTCCCCTGGCATCTTGGCCCCGGCTAATACAGAGTTAGAGCACTGTTTAACTCACTCTTCTAATTTTTTTTTTTTTTTTTTGGGGCCTCGGAACGGAGACCTTAAGCTATTTAAGGGATATTAAGTTCCTTATCGCTTGACCCAACAACCATTGGTCTAAATAACCAAATCTTTTATTAATTATACTGTGATCCTTCCTACTTTCCCATTCATATATCAGTAATTAAAAAGTCTAAAAGATCTCTATATACATCAATATTTTATATTATTTTAATTTTCAAGGAAGGATTCGATTGGAATTGACTGACTATTAGTGGTCAAAAATAAAAATTACCACCAAGGTTTGTGTACTTAGACTTTGTAAGAATCCTTGCCTTTCGCAAGCAATGTTTTCAAAATTGCCATCCTGTTGGACGATCACAGGATCAGATCATCAGATCCCACCAAAATGCAGAAATTTTTTTTTTTTCTTTTTTTGAATCATTTTACGTTTGCCACCCACATAAAAATAATTGGTAGTATTTTATATGTATTTAACATAACGGTATGTCTAATTCAGATCAAAAGTCAGCTCTACAAAATCTTGGAAGTGATTTGAAATTTGAGTAAAAACTTTTGGGTTATATATATATATATATATATATATATATATATATATAAGAGAGAGAGAGAGAGAGAGAGCTGGTTGTATGTATCATCTTAGAAATGTGTGTTGATTAAAGCTAACATTTTTTTTTATCCTTTCTTCTTCTAAATCCGATTACAATTAGTTGAAGAAAGTTGGAAAGTGGGCTTTATAATATATTTTCTTCTTATGTGTCTTCTTATACTATATCTTCATCTTATATGTACGTATTCAAACTCATGATTAAACTTAAACATGTGTGTGTCTAAAATTGAAATTTAGGTATACCTATATAATTCATTGTGACATTTAATGTTGGATTTAGTATATCATCTTTGATAAAGTAGGATAACTAAATATTGCATATGTAACAAAATATTTCAAAATATTATTTTAATTGATTGAAAACTTGTTACAACATAAATTAATAATTCAATATAATTATGATGATAGAATTGTACCATTAAGCTTAGAAATTTATATTCATGCTCAATTATTAATTATTGATTAAGAGGATTCATTAACATATGAAAAATATTACTAGAGGATGTTGCAATTAGAGTTGCCTATCATCTTTGTTGTATTCTTATTATACCGTGCAAATCTTACTTTAATTTGAAATTTTTGTCTCAAGGGAATGGTAGTTAAGGAAATGATTATAGTAAAGGCTTAAAGCACCGTGTTAGTTTACATTTGGTGTGCCCCTTAATAATAAAGTTTATAGAAGCACTTTGATATTTTCATAATAAGAAGAAAGGACAATCATGGAGAAATCAATCCACATATTATAACAAAATCTAAAGTTTAGACACAAGTAACTTGATTATGGATCTATTCTTGTCAAATCTTTTGTCCTTAAGTTTTAAAATCTGGCGACGACATGTATTTTGGGATAATTTGTAAGATCCTATGTGAAGTAGGATCGAATCTTAGGATTGTGGAATTTGGAGCTCACAAGTCCTAACGAGATCTTTCACTATACATCTTGCACTTTTTAACCCGGAGGGGTCGGGAATGATAAAAGAAAGTGAAAAATTTTGGATTTAAAATTTTCCACTTATATTAAATAAAAAAAAAAGCCTTAAAAGGAGAGAAGAGAGATGAAAGGAGGGAAGGGGGGGAGGGCGGTGCTATTAAGCTATATAGCATTACCGATTTCGTAAACAAGACCAGAGAAAGCAGAGCAACCGGGGCCACCGGTGAGCCAAAGCACCAGAGGATCTCTGGCCGGGTCGCCCTCCGACTCGATGAAGTAATAGAACAGCTGCACCTCCTCACTCTCCCCTACTCCCACATACCTGATGATACACCACCAGTATTACTACTATTAACAACTCCAGCATATAATTTAAAACTCCTCTCTTGTCATGAGCATTTCTATTTTCTTTTTTTACTTTATTTTGGTTTAGTCTTCTGAATCGAGAGACTGATCGTCTACTTTAGAGAATAACTGTTTTGGGGGGGAGGGAAAAAATTAATAGAGCAAAAATGAATCAATACCCGGTTTCGAGTTTGAAAGGTAGATATCCTCTGTAGCCCGGTAAGGTCTTGACATTGTTTTGTGCCGAGTTGAAACTAATTGAGAGAAGTAAAACAAGAAGAAGAAGAAGAAGAAGCTGACGAAGCCATAGGGAAGGGATGAGCAGCATGTTGTTCTCAAACGCAGCACCAGCAGAAGCAAGCAGGCAGAAAATGTTTAGTGGCTCTTGCGCAGTGGCTCTAGGGAGTAATAATTGAGAAGCAGAAATTTTCGTGGCTGGACTCCGAACGACAAATCAACAGGTGATTGATCACGTTGATTTTGCTGCCTCCCACTTTTCTCTGCGGTCAACATCACTTGATTACAACTCGCAGAGTAGACTGTGTGTTTCTGCGGTTAATTCTACGGAAACACACACACACAATACTTCTGGTTTCTGCTCCTCTCAGCTAAACTAAAAAGTTTTGTTGTTTTGGAAAATCAGACTTGGGGATGATGATGATGATGATGATGATGATGATGATGGCTAATGAATGATAAGAGAGGAAGAATAATACAAACAAGGGTGAGAAATGGACTAAAAAGTTTTGGTTGACTATAAAAGGTATCGCACGTGACAAAGTGGGAGACAATTAACCAACCTCTGCCTGGGTGGGTAACCCTGATAACATTGCCACGATATGCAACTTGAAATCAATATTTTAAAACTCTGGACCGCCAAAATAAGAAGCGGTGGTGGAGGTGTGGAGTTCAGCGGTCAGCTCACCGTGGTTGGCGAGTTCCTGCCTTCATTTTTATCCTTTTCCTCCTCTGCCATCACTCCCCGTCCCACACTCTGTCACTGCCCGCCATGGTCCTGGAGGCACTCCAAGGAGGGAAGAGATGAGGAAAGAAAATAATCCAAGAAAAAGACCATGTGGGCGATCTGTGGGGAGAAGAAAGAAAAGGGAAAGGGAAGTAAAAAGGAAGTTAGAAGGTGCTGAAAATAAAAAAGGGGGAAAAGAAGGAAAAAGGAAAAGGGAAAAAAAATTAAATCTATCACAAAATTTTACGTCAAAATAAATTTCTGACTGATCAAAGTTTTCTACAAACGAAAAAAACTCATTACCAAACGGACCCATGAAAATTGAACATAAATTTTCTGAAATTTGATAAATGTAATTTCTTTCAACCATACAAAGAAAAGTTCAAAAAATTTGAAATATTAGATACATTTTAGAAATTGGGAAAATAAAAAAAGAAAACCAATATCAATAAATGAAAAGAATTTGAATTTTCAAATTTTTTACTCATTTAGTTTCAAAATAATTGTTGGTGTGGTGGTTAAGACACTTTGTATATTATATATGAGGTTCCAAGATCAAATCTTCACTACCATCACATTTATATTTTCAAAAAAATGGAAAAGCCAAACCGTCGAGTTTACGGTTCATACGGTTGAACGGTTCTTCGGTTTTGACCAATTTTGGCTTTGAAGAGGAACGGTGGCATGGCCGGTTCAGCGGTCGGCCGAACCGGCCACGTCGGTCAAAACACTGCTCTGAAATAGACTCACGAGGACGTGATATCATCCTTTGCACAAGTAACAAGTGAACGGGGTAAAGTACACTCAAGCTAACTAGTCCAATTAGACAAATTTATTTATTTGTTTGAGTAGTGGATTTTCTGTACAAATTTATTTATTTGCAAATATGAATATATTTTTTTAATCACCTTTTTATCTTACATACTTCACATTAAAATAGTGTTATAATTTTATTTTTTTTACAACACTATTTCCAATAATCTACTATCCAAACGCATTCATTATTATTTGCAATGCACACTAGACACATTTATGGAGAAATTATCGCACTAAATATACTTCCAGAAAAAGCGCGAGGGATTTTCTTGACGTTAAGTGATAGGGTGCAATTTTAGTTATTTATTGTGTTAATATCTCCTGATTATTTAGACTAAAAATTGCATTCTGTGGTGGATTCTACGAAACTTATTTAATTGGTGATCAATTGCAGAAATTGGTGAAATTGTGCTGAAAAGGGTATAAATTCAGAAGCGTTCCTGATAGTTAGACGCGGGCGCACCTAAACCAGATATCCAGATACGGGTTTCCAAGATTTCAAGGGGCGTGTGGAAAATTTCCAAGAGTTCGTGAAATCCAAATTCTGAAGGAGTGTGGAATTAATTATGATGTTTTGTTATTTAGTAATTGATTTCTATTAGGAAACTAATTTGGTATTTGTTATTAGGAAACCTTTTAGAGTAGGAAATTCTTAATAGAATAGGATTTTATGTTATTGGTAGTTTTTGGTTTTCTTAAGGATAAAAAGGAAAAGCAGGAAAAACGTAGGGAGTTCAATTCGGAAAAAGAAGAACAAAAGATGGGCCGCGTGGAAGTTAAAGGAATTGGGTGACTAGTAGATTGGAGCAATCCATCTTCTCGGCTACATCTTTGTGGCTTGGGAAACAATACAGAAGACGGCGGACAAAGAGGAGGAACGCAAGCTAGCAATAGTCTTTCCGTCTTTTGTCTCTTCCTTCGCTATATTTCGTCCTTTAATTAGTAATTGACTTTGCTATTTTTCTCAAAAACACTTTGGTGAATTTTATACATGATGTGTGGTTAAATTCATCCTTCTAGTCAAGAAGCACTTGAAGATTTGGTTCATCTATTTCTGTGAGATCTAATTTATTTTAACCATTCCTTCTATTCATTGATATTTGTATGTTTCTGTCTTATTGATTATAGTGACCGTGTGTGATTAAATAGGTGTACAATATTTAATTATTCACGTGATCTATTTACTAATTAGAGTAGTTGAATCCGTAATTGTTTGATTACTCTAATCACGGTATGCTTAAGCATAATTGGGTTTGTGTCAGAAAAATATACAATTTAATTTAAATGGACCCTTGTAGCATGTTTTTAATTAGAGCTGGGTTTCTCTAATTTTAATGCAATTAGAATTAAATCTACGGTGCATTACTAGGGTTATTCAATTAGGAAAATAGTTAATGGTCGCATTACTTGGTTAATAAGGGAGGCTTGTCGGTCGTGTCGGCAAGTGAAAACCCGTTTTGTCAATGAATGTTGGAATTATATTTGCATCAATGATCAGTTATTTGAATCATTTCTGAAATGTATCCTTGGCTAGAATTTGTCCCATTAATTCTCTCTTTTAATTATTTTTCCTAGTTGGTCAATTAGTTAATATTTTATTAGCATTCAATTTTCAAAATTCCCCCCAATTCCTGTCACTTGAAAAAAGCGTTAATGCACTTACGGTCCACGTGAGACGACCCTATTTGCCACGCACTGTATACAAAATTAACTAATCACGGTATATCGGATCAAGTATACTCATTGGAATTAGGGTGAAACCGGTAACCGATTGACATCCTGAATCCAAAGACCTAGAATTAGCTTTTGGGTATTTTTATTGGCAGTTAGACCTATTAATTATTATTGTACAGACTCGACACCTGCCATTAAGCCAAGAGAGGTAGAGGGACAAGGAGTAGATGCACTATTGTTGAATCAATTGAAGAAAAGGATGACGACAATGACAAATTCTATTTTTCTTAAATTAAAACACAAATTTATTCCATCATAAATGTTATAAATAAAATTTGCTTTCATAAGTCGGGTAGAATAATTGGACAGGAGAACTCGAAACAATCAAGGGTGTGTTTGGCAAAAGAATTTTTTGTCCAGTTTGTATAAAAAATTGTTTTTCCCACTTTAACTACAGGAACTCTCAAAAAACTTCTAAAGTTTTGCCCTGTTTGGCAACATTTTTTGAGAGTTTGTATAAAACTCTACTGTAATTTACTGTAGAAATTGTAGAAAAAAATTTTGGAAGTGAAGTTTTTTATATGTTTTGGGAATGTTATATTAAAAACTTTGGGTATTGTTTTAGAATTCTTGCAGATAATTTAGGAAACAAACAAGTTTTATACAAACTTGCTAAAAATTTGCATTAAAACTTTGGAAGTTTTTTAAGGTTCTTGTAATAAAAGTAGGTAAAAAACTAGACATACAAATCTGGGAAAAAACTCAGCTGCCAAACAAGGCCTTTAATATACGCACCCAAAAACACTACACAAACAAACTTTTTTCCTTCATTTCTTTCCTTTTTCTTACACAAAAAATACACACCAAAAAAAATTTTTTCCCTTCCTTTTGTTCCTTCTTCTTCTCAACCTCTCCTGGCTGACTCTCTTTTTTTCCCTCCTCCTCCCCATCTTCCAGCCCCTCCTCTCCTCTCCTCTCCCCCTCCCTCCCCTCAGGAGTCCTTTGGGAGGTGGGGAAAAGGAGGAGGGAGGTGGAGGGAAGAGGAAGAGAGGAGGGGAGGAAAAAAAAAAAGAAGTCTTGGCCTTGACAGTGGGTTAAGGGAGAAGAAAAAGAAAGAAAGAAAAATGAAAGGGAAAAGGAAAAGGAAAAAGAAAAAGAAAAAAATAAAAATCTTCCAAAAGTTTTTACACATCCAAAAAAAATTTTTACAATTTCTACAGTAAGTTACAGTAAAATTTTTCACAAATACCCAAAAAACTCACTTGCCAAACGAGTCCCAAATTTTACTTGACATGTAACCACTAGGCCAGTAGTCTAGTGGCCACTAGGCCTATTACACAGGGGGTCTGGGTTGAGGGATTGATCCTCGCCGACATCAATTCTACCAAAAAGGAATAGTGGCAGGTACATAGGCCAGCAAACAATGGGGCTCCTCCTGCCCAGGCTCAACAAAAATCCCTCCCAAAGATCCCTCATTGTAAGGATTTCAAAAAAACTTGAAATATATGAATTGGCTGATGATTACAAGAAAAATAATAATAACAACAAGAAGATGGAGGTAAACGTGCATAACCACAGAACTTGGGCACCATAAATGATGCCATGCACCCCATAAATGACATATGGGATGATACATTAACTATTACGTACATCCCACACCTAAACTGCAAGAGAACATGCAGAACGCAAGAAAAGCTTAAAGTACTAGATATGACAAAAATACAAGAAAAATTTCTCTTATTTGGCAACTTTTCTCTTCCTTCCTATGTTCTCTATCTTCTTGTACCATGCAAATGTATAGCACAGATATCCAGTGTTACAGGACTTCTTCTACACGCACGAAATAAGATTGAAGTACTAAGGTCTTGTTTGGATTGCAATTTTTCATTAAAAAATTTTACTTTTTCGTGATCACATTTTTCAAATACCTTTTTACCTCACATGCATCACATCACCACAGTATATTTTTTCATGAAAAATTCAGAAAATGACAATCCAGACAAAACTTAATCTTTTGTTAAAAAATTAGTAGTTAATTAATCCTTCGACAAGTAGTCTTAAACCTTTTAATAAACAAGCTTTCTGTGACTAAGCCTGTGTTAGAACATTAAAAAGAATGAAAAATAAAAAGTCCATATCAGAACTTAACTCTCATACTATTATTTCGAAGAAAATTCACCGCCTTTATGGATTGAGTCTTTATGAGACCATAACTCCAGATGACTGTATCATCTAACTTTAACATGATTTGTAATATCTTCTAAAACATGATTAGTACTCCCAGTAATTATTGGATACACATTTGATAATGTGAAAGTAGAAACTATAAAGCAGAAAATTCGTTATGTACGTATGTTGTAAACCAGTTGAGTTGGCATCAAACCTTTTCTGAGCAGATACCTTTGATTAGAAAAGGTTTAACCCAAGAAACTTTCTAGCAAACTACTACATGTCTACTTGAAACAGCATAGCTCTTGCATCTCGTGTATGCATTGAGGGTGGAATCTGCTTCTTTGAAATCACAGGGCATGTCCTCATCAATCCTTCCAATTCTTCCGATCCCAACACTGTAGCTCCTCTTCTCCACTGCTGTAGCGGGCAGCTTCACGCTTGTAATTGCGTTTTGCAGTTGAGGATCGATGGTCTTGATCTCGACCTTGGTTTCACTCAGCTTTGTAGATACTGCGCGAATGAGTTCCCTGAGTTCGTCTTCCTGCTTGCTATCCTTGGATGAGCTAACGCTGAAGTTTCTTGGTAGCTGTTGAGACACTTGAGGAACAATACCCCAGTTAACCACTGTCTTATCACCAAGTCTTCCAGCACAATCGAACATACTGTTCATGTAGAAGTCTATTATTTTCTTGAGGACTCTAGCTGGTGCTTTTAGGATAACCATCAACGGGCTTTGCTTCTTTGCTTTTGCAGTCATCATCTTCATTCTTGCTCCCCACCACCTATTTGGCTTGTGATTTTTGAGTTGTTGATTAAGAGGGAATACGGATCAACGGATAACTGAAAACATGTTAAGGTTTGAATGTTGCGTAAGGTTGGGAAGGTGGCAATATTGAAGGGATCTATAAAAGATACAAACTATGAACTCACTCAATATATAGCAGCAGTTTCGTCGCATAATTAGTCATTAATTCAGTGAAGTTGGAGCTCCAATCTCTTCATCATCCGGCTCATTAATGAGCCTATGAGCCTGCAATGGCATGCATGTATTTAATAAATATTCTTATCAAGAAATAATTGACCAAATCAAGCTATTCAGCATGCCCCTATGAACTCACTTTTTGTTTTGTCCGTTTCTCTCGAACTGGTTCAACATAGGTCCCATATACATCCATTGCTGCCTTTCTCTTTCTCCATGATTGTGCTTGTTGAGTGAGACATGTTTTTCTATTATGCCGAAGCTCGACAAATGGAGCATTTTGCCTCCTTCTTCTTCTACTCAGGAAGTTGCTCAAGAGCTGAGGGTGTTATGTCAATGATCTCTGTAGCTTGCAATTCTTTAGCATTTGCACTAGCAACTGTAAAAAGGAAAAAAATTTAATAGTACTATACAGGGGTAGGAAAAATAAAGAAAACAAGAATTAATAGCATTACAAAGAGACAGAAAAAACAAAGAATATGTTCATAGAATGAATTGCAGTATAACCATCTTCTGTGGGGTCACTTTTATCTACAATATCACTTGCATGATGTACTTCAATTGGCTCAATAACATCCTCTTCAATTGGCTCATCTAAAAAAAATGAATAAATAAATAAATAAAAATAGAAAAAATTGAAGAAATTAAAATGGATAGAGTGTAGTTGAAAAATAGATATATAGTAAACAGTAGACACCATTTTGCTTTACCTCTCCAGTACTTTGATCCTTCGAAGTTGATTTTGAATATGATCTTTTATTGTGCCCATACACACCACATTTACTGCACTTATTAGAGTTGAAAGAAGGTCCCCTGCCACTGCTATGACCAAATAACTGCTCAGGTGGTATGATAAATTGGCATTTTCAGATGGTATGACATTTTGAGCAACTTAGTGTACTTCATCCTACTTTAGACAGTCTGGTCACTCCCTTAGAGTTCAGTACAGGCTCGTCAGGTTCCCTTCTCCTCGCTTTCTTGGATCTACCAGGAAGTCTTAGTTTAATTTCTTAGGAGGCAACAGTAGTCCCTTGTCCACTGATTTCCAAGTATTTGGTCCACTTATTGGACCCATAGCAGGTTCATACGCATCAAGAAATGCCTCTCTAGAATAACATCTATGCACATATTTCTCAGGATTATCTCCTGTCAAAGAAATACAGCACACAGCATGCCAACATGGCAATCCAATTAACTCCTACCTTCTACAAGTGCAAGTGGATTTGTCAAAGTTCACCACATATGTTCCACCATGAATATGTTTCACTTCAAATCTTTTTTCATCAGAGAATGTTGCAATGTTTCATGCAGCCTCAGTCTTGGCCTTTTCAAGTTTTTTCTGGATTTTTGGATAAATTACATCAGACATTTTTTTCATCCATTCTCGCTTTGTCCGTAGTCTCTCTATTAGATAGATCTTTATGTTCTCTAGCAAGCCAAGAATTGGCTTTTCTCTAGCCTCGAGAATGACAGAGTTGAAACTCTCGCACAAGTTGTTCAACAAAATGTCACGTTATCCAAAAGTGTGCTATTGACCAGTGACTTGGATGAGTATTGTCCACAAGCCACTTGTGTGCATGTTAATCATAGTTTTGCAGAGCCTCCATCTCAGTTTCAAACATCCTAAGGTATGAAGATCGCGCACAAGCCCAAAATCTATCCTTAATTGTTTCACCAGGATATCTCTTCATGTTGTTGTGAAGGTGGCACACACAATGTCTATGTTCAACACCTAGAATCACCTCTTAAATGGCTGATCCAAGCCCCTGTCATATCCACGTATCACAATGATTAAAAAAGAATTTATTAGTTTTATCAGGTATAACAATGATGTAAGCAAGTGACCAGAAATTACAAAAAGGACTTCTAAGCTCATCAATTACCTTTTGTCTATCACTAATAAATGTCCAGCTCTTTTGCTCGTAGATATCCAGAACGTATTTCAAGAATCAATGAACCATTTTCATGAATTCTTATTTTCCACCTCAACAACTAGCATATGCTACGGGATATAGACAGTCATTTGCATCAATTCCAACTGCAGTTAGAAGCACTCCCGGATGAGGACCTTTCAAATGGCATCCATCTACACCAATCACACTCCTGCAACCAGGTTTGAAACCTCTCTTCAATGCTTCAAAACAAATATAAAATCTTTGAGACCTTTCCTTACCACTAATTTCATCGATAGATATCTCCATATGGACTGTCGACCCTGAATTACAATGCAGCAACTCTTCATAATAGTCCCACAGTCTTGAGTATTGCTGCTTGTAACTACCATGTATTAAGACTTTTGCCTTCATGAAAGTCTTATACACCTGGTCTTTTGTTATATTCACATTAAACTCCAAATGCACCTTGTCCTTGAATTCAAAAACTGTTATTTTCCTATTAAGTCTCAAGAAATCCATATGATGTCTAGACAAGAAACCTGAGGTGGCCCGGCCCGTTTGTGGTAAAAAGTCCTCCCATATTGATGTGGTGGTTCCATAGTCCTAATCACAAATACCTCACTACCCTTCTCTTTGCCAGCATAAACAAACCAACCACATGTCTCCAACTTGCATTTTGCCCTCATTCTACTGTTATCATTTTTTGCCCAATAGAACTCTTTTTCCCATTTTATTGAATAGAAGTCAACAGCTAATTTGAAGATATTCTTATCATCAAATAGCAGCCCAACACACAAATTTGGGTCTTCCATGTCTCGTTCAGGTTTGAACCTCACATATCTTGGTTTTTTCTTCTTAAGCCTCGAACTGTCTTCATCAGATAAGTCACTCTTGCTGTACAGCTCTTCCAAGTTCATGGATGCAGATTCTTCGTTCACTGGAATACAGTCATCTCCATAAATGTTAAACTCAGCCCTACTAGTTTTGTTGGAAGCATCACTTTGTTGCCTCGATACTTTTTTCCTTACCGCTCGACTCTTGTCATTTGAAGGGCCAATTTCAGTCCTCCTACCAGATTTTGCTTTTTCCCTCTTCCTAATAGTTTTAAGCTTTTCATCAGCACCAGCAATAGAATTCTTGAAAATCAAATCACCTTCATCTTTACTAAAGTCATAATCGCTATTATTCAAACTTTCTGCCTCGGAAGATTTGGATTGCCTATCATAATCATCAATGATAACATCTACTTACTCAATAGCTTTAATAGGTACTGTAGTATCATCAAATGTTGTTATGTCACCAAAAGCAATATCAACATGAAATGTACTACCCTTTGCAACATTAGTCTCTGGAATATCAGTATTTAAGCATTTTTTGCTGCCATCCACAAATCGGATATGAAAGCCCTCTATTACATACAGATTAACTTCACCAAATTGCAAGCCTATACCAACCATGTCTGCAACATCCTCTTCACTATCTATTTGGCGAAATTTGAGAACACCATCTTCACACGGAACTCTATACATCATTTTAGGATTTTCTGTGTGCCCGAGAAAAGCGCATAAAGCATAAAGAGTTGATTTTTTCACTTTGTTTCCAATCACGCCTTCGAAATCTTCCACACTACCCCCAACATATTTTTCTTCTAGTGGTTCAAAATATACCCCAACATGATAATTATTCAATGTAAAACAACCCAAATTTTGTCCTATTATATATATTTTTTAGCAGGCAGCAAAAAAAAAAAACTAATTAGTAATCATTCTGTCACTATTTTGACAAGCATGAAAATGACACCATGCTACAATTTCTAATGCAAAGGGACCATGTGTCCTTAATCACCATTAAAGTATAAACGGACCACAGACCAAAACCCTTTTATAAATCCACAATGTCGACATCTAGGCACATAAAAAATCTAGTTTACATTCTTTTATTTCAGCATCCAAGAGCTACGTTAAACATCAGGATATATACGTTAGCGAGAATCAACTACAAAAGAGATCATAGTTCCGTGAACTTACCCGAACCACTTGCTTCATTTTCCTTTTCGTTTGATTTCTCCTCCTGCTTTTTCTCACGCTGCTGCTCTATCACCGAAGATCCCACAACATTTGATCCGTTCTTCGCCATCTCAATCAAGAAGCGGCCCTTGATTTTACATCACCAGATTGTGCCCTAATTTCACTCTCATCTTCATCGCTCATTCTAATTAGTTCAATCGCTTTAGGATTTGGGGGTTTTACTCCTATAATGTGTTTCTATTATTTAATTGGCAGAAAATCTATTGAACTTCCTGAAATGCTCCCGCGACACTGTTTATCCGGTTGAAGAATAATACGTTTGGGGTGGCGCAGCCTAATAGGTCCTTAATTGGCAGGACTATCTTACTTTAGAGATCAATTCCATGTAAAAAAAACTTTCAGGGACCAAATTGACTCAAGTGAAATTGTTTAGGGACTAAATTGGTGATTTTCCCAATTGAAATTTATGAAGCCTGGAACCAAACAATACGGGGAAGAAGTATTGCTTGATTAATATGCTTCGGCTGTTTGGCCGCACAGCTGTTCTACTAGTACTAAATTGAGCACTTGGTCAATCTCGTATATGAATTATTACAATTAACTTTAGGCAAAGAAGCAAAATGCACCAAATCCACCATCTACTAGGACCTGACCAACGGTCGTTTGTCGCATTCCTAAAATTTTAAACTAAATATAATTTTTCAAAAAAAAATTACTCCCATCCTAAAAACTTTGCATCCCTATAAATGAGTTGTTCTTGAGAGTGTTTTAAAATTTTTTACCATAGTAATGTATGTGAAAACTTTTACCTCTATACATATGCTTTTGTGATAATTTTAAAATATATTTTGGGGTATTTTTTAGATTTAAAATTTTTTGGGATATGTTTTAAAAATTGATACCACCACCCACCACCCACCATCCACCACCCCTCTTCTTCTCTCCTTCCCCTCTTTTCCCGCCCTTCTCTCTCCTCCCCCTCCCTCTTCCTATTCATTCCCTCTTCCATACCTTCCTCCGCCGCCCTATCCCAAAATATCTAACCGCAACCAAATCATAACCAGGAGATGGAGACCTTAAACTGGGGAAAAATTTACATGACAGCATCAAATGGGGTGAGTTTAAACCAAGGAAGTTTCAACCTAATTGAGGTTTGGCCAATTCTAAGTATTTAAATTTTAAAGCATTGGTGTTTTTTTTATTCAATTTTATGAATCTATCCATTATTAAGTACTTTCATAGATGTAAGTGCATTTCATCTAGAAATGTCTAATACCTAAATAAGATTATTTTCATGTTAGATCAATTAATTGTTTAATTTTCTTATTTCAACCTTGAATTTTCATAAAAATAACTCTTTAAAAAAATAAAAAATTTGAATGTTGGCCAATTTGATTTTAACTTGGAAACACCATTATTTTAAAAGGGCCAAGCTTTAGCGTTGATAATGTAGCCTGTCTTGGGACGACACAGGTATGGAGCAAAGGAAAAATTTTTGGGGCACAGACCCCTCTAAGACTAAACGTCCATAAATCTCTCCCTGGAAAACCATCACCTCAGGGCGAGGAGGAAATAAAAGAAGATAAAAGAAAGAAAAGAAAGAAGTGGTGCTGGGATTTCGAATCATCATACTATCCGAATCATGACCTTCAACTTGTTACTCCGTGTACATTATGTAATTTATGCTAAAAAGACCCTACTTTTTATTTTAATTTCAATTTTTATACCAATGCTAAATTATAAGTTCTGATAGGGTGCAATTTTAGTTATTTATTGTGTTAATATTTCCTAATTATTTAGACTAAAAATTGCATTGTTAGGTGGATTCTACTAAATTCATTTAATTGGTGGTTAATTGCAGAAGTTGGTGAATTTGTGCTGAAAAGAGTGTAAATCCAAAAGCGTTCCTGATAGTTAGGCGCGGGCGCGCCTAAACCAGATGTCCAGATCCAGGTTTTCAAGATTTCAAGGGGCGCATGGGCAATTTCCAAAAGTTGGAGGATCTCAAATATGAAGGAGTGTGGAATTAATTATGATGTTTTGTTATTTAGTAATTGATTTCTATTAGGGAACTAATTTGGTATTTGTTATTAGGAAACCTTTTAGAATAGAAAATTCTTAATGGAATAGGATTTTATGTTATTAGTAGTTTTTGGTTTTCTTGAGGACAAGAAGGAAAAGGAGGAAAACGTGGGAATTGAATTTGGAAACAAACCAACAAGAAGAAGTGGGGGCCGTGAGCATTGTGTATATATACCATGGTGATTTGTAGATGAAAAGGAATCTATCCTCTTGGCTGCATCTTCTTGACTTATCATCATCTTTTGCTTAGAAAAAGGAGAAAATGACGGACGAAGAAGAAAAACGCGAGCCCAGCAATAGCTTTTCCGTCTTTTCTTCCTTCCTTCACTATTTTGTCCCTTTAATTAGTAGATGACTTTTCTATTTTCCCTTAACAACCTTGGTGAAAATTCATACATGATGTGTGGCTAATTTCATCTTTTTAGTCAAGGAACAACTGAAGATTTGGTTCATCTATTACTGTGAGATCTAATTTATTTTAACCGTTCCCTCTATTCATTGATATTTGTATGTTTTCTGCATTTATTGATTTTAGTGACCGTGTTTGATTAAGTAAGTGCGTAGTATTTAATTATTCACGTGATCTATTTGCTAATTAGAGTGGTTGAATCCGTAATTGTTTGACTGTTCTAATCTTGGTAGCAATTGGCATAATTGGTTATGTGTCAGGGAAACATATAATCTAATTTAAATAAACCCTCGTAGCGTGTTTATTAATTAGAACAGGGTTTCTCTAATTTTTAATACAATTATGAATTAAATCCTATGGTCGTACCTAGGATTATTCCTGGATTAGGGAAATAGTCAACGGTCGTACCTTGGCTATCAATACAATAAGGAGAAGCTAATTGTCAGATCGTATCGGCAATTAAAAACCTGTTTGTCAATGAATGTTGGAATTATATTTGCATCAACGATCAATTATTTGAACCATTTCTGAAGTGTATCCTTGGATAGAGCTTTCCCATTAACTATCTCTTTTAATTATTTTTCATAGTTGATTATTTAGTTTATCTTTTGTTAGCATTTAATTCCTAAAATCCCCCCATTTCCTGTAACTGAAAAATGAGTTAATTTTCTCCAGTTCCTATGTTGACGACCCTATTTGCCACTATACACAAATTAACTAATTCTGGTATATTGGATCAAGTATACTCCTTAAAATTAGGGCGAAGCCAGTAACCCATTGCACATCCGGAGTCCCTGCTCCAATACCTGGAATTAGATTTTGAAGGCTTGACACCTGTCAAGTTCAACGGAGGAGGGACGGACTTTTTGCTCGATTAACATAGTCAAAGGCTTTGAAAAGGTGACATAAAGAAATAAGTGAATTCCATTGACAATCCACTTCTCTTAATTGAATAATTATTGTCTTCTTCTGATTTTGTATAGAAGCGGATTTCATGTCCCTGGCCTGCTGGCCAGACACTGCTTCGGTCTACAGTTTGGAGATGCTTCACTGGCACTGGCACCTGTTCAGTTTAATTTCTTGGAATCCTCTGCAACTACAAGAGGATACTCATAGATTTAATTTCTTGGAATCCTCTGCAACTATAGAGGAAAACGAGAGAACCATCTCTCAATCATGGCCAGACATTCCTTTGGCTTGTATTCTGGAGCAGTGTGACCAGCACCCTGCAAAAACAACTTGATATGATTATATTCAGCTTCCTCATATAATCAAGAAAAAAGACCCCAGGTTGATACTGTTCTTGCCTTCACAGTTGCAAAAGTAAGATGGAATTGAGCTTCCTTGACAACGTACTTCATCGTGTACCTATAAGAGACAACAACATCTTCCATATTCACGCTTTAGATGGAGAAACTGTTAATCAAATACAAGTAGGTAATAAATGAAGAAAGAATTAGGAAAAAGGGAGGAAAAAAGAAAAAAACAAACCCTGCAGTTTGACCATTGACAAACCAAGGTCTCCAATCATCATCAAGGGTTAGATTGAGATCTTTTATCCATTTGAGCGTACCAATATATGGAACCATCCTATCATGATCACCACTGCAATGGAATTTAAGATTCAGGATACACAAAATTTACATCTACAAATTCTGTAGATGAGTTTCAGGTCAATGCATTTCTTAAACCTTTTAGGAATAGAAGTTAAAAATATTATTTTTTCTGTTATGGTCCTTTAGCAAATCCCGATGGGGGAGAGATGCAGGATGGTAGTCTAATGACTTTACTTTTGCCTATACTTGTCCTTGCAATTGATGCATTTCTTTTGGAGATGCAGTCCCGCAAGTGTTCATGACCAAGATTAGGAATGAGTCCAAGAAGCAATAAGCAGTTGAAGAGCCAAGGCTGCGTAACCTTAACCTGTATATTAGAGCTCGAAGACCTTTGGTACTAAGAACTTGATGATAGTGAAATGCACTTGGTACATCTTTGTCAAATGACAAGCTCCTGTTGCACCTTAGCCATTCTCCTTTCGTACCCTAGCATTTGCCATGACAAGAGATTGGACATATGAAAAGGGTTAGGTAGCTCTTGTTCTTGATGTCAAACTCATCTTTAGCATCAAAGATTGACGTTCGACAAATATGTAAGAACTATTGCTTCCTTCTTGAGAGTAACTTACATTCCGAACTTGAAGAGCTTCCCTGGCAGTAGGATCATTTGCCCAAACAGAAGATGACAGATAATTTTCCGCCTGCGCACAGAAGGAATTGTTTTCTAAGACAAATTATAAAATAGACTGAAGCAGTGAAGAAAGTTGCACGTGAAAGTCATAAACAGGAAGGACGAACAAATTACACGACACCACAGCCTCTCCTGTTTAGATGGGAGGAGAATGGCAGCTGAATCATCCTCCAAGTTCGTTCCATCCCATTCCAATCTATCTGACTTTAGTGTTGTGAAATTGCATTTCGGTTCCAAAATTTGAGCATCGCATATATTACTGATACACTGCAGTGAAAAAGTTACTGCTGCTTTGATGCTCATAAAGAAAGAGGGTTGCTGTAAGAACCAATTATAGCAATCCCTTACCTGTTTAATAAGCTGAAGAGCCAAAAGACACTCGGCATTCTCTGGGTCTGGGTTGACATATTCCTCATGACAGCTACTTTTTGCTAGCTGAAATAGCCTCAATCCTTCTTAATTCAGCGATTGAATAAGCAACAAAACAAAATTCATCTACGTGTGACAATATTATCAGATGATGCAGATTGAACAGTTAGATTGGTGCATTATTTGAAACCACGAGAAAAGTAAGGAAAGCTGAGTCAAACAAATTTACAAAGGATCCTTGAACATGAGGAGATTTTGTTCCTTTTTTCCTCTATAAATCAAGTGCATGCCAAATTAATCTCCATGAATCCAAAACAGAGCAAAGGTTTAAATTAAAGCAACACAAACAGTTGCCAAGCAAATTTTGAAATAGCATCTGAGCGACTCATAATCTGCATGTAAATCTATAGGGCATCTACGAATCATTGGGAAGGTAAGTACCACCTTGTAATACTCATCGGATATGAGTCCCATACGATGATCATAGGGAACTCTCCAATTCCGATCCTTTTCTTGGTTTAGTGTTGGGTTGCCAACCACGTACCCCTTTTTCAATTTTCAGAGAAAACGGCACATTATGGGCACAGAATATTGCAAAGTATAGCTCAGAGAAACAACAGAACAAGTGAAAACATACAGAGAGAGAGAGAGAGAGAGAGAGAGAGAGAACGGGAGAGGAAGAGAGAGAATTCTGAAGTCTTTTACCTTGATGAACATGTGTGGTATCAATCCAGCCTCATTACCTACAGAGATTATCAGTTTGGAATTCAGCATTCTGGAAGCATTTTTTTCCAAGATATGAATGATATCAAGTTAGTTATCAGAAGGCACCTTCTGAGATTTCCAAAACGACAATTGGAACAAGCTTGCCCGCATAGGAGTCACCAGCAATATAAAGGGGATTCCTCATCAATTTGGGGTGACTCAAGAGCCACTGCATAGTTTGACCTCGTTAGCATTATGTTAAGAAAATTTTCAACACCTATGCAGTTAACGAGCAAAGGACTCATCCATGGAATCCTAACTGTAATATTCATCAGCAGGATATCAATCAAAAGCATATGTTGGATTACTAGCATACCATGATATTCAATCTACCAAAAGGAAAAGGGAATAACAATAACTCTTTTAGCAAATAAATATGGCTAGATATATTTTCAACAACCTTTTGTAGAAACACATAAGCATCCGTTGCTGCTTTAGCATCCGAGGATTTATAACCATCAGACGTAGTTGAATATGAAAATCCCGTGCCGACAGGCAAGTCTAAAAAGATAATGCTGGCAATCTGCAGAAACCAATAACAACAAATACTAGAAAACCAGATGTAGACGTCTAAAGCAGAGTGATTAAGATGAGCTAAAGTGTGCACCTTTGTCCATGCATATGGATTTATAATAAATGAAGGAAAGTTTCCATCAAAAGCTTCAAAATCAAAAGCCAAAGGACCTGCAAATTAATTCAAGCAATTGAGTGGAGATTCCACACAATTCTACGTAAATCATCTTTCCTTTCGGCTTTGAATCAGATACAGGAGCCCTGCCGCCCTCTTGTTTCCACTTCCTACCAAATGTACAACTTTTGCTATGTGTTAGCAAATTTTTCTACTTTATTTATTTATTTGCTTTTGGTATGAGCAAATTTTTCTTTTACTCTTAGTTTAAGTAAGGGCTAAATGGTTCAATGATATTTTTACTTTTGTCATCCCGACAAACAACACGAGACCAACAAAACTCGAATGACTTGACTTGAGACTTAAACAGCAGTAAATTACAAAAGCAGAAACAAAAGACAGTAATCTTGCCCACAATAGTACTCAAAGTTGGTGACCACGTAGTACAAAATTTCAAGCTGTACAAAGTTCGACAAGTGCTATTTTTTTCACGTTGCTTTATATTTATTTTATCATCTACCTTTACATGTTAACTTCAAATGGAAGCGGGCATATTGAACTTACGGCAAACATCCTATGGCAGCTATGAAAGGCAATAAATAGGAGGCATTTTGAGAATCCCAACAACAGCCCAATGAAAACTGTACAACATAGCTACCAAGAACAATCTGACTTCTGGACAGACTGGGATTGGAGCAGTGGGCAAGAATTGGTAGAACTGAAGTGGCTTGGGCAATGACTTAACATAGAATTAGGAACAGAAGAGTTAGCTGCCGCTACAGCTATCAAGTTAACTACGGTTAAAGCTGCTGAAGAAGGATATCAGGATATCATCCTTGAGTCAGATTGTAAAGCAGTAATGAACAAGTTATCCAGCAAAAATTGCAGGGATGCGGCAGGTGAAAGAGTGCTGGAGGATATCTTGGCACTAAGTCCTCTATTTCTACAGTGTGAGTATTCCTATGGAAGCAAAAATATTAATGCTACAAGTCATCAAGTTGCTAATTTTGCAACACAACTTGGAAAAGATATCAGGTGGAAGAATTTCCGTCCCATGTGGATCCCTCAAGTGACCACAGTTTTTTGTAAGGTCAGTTGGCCTCTCTCTGTCTTGTTACAAGTTTGATATTAATACAAAAGTTATCGTTTTGAAGGGGAGAAGTTACGAGTCACAAAATCAAACATCCCGGTCTAAATCTTTTACTCCCCTGGCATCTGATAATCGCATTTGGCCCCGGCTAATACAGAGTTAGAGCACTGTTTAACTCACTCTTCTAATGTTTTTTTTTTTTTTTTGGGGCCTCGGAACCGAGACCTTAAGCTATTTAAGGGATATTAAGTTCCTTATCACTTGACCCAACAACCATTGGTCTAAATAACCAAATCTTTTATTAATTATACTGTGATCCTTCCTACTTTCCCATTCATATATCAGTAATTAAAAAGTCTAAAAGATCTCTATATACATCAATATTTTATATTATTTTAATTTTCAAGGAAGGATTCGATTGGAATTGACTGACTATTAGTGGTCAAAAATAAAAATTACCACCAAGGTTTGTGTACTTAGACTTTGTAAGAATCCTTGCCTTTCGCAAGCAATGTTTTCAAAATTGCCATCCTGTTGGACGATCACAGGATCAGATCATCAGATCCCACCAAAATGCAGAAATTTTTTTTTTTTCTTTTTTTGAATCATTTTACGTTTGCCACCCACATAAAAATAATTGGTAGTATTTTATATGTATTTAACATAACGGTATGTCTAATTCAGATCAAAAGTCAGCTCTACAAAATCTTGGAAGTGATTTGAAATTTGAGTAAAAACTTTTGGGTTATATCTATATATATATATATATATATATATATATATATATATATAGAGAGAGAGAGAGAGAGAGCCGGTTGTATGTATCATCTTAGAAATGTGTGTTGATTAAAGCTAACATTTTTTTTTATCCTTTCTTCTTCTAAATCCGAATACAATTAGTTGAAGAAAGTTGGAAAGTGGGCTTTATAATATATTTTCTTCTTATGTGTCTTCTTATACTATATCTTCATCTTATATGTACGTATTCAAACTCATGATTAAACTTAAACATGTGTGTGTCTAAAATTGAAATTTAGGTATACCTATATAATTCATTGTGACATTTAATGTTGGATTTAGTATATCATCTTTGATAAAGTAGGATAACTAAATATTGCATATGTAACAAAATATTTCAAAATATTATTTTAATTGATTGAAAACTTGTTACAACATAAATTAATAATTCAATATAATTATGATGATAGAATTGTAACATTAAGCTTAGAAATTTATAGTCATGCTCAATTATTAATTATTGATTAAGAGGATGCAATAACATATGAAAAATATTACTACGGTATGTTACAATTAGAGTTGCCTATCATCTCTGCTGTATTCTTATTATACCGTCCAAATCTTACTTTAATTTGAAATTTTTGTCTCAAGGGAATGGTAGTTAAGGAAATGATTATAGTAAAGGCTTAAAGCACCGTGTTAGTTTACATTTGGTGTGCCCCGTAATAATAAATTTTATAGAAACACTTTGATATTTTCATAATAAGAAGAAAGGACAATCATGGAGAAATCAATTCACATATTACAACAAAATCTAAAGTTTAGACACAAATAACTTGAATATGGATCTATTTTTGCCAAATCTTTTGTCCTTAAGTTTTAAAATCTGGCGACAACATGTATTTTGGGATAATTTGTAAGATCCTATGTGAAGTAGGATCGAATCTTAGGATTGTGGAATTTGGACCTCACAAGTCCTAACGAGATCTTTCACTATACATCTTGCACTTTTTAACCCGGAGGGGTGGGGAATGATAAAAGAAAGTGAAAAATTTTGGATTTAAAATTTTCCACTTATATTAAAAAAAAAAAAAATGTCGCAAAGGAAGAGAAGAGAGATGAAAGGAGGGAAGGGGCGGAGGGCGGTGCTATTAAGCTATATAGCATTACCGATTTCGTAAACAAGACCAGAGAAAGCAGAGCAACCGGGGCCACCGGTGAGCCAAAGCACCAGAGGATCTCTGGCCGGGTCGCCCTCCGACTCGATGAAGTAATAGAACAGCTGCACCTCCTCACTCTCCCCTACTCCCACATACCTGATGATACACCACCAGTATTACTACTATTAACAACTCCAGCATATAATTTAAAACTCCTCTCTTGTCATGAGCATTTCTATTTTTTTTTTTTTTTACTTTATTTTGGTTTAGTCTTCTGAATCGAGAGACTGATCGTCTACTTTATAGAATAACTGTTTTGGGGGGGAAAAAATTAATAGAGCAAAAATGAATCCATACCCGGTTTCGAGTTTGAAAGGTAGATATCCTCTGTAGCCCGGTAAGGTCTTGACATTGTTTTGTGCCGAGTTGAAACTAATTGAGAGAAGTAAAACAAGAAGAAGAAGAAGAAGAAGCTGACGAAGCCATAGGGAAGGGATGAGCAGCATGGTGTTCTCAAACGCAGCACCAGCAGAAGCAAGCAGGCAGAAAATGTTTAGTGGCTCTTGCGCAGTGGCTCTAGGGAGTAATAATTGAGAAGCAGAAATTTTCGTGGCTGGACTCCGAACGACAAATCAACAGGTGATTGATCACGTTGATTTTGCTGCCTCCCACTTTTCTCTGCGGTCAACATCACTTGATTACAACTCGCAGAGTAGACTGTGTGTTTCTGCGGTTAATTCTACGGAAACACACACACACAATACTTCTGGTTTCTGCTCCTCTCAGCTAAACTAAAAAGTTTTGTTGTTTTGGAAAATCAGACTTGGGGATGATGATGATGACGATGGCTAATGAATGATAAGAGAGGAAGAATAATACAAACAAGGGTGAGAAATGGACTAAAAAGTTTTGGTTGACTATAAAAGGTATCGCACGTGACAAAGTGGGAGACAATTAACCAACCTCTGCCTGGGTGGGTAACCCTGATAACATTGCCACGATATGCAACTTGAAATAGGCTGATGAGGACAGGATATCATCCTTTGCACAAGTAACAAGTGAACGGGGTAAAGTACACTCAAGCTAACTAGTCCAATTAGACAAATTTATTTATTTGTTTGAGTAGTGGATTTTCTGTACAAATTTATTTATTTGTAAATATGAACACATTTTTTTTAATCGTCCTTTTATCTCACATACTTCATATTAGAATAGTGTTGTAATTTTATTTTTTTTAAAACACTATCTCCAATAATCTACTATCCAAACGCACTTATTATTATTTGCAATACACACTAGACACATTTATGGAGAAATTATCGCACTAAATATACTTCCAGAAAAAGTGCGAGGGATTGTCTCGACGTTAAGCCAAGAGAGGTAGAGGGACAAGGAGTAGATGCACTATTGTTGAGCAAATAGGACGCACTTTTTTGCTCGATTAACATAGTCAAAAGCTTTGAAAAGGTGACATAAAGAAATATGTGAATTCCATTGACAATCCACTTCTCTTAATTGGATAGTCATCGCCTTCTTCTGATTTTTTAGAGAGGCGGAGTTCATGTCCCCTGGCCTGCTGGCCAGACACTGCTTGGGTCTATCGTTTGGAGTTTAATTTCTTGGAATCCTCTGCAACTACAAGAGGATAAGCATAGATTTATTTTCTTGGAATCCTCTGCAACTATAGAGGATAACGAGAGAACCATCTCTCAATCATGGCCAGACATTCCTTTGGCTTGTATTCTGGAGCAGTGTGACCAGCACCCTGCAAAAACAACTTGATATGATTATATTCAGCTTCCTCATATAATCAAGAAAAAAGACCCCAGGTTGATACTGTTCTTGCCTTCACAGTTGCAAAAGTAAGATGGAATTGAGCTTCCTTGACAACGTACTTCATCGTGTACCTATAAGACACAACATCATCTTCCATATTCACGCTTTAGATGGAGAAACTGTTAATCAAATACAAGTAGGTAATAAATGAAGAAGGAATTAGGAAACAGGGAGGAAAAAAGAAAAAAAACAAACCCTGCAGTTTGACCATTGACAAACCAAGGTCTCCAATCATCATCAAGGGTTAGATTGAGATCTTTTATCCATTTGAGCGTACCAATATATGGAACCACCCTATCATGATCACCACTGCAATGGAATTTAAGAGTCAGGATACACAAAATTTACATCTACAAATTGTGTAGATGAGTTTCATGTCAAGGCATTGCTTAAACATTTTAAGAATAGAAGTTAAAAATATTATTTTTTCCTGTTATGGTCGTTTAGCAAATCCCGATGGGGGAGAGATGCAGGATGGTAGTCTAATGACTTTACTTTTGCCTATACTTGTCCTTGTATTTGATGCTTTTCTTTTGGAGGTACAGTTCCGCAAGTGTTAATGACCAAGATTAGGAATGAGTCCAAGAAGCAATAAGCAGTTGAAGAGCCAATTCTGCGTAACCTTAACCTGTATATTAGAGCTCGAAGACCTTTGGTACTAAGAACTTGATGATAGTGAAATGCACTTGGTACATCTATGTCAAATGACAAGCTCCTGTTGCACCTTAGCCATTCTCCTTTGGTACCCTAGCATTTGCCGTGACAATAGATTGGACATATGAAAAGGGTTAGGTAGCTCTTGTTCTTGATGTCGAACTCATCTTTAGCATCATAGATTGACGTTCCACAAATATGTAAGAACTATTGCTTCCTTCTTGAGAGTAACTTACATTCCGAACTTGAAGAGCTTCCCTAGCAGTAGGATCATTTGCCCAAACAGAAGATGACAGATAATTTTCCGACTGCGCACAAAAGGAATTGTTTTCTAAGACAAACTATAAAATAGACTGGAGCAGTGAAGAAAGTTGCACGTGAAAGTCATAAACAGGAAGGAGGAACAAATTACACGACACCACAGCCTCTCCTGTTTAGATGGGAGGAGAATGGCAGCTGAATCATCCTCCAAGTTTGCTCCATCCCATTCCAATCCATCTGAATTTAGTGTTGTGAAATCGCATTTCGGTTCCAAAATTTGAGCATTGTATATATTACTGATACACTGCAGTGAAAAAGTTACTGCTGCTTTGATGCTCATAAAGAAAGAGGGTTGCTGTAAGAACCAATTATGGCAATCCCTTACCTGTTCAATAAGCTGAAGAGCCAAAAGACACTCGGCACTCTCTGGGTCTGGGTTGACATATTCCTCATGACAGCTACTTTTTGCTAGCTGAAATAGCCTCAATCCTTCTTATTCAGTGATTTAATAAGCAACAAAACAAAATTCATCTACGTGTGACAAGATTATCAGATGATGCAGATTGAACAGTTAGATTGATGCATCATTTGAAAACACAAGAAAAGTAAGGAAAGTTGAGTCAAACAAATTTACAAAGGATCCTTGAACATGAGGAGATTTTGTTCCTTTTTTCCTCTATAAATCAAGGGCATGCCAAATTAATCTCCATGAATCCAAAACAGAGCAAAGGTTTAAATTAAAGCAACACAAACAGTTGGGAAGCAAATTTTGAAATAGCATCTGAGCGAGTCAAAATCAGTGTGTAAATCTATATGGCATCTACAAATCATTGGGAAGGTAAGTACCACCTTGTAATACTCATCGGATATGAGGCCCATACGATGATCATAGGGAACTCTCCAATTCGGATCCTTTTCATGGTTTAGTGTTGGGTTGCCAACCACGTACCCCTTTTTCAATTTTCAGAGAAAACAGCACATTATGGGCACAGAATATTACAAAGTATAGCTCAGAGACACAACAGAACAAGTGAAAACATGCACAGAGAGAGAGAGAGAGAGAGAGGGAGGGAGTTCTGAAGTCCTTTACCTTGATGAACATGTGTGGTATCAATCCAGCCTCATTACCTACAGAGATTATCAGTTTGGAATTCAGCATTCTGGAAGCATTTTTTCCAAGATATGAGTGATATCAAGTTAGTTATCAGAAGGCACCTTCTGAGATTTCCAAAACAACAATTGGAACAAGCTTGCCCGCATAGGAGTCACCAGCAATATAAAGGGGATTCCTCATGAATTTGGGGTGACTCGAGAGCCACTGCATAGTTTGACCTCGTTAGCATTATGTTAAGAAAATTTTCAACACCTATGCAGTTAAAGAGCAAAGGACTCATCCATGGAATCCTAACTGTAATATTCGTCAGCAGGATATCAATCAAAAGCATATGTTGGATTACTAGCATACCGCGATATTCAATCTACCAAAAGGAAAAGGGAATAACAATAACTCTTTTAGCAAATAAATATGGCTACATATATTTTCAACAACCTTTTGTAGAAACACATAAGCATCCGTTGCTGCTTTAGCATCCGAGGATTTATAACCTTCAGACGTAGTTGAATATGAAAATCCCGTGCCGACAGGCAAGTCTAAAAAGATAATGCTGGCAATCTGCAGAAACCAATAACAACAAATACTAGAAAACCAGATGTAAACGTCTAAAGCAGAGTGATTAAGATGAGCTAAAGTGTGCACCTTTGTCCATGCATATGGATTTATAATAAATGAAGGAAAGTTTCCATCAAAAGCTTCAAAATCAAAAGCCAAAGGACCTGCAAATTAATTCAAGCAATTGAGTGGAGATTCCACATAATTCTACGTAAACCATCTTTCCTTTCGGCTTTGAATCAGATCCAGGAGCCCTGCGGCCCTCTTGTTTCCACTTCCTCCCAAACGTACAACTTTTGCTATGTGTTAGCAAATTTTTCTACTTTATTTATTTATTTGCTTTTGGTATGAGCAAATTTTTCTTTTACTCTTAGTTTAAGTAAGGGCTAAATGGTTCGATGATATTTTACTTTCGTCATCCCAACAAACAACACGAGACCAACAAAACTCGAATGACTTGACTTGAGACTTAAACAGCAGTAAATTACAAAAGCAGAAATAAAAGACAGTAATCTTGCCCACAATAGTACTCAAAGTTGGTGACCACAAGTACAAAATTTCAAGCTGTACAAAGTTCGATAAGTGCTCTTTTTGTCACGTTGCTTTATATTTATTTTATCATCTACCTTCACATGTTAACTTCAAATGGAAGCGGGCATATTGAACTTACGGCAAACATCCTATGGCAGATATGAAAGGCAAGAAATAGGAGGCATTTTGAGAATCCCAACAACAGCCCAATGAAAACTGTACAACATAGCTACCAAGAACAATCTGACTTCTGGACAGACTGGGATTGGAGCAGTGGGCAAGAATTGGTAGAACTGAAGTGGCTTGGGCAATGACTTAACATAGAATTAGGAACAGAAGAGTTAGCTGCCGCTACAGCTATCAAGTTAACTACGGTTAAAGCTGCTGAAGAAGGATATCAGGATATCATCCTTTGAGTCAGATTGTAAAGCAGTAATGAACAAGTTATCCAGCAAAAATTGCAGGGATGCGGCAGGTGAAAGAGTGCTGGAGGATATCTTGGCACTAAGTCCTCTATTTCTACAGTGTGAGTATTCCTATGTAAGCAAAAATATTAATGCTACAAGTCATCAAGTTGCTAATTTTGCAACACAACTTGGAAAAGATATCAGGTGCAAGAATTTCTGTCCCATGTGGATCCCTCAAGTGACCACAGTTTTTTGTAAGGTCAGTTGGCCTCTCTCTGTCTTGTTACAAGTTTGATATTAATACAAAAGTTATCGTTTTGAAGGGGAGAAGTTACGAGTCACAAAATCAAACATCCCGGTCTAAATCTTTTACTCCCCTGGCATTTGGCCCCGGCTAATCCAGAGTTAGAGCACTGTTTTAACTCACTCTTCTAATTTTTTTTTTTTTTTTTGGGGCCTCAGAACGGAGACCTTAAGCTATTTAAGGGATATTAAGTTCCTTATCGCTTGACCCAACAACCATTGGTCTAAATAACCAAATCTTTTATTAATTATACTGTGATCCTTCCTACTTTCCCATTCATATATCAGTAATTAAAAAGTCTAAAAGATCTCTATATACATCAATATTTTATATTATTTTAATTTTCAAGGAAGGATTCGATTGGAATTGACTGACTATTAGTGGTCAAAAATAAAAATTACCACCAAGGTTTGTGTACTTAGACTTTGTAAGAATCCTTGCCTTTCGCAAGCAATGTTTTCAAAATTGCCATCCCGTTGGACGATCACAGGATCAGATCATCAGATCCCACCAAAATGCAGAAAAAAAAAATTTTCTTTTTTGAGTCATTTTACGTTTGCCACCCGCATAAAAATAATTGGTAGTATTTTATATGTATTGAACATAACGGTATGTCTAATTCAGATCAAAAGTCAGCTCTACAAAATCTTGGAAGTGATTTGAAATTTGAGTAAAAACTTTTGGGTTATATATATATATATATAAAGAGAGAGAGAGAGAGAGCTGGTTGTATGTATCATCTTAGAAATGTGTGTTGATTAAAGCTAACATTTTTTTTTATCCTTTCTTCTTCTAAATCCGATTACAATTAGTCGAAAAAAGTTCGAAAGTGGGTTTTATAATATATTTTCTTCTTATGTGTCTTCTTATAATATATCTTCATCTTATATGTACGTATTCAAACTCATGATTAAACTTAAACATGTGTGTGTCTAAAATTGAAATTTAGGTATACCTATATAATTCATTGTGACATTTAATGTTGGATTTAGTATATCATCTTTGATAAAGTAGGATAACTAAATATTGCATATGTAACAAAATATTTCAAAATATTATTTTAATTGATTGAAAACTTGTTACAACATAAATTAATAATTCGATATAATTATGATGATAGAATTGTACCATTAAGCTTAGAAATTTATATTCATGCTCAATTATTAATTATTGATTAAGAGGATTCATTAACATATGAAAAATATTACTAGAGGATGTTACAATTAGAGTTGCCCATCATCTTTGTTGTATTCTTATTATACCGTGCAAATCTTACTTTAATTTGAAATTTTGGTCTCAAGGGAATGGTAGTTAAGGAAATGATTATAGTAAAGCACCGTGTTAGTTTACATTTGGTGTGCCCCTTAATAATAAAGTTTATAGAAGCACTTTGATATTTTCATAATAAGAAGAAAGGACAATCATGGAGAAATCAATTCACATATTATAACAAAATCTAAAGTTTAGACACAAGTAACTTGATTATGGATCTATTCTTGTCAAATCTTTTGTCCTTAAGTTGTAAAATCTAGCGACAACATGTATTTTGGGATAATTTGTAAGATTGTATGTGAAGTAGGATCGAAACGTAAGATTGTGGAATTTGGAGCTCACTAGTCCTAACGAGATCTTGCACTTTTTCATGGGAATGATAAAAGAAGTGAAAGATTTTGGATTTAAGATTCCCCACTCACATTTAAACAAAAATAAAAATGAAAAAAAAAGAGTCTTAAAAGGAGAGAAGAGAGATGAAAGCGGGAATGGGCGGAGGGGGGGGGGTGCTATTAAGCTATATAGCATTACCGATTTCGTAAACAAGACCAGAGAAAGCAGAGCAACCGGGGCCACCGGTAAGCCAAAGCACCAGAGGATCTCTGGCCGGGTCGCCCTCCGACTCGATGAAGTAATAGAACAGCTGCACCTCCTCACTCTCCCCTACTCCCACATACCTGATGATACACCACCAGTATTACTACTATTAACAACTCCAGCATATAGTTTAAAACTCCTCTCTTGTCATGAGCATTTCTATTTTTTTTTTTTTACTTTATTCTGGTTTAGTCTTCTGAATCGAGAGACTGATCGTCTACTTTAGAGAATAACTGTTTTGGGGGGGGGGGGGAATTAATAGAGCAAAAATGAATCAATACCCGGTTTCGAGTTTGAAAGGTAGATATCCTCTGTAGCCCGGTAAGGTCTTGACATTGTTTTGTGCCGAGTTGAAACTAATTGAGAGAAGTAAAACAAGAAGAAGAAGAAGCTGACGAAGGCATAGGGAAGGGATGAGCGGCATGTTGGTCTCAAACGCAGCCCCAGCAGACGCAAGCAAGCAGAGCAAATGTTTAGTGGCTCTTACGCAGTCATTCTAGGGAGTAACAATTGTGAAGCAGAAATTTTGGTGGCAGGACTCCGAACCATAAATGGAAACGATTGATTGATCACGTGGATTTTGCTGTCTCCCCCTCCCCCTTCTCTCTGCGGTCAACGTCACTTGATTATAACTTGCAGAGTAGACTGTGTGTTTCTGCGGTTAATTCTACGGAAACACACACACACACACACAATTACTTACTTCAGGTTTCTGCTCCTCTCAGCTAAACTAAAAAGTTTTGTTGTTTTGGAAAATCAGAGTTGGGGATGATGATGATGATGATGATGATGATGGCTAATGAATGATAAGAGAGGAAGAATTATACAAACAAGGGTGAGAAATGGACGACACTTGATTCCATTTTGCTCTCCTCTTTATTGTCCGCTTTTGCTTTGCTACATAAGGTTTTCACTTTTCACTCATGACTCGAAGGAATAAATCGATGATCAAATGACTGATAATATGCTTTTGCGGCATCTGAATTATTGCAAAGTTGTTAAAAAGCTAAGAGGCACTGTAGAGATCATCTATCAAAAAAGAAAAAGGACGGAAAGGATGTATTACAAAACTACAAGTGATCCCTCAAGAGCAGTGTTTTCAGAACCGGACCGGACCGGACTGGCCGGTTTGATCGGTTGGACCGCGAACTGGCCATGCCACCGGTCCGGTTCTCTTTAAAAGCCGAAAATGGTCAAAACGGTTTTGGTTTTTCCATTTTTAAAATATAAAATGTGGTGGTAGTGAGATTTGATCTTGGAACCTCATATATAAGATCAAATGTCTTAACCACCACACCAACAATTATTTTGAAACTAGATGAGTACAAAAATTTGAAAATTCAATTCTTTTCATTTATTGATATTGGTTTTCTTTTTTTATTTTCCCAATTTTGGTTAAAATGTATCTAATATTTCAAATTTTTTCAAACTTTTTTTTTTTTTGTATGGTTGAAAGAAATTACATTTATCAAATTCAGAAAATTTATGTTCAATTTTCATGGGCCCATTTGGTAATGAGTTTTTTTGGTGTTTGTAGAAAAATTAACCTCAGAATTTGTAGAAATTTATTTTTGGATGTGTAAAATTTTTGTGATAGATTTAATTTTTCCTTTTCCAATGCCCTTTTTTTTTTCTTTTCCCTCCCTCCCTCCCTCTTCCCTCCTCCTCCCTCCCATGCATGCCCTCCCTCCTCCCTCCCTCCTCCTCCCTCCTCCTCAGACTTTTGGAATCATGGGGTTTACTTGAGGTTTTAAAACATTGCTCAAGAGCACTTGACCGGTTACACGTGTTTTACAGTTGTGACTATAATTTTGGAAGTGTCCGACTAAATTTACGTTTTCTTAATTTTTTTTTACCCCTTTCTTTTCTAACGTGGTTGACTGTAAGGTATTCCACGTGACAAAGTGGGAGACAATGAACCAACATCTGGGTGAGCAACCCGGATAACATTGCCACGATTTGTAACTTGAAATAGACTGATGAGGACAGGATATCATCCTTGTACAAGTAACAAGTGAAGGAGGTAAAGTACACTCAAGCTAACTAGTCCAATTAGACAAATTTATTTATTTGTTTGAGTAGTGGATTTTCTGTACAAATTTATTTATTTGCAAATATGAACACATTTTTTTTAATCGCCCTTTTATCTCGCATACTTCACATTAGAATAGTGTTGTAATTTTATTTTTTGTTAAAACGCTATCTCCAATAATCTACTATCCAAACGCACTCATTATTATTTGCAATGCACACTGGGCCCATTTATGGAGAAATTATTGCACTAAATATACTTCCAGAAAAAGCGCTAGGGATTTTCTTGATGCTAAGTCAAGAGAGGTAGAGGGACAAGGAGTAGATGCACTATTGTTGAATCAATTGAAGAAAAGGATGATGACAATGACAAATTCTATTTTTGTTAAATTAAAACACAAATTTGTTCCATCATAGATGTTATAACTATAATTTGCTTTCATAAGTCGGGTAAAATAATTGGACAGGAGAACTCGAAACAATCAGTTTTACTTGAAATATAACCACTAGGCCACTAGGCATCCAGTGGCCACTAGAGGAGCAAACAGTAGGAGGCTTTTTTTGGTTGTGGGGGGCCAAAAAAATCCCCCTCCCCAAAAGACCCCTCAATGTAAGGATTTCAACAAAAACTTGAAATATATGAATTGGCTGATGATTACAAGAAAAATACTAATAATAACAACAAGAAGACGGAGGTAAACGTTCGTAACCACATAACTTTCTAGCATGAGATGAAATTGAATTACTAACGACTTGTTTGGATTGCAATTTTTCACTAAAAAATTTTTACGTTTTTTGTGATAATATTTTTGAAACACCTTTTTACCTCACATGCATCACATTACCACAGTATATTTTTTCATAAAAAATTCAGAAATCCAGACAAGACCTAATCTTTTGTTAAAAAATTAGTAGTTAATTAATCCTTCGACAAGTAGTCTTAGACCTTTTAATAAACAAGCTTTCGGTGACTAAGTCTGTGTTAGAACATTAAAAGGAATGAAAAATAAAAAGTCCATATCAGAACTTTAACTCCCACACTATTATCTCGAAGAAAATTCACCGCCTTCGTGGATTGAGTCTTTGTGAGACCATAACTCCAGATGACTGTATCATCTAACTTCAACATGATTTGTAGTATCTTCTAAAACATGATTAGTACTCGTATTAATTATTGGATACACATTTGATAAAGTGAAAGTACAAACCATAAAGCGGAAAATTCGTTATGTACGTATGTTATAAACCAGTTGAGTTGACATCAAACCTTTTCTGAGCAGATACCTTTGATTAGAAAAGGTTTAACCCAAGAAACTTTCTAGCAAACTACTGCATGTCTGCTCGAAACAGCATAGCTCTTGCATCTCGGGTATGCATTGATGGGGGGATCTGCTTCCTTGAAATCACAGGGCATGTCCTCATCAATCCTTCCAATTCTTCCGATCCCAGCACTGTAACTCCTCTTCTCCGCTGCTGTAGGGGGCAGCTTCGGGCTTGTAATTGGGTTTTGCAGTTGAGGATCGATGGTCCTGATCTCAACCTTGGTTTCATTCAGCTTTGTGGATACTGCGCGAATGAGTTCCTTGAGTTCGTCTTCCTGCTTGCTATCCTTGGATGAGCTAACGCTGAAGTTTCTTGGTAGCTGTTGAGACATTTGAGGAGCAATACCCCAGTTAACCACTGTCTTATCACCAATTCTTCCAGCACAATCGAACATGCCGTTAATGTACAAGTCTGTTATTTTCTTGAGGACTCTGGCTGGTGCTTTTAGGATAACCATCAACGCGCTTTGCTTCTTTGCTTTTGTCGTCGTCGTCTTCATTCTTGCTCCCCACCACCTATTCGGCTTGTGATTTTTGGGTTGTTGATTAAGAGGGACTATGGATCAACAGATAACTGAAAATATGTTAAGGTTCGAATGTTGCGTGAGGTTGGGAAGGTGGCAATATTGAAGGGATCTATAACAGATGCAGACTGCTTCGAGTGTTGATCCCATTTTACAAGTCATACTGCTAGTGGCACATACTATATGAATTCAGGCGTAGTTGGGAAGTCTTGTCTGAATGACGGGGCGATAATTATTAAAAGCAAGAGGGGATTTTTTTTCTTTTTTTTTTTGGGGGGTCCATTCAGTTTGTTTGTAGCCTTAATTGACTCTTTCTAGCGTATTACAGATCCATGATCAACGAAAATTATATGGCCGTCCATATCCATACGCATAATCAAGTTGACGAGAATTGCAATTTTGGGCCTCTATATAGTAGATAATCACAATTGGACTTTCAAACTTTAACTTTGATGTACTGAGACCAGACTTTAATCAGTCTGCCAGCTTTTGGATTCCAAGGAATATGGTTCCTCAAGTTCAGATGATATTTACGACCCGTTTGGTTGCCACACCGGAATGGCAATGACAATCACTATCAGAAACTCTTCAATCGGAATAGGTTTATGCTATTCCTTTTCAGGTGTTTGGTTTGGGGAAAGCAATGGGAATGATTATTGATTTTCTTGTTTGGTTTATTCACAGTCATCAATGGTAATGGAAACCCAATTGAACAACTATTTTCTTATCCAACATTAAATAAAACAAGATTTATACATAAAATTAATACTGCAATCATTAATATATTTTTAAATTTAATCAAGTCCTTCTACAATAATAAATTACAAGCTGTTTCTTTGTTATGCATAAATTACTAGCTGTTTCTTTGTTAAAGGCATTCTATCTTAAACTACCAGCTGTATTTGGCCTTTTAATCTTCCACAGTAAAAATTTACAGAAACCTGCTGCTAACTTTAATTACCCAAGCCAAGTACTTAGGTGCTTTTGTTTGTTTATGGCTTTTCTCCACAAAATATACATTGTCCTAATATTTATTAACATGTTTATGAAAGAGAAAATGCACAGAAACTAGTGTTAAACTATTGATATGATCACTTGAAAAGGGAATAAAAAAAATCAACTATGGCAAATGCATGTATGAGAAGGTAAAATGTCATGCAAAATTTACCAGCTGTTTATGGTCACTTTGATTAACTACCCGCTATTTATGGCTTTTTTCTACCTAAAATTAATATATATTTTTCTAATATTTTTTACGTGTTCATGAAAGATAAAATATACAGAAAATAGTGTTAAAATATAGATATGATCAAACATGATAAAGGAATAAAAAAAATTCAACTATGGTAACAGGACAGGATGTATAAGAATGTAAAATGTTATGCATAAATTATCAGCTGTTTCTTTGTTAAAAGTATTCTACCTTAAACTACTAACTGTTTCTTTGTTAAAAGTATTCATTCCGATTTCGATTTCTGCCCATTGCAGATGAATTTGGTCATTGTATTTAGGATTAGGCAAAATATCTCCATCGTATTTAGGATGACTACAAGATCTGATATACAAACTTGAAAAGGAATGTGAAATTTAAGGGATGGGGAAGAGAAATATGAAAAGAAAAGTGAGAGAAAAGATGAGGAAGAGAAAACAAAGCTGCAGTTGATTGAGGAGCAAAACCCTCCAATATACTCAGGAATTACGTTTGCAGAATTTTAGGTTTTCCATACCCATAGATCGATTCCGATAGTTGTCAATCAAACACTATCAAACGGAATCAATCCTTTGTAAAAATCATAGTGGAGGCCTATTACCCCCAACCAAACGGGTGGTTAAAGTTGGGAGGTCACGAATCCTTCTTGAATTGAAGTATGGGATTTTGAAAAACTTAAAAAATGCTGAACCCATCCACGCTAGAGATAAGAGAGGGCCATCCAAGAGAAATTTAGAACTTAAGGGACTTTGGTCTATACATGTTGAAATCGAAATGTGGGGAATAAATTTAGGGGTTCCAAAACATGAGGATGGTAATACACTAACATTAAAAAAAGAAGAAGAAGAAGAAAAAGACAAAAAAAAAAAATTTAAACAAGTCAAACTAGGGATTTTTTCAAGTTAAAAAAAAAAAAAAAAAGGTTCTAAACAAATGCAAGAAAGAGTCAGTTTAGATTGCGGAATAGAGCACCTCATATTTAATGGTATGATGGGCGGCACCGACGCCTTGAATGTGTCCCCGGAGAGAGGCCAGCATTTACTATCCTCTCTCAATCTTTCTATCTCTTTTTTTGGTTGGTTTTTTGGTTTGCTTGTTGATGGAGTGAATCAACTTGTTCTGGTCGCATTCACTAATTAATTCGCTTCATTATTGGAATGATTCCAATGGATGCCCTGAATACGATGGTCCTATTCTTTGCGGATTTGGGTTCTTTTCTGCATTTATTAAGTTTTTTTAAAAATGCATTTATTAAGTTTTTTTATTGTGCTCTGCCCCCTAAACTCATTAAATAAACACTTGAGATTAGAAAGCGCATCACAGTTATACAAAAATATCTTGTCGGCATTGTTTTTATTTTTTGAATTTGCATCATGCTCAAGAAATTACCAACGGTTCAGAAAGGTACGAAGCGTGCTGCTCATTATCTACAACTTATAATGAGCACAGTTGAGAAAAGGAAAATCACACTCGAAACGGCATATAACTCATATGACAGACATTGATTAAATGTTGACGCATCTCATTAACTTTAAAAATTCTCATGTTTATATCTATCATTCAGTCATTTTTTGGAAAGAAGAAAAAAAAGGATTGTCAAATGGCAATTTCCTTGGTGGATTAGTTTAGTATAAATAGCTGAATATGATTACATCTAAAGAAGCAGGAGGTCTGAGTTTGGTGGTAAGGTGGTGGGAATTGGAAGTAAGAGGTATTAGGCACGGACATCATGGACCGTTTACTCTAGTTGAGCACCTATCTTGTCAACCCCAGAAGCATAACGAGCTGGCCCAATCAGGGTTGTTTATAGGCTATGTCAAACGTGTTTTTGAGATAATTTTTTGAAAAGAATACTGTAACACTTTTTTGATGTGATGTATCTGAGATAAAAAGGTAATTGAAATTTGTGTCGACGATGTAATCAAAATTTTTTAGCAGGATATAAACAATCCAAACAATCAACATCAAGGAAAGTCCGTAACTTTAAAGGCGTAAAATTTCTATTTAAAAAAAAAAGAAAAGAAAAGAAAAGAAAGAGAGAGAGAGACTGAGTAATCATTTGTTTTGTTCGTAGTACCATTGAAACTGCACCGTACAATTCCCACTGTTAACTGTAGAAAGCCTTGATCCACTTGGGATTCAAGGCCCAGCAATCAAGTCTTGATCGCAGAGAATAGTTTAAGTAAGAGACATTGATGTTTTTGAATTTGGATGGTGGGAATTGAATCTTGGGCACGAATGTTAATAAATGGAAAGAAACATGTTTTTGTCTTGATGTCTACATTTGTTTTTTTAACGTCTATATATATTTGTTAAATCAGTTTCTTCATGCACGGTGCAGTTCCTACTACTAATTGCAAAAGCCCTTGATTCATTTCGAATCCAAAGTCTCTGGGTCACAGTCTTGATTATAGAGAACAGTTCAAGCTGTGAGATATTGATGTTTTTAACTTGCACTGGTGAAAATTGAATTTTGGGTACAAAATTTAATAAATAAAAAAAGCTATGTTTTCACATGTTTTTATCTTGATACCTACATTTGCTATTTTAGTAGCTAGATTTGTTGAATTAATATCTACACTGTGCGGTGCAATTTTCATTGTTAAGTGTAGAAGTTCTTGATCTATTTCAGATGAAGTTCTTCACAGTCACAATCTTGATTGCAAAGAACAGTCCATGATGAGAGATCGATGTATCTGAATTTGAACGATTAAGTTTGATTTTTAGGCACAAAATTTAACAAGTAAAAAAAGTTATCTACATATTATTGTCTTATTAGTGTTATTTTAGCGTCTATATTTATTGGCCAAAAAAAAAAAGCATCTATATTTGTTGAATTAGTATTTTCACTGCAAGTTGCAGTTTCTACTAGTAATGGTAAAAACCTTTTGATTCAAAGGTTCCATGCTTGTGGAGAATGAAGTTTCAGAGACGTATAGAGTGTGGACTTTGAAGTTCAAACTTTTAACTGGATCACTATTTTCAAACCCATTAAAATGTTTGTTTGGAATGCTCTAAATTGTCTAAAAATTTTTGTTTGCATCGTCGACACAAATTTCAATCACCTTTTTATCTCACATATATCACATCAAAAAAGTGCTCTAGTCTCCTTTTCAACAAATTATTCCAAATAATTTACTAGTTTGTCTTGACAAAAATGAAAAATCCAGAGGTAAGAATTGTTTTAGCCATTCAAATCAGTCTATTGGAATAGATGCATTAAAGGAACGAACATTAATGCCCTTTAATTTCACCAACAACCGAAAACGGGGTTATGATTTATTACAGGAATAATGGCGGACAACAACAAAATGCTTTAATTTCCTCTCCAAAAAGTCCAGGTTCCTTGTTTCAGCTCAATTATCACTCACTCGAAATCAAGAATCCGGTCTCACTCTGTCACTCAAATATTAACTAATCAAATGTTTTTTGCCTGTTGGGAAAGAATTTAAGTCCAGTAATTAATGTGTTAATGGCATAAATCTGCAAACTCAGAAATCATTTATTTTTGCCATCTTCATCCAAGTTGGGAAAGTTGGAAATTTTGCGAGAAAGGAAAAGTATTGTTTCCGTTTGTTTAATGTTTTAGATTAAAGGACAGAAACCATTGCCAGAAAAAGTAAAAAGTATTCAATGAGTTGTTGGATTCAACCATAATTTACCTTCATTCATCTTTCGACAACAGTTTACTTAGCCCTTAATTCAATTTTCTCAATTTTTTTTTATTTTGCTAAAAAGAAAATGTAAGGCAAAAGTTATTCAAATTTTCAGTTTTTTTTTAGCACAAACTCCAAGATCCAAACAAAGCTATTAGCTAATACAAATATGGATTAAGTTCCTTGGTGGAAAAGTGAATCTGCACTGCCTGAAGATAGTGGAAACTCTGCCAAAAGCTAATAAAGCAAGGTGTAAGGGGAGAGATAGCTTTAGAGAAGGGAAATCAACATATCAGGATTGGACGTATTTCTTAAAAATTTTTCTTCCTAGCCAATAATACGGCTCCTGGCGGACAAAATTAAGCACCAACGAACGCTGACGTAGAAAATGGCTAGGAATTTGGAATTGACAATTGCATGAGAAACCTGCTAATATTGACGTGCTCTAGCCAATCTCAATAGCCAGTGAACGCTAAAGTCCCCATATTAGAGTGGTTCCCGGGGCCCTTTTCAATTGCTTGCTTTTGTGGGTAAATAAAGATGGATTAACATTTTTTTTTCTTTTTTTTACACTAACAACTTTGAATGCATGTTACATTTGCATGATTTGAATTTTAAATTTATATTTATATTATGTGACGTATTCCAAACCTGATAATGTAAAAAAAATTATGCACTGACAGTGTATAAAATAGTTGTCCGATAAAGATTAACTACATGCCACAACGCAATCAATCACTTCTAGGGCGAAAATTGGTCAAAGCCCTTAATGTTTTATGTTAACAAAAGTGATGAAAAACAGATGATTGAGGGACAATGCCTAAGATGGAGAGACTGCTTCCTCTGCCTAATAAGAGAGAGACTTGTCCATTCGTTACATTTGAGTGACAAGTTCTCTATTTTTCCTCCAAAAGGAGGAGGACTTGCCACTAGCTACTTTAATTTCGGGGTGGCCACGAATAAGTTTGAACCGGAATTAGTTTGGAATGGAACTGATGATTTGTTAAATCAAAATCGCAAAGGGTTTTAAAATTAGAATTGAAGCCACAACCATAACTAAAGATTCAGATACAAGTTCAACAAAATTTTGAATTAGAATCAACATTGATAGTTTAGACCTGATTTATATAATCTAAAAAACACTTACTATCTAAACTTATTTGGCCAATTTAGCATTCAATAGTGATGCTCAGCACCCCAATACCTGTAACCTCCCAATCCTAATCCAACAACCCATTACCCTATATCATTAGTAAGTCTCAACTTCATAACCAATTATATTCAAAGACCAATCCAATCTAATCAATAATAAGATATTTGTCCATAAAATTTATGTCATTCTTTCATTTTTCTCGCATATGATAATACAATAAAGTTTTTTTTTTCTTTTGCATTCATTGTCATAATTTATTAAAATCAATTTTATAACACCATCAAAATTTTATTTAAAAATAATTGAAATAGAACCGCATCAAAATCGAATGTTCAAAAATCGTGATAATAACCGTCTCATAAAGATGGGTTCTGGTTCCATCCAATCCATTGATTTGTAGATGGAAGCCAACATTTTTCAAACCGTAACTATATCTTACTCCATTCCATCGCACTTTTAGCTGCAACTGTTTTTCAGCTTGTCCATATCCACTTAGCATTTCCAAATTCCAATTACTTTGTTCGAAATGAAACACTTTTCTCCCCTCCAGATGGATAAATTTTCCCTAACCCGAGAAAATTATATGCTCCAAATTGCGTAACCCTTATGATCAACTAAGTTATACGTTTCTACACACACACACACACATTAAAGGTCCAGTTTTTCAAACAATTGAGTTGATTAAGAGGGGATTTAATGCATCTCATCAGATTCAAACCCAGACAATGTGGAGCACGTTCCTCAATTAAGTGCTAACACGGAGCATAGTGATTTGACTTTTGGCGATCCTAATCAGCGGCATATCACAAAAACCGGGTAGTAATTAGCCGTGAATAAATCAACTACAGAATCAGAATTTGACTAAACTCGAGATTCACAAATTAAGGTGTAACCACCCATTCAAATTTCAAACCAAAAAAAAAAAATAAAAAATCTTTCAAGTGAAAAAACAAACTACAAGAAGAAAATTAGAAAAGCTAAGGATTGCAAGCCCGGAAAAACGAAGTAAAACGGAAGAAGTAAATGTCATCAAACACCATAAGCTTTCAAACTCAAGTCATACAGTTGGTGTAATATAATTAATTACCTCAATCTGGGTAAGGATTAGAAAAGCCAAATTCTGAAGTTCCAGACTGTATAGATTATGGTATGTGTTGATGATATAGAGAATTAAAACAGAAATCAAGAAAAGTTGGAGAACAGTTACAGTGATATGTATGGAAAAAAGATTGAAAAATCAAGAAACGCTACGCTTTCCGGGGCGATCAGCGACCTTGAGAGTCTTATCGATGAGTTGGCGAGCTTTTCTACTGCGGATCTCCACTTTAACGCTTGCACTCTTGTCCATCTTCATGTATGGCTTCTTTTTCTTCTTCAAATTCAGTGCTTTCACCTTGGACTTTATGGACTCCACCAAGTGCTCCAATTGGCTAGCCATTTCTGCAACTCAAAACTACTAAAAGAATGGCCCTATAGCCTATACTCCTTAATCTTACCGCTACTACTTCTGCTACAGCTATTGCATTCTTGGTTTTGGCCGGGTTTATTGATGAAGGAAAGAGATGGGATCAATTTCTTCCACCTATCTCACAAGCAGCAATAGTCAACTTGCTTTTGCTGTCACATATATAGGATTACTACAACAAGGTTGTTGCTGCCATTAATGTTGAAGTTGATAATCTTTTGCGTTTTCAAGGAAATAAAAAAGCCCAGGTTGATTGAGGGAGAAAGAGAGAAGGTGGGGTGTTGAACTGAGAGTGGGGTGGAGAGAGCAGCAAATTTGTTTCAGTAGGACGTTTTAGACTACCAAAAGGACGTCAGCTATTTATGGTTGCTTCTCCTGCTGCCCGCTTCTACTGCCGTGCGAGGTTTTTGGTTCACATTGACCGGGACGTCCAAGAAATTAGTTTGATTGTGCTACCTTCTAAACCTGATTATTCTCCGGAGTAATTTAATCTATGAGTTTTTTAAATGGGTAATTAATACACTAATAATTAGTATTAGCTTCTCTTACATTTATACACTTTACTTAAATAATTTTTTTTCTCAAAAATTTAATGCTTAAACTACATCTTAGTTAGGAAGCACCAAACTTTGGTTAGGCAGACCTTTAATCTATGAGTAATTTTTTTATACACTGCCAGTGTATACACGAGCGGGTATAGATGTATGCCACGTAATCCAATTTCAAATTTGAAATTCACCTTTTGCATAGGTGGCATTCATCTATACCTATTAGTGTAAAAAATCTACTACACTAACAAGTGGATGAAAACTTAATCCTTAACCTATTTCCTCAGGGAGCATCTGGTAAACAATAAATATGCGCTTAGCCCATCTGTATATCGAGCTAATCAAATTGAATTGGGTGACGATCTATAATCTACCAAAACTGGGAATTAAAGAGCCGATTAATACAATTAATACTTAGATGCCGGCCATGCGGAACGGTTGCAGGAGGTCACTTCGCTTCTGAGGTAAATTTAATAACGTGAATCATGCCAAAATGGATTTCAGTTGAAAAATGCTCTTCACGCTTCGGATTTTGGATTTGAGTGAAACTCCAACACTCGTTCCATCACAAGCTAAAACCTTGTTTGCATTGCAGTTTTTCAAGAAAATTTTTTTTACATATTTTATGATTATATTTTTTAATCACAATTTTATTTTATATAAATCAAATCGTTACAATAATAAAAAAATTTTTTAATCAAAAACTCTGACAAAGAGCAATCCGAATACAGTGACAAAATACAGTGCACAGCTAAATACACACACACTGACAAAAACACCTTACAAAGACATGACTTACCAAAGCAAAAAATTGTAAAAACTGAGACCAGACCAACATTGAGGACCGCACAATTAAGTCAAAACGCCTGCAATTTTTCCATCCACAATATGGCTTGGCCAAGTTTGACAAATTTCGATGCCCGATACTTTCATTTCTTTGTTTCCTTGCATGGTAGGCTAAACAAGGTCCATCGAATTCAGTTACAGCAACATTTTCAACCACAAGACATAAATTGTTTGGGGCTTTAGTCAGGTTTTCTCACTGAAGTCACTCAAAACCTGTTCAAGCTTGAGCGCACAAATAGTCGGGATATGGGTCATACCGCCTTTAATGTTGACTCCAATAACAGCATCTGTTAATGTAAATTTGCAATCGTCCAATTTTTCAGTATAAACTTTCAGAAACATTTAGCATTTTTTTATTCGGACAAAAGGATTTGAATTACCTCTATTGAATGCAAAGCTTTCAACACATACCAGCTGCTAACCGATGAGTCAGCTCGTCTTACGTTTAAAACCCATGATATTAATGTGAGCTTCAAAATTTGACACTAGAATTAAATCTGTCGCCCCGAGTAAAATAACGGGAAAATGCATCCATTTTATGTTTCATTATAAGTATTCAATATTCCGGAAAAGGGAAAACAACAAGAAATAGACAAACTATGCTACATCTGCATAGCAACTTTTAGCATTGAGACTCTGGTCATCTGGGGAGTATTAAGAGAGGCGCCCAGCAATTGCAACAAGTCAAGAATCATACTGTAGCAAGATCGTCTTCCTTTTCTGATTTAGGGATTTCTAAATTTCACTTTTCCAATGTAATTCATACAAGCACTAGGCAGAATTGAAGCATAAATAGGGAACAAGCGTGAATTTTACAGGACAGGTAAAGAACCACCCAGGGCCAGGAAGGGTGGAATACCATTAAAGTTACCGATTGCAGAAATCCAGAATCGGATTGTTGTGGAGACTTCGCAGACCTGCGAAATTTTTAAGCCAGATGTGAGGAAAGTCAGCCTGTCTAGTACGACCATTTACAAAGCCACAAATATGGGAACGTCCAAACCATCCTAGAGAGACTTGGTCATCTTGTCCTCTATCACACGTACCAAGGAGGCCGTGGCCGTAAATATTGCACGAAGAAGACAACCTCTTTTTCATATGGAACTTGATTTTATGTCATCAAGACATGCCTTTACCAAATCATGGAGAGACCGTGGATATGGCATACTAAATAACTATGGAAAGTGATAATTTCCCAGATGTCAGAGTTACTCCAACCAATAGGTAGCTATCCAAGCACAATAAAAATACTAAAAAAAAAAAACTTTCTGCAAGGCTGGAGATGAGAAAGTTCTCCACGCATAACCATTATAAATAAGACATGCAATTACCGCATGTAAAACAGAAATATAAACGTTGCCTACGGAACAAGAGGTCAAACATAGAGTGCAACGACATTGCAATAGATACATACATATACAATATATACTCATACCCACGCACATCCTATGGGTGTTGAGTGAAGCCAAACCTGCCTCAGATGCTGCAACACCAGAAACACCTCTGTTGACTTGAATGTTGTTAATATGACCATTGGTTAGATAGTCTGTAACGTATTTTGAATGCTATCCAGTCAACCTAAGATGTTACTGACGAAATTCAATTGACCAGAGGCATCAAAAATGCAAAAGTGAACAAAACCCATATTGAGACTTCGAGGAGGAAACTGAATAGTAACTCTGATATTTAGTATACTTTATAAAGGAGGAAACCACAGGTGAAATATGTAAATGTAAAAGTCCTCTAACCTTACTGCATACTAAGTTATCTTACTAGCTAAGTCTTCTCCCACCAACCAGGTAATTGTCAAGTTCGATTAATAGTCAAAGTTTGTACTTCTCTCATTATGATAATGCCTAAGATTTGATCAAACGAGAGCAGCTTTGATATTTAGAATTCATTGGCATACACTTTTTTGTCCATTGTAATGTTCCCAAGAGATTCATCCCATAGAATTGATTTACATAAAAGATCACAGCAACAAGGGATGATTTGCTTAAAAATCAATGGGCAGACACTCAGAGATGATTTTTTTTTCCTTTTTTTTGTTGGGGTTGGCTTAAAAATGCTTCTAAATTTAGATGACAAAGATTAAGTGCTTCTGTTGCTCTACTGAAGATCATCCAGATGATGCACCATTTCCTAGACCTGCTGCAAGTCTTGTAAAATCAAAATCAAACACTCCAGTGATCAGTCAAGATAGCAGATGAAAAGAGAAGTGTTTCCCTAAAAAGCAACCAAATGAAATACTAAAGGAAATGGTAGTTAACTCAAAAGATAAAACAAAAGTACAACTTTTGTTTGAGAGAAGAAGAGGGGGGGGGGCTCTTGTCTGACAGTAGAGCTGATTGTTTTAAATTTCTGAAGAGGTCGACCAAAACACTAAAGTCGACAAAAAAGCAATAGTAGCAGTTTCAACACGTAGGTGATGTGGACCAAGACCAACTGCAGTTGCACCAGCCTCGACAATCATTCTCAACTCTGTCTCGGTGAAGTCTGAAATAGAGCAAGGTCAACAACAAATGAGGATGTTGAAGAAAGTACAAGCAACAAAAACAGAAATTCTTGAAACCAGATAATTTTCAAGCACACAAAAGAAGCAAGGCATCAAATTTGTAAAGCTAAGACTATTAAACTAATGACAGGTCACTGAATGGCCTTCTCATATGAACTAAAGCACAAAAGCTTAGTGCCAATTCCATATATCAGAATGATAAAAATGACAATCATCATACATGTATGCACTATTCAGCAAGATAATAAAACTAATTTCAGCAGTGCTGCACTAGACTATATCCCACTAGATTGCAAGGACTATTGCTTTTTGTCAAAAGAGAAGAAGTGCAGGGAAACAAACACAAACACCTAAAGTGATGGCTACCCCAGTGATCCATTCACAGTTTATATTATCTAAAGTGATTGCTGCCCCAGTGATCCACTTGCAGTTTATATTATCTGAAGAAGTAAAATGTTAACCAATGCTACACGACAAGTATTTGCCATATATTAACTACATGGTGGAAGGTTTGGGCCCAATCCCATTTGGATTGCTATTTCTAGACTTTTTGTAGAAAAATGTACTATAGCAATTTGATGCGTGTGAGGTAAAAAGATGATTGGGAAATTGGGTTCATGAAAAACTAAAAAAGATTTGGGGAAAACTGACAATTCAAACAAATAATAATGCAAACAAATTTCAACATTCCTAATAAGTACGTAAAAAGTTAAACGAACAAGTTCAGCTCCTGCTTCCTGTAGTATTTTCAAGACTGGTGAAACTTTCAGTTGTCACTTTTGTGTTAGACAGGAAGACTATCTAAAATGTCCAAATGAGGCAAAGTTATGTAAAATTGTTGTTACACAACACAAACGCTTTGCCAGTTTGGGGGGACGGGGTTGGGGATAAAATTAAATTTTCTCAAACAAACTTCCCCTGGGAAAGAGGGAGAGAGAGACATGAAAAGAGCATTGACTCCTTCAGGTCCAATTATCATTAGCCCAGTTGATTCTTTTCTTAAGGTACTCAGAGCACTAAAAACAGGAATAGCCTCTGCAACAGCTACAAACGATAGTTTTGATTGACCAACCTAGAGTAGGGGTTTAAGATAAGATGTAAGTTCATAAAGACCATACTGACAAGGATAATGTGTCAAAGTTTGAGGGGCAATAATATCGTGACCAAAGCATAGATAAGTGCGAATTAAAAGGAACAGAAAAATTTTGACTTACAAGGGGCAAAACTCCACCAATCTTCACAGAAGAGTTCAAAGTCATTTCATGCAGCCTTTGACCTATTTACCAGAGCACCACTTGGGGGAGAAAAAATCATGACAAAGAGACTGATGATAATACTTCACACAAATTAAGTTAGCCAACTACATTAAAAGCACATGATCAAACTACAATGGTGGTACCAAAAAGGTTATGGTGAAATGTCAGTTACATTGTTTTGATGCAGCAAGAATAACACGTCCTAATCTGTCAAATCAGTTATCTGAAATGGATGGAGAACGTTCAGTCAACAAAGGCGTCACACTGCTAGCTCCCCGTTCCTGAGACATGACGAAAGGAGAATAAGCATGTAAGTTTAAGCAACTTAAATTGATACAGAGATAATACCCACATGACTGATCATTGATCTAGACATACCGTGCATTTCTCTACAAGCCAATCAGCTCAACCTCCCTTTAAAGTTCCTAAAATCCAACGAAATCAAGGCAAGTCACTTGACACTATGGCAGGAATGATTTCTCATAGACACAGGTGCTTTAGGTGTTCTTAAGGATCCACCAAAAGCAGCAAAGACATGCCATTGTGGGGCCAGAGGAGATATTAACGTTGCCTTCTCCACTGCTACAAAATCGACTCCTGTGCGATCAATGTTCTGTATGCACCCTTCAACAAGACCCCCTTTGCCATCAAAGAGCTCTAGCCTTGAAAATGAGTGAAAGGAAACCAGCAATAAATATAACAGATCAGCTAACTTGCAAGGGAAAGCAAAAAACGATCAATATAATCATGAGCATCACAAAAGCCCCAAAGTAAGCTTTAAAACTTCAACCAATCAGCTTTGCTTAAAGTTCTAGAGATATTACAGGCAAGGCTTAAACTCTAATATTTCTCCATAAGGTTATATTCCTACCAATAAAGTTCAACTTCTCAACTCCTTCAGTCAAATGAAATTCTTAAACTGATAATAAGCATGCTCAAGAGAAAAACACATTATCGATGTAAGACTGCAATTTGATAATGCAAACGAGGGAGCAAAGAAATGTGGAAGAAAAGATGAAACTTCATGAGCCATACAAGATAAAATGTAAGAAAAGCTAAAATCCTGCATCATTAACATGCTTCCTACGGGATATTTCTCAGAAACATGGAAGCTATAACAGTAGGGTCATCAATAAGAATAATGACACATACAACTTTTGGTACATTTTCGGCAGTGATTAAACTGGGAATGGAAGACGCTGAAATGAAAACATCCCAGAGATCAAAACCTCAAAGGAAATATAGAGCAAGCGACGACTATGTTAGACCAATAACCAGGTGTCCAATTACGCTTGGAAGAGTGAGTCAAGTAAATAAAGCAGCTGACACGAAACACATTCAGGAAGTGGAAGTAAACGCTAAACTCAAATAATTTACACTCTCGTGAAGCAAAAGATTAAGATGACATGCAGAATTCATGTAAGCACAAAGTTGTCCAAGTTAACCCAGTATTAGGAAGGTACGAAGAATACCTGTCGTTGACGTTTAATCGGAGGATTTTGGTCATATGCCAGAACTAGTCACCTTGGACACGGACAATTCCACCCTTGGAAGCGGGGAGGGTTTCGGAGTAGAACCGGGGGAGACCGCCGCGAGACTGATTGGTGTAATCTGCAGAAGATGAAGGAGAGAAAGCTCGGAGTTGGTGAGAAAAGGTTATTGCATTTTGCAGGGGAGATGGAGATAGCTATAAGCTGTTCATGGTTTACCAGACGAGGTCGCCAAACTAAGGGCTTGCATTTTGGGAATTTGTCGGGAATCCTAAACGGACTGTTGCTCAAATACGCCTGACGCTCTGGAATCTCATTTTGTGAGCTTTTGAAGATAGCAAGAGCAAACTGCACTCCACTAACTGCTAGATGTTTATGTGCCTTGGGCAGCTTCAGCGCAAATAAGTATACTAGCACTACTCTTATCTGAGCACAAAATTCGGCCATAGCATAGTTAAATTTTACTGCATAGGCTCGTGGGATTTTATTAGTGTTTCAAACAAGCTCAAACAGAGAGCTTGGATGTAGCAGATCTCCAATTTTCTAGATATCAAATTTGAAGTTTACCGAGTCGGAATTTGGAAAATTTTCAATTGTTGTGGAGTACTGTAAATTTTGCTAGAGCTTAGTTTGTTTGGGCAAGAAATCTTCATATAGGATGTGAAATTGCTGAGCTCTGGTGTTGGATAGTGCAGCTTGTTGCTTACTTTGTTTGGACAAGAACTCCTCATATAGGATGTGAGATTGCGGAGCTTTAGAGTTTCGTTAGTGTTGGATCATGTAGCTTGTTGGTCTTTAGATAAGAGCCTTCGGAAAAACCATGAACAGCTTATAGCTTTAGTTCGACAACAAATTCTAATAGGCCCAGGCTCCCCGATGCTGATTCAAGTGGACATTACCCATAGAGGGGGGAAAGAAAAAGCAGCAATTCTCCTTTCCAGGAAGATAGAAAGGAGAAGTCAGTGCTTGTGGTGAACTGATTCTAGAGTTGAAAACAACACTGCTGTGCTGGAATTCTATGGCTTCGAAGACAATCTAAATCCAGATTTCATGGTCGGATATTAAAAAACCAGACTAATAACATGGTACTACCACATTCCATGGATAATTTTTACAGTCATTTGGGTGCCTAAAAAAGGAAATTGCATTTTATCTCCAGAACTAGCACATCTACCTAATGAAAGAACAACCTCGCTCCCCTATTACACCCGTTGAGTCAGTTACACAGGCTCCCAGCCATAGTCAAAAGTCAGGAACACAAAAGGGACTTTCCAGCCAGCCTTCCCCAAAATATCAGAATACTTACCCACCCCTTTGCGACCTTATCACAAACACCTAACGGGACTTCCCAGCCTTCCACAAAAATTCTCGTACATCCCTCTGAGACATTATCACAAGCACCTCGAAGACCAAACTAGCAGGACCCTTCAGGATTTTCATCAGCTCTCCCATCACCTTCAAACCCGCCACCCATCTCACACACCCTCTCCCACATGCTCTTCTCCACAGGCACCACCGACAACCTCGGCTGCCTGAGCAGACCACATCTTTGCAGCCCACTCTCTTTCTTCATTTCCCCCAAGTCCACCGGCCTTCGCATTTCGCCAACCGCCTTCACATCCACCGCACCTTCACCGCTATCATCAGCGTACCATTCACGGATAACGGAGACCACACCCACCACGCGGCGGGCTTTAGAGCCGGAATGGTAGAAAAAGCAGAAATCTCCAATTCTCATGGACTTCATGTTCTTCTGGGCTTGCTTGTTCTTGACGCCGTCCCACTTGGATACACCACCATTGGCTGCTTGGTCCTCCCATGACCACTCCCCTGGCTCCGTTTTTAGCAGCCAGTATTGTTTTTCTTTACCCATTTTTGTGCTGTGAAAACTTTGTTGAATTGCGTTTTGGATCTTGAATTTCTTAAGATTTAGTCATGGCTTGGGAATTTTGAGGGTTGGATTGAGGAAAAGGCTGATTGGACCTAAAGCACCTGCTGTACAACTGGAATTTGTTTTGGAGGGAAACCGGCAACCTTGGCGCCACATTTTGATTGATTGATTGATTGATTCCTTGCGCTTCTTAATTTTAGTAGACAATTGGCCGAAGTCGATTAAGTTACCAAACTTTGATTCATAATTAGATTAATTAGATAGTACTATAAATCCAGAAAATGTTTAGATAAAGAATTAATCACACTTTGCTCCTCTGAACTTTGGGGGTAATAACACTTTAGTACTTTACTACCCTCAACTTTTAAAATATGCACTTTGTCCCCCCATAAAAACTAGTCAAAAGTTAGGAATGCAAAAACAAGAGAGTACAAATTATTGCCTTTTTATTTATGAGATTATTTATAACTTACTATTATTTCCTTTTATTGCTAAAAGATGTACATCTTCTCTGTAGCATCTTATCAAACTAATAAAAGCTAAAAGATGGTTTACATTTAGTTTATTATTCTTAAAACTTTTCCTATTGGATACTTTAAATATAATAAGGATAAATAACCCAATGAAAACAATAAATACATCTAGCAAAATTTTGAAAAGAAAAGATATAATTAAACTTGTTATTTTTATAATTTTTATTATTTTAGTTTATGTAAATTGTTAGAATAATGTTATCATCATTTATTTTTGTTAAACTAGTCAAAAATTAATACTTGACCAAAATTGCTAAAAGGGACCGATATGCACTACTTTTAAATTTAGAGGAGGAAAAATATAGATTAAATCAAGCTCAGCCTTTTGGGTAAAAAGAATAACATTAATAGTAAACATAAAATAATTTTAGCAACAAAAGTATAATGTTGTAATAATATTCACTTTTTCCCTATGAAGTTAAAATTTTCAATGTTGACTAATCTTCATGAAGGTCAAAGTGTATCCCTTTAAAGATTGAAGATGGCAAAGTGTAACTATCTCCAAAATTGAAGGGGTAAAATGTGATTAATCCTTTAATAAATTTTGAAACTGTTGGGTGCTAAAATGTTTCTCAAGGAAAACAATTGTTTAGACGGTCAATGGGATTAATTATATATTCAAATGAACATCTATAAAAGTTTTTGCGCAAATATTCATGAAAGATTTTCCTTTTTCCTTTTATTGTATCAAAATTTAAATCATGAAAAACTAACTAGCTATTCAAATTTAATTAATCTACCAATTTTGACACTAAAATGTGTTGATTGCATAATCCATGCAGAATAAAATGCTCGCTTTTTTCTCCTTTTATTCTTCTCCACACCTTTCTACCTCCAACTGTTAGATGCAAGATTTGAACTCTGAATCCAACGGAAAAGATTCTAATAGCCTTTCCCTAACACTGAGCTGACTCCAATAATAATAAAATGCTCATTTAAAGATTTTAAATTGACAAGTATATTATACATGTACAACTGTATTTATGCTTGCGGTAAACCGTAAGGTGTAAACACAAAAGCAACCAAGAACTCAAAAAGAAATTTATTCTTCTTCTCCTTCTTCTTCAAGAAAAATGATGAAGAAGAGACCACACTTGGCAGGTAAGAATAAGGCAATGAGTAGTAGGGTAGTTTACCTGTTGTTGGTAAACTAGTATGGCAGTGAAGGTTATTTTACCAGGCAAAAGTAAACGCTGTTTACAGGCCTTTTATTCAGATCCGGAACTTTGTGGGTGACCCAAAAAAATAAAATAAAATAAAAGGACTAATTAGTATGAGAAGAAATTATTTGAATCACACTTGTTCACATACTGAACTTTATATTAAAGTAACTTCTATTGTAACTAAAAACTATGCAGATATCAGGCAAATGAATGGATGATTGTGGGATTCAAGTTTCCTCATTAGATTTCTTCATGTGTTTTTTAACGAAAATAATTGACATGTATATGGTTACCTAGAATTGTATATATATGTTCACTGACCAGTCAATTTCAATCTCCAAGAAGAGTCTTCTCCTTCTTTTTATCAAAGTTAAGAAAGAGTCTTGGAACCAAGAATTGTTGCTATTTTTGCCGGCGAAGCTTGTCTTATCTATCCATCAAGCATGGGGTCGGAACTCCCAGCCTGCCCTCCGAGTCTTATGAAGAAGGAAAAACGTTTCACAGCTTCTTAGCCCAATCAAGCTACTTGACCCTTCAACCAATAGATAGACGAAATCTTTGTAGAAAATGAATAGTTATTTCTGGTCAAAATCCTGTTTTCTTGGTCGCGTAACCATGTTGATTTACTAATTACTTATGCTGATGAGAGATCATCCAGCTCACATCTGCAAACCAATGGTGGATTAACTTACATGAATTGGCAAACAAAGAACAACACGCATGCTCTCTCGTCCATCCAAACCATAACAACGTAGAATTCAAACTTGTAAGAGCCACCACTTCCAAATATGGAAATCAAAGTCAAAGATGGCAAGATCATGCTAATTAATGCAACGTTATTATGGCCCAATATATTTTGCCCTTTCACCTCATAATCAGAACACCAAAGTTTTTAGAATTTTTTTTTTTTTGGGTTTGGCGACCATTTCTCTCCCACTGGTTGTTGCCAATTAATATCAGAACTGAGAATAATGTCCAGACTAGCTACCATCGATTAAGTGCCCACCGGGCTATGTCAACACGCGGAAAAACATATTTTGCTAGTGTCGTAGTTTGAGTTTGAGTGGTATTGAATCCATCCCCTTGAATGTAACCTCATCTCTTAGTCTCTAGAGAGCAAAATAGTTGTCCTTTGGAGACCAAAATTTGCCAGCAAATGCTAGAATTTTCAAACCATTTATCTCTAGAAAGTTCAAAGTTATGAAGAAAAGAGAAAAGGTTTGTCCCATTGCAATTTGCTAGCAATATGTTATAGCTGACCATTAAAATGGACATATAATAAGTTTGTACCCATGAATTTTCTTTCTGATTAAAATGAAACAGGTTTAGGGCTGCTGTGCAATGAGAATCTAGTTAATCAGTAGACGAATTGAATAAATTCATGAGATCATCAGCTTTAGCATGAAAGATGAGTAACAAGATCCAGTCCACTGAGGTATGTAGCTCTGGAGCATTAAAACATAACCCCCAAGAAACATGGAAGACCAACAGCTAACAGTTCAACTCATTGATTCCAACCAAATAACTGCCATCGGGAAAAAAGTTTTTAAGGCAGCAGCCTGTCTTGTGATGGCCAGGGATAAAGCATGGGATATCGGGACTCCACCAAAGTACCACACACCGGGCATATTGGGTGCATTAATTTTGGTTGGGGCACAGTGGAACTAGCTGGAACGGCTATGATTTGGTTTCCTAGTGGCCGTGATCAGATGGGAAGCTAGTTTTTTCAGATTTTGAGCCATGCATGTAATCCAAAAATATGTTAGTGGAAGGAAATTTTTAGTCTCTATATTAGTAATTCTTTTTCCAACAATAGAAAACCGGGAGGGCCGGTTCAACTGTAACAAACGAATGGCAAGAATATGCTTATTCTTTCAGGACCAACATTACGTAGGTATAATTCTTGGCTTTCGGCGCTAGCTCTAAATATCTGGTTACCGGCCTTTTCCGGTCCTAGCCAGTTCACCCGGAATTGGACAAAATATGAAACTATGTTAATTCAAATTACAACATGCCAAGTACATATATTATGACGATCGACGAGAAAAAAGGCATGCCATCTTAGATTCAAACGTGTGAAACTAGGTACAATGCCCATATATATCAAAGACTAACATAAACTGTAGATGAATCTAGTCCTGCAAAACAGATGGCTCTGACATCCTAGATGGCTAATGCTTAAGCAGCTAGGGAATTCAGTAAGTTTGAGATTCTACCATACCAATCTAGCAGGTAATCAAGGCAAATCACTAGCTAGAATTATAGTAATGAATTGGTGAATGACTGTCAAAGGCATTCCCATGACCAAAGAAGACAGATAAAAATAGGTAGTATATTACTAATGTTTATCGATTACCCAAGGTACATTCGCATTGATCACAAAAAACCGGGACTATGAGGTATAGAAAGGTCATATAATATATATACACACACACAAAAATGCGCATGTATAAGACATGAGGAGAAAGGGAGTAGTAGCAAAGATATATATCGTCAGGGCCGCTTTTCCTGCGTGTATATATAGTCGATATGAGCCTGCAGCGTTCTTCTCATCAAGCACTCATCTTCTCCAAGTCCTTCGCAACTCTCCTCTTTATCTGCCTTCTCGACATGATCGTTCTGCGTACATATGAACCAGTCGAGCCAAAATCAGGAACCCAAAAACACAAAAAGGAAATAAAGATGATTTGATATGAATCATACCACATGATGACCCTGATGAGTTTCCATCGGAGTTACGTCGTGAAATGTAGCCACCGGCCGAGCAACAGCATAAGATAGGGTAAGAAAAAGTAGGAGGGATATGATGCAAAGGGCGCTAACCTTGGACATATTTGTGTTTGTGCCTAATATTCTATATATATCTATCTTCTCCCAAAGAGGGTAGAGACTAGGGAGGGATATGAAGACTGTTGAGGGCAATATATATGTATATTTATAGGGAGCGTTGGGAGGGAGAGGGAGAGGGTCTCGCTGAGGAGGATGTGAGACGGTGGTAGTTTATCCGAGCGGGATCTAAATGCTGAAAGCAACCCGGATGGCCCTGAATTTGCTTGACAAATGCTAGAAAAATGCTTGGCCTATCTTTTTCATGGATGAATAATAATTTGCTGCTGCAACTATGAAAAATATGAACTGTGAAGACCTCTAGAAGGTTGATGAATGTTGTAATCTCTATTGGATGGATCAGTCAAAATCGATAAAATAGAGTAGGGACTCTTTATCTAGAAGAGACATTTGGCCAAGTATTTTATGTTTCTCGGATGTTGCCTTTTTTCCACGGAGGTATACTTGTAATCCCAAGCAATTGACTGCGGTTAAGTCGGAAGTTTCTATCTGTATCTGTGTGCTCCCCTTCTATTAAGCAGGATGCCACATAATATGCCATTTAAAAGTAATGTTGCCCACAATTTAATTTGGAGAATTACATCAGCCTATTTAGCAATTTCTTTCCTATTTGGATTTTCATATTTGTAGTACAGTCTCTGATTTACACATTTTTTTTTAGTTATTCTCTGTTTTCTTGTTAATGTTACAGCTGCATCACAAGATTAACGTACATATTAATAAGCTTTCTGTATACCCGCAACAAATTTTTAAAGAAAGAAGGAAAAAAAAAAAAAAAGATCAACCCGCCATATCGTATCAAATATGCATTCCACTTGAAAAGATGAAATTAAATGCACATGGAAATCGTACCAAATATGCATATATTTTTAATTTGTGGAGAAATTCTTCAAAACTTGGGGAAAAGCAGCAATGAAAGTACCCCCAATTAAAAATGATGAATATGGATGCAGGGCAGAAGCCAATTAACATGTTCATGATGATGTCCAATATGCTTAAGGTGTACAGCCCACAATATACCGCATTGATCATGATGAAGTCTAGCATGCATGCTCCTCAAAGAACATGTACAGGCTCCAATTGTGTGAGTTGACTGGACCCACGGCGGATCATAACCCATAATGATAATGAATGAGTAGGATCCTAGAAAAAGCATAAAAATGAGTGAGTATTCTCTTGCGTTTAAAGTTAATTACTAGTGATGAGTGATTATTTATTCTCTTGTATTAAGGAAAGATCCACTGGCATAAAATGGCTAGTTCTAACGATGGAAAAATGCAAAGGTTGACTTGTGTGAAACACACACACATATATGGTGGGTTTGGTTTGAAAAGAAAAGGTTAGAATGTTCATTAGGATGACAATTGGGCATTAAAAGGTGATAGAAACTTCTTAACTTGGTCAGAATTTCAACTTCACAACTTCACGGCCGAGCAAAGATCTTTGATGTAGAGCTTATATTAAGTCGTCAACCATGTCACCACTATGACTATTTCTTTTCAATCTCCTCCCCAGCAGTTTCTTCAGATACCAATAAACAATTCTTCAACTGTCCCATCAATATGCCCTAACACACACACACAAAATACGTAGTTGAGGAGGAAACTAAGGTGAAAGCCATGGGGGAGGGGGGGCTCATGCATGGCGGTGGAGGTTTGACAGATGAGTTCAATCGCTATTAATAAGGTGCTGCCATTTGATTATGGGCTGCTGGAGGTTTCTGGTGGAGCCAGCCAACGGTTATGAAACTTATAATACTGCATGTTTTATGGCCTCAATCATGCAACCTGTGAAGCCTCTTGCCGCGGCCGATGGTTATTGCTATTGGCCGCTCGTACGAATAACATTAGTCTCAATCATCATGCATGCGTGCCGCCGCGGTCTCTCCCTTCTCCAGTCGTTTGGTGTTTCTCTGCTTAAAAGCTTTAGATAGACATTGCACGGACGTATGTGATGACTACACACACACATATACAACGAAAATGATAAAGAAAAAGGAGACTAAAGAAGCAGAAAACACAATCATAGTTGCAAGTCCTTTCAACCCTTGTGAAATGCAGTTTCAGCAGGTTGCTGGAAAAATTTTCTGACCATGCTGTTACTTTACAAAAGAGTAAAGAAAAAGAGTTACGGGAAGGACACTTGGATTTGGAAATGGTGGCTGGTGATTTCAGCTGGCAGGCATGGGCTTCAATCTGACGATAGATATGTCACTTGTAATGACACATTCTGATTCACCGGCTATATCTGAATAGACATTAATCATCTTATAAAACTGGTAATCGCTGCTAGCTCCATAGACTGTCCATACACAATGGCCAACTTTTGTGAACAAATTATTTGCCTCCTAATTTTCCCTACACTACTTGAAGTAGTTAGGTGGATTTGGAGAGTCTTTTCTTCTTCTTCCCTTTTTTTTTTTTTTTTGTTTAATTGCATTTTGAGTTTCCCCTGTGTATAAAACAATTATTTATTTAGCTCAAAGTGATGGTGTTGGGGGAGCACAAGCACACTAAATGCAAATATTTGTAATACACAAATTCGACAAAGAAAGCGAGGCTGAAGATGATGACTTTGAAGCGTGCTAAGTACTATTCTTAAGGTGTAATTTACCTACACTATACAAAATATTTGTTACAAGGCCATTATGAATTACCTCTAAAATATAACAAGATTTAGAGAAAATCTGCTAGCAATATCAAGTTTTCTTGACAAGAATGATCAATGATTCAAGTTCATTTCTAGTTAGTTAAGTTCTAGTTAGTCAAGAGACGTGTTATTTTATAATTAGTGGTATTTACCCACACCACCCAAATGTTCAAACACATCCCTATACATTTTAGACACCATAAGACGCGAAATCCATGATGTCGAAAAGTTGTCAAGAAAATGTTTCAGGGATTTTAACCATTACACAGGATCCGTGGTCGGGTTCAAGCGGATTCACGAGCAGATTGCTAGCATTCTGGACCGGATTCATGGCCAGATTCAACGACATAGAACTAGAAGTCCTCTGGGCACAATCCGGTGCATGAATCCAGTTGACCTAACTACAAATACATGGACGGATTCTTTGGAGAGAATTCAGCATCAAGTTTCTCATTTCATGTCTCACTTGTTCGTTTCATTTAACAAACTACACCAACATAAAGCGGTGAGTTAGACAAGAAATTATCAGGCTGCATCCTCTGTTGAACTGAATTTACAAGTCAATTGGTGAGATGCTCAACTGATTTATTAGGTCGTGCAAGGTGCACAAAGAAAGCTCAAGAGACGGGGCAAAAACCATGTAACAAAACCCAATGCTTAAACAAAGGCATTATAACCAACTGTTATAAGCGTAAAAAGAAACAGTACAATGTAGAATAGAATTTTGTGACATCGATGAAAGTTAATCTGCAGGGGAAAAAAAACATAATGGAGCTATCGCAGTACAACTTTCAATAGTGAAGGTGTTATTAGGGTACAATCGGTGAATGCACACACAACCTATACACTAGTTGAAAACCTGTTTATGAACCTAAGGATTCACTCGGTAATACAAATCTGTCAAGTCTTAGAAATAAGAAATACCTAGGGTTAGACCGAGAGAGCCCAACTGGCACATAATTCAAAATTTTAGATAGCATCTCTACGGTTATTTGGTCTCGGAACAATGATTATAACTTACAAGATGGCCAAATTGCCAAGAAAGGAACCGAAAGCATCAAGTTCAAAATCTTTTTTCCTTCCATAAATATATCAAAAAACTCTATGTTGCTTATGACTTTACAATATCAAATGTTCATATGACAATTAAAAGACTGGAGCAAATCTAATCTGAAGTACACTTTCTGCAGCAGAACTCTACGCAAATTCAATGCTATTTACAAGAGACAAGCAAGAATTTAAAATTATTACTCCAAAAAGCTACCGAACTTCCCCATCCTCATCAATTTCTCCACCCCTGGGCTCATCATGATCACCACTCCTATAAGAATCCCTATGATCTCTCCTCTGTTTCTTGTGCTGGCTATCTGAACCAATTTCTGGAGTCCTGGAGTGCAGTTCCACCTGTCATGCAGAAACTAGATTTTGTAATCTTAAATTAAATGATCATGCTACAAAACACAAAGATTATATAACCATTTTACAGATACATGAGAATGGGAGTGTGATACCCGCTTCAGCTTTTTGCGTTCATCACTCTGTCTGTGAGAATTCCTAGGCCGATCTTTCTCGTTTTCATCCAAACTTGTATTGTCTAAGGAACTTGAGTGCCGCTTCCGATGTTTACTGTCCCTGTCTCTGCCTGACCTTTCTCTCTCTTCAAAACTGTGGGACTCTGCTCTATCGCTGTCCGTTCCATCACTCTTGGGTCTCTCTTTCCCTTTCCGGCTTTCAACTGCTTTCTCTTTGTCTCTCCGGTGTTTCTCTTTCTTCTTCTCCCTATATCTTCTGTCTTTATCTTTTCTGGCCTGCAAAATAATAATAAAAGAAAGAATCATCTCAAATTGCACAAATAGTAATAAAAAGTGAACTGAAAGCTACAGGTTCAAACTAAAAAGCTGAAATTATAAGTTCAGATTTGTCTTCTACAAACCCATGACCATTAATAACATTTGCAGGAGAATAATACGCAATTAACCAAATTCATGTCTCAAATAAAATTACTATAGATAGTAAATTAAGGCATAGTTTGGGAGGTCATAATAACAGGATACCATCTCAACGTTGGCAGTTACAATAAGAGCACAATATTGAAACTCTTGTGAATTTCTTCTGAATTCAATGAGAATCAACTTACCTCCATAGTTAGATCGCAAGTTCTAAATTACCTAAATATGTGCATCCCTCTTCTTCTTAACAACCGTATCAAGTTAGCAACTAACATTCTCTTCTCTATCCAGAAGAGTCAGCCTCAACTTTTGTAATTTCACCACATGACAGGAAGCATTTTAAGGAAGCCACCTCAATGGGTTAATTGCCATAACTAACTAGTAATGGATATGCATAAGATCATCAATACAATTGAAATACCTTATCCTCCCTATGCTTTCGTTCCTTCTCTTTTGCCTTTTCCTTCTGTTCAATTACGAACTTTTCAAAAGTTTCCTGAAGAAAACTCTCTTCTCCAATGAACCTGAACAAGAGCATAGTTGTTCAGATCTGTCAATAGACATTAGATGGAGAAAGATATAACAAAAGAGTTTCAATCTATCATACAAAGTCAGACTAGCCAAACATTTGGAAACTTAATTAGTTGTGAGAACCTACAAGTCATCAACCAAAAGTAATTCACTGTGATGAAAAAGAGAACACGTGCATAATTGATGGGCAATGGGAATTTTGATTTTCAAATGCAAATTAGAGAAAGAAAAATATACATGGAACTGTCACCAAGCATCCAAAAGAGAACTGCATGATCCAGTTATATACGATATGAGAGGGTTCAAATATCCAAGCAAAAAAAACCCACCAAAATTCTCGTTTTCAATGAATTAAAACATTTTAAAAACAAATTAAAAGTTGGAATTCAAGTCTCTTTTATGAGCTTAATTTTTCCAACCTGGCTTCCCCAATTTCATAACTCAACTTTTGAGTTCTCAAGTTTCCTTCCCTAAATAGGTATATTTGCTTGAATTTCTCCCAATGTATCTGATTAAGCGTCCTCATAATCCCTTAATAATTCTCACCATAGCTAATATTTGATAATACATCCTAATGCAGTGCAAAGACTTAGTGGAGAACCAGTTCGCACAATCACAAAAAATATCTTTGTCCTTCGCTTTTTAAATAAGGCAGGCTATCCTCAGAATGCAGGCAGTTCAAAAGCCTGCAACAGAACCAACCCAATAATAGTTTGCAGTGCCCAAACCCTCTTAAACTTGATACGGTGCTTACACAAGGCAATTGAAAATTTTCTCAAGCATCTTTCACCTAGGAGCTCTATTTAGCATTTCCTTTCAAGGTAATTGACAGCAACCACTAGATCCAACTGAGACTCAAATTTCACAAAGACAACACTCAGAGAAGTTCGTTCCTCTATGCATCCTGCAAAAGCAAAGAGTTCCCCATCAGATATGGGCTCTAAATCCCTTCAAGCCTCCACTTGCCGAACAAGAAGAAAATCATTTGAGCAGCAAAGCAATGAAGTGCTGTTGTGCAAATCTCAATATTTCTTCAAATCATTGACCATCAAGCTGCAGCCAACAGTTCCATTGACCTCAGCAACCACAAATCCTCATGGAAACCCATCTAATTTCAGCTCATGTCATCCTTAAGTGAGTCAAGAAAACATATTTGATTTCCTCAAACATTATGGCCCATAAATAAAATCTTTAGAACATTATCACCAATAAATATTTTCAGCACAAATTATGGCTGAAGGCACTAAACTGTCTGGGACAGACATTACTGTTTCTTGCAGACTAACAGTGTAAACTAGAGACAGCTCCTTTCTAACAATAGCCTCATCTTGAATATCAACAAAACCCGACTTCATCTCTTTGATTAGTCATGTTTGTCAAAGATGCCTTTCTAATTTGCATTCAGCTCTCTCATCTATTTGACTGAAAAATATATGTCCTAGGACAGTTACTTTTACCAAGAGAAAATAGAATGAGAAAATCTTCCGCCAGAAATTTATCATGTTTTGCAACATGACTTTAGGGTAAATGTTGTCTAGGTATAGCTCAATGCGAAAGTAAATACGGGTTAGCCAAAATTGTTATCTTGCCTGTGTTCAATAAGTTGTTTCCAGTCCTCCCATCTTGAAGAAATTGAAATTTCCTGTCATCAAGCAAACAAATAACAGTTAAGGTTGCCTTATTTAATATCCTGCCACAACAAAATAATTAAAAAATATTGCAAACAAAACTTGAGTTTTTCAGACCTTTGAGCCATGCAGAAATTGATAAAGGTCATCAGCAAGACGTTTACGCCTCTTAGCTTCTTTTTCCTCCTTTTCCCTAGCTCTTTCCAGTAGCTCATCAAATACAAGCTGTGATGTGGTAATGCATGCATTAGATCTTTGAAGTCAAGTGACCAACAGGAAAAAGAATATCCCTTCAGCAATGTGTGCTAACATCAGAGGAAACAGAACTTAACCTAATTCAGATTATCCATGCAAAGAAAAAAAAATCATTACTTGCTTTTCTCCTCTCACTTTATGGTAAGCATTCAAGATAACAATTTTGAACCTCCTTCAGAGTACCAACACCAGAATGGCTTAACAACAAATATTGGTCTCACAAGTAAAAACTCCAAAGCCTGATGGGAGCACCACAATCGGTTGGTTAAATGAAATCCCTGTCCACTGTCATGATTAAGCTGCACTCCAGTCATACTTTCTTTCCAATGCTTCTTTACAACAAAAATTTCCTTATCCTGGAATGTTCTTCTTTTGTTAAAAGCGCAGAAGCTCCTAAGCTCCTTGTCAATTTATCTACAACAACTCAACATACCAACAATTAACCCATATTCTTCAACTTTGCACATGTATTTGGCATTCCTCAATCAAAGGCCAATGCATGCATAAATCTGGCAAATGATAAAGAACTAACCATCTGGTCATTGTAAACAGCATATCCATCACTTCATGGATGGATTGTTTTATTGGGTTAAAAAAAAAACCACAATAACCAACCACCAGCGACAAGCATTCCTTAGCACAAAACCATAGTCAAATTTTGAACACCTTCAATAGGTTTGTGTTCACTTGATCCATCAATTTGTTACCTTAACTACAATGCTAAATCTAATAGCATTGCACACAGAAAGTTTAACGAGTAAACATCTCAGACAGTCATCCCAAATCCCTCACTGAATCCTGAAGATGAACCTTTCATCTCTTAAATGCGAGGTGAGCTTTAACTACCATAGATACCAATACCACATACATGTTCAAAAAACTTCCAGCAGGACTGTCTATATGTACAAGAAAAACTTACTTTTAAATTAACATCTGATACTGGTGAACTGACATCTTTTGCAATTGCAGCCTTGAAGTCATCAAGAGTTGAAGCTGATGTCAAAGTGATCTGAAAGCCACCCAAGTAAAGCAATGGTAAATACCTATGATATAGAAAATTTAAACCTAAACAAAATAAATACCTCTCTGATGTCAACTGCATCTCTTATCTGGGCCTTATCATCCAAATACTGCAACCAATATTTATTGTTCCAAGTGAGTGAGTATAAATATTGCTATATTAAAAATAAGAAATACAGCAACAGCATAAGTGATGTACAGGAAATTTTGTAATGAAGAAAAACAATATACTGGACTATAGCCTTTAAGAACTCATGATTGGCTGTTTGACTTTGATCTAACCACACTTCATCACCACAAAAACAATTTAATAATGTATAGTATACAAAGCAAAAAATTTATCTTTTGGCACAGAGCAGAAAGTCTACTGCACAACTGATGCAACACAATGAGACGTGAATACTATTTTGATAAGATAAATAGATGGCAATTTTAAAGATTGTCCAACTCCAATTTAACAAGGCAAGCTTTCTCACCAATATAAGCCAGAGCCAAAATATAGACATGGCAGAGTAAAGAGATGAACTAAAAATTATTGACTAAACTGAACCATGAAACTAAAAAGTAAAATGACACCCTATCTTCTAACCCTTCACAAATTACCGCATCAAATGCCCTAGTTATCCCTATGTCTAAGAGCAAATCTATAGAGATGACCGAAGGGGCAACTGTCCCCACTACACAGAAGAAGATTGACTAAGTTATAATTCCACTAATAGCTTGAGCTTTGAATTAGAACTCAAAAATGCCAACCACATGTCAAATTTAACCAAAATGCATCTATGATTGCTAAAAGAAACTTCCAAAATGCCAACCAATGCACCAAAATTCTTGTACGAGATAAACAATAAAGAGATTGGCATTCACCTGCTTTAATAGCTCCTCCGAGACATCGTCAAAAAGGTCTTTTGCAGTTGGCCCCGAGGAGTTTGATGAGACAGCCAGATAAGCAGGTGAATCTTTAACCTACAACCATGTTCAAGAATTTAAGATAGAAACTATGACCAGAAATTGCTATATGTTTCCGAAAAAAATTAAGACAAAGTGATCAACTTTTTCCATTCCACAACAACATCCACTTTTGCTTTTTCTATGACACACATTTTACAATCATATAATGAAATAATATGGTGAGAGTGGGGAGAGATACAAGTCAAATGAAATACTAGAATCATGCATCTTGCAATCCTAAATGAAGATTTATGAGCAATTAATGTGTTTGGTGTTAAATGAACAATAAAACTTGTTAAACAAGGAGGTCTAACGTATCATATCCTATTTTTGTTAGTTTTGTTCATGGATTAGGTGGAATTGTGGATCACTATTTCCCCTTACCATTTCTATCCCATGTACATGAGACAACATAATTCCCTCTATAATTATGACAGAGACGGCAATGGGATTATGTGTTGAAATAAAAATTTGCAAAACACAAAATGACTTTACTCATTCCTAAGTAGCCGTAAGTCCATTAAGCCATTCTGAGACAATCCTAAAATATATTTTCAATCTTTTTAGAGTAATTGTTCATTTACCCAGTCTAAACCACACAAATAGTAACTGACTTGAAAGGTATTAGAAATCCAGGGATTATAATCCTCGGACCAAGACTCTAGGATAATCAATCCCACCCAGTCCAGTCTGTAAGCAAAGTGTCAATCATGTTAAACCACAACAAATGCAATCAAACATATCCTTGTATCCTTTTCAGCTTATGTTATCCAGAGGAGAAGGTAACCAACTCAATGCCCAGTTGTTTGCATGAGAGCACAATTACTCACCTGAATGCAGTAATCACGCCAGAGAGTTTTGGCGGTGAGTATGCCTAATGCAACATGCTCTTCCATCAGCTTGCGGAACTCGTCACGATTTTTTCGCTCTGCTTTTCTTTGTTCTTCCTAATTTAATAAGGAATTAGGGAGAACTAATAATATGCATCAAAAGACTATGAAAAGTATAACCTAAAGCTTAGGCCAATAATTAGTACCCTCCGCAATTTCAATTGCTCCTCTTCTTCCTTCTCTAGATCACGAATGTATTCCTGCCAAGTTAACATCAACTACAGTAAACCTCTAAATTTTTTCAAATAAAACAGCATATTTAATATCACAAATTGCACCAACTCTAGATCACCCTTCACCCTTCAATTATCCTTTACTTGTAGCTTCTAAATCAAGAAAACCGAATAGAAATTTTCAGACTTCCAAAAATCATAGTTACATGCTTCCGCAAGTGTAAAGTAACCAACATAATAAGCAAGCAGCACCTGAAATATTTCCAAGCGATCAATTTTTTCCAGGCGTGAGCACCTTTCATCAGCCTCTAAGCGATCTTGAACTTTTCGCCACTGGCTGCTTGCCTGCATAATATAATCACAATAGTAAGGAAGAATGCATTTCAAAAGTATGCATGACAAGAATTAGAACTCCCCAACATAAATTACCTTTATAAAATCACAAGATTTAAGAAATTCTAAATATTCCGCTCTATTACGTTTCTGCTCTTCCAAAGCCTTTGCCCGTTCCTAATCAAAATCTCAAAACAGAGGTATTAAGAGCATTGGAATTTTAAGGATAGATCTGCAATCACCAATTTACTACCTTGTTTGATAAAAAAAAAAACTGTCAAGCAACCAAGCTTGTGTCACCATTTACCCAACAATGCAATGACACAACCATTCAAACTTCTAACTACAGGAAATATACAAAGAAAAGGTCCATAATGTCAAGAGATCTGTCACTGGTGCAGCCCTTAGACCATAACAACAGTGAGGAAAGAAAATTGTATCTGATAAGGTAATGATACAAATTCACTTGAGTTCAGCTGATTAGTGAACCTGTAAATCACTAATCCACCTAGATAGTACATAAAGTGAGTGGTCATAATCCTATCTGAAGCAGCAGATCCTAGCATCTACCAGAAGAAGCATCTCTAGCAAAACCATAGCCTTCTTTCATCCTTATTTGTATTCAGTTGCTTTTTTTTTTTTTTTTTTTTTGGGAGCAGATCACAGTGAGAGTTAGAACGTACCTTCTTCTCAAGTTCCTCTTTATAATTTTCAAAAAGATCCTCACGATCTTTAGCTCGTTCAACTGCTTTAAATCGCTCATCATCTTCAAATATGGAAATTGCCTTGCTGGATAGTGAAACCAACTCAGTTAGTTGACGGTTCTAAAACAGTATTCACCACAAGAGATGTAGACTTCAACTATAATTAAACTGCAGCAAAAAGATTACATGAGGAATTCTATCAAACATAATCTCAAGTAAAAGGCAAGACATACCTCCATCTTGTGGATGGTGTGAGCTCTTTGGATTCCTGTTGAGAAGGAAAAACAAATAAAATTTGAAACACATTAGGAAAGAAAGAAGGAAGTTGTGAGGCAGAAGAAATTCTTGTGAATATCATTTTCTTTTCTTTTCTTTTCTTTTCTATTTTTTTTTCTCTTGCAGAAAAAAGGGGGGGCAACATTGGCACTTCCAAAATTGTAATGAAACTCCTGCCCATTGCCAAACATAGAAAACCTGTATTCCAACTTATGCAGTGCCCAAGAGCAAATCTACCCATTCCCTTGTCCAGCACCACAGCAAACCCCCTTTCCACCATTTTCCAGCGCTCCCCCACCACCGCCTATCCCTTGCCCTGGCCAATCCAACTCCACAGCCTGCTTTCCCCTCCTTCCTTCTAGATGTTACAAGTCATTCCAATTGAACAACTAAATGCTGCCATGAACGTCTCACCAAAAAGTTATGCGGGAAACACATCAAAAAGTAGCCTAAGTTTCAACTCATTTTGTGCCTTTTTTGGTTCATTCAGCTCATATCAAAGTAAAAAATAAAAATGTGAGGCTGCATATTTTTGCTTCAGCGTCCAAACAGGCACGGTTTTTATCTAGAATCCCAATTTTCTTGCAGCTGGGTGATTGGGTGGCTATGCGGAGGAGGAAAGGGGCAGGGAAAGACCAATTTAAAAAGAAAACAATAAGGTTCTGTGGCATTGAGGTGATAGGCAAGAGAAGACAAAGACAATCAAGAGGATTAAGGATATTTTGGTCAATTTCCAGAATAAAATGTTAAGGGCTGCAGTGCCAACATTAGCAATGCCAGTACTGATAAAGAAACACTTACTTCTAGCATCTTCTTGAAATCTTCCCGTGCTTTTTTCTGCCTAGCACGTCTTTCTTCAGCTTCCAGCTTTTTCTTTTGGCTTGTAAACTAGAAAACAAACCATAAACAGAGTGGTTGACTCTTATTCTCAGGAAAGAAAGCAATAGGTGGTAATTGAACATCCTCTGAAGGTCTTGCTTTCATTTATCATATCAGAATGTCTTTGTGGAAAGCATTGATGAGAAACTAACCTCATTAAAAGCTTGCTTCCGCTCTCCGAGGGACTTTAGAGCACCATATCTTCTATCATTAATTATAACTCTCATGGCCTGATCAAATTTCTACTTTAGTAACTAGTATCTTGAATGAACTGGTATATATATTGGTAATCCGGTACAAACCTGATCCCAAGTCCAGTCTGACCCCACATTTGCCGTTTCCAAAAGGGCTTTGAATGCATTCTTTGCCTCCTGGAGCAACCAAGATAATATGAGATCAATGAAGTTTACAAAAATCAAACAAAATTACAAGCAGTTTACAATACCAGCTTGTTCTCATAGACCAAGGGCCCCTGTTCAGCTGTTTTCTCTTCAGATCTTGGATTATCTTTGATGTCTTTTTTGGCTTCCTTCAACACATAAATCAGGCAAACTCAGTGGTGGAAATTGATATGCACTCAATTGTAAGTGCCATCAAAATAATAGCCAGTTGTACCTCACTATTTCCTGGAGAAACTCCAGCAACTGAAGTATCTGAAGCAGACAAAACAGCACTACTACTTCTGCAGTAACAAAGGCAGGAAACTAATTATAATGACTGCCAATTTCAGAAAGTAACAAAACATATAAAAGAAAGTTACAAATACTATACACTGGTGTTCTAACAGCTGAGACTGCATCCTTGTCTAAGACAGCAACAAACGCTGTCTGAGATTCTAGAGAAGCCTGCGTATCAACAACATCCATTGCCACAGGAGACACCTCAGCTGCAGGGATTGAAGATGCAGAAGTCACTAAAGATTGTCCAGTGACAATTGGTGCCACTGGATTTGGGCTTGACACTGCAGATTGAGCAGGAAAAATAGATGCTTCTATGCCGGAGGATGAAGCATTGACTTCAGAAGTGGACACAGCAGCTGAGTCATGAGAACTTGCGTCCTTTCTTTCTTGTATTTTATTCGAAGAGTCCAAATTGACACGTTCACGAGCCAACTGCATGCATAAAAACCAAAAGTTAAACCTAAAAATTTAAAAGAAGCTGGAGATAGTCTCCCTCCCTCTGTAAGTTCAAGGATGAAAACAATAAGATCAGCAACAAATTTAACCAACTGAACAAACCTTGACTTCATCAGGGATATGCCACTTGGATTGTTTAGTAACTCTGTTGTAGTAATACCTGTGTAAGATAATTACATAATTTTTGTATAAGTAACTGAATACTATAATCCATGTGCTAAATAACAAAATATGAACACAACGAATAGGATAGTCTAATTGTTTTACGAACTTCCTGCCATCAGGACTAGTATATTCTCTCCAGTCAGTTGACGCATCAGCCCTCTGCATGAATAGGAAGCAAAAGCTATGTCAAATTGCGATGAAAACCCTAAGAATAAATGGTCACTTGCGGCCTAGCACATTAACTGGCAACACATGGTCAATATGCTATACAAAAGAAGGGAAATAAAAATCAACGAAGATAAGAAGCAGAAGCTTACAGTATAGATTCAATATTACAGTTCTCAACCATTAAGACCTGTCTATCCATCGAATTCCAACCAAAACCTAGTACTTAGAAGTCATACCTTAAATTGAGATCAAAAATCAAAACAGATGACACAGTATATGATACCTAAACCTCAGAAGTTGAAGTTCCATAGCCAATGACGTGATATGCCAAGATCAGCTAGTTACATCTTTATTACAGCAGAAAAGAAAAAAAAAATACTGCAGTACAGATTCAATTCTCAGGATTAACTACAGCTCACCTCCTTGGGCATATTGTTCTTGACGTTAGGCTTTGATTCTAGCGAATTTTCTAAAGTAATATTTTCTCACCCACATCATACCAAAATTACCTAGACTGGCCATAAAATGAGCAAAATCTACACTAACGATATGATGATTACAAATGAGGACCACTCTTGGAAAAAATTGTAAAACCATCAGAATAAGAGCATACATTTTGCTAGGTTCAAAAGGGGACAAAAAAGACTGTTGAACAAGCTCCTCATCCCTCTACATAGCACCTGCTTCACCTGACTGATATTTTATGATAAAACTAAATTTTGGGCTGTGTGGTTTTAGCAATCCAGAACACACGTTAAAATGGCTAAATTTACCAACACTCAAGCAATTCATTAAAGTTCAATAGGAATCTAAGAACTGCGGTATAGTCTACCTACCTACCAATTGAGCAGACTGATGCACCAATTGGCAGCTTAAGGCAATAATCAGCAAATGCATAAAAGGATATGGACTTTGATCCAAAAACTGAATCAAAATTTAAAAACTGCCCCATCCAGGCAGATAATTATGGAAGCGATAGGCATGAGTTGCAATGTCAAAGTCATCTCCAGCTCAGAAAAGACAAATATGATATACACAAGTGGTGTAACACCCTGCAGAGTAGAAAGGTATTTTTTGGGAACAGGGAGGGAGAGGAAACTTCTGAAAACTCTTCCGATGAAACAAAGAAAATCTAGGAAATGGAAGGCAGGCTCACTAAGTTTAACTAATGCTAGCAGGCATCCAAAGGAAAGGCTTGCAGTCCCTTGACAACAAATCCTTGTTTTGTTTGTATCGCATATAAATAAAGTATGAAAATAGAGCTAAAAAGTAGAGAAAGAAAATATAAGGTATGAAAATAGATGAAAAAAGTAGAGAGAAAATATAAGATTTTATTTTTCTTCTCTCCACTACATTGTAGGTAGCAGCTATGTTTAATCTCCTATCATTGCTACAGAGGAAAATTAACTGTAAGGGAAATTTTTTCCATGCTCTGAATCTTATAATGCCCACCCTTCCTTTCCCAAAAATGATCATAGTGAGAAGGAAGTAAAGAAGATAAAAGTGAGGAAATACAGGGTGGTAAAAGAAGGCAGGGAGAAAACATTTGTCAAATCAGGTGTTGGCATAAATAAATAGAAGATATGGTAAAGCAAAATGCCCTCTAACAACAATAGTGCATGTCAAAGAATAAGCTTGAACTGAAGTAGCTAGTAAAAAAAAACTGTTAGAGAAATAAATTAAATAACAACCTAATTAAAAGAGACAATATGCTAATCCTCTCACTACTAGATGTTGTGACTATTTTTACTAACTTGAAAGATCTTTGTATCAGGAAAAGTTCCATCATTCTACATCACATCATATGTCATATTCTCCAGGAGGTGACATGTACAACTGGAAAATTATGACTCACCTCAATCGCCGTCATTAATTCCAGAGGCTTCTCCCAAGTAGAAAGCCTTGTCAACCTATTGTAATAGTATCTGCGGTAACCATTTGCAGGAGAATGACAACAACACAAATTTAGATAGAGAAATATATGACAAGGAAAAAGTTATCTCAGCTAAATCAATAATCAACTCATACTGCTAGAGTTGGAGGAGAAACTAATATAAGGATTAATAATACCAAATTATGCATTTTCCAAATGCAAAACTTACTTATGCAATTCAATGCTAGCCAGATTCAAGAGAAATATGAACAACTTTTTCTTTGGTAAATCACTAAAACATTAAAAAAGCTCTTTTTTATTCTGTTGGGAAAGAAAAGTATAACTTCCACCACCAGTACTTCTTGCATCTGAGTTTAGGAAATTTACTGACACAGATATCAGGTAAAAACCACTTGCCATTCTTCATTTCTAGGTCCTGAAACTACACGGCATCAAATTATTGGAGTTACTGAGTAAATATTATGGATCAATTGCTGCTTTATATGCATATATTCCTGCTTAATGAAGGACATTACAAAGATGTCATGTGGTTGCTTACCATGTGACTCAACAAGACCGGCAGTCTTTTACGAGCAAAATTCTTATCTTTGATTACATAATCAAACTTCAGAAAAGGAAAGCACCCGCAACAATAATAGCACTTGAACTTAGGTTCTCAATGATGTTGTCTTGAGCAAACATAGGAAATCTATGTTCAACAAGATCTACAACTTCTCAAATAAATCACTTACTTTTTCCCATTACGAGCGGTGTGCTCTATCCAAAGCAAAGGAACCTTTTCACCAAGGTCAGGTTTGGAAGTTATTTCCTGAAATCAAAAGGAACATTAAGAATCGACAAAGACCACAAGAATGCAACAACATAGCAATAATGAACATGAAGTAGCTAGAAAGAAGGAAATTAAAAAGTTAGTCTAGTGTATCTCACTGGCTTTGCAGCAATTGCACATGGTTCCTGCGTCTGCTGCACAGGTGTAATAGGTTTTGTGCCCTGACTTCCAGTTGATAACCAAGCTTGTCCCTCAGTCGGAAAATTCAGAACCATTGTCTGGGACATTGGCTGGTGCTGGGAAGCAGGATCCACATTAATTTGCTGCAGGCAACCGGATGATAACAATAACTAATCAAAAACCAATTTCAATATGTTAAAGGCCTCAAACTCCATATCAATGTCTTTTCTTACAGTATTTGATGATGAAAGAGGCATTCTGGGTCCACCAAAGCCTGGCATATAGTTATTTGAAATCTGCATATTTTGTTGAGGTTGTCCAGGAACAGCTGTAGCAGGTCCACTCTGCTGAAAATCTTGCAGGGGCCTTGCCTGTGCTTGAGGCAGACCTTCTCCCGTTGTAGGAGGTCTAGGCGGAAGCTGATGCATAGGTTGGTGAAACTGAATTTGTGGAGCCGGAGGAAGAGGTGGAGGGGGCATTCGGATGTTTGCATGTCCAAGAAATGGTTGAGGAGCCAAGGCAACATATGGCTGTGTCTGCTGTGGTGGGGCCACAGCCCGGTACTGTTACAAATATGTGTCATGAAATTATCTGTTTGGCATTACTATGAAAAATTTATGTGGTAGCGTAACCCCAGAACGACAATAGATATGTGATTATCAAAATCTGCAGTGCAAAAATTACTATATAAAACCAATTCAACCACATAAAAACATAATGCAAGAAAACCTTACTTGCACCGGCATGGATAGAAGTGCACTTTGTGGAGGACCAAGAGAACCAATTAGTGGAGGCCGATGGGGCTTTTGTGGAAATATCAAGAACCAAATAAAAACATGTAGCAATTAGCAAACCATATTGGGATTAATCAATCTTAGATAGCATGATTACAAGTATTTCAATCATGCTCCATATAAATCTTGAAATTCACCAAAAAAAAAATTGAGTTTCAGAAAGCAAGAGGAAGATCTAATGCACCATCATGCTTCATCACTGCTAGTCCCTTAAGGAACATTAATTGTTGAAAAATAAAATAGTAATTGTATGCTCCTACACCTGAATCCCCAAATCAGCAGGACATATAAAACAGATCAATGTATTCTGAAAAAAAAAATGTCATTTTCAATTAAGCCATTTAAATAGGCAAAAATATAATCAACATTTCCTTCAAAATCTAGTATTCTGCAATTAACTCCCAAATTATCTTTAACTTGCATCAGACATTTGCAAATTCCTAATTTCCACAAGTCAATGGGAAGAGTTGCGATTCAAATAGGACTTCACAGCTAAAAATATTCAATCTAGTAATGTTAGTCATCTATTTTTGACACAATGATTCAGATGTTAACAAGTCCAAATAAATGCACTATTTTCTTGATTTTGACCACAAGCCACTTTCGCCGAATTTGCATATCGAATTTGCACGATCTTTAGTTGTAGGGCTGTCATCCAAGCGAGAAGATTTCCCCTTAATGATGGAAAACAAGACCAAAGCATATTTGTAGTAGAAACTTGATATATATTTTTTTCCTTGTTTTTTATAGGGAAATCGATGTTTCTATATCAAAAGGCTTCCCATTCACAAGATATCAGACTTAAAAATTGAAATCCAAAATGGTGACAAAAATGCTTTGAAAACTTGAGGACTGTTTTGGTAATTAAGCCAATCAAAATGGTCAACTGACAGGGAACTAGAATTCTTGTTGCTGTAATTAAAAGAAAATCTCGATACAAAATTACGCTAGGGATGTGCTGCTATAAACAAGTCAAACTGTAATTTAATCAATGTTGGCAAACAAGTCAATGACACGAGTTTACATGGCAACAGATCAAATGAAAAAGTGGAAATCAAAACACATGAGGGTAGGTTAATTTTCCTCAGTCGACTCCCCTGATAAAGGTTTTCTGCCATAACTTCCCTTCATTCAAACAAAACCTAACAATTGAATATTCACCAAGCGTCACGGACCTAACTTCACTTGGCATCAATTTCTTGAAATCACAAACATTTCATTTGCTATAATACGTATATCACTATATTCTGCAGGTTTTCTACACCCATGGGGACTTAACAGAAGAAGCAACCAATGAGATTCTCCCTGTAATCCAGAAAATGAGTGTATCTGCTCTTAAATATCTTATGCAAATATATGAAAACCTTTAATAGAACAGGTCAAAAGCAGAGGAAGATGAAAAATACTGGAGAGATTCTACCTGCATTCCAGTGTATTGAGAATTATTTGCCATAGCTGTGAAAATGTCAATTCCTGAAATTTTTCCAAAAAGCAAATAAGCATTTTATTTTGTATGCCATAAGGTACATCTAGACAGCCTTGAAAAGCCATACAACTAACAATTGGAAAACACATTATTTAGTACTGGTATAGGAACCATCATTATCAATGCATATAAACTTGTTTAGCTGAAAAACGACATCCCAACAACCCATTCTGGCTTCAAAGATACTAGAAAATGCCAAATTGATAATACCAAAAGAGGAAAAATGAAACAAGGCATTCATCTCTACGATGGAACCGACGAGACCGGAGCGACAATCATCTGATCACGACTTTCTAATTCTGCTTTTCTTGCATTGCAAACCCAAAACTTCCATAACAGAAAAGCATGGAAATACATTTAAAAAGCCACGTAAGCAGCAGGAAATCTACGCGCCAAAACAACCAAAAAGGTTTCAACATCATGTTCTGTCCCAATATAGGAATAACAGCAAAACTTCCAGCAGAAAGCATAACAAGCCATGAGGTTCTAGTTACATCCTAGTTCCATAAACAGCAACGTCCAAAATCAAGCTTAATGAGCATCACATCCCTGCAACCTTCCTCATCATGGATAAAAGGCAAATGACATGGAACAAGAAAATGAATGTCTCATTCATTCCACTGATGTTCTTGATAACACAAGAAATCTGATAACATGAATACAACTCTCTCTCTCTCTCTCTCTATAGAAATCTGTTAAACATGAAAACAACTGTCTTTCTTTTTTCTCTTCGTTTTCCTTTTGCAGGTGAGGGTGGAGTTCCTTCAAATCAAAATCTCATTAAAAATCATGATACTGATCACCTACTAAAAACATAAACAAGATGAATAAACAACAAAGTTATCACGCAAAACTCAGAATTAGCACTGAAGGTCGTCTTAACGAGCAGGGGCACACGTACAAACAAACAAAAGTTACAACCTTGGAATCCCCTAAAACCCCAAAAACAGGTTTCAAATAGAATTCCAATTCAATTAAGACCCCTGAAGAACAGCATCCCGAACTCTTTAAAGCTGTCTTGGAAGCCTACAAATTCAGCCCTAAAGCTATCTTTTTTTCCTTCTTTTTGGTGTCATTCAAGAAAGCCTTCTAACTGGATTAGTTCAACAAATTTACAGAAGGGATTCCAAATTCTATTAATCAATCTTCAAGTTAATGGAATTGAACTAAGAACTCAAAAGGGGTTCAGGAATTGTGAATGCAGATTAAGAACCAAAAAAAAAAAAAAACGTCAGTCAGGGAAAGAAACAAAGAACAAAAAAGATCGAACCAGTCCATCAGTATGAGTTCGAAGCTTTGTTTTGTACCTTTTTTGTTATATGGGAATTGATTTGAATTCAATTCAAATGAAGAGTGCTTAGTTCAATAAACTAGGCCTGAGTGAGTTGGAGATACAAAGGGTAGAGGAAGGCACATTTTTTTCCGCAGTTTTGAGAGGTGAAACTGAAACTGAAACTGAAATGGGGGCTTTGGGGGTGATATTTATACACAACCTGACGTATACAAAATAAAATAAAATAAAATAACGTGAAGATGCACTGTACTTGCCATCTCCCTCTATGTCTCGAGTGCCTCGGTTGCGGGCTTAGTTGTCGTTGTTCTCTCACTCCTGAATCCTGATGCCAATTTCACTTTCTTCTCCTTTTCTTTCTTTTGTTTTCGGTCTCTTTTGTCTACTTGGGTCGGGAAAGGCTGCCTCAGCGAGGCAACTTGGGCGAGCTTGATACAAACCTCTGTTGTACAAGGAGACTTTCACTTATCAAAGCTAAGTCTAAAATATCAAATTTAGCTACAACACTTGCGAGATTCTTGTTTAAAGAATCGAACTATCAACCTTATATTTCCTTAGCTGTTTAACTATTATTTGGTATTATTTGTATATTTTCAACTCTCACACTTTTACAAACATATATATTTCTAACCTTCTATTAATTTCAACCATTACTTCTCATAAAATCTATCTTAAAATGACGTATTTTAATCATTCTCAATCCTTTGATCATATTTAAATGTCGTTGCAACTATTACATGCTGTCGGCGGTCATTAAAATAACTATTCTAGTGTTATCAAATTTAGATAAAATTATAATTTTAGATTCTATTTTTTGAATAGATTCTAAATTTGAACCCAAATTTTTATGAATTTTGCTTGCTACAAGTAGATTTTTGCTTATGTATACAGTTTCTATTAGTTTTAACGTTTCGAATGGATAAAAGTGTCAAAAGTATATGGTTTTAATAGTTAAAGGGATAAAAATATATAAATAATAGTCGGAGAGCTAAAAGTGCATCGATTTAGTAGTTTGAGAGGGTAATTTGCCCAAGATAAAGTTACTCCAACTGGACAAAAGTTCAACTTAATAACGCTTGTCCAAATTTGACCCAATCATTCCAACATGATTTTGAATTTGTTGAAGACATGAAAAAACTTTTGGGGAATGGTATTACTCGACAGACGAATTGGTTCATTTGCACTTCATTCAGATAGAGTCTATGGACTCCGCTCGACCTATAGTCGAACGTGTAAATTGATTTAATTGAGGAATTGCAATATAATGCACTGATGTCAATGGTAAATGTTTTGACAGTTACTTTGTACTAATACTCTCGAGGCACTAATTAGAAAAGGTAGGCCAAGCAGATTGAGGATTCGAGTGTGATACTGCTTGAAAGTCTCTCAAGAAATTTGTCATATGCTTGATGCTATCATTTGTGGATTATTTTCATTATAGTAAGTGTGCAAGGGTCCCAAAAGACAAAAATATAATTGCGGACCTACAAGAATTTCAGAATTTTGTTGCATTAGTTGAAACTTTCTTTCGAAAGAGAAATCTGCCATGATCAAAGTTAAACTCGATTCCCATAATTTCCCTGATAAATCTTGCCATATTTGCAAGTGCTTTTTTCCACGTTGATCACAAGAGCGTTTGAAAGTTAATCAATTCAATGCAGACTGTGAAGAAAACTATGCTTTACTTAAGATTACACAAATTAACAGATAAAGAATATTTTAGACAGGCTTAATAGGTAAACATCTTTGCTCAAGGCTGCAATCAGAAATTACAGAAGATTGACTGTACAAACTTGATTAACACAAAACAAATACTGTTCTTTCTGTTCCTAGTAATACTAAGAAGCCAAGGTATTTTGCCACATTCTATACTTCACGAATAAATTCACCTTACATTGTACATCTTCTGTATCATAAAGGGCAATCCAAGAATGTCATTAGCTTTTAGCCTTCTACTTAGAAATCACCTCTGAAATAGGGTGCCCCGAAATATGAGCTAGAGAATGTCCCTCCTACATTAGGGAAAAGAGTGAGGAAGCAGATCAAGAAGAGCACGCAACCCCAAGCAAACCTGTCATCTCCTAATGGGGTGATCTCATCCTTAGCAGGGATCTCATCTCCGCCCCTAAAGAAGGTTGCAAAGAGTCCCCATGCTAGACAAAGGACGCTACCGCTCAGGCCACCAATACCTAGCAACAGTGAAGTGGCAAAAGATAATAAATTTGCAGTGCTTCGTCCAAACATGGCTTGTGCGATGCGCCCCCCTTCAAGTCTTCCACAAGGCAACAAGTTCAAAGAAGTTACCACCATCCCTGTAAAAGACCAACACATTCAGGCAAGAGATTCCGAAAATATACTTTCTGCTCTAGTAGCAACATAAGTTGGATCCAGGAGGACTTTCCTCAATGCCTGCCTAAGTAACTTTGGGAAAAAAAAATTGAAATAACGCCAAGGTGATTGGATTAAGTCATCATTTTTCTATTTCTCTATATCTTCTGTGTTTGTACATGCACATTTATGTGGATCAGCATAAGCAGAACACAGAGTGAGAAAACAACTCCATTTTATAGATGACGGAAGAAACAGGACAAAGTTTCAACCTTTACTTTTTTTTTTTTTTTTTTTTTTTTTGGGAGGAAGGGCGGCACGTGCTTCATGGACCGTTAATGCAATGAAATTTCTTTGAACTAATAAAGACCAGACTCTTTGCTACTTTCGCCAAATAGACTGTAAAAAACATACATTAATTGTCCAAGACTTGCCGACAAACCTGCAAGTCATTAGTCTAGATAATCCAACTCACTCATATATTCTGCTGCCCATGGATAACTATTCTTCTATAGATTCCAAAAGGTAAAGTATGTGACTGATCATGTCCCTAGTTACTATTTACTCATGACTTGTTCAAAATCCATATCTCATGTGTAGTCCCTAGTTACTATTTACTCATGATTTATTCAAACCTATATCTCATGATTTATCCTACACCTATATCTCATGATTTCACCAAATCCAAAGAAGATGTGTAGTGTTCTCATTATAATCATAAAAGAGATGCTCTAGAAGTATCACACAGACAACCCTTGGTATAGATCAAAGAAAATAAACAAAAGAATAAGCTACCAAAATTTTCAGAACTCCACAACCAAAGCTGCAGATGAATGGAGCATGTTTGTACAGTTATAAAGGCAAGCTACGTGAACTTATGCTAGACAATAAACCATGCACTCAATCATGCTCAGCCATATGAAGCATGCAATGTTAAACAGGAGAAATGCTAACCTAAAAGGCCAGCAAAAGCAAGGGGATCACAAGGGACTCCGACACCTTCCACTGCATATGGCAGCACATTCCCCAGATCATCAGCGTATGGACCAATGACATACTGGATAAATGAAAGGAGTGGGTTATTGAAGAAGAACTGAGGTCGTATATACCTGCAGAGAGACATACCAGAATAAGTAGATTTTAAACAAGCTTAGGTGCAACACTTACTTCCTTTTTCTCTATTGGTAAGCATCCTAGAAAGACCAATGGTTGATCTCTCTTCCTCAACTAGGAAGAAACCAGGAACTAAAAAGGCTACTCGCAGTATTGTTTCTGAAAAATCAACTAAAAGACATTTAAGTGGAATTTATGGTGATAAGCATTCGACTCAGAGCATATCTAGATACAGAATAACTTACAACGCATTGTCACCCCCATTGAAGCTGCCATCAGCTATAAAAGCAGCAACTACAAGTACCAAGGATGTCAAATACGCACTTGCTGTTCGTGCCACAGGGATATCAAACAAAGCCTTCTTATTTGGAAGTAAAGATTCATAGTTATTCACAACACCCAGGCAACCAGTCCAGCTTGAAGGAACAAGAAATGATGGGCTAAGCTTAACACCATATCGTGCTGCTGTTACTCTTGTTGCAATCTGCATGATGTAGAGGAGAAATGCTTAAATAAAAATAAACACACTTGAATCTGCAATGGTTGACCCAACTTAATGTCCTTCAAATGCGTCACCTTTATATATTTAAACTGTCCTTCCAAAATTGTTCATTTTCTTCTACATGACCTTTTCCACAGTAGCGCAATAAAATCAAATATTTTGCACAGGACTCGAATACAATACAGCATTTACTGGTCGGGCTTGCCAATCAGCAATAGCAGTTGCTGCATGATAAAATATACATTTCCAAAACACATAGGTGTCACTAGCCCCCTAATTTCTTTCATGGAAACTAATTCAAAAGATGGCTCTCACTAGTAAAATCAGATCCTCTCTCTCCCTAAAATTTCTTTATCTAGTTGCACATACACAGGATGCTTTAAGGAAACGTAACATATAGCCTTAAAGGTTACACATATTTTCTTAAGCGTTTATTAGGACAAAATATAGCCAAATTCCTGCTGTTTTTATACTTTTAACACTACGTCATCCAATCAAAAATGTATCTAGATGGAAGTGACTACTGCCGCATACTCTTACAACAAATATAGCCTTTCCTTGGCTAGAAGTGTTTAAAAAGTATCTGAACATAAAAAATGATCTTGGAAACCAGTTTGTCCGTTCTCTAATCATTCAAATTAGTATGGAAAGGCCATTAATATCCGACACTCATTAACTGTAGTTGAGAATGGAAGAGTTAACCATACCTCTGAGATTCCCAAGATGGTTAAGAAACCGCCAAAGAGAGGCACAACGTCTCTAAAATAGTCATCTATAGTTGCATCAGGTTTGAGGAAGAATCCACTTGTCAATGCTATTGTACCTATTGTCGTCACGAATAAAGCTATTGCACTAAAATAGCCCCAAGCATTGTTAAGATCGGTTGACTCAAACTGCAGATCCATCTCAGCTTTGGGTTGCACCACACAAGCCTAAGAATGCAACAGTTAACAGTTGAAATGATAGTTAAACACAGAATAAGAAAAAATCATGAAGACATAGGAACTGAAATATTAAAAGGAAACCGTAATAAGTTGCAAGCCATGAGAATGACAAGTTAACCTCTCCAGTACGTCTCACATGGGCAAGCATTTGCACATTGGATGTGTTTAAGGAGGTCTATAAATAACATATAGTGATTCTCAGTCGCAATCTATGTACTCTAATTGATTTCTCATACATTATCTTGTCAACTACTTCTGATAAGCAAGTTCTAAGTTCAATATTACAAAGTTGCCAAGACTTCTAAAGTGAATGCTACATACTCCTAAACAAGTTAATTGTGGTCAAAATGAGAGAATTGCCACATGTGAAATGTTTGATCACGCAATTATATCACAGTTCTAAAGAAAACTGCCAAGAATCACATCGCATGTGAACATCGTGCACTTAAGTTCCATTACAGTAGATATGTTTTGTTCTCTTCTTCAAGTACCTGCTTTTTGATGTCATTGGTATTTTCCTCCATGAACCACACCACAACCTCTGTCCCTGCCGCTTCTGATAACTTCTTCTCCAATTTGGGAATTACTTCTTCGATTGGTTTCCTCAAATTTCCAATAAAAATTCCTCCATCTCCAAATCTCCTAACGTCAGTGGCAAAAAATGTATCAAAGCCAAAACAGCTCTTTAACTGTACAATGACAGAAAAATCTCATGAACAACAAGGTTGAGAAACATATAAATAATATAATGCAGGTGAAAGTGCAATAAATTAAATGGATATCTGAAGGCATATCAGAGAAGTAAGTAGTACCTTGTTAAGGTCAAGAGCTTTAAATGCCTCTTCTGCTTTTTCCAACCTCTCTTTCTCTTTCGACAAACTATCACGAGCTAATTTATTAAAGAAGCCCACGATGGGATTATCATTTGTTTCCAGATTAAGCTCCTTCAGCTTCCTATCAGTCCTCTTCTTTTCTAGCTTTATAGCAGCCTCAATCGATGGATTCCCCATGAACTTCTTGAATTCCTCGTCACTTTTCCAGTCCAATTCTTGCAGCTTCTCTTTCTCTTCCTCATCCGCATCAGATTTAGCCTCAGGTTTGGACTCAGTTCCACTTACTCCACTCTCTCTACTCAACTCACCTTCCAAAACCAAATCCTTCTTCTGAGGTTCCTCATTTTTAGGCTCTTCTGATACCACAGCTACTGAAGAAGAAGCAGATGATGATGATTCACTTTTTTCCTCAGCTCTGACATAAAAATTGAATCTTTTCGATTTAGGCTTGGAGATTATAGAAAAACAACTGTAGGATTTCCGAGAAAGGTGAAATTTTGAAAGAGAAGAAGTCAGATGAAATGCTGAGGAAGGTGGGTTTCTGCTCAGAGCCCATGAAGATGGCGAGTAAGACAGAGCTGGGAAAGGAGTAGCCATTGCAGGATGGTGCTAAAGAGATGAAGAATAACATGATCATAAAACTGCAGATGAAGCTGGAATTTATTTGAATTCAGAACATCCATCTAGAAAGTTGGAGAAGTGTTCCAGGTGCATCGGGTAGTGAAAGTAGCGCCAAAGGACTTGGAGATGAGAAACCCCACAAGGCAGGATTATGGAAATTTAAAAGGCTTAACAATAAATGCCGAAGTTTTGTGGTGCATAAGCTTCGGTTCAGTGACGTTTTGGACTTCAAGATTTAATTGAGAAAGTTGACACTCAAGAGTCAAGTCCATCCACAGTCCACACGAGAAAAATGGAATATCCCGTGTTACATCACACCTTGGGGGTGAAAGTACACAAATCCACAAGTTAGCTGCCACAAAAATTAATATAATATCTTATCTTATCTTAGTATACATAAAGGGATAATTTCGGAAATCTCCCCTGAGGTTTCATGAAATATCTCTTAGCTCCTGACCTTTTCAAAATCTCTCTTACCACCCTGAAGTGATTATGGGTCCATATATCACTATCAAAATAGATAAATTGGCAATAAAATCCTCATTTCTTCTAGCAATTATTTGGCTACTAAAGACAAAAAAAAAAAAAAAAATGACAAACCTTAGAAGCATGTAATAGCAAAATACCTAAAAACAATTAGTACCACTATTCTTCTTCTATACCAACAAATGCATGAAAGTATCGACAAAACTTTCAAAGCAATTGCTTGTCAGAAGAAATACCCATAACAATATAACTTTTATTTGTATATTGTAATCATCCTTTTTTTCTCTCATTTATTTCATTCTTTTGTGAATAATATGAGACCCTGGAGTAGAGGAGGAGAAAATTGCAACTTCACTAAGATGATTCCATAAGTTTTGAGGTAAATGTGTGATTTTCAAAACAAAATTGCATAACAAGTAAAAATTATAATTTCGTATTTTAAATGATCAATAAGTAATAGGAGATTGTGTAGGTTTCATGATCAAAATCATTACATAAAAATAAGAGAGTGATATAATTTTTAGTATTTGATTATGAGATATTCTTCCTGATCAGGCCTTACAAATGGATAATTGATACTAAGTACTTATGTGCATTCCCTCTATATGTGAACTACTTTCAAGTAATGTTTTTATTTACTTGGAAATTGCAAATTATTGCTACTATCAACATTATTAGAAACTGCATGATTTGTTACTATTATGTTTCCACTTTGTTGTTTTTTTTTTTTTTGGTATAGTCTAAGGGTATTAAGGGAATAAAATTTCCTCTCTCCTTCAACATGTATTTTTTAATAGGGATAATTTCAGAAACCTCCCTTGAGATTTCTCATAATATCACTGAGCTCCCCTGAGATTTTCAAAATCTCACTTACCTCCATTGGATTGACATTTCTCGTAACGTTGTAACCCCTTTGAAAAAAAATGCAATAAAGATAAAACTTTTGTTTCAATACTACCCTTATGAAGTTTACAATAATAATAAAAAATAAATCAAGGCTAAATTTTTATAAGGTATAAATTTCTTATTTTAAACTATTTATTTTAGTTGTACTAAAACAAAAGCAAAATTTATATATTGATTGGAAATTTTATACACATAAAGAGATTATTTTAGTTATCAATGCAACTTAAACTACATCATGTATTAAAATATATTTTCTAATAAAGACTTTTTAATTCATTAATTATAATTGTTCATTAAATTTTTTATGACGTTATTTAGTCATTAAAATCCTCCTAAATAGTTGATTCTGACTAGATTTATTTTATCCATATCTTTTATTATCCTAACATGACCTTGATGTATAGAATTATGAACCATTATTAGATAGCAATTTTTTTATATAAAATTTTCAGTTTGAAAATTTTATTTTTGGTTTGACTTTTTAGTTAAATACTTATCACGATCAAGGCTAAATGTTGTCAATTTGTGACTTTTGATAGGAATATTTAATCTTGTCAATTTGACAATGGAGGTAAGTGAGATTTTAAAAACCTCAGGGAGCTAAGTGATATTATGAGAAACCTCAATGGAGGTTTCTGATATTATCCCTTTTTAATATTACTTTGTTGAGAGGGAGTGACATTGTTAGCAAAATGTCAATTCTAATGGTGGTAAGAGAGATTTTAAAAACGTCAGGGGAGTTAAATAATATTTCATGAAACCTCAGGAGAGGTTTATGAAACCATCTCTATATATAAAATATAGGTGTCAAAATGGATGATTTGGATAAATTTGAATAAGTCATAGTTGGATAATGGATATAATTAAATCAATCCATTTATATCCATTTAATAAATGGGTATGGGTATACACGACTACACATTTATGATTCGTTTGAAATATTATTTATTTTTTAAATTTTTGCATGATGTTTGACAATAAATAATGCCATTTTATTGTTATTATTTTGGTAAGAAATTCAAATTTATCTCATTAACACTCACTAAAATTTTTAACACAATGTATATTTATTTTAAAATGGGTTAAATGGATGAGTCAAATCAACTCACTGCCCATCAATTCAATGGTTATAAATGGGTACCCGTTTAAAACTAATGGGTGGGTTTGGGTAATTTATTAATGGGCGAATTTGGGTGAGTTAATATAAATGGATTGTGATTGATACCTCCAATAAAGCGAGAAGGAAGGATTCGTGTAAACAAATTGTGTCATTCAATATATTGTGTAATGTGTTCTTACTCCTTGGTCCTTGCTACATGTAAAGCGAGTAGGGAAGCTAGAGGATGAGGGTTGGTGACACTAACAAACTATCCTAATGAAGAGTATATTATCTAAACTATCATTACTTTTTACTATATATATATATATATATAAAGTGAGAATGAGAGGTTAGTGACATCACAAATTGTGTCATTTAATATACAATCTAATTTACCATTACTTCTGAAAATAAATACATCGTTTTAACTATTCACCTCCCTCAATTATTCCACGTCTATGGATTCTTTAAAATACTAGAACAGTTTAACAAATTCAAATTACTATTTTTCTAATAAAAATAATACTGATCATTTTTAATAGCTTTTTATTAGTAAATAAATTGTGCCATTTAATGCATTGCCTAATGTACCTTTACTGCTTACTATATATAAAGCAAGAGGGACGGGGTTGGCAGTTAGTGTAAACAAATGGTGTTATTTAATATACTTAGTTTACATTTACTTCTAAATAGAATTACATCGTTTTAATTATTCAACTCTCTGCAATTGCTCCATGTATGTGAATTAACCAACAATTCTCTAATAAAAGACTACTACATTTTCAAAATGCTGCAACAGTTTAATAATTTTAGATTACTATTTCTCTAATGAAAATAGTACTAATCATTTTTAATATTCTTTTATTAGTAGTACACACATTAAGTGTGCCTTAACCAATATATAAATCATAAATCGAGCTAGTTGACTAAAAAAAAAAAAACTTTTTCTATAGAATCATGTATCCAACCAAACGGCCTTTAACTTGTTTGGACTGAGAGTTTTCGTAGAAAAATTGTTACATTTTTCAAATAACTTTTTATCTCACGTGCATTAAATTGCTCCAATATATTTATCTAGGAAAAATTTAGAAAATGACAATCTAAATAAGACCCAAGTAAATTGATTAAGAACGCACCAACAGAAAACATCCTTGAAGAATATGGCAACATTTTCAAGATTGCAACATTGTCCCTATTTAATACAAGACTTTTTATTTTGTTTTAAGAATGATCCGTATTCGAACCAAAAAAAATAAGAATGATCCGTATTTGTAATTTTTATTTTGCCCCCAATTCGGAGGTCATATTTGTGCTGCAAGCATAAAAGGATGAAAGTGACTGCTAAATTTAAGTTAACAGACCAAAAACAACCAAATAAAAATCGAGGACGAAATTGACTTGAGGAAAAAAGTTGAATCACTGAATTGTCCATTCACACCGAAACCGACCGTCGTTTCTCATAGTCTGATCCTTTTTCTCTTCTTCATTCTCACCGTTTGCGTACAATTTGCCGCACAAGCTGTTTAATCATTATCAAATCAAGGATGATGAAACTCAGGATTAGATCATTCGGAACCAAAGAAACGCTGAGAATTGAGGTTCCCATCCCATGTTCTCTTCAACAACTCAAACACATCATCTCTCAAACACTTTCTTCATCGGCCTCTTCTTCTCCTCCGGCACCCCCTCAATCAATTCATCTTTCTTTGAATAGAAAAGAGGAGATTCAAAGTTGTACGCCCGACGAAGACACCCTTCAATCCCTCGGTATCACCTCGGGTGACCTAATCTTCTACACGCTCGAGCCCAATCGATTTTCTTCGTCTGAAACCCTGATTCCCAGCTCTCAGATGCCTATATCTAGTCCGCTGGTCCAGAATTCTGAAATTCCCCAGAGGACGGACCTGACGCTTGATTCAGGAAAACCCCTGCAAAAACCCTCCTCAATGGAGCCCCAAGATCCACCAAAAATTACCAATTCAGATCCCGATTTGCAATCAAAGCGAGCCCGTCAACCGGAAAGCGGGAATCTTAACGAACGAATTGAGGTATCAACGGATTATATGGAGGTTGATGGTATTGATGACCAGGAGGAAGGGGATGATGCGTCTGCTCTAGAGGCGGTTGGGAATGGGAAGTCGTTTTCTGTGCCGGGATTTTTGAGGAAAGTGTTTACGGAGGAGTTGGGTGGCGGTGATGACGATGGCAGCCGCAATCACAAACTTTTGGTAATTGCTATTCACGCTGTTTTATTAGAATCTGGCTTTGTCGGGTTTGATATGAATTTGAAAACTGAAAGTAAGGGGCTCCTTTCCGAAATGATTGGCCTTCCAGTGGTTTTAGGTTGTCCCTGTTTTATACTCTTCCTGAGATTGTTAGTGGTGTTTCTTCAACTTTAGATTGCCGTAATTGTGTTGTTGGATTGAAGTTTCAGAATGTAGGGAAGTTTATGATGGTGTATGGATCTTTAAATGCTGGTTCTGCCATGCATTCAGTTCGGCTGAACGAGGAAGAGTTATTATCTTTCTTCAATGTCGTGTGGGCTAATTGTGGTTTAGGAGATGCTATTACGATGAATGGGGATGGGATTTTAGGGACGTCACCGGAGAAAGAGGTGTTCAAGTTCTGGAGGAGTGTGAAGGATAATCTTGCATTGCCATTGTTGATTGACTTATGTGAGAGTGTTGGTCTAGTACTGCCGCCTTGCTTTATGCGCCTTCCTACTGATCTTAAGCTTAAAATTCTGGAGTCATTGCCTGGGGTCGACATTGCAAAAGTGTGCTGTGTCTCGGCTGAACTGCGCTATCTGGCTTCAAGTGATGACCTGTGGAAGCAGAAGTGTGTGGAACAGTTTGGTCAGTCTTGTAAATCAGATGACAAAGGCCCTTGGAAGGAGAAGTTTGCCAGGTTTTGGGAAAGCCGAAAGAGGAGGAAGTTGGCCTCTACATCTTTATTTCGCAGACCAGTTCATCCTCGCAGGATACTTGATCCTATTCCAAGGTTTCCTCATTGGCCGGGTATTATAGGTGGAGACTACGATTTGTATCCACAAATTCCCGGTGGGGCGAGATTGCGGGATCTCGGCTACTCCGCGAGGAGTCATGTACCCCGCTGTCAATTCGGACAAAACAGGATTTGATCATGTCTGAACACGGAGATGGTAGCTTGTGTGCTTGTCCTGGTGCATCAGAGTGTTGGTTGATTGCAGCAGGAGAGTGCTTTAGAATTGTCAAGATGTCTTTTAGTTTTGTTGTTCGTTACGCGAATAGCTCTACAGCTGAATGCCAAGCTGGAAATGCTCATGGAGCCTGTTGTTTTTCATTTGTACTTGTCTTGGTATAGTGTACAGATATCAGTTGTGTAGTACTGAATCTTGTTGGTCATGATGCATTAGGGTTCTCCACCTGGCGTTTTTATTTGTTGGTAGATATTTTGGAGATCTTTATGACTAAAACAAAGTTCGTTTGCTTAAAAGAATAAAATAGCTGATTTTCGTTAAACTCAACCTTTCATCTTTCACAAGTTAGTATCAAGAATGTATTGTAATTTTTTATTTTTTAATTTGAAACGATTTATGGATTCTTTGTTTGAATCTCCCCAAATTGTTTGGTGAATAATCTTAAGCACTTTCTTCAATCTTATCTTTATCTTATCTAAATCTACATGGTGGCACTAATTCAATCATATTGACAAATTCCCCCTGCAAATGGAGCCAATGAATCTATTTGGACAGTTGAGAGGTTTTACTGTTACGATTGTTGGGCCTAGAGGGGAAAGCCCATGCAAGTGGAGCCGAATGAATCAATTTGGACCATTGAGAGGTTTTGCAGTTACGATTATTGGGCAGAGGGTAGGAAAGAGTGACAGAAAGGGCGTGAACCGGGGAAGCGGGGGCTTTTGTGACATCTATAGTATTGTCACTGAGAAAGAGATGGGACAGAGGGAATGAGTACGAGCAGGACTTGCAGATTGATTTTAATTAAAAAAAAGAGAGAGGAGGAGGAGGAGGAGTAGAGGGGAAGAAAGGCAAGCAAGAGATGATAGAAACCAAAAGCAGTCAATTGACGCTTGAAAGAAAGAAAAAAGCTCTTTATGATGAGGCTTAAAATTGGTGAGTGGAGTGGTCATTGCCAAGGTTTTTAAAATCGGGATTCTACCTGGATCGGATCGGATCGGGATCGATAGATCCTACATAAATCGTAAAAATAATCTTACTAGTAATTTTGATGTTTGCAATTCACATATACAAAGAATAAATAATGCAACTCATGTATTATCAATATAATAGTATTATTAATTGAGGTTAAAATTGTATTATCTAAAATATTTGGAATAATCTAAAATTAAATAAAAAATTTTGGAACTACATGTGACATATTGTAAATGAATCGATTAAATTAAAAGAATTGTTCTTTCTCAATTTTGAGTCCAAATGCAATTCTTGGACAAGGTGAAAAAATTGACTTTGTATATGTGTGTATGTCATTTAAGTATTTATTAATGAGACAATTAAATACCAATTTTAAAGATTCACCAATTTTATAGGTAAGGAATTAGCATAACATAATTATGTGGCTTTAAAGTTTTTGAATCTAATTTCTAATGCAACAAAAGCGTAATTTTCTATACAAAATTATGATCAAATTATTAAAATTTTTATCATAATATCTTTAAATGGTAGGATCGTAACAAAACGGATCGAAATCGAAGATCCCAGGTCATTGCACTTTAGCAGCACTTTAGCTCCCTTGGACCAACTTGAAAGTCAGCAATTATCTTTTGGGTTGGTTTAAGAATTAGATTTATCCCTTCCCCTCAATTGACGCAAGCAAAAGTAGTGACAAGTCGTTTGTGGGCTCCAGAACAATTGTAATAGATATTCAAATTTTGTTGATGATATTTGCATCAAAGTTGAAACAAATACCTATAGCAAGTTAATTGCATGACCGCCGACACAACCATTACAGCCACTTTCAGTGCTACTGTGCAGGCAGTCACATGGTATACAAGAAAGGAAGCAGCCCACGAGAAGGGAGACAGATCGATGAGAATTTCAAGGGGTGATGTGGGATTTTTGGGGTTTGGCCGGGGGGTTGGATTTTGTGAGTTTGTACGTGTATGTGTTTTTCTCTTTTGGGTTTTTGTATTCCCGCTAAGTTTGCACCTTCAAATTCATTAATGGGTAAACAGTGCCCAATTTCGTTTTTAGTGGCCATTGCCTAAATTCGGATTTTTGCCAGCCATCTATTCATGCCCGCACAAATAAACTAAACTTCGGACATGGATATCAATAGTGGCCCCAAACCGTACTGACGAGTGGGAAAACCGTTCATTTTTTTTTTCTCATAATTAAAAGTTTGAATTGGTTGAACTCCAATCAGCACTACAAGTATTTGGGATCATAAGTCACTTATAGAATACAAATTATTATAAACACAATTCTCACATCAATAGCGGATTTCAATACTTATAATACTCACATTTGGGACCTCAGAACTATTGGTCGGTACGGACCCTAGAACCAGAGATTGTTTATACAATACAAATCGTCCACTAACAAAACCTTTACATTGATAATGAAATTCGAACTCATGAGAAAGTGGTTCGGTCCATTCTTACCAATTGAACTAGTTTCTGTTGACACAAAACCCATCAAAAAAACTGATGTTATGTTATGCACCTAAACAAAAAACTGGTAGTAGGCTGCTTGTACTCAAGCAGACAGAGACCGTCATCCACCCAATTTTTCAATCTACCTAACTTTTTTTTTAATAAGAAAGAGTTTGGATGGATTCGGTTCCGGTCACCACCATGGATTAAAATAGATCTCAGGAACCATAGGATGTTTACACAGGCACTTATAGATTACTCACCAATATAACTCTCACATCGACAATGAATTCGAACACATGACCTGGCTTTTGTAAAAAAGTGACTCGTTGTTGCAAATTGAACCAACTTGTGTTGGACCAGTCTACCTAATGCTACCATAGAATTTTGACCCCAAAAAAAAAAAAAGCCACCATAGATGGTATACAAGGCGCATATCGTATGACCACGCCTTCTAAGTTCCACAGGGAAAAATAAAAAAATATATATAAAGAAAGAAAGAAAGGCCACGGAGAACTGAGAAGGGAGCAATCACTACCGTACTCCATTACTTTTGGGCTCACAGTCTCTTGTCTTAGCTGGAACGTTATGGCGTCTAATGTCGTTTGCTCTCCTGCGACGCTTTCAGTTTTCCCCCACCCGCTTCTTCTTAATAACAGCACCGGTGGCCACCACCGCCTGTGGCTCTGTCCAATTCGACCTCCTTCCCTTCACTATCATTTCTCTCGACGCCCCTCCGATTTCAGTAAGGTGTTCCACACAGCTTGGCACATAGCAATTTTACCAGTAAAACTCATCAATTTTTATAATCGGCAGCTTTCTAATTGGTATTGGTTCATAAATTATTGGACGTTTAGGAATGTGGGAGTTTGGATACGGGACCTCGACATTGGAGCAGAAGCCGGAGCGGCGTCTTAAATGGGGGGCATACTGTTGACGATGACGACGAGGACGAAGATGATGAGGAGGACGAAGATCGAAGTTTGGATCTTCTGATTAGGTTTGTTCAGAATATATTTAAAAAGGTATCCAGAAGAGCTCGCAAGGCCGTTCGATCTGTTCTCCCCGTTCCCATTTCTTCCCAATTGGTAATTTCCCTCTCATTCCATCAAATTTAAAATTCAACTTTATAGAGACTCTCTGAAATTGATGTGAAGTAACTTCAGCGTCTTGATTTATTCTGAACTTGGTGCTGTTAACTTCTGAAATAGAGTTTAAGAGATACTATCGGTATGGAGGACTTCATTGTTGTTATTTTTTGTTGTAACTGTAGTGTGCATGACGAGACTGCCTCATTATTGTTATTTTTTGTTCCAACTGTAGTGTGCATGATGAGACTCAGAAAAATTTTTGTGAAACCTAGAATGAAATTGGAGATGCTATTGAGTTAAATCACTTTGCCACTGGGAAGATGTGTGGATAGAGCCTTTCTAAGGCTGCATCTCAAGTCTACTTGAGGACTTGTACTAGTATTACTTTGGTAGGTCGACTAAAACTCATGAATTAGGTTGTGATGTAAGAAAAGATCTTCCTCTGCAAAAATTCATGAACCAGGAATGCTTTTGGGACAACATGGACAGCTTCTTATGGTATGTTTTGAGAGTGCACTCTGCTCTGGAATCTACTTGTTAGCCTTATTTATGCTGAATTTCACATGGAAGGAAAGCACACTCGCTTTTTCCTCGTTTGAGGTGGTTCTGTGGATTGGCATTGAGGGTAGGGAAGACAGCCTAGTCTAATCTAATGAATGTTCCTTCACCAGTTTTCCTGGTTCTTTTCCTTCAAGCTCCGGGTGTTCTTGACGTTTTGTATTTTTAGAGCAAATGTGCTTTGGCCAAAATGTTTTGCTTGCAAATGTGTTGACCACATCTAGTTTTCTTCCTAGTGTGTCCCTTTTCAAATTAATCTGGCTCCGCCTTTTCTACTTGGAATAATGCTAAATTGAGAAGTGTACATCTTAGCACAATCAATTGCTAATTATTGATAGTTTCATGTCTCACATGGTTGCTTGTTCTGGATACAGCATTATTTTTACTATATAATCCCAAATTTTTGGCTGGATGCAGGTTGGATTTTCTGTTAATGGAGTAATAATACTAACGTTTATGTGGGTCTTGAAGGCATTCCTTGAGGTAATACCTTGTCTTTTTACATGAATGTTTGCCACTTTTGGTGCAATTCTTGAAATGAATTTCTCTGTGAATGTTTTGCAATGTCCTGCCATTTGCCTAACTCATGAGTTTGATTGGAATACAATATTAAGGGGTTCTGGTTTTCTATGGAATACACCATGACAAACAGTACAAGTAATTTCGGAGATCTAGAACAAGAAAGTTGTATTTTGCTTTTAAATGGCAAAGAAACATTCTAGTTATGTTGGATCAAGAAGGTTCTCTACGTGAGATATATTCTAGCAGGAAGGAGTAATTACGTCTATGTATTGCTGATTATGAGAAGACTCGTAGCTGAGATAATTTACAGCATAACCCAGTTTTCAGGCAAGCTAATTGGTTGACAATTAGATTGACTAAGTAGAGATACTTGTCTTCATATTATTTGTCAACATGATCTTTTGATTGTGGTTTGAGGACTCTGCTGCAATGAGAACAAATTTAAAACTGGACCTGGAAGTCCTCAAAAAGTGCTACAGTATTATTCCATATAATCTCATATCCAACTGGATTCATTAATGCTTTTATGAGCTATCTCAGGATTCATCCTGAGATTCAATTCAAGCCGCTTCATTTTTTTTTTTTGGCAAAGCGTCTTATACACCTTACATCTTACGTTCCAATAGTGTTGAAGCTTGGTGTCTTCAATCCCTATTTAACCACTTTTATTTGTTAGCTATTTTTAGTTGCTTTTTTGATAATGAGTAAGAAATCCCTTTTACTTTCCATGAGCAATTTTCTCTGCCTCCTCTCTCTCTCTCTCACTCAGTTGATCATTTCTACCTTTATATATAAGGATGCGTCCTAAAGTTATTTTTTCTGGGGGCATTTGCAGGTAGTCTGTACACTTGGAAGTGTGGTATTTATAAGCATTTTGCTTATTCGCGGAATATGGACAGGGATCTCTTATTTACAAGAAACCCGCAATTATAGACCAGATGAACTTGATGATGAGCATAGGACATGGACAGGCAGTCAACCTGCATCTTGAATTGTCCTCTGATTAATGAAATGTATTGCTTTTAAGCGGAGCTTGCTTGAAAATCAGGGGCGGAGGGAGGCATTACACAACGCTCGTAATACTTGCAAGACTTCAGTAGTACCATTAGGATTTCAATGTATTTTTTCCAAGTCCCTAGCCAGCTTCCCTGTCCCATAATGTGCACAGCATTTCTGTGTGCAAACTGTGTAATATATAGAAACATCCCTACTAAAATATATGGACAGATATGTTTAAATATTAGATCATTATCAAAACACAAAGAAATAACTAATTACTCGAAGGATTCTTCCAACACGCATTCAATGAATATTTGCTTGTGCATTTATTTATAGCTGCCCTGACCTGCCAGGCCAGGAGGAGTAACTAGTTAGTGGTCGTTAGTAGTTAGCAATTATTTACTTAATAATTTGTGTGTAGTTATTCGGTAATTTTTTAAATATACATCCTTGAATCATTTTACCAAACGTTAAATTGTCTGTATAAAAGATTAATCTATAATAATACGTAGTCGCTGGTTGTTAGTCATTATTTACTTAATAATATGTATGTATATTATTTACTTAATAATATGTATGTATATTAATTGGGTAATTTTTTGTAATATTCATTCTCAGATCGTTTTAATAAACGACCGTGTTTTCGATTATTTTTCGAAATTTAAACACCCGTAAGCAGGGGCTAATTTCTAAGAAAATCGTCAAAAATTGAAATTGTCCTGAAATTGGGGTCCTGAGAAATTGGTGTATAAAAGTAGGGTTGCTGAAATTGGGAAATGCGGTTTCTCGTTTGTTTTACTTTTGTTTTTTTTTTTTTTCGAAGTTGCCAGAGGGGTTTTTAATTTTTTAGAAACCGCATGGCTGAATTGCGGTTTCTGTATAATTCAATAGAAACCGCAAGTGTAAAATGTGGTTTCTGAAATTTTTTTTTAAAAAAATTTATATCAAATTGTGGTTTCTATTTCAACCCAGGGCCCACGAAATTCCTGATTCCTTGCAGGCCTGATTCTGAATTTTTGCCAGCTCTTTTTCAGTGCTTGTGTGAGTCGGCTTCCGTCCATGTATGCATCAATAAGCTATCAGTCAAAGAAACAGCTATTGTTGAATCACTGATTTTTCTAGTTTCTTTCTCACTGATTTTTCCTCATTTTCTTTTCTCGCACGCAAATTTAGCTTGAGATTGTTTGCGACTTACGATTGAATTTGAGTCGTTCAATTGTTTCTTACTATCAAATTTGAGTGGCTCAAATTGTTTATTGTCAAATATATCAACTAATTTTTTGGGGCTAATTAAAAGTTTCTTCTATTTTATGTGTATAATTCTATGCCTACTAATCAAATTGACCAATATGGACTGGCTACCGGTAGACTCCTGCTCACTTCTGGACAATGTGGAATCTGGTGCTGGTAGAGAATCTTGTCATATTTTCGTCATTATTTCATGGCCTTAAAACATTAAAAAAATAATTTGGTTGGTATGGTTAACATTGGATTTCTGCTTTCCATTAAAATTTTCTAGGCTTGGGCATGGGATTTTTTGAATGCGTGGATGTAGTTGCAGCCGGGCCGGAAGGGGAAAATAATCTTAAGATTATAAAGAAACATTAGAAAAATATTTAGAAAATTTTCGATGATAGGCCGAGTTACTAATTCCTCTGATTAGTAAATACTTCTAATCAATTTGCGCATGTACTTTGGTACAACTCTTTCATAATTGGGGCGTCAGATTCTGTTTACGGTGTTAAACTGCAGGTTAAATTGAAATATCAAATGGGAAGCAAAGGTCGAATCCCACCTCCCCACCTATAGTGGCCACTTCCTGGCCCTGGTATGGTGCATCCGGACCCTTTGGTCTTGTTATTCATCACCCACCTGGTGGTTTCTCTCCTTTTGATATGTTGCCTCCATTAGAAATTAGAAACCGCAATTCCCATATGCGGTTTTATAAAGATAATTTTTTTTAATTGAGAAACTGCATGACTGAATTACAATTTCTATATAAAATATAGAAACCGCAATTCAGACATGCGGTTATTTTGTAAAATTTAAACCCAATTTGACAAGGAAAAAAAAAATGAAAACAAACGAGAAACCGCATTTTCCAATTTCGGCGACCTCAAATTCCAATTTCCGGACAATTTTAATTTTTGACTATTTTCTTAGAAATTAGCCCATGTTATAGGAATCTTGTTAGGTGGAGAAATGCCACGTATAAGTGCCTAAAGATATGTCGAATCATTTCTTGTCTTTCATGTAGTTTTTATTCAACCTCCCAAATCCTAAAACCATCAAAATCTATTTGAGCAAAGAGTTATTGCAGTCATGAGAAGGAAAAAGATGTAATAGCTGTAAATTCCAAATTGAATCCCGTTCAAATGCCAATGCAAAAGTGGTGTGACAATTGGCGGGTAAAGAACAGGGACGGTTGTTAAACAACTCTCAACAACCATCCCAAACAATAAACAGCTCAATATGGGCCAATAATATTAAAATATAAGTTGTGTAGATGAGATGACCTCACATAATTTGACATTAAAATTTAATTTCATTTTTGAATAAAATTAAACTGTTTATTTTATTGACGTATCATATACTTGGTTTTTTTTTTTTTTTTTGAAAGGTGAAGTTGCTATCTAGTTAATCAAGTAATATTTTGTTGAAAAGAATCATTCATTGATATAAGACATGTTCGATCTTTTCAGCATGCACAGAGGATAAAAAGTAGAATCAGTTCTTGTACTACAACAGTCAAATGATTGCTATCAATAACTGCTAAGCTAATCGACAGATATAAATGTATAATAGTGCAACTTCTTGATATGTTGGGAAGAACGGCGCCAAGAAACTCAATCTCGGGAAAGGATAAGGGGCAGTCCTCGTTTCTTGACAAAGTGATAGATGCCCTCAGATTTAGCATTCCCCAAACCAGTTGTTGCTAAAAGCTTAGAAGCTACAACTAAAGAGTATCATATCATGTCTGAGTTTTTCAGCAATGGGCACATCATCATATCATGCACAATATGAAAGCCCCAGCAGAACCAAAATGCAGATACCACAGCGCATTATTACGATTTGAATGGCTGATAATCGGAAGGGGGACTACGATGCGTATCAGTGGAGAATGTTTTAAGAGTAGGAAGAACGTTGGAGACGGGTAGGACTGAGTTGGGCCTTTTTGGGCCTATAGAAACGAGGGCCGACCTTTTGATTAATGAACAAGTAGATGACAGGAGTAACGGACTGGACAATGAACCGGGCGTTGAGATTTGAGCCCGATGAACATATGGGCTGATTATGAGTCAGACTAGGCTTAGCCCTGTTATGGCATGGTTGTCAAAGCTCTGGTTGACCGGGGGCTTGAGTCTCGAAATGAATCTGTTTTTTTTTTCCTTCTTCATTAGTCACTTGTTAACACGTTAAAGTTTACCTAATCTACTATATATACACATACTAATAATTATTTCCTTCCTTACATTTATATACTTTATCTATTTAATTTTACCTACATCCCTAATTGCATTTTTATGACACCTAAAATAATAAAAAATGAGGTTGGATGCCTACTAGACAGACCCTTATGTGATTTTAACTATTCAGACTAATACTATTAAATTGAATGACAAATTCCATCTCGATAGTCGATCAACATACTCAATGATCTAAATCCTTTTGTGAGGTCTTGTAATTCAATTTGCACACAAAACTTGGCCAATATAAAGTGGAATCGTACACAAAATGTGGAATTGTAAATGCATCAGATCTTACTTTTATGCATGACCAAATCAAACCATCAGCTGGTAATGTAAACGGTTCCAATACCTGTTTTCTTAGACTCCTGTAGAGACTAGAGAGCGTAATCCTCAATTTACCTGGAGATTAAGGATATCCTACCCAAACTACAAAAGTCTATGATTAACTGATTATCCATTCATCTTATATAAATGGGAGTGCAATTGAGTGTATTTGCACATTAATTCAGTAACTTGCCAAGTACTACGGTCAACTTTGCAATATTTTCCAGTCCCTTTGCTCAATGTATAGACTCGAAGATGAACATCATGTTCTTGGATTTACTGAGTTCTTTCTTATTCTAGCCACGTTTGATACCTTTGTTTAATGTCTGGAACAAAGACAAATGATGCAGTTGTGGATTTTAGTGGTTATATAATTGCCATTTAAGTTCAAAATCCTCAGATATGTCTTGCCATACATGAAAAAAAAAGTTAAAAAAGAACAGCCAAACATGTTCAGAAAACTAGTGCTAATCTTCTCTTTTTCTTTTTCCTGTGGTCAAGTACTTGTGCTAATCTTCCTTTAGTTTTGCATGTAACACGCGTTTTTCACTAATTTTGGATGCTTCTGAAATGATTATCCTAAATTCGTGCTAGGTCCTGGACCAGGACTGTGTTATTCTTCATCCTTTTTTGACTCATTTTGTGAAGCATCTAAAAAGAAAAAGTAGCAGTAATAGAGCTACAAGAAGAAAATTCTATCAGTAAAAGAAGAATTGAAGTGACAAGTTGGTCAAGGTGCAAATTAAACAAGCCAACAATGATAAATCACCTCTGATGGTAAGGAGTAAAAAGTAAGTATTTCCTCATTAACTATTGTGGGAGTGTGTTCCAACAAATGGAAAAGTGCAGTATTAATTACACCTCCCCCTCCTCCCAGTGACGACTGTCGTTATATTTCCTTGCCACCCTTTCCAACTTCACTTCTTTCTCCTAAAAAACCGACAGAAAAACAAGGAAAGAACAAATAATAAAGTGAGGTTTGAGAAATGCAGGGGAATAGAACGAGTTTTTCTGTTGAAAGAGGCTATGATGACTCAAAATTTGATGATGACGGTCGTGTCAAAAGAACTGGTAACACACTATAATTTTCTACTTTCCATCCCTTTAACTTCATCTCTTTCTGATGTTTTGATATTTTCACATGAAAGACTGTTCCTGATCTCTGCTGTTAATTCATTTTTGTGGGTTCTTTTGGTTTGTAGGAACCTTGACTACTGCTAGTGCTCATATCATAACAGCGGTTATTGGGTCGGGGGTGCTGTCTCTGGCATGGGCAACTGCTCAGCTGGGGTGGATTGCAGGACCCGTTGCCCTGCTGGCCTTTTCTTTCATCACCAGCTTTACTTCCATTCTGCTTGCTGATTGTTACAGGTCTCCTAACTCTGTAACCGGCCGGAGAAATCATACTTATATGGAAGTTGTGAGAGCTAATCTAGGTAATTAATCTAGTCCGAATGCATATAACCAAAGAAACAATCAGAAAAATCCTCTGTCATGATGCTGGTATAATTTTTGTCTGCCAATTTTTCTGTACCACTTGATTCGAGGCTTTTTGGCAAAAAACTGTATGCTTTAAATCTTTCATCTGCCCTCCTACAATTTCAATGCATGTTAATTTCACGTAAAAATTTTCCCTGTTTGTTGGCAAAAAGAGGAAATTTCCAGTGGTGTTCTATCGTCTTGCAAATTAGACCATTACTCCAAGTTTACTCGACTTTCTACCCGTCGACAGTCAAACATGTACCCTTCATGATATATTAGGCTCAGTAAACTACAAAACTGTCCTGATTTTAAGGTTTTACGTACGAACAGTTTATGCATTATATATGAAAAAATCCCTTCAAAGATGTGGCTTTTCTAGCTTTGTTATGGAGAAGGGTCTCCATGTACATAGCTTCTCTTCTCTTTTGTTACTAAGTACTATTAATGTTCTTACGTCAGTCTAAGGATTCCTCTTCAATTTCCTCATTCAGAGGAGATGCATCAGTCCAAAAAAAGTGAAAAAAAAGTGTTGCACTTATAAGTAGTTAACCTTAAACCGCCGCACACTAAACTTAACTTTTTATCTCCTTGGCTCCACCCAGAGGAGAGTTTTGCTTCTCTTTTTTTGCTGCATCATTTATTAATCATCTGCCATTTGATTCAAGATTAGAAGACTGAACTATTATGCTTCGGAAACTGAACTATTGAAGTTGTAGATGAATAAGCAATTATCGTACAGGTCGATGTTCGGCCCTGGAAATGGGCTGTGGTCGTCCTTCACTTACTGACAAACAAACAAAAGTTGGTGAAAGTTGCCAACACATGCAAGTGAAAGTAAATGCTAACACCCACCAAATGGGGGATTTTTTTTAAAATTTATTTCAGAGTCTGATTTTAGGATTTTCTTTTGGACATTTAAAATTTTGGTTAAAAAAAAAGTTGTATTCCCTTAAAACATTTTGTTATCGAATGCTTAATTATGGGACCGGAACAGTAATCCAAAAGAATTTGATAAACCAGTTGCTATCATCACTTCCATTGAAACTATCTTTACTGAGCGATTTCATTTTTACGAATGCCAACTTGAGTTCCCTCTTGGTCTTACTTATCTCTCCCTTTACTCTCCATCCACGCAGGAGGACTCAAGGTCCAGCTTTGTGGGATAGCACAATATGGAAATCTTTTAGGCATCACCATTGGATATACAATCACCACAGCCATTAGCATGGTGTAAGCTACCGATAAGTGCAAGGCTTGTTTGATCAATTAATCATGTATAGATGTATAGAGCCCTCATGTTTATTCATAATTGGATTCTTGTTTTCAGGGCGATCAAACGATCAGACTGCTTCCATGAGAATCATATTCGTGATGGCTGTCACACCTCAAACAATTTCTTCATAATCATCTTTGGGCTGATACAAATAATCCTCAGCCAAATACCAAACTTTCACAAGCTTTCGGTGCTTTCCATCATTGCTGCAGTCATGTCTTTTTCTTACTCTTCAATTGGCCTCGGTCTCTCTCTAGCTCGAATTGCAGGTCAGGAGCACCATCTGCATCTGTAAATTCATTCTATCATCCTGTTCATTTTGAAGCAGTGGCAATTAATTTTTGTGCATTCTTCGCCATGAGCTATGCATTTGGCAAGCTTGTTGTTTATGAGCTAACCATGCAAGAATCTTTTGAAGGCGGAGCTCATCCTCAGACAAGCTTAACAGGAAAACCTGTTGGAAATAGTATGACAGCTATGGACAAAATGTGGAACACATTCTCAGCCCTTGGAGATATTGCCTTCGCCTATGCCTTTTCTACTGTCCTGGTTGAGATACAGGCACGTCGTCCTATCCTTTTGGAGATGCTGGTCAATAAAATACATATCCTATTTACAACCAGATTCTTGTTGTTGTTTAACTATATATGTCGCTTGAACTATTTTACTTGAATGCTAGGACACGCTAAAATCGAGTCCACCAGAAAGCCAAGTTATGAAAAAGGCTACATTTATTGGAATCTCAGTCTCGACCACATTTTATATGCTTTGTGGAGTCCTGGGATATTCTGCATTTGGAAATGATGCCCCCGGAAATCTCTTAACTGGATTTGGTTTCTATGAGCCATTTTGGCTCGTTGATCTGGCTAATGCCTGCATTGTGGTACACCTTGTGGGAGCCTACCAGGTAAGATGAAGTTACTTGACTCGAAGTGCATCTTTTGTACATATAATGCATTGCACTTGCACCTTGATACTGCATATGAAAATGCATACGAGATCTCTTCTTTCTATTATTATTATTTTTTCTCTAAATTTTGGTATTTCCATGTAACGTCGAAACAAATGCAGGTATTTGCACAACCGTTTTTTGGATTTGTGGAAGGTTGGACCAAAAAAAAATGGCCAGAAAGTACGTTCATAAACAAAGAAACCTTGATTGACTTGCCGGGTGGTGGCATTATGAATTTCAGTCTCTTCAGGTTGGTTTGGAGGACATTATACGTAATATTCACAACAGTAATAGCCATGATCTTCCCAAACTTCAATGACGTAGTAGGGCTCCTTGGGGCTGCCTCATTCTGGCCTTTGACTGTTTTCTTCCCGATTGAGATGTACATAGCCCAAGCGAAGATTCGAAAATTTTCCTTCACTTGGATTTGGATGCAAATCTTAAGCTTCGCTTGCTTATGCCTCTCGCTTCTGGCTGCTGCTGGTTCCATCCGAGGCCTTATCAAGCATCTTGACACCCTCAAGCCCTTCAAATCCGAGTCTTGAGATTGCTGCTTCTCCTTCTACAAAGAAATTACAAATTTTCGAACTTCTTCTCTGCTGGATGAAATTATTCATATGTTTTACCTATGTCCGTGCGATCTATATATCATATGTAGTTTCATTGGTGAAAATTTCCATCTAGTTAGTAATACTATCTACAACACAGAAAAGATATTTAGAATACAAAGATATGGAGAACGAGATAAAAAAAAAATACAAGGAAATGAAAAACATTTTACGTTTGAATTCAGTAAAACAAATAAAAATTTTAAAAAAAAGGATTCTTCTTTCCGCAGGCCACGCCTATCAAGCATAGAAACTCAAGATGTAGAAGGACTGAACAGCTCGTTCATAGTTAAAGCCTTAAGCCTATTGCAACATTTTTAATTCTCCAAAGAGATGGATTTGTGATCCATAGTTCAACGTAGGAGTTAGTAATCAAACAAAACGCCATGTAAATGCGTGGAATCTTACAAGTGATTGTGCAGAATATGGAAGCAAAAGGCAAGAGAGAGATCACATTTGTTGCAACATTTTTACAGCATTTAAAGTAAACCTGGCATACTAGCACTTCAATAAGGTATTACAAAGGCTTCAGTAAGAAGGTTCCGCCAATAATTTTACAAGGATCAAGTGAAGGTAAGGGAATAAACAATGGAAACCTATAATATTGCTTGAAAAGGCTGATCTGCACAGAGCAATTCAGTCCATCAGTTTAGATGAGGCGCTGTGGAAGAAATTCTTTCTTCTTCAAGAAGCTGATAGGGATCAACGTATTCGGGTGGTGTGATGCGAGTGTCCCTTGCGTCATGGACGAAATTCGGTCCAAAATACTGCAGGAATCCAAGAAAGGCTGTAAATATCTTGCGCCAATTTAAATAAAAACACTGAAGGCACGAATGGGTTTAACATGACACAGAAGATAGAACAGAACGCAATGATATCAAACCACGAAGTAGAAGAATATACAATTAGAAAGAATGAGCTCAAGGATCAGAGTAAAAGTTACATTACAAACCCACTACAATAAACACTACTATGACTTAAAACAGGTGTTAGAATATTGATTCATCTAACTACTAAGCAATTTACTTCTTATAACACAAAAGAAACTTCGCTTAATTATTCTGTCCACATTCTCAATGAGTACCCGAAATTTTTACACTTCTATGAGTCAGTTTTTGCCACAATCAAGATCACCTTTGACTCTTTGCTTCATTTTTTGCAACAAAGAGATATGGATTATGTACTCCACAGATTAAAAAGCCAAAAGCAAGGGCAGAGGTTAAAAGAGAGGTTAAGGATCAATCCCTTGGAAAATCTACTCCACTCAGGTTAAGGAAATTTTCTCAAAAAGTTCCCCCAGGATCCAGCAGTATTTGACCGGCCCCTCACCTCACTTTCTGCTCTTCTCTGCCATTCCTTTGCGCACATTACTTTCTCTTATTCTTTTGCCAGAATAAATACATCAGAAATTCAACAACTGTCACCCTATAAAGATGCAATATCGGAACCACTGACAAAATACCACTTTTTCACATTTAGGTCCTTGACAAATATGATTATCACACTGAAAGATTCTATAAAATGATTGACACATGAATGTAACTTGCTGTTTGATCCCTTTCAACTATCTCTGTGTCTCTGTCACTCTCTTCTCTTTTCCCCTTTTTTTTGGCCTTTTGGGGGGGGGGGGTTGTTTTGAGGAGGGGTTGTGGTTGAGGGAAGGGGGACCTGTGGTTGCACAGGAGAAGGTTATTTTGAATTGTCATCTTCTACACTTGTTCTGTATTCAAGAAGTAGAGGGGGAAGGGGGTCAGATGAGAGAGAAGACAAATGAAGATCAACAAAGAGGTCAACAGAGTTGTGAGACAATTTAAACCTTCTCTTTCAGAAGGCTTTTTTCTCCAATTCAAAGGAAGTAAGAAGCAACCACAAAAATAAGTTTAATATGCTGAAAATGTGATCCACTTGCAAGCATCAGTTAGATCTATTCCAATGACTGAAAGAAAAATTTTTCCTTCTTCTACTGTAGAATCCCCACCAACAGAGGATCTGTCCCAAAAGACAGCATTCCTCAGCTTATTCTTCAAAGCAATTTTCTGATAACCAACTCTTTCAGAAATTGCTTAATATAGCAATACCAAATCTCTACCTTCTGTGCATAAGTTTGGCCACAATCATCTAACAAGTTTCTTTTTTTCTTTTTTTTTTTTTTTTTTTTGGGGGTGCATATTAACCATTCCAACCCAGAGACTATCAATAAAAGTTAAAAAATACACCGCAAAAGATCAACAAATACTTTTCTCCTTCTTCTAGTCCTTTACTCTTCGTTTCTCTTGCCTTGAAAAACTTCTTGGTTACTCTTTTGACAATACCAATATTATGCACCACTTTGAAGTCCAGGAAATGACTCACAGAATCTAGCAATCAATGCTTCCTTTTTGGCTATTTGTATGCCATAAGATTTCCAAGAGGATTTGGCTCATTAGATTGACAAAAACACTTTTCCTAAGACTTCCAAATAATTTTAATGTCATCAACCAAGTGGAAAGTTATCACACACAGATCCTCACTCTCATTACAAGGTGAAATTAGGCACTTCACAGAGCAAAATGGAAGACTTACCAGGTACAGAGTAGAGAAGAAGGCAAAAGTTATGAGGATAAATGGCCAAAACCCCAAAAAGAATGTTCCTCCAAGCGTAAGCAAGAGTCTAGCCCGTGGAATCAAACCCTGCATAAAGACATACAGATGATGATGCCCTTCACTCCAAACACACTTGAACAAGCAGGCAAGGAGAACAGCAAACTTCAATCTTTGATTTGTTGAACAAAATTTATATAACAGAGCACGATAAAACCACACATTGCTTAGTGAGATCAAATAATGAAAATGACTAATGAATTAATAAGAGTTTCTTCATAAGCAGGATCTGGTAATTGGATCAAATATCCTTTCCGATGGAGTATTATTTTTCTATGAAATTCCAAACTGTCTCATCAACATAAGTTTCACGACATTTAGTCAAGCCCAGTATTTGTACTTAATCGAACAGGACTTTGCTAACAAAATTCATTACCATATGCACTATGTATGTTAGCAACAGAGACAACATTATCCTTAAATCAAATATATAATCACATTGTTGTGATTTCATCAGGTAAAGGAATTAGGAGACATATTGAATCAAAGACAAAAAGCTATTAAGCTGTAGAAAAATTAACCGGACAGTGACATATATAAAACTCTTATGCAATTTAAGGATGGTATCAGAGATCTGTTGTCAAACATGAAGAAGAAACAGGACAGTGAGTTTTCCTGATCACTGCGTTCATAAGATGAAAAATATAACACCTAACAGGTGTTTAGCTGAGACCTGTACCACAATTGTCCAAGATAAACAGAAGCTTTGAGCTATTCCAACTAAATACAAAGAGTGAAGTAAAATTCAAGACCAACCTCGAGGCCTTCACTATTAAGTGCCATAGATTGTTCCCTTTGACTGGTTAGGTTTCTCTCAGGATTCGTAGACACAGCATTTGCTCGCGAGAAACCTCCATCTTCTTCCCTGGACGTTGTTTCTTGACCTACATAGCCGCTTTTATTTTTTTCCTCAAGCAATGAAGTAGGAGTCATACCCCGCCTCTTTAATTCTTTCATAAACAATGACTCAGGAGGTTCCTCCCCTGAAACCAATTGGAAATTTGGAACATCAAGCTTCAGTGCCCCAATAAGACAGCAACTGACAGGCGAAGTAAATGGCAGTACAATTCACCAATCATCCATCGACCAAAGACTGATATTACAGCTCAAATCTCTAGTAGTATCCATATTCTACAAAAATCAAGTTCAATGGTACAAATATGAACTTCACTCCAAAGCAAATGCTGATGGAATACTTCTGTAACAAAGACCAGAAACGACGAAACCAATAACGGGATGCTAAAAATTTGTCAATCCTTGCTCTTCAATCGAATACATATGCACGTAGATTCACCTAAATATACATCCGTATATTGGCAGGACATGCTCAAACACGTATATTATACGGAATAAGGGTACTCAAAAGTGGGAAAAAAGGTTCATTTAAAGATATCACTGAAAGGAAAATTGCCGCTTTACCATTGCTTTGATTGTCGCTATCTTTGACGTTACAGGAAACGCTAAGCCTCCTTCTGATCAAGATTCTCAAGCTCAATTTCTTGCTTCGGCTTCCAAAATTCTTTCTTCCTGAGTTTCTGGAATCCAGTTCCGAGCACAGAAAACTCCATTTACACGGAAAAACCTGCCTCGATTGAGAAACTGAAAATGGATAAATGCTCGATTTTAATGATATACTATGTAAAGTCGACATTTTTTTTTATTGGAATTTAGTGGAATAGGAAGTTCAGTATAGACTTTTTGAGAAGGAAGAGTAGAATAGTAAGCACTCAATTATGAGAAGTCGTGATTGATTTACCAACGACCGCTATTAGGACTGGTTCCACGGTGAATAACAGAGAGAGATGAGCAAGAAGTGACGAAGACGGTGGGTGACCGTTTACGGCATCACTTAGGCGGCGTATTTTAGAATCTTTCTATTTCTGTTCTCTATTTTGCGCGCCAAATTCGTGGTTGTGGTTTTTCCAGAAGTTCTGAAACATGAGGTGGCGGCTACGAGGACACAAAACTACGTAATTTTCAGGGATAATTTCAGAAACCTCCCCTAAGGTTTCTGACAGTTTCACTTGGTACCCTCAAACTTTTAAAAATCTCACTTGCCTCCCTTACTTTATGCTTTTGGTATCATTTACAACCCAATTTAAAATAAAATATTAAAAAATTCATTTTGGAAAAGTAAATGTAATTTCATTCCAAAATTACCCTTTGTTGCATTCTATTGGGTAAACGTTTGTGGGATATTTGTGTGTGAAGTTTTTTCTTAAAAAAATGTTTTACGTGCACTGACAGTGCAAACACTCTCACGACTTAAATGCATTACTTGTATTCAAAATTTGAATTTCAAGTTAAATTTACATTAGTTGTCATTTGAATAACTGACTGTACATATACTGTTAGTGTTAAAAATATTAGGTGCCATTTGGATTGGTATTTCTTGGAATTTTTTGTAAAAAATATATATTATAACAATTTGATATATATGAAAAAAAATATTATTAGAGCTGAAAGACGAATCAAGTTATTTGATACTCCAATTGAGTTCAACTTGGTAAAAACTCGCTTGAGTTTGGTTTGCCAACTAATCAAGCAAACGTGAGCAATAATTTATGTTTGCTAAATTTTCAAGTGCAACCCGAATTCAGTTCGATTAACATATAAATGAAATTTATATATAAAGAGGTCAAACTATTCAAATTCGACCCGAGTTCCATTCGATACAAGTAGAGGTGTTAATCACAACCCATTTATATTGGCTCATCCAAACCCAACTTATTAATAATTTACCCAAGTCAACCCATTAATTTTAAATGGGTATAAATGGGCACCCATTTATACCCATTTAATTGATGGGTAGTGGTTGATTTGACTCACCCATTTAAAAATAAATACACATTTTATTCAAAATTTTAGTGAGTGATAAGGAGACAAATTTGAATTTTTCTACCAATGTAATAACAATAAAATGCCATTATTTATTATCAAGCACCATGCGAAAAATCTTTAAAAAATAAATAATATTTCAAACGAGATTAATGTGTAGTTGGGTATACCCATACCCATTTATTAAATGGGTATAAATGAGTTGATTCAATTATATCCATTACTCAATTATGATTTACCCAAATCTACCCAAATGACCCATTTTGACACCTATACAAGTTCATCAAGCTCGATTTGAGAAGATAATCAAACATGTTTGAAAAATACAGTGTTCAAATTCTTTAAACTCGTTTTATACCTCCAATTGTAATTGTAAAATGTATTCATATCGAAGATAATAATTTTTTTCTTAGGAAATTACAATCCAAATGATGCCATTGTTTGGATTGCTATTTTCCATCGAAATTTTTTTATTTTTTATAAATATATTTTTTAATCACCTATTTTACTTCACATGCATTAAATTAATACAGTAATTTTTCTACAAAAACTCCTAAAAATAGCACATCCACACGGTTCTGATAATCAAGTGTTAGATATAAGTAACCACCCAAATTATGGGATTTACTGGCTTGAGCTTTGAGCTAGGCCCAAATGTGTAGCTGAATATACCATCTTTGCTTGGATTCTGGTGCGACTCGACGGCAAGTCCAAATTTCGTTGAAATACGTCACTCGGATTACTTTTGCAAGTTATGGGCTTGGTCCAACATTAATTCACGTTGCAAGAGCCAACAGGCGCTTGTGGCGTATTCAATTCCTACGACCCATTTTGACTAGGGACAATCGTTACCAACCGTGAAGTCCTGATTTCACTCTCAAACTCTCCTTATCCTTATTCCCTTGTACCAAAAAAAGGGCCCAAAAAAGAAGAAGAAGAAGAAGAATCTATGAATTTGAACTGCAATTTATTTGCAGATTATATCTCTGCTTTATTTATAATTCCCTAGAAGCTATTTTGGAGAAACAGATCCAAGCTGAGCCTGAATATTTCCATAATCTTTTGGCACGGAAGGAAAAACATTGAATGATTGGAAGAAACACGACCAGCTATAAAATATGCCAACGCTTTAGGAAACTTACCTTGTTTGTACTATAGTTTTTTGATAAAAAATTTTAACCAATCACATTCTTATCTCGTATATATCAAATTATTATAGTACTCCTTTTATTAAAATTTCAAAAAATAGAAATTCAAATTCCAAAAGGGACCTTCCTCACTGCAATTTTGAAGTGTCCTAATTCTCTCGTCAACGCTTTCAACCAGGACAAAAAGCCCTCTTCATCTGTCCTTTCCAGTGGTGTCATACAGCGGCCTTTGACTTTGGGCTCTACCAGGGAAAGAAAAAGGTCGAAACAAAAATAATAGTGGTGGGCTCGGTTCCTCGATTCAATTTGTACACTTCTTGCCTCGTGAAGCACGCGAAAATGCATGGTGATACCTTAATCTTTTTCCGGATGAAATGAAAATTGGATTCATGTAATGTGAGAAAGATTTCTCACCTTAGAGAGAGTTGTCTCGCGTCCTTAGATATTCTCTACCTACTCACCTGTGTCAGTCGGTTTTGGATACAGATACCTTTTTGCTTATAGTCCTTCGAGCTTTTCCTGGGGTATGGCATGGATTACTTTAGCACCGTATACATAATAATACCTTAATCTTTTGTGTACAAGAATATCCATAATCGATTCGAACAACTTGAGGTGTAACAAATCAAAACGTGAAAAATTCTAACTCATAATAATTCAGACATTCTTAGAAATGAATGTGGTTTTTTGATTGCTTTATCACAGCACAATAGCAACTTGTAATCCAAGCAAGCCATGGAATCCTTCATGAATGTGGCAATTGCTATGCTTTTTCCTAGAATCTAGACCGTTGTATAGAGGAAAATGTTGTCTAGGCAACAGTTTTCACCTGAATTGATTGAAACAATGTTTGTGTTGCAGATGATGGAATTATATCCGAAATAACCAAAACTGTATCTCCCTCGTTTATCAGCCCTTTGGTTTTCATTAGGCTGATGGTTTTGTCAGTGTTAGCTTCCATGTCATCTGATAGATCAATGAGAAGGGGAGTAACTCCCCACTGTAAACTCAGAGCCATCCTAGTGCTGCTGTCACTTGTAAATGCAAATATGGGAGGATTTGGCCTGTTTCGAGAGAGGAGACTTGCCATTTGTCCACGCCTTGTATAAACAAAGATGGCATCCAAACCCAGGTTGTTTGCTGCAGAAAAAATTAAAGAGAACATTAAAATAAAAAAATCCCATTTTTAAAGCTTAAAATACAGTCAAAGGAAGAATGACGAAATGAAACTCATGGTTTTGAAATTTTATACACAACGAGTTTTTAGTAAGTGCTGCCCTTGAACTGGTTTCACAAGTGAACATAGATTTTCCAGACTGTCATCCATCAAAATGCTTGTGTGTGTCAGAGTTAAAGACTGGGTTGATCAATGAATTAATTTTGAAAGACAGAATGAAATACCCATTTCAGCTGCACAATTGCAGATCTGCTCAGCAATTCGGTCTGACAAAGATAATCTGAGCTTTGATTGGTTCAGATTATCTTGCATGTTCTCCTCACGGCTCCATGATTCCAATCGACTGCTAGTTGTCCGCAAGACAGAGAGAGCCTTCTGCCCGTAGGAGCCAACAGCAGACTCACCGGATAGCATCAGTGCATCAGCATACTGCCTAACTGCTTCAGAAACATCAGCAACCTACAACATTTTGACATTATCAATGCTTTAGCATGCAACATAATCTTCAACTTTCCCATTTCAAAACATCACTTAGAACACACAAAATGAAGCAAAGAGCGTCCTCCATGATCAACTGCATAAAAGAAGGAATTCATACATATTTATCATCTAAGTAATGCACATGGTGTTCCTAAACATCAACAGATTATGGTACCTCAGCTCTTGTTGGAGTTGGATACTGAATCATTGACTCCAGCAGTTGTGACGCTACAATAGCAGGCTTGTTGAGATGCCGGCAGACTTCAATTATCTTTTCCTGCATTGACGGAATCTGTTCAAGAGGAATCTCAACTCCAAGATCCCCTCTTGCTATCATGACTCCATCAGAAGCTTCAACAAGTTCTTGCAACTTCTGGAGAGATTCCACACATTCTATCTTTGCCAAGACTTTAGCTAATCTGTAATTTAGATGGAACAACACAGTTTCAAACTACAGGAAGACAATCATTATTGTGCCTACATAGCAAGGTTTTGAAAGCTTCAAAAAGGAAATGCTTTCCTTCGTTAAACAATATACACCTATGGCGACAATTTTAACGAAACTGATCAAATTTGCATGTCATAGCTTAACGTATGAAGAGACATTTCAGTTGCAACAAGTACCACACTTTCTACCGAAGACAATATGCAGATCAGTTACTAATAAAATGAGATGATCCTCATGGTTTATGCATGTTTTAACAATGACTAAAACACCTTTTGCCCGATAAGATTCCAAATTTTCGTCTTCAGAAATTAATTCACTCACTTGGCAGACTTGGCGGAAAGGTAGCTCTTCAGATGCCTGATAGCTTCAGCATCCTTGACAAATGATACAGCAATGAAATCAACACCTTCCGAAACTCCAAATTCAATGTCTGACCAATCCTGAAATTATAAACTACAGATTACAGAATAGAACATAAATAACGCCTGTCAAACTAGTGTTTGAAAGAAAGAGGCAAACAATAACTGCATTTTCCTTTTCAAGAAAATAGGATACTTAACGAAGTTATTGCAGGACAGGGACAGAGAATATTGAATGAAGAGACAATAGGATGAGACGGCAATAGCAAGAGAAAAGCCCCAACCCAAAAAAGGGAAAAAACAAATGTAATGCTAATAAAAACGGGAGAACTGGGGAATTGACCTTTGCAGATATAGTTGGAAGTTCGTAATTCCTCCGTACAAGCTTCCCATCCCTCCAAAAGCTCAATTTAGCTCGAGGCAGCAGCAGACCAGAATCTGTGCACTTACATCGCAAATCATTCCCAATCTTTTCAACAACCTCAAAAGTTGCCATTCCTCCATCAATAACAACTTGATCACCTATTTCAATACCTGAAACAGAAACATCAAAATGACCTGAAAAATCTTTTTCCTACTTTCATCCACGTAGCATGAAAGTGCAAGGTAGTCTGGCTAACCTTCAGAAAATCCTTCACTGCTCGCTTGAACAGTAAATGGACGAGAACCATCAAATTTTTCAGCAGTGAAGTGCCAGATGGATCCATCCTAACAATTAATGATTAGATTACCATGAAACTTGCAAAATCTCATAAAAATATTCTGGTATTTTCGTTAAACTACTCTGCCAACTACTCATGATATATTATTATGACAAGATTTGCTATTTTACCTCTGCTTTGACTGAAGAAGGAGCTCCATGGTCAACCACATTTATCTGGCTTCCTTCAGTGTCAATCATCACAGCTACACAATAGCCTTTATCATTCAACTTCTTAATCTTCCTAACAACGTCCAAGTGCCACTCCCTCGTATTGTGGCACATATTTAGCCGTGCCACGTTCATCCCCTCCAATGCCAGCTTCTCCAACTCCTCCAGGGAGCAACAAGCTGGGCCTATCGTGCAGACAAGTTTGGTCTTCCTCAAGCCCATGAATCCTTTCTTCCTTAACTCCCCTTCCGAAACCAAATCAAACCCCAAACTCCCTTCCAATCCCTTCAAATCCCTTGACCCCTCAGCAGTTGCAGTCGATCCTACTTCTATTTGGGCCACTGCTTTCACTCCAATTCTAGCCCCGTGATAATTCTTCAGCTTCAAGGCACTAAAAGAAACTCTTTGACAAGGAATTGAAGCACCATAAACACTCTTCTTCGGTATAACACCCGGTTTTGTCATGATCATCGTCACCTGACTGCACATGGCAGCGTAGTCTCCCGCGAGTGCCATTTTCTTTTCTTGGAATTGTGATCTTGAACTTGTTCGGGGTGAAGAGTTCAAACAAGTTTCAGAGGGATGAAGATGAACGACAATCAATTTAAATAAGAAGAGTCTCTTTCTACTACACTAATTGATGATATTTAAGGTGGGCTACAGTTGAAATCACCGTCAAGGCTCTTTTTCTTCTTTAAGAATTGTATAATATGTTGGACAATGTTTTGAGGTTTACCAAGTCAGCAACAACAACAGTGAGTAGGGTTTAGTGCATGGTTAGAATATTCCGCGGACGACAGAAGAAGGGTTGAATTAAAAACTAGTAGCAGTCTATCAATGTTGTCCCAAGTCCCCTAAGTAACTACTCTGGCTGCTCGCGCTGGTTGCAGCTATTTATACTAAGGTTTGAAGTCTAAGCACATTTAAAGCTTGGAGTCCAAGTATTACTATTGTACGGTAGCACTCCGAATTTAACGGTCAACAACCTTCTCCGATGGCAGGTCCCTAATGCTTCTCGAACGTCAAATGACGGGGGATGAAAAATGAAATCTTTTAAGGTCTATCTAACGGTGTACAAGTTTCAGGTGTTGATATTTTTGAAAAATAAAAAATTAGATAGTAAAACTATGTAAATTGAATATAGAAACATAATTATCAGTATATGCATTTATATAGTATGGTGTATTAGGTGTGCTTTTAAGTGTTGTATCATTTTGAGACTTGGATCAGTCCTTTGCCTCATTTTTTTTATGGCTTCTACTGTCACTATATTTTGAACTTTTAAAACATCTAAAATTCATCTAACTTATCATGTATATAAACATACTAATAATTCTTATCTTCCTTGCGTTTACATACGTTCTCTATTTAATTTTACTTACCCTCATTTGTAACATTAAGGAATATCCATGATCTCCTCCCCGAGTGGTATGATGTTTCCTTTATAGAACTGTTTTAAGTACAATATCCAAGTTCTTGAAAAAGGAAGGGTGAAAATCAAAATTTTCATATATTGATATTAACATAACAGAACACTCACTAACATCAAGTTTAGCGGTTCCCCAGTACGTCACCTAGTATTCTAATCACTGATCAAATTCAGGGTATGGGGATAATGTTCCTCTTCCATGCAATAATAAGCTTCCAAAATCATGAAACGCCTGAAAAATAATTAATTATCTCTTCACTTTCAACTAGGTAAAAGCATTTTTTGATAGTCAGTCTATTGGGAAATTTTTATGGTTCGCATGAATATATTTGTCGGTCTGATGTTTAGGGTCACAAGTTCAAGTCCAACACGAAAACTGGTTCCAAATCTCAGCGGAAGTTTTTTTTGTTTAATCTTTATTTTCGAAGCTTTCATTATTGTATTCCAAATGTGAAGATCCCGTCTGATTTTTTGCTTAATGTATCCATCATTTTCATTATGTATTTCAAGGCCTGATATTAGATCATATCACACGAATGAATGATTATTTTTAAGCTACTTGTGTGCACAATTAGTCGCGCTTGGTCTGACATCAATGAAATCGTAGCAAGTGGAAGTAAATGGATATGTTGACATTTAGTTTATTTCATCTAAAATTAGAAAAATGAGAAGAAACACAGCATAGATTACTTTTGACTGTCCCAAAAAGCTCACTTGAAATTCTTAGAGTCTGTATGGCTTCTATTTTTCGAAAGTTTTTATAGAAAAATACATTGTAACGCTTATAATTATTTGGACATTTCTGTAAAAAAAAAATACACTGTAATATTTTTTAAAGGTGTGATTTATGAGATGCAAAAAGATAATTGAGAAATGAGATAAATAATATTCCCATGAAAGCCAAAATATTTTCCGCCCAAAAAAAAAAAAAAAAAGCTTTCCAACGAGGCTATTAGTTTTTGCCTCCGCTTGATTTTGACTTGTATACCAAAAATATTAAAAGAGCTTAATAATTTAGGACATGTTTTCGCTTGTTCAGTTACAGCACATTGTTCTGGGCTGTCCACAGAAATTGCAAGGCCAGTCCATTCATAAATCTGCTCTTTTGGACATTTTAAGGGCTGCGTCCACGGAAATCTCCTTAAATGGTTTTTTAAGTGCTTCACGAGTTCCTTGCCAGATACCAGCATTTTTCCCATTGTCAGGTTCAGGACTCAAAATCTGTGCTTAATGATTAGGGATGAGAATAGTGTAAGAATGGGAGGGAGGATTTAAAAAAAGAAAAAGAAAAAAAAGCAACTACTTGATACTTTTTCATCTGTCCAGAATAATTATCAAATTATTGTAAACCAATAATTTAGCATGGATGCGTATACTATAATTTGTTGGCCAATTGTTAAGCTGACAAAAGTTGCAATTCGGCCTTGCCAAGAGGTAACGAATTGTATAAACTTCCACAAGGATAATCGGTATTTCTTAATATGAATTGCTTACATAGCAATTCTTAACCTGGCTTCGTGCTATTCGAACCCAAAAATGTTGACGTACTACTCTATTTCGATGCGATTTTTTAATTACTCATTTTTGAATGAAGTTTAAGAAAAATCAGCATTACGAATATTAAAAATGGCACTCACTCATTTTACATAATCTAGCATCATCCGTGACTCATTCATACGGTGATGATCAAGTTTGATTTCCATATCTAGTACATTATTCAAACGTTAATCATTGATTTAGTCTGCATGAGAGCGCCCCTGTTGATATGAGAATTACAAACCATGCATTTAACCTCATATATATTTATTAAAAACATATGGTAATATTTGTTTGAAGAATCAATTATTTACTTGCATCACAGACATGTTTTTAAATGTCTGGTTATTTCAAATGCATCATATGACCAACCGAAAAAAAAAAAGTGTTCCATTTGGACTGTGTGTTTTTGACAAAGAAAAATTTTAAACAAAATTTTATAGCACATTTTTCATTTATCCTTTTCACCTCACATAGCACAACATATACATTTAAAAACTCTAAAATGTTGCGATCAAAATAGACTCTAAATTATTGTTTAAGATATCATAAACTTTGTAATGAAAGACATCAAGTAAAACAATTATAGACTCGTATTGCTACAGTACTTTATAAAATTGTAGTGTGTGTAAAATGAAAAAATAGTTAGAAATTGTATAGATAGAATATTCACAAAAGTCGTAAAAAATTTATCGTATTTTTCTTCAAAAATATTTTTTAAAAATGTTCTTCTATTCAAACACATACTATAAAGTACCACTACTAAATACTAAAAATGTCAACGGTCCCCACCCACTTTCATGCTTCATGGCTCAAAGGAAAGAAGACTTGGAAAAGGAGGAGAGGAAGGCAAGTGGAAAGATGAAGGGCAGAAATGTAAAAGAAGAAGGGCACTTCATTAGGAACTACGGAATCTTCTCTGCTCAGGAGTGTGTGATGTGTTAGTAGCAGTGAGCGGATTAGATTAGCAGATTCACTCCTCCTCTCTCTTTCTAAGTTTTACATACACTAATCCTATCCCTCTTTGCCTTTTATTCTCCCCTCTGCTACCCAAGCAAAAAAGGATTAATGCATAAAAACAATTCCGGATTTTGGGTTAATATTTTGATGAAACAATAATAATACCACCGAGATTCTCTGTTTAAGCTCTCGTGTGCCATATATATATATACGTGCAAGCAGATTTCATCGAGAAGAACGGCCAAATTCAAAGCCGATACACCAGATTTTTCCTTTATTAATCGAGGCAGGGCAACGATTATAGGCGGCGTCTTTTTTTGTTTAAGTGAAATTTTGGAATTGGAATCTTTTTTTTTTTTTTCCGCTTTGATTGGGTGATATTAATGAGGCTGAACGGAGAGATTTCAATTGCAAACATTGACGATGACGACGACGGCGACGGAGAGAAGAAAAAGAACGAACTAGGTTTGATTAGGTCGGAGACGCCGGCACCGCCACCCACGAGACTCGTCGTCGGCTACGCTCTCACGTCCAAGAAGAGGCAGAGCTTCTTACAGCCCAACCTTCTTGCATTAGCTCGGTATAGAATCCTTCCCGTTCATTACTTCCGATCAAATGCATTTGATTGTCTTGTATATATTTTGACCTTTTTTTTTTTCCCTATTCTTCACAAGAATTGGTAGCTCAGCCTCTGTAATTTCTTTTTCAGGCATTTCGAGTTCTTGTTGTACTTAATTCGATAAGTATCTTTAATCAGGCATTATGTGCTGGTGCTCGGTCGAATTTTCAGTCACACAATCTGTATCAGATAAATGATTATGTCATTTCATAAATTTTATGATTATCGTGCTTCAAGTTATTGCTTAAAAATCTTTAAGTAAAACAATTTGGTTGGGCTTTTAGATTGCAGATTTTTAGTTTTCATTTACTGTAGTTTCTACTGGTTATTTTTAGGCTCTACTATTCATTATTCTGTCAATTATCATGGGACAAAGTAAATATTGACTAGTTTTGCCTTTTTCTGTCAAGTGATTGAATTATAGAAAGAGTTGTATCAACTACCCTTTTTTTTTTTTTTAAAGTTTTATCTGGATCAGCAAATTGCAGTAATCGGGGTCTGTGTCAAAGGTGGTAAAATTATTGCGCATGGGACTGTAATAGGAAGGAGTTTTGTTTGTTTGACCTTTCCTGTTAAACGTGGTATCTGGAATCTTTTTTCTGTTCTTCTAGTTGTTATTCTGGGGAATATTCCTTGATATATGCTTTGACAATGGAATTTGTTTTAATGATGATTTGTTCTAAGTCAATACACCATACTTCCTCATTGCTTGTGACGGTCACTGTCAATGCTTGTCCCCACTGCCTTATCTGGGAATTCATTTGCATCATGTCCCTGTTCATTTTTTCCCCTTTTTTCTTTTGCTCAGTTTACTGGATATTAATTTAGTTACTAGCCTTCCTGGTTTTAGAATTTTAGAAATAGAATATTTTTATCAGAGTGATGTTTTAGGATATTAACGTGTTAATCTCTGTTTTGCATTTGGTTTTTCATGCTAATATGAATGTAAAGTAATTTGTAATTAGTTTGACATGTAAACTCTTTAATAATTTCAAATAAAGATGGGCATTTAATTTGTTCAATAAAATGTTGTGTGTTTTCTAATAAAGTGGTTAAAGTGGTTTTCTTTCTTTTCTCTGGCTTGACTCTTTATTTTTTTGTGTTTCTGGAGACAAATATATATGGAGATGCACAGAATGACTGACACATTTGTTCATGCATATGTCCTTTCTTCACTAGCATATTCTTATTTGGTCCTGTTTGTCATTCTTCCTCTTTGTGTATGAAAGTTTGCTGTCATTTGTTGGGGTCTCATAGGAGTTGTTTAAGAAGATAATTTTTACATAGCTCAAACTTATATGCTTTTTGTTTTTATGGTGCAGAAGTAAAGGAATTTTGTTTATTGCTATTGATTTAAAGCAGCCATTATCAGATCAAGGTCCATTTGATGTTGTTCTGCACAAGGTCAGTCCAAAATTGCTTTCTGAGATCTTCATTCTGCACGTTCGTGAGTCTCGTTTTGTAGCATCACTGATCCTTTTCCTCAATCTTGAGCCTAAACTGTTTAATCTCAACATAATATTTTTAACCTCCTCTTTTTTGTGGATATATTACAGATTGACTATTAAAATCTAGTTCTAAATTTTATACTTTATGTTTACTATTTTAAGGTAATCATGTCTCATTGCTCCAACAAATTTATATTGTTGTCATGAATTTCTTTTGGTGTTAAATATTATCATGAAATGTCAATTTTCGCATTGGAAGAATACAATAGTTGCAAAATGTGTGTGGTATGTCAATTCAGATACCTAGAAGCAATAGTCGTTTGTGCATGTGCTGCTGTATTAGGTTGTGAATGGGATGTATATTGAATTTCAGGGAGCAAAATATAAATTGACACTAAGTAGGCAAGGGTAATGGATTTAAATTTTCTTTTCCCTTGTATTATAAAGCACTTGAGTTTTCATCTTTTGTTGGTTGGTGGATTGTATTTGTCCACTAAGCACCTAATAAAATTGTTTTTATTTCTAGTTGACAGGAAAGGAATGGAGCCAGATGATTGAGGTTCGTGCTCTTAAACTATAAGATTGTCTTTATGGATCATATATCTTTGCAGTAAGCTCCATCAAATTGTGAGTTGCTGTATATACTCGCACTAGTTTTTGAATACAATTCTCATTAATTCATGCAGAAATTGGATGTGACAGATTGTGCTGGTTGAACAATACTTATCATCCGAGCTTCAAAATATTTTTTTTTCTTACATAATTTGCAAAACCTCTGCTCTATTTATTATGAATCATGATCAATAGCTTGACATTGGACTTCAAATGAGGTTTACTTGCTGAGAATTAGATAACTTGTTTGGTACTCTTGAACATGGTTGTGGGTCTAAGATATGCTTCTCATCTGTCCAGGGTTCTTCCTGGCTTCATTCTTGTTTTATGGTTGTTTTACTTACCTAGGCATGGTCTGAAATTGAACTTTGATTTCATGTTATGTTTCTGTTTTCTTTCAACTTATTTTCTGGAATCAAACTATGTAGTTTGGTGTCCATGATATGTTTTGACTGCAAGTGTTGTGTGCATTAGAGGTCGTCTTTTGTGTGTGCATCTTTCATGATGCTTAACCTCTGCACACTTTTGTGTCTTTGCTGCATTTCATTTTCTCAGTACTTGTGGGAAACGTAGAAGTAGGCACATAAATTTCTTATGCGAGGTAATTAGATGAATAAAAGAAAAAGGACAAAAGAATAATGGAAATCTACTTGTTGAAATTGATCTTAAGTTGCTACTTTGTGAACAATAATAAAAGAATACCCAACAATAATTTAAAACCCCAAAGATATTAACCTAACAATAGAAATGGTATAGCTGTTCTGGACCACCTCTGCATATTTTGAGCAACATCCAAATTTAGTTTAATAGCTTATATTTATCTCCGCAGACATTATGTAATAGTCTCTCTGTCTCTCTCTCTCTCTATGCGTGTGTGTGTGTGTGTCAAATTTGTACATATGTATGTATATGTATCTGGTTTCCGAATATTCTTTTGGCCATGGTTTCTTGCCTGGATGGAGGATGAGGAAGAACACATCGTGGTGTTTTCACCTCACAAATAACCCATTTGACCAAAATGCTTATTTACCATTGCTTCTCAATTTACACTATTGAAATTAATGCGCAAGTGAGAAATCAATTGGCTGTTCAACCAACAGCTAAGAGTTTTCTGTCGGGTAACATTCGAGGGGGACAATGGGTCCTTTTGGAGAATAGGCTTCTCATTGTAATTAGTAAAATGTAACCTGTCCTGTCATCTCCTTTAGCAAATATGTATCCACTTTACTTTATTAACTGGGCATTTCATTCACATCACCATTTTCTTTCTTTTGTAGGATTATGGGCAAAAGAATCCCAATGTTACTGTCTTAGATCCTCCTGATGCTATAGAGCATGTAAACAATCGTCAGTCCATGCTGCAGGACGTTGCTGATCTAAACTTACCTGATTGTTATGGTACCTGTAAATTACTGATTTGCATGTGCTTTTTCCTTCTGTCCTTGGCTGTCCCTCTGTTATGCATTTTTGCACAAGTGTGGTCATGCTTTCATGATTTCTAGACGTCGCTGATGTGTATTTGGCGTTCAATTACTTCAAGCTAACTGTGAATTGGTGTTTGGCCCTTAAATTGCTTATAGGCAGAGTCACTGTTCCAAGGCAGCTGGTTTTCACAACAGATCCATCATCTATTCCACATGAGGTTACGAGAGAAGGTCTTAGACTTCCCTTAGGTAAAGTTGCAGTGTTCTGTCTTCTTTTCTCACTTTGCTTTTTGGAGGGTAGTTGAATTATTTGGGTGCTTTGTTTTTCTCTTGCTTGTGGATGATGAGCTGGAAGATTCTAGCTTTGTTCTTGAATGATCAAGTTGCTCTCTAGCTCTTGAGTTTCTTCAAAACACATTAAAAATTAGGAGAATATGAACAGGTTTGAGTGTTAAAACGGGGTATTAGTGATGACATTCACATGGGTAATGAGAATTTTTTGTCAACTTGGGAACTGGCACCTATACTATCACCTATTTCTTTGAAATACTCCCAGAATACCCCTGTTTTTTTGCCACTTTGAGATGGCTCTTGGTATGAGAGTATTCCATTTCTTTTATCAAAATATAAAATTGGAAGTGCTTCAGACTAATGCATTTTCAGAAAGAGGAATATTATGCCAATATGGTGATACATGATCTTTGAGGAGTAATAGTGGTCAATTTTTGTTACAACAAGAAAATAAAATGTGGTCAATAATAATGAGATATATGGAGTAGTAGTTACTAAGAACCATGCTTGCAGTCTGAGTTGATTTGTAATCTTTTAACACTTTTTTACTGTTTTCCGTGATAACTTCCAATACATTGCACTTATGGTAGCTGTTTTAATGTAATCTCCCCACAGAGAAAGGTGCTTTTGGTTATAAATAATTCTGTTGTTATCTAAGTTTGACTAAAGCATTGTCAACTTTGCTTTCCTTGTTTCAGTTGCAAAACCTTTGGTAGTGGATGGAAGTGCAAAGTCTCATGAACTTTTTCTTGCATATGACAAAGTTTCTCTTGCTAAACTTGAGCCGCCTTTGGTATTACAGGAGTTCGTTAATCATGGTATTCATGTTTTTAAGGGCATAATCCTAATACTTATTCTACTGATGCTATCATTAATTTATCTGTACATTCAAGCAATTTTTGATCTATTGTAGGTGGTGTTCTCTTTAAAGTGTATGTTATTGGAGAATTCATAAAAGTTGTCAGGCGCTTCTCTCTACCTGATGTGTGTAAACGTGAACTGTCAAAAATTGCTGGTGTATTCCCTTTTCCAAGAGTTTCATGTGCTTCAGCTTCTGCAGATGGCGCTGATCTGGACCCAAAGGTTGCTGGTGAGTGGCGAGCTCTTATAGTTATCGTAAATGTTGATTTTTAATATTGATGAGTTCAATTTGCATTATGGTGCTTAAAAACATGTGGCATGAGATCTCCTGGTTGTGTTCAAGTGACATTTGTGCTTAAAAGCACATCTGGCTTGAGATCTCTTGGTTATCCCAAACTTTTCTATACAGATATTATTCGACTAGTCATCTATGAGGAATAATCAATTGAACAAAAACTCAAAAAGTAGAAGAATAATTCCATATGCCAAAACTTTGGTGCATTCTTCTCTCTGGCTAGGAATGCAGCACTTTTCACTGCATGAGTGAAGATCTTTTGTTTGTCTGTGTCAAGTGATATTTCGCTTTAGGCTAACTAAATGAGTGATGTATGTTTAAAAGGTTGATTTTTTGGCCAGGCATGGTTTTTGCCATACATTTTTTTTGTTAACATTAACTAATTGTTCTGTGAAGAACCCCCTCCAAGTCCTTTGCTCGAGATGCTTGCAAGAGAGCTTCGCCTTCGATTGGTAACTTTCTTTTCTTTACTCTTGTTTTTGGTATGTTATTCTTGCCTGTACTTCTTTGTTGTGCCACATACCTTATCTGTCTGTCATCCAGGGTCTCCAGCTGTTCAACATAGACATGATACGGGAGTATGGGACAAGCGATCTGTATTATGTAATCGATATCAACTACTTCCCGGGCAAGTCCAGAAACTTTTGTTACTTTGCCTTGTTCATGAATGGCCCCCCTCTGTGCGTGCATGTGTGTTTTTCCCTGGTCGGAGGGGGGTGGGTGTGGGGCTGGGATCACATGTAGAAAAAAAAATCCAAGTATGCATTCTCCTATGGTTCCAGTTGTATATTTGGTAAATAATACCTTTTTGGAAAACTATTAAAATATCAATAATGCATGGCAGTATCTTGCTTGCCTTTGGTTCATACTGCCATTCTATTCCAAAATCCTCGATTAATTTGCTCAAGTATCTGCATCTTCATGAACCTTCCTGCTTACATAAATGTTTTGGTTCTTCACTTTTTATTTACTTGTAATAAAAACTATTCATGAATTTTGTGAGTCAATGTGTTTTGATATTCTAGTGTAAGAATGACTACTTATTAATCTAGTTCCTTCAACTTAATTGAAAGCTGAAAGCTAAAGATTAAATTCCTCTATGCAGTCCTCCTGGATGTGCTGTGGTATTAGTTTCTTCTTTTTACAGTTTATCCTCTGAATATTGGTCAAAGTTTTTTGACCATGTGTACGTTCCTTTTACATGATGGCATAGTTCTTTCGATGACCATGTAGTGACATAGACTGGATTAGTTATTCTTCATGGCTTTAAGAGTTTTCATAAATGAATATAATTTGATCCTAATGCCTGATCATATTTTGCCTTGAATTTGCTATACACACAAACACATGCTTGTGGTTGCTAAACAAGCATTTGATAACTCGTGCAGGGTATGGTAAGATGCCTGATTATGAGCATATATTTACAGAATTTCTTCTCAGCCTTGGGCAAAGCACATACGAGAAGGTACTTCTAGCATAGATGTTATACATGTATAATTCTCAAGGGTGCTAATTCTTCAAGTTACTGGTGACGAGAGCGATCTCCACAAATTGTTTCACCATGCACGAAATGACAGACATGCCGTGTCCTTTGTTAATGGATCTGTCATTTTTTTAAACCAGGAAATAGGTTGTACATTCTCTTAAATTATCGAAATAAGGAATATTTTGCTGTAAATATTGAGTTTATATTTTCCGGATGAGTTCTATTTCGATTCGTTGTCATACCGCCTTTTGCATGTAGTCAACAATAAATGGAGGTAGAATTTCCAGAGCAATCTACTGGAAGCCAACTGATTTGGCACTTGCAACGATCGAGAGATGCTATGAATGGTCTGATGACCTTGCACCTTTCCGGATCAAGGGTTTTTCCACATCTTACCCGAACGTGGGAGGGTAAACATGTTCAGTTTACGATGAATGAGATTCAGAAATACTATTTCACCACCATTAAGTTTTCTCCGATCAAACGACTGTTTTTGGGTACTTACAAGAAAATTTTGTTCAACTGTGTGTAAAAGATAAAAGAGTAGCGCATTTAAAACCGCTCCATGCACATGGAAGGATGGAAAAGATTCCGCCTCTGTCAGAGTTTCATATATATATATATATATATATATTGATACATGCAACTTATTTACAAAAAGTAGACGAAAATAATTACAACATGACCTCTTCCTATGTCCTACAACATTTTGGCTGCTTTCCCTACCTTCAATGTATTAGATGTTAACTACAGTTTAACTTTATTACATGCAGTGCACTATATACAAGAATTACTACAATCATATCAAAGAAAACGGGGAAGTTGACCAGGTCTGCAAAAGTTTGGGCTATACACGAAACTATCTACAGGTACAAGTGATCTTCAATTTACCAGAAAGGACACCACCTGAAACAGTCAAAACAGCTCGTTAGAAAAATGACACAAATATAACATATATTCACTTATTAACTCCACCTTAATTTTTTTTTTCCTTTTTTTTTTTTTTTACCTCCCACTCCTTCCCACACCCTTATCACCCCCAACTGCTGGGCTCAAGTTTCAAATCCTGACCCTGGCAGTGGGGAAGAACTCTAAAAGCCCTGCCCTAGCAGCTGGGCTAACCCCAGTAATTGCTTCAATTAAAACTTAAGATGGATATTTTTTATGAATAGGATCCCAGGTTACTATTGAATCTAGCTAAATTATCACTAGCAAGCAACTAACAAATAACAAAAAGCTAATGACTAGCCTAGCCATAGTGATGTCCAAAGGTTAAGCTATTGATGGCATTTCTTGCTTGTAGATGCTTTATTTACTTGTCTTAAAGGGTGGAAGCTAATTGCAAATTTAATATATATATCAGCATGCATTAAAGGCACTGGTTTGTTATTTCAAAGCAATATAACAATAATTTTCCGCTTCCTTTCTTGGCACATCTAGGAAAGTGTCCCAGCAAAGAAAGATGGCGGAAATTTAGGTTCAGAAACCATACCCAACATAATTCTGGCACAAATTTTCATGAGACGTTGCTTGGAGAATGAGTTTCTGAACTTGAAGTTTTACAGACAAACCATGTTCAGGTTCACGAGTGTCACCAGAAACTAAGGTACTGTGATCCAGCACATGTTGAATGGAGCTGTTTGACACTGGAGAACAGTTAGAAAAATCACGTCCAGTAAGTTTGTTACTCATCCGAGCCATAACAACAACAGCACGTTCATTTAAAACCTCATTAGCATCTCCAAGTTGATTGACAGCCTACAATTCCACATTAAAGTCATTAGTGAAAAAGCATACATAGAGAAATTTTGGGTAAAGAAATAACCAAAACCTGAAGGAGTTCTCGCTCTCGAGCACCCCGCAAAGGGTGCAGGAGTTCCCTGTTTGCGGCAGATTCATCACTATTGACAACAGCAGCAAGATGTGCGCTTGCAAGAGCCGACATTTGGGGGACTTCATTGAAGTTGAAAAGACGCCAATTTATAAGAGGATCGTGAACAAAGGCCTGCAAAGCATTAGCTAATAGTTATTATTATTATTATTTTGCACATACATAAATTTCTGGTTTCCTTTCCTTCAACAGACAAAAGATACATGAGAAAGAAGCCAAAGAAACATAGCTATTGAAATGGTGGGAAGAAGAAAACTTAGTAAACCACCACCCTCCCAAAAAGGGGAAAAAGTTCTGAGCAAATCCCATTCCAACTGGGACGATGTATGGAAAGTAAGATGCAAAAAAGCAGGTTCAATTTCTGTACCTCCATCATTGCCATAACGCTATCTTTGTTTGTTCGGAGAACTTGCATGACATTTTCACAAGTTGACCGAAAGTTTCCCTCAATACCACTAACTTCCATTGCTTTAACCAGCATTCTTGTGAGGCGGAAAGGAACCTATATCAGAATCCTTATGTAAGGAAGCTGTACGAGCTTCATTCAATTGGAGCACAGAATAAAGCAAGATTGACTATGGCAGAAAAAATTTTAGATTGGCTAACCTTTTCAGGGAATTTTTCTCTATTCATTGAAGCTTCAAAGCAATCTCCGAAGTCAATGTGCAATATCTTCCCACTGACAACCAATACAAGTAAGTACATGCAGAACCAAATGAACACTTCAACAAACGCACCAAATTACCTGTAGCGATGCAGCATAAGGTTACTAGGATGTCGATCGCCTAAACCAAGTAGGTAACCAACCTGAAAAATGTGAAAAATCATTCAGTAGCTCTTACTTCTTAGAAACAGTGAGTATTTGAAGGCAAAAGCTCCACAGATTTTTTGCTAAACCACAGTAGGATTCATGGATCATTCAATGTGACAGGAGCAAACATCAAATAAGAGGGTTCAAGGCTTCAGTCATGTTTATTGAACTAAAATGGATAAAGAAAGGAGAGGGCAAGTGATTTTAGTCAGCTAGTGTAGCATGATATAGATGGTATATAAAAGAAGCTGGAAAGACTACTTATACAAAAAGTGATTATTGAAATTTCCAAATCAATTTAAAAATGTGATGTAGAGCCGTTAAGAAAATAACTCTAGCATGGATCATGACCAACTATATAGTGGCACAGCATGATGTAGCATGCTGAATGAATTCATTCTCATTCAATGTATGGTCTCGCATCCATGTCCAATGAGTTGGCATCTCTAATTGCTCACCACTTGCTTATCAACAGGAATAAAGTCACAAAAATCTAGAGATACCATGAAAGAGAATCAGTCAATCATTCAGCAAACTGTCACAACTATGCTGAAAGTTTATGCAGACACAGATGTCTCAAGATGTAAATGGCACGACAGTGGTGTTATTCAAATTTACCACAAATAATTCTGGAACCATTTATATGGAATGAACTAACTCATGGCCTCACTTGGAAATGAATTTAATAAAGCAAAGTTTAAGAGGAGTATGTACCATGCTCATAACAGCTAAACTTCTAGTATAATTTGTCCTTCTGTCCAGCCAAACTTCGGATGTGCGACTCTTCAACCAGAGTACCTATAAAAATGCATTTATCATCTTCAGACAACTACTACTTGGATATGTATCAATTGCATGTCTGAGTGAGAGACAGAGTAGAGTACAGAGGGAGGGAGAAGGGAGAGGGAAGAAGAAGCAGAAGAGGAGGCTGCTACAATTTTCTTGGTATTACTTACTCGTGATAGGTCATTTCCTTCTGTATTCTGCAGAGCATACTCAAACACCTCTACTTTTGCTATAAGTGGCAAGTGATCATAATCAGGAGCAAAACTAAGCATTAGTTTGTGCTCCTGATTTAGGGTGATCTATGAAGTCAGAAATTCAGACATCAGACACAAACACCACACAGAGAAAGGAACAGGAAGGGAACAACCAAATAACTTAAAACAAACCTTGCGAGCATCTCTGTACTCCCGAATCAGATGGTGCAGTGTGTCACAATTTGGAACCCATTCTATCAGCCCACTGTTTGGAGATAATGGAATGACATCATATCTTTTGATAGAAAGATCTTTTTCTGCAGTCTTTCTAGAATTCTCCAAGAGTGTGTTCACCAAACCAAAGAGCTGGTAAACATGTAAAAGCTTAGAATCTCCAGACTTCAAATATGATTAAGAAAAGAATAAAGTCTGGTAACCATTTCAATTTAAACCATCAAACTCATAGAACTAGGAAACCTGAGCAAAAAACATCAGAATGAGCAAAAGAGGCACAAAATCTTTAAAGCAATTACGAACCTGCATGACACGTTCATCTTGACGTAGATCTTCATGCCCCTTGAGCAAGAAAGCATAATCTTCTCCATCACTACCATGAATTGTCAATTTCCGGGGACGTTGTTTGGATGTTATAACCACCAGCTGGTCCACAAATGAGGCTATGGTAACCACTGGTGAATCTGAAGGAATAGATTTGTGACAAGTTACCACATTTCAGCACAAACACTGAAGATTAATGCTTTTATGCATTTGAAGTGAGCATTTTAGATTTACCAGCTCGATAGGTCCCAGGAATAGCCAGCTCCAAGTTTCGGCATTCCAATAGCTCTGGAGAAACAGACTGGTTCCCAAAATAGAAGATAAACTACTATGAGGAGATACAAAATAGAAAAATCATAAGCATAACAAAGTCTGTTCCTTGCCTGCAAATCCAGGGTGGTAAGAGATTGAAGTTGCTTATCTATCCTCCGGAATACATGATAATACAGATCCCAAGCCTGACATGTAATCGTTTTGCATTGATCAGAGTCCATGCAAAATAGTTGTAACCCTTACGCTGGGCAGAGGACAGTCAAAAATGCAGACAAAAAATGCATATTATACAGATCAAGACAACTGCCCCTTCATATATAGAGGGATCCCCAATCGTGACACATTGCAATAGCAAAAATAAAGAATCTATTCCTTTAAAAACAACAAAACTGAATGATCAATAAAAAGCATCCAGTGTCAATTAGACTTCTCTATAAACAAAGGTGAGAGAAGATTCTCAATTAAACCAGTCAGAAATTGCACAAGTACATGATGACTACAGAGAAATTACAAAGTAAAAATTCTAGCATGTAGGAAGAAACAGGTTGGGATAACAAGGCCTATATGTGGCACCGCAAAGTCACAATAATAGGCTGATAAACTATTTTCCGGTACAATACTGAATTCAACTGATACCTGAGTAAGTTCTGCATCTTTTCCGGTTCTCCTATATTTCATGCAGCACTCATAGGCCTCCAATAATTCATGGCGGTATGCCTGTAAACAACAAACATCAAGTCTAAGTACAGAATTGGCGGAATCTGTGAAAGCTCTATCAAGCCTACTGCACAGGATTATTCTTGTTTAAACCACTTCCTCGTATTCTGTCCAGGTAAACATGGAGACATTACAGCAGAAGTTGGATGTTTAAAGACATCAAATCCTTCCAAGAAGATGTACAAGAATAAAATTTTCCAAAATTGAACTAGCACAATGCCCAAGAAGAGTTCAGACAAAATAATCAAATTACATGGGAGGGACTTCAAAAAGTATATCCATGATTTAAATGTAGGCCATGTCTATGAAAGTAAAGCATTCTGTGCAAAGCTGGAACAACTATAAGAGAATGTCAGCAAAATCAAAAAACTAAAATTCACCTGAATGAAAGCTTTTTCTTTTGCAGTGGTGTCATTCCTCATAGCCCCTTCCTCAAGCATTTCATGCAATGGCTCTAACACCTTTAGCATCCCCTCAATGTTATGCTCACCAAAATACAAACGGCTAGCCTCTTCCAATGCTTCATGCCACATTTCATGCCAAAGTATTGCCACTCTGATCAACTCCTTGGACACAAGTTGTGCCTTACAGAAAATCAAACTAGTCAGATCAAGATAACAAATGCCACAAAAAGATTATCATTCTGATCACCATTTTAACCTGGTCCACCAGCACACCACTATGCTGTCGAACTTTGTCCACAACTTCTTGAGCTGCAGCTCTACGTAAATTGCTAATTGATTTACACGCCACAAGAAGTGGATACATAAGAGCCTGAAATACAATTATAAGATGTGAAAAGGTCAAATTTTTGAAAACAGAAAAGGAAAATGCAATAGAAAATCCAGTAACGAACACAGAAGGAAAGGAGATGTATAAATCTACTAATCTGATATGGCATTGATAATGGAAAAACTTGTTCCACAAAAAGCATGAAAATGACAAGCAAATAACTCAAGGTGCCATGGAAAGGCTGGATGCCAACCTGTGGATGGCTCTGTCCAATTCGTACTAGCAGTGATTGTATCAACTCACGGACAGCATGATTATTTGAATGTATCCTAGCAATTATTTGGGGCAAAACAACCAACCAGGTGTTGATGTTAACATGTGTGAATCCTTTCTGCAATGCCATTTGAACCTCTGAAGTTGCTCCATAGTTGAACCACAGAGTGAGAAGACGCAGAATATCCTGCAATGCGATGAATGATAAACACTTAATGTGTATGTGTGACGGCAGAGGTATCAATCACAGAGTTTAGGACAAAGAAATGAAACAGATCAAAACACTTGTGGAAAATGGAAAATATAACCCTATCAATATCAGTAAGGCTGCTTGGCCTTGGATAAACTCTGGTGAATACTAAGCACAAGATGAAACAGTAAGTATATCATGAAGCTTAAATAACTTGTACAACATACACTGAACAACCAAGTCGAAACCACAACACACATACGAAAGGTCAGTACTTTCCATCCTCCTACTGCCCAAACATAAAGCTCCAACTAATCAATATGAAGAGCATTCATGGGAAAAGAAGATAAAATGTACTCAACCAAGTCCCACATTCAAAACAATAGGTTCTAGTAAGGTAACTCAGCCACTTAATGTCTCTGTTTCATAAAAGACATCAACTATGCTGATCTCACATTCTCAAATTACTGGAAGTTTTGGCAAAGTAATCCAAAATATGCTTGAAATTGCAGAGTATTTAGATTGACATGTCACCTGTAAACTATCATCTACTCCCTTAGCATGCGCTGCACAAGCTATGGAGTGAAAATATCCATTAACTGCAGCAACAACAAATTGAGCAGCTATGCTTGGGAAGCCTCTCAACGTGTAATGAGACATCACAGCTGTATTGAAGAGTGCCCATGTATGCCATGCTTTTGCCCACTTTGTAGCACAATGAGTAGCATTCCGGAATGCACTAAGAATTTCTGAAATCAAGTACAATAATGGCAAGGAAGAGTACACTGTCAAAAGTGTCTTTTAAGGCAAACCTGAGTATTTGGTATGCATAGAAAGATAAGAAGAGTAAGAGAAAGAACCTTGTATAGAGTCATCATCTAAACCAGGAGAAAGTGCCCACTGCCAACTTCCAAGTTTTAGATACACACGGGCAAGGAGTGGTACGTTTGAATTGCTGATTGAGCTAGTCTGACTGGCAGGTTGAAGATTTGGTGTTCTTGTAAGATCCATAGCCAACTCCTGCATCAGACCATGAAGAAAATGCAAACACAAGTAAATAGTATATAAAAGAGCAGCATGTAGTTTGTGCTTGACTACCAGTAGTTCTTCATACCTGCAACCTGGAAAAGGCTTCCTTGCGTTTATGATCCTCCCCAAGTGACCACTGATATTTCAAATATGCTAGCACCACTTGAGGAGGTCCATGCACGCGTACAGTTTCAGTGGCTGTTTCAGGATCAAACTACAGGAACAAGAGTCAGATACTTTTAAGCGCAAATAACAGACAGAAAAACTGCACACCTATCAGGTCCAACAGACAACCATCACTAACCTGTAAAAGTTTTGTCAGAGTAGACTTAGCCTGACTTATTCTGCCACTTTTACGGCAAAGAGAAGCAAACTTGATCCATGTTTCAGAGTCTTCCGTAGGAGGCAGCACAAGCGCCCTGACAGCCAGGAGTACATGCCAAACCTTCAAGTTCGAAGAATCAAGTATCAAGAGATTAGAAACCAAAGAACAAGTAGAAGATTTGGGATCATAGCTGCAGAAGAGAAGATCAGAGAGAAATTTAATTATGAATACTCAAAACAGGTATTGATCCCAAAAAGAGGAAGTGGCATTTTGAAAATATCATTTTCCAAAATGTCCTCTTAACATAATTTTTCCAGATTTTGACCCACAAAATTAACCACGTAAAATAGCTGCAGTGGTCTTCAAGAACCTACATTCAATCTCCCATTCCAACCTTCCCTCTCCTCTCACACACCCACTCAGAAGCCAAAAAAAAAGGTCCAGTAACACAATGGAATGGAGAAAACTAATCAATCTAGTCCACAAATAGAAAATCAGTCTCCACTTTCCACTGAGTTCAATCAAAATATATAGCAAGGAGAAAACTCAAGATACATACCTCAACATTCCGCTTTGCACCTTTGATGCGCTCATTCCACATATTGCGGATGAGGGCCCTTCGCCCCTCAGCAACAGGGTTCGCCAAAGGGAGAGTGCAGTACTCAATCACCTATTTTAAGTAAAGTTACTCAATGTGGCTTGAATTGCATCACATCTAGCAGTAACTTAAACAGCCGAAGTAAACCAAACAAGAAATTAAGGATAAGAATACACCGGCATACTTCTTCAAGTTCAGAGAGCTGCTGAACACGGACCATGTTGCTGTATGCACGGTCATAGCTTTCAAGAACCTAATCAAAGGAAAACATTAAAGTATCCTTGACCATGTTTCACACAATATCCCTCAATATTCAGCGGCACCAAGCAGCATTAAAAAAAAAAACAAAGAGCTATTTATTAGTTGCACTCTTCATGTTTTTAAGTAAGTAACACTACAGAGCAGTTCAATGAGAATTCTTTAATTAGCCAACTTGTTGCTCTTTACAAGCAATTGACTCATTATGGAACCGCACACTTGAGCATGTCAATAGACATACAGCAATTGACAACACCCCAAAACCCAAAAAAAAAAAAAAAAAAACGAAAGGAAAGAACACATACAGGTACACAGATAACTGATAAAGGAGACCCTGGCATTTGTAACCAAATTATTTACATCCAAGATGCATCCTACCAGTGTCCTCAAATTCAGATGCTAATATTCCCAAAAAAGAAAAAAAAAACACACACACACACACAAAAAGAAGTGCATGAGGATCCGATATAACTTGATCGATTGTTTGTGTTGTTAATTGGAAAAAGGCTGTTCTGCATTTATCACTGAACAACTTGAGGATTAATGCATGGTTTTAAAAACTCAGCCAACCTTTAAAAACAAAAAAAGGGAACCAAAGCTATATGCTTCCAGCCATTACAGAGGAGATCATTAGAGAATAGTGAACTAACCAAAGCAGCAAGCTCAGTAGCCAAACATTTTCTTGCTCTCTCAATGTATTCACGTGCTTCATCATACTGAAGCAAACAAATCAAGACTGAGGAGGACTTTACCATTACAAAAATTTAGAAAATGGAAAATTTAAAAGATGGGAAAAAAACTGTACTTTTCCACGACGAACTAAGAGAACAGCCCTAAAAAATGTTCCATTACTGCTGCCATCACCCGTAGCGGCAGTGTTTCCCAAGATACGAAGTTTGGTTTCATCACCGTCATCCAGCCGAGAAACATATTCTGCCATTTGATCCCACTCACCCATGTTCCATGCAGCATTAGCAGCCTGAATTAATAAAACCATAAACCCACATTCCAAGGAAATAGTTGCCCCAGTATCTTAAATAAATTGAGAAGACTAAAGTTAAAAAATGAACCATTGGTGCCATCTCCAATCGAGCAGCAGGTTCAGCAGGTGTCCAGAAATCTTTACAGAGATTGTTAAGCTCCTCCCACCGAGCCAATGCAGCAAGGCATCGCATCCGCCCTTTAAAAACAAGAAAAATTTAAAGATGGGGCACTTTTATCAGGATGAGAGTATAAAGGCTGGAAGCCAATGGACAGTTCAGACACATTTGAGATAATATAGGAGCGCACGCACTAGGAGTTTCATAACTCTTTGAATCTCAACAAAAAATATGCAATTGCTCTTGTCTATGTAGAGCAATCATGATAAACAGCCAAAGTTTTACAATAGAAATCATAACTATCAGAGAGAAAAAACAATAGGCAGTATAAATCCAATTCGTGAAAATGTTGGTCTATGTAGAGCAAAACTAGTCAGATTAGGCCTTCAAGGAAACACTGATCTTCTGATCTAGGTAAGGTGATCGATAAAGACTTGGAAGAAACAATCATATAAACCAATTTGAGTCAATACTACAAGGTTGCATTATGTGAATTTGTAGTGTGTGTGCTTACACTAGTCAAATGGACAGAAATTCGACTCAGCCATGACAACAATCACTGCAGTGGGATAAAATCCAGTTCAAAAGGGCTAATTAAGCCGCAAATTAGCAGCCTGTATCATATGATCCATATGTTGAGACCACTACATCACTAAATCAACTCACTGGAAAAATAATATAAAGTCAAGAACCTTGCAGTACTATTTTCCTATACACATGTGAATTCCATAGTACAAGGTATCCATTCACACATAAATTTATCTGGATACTTCTCACCTAAGAAACTTCATTGAGCAAAAAGTAAAAGAAACAAGAAACAAGATGCTGTCTAATAATCAACACAAACCTAGGGTAGCATCCAAAACTAGATGAGGATTGGATGTTTGAGAGGCTTTAGCAGTGTAAGCTTTCAGAGCATCATCCCATCGCTGCAACTTTTCATACCTACAAATATGCAAGTTAATATCTGCAAAACGGCTTTATGAAAAATGAGATCCATTGCAGGTACCAATGACACAAGTTCAAAAGCCAGCAAAAAAGTACAAGAGTACCATGATTCCTTTAGTTGAACGCCCAGATGTTGTTGTGCATATGTCAAGATTCCAACAGCAGCCTAAAGGAACAACAGTGAATCAACTAAACAATATTAATTAAAATATAAGAATCCAGCAAATGATGAACTTGAATAACAACGAAAGACCTCGTGCTGATGTAATTGATTGTTTATATGAATAAGTGCCTCGACCACAGCAATAGGATTTGCATCCATCCTATTGGAGCGTGCTCCTTCAAATTCCATCTCTTTATAATGCAGAGCCTTTGCAAATGCCCGACACTGAAATGAGAAATGGTGAGAGAAATCGACACGGCAATGAAGGTAATACAGATGAGAACTTTTTGCAGAAAAACTCACTTTCTCTGCAAGAGCACCAAGGAGACGAATGTCAATAGGAAGGGGTCTCTCATCATGTTCCATAAACTCTGCCTGCATAGATTATTGCACAGACTGATCATCAAAATCATGTTGCATCCCTGCAGTCTCAAATGCATTACTGACATAAAGACAATCAAAGGAGTTGGTTTCTTCATTATGCTGATTGTTGCTCTTCCTAAAATTTTCTTCTTCACTTTTGACAAGTAAATAAATTAGTGCAAACAGCATGATACCAGTGTGCTTGAAAGAGCACACTGTTTGCATATGTATACAATTAGCTGGCAAGATTTAATATTTGAATGCCATGGAGAAATATTATATCGTCAAGTTAAAGACACTGAAAATGATACAAAGTATCATATGGTTTTCCATGAAGCAGAATTTTGGTTGATGGGATGTTAGAGCATCTGCTACTGATGGCCCCAAAGAACTTTATTTTGAGTAGACTCCAATTGGCAAAGAATCCTGTTGCAGGAATGTAGCATATTGCATGCTCACCTTTACAAGGAAAACAAATATGCAAAATCCATCTATTTTGCTTTTCAAAGGAGACTACAATAGAAACAGCATGCAACAATACACGGGCACAATTAAAGGTAGAAGCACATTTGCACATGCATGCGCTAACAAATTTGAAATTCTACATAAAACCTCAACATACTAATCAAAAAACTCTCTTCATCTGCAAAGCCAAAAACTCTATGTACTTGTAGAACCAGTGGTATGCCTTTGAAAACCTTTAGTGTTTATACATACTAAAGCATTTCAATAATGAACTGACCAAGTTCACAATGCAGACAAGACTGGAAATTGAGCAAGTTACCATTGGATGCGTACAAGCAGATATAAGATGGGAATTTCTTACCACTCAGAGAATCATCATAGTCAGATAAAGAACACTTTCCTGACAAATACAAACTGAAGGAGAAGAAAGGCATACACACTTCTAATGATTACATTAGTCAAGCAAATTATGTTTTCCAAATCAAGAACCAAAAAGCATGCTGGCAAAAAGTCATCATAATTGATTTAGCAGTTGCTAGTTATAGATACATGATCGAAATCAAACATTAAAAACAAGGACGAATTGTTTGCGTGTTCTATGGTAAAACTGTTGAAAGCAGAACATATTTTTCCCTAACAGAGGATGAACTCCAACTTTAAATCACATTAAAGACTCAGGAAGATGAAAATCCTATTCCAATCCAATCAAAATTTTCACATCTTTTTAAGCATTACATTCAAAGAGTACATAACTATCAGTAGTAGTTCCAAGATCCAAATAGAAACCCTCCTTGACTAAAAGTTAAGGTAAAACCATCTTATGCATCAAAAGAATTCTCCGGGCAAATAGCAGAATTTGACTAAAGTTCTCTGACCAATAACTGCAAAATAAGTAAGATGGTTCCAGAAGTCAAAAAGCTAGTAAAAAACTGCATCAGATTAGGGACAGCCCAAGAATATCTGCTCTCACATGAAAAGAAAACAAACTTGCTGATAGGGACCTCTTTGGCAAGTTATATTACCTACAGGACCTCTGACCACATTAGTAACCACAGCTCATAAACAACATTGAACCTTAATTTTCAGGAAAATGCTACCGTAAGAAACACCAAAAACTTACCAGATTCAGAAGAGTTGCGAGAATCTCTGGAGGTATATTCGGGGAGGAAAAAGCCATTTCCAAACTTCGCACTAGTTGTCGTTGACTAGTCTCATTCAGTTGTGACCAGCAGCTAACAAAACCAGCAGCAAAAAGTTCCCTTCCAACAAGTGGCTGCAAGGTAGAAAACATCAAATTTCTGATTCTCAAAGTTAATTTCATGTGGGAGAAACCAGCTTGAGTTCTTTTTTTTTTTTTTTAAATATATAGGTTGTGGTGGCAATGATGAGGAACACTGATAAGGAAGAAAGGTTGCCATATCCCCCATTGGACAAGAAATGGGGAGAGGAAGAATATATAACGTCCAGCCCGTTCGACTATTAATAACTTGGGTTAATCATTTTGGACCAACGGTTTCAGGCCCGAAAGTTATTGGGCAAGTCTGGCAGGCCCGAGGCGTCATAAAAGTAGACAATCAAAAAGTAACCAACAATACCTGCAGCTGTGCGAGTCTAGCACATGTTCTCAGAGCAGGAAAAGGTGACTCCTTCAGAAGCTCAATGCTAAAATGCCTCATCCACTCTGCCCAGTCCTCCTTTGTACTCCGCTGAGAAGCTTCCCCAGCAGTGCGTAACCGTCCATCATTTACCTGTACTGACATGCTAATGAATTACTAAATCAAGAGCAATTTTGCGATGTTTAACACATACAAGAAAGCATTCTCACAGTATGCAGTTGGATTAGTAAAATTCTTAATACCATTACCTTTTGACATAGGTGCTTAGAAATCTAAATCATCTATCCAATGAAATTTCTTATCAGTCTCTAACCATACTACTTGGTCAGTGGTTCCCTAAAGCATTTATGAGACCCAATCACAATCCAAGTTCAAGAGACCAATGCTACAAATGGTCAGAGCAATTCAACATATATTACACTGCAACCAGGTTATATAAAAGGACAAGAGCGATACCTTGCAGCAGACCCTGAGAGTATCAAGAAATGAACACTCAGTGACTTAACCATGATTTTCTCCATAAAAATATTCCAACCATGTTACATTTGTATGAACAAGAATTTGCAGAAAAATATCAGCATAAGAATCCCAATGCAAGGATGATTTTAAATTGATATGAACAGCTTGCTCAAATATGTCAATCAATCCAAGCAAGCTCAGTGGTTTACTAGTAGGGGGAGGAAGGAGTGAATCTGAAATGAGAACCCACACTTTGCATAACTGCAAACGGAACTTGAGAATAAAAAATTTTTATCCTTGTATTCATGTTGAAATTTATGGAAGACAGCCAAATAAACAGCACTTCAATTTTGCTATCACTTCTCTTACAGTGCAGATAGGACTATGAGGAATTTCTCTAAACCAATTGTAAAGTTTCACTTGAAGGACAAATGTAATTGGACTGCAGTATCCAATAAATTGGTTGAAACATACCTCATCATCAATGAAGTTTAGCCCTAGCCCTAGCCCTCAAGCCAAGGATGATGAATATTATGGTTGTGCAATGATATTAAATGTACACAATCAAACAGATCAAGAGGAATGAGTCCTTTGTTTTCCTTGTGATTACCATTAGAATACTAGGCCCTCTTGTTCCAATTTGACTGCAACATCACTGGAAGACAATTGGACAAAGGATTGACAACTAGAACAGAAGCACATATGTCACCTGGTGGCTTCTCAGCTGCCGGTGGGTGACAGCCCCATCATCATAGTCATTCTCCATTTCACTCAAAGGATCACTGATACCATCAACAGGAAGCCGGCGGCTTAACCTTTGTGTAGCAGCACTCCCCATGATTAAAGGTTCACGTTTTTGCAGGCGATCTTCAATTTCATCAAACTCTCTATGCTGCAAAAGAATCAGTTGAGACACACTACCTCTGTAAATTTGGATATGGTACTAAAACAATAGACATGGTGCTTTGGAAGGAGATCTAGTAGGTGATGAGAAACTACCCGCAAGCGATGTTTCAACAGCAGCTTACGGATGGAGGAGATGAAGATAGTGAAGTCCTCTCCAACAGCATAAGCTAAACAACAAAGTGCGTCAACAGCATCCCTTCTAAGCTCGTCATTTTTCCTATAGATTATACAGTATGCATCACGTATAAGTTAGCAAATACAATCTGACAAACTATTTCATAGCAGAACATGACAGGACAGGTCAGCTTAGAAGGAAAGATGTACTCAAAAAGCACAAGTGAAGAATAAGGTTAAACTTTGATTGTCTAAGTTCATCAATCTTCTAATCATATAAAAATCTGGAATCTTCTTTTGCACTTGAAGCTAATATGTGTTACCATTCTAGAAAGTAGCCAGAGGCCTCAAATTCGTTCCTCAACATTATTTTCCCTTTTTTGGTGAGCAGAAATAATTGATTTTGTTAGAAAACCCATAATCAATAATTCCCAAGCATCCAAAAGATGAAACATATCTATTAGTTTTGAATCCTCCTTGAAAAGGACTAGTATTTTTCATTTTAATCCATCCTTTAAGAACATTGGAGAAAAGACAACCTTCAAATCCCAGGCTTATCAAAAATCAAAATGGAGAGGAAACCATACCCATCCAAGACAAGCCTCAAGTGGTGCACGATAGCAGAGATATGACCAGTAACCTGATTTAGGGAACACGTTAATTTTATGCATAAAAGGATGAAACTAAACGGTCAATAAATGCATGAAAAGGCATGATGTCAAATTGGAAACAATCACCAACCTGTACACGAGGGATCAATCTTGTCAGAGTTTTGATAGCTGCACGCCTTACATCCACGGTTGTGTCAATTTTAAACAATCTGATAAGCGCAGGCAATAGTAGATGCATATGCTCATCTAAGGTGCCTGCACCATGCATTATAAAGTTTTTCATAATAGTTTAAATACATTCTACACCAACAGGTTATCAAACAAAGCAGCTAAAGCTGTCAGACACTGACCGCCAAAAACTTCAAGGGTGTGGAGAATATCCGGGACATAGGTATAATCGTTAAACCGCTCAGCATCGCTGAGGACTTGAATACAGCATGGAAGAATTACAGGAAGATACGTTCTGAATTCATCATTTAGCGCCAAGCACAGTTGCTCTACTAAATGTAGAATCTACAAAGCAAGTGCCCCATAAGAACTGAGTCAGTATATTAATATCTCCTACAATACAAACAATGATTCTGATAATCCCAGCAAAACAATGTCACAGTACCGGAGATCCATGTACAGGTCGATTAGTAGCAGGCAAACTGAAGGATGACCATAGCTCTGATATCAGAGAAAGCAATTCTGGCAGATATTTTCGAATATGCTGCACATACACCAATACCGTCAATGTCACAATAATTGGAGAAAATAACTGGTGACTGAGCAAGCAAATCCATTGAATATTATTACGATTACCTGCCGAACAATAGAAACCAGAGTTCCTAACTTCCAGGTTATAAACTCCTTAAGACCATCTTCACAAGTACGAACAGTATGGAAAAGATCAGGTAAAACCTACACATCAAATGCACACGTAAGTCAAAGATTTTCGGGAAGAAAAACCTACATCAAGAATAGTAGAAAACTTAATCCTACAAAAAAAACCACAAGTGAGAAAGAACCTTCAAACTTGGTAGGATAATTCCAAAATGTAGTTATAACATTAACGAATAGCCCAAGAATTACATCCATAAAACCCTGCATGAACTTTAAGCCATATAACTGAAACTTTTAATTCTCTATCCCAACAACCAACCCAAAAACCTATTGCTTGATTTGGTGCAGTTTTATGCTTCAATTTTTTTTTTTTTTTTGGAAAGTATTAATTTGTTTGAATTCTTCCCTTTTTGGGGAAGTGGCTTCAGGATTAGGAGGGGAATGGGAGGAGGATAGATTTCCATATTCAAAGCAATAATTTTGTATAGAGAACATATGACTACTTGATTGAAACAACAAAAGCAGAAATAAGAGATAAATTGCAAGAGAAATAAACTAACCTTGGGCAAATAAGGAACACAGCCAAGACCCATTGACTGCTTGCAGAGAAGATGTAGAATACCATTAGCTTTCATCATGACATAATATAATGTCATCACGACAAAGGAAAGAAATAATAAGTTCCTCAAAGTTACACAAACCTTGAATATAAACATAAGAGATCCAACCACTTTTTGGTGGTAGCTAGACAAAGAAGGATCCCTCAGAATCCGCATAAGAGAATTTATAGCAACCTGAAAACGTAAAAAGTTTGTTAGAGCACAAAGAAACCATAAAAGATTGATCTCTGTTTGAAGTCTTACAGTCGAATAATAATCTTCCGATGTTGCACAAGATGGCCAAAGATCCATTGGCAATTCATCCATTGAGCGAATGTGTTGACCAGGATCATTGCCTGCACGACTAACTTCACCATGTGACCCTGGCAAGCTTTGCTGATTGCGCTTATGTGCATGGGGATCTAAAGCCCCCATTATTCCGAGAACCTGACATGCACCCAGCATAATTGTAGCATAAAACTCAAGTATGAAAGTCACAATATGTCAAACAAGTTGGCATTTAGCTACCTTTAAAACCTCTTTTCTAGTGGACCATGCAAGCTCACCATTAAGCAACTTCAAGAGCAAACCGAGCAACTGTGGGTACTCATTATATGGAGCTATGACATAGCTGCAAGACATTCCAAAATTATGTAATACACAATTATAGACATGTGAAATCCACAAAAGCTCTCAATTGTAGAAGTTTAACCATCGAAATATCATTTTTATAAATTGTTCCTGACCAAGACACAGATGACTAGCATGCTTCAGCAGGGAAGAATGAAAAATGGTACAAGACATACCCTGTACTTTGTACCACCTGACCAAGCGTCGTGACAGCCACTTCACGTTTTGTGGCTGCAGCTCCATCCAGTAAAGCTTCAACAATTAATGGCATGAGTTCTGGAATGTACTGTCTCATTGCAAAACCACCCTGGATCAGGAAAACAAAGAGATCATAATGTGATTAGTAGTTACACAACAAGAACCAGAACCATGATCAACCATCATCCAATTCCCAGCAGAAAAACATTAAGTATACATTTAAAATTCATTTTTCCAGAACCTAGGGCATAATGACTAATGTTGCAGATCTCACCACAAATTCAACCCAATAAAATCAATTGCAAATTAAAGTGCAACTAGACAAACCACATCAGTAATCTCATGATGGTAGGAAGACTAACAGGACAAGTTGCACAATAAATGCAGCAAACTTCAAAAAAACATAAAGTGGAAGAAAAATATAATATGGGGAAAGGTGAAACACATATCCTCAGATATCCCGCAGGTCGAACTTGTCTACTCTAAATCACGCGAGGAAAGTAAACTTCTACTCTTAGAATGCCTAATCGAAAGAAGTACCTTTTAGCTGGGGTTATGTAAACCACAAGGCTAACAATCAAACAGCAAAAAAAGGCAAACAAAACTGTCCCCACACAAACAAATGAATGAATGAATAAAGATAGAAACTGAAGCCTCACCACTCTTGCAAGATCCCCAACAGTCACCAGAACTCCACTTATAATCCCATTATTAGCATTGACCCCAGTTCCCTCACAAAGTTTAGCAACGAGAGCCTGGAACATGTAAAAGCTCCATAAGCAAAGAAATGACAAAACACATAGTGAAGCTAATTTAGGCAAGCTCTGAACCTTGTGTACTGGAGCAATATATGGGAGTATCAGTCGCTCACAATTACGAATTAAGCAACCCAGTAATTTTGCACTTTCTTCTCTACATTTACTATCTGCACTGCTGACAGAAAATAGAGAACTTAGCAAAAATATCACTAAAGCACTTAGAGAAAATCTTGACAAAATGATACTCTTAACTGTTACTTGAGCATTATGACACTCACCAAAACAGAATACTACAAACATGTGTTTTTTCATTTATCAAGTCACATACATAAGCTTAGCTTTGCAGTTAATTGGTTTGTAAAACAATACCCTTTCTCAAAGGATCTGAACAAACGGGACAGTTTACTTTGGCAAGCAATTCACATAGAAACTAATAGTGGATGCATAGCAGAAACCAAAACTTCGAAAGACTACCTCTGTTCAAGATAAGTCAACAATTGAATAAGGTGGCGAAGAGCAGGAAGGACATAAGCTGGATTCTTCTCAGACAATCTCCCAGCTAAGGAAATCGCTAATTCCCTGACATCAAAGTCCTAAGGAGAAAAACAAATTAATAAATAAGGCAGCAAATTGCATATTGAAGTTATGTGCTAATTGCATGGATACATACCATTGAGCAGAAAGAAAAATTATAGGCATTAAACAAAGAAAAGCCAAAGGCAAGACAAGAAAAACTATTTAGAAGAGATAAATAGCAGAAGAGGAATATTATAGTCCATAACTGTTTTACGGCCAAAAAAGATTGAAATAACATGTAAAAGTCCTAATGGAGCAAAGTTGATGTATATTAAATAATTTCCTTAACACTTTTGGGTAAGCATGAATGTTTATACCTCATCATTCAAAGCAGCAAATATAACAGTCAAACTATCAGCTTGTGCTAGAAATTCATCAAAGCCTCTGTTTCCGTGTAGAGAGACAAAAATAGAATTTCGAACAGAAACGTCAGCATCTGCAACAGCAGCAATAAGGAGCCTTTGCACAATCTGCAGAAAGACAATGCAGTCCATCAGGCACATTGTTAACAATTACTCGAGAGGCAAGAACATGGAGAGCGTTATATTACAGAAAGGAGTGATGCAGACTGCAGATTCAGAGAAGCGCTTAGATGGTAAAGTATGGGTAGGCACTCTGATAATATGTTTCTCCAGGTAGAACAGAAACAAACAGTAAGATTATTAACCACATAACCAAACAAAGGGAACATGCCAGAAAGAAAAATAAACTAGAATGATCCAAAGTTTGAAAATATTCCCAAAACTCACGAATATGGATGTCATATTACTTGACCTTTTCAGAATTTAACAGGTTATAACATGACCTCTCCCACTGACCATCCCACACAGAGAGGGGGGGGGGAGAGAGGGGGAGGAGAGCAAGCACTGGTGTGTTACTCCCAGGTCCCAGTTAAATCATAAATAAACCAGCAACATACATAAGGAATTGCCTGAAGGCACATGGATCAGAGAAGTTGCCCAGTACTTGATAACTTTCTTTAGGGTCTTTCCATGTAATTATTTTGATTTACATACATCAAGTCAGAACGACATGCATTAGTATTACCCACTACATGCAAAATAAATAGGGTTGACAACACTTTGCCCCCCTGAATGTTTGGGGTGTTAACACTTCTAACCCCTGAGTTTCAAAAACATGCATTTTGCCCCCCAAGTGAATACCGTTTGTACTCTTAAATTTGACCAAACCATGAGAATATTTTTCTTCTCAAATTATCTTCAGCCTTCCTAATTTCCTAATGATCAACTTTTACGCCATCGCCTTTTCCTGCTATATATTCATCACAATTCGCAAAAGAGAGGAACCAACCAACAAATGAATCACAGCAATTGCTCCTCAAACACCTCAGTTTCATCAACCTAAAAATCAGGTACAGATGCAAGGTGGAACTGTTGGATAAAAGCACCATTATGCACCACATTGGTCCTTCTAATTAGAAGGTAACCTCAAGCTTGTGAAAAAATAAATGAAGTTGGCATGGTTTTTTGTAACAAGTACATGCTAATGATTCTATGCATAGAATGAAAAAGCTTGAGGATTTTTTGAATGAGTAGAACCTGAGGCATGCAAAAATAAAAAGGATAGGAGATTGCGAAGTCATTCCTAACAAAATAGCTGATCAAAAAAGAGAAAGTGCCATACCTGGAAAGGAAGTATGCAGATTTGCAAAGAGCTTCAGATGACATGCAAAGCACTAACAACATGTTTGGTACGTAGGAATGACCTGGAAAGGAAAGGCCTTTCCAACTAGTTCATTCCATTTCAGCGTTTGGTATGGTTCATTTAAGTTGGAAAGCCCTTTCCGCCTGGAATGGTCATTCCAACTTTTTCCTGGAATCCCATTCCTTAAAAAAACTTGGCGAAAGCTCTTTCCACCTTCATCCTAAAATGCCTAAATAGTAGGATGTCAAATTTATCCTCATAAATTTTTTACACTTCATCATGATATTTTGGGCTATTTTTATGTTTAATTAATATTTGAATGTAATTTTTCATAATAATTAATTATCCTTGTAATTAAAATAATTTTTCTTTTGTACTAGGGTACAAATGTTTTAATTTATTTTTTGACTTTTGAACAATTGTGCAAGAATTTTTCTTGAATCTTATCAAAATTGAAAACAGATTAAAAGACAATTATAACTGTTTGACTTCATGTAATTTATATTTTACGTTGCTAATTATAATTTTTAGGAAATGTAAAATTTTAACTTAGAAATCTATATATTAAAATGAATTAAATATTACAATTGAAGAATTTTGAAATCAAAGTTTTGAAGTAAAAATATCAAAATTTCACGTAAGTAGATAAACACTATTATAGAATACATAAAAAAATAATAGGACATATTATATCTTATAAACTAATTAAAGGCAATTAAGTCAAATTTGTATTCAGTATTCTATCTGACATCTGAATATTAATTTTATCAAATATTGAAAATTGAGTAAACATTCCATTCTAACTTGTCTACCAAACGCTGGAATAATAAATTTTTTTCCTCATCATTATGGGTGGAAATGTATTCCAGGTGGAAAGACTTTGCCATTCTGGACATTCCCACGAACCAAACGAGGAGTAAAAGCGGATGCAGCAATATATAAAGGGGCTTTGGAAGAATGTGAAAAGAGTTAAGCTTTACTAAAAAGGACCCTACTTGTCACATTGTCATGCATTGCTCTTGTGCTAAAAATGCAGAAAGACCAGAGCCAAAAGGAAATCTGTACTTGCCATAAGATTGTAACTAGACGTGCTAAATTCTACACCAATACGAACATGCTCTTGAGAACAAAAGACATACTAGAGAGTAAAACACAGCAGCAAAATACCCCCAAGAGAAAGATGTTTTCCCTGCTAAAGTATACCTCAGGCTACACAATAACTCCGAGGACACCTATGAGGTGCAAAAATTATGATGATTATACAGCAGGGAAATCCAACAGCCAAAAATTGACTGTTAAGAAGCTAGGAAGGTTGAGGGTAATTTGCGAAGAAGACTATTCACGTTGGTTGGTCAAAGTTAAAAGTATAAGCGATATTCATTTGGGGGGTAAAATGTATACTTTTGAAGCTCAGGGGGGGGTAAAGTATACCAACACAAACGTTCAGGGGTGCAAAGAAATATTATTCCAAATAAATATGGAGAACCATGGACTAGCCATCTCAGAGAGAGCAATAGTCTTGCCAGTACAAACAGATAGATTTATAGCAAAAAAATATTCATCATGTGCATCTCAAACTCTTTGATCTTACAGCCATCTGGTAGAGTTCACCAGAATTTTCAGTTACCAGAAAATTTAGAATAGGAGTTACCAAAACCTAGTGCAACGACAGATCAAACCTATATAAGAACCACTTAGAGAGCCAGGTAAAAGAGGTTTGCATGTGCATGATATGGGTGAGACCATAGCATGTATCTGCAAGCTCACATGAAATAGCTCATAAAAAATCCTTTCAAACTGAAGAGTGTTCTTTGAACTTCCACTTAATTCTTCTAAAGCAGGAGATTAATCAGAGAGATAAGAACAGCAGAAAAAGTTTAACTCATAGTAAAAACTTAGCACTTGAAAAAGCATGAAACCTCCTCAACAAGACGACGACGCCTGCCACCAGCACGACTAGTCCTGCTGGAGCTAAACTGCATCGGCGTGCCTGTGAAGGAATTTGCAACTAGCCTGCAGCAACACAATGCAGCATCTTTCCGTGTGCCTCCATCCTCATCTTCTAGATATACCACAACAGACTCCCGAACAAACTCAAGAAGATCATGGCCCTAAGCAATAGCAGCTCACTGTGAACTGACAAAGTAAAAGGAAGAGCAAAAAGGAATCCAAAGGCAGTTAAATTGGACATACCTTGAAGTTAAACCGAGCAAGAGTTTGCAAAGCAAGTTGAACAAGAGCACATCCACTAAGTTCAGACACTTGTTGAGTGGTAGTTGTGATATTTCCTCGATTCATCGCAACAGATGCTCTCGCCTGAGTATGATGGGATCTTGTAAGAACAACTGAAATGCAATCGAGCAAACGACCTTGGATTGTAGGCAGCAATGAAGGAATGCTGAAAAATCAACCATCAACCAGTTTAACAAGCTTGGTAAAAATGATCACAGAAACATAAGAATGTATTCTTTTACTGATTATGTGTTAGAGAACCTGACTGATATTTGATCAAGGGCTTCTATTAACGTAACAGAAAGACCAGCAGAAAACATGGCATCCAAGAGACTACGAACATGAGTTTCCATCTTAGGTCCCATTGCTTTTGCTAAATTGCCAACACAAGCTAAAGCCTCAGGTGATGGTCGACCTCTACGAGGAGCAATCTACCAAAAACATATGCCACCTCTTAGGCAATTTGTGCTTCATAAACGTGTACAGACAACAAATTCCAAACCATAAAAATAAATTAGTCCAAATAAAAGAAAGTTGGATAAACTGTGAGATTCTGCAGGTAGCCCAACACAGTACATCAAACAAGTTAGTGGAACATGAGTGAATAAAATATGCATATACATACATACATACATATATATATATATACACACACACACACACACACACATATATAACATACTGCATCGCGTAAATGTGATGTTATTGTCGGCAAATAGTCAATGAGTTCTCCATCCAAAGCACCAGCCATCTCCCCGAGAGCAACAAACCCACTGGCACGTTCTGCAGGTATTTTAAGTACATGAAGTATGTGATTCATGCATATCTGCAAACAAAAGCCACCTTGTAAAGAACAAATAACATAAGAGATGATATTATCTTTTAACAAACATCCTCCAATACATGAACCAAAGATGCATGATTTCCTAGGGTAAGCAGAAACTAAATCCAACAAACCGTTAGATAATTTGTCACAAAACGATCACGCAGGAAATGAGCTATTCGAGGGAGAAGAGACGTGATGCTCAGGCGAACAAGTCGATCTCGATGCTCCAAGTATCTTAGAACAATTTCAGCAACTTCTCTGTATCTTGACATCATAAACTCGCCAGTATTCCTGTCCAGTTGAATGTACAAATTTAATTTCCCAACTGCATATGTACAAATGATGGGCAGATATATGGCAAATAGATATTCAGACCAAATAACAGACAAGTCTTTGAGTAAATTCCACTTAGATGTCCCGGTTGAGCATTTTACAGCTCCAAAAGCAACCAAATTTGGAACTCATGACTCAGCAAAAGGGTTGAAAAGCATAAAGAAGTTCTAGTACCAAATATCACAAATATGCTCAAGATAACTTGCTCAAAAGAACCAAAAAAAAAATATTATCGAGCAGACACTTAACTCCAATCGAATCAGAACCATGACAAAAATAAAATAAGAGAGATAAATTCCATTAATATGAACTTGGCGAACCTAAAAATTTGTTAACAGTAACTCAACACCCTAACCAAGATTATTCCAGAAGTGCGATCATTATCACCAGCTTCATTACTTGCAACAGGAAGGCCAATCAAAATTGAATTGAAACACAAAATTTCCATAAACTAGTAGCAGTTAGTACATGTAACTCTGCAGCAAATATCTTCTAGTGACCAATTCCATTTCCAGTTTAATGGCTTATTTTATGAAAATCCCAGAAACAACTAGTAAAAATGTAAAAAGCACCAGAATTGCATATAGAATATTCCTGACATTCTCAATACCATCCCTTAACCAGGCACAGGCATCAATTCTCGAACCCAGAAACAAAAACCACAAAGAATGCAGTAAATGTCACAAACTTTTCTTCTTCTTTGACTTGGGCCTTCCCTTACACCCCCCTGGGGGGGGGGGAACCAGTGATCTGTGGATGTACTCTAAGCTGGTTTTTCATATTCAATCAAGCAAAAGTGACACAAGCTGCATCAATGGAGAAATGTGCAACTAAATTGCTTATACAGTTTGATGTTGAAAAAGAGATTCAAATTCAATGCAAGACCTTAAAAAGGTGATAAAGATTGTAACTAATTGCTTTGTACAGTTTGATACAAGCCAAAAATAAGACAAATTTAGTTGTTCAAAATTAATTGTGAATCATTTTAAGAATTTAATTGTAAATTAAATGAGCCAAGCATGAAGAATTCTTTCTTCTTATTCACAGACTCTCGACCTGCTTGGCTTCCACTAAAGAATGGCAATGGTAATGATTGCCAAAGACCCTCTCACTGATAATGGATTTTCAAGATTCCTACATGTAGTTAAATCAGAATGGAAAGGACAATCTTTTCTATTCCTTTTCCTTTTCTTCAACTTTTTTTTTTATGTTTATCTTCCTCTTCCCTTTGTTTTTCATGGCCTGAGAAAACACCCTAATAGATCCCTCGCCTCCACTGCACACCACCTCCCCATGCCACCAGTGGCTCCAAAACATTCTCGAAAACATCCAACAGCTCTAGTCCACATTAAAACACGCATTAAAAGCCACACCAAGTGATTGAAAAATTGCTCAGACAGAACTATATTTAGAGCCAAACATTGCAAAAATATCAAAGTGGACTTTATTTAATTATTGAAAAAAATTAAAACCAAATTTCTTGACTCCAACTTTTGTCCATGTTATTTTGCTCAGAGGTAAGCTATGGTCTAAGCCTTCCAATTCTGCCCAAACACCATCAACAGCCCTGTACTTCAGGAATAGAAAATGATGGTAAGGCTACTGGCACAGTCTGGGAGAGGAAAGCAAAAACAACTCCGGTAGGTGTCCTTTTCCAAGTTCAATTTTGATTTATTTTTTTCTTTCTTCCAGAAGGTGGGTAAGGAAAGGTGATACTGTCCTGGGTTTGTGGGGTTGAAAAACCCAAAAGTGTGTAATAAATAAACCCATAGAGGTGTGCAAACACATCTCTACAAGAATAACTACTTACTATTAATCAAACAGATTGTTAGAACTTCTCTCTTTCTTATCGTCTGATGTAAGCAGGCCCTATTTGTAGCTAGAAGCTAAGCTTCAGCCAATGAATATGAGATGGTAGACGCAAATGTTTACAGATTTAGAAACTCAACCAACCTCAAGAGCTCCCCAACTGCAAGAAGAGAACCATGTATACTATGAATAGGAGCATTTCGACCCAGTCCCTCTTGCGTAGCCTCAAACATACGATAATACCTGTGAATAAGAACATTAAGAAGCAAGTTCCCATGACAATTAGTAATGAACAAACAACAGTAGAAAGTATAAAAATAAAAGCAAAAGAAATGCAAAACACTTTTTATTATTATCAACTTTTCCAAAATTGGACAGGAAACTCTAGTTTCAAGTGCCTAATGAAATGTGGCATTGAAAGATCCAGGAATAAGAAAGTAATTGCCTACATGTCCCAAGATGAAGATATAAAATTTCTTTTGATTTTGGGATGGGGAGAGAAGAATAATATAGAGAGTTCTTTTGATTTTGGGATATATTACTCCCTCGATGAGTTTAATTTTCCAGATGATGTAATAAGTGACATGCATTTGAATCGGATCATTAGCTACCTGTTCAAAAAGAATTCTGTCAAAACTCATACAATTGCATTTTTCAAGCTCAAAAAATATCACTCCTCGAGAAGTCTTGAAAAATAAAAGAAGTTTTGGTCATCTTAATACGGTATAGTGCAGATCTTTGAACTCCTATATCCAACAATTACAAATTCGCTTGGTGCTTCATCTAATAAAGGGGGCTTACCAGAAGAATGTAAGTTTTCACTATTCATAAAGCACTCTCAGCTAAGCTGAGAGATTGAAGGCCCAAGGTCAAATATAAAGACAAAGAAATCTTAAGAAAAAACAAAAAGACAGAGTTTAGTAAATAAACATCGAATTAGGGTTGCAGCAACTAGACATTGTGGAAACTCTCAAATCCATCATGTCTCTCTCTACTATGGTAAGACTTACCACTGGACACGCCATCGTGTCTCACGCTTTTCAATCACACGGAGACAAGCACGTAATGCCTCTACAGCTCGTTCCCGAACATCAACTGAAGGATCACGCAGAGCAACCCAAATAGCATCAACAAACTCAGGCACATGAACGTTAAATACAGTGGAAGCATTTTCAGCCATCTCCTGCATTGAAGAAAATTTTCAGACAATGCCAGACAAGTAACACTGCAATTACTTTAACCAAGAAAGAGTTCTTCAATCACAAATTTTTTGCCTCTAAATGGATTAATTACTTACTAGGAACAATTTGTTGAACCACATGAATGAGTGAATGGTAAAGCAAAGAAACAGAAGTCATTAAATTCTCGAAAGGAAGTTACAGGCATGACAGGCTCCTTGATAGTGGATAAGTGCAGAATCATAATACATGCTGTGGGAATCAAGAAAGCCCACCAGCTTGCAAAATAAAACACTTCTCAAAGAGGAAACAGGCTACAGAATTAGCAATTTTTTTTTTAAACTTTATCATTCCAAAAAATGTGTTCAAAAATTATAAACTTTAAAGTTAGATCAGCATTCAAGTAATAAAATAAAAAATGCAGAACCTACTTTTAATATCAACACAGCAGCAAAACGACGACATTCAATTCTATCTCCACGAAGCCACTCCAATGCATTTTTTATCTGGGAAGAGACAGAAGTCAGATGATGTCTTTCTATATCTTTATAGATCCAATAATTTGTGTAAGGAGATAACAGCAATATACAGCAAACCTGACGTTCCACTTCATCCGCAGTCATTGCACCACCAGCTCTAGCTAGATGACCCAGAACCGTGCTAGCAAGGACCAGAATATCGCGTTCACGCTTTGACTCGAATACATTACGCATGTAATTAGAAAACTTTGAAACTTTGGAAGCATTCTCCCCAATTGAAACATCTATCAACTCATCAATAGCCCTTAATGCTCCGAAATTCTCGGCAACTTCATTACTTTCTAAAAGACTAGTAAGGCGGTCATAAAGATGATCCATAAAACGTGAAAATGCTTCTCCACTAAGATCACGAGCTTCTTCCTCCACAACTCTCCGTAATGCTATTGCGGCTCCCTCCTACTCACAGAAATGCAGGAAATAAGTTTTCCACATAATAATAATAATAGTAGTAGAAGCAATAGTAGTAGTAGTAGTAGTAATAATAATAATAATAAACAAAAGTCAGAAGTTTTTGGTAGGACAAAGGACTAATTGCAGCAGAAGAATTATGATGAAACAACTAAAATTTACGTAATAATCCAGTTCTTAATCGACAACAAAATGTTGATGAAGGTTACCTTGTGCAGGCGTACTGCCAGAGATAAGCATACATGTATAAGAGTGAGGGCAATAAACTAGAAGAATCCATGGTGCAAGATAAACAAATCCAAAAGATTAGAAGATTAATCATCTCTCTTAGTCCCCTTATGGAGGTAAATTGAAAAAGAAACCAAAATACTGCAGATGTATGTTTCCCTTTGAGGCTTATTTTTAATGGAAGAAAGAAAAACGACTTCACTAGTTAGGGAGAAGAAAATATAACACATAAATCAACTGTCAAACATTATACAGAAAAAGAACATGTGCCAACGCATTAATAGCTTTTCCACCATTAGCATGTCCGTTAACACATGATCCCTGAAAAAAAAAAAAAAAAACCTTAGCACTCAAAGACAAGCACAAAGCAATTTCAGTGTTTGCCTATTAATCCTACAAAAAAATGAAGGCAAAGAAGAAGAATTTATCCCAACAAAAGCCCATCGCCATAAACTTATCCTCACGATCCTCCCAGTCCTCTCTAGAAACCATTTCCACTAAGAATTCATAAATGAAGCTAGTTATGGTAAAGGGGAAAATACCAAAAACCCCCATATGGTAAGGCATGCTGGCCCCTAAACTCCTCATGATTTGGAACTTACCATTTAGTTGGTCTTGCTTTGGGTGAAGGGCAAAATGGACAAAAATCATCCAAATCAAAATTTTTTTGCAGAAGAAATACTCTACCCAGAGATTAGTAATGTATTCTTTAATCTTTCTGCTTTAATCGCTGTTCTTCCGATCTTCATCTTATCTGAACTCTCACTTTCTGAGCCGCACCAGTTGTTCCACACCATGTTTCAATCACTTAACAAATATCACAGTGTTGAATTTCACTTTTCATTTATTTTTATTGTGCTTGACTTCCTCCTTTATTTAGCCAAAGTCTGCTTCTTCCTCCTCTACTAGCAAACATAAAATTTGTTGGCTATTATCACCTGCCAGAGTTTGGCAAAAAGTATTGCTAAAAATCTTATCAACACCATCAAGCTCCATTTTTTCCATATGATTAAAGATTTAAATTCAAAATCCCTGATAACCAAGTAAAAATTTCCTAGACAGCCAAACCCAGGTTTGTCAGCCAGTTTCATCACCAATCCTGCATGCACCTCCAAAATCATGCCAAATCAATATCTAAACTTAGGAATTCAATTAGGCATCAACTTAACACAAAATTGACTGGAAAAGTTCAAATTGAGTTTGGAACTTTAAATTTTGGTGCAGTTGTAGGGATAATAAACTGACCCGAACCCTATAGTACTCGTACAACCAATTCTTGCGTTTGAAGAGATGCTGGAACATCATTTTCACTTGGCTAACTCCAGTTAGACAATGAATGCACTTCTAGCCAGGTGAACTCTGATGGTAAATTTTCCCTGAATTTTCAAACCACTATATTGCTTCCCCTCTGAATTTCTGTAGGCTATAAAGTGTGTTTCTTGGTTACAAGAAAATATCAATTATGATAATTGGGAAAGCGGAGGCTTTAGTTGAAGGCCGTTTCTGAAAGGAGCTTAGAAAGAATCAACAAAGAATTTAGGGGCCTTTTGAGCATAAAGAAACGAGAAAAATAATTTCTCTACAGACGTAATCGTGGGGCTCGTGCTTGCAGAAATACGTTACTTTTGGATGTATCCTACCCACTTGTCTCTTCAGTCGTAAGCACTCTGAGGTGAAACGTAAGTTTCCAACCATTGGTTAAAAATGGGACGGCATGCATTACCCTGGGGTAACTGTGGTTAATATCCTCGAAAGTATATTATACACAGCTGAAGAATAAAATGCTTCACCAATTCCTCTTTAAGAATTCAACCATCTCGACAAACTGAAAAAACAAACTACTATCCTTGAAATTATTCCACCAGAATTACTATGCTAAACAACAATCAAATCTTGAATTATGGAAATAACCGAAAACGACATCCATTAGCCCGAAAGTTTATATGGAAAGATTAAAATATGAAGATCATAAAACCAATCAAAACTCTAGTTCATTTCCTCATCTTCACCTGAATTTTGTGACAATCTACACTTTGACTAAATAGGCATGCAATATATGTCAGAATGTTTCAGATAGAAAAGGAAATTACTCAACAAGACTTCCACAAATTGGCTTACATATATGAAAAGAAGGTGCAAATTTCAGTAAACAGGTAGTAACAGAACTACAAATTCAATGCCTAAGAATTCTATCTCGTGTGAAGAAAGCCATTGCATTGCCTTTTCATCGAATTTACACATGTAAAAGCTGACAAAACACCTGTGAATACATATGCATATACTTGTAAACAGACAAATAATATGGTAAGTTTGTGAATAAGTAATTAAATGCATATCTGATAGACTATGCAGACATACATACAGACGCATAGATGTAAACTTCATAGATATTATGGTGTAGCAAGGGCCATAATCAATCACCAACAACCTAAGAAGCTCAACACCTTCACAAAATCAGACTTCAGCATCAAAATGAATCAAAAATCAAAAGACTAAAGTTATTTCCCTGCTACTTCCACCTTGAGAATCACAAAACTCTCACCACCAGAGACCTGCGATATCCATGTATTTTACTGTCCTTTCCACTCTCATAAACCTACACCATCTTCACGTGCCAACAACACACTTGGGAGTCCAGCACCACCTACAACACTGCATGCATTTCTACCATTCATGTCACCAGAAATAAATGTTGGCCACTGAAAGTTCCCCTTCTCCAAATCCTCCTCCTCCTCCAAGACCACCAGGCAGTCATTACCACCATTTATTAGGACTACAGTTATTAAGAGAATCAACAAAGTCTCATTTGAGAAGAAATTACAAGGAACATCCAGAATTAAGTTGCTCAAGCATTCAGTAACAACTGCAAAAATTCTACGAGAATATTAATCACATTTTGCTTTGCAATCAACCAAGTCACATGTATGCTGACAACAGAATTGCTATCCGACTTTTGAGATATTTTAGAGAGAGTGGAATGGTAGGATTTCCAAAGATCAGTTAATGTTAATAAGCATAGGCCAGGATGCAGTTTTCTTGCTTTATTTTGTGCACCATATCTCATTTGTTCTTGGACATCTCAGCAACAAGCTCCCAAGACCAACAGCAAAATAGTTCATATGTAACTCTCGATGTATTTTCTTCAGGCTTCTTCGTCCCAAAAAACAAAATCTTTTCTTCAGCAATAAACTTTGATCATTTACATTGGGGAAAAAAATGGAAAGGAGTGTAGTTGGAATTGCCCATTAACTTAGTATCAGCGGTATCCTACTATAAAGCATAATTGCTAATTTAAGAATAATGAGTCTCACTAAAGTCCGGATCAACAGAAGTTGGATTGTAAGCATATCTCCCTTCAGGAGCATTATTCATGAGGCACAGAGATATTACTGCCCAAGGTGACAATATGGATTTCCACTGTGGAGAATGGTTTTAAGGGGAACTACATGATAGTTGGCAACAAGGACTACAATAGCTTTGGACATCTTCACATGACCAAATATCAGTCTTTCAATAGCATCTTTCAAATACGATCTCAATCAGACTTCATACTATAAGTATCCATAACATATTTTATTATAGTAATAACCTAAAGCTTTGATGAAAACCACTTCTTTGCTAATCCACAGAAGTTACACTAGACAATGCTATCGTATGGAGAAAACCTAATATTGGATTAACAGTGTTGGATTTACTAGGAAAGAATCTAGTAGTGAAGAGAGAGAGTTTTCAAGGAGTGCATTCAGAACTGTATCAACATTAACTAGCTGGTCTCATATGAGCTCCGTGAACAGCCCGATTGATTGGCATTTATAGAAAACTATTTGGATAAACTCCTTAACTCAAACTGTTATAGGAATCTGAGGATTTATCAAACAGTAAGCACTATTATGCTAATCTACAGCTAGTAATAGCATATAAATGCTCATTTAGTTCATCAGCATACGTCTTTAAGTAATTATACGTGCGTGCATGCATGCATCCATTTCACTAAAACCATGCACAAAAACTGGTCCTTTAAAGAAAATTCTAAGGGAATGTCTCGTGGTTCAAAACTCAATAGCAATTATTAACCCAAGGATAAAGGGGGAAGCTCTGGCATAACCTGATCTAAACCCAAATAGGTAGGTATTGTGATGAAAGTGAATTATTATTTGCAATCAAAACATACTGGAAGACAATCTTTTCCATAAAAGAAAACCTAAGAAGCCTCTATAGGAACCTCCAAAATATCCCTTTCTCCACTCAACTCATACATCAAATCCACAAACTTCTAATTGGTATAGAAGATGAACTCGTTGCTTGCAAAACGTAAATCAGTTAGTTTTGCATGAATTCCCACTCTTTCAAGTGAATACACTTAAAAAACACACACAGAGAAAAAAAAAATTCCCCGGCATTTCAGCATCGGCAACAAAAGAAATCACCCGTATGCAAAATGAACAACTATTATGTTGATTTAGCAATCCTCCTAAGCTTGCAAAACAAACAGAAATGCGCTCAAGTAAAACCTAAACCCAAAAAAAAAAAATGATACTGAAAAGCACCGAATTCTTCTCGTCACAACAAGACGTATCAACTGAAAAAATGAAGAACAACAGAAAGCAAAACACCAAATAAAAAAATAAAAAAGAAGAAGAAGAAGAAGAAAGGGCGGAGAAAGGTATACACCTTTGGGTTGCCTCGCGTGCAGAGGTCAGCGAGTACTCTATTGAGAGCATCGAGATTGCCGGCGCCGGTGGAAGAAGCCGGAGCAGCGAAGCGAATTGCTTGCGTGGCGGTCGCCATACTTGCTCACACATAAATTATGTATGTATGTAGAGATGAAAGGACTCCCATAAAACCCTAACCTGATTTCAACTGCATCAGAAAATGCTCAGCGATAAATACCACACGAATTCTATGTGCACAAAATAAATAAATTTGCCGGTCACGTTCGATGAATGAGTTGCCGAGCTCCTTGTTCCGGTGATTAAGATGTTACCAGGTTATACAGGCTAGGAGGCTCTAACTAAGCACCCCCACCAAAACCCCCCCTCTCTCTCTCTCTCTCTCTCTTGCTTTCTCTCTCTACCTTATGGATTGGAGTAATTTTTAGTTTTGGTGCTTCATGGCTACTACTGTTTCCTAGATTTTTCATTTCCCACTCACACAGCTCTGTTTTGTCGTGGTGAGTTTTGGTGACCTGGCAGTGGAGGACCCGCCGTGAAAATTTGCCCTTCCTCTGCCCGGGTTGAGTGAAAGTTCAGATGGGTGAATACGTGGCAAATTATCATTCGCTCAGGTAGGCAATAAGCCGTCTTTTTGTACAATAAATTTTCCCTCCCTTCAGTAGTAACTATCCCTAACGTGGGACGGGCTGCCTGTTATGATAATTGGTCGGGTTATTAGCTGGATACTTAGCCTTATTGGTAAAACGGACAACCAACTGTAAAAAAATGTATTTAATTAAACGCATCTTAACTTAGTTTATACTAGTATTTACTAGTTCACAATTTAAAATTGTAATTAAATACGGGACGCTTTGTTTATCTAATTTTACTTTATAATAAAAAAGATTAATAGTAGCATCTTAAACGCATCTTCATATCTATCCAAAAAAGAAACAAATTTCTTTTTGGGTTTTTCTAGTGAATGACACGTCTAAATTTCAAGTAACATACCATATGTGTATGTGTGTATATATATTAATTAATAATTATTTCCTTCCCTAATATTTATATGCTTTCCTTATTTAATATTGCCTACCTTTTCTTATATTTATTTATTTTCCTAATTAATCTTACATTTCTAAGTATATGACAACTAAATCAGGCATACATCTTAGAGATCCTTTCTTTTTATATAGGGTTATTGGCACCCATTTGACAAAATTCTTTATTTTTATAAGCAGCTACTAGACACGTGTGAACGAAATAACCCTTTATTTTCTTTATTTTTAGGGAAAATCTCATAAACCTCCCTGAAATTTCTCCTAATCACACTTGACTCCTCCAAAATTTTTAAAATCACATCGAGCACCATTAGAATGACAACCTCTGTAACATTAGCACCCCTCATAGGAGAGAGAGATAATTTCTTCCAATTCTGTCCTTCTACTAGTTGATTTTTGAGTTTGAGATGATGAAAAATAAAAACAAATGAAAACTATTTTCTATAATAATTATTAGGAGTAATTTTTTTCCTTTAAACTCTTTAGACCTAGAAAATCAGTCTTTGTAAATTTTATAAATTTGTTTCCAACTCATTAATAAAAAACTCAAAAAAAATATTGAAAGGAAATAAGATTTTTATCGTAATACTGTTGGTTAACTAGTTTTTCAAATATTTTGTCTTCAAATAATTGAACATCATTATTCAAGAGTAATGTTTTTCCTTTAAAATAGTTAGAGCTAGAAAAATATGCCTTTTTAAATTTTATAAATTTTGTTCCTAACCCTTAACAACAATCTCAAAAAAAAAATTTTGTTTTTATCTAGGAGAACCAAATGAATGTTCCATTACCCAATTTGTTAAGGAATAAAAATAATTTTTTTTCCTTTAAATCTCTAGAAGGGAGTTGTCGTTTCTAACAATCCCAATATTTTATATTGAAGAGAAATAAGATTTTTATTTTAATATCATTAGTTAATAAATTTTTTAAAAATTTTACTTTTAATAACTGAATGCCATTTATATTTAATATGCAATTTTTTCATGATTTTAACTACACCCCAACCATCTCCTTTACCAAATAAATAATTTTGACCTGTTTTTTCCCTCACACCTTCTGAATAATCAAGATAAAAATAGAAAATTTAAATAAATAATGTAGCCGAAATGCACGCAATTTTTATGGCATTTTTATTTTTTATTTTTACATAATTTAGTTTGAGGGTGTTTAGGCATGACTAGGAGAAAACTAGAGGGAGGTTTCTAAAATTACTCGTGAAAATATCAGGAATAGTATTGTCTTTTCAAAATTTTCTGATGTCACAGCATCTTATCAAGGGTGCTAAATGTGATATTGAAAACATTTGGGGCACCAAGTTGTGATTAGGGAAAATCTCGATAGAGGTTTCTGATATTATCCCTTATTGGAATAAGTGGCTCGTTTGACAAATTCTTTATTTTTATTATTTTATAAAGGGTTGCTGGACACGTGTTTCTTTGTTTAGACAGGGGGTTATTAGACATGTATGAGTGAGATAGACCCTTTTTTTTTATTATTAGGGGCTATTGGACACGTGTGAGTAAAGCAGACCCTCTATTTTCTTTGTTTTCATAATGGTCATTAGACACGTGTTTCTTTATTTTTATAAGGAGTTATTAGACATGTGTAAGTGAAATAGAGCCTTTCTTTTTTATAAAGGGTCACCCAACACGTGTGAGCGAAACAGACCCTTTTATTTTTATAAGTGTTTATTGGACACAGGTGAGTGAAACTTGTAGAACTTGTATAAATAATTAATAAATGCTTGTATTATACTTGTAAAAGACACGTTTGTACGTATCATTTAAAAAACTTTCATATTTCATATATTTCAATAATACTTCAAGAAATACTCATACTTTTTAATTAGCCCTATATAAGATGTAATAAACTTTTAATGTATTATACATCATGAATAATACTTCAAATTTTCAAAGAATTTTAAAATTTGAGTAAGGGCAATGACTTTTTGTTTGAGTTATATATAAAATAAAATTGATATATATTATAACAATTATAAATTTATACATAATTAGGTAATAAGATGATAAAATTTTAATAAATTTAATGTTTCATACACAAAAATAAAATTAAAAGTGGTATAAATGTAACATAGTCTTTGAAAATTATGGTAAATTTATTCATATTTTTAGTTCTATAACTTTTAAATATGTTCATACTATTCATATATGAATTTATATGCATATTTTTTTTAACTTATATTTTTATGTTGAACTTTTAACCATCTCTTTGAAAAAAAAAATTCATATGATATGTATATATATTTGAAGACAACTTTTAGATTCCACCACTTAGAAGGCTTCCAACCTCCTATCATTTTTTCTTACAATTTTGATTTATTTTAATTAGAAAAAAACTATATTAAATGATTCTACTACATACTTGCTATGTACATCTATCAATTAACACCATTTTCTAAAATCAACATGTTAAAAAATCCTGACATGGTATCTCAATTTAAAGAACCTGCCAAATTTATACATAACTAAAATTGTAAAGGATATAAGGTACTATATTGAAAAAAAGAAATAACAAAATCTTAAATCCTTCAAAATTTTCAAGAATATAATTAGAACAATAAATTACCAAAATTATAAGAAGTATCAATTTTGAGAAGGAAACACAATTAATATTCCAATTATTCTTTTGATGAACCCAGCATAAATTTGTAAACACTATCCAACATAAAGTACAATACGAAAACTTACAAAATTTATAAACTTTAATTAATAAAGTAACAACTATAGTCCAAATCATTTAGATTGAAAGAATCTAAAAATAAATTTTAAATAAAAACAACAATAAATTAGTCTTTCGATTTAGACACGTGAACTAAATTATTTATATTCTATCCAAAATATAATATAAAATGTAGTTATCCAATGATTTAAATAAAGAATCGTAATACAAACAAAATACGATAAACTTTTATTCTTACCTATACATTAGGACATACCATGCAAATTTCTTTATTTTTCTCAATATATCTACTATAAATAAATACATGCATCTCTTCTCCTATTTTTGAAATCTCAACACACTTGATTTTTATCTTTATATTATCGTGTAATCTACATTGTGAGTAAAAAGTGATTGAATAAGATCAAATGAATGGTTACATGAGATTAGGTATATTTTACGAGTATTTTCAAACATCATATTTTTTTTAATGACTAAATTCCAGAATTTTTGTTCAATATTTTATTTACAATAGTAGGCATATTGGGAGAGATGGAGTGCAAATGAAGATATTTGGTTCAGTACTTACACTATTAAAAAAAAAAATAGTAAGCATACTATAGGAAGAGTCTAAAAAAAAAAAAAAAAAAGGATCTTGACTAGCAGTGTGTATTAATTACTTTTTCCTACTTATTTTCTTTTTATTCCTCCTTTATACACAAATATGCAATACAGTAATACAACTTCTTGAATTTATGAATTAGAGATTGTAGTTTTTCTTTTGCTTTTTTGGATGCAATATTGACTTGCAATTAAAAGATAAAAAAAAATTTTTGCCCAAAAAAATATGTTTATGATATTTATAAAGCAATTGTAACTGACATATTACCACCCCTGATCCAACAGTTTTAACTTATTTAGTATTTGATTAAGTTGTAAGTAAATATGTTTTTTTTTTACTTTATTTTTACAATATATGAGGTGCAAACACCAAAAACTTCTTATGAGCATATAAGAGGAGATTGTAAATGTCTAAGGATGTAATGTTTTCAATTAAAAATTTTTAATATTTTTTATCAACTTTTACTGTAATTTTTTTGTTTAAAATAATTAAGTTCTGTTGGTTCTTCAAGTAGTTTGACATTTCTAAAGGTATAATATGGAAATTAGGAATTTGAAGCAAAATACATACTTATATTGGTGGATCAATATATTATTCAAGTATGTTAACTTATTTTTAGTATCATGCTTCTTTTCTAACTATAATCATAATGCCTATGGTAGGAAAATTAACCTAATATTGAAAAATAGATTAACACATTCAAAAATATTTTTGGGTTTTACTTTGTTTTTATTTATAATTAAATATTTTGATAGAAATGTACACCAAAATCATATTTTTTCAACTTTTAGTTTTTTTTCTTTAATTTTTTAACAAAATGTTATTAGTTTTTTACTTAAAACATAATAGCCGGGCATAGCACGGGTATTATGATGACAAGGAACACTTTTTTCGTGCTAACGAATACTTGATATGATGACAAGAACAATCAAGATTGAGAGGACTTATCAACTAACTTGCAGACTTACCATCCTATCTTATGTGGACTATTGTACATACAAATTTGTTTCGACCAAAAACTAAAAATTGTGGTTCCCATTATTAGTTTCCCCGGCTAATTCTCGTACTATCAAGCAAATGAATGCGTTCATCAACTATTTCTGTAAATGAATTACTACAAAACAGCAGTGTACTCTCTTTTGTCAATTTAAACATTTCTTTTCAATATCTTGGGGCTTGCCAATGCTAAACTTCTAGTAATGCGTATTCATGAGTTATCACACAACACAACAAAACAAAACTTGTGTGGAAAATGCACAACCTCCTTCCAATTCATTCACCAAGATGATCCACATTGTTCAGAAACGCGTCACTTGCCATAAACCATCAAACGCATGTAAACATGTAAAAACCAGGCAGAGACTCTCTCACTTCAAACAATCATAAGAATATAAGATTTAAGAATGAAGCCCTTCTATATGAGCTTGTTTATCCTGATTCTGGCCATTGCCTGCCATTATTTGGCAAGTAAACAGCGTACTAATAGGTCCCAGTGGTGCTTTTCTGTTTTTGCCTTTTGTTTATTTTAGAGAAGATAATGCTCCAATAAAGTAGGAACTGTTTGTGTGTGGCCTCTTCTCAGATCAAGCCCATCAGAATTCAAACATTAACATCTGCACATCCACTTTAGTACTTCAAAAATCCTATTAGCCACTCTGTGCTTTCATCTCCCAACTAATTGCATAATTCTAAAACTAACATCTGCACTTCCACTTTAATACTTCAAAACTCCAATTAGCCACCCTGTGCTTACAAAGACAACAACTAGCATTCCTGAGCCTTCAACATGTCTAGCAATGGGGATGAGCAGTGAAGTATGCCTGCTCACTCCACTACATCCAACAGAAGATATGTGATGGACATATTTGTCCTAGCTTCAACATAGTGCAGACAACCCACCTCAACCCCCCCCCCCCCCCCACCCAAAAAAAAAAGAGAAAGAAAAGAACAACCAAATTATGATCATGAACTAGCAAGTAAATTAATTTAACATTCATCCTTCATGCTGTATGAACTTGTTAAATCCAATCATCTAGCATGTCTGGTCTGAGTTGGTCCATATAACCAACCAAATGCAACCCCGACACAACTGTATAATCTTAAGAACGTTCGTATAAAAGAACAGCGCGATAATTTGATAAACAAATCTGAATATTGTACACTGAAGTGGAGCAAAACAAAAACAAAGGCACACTGAGTAAGCCAACTAAGAACGTTACAAACTTAGAAATAGAAACGAAGACAATGATGCCACTATATTGAGGCACTACAAGTCTTGTACAACAATCAAATGTCACCAATCAGAGATGTTAAACTACAATTAACAACATTCCCAAGTCAAAAGTGAATACTATTTCTCCATATTTGATTAGTCATGAAAAATTGACTTGATATCTGAGTCTGCTTGATCGCCGAACCGGGGTCATGGTCTCATCATCTCCATTTGCCTTCAATATTTAACAAACACAAAAATGTTAATTACAAGTATATAGAGGATAATTAACCATATTGAAACAAGTTAGTTAATTATACTCACATGCTTGATGGAAATCCTCTCATAGGTGGTGAAGCTTCCATATGAAGGTGAATCCTCAGAAAATTCTGAAGAAGAAGCCAACGACTCTCTCTTGGAATACTTCCTGGGCTTTCTCTCATGGCTATGAGCCTCATTTGCTCCTCTCAGGTCTTTCCTGCTGTAAGATGAGCTCCTCTCAAAGCTGCTCATTTCTGAAGGACAAGACTCCCCTTGCACATCAACCTCTGTTGCCCAATTATGACAGGATGCGCTTTCTTGGAACATTCTCTGAGGGACTGATGATAATGGACTGATCTTCTTACTGGACAATCCATCAGTGTGAACCAAGAGGTCTGGACCGCTGGCATTGCATTGCTTCAAGTAAACAAATGTTGCAGCTGATACCAGAGCCAAAACGAGTGATGCCATTGCCATAACTGAGTAAGCTGTGTATTTATTTTCCGATCCTTCAATGGGAAACTCCACCACTTCAGAACTTCTATCTTCTGCAATTGCAGAAAGAGCATCTGAGGTGCTTTCATGGTCGCTATATGCTGATGAAGACTCAACTTTGGCTCCAGAATCACGAGGCGTATCAACTTCAATCTTTAGACTTTCAGTCACTTCCAGATTATTTCGAAATGTCTCTGATTCAGATTTAACTCCAGGAGTTTCCAGAACTGGTGTAGAGTTACCTTCATAATCTTGCGTGTATTTAAGTTCAGCGTCAACATCGGAAGAAGCTTCTTCATGATTCCAGAGAGTTTCTGATTTCTCAAGTTCAGTCATTTCAGCTAGTTGTACTGGAGCATGTGGTGATTCTTCAATTTCCATTTCACTTTCTTCTTCTGAATCTTTTTCATAAAAATCATCTGAAAACACATCTATAAAAGTCTGTTCCTCAAAGGGTTCAATTTCAGAGCCCTCCCCTTCTTCCAAATTTTCCTGCTCAAGGTCTCTTATAAACGTCTGACTCTGTTCATGGTCCTCGAGAAAGCTAGATATCAACATGTCACTTTGCAGATCAGTCAGATTCATGAATTTTACGGTACCAATATTATCTACTCCGCCAATATTGTTAATCAGCTGGGACAGATGAGAAATCGAGTAAAGTGAAAGGTGCTTGAACCTCTCACCAATCCCATTTAAATTGGCTTTTGCCGAAAGCGCCAGTTGTGATGGTTCAGTAGGCTTTGAGAATTTCAAAATGTTAGAGACTGACGATGAGTCCATGAAAGGAGAATCAGTACCCCAGATTGATATATAAGCAATCATGAGCACCAGCAGCAGTGAAACAGACTTCAATTTTGAGAAGAACCAAAGTCTTGCTTTCCCTATATCATCGACAATCCCATCAGACATATGACAGCTATTAGGTTGACCGAAGGTTTTTGCTTCATCTATTCCTTCTGTAATTCCTTCACACATGTCTTGGCAAATGGATTCATTAGAGGTTTTTGGTTCCTCTTTTTCTTCACTAATCCCCACGAATGAGTCCCCGGTAATGGGGTCACCGATGTTTGACACCTCATAAACATGAACCCCTTTTTCCTCTGCTTCAGGTACTACATTCTCGACTGAAGAATCCTCTGAATCCTTTTGGGATTCTTCAGAAAATGAGCCATCTGTTCCGTCATTGTCTGAATAGCCTTCAGAAGCCTCAAGCAAAAAACTGTCATCAAGCCTCTTTGCCTCACAAAAATCAAGGCCCTTTTCTTTATTGAGAAGAGCCTCAAGTCTTGGATTAGGTTTATAATACAGAAACTGAGGCCTAGGAGAAAGATAATTTGTTTTTGGATCATAAGGGTGAAGTGATGGATCAGCATCTAAAGGCGCTATTATAGGTGAAACAGGAAAACAATAAGGCATGTTCTTGGAGCTTGAATTAACTGTTACTATCTCTGGCTTTACCTCTGTTGCATTCTCAGTATCTGAATGCACTTCCAAAAATGTTACTCTTTTTGAGGCCTTGGAAGATTGAGGGCCTTCAACAACAACACGCTTTCCTTCACCAATTTGGTGATCTACATCCAAATCTTCCTTATTTCCTGAAGAATTTTCAGAAAAGAATACGGCTTTCCCTTCAGACAACGAGATTGAAGTCCGAAGAGGGTCATTTCTCTCCACCAAAATCTTCTTTCTAGGTGAAGGAGTAAACTTTGAGGCTGCGGAAATAGTTGGAGACATGAAATTTTTGGGCCCATTTGCCGGTGACTTCGCTGCTTTTTCTGGCTTCAAGTTCTGATCTTTCTCATTCTCCTTCTCATCACAGCCGAAAGAATTTCTTCTTCCAAATCCTACAAATTTTTTACCCAAGGGAGTCAAAAGAATCATATCTGTTTATCCACTAACAAAAACTTCAAGACACTCAATATGCAAGTCAAATAGAATAATTACCTGCAGGACTGTTGGCAGGAGTGGCTGGGTTAAGGCATCTGGGATTGGTGAGAACTGAAGGTCTGGGAAAAGGGTTGCCACTAAAACTCCTCCGGGCTGCAGCATTAGAATCGGATGGATTTCTTGAAGGAGAAGCAGAGGGTCTTGAAGACAGCGGGGAAGGGGATCTGTTTGAAGGAACCGCCATTACCAGAGTCAAATAACTTCTTGAGGCGTACTTTCGTGCAATTTTGTGCGTGTTAGAACGAGAATAAGGGGAAGATGAGAGCGGAGGCTTTGGAAAGAGAGAACTGGAAATGGTAAGGAGATCCCTGAAGGCAAAAATGGTGATTATGTGAGAATCCTGAATTCTTGAATTGATTTGATAGAGATGATAATTGAATTGCGATGAATATGGTAACGGCTAGTTTCCCAAAACAGGCGGTGAGTTTTTAAGTGGTGCTTTTTGACCGTTGCGGTTGGAGGGGACGAAAAGATTATAGCCGTTGGATTGAATATCTAGATTAGGAATCTCAGAGAAATATCTTAACCTTTTCTATGATTCTATCTTCTTTTTTATTGCTTTTGCTTTTGTTTTGTTTTTCTGACTTCATTTTTGTGTGTATGTCTATGTATAATGGATAAGTTGGAGAATCTCATTTGGGGAGTGAGAATATTTTTCATTTTACATTGGCAAAATCATCATTAGAATCTAGACTTTGGTATTGATGACCTTAAAAATTGGCTTTATTTGATACTTTAGTTTTTTTTTTTTTTTGGGATGCTTTTACTATACAAGTTTTTAAATAATTTTGTGCACCATAACATCCAAAAAAATCATAAAATTTTAAAATATGTACCCTAATACAGCAAAATATATATATCAATGTCCTTCTTCTATAGTCACCCTCCGACTTTAACTTGTCGCCGCCGCCACCTCTAGTCTCTAGTCACGCGACATCATTTTATTTCACTTGTAATGCCAACTGCCAAGGTATAATAAGTCCTTGTTTGATAAAAACTGAAATCTGAAATTTGAAATTTAAAGGCTAAATCTATTAAATGATTAAATTGTTAAATACTAAGTTTAATATATTTGAATGCACGTCATATTAAGTGATAAATGAATAGTTTAACACTTAATTTTGGAAGTAAGTTTTGCTTACAAAATTCAATACTACTTAATTAATTTAAATATTTTATTTTTGATTATTAAATGCATTTGAATGTATTAAAATATGAATCTATTAAATTTAAGTGTTAAATTGGGTTATCAAACGAGGAGGCTTAAGTATACAATCTTCCATGCAAAAGAAGAAGAAAGAAGTTAAGAATTCATTGAGAAGTAAATAACTAAACCCAATAAAAATAGGGTTACAAATGCTACATTATATGAACGGTATGGATGACTGACAATTAAACCAATAATACATCAAATATCAATAACTAATGAGTAATTCGTAACTGGTGGGTAAGGCACATATTATGTGCGTGCATATTACGAAAAAAATAAAGGATAAATAAATTTTAAAAAGGCAAAAAATACCTTATTAACTAGAGGAACAAAGGGTGAGCAAATTTTATGCAAACATACCAGTATCATTTGTTTTTAAAAATATTGTATGTGTGTCATGGGTTAGTGATAGTTTAGAGGAAATTATATTAAATATCATATAAGAGAAAGAACGGAGAGTGAGTAAGAGAAAGAAGGGAATGTGGTTCATAAAACTCTCCAAAATGAAGAATATATTAGATAATCTAACAAATGACCAAAAATTTTCACACCAAAAAGAAGCTCATGCATTGTATAGTGAGATATACACATGTTACCTTCCCAAAAAAAAAAAAAAAAAACTGACGAAGAAGAAATTGGGCTATCCGGCCCTGTTTACAGCTCTAAACAACGGGCTGCCCAACCAGCCAATGAAGTGCTTCAATCAGATCCCGGGAAAGGGGAGCTCGAATCCTCTTCCGACTTGTCCATTTCTCTCCAAAACACCAACCAGAAAAGCCCATCTCCTACAACTTTTTATTCATTTAAGAACATCCACCGATGACGTGTATAAGAGCAATGGGACTGTTCTAGCCGTCGTAGCAAAGTATAGACTGCCCCCGCATGCTCGATTTTGCTGCCGCATGCCTAAGGCAAGCAAACAGTTCAAGGACGAGCGATATTGATAGTGCAAGAAAGAAAGTGAAACAATTACCGTAGCACTTTTTGGATAGAATATTATTTAACATTATGTTATCAAATTAAAGAATTAAAGGATTAAATAGTCAACTAATAGTTCGGGAAAGAAACTGAAACAAAGGGCTAGCTGGGGTGGAGAGGTAGGAGCAGGGGAGAAAAGGAGGGGTTTGAGACTGGCAATAGGGAATGAGAGCCAAGAGAGGAGGCAGAGGTAAGAACCCTAACTCTAGAAGAAGTCTCCTCCAGTTCCTTGTTTTTATTTGGGGCCGGTCCGATCTTTAAAAACACAGCGGCTTCGAACGGCGAAGGTAAGAACCCTAACTCTAGAAGAACTGAAGAAGTCTCCTCCCAGTTCCTTGTTTTTATTTGGGGTTTCTATTTTAATCTTGGATTTCTCGCTGCAGGAAACTTGTGCTCGTTACAAATGGATGCGGTAATGCATTTCTTATCTTCTTGAATAATAGAGGCTTTACTTGTTGATTGTTTTAATTCTAGAGTTGATGGATTTTTCTTGCATATGTTATCTACTGGAGCAACTTTGCAACTGCTCACTGCTGATCCATCCATTGATTTACTAATCAGAAATATTTGTTGGCTTGAATATGGATTAAATTTAGTAAGTATAGTAAGCATCTAAGTTATAGCTATTTCTGTGAGGGAAATGAATGATCATAAAGAAAAAAAAAAAGGAGAATATTTTTTGTAATGGCATCTAGAACGTTTTTCCACTTAAGATCTTAATTAATACGTGCCTTAATCTAAAATTAGGTTGTTCTAGGCCATAATGGTTAGTATATTTTGCTTTTAAAACATCTGTGTTAATCCCCTTTTCTGTGCTTGAGATGTATTAATTTATCTTTCTGTCTCGTTTTCTTTTCTCTCATTCTTTTTCCTTCTTTTGTTCCCAATGCCCCCGAAACAGCCTGTTAAGTTGCCGTGTCCTGTGGAGTTTAAGAAGGATAGGTGCACCTTCTATGACTTTACCAGTGGAGACCGGGAATATGGTGAATTGAGACGTGTTTGTAAGGGTTCTGAAATTGAGGATGCCCTCCTACATGATGACGCCAACAAATTTGTTCGAGTTATAAATGGAGAAGTAAAAGTTGATGGAGAGGTGCCTGAGGATCTTTTTCATATGATATTTGAATTTGATGCCGCCAACTGTCTCAAAGCGGCATTGGAAAATAAAACTAAACATTACTTTGACATATATGCTCATCCTTGGTTTGCCGGCTGCACTAAACTTCCTCTGTTGCATTTGGCAAGTTATTATTCATCTGTGGAAATAATTAAGCTACTGCTAGACCTGCAAGCTGAATACGCTCCTGGGGTGGATGATGGGTGTGACGGTGGTGAATTTTTTGACCTGGGAACCCTCCCATTGGAGGAGGCACTTGAATGTACAAGGTATCATTTGATTACTTCTAGCAGAAAAAAAGGTTAATTTCTGCAATTCTAGCACTAGTGTTTGGTGCAAGGATGTTTAGGGATGTCAACAGAGCAGTCACCAGCTCACATTTTTTGCTAGCATTGAATCCAAAACCTATTTATGGTTTAGGTTTATCCTGTTCACTTGCCTTACTTTCTTCATCATATGCAGGTAGGAATTCTATATGCAATCTTATAGTTTTTGTCTTTGAACAGGTTAGATATTGCTTTGAGAAAGGATTTAGATCTAACCGATCCAAAGGGATCAGTCTTCCGGATTATTCACAGGCTTTGCCTACAAGATAAGGTTTTTTGTTGTCATCAATGCTTTATGGTGGATTTTTTGGGGTGACCATATCTATCTTCTTTTCTATTTTTTATTTTTTGGCCTTATCTCTGTGATTTTTTTTTAAAATTTTTTTGCACCAGCGACGCCCTTTGGAAGTTGTGAGATTGCTGGCACAAAGATCAAAAAAAGTCAAAGATGTTTTTATCAAGAGTCTTGATAAAGGGATATTTGGTGACGTGACTGCCCTTTTGATGGTAGCTGATGAGAAAGTTATGCCATGTAAAGTAAACCACGGTGAGATCCAAGATTATGTTGCTGAAAAGGTGGCAACTCTAGCTGCTCTTCAGAGTATACCCTGTACTGGCACGAATGCAAACATCAATGATGACGCCCTAAAGAAGTTGAAGAATAAAGAGCTGGTGATGGCAACGATGTTGGTGTTATTTGATATATTTGAGATGATTGGTCATGTTTTTAGAGGATTCCTCCTGCTAGATCCAGAGGTATGCTTTTGCTGCTTTTGTTTTCTTTTCTATTGTACTATATCTGAATGCTGGAGATTTTCATGGAATTGTAACTACTAGTACCTGTCAGTTCCATGTATTTCTGTAACAGAAACAACCAGTATCAAAAATTGGTGCACTGTCACGTACTCTTTTTCCCTTGTATGTACTGAAATATTTTTTGTCATTAACCTAAATACCGACTCACCCATTAGCTTTCCAGCAAAAATTTAACCACTTACCCTTATGACTTTAGAGAAATATGCTGTTTGAGATTGCAGATGGTGTTCATTTTAAATGTGTACATCAGTCTCTATTTCTGAATCTTGAAGAAAGTCAATTTATTCAAGTCTCTGACCTATTTTGTAACACTTCTGCTTTACTCGCATGCAATATTGTTGTTATTTTGCCAAGTTAAAGCAGATGTATGATCTCTTTGTATCCGTTTCCTTGTAGACTGATGCTGATAAAGTAGCTGCACAAATTGGCTGCCTATTCAAGACAGCTGGGTTGCATATAGATGATAAATATGTACGGGGCTTCCAAAGGTGCAAAGACTTGTACATCTTTTATCCTGTTATTTGCTTGGTTGCACAAGTCTGATTATTTTTTGGTGGACATTGGAACATCAGGTTGTGTATCATTTGACGGTTGATTTAGAGTTAGGACTTGAGATAATTCTCAGTTAAGAAAGTAATTGATAAATTTGTGCTAAAGAATCCATCCTGCACTAGTTGTTTATGATTTTTAAATAGCGATAATTTTAGAAACCTCCCCTGAGATTTCTGACAATTTCACGTGCCACTTTCGGACTTTGAAAAACCTCAATTGTGCCCTTACTTTAAGCTTTTTGTATCATTTACAACCGATTCTAAAATATAATATTAAAAAATTCATTTTGGGAGAGTAAATGTAATCCCATTTCAAAATTGCTCTTTTGCTGTCTTACTTTTTATTACCAAAAGTGGGCATATTAATAACAAAATAAAAACAACAAAAAGTATGAAAGTTTATTCTGATTGGACAAATATAGTATGTTTTTATACGCCAAGAGCTAATATTTGAAATTTGCAAGTTACAAAGATACTATTTTCTTTATTGTAAAGTGTTTTGAGTTAATTTAAGAAGTTATATAAATCATCTATATATTTTTTGTCCAAATCGATGGCTTGAAAACTAAAAGGATAGAACATGCTAAAAATTATATGTAAATTTGTTTGTATTGTTTTTAAGTCAATGCAAAAGGTATTATCATCGTTATAAATTATTGTAAGTTATTTTTAAAAGTATTATAAGTCATTCATAATTTTAAGTAGTTTAACATTTCTTGTCCAAACTGATGACATAAGAGCTACTAAAGAGTTTTTCAATCCTGTTATTAATTTTTAAATTTTCATTAATGAACTACATCCATCCATTTATAAAAATTAAGAGATAAGTTTGATGTGTTATGGTAATTAAGAAATCACAAAAAAGGGCATATTTGGAATGAAATTATATTCTCTCTCCCAAAATGAGTATTTAATATTATATTTTGAAATGGGTTTCAAATGCTACAAAAAGTTTAAAGTAGAGGAGCTAAGTGACATTTTTCAAAATTTAAAGGTGCCAAGTGAAATTGTCAGAAACTTCAGGGGAAGTTTCTTAAATTATCCCTTTTAAATAATCAAACCAAAAGTAGTATCAGTTGGAGTTTCTTTATTATTTCTTATTCATCGATAAATCTTGAGTATGTTCTTGCATGGCCTTCTGCTATCTCAGAGCTGAAACCTGCGGCTGTTGCGTTGTGTGGAATGTAGATAACTAGTTTCCTGCTTGCCTTTTCTATGATGTTCTTGATATTTTGGTGCTTTGTTTTGCTTTTAGCCTTAGATTCTTGTTGATGGTCTCCAACTTTATTGGCTTCTTGATCTTAACATGTCTATTTTCATTGCGTAGATCAAGTTCTTATGACGAGATGAATCTTTCAAGAGGTGAATCTTGTGTTGTTCCTTTATTTATTTATTTGATAATATTACATGTTTATGGAAGTACTTCATTTAGCTGACATCTTTGGTTCAGGTGTTTTGAGCAACTCAAAGATTCTGTGTCGCATGGAGAGAAAGATGTTGGAAGGTTCCAAGCAAGTCATTGCCAGCTTTCAGGTAATAAATTTATTTGGTCTATGTGGTGTCACATGCACTTCCTGTTCTTTTTTTGTTGGCAGGGATCTAGTTAGTGAATATTCATGTTATGCTCGTATAATACATGTTCTTATACACGTACATGTATAATTCAAAAAACTTCCATATTTCGTACATTTTAAAAATTCTCTGGAAAATACTCATACTTTTCAATTGATCTTATAAAACATGTAATAAACTTTTGATGTATTATACTTCACGAATTATATTTAATTTTTGAAAAAAAGTTTAAAATTTGAGTAATGATAGTGACTTATCTTCCTAGTTACATACATAACAACAGCAGCATATAACATAATTCTATCAATTTATATGTATAAAAGTAAAAATTTTAACAAATTCAACATCTCATACACAAAGATAAGAGTCAAAAGTAGTATAAATGTAGTGTTATCTTTGAAAAATATATTAATTTTAGCCATGTATATATATATATATATATATATGATTCATAGTATTCACGTAGAAATTGATATGTATAATTTTTACAACAAACTTTGATTTGTACTTTGGAAAACATTTCGTATAATATGTGTACGTATAATATCTTGTATTATGCCTGTCCCGTATTTTACTATGGGTAGGGGTTAAAATTCTGTTGACAAACTTGTCTTATACTGGTCTTGGTATGGTATTTTTGGACTTAACCATTAGATGGCTTATGTGTAAGCTTTTCTGCATGAGTTTCGATAAGGCAAGGTTTTGACTGTTGTAGAATCAGAATATTCTTTCCCTTCCAAAAGTCAAGACGGTGACAGTGATCACTTGGGTATGGAAGATTCTTAACCACAATACTTGCCCTGATGGAATATCTGAACAAAAGTTTGTGGTTGTGAATCAATCAATAGGTCAGCTGTGTGCAATGTTTTGGGCAGAATTCCAAAGCATCTGGTTTCTTGTGTTGTTGTTGTTGTTTTTTTTTTTCTTTTTTTTTTTGGGGCCTATTACCTCAATTTTGTTGCAACCTTTTATCCAAACTTGGATCTTTTTGTGAGTTCTAAAGCTTAATGTTCTTGTTTGAGACAGCAACTAGTTACTGATTGCCCTCCTTTTCAGTTTGATGGAATTAACATTTTTCCCCTAGCATGACATCTAAATCACTGGTATCCTGTCAGTTCAATCAGTAAAGGGTTGACATTGAGGGAGGAAGTGTGAGTAAGGGAAATAACTTCAATCGCTTGACTTGTTATGTTAGTTTTAACGATTAGAAGAAAAATGTTAATTGCTTTCTACTGTAACCATACATTGGGAGATTGGTAAAATATCTTCTGAAGAAAGGGGAAAAATTACCTCCATGCATAAAATATCTTCTGGAAAAATAAATTCTACACCTACGCATACAAATCCTTACTTCCTCTAGTGTCCAAATCAAAGAATTATTTAGGTAGGAAGATAAGACTAGCTAGTTTAAATGAGCTTGGTTAAATGATTGGGCGCAAGCTATCTACCTAAGAAGCACTTTGAGTTTCAGAAAAACATGTTCATTGTTTAAATCAGTGTAGTAGTTACTTAATATTTTTGTTTCGGTTTACAGTGAAAGGGAGAGGTGGTAGGCAACTTACAATTACTACACACGATTAGAAAATTTCTTTGCATGGGCTTCTGGAGATGACTAGTTCACAATGAACAGGCAGATGTATATTGGGTTGTTAAGTCTTTTTGGTGGATCTTTTTCTTTTTAACTCCAGTTCAAGGCAGAATTGTCATGTAGTTGTTTTGATGAAATCTTTTGTGAATCATATAGTTAAGATTATCCTACAAGGGAGCAGCTAATCCTTTGATTTATGATTATCATTTTAGATCACATAAGTTACCTTTTTAATAGCATTTCTATCTGCTCAGGAAAAGCAGTCGCCGCATGCCAGGCTAGGTGGACATCAAGCCCCATTTGGTATTTCTGCTTCATATCACACACTATGTTTTACTGAAGGAAGGAAGGATTTTGGATCTGCTAGATTGAGAAAAGTGGGTAAAATGATTCCAAATATTCGTATCAATCAGTTTGCCTTTTTTATGACGACTTTCAAGAGGGTAATGCGGCATATATGATTGTTGTTGCTGCAGCATTGATCGTATGCAGGTAGCTACTCTTTCTTCTATACCTAGGAAAAGCTTTTCTTTCTTCTATGGTTGTTGGTAATTTAGTATTTGGATACTTGTCATTGCAGTTGATTCCCCATTTGATCTTGCAATCTAAATTGTCTGACATTATTGTGGCATGCATGCATTGTTATTGTGTCCTGTTGGTGGAATTTTGGCATTTTCAGCACTTGATTCATCTAGGATCCAAGCTAAGATTTATTTAATTCACTTGTATGGAGATATACAATTGTAGTTTTGTTTGCCGAGTTTTACTGGTGCGTTTGAACCTTCAACTTGGGTGAATATGCTCCATACGCCTATGAATTTTACATTCTGGACGTTTTATATTGTGGCCTTAAAGACCTGAATTATCGAGGGTTTGATTTAATTTCAGGGCTCTCTATTTTCATTTGAGGGATAAAGTCGTAAAAATATTTGGTCTGACCCTCGAGGACTGCACTGTGAAGACCGTCGTCTTCTACTGGTCAGGATATACAATGGGACATGATGTACCGATCACAATAAGGCGTGCATCTTCATGCCAACTGGTTGCATTCCATTGTATTGTAAATATTTAACAAAGAATCCAAGTACCTTGATATTATTGGTTGCATGCCATTGTACTATTTGGTTCAGTACTTCTTCGAATTCTTTTTTTTTTTTGTTAAACATTTTCCCTCATGTTTTCTTACAAATATTTTCTTGTACCCAAGCTTCGAAGGCCTACTTTTCACAGCTGCCACAAAGAAGCGCATAAACTATCCTTCTCAAGTTAAAACAAACATAATGGTATGGCTTACAAAGAAAATGCTCAAAGGCTCAAGGAAATTCTGAAACAATATGAAGTGTGCTCTGGCCAATTGATTAATCTAGAAAAATCTTCTTTGTTCTTTAGTAAAAAGCTGAAGGAAGAAGAGAAAAAGGAGACTTGTAAGATTCTGGATGGTGTTCAAATTGTAGTACAAAGAAAACATTTGGGGCTTCCTATGGTGGTTACTAGAAGAATAAAGAAGAAAGAAGATTTTCCAGCATTGATGAGTTGACCAGAAGCTTTGTCATACTCATACACCTCCAGGACCCTCATTAGACTAGTAGCTTCTCCTCCTGTAGGCTTGCTAAAGATCAAAGCATCATCTGCTAAAAATAGGTGAGAAACACTTGGTGCACCATTAGCAATCTTCAACTTTGTTAAATTGCCTTTCCTTTTTTCCTCCTTTAGCAAACCTGAGAATCCTTCAACACATATTAAAAAGAGATATGGTGACAGTGGATCACCCTGTCTCAAACCTCTAGTTGGTTTTATATATCCCTTCATTTCTCCATTGAAATTTATCTTGTAAGTCACAGTAGTAATACACTCCAAAATCAATTTATCCACTGCCTACAAAAAACCCATTTTTGTCATCACTCTATCCAGAAATAACCAAAAGATTTGACCATATTACAACTGGCACCAACCTAATTTGGATGAATTTGATAAATAGGTGCAATTTTAGTATAACCTTATGTAAAGATTAGAATACATAATTGTAAGAATAATACACCATATCCAGGGTTGCAAACGATTGAAATTTAGGCTTCGAAAAATCGAGCTCATTTCCATGTTCGAATCGAGTTCAACTTCACTCTCTCTCGATAACTCATGGCTCGAATATATATATATATATATTATTTTTTTTATTTTTATTCTAATAGTGAAATTATATATATATCCCTAATATTTTTATTATTTATTAAGAAAAATAATTATTTTATTTATTTTTTTTAAAAAATAAAGAAATTATTTTTTTTCGAGCTCGAGCTCATTTTTTTTCATTTCGAGTTCGAGTTCGATAATAAATGAGTCGAACCGAACTCGATAAGGCTAAAACTCGGCTCGACTCGACTCTTTTGCAGTCCTAACCATATCTACGTACTATCAATGAAGATTCTATAATCATTAATATATTATATGACTTAAAAAATTTTAAATTAAATTTTGATTTAATTGTTTGTTGTCATTGTCATCTTAAATCAAATGATCATGATCTTTAATTCAAAATTTTATATTTTTAATTCAACATCCTTCCTTAAATTTTATTTCAAATTCAGATCCTAAATATGGTATATTCTTTCATTATTTTAAATTTTTTTTGGTAATTAGATTCCTTTTCTATTTACTTAAACAAGTATTTGAGTTTTCTATTACCTTATATAAAGATAAGAATATATAATTGCAAGAATAATACACCGTATACTATGTACTATCAATGAAGATTCTATGATCATTAATATATTATATGACTTGCAAAATTTAAATTAAACTTTAATTTAATTGTTTGTTGTTATTATCATCTTAAATCAAATGATCACGATCTTTAATTCAAAATTTTACATATCTAATTCAACATCTTTCCCTAAACTTTATTTTAAATTAAGATCCTAAATATGATATATTCTTTCATTATTTTAAATATTTTTTGGTAACTAGATTCCTTATTCTATTAACTTAAACAAGTATTTGAGTTTTCAATTGCATATCAAAATGATTCGATACTAATGCACGGGAGATAAACTAGTTGACTTTAGCGTAAGGTTTAGTGATGAAAATGGCTAATATCCCATTTTTTATTGGACCAATGATATAAATTTACAAGGTCATGACCCAGGATTAGATGGAGGAACTACAACATAGCCCATGTGGCCCATACGTAGGTTTCCATCAATGATTTCTAAAGTCGAGGCCTCCATTCGACTCCACTTAATTTCAGCCTTCAAACTCTGTTTTCAGACTCGAACCGACCAAACTCAGGGATCAGGGGTCGATGGATCCGACCGGATGTTGAATCGGATGACGTCATAAATATGTTATAAATATATATTAATAATATATAATCAAAATAGTATATAAAAAATTTTCTTAAAAAATAATATATAAAAATTCTCTCAAATTGGTAGTTTTCAACTTTATATATATAAAAATTTTTCTTAAATTGGTGATTTATGACTTTATATATAAATTAGAGAATTTTATATTTAATAAATAAATTGATTTAAAGAATAAAATATATATAGAGAGGTAGAAATGTAACTTAAAAAATGTATTTGATTAATTTTACACTTTATTAAAATAATGAGAGGTTAAAGCATATTTATTAAAACTTAAAATGTGAGTTTGAAAGGATATAATGGGTTAAAGGTTATAAAAAAAAAAAATGGTCTAAAAGTCAAATTCGGTCAATAGGGTCAACCGGTTCACCGGTCAAATTTGGATTTTGACCGGCTTTAACCGATTTTGAATTTTTTGATTTTGAGGGTTGACTCGAACCAGATACCTGACCGGTTCCGGGTTCAACTGGTCAAACCGGCCGGTCCGATCCAAGTTTAAAAACACAGATGAGAACTACGTTGCATGAAATGAGAGATCTTTTAGTTGTTGTGTATCCACCGCTGAAGGTGCATGAGTCAACGCACATTGCGCAGTTGTTGTCTTTGGGAAAGCAATGACATCCCTGATCGAATGACTGCCTGCCAACAGCATGACCAGTCTATCTAACCCATAAGCTATTCCTCCTGTGCAACAAATACATTAATCAATAACCAAAGTTCAAAAGTAGAATGGGGAAATGGAGGCTACTGGCTAGTCAAAGCAACAAATCTAAAAACTGTATGTCAAACCAGCATCTCGATACTCAGCATCCAAGCAAAAACCTGCTCCACAGCAGTGAACATTAAAGCTCTGTTCTTAACTACCGTATACACCAAACATAGTAGTGACTTCAAACTCACTCTGAATCTCTGATGCTAAGCTAAATTATTTAAATGATTCCCTACATAATCTTCTTAACTATCAATGCGTTAAGCAATCCAAAGAAACATTACCTTGCAGCATATACCAAATAGCTCCATAAATATGATTTGAGTGCAGTCAATTCTCTAAACTTTTAAAATTAACTAGCTTGTCTGCATGTGGCTGATATTTCTCCTCCAATAAATGAGACACACAAAAGTTTCACAAAAAGTTATCTTGCGACCCAGCATTCAAGACATGGTCCGGTACACATATGAACAAGCATCAACTAATCAAACTTTTATATGCCTTTTTCATAGAAACAAAAAGGAAAATAAGAATGATCTATTAACCACAGACTTGAATGTAAATTTAACATGAAATTTGGGCCAGAGTTGGCACTTCTATCTTCTATTGGCAATATGCGGCAGCTCCACTTGATATGGATTGGAGGAATATTTATTCTCGAAGGAAAAAACATATCTTTCAGTGCAATACAACAACAAAAGTAATCATGAACTATAAGAAATGTGTAGCAGGATGTTTCTAATTAACTGAGTAAATGCATTCCTGTGCAAGAAAATGTCCCATACCATGTGGAGGAGCACCCAGATCTAGAGCTTCCAAGAGATAGCCAAACTTGGCTTCAGCCTGCAAACCAAAAAAGAATGTATGAAAATACACATGGTGCAAACGTTGTTCTATAATGACAATTAGACATAGTTTGTAAGGTTTCAATCACTTCAAATTCATGACAAGATTTCTTAACTCAGTTATTGCTTTCCTTCTTCCAATGTATTGAACTCAAAATACAAACACGAAAATGCAATTTACAGTCCCCTTGACTATTAAAGCGAAAATAAAACTGAAAGATTAAGGATAAAGGGTGGTCTGATAAAAGTTTTTTTATTAACAAAGTTCAATATTCAAACACATAATTGCAGGACATGAAATGCGAACTGTATGCCCATCTCAATGTGAAATACTGCAATCCACATTTTCAGTAATTATTTAGAAGCATGCTCTTGTCTATACCAGAGAAATAGAACACTGAATATTTGACCCCTCAACAATGTAAGTGCTGACCACATACATGAGCAAATATTCAAATGTTTTAGACCCAAAATAGGATGACAAGGATCTCCTCAGGCCATACCCGTTCACGCGAAATGCCAATGATTTCCAAGACCTTTTCCTGGACGTCACGCTTGTAGATCCTCAAACTTCCTCCGCCAATCTGCCAGATAAGGGGAAGATGCCATTATACTTAAATTTATACATGCAAACCTAATCTTGCAAAGACAAGAAACAAGACTTGTGTACCTCCACACCATTGTAAACCATGTCGTAAGCCAAAGCACGAGCAGAGGATAAATCCTTCACATCTTCTGGGTTAGGGGCAGTGAAAGGATGATGCAAGGCCTGGAAAACAACTATAATTTAACTTTAGCCAGAAGAGACATAAGAAAGGAAGGATCATATTTTAAGCATATAATCTTAAATTTTGTCATTGCAGCGATTTGACCTTAACCGTGATGGTTATTAAAAGACTACCCTTATATTTCTTTCCAGAATAGCTTGAATTAATCTCATATTAAGTCTTCTCTAAATTCTAATTTAAACATTTTACAAAACCTAGCTTATGGAAAAAATCCGCTAGTACAGAAATTACTAGTACAAGTCAAAATATATCCTGCGAATGCACAATCCACCTTACCACCATACATAATAAAGAGGTCAATTCTACAGACTAGAATAGTGAGGTGGAAACAACACGAATACCTACTTCTTCAAGAAAAAAACATCGTAAACCTAAATAAAGGGAATAGTATAAAACTTATGATCATAACACAAACCTCAAGCCTCTGTTCAGCATCATTCCACTCAAACATAGGAAAATCAGTCACCCAAAGGATTGAGTGCCTGGACTACATGACATCAAACAGACAAAGTGAGATGTGTAAAAAATAATTAATCCAAGTTTCATTTCTTTTTTCTTTTAAATCCAATAAGTATATTGCATGAAATTAAAAGCTTTAAGGCAGTAAACTTACAGGATCAATTAGGCCCAAATCATGGGCTACATACAACCTCAACCTATCTAAAGTTTTATTTACTGATGCAGGGTGACCCACTGCAAACAAGATGAGATCACCTGATCCCGCAGATAAGTGTTTGAGTAACTTGTCTTTCTTCGTGTGATCCAAGCATGATACCAATGGGGGAATCCCTTCAATGGCCCCTAACAGTCACACATCAAGCAGTAAGAAACAATATAATCTGCCAACTATGACAAAACATGCAAACAATCACAAACATCACTCTCACCATCTTCTAACACCTTTAAGAAAGGTAAACCCTTTGCTCCAGATTTAATAGCTTCATTGTAAATATCACCTTTCTTCAAAGCAGTGTTTGAGTATGTCTTTCCTCCTGAAGGGACGCACAAGGCTTTAATAATTCCCCCACTGTTCAAGGTATCTGCAAACACCTTGAAGGAGGAATCTGAAAAAATCTCAGATACCTGCAAGCCAAGAAAAAGTTGCTGCCTAAGAACATTAGGCAATCACCTCAAAAAACGAAAAAAAGTTCTAAGGTTTTATAATATAGTGACATCTATGGTACCAAAAGAATGACAACCTGTCCCCTCCCCACCCCCTCCTCAAAAAAGGAAGAGGAAAGAAGAAACTATTTTTGTCGGGGACAAACTGAAGAAGGGAATATATATGGCATTGGCATTCTCAGCTGAGAAAATTGGAAGAGATAAAGAATAAAAACAAATAATGCATGAAAACCAAGAAGCCTTACGTCTTTCAATCCAAGATCAAAACGAGTATCTGGCCTATCTGAACCATATTGGCTCATGGCTTCAGCGTACGTGAGCCTTGGGAAAGGGTCAGGTAGTTGGACGCCTTTGATCTCCAGGAAAACCTGCAGGAAAATATTTATCAAGCCTTGTCAACTTACCAGTTGAATATCAGAAGTGACAGCAAAAACAATATCAATACAGAATTAAGAGTCGTATTAAACATCTAAAAGGTTATGTAAATTGGGCCATTGGGCCATCAGCACCCTCATCTAGCCATGTAACCCATGCCACACTAGACCCTAACTCCATGCTACACAAGGAAAAATTGGACAGTGTCCAGCTTTAAAACTTCATGGGAAGAAATCAAGCTTATTAGAACAAGCAACTATTTCGGAACAAACCTACATATATGTATTATTTGCTGATACCAAAAGGAATCATATGATAGACCACAAGGATGATGGGCCAAAATTTACACTAAAACATATGTATAATTTGGTTCAATCTTTTAAAAAGATCATCACGTTAACCCAGAAGTAATAATTATTTTCAGCACCACATAGAGGTCCAACGCATGTACAGCTGATGAGGTTTAACTCCTATACAGCAAACTGCTATACAAGTTTAACAAGATTGTTGCTATTACAGTTCAATTCCCATACTCAGCTCATAACAGAGGAGGATGTTACTAAAATTGGTAAGTAAAAGATCAGACAAAGATCTACCACGATTGTCCAGGAAACCTCAGGGGCCAAAGCCAGATCATCAAATTCAAATACTAACCAATCAGTTGAAAAACAGGATTCAGCTATCATATAGGTTCTTGTCCAAAATAACATTTGATTCAAAATTTATGGAAGGTATTAAAAATTCAAGTCAACAGTTTAGATCCCCACAATGTACGTAAATTTAGTTATCATATTGCTATGGAAGAACAGCTCCTTTTAATGAAAATTCAGAACACATTTTACAGAATTTCATGTGTAGAAAATATATCTCACTTCAACCGAAGATTTTATCAAAGGTCTGAAGGGACTCACAAATTGTGAAATCAAATTATTGCTCTGCTATCTGCTAGGTTTATCAACTACAGCAAACTAATTGACAGGATCAAGGAAGTGCGAGGGGTCAGCTAAATGAAATGTATCTTAACTCACTGAATCATTCAAATGCATTTCTCCTCGCCTCATTTCATTTTGTGATTTGCCACCTTGTCAAAGTATTTCTACCACCAAAAAAATAAATAACAACCTTCCTAATCAAATCTTCATTAAGTCTGAGCATGTCCTCTAGGGGAGTGAAAGCCATCTCCATATCTAGTTGTGTAAATTCAGGTTGTCTATCTGCCCTTAGATCTTCATCCCTGAAACACCTGCAAAGCAAGAGTAGACAGACAAAGTCACATTGTGGCCTTGGTTGGATACTAATAGATGACCAGCAATAAATGCAAAATTTCTTGATCCCCCTCCTCCAGAATCTTTTTTTGGTAACAATCTGAGGGAGGAAAGGGGGGAATCCTCTTCACAGAAGTTGAACAATACGTGGCAGAATGTAAAGATGCAAGAAAAAAGTGGAATTTAACTGAAAATCACCAGTCTGATCAAGTAGTCATAAACTTAAAGCTTATAACCTTGCAATTTGATAGTATTTATCAAAACCAGAGACCATCAACATTTGTTTGAACAGCTGCGGACTTTGGGGCAAGGCATAAAATGTTCCTGGCTTTAAATGATGGAATTAAGCAATCAGATTTTTAGTTGATGACTGATATATCTCTGCAAAACAAAACTTGAAAGGTAGAGAATTAGATGTTAAAAAGCCAATAAAACAAGTAAATATTTTTCATCCTTGATGTTGCAATGTATCAAACGATGTATGGATATAGTTCAGCCTCTATCACTTCCAAAGGATCTACACTAGTATTAAATGGTGGTATCCTTTTCTTAACTTACAAGTTGCCTTGAGCAAGTCCTCAACAAGGAAGTTAAAAAGTTTGGGGGCAAAAAAGATCAAATGCAAATAAATTTTGACTCTGATTATAAATTTGAGAAGCTAAGAACATAGGTAGCCATAAAAGACTGGAGATTAAGCCTAGAGTAAAAAAACGCAATTTGGCTTGAATTGGAGATTGAAGCCTGATGAGACGGGAATTCTTTCAAAATCACTAAGTCATCACCAAGACCAACGACAACAGCAATACCAAGAATACATTTTGTTTTTCAATTCACTACAACAGAAAACAAGGGAAAACACCAAAAGAGTGAAGACGAGAAATTAGAGATATGCCTCTTAGCTAATAAGTATCTACTTTCGATAGAACATGGAAATGACCGAATGATCTAAATGAAGTTCAACTGTAAATTTTCACATGACAGGTACATTTAACAGGGCAAATACTGTACCTGAATTCTTGAAGGCACAAGATAATCCCGAGCACCTTCTGGAGTAGATCTAGATAGAATTGGAGTCTCAATCTACCTTACAAACACGAAGGGAAGGATCAGAGAGTGGGAGAGACAAACTCCAGCTGAACCTTCTGATTGCACTAAGATGTTAAAATGTAAACATTACCTCCACAAAACCATGTACATCCTCAAGGTACCTTCGGATGAGTTTTACCACTTGATGCCGCAATACAATGTTGGAAGTCATTTGTGGCCGGCGCAAATCGAGGCATCGATATCTAGTAACAGGTATGGAGACCTTTTAATCCATACAGTTTAAGAGACATGCATCAAAGATCATACAAGCAGCAAAAAATCAATATATTTAGGCTATGGAAAAAACTATGGCCTCTGAAGCTTTACATGCTTTAAAGCCACAAACTAAATTGAATAGAAAATACACATTATAGGGTAAGGAACATACAAAATGTGAGAATTGATGGTAAATAGCACATGCTACCACTTCAACTATGTGGTTCAACGATCAATATCACCAAAATCCCTTGTCATCGTGTAACGATATTACAGGAAATCAAGCCAATGTAGTCAAAGTGTTTGAGGTAGCAATTACTAGTTTAATTTATTCTCTTGTAACTGAGGCAAGTACTAGAATTCTTTTCCTTAAGCAGTTTAGTGTCGTAAAAACAACTAGGACAACAAACCATGACCCAAGCAAACTCCAGTTTACCCACTCCAGTCAAAACACCACAAATTAGGAAGCAGAAACAAAAGTAGACCTTCAATCATTAAGAAATGTGCAACTTGACCAGAAGGGTTAAAATATCAATTATCAAGAGAACTAACAGCATGCAGAGATAAGCAAAACATATGTACATGGTCAAAAACTTCAGAAAGTTTTCACCTCAAGCGAATTTCCTCTTTTACAGATTCTTTGGCGTCATCTGCAGTAGTAACTAAGAAAGGCAGCTTGGATCTCACAGTATTCAGAACATGGACATGCTCAGCAGCCACCTGCAAAGTTAAGCAATTGTACTAAAACCACCGAAAAGAATAATCATCCAGGAGCAAATCCAAGTTAAGGAAACAATAAAAGAGCAGTAAACAGTTATTAGAATTTTTTCTTCCACAATCAACTACATATCATAATTCCACAATCAACTTTGCAGAAACTAGGTAAATTGCGGAGCAGTGAGATAAAGAACTCATCCATGAACATATGATCCAACGTCCAAAACTATTCATTACCTTTCCTTCTCTCCTAGTCAATCACCGGCATCAGACTTTGATTTTCTCTTTCTCTGATGCACCTAAGCTGTCATGTTCATCTAATGACACATACAGAATAGCAATTCTAATAACACTTACAGAATAGCGATTCAAACAAGGCCGTATTTTAACCATAATAATCATTACATTTGGAAGGTTTTTGCGGGGATCTTAAATTGTTCTTGTTACACCCATTAATTTTAACACTTGAACACTTCAAAAATTCAGCTCAGTGGAACTGCTTAAACAAAAGCCTAAAAGGTTTTCCCTCAAATCACAATGTGAAACATCCTTGACACAATAGATCTGCTTGAAATCAGAACAACTAGCACCATGCCTTATTTTCAGCCATGGGAATGTTATTCTCAGTTTCTTCAAGAGTTCATGGAGACTTAATAGACAGGTGAACAGCCAAAGGAGACTCTCAAAATTCAAATTTTCTACACTTACTATAGTGAGTATGTAAACGCTGACTTCCTTTAGATGCTTTTCCTGTAATTGTTGCCTGATGCATCCATCAATGCATAAAGATTTAAAGCTAAAGCAGAACACACCTCTACTGCACCAGTCCTCATGTTCTTGTTGACTGACTCAATGGGGCGAGGACGAACAACGCCTTCTACGGCCACCACATACTCAACTCTTAAGTCATTCACTGTTGAATGAGCATCTGGAAATTCATTGGGAAGGGTCGTAATCTGAAATTCCCAAAGCACGAAAGGTAAAGACCAGCACAACAACTTGCTCCAAAGATACTCTGTCGAAATTTCATCAAATACCATATTCATAGTAATTTTTTCCCATGCAGCATTTATCGCAAATCAACAAGCATTCTCAATAAAGAAAACAAACCAAAACATAGTCTGCAGAATGTAAGTACTGCTGACTTCAGACAGATTACTTCAAATAAAATTCCATCAATGTTCAAAATTTTCCACGTTTCCTAGGCAGAATGCCTTAAATTTCTGTCTTAAGTAAACAAACTACCTGTCATCTTGTTCAAAAATCTTTATTACAATGAAAAAATAAACGCAATAGCTAGTCAAGAACTATTACATGCTCAAGAAATGAAAGATTGAGAATTTATAATTTAAAAAAAAAAAGGAGAGAAAAGAAAATGAAAAATAAGTACCTGTACAATACCGGTATGGTCCCGGAGATTAACAAAAGTGAGGCCACCATGAACACGGTGAAGGGCAACCCAGCCGCAGAGCCTGACCCGTTTATCAACATCAGCTTCAGACAATTCACCGCAGAAAGCGGTCCGGCTCACCCATTCAAGAGAAGGGACAGAGCTAGATACTTTGGGGGAAGCGGCAACAAGTGGTGTTTCAGTTGAAGAAGGAGAAGGAGACGAAGCAAGGAACAGAAAGAGTCGAAACGCAGCGTTTAGGAGGTTGCGCGGGTTTGAAGCTGGGACTGTGCGAGTTTAGGAATAGGAGAGGCAATGGAGATGGTTTGAGTGACAAGTGTTTGTAGCGGAAGACCATACTGGGCAGAGCGCGGAGGAGTTGGAAGGCCATCTCGGCGCAGCCGCTTCAGTTTTTCAATGGCGGGGATGGGACTTGGGACTGGACTGGAGCGCTCCACTGAAGCTCCTGCGAAGATAGCCGGGAGGACGAAGCCGACTTGAGAGACCACAACTATGTCGTTTTCCCAGTCCTTTACAAAAACAGACCTTCCCTTTTCTATAGATTGGGCTTTGTAATTAAAAAAAACCTGTAGATTGGGCTTGGCAAATCTAGGCTTGGTTAGCCAGCCTGCTCCAGTTGATATTAATGTTTAGCCTAATGTAAAGGTCATTGGGGTTGGGCATATACGCTTGATCAATTTACAGTGAAACAAAGTTGGGCCACGTTAGCCAACGGCCCATTTATTGCCTAGGTAGATCATGTTAAGTAAAGGAAAAAGGAAAATAACTTTCTTGCGTATGTTTGTTTGACGAAAAATTTTTCTAGAAAGTATAAGTAGTTAATTATACTTATTTGAAATATTGTGTCAACCTAATATTTTTCATTTAAAATCCTGAAAATTCGCATGCAAGACGCAGAAAATTAAGGTTATGCTTGTTAGTAAGGAAAAGTGTGAAAAAGTGAATGAAAGTTAATTGTTCTTCCTTTGCATATGTTGCTGAAAATTAAGATTGTCTAATAAAAAATATATAATTTTTTACTTTAATTTCAAATAAAGACCTTAAAGTGCTTGCTAATGTATTTATCCATTCTAGATAATTCTTTGCATTATAAAATAAATGATTAATTACATCTGCCTTGCTTGAGGTTTATAAAATGAATGATTAATTGCATCCATCTCCCTTAAGGTTTATTCAAATTACCAAATGAATAATGGTACTTTATATGACGTACAAATCAACACGACAGAAACGAAGATGAAGATGGCTCATCTCTTTGATTTAAAGGGATACCTTTCCCCTTTTATTCTCAATCAGAAATTAAATTTTTTCCAATCCTCAATTTTTCTCACTTCAAAGGCTCAGAGTGTTAGACAACACTCTCTTCTACTGCTGGAACTTTCTTTTCTTGCAGAGCGAGTCAGCAAGTCCCTTGAGCGTTTCAATGACTTTTTATGATTCGATTATTCATGCTATCAATAAAGATATGCGTTCTCAATTCTTAAGTCTAGAAATTTTGGCAAGGTCGTAAATATTATACTTGAGTAACTTAGTGTATTGTCCACTTTGCCAAATTAAGTTAAAATAAATGAAATTGCTATGATTAAACTTTGCTACTTGCTATCTGAATCATTCTCATGATTCCCTGACCCCGTGGATAGTAAATTGTAAAGCAAGTGCAAAACGTGGTTAGAGCTAAAAATGTAGTTAGTGCATCGGAACTTTAATTGCACCCATGAAATGAAAGCTATATTTTTAGACGAGTGGAAGTGCTGGTCTCATTATTGAGGACTGTTCTTTTCGGAGAAATAGTGATTGGTTCCTCTTTTTTTTTTCTTTTTCTTCTTTTGTTAAAGTGAACGGCGTATTTGTTGCGACAAAATGTTCTAAGTTTATTGAATATTCTGAGTTTGCTAAATGTGAGAAAGTAATTTGATTCTGGTTGTATTTTTATTAAATTGACAGCTTGTTAATTTATTGTTATGAAAGGGGAACAATCTTCTGTTTGTCTATGTGATTCTAGAATCGTATATTCTTTCTGAATTCAACATATGTGGTTTAGAGGTTATGTAAATGTGTGTTCGTGTCCCAGAAGACTTGGATAGGATTCTAAGTTTCTAACTCTTTCTTTTTTAAGAGGAAAAAAGGGAACTAAATTTGGTCTTTATTTGTTCCCTAAATGGTATTGAAACAGCAGTACTATGTAAAGACTTGAAATGGCAATAGTATTAGTCAATGTTAAAAAAATATCATGTGGTGTACAATAGACAAGTGTTTTCTTCCCTTGTGGGCACCCGCGAAGGGAGCAGGGAGCGGGTTGAGGAGATGGGGTGGAGGATGGTAGGGGAAGCATTTTGGTAATGGGTTGAGTTTGGGACCGGAGATTCATATAGATTTCTGTGTTTCAAATCCGTCCCATTGCCATCCTTAGCTGTTATTATCAATAAGGTCGGTTATTTCATTGGTTAGATGCACAGGCCATCATTTTGACATGATCTAGAAGGTGGATACAAACGCTAAAACTAATTATCGCATAATTAAACAAGACTATATAAATGGGCAAGAGTTGTATTAGCTTAGGATAAGTATTACACATTGAAAACGAGTTGAAAACATTGAATTCTATAACGTTACTAATGGTTTCTCAACCTTTAATATTTTGCAATGACTCGTAATGGTAATAGTTATCATGTCTCTGATATAAGCCACTACTAAACACTAAGCTAAGGTAAGTACATGAAGAAGAAGTCAAAATGTTCAAAAAAATCTTGTAAGCAGTCTTAATTATTAGTAATAAATTTGTATCCAAACACTTCAAAGTTTCATAATTGAGAAGATAATAACATTCATTATAAACTACGGCATGCTTTTATTTTGTCTTTTGTTTGGAAAAATTACATATTTGTGGCGTTTACCCACTCATTATACGTTGAAACGGGCATTCTTTTTTTCAAATAAAGGTTGGATCACTTGTTACCTTAATTGATATGAGCGCCTGGCAAGGTAAATAAAAAAATTATCTTAGATTCTTGTGATTACAACGTGGCATATTGTGTTACACATTCTTTTTTTCAAAAATTTATATATCATTCCTTTTATGTATCTAGTATTTTCATATTGACTTCAGAATCGCAAACAAACAAACAAAAAAAAAATCTTATACAATAATAATAATATTTTGTAAATGCTTATCTATATATCAGTATTTACCATTTAAGTGTTACATGCCTTTTAATTACTTGGTTTTTTGTCTATTCTGGATTGTGCTGTGAATGTGACCAAAAGGTAGGAACAACTTAGCAGTATTGGCTTAAAAGGTAAAAAATCCACGACGATGTGGCAGAAACTTCAAGGAAAGTGACCAAACCCTTTATATCCCCAGCCACATTCCTCCCATTGGAACATAATTTTCTTGACACAATTCCTGCTTCTGCCCCAAAAGAAACAATGGCAAGAAAGAGCAAGGGCAGGCAGAAGATTGAAATGACGAGAATGTCGAAAGAAAGTAACTTACTTGTTACTTTCTCAAAGCGCCGGTCTGGCCTTTTCAAGAAGGCTTATGAGCTCCACACGCTTTGTGGCGCTGAAATTGCAATAATCGTCTTCTCCCCGGGGAAAAAGGTTTTCTCCTATGGCCATCCTTGCCTCTACTCCATCATCGATCGTTTCATAACCGGAAAAGCCGGCCCGAGTTCGAGCAGTTCGCAACTTGTGGAGGCACACAGGACAGCGAGCATTCGCGAACTCAACATGCAACTGACTGAAATGCTTAATCAGTTGGAAGCTGAGAGAAAGCGTGGTGAGGAGCTGATCAAGCTGAGGAAAGCGAGTCAAGGAAAATGCTGGTGGGAGGCTCCGGTTAATGATCTTGGACTTCAAGAACTGGAGCAACTAAAGGCGGCCATGGAGGAGCTGAAGAAGAATGTGGCCAAGCAGGCGGAGAAGATGATGGTGGAGGCTTCCAACACGGCTGCGTTTCTTGGGGCATCGAGTTCCAAGGGAGGAGGGCATGTTGGTCCAAGTAACATCGATGCTAAGGTTCCTCCTCCTGGTCTGGGACTTTCCATGACTCCTCATGGGTTTGCACTTGGATATGGTCGTGGATTTTTCTAAATCATTTATCCGGAGAACTTGGTCTATTCTATTCCGTTGAATCGTATTATTGGGTGCCTGTATTGTATCGCATAAAGTATGTCTGGGTTATAAGCTTATCTACTCTATTCGTGTGTTTCTCTATTGATGTTGTATAAGAAAAATTTTATGCCAAAACAGTGAAAATGGGATAAAGTTTTCTTTTTCGATGTATTACTAATTGGTGGAGTATCTATCTCGTATCGGAATCAAGGAAAGAAACCGGAGAAGATGATTGTAAAGTAAAATAAAAAAAACTAAATTTTCTCCGGTCTTAGTTGAAGAATAAACATAAAAAACTTTTTTCTGACTTGAAAAGTTGTTCTTGACATAATCTCCTATACTGCCACGGATAATGAAATTGCCAAACCAAGATGATGATGATGATAGTCTTAAAGAATTGCATGACTTAGTTAGGGCATTTTTTTTTTCATAGTTTCTCTTCACATCAGTATAATGGGGTTCTTCAGTAGATGTACTAGGTGGCTATGCAGAGGCTGAAAATGAAAATTAAAATCTATTCAAACTAATGCTCTTCGATAATGAAGGCAGCACGGCTTTGTGATTCTTGCCTTCCTTCGTCCATTTCAGTGAAACATTAAACAACCAATAATGTGAAAATTTTCCAAAAAATATTTTAAAAAAGGTTTCCAGAAAGAATTCTTAAACAGCACATTCAATCGTTAATATGCTAGGTATTCACATTTAGAACAATTTTCGTAAAGTTCAGTACTCTATCTGAGGATCCGTATTCTCTATGGTTGGTAGAGCTATTAATCAGGCTTTCTGAATTTGAATAAGGTTTTGACAAGTCTAAACTCGATTCACACATTAAATAGGGCGCTCAAATTCGAACTCCAATTAAAGGCTCAAACTCAACTTATACTTGTATATGAGTTTCAGACTCAGATTAAACTCATAGTTAAATATGTAATAATATGAAATATATATTTAGTAATTATGAATTACTAAATTAATTATATGTGTGTGTATATATATATTGTTATATAATTATTCTTATACATGGATCGGGCCTTAACCGAGGCTAAACTTAATAGGGTTTACACTCGATTCACATTCAATTCAACCCTAATATTTAGACTCAAACTCTATCAAGCTCAATTAAGATTAGGTTCAATGGCTTTTTTAGGGTGAAAAGGTGGATTCAAGTTGGTCCGACATCATTGACAGTCCTATCGATTGCAGATGTACTCTCAGAGAACATTTAACGTCAAGTTCAACAAAGTTGGGTTCGAACTAATCTCGAACATTTCTGAAATTTAAATAAATTTTAATTCAAAGATCAAGATCAGCTCGAGCCCTACGTGGCCAATCCCAACAGTTAAACCCTTTATAAGTTTTCCACCAACTGCATAGAATCCCAATCTGCCATTTTGATGCTTGACTGACACTATACGAAATTCTTTTAGATCATAGTTTAAAAGTGCATCACTACAAATGAAAAGCATTTAGGCTCCATTTTGATTGGACGAAACATCTCTTACAATAAAATCTACTATTTGTACAAAATGTTTGATCAGAATGAGTAAATCTTCATCCAATATTTGAATGAATTACTATAAAAAAAAATGAAAAACACATTCTAGCTGTTTCTGATGTTGGTTTTCCCATACTTGCACGTGTCTTTTACAGTACAGAAAGACTATGTTTCCCCTTATTATAGTGCAAAAGAGGAAGAAGAAGGGAAAAAATGAATAGACGATGATTTCATAGTGTTTTGAACCATGGAGAGATAATAATGATAATCAATGATATATTTGCTAAGTAGGTAGAGAAAAGTTGGTCAGATTTAATCCATGGGCCTTGAGATCAAGTTCAGTGAGTAAGGATTGCTGAGGTTATCATAACTGTGTGATACTGCTATACAATATACCCTAATGAAAATCTTAGAAATACTTCATTCAAAAGTATTTTCATAAAGAGCCCTTTCCCAAACCCTTGTGGCGTTTGTTTAACTTGACAATATTGAAGCATTTTCTTTTGTTTGTTGCTTGAGGCCGCTATTAAGGTTTGGCGTTTCAGGTTATGAAACCTTTTCTTTTTCAATAGTAAAAAATTCTAGCAAACTCTGTGTTGTGCTAGTATTGTACACATTTCAAGATTATGCGTACACAGTACACTGTGCACAATCCAAATTCTAAGTAAAGTAACGGCAATAATTGATACATAAGTACTATGTAAAAAGTCCAACCTTGCCCAATTAAAGATAAGAATGCTAAGATCTTTTAGACGACCATTAAACTACATAACGAATAAGCAATGCTTAATGTTTAGTGTGCATTAGGTTGAGTAAGTTTTGCATCATATTAGGATAACGGAGGTGGTGGCTTAACGGTTACTCTCCCGATGGAGGAGATTAGATACGTTAATAGTTTGTTTTTACGCATTCCTGTTCAGCCCCAGAAGTACCCCAAAAAAAAAAAAAAAAAAAAGAGGCATACAAATATGTCGAAGTCATAATGCAAATTGCACTAGTGGTCTTCCTTTCAAAATCGCAAATTTTTTATTTTCAAATATGCTGATATAATTATTGCTTTAATGATACATTGGGTGTGTTTGGATAAGTTCTTGTCTGTAAAAAATTATTTGATTTATTTTTTATCTTTTTAATTATCTTTTTATCTTACGTATATCAAATCACAAAAAGTTCTATAATGTTAATCTATAAAATTAATTATTCTAAATAATCTCCTGTCCAAAGAGACAAATTGTTACTTTAAAGATAATGATGATAACCAGCTGTACAGCTTATCAATTGAAGGTTGTCTGAATATTATCTGGCTTTTTTGTTTCGGTTAATAGCCTCATATATCTTGAACCTTTAGAAGATTTCTTACCAAGTGTTTCCAATCACTTTCATGTAAGAACGTGTGAATAATAACCAATTTGGCATCTTCTTAAACTTTCTGATTCCTCGTACCTTTTGCATTCTATATTCATCTTAGCTCTATTCCCCAAAGTTTCCCTATATTTAAAGGTTTTACTTTTTTTAGGGATTTCTTCACTTGTTAACAAAATCCCTGCAATTATTAATTAACAGCATGAGGGTAAATAGTTAAAAATCCTAAAAAATTATTTTTCATGATTTTTCATTATATAACTATTAGAATCATATATTGAAAAAAAAATACTTTTACTCGTTGAAAATATATCACTTTTGGGCCATGTAGCTATATTGGTCCTACAAACCTATTTGCCCTCTAATTTCTAATTAGCATATAGGGCATGTGACTGCCAAGTTCACTTACGTTAGAAAATCATGATTCACTTCTTATGCTAATTAGCATTTAGTGGTGAAAACAATCATGAACAGCATTTTGCTCCTCTATTTCTGTCTCTCTACTTTTAATCAAGACATATGTAACGTGCCAAAAGCACTTTGTATGCTCTAACAAATGCCTAGGGTACCAATTGATGGTCAATGTGGCTTATGAATTCATGTCCGAAATTAGTAGAGAAATACATATGAGTTGACTTTGGTTTGCAATAATTGATACTTCATTTTGTAATGCCAACTAAGAGAAAATTTACATCACACCATCATAGCATTAAGATCTAAGATTTTCGAAACCCCCAAATCAGGGGTAATTATGCCTAATGATTACACATACTAGCACAAATTGCAATGGAATGATGGATTTATCCAGATTCAAGAGCCAACTTCAGGCCCTTTAAATTGTTGCTTCTCCACTTATCAATGCTTCATAGAACCAAACCTAAGCTAAAAAGCTCTCCCTTTTGTATTCAGATCATGGCAAAGAAACCTAGCATGGGTCGCCAAAAGATCAAAATTGCAAAAATCGAGATCAAGAATCATCTCCAAGTTACATTCTCAAAACGTCGTTTGGGACTCTACAAGAAGGCACACGAGCTGAGCACTCTCTGTGGTGTTGAATTAGCCATCATAGTTTTTTCCCCGGCGGGCAAGGTATTTTCTTTTGGCCATCCTAATGTTGATTACATACTCGACAAATTCATTGCCCGAAGCAGAAATCCTCAACCAAACTCCAGTGCACTCCACCTAGTTGAGGCTCGCAGGAATGGTAGTAGTATCCGGGAACTCAACTTGCAGCTCACTCAAATTCTCAGTGAATTAGAATTTGAGAAGAAAAGAGGAGAGGCATTTGATCTCATGAGGAAAGCGAACCAAAATCATTATTGGTGGGAATCCGCTGTTAATGAACTTGGATTGCATGAACTTGAACAACTAAGAGATTCAATGGAGAACATGAAGAACCATGTAACTAGCCATGCTAGCAAGGTGGTGGCTGGGACTAATAACAGTTCTTCATTTTTTGCACTCAACAATGGTGCTGCTGCCGGATTGTATGATCAATATGAGAGCAAACCAACCGGGGTCACCGTGGCTTCAGTCCATCCTAATATCTTCAATTTTGGTTTTTGATCAAGCCCTTTCGGTATAGAACTATTGTTTTTCGTGATTTGATTTTGGTGCATCAAGCTAGTGCCTCACTAGTCTAAACTATTAGTAATCATATCATTGCGCTGTGATGATTCCTCAATCAATCTACTGTAAATAGTTTAATCTCTTAAAGTGTAATTGCTTAAATTGTTTCAAAGCCTGGTTCCCCCCCCAAAAAAAAAACCAAAAAAAAAAAAACACTAACAATGAACAGAAGAACTTCTTGAAAGTTGAAACTATGGTTCCTGGACATAATTAGGTGAGGCAAATTATACTGCAATGCACAAAAAGTAGTTGACTTAATTTGCTCCATTCAATTTGAGCAGATGAGGGGCGAAAGTGAAATTTAACTAGTTCCTTTCCTAGAGTCCTAGACACATCGTACTTGCCTGCCACGGATTAAGGAAGTCAGCATATACACACGTTAATACGTGTAAATCATACTAAGGATTAAGGAAATAATTGGAAAAGTAGTTTCCTTTTTATTGGTCTATTTAATGAAGTTGAATTGAGAACATTTTGGAGAGATTTTAGCTGTCACAAAGCCTATAGGAAAGCCTATAGGAAACATGTTTTTCTTGTTTAAGCTAGGCAAGAAAATATTTTAGCAAAAAAATAATAATAATAATTAGATAGTTGGAAGTATGTTTCTATATGCTGATGCACGAATAGTCATTCAAATAATATGTTTATCGCTTTGTTAAAAGATAAACTAACTGCACACGCCATTAAATAAACAATTTGATCTTCTTTTTTTTTTTATGAAACGACTTGGTCAATAGTTCTCGACAACACCATTTTTTTTTATTCGTGTGAGAGATTAATTTATATTTTGGCTGGAAAAGAATAAAATAGATGTTAATTCAACATCAATTGCCCATTTCCAACTTTAATCCATCAATCAAGGAGAAATTGACAGTAATTTATATTTTGGCAAGAAAAAGAAAAGGCAAAAGAGAGACGTTACCCTACATAAATCATCCATTTCTAAGTTTAATTCATCAATCAAGGAGAAACTAGGAAGGTGAGACAATGGAAACTGGAGAGAATATATCGATGGAGTCATAACGAAATCTTTAATGTTTTTAGGAAAGAAAAATACAGGTAAATATTAAGGAAGTTGGGACCTAATATAATAGTTGGATACCAAAGCAACGGAGCTAAATCTTAATTCATCAAAAATCGACCCCAAAAAAGAGGAAAAAAAAAAAAAGGGAAAAATGAACAACATGATGGTGATGAAGAAGAAGACGACCCAAGGTCGGAAAAAGATCGAGATCAAGAAGATAGACAACTTGAGCAACAGGCAAGTAACCTTCTCCAAGCGAAGAGTCGGTCTTTTCAAGAAAGCAAGTGAACTTTGCGTCTTAACCGGCGCAGAAGTTGCCATCATCGTCCATTCTTTGGGCAAGCGCGTCTTTGCTTTTGGTCACCCCAACGTCGATACTGTTATTAACCGCTATACCACAGGATCAGCATCATCATCCTCCTCATCTGTTGTTGATCCGACTACCCCATTATGTGCTCATGAGATTCAAGAACACAACCAACACTATGCCAAAGTGTCTAAAGAATTAGAGGTCGAGAGAAAAAGAAAGGAGATCATTGACGGTTCGAAGTTGGAGAATAGCGGGAGTTTTTGGTGGGATGACCCAATTGATAATATGGGTCTGGAGGAGCTCCAGCAATATAAAACTTCACTGGAAGAGTTGAAGAGAAAGGTGCTGATGAGAGCCGATGAATTGATGCTGTTGAAAAATTCTTCTTCAACTAATGTGGGCTTGAACAATAGTGGTGATATCAATCCCAGCATGGCTGCAGTTGGTTGCGATGACATGTTCTTCAATCAGACAACTGAATTCTGCAACAACTCCATCGTTCCTTATGGTTCTGATGACTTCGGACATTCCCCGCAGGTTTGAAGATTTCTGGTTGGCAAAGTCAGGGAAGATTCTGTAAGTTTAATATGCATGGGTTTTAGCAGCTTTTGATTGTTAAGTAGCTTGTTGTTTTTCTTTCTCAGTGTGGTAAGAATAGTACGTTTATTAGTGTTCGTTCTTCTGAATAAATTGGGCTTTTCCAGTCTTATGTTGCCTGATTCGAATCCTATCCCTCCATTCGAGGTTGAAAGTCGTTCATAACTGAATTTTTTTTTTTTTACACACTCCTTATGGTGCATGTTTGGGTCGCAATAAAATACATCTAAATCATAAGCAATTTTATTGTCAATTTGGCTAAATGTTAACAGCATTGTCTGCGTATGTATGGATTAAATTTAGTCTAGTGCTGTAGATAGCAGCATGTACAAATTTCGTGCGATCCAGTGTTAGATAATCCATAATAGTGTTAAAAGCACACTCAATGTGGGTGTAATTTATGAATAATAATTATTTTTTATGAATCTATAAATTCTAGTTTTACACTAATAAATTTTATAGTAACTTTTCATTAACACCTTCAATTTATGAGTAATTTTTCTTCAATTAAAAAATAAATAATTTGATAGTAACAATATTTAGAATGGTTATGAGTTGTTATGATGGTAAATGTGATCAAGTGACTTGGCTGAGAAAATTTATTTTCTAAAGGTAAAATTGAAAGTTTAAAAAAATGACAAAGAATAACTGTCATTGCTCTCCATTATATATCATCATCGTATTCTAGGCGCCATTTTTTTTTTATTATTTGGAGGGGTGGGGTTCTTTTGGTTTGGGATACCTTAGAGAGAGAAAAATTCAATGCTGTCGAGCTACTTGCTGTCAAGGTAGTAGGGCCATGGGCAATTCTATTGTGGCAAGTTGGTTGAGAGACTTAAGTCCGCCTAGCATGTCGGCCCAAAATAGCTCTATAAGACATGGGAAAAACCCCGGCCCAAATTCTCAGCAAACCGTCCCTTTCGGGGTTGGCTTGAATAGCATGTTGAGCCCAATGTTGAAGCCTATTGAGTGTGGTCCATGAACTGAAGCCCCCAGCAGAAACCGGGGTCCAGTCATAAATTCCTTGTTTTTCTCTGTCTTTTCTTTTCCTTTTTCTTTTTCCACCCCAGCTAATGAATTCTGCCCACAATACCTTTCGGTGCCAGATGTTATTATATACCGCCAGCTAATGTTGAAGCACCCTCAACAGTAGCGCAAATTTCACAGAGAAGCAGGCTCAAATAAGGGATTCTATTCGGCAACAAATTCACGTATTTATGTCTGGTTCTTAAAAATGGTGTGCAATAATTGCCATCTGCAGTATAAAGGAATACTAGCAGCCTACCACTACAGTTGGATTACTTTGTTGACAGTGAAACATGTACAACTTGTTCGAATTGTAGCTTTTCGCACGACAAATTTTTTACGAATACATTTTTTAATATATTTTTTAATCGCTTATTTATTTTATATGTATTAAATCACTATAAAATATTTTTTCTGAAAACTTTTGAAAGTAGGAATTCGAGCTGGCTCTAGCGTTTGGCAATCTTCAAAACCTTAGTATAATTAATTATTAAATTTGTTGACCTTACCTTTCAAAGTACCTGTGAAGGTGACCATGAAAAGACATTAACATGGATATTGACCAGGACAGCGAACAGGACGAGATTCGGTAAGTAGTTTCTACAGTTTGTGAAAGCAGTTATTAAGTAGTGGTAAAACCTCTTCCGCCGACTAATTATCACCTACGAGTTAGGGTTACTATTTTCTCCTGTTTGTGTGTCATTGCTTTTGTCTCCTGCTTCCAGAATCCAGAGACGCGACCGCTCAGGTCCTTATCATGATTGAGATTGATGACACTGTTCCCTCCCGAATTCGGATAGAAAAATTGCGTTCCTAGCATATGAGTGGCAGATACGACGACCAAGTATTGAAATTATGGCGAGGAATGCTGATAAAGAAGGGATTTGAAGATACTAAAATATAAAAATAGTAAAAGCAAGTGGCCAATCCGATACGGCCGCTTAACGCTACCTCTATGGGCCGCCAATTGAGTATTGATTCCCAATTTGTGTTTTTTTTTTTTTGGGGTAATTTACTTCATCTTGTTTTGGTGTAGGAGTGCAAACAAATCGAGCAACTCGCAAGCTAATCGATCAAATGATCGACTCAGCTTGATATTGATTGAATTTGAGTCGATTTCAAGTAACTTGTATAGTCAAAGTGAGACGAGTATCGATCCTTATTTTTTAAACTTAAAAGCTTATCGAACTTTATCAAATCGTATGTATTTGTTATATACATACATACATACATATATATAATAGTATATAATAAATTGTATACATCGAACTCAAAATATTGAGTTCGAATTTGATTAAACTTGAATCTAAACAAGTCGAATTTGAATATCCTAAAAACCTTAATGAATCGAACTCAATTAGTAGAATTTCAAACTTGATCGAATCGAATTCGATATTGAACGGTGCTATATCAAGTCGAGTTTGAACTCAAGCATGGTAATGCTAGGGATCGATTCGATTCAGCATCCCTATTTCGAATGATAGCTATCACAATATTTGGTTAATGTTCCAACTTAATCGACTAAACTCCAAACTCACGTAATATAATAGTTTACATTTATGACAAATAAAAATGGAAGTGCATAATTTTGCTACTTGTGAAAAGCCTTTGATTCTCAACAAAACAAAACGTATTCTGCAAATGGAATGAATAGAAAAGTATGCCCGGAGCAAAATTATGTAAAGGCAAAGGCCAGCGGCACATTTGAATAAACTCCAAAAGCCAAAGGTAAATATTCGAATGAACTCTTGTTAATATAACTATCTATACCATTGCTGTTAGTAACCCGAACCCCCCCCCCCCCCCAACCCCAAAAAAAAAAAGAAAAAGAAAAAACTGTAATACAGGCTGCCGACTAGTATTTTGTATAAACTTTTAATATATATATGAAACTGTAGATGGGACCCAAGTCCAAATTGGTGAAGACTAGCGTCCAACCAGGATCTACTGGCATCACCAAAGAACAACAGCTGTCCACCAGTTGTATCCAATCCAACTCATCTATCGCCCAACCCAATCACAGCATTCGTTCCTTACAACATTACTTTACTGACCTAGTCATCAAATATCTAAATGAAAATATTTTTTTGATGGGCGGGTGCTATTTATACTTGTTAATATATTTAAATTATACTTATTTTGATATATAGATGCACACATTTACATTTATTATTAGACCATAAATTTGACACTTTTTTTTTATTAAATGAACTATACATCTTGTAGAAAATTAAGTCTAGTTTGGATTGCATATTTGGTAAAAATATTTTATAAATTTTCTTAAAAGATATTTCTTGTCAAATTTTTTATTATCTTTTTATCTCATATATATATATATATTATATTTTAATAAATATTACTCTTTATTTAAAAAAACTCCAAAAAAGTTATAGTAATTCATACCAAGCTTTTCAGAATAATAAGAAATAATAAAAGAGGAAAAGGACAAGACTGCAACACGCACTCCCAAGCAGCTGCTGCCTGGTGCTATACCAATGAAGAGAAAGAAGATGCCCAATGCTGGTCTGGCGCTGGATCACCAGTCGTACGTGCACACAGCTCATCCCGCACGCATGCCCATGCAACCTCAACCTGGCCCCGGCCCCAGCCCCCTGTACTTCTCCATCTCCTAATATTTTTCCAACCCTTCCTCTCTCTTCTCAATCAATCAATCAATCAATCCTGCCATTCTCCAGCCTGTTCTGCTCTCTCTCTCTCTCTCTCTAGTCTTAGAATCTTCCGGCTCCGCATCCCTTTATAGTTTATATCTATGCCCTCCCCACTTAGTCTCTCTCCAGTTCATCGATTGCCTTCTACATCCTGCAATTCTTTTGCAGACGGGCCAAAACAATGGATCCCTGTCCGTTTGTCCGAATTGTGATTGGAAACTTGGCGTTGAGGCTTCCTCCTGCATCCTCATCGCCCAAGTCAACGACCCCAACGACCCCCTGCTACTGTAAGATCAAGCTCAAAGGCTTCCCAACCCAGTACTCGACTGTCCCGTGGCTTTCTCGGGAGAGCGGCAGTGATGCGATTGAGAACAGGATTCATGCTGGGTTTAACTTCAAGAAGTTGGAGTTTGCGAAGCTTGTGGAGAAATCGGCCGCCAGAGGTGGGACTTGTGGCTTGAAGATTGAGGTGTATACGGGAAGGGGAGGGAATACTTCTGCAGCTTGTGGGTGGAAATTGGGTGGGAAACTTTTAGGTAGTGTTTTTTTGCAGCTGGACCTGAAGGCAACAGAGCATAGTAGTAAAGGGTGCGTGATTCAGAATGGATGGACTAGCACGGTGGGTGGTGGGAGTGGAAATGGGATTGAGTTGCACGTAAACGTGAGAGCTGAGCCAGACCCTAGATTTGTGTTTCAATTTGATGGGGAGCCTGAGTGCAGTCCCCAGGTGTTTCAGGTCAATGGGAATGTCAGACAACCAGTTTTCACTTGCAAGTTTGGGTTCAGAAGTTGCGGAGAAAGAAATTTGAGATCCAGGTTGGTTTTCTTTTTTTTCTTTTCTGGAGTAAATACTGCTATTACTATTTCCGAATTTCAGTTTATTTAGGTTGAAGCATTACTCTATGTTTTCGTTGATGGTTGTGTATTAGTGGTGTTTGTTCATTGCTTTGGTTTCCATTCTTTTTCTTTTTCCCTTTCTCGTTGTTAAAGTATTTGATCGAGTTGGGTTGTGTGTTAGTAATCGGATGCGATCTCAAGTCTAATAATATTGCTTGGGGAAGTTTCAGCTAATTGTGTATCAGCTTCAATCGATATAAACAGTTACTACGAGAACTTATATACTGCTTTCCATCTGTTTTTAGGGTCAATAAAATTAGGCTCGTTATAATTGAATTTCAATTATTGCACTGAAAGATACGCAAGTAGAAGAACCCTCCATCGAATTTTCCTCCTTGCCAACATATTTGTTCTAATCAAAGGGGTCCATGTGACTGACTTAATTGTTCTTGAAGATGTTGATGGCGCTTTATTTTGGGAACGGTGATCATGAGAGTCACTTGTGCATGTTTTAACTTGTAGTGCCTATTAATTGCATTGCATCGCTTGCAAAGCAAATTATGCAAATGGTCACTAATCACAAATTTTTCTTCGTACAGATCATCTATATCAGAGCCAAACAGCAGAACTGGCTGCTTCAGTGCAGCATTTCCTGCCGACAAAGAAAAACCCTTAAAGGAGCGAAAAGGGTGGTCAATTACAATCCACGATCTATCAGGTTCACCCGTTGCCGCAGCATCAATGGTGACACCATTTGTTGCCTCACCAGGCACCGATAGAGTAAGCAGATCGAATCCAGGAGCCTGGCTCATACTCCGCCCTGGCCACGGAACCTGGAAGCCCTGGGGGCGGCTCGAGGCCTGGAGAGAGCGGAATGGCGGTGACCATCTAGGCTACCGCTTTGAAGTTATCCCTGATGGCAGCATAGACACTATCACCCTGGCCAATTCCTCATTTAGCACCAAAAAGGGTGGAAAATTTAGCATAGACATTGCTACTGGCAGCACTCCATTGACTAGCCCCAACAGCAGCTTCGATTTTAGTTCTGCTTCAGGTTCAGGGTTGGGGTCCGAGCCTGGATCAGGATCTTGGGCACAGCTGCTGTACAGAGGGTTCGTCATGTCCTCTACCATAGAGGGTGACGGAAAATGTAGCAAGCCAGAGGTGGAAATCGGGGTGCAGCATGTAACTTGCACAGAGGATGCAGCAGCATTTGTGGCATTGGCGGCCGCAATGGACTTGAGCATGGATGCTTGCAGATCATTCTCACAGAAGCTTCGGAAAGAATTAAGACAGCCTGATCAGGAATACTAATCAGCTTGCTTGTGGTGACAATTACTCTTAGAGTTTTTGGATTAGCGACTTCAACTGACGTAAACGAACTAACATATTCAACTAATTATACTGTACTAGTATCAGATATAGAGTGTACAGTGATTGACAGCTGTTGGTTGTATTATTTTGGTTTCAAAATTTTATTCATTGAGTATTCATCTGTGCAATTGTTTGTTTGAGTCTTGAATCAGTAGTGTAATATTTGTTGAGAGCGAGGATGAATTGAAACTTGTTACCAGACCCCAGGGGGTTTTGGATCTGGCAAAGCCAGATTAACTACTATTGACTTGAACTGACACAAGATGAACTTCTCGTACACGTTATGTAAGTACATTCTAAACCTGTGCGGGTGCTAGCACTACTATATTAATGAGGCTGGAAATGCTGCTGGTTCCATGCATCATGTGTGTTTGTGTTAGTTGTTGGCTATTCTTCTTGTCTAGCATGGTGCTCACATGGCACTCCTGGGATACTTGCCCAAATAAATTAATGAAATGCTTCTATCGAAATTTGTGCTCCAAGCTAGTAGTTGGTAATGTTTGTACGTAGAGAACGTTTGGATTGCTTATATTTAGCTAAAAAATTTTGCTTATATCATCGACACAAATTTCAATCACTTTTTTATCTCAAATATATCACATCAAAAAAGTACTTCCGTAGTACTACAATATTCTTTTAACAAATTATCCCAAAAAATCTACTATCCAAACGCCCTGATTATTTACTCTATTGTCGATTCTTATTTAGTTATTTCCCATCCTTTTGATTTCATTTCTTTTTTTTTTTTTTTTGGTTAATTGGTAGTGGTATCTGACTCTTTGCAAAGAAAATAATTTAGTGTGTTTGGATAAGAGATTATTTGAAATATTATTTAAAATAATTATTGTAGCACTTTTTTGTGACGCAATATATGTGAGATAAAAAGATGATTGAAAAAATAAAAATGTATCGAGAAATGTGTTTATGATGTGAGTAAATAATTTTTTGGAAAATAACTCCATTCCAAACACACTTAAATTACTTCTGTATGAGGTTCTCGCAGAGCCGTTCGATTCTTGGAACTCCTTTGGCACCGTGACAGAGAAGCTAATACGAGCTTATGAGAACTTTAAAGTTAATGGCCCATCAAGCTGGTACTGTTAGCTTTATTCTTAGATTCTACCAATTCTTTATCAATTGCATATTTGCTTGATCTAGAAGGCGGGAATGCCAAAAAAAAAAAAAAGAAAGAAAATAATTTTCAGGTGGGGACAACAAGGGGGAGTCTGCGGTGTACTTGAAGGTCAATGCAGTAATCTACATGCAAATGAACTTTGATAAGCTGGAAAGCATAAGATGCATGCAGGTGAAGCAGTCGTGGCTACTCTACAATCACAGAATATATTAGAAAAGTACTATCATGTTAATTGTTAAGTAAGGAAAGAAATTCCTGAACAACAAAACAACCACCACCGCCACCAGGGCAGTAGACACTAGCCGCCAGAATTCCCAGCAAACAGCCAAATCATCATCAGCATCATCCAGGCTGTCGACTGCCTCCTCAGCCACCAGCCCACCACACACGCAAGGCATGAGCGAGCAGCTGTTTTTATTAAATATAGGGATAATATCAGAAACCTCCCCTGAGATTTCTCGTAATATCATCTGGCACCCCTATAGTTTTAAAAATATTACTCACCTCCCTTGATAATTGTAAATTGACTATATTAACCTTCACTTGGTACATGATTTACATATCAAATAAATGGATATCAAAAAATGAAAGAAACGAATCAAAAGTCACTTTCTTCTTTTTTCTGTTTATCCAACATTCTTTTTTATTCTTTTTTTGTATGGCTGTACAATTTTTTACTTATAAATTGTAATAAATTAAATTTTATTTTTTTATAATTGAGATAAATATGGAATATGAATGTATGATTTTTTTTCCTTTGTTTTGAGTTGATTTTATAATAAATTAGTACAACTTAAAGATTTGGGTTACGAGTTGTGAAGATATTAGGCAAAAAAAAAAAGGCTCATAATGAATTAGTTTTAAATATAAAAATTAAATTGGCACTAGTATCTTTACAAATATCTTTTTTTATTTTTAAAATTTTTATTTTTATGAATTATAGATTTGTGATATAGTAGTACGAGTAGAAATTATTTTTTAGGTGGTGATTTTTTTTTTTTTGAACAAACAAAGTGATTAGGAGTATTTTTATTTAGCAAAATGAGCAAAAGGGTAGTTTGGGATTTTTATAAATTTTGTTACACAAATAACAAAAGTAAGGGAGGTAAGTGATATTTTCAAAAGTTCAGGGGTATCAGGTGATATTAAGAGAAATCTCAAGGGAGGTTTGTGATATTATCCCTTAAATATAACTAGTCCTTAATAGCGCTTTGTCGAGTTGATTTTCGGGCTAACACGTGCCTACCTCGAGTTTACATAATCAATTCCAATTTCAAAGTGGAGGTAAACTACATGCACATTACTTTTCCAGGTCTTTGACACCGTTGATGGTCAAAATCTTACCCCCAAAAAAAATAATAATAATAATAACAATGAAAGACTGTACATCAAGAGATGTAAGGATCAGCAAAGTCAAAAGTCTTGTTTTTCTAAAAGAGTATGCTGTGATAGAGGCTTACAGTCAAAGATGAAATGAGAAAATCATCAACCATTGGGAAAAAAAAAATGCCCTTTTTATTCTAAAGATTAACAATAGTAACAATAATTAGCATGAGAATATCTAAAAATTAACAATAGTAACAATAATAAACATAAGCCATTAAGGATAGAGACAATACTCATACTTGCATTAGAAAGCTACCAGAGCTCATTAGGCATAAAGCAGGACAATTAAAGGCCCTAGCTAGAATGCTGGATTCCTTGAACAAGGAACAACTGGCCCTATTCTCGTATTCAAATATATTCGGTTCTCCACTTTTAGGCCCAAATTACCAATTTCTTGTCCTCCGCTTTCATTTCGCAAGTTACATTAGCCGCATATCCTAGTTAAAATTAGGACCATCATCTTCCTCCCCGGAAAATAGAGCATAATCGTTTGGTTGCCAACTTGCAAAACATTCATTACATCGGAAGGCATTTTGAGATCTTAAATGAAGATTAGAAATGAAGGAACCGGAACTGGATTATACAGTTTCATTCTTAGATAACAGCTCAACACTAACTTGTTACATTCTGCCCTCAAAGTTGAAACAACATCCATAAGGCCATATACTGTAGGGAGTGATTGCAATTCCAATTTTCACACTATAACAAACACTCCTAAAAACTAACCATTCGTCAAGAGGTGGAAAAGCCCAAAAGAAAACAAAATGAGAGAACAGAATGTGAAAGCATAAACAAAACTAGCCGAGATCCCTATCCTCCAAACATTCATTCTGCTGCAGCATCTTCGTCGTGGCTTCCTTCAGTCTGTAACTCTGGCAAAGTTTCTAGGTCTGTCCGAACTTCTTTCTCTATCAACCCGATTGAAGAATCAGACGAATCAATAGGATCAGTTTGGACTTCTTCCGCATTCTCAGTTTTTGCAGTGTCATCATCCGTTCCATCTGCAGCTCGATCACTAGTGTCTCCTGACTTCTCAGCCTCAGTTGCACCATTGGTTTCCATGGTTGAAGACCTTGAGTTATCCTCTGTTCCATTGGATGAATTAACAGACTTCTCTGACATAGTAGAAAGTGTAGTGTTGTTTGTCTTTGAGTCCTCCCCTGAGTTTGAATTGGAATCCTCAATTTTGGAGGATGTTGTTGCAGTAGAATCAGTGTGATCGCCATTGGAACTTAAGCTATTGTCCTTTCCCTGATCTAAAGGAATAGTCTGGAGGCCAGAGCCATCTCCAGAAGTCGTATTCTCTTTCGTGACATTCTCAGACTGCGTCCCTGCATTATTCTGGGTAGACAAACCATGAGCACCTCCACCTGCCCTCGCTTCTGTTGTGCTATTGATTTGATTGGGATGATTTGAAGATGAAGAGACATTATCAGACACGGATCCAACATTTGCCTTGTCTTCATTGGCTGTTGTATTTGAAGGACCTACATTTTCTGTCATTTCTCTCTCTTCAATCTTTGAACCGGTTGTTTTCTCAGCAACATCATTTTTTTGGGTATTGGTCACGTCTTCACTTTCTACAACATTTTCCCCAGCAAGCTTATTGGAGTTTTCCGAGCTTCCATTCACATTTTCAGCACTATTATCTTCAGATTCATGTGTCACAGCACTAGAAGCATCATCTGCCTTGTAAAGTTCTTCTCTTGCCTCGTGTGCCTTTTCATCATCGTCATCATGCTCCCGCAAAGAGCTATCATTCTCCACCTGGTCACTTTTATCTTCAGAATATTTTTCTTCGTTTTCCTTCTCATCAACCTCTTCCTTCTTCTCTTCCTCTGTCACATCCTCTTCGCGATCAACCTCATCCTCAGGTTTATCATCTCCATGTTCATCTATCTCATCATCTCCAATCCCTCCACCTTCATCTTCTTTCTCCTCAGACTTCTTGTCGTCAGCATGTTCTTCCTCATCATTCTTATTTTCCTCTTCTTCTCCAACATTTTCTTCTGCTTCTTCATCTTGTTTTGTACCAATTGTATCCGTTTCCTCCACTCTGGGATGAAGATCTTTCCTCCCAAGTTTTAAAATCTCGCTGCTAACTTGTGCTGTTTGAGAATCCTTCACATCAGTTTCATCGAATTCCTTCTTCTTATCATGTGAACGCTTGACTTGGTATACTAACCAAAAACAAACAGCAAGAAGGAAACATATTTGCAAAACATGCTTGACTTTAATTCCTCTAGATCTCTGGCTTCTGCTAGGCGACTGCTTGAACATGACTATACCTGTAAGAATTTCTTCAGTACAACTACTGTCTTCTCGCTCTCCAGGAGACTAAAATGAGTGAAGAAACTGCAGCAAGCACAAGAGATATTGCACATCAAGAACAGTTTAGACAGCAATTAGGTAATTAATACAGAAAGGAGCTATTCATTCTATGATGTTCAAGTGAGAGAGTAGGGTCATTCCGCTGACATCATAAAATAAATAGCATATAAGATAGCTTTTATTCCCTGAGAACAGCCTCAACAACAACAAGTGTATGTAGCCTCAATAAGGTCCTCACTATACAAAGTGACTGCAGATAGTAATTATCAAAAGAGAGAGAAAAGGGCCTCCAGTTTTGCACATCGTTACAGAAATCTGTGATTTGTTATTATGAAATTGATAAGCTTTGCTGCTAAGGTGAAAAGTGCCTAACATCACGCCCACCTAATAGTTAGGCCAAGCAATTAGCAACCTCAAGTTGGACATAAATGACTTTAAGATTGTCAACTGGCATCACCCATGATCTTGTATTTACCAAGTCCAGCTGCATGAATGATGTAAATTCCTACTAAGGGGTCATGGTGCAAGAAAAGGGATGAGAAAGGTAGTCTATTTAATTGCATGCGAAACACTACTCCAACCTTTGTCAACAATAGAAAGAATGAAAGAGGAAATGTGATTGAATTCACACCAAAGTCTACCATGTTGTAACTGAAACCTACACCTATTCACTATGCCCTCAAAATACATAACAGCAGACAAACTTTAACAGATTCCAGGAAGCAATCAGTTGTATAAAGCTCTCAGATACTAAGGCACAATAAACCTAAAGTCACACTATCAAAGAGGAGTCCATACCAGGCCCAAACGGCAACAAGATTCTGAAGCAACCAACTCAAAAAGTTCCCAGCAAAAGATGAGTCCCACAATGGCTCAATTCAAGCAGACTCCTCAAAGAAATACTTTAACTCACAACTGAAACTTTCTAATCCTAATAAGCAACCACAAGTCAATCGCTACAGACAACAGGTAGAAACCAATATAATATCATCACTTGTTAACAATGTTGAAAGGCTGAATAACTGCCAAGTTAAACAAGCTTAAAAAGCTCCTTAACCCACTAGAGAGTTGAAAATAGACAGAGCTATATGGCAGCCTCATCATCAATTCTGACGAGAAAGGACAAGTCGAAACTGCCAGGAGAACTACTCCCATTTGAAACAAAATTTGCAAGTAAATCACAAATAGCAATGGAATTAGAGTTGACAAAATCATCCATGACCAAATTAGTCATCTTCAAGCCTTATCACTTCTCCTACTCAATCCAAATCATGCCAAAATTCATAAATTTGTGGCAGACCCACAAGAAACCATCAGACCAGAAGCAAACGAACCCCGGAATCTCTCATGCATTAATGAACCTGCACTGTCCACAAATCCAAAACTAATTTTTGCACAAAAATCGAATATTTTTACTAATTAACAAGCAAAACCCACTTCCAGAAACACTTAATTAACTGGTTACATTCCAACAGATCAATGAACAAATTCTCATACTTCATCGTTGCAATTCTGGCCCATCTTAGACATGCAACCCCAACTGAAAAGAACAAAAGAAACCAAGCAATATATAATTTAATAAAGCCCAATTCTTACACTCAAACAAGCATGAAAATTCCAAAGGACCCAGTAAATAAAAACAACAACAGAAAACCCAAGTACAAAGAGATTTAAATTAAAAAAAAAAAAAGGAAAGAAAAAAAAGCATAAGGTACCTGCAGAAGAAGAGGCAAGAGACAGAATGAGTATCCCGGAAAGCCAAGAAACTTGGGCTTGAAATCTAAGACCAGGACAGGAGAAAGTAACAGACTAGATTAGACTTTCAGTAGCAGAGTAGAATTATGAATATTTTAGCAACACTAGTAGTATAATATGTGAGCCAAAGGCCTTAGAACTGGGAAATGGGATTCTTTGGGGGAAGTTATTTTGATGAAGGGGTGGCCTTAATTTCTTGACAGCTCTCTTCCACTATTCTAATTTTGGATGAATCTAAATAGGAAAGAGACGGGGAAAGTTTTTGCATCGGTTTTAATGGTTATGATCTTGCGATTCTTGCTTACATGGGTACAAGATTTAATGGGCCTTTGCTTATATATTATTGGGTATGTTTCCTTTTTTTTTTTTTTTCTACTTAATTTATGACAACTACTTAGCACGTATACATTTTAAGTATTTGTTTATGGATAAAATCTGGTGTGGTGGATCATGTTTCATCATCATCAGTACGCGTGATCATGTTCGTTGCTCGCGGCGACAAATGGCTTCGCTTAGTTATCATCGGACGATCCTAATTTACTTGATCATGTCAAGTGCCAATTGGCACTCTTGCCGTTTACGACCTGCCCTGAGTGCCCTCTCGGTTAGTACGACGTCGTCTTTAGACTTTGCAAAATTCCAATCTTGAATTTCATATTTAATAAAGTAGCTTCCCGTTTCTATCAAATAAATCAAAACAGTGCCCAGAAATTAAAAAAATAATTCAAGCTTAATTGGTGGCCTTAATCTGACTAATATTTTTTTGGGTAGGTAATTTGACTAATATTACTAGTATGTGAGTCGTGCCAATTGAGCTATTGAATTCTCAATGTTCTTTTAAAAAGAATTGATCAGTGATATAAATACTATTCTGTTCAGTGTTAAAAGGATTCCGATGCCCAGATAGACACGTAACCGTGACCCTAGCGCCTATTAATGTAACCAAACTCCAATTTCCTCCCAAACAATTCGTCTTGATTGCAACTTTTACTCATAATAAGCATAACAGCGTGATTAAATTGATTCCCATGCCTGATGAGGTATCCAGAATAAATGCAGCTTAGATGGCAATAGCATAACAGTTCTAGTGCTTGTTCTTCATCTTTCAATGGTTCAATAGTTGATTATGAAAATGTGTTTTCTACCAAAAAAAAAAAAAAACTACTTTTTAAATTGGAAGCTTGTGTTTGATATGGAAATAGTCTCAAAAGCAAAAAACTACAATTAAAACCACACGGAAAGAAGCTTCTAAAAATGCTTTTTATTTTTTTGAGATTGAATTTGATATTTCTTTCCACTTTCAAAATGAAAGCCATAGATGGTACCATGAAAATCTAGCTAGAGACATTCCCAAATGAAGAGGCTTAGGCTCTGTTTGATAATCTAATTCAGTGCTTAGATCTTACCCTGTTCAAGAGCATTTTTGGGTAACTAAAGATAAAACATATAAATGAATCAATAAAGTGGCACTCAAATTTCTAAACAAAATTTGTTTCAAAAAATAAGTGATAAACTATTTAATTATAACTGAATGTGATATACACTCAAATATATCATATTTAGTACTTAACAATTCAATAATTCAATGGGTTCAGAAGTCAGATTTCATATTTCAGTTCTCCAATTTCATTTTTATCAAACATATCCTAAATCATGTTTTGATTAAAGTTTTCTATAGAAAAATTTTTACATTTTCTGTGAATATATTTTTTAAATACTTTTTAATTTCATATACGTCAAATCAATATAATATATTTTTTGTTTATATCAAATTCAGAAAATGAGCCCGGATTCAAAGAGCCTTGCTCGTATTAAGAGGGAGTTCTTGATTTTTTATTTTTGATTATGCTGATTGCTTGATTGAGTTGTTTGACTGAAAGAAGAGTGTTGTTAAAATATTACCAAGGTCTAATAACAGGATTGAACACTTAAAAGCACTCTGATGATGGGCCTGAAGGTCTTTTTAAGTTTAGTGCACTTTGGTTGAAAGCCTGATATTTTTCATTTTAGCCCACTCTCTTCTTCAACCACCGTGGGCTGTGGAGAATGACTGAGTACATAGGTTAAAACTTGGGTGAACAGAGATGGGCCTAAGACTACATTCTCGTAATCCTAATCCTAGAGCTAAAAAGCGCTTGGGTGTCCTCTTTTCTCTGTTCTTCATTTTCTTGCCAAGCAAAAAGGACGGGGAAAAAAGAAAAACGAAAATGGATGGAGATTCTCTACCTCCATGAAAACGGCAACTCTTTTATTTTTTGGGTTCGAGTCACCTTTCGACGACTTTTTTGTTTTTGTTTTTACCAACTGAAACAGACAAACAAATTCATTGTAGTTCCACATAAACAATTTGTAGCAGCTGCCTAATTTTTGTTCAGAATTAATTAACGGATCACATGTTTTCAAGTGACAAAAAGGAGGAGGATCACTATATTAATCAAATCTCACTTTAACAAATTAAATGAATGGATCGCATGTGATTTTATTGTGAAAAGATAGGACCTTAACACTGTTAATCAGATCCAAATAGGTGAAACACTCGTGCTAGTCAAAATAAGAAAATACACGGAAAAAAAAAAAACTCAAGTTGATAAGAAACTAAAATTAAGTTGCATAATTCTTGATAAGTATGTGGACTTGCTTTCATACGTTAAGCTTTTAGGTAAAAAGCCTAGCGAATGGTGTATGCCTAAAGCGAGGAATATGTCTACCACACCTTCATGCATGGAATAAGACAGAACACACCGAGATGACTTTCTTTCTTTAATTTGCCTTTTCTGCAAGTAGGTGGGAAGAGGGTCTTGCGGAAATCTGACCTAAACTGAAGATATAATTCTTATATTATAATTTATAACGTCTCTAGCTGAAGTAATCATAATCATGCACATCTAACTACATTCAAGAGGGACCCTTAATTCCCTAACGAAACAATAGAAAAACTGGGACCATATACGGAAAATTTTATACTAAGTAACATACGATTTAATCAATAGAGACAAATTAATGGATGACTTATTTTCTTGATTTCAGGAATTTCTATATTTCTATCTATAGCTTAGTAAATGTGTGATTTTCAGTGGCGTTTTATAGGTGGATTCAATGTATACTAGTACGCAAGAGCCCAATAGCTTGACATTCATTTGCTTCCTACTGAAGATATTCTTGCTTAAGCTAAACTCTTTTTATCTTGTCTTCAGCTTCTAGTCCATGCATGCAATAGCTGTATGTATATATACCGCTTCACCGCGGGAATCCTTCTATCTTCTTCATCACATACTTATTAATTTGAAGGGAAAAAGAAATGAATGCTTCTAGGTTCATTCTCTTGATCGGCATTATTTCCATAAAACTGATCCAAATCTCTATAGCTTCTGTGGTTTCAGCGGGAGATTTTAACAAAGACTTTTTCGTGACATGGTCTCCTAGCCACGTTAACACTTCTGAAGATGGCCGAGCAAGAAGTCTAAAACTTGATCCGGATTCAGGTAATATATTTTCCAAATTAACATTGAGAAAAAGAACAATTTAGCACATTATTTTCCGTGTGCAGCGACATTCTTTTTTTTACGTTTTTCATCATAAAATAATTGTATAGGTTCTGCTTTTGCTTCAAACGACATGTTCTTGTTCGGTCAGTTCGACATGCAAATTAAATTGATACCGGGGAACTCAGCAGGAACTGTTGTAGCCTTTTACGTGAGTAAAAATTCATCTTCTTGGGAAAAAAAAAATTTTCTTTTGGTGTCCCTTTCACATATATTAATCATTGTGTTTTAATGCAGCTTAGTTCCCATCAACCAAACCGTGATGAATTAGACTTTGAGTTCCTTGGCAATGTGGATGGGCAGCCATACATCCTTCAAACGAATGTATATGTCGATGGTTTTGATGACAGAGAGGAGAGAATAAGTTGTGGTTTGATCCAACAAAGGACTTCCACACGTATACCATTTTGTGGAATATTCACCAAATTGTGTAAGAGACTTCTGTATTTTTTTCCTTGTTTGTTGTTCATAAGATTTCATGTCAAGTCATCGGCTTTATAATTTGGTTAAATGTCTACTTTCCTGAACTTCCAATACACGAGCGAAAACTTGTCCTACGGAGAATCTTATATATAGCCATAAGAAACTGCGTATTTAAAAGAATATATTTGCTCAACAATATTAATTAACCTTAGGAAGTTGATACTGTGACGAACTAGCATACGTAATTTAATCTCAAGGAAAATAGAAAGAGAACGAGAAGAAGAGGCGGTGGGGGAATACAATGATGAGATGATCGAGTTTTGGTTTGCTTCCGTCGGTTTCTCTAGCTTTTGTTGGAGGCAAACTGGCCGGATATGTTTAATCTAAGGGAAACTGGCTGGGTGCAAATGATCCGCTTAAACATGCTTTGCTTCTATCGGTTTCTCTTAATTCTTGTCGGAGGCAATCTGGCTGCAGGATCTGTTTAATCTAGGCAAGGAATGCTCTCTTCATACTTTAGGGCTCCTAAATTACTATATTTTGCTGTACATCAGTGCTTTTAGTGTTGTTTACTCATACTTTGTTGCATCCAACGTAGTATGGTAGTTCTGTTTGGAACGATTAAGCTACACATTGGATGGCATTTTCACGATTACATGTGACACATGTTAAAGATGTCCATTAATTTGGAGACATATACTGAAATTTACTTAGCCAAACTCTACTAGTAGTAGCATATGGTGGTATATCTTAAAGTATCAAAGTTTTTATCCACTATCGGTGTAGTCAATTTTTTACATTAACAGTACGTTATTTAATATAAAAAGTGAACTTTAAATTTAAAATTGAATTACATGACTTGTATCTGCATTCATTCGTGTATATACTAACAGCGCATAAAAAAATTACTTTATTTTAGAGTAGCGAAATGGGGTTAAAAAAAAAAGAAAAAAGAAAAAATGCGTATGATGTGCAAGATCTTGCTTTGAAATGTGCAGATTCATGGTGGATTGGGTTCCTATCCGGACATTCAGAAACCATGCAGACAAGGGCGTGCCATTTCCCAGGTGGCAGCCTATGGCCCTCCAAGCGAGCATATGGGATGGTAGCAGCTGGGCTACAGGGGGAGGCCAGGACAAGATCGATTGGTCAAGAGGTCCGTTCGTAGCTGCATTCCAGGACCACAGGATTGATGCCTGCGTATGGAGAGGAAATCCAAGATTTTGCAGGGCGGGAAGCCCTACAAATTGGTGGAACCAAGACCGATCCAGCTCTCTGACGTGGGCTCAGAGAAGGCTGTTCAGATGGGTTAGAAAATATCACGTCATATATGACTACTGTCAAGATAGCCCCAGATTTCAGAACAATCTACCCAAGGAGTGCTCCCTACCCAAATACTGATTCCAAACACCTTACAACAATATTTTTCTAATTTTCTCTTCTATAATTCAGAAAAAGAAATACATGGAGATTATCCGTCTGTTAGTCCATCATCGAATGGCCTCTTCATCTTTCAAACTTATTTGAAGTCTGGACATCATGTCCGATCCTATTTTAGTTCAAAGCTTCTAAGTTAAGTACCCATCAATCACACCCCCACATGGAAGGAGTGGATGGACCCCATCACCCCCCTCCCCACACCCCCCTTGCCTTCTCCGGCAATTGGATGGATTGTTATTATTTGTTTAAAAAATTTTATTTGGACATTATTGACAAAATTTCTAGTTATATATTTATATCACGTACATCAAATCAAAAGAGTATTACAATTTTTTTTAAAAAAATAAATTATCTCAAATAATAATCTATTATCCAAACACATTCATTCTGTGTTCCTTTCATTCGCTTGCATTTACAGCATTCGGTATTTCCTTGGGGAAGCTAGTGACCAGACTCTACGACGCTCAGAGGAAAAGGATAGTTTTGACATAATACGGGCTGGCATATTACAACATCTTTTAACATGATTAATTCTAAGAAAAACAAACTCATTGATCATCAAGCATCTGATGCACAGCTGGATGAGGTTGCCTTATAATAGATAAATGTGGCTCCTTGCTATTGATCCTCTGCACAGCACTTGAAAAGCGTCTCCTTCCGCAACAAAATGCATGCATGATATTGATGCCAAAGTCTTAGCAAACTGTAGCGCTTTTGAGAAATGCTAAGCACCCAACGTGCTGTGCATTGTAGGCTTCTGGTATTCTCTCCGCCATCGCAGCCTCCGCCTGTCCCAGATGATTCTTTTACGGTCAAGCCTACCCCAGCTTTGCTTCCGGTGAATGCCCCATCCACTTTCATTTTCAGAAAGGGTTCCTCAGGTGCCTTCCAATTGTTAAGCTCTGCAACTTTATTGCTCCCCTCCTTAAAATGCAAGTTTTTTATATTCCTGTAGAAGACCTGAAGCAACACCACCAGCTTGAGAAGCTTCACTTGTCTTTCCTTCAAAAATTCTCTGATTAGCTCTACAGCATGTTTGCCTTCTGATTTCAAATAATGGTCAAACCGTTCCTTGAAATTTGCAGCTGAGTATTTATAAATAGACTGATGGACACCTAGTATCCTTCACTCTTTTTATAAATGCAACTCATGGAACATCCCTTTTCTTTTTTTTTTTTAAAATTAATTTAGTAAATAAAGCACTTCCATTTTACTCAGAAGCAAAGCTCGGCCATTTCATTTTTTATTCCCTTTTCCTTAATCTATTCTTTTCACCAACTGCTTTAGCGCAAGAACAATTACACTAGAGATGGTAACTGGTCAGGATATGTGAGTTTTGGACAGGATTTAATTGAAATTGCGAAATATGAACTATACTCAAACAGTCCTTATCGACAGCACTAAAATGGGCTAAACCTGTTTTGATACTATCCAAATATCGAATAAATCTCTATTTTTTTTCAAAATCTTTTCTCCTTAATTAAATGCCTCAATAAATGCTTTTTTTTTTTTAAAAAAATATCATTAGTTATTTCATTAATTTTTTCAAAAATATTTTTAAAAGATTTAAAAAATATCTTTTTTAAATTCTTTTTTAATAAGATATGGATTAGCATTTCATTAATTTTTTTTCAAAATCATTTTTAAAAGGGAGGAGCTAAATTCATACCCCTTTCTACTAAATCCACACTCTATATATTTGTTAGACATTGATATTCCTAACTTTTAAACATTGAATTAAAACTTTTTATTGTAATATCTTTTCTAAAAAAAATTCTTAGCCCAATCTTTCCATTTCTTGTTTATTTTATTAAACCATTTTTTTTTAACATTTGCACATAATGAAAAGGTTAATATTAGTATGAAGCCAATATGCATACATATTCCACCTTGACACATACTTAATTTTTTATTTTATGAAATTGAAATATGAAGATATTGCTATTTACATCATTATTAGCAACTAAAAAAAATTTTGATTGTTAAATTAAATTTTAAATTATAAGTTAACATTCTAACACACTTGTAAAATAATTTGAAGATATTCTCAGTAACAACGCACCCTTCGTAACAATAGAACATTTATTTTTCCTCTTTTCTGCTATGTAAATATAATTTCTTAAAACTGTAAAAGGCATTAAATAAACTTAAAACTTAAAAAGTAAAGCTATTGTTATCTGTTAAATACATAGGGTGTGGATTTAGTTCCTCCTGAAAAAAGAAAAAGAAAAAGAAAACATAAAATGTAAACCAAATGAAATCTCACAGCAACAGAAAACATGTTCATTTAAGGACCTCATTACAAGGAAAGTAAAGAGTAGACGTTCGATCAGGTTGACGCCACAGGAATTTCACTTGCTATATGGTTTCACTTGCAACATGGACTATAATCCTATGTAGCTATGGTGGTAGAAGTAGAGATTTGATAAATTTCTCTCTACTAATAACTCCAATTGACTAACTGAGAGTTCGTTTTATTATCAGGGCTTTCATGCACATCAGCTTATTATTGAGTCTTGATTCTTGATCTTAATACAAACTTTTTTTCCTAACTACAAACTTGGGGTTAAACCAAAATTAAGTTCAAACTAGTAAGGACGTTGGCCTATATAGTTGCCAGGAGGATCGTAGCTGCAAATGACGAACCACCAAGTATTGGTGCACTGAACCCTGGCACACCCGAGGCGGACCGAATTGCTCCACACCACCTGGGTGTAATGCAGGCACTGTCCACCAACGCAGGAGTTGGAAGTGTAGTTATAGTAAGGCTTCTCGGCCACCCACAAGTTTGCTGCAGCAGTGCCAGTGAAAGTACCGGTGCCCTTGGCAAGATTTTCACCAGGGGCCTTGCGAATGCACGAGATTGCAGTCGCTGATCCTTTGATTGGCGTAGTTCTGTGCATATGCAGCAACTGTTGTGTCCCATGTCATTGGCCCGACTCCCACTTGACTGCGGGAGGAGTTGTGGACGTTGAGGTAGTCCTGTGGTGAGTTTTGGGCACGGGTGGGGAGAACATGAACAAGAAATGCTAAGCTCAAGAAACAAAGAAGGGGTGATGAGATTCTGCACGATTCCATGGCTGATTTGCTTCAATCAGTAGGACTAGAAATTGATGGAATGAGGGAAGCAGAACATTTAATGGGCTTTTTATGGGCGAGCCTGGGCGTATAAACGTCCATGAAATTAATTTGTGAATGCCATGTGTAAAAAAGTGCATTCGTTCTCCCCCGTAAGCAATCCCCAAAGTCACCTGAACGTCCCCTTTGGACAGAAAGCCGTAATCATTAATCGCAGGTATCTATGAACGAGGTGTTAAAATATTTCCAAGTGTGGCACTTTAGGATAAATCGAGAAAACTTGCCTGTTCAGTTAATCTACCGAAAGAAGAAACTGCTTGTTGCTTAAGTCATGGATTGGATGGAATTAATCTCGATTTACAATGTAGGACTATGCTATGTGTTAAAATAACCCAGTTTTATTAGTGACAAATTCTATTTTAGTGACTTTTCTAATATTGCAATGGTAAGTCTACAAAGAAATTTAGTAAATATATCTCTTAAAACATGTGTCATCAATGAAAATTAAATAAACAAACTTACACGCTTTAATAAAATTTACCTTTTTTTGATTCAACTTACTAGTAAGTTTACTAAGAAATTTAATAAGTATATCTCTTAATTATAGTCATCAATGCCTTTTAACAAATAAATTTACTTACTTTTTAGAAATACTAGTAAGTTTACTAAGAAATTTAATAAGTATATCATTATAGTCATCAATGAAAATTTACTGTAAAATTTACCTTTTTGAATTTTACCAAGAAGTTGAAATTTAGTAAGTATATCTCATAAAACAAGAACTGAACCATTAATGAAAATTTCGTTTAATAAACAAATTTACTTATTCTTTAGCAAATACCTCCTCAGGTTGCTCTTATATCACAGCTTTGATTTTAAAATTATCACTCACCTTAGTAATTGTAAAATGACCATATTAACCCGACTTGGTACATAATTCACATATCAAATAAATGGATGTCAAAAATTAAAGAAAGGAATCGTCACTTTCTTCTATATCTTTATCCAACATTCTCTTTTACTGGTGTAATAAATTAAATTTTATTGTTTTCTAATTGTGATAATGTGGAGTATGAATGTATCCTTTATAATCAATTAGTACAACTTAAAGACTTGGGTCAAAGTTGTGAAGATGTTAGGAAAAAGAAAAGGCTCATAAGAAATTAGTTTTAAGTATATATAGTTGAATTGATACTAGTATAAAAAATATCTTTTATTTTTCAAATTTATATTTTATGGATTATTGATTTGTGATATGGTGGTATAAGTAGACAAACAAAGTGGTTTAAGAGTATTTTATTTAGCAAAATGAGCATAGTTTGGGTTTTATAAATTGGATTAAGGGAGGTAAGTGATATTTTCAAACGTTAGGAATATAAAGAGAAATTGGGGAGGTTTCGATATTATCCGAATTCAACTTACTAATAAGTTTACTAAGAAATTTAGTAAGTATATCTCATAAAGCAAGTTACAACCATTAATGAAAATTTACTTTAACAAACAAATTTACTTATTTTTAATAAAATTTACCATTTTTTGAATTCAACTTACTAGTTAATATACTATGTTAAAAGGTAAATTTTGTCTATTTCTTAAATTCTTGATCATTTGGGACTCTTAAAGTACCATTCCAACGCCAATAAATTCATCAATGGCAAATTACTAATTATTAAGTTCACTAAAATACAATTGCTTCCCTCAACCTATTTGTATGATTGATTGACCACTCTAAAGTGGAATTGATTCATGATCTCCTAATGATTGAGAGAATTCCCCAAAGATATTAAAAAAAAATTGTACTATTATCCTCATAATTTGAAATAAAATCTGAAATTTGTTGACTATTTACATTAATTTGATGATTATGGTTTGAAAATCGACATAGTGTATGCAAACATTGCATGAAACTTGTGCATGCATAATTTTCACTAGACTATAATTTTGAAAGATTATGCATCAACTTTTATACGTATGATCTTGATAATCAATTTATTAAAATTTTATCATTTTATTGTATTCATATGGATTAACTTATAGAAATTGTGATGAATAGACAACTACCATTGAGATGATTTATTATTATTGTAAACCAAACATTCAATCTTTTCAAAAATTTAATTCAAAATTTATAATCGCACAAATTTTATTACACATTTTATAAGGTCATGTGAATCTTGTCATTATTTCAATTAAATTTCCTAATGCTAGTTTCATATAAGAAAGTAAATTAGTAAATTTATCCCACAAAGTAGTAAATTTGGATCACTAGTCAAATTTACCATGTTATCATAAAATTTACTATGATTCTATAGAAATTTATTAGTAGTTGAATTAAACTTGGGATATAAAGTTCTAATTCATTTATTCCAAGAAAAAAATAACTTTCATATATATTCTGATTTAATATTTTAGACATAAAAGTTTCTAATTTATTAAGTTAAATTTCAATCATTAATAAAAAATTTTAGCACTATTTCAAGTAAACTTCCTAATAGTAGTTTCATATAAGTTTTTAAAGTAAAATCGTAAATTTTTACCACAAACTAGTAAGTTTTGATCAGTAATCAAATTTACTATGTTATTATATAGTTTATTTAAACCAAACTTACTCTTATAAGTTTTTAAAGTAAAATAGTAAATTAATACAAACAAGTAAATTTTGATCATTAATCAAATTTACTATGTTATCATAAAATTTACTAATATTGTATAAAATTTACTATTATTTCAACTAAACTTACTCTTTAAAAGTAAGTTTGAGATGTAAAATAGTAATTTATTTTAAAAAAAGATCATTTTCATATTATTTCTGATTTACCTTTTGAGATATAAAAGTTACTAATTTAATAAGTTAAATTACTCTTTACGCAAAACTTACTACTCTTAAAAGTAAGTTTAAGATGTAAAATAGTAATTTATTTTCAAAAAAATGTAAGTTTCATATAATTTTATGATTTACCTTTTGAGACATAAAAGTAACTAATTTATTGATTTAACTTATTTTAGATGCAAACTTACTTATCTTTAAAAGTAAGTTTGAGATACAAAATACTAATTTATTTTCAAGAAAAGGTAAGTTTCATCCGATTTACCTTTGAGACATAAAGTTACTGATTTATTCAACTAACTTACTCTTTTAGATGCAAACTTACTTCATTAAAAGTGAGTTTGAGATTTAAAATAGTAATTTATTTTCAAGAAAAGGTAAGTTTCATATTATTTCCAATTTACCTTTGAGACATAAAAGTTACTAATTTATTAAATTAACTTACTCTTTTGATGCAAAATTTACTTCCAAATTTTAGGCTAATTTTAGGCATTATCTTATCTAAATGATGGTCTTCCAAATTTTAGGCTAATTTTAGACATTATCTTATCTAAATGACCGGTCTAAGGTCACTAAAAGTGTTTTTACCGTAATATCGTAAATTTTGTTTCCTATAACTATCGTTACTTGTATTTTCCTACAATGTAGTCAAGAAAATAGTTATTAGTTCTATTAGCAATTGTAATTTGACCAAATAGTTTAGATATTCCACTCGTTTTAAGGTGCCAAAAAAAGAGAGGCTATTCCATTCCTTTTATGGTGCCCAAAATATTTAAAAAAAGAAAAAAAGCTATACCAAAATATTATGTTGCCAAAAAAAAAAACATTTTTTTTTGGATTAGAAGGTTGGTGGAAAAAAGTGCTGAAAATCCATTAATTCAAGTTGAAATACATTCACATTTCAAGAATAAACATAGATTGCTCGAAGGATTGCCCTTGTACAAATTTTGTCATACTGCTCATATTGGCAAGACGCATCTTGGGATGAGAAAGTTAGTATGCTTTCTATTTCTACTTTATTTATGGGAATCCTGTATTTGATTACTTCTCAGCACGTACTTGTAGGAACATGAAACCGTTATACAAGGTTTAAATATGAATTTCCTTATCAAAACTTGCAATTCTCAAAACCAACTCCTAAAGTTTCGGCTTGTCAAAAGCGCAGTTCCATCTCTGAAATAAAGTATGTGATATTAATTGGGAGAAATTTTGTAATTTCTCCATGTTTGCAAGCGAAAGAAAAGAAAGGACAAGTGGAAGCCAGTGTATTAAATTGTGAAAATACTATTAGCAATTGTAATTTGACCACATTCATTCTGCTTTTATTTTATTTTATTTTATTTTTTGATAAGATTACAACTGAACCGCAGTGGTAGAATCAATACAAATTGACTTGCAATTGTGCAATTCTCAAAACCAACTCACAAATTGTGGGAGAAATATTAATTTATAACTAGACTCAGAATTTCTAAATTCTAAAGTTTCAATCTCGATCATAAGACCGAATCCTCATCCTTATAATAATTTTGCTTTGCCTGCTGAAATGTTTGATGAATAATGGTAGTATTAGACATTTCAATGTGTTTGCTTCAGAAAATGCAGGCTCAAGTAGAGGGGTTAACTTGGAAATATTTGGTGCAATGTTTCTCTTTAAATACATTTTCAGAGACAGGCCTATATATCTTGCACTCTATCTCTAGTTCTATCCTACTTCTGATTACATTAATCCCTTGATTCATTCGTGCAAAATTTCTTTGCAAAGGTAATTTCAGTGATCAAAGTTAGTTAGTTTGGAAGGTCGCATTATTAGATATGTGAACCACTAAGGAGTGTTAGTTAACAAGGAGTTTGTCAATTATAAGCAGGTGCAGGAATAATAGGGAATTCAAGATCAGATGCTGCCGTATATGTCACAAATCTATCAGGATCTGAAGTTAAACTATTTTGGGCTCATCCCAGCCAACATTTTTCACGGTAAAATTATTAGTCTTGGTATACGTCCTCCGTTGAGCATTCCAACTCTTCTTGCGCTACGGTTTCTTTCGTTTCGTAAATTTTATGATCCCATAGAGAGACTCTTTTAGTTGAGTTGAGAAGCGAATCAAAAGCATGTGGATTAATCTGATAAAAATGATTAGTAGAATTGGCGAACCTCTAGTACTGATTAGGGAAATTCATTGGTGAGCTAGGATTTTCCCGACGTTCAAACAAGGATCATGATGCACTAATGCTAGGTTTGAATGCCATTACTTAACAGCACTATTTCCCTTTGCAAAATGGAAACTTAAATAATACCCAGCGCTAAGTAGCAGTGCAGTATTCGGTGTTTCACAAATCTAGTGTTTAGGAGTACGACGATCTCTAAACAAACTAGGCCCTTATTATTCTCAAGGTCTCCACAGTAATTGATTAACAACAAACCTTGATCCTTGCATAAAAAAAAAAACTATTTTTTGATGCTTAATTAATTAATTAAGATAAAAGTTCTAGTAAGGACGTTCTCCTACATAGTTGCCAGTAGGATCATAGTTGCAGATGACGAACCACCAGGATTTATCAAGGCATTGGACCCGAGCACACCCCAGTCGGATGGAATCCCGCCATACCACCTGCGTGTAATGCAGACACTCCCGTCCTCCCACGCACGAGTCGGTCTGATAATGGTAGTAAGGCTTCTCCGCAACCCACAAGCTGGCTGCTTCAGCCCCGCTGAAGTTTCCATATCCCTTTGCAAGATTCTCTCCGTAGTCCGTGTTCGAATGTATTAGGCGGCAGTCACCTTTTCTTTGCTTCGCATAGTTCAGCGCGTATGCTGCGACTGTGTTGTCCCACTTCATCGGTCCGACGCCCACTTTTCTACGGGCGGCATTGTGGACGTTTAGGTAGTCCTGTGGTGAGTTCTGGCCGTGGGATGGAAGAATAAAAAGAAGAGCTGAGCTCAAGAAATAGAGAAGAGATAGCGAGATTGATAATCTGTTTGCTTCCATGGCTGCAGCTTTGAGAATTGAGATGGATCAGGGATGATTTATGAGGAAAAAGATTGAGGGGTTTCTATAGGCAAGAGTTTGCGTGTGTGTGTCTAAAGAGTACGTGATTAATGCCATGTGCAAGAGTCGTAGCATAGGTTTTGCCATGTTGTAAGTAACTAATTTGCAAGTAATCCTGAAGTCACCTGTACCTCCCCTTTGGACAGAAATTAGCACCGGCCTTAATGTTGCAGGAAACTTTGAACTGTGTTTAAATAATTAACAGTGGCAGTACTTTTATATTAATTGACATAGAAGGCTTGCATATATATTAACCCTAGGTACCAAAAACAAGAAATCACATGCTGTTTAAGTCAAGGATTAGGATAGAGTTCATCTGGATTTAGTACATATACATGACTACCCAGTTGCACGCACTTTTCCTTGCACACCTTCTTTGTATTAAAATTGGGCTCAAGAATCCCTCTTCGTTACAGCTTCCTAGATCTTCCGGGCCAGTGTTCTGAACTGAACATTCTATAGCACATTTGGAACTGGAGTGATTGGTTTAGTTATAATATGTTTTCCTAATCCCCACTGTTCCTTTCTAGTTGGTTATAAAATTGTAAGTAGTAAACGCCTTTATAATATTGAGAAAAGACCACGTCCAAGGGAAGAAATAGTAAACTTGAGATAACAGCCACCAAAATACCGTAACTTAATTTCTTTTTAATACCAACAAATCACTAGGATTTGAGTCTGAATTTTCAATATCTAATTTAATTAACTCTTCCACGAGGTAAAGCAAAATTTGTGCAAAAAGTATGCAAAAGACAGACTTCAACAATTAGAGGAAAAAAAATTACATTCCAAATCAAATTAATTTGCTCAAATCATTTCACATGTGATTAATTAGTCACTTAATTTTGTTCATGAAATTTACTAAAGATGATAAATGGCACATAGTACATGTCATTAGAGGAAAGAAGTCACATATCATGTTCAAAAAAATTATTAGGCAGCTAAATACTATTTTGATTTATATATATCCTGCTCATCGTTTGTATTCAAGATAGGTACAAAGTACATGTCGAAGGAAGCAAGGGGAACACGCATCTTTAGATAGCAAAACACTCTTCTTCATATTACTTTTGTATTCTCGGACAGGAACCTTCTTTTTGAAAAGTTCGTTTATTGGATAAATTTTCTGGTCAATAGATTGCACTAAAACTTGATTAATATTGAAAGCTCCCTTCATATTTTTCCTACAAACACGCCCGACTCCCACGCTGATTTCTCCAATGCCTCGCGGATTTTAATTGGTAGATTCGGTCTACTTCTGCTGCTAGAAACATTTTTGGAATTTTTGATGAGTTATTGTGTTTTGACCACTGATCATTTTTGCTTCACAAGAGTCCAGTCTGAGTACGGTAGTCGAACTTTCTTGGCATAATTTTCAATCTCCGGCTTGGAATTCTTTCAAATGTAAGTGCTACTTTCTTGTTCTAGTCCTATATTTGTTTATATCTTGCTAAGCACAATGACTTTATTGGAAACTTTTCTTCCGAGAGTATTTCAACAACTGAAGTTTCTTATGCTTTGCTTTCGACTAAAGTTTTTACTCAACAGAAGAAGATCTCTTACTTATGATGCCTACCAATTTATCGCACGTCCCAACTCTCCCCCAAAGGTCACTTAATAATTGTTCTTATCACCATTGCAATCCTGACCAACGTGCAGTCTTCAGTCTCTCTCTCTCTCTTATAAACAAAAGTTTAAGTTCTTGTAGGATGAGAGTTCAGAAAATAGCGTCAGAATTGATAAAATTGGACATGGATGTGCCTAAACTTTAAGGTTAAAAGAAAAAAAATATTGTATTTTTACTAAAATATAATTAACTGTTAAGAATGGTCCGTAACTTCTAAAATGACAGTGCGTGTAACTTTGTAATTTTCCTTTTACAAGAACTAATCTGCTTCAACTTGAATGGAATGGTAGTTTTTTTTTCTCTCTCTTCTTTCTTCCTTTTGTTCCCAGCTGTTGGAGTCTTTACGTTTCTCTTTAAAAAAAAAAAAAAAATCTTCAAGGTACCAAAGAGTTTAAAAATTTTCAAATTGATGTGGTCAAATATGCAATGATTAACCTCCAAAGTGATCTACTCCTCAGGACGATTTACTGATCAACCTTCTGGAGTTGATAAAACACTTAATAGGCGCTTACAAAAAAATAATAGTAATAATAATTGATAGTCCATAACCCCACAAATTTTTGAGCACTGCCAGTGACTCTATTCAATTTCACAGTGAATTTATTGCATGGCTTATTCTACTAAACAGCATATATGGGTATCATTGTTTGTTTAGTACATAAAACTGATAGAAGTGCATACTTTGGTCCCTTCCAGGCTCGCATTTCCTCAACAATTATGAAAGAGGAATCAAGATTTGGATTTATCAATAATTGACTTTTCTTATCCAGATAGAAGTATTATAGTCAACGCATGGACAACTTCATCTAGGATAATAATTTTAAGGAGAGAAATTTTCTTTCAACCTTAATGAAGAAACTCAGTTAATTAGGATAATTTAAGACTAAAGTCAGGATTGGGCAGCAACAGAAATTTTGTTACACAAGTGGATGTTACACTCCTGTTATACTCCTTAAGTTACTGTAAGTCTTTTACTATTTAGTGTTTCTTTATATTGGATTTGTGTAGATCAATATTCGGTGTATATTTTGATAGAAATGGTGTACAAGTTACATCAAATGTTAGTTTACAACAATTCAATAGAAAGACACACCAACTATTATAAGACACCAATCAGAAAAATAGAACAGGGTTGCAACACGGATAGAATTCGAAGCCGGATTGAGCACTAACCATCATCCTTGGAAGAAGGATTGTGGAAAATCGACTTTTTAAGTCTTCAGGGACCTCTTTTGCTTTTTCATCAATTCCCCTTAATAGACTTCTATGGTCTTTCAGTTAAAATGAATAGAACGAATAATTGCATGTTAGGAATCCGTGTTTTGTGCCAATCTGTTCCCCATCAATTCTTAATCCAGAGTTGTCAATGGTCGAGGGCCGGTTCTCCTTCCTTTTTCTAGGTCTCAAGCATAATTAACTGGCCAAATTATGCTCCAAAAATCTAGCTTTCGTCCTAAGATACATTCAATTAAGTCATTTTTTTTTTGTTTTATGGTGGTTTCTTTCTTTCCTTAATTTTCTCCCCCATTCCCCCAAACATATGGAGTTCATTTATAACTTATTAATTGTATAGAGATTTGAGATGTACCCCTTGATCTGTATTACTTCACCTGCATGCATGTTGTTGAAGTCCAGCCGTTTAGATGTTCATATTCAAGTTAAGTGAAGAATTATCACTTTAAGAGAAAGTGTATGAGGGGACTCATCACTGAGAAAGGCAAAGACAATACTTGTCACCAGACAAACATTAACAAGGATTGCTAAATGTCACCTTATTTCATTCTCTTTCCAAAGCTAAAGCTTGAAAGAGTATACATATCTCATAATCCAGGGTGATGTTATGAGGATTCTTAACAATACTTAGTCATACACCAAAAAGACAGACTTTAAAATATATGTCCCTGCTAATAAGGACTCTGACCAACAAAGTTGCCAGGGGGATCATAACTGCAAATCACGAACCACCAACCATTATTTGTGCATTGAACCCTAGCGCAGCCCAGACGGAGTGAGTTTTGCCAAACCACCTGAGTGTAGTGCAGGCACTCCTGCCCCTGAGTACATGTGTTGGAGTTGTGATCGTAGTATTGCTTCTCACCTACCCACAGATTGACGGCATCCGTGGCCGTGAAGTCTCCGCTGCCTTCAGCTAAATTCTCACCATAAGGGCCGCCAGAGTGCACCAAATTGCAGTCGTTTATCCTTTGATTGGCGTAGTTCTGTGCATAGGTAGCCACCGTGTCGTCCCAAACTAGCGGGCCGACACCAACTTGTGCACGCGCTGCGTTATGAACATCGAGATAATCTTGTTGTGAGTTTTGAGCCAGAGATGGCCAGAAGATTGCTAGGAGAATGAAGCTAAATAATGCTAAGGAGATCTTGAACGATCCCATTTCTTACTACTTCTTTTACAAAGAGAAGTGAAGTTGTGCAATTCTGATGCAGCCCAGGCATGGGTTTATATAGGGAAGGATGTTGGAAAATTTTGCATGTTTAGCATTTGAACTTTCAAAGTAGCTTATTTGCGTCACTATTCAGGAAACCGAAAAGCCGCCACTATGCTATTGTGTAGACTTGATGAATAGTTCTGCCGTGGATTGTGGGTAACTTTGAAAAGCAACAACCAAACGATTAATCATTTGATTTTCACAGAGTAATTGATGGCACACATGCTTTAGTTAGAAATCAATTGTAAGATTGTGCTTTGATTTCTGGCATACATATTCAACATCAGAAAACGTACTTTGTATGTTAGATAATGTAAGTTTTTGGTAGCCAATTAGAAACGGCACCAGCTATGATACTTATTAGGAGCACTTAGCCTCCATTTTTCTACTTGACTTTGCACATGCACTAAAAGGATTTTGTAGTTATACGAGTAATTGTGTGTGACCAAAAAAGTTACTGTTCCACTGGATTCTGATAAGCCAGGTACCTATAGCTATGGCATGCATAGGGAGATTGCTCTGGACAACGTCTAAGGGCAAATTATGTGTCATTCGGTATACTTTACCTTCCAAAAAAAGGGCATAAATTACATTTCCCTTTGCCCCTCAAATTATAGTTGTATTCCTGATATTACTGCATGCGGTTATTGGAAAACGTCTATTCAAAAGAAGCTTAGAGAAAACCAAAGGAAGGAAAGAAGGACAGAAAGTGAGGTCAAGGAAAACTAAGAAGCCTTCTACTACTATCTAACTATCTTTCAGTCCTTGGACATAAGTGGTTTAATTGGACCCAGTCCGGCCAATACTGGTTGCGCACGCGTGGTGTTACGTTTTTTGCCTTAAATTAAAGTATACGCATCTCACAAGTAAGTGTTTTATTACTGGAAATTGGACGCATTGTAGCTAGTGCAACAAAATGCAAAAGCTTTGTTCAGATATGTAAATCATTTGAATACATGTTAAATTTTAGGCCAATTTTTTGTAGGTCCTACGCTTGCGATAAACACGATGTGATGAGCCTTACATGTTCTGTGGATCCTCTAAATGCGTTAAAGCTAATGTAACGAGCCTTATATATTTTTGCAGGCCAATTCTGTCCACCAACCTGCGATTGCCCCTAATTCATAATAGTGATGCATGAGTCATAATGTGAACGAACATTACTATTTTCCACAGATAAGCCTACCGAAGGGTAGCCTTTTCCCTCAATTTACAAGATAATTTGTCTTTAGGAATACACCAATTACAAACGGTCCCAGCTATGGTACCAAACTTTTTGCACCAGCCGCACGAACGGTTGAAATACTAACTATGAACACTTGCCTACATTTTCTATTAAACTTTACACATGCACTCATAGGATTTTGTAATTATTACGAGTAACTCGTGTGAAAAAAGGGGGATAAAACCTGTTACTGTTCGACAGGGTTCTGATAGGTAGGTACCTCTGGCATGCATGGGAGATTGCTCTGAACAACTAGTTAAGAGCAAATTATATGTAATTAACTATACTTTAACTGTCATTTTGCCCCACAAGTATATGGTTATATCCTGACACTAATTATATTAGGGCTTATATCATATTTCAGGAAGGATAGGAAACTGTGTATTTAAAGAAAAGCTCTAAAAAAGAAAAGGGATAGAAAGAAAGGAGATAAAGTCATGCAAGACTAAGAGGTCTTCTCCTACTATCTTCCAATCCTTGGAAAAGTGGTTCGGAGTCCATGCAAAGGCTAGCTCTTTCCCTCAATTATCGTACAGTACAAGTTAATTTTTGCCGGACTGCCAAAAAGTGGCATGTGAAATAGGGAATTCTAAAGTAGCCCTGCCGGTCCTTATCTCCGCCAATCAGGCGAATGATCTCCGAAACCTAAGCAGCGGACAATAAACGCAGTGAAGCTTATTTCATGCCCCGTGACCAACATAAAACTTGTTGACCAGGGTTTTGGTGTTTTTCTGCACGCCTTTGATTTGATTTCAAGTCTTGTCATATTGGAACAATTCCAAATTCACCATCCTTCCTTCCACATGCGCCGGCTAGGGAATAGACGTCAGTGGTACCGTATCACTGACTGGTTAATTCGCTTCCGGCGAAATACTAATGGAAATCAGTACTGGGGGAAGCGTTTTGTAGTCATCATTGCGTATTTGTATGGTGCAAATTAAAGTATTAAACTGACCACGACTTTAGCCAGCAGTTTCAATCTTCGACGCCTCTATAGACTTTTCCAAATCACTAAAAACATGACGTGATGCAAAAATATGAATCCGATACACAAAAAAAAAAAAAAGACACAGAAAACATTTTTAGTTTGATGAGTTTTTACTGTGTAATCAGGATCCAATTTTCCGTCCATAGTTGCGAATTCTTGTTGATTTTTTTGGAGCCGGTCACTATCTAATGCGTCATGCATGGTACGTCCACGTCCACGACCTAATACGTCATGCATAGTGGGTACAATCCTGAATTTAAAAACCCAGGTAGGATAGGATTTTAATCTGTGGGGATAGTGGAATCTTTTTAACAAACAGACAAACTTATTACAAATTACACTGTGACATGACCGGTAAGGGACGTACTCCGGTACATTCCAGACTACAAGACCTTATGGTTTTTGGGAGCTCTATTGACTTGAAGTCGTCGCAAGGACTTGCGCGACGACTTCCAGTTTATGTTAGGTAGTGAGACAGTTAAAAATTACTGATGCTGCAAAACGAAACCATTGAGGCCTTTTAGTCTGTCAAAAGTTTGGGATCAAGCAACCACGGAGGGGAGCTTTCCATTTCTCCTTTATTCTACTAGGACTTGACATGATGATCAGATCTGCATCAAGCAGTTTGGATTGCCAATTCATGTATGGAGATGAAATTAATTAATTTTATAACGAGTGCAAAATCTTTGAATCACGAGTTTTTGTAATGAAGTTTTTAAGCGGCAAATTGAGAGATTACGGTCGTCTTCGGGTACTTGTTATGGAGAGTTTGTTTATTATCATCCTTTTGCTTCACGGCTAAACAAGTGATCAAGTTTGAAATATTCAAGATATCTTCAGGTATCATGAGACGCCGTACCACACACACACACACCACACATGCATGTATGTATGCACTGGATACATACTTAATTCTATGCCTTTCACAAAAGTATAAAACTGCAGTCCTGGTATTACAATTGTTTTATGCATCGTGTAAAACTAACTGGGACGACCTCATATATAATTCTCGAGCGTCTGCAAAATTCAATGACTCACTTTTGGCTTTTCATATTTCAGGAGATTTTTAGTCAAGGATGCAGCATGTGAATAAGATTCATTTTGTTTTTCCTGTCTGGTAGGACTAATATTGTCAAACATACGTGTTTCCTGCTGCGCCTTGCACAAAAAGAAAGGAACCGGCACTTTAGGCGACACAATCCATCAAAAATTTAGTACGCCAAGCCTTTTTTTCATAACTGCATATCATGTCAACTTCCAATCACGGTGACTTTTTACTACACACAAAGCCGATCTTTTTCTTCAAGAGGGAAAATTAAAATAGAAAGCCTATCTTTTTCTTCAAGAGGGAAAATTAAAATAGAAAGACCAAACTGCAAACACGTACCATTGCCCATAACTGCTTTCAGCATGCATGATTCGAACCTGCGTGAATCCCATACAATATCATCTGATCATAGTCATCTAATATCCCTCAAAATCTTAACCCATTCTATAGTTTTTATACTACTACTCATCAGATACGTATGCATGCATTTCTAGCGGTCAGACGACACGCATCCTGATATGCCCTTTTGGCCCTAATCTACTTATCGTTCAAAGTAAATATGCGTCTTACCTTATATGGTCGAAGTTTGTTTGAACTTATGGGTGTGTTTGGCAGCCATGTTGTTTGCCCAATTTGTATAAAACTTGTTTTTTTACCCTATTTTAGCTACAGAAACTCTAAAAAAAATTTTCAAAGTTTTTAATATGCACACCCAAAAAATTACACAAAAAAACTTTTTTCCTTCATTTCTTTCTTTTTTCTTATACGAAAAATACATACCAAAACACTCACACCAAGACCATCACCCCTAGACCTGCCATCACCTCCTGACCTCTTTTTTTTTTTTTTCTTCCTCCTCTCTCTCTCCCTCCACCATCCTCCCAGCCCTAGTCCTGGTCAGATCTAGTTGGGGATTGGGAGGAGGTGGTGGGGAGAGGGAGAGGAGGGGAGGGGAGGGGGAGGGAGGGAGAGAGAGGAGAGGAGGGAAGGAAGAAATGAAAGAAGTCACTTGGTGCCAGTGGGTTGGGGGAGGGGGAAGAAGAAAGAAAGAAAAGGCAAAGGGAAAAGGAAAAGGAAAAGGAAAAAGAAAAGGAAAAGAAAAAAGAAAAAGGAAAAAATAAAATTTATCAAAAGTTTTTACACATCTAAAAAATTTTTCTACAACTTCTACCGTAGTTACAATAGAGTTTTAAATAAACACCCAAAAAACTCATTCCCAAACGGGCCCTATGTTTTAAGAGCTGGAGTACACGAACCAATACATTATGGAAAAAAAAAATAATGCATGACCAGCTCTTGGTTCATTTCATGTCAGCGACTCCCGGAGCTGAAAGTTAAATTTCAGTAGCACACATGCATATATTGATCACGTTTAAGAGAAAAAAAAAAAGTACATAACACTACTTAAAAACCTTATTCATTACATTTATTTAGGAAAAGCAGAAGAAGGCAACATTGATCATTTTCATCCTGGTACTGGATTTTTTTTTTTTGAATTATCATTTGTTATTCTTCAATTGCATAACCAGACTTATGACAAGGATTCGAGATACAGCTCTAGAATGGATGCTGACCAACGATGTTGCCCGGGGGATCATAGCTGCAAATAACAAACCACCAGCCATTCTTGCAGCCAACCCTAGCACAGCCCAGGCGGACCGACTTCCGCCAGACCACCTGAGTATAATGGCTGCAGCAAAAATTGGTTTTGTAGTTAAAGTCGTGCTTCTCCTCTACCCACATCTTGACTGCGTCGAGGCCTGTGAAGTTTCCCAGACCGGCAGCTAGGTTTTCGCCATAGGGGCCTCTAGAATGCGCCACAGCCTCGCATGCGTTGGCCCTTAGCTTTTCGTTAGCGTAGTTTTGAGCATAGGCTGCTACCTTTGCATCCCAATGCATTGGCCCTACGCCAACTTCCGCACGAGCTTTATTGTGAGCATCCAGATAGTCTTGTCGCCTGTTCTGAGCTAAGGAGGAAGGAATGAAAGCCAAACTTATGAAGCAAATAAGAGCAATTTGGATGTTAAACAATCCCATTTTTGTTTACTTGTGTTTTAAGTGATGCGTGAAATATTATCAACCGGATTGTGAATTTATACTGTAATTCTTGTTGACAACTTCAAAGATTGGCATTCTGCCTTATCTGAAAATGTGTCAACTATTGCTGGTGATATTTGTTAATTTGGCATCAAAAGATTACGGTAGCCTTACCCTGTATATAAGAAAAGATAAAAAGAAATTTGAAGTATGTTAGTTCTGACCGTCGTCTTCCAAGTCCAATATACACAAAAGGAATGATTTCCTACAACTCAGTCTCTACACATTTACTGCTTCAAAGGGTTGATCGAGTCCCTGTATGTAAGAATCTGATTGTAATTACAACTATTGAAGTTTGGATGCAAATTAGTCACTCTTCAGTGGTCTGAGGGTACCAAAACTGGTGTTAGCCTACTATGATTTGGGAAATGTTGTATACAACTGATCCTTAGCTAGTGTTTGACAAAATTTGTCAAATGAGTATATGCTCATTTGCAGTTATATCTAATTTATTTTTTGTTAATTTCTCGTGAATCAAAAGTTTCATTCTCACTTACCCAAAAAAAAAAAAAAAAAGGGAGTTTCATAATTCTCTTCATGATTCATCTTCTTTCAGAAAAAGACATGCATTTCTGGCAAACTCAAACTGCACGCTTTCTGGACATAATTTACTCGTTCTTTGCAAGAAAGGCCTCTCTTAAACTGAGGAAGCTGTTCTCAACCTTTTCTTTTTTGTTGTTAGAAAATATGGCATGAATGCATGTCGAAAGTTCCATGCATTATTAGTCTTCAAATCCTATCTTTTTTTTTTTTTTAAATGATTCCTATCATTTGATTCCCCAAGTTATTTCCACATGCATAAATTTTTCACTTCCCAAATTAAATTGCAACACAACACTTTATTCAAATTTATTATGTTGGGTTTACATAGATTAAAAAAAACAGAGAGGAACCATTACATTTATTCTTCCCATCTTGGTACCTATATTTCCAAGTACCAACTTTATTCAACAATCACAACATTCTTAGGTGAATATACCACAGCTGAAAACCTCAGTATGGACGCTGCCCAACAATATTGCCCCGGGGAGCATAACTGCAGATCACATACCACCATCCATTGTTACAACGAACCCTAGCGCAGCCCAGACGGACTGATCTGCGCCAAACCACCTGGGTGTAATGGCCGCAGACCCCTCCGACGCATGAGTTGGTTTGGTAGTTATAGTAGCGCTTTTCTCCGACCCACAGATCCACCGCCTGTCGGCCCGTAAAGGCGCCTGTGCCGGCTGCTAGGTTTTCGCCGTAAGGACCTCCAGAATGCACCAGATTATTGCATGTATTCGCCCTCTGGATTTTGGCAGCATAGTTACGTGCATAGGCTGCCACCTGCTCATCCCAATGCATTGCCCCGACGCCTACTTGTGCACGAGCTGCATTATGGGCATCCACGTAATCTTTTTGAGTGTTCTGAGCTAGAAAGGAAGGACTTGAAGATAAGGCTATCAAGAGAACAAGAGCGAATTTGAAGTTGAACATCCCCATTTTATTGTATAGGTTAGTTTGCTAGATTATCGATGTGAGAAATGTTGTTGACCGGGCTGTGAATTTATAGAGGGGTTTTTGTTGACACCTTCAAAGATTGAAATTAAACCTTGACTGAAATTGTTTCAAGAAATGATGGGTGTATTTATTAATTAAGCATCAAAAGATTACGGTAATGTTCAGATACCATATAATATAATTACTGTACACGCAATTATCAATTTGACATTCAAGTGGATAGTTAGCCTTCAACTTCCTAGTGGTGCTTCCAAGTCCAATTTATACAAAAGGGAATTGGTCCAGATGACTTTCTAAATTTTGCCGATTCAAAGGTGATAAAGCCAGTGTGAACTATTGATTTGGAAGCCAAACAAGAAGTGCTCCGTACTAGATAGGATAGTGTGTGGTGATAGATAACAATAACGTAAAGACGTGGAAGTTATATTAGCAAGAATTGAAAAAAAATTATTTGTAGGAATTGGTCCATATATGTGAGTTGTGACCATACCATATATGTTCGGATTAAGTGGTAAGAGCGGCAGGAAATATTAGTCTTTTTTATCGTTTTGGTTAAAATGAGGCGTCAATAGCCAAACAGGCCTAGGATACTTGGGGTCGTAATCCCCATTCTGTATATAGCAGTAAGATATTAATCCCCGGAGGAGGGTCATAGAAAACCAAATATCTCGAATTACTTTGTGCTGTCTTCATCGATCTCACCATGGGCATGGGCAATGGATATTTGCTCCTTTAATCTCAAAAGGTTAAATAAAAGAAGTGAGTATGGTTCCACATCTTTGTCGAGCCTTCATTTGTCATCAGAACAAAATTCGGTACGAAATATGAACTTCAAATTTAAGATTTTTCACAAAAAAAGGGGAGAGAGAAAATTCTTAGGTTGGACATTATATTTTTTACTTTCTTATATTTTGGTTAATAGTTTAGTTATAGCTAGTTTTTGGTTCTGACAACAAAATATAATGTCCAACCTAAGATTGAGGACATTACTAAAAATTAAGAGAGAAAGAAAATAGGCAATAAGAACATGACCCCTAGTAAGGAAGTTTTCCATCAATATTGCCTGGAGGATCATAGTTGCAAGTAATAAACCACCATCCATTGGCGCATTTAGCTCTACCACAACCCAAGTGGATGGAGTCACGCCATACAACCTGAGTTTAGTGCAGGCACTCATCACCAGCACAAGAATTAGATTCATAGTCATAAAATTGCTTCTCCCCAACCCACATGTTCACTGCATCCGACCCTGAAAATGAATTCCCTCCTTCAGCAGTATTCTCACCATATGGTCCCATGGAATGATCAAGCTTGCGATCTGCTGCGGTTTTGTTTGCATAATCTTCAGCATACGATGCCAAGGTTTTGTTCCATACAAGTGGCTCAGCTCCTACTTGTGCACGGGCCACATTTTGACCATTGAGGAAATCGTCAGGAGAGTTTTGGGCTTGGATGGGATTAATCAGGTTTAGGAGAAGGACAGGTAGTGTTATGACTACTGAGGTCTTCCAGAAATCCATCTTTTTTTTTTTTTTTTTTCGTGTGTTTCACTTTGGTAAAACAGATTGATGGATGATGTCAACTATTTCTAGAGAGGTGAATAATTGGAGCAAAATTTGTTCTTTCTGTTAGTTGCATGCATGTGGATAGACGAAAATGATTGGGCAAGTATTTGATATGAAAGATTACTGAAAACTGGAAACCCTTTTCAAAATTTTCCAGGCAAATTGACATCTATTCATTAACTAACTTTTTGTTTGCCCCCTGTAGATAAAATACAGCTCAAAACTTGGTGGTGTTTGGGCCGTTTGGCTTAGTTCAGATGCCTACGGATATAAACCTTGTTTTGTTCAAATCATTCAATCTTTTCTAAATCAAAATCAACTCCTTAAAATCCTGATCATTGAAATCGTGTTGTTAAAGGGCGTGTACTTGGAATGTTGCTAGTATAGTGTGTGGGAATCGGACGATAGGTCCAAAGCATTGCCGAAAGCACAAGTTTTATTTGGACTAAACTATGATCACGAGGATTACTCTAGAGATTTATAGAAACAAAAACTACATTAAGTACTCAAGGAGAACTTGCAATTAAGCAGCATGTGATAATGCTTTATTCATGAATAAAATCTCCCATTTTAAGTGAATATGATTTATAATTTCGCATGTTCAAAAGCTAATTAAATAGTCGCACCTGTACAGATGATATGATATGATAGACATGCTTTGGCAAAGCCCCACTCTTAAGATATCTTATGGTCCTTTATCAACTGTGAAGAAGCCAAATTAAATTGCGTACATAACATAGAGGGTATTGCTCTCGGGTCTTCTTAAACTAAGTATTAGCAAATTAGAGGTATTGTTCTCCCAGAGAAGAGATATTTGCTGAATATATATGCCGTTTCTAATTTGTTTGATTAACACCCATTTCTCTACCTTCACTCGTAGCACAAAAAACACATAGCGAAAGACAATATACTGTCTTGAAACATTTGATAACCAAGAAACAGGAATGCAGCCATAGACAACGGAATACGAAGAATGTAAACAAGTTGTGGGACTTTGATTATGATCACAACAAAACAATCGCTCTAACACTGAAGAAAAAGTTACACAGGACTTTGATTAGTCACAGCAAAACTATGAAGGAAAAGCATAAGAATACAGCTACATGGTTGATTAATCACAAAAAGGTACAGAAGGCAAAGTGAACTAGTGGAGAGGCTAACAATTATTTGATTACTGTGCCATTAAATTCTCTCACAATTAATGTGGAGTGATCTTTCTCTTAAATGGACAAATAGAAAACTGAGTACCATTCTAATTGCATTAAGGCGCAACCAAACTCCATCTCTTAAACTAATTTTAAAATAATATCTAATCCAGTTGCCAAATAATAAATTCAATTGTAAGCTTACAAAAATTCTAAATAAACTTAAATTTAGTTTTGCCAACAGCAATGTACATTGCCTCTGTATGTAGGTGAATAATCATGCATCCATTGCCATCCCAGGAAAGATCAACCAGAATGGCAAAGTATAAATTGGTTGTGGTGAAGACAACTTAGATCAGATTTTTCACATGATGAAGTCAAATACAATATCAAAACACAAACACAATTGATTTTTTTCTTTTTAAAGATCAAAAGTTTAGATGGTTTCGTTTCTAGTCACCATCATGATCGCGAATTAATGATGATTAAAAAACACAATTCACTTACTTTTACACGTATAGTGTACACAAACAAGTTCCTAAAGTTGTACAGTGTCCTGTTTGCTTTACCATGAGTGGCACAACATTTTTCCGGGTAATAATTCATGGTGTTGACGCGGGGTAAAAGAAAGACGACTCCCGATGTCGTAAATCACGCCGTTCTAACTTACACAGCACACGGCCGCCGTTCTCGCAACAATTAATCTCAGCAGCTGCTCCTTTTTCCTTGCCATTAATTTCTTAAATTTGGGAAATTCCTCCCGCATCAAATATTTTAACATTAATCCCAATTAACTGTCACAGGATTTCAGCCTATGGAGGCCTGCTATGCTAGATGATATCTTTGTTAGTTTACATAATTTTGATATTTGGGAGGCCAATTAGGTTTTTAGGAATCTAAATATTGCTACTCATCTGTTAGGTAGGGATGTTAGTTCTATTTCAAACATTTGTACTTGGAAATCTTCTCCACCATTCAATTTAATAAAATTTCCATTTTTCAAAGAACAAAAAAAAAAATGTCACATGACTTTGAAACTGGTAACAATTTTGAACCGTCAATTATGATGCAATCAATTGTATCTAAAGTTGATTTCTCATTTTCATTACCGCATACCAGTTTCAAATAATAATTTCCTGTGTATCAAACTCGATATTTAGGTGACATATTCGAGTTTAAACTTGAGTTCAAACGAGTATTCCAGTCTCAACTCCAGTTTGACTCATTAGAGCTTGAAAATTTTTTAAAAATAATAATATAATATTTAATTTTTGTAACAAATAAACCTAAATAGTAATTAAATATTATTGTAACAAATAAACATAAAATTGTAATTTGGGAAATAATAGTATAATAATTACATGTTTAATAGAAAACTAGATAAAGCTCATCGAGCCTTCGAGTCTTCCATGAGAGTACTCAAACTTGACTTGAAGACTCAATTGAACAATTCGAACTCAACTCAAACTAGGTGTGTAAAAAAAAAAAAAATCACTACACTTTCCATACATAAAAAGTTAATCAAAAAAGATAAAATATGTTTATAATTTAATATGTGTTGTTAATCTTACGGAGGAGTTCTGCACGTACAGCCACTCAACAGAAAAATAGCAAGGGAAGAAGATCAAATGAAATATATAGTAGTGTCTTCCAATGGCAAACAAGATGGGTTGAGATTCATTCCTACATTTGTTACTCCAACACACAGAGAATAGCCATGCATGCAACACAGTTATTTGCACACAAAGTAAGTCACAACACCATACAACTACGAACACCAAATAGTACTTGAACTGATCATTTTTGGCATAATGTACTACTATTCATGAGAATTTTAATAAGGACGTTCGCCGATGTAATTCCCCAGGGGATAGTAGTTGCACGTCACAAAAGTCCAATCATTATTGCGACACTTAGCCGCTGCACAACCGATATCGGACGAGTCGCGCCACACAACCTGGGTATAATGCCCGCACACCTCCCCTGAAGCGCAAGAATTGGAGCTGTACTGGTAGAACTTCTTCTCATCTGCCCACATTTTCACCGCCTCAGCAGCCGTCAAATCCCAGGATGCCTCCGCAAGATTTTCACCGTATGGGCCTTCCGAGTGCTCCAGGCTGCAATCTGCAGACCTTGCAGCAGCATAGTTTTCTGCATAAGCTGCGACTGTGGCGTTCCATTTGACGAGTGGGAGACCAAGTGATGCTCGAACTTTGTTGTGGGCAGCGACGAATTCTTGTGGAGAATTTTGGGCAATGGTGATAGAGAACAAGGCTAATAAGGAAAGTGCTGATGCTGAAACCTTCAAGAACCACTCCATTCTTTCTGTTCTTGTTGTTAAAATAGAGTAGCTGGCATATCCAAGAATCCGTTGGCTAAAGATATTTATAAGGACGAGAAGTTAGGCCTAAATTGTTGATATTTTAGTCTAACTTGCAGTACCTTTTGAATTGCCGAAAGGACCGGAGTATCTAGAGCCCTAGCTTTGTTTATTACGAACATTTTAGCTGTCATTCTTTTGAGTTTCAATGGAGAAGATTGATTAAGTCGCAAGATGGCATGGAAAAACTTGTGTCTACATGCATCAACAACAGTCAATATTGGTTAAAATTTTGACTAACCAATATTGACTATTTGACTGTTGATATTGGTGCCTAAAGACAAAAGTGGTGCCATATACTTTCCTAAAGACAATGTTTACACAAGATTTCATTAATTAAAAGAGAATAAATATTGGACAGTAACAATTTGTTTGCTTCTCCTCATGAAATAACGTCCTAAGTTCCATTAATTTATCAATTAATTGCAATTCATTGTCTCGTATTCTATTAGCAATGTGTACCACAACCAAACAATTTTTTATTATTGACGATAATAAGACCGTCGTCTAGTTAGGATTGAATTCATTATCCGAAATGAACCTTTATCCTGAAATAAGTTTTGATCAGTTCCACACACTCTCTTCCTTGATCTTCCCTCAACATATGAAAAAATAATGCTGATACTCATCATAATACTGTCGTGGTTCCCAAATGGTAGAAATCTAGATTTTTTTTTTTCTTTTTTGGTTTCCCTGTAGAGACCATAAAACTACAATGACATTTTTTTTTCCTCTGCGGAAGAATAAAATATCAATGCACCATGTAACTTTTCTTGCTCATATCTGCTTCTATTGCATCGATCTATCAATCAAAACATTGATCAATCTTAGAGGCATTTTATCATTCATTGCCTCCCAATATAAAATGGTGCCTCGCGCATCAGCCTAGCTATTTCACAGTTTAAAACCCAATGGAGGCAGTCTCCTTGCCACGCGTCCAACATCATAGGTAAATATTTAGTACTGGGTAGTGGGGCTTTTTTTTTTTTTTACCATGCTGGTGATGGGGAGAGACCCCGGGGGGGGGGGGGTTTGATATCATTGAGTAGGTAGTGGAGGTATTAATGCGACTATTTTCTTTTTGTTTTTATCTTATTTTAGCCGCAGGTGCACTCACTGTACATGGTGCAAGTGTAGCGTGTACCCGTCCTCATATACTTTCGGCAAAATATCCAGTTTTCTGAAGTGGGCTTAAAGGTGCAATTGCCTGTTCGAATTGATGTTTGATAGTTGATACCCACTCCAAAAAGAATATACAGTTGTCTCAGAAAGGAACACTTGCAGCATTAGATCCCAGAGAACCAAGAAAATGAATGGAAGAGTGGAATAGCCCAAATCCACCGCCTAGGGACTTAAGTGCCTCAAATTGAATACAGGCCTGCTTGGTTCTCTTCAGGTACGAGCTCATTTCAGTCGCTCAGAATTTCAGCAGAAATTGAAACTGTCTTGTAAACGAATGAAAACATTGCCTCACAGTTGCTAAGTACAGAAAATAATCTACTCAGACTTACTCTACTAGTAATTCAGAGATGTTAATAACTAACAATCTCGAAAATAAAGACAACAGAACAATGAAGCAGATCAAATCAGCTCAAAATTGTCATTAACGTTGAAGTAAAAAGGTTCCATCAATTTACTTCCATCTTACAGAACACAGATGATGAATATGCTTTCTAGACAGAACCCACGCCAATCATCAAATCCTAGGGAAGTTCCTTCACTTATGAAAACCTTAAGGCTAAATTACAACAAGAGAGCAATTTCAATTAAAAAAATGAATAACCCCCTCCCTATTTTTCTAGCTTCTACTCTTCATGGTGTTTAGACGCTCTACAAATAAGTCGTTCCAAGTATCCGTAGTGCCTGGTAAGCACCAGTGCATGCAATCGTCATGTTTCTTCCCACCTGCAGTGGACGGATGAGCATCAGCTCTATACTCGCTCATGTGGGTTATGTCCAAGATGTGAAAATCAGAGCCCTTAAGAGCGTTGTATAGATGTTCATTCACAAGGCGCCCCTCCACATTTGTTCCATTCCTCTTGATGGAGAAAAATTCTTCCACCTATTGCAAAAAGCATGTATATGAGCTATCCTATCACGCAATGCTTTTCAAAAGGATTATCATGCAGAAAGAGCCATAAACATGCACCATCAACAAACATACTTCTTGCGGTGACAAAGGCTGTGAACGTTGACAGGAACCGCCTTGGTCCCAGTCACCCCCTTCAAAATGTCTTGGAGATTGTGTTCGAAAAAATAGAGTAGTGCCTGGTCGGACTCTTTTCTGGACAAGTGGAATCTACAAGAAACCAAAAATTCTTCTAAGCACATGTAAAAACAACGGAAATGGGATCTTAATAGTTGATTTTAGTTCCTTATGTTGTTCCCATCTTTATCATGGAGTCCAATTACATTTAAATAAAAGGATGCCAGCTTTTCAGTTGTTAGGAGACCCAAGGTGAAATGACAACACCTGCATATTTTTTGAGGACTAAGTTACAATATAGGAGGATGTTTATGTTAAAGCACACGAGAAAACTTGGACAAATTTGAAGATACAAGTGTGGTCATCATCTCCTAGGCCCCTTCCCTACTCCACCTGTATTTAAAAGAAACCTTCAAGTTTACACATACAGATTGCTCTTTAGCACAATCATAGTGCAGAGGATTGCTATTTGCTTCTATCTCAGACCCTGTGAGCTAGGTCCTTCATATCCTTATTAATCTTTCAGCAGATAGAATGTGCACAAAAAGCATGGTAAAGCATTAACACAAACTTGTCATTCTAACCACAATCAGGCTCTTGAGTATCCTACATTTAATGTTAAAAAGAAGAATGGTGCCATACCATGTGTTTTAAGACCATATCAAGGCCAACATCAGGAGTAACTGGAGGCATCACAGGTGTACCCTTTTGAAAAAAAAGCATGGGTGATCTCACAGGGTCAAACTTTGCAGGAGCCCACCACCTAAGGTCATGTTAGCTGATCAGCAATCCACAGCAACTAGATAGCCTAAAAGCTATAGAGCTTTGGTGTTATTTCAGCATTAAACCATAAAAAGCATAAGTCCAACAAAAGTCTTCTAATGACTACAGTAAAAATTATTAATAATAACATCTCCTATTTTCAAAATTTGTTATTCAAAAGTTCAGTTGTTGTATGAGTAGTTTTAAGTACAATAAATTACTCATTTGGAGTTGGATTTTGATTCTCATCTGCTGGTACACCAAGCTTACGTAGACTGTCTTAACAATTTCCATTGATGCATTTGGCAAGAGTTCAAATGTGAGTAAGGAACCACAAATTTAGCCAAGGCCAGGCTCAACTCAAGCATGGTTTTTTTATTTTGAGGATATTCCAGGAAAACGAAGAAAAGAATAAAGGCCTTATCAATGAATTTTTCACCTCAAAACAGAATCATGTGCTATTTCTCTCTTTTGAATACATTTGACCTAAAAGTCTGTCCTGGTTTCGACTGTTTTTCTCTACTTCATATGAATTGTTGAGCTAAATTTATAATATTCATTAGTCAATTCTGTACATAAGTACAGTACGTTAGCTGCTCAGACCTCTACAACTGTATTTTCTGTCCAACAAAATGCAGTAAAGCATAATACTTTACCAATGTCCAGTATTGAAGATAAGAATGTCATGAAAACTTAGAGCTTCCTCCCATGTCCCTTCTGGTATATCAACATCAATCCTATAACCTTCCTTGTATCCAAGAGATTCTAGCAGACCACCATTGGCATTCGCAGACCACCTGAAAAATATGGGCACAAAGGAAGGCGTACATCAAAATAGACATAAACCAACATATCGACAATCAAGGGAAGCCAGACGACAGACAGACTTCATTCAAACGTCACAACAGATGACAAGACAGAATAAATGCGGCTAGAACTGTAAGTTCTATACATGCAAACTCGCCAGTGATAGTATGCATGCCCTAAAGCCAATCAACATGTTAGTTCTTGTTTATCTAGGGTTTCAAAATCACAGGCAGGCAGGCAAGGAGACGTGCAAAAAATCCATCCTTTTCCAATGGAAGATGCCTTATTTCAAAAAAGTGGACCCAGCTTTAAGGAATGGCAAGTATTTTTCAGTGATGTAAACCACCCCAAGACGAAAAAGAAGGGAGGGGGGGGGGGAAGGCAGTGGGTGCAGATCGAAAAGAAGCAGCTTTTGAGTGCAGATAATAAAGGTTAAGCCTCCATCCAAATTAGCTCCTAAATGCATCTTTTAATGGGCCAGGAATTGACTGGTAAATATCCTAGAGCATAAAACCAGCAGCAAACTAATCTACTTTGTGCTATCTATGAAAGAACAAGAAGAGTACAAACTTCTAAAGCATTACGCATTTAGAAGTAACCTCACTTAGCAAACAACCTAAATAAAATAATCAAGCTCTTCTTACCTACCATAACGAGCCAAAAGGTTTGTCCGGTGATATGAAATCGTAAGATTGTAGCTGAGAAAGGTGAAGCCACGATCAGCTCCAGCTGGACGCCACTTCTTTACCTCACTTGAAGTTCGTCGCAAAGTGCAAAAAAGTGAAACAAACATGTTCCTATTCAACGAGTCACCCACAAACCCTGCACTGCCAAAGTCGATAAGGTCCACAGGTAGCACATAACACAGTGCAAAGCATTATGAATATGGTGAAGACACTAAATATGACTTTAAAAGGCTCACATTCTGACTTCAGTCTCAATATTTACTCAACATATCTAAGAAAATGAAGGTACTGGTTCTTTTAAGAACAACATGGCCAGTGGAATTCATAAGAGATAAACACTTCTGTAAGAGTCAGAAACAGCCAAAATGTACAAGCTATAGTTTCCATGTAACCCACCAGACAAGGTAACAAAATACAACAAGTGTGGACACATGACTGAATGTATGAATGTGTGTGTGCATGTGTGTGCGTGTGTGTGTTTTTTATATTGGTCAGTGCAGATTTATATGTTTTATGGCTGAAACAACCAAAATGTAGTAACCTCAATTTCAATGATTGCTAATTCTCCTTATCTTCCTTCAGTGAATTCTTACGTTATTTCTACAAGTAGAATGTGGATGTGCTCCTGGAAGACAATAAACACACGTGATTGTTTTCCAAAGTTCAAGGTACAATCTATAGGAAAACAAAGCAGAAATGGAGGAGGAATTTGCCCCCACACGCTAGGGGAAAAAATAAAAGCTACTATTCAACATTTGAGCTCGAATTCTTTGTTTGCAGCCAAATTAGCTCTTCTTTTACTCTTTGCTATTGTTTTCGCTACAATTCTCCAAGCAATATATTTCATCTTTCTTTCGTTTCCCACCTGATGCAATCTCATCTCAATCCTTTCCTGTCCCCATTCAGCTAAATATTCAACAATCAACTCAAGTCAGAACTGCATGATCCTTCTTAAACTACAGTAAAAAACTAAAACTACGATTTTGATATAAAAGTTCACTAAAGTCTTAAACTAGAAGTACTATCACGAGCGTTCCTCCAACAACATGACCTCCACAGCTCTAGTAATGAAGCTACACTTTCCAAACACATAGAAATGTCTACCAACCGATAATAGTAAAAACAAAATTGCCCGAAATTGCTATATGGAATCGATGTAAGGCACCCAAAAAATAAATAAATAACATTACTAGCATATCTGCTGCAGCTAAGGGGGGAGAAAAAAATCACATTCCAGCGTTAAGTGGGGAGAATACCAATATTAGTGTTGGCAAAGCGTTTGAGGAAGCGAAGAGGATCGAACTGAGGAAGCTCACAGTGGTAGGGTCTCCAACGCCATTTGACAACTTCAAATGCATTGAACTTGTTACTGCCAATACAATTCCACCCTTTGAATATCTCCTTACACGTTTGATCGTATCGCAATGACCTATCAGCCTTCGGATCGTAGATCCACCGGCCGTCAGAGTAGTCACAGGCCGAGTTCGAGGTCGTGGTAGATGCTCCGCCGTTGGTGTCAGACGATGTCGTTTCCGTGTTCTGCTCTGGTTGGAGTCGTTGTTCTCTCGGGGATGTTTTGAAGAGAGAAAAGGCGAGGAACAGAGTGGCGAGGCAAAGAAGAAAGATGAATAAGCGGGGGGAGCTGAAGGACGACGTCGTTTTCTTTGGGTGATGCTCCTTCGTGGCCATGGGACACTGTGGCTCCGACCGGCAGAGGTCACCGTTAAATGCACATATTTATAGCTTTCGGAATCAGATGCAATTAGTGCCCGATACCCATCGTAGGCTGAACGATGGGCCGGATGTCGAGTAACACACGGATACCCGTCCGGCTCATCACAAATCTGGACTACTGGACTTTCGACCATTGGACACAAAATTTGCAAATATAACAACGATATCATTCATGTACCCCTGGGCCCTTTCCATTCCAGTGCCCGGGGTTGGGGTGTCCAGTGAATTCAACCGTAAGATGCTGTTAATATTTTTCCCATTATGTGTAGGGCATTAATATTATATGTGTCAAAATGGGTGATTTGGGTATATTTGGGTAAGTCATAATTGGATAATGAGTATAATTGAATCAATCCATTTATATCCATTTAAAATAAATGGGTATAAATGGGTACCCATTTATATCCATTTAATAAATGGGTATGGGTATACCCAAGTAACCCAACTACCCATTTATGATTTGTTTGAAATATTATTTATTTTTTTAAAGATTTTTCGCATGGTGATTGACAATAAATAATGGCATTTTATTGTTATTATATTGGTAAAAAATTCAAATTTATCTCCTTATCACTCACTAAAATTTTGAATAAAATGTGTATTTATTTTTAAATGGGTATAAATGGGTGAGCCAAGTTAACCCATTACCCATCAACTCACTAAAATTTATCTTCTTATCACTCACTAAAATTTTGAATAAAATGTGTATTTATTTTTAAATGGGTTAAATGGATGAGCCAAGTCAACCCATTACCCATCAACTAAATGGGTATAAATGGGTACCCATTTATACCCATTTAAAATTAATGGGTTTATTTGGATAAATTATTAATGGGTTGAGTTTGGGTGAGCCAATATAAATAGGTTGTGATTGACACATCTAATTAATATGCATTTCTTTGTAATGTTGGCGAAATATAATACATTTGTATTTCTTTTTTCAATGTTTGAAGCTATATGAGATTAGAAGCTGGCATTTGGAAAATAATGAGTGGTTTGAATAGTAGATTATTTGGAATAATTTTGTTAAAAAAATACTATAACACTTTTTTAACGTGATATATGTAATATAAAAAAGTAGTTGGAAATTATGTTGATCATGCATTAAAATTCAAAGATCCGAACGATGACCATCGAGACTTTTAAGACCTTCTTACAGTTTGAGACTTCATTACTTTTCACTGGCTGCAGAGTATTCTCAGATAGGGGTATTACAAATTTCAAGAAAAGAGCTATTTTACAACTACACCAATGAACAGAATCAAATATCAAGCACCCAATCAGAGGAAAATATTGCGCATTCTAATACTCCAGCAGAGACCAACTTGTATGACCTTCTATGTCAAAAAAATGGGAACCTAGTCCACGTTTTATCTGTTGGAACATATAAAATGTCGTGACTTCCACCAGTAAAATATAACACCAAAGCAAAGGTGATGGCGTGAATTTCAGAATGACAGCAGAGTTCAAGTTCATTGGTAAGATTTGAGATGGAAAACTTGGCAGCTTGGCTTATATGACTTCTTGGCCGCTGCTTGCTCAAACTTCTTTGCAGCAGCTTCATTCTCTTCCAAGCTGGTCTGCACAAAAAACCTTATCCACCACGAGGAACTCCGTAGCTTGGCCTTCATAAGAAGATACACCAGAAAATCAAATTTTCAGGCTCAAGCATTCAATTTTTAGTATTTTATAGGAAACAGAAACAGAATATCCCGTCAATCATCGGCTAGCCATGCAACCAATGCTAAATAGACTAATTTCCTTATATGCGTCTGGAAGTCAAGTAAATAAATATCATTTGGAATTTGAATCCAGAAAGCCACTTTAGTAGAAACTGTTAACTGGGTAGCTGAATGGAAATTACCAACCGCTACCCCTTTTCTATGGCCACTGTGACAAGCACAAAATCAAACGGAAAAAAGCCAGAGACTTACTGGTCGACCAAATTTAGCTAGTTCTGCCACCTTAGCTCTTTGCTGCCCTGGAAAACCTGTAAGCAGATTTGGCATCTTAGAAGGTTACAAAGATATTCAGTTAAAACTTCAACAGCAGACAAGCTTGCAGACATTAAGATATACATATAATAGAACATCAAAGTGGACGTGAAATCTACTCCCATGTCAACAACTAGATGTCATTTTGAAGCTGTAAATAAACACTTCTATCATTTACCTGATAATATAACTACACCATCAGCCGATACCCTTGCCAATTCTGGAAGAGTCCTGTTAAGGTATTTTGGCGATAAATAATCTAATGCATCAGAAACGATGACAAGGGAGAATGATTTTGCCCGGTAAGGAAGTGGAAATTTAATATCAGCAACACGCACAATCCCTTTGCGTACAAGACTCTTGCAGTAGCCATCAGCCTCCTCCAAGTCATACGGCTCAATTCCCCAGGCTTCAGTGTCTTCTTCTTTCAGCAGCTTTGAAACCACTGAACAAGTTTCAGGGCCTACATGCAACACCTTGCGCATACTATCACCATATGCCTTCTTTAATATGGGTAACGCTCTGTGCACTTCTAATGCACATGAAGCCCCACCTGCGGAAGCATAGCTTAAAATTTTAATGAAAGGCATTTACCAATTACAACTAATGAAGGAGACAACACTGATGGGCTATGAGCATCGAAAATAAAATACACAGCAAAGAAGATTTTATATATATACATATACATATACATATATATATATATAACCACCATCATATTAAAGTACATTAGCATTAATAACCATCTTGTAGCCCCAAACGTACCCCATTGCTTCCCTGTGAAAACACAATTCAAGTAAAGAACCAGGAAACAACTTTTGACTTGACGATATGGAAATAGCAATACAACTTTTTTAAGAAAAAGAACTGCTATTTGCCAGACCACTACTTGAATTGTTGAGAAATACACACAAAACAAATATTTAATGGTTCTTTTGATTAACAAAATTGAGAACTATATGAATAGGGAGGGAAAGCAGGATTAAAATGGGAGTTCAGAATTTTAATATAGAAGTACTTGGCAGGAGGCAACTTGTGGACGATCATCATATGAGGTTAAGTAACTCACTTGGTGGGAACAGCTCAAACCTAGAGCACCAGGCGAGAGGTAGACATGTATACAAGTATGGATTCACTTGACACAGCAAGTAGAGAAACATATCTAAATGCAAAGTATTAACTTGTTACCCTGAATCTAGCAAAAGAAACAATATGCTTAGAAAATAAATACTAGAACAGTCCTCCTGGAAGCTGAAACTTTTGACATATACACTATTACATTAATATGATGCATTATAAACATTTCTAATTTCTTTATAAAACCTCAAAAAATGTGTCAAACCAAAGTAAATTTCAAAATAACAGTTAATAATGTAATTAAACCGTTACTTATTAAAGTAGCATACCTTCAAGTCTATTTAAAGCATCTATATCTGTGCTCCTTCCACCTGTAATAGAGAGTTCTTTAGGTTTAGAATGCATCGATATCCATCCAAAAGGCACATCCAAAAAATAGAAAAGGAATAGTAAGTTGATTTAGCGAATGAATTTGCCCAGATTCCTATTATCATAGCAATGTAATAAAGGCGAAAAGAATAGCATGTGACCAGAAGATAAAGTCAAAATAGCTATTGCATCTCCTCAATTCGGATGTTGTTACATAGATAGAATAATAATACAAACCTGATCCATGATACAAGTAACCAATTATCAGAAATGCACCCTGAAATATTCAAGAATTAATTTAGTCAGTTATAGTAAAAATGTCCAATAGCATATGCATGACACAACCCTATAACTCAAAAGAGTATATATAAGTACCAGCCCTATTTTCTCATTATCTCATCAACTGATGCCACTATTTAATATGGACTCACAGTGTAACCAAGGTAGTGGATGAGATTGAAACAACTCGAACAGAAGAGCTGAGGCTTACCACAACAAGAAGTCCCACGGATAATAAAGGAGAAGGGCGAACTTTAGTGTGTAAGGAGCCCACAAAGGGAATGCTTCCACCATCTCCTAGTCGACGAGAAGCATTCGGTCTTCTTGACATGATTATTCGATGTAATAAGTGTTCAATACCTATCAACAGATTGAATCAGAAGTAATATGCTAGCTAAGAATCCAAGGCACTTTATTCATCTGGTTAAGGAGTATTTTATGCATAACATTACTCATCCATTCATCAGTAGGGGAACAAGTTCTTATCTGCAGTAACTGATGAGATAGTATCATAAGTGTATATTTCATACCTTATGCAACAAAACTTATAATAGAAGTCAATATGCAGTAATTAAAAACTGCACGAAGATATTGTTAAGGGGTTTCAAAAAGCTAAAAGTGCACACATGCAGCGTGCACCAGATCAAGGTAAATAAAAGTGTGTCTTAGAAATAAGAAATAGCCAGGTCGTGTAGTAGTATTACTCACTTAACTCCTACCCCCACCCCAAAAAAAAAAGTATGCTCATAGTGTCTAGGAATCTGAAGAAACAAAAGCACGTAGAAAGAGAAAGCCTTGCTATCTCCAAAATTAAGGCTTCTGTATAAAACTCGAGTTGCTTGACAGAAAATGAAATGAAATAATCAGAGATTCAGTTACAATTGGTTTATACTGGCATCATTCAGAGGTTAAAATTGTGAAACTGTTGAATCTACAATCTGTGAGGTGGAAAAACTTCTTGTTATGAGTTTGAATTTGTGACATTAAAATTGTCTCCTTTATGTGCTAGAATCTAGAACAATACTTGTTTTACATTGTACAGCTACCTTCATCCATACACTTAATGTGACCTTACTAAGATTGCACCTGCCGGCCGCCTAATAATAGAACAGAAGGAACTAAAGAGGGGCTTAATAGACTTAATAAAGCAGTGCACCATTTCCAGGACTCTAAATCTGGAAGTTAATTTGACAAAGGATTCCCAGCTTCTAGACAAGGTGGAAAAAACTGATCTTTGACCAATTGCTGCTATTACTCCGGTAATTGGATACAAGCAGCCAAGTGAATTGAGCTCCTCAGCATTTAGAATTTTATGTGTTAGCAAGATTCCACCGAAAAAGAAAACAGATACAGAACAAACTCCCCTCAACATGAAGTCCCTCAAAAACATACCATCAAGCACTTGCTGAATAAAAGTGAACATTAATAGCATATCGATACTCTAGAAGGACAATGGTGGGCTTGCCAATTTCGTCCAAGATCCGAACAAATATGAGTAGCCAGTCCCAAGAATTGAAGGGGAAAAAAATGGGCAAAAATGAAATGCCACCAACTTCACATCCCACAAATTCCCATATTCACAGTCTTTGCCGTCTCCTCATCAAGCTCGAACTTAAAACTGACAATGAACTAGTATTAAGCACCACAAATGCCGCTACGTCTATAAACATTTGCACTAAAGAACTCCCGCGAAGAAAGAAAAACGAAATTCAGCAATAAATGCACGACGGAGAACAGAAAGCGAAAGGTTGAAGATGTCGAGGGTGGGAGAAAGCTACCTCAGATGGATGGCTAGAACGATCCAGGGAAGGTGAGACCTGAAAGCTGAGCTAAGTAAAGACAGAGATCTACGGAGTAATGGTGCTGATCTAGATCTGCGTGTCCAGCCGCGAGTTTTTTTTTTTTTTTTTGTGGGTATAGTATACACGAGTTGCTTGCTGGGGTGAACGGGGAACCGACAGCGAAAGAAAGAGGAGACAAAAAAGGCGAGTTTTTGCAGTTCGAATTTATTTATCTGCTTCGGTGCTCAATTTGTAGTTCTCTGAATGGGGAACAACTCAGAAGGCGTGATTCTACTACACACGGTTTAAGAACCAGGACTTCTGAAAATTGTAGTACACTAGTAGTGTAGTACTAATAACTAGGAGGCATAAACCGCGCGATGCGCGGTGGTAATGATGCCCAGCATAGTCAATTCAATATTAAAAATAGTTGTAATATATACTTAATAATTATTGGATGTGTGTGATGAAGAGTGTAATAATTAATAAGTAAAACAAGAAGAGGGTTCATCTTGGACGGATGTTGCAGAACTGCATGACACAAGATAATTAGGATTTAGGAACTGTAATAACTAAAAGAAGGGGAGAGTTCTTGTTTGATGGATACCATAAAACTGAGATATATAAGTTGAAATAATGCAATAGATGTTGTGATACACGCCAAATGGTAAACACAAAATGCCATGGGTACACTCAATTCCTCTACGTTCGAATATAGATACAGCAAAAGAAGTCTTGCATTGTGGAATAAACAATAGGATTTCACCATTCAGAGATCATGATCTACAACAAAGTGATTCCAATTCTGATGACAAATTCTTCTAGTCCACAGTAACACTACTGGCCACAGTAGCATAATCAACCCAAATAAATAATTATTGTGGTGTTACAAAATTCTAAACTATTCATGCTCGAGAAAAATGGACAAAATAACAACCGATTTTAAGAGATTTCTTCCAAAGAGGAATTTAGGTTACATATATAGCTACTTCCATAAATGATGTAACAAAAGTTACCTTCACAAACTCAATTCCTTTCTAGTTACCAAAAGGAAAAAAAAAAAAAAAAACTCAATTCCTTTCCTGTGGTACAACAGAGATAGTAGTCCCAGAGTTAAGTATTAGGACTTCATACATTCCATTCCATATTTTATTACAAATAGCTATAGAAGGGCTCTCCTATTGTATTCATCTCTCTGGAACTTCTTGTCAAGTAAAATGCTGCTGCTCTAGTACAACTCTGAGCTTCCAGTGATCTCCTCGGTTCTCAATCTTGAAAGAGAAAATAGGTAATCAATCTTCAATTGGAAACATCAAATTAAAAATGTAAAATAATGTTCAAAGTGATAGAACAAATTAATACTTGTCATTGAAGGTTGTATCATGTGGCAATATCATCATCAAGTAAAATATGAATTGTCAACTGCTTAACTAAATTTGTATGCCCTTTCTATAACCAATAAAGCAAAGTGATAACTGTAAAGGAGTAAATTCGCTTTCATCATTTGATAATTGTTCAATATTGTATTTCATTTGACATATGCCACTGCTTTGCTTAAAGGTCTTAGGTAATCTAAATCGTGAAAGCATGAAAAGATGTTTAGACTCAACATGAGTTAGTCTATTATGATTATTCCATTTTACATTACAACTGCAATAAAAAGAAGTATGATATTTTAATTCTTCACAGTTAAGGAAAGGAAAAGAAAGGTCAATTTTGCTAGCCAAACATTTATCACCAGGAAAAGATTTTTATTGTGGAAAGGAATAGAAAGGTCAATTCTGCCAGCCAAACATTTATCACCAGGAAAAGAAATTTATTGTGTTTAGTTTTGTTAAGGTTGTTTGTCTAGCTCATTCCAAGGGAAACCTCAACTTCTACTTCAGACTAAAGATTATTGAGATAAAGATCATTCAGTTCTCTCTATTCAGTCTTTGTCTCTCTAGACCTTTTTTTTTTTTTTCAATAAGAAGCAAAAGCAGTCAATGTTCATCTTTACTTCATAAATTGACATACAGTTTGTGCTAAATGTGTTATCAATCCCAGATGGCTTCCCATGGATAAACTTTTCACCCTCAAACGCCCATTTGTTCACCAAGTTCAACTTACTGTCGCTAAATATCTGACAACCTTGGTGGCCGAACCCAGCTTTATAGAGTCTAACAAGGCAAGTAGGGTAGCTGATAGAGCAACACAAAAGGCAGCAGATGAACCCAAGCACAATCCAAAAGGAAGCTTAGAAGTGAGAATGGCCTTTGCTAATTTACAACTGATGCCAAAGAAAATGTACACATGATGCTGCAGGTGACTCAGAATAAAAGAAGATAAATGTTTAGACTCTGCTTATCTAGTAGGAAACTATAATGTTGAGTATAACTTCATCAGGAAGCAGCAAACTACAAGTGCTTAACTTGATTAAAGGAGAGCAAGATTAGATTCAGCCGATCCAACAGTAACAGTGGTCACACAGATGTTAATATATTAGGTAACCTTTACAGCCATAGCATTACAAGATTTTGAAGGATTGATCTGGACGATTCCTCAGCATACTGGAATTTAAGCTAAAAATCTCATAATCGAGACATATACCACACAAAGCAAATTATTCTGTGGCTTGTCAACTTAAACACCAAAAAATTTAAGAAACCACTCAACCAGATCAAAGCCAACCAGCCAATAATAAAACACATAAACATAAACATCTAGAAATAGAGCCAAATGAAAGCCAAGAAAACAAAATAACCAATGTTCGAAAATCAAAGCCAAATGAAAGCCAAGAGAACAAAAAAATCGCAGCACTTAGGCCCCAAGCACAAATCCGAAAAGGGGAAAGATATTAACTTATAAATGTCCTAAATGATCTATAATCTAAAAGTGAAACAAATACAGTGAAGCAAGCAAAAAACGCAAGTCCAACTTTAAAGCCTTTTCCCTTAGAACAAGCGAGGAGAATTAGCTTTGAAAGTCACGAAAATAGCCCCGAAAAATATCAACTACTACCCACAAAATCTAACATAGCACCCATTATAAAATCAAAGCCAACCATTCAGCAGAACCAACAATTGAAAACATCTAGAAGCCGAAGGAGACTATGAAGCTATATCCGTCTATTGATACAGGATAGTGACTTACAACATAAACCACGTGCATATCCCGACTCCACATTTCCATCATTTTTCATGGACATTTGTCAAATGAATTTCAAATCCCAACCGAAAATAAAGTAGCGATGGGATTAACAAGTGAATTCATTACTCATAAAATAAATTGGCTTCTGAAAAGAAAGGTATGAGAATGACAATACCAAAATTGTGGTTTTTTGTCCATAAAATGCAAGGATAGTTTGTAAAGTGGCTCCAAGAGATGCTCCGCATAACCCTTGTTTATAAAAGTTAGAGAACTTCCAATTATGCAGCTGAAAAACTAAAGCGATACAATTAATCTTCTCCATTAAGCAAATATATGCGAAAAATCTAAAAAAAAAAGATTAGGATCCTTTAATCTGTAAATCAAACACGAATAAATGGGTATACGAGTAAATTTGGAGCATGAAATTTAACCAACCAGATGTGCTTGAAAGTGGGACTAAATCTTAACATCTGCCACTCTCCACGAATCCTATGACCTGTGCCATTCTCATCAACGTGCGCCGGTGAAGAATCCCCCTCCCAAATGACATCATCATTCTGGTTATGCTAATAGCAGAAGTCGCTCTGCCACTGCAAGTTAGCATGACAAATTAATCGATGACTTGCGCGGCGGTGACAGCAATCTCATCAACAGCCGCTAGGGCAACAACTACGATAATAGCGTGCTTGCCAGATTCAAAAGGGAAAAAAATAGAAAGGGTTAGTAGTAGACCACAGAGACAAATAAAAATAGCTCAACTAAATGCAGGAAATGGAAAGAAAAGAAAATACCAGAAAATAAAGGTGAAATAAAAAAAGATTGAATTGCAAATTTTGGTGAGAAGAGGAGTTGTGAAAGAAAGAAAATTATTGACAAAGAGCGGCGGAGAGAGATGAAAACTGAAGAAGAGAAGTATTGTTTTGATTTAGGGTTGGGACACACATCCGCGCCTCGCGCGAGGAAATGGGGGTTAAAAAAAAATATATGTTCATGTGACAGACGAAAAAAACACTGAAAAGCAATGCAGCCTTTGGTTTCTACCACTCCAGAGCAAAGGCAGCCATCCTATCTTTACCGCGCATTTCATCTGATATTAGCTATCAAATCCCTAAACAGCTGGGCAAGCAACAGAGCAAACTTGCACAAAAGGGGTAAAAAGATAAAGCAGGAAGAAAGGCGGAGCGGCAGAAACATCAGACAGGAAAGGAGCCAAGCACACGCATTGCGCGAGCAGCAATAATATTTAAAGATAACGACGAATCACCACTCTCGGAACACGTGACAGGATGACCAAAGGTGCTCAAAGGGAGCGAGGAACAACCACGCGCAGGTCACGTGACAGGACGACGAAGAAATCGCGCTGAATCACGTTCGCATTTTATCTATTATGTTGAAAAGTTGAGAAGGGAGCAAGGCGTGATGGGTTTCCGTCATCAAAACCACGCCTTTCTCCTCTTGTGATATGGGGCAGTTGTTATTAGGGTTAATCTCAAAAGCAGTCCTTAACGTTCGGTTAAAAATACAGTTTACCCAATGTTTATTTCTTCTCAATCTGTCTCCTATTTTAGTCTAACTCCTCAAGTTGGCTGTTAAAATATTTGAGTTGGCAAAATTTCTCTTTTACATGGTTTGTGAGTGAAGGCTACCATAAGATTTCTTCGGTGTTCAAATTACAAGCTTTGATATTTGTAATACAAACCTTATTTAAATTTTTTGGATAAAATAAATTGAGAAACTAATATTCTATTTTATGTCCAGAATAATTTTGCATGTAATTAGTTTAAGTGGGTAGACAATAAACTTTAAGAAATATGTGTTATATTACAATCTAGAATCGTGAGAAAAATGATAAACTTTACAACAAAGCACATACTTTCTCTTCTTTGATTACCATAGAATACAAAGTTCTCTTCCTTTGTCATAAAATTTAGAAGCTAATCACTTGAAACAATTATATGCATGACATTCTAAGAAGAACAAAATGTTAGCATCTCAATTTATTTTATCCAAAAGTTTAAAAAAATAATTATTCTATATTAAAATCATATATTGTAATTTGAACATCCAACGAATCTTAAAGGTCTTTCCTTATAGACCAGATAGAGGGGTATTTCATCAATTCAACTGTTTTAATGGTTTACTTGATGAGTTGAACTGAAATAGAGGTTAAAGTGATAAGAAATAAATATTAAGAGATAAACTATAATTTTGACCAAACTTTAAAGGGAATATTTGTAACCAACACTTATTATTATTATTATTGTTGTTGTTGTTGTTGTTGTTGTTGCTTTGCTGTTGTTGTTGTTGTTGCCAGATGTGCAACTGGGAATTTGACAAGGTATGTTTGTTTTGATAGGATTTATCTCCCAAAATTTACTTGCTTGCATCATCAACACATTTTTCAACCACATTTTTATCTCACACACATCACATCAAAAAAGTGCTACAGTGTTTTATTTCAAAAAATTATTTCAAATACTCTCTAGCCAAACAAATTAAGATCTGAGAAGCTCATGCAATTTCAGGTTTCTAGATCAATATGCAAGTCAGATAACGATGTTGCCGATCTCCCGTAAAGTAAGGTTGGCGGGCTATACTTGCAACAGAGAGATTACAATACAGGGTTGTCAACCCCCTGATATAACTCCGATGATTAAGTTAGTAAGAGGTAGGGAAAATTTAGAAAGAAAGAGAGAGAGAGTCTTCATACCAAGTTGGAAGCGTATTTACAAGGTGAAGTGTGTACTTTCCTCGAACCATGAACTATTTGCCGTAGCCGACCTATGCTCATAAGGCGGCGATCAGCTTTGTAGAGGTGTCAGGGGTCCTGTTAATCACTTATTGGTTATAATATTTTTGTGAAGTCCTTTTGAACTGTATCATGAGGTAAAGAAATCTTCTCGAAATCATTACTCCAAGCTGAGCAAAGTAAAGCCTTTACAATCGACAACATCTACATACTACTAGGGAAGAAATAATTAATCAGGCTTTTATAAAAGATTACAAGGCTTATTTAGACAAGTGGGTAGGACCATTGAGGGATACACTAATACACACCCTTTGAATATTTTTTCGACAAGCTGCATACTTTGAAACCCCCGTCTAAAAATGCTAGAGAAGGCTTAGAAGGATTTCAATTTCTCTTTAAGGTAAGGTAATTAGGTGAACAAAATTTGGCAAGTTGGTTGAGTGTAATATAAAGGAGGGCTTGTCAAGACTTACCGGGACGGCCAGTTGGGCTTGATTTGCTGAAGCATTCAAGTCCAGTCCACCACCCTGCCAATCGACCTGCAAAAAGTTGTCATTGGTAGACTGGATCGTAGGGAATGCGGAGGGCCGCTAGCTCAACGACTGCCAGGCTCCGATGAGCTTTCTTTGCTGGACTATACGGCCCCTAAGAGTCGGCTTATCTTTTGTGTTTATGGTCTGACCTTCTCGTGCAGGTATTAGAAGCCTAAGAATATTAACAGTGGTTGTTAACTGTATCATATTATTATCCAAGCCTCTCCAAAATGGAATACAGTTAATATGAACTGAGGGGTAAAGTTATGTTAATGATTAATTCCGCTAAGGGTCATGTGCTCTAAAGAAAAACTGATTACTCAACCTACTATTTACACAAAATGTCAAAGCCTATTTTATGATAAATGTTTCTAAAAGTCAGAATTTCTGGTTAAATGCATATCACATAGGCTTCAAATAAGCTCACAGCAGAACTGCAAAAGTAATGTTTTAGTTTTGACAGAAGAGAATAGCTTGAAAGAGTTTTAGCTTGACAAAAAGCTGTAACAAGTACAATGTTTGAAGAAAATTACAACTAATGTTTGGCGGACAGACCAAAATTACGACTAGAAAGACGATTTGTAAGACTTTTGATTAGAACGTGAATCTACGCATTTTACTCGTGTATTTGGCCATGTAACCCTTCTAAATCTCCCCAATAACATGAAAAAATTGAACGAGAAGTAGAATATGTAGGGAGAAGCTATTAAAGCTCTTCAATGCGATACACCCGATTGAGGGTAATTGAACAAGAAGTAGAACATGTAGGGAGAGGCTATTAAAACTCTTCAACGTGACACACCCGACTGGGGGTTTAAATCCGGTTTAGTGTATTAAGGGGAAATATAGTTTTTCTTTTTTTTAGTTAAAAAAATTTAAAGATGTAGAGTGTACTTGTTTAGTTTGCCCACCTCTGACTCTGTACAAGTCTGATTGGGTTCTTCTCCCCCATAGCGAAGAAGTAGTGAAAAAAAAAGCAGAGAGCGTAAATTTCATTAAGTTGGTAGATTGATGAGTATTATCGCCGTGAACATTAGTAGAAAAATTAAATGGGCAAGAAGTTTTTAATTTATCCATGGGACCAAGAACAAACAAGAGATATATACATAATTTGGTAAAAGTGATAAAAGGAAGAAAATAGAAAAAGAAAAAAAAGGGGCAGTCAAGATCACACCTTTTCCACCATCATTTCTCTACTGGGATTCATATACTCAAAGCATTCACTCGTACTTCTTTCCTTAATAAGAAAAAGGGCATAGTATTACCTATTACGGCTTTGAAACTCCCATTTTTTGGTGGGGTCAATACAATACTCGTATCATCTTCTGCTGGGAATATATGCGTTTTACTCCGACTTCAAAAAAGAAATTAGAATTGCATATGTGCTTTACTAACTGGAAATATATTACCAAAAAGCAGTGGCCAAAAAAGTTATATTACACATATAAAACCATTTTATTTAGTCGCTGAAGGTATAACAAAAAGTTAAAGATAGTGCATAAAGTCCACTATAGAAAATGTACAGTGTGTGTGTTTTTTTCCCATAAAAGTATGCCATTAACACAAATCAACGTGTCAGTAATCGACATTTCCAGAACACATATCAGTATTCGTCGTTTTGTAGTCCAGAATTCAGCTTTCCACCTGCGCGTCTCTAAAAGTTTGACTATACGTGGGATTGCATCGAAATCAATCCGGATCGCAATTCTAATAACTACGATCATACGTGCAAATAGTAACGGTGTATAAACGGTTAGTGTATTAATTATTATTTTAATCTCCTACTTCCATGCTTTAAAAAGGGAAACTGTAAGTTGTTTTTTTCCCTTTTCTTTTCTTTTTTCTGATCTACGTCAAAGAAGCATAAGTCATGACATCTCATTTCCTTGATCATAAAAGAAGATCAACCTTCGCCTCCTAAAGTAACATTCTAAGATGATTAGACAGAGACCAGGGGAACTGATGTTACCACGACAGAAATGAGAGATCCGTTCCAATATAGTATCCTTATAAAAAAATTCCCAAATTGGTGTTAAAAATATATATCCCCTAACCCGAATCTGAGGATGGTGATTGATCCTTATTCCCTGAATCAAGTTTTCAAAGTCCACCACCGTCAATGCAAGTACAATAATGTCTCTTCAGATTAATTAGTATACAGTTTAGTAGTACTAACTACTAACTACTACTAATAAGGAGCTGGTTTGAGCGGTAGTTGCCAAAATTTACTTGCTTGCATCATCAACACATTTTCCAACCACCTTTTTATCTCACACACATTATATCAAAAAAGTGCTACATTGTTTTTTTTCAAAACATTATTTCAAATACTCTCTATCCAAACAATTCAATCAGCTGATAGTATTTAAAAGGCCTAGGCTGAAGATTCCCTGTATGGACAAATTACAGCATTGAAACCGTATCCACCACCTTTCTTTTTTTTTCTTTTTTTTTTTGTAGTAAATAAAAAGTTTGAATGGGTTCAACTCCGATTATCATCACGGGTCAGGTCAAATTTCAAGAACGTAAGTCGTATCCACCGCATGAAATCTACTTTTGAACTGCTCATTATATGCACAGTTGTACTAAAAGTTGTGGGAGCTTACTGGTAAAATTAATATTTTTATGTAAAAATATGTGTCTCCTCAGTTACAAGGTCATATCGGTTTTCAAAGAAGTAGCCAAAAAAAAAAAAAAAAAACACACACACACACACACACACACGCATAAAAAATGTTTCTTTAAATTTTATATATAACCAGGTATCTTCTCATGCACAAGTCCTTATTTAATTCCAGAGCATGCATCCCATTTTTTAGTTCTTTATCGGAGTACGTATTCTCTTCTGGATATTTTAACGCCCGCCTTATTATAGTCTATTAATTAATTTCTTTATGCACTACTAGTAGCTGGGCATTTTTTTTTTCCATTTATCAACGTGTTTACATCTATCCACGAACATAAAGATTTATTATATAGTATTCTAAGCATTAAATTATTAATATACTATTAAGCTAAACAAATAGATATATTTTTTTTGGAATAAAAACCAACAAGGGTTGATAAAATTATATACCTAAGTATATTAGGCAAGAGTATTTTAAAAGTGTTTGATTTTGTCATATTTGTCTGTTAAGGTCATGGAAGTCCTCTTAGTAAGTTCGACAATCAGGGAACCCGACCAATCCGCACATTGCAAATAAGCAATAACATGAGTTTTCTTTTCTTTTCTTTTTTATTTAAATGTTCTCAAAGAGAAAATGACACCTACTAATTTGCTTCAAAGTTTTATTGAAACTTATAGTACTAATTACAGCCATAAACTATATTAGGGCCTTCTTTAAAATATTACTACGTAATGATGACGGGCTAAAATTTTTGTATATCTCTAAGTTGCGGCCTCCCCGTCAGCATCACTATCATTTGATTCCGCTGAGCATATTCGCATAATGGCATATTGGTAGGATGCCATTGATCTATGAGAATCCACAGCTTTGTTAACCGATGTGGCAAGACGGCATTACTGATCCCATTTGATTTTTTTTTTTGTAAAGATAAAATGTTCAGACGATTTCGACTCTGACCATCACTACATATTAGAAAATGCCTTGAGACTCTTGAAGTAATTTATAGAGATATTGACGGATTACCTAGTAATACAACTCTCATGTTGAGAGCGGTATTTCAATACATAATCTTTTGTGATAAAATAATTTATTTTTACTAACTGAACCAACTTTTGTGGGTAACATCAACTAAGCAAGACTCGTAGTAAAAGCTTTTTGAGAGTGAAATGCGTGATGCGTTAAACTAATGGAAGCATGAAACCCAACTTTGAGAAGATCTATAAATTGCCATTTTCACCGTCATGTTTAGCTCAAAGCCTCAAACTCGGAGTTTTAAGCATCGAATTTACTTGACGCTTTGGAAAATCACTGGTATTTGAATTTGTTTGGAAAAATCACTTGAAGTTTAGAGTTTTATCCCATACACAAAGCTTGTCTGTGCTTAAGTTGAATGGAATTTGTGCTGGTTGGATAATACTGTTGCCAATCTCCTGAGAAGTAAGGTTGGCAAGTTGCATCTGAAATAGAGATTATAAGATGGGGCTCAACCCCCCGATGTAATTTCAATGATTAAGTCAGTAAGAGGTCGGGTAAATTTAGATAGAGAGAGAGAGAGAGAGGAAGTCCTTCTCATACCTAGTTGGAGGCATATTTATAAGGTGAAATGTATATTTTTTCTCAAGCCGTGAATTCTCTACTGTAGCCAACCTACACATGTAGGGTTGCGATTGGTTTTGTACGGGTATCAGGAATCTTGTCGATCATTCCCTGATTATAAGCCTTTTCAAGTTGTACTCTTAAGGAGTAGAAGTATTGCCGAAGTCATTACTCCAAGGTAAGCAGAACAAGGCATTTATAGCAATCAAATCCAATATGATTCTCAAACAAAGCTTCGGTAAGGTGGTTGACTAATTTCGCATGCGCCTTTACTTGTAGTAACAAACAGAGACAATTTACCCATGGATTTATTATGTGCGATTTGAGAATAACGGCCATGTAGACGGTTAGAAAGTAGTTTAGCAACTACGTAAAGTGTGGCACATTTATTTATTGTCACGTGATGTACAACTTTCAATTATTTTTTATCTATTAAAACTAGGGATAATATCAAAAACCTCCCCTGAGATTTCTCGTAATATCACCTGACACTCCTATAGTTTTAAAAATATCACTCACCTTCCTTAGTAATTGTAAATTGACTATATTAACCTTCACTTGGTACATGATTTACATATCAAATACATGGATGTCAAAAAATGAAAGAAAAAGAGTCAAAAGTCACTTTTTTCTTTTTCTGTTTATCACAAATTCTTTTTTATTCTTTTTTTTGTATGGCTGTACAATTTTTTACTTATATGCAATAAATTAAATTTTATTTTTCTAATTGTGATAATATGGAATATGAATGTATGCTTTTTTTGTTTGTTTTGAGTTGACTTTTATAATGAATTAGTACAATTTAAAGACTTAGATCACGAGTTGTGAAGATGTTAGGCAAAAAAATGGCTCATAATGAATTAGTTTTAAATATATAAATTAATTGGTACTAGTATATTTCTTTACAAATATCTTTTTTTATTTTTAAAATTTTTATTTTTATGAATTATAGATTTGTGATATAGTGGTACGAGTAGAAATTGTTTTTTAGGTGATGATTTTTTTTTAACAAACAAAGTGGTTAGGATATTTTCAAAATGAGCAATATGAGCAGAAGGGTAGTTTGGGGTTTTTATAAATTTTGTTAAGCAAATAACAAAAGTAAGGGAGGTATGTGATATTTTTAAAAGTTCAGAGATACTAGGTGATATTAAGAGAAACCTCAGGGGAGGTTTCTAATATTGTCCCTTAAAACTATAAGCAAGTGGCCTTATTTAGTACCCATGACACGTGAGAACATTAAAAGAAATAATTACTACCATATAAGGTTTATGAGCAGACGTCCCAAAAATTAACTCACTTAAGTTGAGATATTAACTAAGGGGGTGTTTGGTAAATAAGTTTCAGCCCCTACAATGGGTTTCAAATTCAATTATACCCATATAAAATGTTTGGTTGGGATCAATGGAAATAAATTAATGGGAATGATAGGTCTCTTCTATGGGTTTTTTTGATTAACCACCTGTTACTGGGAATCATCTTATTTGTCAATTTTATTCCTTTTAAATCAACTTAATTACCCTTTTATTCTCATTAAATGCAAAAATAAGAAAATAAAATGCTGCTGTTTCAACAAATGGAAAGAAAAAGAAAAGAAAAAAAGAAACAATGAAAAAGAAAAATAATAAATTATAAAATCCATTTCATATTAACAAATACACTGTGGGTTTTCATCAAAACTCATTTTCATTAACCACTCTATGATACCAATAGTGATAGTGATAGTGCAATTCGAACCAAACGGCTCCTAAGTGATCATAAATCTTTTGTTTATATATATATATATAGAGAGAGAGAGAGAGGGGGGGAGGGGAGAGGGAGGGAGTGACACACGTGGTGTGCGTGCAAAAGTTGTTAATTTAATTATCTATTTTCTCTTTTATAAGTGGCATGTCTGATTGAGCAGGATTGATGCCTGGATGGATCATTTGAATACTTAAGTTTTACCTGTATTGATATCCCACTCTCATCTAACCAATTTTTATCATAATTTCTATATCTTCTAACAACTTAATCCGTTTTAATAAAATTGAGCTACATTCTATTATGGTTTTCCTTTCACTTCTAACAAACTATATCTTTATTTATAAATTGACTTAATTTAATTAACCATATCCACTAACTTTATATATAATTCTATTTTAATTGCTACTTTATTAGTTTGGCCACAAAACTAATATTCATTCATGAAGACAATATACTCTTACATATTTGGCACATACTGCAATAAAAATATATAGTTTTAGGTTTCTAATCATTAAAAAGAAAAAAATCCAATGATCAATTCAAAGGATATTTATCAAAATTTGTCGTATACCTTGAATGTTTGATAAGCGATATTATGTTAAAGTAACTGCATGCCTAGAAGCTTTCAAATGATAATATGGTACTAGAACATTCAAAAATATATTAAATTTTCTCTCCATAAATAAATTTACAGCTAATACACTAATATATAAATAAAAAAACCGTGGTAACGTACGGCAGTACAGGTCGAAATACTAGAGGTTATTTAGCGAAAGAAGTCGCTGATATTTGATAGCTATAAAAAGGCAGCAAATCATTAAGGCACAGCGTCACAAATAAATTACACATCCCTTCGCTCAAATCTGCCACCTCTCGATGCTGCGTTGCGATAAGGACGCGAGTAACATAAAGGACTGGGCGCGTCAGCTGCGTATCGTGGCCCGCATCATCTGAGGAAGGCAACACGTCACCTTCAGACAAGCAAAGCTTATTAAAGTCATTGTCGCCGGTGATATTGCATTCCACTGGTGTTCCGCCTTTCTTTGCGGTCGCCGGCGAGGAGCACCGAGATTGTAACCAAAAATAGAAAAGAAGAGAAGGATTCGTATTCCTCTATCTCGAAACTGCCACTTACTTCCTCCCTCTCCGCTTTCTCTCTCTAGAACGCCAAAAAACATTACGGAGTAGTTACTCTGTCAGCTCACTCTTCTGTTATTATTTTTTTTATTTTGCCTTTTTTTCTCCTTCTCGGATTTAGGAAAAGCAAACGAAGCGAGAGGAGAGAATTGGAGGAGAAGGCGTTAGAATTTGGGGGAACATTGAATGGCGGTGGAGTACACATGTTGCGAGACGCAGTTTTTCATACACATTTTGATCATCGTCGGTCTAGTTTTATTTGCCGGAATGATGTCTGGACTCACCTTGGGCCTTATGTCGCTCAGTCTCGTTGATCTTGAGGTCCTTGCGAAATCTGGAACTCCTCAGGACAGGAAACACGCCGGTAATTTCGTTATTCCACTTTTTGTTTACGAATTTTCAGTACCTAGTGATTTTGCTTTGATTTCGTTGTTTTCTGTGGGCTTTTTATGCTCCGCCATTCCAATTTAGTGATTATTACTTTTTATTTAACGTTCCATTTTGCTGATTTACTCCTGTATGTGTAGCTATTTTTCGTCTTCGAGTTGATGAATTGCTGTTTCTACTGCTAGTGCTGGTTCATTTCGTCTTTTACCATTTTTTTTTGTTTATTTGTCCTCTTTCTGCTCAATACACGTCGTATATTAGAAAATCTTAAGAATTGAACGTTTTGTTACAGTTAATTTCCATTTTTGTGGACGTTTGAGCCTTCTAAAATTTGGTCTATATTCTGACACTAAAGATCCAGGGAAGAAAATTTTGGAGATGTAGCAGAAACAGCTGAAACTCCTTTTTGGACCTTATGAGTATTCAGTCTTGATTTGGAATAATGCATCTATGGTACTGCACCAGGAATCTTAGTTATCTCGAAATTTAGATACTGAATTCTTATCATAACAGCTGTCATAGAAACATTTCGTTGATATTCTATTTCAGCAAGCTTATCTCCTCGTGCCTGGACCTTGCAAACTAAAGAAAATAAGTGGAAGGCATCAGGTTGAATTTGACCTTGGTATTTGGTTGTTGGCTTTTGTCACATGTTAAGGTGTGATTATCATTGTTAAATTGCCTTACATTTTTACAGTCAAAATTTTAAAGGATTTGTTGAAAGGCATAGTTCAAGCAACTTAGATGTTTGTGTGACCAAAAAAAGAGGAAAAATATGCAGGTGTTCAAGTGATCATACTTAATTGCACAAGTGATCAAGAATAATTTGCCCGAAATCTATGTTGAATGAGTCCAAATCCAGTATATTTTGCAGTTAATTGCTTTCTTTGATCTGCTTCAACCTGACTGCTGTAAAAAAAATTTCCACTTTAATATTCTTTCTAACATCTATACAGAAAAGATATTGCCAGTTGTAAAAAATCAGCACTTGTTGCTCTGCACCTTGCTTATTTGCAACGCTGCTGCTATGGAGGTAAAGTAAAAAGCAGTTGATTTCAATCAAGTTGTGTCCTGAATTGATATTGATAAGTTATGAACTCTTCTCTTTCAGGCACTGCCTATTTTTCTTGATAGCCTAATTACAGCTGTTGGTGCTATCCTGATATCAGTTACCTTAATTCTTCTGTTTGGTGAGGTGAGAGCTTCAATTTCTTTCTTTTTTTTCTTTTTCCTCTCTCTCTCTCTTTTTTTTTAGAATCTTCAACTCATTTTGGGTCTTGAATTTGAAGCATGAAATTGGTAATTGGAATTCTAAAATGCTCCATAATATGCATCAACAGATAATTCCACAAGCAGTCTGCTCAAGATATGGATTGGCTATTGGTGCAGCTGTCGCACCATTTGTTCGAGTCCTTGTTTGGATCTGCTCTCCTGTTGCATATCCAATAAGCAAGGTCTACTTTTCTTTCAGTTGCATTACCATGAGTTTCCTCTTCTTCGGAAATTAAGTCGATTAATCTTAGAGAATGATCTCTGACCATCTGATGTTTCTGTGGTAAACAGCTCTTAGACCTTCTATTAGGACATGGACATAAAGCTCTTTTCCGCCGAGCTGAATTGAAAACACTAGTTGATTTTCATGGTAATGAGGTATGACTATGCAGTTCTTTACGCATTTGAATGGTTATTATAAACATTGAATTGGTAAATTCTGGTTTCTTTGTCTATTACTTGCTTTTGCATTCTTCATGTTAATATTCCTGACATTTTCAGTGCTCGTTTCAGAGCTAAGTTCCTTCTTTCTTGTGTATGTTGTTATCATCTTAATCCTTGACTGCTCTTGAGCAGGCTGGTAAAGGTGGAGAGCTCACACATGATGAGACCACAATCATTGCTGGAGCACTTGAGCTTACTGAGAAAACAGCTAGTGATGCAATGACTCCTATATCAGATATTTTCTCCATTGATGTTAATGGGAAACTTGACAGGTGAAAAATTTGACTGGTAATAATTTTATGGCCTTGGCAGTTTTGTAGCTTTTTCCAGTTATATTAAATCACTATCTGTTTGTGTGCAGATTTCTCATGAATTTAATTCTGGAGAAAGGGCATAGCAGAATACCAGTTTACTATGAGCAACCTACAAACATTATTGGGGTTATTCTGGTACTTTACAGACCTTATGTTTCTGAATTCTGGTAGATATTGCTGATTCTTTCATGTCTTATCTTTGGATATCAATTGGATTTACTGTACTTTTGTGTTTAATAATTTCATCCAACACTACAGAACTAGTAGGATTGGGAACTGTAGTTATAAAAGTTGGTATAGGTGGGAAGAATGAACTAGGGAATTTATTGTTTCCAAAGAGGAGAATATTCTCAGAATAATCCTGTTCTCTCTTTGTGGAGGGGTGGGGCTTGAGGTTTGGATATGAGGTTATTGATTATAGCCTCTTCTAAGCTAGTGCTACCTGAGACAAGGAAGTTGATCTGATAGGAGGGTAGTTCTTCTAGCTTTTTCTGCACAGAGATACCTGAGTGAAGTACAAAATGAAACAAGTTCAATTAGGACTGTAGCTTTTTGATCCTCTCCTCCACAAGGGTTACTTGAGAGAGTGGAGTTGAATTTTATTATCATGCAAGAAAATGTGATCTGCTTACTGGAAAGAGATACAAAAGTTTGCTCATTATGTACTGCTAGCTGTCAAGAACAATGTACTTTGTATAACCATGTTTTGAGGAGTTTTCCATTTCAAACTAAGTAGTTAGACATAACGGGTTATAGAATTTATGCATTATGCACAAGTTGGTCAGTTAAATTTGATGGCTGTTAATGTTGAAATCAACAGTTAACCAGTAATTTGCATTTTCGGTCAACTTGTTCAAGATCTTCCATGTTAGCAATTTCCTTCAACAAATTATACTAGCAGCTAAGTAGGGTCCAAGAAGGGAAGAAAATTGTTCATGAGCCCACTTTTGAGAAATCAAGTAGAAGTAAGTAACACACTGCCACTAACCAAAATGAAGCAAGTTTATGTGTTACCATCTAGAGTTGGATGACTGATTGCTTCAGTGTGCCAGTAACAACGCTACTTCTGAAGCAACAGCTTTCTCCCCTTGGAACACTTAATCTGGTAGAGCTAGTAGTCAAGATCAAGCTCTGTGTTTTGTTCCTTCAGAATTGCTGTAGCTGTGTTATTCATCAGTTGCACTAATAAAATAGTGGTTGAGTCTTTGGGTATTCTTTCATGCTAAATATATTCCTTTTTTAAATTTTAGGTGAAGAATTTGTTGACTATCCCCCCAGAAGATGAGATCCCTGTGAAGAGTGTCACCATCCGTAGAATTCCAAGGTATCAGATGTGTATATTCCTGTATCTGTATGGGAGATACTAAGTGGTAATTGAAGAGTTGGTGTACATTGAGTAAAATACTTTGCTCTTCTTTGGCATTTATATGACATTTCTTTCAACTGTTAGATGAAGCTGGATTTGGGTGCTATTACCCAATTATATTAACTCAATTTTAACCTTATAGAGTGGCCAAAAATGATATGCATATTGTTTTGTGCGTCTTTGTAATTCTGGCAATAAATTTCAGACTTGTTTGGATAAAGGTAAAACAAAGGCGAGGAATATGGGTATTATTGGAGTTTAGAAGAGATAGCTAAAACTTCCTGGACTCATTAGGTAGCATGTTGTGCTACAAATGATGAATATAACATGAATGTCCTGAGACAAGCATACGGAATTGCTTTTGGCTGATGTGGACAATGCATGACATATCAACGTCTCCATCTTGGAAGCAGAAGCCAAAACATGAGGTTAACAGCATCGTGAGAGCACATTTAGGATACCACGTGAGTCCTGGTGTCTTCGTTAGCTGTTTGAGAACTTCCAATTTTTTCTTGGGATTCAACTCAAATTATATATCCAAGAGAGTAAACTAGACGGAGCAATTTACTGATGTAGAAGACTTGTTTCTTGCAGAGAAATGCTTACACTTCAAATTAGTAACTGAATAGGGCTTCTTCTTGTGGTTGAAGGGGGGCGGTCATGATGGTGGGGTTGTTTCTCTAAGTGAGAGCATGTATTCAGAGGATACCGTGTAGGAGGTCTGTTTTTGCCTCTCTAAGAAATCGTTAAGTTCTCTGGCTGGCTAGTTTATACAAGTTGAGTTTTATACTGAAGTCTGGGAGATCAGAGTCCTAAAGTTACTCTTAAACTGGCTGCTCTGTTTTCACCATTAGGAAAGGAGTAAATCTGTAAATTTGGTGTTTGCCATATGATAAAACAACAAAGATGAATGTGTAGTGTGGATTTCTTTTGTGCATCTCCAAAATTTGATTGGGGGAGTGTGCTAATGTTCAGGGGCTGTTTACTGCAAATATTGCTCTTTAGTAGTACATATTTGGCTTCTCTTGCAGCCTTGAATTGCAAACTCTTAGCTTGCTTGTTAGCTCATGGTGCGGCATGTTGAAATATATTGACTGCAATATTGTTTGGATACCCATTATTTGATTTATTTCCCTACTTACATCATCAACACGTTTTCCAATCACCTTTTCATCTCATATACATCACATCCAAAAAGTGCTACAGTATTTAGATAACCAAATAATCCCAAATAATCTACTATCCAAACAATTGTATCTTTAGTAGTGTATATGTTTGTCTTCTTTTGTAGCTTTGAATTGCAAACTCTTAGCTTGCTTGCTAGTTTATGGTGAGGCATGTTGAAAAGTATTTCTTTGAAAAGATTTAGGAATCTTATAAATGAGAAATGTATCTCTTGCATATTATCCCATGTCCATTTCCTCTTTTGACCTCTCTCTTGTTATTAGTAGACCTGAAGTAGTTGTCTCACCCATCTTTATTCTCCACATCTTAATGGTTTAGGGTCCCCGAAACAATGCCGTTGTATGATATATTAAATGAGTTCCAGAAAGGTCATAGTCACATGGCTGTTGTTGTACGAGAGAGCAACAAGGTTGGGGAGCAACCTGCTAATAACAGTCCTCGGGAGAGTAAGCTTTTTCTGTTATCTGGCATCTGTACTTGCTCATTGGGACAATTTGCTCAATGATTTCCAGTTCTTTCGTGTGTAGATACAGTGAAGGATGTCTGCGTGGATATTGATGGCCAAAAGCCACCTCTTGAGAAGACACTAAAGACTAAAAGATCGCTGCAGAAATTGAAGAGTTTTCCTAATAATGGCAGTAATTCTTTTAAAAGCTCTCACAGAAGCAAGAAGTGGACAAAGGACATGTACTCAGACATACTGCAAATAGATGGAAAGCCACTGCCAAAGCTTCCTGAAGAAGAAGAGGCTGTTGGGATAATTACCATGGAAGACGTAATTGAAGAGCTTTTACAGGTAGCGGTGATTGGATTGTTTGTTATCTAGATTTAGGATCCACAGTTTTAACAGATGCCATCCTGAGTTGATGTTGATTTCATTTGTCTGCAGGAGGAGATCTTTGATGAGACGGATCACCATTTTGAAGACTCATGACAGTGTTTCCGGTGATTTTGTCTCAGTTAGTACGAGGAATTAAAGAGTTCTTGGAGATAAAGAAGTTGGTATTTGTTGTATGTGAAAACATATTTCCACCTAGCGGAGTATCGGTCATTTGACCTGTAAATTTGGGACGACTACAAGTTCTCAGCAATACAAGTTTCAGATGGTCATGTCCATAGCCTAATCAAACAGTTAGATGATAAATGTTTCTCGTTTGTTGTCATCTTCTTACTTTTGGTGGAGTTCTTAGTATTGTGTGCGCTTGACCATTCTTTTTATGCAAGTTAAGAAAATACATAACCTACTATTACGAAGTAGCATCTGTATTGGATTAGAAGCGATTAGGGTATCGATTGCCTTGGAAGACCCTTGTGTAACCGGAGCTAATGAAGAATTGAACAATGACTTTTGACGGGTATCATAGTGTTGATGGTTGGGAAGATTAGCTGGTTTATGATGCATTATTCCATGTTGGCAGCAAAATTGGTGTCAAAGCAGTTCCTTGCCTAACTAAAACAAAATACAACACTCCCATGTTGAGCTAAATGCAGGGCTAACAGTCCCCGTCTTGGGTACATCCAAGGGTGAGATCTTCTTCGAAGGCATGGAGTTGCTGAGCATATGCAACAATCTCCCCCCTGCTCGCTGACTCTGGGATCCACGATGTCTTTTAATTCATCTCCACTAGTACGATCATTTGTAATACACAGCATGTATCTGATCAACCTCTCGATCCCTGCGTATAGCTCCCTACCCTCTTTAGTAGAACAAGCAGAAACACACCGAAACTCTGAACATTAGATTTCTTAGAAACAAAGTCTGAAGTAAGTTGTGCTTACAACCTCGAAGCTGCAACTCAGAAATGTGTTGGGATTTGTCTGCCTAAAAGCGTAACCCAGACCCTTTGTTCTGTGTCATAAGCCTCTTAGAAGAAAATGAAGCGTCAAAAGTTTTGGCAAGATTGCAACATACGAAGTCCGAGGGCCTTGACCCTCGACACCATGTCTGCAAGCGCGCACAGCTTGCAAATGCCTAAGAAATCCGCAACTTCTAGGGTCAACCGCAGCAAAATGTACGGTCAAACAGCACGCTGAATGGTAAATAAAACAAGAGAGAGGTGGTTTGCCAGCTTAATTTTTATTTACACTCCTCAAAATAGAGAAGTAGATTGCTTGCTGTGCAGTCTCCACACACTTCAAATTCACTTTTCGAGGGTCTGCCTTTGGATTCTAGCCAAAGCAGCAGAGAAAAACCAGAAATCAAAGGATACAGCGAAGAGTCACGCTCAATTTGGTCATGTCTCGTTGTCACAACTTCAATAGGCTCCCCATTTGTTTTCAAAAGGAGAGAGAATGGCATCAAAGGAAATTTCGTGATTGTTTATAGAACAATCAGAATCTAGCCTGATCGAGCACTGAATACAACTTCAGATACAATACTAGGCGTCTAGGCACAAAGGAATTCAAAATTATGAAACTTTCACTTGCGGTGTTTATGCCTCTTCTCCTCCCTTCTCTTTTTTCTCTTTTTATTCTCTTTATCATTTGACTTGTGTTTTAATTTGTGTTTCTTAGAGCGCTGCTTGCTTGAGCCCGCTTTCTTTGTTTTCTTCTGCTCTACAAGAGATTCATCATCAGAAGACTCGCATCGCCCAAACAAAGAAGGCTTTTCTGGGCCAAGAACTATACGTTTTTCTGCAGCTTCTCTTCGGTCCCTGTCCAGGGACATTAATTGCTTTTCCCCAGTATCTTCTGGACAAGAAGAAAGATAAGGGCCAGTCTCATCCATCCGTGAACCAACAGCACCCCTGCCTCGCTTGATCCTGACGGGGGTTAAACTTGTTCAAAAAAATTTGCACCCACATGCAAATGCATGCATAGACCAAAAAAAAGTAACAAGATGATACCTTGAATGCAAAAATTCGTCAACCTGATCATCCCTCAAACCTTCATCGTCCCCTTTCCTCAATGAGCATGAAGAACTTGCATCTGTGTCAGTATCCAACTGTCTTTTACTCGATCTCCCAGATTCCGTCCTATTGCCCCTAGAGCTCCAACTGCTGCTATCCTCATCTCTCATCTTTCCTCTGAGCCGATCATCCAGCTCTATCTCTTTCCGCCTAGCTCGCCACATCTCATTCTCTTCAACAGCACGATTTGCTGAGTAAAGCACCCATGAAAAGAAACTTTACATTTCCAAATCAGTACAAACAAGAAATATATCAAAACAACTCACATCACCAAATATGAGGGGGAAAAAGGCTCATTCAATGACCCTGCGTAAAATCAAGGCAGACTCGAATTCCTGTCAAATTTCAGCTTTAGTGACATTTGACAGAGCTTATTAAGCAGAGCCCAAAAACCGCAAATAAATTTCAGAAACCAATCTCAAATCGACTGTAAACACCTAAACCTCATGCCAGAAACATAGCAAACATGCCCAGCGCCCCAAGATGTGCGTGCACAAGACGCACACTAAACAGCTCATGCTAGTAAGAGCAGTTTAGATCCAAACGACACACAGGCACAATAGAAACATCAAGAATGATACCAGTCAGAAAGGATTCAATCAAATTAGTACAGCTATTCTTCAAGTAGGAAGGCATTTTCAAAAGTATCAAACACTTGAAGACTCCTATTACAAAACTAAAAAACTGATAAAGAATGCAGGATTAAAATGAAAAGCAATTGAAAAGAAAGGACTAACCATGTTGTACACCACGAACAGTCGCAGTCAAGAAGCGAGAATTTGGGCGACCCCTAACTTTGGGCCGGCGGAGATAAGCTTCCACCCCATCTTTCTCCGCTTGCCGCCGCAACTCCGCTGCCTCTTTCAATAGAATTGCGGCGATTCTATTTTCTGTTTCCAAGTCCATCACTGAGCACAAAAAGAGAAAATAAAAGTTAAGTCTACAAAATCCCAACTTTGATGCAATTCAATTAAACATATACCAAAGATTGTTCTTTTACTCTGTAAAGAATCCACGATTCTAGTAAAAGCGACCGCGACGGTAGCGGCGGGCGATTCAAAGGGCCGATTGAGCTGCGGTGCCCTAATTTGGTCACGGGATGATGGCGGCCACAGCTACCGGGAATTGACGGGCTTCCGATGATTGATTTCAATTTGATTCTGATCGTGTTGGGGGAGGCGTGTCTGGGTTGGAATGATATGATCTGCTGAGTATAGGCCTCGTTTGGGAGTTGTCGACGGACAAAAAAAGATAATGATAAATGAGCCCTTGTTGAATTTGGGGCAAAATAAGACCACCTCCTCTCTTGCTTCTCCTTTTTCTTTTTTCTTTTTAAATATATTTATTTAATTTAATTTTATTCTTTATTTTTTATTTAAATCAGGTTCACTTGTAATACAGTTCAACTTTCTAGAAATTTTTTTTTGGACTATATATTAAATTGATTTCAAAGAAAAATTACAAATATGAACTAATTCCTATATATTATCATTTGTCTTCTCTCTCTCTCTCTCTTAATCTTTTTGAGAGTTCTTTTTTTGTTGTAAGTGGGAGGTCTATCCTTCCCCCCCCCCCTCTCTCTCTCTATGTTTAGGAGCTATAATAAAAGTTTTAATCATTTTTGCTATGATGTTCATGAATGGCTCATAATAGTACAAAGATTTATATCTTGGGTGACTATTGGGCATGGAGTTATTTTGGTGATTTGTACTGGTGTTTTTATTTGTCATGGTACTCTACCAATGGATCGGGAATAGGGCTGTAAACGATTCGAGCCGCTCGCGAATGGTTCGAATTTGAGTTCGACTCGAGTTCGAGCGGCTCGTTTCCATGTTCGAGTCAAGTTCGAGCTCGATTCTCTCAGACTCGATAGCTCGCGAGCCGGCTCGAATAAACTCGAATATATATATATATTATATTTTTATTCTAATAGTAAAATTACATATATATCCCTAATATTTTTATTATTTATTAAGAAAAATAATTATTTTATTTATTTTTTTTAAAAAATAAAGTAATTATTTTTTTTTTCGAGCTCAAACTCAACTCGATTTAAACTCGAACTCGAGCTCGAGTTTCATTTTTTCAGCTCGTTGAGCTCGAGCTCGAACTCGAGTTTGATAAGAAATGAGTCGAGCCGAGTTCGATAAGGCCAAAACTCGCCTCGCCTCGATTCGACTCGTTTGTAGCCTTAATCAGGAACAATGGAAAAGCAGAGTATTTCTTGGAATACTTAATATAGTGCTATTATTAATTGTAATACTCCACCCACATATTATTTTTATCCAATCGAAAGCAAAGAAATAGCAACTTAACCCGTTTTTGATTTGGGAATGAGCTTATGCCCCTGACCCCTTTTATAGGTCATGGAAAGAAGGAGATATTTTATAGTTGATAGAAATGGGGAGATGGATTGATTAATATATTTATTAGATTCGTCGGGATTAAAAATTACAAATATGAACTAATTCCTATATATAATCATTCATCTTCTCTCTATTTTTTAATTATTTTTTGACAGTTTTTGTTTATTTGTTATAAGTAGAAAGTTCTGAGTCCCTTCCATCTTACTATCTAGTCCAACCCTTCCTCATTTTCTCTACTTTTTCTTTCCTTCCTTTTGAGTGATCTTATGTATTTATTTCATCAAATTGACAAAATTAAACCTTATGTTTTAAAATAAAATGATAATGTAAGTTTTTTTCTAGGGTTTCTTGTGAAAGTTTCTACTCTCTTAAAGATTCTTGTTGAAAGTGAATTTTCTCCTCTCCGAAAGATTTTTATTGAGTGTTTTTATAGTTTTGTACATTTCTATTATTAGCTCTAAGCATTTTTCTTCTAAAAATTGGTTATTAAATTTAAGATTCCTTAGATCTCACTTCAATATTTAAGTTTAAATTAGTTCATTACAAGCAGTGCAGTTGGAAGCATGTACAGATGGAGGTATAAATGTATCTCTTGAGTATATGTTTGGAGTTTTATAATGTAATATTCTACTGATTTGAGATTTAGAATATCTAATATTTGTTCTTCAAATCTACTTGAAGCTTGTTATAATTGATGTTATTATACAAATTTAATGAAATGGTTATGTTATTTTCTTTAAAAAAAAATAGTTTTCTTTGGCTATATTACCCTATTGGCCGTAATCACAGTTTTGCATGCTGAAACCTAATGACTTGGCTTTTCAGCATTGTTTTCAATGGGACATATTAAATCACAAAAGGCATTTGGTTTTTTCCTACACCCTGCGAAGCTAAAACAATTAATTGAAGGCCAAGTCAAGTTACTAATTAACCATAGCTTACTGCTATGTTTGCTATATGATTCAACAATCATATGTGGAGAATGAACATCTGAGTATTGATTGATTTTGTAGTAAAGTATAGAATCCGCATGCACGGAAAATTCTTGTTCAAGGCACCAGATGACATCCCTTGTTCAACTCTTCCTTTTGCTCTTGTTCAACTCTCAAGCTCTCTTCCTTTTTCGTTCCACCTTGTAACGTTTGACACTTCTCCATGAACCTAAAACATAAAAATTAAAAATAAAAATTGCACAGATGCATGAAAATGTGGATCCCGAAATTGAAAAGGCTAATGGATGAAACCCACCAAACCTACATGCTCATTACTCTACAGAGACATTTTATACAATGGAGATTATCGTAATGGTACATGGGAAGCTACAACACATCCTACATATTCCACAGGGTATTCTCAGTCATACTCAAAAGCATCACATTATGACTTTTTAACTTGTTATGTGATCTAACGTACAAGGCTAGGCATCTACAACTGTTCAAAACTCTTCAAGGTCTCTGCTTTGCAGGTCGTTTTGTAGTGCCCTGTTTGATTGCAGCGACTACAATGAACTGTATGCTTTTCACGATTAACATCCTCTATGCATACCCGCTTTTTCTCAGGGCGTCCAGGTGGCCTTCGAAACTTGGGTGGTCGAACAAGTCGTACGTCATCATCTACTGGAACATCACTTTCCTTCTTCCACTTGATCTTCCCAGGGATGGGAAGTATCTCTTTGGAGTAGGCCTCACGATAAGAGCTTGCAGTGAAATACTTTTCTGTATAAGTATACACGTCCTTTTTATAAGAAGTAAGAGCAGCAACCGCATGTGAACATGGTATTCCGAACAACTGCCAATCACGGCAGGAGCAAGAATGGGTACCAATGTTCACAATGTGTGATCGCTCTGCTGATAGGACCTCAAACTCTACCTCATCAGAACGAAGCACCTGATATGTAGACGAATGTTCCATTGCCTCCAGCAAGCGTTTCTCAGCAGTCGGTGCAAGCATGGAAATCCAAGTACTACTCTCCGCTCGCCGTTCCTCAAACTCCGATATCAGTTTACTGTGAATCCGCTCAATTACCTGAATTATGGGCAGCTCCCGTGCTTCAAGAATCCATTGATTGAACTCCTCAATATTTGAAGAGAGATGGCCATACCGTTTTCCATCAAAATACATCAATGACCAACGGGAGGGGGAATATTGTTGAAGCCACTTTGCTGCATCCAGGGAGATTTCCTGAATTTCAGCCAATTTCTCTTTAAATCCAAGGGCTGTAGTAGAATACGCAGCTTTCCATAACAGTTGAACAAGCCTTGAATTTCTAAACTCTTTACCTATGCTTTCACTCAAGTGACGCATGCAAATTGCATGTGAAGAACCAGGAAATTTCCTTTTGACAGCATCTGCAATGCTTTTCTGTGCATCAGATAAAAAAGTTAGCTCAGGTATCCTATCCGTGTGCATCTCTAATGCCTTATGTAACTCTGACAAGAACCACATCCAACTCTCATCATTCTCTACATCGACAACACCCAAGGCAATTGGAAATAATCCACCATCAGCATCAAAAGAAGTAGCTGACATTAAGGTACCAAGGTACTTGCTTTTCAACTGGATTGCACCAAGCCCAACAACTGGCAAGCATCCACTCAAAAAACCATATATGGAAGCATAGAAAGAAATGAAGAGTCGCTGGAACCGGTTATCAGAACCAGCAGTAAAGACCTCTGCACAACTTCCAGGATTTGTCTTCTTAATTTGCTCACAATATGCAGGAAGAAGACAGTAGCCTTCTTCAGAAGAGCCATAAATGGCTTGCAGCCCTCGTTCCTTGGCACGCCAAGCTTGCTTGTATGGTATAGTTATCCCATATTGTTTGTAGATGTCATGCAAAATATCTTTTGGCTTGTAATTTATATTGTCCCTTAGTCGTTCCTCTATAAAGTTAACAATCCAATCTACAGAAGCCTGATGATGTCCAGTTTGGGCATTTCTCCCACAGGTGTGTGTTCCTTCAAGACTACGTATTGTGAATGTTGAAGCATTGGGAATCTTGACTGCACGTATACGCCAAGGACAACCATCTGTAGCACATTTTGCGATATACCGAATCAGGTCACTCTTCACAATACGAAGCTCAAAATGTTGTGCAATAGCAGCTTCTTTAATTGCATTTCGGAATGCTTTGACATCAGGAAATTCTTGACCAACAACCAAGTTGTGGTCCTCCATAAAACAATATAATTCTGTGTTGCAACCAACTTGCCCCAACGTGTGGGTCAGCTGCTGAGCTTACTCATACAAGATGCTAGCCTATAATGCCAGCCTCATAGTTATATGCATTGCAATAGCATTCTAACTGAGATAGCTCATCACAAGTGACAACAGCATGGTGAAACTGGAATTCAAGAAGAACATGATCATCAAAACTTACAATAAACACTTCTAAGAACCTCGTTAAAATGCAAAATTTAGATTTGTTTCATCAGTTCCTGGAATAGTCTGACCAAAATGCTCCTAAAAATTACCTACAACAAGTGCATTTCCACAAATTCCTAATATCAAACTGATAACGACTAATATTCTGTGAAACACATTAAACTCAACAAGGGGAATTCAACCAAGAATTCTAATAGACTCTTCCTTGTTATTGCTTTTCCACAAACAAATCAAAATGGTACATAGGAAACATTAAAATGCAACCGACTTTGGGGTACAGAAAAAGAAAATAAAGAAAAGTTCACTCCGGTCATACCTAACCTCATTAATTTCAGCTAAAAAAACTTATTTCAAGAAGATGATGTCAAGTAACAGAGGAGCAGCCAACTACAACAAAAACCCACCTGAACTAAAGTTCTACTTTATCTCTCTTTTGAAAGGGAAAATCCCAAAACTGTGACTTTCTTAATACACCTATTCGTATCCAGCAAAACTTCTCTAGAAATGCAAGAAAAGATAAAATTGGAAATTATAGCTCAAAAAAATTGGAAAATTTAGGCAAACAAAATTCCACTTTATAGCGCGAAAAAAAAAAAAAAAGAAAACATTTTGTTACAAAAACACATAATTACACAGCCAAAATCATAAATTACGCGGAAAAACTCAACAAAAATGTTATTAAAGAGGGAAAAATAACACTTTAAGATGTTCGGTTACAATTACGGCTCAAAGAAGAAGGAAGTAAAAGAAAACGCCACAATTTGAGATAAAAGATTAAATAAATCAATGTATAGATAAAAAATAAAGATAAATTTGAGCCTTGAAGGTGTACAACTGACCTGGGAGAGACTGCAGGGGATCAGAGGAAGGAAGGGAAAGAAGTCGGATTGGGAATTGGGAAGAAACATTAGGTCGCATCATTGCCTATTGTTGTCATATGAAAAAGTGGTGGGGGTGTTTCCGGTATTTGAATCAGGAGCAGTGATGAAAATGGATGCCCCGAAGCGGTCGGATCCACCTCTGAATCAGGACAACGCCACTTTACGCCCCAGCACTTTTATCACTTTTCTATTTCACGCCATAAGCTTCAATTCTGAACATTTTGCATCCTAAACTTTCAATTTTATACATATTTTTGTAAAACTAACAGCACAGATGATCCAATAAATCAATAATAATGTGCTAAAAGTGATCAAAAGATGCCTAGGTATCATAGCAAAAATAGAATAATACATTATCATTAATTTCCACCACTTTTATTTCATTTATGTTGCTAACAATATTAGTACTTGAGACCATTTAAATAAGTAATAATATGCTAAAAATGGTCAAAAAAACTTAAGGGATCATAGTTGGAATAAAACGGTACATTGTTATTAAATTTCATCAGCTTTTGTCTCATTTAATTTGCAAACATAATCATTGATTGGATTTAAATGAGAGAAAATTGAGAGTTTGGTGGCATAAAATGTCTAATATTAACAATTTAGAATATAAAGTGTTTAAAATTAAAGTTTAAGGTGTACAATGAAAAAATAATACAAATTCGAGAGTGCAAAATGGAGTTAATCCGACTAGCGTATATGACTGAATTAAAAAAAAGGGGGCATATATGGGCAACTCCTAAAATACAAATGGAATAAATGAAAAATAAAAAGCTCACATTTGCGGGGGCCTATATAATGTCTATGGACCTGGCGACCAATTTGGATCAGAGCCCAATTCCTTCTTTGAATGGAGGCTAATAAATTTTACTTATTGTGGGCCAAAGCCCGTGCTTAAAGCTACAAAATGGGCCTCAGAGCTGCGAAGCCCATACTCCATAATGCAAATACAGTCTGATGGAACGATAAAATTACCAGTTTGATACGAGTAGGCGGAAATTCTCGGTGTGTTGAAATTACTCATAAATTGGAAAAAAAAAAAGACAAGCAAATGTTTAACGAAATTAAAAGCTATGAGGGCAGGGGCAATTAATCTAAAGAAAGAACAAACGCTTTTGAGGAAGGTGAAGTTTCCATTTTTCAGATAGGTTATGTTTGTATCAATGGATTAATATTTGAAGAAGCATTTGAGAGGTATGGATTTTAAATAATTCTTGTAGTGGATGGATTTGAAATTTCCTAAACTAACCAACTTCATCGTATAGATGGACATAAATCTCATCCTTAAAATACAATTTCCAAACAATGGAAAGGATTTGGATCGTGAATTTGAAATTAAATCCATCCAAATTCGTCCATCCAAACATAGAAATAAATAATTTTATATTGAATTCTAGTCTTCATACTTGAAATCATATCCTGTACAAAATGGGGTTTCTGATATTAATCATTGGGGTAAGTTAAAGGGACATGCATAGGAACGCATAGACAGACATGTTATATATATATTCGTTGATAAAGCTCAGTTGTTATGTGAAGGCACAAATTGGATTTTGTTCAGACAATATTTATGTTTGTTGATGCACAAACAATTAAATAAAGTCCTGTTGTTTTGTGAAGGTAGAAATGATACTTTTTCCCCCACCCACTTTGCTTGAAGAAGATTAGAAATATAATTGGATTTTCTAACCAGCTCACGAGATTCTGCCATCCATCCTTTTCATAAGCAGTTGATGCAATTTGGGATCTTGTTCACTACTCATTTTGGATTATTATTATTATTATTATTTTGGTCGTGTAACATCAAGAATAATTGGATGCTTTTTGGCTTTTCGAGTGTTGTTTGCTAGTCGCCAAAGCTTCTGAGCAAAATTCTTAGAGATCGAGCTGGGCTGCATTAATGGAGGGATGCTCCACTGGTCCGACAGTCTTTTCAACCCTCTTGCTTGCTTTCATCCCTCTTTGCTGCTTTTGTGCCTGAATTACCACATTACTACACCAGCACAAGAAAGGAGCCTTGCCCCCATGACTTTTTCAGATTGATGATTAATAAAAGAGAGACAAATTTTATCGGTTTTATTTCGTTCCACGTGAGTAATGTGACAAACTTGAAATCTAGAATCTGAGCAAGGAATCCAAGTGTAAACAATACAGCGGTTGGTACGAGACTTGTGACAATGACAGAGGACCTATTGAAGATATTCAAAGAATTGATGTGGCCAGCTAGAAATTGATAATTGAAGTGTGGTAAGGAATAGTGTAATTAAACTCTTATTATTATTATTATTTAACACTTTTCGTGTAGTTGTTGGATTGTCAATGGAGAGTCTACACTCAGTAGCCGTACTGAATGATTGGCAAAGTGCCAAAAGAATTCAGGGTGGTGATGTACAAATCAAATCAAAACGCTACTCGTTTCGGGGTGTGCATGATTTTGGATTTTGGATTTTGGATTTTGGATTTTGGTTCCAGTGGTGTTTGGTTAGGTTAACCTGTCCCATACCAAAAACTAAATGAAGGGTTGTAGTGTAGAGGACATGCTTCTCATTGTTGTCCAAATGTTTAATATATAGCCAGCACAAAGAAAAGCTCATGCCTGTTAACTTTGATCTGCGATGCCGGTGGTTCAACCTAATTAAGTTCTGGTTAATTAGAGATTGTATTTGTAGCTGTCCTATAAACTAGAAGAAAGAGATTACTATTTGTTTCTTTGGAATTTGATGTAAATTTGGGGGTATAGAGAGGGAGAGATTTGGGAGGTGATTGTTTGTTTCAAACGATGGTCCGGAATGGAGCATGGTTTTAGTGAAGTTGAATAATTATGATGAATTCATGTACATTTCTTTCTACAATGGCACTGATTGCACCAAGCACTGCTGCACTCAGTTATCTACATCCCGTGGATGAAGACGTACAAGTGATCTATACTCATGTGTATCGTCGAGAGAACTTAAATTCTTCTTAGGGTGTTGCTCTGGATTCGAACCCAACTAACATCATTTTCGCTGAGGAGCAGCAACAGCAGGTAAGCTCACCGTAGCAGCAGTAGTAGGCACCCTCCATCCCTTCTTAAAGACCCCTCCTTATAATAGAATAGAATTTCAATATATATATATATATATATGAAGATTGGTGAGGAAAATGCATACCTACCTAACTCCCTTTCTTTTTGATATATTCCCCCCCCCCCTCTAATAATACCTACCTAACCCCCTCAGGGAGGGAGATGGACCGAAAATCAGACCAAAAGTATGGTAGAAGCAATAAATGAGTCCGATTGTCGTTGTAGCATTAATTAGTGTTACTTTACTGCAAGATGCATGCATGATTGCGGGAAGTTTGTCCGTGATGAAGTAATTCGGAATCATAAAGTCCAAAAGACGAAATCCGTCGGCAGCTGAAATTTGCCAAACTTCCGAGTATATAAAGACTCTCAAGTAACAAACAAAATGAAATGCTATAATTCATCACTCGTCCTCAAAAGTACACTGCTTGGCATCTTCATCTTATGATGCAGGTGTCCACACCGAGTAACGAATTGTTAATGGTTCATAGCACATTTGTCTGTTAGGATGTAATTATAACACACAAAATCAATGGAGGATGGATGACCAAATTGTGATCATCCCTATAACTGTAAAAATTAAACAAGAAAACTCTTCAACATTATCAGTGGTCTGAAACTATTTTATTTTGGGTCTCACCTAATCATTGTACTTAAAGCTCTCACGGGCTCACAGCTGCCTAGGATTCAATGCAGTTACTGCTCACGATCATGACTCCTCCCACCACATGTGTATTGTCCTTTTGTCCTTCATTTCGGGCAACAATTACCATTCGTTTCTGAATCCGAGTGGATCAGAGGTCTGATGACAGCGTGAGCCCATCTTGTTGGTCATGTCATGTTTTCCAATAATTGCAACCGAGTTCCAGGCACGGCACAGAAAGTTAAGATGATTTTTAGGAGAGCCACTAGTGAAATGGGATCAAATGTTACTCAGTGGATATAAGTACTAGTAATTTGATACAGTTTTGCGAGGAATGTTATTCCAGAGTCAAGAACAATCAATAACAGCTACAACAAAAGCTATACAGTAAATATTCGTTCCCCCCCCCTCAGTAATTATGGCCAGACATTCCAGATATTTTGGGGTGGTGCTTAAGTGGCCACGGACCATGACTGATTCTTACAGCGTTATTGAGTACAAAATGTTATTGCATCCCTTCTCATCACGAAAAGGAGACCAATTGTACATTGATTTGCTGAGTTAATCCAGAGCGGGAGCTCTATAGTAGGCTGGAACAGTTGCTGGGAAGAACATCTGCCTAACTCCTTCCGCCCGAATTATAGGGAATATAATTCCTGATGCGCCCTGAAAGAAAAGATCAGTTTCAGGTGAGACAAATAGTTGGTTGGATCGTATCCAAAACATTATTGACTTTAACTGAGAGCAAATTAACTTTTTGTTTTGAGGCACTTACTGAAAGCAATCTTGCCCCCAGCCACATTCGATTTGGAGAGGGGAATGGAATTAATAAACGGCCGACCCCATACACAGCCACAGCGAAGAAATGGAGCACCAAGCTTATGGGTCTTGGGTTTAGACCAGAAAGAAGAGACACAGGTCCACTTGAAAAAACGCCTCCAAGACTGAGGTAGTCAAAACAAGCTTGACGCATTTCTTTTCTTGCTGGATCCGGAGATGCACAAAAGACTTTGTAAAGGGCACCTGCCAATGTGTTTATCGTCGATGCCACAGGCTGCATATTCACGACGATCAATCAAATCAATGCTTTTAATACTCGAAAATCGATGCCTAATTTTTTGTCATCGTGCAATCATGTCTAGAAAATGATTCATCACCAACCAAGCTTGTCTTTTTCATTCAACCACAGAAATAAATACTAACAAGCCCATTTGAAAAAAGTAAAAAAGTAATTAAAAATGTGTTTATGAAAACTATAAAAACTTTTGCCAAAAAAAAAAAAGAAGTAAAAAGTAAAGGGGCAATCCAAACATATACTATCTTATATCGTATCCATATAGCTGATTCTTTTCCTATTTTTACCTTGCGGAGAGTGTAGAAGGACTCAAGATACTTGCACAAAGTGGCTGCATCGTGCAAGTCATGCAAAGGTCTCAGGAGATCGCGAAGCACAACAATGTCAGAAAGCGCAACAGTCATTCCTCCTCCTGTTAAAGGATGGCGCATGTTGAATGCGTCCCCCAGCAACAGGGCACCCGGAGTTGGATGTGGGTTGGCTGGCATGCTTCTGTTTGGCATCGTTCTTATGTTTCCTTTCTCAATAGCTGCTATGAAAGCATCATAGAGCTGAGGAGGGACCTGAAGCATGAGACAAAAGCAATCATAAGTGGTTAGATTAATACTAGTATTCATCAGTCACTAATTTTCGTCATCTGCTAGTGATAAAGATAGATAACTTGTTTTGCTTGTCATTTTCTACGTTTTTTTTATTTTCTGTAAACACGTTTCTCAATTCCTTTTCACCTTACATACACTAAACCGCTACAATAATTTTTTTTTTAATGCAAATAAGGATCCAAACACCCTCGAGGCATAAAGATAGATACCTGAGGAGCCACCACGGTCTTGAGATAATTGGCCATTTCACCATTTGAAATGGAAGGCACCTTTTGTCCAGGAACGTCAACCAAACAGCGAGTCTCGGTGCTGCTTATTTGATAGAACAAAATAGGTGAAGGGTCCGCCAGGACGACATGGCCATGATCGACGTGGGGAAGTTGACAATTTTCCAGGACCAAGCCGACAAAACAAGAAGGGATGTCCACCTGAAAACCATGAATAGGATGTGATTTCATGAAAACCTTATGCTCCGGACACACGTCTCTCACGCAATGTTTTCAAACTCGGACCGGGCATCGAATTGGCCGAACTCAGGGGTCAAGGATCGATGGGTCCAATCGGGGTCGAATCGGATGACGTCATAAATATGTCATAAATATATATATTAACAATATATAAACAAAATAGTATATAAAAAATTTTCTTAAAAAATAATATATAAAAATTCTCTCAAATTGGTAGTTTTCAACTTTATATATATAAAAATTTTTCTTAAATTGGTGATTTATAACTTTATATATAAATTAGAGAATTTTATATTTAATAAATAAATTGACTTAAAGAATATAATATATATATAGAGGTAGAAATGTAACTTAAAAAATGTATTAGATTAATTTTACACTTTATTAAAATAATGAGAGGTTAAAGCATATTTACTAAAACTTAAAAAGTGAGTTTGAAAGGATATAATGGGTTAAAGGTAAATAAAAAAAAATGGTCAAATAATCAAACCCGATCAACTGATTCACCCTGTCAGACCCGGTCAAACCCAGGTTTTGACCAGCTTTTGAATTTTTCGATTTTGAAAGTTAACTCGGACCGAATACCTGACCGGTTCTCGATTCAACCGGTCGATCCGATCCGAGTTTAAAAACACTGCTCTCACGTTATTCATCATCACTGTAACATGTAACAGCTTTGACCATCACACACTGTGTATTTACCTTGGGATCACACAGGGAGCGTCGCAAATTTGAAAAGCAGCCATCACAGACAATGGTGAGTGGGGCATAAGCTGTCATTTCTTGGCCACTTTTGGTCCTGTATTGCACTCCCTTAATGGTTCCTTTCTCTTCGATCAAAGATGTAACAGTCGCTTGTTCCAGTCTTACACTGCACAGCCAAATTTGGAAAAAAAAAAAGAAGAAAAAAGAGAGACAACGTCAAACATCAATAGGTTAAAAGTATTTTAGGAGAATCTTTGAACGTATTCATGGAGTCATAGATGGCGTTGTTGTTCTAATTTGGTGGCAGATTTGGTCAGGGGATGCCATGATTTAGGCATGGACTGATGATGCATCAGTCCAAGTTAGCTAAGCATACAAAAAAAGTCATGTTACGATAATAATATGTGTTGTATTGGATTGGAAAAGGTTCTACCCGCCAACTATTTTGAAGAGTCAAAATTCTTCAGTGTCCAGCTACCAGACATCAGAATATTTTAAGCATCTTGGACGGACGATCAAAAAAGTTTGGACAGAAGAACAAAATCTTTGAAGGAAGGAAAAAGTGAGTACTTTGGGAGGGTTGCAGCCTTCTCTCTCATCCTCTGAATAAAACGCCCATTATGAAAGCTTCTGCCTGAGATATCCGAGTCAAATTTCTCCAAGGGATAAGACAGCTTAGCGTCTTTGCCATCTTTGTACAGGGCATATCCGAAGACTCGTTGAGCATCAATGTCTCTCAAACAATCTGCGGATATAAATTCGTGTCAGAACCAGCACGACACTATTATAAATTTAAATAGGTAGCAGAAAAGTAAGATTAAATCTTGAATAGGTAGCAGTATTTGTCAAGTGTTTATGCCATACATACATAGCCGGAAATAATAATAATAATAATAACAGTTTGGTAACATCATTTAATACTTACCTTCAAGACCTAACTCAATTAATTTCAGGTAACCGCCAGGCTGTAAAAGTTCACCAACAATCCTGTCTGGTTCAGTCAAGTCCCGCTCTATCACATGCACTGTGCGTCCATCCTGCCGTTACGTTTCATTAGCTTGCTAGTACAATATTTAGGATTTTTTAAAGCAGGTGTCCAATTGAATACTCGTTTATACATATAAAATTCACATAGCTTATAATATATATATACAAATACTAATAATTATTATCCATATTTGCATTTGTATACTTTTCTTATTTATTCTTGCCTCCCCTCTCTTGTAGTTATTTACTTTTCCTAATTAATTTTACATTTTAAAATATGACACTTGAAATATATGGATACCCATTATGCAGATTCTAAAATTTTATGATAAAGAGTTACAAACTATTTTTATACGAAAACAAGCAACAAAATATTTTTTATTTTCTGCTTTTGGCATCTATATGGTTATTTTAAAAGATACTTACTTTGTCAAGTTTTTATTTTGAAAGCCCAATGATAGATGAATCCTTGTTTTCTAATATAGATTCACAAAAATAGTTGAAGGACAAGGATGGATTCTCTCCTTCATTTAATAAGACGAAGGTCCCAAAAAACTATGCAACCCATACCATTTTGACAGATTTACTTCCAACCCCCTTTCTTTTTTCACAAGTAGTATTTTTTTAAAGCAAGAAATCGGGAATCATCACATCGGTCATGATAGAAGTGTTTTTTTTAAAAAATAAAAATAAAAATGCTACTAGAAGTTAATGCTGCTGCGTACAATCAAATAGTAGTAGTAGTATTATTCTTTTTCTTTAGAAATCTAAGGTATATCTCGGCCTCCAGCAGTTGGTGGCTTACAACAAATTTTGCCTATTAATAATCAACTCAAGTTGGTAGGTTTGCAGCTCAAGGATCCTGAAAGATCCCAAGGATTGCGGAAACTGACCTTTAAACGAAAGCTGAACTATTTTAGGCACTTGTGTATTGCTTAATCAGTGTTCTTTCATCCCTTCAAGAAAAATTTCGTGCCCCCCGGATCTAAATGTTAAATCCCACAAGAAACACGTGGGCCTAATGAATCTAAGCGACTACATGCACCATTTCCAAAATTTTACAGAACAAATCTGACCCGCAATTCATTGCCTTCATACCAAAAAAAAAAGAGTTCATTGGCTTCATAAAATTTCTTTTTGTTGCTAAAATGGTTCAATCCGCAGTATATATATAGTACATCCTCCTCATACTTTAACAAAAAAAAAAAAAATTTCACCAATCCAAGTTCATCAATTCATTAAGGAGAAGCTAGCAAAGAAATTACGTAAGCAGTTGGTCTATATTTAGAAATGACTATCTGATTCATATACTACAAGTTTAGTTGGGGGTTGAGTTGAGGGGATTTTTGTGCAACTAAATTCTTTACTGTGAAGTTATCATGCCTCCGTCCTCCAAATGGTACAGTTCCAGACATTAGTCATCATGGTATAAAAGATAAAAAGGGAGTACAGTTGAAATGAAATTCAGACAAGGAGATGACATGCATCTGCAGGGGAGGAAAGAATGTATGTGTATACGTGTGAACCATGAACGAAGCATCACACAATTCACAAGCGGTTAATATTCAGGCCGGTAAGTAGTCGGTTTTCGGTGGCAAGAAAACAACACAGAGAGAGAGAGAGAGAGTCGTACCTTGCCAAGAGTGTGAGCCAGAGCCGACCCTGCAACCCCGGCACCAACGATGATGACATCGCTTTCACTCTTCTCATTCTCCGACCCCGGACCATCAACGCTGTTAACCGACGACGTCTTAACGTACTCGTTCCTTCCGGCGGGTATCCGGTTGGCGGGCGGTGCTGGAGCGTATCTCTTCCTCTCCCGTCTGATGATTATCTGGCTGTATAACACCACAAATCCGACTAACCCAACCACAGAAGCTACAAAAGCTCCCAGAATGAATTGATTAATCATCATGGAGGATAGGAAAAAGAACAGAAAGAGATGGGCTACTTCTTGATCAACTCTCCTTCTCTCTATCTCTCTCTCCTTCTCTCTCTAAGATGATGCTTTACGAATGCGTTACAGTGGAAACTTGAGTACGGGTTTTTTGCCAGCAGAACATGGCGCCTTATATAGGCAAATTTCATTCAGCAAACTTCTACGCCTTTAACGTCTTACGTGAAAAAAACGTGTGTGATTGCCCACGGTATTGCTACTAGTAATATGTTTATCATTATACAATATATTATAGTAATATATTTCTCTCTGTTTTTAACTTTTGCTATCACTAGAGGGGGACAAGGACTCGATTTGTGCGATTTTGTCCGTTCAAATTTTTAGCGTACGAATAATATTATATTTATATTGGGTATACATCAAACATTTTATTTATGTATGCTACTTTTATTCTGAATATAATGACATAATATAATTGTATATCAAATAATATAAAATGTACAGCAATTGGATCGAATTATATTAAACCCCAGTTGTACGTAAATGAATTAATGAATTTGAGAAGTTGCAACCGCTCGAGGACCAATAGGAAATACAAGTTGTCCGCGTGGCAATTGTCTAGTGGTACACCTTGTCCGTAAGGAAAGAATACTTGTGCGATATGTTCTCTCCCACCAATTAATGAATAAATAGATAAAATCTTTCACTTTTTTTTCTTTATTTTTTTTGTTTTTAAAAAAGGATAACTTCCTATTTACCAAGAGTCATTAAAGATGATTGATCAGCTTCACTAATCCTATTTGATTGTTTTGGATGTGGTCCCAAGAAGTATTTTAGAATGCAATTAATTAAAACGTAGCTCGTGAATTTGTGTGCATGCCTTAATTTCGTTTACTAATGATGTGAAAAGCTACCTAATGACCATATTATTCATTTGAGAGTTAATTGCATGATTGAAAATTTATTCACAATCGGTTTAGTATTGACAAATTATTTCCGAAGTGAGTCACTGTCTCATGCAAGAGGGATAATGATGATATGTACGTGGCTATTATAGTTCTCTCTACCAATGATTTTTCACACTACCTTTTTTCTTTTTTTCTTTTTTTTTCCATACTAGATGCAGTTCTACTGGGATCAAAGTGTTTGCAATTATATACATATATATATATACATATATGTATGTATGTATGTATGTATGTATGTATGTATGTATATCGTCATTATGAAGTTCTTTTTCTTGTGCTTTGTCAAATACTACTAATTTTTTGTTTGTCTTCTCAAATCATGGAGTCAATAGCTGATGCATGGGACATCCAATTAGCTAGAAATGGTGAGTGAGTGATTTGGTAAATACTTACCCTAAAGAGCTGATATTGCAAGATTCATTCATTGGACCATGCAAATTATACCTGTTGCTAAATAAAATTTTTCTCCAAATATCACTCCCGTGATGAATTGATCTGGCTTGATTGTGAAACTTGATACTAATTTCTTGATAAGTAATTCACAGCAGAGAAACTATTGTCAATGCCGGGAATCGTATGTCACCTTGAATTAACAGCCGGAGATAAATATTTTCAGTACGTAACTTCTGACTTCGGACAGAAACAGAGAGAACAGATCCTCACTTAGTCAACAATAATATTAAACTCTTTCCTAAATCTGGGGTGTGAAACAGCGGTTAGATCTGAAAAGTTTGACACTTGGACCTTGAGTGAGGTGGTAGGTAGAGCCTAGTCAGCGATTGACTGCAGGGGTTTCGTCGCAATATCTCTATATTAAGCTTAACCTTGGAGACATGTCCGCTAAGGCATTTTTGATTCAAAAGTCAAAAAGAAAGTATTAGGTGTTAATGGTTGTTCATGTGTTTTGAATTATTATTATGAATTACAAACATTCACCCGATTTTATTTATGTCTTGTTCATGTAGTCGTGGACATTGTAGGTAGCGATCAATTAACATGACTTAGAGTGTGAAAATGCTAGATCTACGTTATTGTATTCTCAATTCACACTTTGTGTAAGTTTAAATCACATTCGTTATAAGCCATGACTATAATGGTATAAATCAGTAATGCATCACATGTATGGATCTTTTTAGAATGGAGGGATGTACATTTAATTCCTTCTTAAAAGTATGCAGAGCTTTTGACCAGTTTAGAAAACAAATGAAGCCCGTTTGATTGCATTTGTTTGGGGAGATTTTAGAGAGAAATTACTGTAACACTTTTTGTAGGATGTGAATGTATGTGAGATAAATAAATAATTAGAAATTATGAGAAAAGATATTCTTATAGAAGCCTAAAAAATTATTCTGCAAAAATATTTAAAAAAAAATAATATGAAGTTTTGGTGTTGTCATTTAGTTCAAAACTCTGCCTCCGTCATTATCTAAGTTGTGATGCAAATTATTTATGTCTAAATGCACGTACCATTTGAGGGGAAGAAAAAGATCGTTCGTTATAATTCACGTTCACCATTAACCGGTGTCACTTCATGGATGGATACCTATGCGACAAGTCATATCAGATAGCTAATTGACGGACCCCGCACTCTTTAGTCCTTCAGGAAATTATTGAGTGGCAAACGTGATATGTATTTTCGTGGGTACACATGAACTTTGCCTTTCTGCACAATAGGCATGCATGTCACCTAGAATAAATCTTGATTGTTGAAATCTAAACAAGAAGATTTTGAGTATTATTCTACTCCCAATATTATTTGATTTAAGAAAATTATCCAAAACGTCCCTCACATTTTACTAAATGAATTTTTTCATCCTTCAATTTTAAAATATTAATTTTACGTCTCTTAGAAGTTCAAGTTAGTAAAATTTGATTTAAATATAAGTTCTAGATCACTTTTTAACTTGAAATCATCATGTAACACACATGCAGTCGTTTTCATATATAAAAATGTTAGATTTCACCTTTTTAGTGGCAAAAATGAATGTAAATTGGGTTAGATCCCACCTTTTTTTTTTTTTAAAATGAATATGATTCGAGTCAAATTCTACCTTTTACAAGCAAAAATAAACATGAATCGGGTTGTTTATTTAACTAAAAATGATATTTAACATTTCTCCCTCTAAAAAATGACTATGTGGGATCACATAATGGATTTAGAGTAAGAAATGATTAAAAATCTAGATTGGAATCAAATTTTACTGACTTGATTTTGTAAGGAATATAGATTTATCATATTAAAAGTGAAGGGTGACAAAATTCAATTTGGTAAAATGCAAGAAATGTTTTAAACGATTTTTCCATTTGAGTTTTATCTTTTCTCCACGCATGCATGTGTCGAAGTCGATGCAAAAGTCAGTTCTTTACGGCTATGAGCGTTTAAGGAACTAATTTATTAGTACATTCAAACATTCGTGAAAGATCGACCGAATATATTGGTGGATAAAATTTGCTGATAATACTAGTTGAGGGTGGAGGGAAGGGTGGACGGAAGGAGAGCCTTATCATTTATAGTTTGGTAAATGTAATTCAATTCCGAATGGTGGGGAATAGAACAATTCGTCTTAACATGTTTTAATTTTAATGTCTACACCAACAAATTCATATACGTTCGTGAAGCAGTAACGGGTATACATACAAGTAGACGATGCACTCATATTCACATTAATTAACAAATATGATTTTAACTCCACAGCTTTTAGTTTCAGGACTCGTAGGATAAGAAGCAGGATTTTTATCCCTTTTATTTTTCATTTTTGGTGACAAGAACCAAAATGCCATTCAAACCTCTTCTTGCGTAACAATTACTTTTTTGTTGTGTTTGGATTGATGGATTTGGATTTGAGAAAAGATTTGAGATGGATGAATTTCAAATGACTTTATATTAAATGAATTTGAAATTAGTTAAACTCGCATATTCTATCTTATAAGTGGGTTTGAAATCTCATCCTTAAAATCAAATTTCCAAGTAGTGGAAAGCATTGGAACTGTGGATTTGGAATCAAATCCATCCAAATCTACCCATCCAAACGCAACATTTGTTCTTGTATTACAATGAGAGTTTACCTATAAAAAAAAAGGAGCAAAGTCAGTCCTTTTTTTGAATGGAATATTTTAAAAGTTAATAAAGAGAGGAGCTTACCTAAGAAAAAAAAAAAAAAAAGGAACATTTCGTTACACCTCGAAGTATGGTTTCTGTGCTTCATGGGCAAAATTGCCCATACGTTAATGAATTAAATTGGACTGTGATGTTTAGCTGCCTCGGCAGTGTGGAAGTAATGCCATCTGCTCATCAACGTGCTTGAAATGGAACGTATTGCAGAATGCAATACTTATTTACAGATTGTTATTTTTAGGATTTTGTCTAAAAAATTACTATAGTGATTTGATGTATAGGAGATAAAAAGGTAATTAAAAAATGTGTTTATGGAAACAAAAAAAAAAACTTATGACAATTCAAATAAGCCCTAAACTATTCGTAACATATACCGATAATTCATATATGTGGGTATAGTATAGTTTTGCTTGAAGGTTACGTGGTCTTTTTTTTTTCTTTTGTCATTTTGTATTATTTTCCGTCACCAAATAATGCAATACTTTGTAAGTGATATAAAGTAATCAATTGAAAAGATAAAAGGATATCTGAGAAATGTTTTTGAAGAAAATAATGCAAAAGAAAATTTCTGAATAATATCTCACTTTTCAAAAGTTCTAACACAATCTTGGTCAAGGCACGTAAAATCTCGTTTGCCATGATAATTTTCAACTTTATTTTCGTTGTATCAAACCCTTTTTTTTATTATATTTTTTACTTTTTTCTGGTGTCATTCTAATATGAAGGCTCAAAAAGGCTGCGTAGAGTTGGTCTTCCACCAACTGGAGAACGAAACAAAATGGGCCGTTATGTTTGAATTCGACTAGAGGGGTTAGTTAGACGAATAACGCCTCTGAACCAAAACAAGGAATGCAAGAAAATTGGGGATTTTATTCGAATAAGAAAATGAGTACACGCGTACGTTTAACTACAATGTGCACTAATTAGGTATTACTACGTACTTTCCTAAACCTACCGTTCTACGTAACCCATCCCTGAATTTTCGACCTTTCTATTTCTATCCCCTCGTCTTAAGCTCAGTGAAGCTCATCAGCTATGGTATTAATGTGAAATGCTTTAATTTGAGGTTGAAATTTGAAGGGACCAAGGGGCTGGATGGCTCATCAGCTGCCAACTCCAAAGTCTTGACAGCCACGGAACCACCGCCTTCATAAATTTATGGAGACATTACGTGCACTACACTCGGATACGCAAGCAATTACAGTGACCCTAGAATTTAATTAAACTATGGTTGGAAAGCTGGCCTAATGTAAATATTCTTAGATGATTATTATGTGACTAATTAAAAGGGGGGGAGGGGGTTTCCAAAAACCTTCAAAAACTCTTTAAGTCGTCTTGCCTTTGGCCAGGGCAACCGTGATGATGGACTTGCTTTGCAAAACCGGATTCCAAATTGGAATCAGTTAATTGACTGGCATCCAACACCTTTATAGCTCCTTCAAGGCTAGAGGTTATATGTATGTATGCGTGTGTGTATATATATATATGTATGTATGTATGTGTATGTGTGTGTGTTTATATATGTGTGTGCATGCGCGCACGTGCACGTATTTTGTAGGAAGGTGTCTAAAAATGCAGGAACGAATATATGGTGAGTGACTCGTTTCCTTTCCATGAACCTTCTTCCTTTTAAAGGGGATAAAAATGGATCACCAGGTGCATCATAGATGACCTTACTTTGAAGGAGATACAAAAAGTTACTCCCATCATGCCCGCAGGGTGACAATTTGCCGATGACTAGCCAGCCATTTACTCACTCCAACGTTCCAAAATTATTTCTTGCCGGTGAAGTTAATTTGCCAAAACTATATGCTGTACATATCCCGCGACAGAGATGCGTCCATAATCAAATGACAAGATTCAACTAACATGTCAATTTTTTCGTTTTTTTTTTTCCACCAAAACGCCAATTTGAACCATGACAAGTACTCATAATTCCGCCAGTGCACGCAACTCCGTGCGTAACAGCGCGAGAACTAAAGTCAAGTCAGCAAGCAGGTGGGATCTGCGATGATGGCTAGGATAATTAAATTTCTGGTGAAAGGTTAATTACCAAACATATATTCATATTTGGAAAGTTTATCTGACGTGCAATAGCATAAATTTTCGGGTAAAAGGTTAATTACTTGACATATTAATCAATATTTGGAAAGCGTATCTAACATGTGATGTGACACTCCCTGTCGGATTTCCTTCTTTAACCAGACTCATAAAGCCTCTTAAGGCATTTGAGATGGGAGATCAGGGTTTCAACTGCGTTCCCATTAAAAAACCACCATAAGAAGTAGTAGCAGCAATAGATAGGAAACACAGTATAAGAGCAAAAGAAGGAGCCTCTCCAATCGTAAAAACTACTCTCTTTCTCAAGATCCTGCATTGTAATTGAATACTTATTTTAAAAAAGCTAGACTCTGTGAAATTGACTTGCTCACTTTCCTGTTTGACTTTTGTTGTGAATCATAATTGACGTCGTCCGTTGTATCTTTTGTCAATTCTTGCTTTGCTTGCCATTTGAACATGCCAAAATATTCTTCCCTGCACAAGAATCTTCATGCATTGACAGCATTGCTTCCTCCTCGTGTCATAGCTTGTGCTCTGTGTGTGCCAAAATGATTGTCGAATTATCTCTCAATTAATTTTCGTTGATTCTGATTGGTTGTTTTGTTTCTATCGTGTGAATTCTTCGAATTTTATGTATCTGTTTTGTGAGCCAAGTTCATTCTTTGTAGTAATAAGCACGAAGCAGTGACTTACGCTGATGTGTAAAATTCTTTTATATATGGTTCACCAGGTTTTTCTTTTCCCTCCTTGTCATTAACCTTTTAAAAGGAGCTGGACTGTATGGACCCTAACTTTTATTAGGAAATTCACATTTAGTAAGCTGTTGCAGTTGATTTTATTTGATAAAACGTTCTATCAAGATTCTCTAAATACATTGATCTTTCTTTTTTTGCATATATTATATCACAACAAGTGCTATAGTAAATAATTCTTCTAAAAATAATAGTCAATCCAATTGGACTCAGTAAATACGTACAAAAATTTAAAAACAAATATTCCATGGAAACAAAGAAAGCTTCTTTTGACAAGAAACTCAACCACGGATATATCTATTGAATTGCGGCTGGGCAGTAGGTTTTCCACAGGAAAATCAATGACCTCTTTTTTTTTTTTTTAATTTCAATTTTTGGTCTTTACATGGAAATTTTATTTTTCTCTATGCAAAAGATACCCCACTAGCTTAGTAGTTGTACGTGAGTTGCCTATATTGACTAGTATTCTCTCTCCGAGTCTCAAATAAGCAGCACTTCTTCTTCCTTTACGTCAACCAATCCTCCTGTTATCTTTCTTGTTGGACATTTACCTACGAACCCGTTCGACGAGACTGCGTATACAACTATAGACCATCTCATTAATGCGTCTGCCGAATTCTATATAGGAGGCGGCATCAACTATCAGGTATGGGAAGAAAAAAGACGAAGATGATGATAGGCTTCATGGATTGATTACAAACCGCCGAACGCCACAGCTCAGGCTCATCAAAAATTCAGTAATTAAGGATACTAGTATTCATCTTAGACGGTGATGACTTGGATAGACTTAGGAGTGGTTTGGTTTGAATTTCACAATTACTATAACTATTGGTATTATAGGCTAGTCAATAATAATGGATTTTGATAAAAAAACCTAGAGTGTGTTTGTTAATGTGGAATAGATTTTACAATTTGTTATTTTTACAATTTTGATTAAGATCACAGTAGGGGTTGAAACTCATTTATCAGACACCCCTTAATCTATCGACAATTATAGCTCTTATGTGAGTCTTTCTAGCATCAAGCTTTGAAGTTTAAACTAGTATAAATGAGTTGTTTAGATCACACCTTGATACCATAGCTACAATTAACCATCAGTACTTTGTTATGTTTTTATGGATAAGCCTTTTATACATTGATAATTTATATAATAGCAGGTTTGGATGCACACTACATATTTAAAATTGATGTTCAAATTTAAATTGAAATGATTAGACATGCATTGAAACCTGTCAAAATAATGTACTGACAGTGTAGGAAAGTAAACTCTCTTTTTTTTTTTAATTGCAGAGATAGTAGATGACAACAGAAATTGGTATAAAAATCATGACATGGACAATTCAATAAGTAGATGCAGAATTAAAAAAAAAAAACGACATGTAATAATCAGTAGCGTTCTCAAGAGTAATTGGATTATTACGTGGACGAGACTTTTAGAGGCCTCTCCGCAACAGTCACAGAATAGGCAAGTGATGGGGAATATTTTTTATGGAAAATGATGAAGGATTGACAAGGAAATCACATCACCGCAAAATCGCAGTCCAGCTAGATTTGTAAGCTCGAGATTCCTAAACGAGCGACGTCGTGTCTTGTTATCTAGCCACACACATGTTTGTGAGCGTTATTAGACCTTGATGAGCATTTACGCAATGTTGTGAGCGTTATTAGACCTTGATGAGCATTTCCGCAATGTTGTAGTCACACAATGAATGAAAGTAGGAAAAAGTCCATTTAAAGCCCTCCATGTTGTATTCTGTCTTCGTCCGTCTTAAATGAAAGGAGTCTTACTTTCCTCTGCTGTGGATCTTAGCTATATAACTATGTATATATGTTTAAGAAGAAAGCGATGATTAGAAATGTTTCTAAGCGCGTTTCGATTTTTGTTTGTCTCACTCTTGTTCGGAGAGATATAACGTCTCCTTTTACTCGGAGAGTTACTATCCTTGAAGGAGAAAAAAGATATGACACTTGATCAAATTGGCTGCTTTTTCTCCTAGACGTTAGTGCATAGTAGCGTAAGAATATTGCTTCATGAGTTTCAGACCAATACGATTCATCTGCATGCAAATACAAGTGTAAATATATGCTCCCTCCGTTCCACTTTGTTAGATTTAGTTTGTTTTTCACACAGATTAAGAAAATTTAGGTAATATTGTTAAAATATATATATATCTTCCTAAAATACCCTTAATTAAATATAGTATGACTAATGCTTGCATTAAATGATAAAGAAAGACTAATGCTTGCATTAAATGATAAAGTAGGTAGTACTATACAACAACTTCCACTAATTAAGGGCATTTTAGAGAAATTATAGGTTAACTATATTCTACAATTGGAAAGTGGACTACAATTTGGGACAAACCAAAAAGGAAAACAGGTCTAACAAAGTGGGACGGAGGGAGTCATATTTTGAGTTTGAAGTGGTTGAATCGAGGGTTTGTGCATAGAAAAGTATACGCAATCCGGGCACAAAAATGCTGGAAGTCCCTTGAGAGAACTTGTTCTATAAACTTGGATCCACGCGGTAATTTGTGATTATTCTGCACTGAAATTGAACTCGTAAACCACACGACAAAGAACATGTCTAAATTTGTATTTGAATGATCGGGCGGGCAGATATTAACGAGTCGGTTATGGTACAGACTATACGAATTTCTTGAGTAGGTAGGACGGACGGCACTCGTTTCACGACTCATCACTGTCATCAGGCCCCCGTCGTCGGTTCTTGATTTTGCGTCTTTGAAATGTGAAGCAGGAGCACAAATTTTATAAACGCAAATGCATAGGTGGGTGGGAGTGGGAGTAAAAGTTTTACCACTTCATTCAAGTTCATACCCACTCCCCTATCGAAAATTTTGAGTTCTCACTTGAGTCCAGGTTTGTGCATGGCGGAAAATTCTTGCCAGACGGTGGCAATCTAGCTACCAAAAAGAGTACTGCCACCCAAGAGCTTATTAGAATTTCTTTTTGACTATATCAATCAGCGCTCTTTGGTCAAACCAGCATCATTAGTTTTGTCAAAACAAGCTGCTATAAATATGTCTTCTCTTTTGTTTTTATGGACACGATATCTGCGAATTCAAGCCTATTTTTAATACTACTATGGGAATACGCAAAAAAAAAAAAAAAAATAAAGTTAAGTACTTGCTGGAGTGACCACAAGCCTAAACGAGTTGGTTATCAAAAACTAGCTGCTGTGTACATTGATCCGGATTTGACCACTTACCCATTGTTTGCTTTTTTGTTTTCAAGCTTTTCATAATTATTTATTAGATTTTTGGAGGGCTGCCTCCCACTAAGGGGAAAATTAGTTCTGGCTCATAAGCTGCATGTGGTGATAATTTGTGGATAACCAATAGATAGACTTTGAAATTTGAATGCTGAATCCTAGATATTGTCAACTCGTTTACACTTCGAGCTTCATTAATCACTGTCGTGGTACTTGTCTTGTGTCTCCCTCAGCACTCTGATTTTGGAGGGCTGGGCTAAAGTCACTGCCTAGCCTTTCTACGTTTATCCCTTTCTTCTTCTGTTGAAGTAAACGAAACAGAAAAAGTCTACGGGTTTCCCTGTATTTATCCATCTTCTTTTGGGTCAAAAGGCAACCTTTTTGGTGGTTGGCACAGTGATTTCAGACCTAGTACCCACACGTCCAATTCATCACAAAACTTTTTACTTAAGAAAACTTCATGTTTTGCGGAACCAATTATGCTACATCTATATAATGCTGAGAATAGACAGTAGTCATGAGTAGATGAGCTTTGAGTAGAATCGACATATCCAGATTTTGATCGACCAACTGCTACCTACAGAAGTTTAAAGCAAAACTTTCGAGGTACTAGTTAATAACACCAACAAATGCAAGCAGTAATTGAACATTGAAGAAACTGTTAATCGATCTAGTACCATTTATGTGCCAGTTAACGTTCGTAGACAAGCTTCATTAGCTCGAGCATTGAATGGAGCCAGCACACCAAGTTATCACAAGCCTCATTTTGCTGACCAACTTTAGGATAAATGTCACATGAAGCAAAATGTGTTGGGTGGCTGGGTGCATCTTGTTGGATTGGTCTTGATCAACCCCCATTTTGTCAACATGGTCACGTAGGCATCTGCACAGATATAATATTGACAAAGCTTGATTAGGATATTATGTTTCGCAGCGAGTTAACCAAATTGGACTTTAGAGCCATACGTATTTTTCTGGCTTGTTTTTCTCCCTTTGGCAGCGCCACCGGCTTCCCTTTCACGTCTGATGAAGCTTGACGAACCTGAACCACAGTCATGTTCGCTTTGGATAAGAATTTAATTCATACACAAAAATTCCACTTAGGAAAGACTTACTTGCACAATAGTTTTCAGCTTCAATGATTCAGTAAAGCAAAGAGTAAGTACCACTAAAAAAATATCTTATGACAAGTGAAATGGGTGTATCATTTACCAAGGGTTTGTTAGCTTTGAAGTTTTGTGCACTTCTCAAACTGTCAGTTAGTATACACTATCACTCTTAAATATATGTCACATATGTAGAAAATGATTTTCAAATTCAAATTGAGACGAAGCGGCATGCATCTAAGACTCAGAGTGTATACACTGTCATATATATATATATATATATATATATAATTAATCCTATACATATTTAGATGGAATAATTTGGTTCTATATCTATGATCACAAAATGCATACTTAATTAGCTTTTGGAATCCTAGGTGTTTTGTTTCATATCGAAAGCACCGAAACATTCCCTTAAACTCTCAAGTAACATCCTCATGCACTACTTTGCTGTCCAAATGTCAATTGTAGTACAAGTAGTGCTATTCGGGCAATTTTTTGATGCCATCAATCAATAAATCTATGTTACATCGAGTGGTTGAATGTACATGTCATAGGACTGATCCGTATTATATTTGAACTCAACAGATGCTATGCGAATACGTGTGTAAAATCCTTCATAACCTCCTAACCAAAAGAGATTTTGATGCATGTACCAGATTTCTTTGTGCACAATTATATTGTTTTTTAGATTAAGACATTGGTTATTACTGTATGTTAATATAGGAATTATTTGTTTAAAAAAAATATTTACTTGTTTCACAAACATAGTTCCAACACACCATTTTATCCTCCCTCGACAAATTCATTTGTAAGATAAATTTTAGGTGCAAATCGACTTGATAGGAAAAGACAAAAATAAGCAGAATAAAAAGTCCACGTACGAAAGGTATGGGCAAACAGGAAACTTTGACAAATTAATCTCAAACTTTCAAGGGATAATTTGCCTGATTGTTTCATTTCATGACGTGGCAACATTGAAATTCCAGGTGTACTACTTAAGTAATGAGGGTGAGGATACTTTTTTTCTAAAGTCTATGACAGAGATGTGAACTGCGGTTTGTATTTATTTTGAAAGTTTTCTTTTTAATGTGTGTAATTTACTAGACATTTTTAGTGTATTTAAATTTCATTAATTCAACATGTGAATGTATATACATATATATTTATTGTACTCTTTGTGTTTAGGTACTTTTGCGAATACATTGTGTTTGGATTGCAAATTATTTTCACAAGTTTATCTATTGTATTATAAACACATTTTTTAACTACTTTTTGGTTTCACATACTTGATATAAAAAAAATTACAGTATTTTTTAAATAAATTATCTCAAATAATCTCCTACCTCACATGTGCCAACGGTATTTTTTTTTTTAAAATTTATTTCAAATAATCTTCTGTCCATGTAGGCCAAGTTTGGTTACTTTCTACAAGCACACTTTTTGTTACGTCTTTAGTGGCAGTAACAGGAGAAGGTTTGCCGAATGTACTTAAGTTTTAAAAATCAATTGTCACGGGAAAAAACAGACAGAAAATGTTGAATTATAATTTGTCTTGTATTGTGATTTTATGGAATGAGTGGAAGGCGAAGAAATTCTGTGAACATACTAAAGTGGTCACAGCTGCCGGCGGAAATGAGCTAGGGAATGGAGGCGGTTATTTATGAGGATTGCACTGGCCGGGCAAATATTAATGGTGGCCATCAATGATGGTTGTACTGAATCTGCAATTATTAATGAGAAATGGGCCAACTCAAAATTTCTTATTCAGCACCCGCAAAGATAATTTCTTTATTTGCTCACCCTTTTTTTTCAAGTTTTTGAAGTAGAAGTATTTTCAAACATGACATGTTTTGGGCTATCCAACACTTCTTCTTTCTTTCCTTCTTTCCTTAAAAATAACAACTAAATTGTGGTAAGCATTTTGACTGGATGACTTAGCAGCCAAAATTGAGTCGCCGCAAAACAAGCCAAATTCTTGGATACGTGTAGAACAGTTGTGTAGGGTATTAGTTAAAATATTTAAAATTCATCTCATACTGGTAATACCGAGCAAAGAGGAAATGGGAAGAGCGGCTTAAACCATTAGGTGTAAGTGCTTTCCGGAGGTGAAGGCCATGAGAGAAGATTGCCCTCCCGATAAGGAAGAGGGAAACCCCGGGAGGGGGGTAAGGTTTAACATCAAATACAAGCTAAAGGACCTTAGGGATGTATAGCTTCAATAGCGATTAAATTTTATTTTCTCCAAAGATACATGCGCTATAAAATCACATATTGGATTACTCCAGTGCAGCATGAATGGGGCCATGCCGGTCCAGTTCTTTGGTCGCCACCAACCTCACTCGAACTAACCTTAGGGAGGGAATCTGCACAGATAGGATTGTATGCTTGGTCACCTGATGCTATGGAGGGTCTCAATCCAATATCCACTTTTTTAAAATTCATCTTATCTATCATGTATTTGTACACACTAATAATTATTATCCTCCCTTACATTTATATAATTTTTTTTATTTAATCTTACTTATCCTTCCTTATATTTATTTACTTTTTAAAATTAATTTCACCCTTCTAAAAATATGACATTTGAAGTATATATTAACGAGTGCCTTGTGCGCACCCTTTACCCGGACTGAATTTTACATGACGTTGGCGATATTTTAAATGCTGCTTGAAGGCGAATAGATGATCCCTGAGACGAGATCCAAGGCAGCCATCTTCAGGCTCAAAAAGGCTTGCCAATCAGTCAACTTTTTTTGTGGGCTTTTGTACTGCTGCGTTGGGCTCATTTATGCCTAATGCTGTTGACCCAATTGGAATTGGCAGTCCAAAGTTCAATTGCCTCCCCAACACCAAGCCAGCCTTCCCCTTTTCCCTTTTTCCCTGTAATTTTTGTGTGCCTCATCCACTGGATTTAGCAAGAATATCACCAAATGGTTCAAACAGAAAACTGTAACACAGGTCTCGTTCGGGGAAAAAAAAAAAAAAAAAAGGAAAGAAAGGGAAAAAAGAAAGGAAAAGAAATGAGAAAATTATATATATATATATCCTTGTTGACTATCTTACCCTTTGATTTGGAAAGAATAACAAAATTGCCAGATCTTGTAACGGCTACTTCGGACAGGTCAGCTGTGTTCAAAATTCATTGGCACAAAAGCTTCTACTGTCTTCCTCTTCTACGGTTTGTCCACCTCTTCACTCTGCAATTTGAGCTTTCTGTTCCAGTCTCAACCACCACCTCTGCTCCCACCTGACGCTCCTCCCCGGCCACCCTTTTGTCTTTTGCCCCAGTTGAGAGAAATGGTCGAGGAAGAAGCTAAACTATCAGCAGACTCCAGCAGATATGATGCAATAGAAATGGAAGACAAAAATGAAGGTGAAAATGAAGAGTTCTATGAAGATATTGAAGCTCCTAAGTTTGTTGATTTTACTGTCGCAGATCATTATCGCCCTGATGATCGGTATTGGTTCTGCTTGCGCGTAGGTAAGTCTTTGAATTTGGCCTTCTTTTACTAAATTTTATTGGTATTTGTAGTTTTTATTTAGCATAGCAGTTGGAGTTATATATTTGGTTTTGATGCTCAGCTCTTTTCATTTATTTATACAGATTTATTTCGTCAAGATTCTTTTTGGAAAATTTTGTAGATTGGTAGAATTGGACATGGATTCTTACAGACTGAGTTCATCCCTTCAAATATTTCTGTAACAGCATAGTATGTCTATTTTTTGAGAAGCAGTATTCGTTAGCTTTGATCTTCTTCTTTAATAGGTTGTACAGTTTCAGTGTAGCTGTTCGAAATCTGCCTTTATCTAGACATTTATATACATAACATGTCCATTCATTGCTCTTACTTTACCAAAATCTTGTCCTTCTTCAGGAAAGCTGTTGGGGACTCTTTCTTCTTTTTTTTTCTTTTTTCCTTTGGTTGGGGAGGGGGTATTGTTGCTTTGCAACGATGAAGCATTACTTAGAAGTCTCTCAGACTTGCTGAATGTAGGATGATTAAGATTTTCTTGATCTTATTTCTGTCACAGGATGTGACCAGAAGCACGAGGAAGAAATGGATTCTGAAGCAATTTACAAGAATTTTGTCCTTCGGGTTAGTCCTATCTCGTGGTTTCTTAGCTCAATTAACACAACTTAGACATGGATTAAACATCTTGCATTTCTGGTTCACACAGGTAATGGCAGCAAGAAGTCCCAATGTAAGACTTCACAAGGCACTGAACAGAAATTGTTCAAGGTGAGTGCAAAAACTTCCCTACTTTCGTACCTATTGCGACATAAAGTTTCCATTTATGTGAGTGGGCATGTGATTGGCTTTTTTAACTAAGGTGAATTGATCTTTATTTTCAGTAAAAACATGAAATATCCGCTTTCAGCTCCCCCAAAATCTTCCAAGTCTAGAATGTCAAGATTAGCTATCATATCATCCATGTCTAAAAGGATTGGCACTGACAAAGAGAAGGCGAAACCGCTTCCCAAAGTTAACTGCACCCCAAAGGCCAAGGGAAAACAAGTTGCTGCAAAATATCTTACTACTCCCAGGAACAAAAACTGCATCCAAAATCAAAATGCCTTTCGAAGTGTTCAGAACCCAAAGCCACCAAGTGTTGCTGTGCCAAAATGCCGGGTGGTCGCAAAGGCTCTAATCTTTCACTCCCCGAAGAAAGCCATTAGTTTGAAGAAATCCGTGGAATTGCGCACTCCTTTAACAAAATTGTGCGAAGGAATGAAGAAGCTTGAGATATCTAGTCAGAGAAAGCCTGTACTTGGTTGTTCTAGCAACCCACCAAAGCGGCTCGGACATAATTCTCAGAAGTCACTGCCACTACATTCTTCAACAAGACAAAAAGGTTCCAACAAGGAAAAGTGCAGAGCAAATATCTCATATAAGTTACATACTCAAATCAATTATGATCCGAAATCTTTCAGATCTCAAAACAGCAAGAGCAAGGACAAATTGAGCAAACAGTCCAGCATAAAGGAGATTTCTTCCGCTAGGGTAACTAAGGCAAAATCAAGAGATGACAACAGAAAGCGTCCTGCAAAAGAAGCAGCCTGTCCAATCTCTAATGAGCCACTATCAACAGAGTTGGGGTCATGTGCTGCCTTGAACAATGAGGGAGGGAAATATCTTCCAAGATTACCAGCTTCGTGTAAAGAAAATGACGCGATTCAAGAAGATGTGCAGGAAAACCATAGTAGTACAGAACTGAGCTCAAGGAATGGAGAGAATTTGAATAACGTTTTGTCACAGCAAGACAATTCACTTTGCTCCAGAGGTGTGATTGAAATATCACTCGGCGATGACAAGGAAAATGCTTCAGCCTTAGATGATAATAGGTATCAAAGCAGTTTTTATGTTGACACAGAGTTATTCTTTAGACATGCTTCTATTTATTCACTTCCAAAATCATGTTTAATTGTGGTGCTCATTTACACTGAATTGCAGAAATTATGACAAGAAGGATCAGTCAGGAAGAAAAATTCTCGGAACACAAAATTTTGATAGAAAAAAGGTTAGTTTCATTTTCTGTACGAGTATTTCAATATTACCAGAGGATTCCAATCTGCCTCAGTATCCTGCAATTTTGTAGGTCACTGAAGCAGTTGATAAGGACTTGAAAGGGCACATTCTTGGTGCTCCAGGAGTGAAGTTGACGAAGCTAAAACCCACACATCCTAAACCTTTCAGGCTAAGAACTGACGTAAGCTGCTTTGTCGTTTGAAATTAGCTTCTGTAGGAACTGATGCTGTCTGAAAACTTCTATTACTAAAATTTGTTTTGCAGGAACGAGGAATTCTTAGAGAAGCCAACTTGGAGAGGAAAAATCAAGCCATAACTCCACAAAATGAAGCTGCTGTAGTCTCAAGATTTCAAGGTGGAGACTTGCAGGGACACCATGTTGACATTCAAGTCAGTTTTTTGTCCTCCATCTTTCTTCTTCAAACTTAGATTGACAAATAGCTCTGTGAAAAGTTGTGTGTGGAATAGAAAAAAGTTCATAGATAGAGTAGCAGAAGTCCACTATGTTGAGATCAGGGCTTTGCTTTGTCTGTTTAAGAGTTCATACATGCAGAATTGTTGAAATCTTCTTTCCTACTCATGCAGAACGAAAGAGCTTCACTAAAACCTACAAATCAGCAAGTAAGAACGAAAACACCTACTGGTCCTAGTAGAGTTCAAAACTCAAAACAAGAACTGAAGCCTGAAAGTCATACAAGTCAAGAGTCAGACTATGACTTGAAGAAGACGAAATCTACTTCAAAATATGTTCTGCAACCACAGAGGTGAGAAACTAAAGTAAGGTTGAACTAAGATACAGGGTTTACGAGCAAAATGATCTTGTGGACTAACTTGTTTATAAGCTCAATCACTTTTACAGCCACTTCTCCGTTGCCACAGAGGCAAGCACTCCAGATAAACCACGCAGTGTGACAATGGAAACTTCTTCAGGAAAATCAAAACCTAAGGAAGTAAAAAAGCCATGTAAGAAGGGTACTATAACTACTGTGGTCAGACCTAGAGCTCCTGCCTGTCCAAGGTCACTATCACGCGGAAGAAGGCCTGTTACCATCCCCAAGGAGCCAAACTTTCATAGATCCCATATGCCAACGAGTCATGCTGCAAAAGTTTCATAGATACTATGTCGTCATCATCGTACCAGCTGAGTGTACCATATCTCCGTGTTCAATTATTTATTGAATTCTTTTCGTTGCTGCATCTTATATATGCAGATTTTGTTTATCATTCAGTATTATTCAGGGTCCTGTGGTTTCTCTTTGTAGAAACATATGGAAGTTGAAGGGAAGTTTCCTGATATTTGGTTTCATTCTTTAAGGACATCTCCAATACGAATTTGTATGCAATCACTTGTCCTGCTTGTTACAGTACAATCTCAGCTTCTTTTCTTACTGAAGACAACAAAAGTTTCTGTAGATGGAACGCCTGACCCAGTTGACTTAATTCAGTTTGTTCTAATTTCATTGACAATAATGACAAGCTTGTCCACTTCTTGCTTCGATTCAAGCACTCAGAGTATGGGGCGGGGGCTGAGGAGAGGGTTGGGCTGTTCATTTGAAGTTCAGCCTGAGCTTTCCTCGGCCGATCTCAGCCGTTAACTATGCTCTGCAACCACAGAGAACCCTGATCCGTCGAAGCATAGCTCCAGGCTTGCCTTGTAGCAACAACTGCTATTGGCATGATGTTCTAATTTTCTTAATCTAATAGTCCAGAGCCCAGTAGGTCATCTCATCAAATTTTTTTTTAGGCGACAGGTGCGATTTTGCATTTAAATCCGTTTAAATGTCAATTTGGCTAGTTGATGGTGTTAAAAATGATGGAACTTGAAGATTCCATATGATTCTTTGTTGGATGCCACTAATGGAACCCCTGCAACAAGCACTAAAGTTAAGAGCTAAGATAAAATAAAACCTAACAGAACTACAGAATCCAAAATAACCAGGGGAAAATAGAAGAAAGGCTTCTTATTTCGGTCATAATTATTTCGCTTAGTAACCCAAGTGGGTAAAATACTGCATTACCAAGAATAACATGCACAAAAAGAGCAGAGCACAAAGTTTGAACGGTTGGAAACCACATTGGTTATGGAAGGGCTCTCTTTAAAGTTCAAAGGGGACCGCATTTCAGCACATTTCCACGAATCAACCACCAGCAGTACAGCCAGGCATTCAGCATGCATGTCCCTTGATGATGCTTTTCAATTTCTCGTTTGCTGCAACAAGTTCTGCAGCAATCCCTGGTTCATTAGCAGAATGTCCTGCATCTGGAACAACCTATGATGGAGTCCAATAACAAAGAATAAACGTGATTTAGAAGTAGATCTTTGTAGGATGGACTAAAACTATTAACAAGTAATATCAAGAAGGAATGAATTCTACCTATTCATTCACATTAAAAGATCATTGTTTACCATAATTTTACCTTTGCAGCAGTATATAATTCTACATTGTACCGGTATTTACCATCTCTTCTTAATTGGTGCTTATCTTGCGCTTCTAACTATGTTCTGAAACCAACTTCAACAATATGATTCACCTCTAGTCATTTCTTAAAACTCAGACTCCAGTTTTTAAACGTCCTGTTTCTGACAGAAAATTCTTCTCATCTACGAATTCATGCTCTCTTTCACTTCATATTAGAAGACAAGTCTTTTTTGCCAATCTGTGCACTCATCAAAGATAAAGATGGACTAACAAGAAAATATTTGACAAAGATTCACATTTAGAGTGGCCAATACACTAGAAAAATTCTTTGACAAGAGAGGTCCATTCATCATCAAGAAAATGAAGCAAGGACTCTCTTACAATTAATTCTGCCTCAGGCCAAGCTCTATGAAGATCCCATGCTGACATCATGGGACAACAAACATCATATCTTCCCTGCAAGAAAGAGAATAAACTGTAGTCACTCTCTCATTTCAGATAATAGAATGCTCTCAGAACATATCTCTTAATAGCAAAACCTTTAAGCAATAATAATCATCCTTCCAGTTAGATAAACAAAGATTCTCCTAACATAGCATCTGGTAACAAAATCTTCTAGGAAAACTTTTGTAGGCAGGAAAAAAAAAAATCAGTCAAAATTCCACTATGCATGAAATGGTTATCAGAACAAATAGAATGTGCATCTGAAGCATTTTCCTGGTCCTAAATTAAGATTCAGTTTCCATTTAGCATAGGCAAAGACTAAATTGCACTGTAAGGAGATATACAGATACTTTGTCGTAACACAGTACTTTAACAAATGAGAAAGCTGAATCAACTTTGCACCTATACAGTTTACTCCTGGTTATCCAATTAATGAAAGATTGACTTGAAAGAAGCTGTACATCTTGATTGTACAAAAGTTACCATTTTATTCATGGATACCGTGGGACAATACCAAACTTACACTAACAAAGAGCTCCTTCAAGCTTCTTGTGTTAATTCCCCACCAATACTTTACTCTCAGAAGTGCCATCTATACTTGGTGCAAGACCAGAATTATATTAACTTTTCCATCTCTATGTAACTAAAGCACAAATATTTCATACTTACATCACTTGAAGAAGAAGATAAACATTCCAGGTCACATCCACGGGGATCATACAAACAATTAGAGGGATATATCTAGGCTGTCAAATGGGCCAAACTGTTCAAGCAAGATTTCTTTTTTCTCCAGAGTCCACAAAATTAATTAACCAGAGCACTGTAACTTCTCCGCAGCATTTTGTTTGAATTCATATTGTTTTGCTGGCAAGAACAAGTCATCTAGTTATCTACATCATTTGATGTGCAGGATATGCAAAGTATGACACTGGATGCAACAAAAGGATGGTATACCTGAACAATAATGGTGTTAATATGCTTTATCTTTTCAACATTATCTAGCAGGAATGAGTCTGTAGGAAAGAAGCCCTTATTCACGAAGTAGTGATTCTCAATCCTTGCAAATGCCTGGATGAACATCATAAATCCAAGCAAAGGACTCAACCATAAGATAGTGTTTTCCAAATGATACTACAAACCATGCTTTCCATCTCGCACTTACCAAAGAGAAAATATCATCGTCCCCTTTCTTTATGTTCTCTTCATTTGGGTGAAGATGTGCAGTCATCATTTCCCATTTGGTCCATGCCTTGGCCGCTGCATACTAAAGGATAAGGAACTAAGAAAATGTACAAGGACTCAAGCATTTAAAAAAAAAAAAGAAAAAGAAAAAGAATCAGTATATCATGCTGAAATAAAATAATTCATTCAAAATGACTTCTTCTGGGAAGATTCTACTGTTACTTTTGTCTATCCTGCACACCACTGACAAAAGGTTTGGTAGAACAAAGGCATAAGGAAGAAAACTTCCCGTAACACTGATGGCAACAATATCTTACAGTTTAAATCTAGTTATTAGCCTGAATTTCTGACTGATGGAGTTTTAGAAAGCAACCATCAAACTGTCTAAGAGTCAAAGCAAAATGAAAGAGAAGGTACTGAGCTGACCATTAGATGACAGTATAACAAATTCACAGATAATCTTCCAAAAAATAATAATAATGATAATTTGGTAGAAAGGTTGCTTCATTAATTCATAAAAGTTGATGACAATATAACAAATTCACAGAAATCTTCCAGAAAAAATAATATCGGTTTTCGTCCAAAGGTTGCTTCATGAATTCATAAAAAGTTGGTGCAGCAATTTGCATCACAAGAAAAAGTAAGAAAAGACTGATGCTTCATAAACCAGAATGTTGATCTTACTTGTATATCCTTATCATCAGAGTTTAGTCTTTTGTGATAGGCCTCAATAAAGCACCCCCTTTCATTCTCTGGAATAAGATCTCTGAATGGTTCCCAAGCTGCACACAGAGCAAAACCCATACTCAGCCACTAATAAGGTCTTGATGCAACAAAATCAATCATTATTCAAGATTACAAGGCACAGGGAAATAATAGGACGTTAAAATCTCCTTTATGCCCCATCAACACACTGAACCACACATAAGTTCACCTTGCACTTGATTTCTCTGCAAGAATCAGTACAGAACTCTTGCTATGTTTACCAAATTCTGCTCTAAAAAATTATTCGAGGCCTTCCATTTCTATTACTGTGATGAAATCATGAAATTTGATCAGAGCAACCTGATAGGACACACTATACCTCCCACTTTCCTCCCAATCTAATCATAGAGACTCCTGACACATTACGACTCCACAAAGATGCCACAGTCATTATGACTAATTGACCACTCCATGTACTTTCATATATTATTATCAAGGCAGGAGGATATTGCATGCTAAGCCATATTTCGAAATACTCCATGATCCACATAATATCTTCTTATGTTGCCAAGAAAGTAACATGATCTAATTATACAATCACGACTTTCCAAAACACATTCAGCAATCATTAGCAGTCCATTAGTCAGATTTACAAATTAAAATGCATACCATCAGGGAATATAGCAGCAGCACCACCCTCATATAACCAATCAATTTCTTTCTTGTGCAACAAAAATATCCCCCGCAGGACCAAGCCAGTGACCTTCAATTAAATGAGAAAAAATTTCAGAATATGATATGTACTGCCAGAGATTCCTAAAAGTAATTACACATCCTCCAAAAAAGATTGCATAGGAAAAAAATTGCATCTTACCTTTTCAGGGTGTGACTGGCTATATGCAAGAGCAAGTGTACTTCCCCATGAACCACCAAATACCTAGAAGATCATGCTTGATGGGAGATGTAAAGCATTGAACACAAAATGACTCAAAACAGAATCAGTCACGAACCTGCCATTCTGGAATTTGTAAGTGCTCTCTGAGCTTTTCAATGTCATTCACCAGGTCCCAGGTAGTATTCTCTACTAAACAAGCATGGGGTGTGCTTTTTCCTGCACCTCGCTATAAGATGAAAAAGGTTGTCACACACGTCATACTTAGCTAAGTTTTGAAACACATGGTCCACATTACTAACCTGATCAAATAGAATAATCCGATAAAACGCAGGGTCAAAAAATTTTCGATTATTTGGTGAAGTTCCACCTCCTGGGCCTCCATGGAGAAAAACAACTGGCTGCAAGGTATGAAAATGTCAGGAGCTGTGTAAAGTTGCATTAGTTCAAATAATGCCAAAACCCAGAGTATCAATGTACGTAGTACAAGAAATATACACATTAAATGGAAATGAAATCAAGAATTTTGATGTTCTACCCTAGAAATTAAGAATTACAAGTTTACATTGCAGTATAGGTCCACATCAGATATAAACTTGGAAATTCTGCTAGGAACCTTTATGTATCTCATTGGGACTTTCATTAATGGACTAGAAAGAAAATCCCAATCCCAATTTTCAGACCTGAATACCATGAAAGGCCCCAATTAGAGATGCTTGCTTTCACTAATTGGTGCTCTAGTGCAATAAAACCCTGCCATTAAAGTTTCCCTTTCCTTATTGCTACACCACTCTCCAACCTAATGTAATAACCGAAAGGAGAAATGTCAACACTATGATAGAGTTTCTCATACTATGCTAGAGTCCGACCTTGGCAGAGGCGCCAATGGGATTATTTCCAGCAGGCTAGTTTTTCCAAATGTCAATAACCCCTTAATAATCGGAACCTTCAATCCAATCCAGCAAATTAAACAGACAACTGAGAAACCCGAACCTAAAAAGAAAGCAACTGTAAAAGCAAGCCAGATGTCAACAAAGTTTCAGCTATAACCTGTAAAAATTCCTTATTACAAATATCACATTTCTATTAGCACAATGTACAGCAGATATCGACCAAGATAAGATAAAAGGGGATAACCTTTAAGCTTTTTGTTAATCTATAAGTGTCTAAAATAAGGGATCATACAAATATAACTGTGGCTAGTCGAGAAATTTTCAGGCTGCAGCCTTGTTATCATAGACGCCAGCCATTAAAAATCGGACAATGGAATACATATAAAGTAGATTAGGATAAAAATAGCAACTCAGAAATGAGATCCCTTAGTGAAAACAACTTACATGGCCATTGGGATTCCCTGACTGCTCCCAGTATATAGTATGAAGATCTGAAACCTTCAGGAAACCAGTACTATATGGCTCTATATCTGGGTACAGCTCTCTATTTAATTCTGTAGAGTCTTTCCTAGAGTCCATAGATTCTGAGCTCTGCTGCCTCTCACTCTTATAGTCAATATTTTGTGCCCTCAACACAGTACTATTCCTTTCTGCCAATAACAATGCAAACAATGCAACCAATTCAGCTATATAAAAAATAGAAGACAAGACAAGTTCCACTATAATTGTTTTTCAGAATTACATCAGAACTAACGATGTCAGCTTAGCAAGAATAAAGAAGGGCCGACGATGTATCTCCTGCAAAAGAAAGTTGCCTTCCTATTTCCTCACACACTTCATACAAGGTAGAATTTTAACGAGCAATTCTCTAGCCAAAAGAAGAATCTTTGCGTTTTCTGTAAATTTTTCGTGACGCAAATACATAATAATACCAACAAAGAAACATGATATTGTTCCTCGTTTCAGAACGAGTTCGATCCTAATCGAATTTAAGCAAATACATAGGTACGACTCTGAACACAGGACAACTGTATGTGCTGCATCTTTCTTTGCCTTACTTTAGCTAGAACATGTAATTATGGACTTGGTGGCATAATTCTTGATCTTATGCATTAACAAAGAAGCAGAAAACTACAACGAAGTGGGTTTTCTTGTTTGATGATGATACAGAAAGCAGAGAGATCCCCTTCTCAAACTCAGGAAAAACGAGAAGGATGGAGAACGCCTTTCGTTGAGTAAGGAAGACTAAAAATGGTATATTGAAAGAAGAAAAAAGGAAAGATGATTACAAAGGGAATTTCAGAGAATTGCAGATGCCCCTGCTTCTGTTTTCCTTCACCTTTTTAAAGACCCGCAGGTCGGTTACCAATAACAGAAAAATATTCCTTTTTGCCAACTCAGCACAACAGACTACTGACGTGGCTCTCATGCATTGTAAATGTTGATGACTAATCATTTTGTGTAAACGACTGCGCATTGGAATTTCTCATATCAGTAGCCCCCCCTTGAAAGAGTCCTTGTCCTCAAGGACTGAATGCAGGGAATTTCTGTGTAATATCATGCCAATACTCCCACGAAGAGTCCTCAGGGAAGGAGTTGCTCCATTTTACCAAGACTTGGGTAGCAGCTTGATTTCCTCGTTTAACTAACCTCCTGTCCAGAATAGCCACCGGTTCCATTAACACTGTCCGTGGTCGCAAGTGACACCGATTGGAATCCATGGAGTTGTGACTGTCCAATTTTCTTCTTCAACAATGAAACATGAAAGGTGGAATGAATTTTTGCATGGGGAGGAAGCTGTAACTGGTAGGCCACCTTCCCCACACTAGCAATGATAGGAAAAGGCCCAAAGTAGCGGTGATAATTTGTGGCATGTGGATGCCTTCACCGAGTGTTGTTTATAAGGTTGTAAACTTAACATACACTGATCACCAACATTGAACTCCTCTCACCGCCTATCGACAATTTGTTTCATTCGATTTTGGGCCTTGTGTAAATTATGTTTGAGGTCGTGTATAAACCTTTCTCTCACCGCCAAACTTCTATTTGAATCAATTGTAGAGGATCCAAATAAGGCAAGTGAGTAGGGGTGGCTGTCCATAAACCACTGAAAGGCGTGAGGTTTGAATAGTCGAGTGGTAATTATACCAATACTCTAAGGGGGTAGCCAAGACACCCATTCCTTTGGATGCTCACTCATGCACCTAAATAATTTTCAAGACATCTATTCACCACCTGTTGCCCGTCCGTTTGTGGATGATAAGAACTAGAGTCAAGATGTACCTTCAGTAGTTTGAAGAGCTCCTTCCGAATTGACTCAAAACCAGCGATCGCTAACTATGGTGCAAGGCATCCCATGGAGTTTAAACACATGGTCCATAAATACACGAGCCACCGTTAATCGTCAGTATACGGGGCAACTCCATGAAGTGGGCGTATTTACTCAATCTGTCAACAACCACCAGAATTACCTCCTTGCCCTGAGATTTGGGCAAGGCTTCAATGAAATCCATCGAAATGTCTGACCAGACTTGTGTTGGAATGGGGAGCGGCTGTAGAAGGCCCGGGTATGCAGTAAGGTCAGGTTTATATCGTTGACATGTATCACATCTAGCCACAAAATCCGCTACTTGTTGATGGAGATGTTTCCAATAAAATGTGGATTTTAACCTTTCATATGTTGCATGTATTCCTGAATGACCCCCTATCGAACTGTTGTGCCATAACTCTATGATTTTGTTGCGTAGGCCCATATCTGCTCCAACTACCAGTCTTCCCTTCCTTCTCAATTGTTGGTTATCCCAAGTATAGTGTTTGTGCTTGTCTTGGTGGCCTTGTGATAAGTTTTGAATGATGCTCTGTAGCTCTTTGTCAGCGTGCCAAGACTGCTGTATTTCGGTTAGCAATTCAGACGAAATGGTGGACAACAGATTCACCTCTGGATGGCACCTTGACAAGGCATCTGCAGTGACATTTTCACACCCCTTCTTGTAGTGGATTTCGTAGTCGTACCCCATCAGTTTGGCCAGCCATTTTTGCTGCGCTGGTGTTGAAATCTTCTGTTCCATCAAGTACTTCAAGCTTTGGTGGTCGGTTTTCAAAATAAAGTGAGTTCCCAGCAAGTACGCCCGCCATTTTTGCACAGCATTGACCATGGCCAGCATTTCCTTCTCGTAAACTGATAAGCCCTGATGTTTAGGAGACAAAGCCTTGCTGAAAAATGCGATTGGTTTTCCCTCTTGAAGTAGAACAGCTCCAATTCCCTGGTTAGAGGCATCCGTTTCTACGACAAACTCTTTGGAGAAATCTGGCAAAGCTAGAACAGGAGGAGAGCTCATGGCAGATTTTAATTGATTGAAAGCTTCGGTAGCTGTATCATTCCATAGGCGCACCCTTCTTGAGAGATTAGTTGAGGCCTAGCTAACGCACCATAGTTTCTTATGAACTTCGGTAATAGCCGGTTAAACCAATCCTCCTCTTCTTGCTTAATATTAATGGGGACAGCCATTCCAAGATGCTTTTCACCTTCGAGTGCATGCGACTCCTGAGATGATATCAAATGCCCCAAATAATCAATTTGTTTTTGTGCAAAAGAGCACTTGCTTCTTTTGACCTTGAGAGAGTGCTCGACTAAGGTCTCAAACACAATTGTTAAATCTGCTCTGTAAATGGTCTTCCCAACACTTGCGTATACAAAATGTCATCAAAAATACTAAAATGAATTTTCGTAGAAATGGTCTCAATAATACCTCATTCATGAGACTTTGAAATGTGGACGGAGCATTGGTGAGACCGAATGGCATCACCAAAAACTCGTAGTGACCGTCATGAGTCTGAAAGGCAGTTTTGTGAACATCTGAAGGGTGCATTCGAATTTGATGATATCCGGACCGAAGATCCAGTTTGGTGAAAAAAACAGCTCCAAACAGCTCATCCAAGAGTTCCTCAATGAGGGGAATGGGGAATTTATCTTTAATCGTTCCCTTGTTGATCTCTCTATAATCCACACACATGCGCCATGTCCCATCTTTTTTCTTTACAAGCACCACTGGTGAGGAAAAAGGACTAGTACTAGGTCGAATTATTCAGTGGTTCAACATCTCCTGGACAATTTTCTCAATCTCATTTTTTTGGAATGCGCGGTATCGATAAGGCCTCACATTAACAGGTGTCATACCTTCCTTCAAATGTATACAATGATCATGCGAACGGGCGGGGGGCAATTCAACTGGTTCTTCAAAGATTTCATTAAATTTTTGCAATAAGGATTCCAATTCAGGACATGAAGTGATTACCGAGTTTTCTGAAGACAAATGGTGGCAGCAAGCTTGAGTGTCCTGGTTAGAGCTCGGTTCCATCGAAATGAAGCAAAGTTGGGCAGATTCCACTGCTTCTGGCTTGCTCAGCAACCTATGCATCTGTTTTCTCTTGACCAATTGGATGGTGTCTTGTTTGGACCCTCTAAGAACAATTCTTCTTCCTTGATGTACGAACTCCATTCTTAGCTCTGCAAAGTTCCAATTAACATTTCCCAAAATTGACAGCCATTGCATTCCCAATACCAATTCACATCCCCCCACCGGCAATACCATCATATCACTAGTGAACTCCTGTCCTTGAATTGTCCAACAGAAATTGGGGCATAAGGTAGTAGTAGTTAAGATATTACCATCAGCTACAGCCACTTTAATAGGATTAATTTGCACGTTTTGCCCCAATTTCTTAACAAGTTCGATGAGCGAAGTTGTGTGAGCTGCGGTCGATTAAAATGCCAAAACCTTCTTATTCTTACTTCTCGGCCGTGTATTCTCATGGTTTTAAAATTTGGCACCAGGAGGCTTGACATGGCATTGATAGAGATTTGTGCCAAATCTCCTTGCACTTCTTCCTCTATCTAACACCTCCTCCTCCAACTCTTCTTCCTCCACTTCTTCCTCCATATTCTATCTTATAGAATTGTCTCCCGCTTACTTATGGCCAGGCACATATCTTTCATTGCACCGAAGCAGAGACCCTTGGCCCTTTTTCATCAAAATCGGTATGCTTAAAGTTCGAGAACTCCTTTTGGATGCCTCCGAATTGGGGCTTACTCGATCCAATGGTCTGGGCAATAGAGGGGTGGTATTGGAATAACTAGAAATAGTGGTTAGTGGTTTTCCAGAAGGAACGGAAGTTTTCTGGAAATTACCCGTTACCGCTCCATGGGGTTGATCTTGGAAAGGTCTGGATCTCCACTTGCTTTGCTGCCTCCAGGAACTCAACGTTTTTGCTTCTTCAATTGGCCAAGTGAACAGCGTCTGTTGTAGCGTTTTTGGCATGAACATCCGGACAGCTAGTTGAATGTCCTCCTAACCCTCTTAGGAAACAACTGCGGCGTAAGATTACGGTAGCTCCACCCTATTGAGTAGCTCTTCAAGCGATTCGATATTTACGGGTGACCCTCTCTGCTTTAGTCCTTGAGATCTCCATGGGGTCATCGTGAGGTAGCTTCGAACCTTCCTCCCACTCCACGATGTATTCCTCCCACGAAGGTAGCTCCGTGTCATTCTCCTTTCATGTAAATCTGGTGCCATTCGAGCCTTCCCTAGATGCATGGCAGCTATTTTGGATTCAGGAGGTGTCTCGTCGACTTCAAAGAATTGTTCGCATTTGTACAGCCAGCTGTTGAAATCCTCTCCCGAATTTGGGAAAATCGATACGAGAGAAACGAGTGGGAGCTTGGTAGCCACTTCCATTGCGATTCTTGACCTTGCCCCATTGGGACCGAAGATCCTTGCCGGCCAGGAAGTTTGCAAATGCATGTCCATCACCAAAGACCTCGAGTTGCCATTTCCTTTCAAATTGTTCTTGCTGCTCCTTGATCAAATTTCTGATGCTCTCCTCAAATCGTCGGTTGTCTTGGGATCTTGTGCCTTCTGCCATCACTGATTTCGTTAAGCTGAGTTGGGATAACCCACTCATACCAATCTGTAAAAGCAGATCCTCTCAAACTTCGGGAAAAGCGAGAAGGATGGAGAACGCTTTAGTTGAGTAAGGAAGACTAAAATGGTATATTGAAAGAAGAAAAAGAAAGATGATTACAAGGAATTTGAGAATTGCAGATGCCCGCTTTTCCTTCACCTTTTAAAGACCCGCAGGTGGTTACCAATAACAGAAAAATATTCCTACTCAACTAATTTTTGCCAACTCAGCACAACAGACTACTGACGTGGCTCTCATGCATTGTAAATGTTGATGACTAATCATTTTGTGTAAACGACTGCGCATTGGAATTTCTCATATCAGATGAACATACAAGGAAGGGAAGGAAAAAAAAAAAAAAAAATGGGACGGCTGCTGAAAAAGAATATATTCATCTCATCCTCAAAGAGAGGTGGGGGAAGAAGAAGAATCTGTTGAGAAAATTGAAGTGTACCTGAGATAGTGAGATTTTTGGGAGGAAAAGAGAAAACGGGTCGATGGAAAGAGAGCGTTGGGAAGAAGGGCTTAAGCAATTGGATCAGAGAGAGAGTGGAAGAGTGAGAGTGAGAGAGAGGAAGGGGAGTCTGAATTGGATGAAAAGACCCTCCTATCAAACTCATTTGGATGCGGGATTAGTACGCTAATAGAGCTGCTTGATTTTGATAATTAATGCGTTGGTATTAGTACTGTTTTCAGACACCAAGGAGGAGCAAAATTTTTCAAGATTGTCAAAGCTGAATTATAGAAAAGTAGTAGTAGTAATATGGCGAAATTGTCTTTTTAGTCGTTCTTCTTTTTTGTTTGTTTTGCTTGTCTTCTTGGAGATTATGTCAAGGAGGATCAGGATTGAGTTTGACTAATGTTTGCCCATTTCTTTTCAGAATAGAAGAGAAGATGTACTAAATCCAATTCCAAGCCTCAATCCTCAAATATGCAAATTTACGTGTACATGATCCATGTTTCGGGTTGTACATTACCAATCCTATTTCAAGACACATCTTCCCCACAATTATAATGGAAAATAAAGCTGAACTGTGTAGTATGTTTTATGAATCGGATAGCAGTTTAGCTTGTCAATGAATTTTTCAGAAAATCAAGTTAAAACTAGTAAAACACTAAAGATGCTTTTCCCTTGCAATTTATATTTGTTATTTCATGAACTTGCAGACCAGCTTGCTACTGAGTCTGAATATAGAGCTAGACTTGAACTGAGTGCAACAATTACAGACGGTATGTCATCTCCATATTTACAGGTGAAATCCCACATCAAAATTGACTGCTACCACTAGGACTACTACCACTACTTCCGTAAAGCACCTCCTTATTCTTGCAGTTGTAGTCCTCTCTTGTAGTCACTACGATGCTGCTGAGTTTACAGGGCTCTGCATTTTCCAACATCTGAACTATCACTTTCATTGAGGGTCTTGCCACTGGAATTCTTGAGGTGCAGTGAACTGCAATTTTCAGCACCTTTACAGCATCTTCTCTCATAGCCTCTGAGATGCTCTTGTCCACCAACTCAATTGTGCTGTCTTCGCTTCTCAGTTTGCTGTAAATCCAAGAAACTATGTCCTTATTGTCCCCAAACTCTGGCTCTACTGGTTTCTTTCCAGTCACCAATTCCATTAAAACCACCCCGAAGCTGTATACATCACTTTTCTCAGTAACGTTGCAGGAATAGGCATATTCTGCAACAAGAAAAATGAATGTAGATTAAGGTATTACTCTGTAACTTACGATCATGAGCACACTACTTTATTGCTATAATGTCCATCATGGTTGATTGTGAGGATGTCACCTCACGGTCGTGAATTAGGTACATAATATGCAAAAGCTGAAAGTTAAAACTTATCTGTGAACTCTGAGCATCCAAAGCAATTAACAACTGAAAATTGAAATTATGTCACCAACCTGGGGCGATATAGCCGGGTGTCCCTGCAATGACATGTGTTGACTCCCTAGCGTAGGGGCCGTTGGCCTGCAAAATCTTGGCTAGTCCAAAATCTGCTATCTTAGGCTTGAGATTATCATCCAACAAAATGTTGCTGGATTTTACATCTCGGTGTATGATTGGTCTATCACAGCCATGATGCAGATATTCCAGTCCCTTAGCAGCCCCTAGTGCAATTTCATATCTTACCATCCAATCCATCTTGATCCTCTGGGCTGTGTGCAACCTATCCCACAAGCTCCCATTGGGCAGGTATTCATAGACCAGCAGATTTGAGTCCTCATTTGTGATGCTGCAGTACAGTTTCACCACATTTACATGCCTCACGGAGCTTAAAGTGGCGACCTCAGCATCGTATTCCTTTGATCTTACCTTCCCCTTTGCCAAGATTGGTGAGGTGCTCCGGCAACTCTTTCTTGAAACTGAATCTGGATTCCATATGTGCTTCACAGCTAGCTGCTTTCCGCAGTGTAGGACGACTTTATAAACATTACCAGAGCCACCTTTGCCAACTAAATTTTCATGCTTAAGCGCCTTCAGAATTTGCTCTTCACTGAAGCTTAATACATAGAAAAGCTTCATATCCCAAGAATCAGATCGGTTTACTGGAATGTCCCCATTTTTGTGTCTAAACCTCAAAAATATACAGCAAGTTAGCGTCACAATCAAGGCACAAGCAGCGGCTATGAAACAATATATCATTGTTTTGATCTCCCCAGACATGCCTGATTCCGATGAACAAAACCTGAAATTTCTTATGCTATCACTGCAGAGGCCAGAGTTTCCATCAAAGCTATGATTAAAAGCATCTATTGATAAAGAATCCGGGATGTGCCCAACCAACCTATTGTTTGTCAAATCAAGAAGGTTAAGATGTAGTGATGTAAAGCTCGGAGGAATTTCACCAAAGAATTGGTTGTTTGAGAGATTTAGGAAGTTCAAGCTTGGAAGGGAACCAAGGCTTGCCGGAATATTTCCAGAAAATGAATTGTATGCCAGATTTATGTCATTGAGAGAAGCGCATGAGCCCAATGAATCTGGAACAACACCAGAAAATGAGTTAAATTCCAAATGAAGACTACTCAATGTCTTCAAGTTGCCTATCGTTGCTGGAATATCTTCAGAGAACTTATTTGAGGCTATATCAATCGTAACTAATGAAGCAGCTTCTGATATTCTCTGAGGTAGTTCACCAGAGAACTGATTGTTGGCCAGGAGCAGCTGTGCTAGAGATTTGGCATCACCGATGCTTGGTGCAACGGGTCCTTCAAATTGGTTCAACTTGAGATCAATTATAGTTACCTTTGGCAGACCCCAAATTCCAGTAGGGACTTCACCTGAAAGTGAATTGTTGCTCACACGTAAACGAGTTAAAGACAGACAGTTACCATACGAAGCTGGTATTCCGCCAGTGAATCTGTTCTGAAGCATCAAAAGTTCAGACAAGTTGCCCCCTTTACACATATCAGGTGGTATAGGACCGGTCAGAAAATTATCAGAAACATCAATGTAAAGCAACTCTGACCATGATCCGATCTTCTCAGGAAGAGGTCCCGTTAACTTGTTAGTGTAAAGTGAGAATTCTGTGAGGAACTTTAACTCTCCAAATTCTTGAGGAACCACACCTGACAACTGGTTCTCAAAAAGTTGCAAAGATGCCAGTTGTGTTAAGGATTTTAGCTCTGAAAGATCGCCCTCGATATGGTTGGTTGAAGCATCAAAATACACAAGGTTAGTGAGATTTGCAAATCCCACTGGAAGCTTTCCTGTGAGTCCGTTAGTGTACAGCTCAAGTTGACGAAGCTTGCTTAGTCTGGTAATCCCATTTGGGATGCTACCGACCAGGTTATTGTAGGATAGCTCAAGATTTTCAAGCAGCGTGAGATTCCCAATACCATCTGGAATTTGGCCTTCAATGCTACAATTTGACAGGTAAACCCAATACAACTTCTCCAGTTTTAGCAGTTCCAAAGGGAACGGACTCCTATCAAAATCATTGTCACCTAGGCGCAAAAGACCAAGACTGGTAAGATTTGCCAATGAGCTCCAAGGAAAGGAACCCGAAAATCCACTTTGGCTTAAGTTCAGGAACTCCAATTTGGTTAAAGATGACAAATCAGGGACCTTTCCAGAAAAGTAGTTATTGCCCAAATCCAAATGTTGCAAGCTAGTGCAATTTGACAAGTGATCACTGATGCTTCCATACAAAAAGTTCGATCCCAGAGATAGTTTCTCAAGTGATACGAGGGAGCATATTAGATCAAAAGAAACGGGCCCTGACAAATTCTGCGAAGAAAGATTGATTTCTGTTACCTTGTGGTTGGAGTCACAGGCAACGCCAGTGAAGTTGCATGCTGAGTCTTGCCACGTCCATGTATCAAGAACAGGTGAATCTGTACTCCGGAGAGTTGATTTCAGCTGCATAAGTATTTGAACATCATCACTCTGGGATTTGGAGGTCAGGAGAAGGAAAAAGGCACAAATCAAGTAAACATTTGGGAAAAACCAGCGCCGGAAAATGGAATAGTCGGCCATCATGGCAGCTGGTAAAGGGGTAGTCAGTCACCAAGAAGGATTTCTGGTGACTGATATGTTTACTAGAGAATGTTGAAATAAGGCTCCTAAGAGACGTAACTCAACTGCTTGCATGTAGCAGCACAGCAAGGTTGGCTGGAAAATAATTGATGGGAGAAAATCTTAAGTCAGCTTTCACACAGCCACATACTGACATGTGCAAAAAATCTTTTTGCAGACCCAAAATTTGGTTCACTGAATGAAGTTTAATTAGTTAAATCAGTCAAACATGAATGTCAACAGTATCCCACCCCAAAAAAGAAAGGGAGGAAAAGTTTCTTGGTTTTGGCCAATGAGCAGAGAATTTAGGATAGTACAGAACCTAAGACAGAGGAGGGTGTGCATAACGATCTTTCACTTTCAATTTTCACAGGGGCTGGCGGCTCTCCAGAGATTTACTTCTTGTTGTACTCGGTTTCCAGGATGCTCCCTCTAGACTATCTTCAATCATGCTTTTCAACTTAAACTGGGGTTGCTAATTAACTGGATGATACTACTCAACAACCGCAAGGTGACAGAGAAGAAGTTTCATTTGATATTTTTTATTAGCTACTGATTATGCTATCTACAGCAGCAGCTAAGGACCCGAAACAACCTAATTTAGACGGCCGTTTGTACTTCCTACATGAATGGATTAATAAGGGCTTCATTAGCAGAAGGTTCCCAAGTTCTTTAGACCCTGCTCATGCTCAAGCATGACTAGTTCAAGCATTATCTTCACCAATTAATGTTATCCTTCCCAGCTACTGTATCTCAAATTCTTTAGACCCTGCTCATGTTCTTTTTTTTTTCCCAATAAATGAAAGTTTGGGGGTTCGGCTCCCGCCACCACCACAAGTCGAGTAGGTCTCGTTTCCTTTAGACCTGCTCATGTTCCTTGAAGTATTGGACCCTTTATGCATTAAGAGGAGTTGTGCAATTGTGCACCAATTATTACTTATTAGTGAGTAAAACAAGAAAATTGAACTGGGAAGATGGTCCAAGTGATTTACTGCGACATTGGAAGAAAGAAATGATTGCCCTCTTATGGTTGACGGATGCATTGAAAGTGATACAGGATAATAAAAGCAATAGTTTGACTCAGCTGGAAATGGATGCATGGTTTTTGTTTATTTCCACAACTAAATTTGTGGGCTCGTTAGCTGTTGCGGGGAAGGAAATAGGAATGTCATCATCAGAGTGGGCGGGGGTTGCAGGAAAATTGAGAGAAAGGACAAAATGAAGATGGAAATGTCGGGCCGTCGACCAGCGAAAAGATGAAGCACGGCTCGAAAGCTATTGAGTAATGGCCGCCGACTTTGACCCCCTCTCTGTCGCCTTTGCAGCTGCCACGTACTGCCACTCATTTGCGCCCCCGCACGGCTCTATCTCTCTGAAGTCGGAAAAAAGGGGAAAAAGGCATAGAAAGCAAAGGAAAAGGAATGGGGAAAGAAACACGAGAGAAATGAGTCCAGTTATTTGGCTATGGAAATTCCCAGCACCATGACATGGAGTCGGTGGAGAAAGTTGTGAATTTATTTGGGTCGCAATCAATTGAGAATGAGCAAAAGAATTTTATGTATAATCCCACAGAAAAAAAAAAATCAATTTGAGTAGATTGCATATGTTTAGCATATGCTTAGATTTGGACCAAATTTGAAATCCTTCTTCTTCTTTTCTTTTTTTTTTTTTTTCTTCTTCCCCTTTCTGACAAAAGTAGGGAGAAAATTCTAGAGGGATTCAACAAAATCAGAAGATTTAATCCACGACTGGAAGAAATTCAAAATTCTAAACAGGAAGAAAGGTTAAACCACAACTAGAACAAGGAGATCCTAATTGGCGCATAATTATTCAATTCATTGATGCATAATTACACACTTTTATACAAATCATGCATTACGGACACATCTTCTTTTCTTGAAAAAGTTTGCATGGGAGTTTTGTAGTTTCCGTCCACAAGAAAGATGCAAATGTAATTAGGTATGCATAATGGTAGGGTCCTTTGTATATAGGAAGCAAATGTTGATAAGGGCATGTTTTGGCATGACAGTTCTCTTCATAAAAAGGTATAGGGAGCAAATCAAGAAAGATCAGATTCAAGTAATATATATATTCAAGACTTCTTCTTCATAAAAAGGTATAGTGCCTTTCTTTGAATTGGAATTTTGAAAAGTATGGGAAAGACCGAAAGACGCAGGAACTTCCTCAGCAGGAAAGCCATCTTATCATTTCCTGCCCTGAAAATCTACATATTTGACTCTTAACACAGAAGTGGATTAAGTAGAATACAATGCCCTGAAATGGCACTCTCAAATTGACTTATTACGTATTTTTAGTAAGGGAAATCCTTTTTTTTTTAAATATATTTTTAATTCTTATTTTATTTTTATTTTTCTTCTAGGGTAACGTCCGTCCAGGTCCAGCGGGCAGCTCTTCCCGAATCCCCACCAAGGTCCAATTAGGAGTCTGTTGTTGGGCTTCTTCCAGATCCCTGCCCGGCCTGCTCAAACATGGGCCTGGGAACACTGCGTCTTTTGTCTTTATTTAAGTTTTTTCTTTTGCCTTCACTCTATCCATCTTATATTCTTATCCACTATCCCATGTCGAATAATTGGAGAAAAATTTCGACATCATTCACGAATGCTTTGGAAGAAAATTAATAAAAAAAAAAAAAAATCAAAGGCCGGTGTCTAGGAAATGTCAAACAATTTTAATTAGAACTACAATGACACAACTGAGGAAAACTAAACGTGATTACTTGTTCACTTAACAATTGCAATCTCCATAGAACTAAATTGCTATGGTTTGGCTACTTTAAATTCTCTGTCCCCAAAACTCTGTCTCCTGTTCCATAAAATCAATAGTTGCTACATATTCATGACATTAACTGGTCACATGAGATAATTTTGAAACAGAATACGTGGCAACTATTAATATTATGAGACATGGGGATAGAGAGAGTTTTGGAAACAGAGTATTTGGACTCTTGTTTTACATTTGGTAAATTTTTTCAACTCCACAAATTTTATGGAGGATTCTGATTAAGCTTAGCTGCCATTGCTTAAAGTAGTTATTGAGCATAGAACTTTAATAAAGACACAAATAAATAAATATATATATATATATATATTATAGGGATCATATAACAAAATTGATGTCATTTTTTATTTTTTACAAAAAGATAATTTTATTCAATAATTTGCATAAATTATATCAAACATGAAATAGATTTATACACGTCTGAAAATCAATAACAAATCTAAAAATGAACAAAAAATAAAAATAACAACGATATCCCAAGATAGATTTGGTCCACATGAATTATTATAGCTCCAATTGATTTGTACATGCAATTTAACAGTCAATTTAAACATATAGAGAAATTAGAGTTTTTTTTTATTTTTTTTCTAATACGGAAGAGGTGGGATCTATCATATATGTATTGCAGGGAAGGTTTTCTGAGAGGAGCCTCCAGGAGTCAGGAAAATCCCATTCCTTTTTTCTAAGAATTTCTATTTAATTTAATTCATTAAATATCTCATGAGTCATGATAAAAACTGTTGATAACTCTTTATCAACACTATCTCCACTCCTACTCACATGCAACTACCTTATCAGCATTATCTCCACTCTTACTCACATGCAACTAACTATCATCTATCATATATGTATTGCAAATCAGATTTTTAGAATGGTTAAATTATAAAGTTTCTAACTTTCTATTCTTTTGTTTATAGAGTTTTGTATTTTTTTTAATTATCAAATATCCATTCATATCTTTTGAATTTGAAATGTAAAAAGTGGCACCATAAATGTAGGAATTTGGACAAAATTTATTCATAGGAAGGTAAATTAACATAAAACATCATATCTCCTATTAAAAGTTAAAAAGAGCAAATAATATTATTTTACTGTTTAACGCAATAATCCTAACTGAAAGTATAAATTATATTTAAAAAAATAATATTCAATGGTCATGGATTTAAAAAATCAATAGTTGTACTAATCCTAAACGTTAAACTACGAAATCACTAAATTAATAACAAAGTCCTACTGGCACTTGAAAATGAAATTTATTATTTAAAATCTTTATTTTTGATAAATAATAATAATAATAATAATAACAACAACAACAACATCAATCCTACCAAAAATTTTAAAAAAATAATAATATAGTTTAAGAGAAAGATATAATGCATTTATCCGTAAACTATATCTACTCAATTTATATATATTTAATCTAAATTTTATTCTAATGGGATTTAAATAAGCGTATAAAACCCAACCACTAAGAATAGTCTTAGGCATTATTGATTATTTTGTATATTTTTGTTATTTTCTTCAAGGTAAATATGTAACACTGCTATGTCATTTTTAGAAAAATGACTAAATCTTTTTTTTTTGTAATTGTTGAACGTATTACAAGATATTGTCTGTTTTTCATTTGCATTTCCAGATGCCAATTATTACAACTATTGTAATTAATTCTTGGTTTTATATAGTTTCATATTATGAGAGGTAAAATTAAATATATTCTAAAAATTACAATTCATCGGTTCTTCTTTCCCTTTTGCTTCAAGTGATATCTTTCAATTTGAAGGATAAAAAAATAAGTATATTTTAACTGTTTAAAACTAAACTGAAAGTTATGAAAGTTTTTTTTTTCTTCGAATATTAACTTTTTAATTTGGATGTTGAATTATAAACACATTTGAATCCAATTAAATTACATATCCAAACTCATATTTGTTGATGAAGCAATCAAAGTAAATAGGTTATCATTTACAATTATAATAGTTGGATAGTATAGTACAATAGGAGGTAAATGTGCTATAAAAATAGATTAAATGAAGGACAATTAGGTAAGAATAATATAGGGTAAAGAGAATATAGGATTTAGGGGTGGGGGAAAGGGTTGCGGATTATGAAAATATTGAGTTAAGGAGATGAGAAAAAGGGAATAGTGAGAATAACGGAGTTGTGAAACGGGAGAAGTGACCTGAAGAGATGGTGGGGGTATAATACTATATTCGATGTACTTTTGGTATTTCTTTCAATGTTTCTATAATCATTTCCTTATATGTTTTTGTTTATTTTAAAGCTTTAGATAAGATACATAAATATAATATAAATTAGATACTAAAATAATAATCATTTTATTTTTAACTTATTTTTCATATAACTATCATAAATAGTTCATTAATTATTATTATTATTTTAAATACAAACCCGTGCATAGCACGGGTCAGAATTCTAGTTTAAGAAGTACGAAGGGGAGTACTACTTGGACTAATTTTTAGGGTCTCAACCTTAGTTATTAGAGCAATTTAGTTAGCAATATCCATTATTTGGAGAATGTTAGCCAATGCAAGGTCCAATAGTGTATCGTAATCTAAATCATGAAAAAAAATTTTTTTTTTTTTTGAATTTGGCCTCAACCCAAACGAAAGAGATTATTGTTTTTTTGAAAAACGTGGTTGACGAATTTTCGAGAAAAGGATTGGCAAAATTCGGTGTATAATTCTCGGATCAGCCACGAACGGAAAGAAGTGAAACCAATCAAAAACCAGCAGAGACAAATTGTTCTGAGCCACAAGGAACAGATATATAAAGATAAAGGCTTAGAAAATCCAATTCCACAAAAAAAGAAAAGAAATCGAAAATTCGATGTCCATTACAGCTTTATTGCATCTATCCATCCAATGTTGTTTTCTGGTTTAAATGCAGTCACCCGTAACCGTTAAGTGAAACTTCATACGAACTTACGCACAACAGTTGCTAGCAAAAGCCAGTCCAACGCGAAGATGCAGCCTGCTATGGAAGCTAGGCAACGTATTGCCAGACTATCAGCCCATCTTATTCCCACTAATCCCCAGGTCTGTTTTGTCTTCAAAGATAGATCCTTTTTATTTCTGTTGACTGTTGATGATTATTCATTGACGCTCAGCAGCAGTTGTTACTGTGCATGTACTCCATTTTATGCTGGTTTTCCTGGAGCTGATTCTTTTACTCGAATTCTAAACAAACAATTTTATTGCAAATTGTGCTAGAGTGGTTAAATGCTGCACATTACTTGTTTAGTGCGTGGGATGAGCTGATATTTTGTGTTTTACATCTATTGAAAGATGGAGGAAAATACCGTGCTGGAGAGGATGGACTGCAGAGCAAAAGGTGGTTCTCCTGGATTCAAAGTTGCAATATTAGGTGCAGCTGGAGGGATTGGCCAACCGCTTGCAATGTTGATGAAGATGAATCCATTAGTCTCAGTTCTTCATCTCTATGATGTTGTCAATACCCCTGGTGTCACGGCTGATATTAGCCACATGGACACTGGTGCTGTGGTACGCAACTTTCGTATATTACATCATGAAAAATTTCTCTTGGTTTTGGAAGTTTAAAGACCAGTCTGTTATTTGGGCTGTAGGTGAGGGGCTTTCTTGGGCAACAGCAGCTTGAGGCTGCTCTTTCAGGAATGGAGCTCATTATTATACCTGCTGGTGTTCCCAGGAAGCCTGGAATGACCAGGGATGATCTTTTCAATATTAATGCTGGAATTGTGAAGACCCTGTGCGAAGGAATTGCAAAGTGCTGCCCCAATGCAATTGTGAACTTGATCAGCAACCCCGTGAACTCCACTGTCCCAATTGCTGCAGAAGTTTTTAAGAAAGCTGGCACTTATGATCCAAAGAAGCTTTTGGGAGTTACCACGCTTGATGTCGTCAGAGCTAATACTTTTGTGGTATCTACCTTCAGAAATTTACTATCCACTAACACCTCATTATTCATTGTTCATGTGCTTGAACTCCATGTCCTTTTTCTTTTCCTTTCAGCAGTTTGTTTAAGTCAGGCTAGTCATTCTTCAGCATATAGAGTTATTAATTAGTCTGTATTGGTTCAATTCTGTTTGTGCCTGATGGTTCCGTACTCAGTAAAATTTACCAGAGGCTGCATATTTCTAAATATCTTATGCATCTTGTTCTGCAATTTTGATATTAATGAAGGGTTTACTGCTCCTGTCAACATTATTACAGGCTGAAGTTTTGGGACTTGATCCCAGGGAAGTTGACGTTCCTGTTGTTGGTGGTCATGCTGGAGTAACAATTCTGCCCCTTCTTTCACAGGTTAGATATTAAACAATACTTTAAACAGCAGAGAATTCTCTGTGGGACTTAAACTGGAATGAACAAGAAGCCACATTCGATGACATCCTGCAGGTTAAGCCTCCATGCTCATTTACACCAGACGAAACTGAATACCTGACAAAACGCATTCAAGATGGTGGAACGGAAGTTGTTCAGGTATAGAAATCACCTTTCACTAGCCGCGAGGATTGTATATTCCTCGAATGAATAACAGCACATTGATAGTGAATGTCCTTCTGCAGGCAAAGGCTGGGGCTGGCTCAGCTACTTTATCAATGGTTCGTTTTGAACTTATGCTTCAGTAACAAACAATTGAAATTACTCCAAGAATGATTCTTGGATCTGTAGCATATTGAATCACTCACGGCAAGAATATGTTAACAGGCGTACGCTGCAGTCAAATTTGCAGATGCATGCCTGCGTGGGCTTAGGGGTGATGCTAATGTCGTAGAATGTGCTTTTGTATCTTCTCAGGTTTTTATCCATACCTCTGTTCTGTACAGTATCTCCTCACAATTTCAGTCAGTTCCTCACCCATCCCCCACCACTATCCCATAGGTCACAGAACTCCCGTTCTTTGCCACAAAGGTACGACTGGGTCGTACTGGAGCTGAAGAGGTCTATCAACTAGGACCCCTGAATGAGTATGAGAGGTATGATGCCATTCCTCTTTCAGCCATGGGAAGCGGTAGAAGAGTTGATACTCAGTTTAATTCTAGTTATTTGCTGTGACTTCTTACAGGATTGGACTGGAGAAAGCAAAGAAAGAGTTAGCAGTGAGCATCCAAAAAGGGATTTCCTTCACAAAGAAATGAAAAGTGAGCTCCATGACTACTTGACATTGCTTGTAAAGCAGACTACACTTGGGTCATGGAAAGATATTCTGGAACCTAGTAGTTAAGAGAGTCCTCGCATTTTAACATTTGCTGGATAGAACTTAAGCGAGACAAGTGGAAGACTTGATCTGCCGGCTTGCTGACACAAAATGGAAACTTAACTTCATTCAGAAAGCACTTTATGAATATGTTTAGCAGCCAACACCATCGCAGATCAGAAAAAGCTATGTAAAGTAGTACTGTGGATGTTTGTGTTAATATATGAAGTAAAATCATAATCCGCTTCCAGCAGTATTTTTTGTTATTTTATTTTCTTTAATCATATCGAGTTTCCAGGAAAAGCATTCTGTCAGAAGACCATTCTGGATTTTGGAAGTATAAATTCTGTCAATGGGAGAACAAAATGAAGTCATAGGAGTAGGCAAAGCAGAAAATCCACTCATAGATGAAAGATTACACCAGAGCAAGCAGCACATGAAATAATTAAAGGATATATCTTGATCATATTCACAGACTTTACACTATCACGGCCTTTTGTTCTTCTTTAATGAGCATTTTTTCACAGGATCTAATAGCCCTCAGGCAATGGTCTTTATTACTATTACGACCAAAGCCTCAGACTCAGTATAGGAAAGGGGGGTAAAAGGAAAACTGAAGAAAAAAGGAAAATCTCTTCTTTACACTCTCTTGATAAACTAGACGCCATAACCTCACAGGCTGAAAGGACTTTGAGGCGGGTGAACAACAGGAGTCTTTGACATGGTCGTGTTGCCCAAGAGCACATTTGGTGCTACAGCATCCTCCACAATAACTGGATTAACCTGCATAATTTTCTCTGGTACAACCTTGTCACCATCCACCTTGGCCAACACTTCAAAATGCATCCTTACTGTCTCAGGTTTTGTCCTCCAGGCTGGAATACCTTCCAAATTTAACTGCTGATCTCCTTCTTTTAATTTCTTCTCTACTCCAAAACCTATCTTGACAAATGTCTGAGCTGATACATCTGCCTTCAACAACTTAAAAGAACCCTTTTCACTTGCTTTTGGACCCAGTACAGAAGAGAGCAGTGACTCGAAGCCAAGCAAGTTTGGGTTTGACCCGTTGATGGATGCAACAGGCCACAATGTAGTGAAATATTTAGGTGTAAGAAGGGCAGTAGCTTCTCCTTCCATATCAACCGTGGAGATAGCATCCACAGCTTTCACTTTTGATGTTGATGATAGTTCCACAAGGCCAGGTGCAAGCCGCTTAAGCTTAAGCTTGTTAGTGGCAGAAGGTGTTGATGAGGTTGGGGATGTCAGAGATGTTGCGCCAACAATGCGAAGGGAGAGCAGAGGGCTGCCTTGAGTGCGAGAAGCATAACGTAGGCGTTCAGCAAGAGTTAGAAGACCTGAGGCGAAACCACTACTTGTCCTATTCAAGGGAAGTGGAAGCTCAATTGGGTGGCGCAGGCTGACGGATCTAGCACCCTTAACAGTGACCACAGCACCATCTGCCAAGATCACTTTCTTCAGAACACCAGCATCGACGTCATGCTGCATATCATCACCGCAAACAAATTAATAACATATAAGTGAGAATAAACAAAACATGCAGCATAAACTGAAGATCCACTCCATCATCCTTAATGCTAGTGATGGATAATTGAACAAGGAGCACAATGAAAGCATAATTGAACAATGAGCACAATGGAAGCACATCGGCCATCTTTGTATAACACATTTTTGTGTATATAGCACTGTAAATTAACATGAAACAAGTGATCTGAAAAAGTTCAACCTAACAACTTCTGATTATCATAAAAGCAATCCATTCAACAATGAGATTAACGTTCCAGATAATTAAAGTCAAACCATGAAGGAAATGAAACAAATACACACCAGACAATACATTAGAAACAGGTGCAGCTTCAACTTACCGGCAGTGAAATCCTCATGTCCTTGGCATCCTGAATCCATATTTCCATGGGACCTGCCAACTGAAATGGAGTCAATACTGGCATCTGACCATCCAACTTCTGCCTCTCGACCAAGCCATTTTTCACCGCATGATCAGCTTGAAATATAGGTAAATCTACATAATCCCATTTGTTTACATCCTCCAAAAGCTTAAAGGGAAGAACTTTATTATCAACCTCAATGTCAAATTCATAAGCCACAGATCTACCCACTTGTGCATCCCTTAAATCGAACCCGGATATTGTAAAATCCTCAGCTTGAAATCCTAATCCCTTCACAATCGCATCCCTCAAATCCTAATCAAGATAAACATTAAATCAAAATTAGAAACCAAATACATAACCTAATTCGAATGTTACATTTCAGAAATTAAAAGGATGGAAGAAAAAAAATTCCTGAAATTTTACCACAGCAAAACTCCAAAGTTACCATTTTTTTCCCGTTTTATCCCCCCCCCCGGGGTTTCTGAACGGGGGCATCGCATCTCTCGAACAAGAGAAGCGAATATAGACCAGGTTTTGAACCCGACAAAAAAGGGAAAATGATAATACTCCTTTAATACCTTCTCAGCCAGCTAATATCAAAGAAATCAATAACGCAAATTAAAGAGCGAATTATGGGGAAATCAACCGTGATCATCAGCTAATATCAAAGAAAATCTAGCTAACTAGACTAATTTTCATCGCAAGTATCTTCTAGGGCCTATACTCTTTGCCAAATTGAAGATTGAAAAAAAAAAAAAAGTTCACCATCAATCAGCATAAGAAACACAAAAATCAAATCTTTTTTTTTCATTTTTTTTTAATCTAATGAACATAAAACTTACAGATATGGCTTTGGGGTAAGGAGGATTGATGTCCTGGGTGGCGATCAAAGCCGCGGACAATGGAAATTGGATTGCAATCAAAGCCAAACAGAGCCCAAGAAACCTTATTGATGGCAGCCGCAAACTCAAAGCCATTGCAAAGAATTACTCGGTTTCGAAACTAGGAGCTGTTTGGCAAAAAGATAAAGCAGTTCTTTGCTTGATGCCGGAACTCTAAACCTCCTGCTATTTGGTTGGAATTCGGGTAACTTAGGTGGAAGCCTGGGTTTTAAGCTCCAACTGCTGCTTGAGGAATGGGGAAATTCGGGAGGGTATTTTATTTGTGATGTGGTGGGATTCGTGGCGGAGGTTGGAGGGGAGGGTGATGACGTGGAGGGCCTTGGCCAATGGGAGCGAGGGGAATGATGCGGCTGGTTTAATACTATTGGAAAGATGACGTGGTTGCCATGGGCTGTTCTTTTTTCTTTTTTAATTTTTGAGAAGCTGGTTGGCGGGTCCCAATCTTTTCCGAGTTTGGAGCAAAAATTCTGGGAGGACCGTTTGTTAACCAAAGCAGTGGAAAAGCGACGTCGTATGGAGATGCTGATTTACGGAGAAAAAATGAAATTGGCGTCGCCCGGACTCGAACCGGAGACCTTCAGTGTGTTAGACTGACGTGATAACCAACTACACCACGACACCAGATGGTCTGAAGTCACATATTTTTTTATAAATAATAATAGAGTAGAACAAAACAATGAATTATCAATAAATAATGAATATAGAGATCCTTATATTATATAAGAATATGTTTAGGTACAGTACACTGACCCGTTTCAACTGCATACTTTTAGGGTTATTTTGGTCTCTGTAAAATTTGTTATTCCTCATGGTTGCATTTAGTACATATGTTTAGTGCATTTTGTATTAGGAAGTTTACATATTTACCTTTTATTGGGGTCCTAGAGGTAGTTATTATGGGATAGGTGCCTTTGATGCTGTGGGGTTGTTTAATTATTGTGGTTTTTAAGTTGTGGAGTTAATTCTACTTAATTGAGGGTTTGGGGGTTGCTTTGACATTTCTGTGTGTTGGTGCATATCATTATGCATAGAGTACAAATTAAAAGAGCCATATAAATTGTCTTTAGATGCATTTGCCCCTATCAATTAGATGGCTTTTGATCTTCATCCGGCAAAGTCAACCGTCTCTTATATGGCATGAGATTGTATTATAACTTTTTCTTTTTAATTACTTCCATCTGTAATAGCTCTTAAGCCTCATATTTATGTTCTAGAATTTAAGTTTCTTCAATTTCCCATCCCAACTGAAGATCAAGGGAATTGACATAGCCAATTAATTGAAATTGTTTGGTTTCCTCTTGGGAATTTAAGTACCTCTTACATAGCTTTTCATGTTCTATCTCAAGTACAACCAAAACAGCAACGATCAGCGCAACAAATTACCTCTTGGTTGGGGTTCCCAATGCTCCTTCTCCTACTACCATCAACCTCAGGATCTCCTTCTCCAATGATTTCATTGAATCTTCCTCCTCCATCGCCAGTCATTCTACTTCTGCTTTAGCTCAAGACGATGTTCATTTAGGTACATTTGTTAAGAATCTTTCTTCTTTAATTTTTCAAACCTTGTTTTATTTGTTGAGATTCGAATATATTCCCATGGGCAAGAGTTTCCTTTTTTTTTTTTTGGTTTAATCATTCTAGGTACAACAAGGAATCTTTTCATTCTTTGGGTAGTATATTTTTTTTCATTCCTTCTAACTTACAGTTGAAATAACGTGACGAGTACTCATACAGAAAACAATGTTTAGTTGCAAGAAATGGTGAATAATCGAGGGTCAGGTTCCCAGATGAACGAGGATCAGCTTTGATTGTAATGGGATCATGGTGACATTGTACTATTAAAGTGCTGTAGTCAGTAATGGAAGCTTGTAGACCAACATTTGAAATAATCTTCTTTTTTCCCCCTTTCTTGTTGTTGGAAGAAAAATTGAATTGAGTTCATTATCTCATCATGACTTGGTAGTATTAGCCCCGATTCAGGTTGGATTGCTTCTCGGGTGTCACTCCTGGAGTGAACTGGCATATTCTCATTTCTTCTAAAATTATAATATGACTCTGTGGCTTACAGTTTTGAAACAAACATATATTCAGTAAGCATGGTATAAGAAGCGTATGCAAAAATAGGAGATTAAAATTTTTGTCTTTTAATTTGTTATTTCTTCTAGATTTTCTAATAATATTTGTAATATAAGGAGCAATGGCATATAATTTTCTGGGGTAGTATATCCAATGAGAAAACTAGCATTTTTATTTAGGTATATATAAGTAGTGTTCCTGTTTGTGTGTTTTTGTTCTATATATGTTTTCGGTTTGTCTGATGTATTTGATGTTTTGAGAGAATTATTTTTTACATCATTTGATTCATGCACTTTTGTTTATGACTTGAACTTTTGATTATCACAAATAGAATTTATTGCTCCTTAGATAGCGAAGCAAATTTTGCTCTTTGCTTCTACGGCGTTTTTGTAGGAAGCGGCTAATAACGTTATGTAGAAAAGTCTTGCTCAGCAATTATGCATTATGTATATCAAACTTTATCATTAAATTAATAGATAAAACACTCAATACTATGTTTCTAGGGATTTAGAAGATACAGAGACAACAACATCCTTTTTCCTATCATCACATACAAAACATCAACCACAATAATAGGTAACACTACCGTGCATTACGCGGAATCCCTTCCCCTAGTTATATATAGAAATATATAACCCTTGCTTGGTCAAGTATGTGCAAGGGGAGTGGGAGTGAAACTTCAGCCTTAAAGTTTTCTCCAAATCATATTATTCCATCCGTACCATTTTGATAATCTTCTCCTTTTTCATTCGTTCTAAACAATAGTCCACTTTTTAATTAAAAATATAGCTAATTTTTAATTTCTCTAGAATACCCTATTTAATATACTTTAATATCAATGAATCTAACCTATCTTATTTAATACAGTTAAATTTTTGAAAACATATTGGCACATGAATGGTGCAACTTTTCAATAATATTGTTATTGTAATTAATGTAAAGATATAATGATTAGTCATACTTGTAACATTATCGTAAGGGTATTTTAGAAAGAACAGTAAACTAGATTTATTCTTCCAATAAAATTAGCTAATTTTTTTTTTAACTATGTGAAAAAATTATCAAGATGGGCAGAAGGAGTATCTGTTAGCAAACAAGAACCAATTTTTGGTCACCAAAAGACCAACCAACCTTTCAGTAAAATTTTTATATTTTTCATAATCATATTTTTTAAATATCCTTTTACCTTACATATATCAAATCACTAAAATATAGTTTTCTATAATAAAAAAAAAATTTCACAACATAGCGATCCAAACAAGCGTAGTTGGCCCTCCTATGACACAGGTCATTTCGAGTCTTGATTTACTACCTGCGGAAACTCGAAAACGTGATCATAAATGTAATCATCTTTTTTTTTTTAATTACAATAACTCATTTGTTTTTTGCTTGAATGATTCTCACTTACTATTTGGCTGCCCCACCTCTTGCTCCAACTAATTAATACTACTGCTGCTATAAAAAGCTGCGAAAGATTAAGGAAGTTTAACACAATTTTTGCTAAAATACTCGTAAATGGCATGGAGGAGGACACAAGAAAGGAACCTAGTATTATATATGATGGTGCTCTCGCATTTACTATTACCTTTGCTTTTTTATCTTTCATTGTACCATGATCAAGCTTCAACCTTTGTTTTATTCTATACCCCTTCAAGATTAGGCATTTAAACATTCCAGATTCTATTCTTATTTTAAGTTTTTCAAGCCTTTTTACTTAAATCCTGCTAGGCACTGAACATTCTCAATTATAGTCTCATTTGGTTGTCAAGCCTTTTAACTCCATCTATACTTTAATAAACGCAATTTCAATATGAAAAAAAAATTTAATCAACAGATTTTCCAACAAAAACAAAATGCAAGTTAATTTTTTTAGGCATATTTGCTTTGTATGACGTCTATAATAGCATGCGGAGTTCTTATTTCAGACAAAGTTTCCTAAGATATCTTTGAGATGTCGTGGAGTGAAAGGTTCATCCATGCATCCTCGGGGATGAATAAAGACAGATCAGAAGTATAAGAACATGCTAATCATGAGATAAAGAAGCCGTTTGAGCTAGTAATCACCATAATCAAACAATAACCCTTCGTAGCAAATTGAAGTTGTTGAAGTCTAATGACGAGTGCCAGCGTAACATGACGTGTTTATCCAATATACTATTTATTTCGTATGTTCATTTCTTCTTCGAACCATCCTTCACTTTGTTTAAAAATTGCGCCGTTCTTTTGAAATTATTTAATGTGGCATTGAAAAAGAAAAGAATAAACTTTAATTTGTCGTACAAATTTATATTGAATCAAATCGTAGAAGATCTTTTATTTTATGAGGATGGACTTTAGGTTTGTCAATATGAAAGCAAAGTCGTGAAACTTTTTTAATTGTTTTATTCAACTAAACTAATATGATTGCGGAAAAGAAAAAAAAAAACTGATAATGACACCTTGTTCAACTTACTTGATGACACCATTTGCATCTTATCTTTTTCAGTGCTTGTTGGAGAAAATGATTTGAGTAAGCAAGAAGGGAATCTCATGAACTCGCACGATCATTTTTGTCATTTCCTAGAGAGAAATGGGGTGGAATTCTAAATTTCAAGGAAGATCGCAATCTTTGGTGGGACAGGGTATGCTTTAACCTCGATTAATTACTTAAGTTAATGTCAATTAAAAGTCACATGATCATATTAATTGTCTTTCTTAAGTGTAAATCAACACAGAACCACGCTTAATCACATGTTATTCTTAGCCACAAGTCAAAAGTCGCCCGCATGTATGGACTTGCTTTTGCACTAGGGCAAAATTCACAAGGGACATTTGCAGCAATCTCTATCTTTGAAAGTTAATTAAGGACAAGAACTTTAAATCTTGCTTGCCAGATGTCCCCTTTTCTCTAGATCTTTTTGCTCAACTTCTAGGCAGATGAGCTAAAATAGTTACCACAACTTTCCTCACACAAGATGGTTTTTGTGGCTGCAGGCTTGTTGCAAAAGTTGAAAACCAAACAATTTTGTCTTACTCCCAAGCTAGCAATGTCATGCAAAACAATAATCAAATATTGCAGCTGACGGGTCAATGAGGGCAACGCAAAAGTAAAAAGTTTGATTATTTATTATAGCACATAATTAGAGCAGAGTGGGTACATACAAGTCCAGACCAGAACAGATGGGAAAGAGACCTCAAGAACCATTTCAATGGAGGCCTCTAAAACACTTGACCAAATACCTTCAAATTGATACAGATGCCTGACTATCCATCCACCCAAAAAAACTAAAACCCTTTACCCTTTGCGAGCACTCGGTATGGTTGAATTCCCAACCACCCCAAAGTCAAAAAGAAGCCAAAGTAAGCCATGTGGTCATCTTTACAACAGGAGGATAAGTAGCATGGTCCAAACAAGTGAACCATGAAAAAAACATGGTAGAAAAAAAACCCTCCTTCAAAAATGAACCCCACAGCAAAAAAGCTAGCTAGCTTCCAGGTTGATATGTAGTCAATTTTGAAAGGGTGAGGAACTTCCAGGCTTCTGCAAAAACAAAGACGTAAAACTAAACTCCGTAGACTAAGGCAGATTATTCCAAGTTATGTTGGTACGTATATCCAACAAGAGACACTCTTTCACATGAGCTTTTTGAGGGCTGAGCGTAAATGTTTCACAAGATCCTTAATTGGCATGGCGAATTCTTCCTCCATCTGCAACACATGAAGATAGCTTTTCAATGAAATTGACTAACTGAACTGATTCTTCGATTCATCGTGCAAAGGAACTACTATATGCATCTAACTTTTGCGCACATTTAGGAGTCGGTAACATAACAATGGCATACCTTAGCTGTAACAGTAATGTCAAGGGTTGAGCCTCCAAATGTCATGGCACTGTTGTTGATGACCGATAGAGGGAGTTTCTCAATTTCAGCTATGGTTTTCTCCTGAATTCCTTTTCTTTTCTCGCAGTGAACCCTAATGAGGACTTCTTTGTTGCAGTATTTTGCTTCAACTTCTGGTAGGGGCTCATCACATGGGCCATTGGAGAAGTTTTCATCTGAGGAAGAATTGTCGTGACCATCATCACAGAGTGTGTACTTACTAACATACACCACTCTTTCCATTGAATTCTTTCTTGCTTCCTCCTCAAGGGTTTTTACTTTCTCTTGGAGTTGTTTCAAGTACTTTATAGCATCTCCAAGGACAGAAGCCTTGTCCATCTGATGATAGCATACTCATAAAACAATTAATATCACTGGCTAATGCAATCAAGAAAATCAGGTACATGATAAAATTCTAAATCTCTGAGTTTACGAAGGATCGTTGGCATGAACGATGAAAACAAACTAATAATGGTACCTTTTTAAGCCCAGGCACTAGAGCAGATAAAGCTATGAATCTTTGGCTGAGCTTTTCGCGGCGCTTCCTCTCAGCCATGATGTGATCTTGAGCTTGAGTTAGCCTAGCATTTGTGCTAACCCTTTTAGCTCCTTGAGAAGCCTTCAGCACGTAATTTTGGTTTTGATCATATGTACCATGGGAAACCATCATGTCAGGGGAAAAACTCATAGTAACAGAAGACATGGTTTCCTCCTTAGGTTTCACCATGGCAACTTGATCACTGTAACTTGATGAGTTGACCACATGAAAGTTGGCATTTGATAAATGATCACTGTTGGAGGAGCTCCAGCTGCTAGTCTTTTGCTGCTTCATCGGTCTATTGGCATCATTTGGAGACATTTCCATGGAGTGTTTTTGGCTGAACATGGGTTGAGAAGAATGCATGTGTAGATTATCATGGTATGCGGCAGCCATGGACGATATTGTGCTAAGCTCATCCAGAGAACTTATGGACCAATGATTGCTAAAACCGTGGTCCATTCCCTATGAACAAACAACATCAAAATCTTGAAATCCTCCTGAAATTAATAGGATTGATATATAATTAATCCTATTCATCATCATGCAAAATTCTCTTACCGATTCTGCTAAACTTCTGAAGTTATAGATTTCCATAGCCTGACTGGAGATTCCCTGAAAGATATCAAAGAAGAACATTAATCTTACATGATATATAGGTAATTATCCCGCTAACCAATGAAAGAAGATGTGTTGAGAGGTATGGTAGGAGGGATTTTTTTGGTGGAGGGGGAGAGGGTGGGGTGCTTTCTTACCCTTGAATGGAATGGATTAGGCCAAAAAAGTATCTTTTCCAAATCCCAAGCTCCAGTTTAGGATACTTTGCAGCCGATTTTATAGGTCTAGGATGGAACATAATTGGCATGTTCTGTTCCCTCACGGGATAATTAATCAGTGCTGTGATGTGAACTGGCCATGGACCTTTGAAACAATTGACTAGTAAACAAGGATGCAATAATGGAAGTGTAAAATAATGGTGGTAGTACTTAAGAGCCCATTTTCAAGAATAAATCTTAGTTGGTCCTAGCTTTTTAAGGTGGTAAGAATAGTAGGACTAATGCTAGATTTAACTATTGTTGTTTTTGCTTATGGGATATGTATGGGTCTTCATTTCTTCCCCGGCTATATACATTGAAATTCTTAAAGGTTGGCAGTGGAAAAGCTATACCAAGATCGAGACCTAGCTGTCCTTTTGGCGCCTACAGCAACTAACTACCCATCACATAATGTCTTCCCACAGTGTCACAATCGCATAATCATCCTCCATATTTCGCGGAAAGTTGATAGCTATCTCTCTTCAATCCAACAAAGAATATATATACCTACGATTAACCAACAATATATTCCAGTGAATGCTGCTATAATTGGTCGGTTTAGTCTTCACTTTTCAATTTTATATTAGAAACTGTTTTCTGCTCAATTGTTTAAGAGGAATGGATAGATTTGCCTTGGCATCATGCTACGTACAAAATTAATCTTTGATTATTGGAACCATCAAATATGAGTCCTAAGCTGAACATTTCAATTCAAACCACCAAGCAACCAGTGACAAATGTAAAACTGGAGAAGATGAGGTTATCAATTTGCAAGCCATGTGCAAAGGGAACTATTTCACTTTTTGGTAGCCAAAAAAAGCAGTATCAAGATTATCATGATCGCTTCTAGGAATAGCTAGAAAAAAAAAAAGGGAAATAAACTGGCCTGGCCAAAACATGTAGATTATTGATGTTTCATTCCCAAAACAACCCAGAATTACAAAGGAAAAATTGGACCCATCTGCTGAATATACTATGTATAGTTTGGCCGGCAGATGTGATCTCCAAATCAATGAATTCAACATGTATATCCCCACCTTCCATACGAGTGTGGGAGTTGTACTAATTAAGTGTGCTAGGAATAAATTTATGAAGCATAATATTTAATATGTGGAGGGGTACAATTATGATCTTGCATAATTTTCTTCGCATTTAGATGCCGCCGTCGTTAATTAGTGTGGGATTGATACATAAGTGGGCTTTAGGACAATACGTGTGTGTATACAGATATCTATGGTTGCGGGCTTCATGGGACTTTAAAAGGGTATACATTCTTTATTTTGTTTACGTAAAGTATGAGGCTTTGATATTATTATCATCACCACAAAAAAGCAAATGACAACTGCTTTCGTCATTGATTTTGTATAGCTGATATTTTACATAAAGAAGTTCAAGTGTGCCATAATTAAATTCAATTTACCAACCGGCTACCTAGTTTTTTTTTTTTTTCTGGGATTTTAACACTGGCTACCGATAACATCATCAAGTAGACAATTGGTTCATAACACATCTAACCTCTTTTATCAGCTTGAGGGTTGAAAAGTTTTGCAATGAACCCTAATGATTATTCTTCTTTCCTGAATATTTGACCATGCCTCGAGCTAGAAGTTGATAACCAGTCCGTACAGGGCTGTACCACACCTAGAGAAAGAAATGGCCACTTTACAGGGTTGCACCTCATATATTCTTGGAAGTTCCGTTGTTTCTTTTCTTTTCTTTTTCCTTTCACATTCGGGGCTAGCTGTTGTTGAAATTGAAGGAGATAATTCGGCTTCTGGAACCAAAAAAGCTTCGAGGCAATCGAGAGAAACTGTATACGTGTTGATCGACTTCACCGAAGTCCATTATACATTAGTTAACTATTAACATCACCCAACCCCAAAAAAAAAAAAAGGAAACCAAAAAAAAAGGTCCCACGAAAGAAAAACGCCTATCCTACACGGACAGCTTCCATGAAGTTGTTGGTTTGGCTGCACATTGTGTTAATCATGAAAAGACATCACGATTTTCTTTGGCTGCTTTAGCAAAATTTCCAGACACGTACTCCTAAAAGTTTTTCCAGAAAGTTTTACCTCTTTGTCGGTGATTAGAGTGCTTACAAAAAAGGTTAGGTTACGAAAAGCCATAGCTGAAACAGTATTCCAACTCTGTGAACTCTTTCTTTCTTTCTCAATAATATAATCAATAGCTGGGAACCATGATTTAGCTGAGCTTTTTCTGCAACTATGTGGTTCGTATATAACAAGTTGTGCAACAGTTTTCCACCTCCTCTAGTCTCTCTAGCCTGTTTTATGTCGTCATAGCTAGGGCCATGTGTCCTTTCTCAAATCTCGAGTGAATGAGCAATTATCTTGCTGGAGGATTTCGCATGATAGTGTAAAATTTCCTACACAAGTTCGAATCCTTGTCTTGTCTATTATAGATTTATGGATAAATTATATTTAACCCCCCTGTAGTTTTGACTGTTGCCACACAACCCCCTAATGTTTGAAAATATCCACTTCATCCCCCTATAGTTTTATGTAAAGTGGATTTACCACTTTATATAAAAGTATAGGGGAATTATGTGGATGATTGCAAAAATCATTGGGGGGTAAAGTGGATATTTATATGAATCATAAAGGGGTTGTATGGATATAAAATTTTATCACACGCGCTTTTTGGAGGTCGTTTGGTACAAAATTGTACATTCCTTCCACTTTCCACTTTATATAAAACTATAGGGGGTGAAGTTAGGGGGATTGTGTGGTAATAGTTAAAACTACAGGGGGGTTAAATATAATTTACCCCTAGATTTATTAGCTGCTGAAAAATTTCGTGCACTTTATAACGAGAATTAAGAAGGAAGCGTTGTAACGGTGTTTAACCTTTTGTGCTGCGGGAACAGCAGTTGGCCTCCAAAGTCAAGAGACGGTATTCCTCAAGCGAATTACACGCCATATACGGCAGCTCCGGTGGGAGCTCCTATTATTCCACTCTCCCCTTAAATGATGCTGAGTTATTAAAACAAAAAAATTAATATACATACATACAATATATATACATGTGTGTGTATGTGCAGGGATGGAGCCAAAATCTCACAATAAGTAAGGTCAAATTTTAGTACAGTAAAACTTATTAAAAAAAAAAAAACTACTAGCATTACATACAAATTATAATTGTATCCGTTGCCTACTCATTTTTTTAAAAACTTTAAAAAATTAATTCATTATCAATTTTATTAAATACATTTTTTCCAACGTAAGTACTCAAACTCGATTTTTTTTAAAAATAATATGTGAACTACCATCAATTTGATCTTCTACGGGTTTCTTTTAAGAAATTTATCTTTAGTGTGTTATATGTAACTTAATTTTGTATTATAAGTAAAAAAATTTAGCATCCATTGAAAGTTTTTGTTTTTCAAAACTTTGAACTTTGGAAAAATTGGTTTTTCCACCCCACTCAAGAAAACTCATCCCTTATTTTTGAAAACTATGGAAGAATTTATTATTGAAGGAACTTCCATAAATGACTCGAAATAAATTCAAATTTCTTGTAACGGTAGAATTACAAATTTTCAATTGTTTGGGGTCAACATTTGTAGAAAAGAGAATTTAATAAAACTTCGTCAAATATGATGCAACTTTAAAATTTTCTAAATTTTCTAAACCTAAAACTAATTTTTCAAAATTAAGTGGAGTCAATTGATCCCACTTGGCTGCATATGGCTCCACCACTGTGTGTGTATGTATGTATGTGCATATATAGATAGAATATATATATGTGTGTGTATGTATGTGCATATATAGATAGAATATATATATGTGTGTGTATGTATGTATGTGCATATATAGATAGAATATATACACACACAGTGGTATAGATATTTAGGCCGGTTATGGCTTTTTTTTTTCCCCTGTTTTGGATATGGGGTGCAATATTTTACCAGAAAAACAAAAAATCAAAGAAAAGAAGAAAGGGCCTCTCCTGAAAAGATAAGTGCAATGAGCCAAGGCCCATGATGTCTGAAAGGAATCCCGTTTCAAGCTTCTCTTAAAAATTGTCAGATGGCAGCCCATAACTTCCGGTTTGATTCCTGAAGACCAGCCTCCAACACGCCATCCCATTCTCTCCGAAATAAAGAATGACCCAAACAACCACCCGAAAATAATTCGTAATCTATCCCACAACTTTTGTGACCATTCCTTAGGGGTTTGGGCATTACATTTTTTAATCCCTATTCATCATTGAGGGCCTTTCGATAATTTAGCTTGTCTACTTTGTTTGGATTCTTGTTTTTCACCCCTATTTTTGAAAAACTACTTTTCACACCCCAAATATTACAGTAATCTACCAACTAAAAACACCCCAAAAACAACCTTTTATTTTTCACAATATTCTATATTTTTTTTCTTCTCTTTTCCTCCCTCTTCTCTTCCTCTTCTCTCTCCCCTCTTCCTCTTTCTCTTCCCAGGGTATGGGAGGTGGGGGAGGGAGGAGAGGGAGAGAGAGAAGAAAAAGATCACCGATCTTGTGAATAAGAAGAGGGAAGAGGGGAGGTAGGAAAAAGAAAAGGAAAAGGAAAAGGAAAAACTGGAAAAAGAAAAAAGAAATAGAAAAAAATAATACAAATACATCTACAGTAATTGTTTTTCACACCCCAAATGCTACAGTACTATTTTTTAAAAACAACTAATCCAAACGGACCCGAAATTTCTCTTTTTTGTGTTTATTCTCTTTTCCCTTTCTTTTGACCATATTATACAATTTGCCATACGAGTAAGGACAATGGCAACGTGGGAATCCAATTATGGCATGTTGTAGAAGCTTGCTTGCTTTTATAACTTAGTCTAATACTTTTTTTTTTTCTTTTGTAAGTTGATTCACAATAATTGGAAACAATATTATAATTAATTTTTTTTAAGCGTGAGTGAGAGGTTTGAAACCGAAAGCCTCACTTACATTCTCTTTCACTGTACCATCCAATCTATCCTTCCCTCGAATCTATCATTCCCTCGAATAATATCATCATTGATCAATTAACAAGAAGGATACATCTAATACGACGAAAACAAACAAAGGATATGATGCCACCGCGAAGTTTCCGTGGAGCCATATCCCTAATAAAAGGTTAGAATCCAAGAATCCTTAAATAATAATTTGGGTAGTGGTTAACGAAATATATCTACACAGAGAACCACAATCATATTAATTCCCTCCATATTGCGATGTGACAATTTATCCAAGAATCATGAAATATAAGTTGGTTAGTGGTGTATTCGGGGACCAGAATTGATAATCCCCTCCAGACTGCAGTTTGGCAATTTATATAAGAATCATTAAACATATAATTTTGGTTAGTGATTACTAAAAAAGTGAAACAATAGTGGTTAATAAGGCATATTAGTACAGAGCATCTGATGTTTCGCTGTTAAAAATCACTGGAAACAACATCTGATAACAGTTTAAAAAAAGCATCTGATGACAGTTGAGTGCATCCGATAACTGTTGAGTTGATCCTCTTCTTTCTGCCCCTATTCTTTTTATCCTCAAATCGGGATCAGATTACCCAGAAGTAAACAATGGCAGCTGCTTCACCCCTCGAGCTCCGACCCCTTGGCAAGACTGGCCTCAAGCTCAGCTCCATCGGTTTCGGCGCCTCCCCACTCGGTCGTGTCTTCGGCCCCGTTTCGGAAGAGGAAGCAATCGCCTGCGTTTGTGAAGCCTTTGGCCGCGGTATCAACTTCTTCGACACCTCCCCGTGAGTAAAAACGAAATCCCAACTTTGTTTTGATTTTAATTAGCTGAGTTTCTTTTTCTAATATGCTGATAAAATGGGTTAATTTGTAACATCTGAGAAAATGTTAAAATTTTGTGATTTAGGTACTATGGAGCGACGTTGTCGGAGAAGGTGTTGGGGAAGGGGTTGAAAGCACTTGGGGTGCCCAGAGATCATTACATTGTATCCACAAAATGTGGGAGATATAAGGATGGTTTTGATTTCAGTGCTGAGAGAGTGACCAGAAGCATTGATGAAAGCTTGGAAAGGTTGCAGCTGGATTATGTTGATATATTGCATTGTCATGATATTGAATTTGGTTCTCTAGATCAGGTGCTGTTTTTTTTTTTTTTTTTGCTTCTTGCATTTCGAAAAGTGGGGGATAAGAACATTATTTTAGTAGGTAATTATGAACTCCATGGCTCGTTTTATTTGTTTTTCTAACAGATTGTAAATGAGACAATTCCTGCCCTTCTGAAACTAAAAGAAGCAGGGAAGACGCGATTTATTGGTATAACAGGATTGCCATTGGGGATATTTACTTATGTGCTTGATCGAGTACCGCCAGGTACAGTTGATGTGATTCTTTCCTATTGTCACTATAGCATTAATGATTCGACATTGGAAGATCTACTGCCCTACTTAAAGAGCAAGGGTGTTGGGGTGATAAGTGCCTCCCCCCTATCCATGGGGCTTCTTACAGAAGGTGGTCCTCCAGAGTGGCACCCTGCTCCTCCTGAACTTAAGGTTTTGATTCTCTTTTCTGAATAGCATCCTCTTCTAGTTTTTTACTTATTTTAAGAGCTAAAATCACATACTTTCTTAAACTTTGCATGTAATTTATAATGTAAACACTGGCAAGTTTGGTCTGTTTGTTGCTGTGCCATGGTGAGAGCCTTTTGTATTGTATTAATTGTTTGCCTGACAATTGTTATTCCAGTATCTAGCTACTTTCATACTTGACCTCTTTTTGTGTCAAACTTCATCTTAGATGTCAATGCTACAAAACTGATCTTAGACAAAGATAGTGTATTACCTCGCTGCTTTATGACAAGCTGATCATGATCTTGCACATGTTTCAATTTTTTCACCATAAAGAACCTTGGTTTATGTAGCTTAAATTGTGTTGCATATATTGTACTGTGTGCCAGTAACTTCTCTCTCTCAAACTCGTGTTGGAGAAATTACCTCGTAATGAGTCAAGGTCCAGCCTAAGAGGTGTAAAAAAGTGTTGGAGATTTCTGGTAAAGGAGCAATCTCGGAAGATGAGTGGGCAAACTCTATGAGATTAGCTCCACAGGAGATAAGTTTTACTTAGAAGTACACTGCTACACTTGTCTGCTTGCTTTACTGCGGTACAAGTCAACTGCATCTTGGTTTATGTTCACCAAAGCAGTCATCTTTTAAGTCCTTACTGTTATTCTGGATATGTCATTGTCTGGAGCTCACTCTCAATCTGGTTGAAATACTTTGGTTTGCTTTTCCTCAGGCTGCATGTCAATCTGCTTCTGCCTACTGTAAGGAGAAGGGAAAGAATATATCTAAATTAGCTATTCAGTTCAGTTTATCGAAAAAAGACATCTCGACAATACTGGTTGGAATGAACTCTGTCTCACAGGTAAGGTTACTATACTGAGCCTGATGTCAACAAATGTACAAATTACAAAATTTGGCTTTCTGGAGAAATTTCCCTTGTTAGCTAATGATCTTTCTTTAATATTTCACCTAGACCATGCTTTAAGAGATTCATGATTAGCTACACTCTGTTTTTATTTTACCCCCATTCTTTGGTATCATTGTCATTCCTAACTTAGTCATTTCTCCAATAAAAGATAAGGATCTGAAGACAAACACGTGTGGAAAATGCAAAGCATGCATGTTTTTCTTTTGAGTTAAATACTTGATGGTACTGTATTTCCATTTTTGAAGAATTATAAAGGAAGGTGCTGCTTTCTGTTTCCTTACTGATCAAAGATTACTTCTTCATTGTTCAATTCTCATTCCATGTAAAATTTTATTTCATTCCATGTCTCTTCAATTGTTATTTCTATCTTTTCCAGTCAACATTAAATTTAGGTCAAGAGTAGGGAATTTAGAGGATTACGAGTAATGTCTTATCATTTCCTCAGTGATACAGCATTTGACAGGCTTGAGACGGTTTTCTAAAAAGAAGACAACATAGCATAATATAATTACTAAGAAGAATTGGTGCAACTGTTATATGTAATGAGTTCAGGGCTGCTAGTTTCTACTCTAAACCATCAGTTCCACTGTGATATATGTAATAAACAATGCTGTTGATTATCAGGTCGAACAAAATGTAGCCGCTGCTGCAGAGCTTGAAACAGTAGGAAAGGATGAGAAATTACTGGCCGAAATTGAGAAGATTTTGGAGCCTGTGAAGAACCAGACGTGGCCAAGTGGAGTTCGGCAGCTTTGATGTTGTATCTGCTATTAACTGCTCAGCATCTATTGCATTGACATTTCTGTGGTTTCTTCTCATCTCTGTCAATCCCAAATTGGTCCCCCAACCTCCCCTTTCCCCTCCCTCCTCTTTCTTTTTCAAGGATCAAATTGGTGCATCTACTTGGTTTAGTTAAAACTCTGTCTCACCCGAAGGAGGAAAAAATGAAAAAGAAGGCTCAGTACCTCCATTCCAGTCGGTAACCATATGTTACTTTCATCGCATTGCGTCCACGCTTACCTTACGTGGGAGTCTATATAGCACTCGTGGATCCACTTATCCCGCGGTTAATCCAGGAATATGATAAGCATATGGCAAATTGTTGACATTGTCGGCTTTAACTACGTCAATCCGGGAGCTGATGATCTTACTTTAAACAACAGAATAATCATGAACAACCATTTAGCGTAGAAGTTATTAACATCTGCATTAGCTTCTCTCGACATTAGCAAAGCCATTAGCGCAAAAACAATAATCTCTAAAACTCAGGCCAACAATTTGCAGGCAATATTCGAACAGAATTCTTGCAGCATAGAGCCCATATCTCAATTGAACCATAATCTCTTCTGTCAAACAAGTACATAGAGAGAAGATTCCACTTCCACAACAAGACAATGTACATTCCCCCCACCCCAACAATTAATTTTGAGATTTTGCTTTGTACAAAGTGTAAACAATCTCCGATTCCTGCTGTCCTTTTACAAATTGATCTACATTGTATCCGTGACAAACGACAGAATTTACTTGCGTGTAACAATGGGCTCCCAGTCAAATAGCAAGCAAGCAAGCATCTTCAACTTTCACTACCTCGCAACCTGCGGTAAAGGAGGCCAAGCAATCTCATTGTCATCCGTATAACCATGTATGAGGAAGTCTGAGCAATTCTTCCTGCACCCGTGGTTATAGGGGTTGCGAAAACGGCCATCTGGCCCACGAAGGTATCCATAGCGTATAGCATTTGCCATTTCATTTGTGGTAATATTCCTAGATATCTGCACAGCAGAAGACCTAAATCAGTTACCAGTACCAAACACTACTGAGCATCCAAGACAACCTTTTCACTACGCAAAAAGTTAAAGCCCAAAACCAGAAACAGAATTTCCTTGTTCAAACTAAGCTACGTCTTCGAGTTGGGCAAAAGCGGGAAGGGGACCAGGCACCCAGTGTCTAGCATTGCCGCAACCAGGCAACAACTTTTGACCACAAGACTTAAACCTGAATTTTCTGTCACAATTTACCCCAACAATACAAGCTTAAATCTCTTCTTTCTCTGGGGCCACGGAGGAAGGTAGTGCATAAGAAAAGAAAATTTTGTTTCTTCTTGCCAAGTCTCTTTCATTATCTATTCTTTTATTCCCCAATTGTGTGTGTTTGTGTGGTGATGAGTAGGAGGGTGTTAATCCATCACCTGTGAAACTTGCACTATGAATAGAGTTATAGCAGCAAGAAGAATATTTCCATCCATGATAAGAAATGCTACAACACCAGGATGTTCAAAAATGATGTGATGAATCCATGTTTCTCCCTGTGGCACAAATACTGATGTCCAGATTCCTGACATAGAAAGACATTATTATCATTTGTAAGTAAAGACTTAAATGCTATCAAAGACTTATAGTTCATTACTCCAACTTACTTTGAAGAGCAACAGCAGCACCAATTAATGATGTCATCGCCCCCAAACATAGAAAAATAAAAAAGTCACGTTTATTCCTCTACAAAAACATCAGAAGAAATGAAATAGTGAAGTCAAGGATAACAATTCTCGGTAACTGCAAAGTGTAAAATAACCTACAAGTATTGCCACCAATAGTAGCAAATTTTAGAGAAGAATGTTAAAGAAAGTCTGTGTAAGAAACCAAAGCCACATAAATTAACAGGGGAGTTCGCAAATGCGAAGCAGGATTCAGAACATTTCAGCATCATATATGAGAGAGAGAGAAAGTAGCAGAAGACCAAACTGTATTTAATAACTCCTGTTGCAGAATCCCATCATGGGGCTACATTTACAGAGGCAGGCAACCAGTAAAACATCTCATTCTGTGTAAAAGAAGCGAAGTCCATCAAAAAGTAACTTCAACTTAAGATCTCTATCACAAAGCCAACAAAAGAAGCTCATTCGCCCAGGACACACAGAAAAACACAGTGGTTTAATAAGAGTAAGAAACAAGCAAGAACCAAGAAGCTGAACATGTATTGGATAACCAAGATTTCTTATGAAACTGTGAATAAACCTAAAACATACTGCAATACATTACTTCAATCAGCAAATAACACTACCTTGCCCACACAGTTTGAGATCCAGGGACAGTGATGGTCAAACTGTTCCACACAGTGTTTGCAAGTCGGACAGTGCTTCGAGCGAACTGGCCTTATTATCTATACACAAACCAAAAAGAGAGATGACCCACATATTACTAAATGTAAGATACAAAAGATTTTACACACACTGCTTCAAAATTTTATTGATTAGCACAGAGGAAAGTTAGCCACACATTCCCTAGAGCATATTAAATTGGTAGCAGAATAACTCAGGTATAAAACCTTGCAGGTAGGGCAAAGCTGAGACCAATTTCCAGTCCAAACTGAGGAATTGTTTAAATCAATGTTCAACAAAGGATCCTGCAAATGTTGGATAACCGAATTAAGGATCAAAAGACAAAAGGCTAAATTTTGCAGAAAAAGAAGACACAAGAAGGTGATCGGCAAAGAAACACAGAAGAGCTCAAGTACCTTGGCCTCAGACTGATTATCCATCCCTGTCTTTATGTAACCCGGATCTTTGCTGCAATTGAATCAGAAAACATCATCAAACAACATGAAAAAATTATGCACCAAGTATCATAAAATGAGTACCGATGCAACTAGTCGTACCATGTTTGACATTTACAATGAAAAGATGAAATAGGTACTTCAAACACATAAAATAACCAAGTTCTGGTTATGACACAAAATACTATTCCTGAGCCAACCACAATCACTCTTCAAAATAAAATCATGACAAAGCTACAAGGCCCCAGTCAGAAGCAATACTCTAAAAGATCATGGTGAATCTTTCCAAGTCCTGGAATTGAACTTTAATAACTTACATCAAATATAACAGATCTAAAATAGGCCATGCATTTAGCTTATTTACTCAAAAACTACCTTTTGACGCTTTAGTCAACATAGTACACAGGCAAATTTTGGGGGCAATATGATTTCTTAATTACTAAATTGAGTTTCCTGCTCATACTATGACAACTAATGTTTTTATAGAAATCTAATTTGTGATAATTTTAAATACAAAGGTATTCATGTCAGCAAAAGTAAACAAACTCTATTCCAGAACTAAATGATTCATATTCTGCCGTGGTTTCCAGATTCAGCAATAATCTTGGAAACCTGTAAGCGATCTATCACAGTTGATGACACTAATCAGCTGGAAGTTGACTGCTCGACTAATCAAATGCATACACAAGTAATGAAATGATGGATGCAAAGGAATACAGTTTAAACACAACATGACATTCAGATGAAAAGAGATGATAGCACAATGTTCTGTATAGAGTGAAAAGACACATACCTGCTACAGCGGACAAACATTAGTAGTGCTGCCACTCCTAGAGAAACAGCAGTCCATCCCCAAAGTCCAACTACAGCAGTATTTTTGTCATATTTGAAGCTAGCACAAGTATTTTGAAAAGATTAGCAAGGAAGTAACTCTAAATTGACATATGAAATAGCCTGAATTTTATAGCTTTACTTACCAAAAATGACTGAATTCATGAAGAGAATGATGTTGAAAACTACAAGAGAGAACAGAATTGGAGCATAACCACTTTTTTCGTTTTCCAAGGGAAAATTTTGTTCTGCCAGCCCTTACTATGTGCACGCAGAGCATTAGACTGCATGAAATCAAATTGTATCAAATCAGCCTTCCTAAAGGTAAAACTGCCCTATTTTGATACTGGAGCAAAATAGGTAAATTGTTTCAACTCACATGACAGGAAAGTCAAAGAAAAATCTCTAGTTGACAAGCAGAAAAATGCACTATTTCAGTTATATGTGAAAGGTACTAAATCATCTAATTAGATTAGGATTTTTTTTTTTTGTCACTTTGTTTCCATTGTTACTTCTAAAATTCTTAACTTTAGGATGCATAACTTTTACCATCTCACGATATATATAACTGCCCGTTCGCTAAAGAACAAAAGATAACACAAGCCAAGAAACAAATATAGTTGAATTCAAACATTACAGCAGTACTACATTGCATACAAGAGATGCATCACCAGCATGGTTTCAAATACTTCTAAACTTTACCGAGAAATATGAATTTAGTGTATTCCCATTTTTCCACCTTATAAAATTGTTACATATTTAAAAGAGCATCATGAGCCAAGAGCTACACTAAATGGAGTATGGAAATCTTTGCATGTTAAGCCACCAACAGATTTGAGTAAAACACTTCAGAAACTTGAAAGATCAGAAAGAGACAGTTTGAGGGTAACAGCTACTAATCTTATGTACAACTAAAAGTTATACCAATTCAAAGTTACCTACGAGGGAAAGACCAATTTGTCGATGACCTTTGTCAAATGCAAGCTGTACAGGAGTAAACCCAGCCTTATCCTTCACTAATAGTTCCTCCTTCGTGCCTGCATGTAGGAGAACAGTACATGCATCCGCATTTCCTCTTAGTGCAGCCCAATGCAGAGGGGTACAGCCTACATGTCAATGAAAGATCAATTTGGCCAGAACAAGTAATATCAAATGAGAATACATAAATAAGTGTCCAGTCAGTTAATGTACAAAGCATTGTGTCACCCACAGTTGCATTTAGTTCTTTGACTATTACTCGAGTCAAAATGGATATCCACCACCCTAAGTGAATTTGCATGATCAAATATCCTTGAGAATACAGCAAAAGCCCTCAAGTCCTGCTCACGTAAAGAACCTCTCTCTCTACCCTTGCTCTCCCCATCCTCTACCCACCCCCACTGCATCAGTCTAGTAACAATTCTTCTTCATCTCCTTCCCCTCCTTATGAAGAGTGAACAGCCTCTGGCACTAGTTGTGAATTCAAAGAGTCCATCAGGCATTTACCAAGTGGAACACAAAGTGCATACGCACCTACCAGTGTTTTGTCATGTCAACCTGTCCTTGGGGTTAACAGTGAGCTGAGTAACAAAGACTCCAAGGCTAAACAGAACAAGCAAAAGTGCCACAATACAATATTAACGTACCTTCTTTATCCTGCCTCCCTTGGTATGCATCTCTAAATAGCAATAATCTGATTGTATCAGAATATCCCTTATAAGCAGCCCTGAAGGAGACCATTTAAGCAGGCATAGGCCCATTAGTAGAAGAGAAACTGAAGTTCAGGAAATTGGCAACATATATCACTATAGAAATAGCAATAATAATACCCAAACTAACCAAGAAAGAAAAAAGGCCAAGCAAAAAGAGTAACTAATCCAACAGCTGTAATTAAATCACAGCATCACCCACAATATAATGGTCAAGTAAAAGAAAACTACCAATCAATATCTTCAGCTAACAGAACAATACTCCTATATGGATAAGCAGAGTTGCACATAATCATTAAGTAGGCACTTCAGAATATATTTAACTTGTACATTCATTGACCATATTAGCTAGTATGGCAGACAGAAGCATTTAGCAGAAAAAAATGTCATTAAGACCGCTAATCCAGGAAACTCCAGATATTACAAGATTCAAATCACCCCTTTGCTCTTATTTGACAATAATAGATGACTAGATCAGTAGTTTTATAACAAAAATGAAAATTAGAAATAAACAGTAAGCCCTATTAATAGAATAAGAATGGGACCAGATTTCTCTATCTAGACTCATTTTAGCCCCCAATGTGACAAAAAAGCAGGACAATACAACAGGATACAATTTCAACTTTGACTTTCCATCTAAAGCTCATTGTTCCTCTTTTCTTCCAACTTTTCCACACAATTCCTTTACCCAATCTAGGTATTGAAAATTTTTGAAAAAGTGGTATGCCGGGATTTTGCCCAAAGTAAAATATGGGGGAAAAAAAAAATTTGTTGGGGGGAGGGGGGACGAAGAAGAAGATACAGATGCAGCAAATAAATATAACATACCAATGTAGGGGACTTCTTCCATCATTATCAGGCACATCAAATTCAGCATGATACTTTGCAACAATGTGATTTAAAAATGCTGTTTGTCCATATTGCGCAGCTACATGAACTGCCTGCAATGTCAGTAGCTACTGCTTTGAATAATGCAACCTTCAGTTAAGGGTGCACAAAGTTGTGCCGAGTTCATACTTAATTTTTCTCCCCAAGAAAAATGAAAAGCTTATAAAAGAATGTGTTTCTACATTCCCACAAATACCCAACTATCACATTCCATTGCTTGAATTGCATCCTATAAGGAATAATGGATTACGTCACTACTGAAAGGAAGTTTCAGTAGTAATTATTAGTACATAATAAGAATATTCAACAAGCCGGCAAATCATTACCCGATAACCATTAACATCAACGGCCTCGACTCGCGCCCCGTTCTGCAACAAGACATCAGCAGCTGCAATTGATCCCCTGACAGCCGCCCAATGCAACGCCGTTTGTCCAACATTGTCCGAAGCATTAACATCACCACCGCGCTTCAAGATGATCCAAAATTCAATCTTGGAGCGAAATTCAGCCAATAAACAGAAAAGGAACCTTTGAACACTAACTAGTACCTAATGAACAATTACCTGGATGATATACTGAACTACATCAGCGAAATTGTTCAGAGCGGCCCACTGGAGAGCGTAGTAGCCGTTGCCGTCGGGTTGGGAGACAGAAACGCCGTCGTTTTCAACGAAATTTCGAAGTTTGTCGAAATCGCCGTAGGCGGAAGCGGAGAAAATGTCAATAATGGCAACTGGGGTCGGGTTTTGAGAAGTGTCCTTCTGGTCGGTGGAGTCGGATACGATTTCGATCTCGGATGACGCCATTTTCAGATCAATGATAACATGCCAATAGCAGCAGTACTATTATTACAGCTTCCCTTGATGGAAATAATTAATTTCGTGGGTTTAGGCCTTAGGGTTTATATTTACTGATTCGATGGGCGGGATTTACCGTTTCAATTCTCAAGCGCTTTCCGCTAGTTTCTACTGGAGTATTTACCAGAGAAGTTCAGACTTTGACTCGGGCGGCTGTAAATTTTCAATCAGGGACTCTATAAAATATTTGCACAACCGGCAACACAATCTTTGGATATTCTATTTATCATCCAAGTGGTGTATTCCCGCATTAATTGCCCGCTCAAATCAATCACTTTTAGTTTACCTAATATATTTGCTATTATTCTGGTAGTTCCACTCTCAAATTTCTATTTTTAGGATTTAAGATATATTGCTTGCATGGTGCACTCAAATAATTTGTTAAAATGATACTATGTAGCACTTTTTTGATGTGATGTATATAAAATAAAAAGGTGATTGAAATTTGTATTGATGATGCAATTAAAGATTTTTAGAGAAATAAAAGCAATCCAAACAAACCAGTCATTGGTAGAAGATTAATTGTGATTAAATATTATAATATACCCAATAAATGTGTAGTAATGTAAGGTCTGGGGTATGCAGTCACCAAATGTGTAGAGGAAATAAGTTGTAATGTAAGGTATGGGGTATGCAGTCACCAAATGTTGTTTTATTAATATTGTGTCATACAAAATATGTCCATTTTATCTAATCATTCATTGAATTCTCAAGTAGGGGTAGTCACGGTTTAGGTGGGATTGAAATCGGATTGGTGGTTTATTGAACCAGAATCTAAACTCTATTTGGAAAACTAAAATCGGAATTGTAACTATGACTAAATGTTAGTGTTCATATTTATAAAAAACTTGAATCAAAACCGGAACCGCCGATTTAAAACCCATTCAAACTATTTAAAAATACACTTATATATAGAGAAACTAGACCTATTTGACTTGATTTAAACTTTAGTTTTAATAGTCAACACTTAGCACCAATAGCATTGTTTTAGTCCACCAACTTATTATCCCAATTCATTAGTAAATATAGTAATAACTGATTTAGATCCAAATCCAATCTAGTTAAAGTGTTAAAATTAAATTAATCAATCTATTAAATTAGCGCTTGATGATACTTTGAGTTTAACTAACCATTATGACAAATTTATAAAAAGTTATTTTTTTTAAATGATCAGGAAAATAGCCATTGTTAAATCAAAAAATAGCAATTTGCTAAAATCAATAATATATGCATTTTTTTTATTTTTCCTTGTCAAATGATAATACAATAAATTCATATATATATATATATATATATATATTTTTTTTTACATTCGTTGTCATATTTATTTAAAATTATTTTTGTAATAACAATTATTTTAATGTAACTAGAAGAACTGGAATAGGAATCGAATATACAAAATCAAACCGTTAATTTTTAAATCGAAACCGGTGAATATTGAACCGTGGTCATCTACCGCCGAGCATTTTAAGATATGTGAAGAGCACCACTTTTAATCTACTCTTAATTTTGTGAAATCCTTGGATTACATCATATTACGTAGAAGCACCAAATATGTTATGAAACACGTCCAAAAAGTCTACGCTATACAGCCTGTAATAGATATGGTAGGTGATCTACTTCATCTACTTGAATGCATACGCAATTGAGCAAGGTAATGTGTTTTTTTTTTTTGAACATAATTAAAATTCATCTATCCTATCATATAACAATTATTACTCTCTTACATATATATATATATATATATATATTATTTAATCTTACCCGCCTTCTCTTGTACTTATTTCCTTTTCCTAATTAATCTTATATTTTAAAAAATATCACATCTGACATATATTTTAATGAATATTCAGTAAGTATCCATTGGAAAGACTCGTAATTATATGTAGCAGATAAAATTAGATAATATTACAACTCTAGAGGTTGGACGTAGTCCGTTAAAAGGATACAATGCAACCCAACTCGAGTCTCAACTCGACTTGAACAAAAATTAGTTATAGACGGTAAAACGAACGCACATGTACAAAAAAGGATACAGTCGGTTAAAACGCTATTGTGCAGGTTACAATTGGAGTTGGCAGTACCCCTTATGCTATGCTATCACCATACGAAACAGTTACCGAGACAACACCCTGCGGAACGTTTCGGACTTAAACGGTAAAGCAATACGGAGGGACGGAAGTGAAGTGAACTGCCAAGAACTCTTCCGATGGGTAAATGGTTACCAATTATCGATTATTCTTCGGGCCAAATCAGACATCACAATCATCTCGTCAGCACATGATTCTCATGTTGGAAATTTCAGTAGCAAGCAAGCAAAATTTGAGCAACCAAGAGGAAAAAGAAAATATTTATAGAAGCAACAGTGAGCTAATGCAATATTGTTAGGAATGGCGGCTGCCGGAATTAGAGTTTCATTGGTACCAGGGATCAGCTCCACTTGGCCATTAACAAAGAGCCCATTTTTCTGGCGATCGTGTACTATCAGCCTCCGCTTCATTAAGGAAACCACCAAGCGAATTGAGCAGCAGGGGCTCGCCATTCGCTGTAATTTTAACCACCCTGCTTATCAGATCCAAGAAGAAGGCCAGGTTGATAGCCATGATTACAGAGTCTTCTTGCTTGATGATACCGGCAAAAAGGTACTCAAAAAATAATAGAAAAACAAAATCAAATGCTTCATATGTTATTTGACCATCATCCGATGAAATTGTGTCAGAAATGTTAAACCAACTCACTGAACTAAAGAAATAACTGATTCAGTGAAGTGAGAGAATAGATAAATGAGGTTCTTCTGTCAAAGTTTCAGTTTCAATTATTTCATTAGATGAACTTTGCTCGGTTTTGGAAATGTGTTAGGGGTGAGGAGTCCTGCTGGTTAGAGTCTGCTCTTTGTTTTAAAACAAAACAAAGACCCTTTAAATGCTGAGCTATATTCGGTCCAGGAAATGCTCGAATTCAATGTTGGTGACTGGCTAAAAAAGTGTGCAATAAATTAATGTACTCCATTCTGTCTGTAACACCTCAAAAGCAATTGAAATCTCATATTACATTTGTGTGAGTAGTGTAGCTACATAGAAGATGAACTTGTGACTTGTCTCCTACTGTCAATCTTCTTGTCTGATTCCTGCTTTATTTTGAAACACCGTGTTCACTGAATGTGCAGATTTCGCCTTGGCATGATATACCCCTACATGTCGGCAATGGCGTGTTCAATTTTGTTGTTGAAATTCCTAAAGATTCAAACTTGAGAATGGAGCTTGCCACCGACGAACTGTACACCCCTATCAAACAAGATAAAATAAGGGGTAGAATTCGGTAGTGTGTGCAAGGATGCATTGACTGTTGTCTTCATGCTAAGTGTATTCTCTCCATTAGGCATGCCAGGAGGCTTCTAAAATTTGCATATCTTTTGGTTTTTGTATGTCTAAGTTGTATTAAGATAGCATACATATTTCTGTTTGCCAGCTTCATGCCAACAGTAATTCTTAGAAGAGTTGTTTTCCTCAAGAGATGCTTAATGAATGTAATGAAAATGATACGGTTAGGGCTACAGGGATCACTAACTTGATCTTGCAATCAAGGACATGATTATAGCATTTTTGCCACTAAGGTGTGTCCAACTTATTTTCTACAGCTTCACCATTCAGCTGCTAGTTTCCTCCATCTCCTGAAGAGAAGCAGCGCTACTTTCTCAATGGTGAAGGCAGCTAGTTAGATAAGTGAATAAACCATATTTTATGAGAAATCATGTCAATAAGTTTGGCAAGCATTAAGCAGTTGACTATCAACATTAGTTTACACAAAGGAATGGTGTGGTAGGTAAACATTATCAATGGCTGCTAATCATACTTTACTTATCTATGTCAATGATAGTCGGATTGGGCACTTAAAAGGGATCTAAACTAAAAATTTTGTAATTTCCCAAATATTTTTATAAAATGCGTATGTAACAATATCAAGTGTCTTAATAGGAGACAAGAAGGTCTGAACATGGACAAGATTGTTTATCAGGCCTTAGTTTAAAGCTTTATGCTTTGCTCAAAAGTTTTTGTGCGAACATTGTGTAACTTCATTGCAAAATGTATCTTCTTTTGGTTTAATTTTTCAGCATACTCACTATCATATAATTGTCTTAGATGCAATATGAAGTGGAATTATGGATTGCTTCCTCAAACTTGGGAAGATCCTTCATCTGCAAATGCAGAAGTTGAGGGGGCATTTGGAGATAATGATCCTGGTAAATATCTATCTATTCTTATGTTGTGACCAACCTTTCTACTGAAATAACGTGTCTTTTTCTACTGATTCAACCAAAAGGAATAGCAGTTTTATAGAAAGCATATTTATTTCATACATGATACATCTGATAGTCCCTTCAATTTGCAGTTGATGTTGTTGAGATCGGGAGCACCCCTGCAGAGGTTGGTGAGGTTTTGAGAATCAAACCACTAGCTACTCTTGCACTGATTGATGAGGGTCAACTTGATTGGAAAATAGTAGCTATTTCTTTGGATGATCCGAGATCTTCTCTTGTTGATGACGTTCATGACATAGAAAAATATTTTCCGGTATGTTTAGGCTCAATGAAGCTCGTATTTTTGCTTTACACCTTCTTTTTCTCTAGTCCATTCATCTGCACAAAATACTGTTCTGCTTTTGTGGCTTATTCTGTCAGGATAATTCTCATAGTGGTATCAAAAGATATAGGACTCCCAATGCAGCTCATTATAAAGTTTCTTTTCAATTTAGCAGCACGAATGTTATTTTGGAGGCCCAGTTTCTGGCTGTTCAAAAAAGTGGTGATTTGGTAATCTAATGAGGACTACCTATAATCTGGCCATGAATTGCTATTTAGTATGAGATAATTCAATCTGGGCTTCACACTGTTCTTCTAGATATCTGTAAGCATGCAAAAGAAAGCATGATTAATTAGGTTAAGAATTTATAATTGGATGAAAGATCAACATTAGCTTGACAATCCATGATAAAGTATGTAAAATATGTGATCTATTGAGGACAAAAGCAGCAGGCTAAGAATTAATCTGCTAAAGAGAAGTTCATATTTGTTAAAGGTGTCTCTTAACAACAAGACTGATTGGCTGGCTACCTCCTGGAATAACTTTCTTTACAATCTTTTGTAAATTGATTGATTTATTTCATGATAATACATTTCTCTGGTCTAAGATTAAGTATACTTTTTCTTCAGGCCACTCTAACTGCAATCACTGAGTTTTTTAGAGACTATAAGATCTATGATGGAATACCTGGCAACAGGTTTGGTCTAGGCAACAGGCCAGCAAACAAGGTACACAGTCAATTATGCAAGATCCCGATTTGTCTTTTACTGAACGGATGAGTTAAAAGACATTCCATTTTCCTGATTCTGGAAATGTGCTTCTGTAAGAAGTTTGATTTCTTGTGAATCCATCATACAACCTATATTTTGTTTAATATACCCTTATTATAAATGCTCTATGGCTCTTTCCTTTTGCTCTGCATCAATGACTCATGCTGCCTAAGTTCTTAGAGTGCCAAAACTCAGGGTATCAATCATTTATCTATGGATCATAATCTATTCAAGTTTGTCTGTAATCTCAAGCAACATATTATAGTACGACCTGGAAACTTCCATTCCAACTTATAATTAGGCTAATACATCTGTTTCTAAATGTCCATTAAGTGGCGGTCCTTTGTTGAAAATGCCTGCAAACAGGGGGAAAAAATTCCCGAATCTTAGTGGAGTAACCTTATTATGCCGTTGCCTACTGAGTGTAGGTTGGGCTTAGGGGTTAAACGAAGGGGAGTGTCTGTCTTACTGTAGGTTTGATATGAGGAGGGTCAGTAAGAGCAGCCAGGTAATTTCTATTGACATTTTGGGCCAGAATTTGTACTCTTTTGCTGTTGTGAATACTTCATTGGTAGTTTCTCTTCTTATACTTATTTTCCTGAGACAAAAGAAAAGTTACGTGGAAGAGAGATTATAACCCGTAGACATTCTTTTTTTAAACTCAGAGGAAGGCAGTATTTTGTGCATAGGGTGTTGGTGTTCCCTGGTTGTACTTTTGCTCTCAAATATGTTTTCATTTCTAAATTCGGATGAGCATAATGGGGATAGCTGCTAATTGGATGACCATTGAAGTGGCTAACTACCTGATTGTCTATTAGTCTACCTGTTCCCTTGACTTCCCTCTTGCACCTCCTTTTGGCTTGTGACCTCCTCATTGTCCTATCCTCCAATGGAGACTGGAAAAGATAAGATGACTGGTAAGAAGGAAGAAGCACATCCACCTATTGAAGCCTTTTATGATGAACGAAAAGGTTATTATCAGCACAAAGAAAACAGAAATTGGGGGACAGAGGAAGAAGACAACATGAGAAGTTATCAGTTTTCATGTAGACATTTGATGCTGTTTATTGTTTGCATGTATCTTTATTTCTTTCTCTACTTTCCCTCTTAAATATTATGTCCTCTTGCAGTTTTTAAGAATCTAATCATTTTTTGACAGGATTATGCCGTTAAGGTTATCAGGGAAACCAATGAAGCTTGGACTAAACTTGTTAGAAGGTCTATCCCTGCGGGTGAGCTCTCACTTGCATAAGCGTAATTATAGAGTGTTCGCGCTATATTAATGTGTTTTGTATTCTTGGCAAAACATAAATGATCTGGGATCTGCCCATTAGATTCTTTTTGTATAACAAATGTTGACGATGATAATGAGCTGTCAGTCATGACAAAATTTGGTGTTTTAGCAAATATGATTGTGGTTTTGTCAACTCAAGCATACTGTGTCTGGTCTAATGTTTTTTGTTTTCATTTAGTTATTATTATTATTATTTTATAGGGGAGTCCATTGCTATTTGAGTTCCATCAGCTTGTGGACTCTCCTATAGTAACAAAACATGAAAACATTAAGCTAGATTGTGCACACCTGCATCAAGGTGTTTCCATCAGCTGAAGAAACTAAGATTGCACCACCAACTGCGACAACCCCCGGAAGGTTCGATGGCCATTAAATCTGAAAACACACCCCCCCCTCCGGGGGAGATCAACAAGGACCACACTGTTTGTCAACATTTCCATGACGCTCTTTCCGTGAAGGAGAGCCTTTAGGAAGGTCTACGGCTGCTACCTCAAGGGAGGGGATCGAAGCTAGCGAATGACTCGCAAGCCTCCCATTTTCGTCTGCTGCTGTCAAAGGCAAACGAGCAACTTGCATTTGAAACACACATCTTTTTTTTATTATCAATAACTGCATAAGAGAAGGCCGAAGGGGCTCCAACCATAAAAGCATTCATCGTGCAAACGAAAGAGAGGAGCGGTATCAGTCCATTGCTTGGTACAATGGATCATGGAGCTCGAAAGCAGGTTGAGGAATATATCAACTTCAGCTACAATGGAATAACACTTTCCTGACCACATTGGCGCTGGGAAGGTGATTTGGATTTGGGAATGCATGGCACTGATAAAGAAGCTCCCCAGATCATTCGGGAGAGCTTCACCAATTAAGGGAGTTGATAGAGTGCACTTCTGGGCTAAGGTGTTCGTTCATTGGTGGAAAAGATTGATTATTTTTATATATAATTTTAATCTAATATTGACTTTAAGATTGCCAACTTCATAATCAAATAAAGCAAGCTTTGTCCAGAAAAAAAAAAAAAAGGTCATAAAAGTTGAAAACCTTATTGCTAATCGATTATCCCCTTCTTATTTGATTATCAGATTTTGAAAAATCATGTATTTTTTCTTAATCTTGTGAAAATAGTTTAAAATTTTTTTTGTAAGCTTCTTTTTTTAATTCATTGACCTCTCTTAAACTTTTGTATTTTTTTTGTGGTGAAAATAATGCTTGGATAAGAGATTACTTAGGATTAGTTTAAAAAAATATTATATCACTTTCTCAAAATGATGTATATGAGATAAAAAGATGATTAAAAAATGTGTTTAATTCGTTATTCAAATGCATCACTTATCGTAATGTAACAAGAAAAAAAAAAAGGGTTAGAACTCAATTTTTTGTCTTCCCTCTATTCCTTTAGCATAAGTAGTTTGTCAGAGACATCCCACAGACCTGGTTAAACAAGGACGCGGGGTTGGAACAGTCATCAGCAAAATCGTTCCGGATGGTTTTATGCAAAAGCATAGCATGTAACTCCACTTGTACAGCATGTAACTCATTTTTCACAACGTGTAACTATAGAACAAAATTTATGGACCCCACACACGGCGTGAAAAATGATGCACAAGAAGTGATCTAAGCAACACATTTTTTTTTTGCCAAATCTTGACCATGAACAGTTCAGGAGCGGTCCTTCTAATGACCGCTGCTGCCCCGTTTCCGTTAAACAAATGCTGTAACTGGCAGGAAGCAGGGACAGATGGGCGCTCTTACTGCTGTAATATTCTACTGTCTTAGCCAAAATGCCGAGAAAGGTATTGTAATATTCTGCATTTACCAGTATTTTTATATTACTATAAGCATGCAAGAGCTAAGATCTCGTTTTTGAAGTTTTTTTTATAGAAAAATATATTATAATCATGTGATGTATATAGAGTTAAAAAAATAATTAAAAAATATCAAAAAATTTTCTCCGAAAACTCGCAGTCCAAACAAGGTCTTTAATACGATCTGATCCAATCTGAGAATCAATTGCACTATATTAGCCGAAATTAAGAATGCAGAGTGGTTGATACAGACCTGCAACTGTGGGACAAATTGAAGAAATCATAATCAATTCAAATTACAATTAACACCCCCACACTTGATGAGATAATAATCACATAAATTCGGAATAGACTCCCAACTTGAGAATGGAGCTCAAACTTTTGGCACTCCTGATTATTTTGCGTAGTGCAATTGAAATCTGTAGATACTTGATTTGGTGTAAGTAAGAGTGGAATCTTACATCAAGGCTAAATGAATGCACATTCCTGTAACCGTCAATTTATCAGGGTGAGAATTTTAATCAATTATGAGGGTATATATATACATATATACCAAAAAACCAAAAATCAACCAATCAGGCGTTACCATTTGGGTCTGTGGGCTGTGGTCAACAATTAACTGGGGCAGTAAGCAGGAGTAAGCCCTGCTTCGTTGTTCTTGGATTATCAGCAATCAACGATCAGCAGCAGCAGCAGCAGCAATGGCGGCCACTAGAGTGATAGCGTCAGCAAGCGGCACTATCACCACTTCATTATTGAGAAAAGCTCCATTGCGAGGCCCCAACAGCCTCAGCTTATGTTTCAACTACAGCAACAAGAGTGGACTTGTTCTACAAAAGAGGCGACTTTTTACCTGCAGTGCTATCTATAATCCCCAAATTCAGATTAACGAAGAGGGCCAGCCTGAAACCCTTGACTACAGAGTCTTTTTCCTTGACGGTTCTGGCAAAAAGGTCTCTCTCTCTCTCTCTCTCTGCGGGCTCTATTTTCTATTGGCTTTTTTGGTTGGTTTATGTCGAAATTTGTTCAAAGATGATTGCTTTATGACCTGGGATTGAACGGTTTGGTTAGGTCTGAATATGTTGTTCATTTGTTTCCTTTATTTTTTTTTTTTGTGCTGGAATCTGTTTAAAGATGCGTGCTTTTATTGCTTGTGATTGAAGAAAGGGTTGTTTGATTTTGAGATTTTTTTTCAGATTTCTTCTTTGATATTCTTAATCGCTTAATAGAATAACTACATGCTCTTTGTACTTCATTACAGTGTCGGAATTGTCTTGGTACTGTTGGCTTTGTAGGGAATTCTAAAAATTTCTTATTGACATTCTTAAAGCTCGAGTTTCTGAAGTCCCATGCTTAGTGTTAAGTTAGGAAAGAGGGAAGCTACCCAACTTCTGCTTTTGTAATTATACTTTTGAATTGTTTGGGAGATTTTAGAACTTATAGGCAAGTTTGTAACTTTGACGGTCTAAGCACATCATTTGCCTAGTTATCATGCGAGCCTTTTGATATCTTATTTGCTAATATTTTTGTAGTTTTAGTCAAATAAATTCAGGGTTTTACACAAGCAAATGTTTAGACTATAGAGGGGCCATTCCTCCTCAGACCAGATTTATAATTATAGCCCGTTCACTATGTTGCTTCTTAAGCTAAGTAGTTGGCCATGTGTAGTTATTAAGTAATGATTTTTCTTGTAAATTTTCATCAGACATTCTGTGTCAATTTTTATGTGCAGATTTCTCCTTGGCATGATATTCCATTGCATTTGGGTGATGGCGTGTTCAATTTTATTGTTGAAATTCCTAAAGAATCAAGCGCAAAGATGGAGGTTGCAACCGATGAACAGTTTACCCCAATAAAACAAGATACTAAAAAGGGGAAACTTCGATATTATCCGTAAGACAAAATTCATATTCTTTTTATGCTTATTATGTGCATGTCTTAGGCTTGACTGATGACTGCTGCTGCCCAATTTGGAATCACTGTGTAAACTTTACCAATGACAGACTGGTTAATGGACGCATTTCGTATTCAGTGCAAATTATGTTAGTGCCTCACCTATGAGTTTCTTCGGTGGTTCTCTTTGATGGTTCATGGACCTTAAAGTATCCTTCTTTCTCATTCCCATGAATAAATCAATAAATTTCAAAAGATAGATATCTCTGACTAAGAATTTCCTTCTAAAATTCTTCACATGGCAAGTTCAGATTTTCAAGAAGTCATACTGTTAGACGTTGACTAAGTCATCAACAATTGACGTTGAGCATGGAAGTTTTTGCTCCTGTCATAGTGATTATTATTTCCTTCAGTAGCTGATGTTGGGTTTTGGGATTCCTTTTATCTAGCAAAAGAACACTATTGTCTGTTTGTAATTCTATGTGGACATATTTCAGTTATATGCGTATACCTATTGCAGTAGCTTTTCTTTCTGTAGGACATCTGCTATCTTTCTCCACAAAATTTTTTTTTCTTTCTTCCTTTACTCACGTGCTGTTTTCTGTAACTTCTCAGGTACAACATTAACTGGAATTATGGATTGCTTCCCCAGACATGGGAAGATCCTTCATTTGCAAATACTGAAGTTGAGGGGGCATTTGGAGATAATGATCCTAGTATGCTTGCCACCTGCACCAATTGATTTAACTGAATTGCTCTTTCTGCTCCCTATAGAAGCATTGTAGATTTATTCCAAAGCAACTGGCCTTTTAAACCTTATCTAATTAGTGCTTTTATCTGCAGTTGATGTTGTTGAGATTGGTGATAGCCGTTCCAAAATTGGCCAGGTTCTGAAAATTAAGCCTTTAGCTGCTCTGGCAATGATTGATGAGGGTGAACTTGACTGGAAAATAGTTGCAATCTCTTTAGATGACCCAAAAGCTTCACTTGTTAATGATGTTGATGATGTTGAGAAGCATTTTCCGGTATGCTAAGTTTACATGTTCTTCTATGCTTCTGTAATGCTACATTTTCTTTTCATGCTGTGCTGAAGCCTTTTTTTTTTAAGATGTGAACTGGGAATTTATGTATTGTAGCAACATTGCTGAAGAAGTGACATAATTCCTCATATGGTTGTTTGTAAATGGTTTTTTAAACTGATGATCTAATGAGTCCAGTGCGTGCATTGACAGTTTAAACGCAAACCTAGGGAAAAAATGTGAAAATGTTGAATGCATCTATAATTATTTGACTAGCTCAAAAGAAGAGTGGGAAATTAAGAGAAACCATTTCATAAGTACTAGGTAGATGTTCAAGCAATTGTGAAAGTCAAGGGAATAAGATTCTGAAAAGGAGTGATTAAATGAAAACCACAAAATGTTTCTCAATATAAAATACTGGTCTCCCTTCTCATGAATTTCGCTTTTTACTTCTCTGATCTCTTTCACAGTCAATACCAAGTGTTTTTGGCCTCCAATCTGCATTAAAGATGGGTTGTTGTTGCAAGATGCTTGTGTTGTTATCCCCTCTATTTTTGGAAAATCTGTAGTTTAGTTAATTCAACGTTGATTTCCCTATATTTTTTCATTGTAACAACAGATTTAGAAACATTTGGTGAAAAGTGCTTCAATTAAGTGTAAAGTTGTCCTGCATATCACACTTCACTGGCTCTTTAATGGTTGTAACCCTTCAAACTATTGTTTGGAAGCGGAGCACTTACTCATTTAACAAGATAGGACTAAATTTCATTTGTGCTTGTAAATTTCCAGGGCACTCTTACTGCAATCAGGGACTGGTTTAGGGACTACAAGATTCCTGATGGAAAACCTGCTAACAAGTTTGGTCTAGGGAATAAACCTGCAGATAAGGTATACAATTTAAGCCTTAAATCCATATAATATCCAGCTGATTTTTTTTTCAGTATTTCTTTTCCTTTTTCTCAAGCCTCTTATAGTCAATGCTATTTTTGTATACCAACATGCTATTTACTTGTCATAACAGGAATATGCGCTTAAGGTTATAACAGAAACCAACGAGTCCTGGGCTAAACTGGTCAAGAGAACTACCCCTGCGGGTGAGCTTTCACTAGTGTAAATGGGACTTGGTAGTTTGTGCTGCCTGCCATTCAAGGGGGATATGGTGTGCATCTCCGCGAGCCCAAGTGATGCAATTTATTTGAGATGAGAATGAATTTTCTTAATCTCCAGATTCAGATGGATAATTTCTGCAATTATCTTGCAGTTAATGTACTTCACTTTCTTTTGGACAGGAATTCCAAGTGTTCTTGTAGTTAAGAAACTAATTTGTGAAGTTCTCGGTTGTAGATTTCCCCTTGCGCCAAGAGATGAGATGAATGATAAATGCGGTGGAATACAAAAATAAACTGAAAATGGAAGATAAACTGAGTTCTGGGTTTGAACTATTCATTTTCTGAAATTGTTCACTGAAAGCCCTGTCATTGTGATTTCAAAGTCCAGCAGATCTTCCCTCCCTCAACCTGAGTCGTTCCATCGCTACTGCAGCCGGGCGTACCTTTTCCCACCCTTCCGATTAACAGAAGATACAGACAAGCAAAATTCAAGGTGTCATTTGTTTCTCTATTTGAAAAAGATGTCATTCGTTTCTAAAAGTAAATAAATATATGGCATGATACTGTTCCCGCTGTTAAGCATTTTACCTCCTAGTGTTCGTCATTCATCCTCTGCAACAATGGAGTACGATGTCGAAATCCAACCATATACAAAGATAGAAACTACTGAAGTGAAGAAACTGGTAAAGTGGTTAACACCCGTGACATGGATTAAAGACACAACTGCGAATCGTTGTGAATTTTTATGTGGCATGCATACATTCGTGGTTGACCATAATGACAGGACGCCGTTGTGAATTTTTGAAAAATATAGAGGTTCTGCTTCAATCATGATCCCATAGTTTTATACAACATTATTATCATTGATAATTTTTATGTGTACAGGATCAAAATATTTATTATTTCGACCACACATTACATTGCACCACTTGTATGATGTTTTCAGCTTTCAAGAACTGCACAATAGGCCTAAATATGCTACAGTTTCAGGCAAGTTTTGTAGAGCCATCCTAGGTAGCTAGCTACTACGAAGGTGCCTTTAGAGCTTTAACAGTTGCAAAGTTCAAAAAGGTCTGGAGCCCTCTCGTCAAAATCCTTTTCTCCTTCATGGGATTTGTTCGTTGCTTGTGATCTGCGATGAAAAATGGAAAACCCTTTCCCCTCTTGAAACCATTTTCGCACGGATACCTGTACTTGAGAAACAAGTAAATTTTCGGGTTGTTCTGCAGCCGTTTGTGGAGGCAGCTCGGTAGCAGGTGCTTGTTGTGTTCGGCGGATCAGGAGGAGCATTGCTGCTGTTGGTGCCATCCGATATCAGAACTTACAATGCTACGCTACTCGTACCAGCAGTCGTAATATTCAACCTGCAAAAACCAAAAAAAGCACAGAATAGGAGTCCAGCAGTACTGGTGCTTCTTTTTATAGCAGTGCCAGTGAGACATTTCCCAGAGGACGTCATACGGTTGGTCTTGAAATTCTTTAGATGGTAACACAAGTGAAAACTGTGTGCTAGGTTGCCGTTTGCGCCTTTTGACTGGTTTTGGCCTGAAATTTCAATCTTAGTCCCTCTTTACAGTTCTGAATACCAGTACCACCAGCCTAGCTACATTTTACTGTCTGCATCTATGCTAAGCCACCATATGATATGATTACACGGTTGTTGCAACTAGACCACGATGTGGGTGGGATCCATCTGTATCCTTCCGCAGTTTTTTGGATGACTTACCTGTGGACGGATTCATTTCCATGGGCTTGGGACTTGATATGTATTCTGGGTAGGTGAATCTTGGGCGTTTTTGTGTATCTTTTTTGCATGGGACTTGATACATACAAGGCACCTTGCATGTATCAACAATATACACACTTATATCCTTCTTAATTTGAATGTTGAAAATTATTTTCTTTCCATTTAAAATTAGAATTCATTTTTTATACGTTTAACATTGATTCATTTAATCTGGATCAAATTTGGGTCTCAAGATCGAGCTGGATTAGAAAAAGGACAACGTTGAGAAAATATAGGTTTAGCCCATTTTAGGCCCAACCAGCACACACCCTCGTGTTTAATGAGTTTCTACAGATATGACAAATAACACCCAATTTTGGTAACTACTGGAACAATAGAAGCTCCAAAGTTTCAATTGTCACTCCAGAAAGAATGCTTGCTTTCCTAAGAAAGAAAGATTACACGGCTTTATTCTCATGCAACTGATTAATTTGCAGTTAAAAAAATTTTTTTGACCCATGGTTTCTTATTTCTCTTGAGAATAACAATTTCACTGCTCAGAACATGTCATTTTTTACACTCGAGACAACTTGGACCAAAGAATATATACATCCAATAAGACGTAGCAAAAATAAGACAGCAAAAAAAAAAAATACTACTATGGTTCCTCCAAAGCTGCGGTTGTTTCAGCCGTCTTGTCTTCAAGCAAAGGTGTTGTGTTAGCCCTGTCCACAGCAGCAACTGGGTGTTGACTGTCTTCGTTAAATCTGTCTACGCTGCGAAGAAAGATACCTAAACAATGCCACAAAACAAGTAAAGCAGTTTAACAGTCGGCTGATGCTATTGAATTTTGAGTTCACCCAACAACAAATGTGACCAGATCATGGTAGGAGCTAAATCATTTTCACAGCCTGATTCTTGGGATACCAAGCAGAGAAAGTTCCATATATAGACTTATTCTATCCTTTCCAGAATTTTCTAAATCATTTGTATCATTTTACTGTCAGTCGAATATGGGATTTCGAGGACTAAAAACACTAGCTCTAATGATGTTAAATAACAACATTAGCCAATAACGAGAACACTTTGAGATGAACTTGGGTCTTACCATCAAGAATCACATTAACCTAACATAATCATTTTTTTCCTTAGTTCTCTTTTGTTCAATCAACAAGAAAACAAACTAAACACTCACCAATAAACCATATAGCAGATGCAATGAACAGAATCGATGTTAGAAACAGCGCACTTGTCCTCCAGTTTTGGACACGATCCTGCATACAAAGATGTAATTGCTCAAGCGGACAACTCTATGAATAGAAGAGTACTTTATGAACCCAAGCTTAACAGAAGAATTCATTTATTTCAATTACTGATTTAGAAATGGGAGATTTTTGTTATCTAACTTTGCATGTCATACTCATTTTTCATAATCAGCTCGCCTCCAGTAATACTAAACCAAATAAATCATGGGCGTTTCCTGAATTCAGGGCTTCACTCAATTCCAAAGCATCTTATTTAAACACTGCATTTCGACTGCAATTAAAACATATCCAAAGAATAAGGAGAACAAGTGTCCAAGATTAGCCATTCAAGTCTGCATTTACTCAAGTTTTAGAGGCCATATTAGCTACTGACAGCCACAGACACAGCAGCACATATTTGTGCAGTGCTAATAACCCAACTTTAGAAAAGTTGTGGGTTAAGGGAGTTTTTTTAAATAAAATTTTGATAAATAATATTTACCATTTAACAACCATATCGGAAGACAAGTTATACCGGTACAAGTTTAAACTACAAGGACAAACAGACCTGGAAAAGTCCAACCAGAGGAGCAGAAGGTACATCCCCAAAGATGTGGATGGACACGGTAGATATAGCCATAGATAACGGTCTCAAACTTGGATGCACACAATGTAGGCATACAAAATTTACAGGACCCTGCATTAACATGAACAGAATGTTGTAAACAGAATTTGTCTACATTATGAAGAAACTCCAACACTTCAATAGATGATGTGAACAACTATTTCAGGGATAGTACCCAACACATTCTACTATTTTAAAATAAACATGTAGAACTAGCTGATGCTTTTTGCAATAAAGGAACAGAGATTTAGGAGATTTAATTAAAAAAAAAAAAGGGACTAACCGATATCACTGAGAAGTTACAGTAAACCATTTCACTGAAGCGGACAGGATAGGCATACAAGTATCAATAACACCTCAAACTCATTTCAGTAATTGATGGTTGTGCAATGATCAATTGCATTGTACAAATTGATACAACTTAGAACACAGAATAAATACACTAGTGAAATGAAGTCACTTCAGGAGAATTACCTGAGTAGCAAATACTAGCACTTCTCCAATTGCTAAAAATGCCAAGAAAGCATATAGACTCTTAAAACAAAAGGCAGCAAAGCAAAATATCGCCCCAATGAAGGTTACTGCAGAAAGGAGCTGCAAAATCGAAATGGATAATTCATTAGTAAGAACCAAGAATATGCCAACACCAATTTTGAAAATACCTATATTCTAGGCATGCCTAATTCCCAACATGCCAGAGATTCCATTACCAAAGTAATGTACGACAAAATAGAAAGTCCAAGAATCTTTATTTCCTATGGACTTTAGTAATAGCAACACCATTTGCACCTGGAAGAAATAACAGTTTATGAAAATACAATACGCATATTGTGACCAGTTAACTCATTCCATAATGATATTCACTTCTATAATCACGTGTATGATTCCAAAGGAACTAATTGAGTTCTATCACAAGGAACCAAATTATCTTGACATTTTAACTTGTTTTTCTTTTTATAATTGCATATATATATATATATATATATATATAGAGAGAGAGAGAGAGAGAGAGAGAGAGGAGGGGGATACAATATAATTTTCTGGATTGATATTCAGCTCTCTCCAATTCATACTCTCTTCTCATTATAAATGTTATTTTTTTAAACTTAGCAAACTATAGCTGAATTACAGACACGAAAAGAAGAAAGGGTATTCAAATCCTTCATGGTGTTGCTATGACAGCTAGAATACTGCCTCAGTCTCGTGACCCATTATGCACTTGCCGCATTCAAGCAACTGGGAGATACAGATCAACCATAAACATTTGAGGAGATCAGACGAACCACGCATTTGTTATTTGACTGCATTATTATAAAAGTCTAAGTAGTAAAATGAAATGTCCAACAAGGCTATCACTTGGAAGTATGTTTACCTTGAATGCATTTGGAATCGTGGAAGTCATATGATCCAGAAGGAAACCTCCTGCTATAGTACCCAACACACCGGATACAACTGTTACACCTCCAAACATTGTATCTGCATTACTCTGTGATATAAGGTCACTCAATCAATTGTTTTCCAGTATGTTTCTTTCTTTGGAAAATAACTATAGAGAAAAGAACATGTCAAGAATAAGAATGAAGTTATAACATTATATGGTTCTGTTAAAACAAATGTCCATGTGCCATCATAACCTACAAAAGTGCTCAGGGCTTACCATATGATATAAGCCATAACCAGCCTTTGGTCCCCAGTAGGAATACGAACCGATGACAAAATTATATGTGATGTAGCCTGCAAAAAGGCGTTGACAATTAGTACAATATTGCAGCACAACATCATGATGTATCACGTGACATTTTGCTATAACTGTCTCTAGTCATTCCAACTAGATTATCTTCAAAAAGTGGACAAGACAGAAAAGTGATAATCCATTAGAATTATTCTATCATGATGCACAAAACGTAGCAAACTTTAGAATAAAGCAAGGTGAATGGTGTACCTAGAACATTCACAACATAAACCTTTTCTCCCAAAAGGGCTTTCATGTCTCGCAAAAATCTTGTAACTTGGGTTAAATTAGTACTTTCCTTTGACCTGTAACAGAGATAAAACAAAATCATGGAATCGTTTCATATACATCCTAGAACAGAAGTTCTAAACTTTTAGAAACATTTGGTAAGCCCCACAGTTTAAGCACAAGAGAAGTAAACAAACATAGACCAGTAAATCTGTAATAGCCAGGACAAGAAAAACATCCCACCTGGAAGATTGAGAGTTTTGTTTTATGAACTCTCCTGTCAAAGATAGTTCACCACCTTTAACAAATGAAAAAACTAACTCAGAATACAAACCCAGATGAAATAACTATGCTGACAAAGAAATACATGCAAAAAAACACTTGGATAAAGTAGAAATGAAAAGCTGCACTTCCAAACATCATGATTTACAGAACATGCTGACTATAATTTGAAGGTAACTGCTGGACTTGAGTAAAAATATGAAACTGTTCACCTCCTAAAGTCGCTAAAAAGTCCAAACCAACTAAGAAACCCACCAGGTGCAAACTCTCCCAGTAAATGCAAACTTGAGAGAAGAAGAAAATTTTGGTTAATCATCAAAAATTGGTCACCAGAATTTGAAACTAGATGAACACATGACAGCAAATAGAAGATAAATCAAGTTCACGTTTCTTCCCTTGCTTGCAACAGAAAGGTGGAAGCTCTGTTGCGCATGAAAAAGCAACATGACATTGAGTTCACATGGCAGTTACAAGCACACAGTATCCTAGGGGCCTCCTTCCATACCACTGTACAAAAGCACTAGCATATCATGTCTTAAAACTTGATGTAGAATTCTTGGTAAAGACTGCTAAAACAATCAAAAGGAAGCCAGTAAACTAGTGGCGGCAAATAGCTTAAAAGAAGCCATTGAAGGGACAAATTCTCTCTGTCCCCACAAGGATGTGAAGATACTTTCAAGATATCTATCAGCATTCTAATTAGACATCCTTATCAAGTAACTTAAGTTTCTGGTTACAATCTTTGCCAACATAATTCTTTTATACAATCTTAGTTGTTTCAACAGAATTTTTGTGTAAAAAATAAACCAAAATGATTGCAGCTTATTCAATGCTTATGATTTCCATCTGGGAATAAGTAAAGCATGTACCACCATATGGTGTTTATTATAATAGTTCTAACTCACACAAAAGGACAGGTTTATAAAGCAATATGAATTTACTAGCCAAACATATTGCTGCATGCAACACCTTGATTTTCTGAAGCAGCCGTCTCTACAGCGGTCAATGCTTTTGTGGATACAGCTGGAGCAAAACCTGTACCATCACATGTTGAGAATAGCTATAATGGCAATAAGCTTGAGAGTGAAAAACACATCTAACCAGATTTGCACCTTTTAGCTGCAATGGTTTTATCAGAAAACCTAAGACAGCAAAAGGAAGCATCAAAATTGCTTCAATCCAGAATGCATAACGCCAGCTGAGATGATTTCCAACCTACAAGACCAAGAAAAGTTGACTTCATTTCACCTCTAATAAGCAATACAGAGTGTAAGATGTGAATAAACCAATAGTAATCAGGGTATGCACGTCCAAAATTAAAGCTTACCAATCCACCATAGACATAGCCAACTGCTGTACCAACAGGTATGCACATGTAAAATATACCAAGCCAAGCAGTTTTCTGATTTACAAAAAAGTAAATTTAAGATCATAAAAAATGCTAGTAAAACAACTTCCAAGGTTAAATGTACTTAGCTGAAAAACAGAGTAAGTAAAACCTGAGCAGCAGGGGCATTATCATCAATGAAAGGGGCTGCAAGGCTTATAAAAGAAGCTTCACCAACACCGACAAACCTAAGAGAGGAAAAAAACTTCTATTGAAAGAAAAAGAGAGCCAAAAGCCATGAGCAAAAGAGGAGCAGGGTACAGAACACTTCAGTTAGTCTAAGCTTTCAACTTACATGCGACAAATGGAAATTGACCAGAAATCAATGGAAAATCCACAACCAGCAACAGCAATTGTCCAGACAGATAAACCAACTCCAATAAGTCTAAATGGATTAACGCTGCAAGTTCATAAATAAACAAGAAAGGACAAAGAAGAAAACAATGAGAGGCAATTTCAAACTTTTAACATGTCGGAATGGTAAACTTTTATGCTTTTACTCAATGCTGCTCAGTCAAATGGAAAATAAGACAAGAAACAATTCTTCACGTGAGTATTCTCCAACTTGATATAGCTGGAACTAGATATTTCCAAAACCAAAATTGGATTGCTCTTTAATTTTTATTAGCATCTATGCTCAGTCAGATGGACACAAACAAAAAGCGACAAAAACATAGAGCCTAAAGATGATAACTAAAGTTGCCATTAGGCAAGTGCAAACTAAATAACTGAAACTTATACTATGATGTTCCAGGAAATTACCAAGGTTAAGCAAATAAAAAACAAAGGCATATGATGACATTTAGCAAAAGTTTACATATTACATGAAAACTAGAAATCTTTTTCCCTTTTCCTGGAGCAATGTTCCTCAAATAAAGCCAGTTAACTTAAATTTTACAACACTAATTACAGTTCATTGACAAAGTTGATACTTCGTCCAGTAATCACTATAGATTCTATCTAAAGGTTTATCTGAAAAAGATTCAGAAGCCAGAAATTATTCCATCAAGAATCATTTTTACTCAACTATAATTTTGCATTTATGGCTTTCTTTTCCCATATCAGAAATATCTTAAGCAGTTTCAAAGGCCAAATAATAGCTAGGCTCCTTCTAATGAAAGGATAGAAAGAGAAGTTCATAATATCAGGACCACAGTGGACTGAGAAGTGATGCATCTTCACGATACCTCTTGGTTAAGGATGCAAATATTGGAGATGCCACAAGGAGCCCAACCATGAAAGCTGATGATAAAACACCATCCTGAAAGTTGTTCAAGTTGAAATCACCCCTGCATTTTATAAGATACTTAGAATAAATCAAACTATTTAAGAATCAACTGCGAAGGTTTGATGACATTATGGGCGTTTAATGTAAAGAAAATCTAAGGGACTATCAGCAAACCCAAGACTAGTCCTGGGCAAATTCCACAGAGGGGTGTCTCCCTTATACCACCCCACTATAACCATACACCTAATGCTCCCCTTTTAAGGTGCTCCTTTCCAACTGCAGTGTATACCTCCCAAAATAAATGTGCTTTTTATTCTATCTAATTAATGCTATGCGGTATAAATAATTTATAATGGAGCCTTTGCACCTTAAGGTTATCCCTAGCAGTGGAATTGAGTGAAAGAGTGACAAATGACAATGACAGTAAACAACAATTCACAAACTAACCACATGCTGAACATGATTTATCTCGTCTGTGTTGTAGTTTAAAAAGAAGTAGAGTCAAATGCTTACTGAATTCCACTACCAGCTGAACATTTACCACTTTTTGTGCAAGTTCTGCTACTTCCATTCACACCATTACTTGCTATAGCTCCACGATCCAAGTAATTTAACATGTTAATCACAGAAAATATCACAAGCAACCTGCAAAACACTAACAGCTTCCAATTAAGACCATTATCAAGTAAGTTGCTTATGCAATAAAGAAGATCTCTCAACATTTTACAAATTGTTAGGAACCACTTCTGCGTACGTAAGCCCATTTAAAACTAATCGCAGCTCCAGAGTAGAATATTACTCTGCTTCAAGTTATTAAAACTAGAACCCATTAGTACTGTATTCCCATCCCTCAAAGGACTAAAAACAAAACCACAATCAAAAGATCGCAGTCAAAACCAGAATCCTTTATGTCGTTTAAAGTCAGATATCATCAAATATGCAAGCAATCCCCCATAATTGAATCTTTTAGAATAAAATGGCTTGCTTCTAAAACACTTTGCCAGCTAATTTAAGGTAAAAATGTTTCTTGATGAGTCAAAAGCTAAGCAGACGAACAGCCCATCAAAATTTTTGTCAAATTTCCTCCAAAAAGGAAAACTGAAAGATAGAAAATGTGAGGGAAAAAAAATCACTAATTACTCACAGACCCATTTGGCAAAAGATTGCACATCTCAGTTTCCCTTGGCACTTACTTTCAATTCCTTAGCGATCCACAAGAGAAAGGGGAACAAAGAAAGAAAAAACAAAGGAACAAAGACAAAAAAGGTATCTTTGGAGCACTTTAGCAATTAAGAATAACTTTCAAGAAAAGCAAAAAAGTACCTCATGGGAGTAAACCATGATGGTTTGGGAGGTGAAGATGGAGTCATTGGAGCTATGGCCGTTGTCGCAGTAGCGGAAACCTCAATAGCAGTTGAAGGATTTGGATTCAATGCTGGGTCAGATACTTGCAGTGGCTTTGGCTCTTCGTCTTTATTTTTGTCTTCTCCCATCAAAGACGAGAAATTCTTTAAGGTAAATAATTAAATACTAACAAGGAGTATATAATTTTCCTTTTGACGTAGACGTAATAATTAAGGGAGGTTTGACTGGTTGTTTGGTTGGAAGCTGGAAGAGATATAAATATGATGTGGTCTCTCCTCCAATAAGTCTCCGTCTCAGCCACCCACAGCCACAGCCACAGCCCAGCTTCCCCTGCTTTCCCTTCTTTTTCACCGCTCTGCGTGGCCCTTTTTTTCTTTTTTGGGTTGGAAATTTGCTTTGCTAAATGCTTATTGGTGAATGAGGATTTATCGTTCGTTAAGATTTGGATTCGGTTTTTCCAAAGTCAAAACCTTGAGGAAGTAAGAGCAGAGTTCCCGGGTGGTTGGGATATGAATATCTACTTGATTGGATTATGTGGTGATTATTTGTATTGAGAGGAATTATCTGCTCTTTTTTTTTTTTTTTTACCTTCCATTAATTTTTTTTTTTTGGCATTAACATATACAGCTAAAAGTTTCATCTTTTGAAAGATTCCAATTACATCCTTAATGGTAATTTTTTTTTTTAACAATGGTAATGTAAAGTTAAGTAGTTTCAACCAATTTCAAAAAAAAAAAAAAAACTCCATGCTGCATTGAATACATGAGGATTACACAGTGCATATATGGACATAAAACCTTTAAATACCTGACAATTAATCTTAATTTGAAGAAAAATTATTCAAAGCGTCTCTTATATTTTACCAAATAAATTTTTTTATCATTCACTTTAAAATGTTAAAACTTTACCTCCCTTACAAAATCACTAGAATTTTGACCCATACTATGCACGGGTTTATATTTAAAATAATAATAATAATAATTAATTGTTTGCAATAGTTATACAAAAAATAAGTTAAATAATAATTGTAAATGATAACATTACATCAACAAATATGAGTTTGAATATGTAATTTAATTGGATTCAAATGTGTTTATAATTCAACATCCAAATTAAAAAGTTAATATTTGAAGGAAAAAAAACTTTTATAACTTCCAGTTTAGTTTTAAACTGTTAAAATATACTTATTTTTTTATCCTTCAAATTGAAAGATATCACTCGAAGCAAAAGGGAAAGAATAACCAATGAATAGTAATTTTTAGAATATATTTAATTTTACCTCTCATAATATGAAACTATATAAAATCAAGAATAATCACAATAGTTGTAATAATTGGCATCTGGAAATGCAAATGAAAAACTGAAAATATTTTGTAATACGTTCAACAATTACAAAAAAAAAAGAAAAAGATTTAGTCATTTTTTTAAAAATGACATAGTAGTGTTACATATTTACATTGAAGAAAATAACAAAAATATACAAAATAATCAATAATGCTTAAGACTATTCTTAGTAGTTGGGTTTTACACGCTTATTTAAATCTCATTAGAGTAAAATTTAGATTAAATATATATAAATTGAGTATATATAGTTTACGGATAAATGCATTATATATTTCTCTTAAACTATATTGTTATTTTTTTAAAATTTTTGGTAGGACTGATGTTGTTGTAATTATTATTATTATTATTATTATTATTTATCAAAAATAAAGATTTTAAATAATAATTTTCATTTTCAAGTGCCAGTAGGACTTTGTTATTAATTTAGTGATTTCATAATTTAATGTTTAGGATTAGTACAACTATTGATTTTTTAAATCCATGACCATTGAATATTATTTTTTTAAATATAATTTATACTTTCGTTAGGATTATTATGCTAAGCAAAATATTATTATTTGCTCTTCTAACTTTTAATAGGAGATATGATGTTTTATTTTAATTTACCTTCCTATGAATAAACTTTATCCAAATTCCTACATTTATGGTGCCACCTCTTACATTTCAAATTCAAAAGATATGAATGGATATTTGATAATTTAAAAAAATACAAAACTCTGTAAACAAAAGAATAGAAAGTTTGAAACTTTATAATTTAACCATTCTAAAAATATGATTTGCAATACATATATGATAGATGATAGCTAATTGTGTGTGAGTAAGAGTGGAGATAATGCTGATAAGGTAGTTGTATGTGAGTAGGAGTGAAGATAGTGCTGATAAGGATGACTCATAAGATATTTAATGAATTCAATTAAATAGAAATTTCTAGAAAAAAGGATTGAAATTTTCCTGACTCCTAAGCCCTCCAAGAAAACCTTGCCTGCAATACATACATGATAGATAGATTTTTTAATCTAAAAATCATTATGTGACCCGCATGTAGTTATTTTTTTATGGTAATGGTCAAATTCCACTTTTTTTTAAGTGACAAGCCAAATATGAATATGGATTGAGTCAGATTCTACTCTCCTTTTCCCCCCCTTTTTCGGTTAGATTCCAAGACTTCATGCTACTACTAATTAATGCTCAAACTACAGTCAATCATCAGCATACTCAAATTCTTCAGCCTGCAATGTTAGCTTTTTAAAATATGAACATGTGTCCAAAGAAGTCTAGTACCCATTTGTACTACTATCTTGTACAACATTTTGCTCATCAACATCTTCAAAATTTACTGGATAGCCATTCTCAGTGTCTAGTCTGCAGTATGAAACCCCGTCAGCCGATTGATCTTCAGATTCATGGTGCTTATCGTGGTCTGCCAGATAAACTGTTCCCCCAGATGCTATCTGCGAGGAATCTCCATCCATCTGTTTCACTTCAAGGGATACTGTGCCTTCTTGCAAGTTCGACCCATTGATTGTTCGAGCCTCAACCAGGTCCACTACTCTTATCTAATTGCAAACAATTATGTCCAACATTCAGGCAACTTTGTAGTACTTTTAAAGCATAAATTAGTACAGACACTCGGCAAGAAAAAGGTTTTTGGACACACACACACACAGAGTTCAAAACATCTCCTTTTTTGGTTGTGAGCTATCCTAATTCACGCAAAGCATATGCATCATCCCAAGGCTTGTGACACCACAACTAGTTCGCCCTAAGGCATTTGCTTCTGTCAATCTATACAGTAAGTATATACATACGTGGTGCAGAAAAGTTTGTTATAGACCTGTCACACTCCTCAAGTCCATCAGAAGCATATTCTGAACTTACAGGAACATCAGTGCTGGGGACAGTTTCTAGACGATCATACAAAGCAGAGCACAAAAAGGTATATATGCTGCATTCATGCTGATTAGAATATCCCATGTTACAGACATGTAAAACACCAGAGAAGCCTAGTGTGCCATGAGCATTGTGTTTAAGTACCTGCAATGGCTTCATGACATCAGTATCTTGTTCACCAGTTTTATCACGTGTATCCTGAGCTTGTATCTCCATGGAATCTCGAACAAGTCGACTCAGAAAGGTTATATCGTCCGACATAACACCAAACCCTTTTAACAACTTGGAACCAAGCTGCAAACTTGTCTGCAGGCAGAAAGGCCAAATGATTAGAAGGCTTAATAATAGTAAGACCGACAAGAACAAAGATTCAATGAATAATACCTCTGCATTCTCAAGAATAGCATCTGTTGCACCAGCTTTCTTCAGATCTAGCAGATGCATCATATCCTGTGCACGGGCATATATTGGAACCTAAAGAGTTTGATGACAAGATTTCCAAAGTGAGAAATACCTTCTAACCTTCACCAGCGGCAATTAGGGTAATTTCAGAAGCTGCCTTGTAGAAATCTAATGCTGTTTCTTGAATTCATCAAAGATTACTACAGGAGGATTCAATTAGCAGGTTGGAAGTATGATTGGAACTCTAGCGATAGTCATTGAGAGAAATAATTTTTTCATGTGCAGGCTTAACATACTTGCGGATAAAAATTCTGTATAAACAAACACTTCTTTTTTTTTTTTTGTGGTTTTGTGTTGGGGGGTTTGGGTGGATTGTCGGAGAGGAGACGATCACTACAAATAAAACATTACCGCAGGAAATGCCAACCGAATCCTCTGCACGGCCTCAATTGTCCTTTCCTTCCCAGTGTCCATAACCATGACTGCTTTCGGTGAAGAGATACCAGCAGATTGCAGAACTGCAGGACGTGATCCATCTCCATATAAAACTGGGAATCCAAGCTTTCTAGAAGCCTGTTAAGATGGCCATTTAGAGCAGCTACGAGGCTTTACCCTTTATTTCACGAGTCAACTCAAGATGTATCATGACATGAGAAAACTCTCAAAGCAGATGCCAAAACAATTTAACAAACGTGGAACACAAGGCAAAAGTGCATGGAGCACGTATATCATAAAACCAGAAAAAGATAGGAAAAGCCCAAAGTAAATTAAAGAACGGAAAGTGCTCCAATGGGTACATAAAAAATCTAAAAAAAAAATTGAAAAAAAAAAAAAAAACCGCGGCCTGAACAGGGTTCTGTAAAAATGAAACCAAGGAAACCCAAGATAGAAGAAGAGAATTATCTAATGCAACTAACTACATATCACTTAGAATCTTTACAAAGCAATTTTACAAGGTACCTAATATACCACAAAGCATTTTTCCAGGTCCCTTGTTTAGCAAGATGAATATTTGAAAAGGGAAAGGAAGAATTTTTTATCGTCACTGCTCAAGCCTTTAGCTTCACTTACCTTTACAACAGATGGATTCAGATCAAAAGCCACGTAGGGCCATCCAACACCTACAGTATCATCATCTAGTCCAAAAACCAGTGGTGTGGACAAAAAATTTGCAAGAACCTGGACAACAGACAACCTGAATAAGTGGAACTTTCAGTTAACAGATTCCTACTTATGATCGAGTAGACGTACCTGTCCCATCTGCCCAAATCCAACGATGACAATTGGCTCGCTTGCATCGAAGTTTACTGTGTCATCAGTTTTCTGGAATGATATTTAAATAGGTAAAGAAGAGAGTCAACATAACCTATCTACATTTTGAAGAATTTTGTCAGAAGCATCAAAACACTTCAAACTTTTGAAGTTATGAGAAAAGTGTTGCTAGGAATAAGAATATCAAAACATCTAAACTCTTATGCTTTTATTTGAACATGCTTTCTTAAGCATTAATAGCACCTTTCAGATAGTTGCTTTAAATTGTTTAGCAATTTAGACGTCATTTGCTAAGTCAGAAGAACGAGATTATTCTGTGGAAACAAGCTAAGTAACAAACAAACAAACAAAAAAATATTGGCTGCAGTGGTAAGATTGCTCAATATGTAGGCCTTATGAACAGAGAATGATTTCATATCTCCAACCGCCTAAGTCCTTCTTCAGCCCTCTGGCAGAAGGGGTGGCAGTACAGCCATTTTTTTACAATGTTTACCTTTTTACTTCTACTGAAAATCATCAGATGATACTATGCTAGATTCCAGGCTTCAGATCCACTATGTGTGTATTAAGATTGAGACTGATGAAACTAACTTACATCTTGCTCCTCAAACTTCTTCCCAATAACATCACCAGCCTTTCGTCCAATTTCATTTAGCAAAGGAGTCAATGCCATCGACAGCACAACAACAATGATAAGTAACTTGTTCAGTTCAAGGGGCAGCACTCCAAGCCTAGAAGCAGGTATAGACTTACATTAACGCTAAATACACAGGGAGCATATCAGTCAAAATTGAGAGTTGCTCCGTGTACTAACCTGTTTGCAAGAGAAAACACCACAAATGCAAATTCACCTCCCTGGGAAAGAAGCAACCCTATCCTTATGCTCTCCTGGAGGGAAAGTCCAACACGTGGACCTATTGCTGCTATTATAAGAGTTTTTATAGCAATCAAACCCCCCAAGAGTGAAAGTACATTTGGCCATTCTCGGAAAAGGAGCTGCCAAAAATAAAGATGCATGTGAAAATTTTCCGTGTAAAAAATGAAATAAAGTATCCGAACTTAAAAACAGCAGAGAGTACTATGCAAATTAAAAAAATGATCTAAGTGATTTTTCACTTACTGAGGTATTTATGCAGTTTATCTAACTCACAAGCATTCAGCAACACATAAATAAGTAAATCAACATTTGAAGTGCCTAATAAAAGCACATGCCATTTACCAGCAAGAGAATTGACCCTCATAATTTTAGAAAGATACGAATACCTCCATGTCAATAGAAGTCCCAGTGGTCACAAAAAACAACCCCAGAAGTAAGCCTCTGAATGGCCTAATATCAGCTTCAATCTGTGTACGGAAATTTGTTTCTGCTAATATGGCTCCAGCAAGGAATGCTCCAAGCTGCAAGGTTTATCCTTATCAAGAATTGGATTAACCACCATAGTAAATGCTATCAATGTCTTGCATTTATTTTCAGACTATTTCTAACCGTGTCACTAAAGCCCAATTTTTGGGTTGAAAGTGATGTCCCAGCAACAGTTAGGAGACAGAGGGCCACAAAAGCTTCTGAGCTTCTTGTTTCAGCAACAACCTGATATCAATTAACAAGCATTGGTTTGTAAAATAAAAACTAAAAATTTTAGATTGATTTTAAGATCTGATTGAGCTGCAAATTAACAGACCTCAAAAACTCGCCGCAAAATGTATTTTCCTCCTAGAGAAAGCAAACCTAGTCCACCTAAAGCCTTTAGACTTTCTTTAGCTAGCATTGGCCAAATACTTTCTTCTGCCAAATTCTGCAGGAAAGTTTTGAGTGTGAAAAATAAAGGGCAGAAGAATGAGTTTCATAAGCAATAAAAGGAGGGAAAGGATATTATGTATGACATGTCATCAAATGTCCAGACTCAAAGGGGCAAATGAAAAAGTAAACTAAGTCCATTTATCCACACGAAACAGATAGGTCAAAGAAGAAAGGATTCTGAAGTGCATGTAACAAAAACAGTGCTTTAATCTAGTTACTTATTTTGTTTACAGAAATATCCCCTAGAGATTTAAAAGCAAAGGATTTGAAATGCTTCTCCATCCTTACCCGAGGATAAGAAAAATACTTTCCAATGAAACACTGCATGCAAGCCAAACAAAAATAATTCCTTATAAAAAGGCCACAAATCTGCTTGTGTCCATTAGACTTGTCAAAGAATAGGTAATCAACAGTTCTATTTTCATGCAATCATGTCTCTTAGTTACATGCAATCATTTGGGTCAGGACATGAAAACCCAAGAGCAAGAACAAATTCCATCTAAATGCAGCCACATTAGCTCAGGCAATAGAAAGGGAGATGGAATCCTTCTCTGCTTGCTGTCAAACCCACGAATTTTTTCAGTGAAACCATTAGCCTTTGACAGCGTTGTTTATACAAATCCTAGACACTTAACAAAAGCCCAAAACGGAAAGCAAAGATCAGTTACAGAAAAGGCTAGGAATCTCATTTTGACTTCAGGTTCTGTTATAGAGTCACTATCACTTGTAACAATAATTGTGCAAATCAACTGAAGTCAAGAGGATAAAGGACTAGACTAAAGTCAAAAGCAATTAGAACACAAATAAAATAACACTAAATGATATATCCACCAAATAGCACTGAACGTTTGTAATCATATACACACAGTTGCTCTTTCTCTAATTGGATAGGTTCTCCACCATCACTTAAATAACTTCAGGAAATTCATTCAATTCAATATGTGCCTCAGATGGATATGATACAACCTGTTCCTTTCCTACAAGACCATTGAATAGAATATCGTAATTCTTGGTGACTATCTCCAAGCACATTGCACCATGAAAGAAGCATAATTCTAAGCACTCATAATTCTTTCACAGCTATCGATTTCAAATCAATGACAAATGAATTCCTCCACCTAGTTAATCTGACTTGCTTGATCTGATATTATGGTCACCGAACAATCAGACTATACCATTACTATGTAGCATACTAGCCAAAATTTCTAGTACTAGCCAAAATTTCTTCTAAGCACAAGAAAAAAAAAAGTCAAATCATTAAGGTTGATACTTTTTGTTCATGTCTATTAGCTAAACGCTTAATTTTTATGTGCATGGCGTTCTTTAATTTTCCTCATAAGATACCATAAGTTTGTTTGACATGACAGAAAGTTTGATGGAAATACATATTGGCCTAGGTCCATAATTCAATTTGGGATATCCGTTCTGACAAGTGAAGATGAAAACTTGCTGACTATAAAGTAGCTTATCGCACAATATGAGATCCTTGGACATGGGGTGGAGCAACAGACTATGAAATACAAGTATGTCTAGCTGGTCCCACAACAAGGTGAAAATTTTACCTTATTGACCAAATATAAGGACATGAAATTTACATCAATAGATAATTTTGAGAATCTAAGTCATCTACTGGCAAAGAAATTACTGGCAAATCAGCTTCTGTTTGAACAAAAGAAATATGTACAGCATGGTTTACATTTCTACAAGACAAAAGCAAATTAAGTTTCACTTGAGTTAAAGGACATTAAATATCAAGATTGACATATTTGGTGGGAAGCATAACAAAGATGCTAAAATCTTGATTTATAAGTTTAAACAACTGGCACGACAAGAACAAAAAGTGAAAACCATTAAAACCATTAGGCTACCTGACTTTCCAACACTGGTAGGATGACTAAGAGAGGGACAACTGCTATGTCCTGCAAACACCAAGCAGTACGAATCCATAAAGGTAATTGATATGACACTTGTGATTGACTTTGCATGATTGGCCCTAGTCAATTCAGAAAAGAAAATAAAACATGAAGACACAAATGTTACACAAACTACATAGACATCCTAAAATGCACCAGAGAAAAAAAAAATGAAGAAGAGCAAATAAAACCTGAAGGAGAAGTATCCCCAGAGTTGCTGAACCAAATCTAGTTGGAAGCTCACCCTTCTCTGCAAGAAGCTACAGTGATTGCTAACAAGTAAGCATAAAAGCATTTATTCTCAAAGAATAAGTTATATTGAAAAAAAAATTGTCTTATGAGAAACAGAAATCCCATGAAAACAAAATGAGATAGGAAAGAAATGAAGAAGCATCAAAGAAAGACTCAAAATAGAAATGGCACCACAGAATAATTTAGCGAGTGAGTTCACTGAAATGGCTGTCTAAAGCAGGAAATATGGACCTGAAATTGCTAGATCAGAGTTTTTAACAAACGAAATTGACCATGAGGAAAGAAGTCATTTTATAATTTATACTGTATTCAGATAAGATCACTACAACAAGGTCAATCTTCATGTCACAGAAAGTAAGACTTCCCAACTGCACAAGATGCACTCACAAACTCATTCAAGCATGCCACAAACAAAATATCATTTTTAGAAATGTAGAATACTTTATCTCCAAAACATCCATCAGGACACAACACATTCAGATTCTCAGACAAGACACACTTTTCACGCTGTATGAATTTGTATCATTATTAAGTCCCTTCTTTTAATACATTTTGTAAAGTTCATTACTATAAAAATGAGACCACAGTTTTTTTTCTTTAAATCACACATAATGGAAATTGAGAATAACTGCTGCAGTGGCAAATGATTATTTTATCAACCAAGTGTCGAACAATACACATCAGATACTTCCAAACAGAGAAATATTCTTAGTTTCAAGTATCTCATTTCAATAGCAAATAGATAGTTGGCTACATTGTGTTGAGTTGAGAAATCACTACGAAAGTGGTTAGACTAATCAGTATGAATGTACATTATCCTTTAGATGTTCATTAAATGGAATCTTTCTGGAAAACAACTATGTGAAATTCAGATATGTCTAATACCTGTAAAACAAAAGCTGAAGAAGACAATGATAGAGCAGCACCAATTACCACAGCCTCGTCCACACTTCTGATATTTACCTAAATGGTCTCACACCAGTTAACAAGACATCAACAAGACAAAACAGGTAAACTATAAGAATGACAAAGAGACCAAACAAGGGAGGGTTCTATAGTCATAATTACATGACTAGTCAGATTCTCAATATGTGGTTGAGCCGAACAAGTCTATGGATAAAAGTCTTTAAACCACATAGAAGTTTAGCACAAGCAAAATCAAATCATAATAATGCTCGATTTGTTTATTAACCGTTTGTCGCCAGGCTAACTGGTCAAGAGGTGACATCTAGAGCTAAACATAGAAATATAGAAGTATTTAACAACAACATTTTACCCTTTGGAAACTAGGATATGCTAAGCCGAAATAAATACTTTTCATTTTGCCTGTCAAAGAATGCGCACTATGTCATGTCAAAATGGTAACTCTGTGACTGGTTTTCTGAAAAATTAAATACGAATAAGAATGTGAAGGTTTAAAAAAAAAATAGAAAAGGGGAAAAAATGCATGAGGCCATATTACTTTTGATTATGTATAGGAAGGTTCAAGTATTGTTGTTAGGAGGAGTAGGCCCAACTACGAGACAAGATAAAAGAGATACTCAGAGGAAAGATTCTCACCAAATCAGGCCTTGAGTGAAAAAGGAACTCCAGAATCCTTGTTCCTATAGCACCATTAGGTGGAAGCTCAAATGCCGTGAAAGCAAGAGTGCTCAGTACAACCTTCAATGGAACAAAATCGAGTGGATAACAATCTAAGCAACTAGAGCAAAGATGATCAAGATCTCTTTGATTACAAAATTATATTCCTAGCCATGAATATACTTTATTCTAGATAGCAACATAAATGTGAGGAAACTTCTCAAATTGCTTGAAGCTAAAGTCTAGAGGGTTATTTACTCAAAAACTGCCTTTTTTAGTGGACATTCTACAAAAAGATACTGTTACTTTCAATGGATGCCAAGAATACAGTGATAAACTTTAAAGTCCATTTCCAATCTCCAAAAGATTTGCACCTCCCCAGAAACAAAGGACAGTCTATGGTTGGGTTTCTCTACTAAGAAAAATTCCCAAATGACTAGCAACGGAAATACAGGGTTTTTGCAGTTCCATCCATCAACACCCTTCCCCCAGCAATGAACTTTCCTAGCTCTTCAAGGTGACCAAGATAATCAAAAAGGCAAGTATTCCTGGGAAATTTGATACTTCTTACAGTGCTGGTCTGGGAAAGCAGATTTAGCAAATATATCTTCAGATTCTGTGGAGAGTATGCAGTGAAAAGCAAGGCTATTGGAAATTGGAGAGGCAAAGACTAGCAAAGTTAAAGCCAGCGGTGCTTACAAGTTAGACAGTGCTAGCAGAGTGACAGTCAAGAGCATCATTGGAAGGTAAAAGAGCATGAGACTAAATAAATGAAATCAACATCAAATGACTCTACTTTTGAAAAACAATTAAAACCAATACTTTTTTATTGATTTCCAATAAAAAGGGCAATGTTCAAGTAAATAGCCACTAGTGTAGATTTACAAATACTCAGAGAACTTCTTCCCATCATAAATTGTATAGCAATCTACTTATTTTAAGCCATTAGGCGTAAGTTTCATCAGCAATATACCTGAGTCAGTCCCATGCCAAAAGCAAATTTAGCCAGAGCTTTTAGGCGTGCAAGTGAAAGCTCCAAGCCCATCTCAAACAGCTGCAAACAAGCATCTATTAGCAAAAATCAAAAGGGACCTCAATAAGTAATAATACAAATACAATTTAAGCTATGCAGTCCTTAGTTAAGCAATGACTTTAAGGATTACAGAAGTTTTCTTAAAATTTCACCTATCCAAATCAGCCCAAACCAGAAAGCAGATTTTATGATCATAGACAACCAGATTTTCCGTTTTCTAGGACTCCCTATTTACTACACAATCTGAACACATGATAAATTTCATAGAGTCTGTCCTGATCAAAAATAAAAAATTTTAGGCATATGCACTTCAAAGTTGATGTCACTCTGGGCCGATGTTGCTTATTGCTTTGGATTGTGGAGGAACCCCACCTCCAAAAGTATCGACTGTTCTCTCTTATTTAAGACATAAATAAGTAGCCATCAAACTTTGCTGCTCATCTTTCCCACCCTATCTTCTTAAAATAAGTCCCATTCAGAAAACCTGCAGCTAGTTTACATCCAGTCTACCCACCTTCCAATGTACATGCAGGATGATACACAAAAAATACCATTCAAACCCCCATTGCAGATTCCCATGAAAGCATCCTCCATAAAAACCATCTACATTCACTTAACAGTTTGAAAAATACCAAAGATTTGTCACTTTCAGACACCCTAATTTTTCTCATATATATTATATCTTTTCCTAACTGTAAGAATTTTAATGGTTAAACACTACATGCCATGAGAATCAGAACAAAGCCAAGCAAAATACCCATCAAGATGATGTCAGACAATGATCATGCTAAAATTTTACTCTTGTAAACATTATCTAAACTTGTGCGGATAACTACTATGAAACATAAACACTAATGCCTTAAAGCACATAAAAAAGTAAGAGTGAGGACAAGAAAACTGCAAAAAATTTTGTCGACATTCACCTATTTTTACCCACTTTGAAAGACAAAAATGAAGTTACTTCAAGGCCAAAAAATGAATGACTGAAATGGAAATTGTGGGGTGAGAAAGCATCACGCTTACCAAGAATAGAATCCCCCATTCTGAAAGAATCTTAACATCTGTAAGATTCCTAATTAATCCAAGTTGATTAAGCACCACTCCAGCAAAGAAAAAACCAAGTATCTGCAATCACAAGGTAAATTAGTGCTGCCTGCTATCAGAGAGATTCGCTGCTATAAGTTGCAAGATCCTCAACTTATTACTATCTAAAGTAATTGTGAGCACCTTCAAATGTGTGATCTTACTATACATGACAAGAAGGCAGCACATAGCAGAAAGTTGACTGAACATTCTCAACTAAATTTGAGTGTATGGTAAATAAGAGGGGTGCAAACATCTCAAGGAATGCAAGACATAATGCAGATGTGGCTAGTAACAGTTTCATTGATTCACATTTCACATTAAAGTAGATTTGAATGCACGAATTAGTGACAAAAAGGAAAGGTAAGGAAACATCCTAATTTCTTAGTAATCTTCAGATTCATGCATCAGAATTAGGTTATAAAGCACTATAGGCATAACACAAGAGGACCAAGGGACCAGAGCTGCACACTGCGATCTATTAATGCACAGGCACATACAAAAGGATATCCATAACAAATATGGCTAGACAAGTAGCGCTTATGCTTGTGTTAAGTAATAAAACTTGTAGCATCGTTGAACTGGCAGAACATCAAGACTTCTCAACCAATATCTGAAAGTGACATGCAATTTGCAACAATCTATAACTCTCTATGTTTTAGAAGTGTCAAGCATACAAAATTTAACAGCTTTTTAGAAACAATTGAACAAGTAATATGATTCTTGGGACTTGGAGATTGATATACTAAGCAAAAAAGACAGAGACAGTAAGATGTGAAAAAGTTCGCTCCCAGGAGAATCGCTGGTTCAGCTTCAGTATTTTCTCACCAAAGGTTACTTTTTTTTTCAATAGATTTTTTTTCCCAAATCCACTTTTGCAAAGCATTAAACAGAAAACACAGTATGAAAGTATTTGAAACGATCACCAACAAATACAAAAACGTTTTTAAGATAAAAGGAACCATAAGTCACTAAAAGCTAAAGCAAAAACCACTGCTAGAACTTCTACTGCCTCTTTTGCTGGTAAAGGCTTCAAAGACATGAAATCCTAGATGGAGTAACATACTTTGAATCAAATATGTAACTAAAGTCAAAATAAGGATTTTGGCATCAGAGATGCATTCTCTGTTCTTGTGCATCAAAAGTTCTGGGCTGAAGCAAATTTAATTAGAAAATTTCAAATTATCCAAAGTTAGCTTACAGGGCTGGCTTTGATGGTTTTGAAGGCAGGAACAACCAATACAATTACAACTAACAACGTCAATGCGTCTGATCCTAAGTCATTGATGACATCAACAGCACTGGAGACATCAACTACCGCAGATAAACAGAATCTATTCTCCTTCTGAGTCTGTCTACCATGGAAGCAGGATCTTTTTCCATCAGCGTTCTGGATAGATAGCCAAGGCGTGCCTTTAAAGACAATTTGTGAGAAACAACCTGGATAATTTATCCTGGTATACGGCAAGACTGATGGCAAGTGTGCTGGCCAATTATAAGCACATGAAACATAATATTGATAGATATGCGTGTGAGAAGCAGCTCTGCCAAAGCTTCTTCGAGCTATAATGTCATATCCCTGTATGTGAGCATAGCAAATGAACAAATATGCATTAGAAACAATTTCATTCCTTCTTTGAGAAGCATCAAATTATTACACCTACTTAGTACTCCCAAATTGTTTACAACAAAATCTCCATTTTCTAATGGTGCAAATCCATGCAAAACAGAAAAGACAAAAATGTATTAATCAGATCCAGTACAAATCCCTTTTGTTTTCTCCTTTACCTGTCATCATAAGCATAAAAGATTATTCTTGCTACTTAGCTGACCTTTGATATAAAACAGACTAGAAGAATTCACATAAAAATGATTGGTAGTGTTAGCTCCAAGAGCCCAACAGTATGACAGTTCTCACATACCAATTTCCACTCAATTTACGTATGCAGTATACCTGGGCATACGTCATATGAAGATAGGTTCATGGGATCGTGGGAAGTGACCATATCTATCAATGCTAAAATATAACAATAAAATCTGATACCACACAGCAATTGGGACTCTTTTTGGGTTCTTCTATGAGTACAGAAGTCATCTTAAGTTGTTAGATTAAAAGAAAAATCCAGTTCTATCAAATGCTCAACAAAATTGGCCTCAATGATTATCCACTTTCAAAGGTAGAGGAACTCGAGAAAATTAGCTCCTATTCTCAATTAACTACACATTCATTTAAAAAAATGGGCATTTATCAACTGTAGATAATCTAACATGCATAGATTAAGCAGCTATGACAAGTAAACAGCTATGAGCGTCCTTGTATCTGTCCTTGACTACTATGACAAGTAAACAGCCGAACTTTGTAAGAATCTCTCAGAGATTGAGAAATTGCTCCTTAATCCATTAACAACACCAAGCCTGTATATTAACGGCATATACAAAATTTTCTTGGAAAAAGATTTCCTCTGACTTCAACAGTGATATCTACCTTCAGCATAAAAAGTTTCCTAATCCTTTAGACAGTTCAGAAATAAAAAGCTCACCCCAGATCATCCTCAATGTTATCGACCCTTGAAACCAAATTCCCACCCCTGGCTCCTCCCTCCAAATATTATCATGGGGCAGAGAGAAAGGCCATCACCACAATCCCAATCGTCTCCCTTTATGCCACCAATAGCACCAACACCACCTTTATTTATTACTCATTTTGCACCAACTGTTGCGACAACCAAAAGAACTGTATAACCATTGCCCAACACATAGCCGGAAGAAATATTCAAATTCTAGTCCAAGTTCCAATAAGCACCAAATAATGCGTTCTGGCCACTACCCCAAGCGGAGCCTAGACATAGATAATATAAATGCTGCACGGACTATAATATAAATGCTTAACAAACCAGAAAAAGTGACGAACGGCAGAGACAGAGAAGTAATATATCTATAATTCTATATGACCATGCCGGGGTATCAAGAGCACCATCTTATATTGGTAACAATTAACTGTCTGGGACATTTTATTAGGACCCAAGATGTGGCTGGTGAGGCTCTCATTCGTTTCCTTCATAGCTAATCCAGCCTGCTAAGGACAGTTTAGTATCACGCAAGGTTGGGAATTATTCGTGGACTTAGCCATTCTTCATTTTAAGTTTGAACAAAAAGAGTAGTTTCCCTTTCTTGAATTCTTCCAAGAAACATCAAAAGATTAGAACTTTACGCAAACAGTAGAAGAAAAATATATCTAAAAGTAACTAACTTGGGAAAACTAAGGAGTGGTTGAGTCGTTACCTTGGAACAGTGATGGTAAGATATCATGGAACCCAACATGATAGCTGCTATCTTTTGTCAGAAACCATTCATGAAACCAGTGCAAATGCCTCCCAGAGATATCCCAGAGAAACGAAGGAAGGAAACGAGATGAAGATAAGTACTAGGATTCTAGCATTTGGGTTCTGTGAGTCTTCCAACTCTGATGGAGGACAATACTTACAGGATAATACCTGAGAGTATAACTTTAATTTACGTTGTAGCAGTAATACTACTCGTGAAAAGGAAGAGGAAGTTTGGTAGCCACAAATCAAAGGGCCAGGTGAATTTGGGTGTTCTCTCTTGTGTGAATGAGTGAGAAAGAGAGTGATAATTGACAAAGAAGGCTGAAGAAATGAGAGGCAGACCCCCTCCAGTTGGACTTTGTTGGAGCTTGGAAGACCTTGCATTTCTCCCCTATCTGTTTCTGTGAATGTCAAATATTCAGACCACTCCCGTATTGGCGTCTTTTTGCTGATTGGGATCCATGTAATTACTTGGGAGGGGAGGATTGGGTTAGGCAGAGGATCTTCCACTTAGGGAAAAATAATAATAATAATAATTACGTGTAAGAGATGGAAAGGAAGTTTTGATAGAAAGGGATCAAACGTTGCATGGGAATATATAGGCAAAGTAAAATTCACAAAAAGAAGAGGAAGTAATTCTTTTGCTTCCTACAGTTGGGTTTCTGTTCTTTTGAAGTTCGAGATTAATTTTGTTGGCAAAATTAAATGAAACTCAGCCGTTACCATTTAATTATATGGTAGTATTATCAGAGTCAAATTAAAGTCGTTTTATTATTGTACTGATTGATAGTTCTTAATATTTATGTCTTGTGAGTTGTAATAAGTTATTTGTTAGGATATTAGTCCTAAGATAGTCCAAAGTTTGGTTCTTTCTTAATCTCTACATGTCTTAGATTGTTAGGGTGTTTGTTCTAAGAGAATTCGAATTTGGATACTTATTGTGATATGACTTTCTTTTGTTGTGATATACATAATGAATTTTACACGTCTACATATATTTTTGTGATTGATTTAATCCCTTCAAGTCCACAAGTCAGCACGTTTTTATTATTATTATAGGACTCATTAAAAAATTAGAGTTCAAGAAAGTAATGTATTTGATATTTAGGAGCTGTTTGGTTTGAATTCCACTATCACCATCACTATTGGTATCATAGAGTGGTCAACGACAATGGGTTTTGATGAAAACCCACAGTGTGTTTGTTAATGTGGAATGGATTTTATAATTTATTATTTTTCTTTTTCATTGTTTCTTTTTTTTTCTTTTCTTTTCCTTTCCATTTGTTGAAACAGTAGCATTTTATTTTCTTATTTTTGCATTTAATGAGAATAAAAGGGTAATTAAGATGATTTAAAAAGAATAAAATGGGCAAATAAGATGATTCCCGAAACAGGTGGTTAATCAAAAAACCCATAGAAGAGGCCTATCATTACCATTAATTTATTCCCATTGACTCAAACCAAACATTTTATATGGGCATAATTGAATTTGAAACCCATAATAGGGGTTGAAACCTATTTACCAAACACCCCCTTAGATTTCATTTTCCTTCATGTAACTAGCTCACTTTTTCGTTGATATTCGAAGGCTTTTGCAGGGACACTTTAGTCATCATCTTCTTCAATTGAAAACTCATATGTCTAAAAACTGGAATGTACGCTGTCTTTGCATTTCATTTAGCCAGATTTTAGGAACTTGAGCAAGGAATATATCGAGATCAAATAAATAAAACACTACAAGTTGTTAATTTTGTTTTTGATAAAACCAATGCCAGTCATTAAAAAACTTCAATCACTAGGCTCTAATAAGAATTCTTTGCTAGTTACCACTGCCATGGTTGATAGTTGTTTTATAGATTCTTTCCTTATTTTAAAAAAAAAAAAAAAAAGGATAGGCAACATCTATAGTATCCTGCTCTATACATTTGAAAAAAATTTTAACAGTAAAGTACAGAATTTGAACCTCCGACCTGTAGCTGGTCAACTTACCAAAGATGAGTTGGTTAATGATTGATACAGCTTTCCCCATATTCAATGCAAAAATCTGTTACTTTTCATACCAAATCCAAAACCTCCTTCATCAAACCAAGGGGCAGGATATCCTTGGCATCTTGTTTCCGTTCCATGATATGAGCAAAATATATTCATGTCGCTTGCTCAAACAACTGATGGCCTATCACATTCGTGTGCAAATCGAAGCAGGTAATATAATGTTCTCCGAAATTCACACCAACTCTTCTTACAACAAATGGATAAAATTAACAAAACTGTATCTGCTTCATGGTGGATGACTAGAGGTTGCTGCACAACAAATTCTTAAGAACATTACTGCAGGAAATTGAACAAGCAGATTCAATGATCATAGATCATTTTCCCTTAATTACTAGTTCCATAGTCTCTGTTACCAAAACCAAATTTACTTCTGGACACACTTCACTTGCGCAGACATGACATTGCTAACCAGTATATCATCAACATAACAAGAAATATTTATTTCAACAGCACAACATCATTATCCATCAATGGATCAAATTACTATTATGTTTAAGACAGAAGATGCAGAAGGTAGGCAAAATAAGGAACAAGTTGCATATTTAGGCATCTGAATTTGCAGGAACGAACTTCATTGAAATACTATTGACACAATGACGCTCGTCTGTTGGTGTTGGGAATCCTTCACCCTTAAACACATGACCAAGATGCCCACCGCAAGCAGCACATGTAATTTCTGTCCTCCTTCCATCTGGGTCAGGCTGAAGATTAAACAGGTACGGTCATTAGCACAGAAAACTTCATCAGGATGGGGCTCCAAAAAAATAACAACACAGAGATAGAGCACAAGAATATGAGAATGAAACTCACTGTGCGATTTATTGCACCAGGAATACCCTCATAGAATGCTGGCCATCCACAACCAGAGTTAAATTTAGTTGTGGACCTGTACAGGGGAGTTCCACATCCTGCACAGTTGTAGACACCTTCACCATGGAACTTGTCATATTCCCCTGTACCTGGAAACCTGTGGAAAACTACAGTGGGTTATTATCACATAAAGCAATAGTAAGTTGAAACATTCAACCCTTGCAGTCTGGAAGCGATTAGCACTAGCAAGATAAATAACTGATGCACAAGGAGCTAGGTTGCATAGCACGGAAAGCTAGTATCTTTCAGCTATGGAATCTATATATCACAGTCATATTCATATAAGCATATGCATAAAAGCCAATTCACTAAATTGTTCAGCTGCAGCGTTTGTTCTTTTTACCTGCCACTTCAGCGTTTGTTCTTTAAAAGAGATGCTGAATGGACCAATTCTTCCCATGCAATTTGCCAAAGATATCATATGTTTCTTCTAAGTCCTCTTTAAACGACTACTAGGATCTTTTACTTGATTACTTAAACTATCCATGTTTTACCCTATCTCAGCCCTCTCTGTCAACTTGGTAGTGCTCTTCTTTCCCCTTTGCAAGAGGAAGTCTAGAAGGATTAATTCTGTTTCTCAAGCATGTCAAGAACTTGTAATTTTTGACTTTATCATGAGATAAAACTAGAGGACCTTTCAAAGCTATGTTAGATGCAGGAACCTGCATATGCAACCTTCTGCACATATGACAAATTAATAATGACAGGTGATTTTTGGAGGTAATTAACCAGTAGATGTTCGAACACCTAATTATATGCAAATGTATCACAAGAGCATCAGTTTGCACAGAGAGCGGGATATTTTTTCACGACGTGAAAAATGGTTGTTCCACAGCGAAGATATTACCCTCGGGTAGTTCAACAATGTCAATTAAGTGGGACAGTAAGATTGTAAGAATTTAACCCTTTATCTCATGCAACTATCCATTGTCTTTCATCCCTTGGAGAAGATGCCTGTCCACTTTGCATTGGCATCATTGCCTTCACTGTTTGTTTCCTAAAGTAGATGATTATTTACCCAAGTGACTGGTTTCAGTCTTTCAGAAAGCATCAAGAGCTTAGTAGGACATATTTTGGAGTCTGTCAACCAGTGACGTACCAAATTCTGTAATTAGCTTTTCCTAGATGGTCAAGAATCCAATTGACCAAGAAATGAAAAAGACCTTATCCCAAGATTCCTAACCCAGAGCCTCCTTGGTCCTTCCAGAAAACATTTTACAACAGCCTTTAAAGCTACAAGCAGCATAACCATGAACGACATCAGACCCAAAAAGGAAAAAACGACGAATAGCAAGAAAATTTCAAGAATTCATTCGGGAATAAAGCTAAAGCTCTGGTAAACGAGTGAAAAGGAAACATACTCGGTCCCTTTTTGTCTGAGAATACGGAACTGTTCAGGAGAAAGAATTGCAAGCCATTCTTCCTCAGACTTCCCAACTGATCCGGGCGCAGCAGTCATAGCTACGACCCCACCTCTGATGCCTCTCTTGCTCTGATAGTGAACTAATCCACCAAACCCAGCTGCAAAATCGCTTTCTTTAATCGGTTGATAGGATAAAGGTCTAAACTGGGCCTTGAACACACCAGTAATAATTAGAGCTGACTTTGGGAGGAATCTTCCAGAGAGCAAAGGGGTGGAATTGAAAACTGTAGTTCTAGAAGAAGCAATTGGTGATATTTTCAGGATTTGAGAACCCATTTGTGATAATCTTTGGAGGGTTTGTCTTGCATGGGCCGAAATAAATTCAGCTCAATTCACCGTCAACAATGGATAATGATTTTCCAACAACTATTTTCATTTTTTGTCTCTTTTTATATAAGTAGGATGTTTTGTGCTCAATAACATTTCCTTACATTAAAAAATAATTAAATAAACGAGCTCTCATTGCTCACCGACTTGGTTGGATATATATGCGGTTTGTTCGTCAGTCAATTGCAGATTTGCCTCTGGAAATGCCAGCAAAAGGATTTTTATGTGTTGAAGGAATATTTTCCACTAACAAACATCCAAAAGTAATTTTGGCAATGAATGTCTATGTATGGTTTTTTTTTTTTTTTTAACTCCATGGCTGTATGTATAGGATTCATAGTTCATATTTCAATCTTCTCCATTTTATTTTCTTTTTTAAGGCAAAATGAACCTTAGATCCATTACTCGACTTTTTTCTTTTTTTTAAAATTTTTTATAAGATGACAAAGAACTTGCAATACAAACTAACTCACATAAAGCTAGAGAAAAAACTCAATGGAATTACAAATTAATATTACTATAAATTAACTTACATAGAGTGGGAGAAGCAAATTAACTCCCATAAAGAGTTTACATTTGGAGCCTGTTACAGGTTGTGATGACTTATCAAAAAACACTTTAAGTAGTAGAGTTTTTGGTTAAAGTACTTAATGAGTGCTTAATCATATTTTTTCAATGCGTATTTGAGTAAGTTTTTTTTCTATTTAATAATATGAAATTTTGAATTTTTGAAACATATTTATCTTTTCATTTAGTTAAATATTCATAGTGAAATTGTTAAATTTTAATTTTTTTTTTTTGTTTTTTTGAAACAAAATAACTACTCTAAATGCACTAATTTGAACTCATGTTAAAAGTGCTTTACTGTTGAAAAGCCCCACTCCTAAATTTAAGGAATGGTGCTCACCAAATATATTAGAAGTGCTTTGATCTTCCGAAATCAATTTTTAGCGAAAAACACCAATTGGGGTCTTAGGAGGCAAAACTTAGTATTTCTAAGTCTTGTGGCCGCAACATCGACAACTAGGCCAAAATCCTAATGGTACACATTTTTTGTATACTCCTTCGTACATCAAGGCTGAAAATTAATTGAGCTAGTTTGCTTCATTAAAGAATAATTTATACTCACAAGTAGGCCACCGACTACCGAGAAAATAATCCCAATGGGAGGCTAGAGCATGTTTGCATTGTGGGATTTTGTAGAATTTTCTTTTAATATTTCCTTCACATATTTCTTAATCCTTTGTTGTTTCATGTACATTATATTGCTATAGCATATTCGTTAACCCAAAAAAGAAAATCTAAAAACTTACCATCCACATGAGTTCTGAGCATGAAAAGAGACCAAGTAGTTGCCCTCTTGTAATTGGATTTATCATGATCCTTTCTAAGGCGTGATTGTCGGGCAAAAAAAAAAAAAAGGTTGAAAACATGAACCTCCAAGATAGTGGTAAACAAAAATTTTAGTAGAATATTTAAGCTTCTAGCACTGATTAACTATGATTATATAATTCCCTAAAAAAGAAAAAGAAAAGAGTAAATAGCAGAAAAGGTCACTAAACTTTTTAAAATTCCACCGGTTGATTACTAAACTTTTTTTTTTGGCCAAAAAGATCATTGAACTCTTTAAAACATGTCATGCGAATCACTCCGGTGAGTTAATTGTCTAATCAAGTCGGGGACACAATAAACTAATCGAAGAGACTGATTAAACATGGACAAAAAATGCCGGAGTTTCCTCACAAACCGTGTCATAAAGCGAAACCCTTTCTATATTACCGTGTCATAAAGCGAAACCCTTTCTATATTTTAAGGCACTATAAAGTGTATTCCCCACTTTAAACTTAGATTTGCTGCCCATCTTCTCCAAAGAGTCATGTGAAGAACCTTTAAACCAATTCCATTTTGCAATTGTGGCACAAGAACTGGGCTGAAGACCTCATGGACTGAGAGAAACCCGGCACAAAGATATATTGAATGTGCTCAAGGTCAAGTAAGTATTGGAAAGTCTGTAGGTGTTTTGCTGAATTTTTAAGATTTTTCTTAAAAATCCCAAATGGAAAAATTTAAAAAGAACTGTACTTGCAGGTTGAAGCTGTGGACATTGGAATTGGTATGATGAAGAGATGTGTGAGAGATCTAAAGAGGTAATACCGGACCTCCTAAGGAGTAAGAATCGATTGGAAGTTGAGAATGAATGTCTGCTACAACCTAAATCTGTGACCTGGGCTGATCGAGTGAAGGGTGGAAAGGATCTAGTTCCCTCTACTGGTAAGTCTACTTTGACTACTCCATCTTAGGTAGATGTTGTAAGGATGCAAAGCTATACTCATGATGGTGTGTGGGTTGTTTCCAACTATCCAACACCAAGATAAGAAGCTAGTGGCTGTAGATGCTGCTGATGCTTGTTTGTTTGGATACAAAATTATTTAGTCTATTTCGCTACTTATATTATCAACACATTTTCCAATCACCTCTTTATCTCACATATATCATATCAAAAAAGTGTTACAGTATTTAGATAACCAAATAATCCCAAATAGTCTACTATCCAAACACCCATGGATAATGTTGAATGTACTCGCTTAAAACCAAGATAGCATGTTTTTATTAAAGTTTTGAAGACATCAAGAATATTATTCAAAGGAGATATTTTTTCACGCTAATGCATCGGTTGAAATACTAGTACTTACTATTTTGGTACTTAGATCTATTATAATCTGTGGATTACAAAGTGAAATACCGCCTAAGTAGTCGAAACTAGCTAGATAGATTCGAAACTAGCTAAAGTAATTGGAAAGGTGTTTGACCTGCCACTACACTTATTCCAACACATTTGGACTTTTTTGCCCCTGTTTAATCAATCCCTTCGATTATTTTATTATATCTCCAACCGGATTAGGCAATAAACTCATCAGAATGACTCGCAGAGCATGTTTTAAAGAGTTAGTGATCTTTTTGGCCAAAAAAAAGTTTAGTGATCAACCGGTGCAATTTTAAAAAGTTTAATGACATTTTCCGCCATTTACTCAAAAGAAAACTATGATGCTACAAACAAATGATTTAGCAATGAGGCTTGAGATATGGTTTCACCTATTGAACAAATTCGTGAGCATTAGTCCCTATTACATCAAGTAACAGATGTTCATATTGCTAGCTGCATTGTGGACGAAAAAGAGCTCTTCAAATTCGCAAGAAGCGTTTTTCAACTTGCACTAAATTCTACCAAATCCTTCCACCCCTTCTTACTTTTCAAGTCCCACGGATATGTTAACTAGCAAAGCGAAATTCCACGGATTTGTTACCGAGAAATGTCATGATACACTTGTCTTTCTTATCAATGCTTCAATCAAGTACTAGCCAGAGGTGAAGTCGTATAGAGTTTTATTTGAACAATTTACTAATAATGCTAATCGTCAAGTGATAGTCCTTGATTCTATTGTTGACTATGAACCGATTGTCTCCACACCCCATCCAAAAAAAATCAATAGTTTTGGTCATAAATGAGTTTGTTATGTCGCTAATTTCCGTTGATTAATCTTTCTCTTCATGCTTGTATCCTCCTACAGCATTGCAAAAGACAAAAAAAAAAAAAAAAAAAGAGGGCCGATTTCACGATATATCACGGAAATTTATGCCCTTCCCGGAAAAGCATCTTAAACGAAAATGATATATGTGAAGTATGGATTGGTTACATGCTAATACATATTTGTTCATCACATGAAAGTGAATGTTATATATGTATACAATGTCATTATGGTAAGACAAATAATTAGACACACATAGTTTACGATTTACTTATAAACCACGTAGTGTATTCATTAGCAACATAAGTTCTTTGTGTGATCGTATATAATCTACCATCACTTTCCTTACATCATCTTAGTGTTATGTTTTTTTTTTTTTCCTTGGTGGAAAACAAATTGATATTAGTACCAAGTCTATCTCTAATTCTTAAGTGATCTGCAAAAGGGTAATGAGATGGGACATCATAGCACTTACATTTACAGGATTATTTTTTATTCAATCTTTTTAGCATAATGTGATCATATCAACTGAGTATTGTACCTAAAAAAATAACTAGGAAACTCTTTGGAATTGAAAATGAGTTTCAAATAAATTGGTTCTTTCAGATTGGCCGTTATTCATAAAAAAAATTATTTAGTCACATTACAAATATATATATTCTAATTGCCATTTTACTTTCTAACTTCTTCAGAATCTTTTTATATGATAAACAATACATCATCACAAGTGCAGAGTGCTACAATGTTATCTCAAAAACCAAAAACTTCAAATAATCTTTTATTCAAACGCATATTCTAGAGATGAGACGTTATTGTACTTGGAAGTTGGATGTATGGATATCTTTTTTTTTTAATTTAGAGATATGTTTTCTATTCTATAAAATAACTAGGAAACTCACGGAATTTTGGATTTTAAAATCAATTATACAAGAACAAATGAAAGAAAATTAATTCCCTACCAAAAGAATGGATTAATCATTTATACAGAGTGCATACATTACTATTGGATGTATAACAATTCATTTGAATTTAAATTTAAAATCTATATTTTGCTCATGTATTATATTTCCAACCGTGATAGTTTATACAGTATCACTGTATATAAGATTTACTGAAAAAAAGGCAAAAACGAAAGAAAAGTAGTTTAGAAAGTCCATACGATAGAGCACGAGCAAAGCATGCCCATCCTTTTTTCTTTTTTTTTTTCCTTTTTTTTTTGTGTGTTTTGTTTTGGGGTCAAACAAGGCTTGCGGGAAAATGGAAACTGGAATTCAAGAAAACAAAATAAACCGTGTTCAACACACGCCCGAGTCTTTATGGAAGAAGAAGAAGAAGAAAAATGGAAATTGAAATTCAAGAATGGAAAACGTCAAAAAAGTCAACTATAAAGCCCACCCCTTCCCTTCCGACCCAAAATTATTCAACCACCCCAGCGCTTGGGAGTTGGGAAATTTGACCATTTCGTACTCGGTCCACTTCCACCAACCCCATTTGATTCCGTTCCCATTATTCATTCAATTCTTCTGAAAATTGATATTCATCATCTCCAGTAATATATTAGTAATAGTATATTGAATAAGAGGTCTCGGAGCCATATCGCTTGGTTTATGTTCTTCATGCTAATTCTGATTGATTGAATTAATTAATTTGTGACTTTACTATTTCTATCGATTTTGATGGCGGCTGCGAGTGGCTTCGTGACTTCAATTGGAATTTTGGATTCGAAATTGGGAATGGATACCAGTGGGCTTCTCCACTTCAATAATTTATGCAGCTTTCCTCAGTTTTCTTCTTCTTCTTTAGCTACTTTTCCTTGTCAAGCTCGAAATTTTGGAAAGGGGTTGAAGATTAAGCGGAAAAGGAGGCCGCTGTCGTTAAGCCCTAAATGCCAAGTTGTAGACGAGATCGGATCCAGGGCTTCGAGTCTATCGGCTTTAGAGCTCCTCAAATCATCTGCCGCTGATAGTAAGCCTCCTCTCCTTTTGATTTTGTAATTATTTTATCCTGAAGTTGGGCATGCCGCATGTGCAAAATGCATGTACTTGATCAAACTATCGGTCTGGGTCTATTTTTCCGTTACGTTTGACCTGGGATTCTAATTTTGCATCTGGGTTTCTTGGGCATATAACATTTGTTTTTTAAAATTTGGCTGAGAAAAAAAGTGGACTTGATATTGATTTCTATTTTTGGTGTTTATCTGCGAGCTTAATTAGAGCTGTGAAGCATCATAAAGCTAAAAGGTTGAAGTTTTGTTATAGAGGGGAAAAACATAGAAATTAAGTAGGTTCTCAATTTTAACCTGTTTGATCACGTATCGGAGCTATGCAAGTACATGGTTTGAAACTTGGACAACTTTATGAGCATTCAAGTGTTGTTTAAGTGTTAATATTTGCCTTAGTAGCCTTTCTTGTTGGTCATTATCTCCAAAATTGCAGCAATTAGTTGATAAAATAGAAATATCCCAGCATGATGAATTTTTTTGATCAAGGTACTGCAGAACAGCTAAAAGAAGATTTTCCTGTGGGGATTGCCTCTTATAGTTGTTTACAATGCTGTTAGATAAGACTTTACCGATTACAACTGCGGGAAACTGATTAGGGTATCTGTATTATCTCTCTTTTCAGGATATACGAAAGAAAGTAGCAGTATTATGGTTATAGGGATAAACTTTCGGACTACTCCTGTTGAAATCAGAGAGAAACTATCCATTCCAGAAGCTCAATGGCCTCAAGCAATTAGTGAACTTTGTGGTTTACATCATATAGATGAAGCTGCTATTCTGAGTACATGTAACAGAATGGAAATATATGTTGTGGCTCTCTCTCAGCATCGTGGGGTTAAAGAAGTCATAGACTGGATGTCTAAGGTGCCAATCTGTTCCAACTATCTGCTGAGCAGTTTTAATCCTGTTTGTTATCCTGGTATCTGGCAATGAAATTTTTTTGAGACATTTTGAAGCAACAGTAGAAGTGTTTGTTCCCCACAAAAAAAAAAAAAAGGAGTACAAAGTATTTAATTTTGCTAGTTTAGCAACTTGTTCATGCTTCAAGTTTCATGAAATAATTTTTGGTGCACGAGTTAGTTTTCATAAATAAGAATATTCAAATTCATATGCTGACTAAGAGTTTGAAATACTATGTTGACAACTGCAACAATAAGTGGTGCAAGCCATTGCGGTTGTTTCTAGCATCAAGCACTCTTCCTCTTGTCTCCATTAGGACTTTTGTTGTTGTTTATTTTTTCTTCTTTTAAGATCATATTCTGTGCATATGAATTGTATTGACAAATGTTGCTCTTGCTTTTCTTTTCTTCATTGTCAGAAAAGTGGAGTTCCTACATCAGAGCTCTGTCAGCATCGCTTTTTGCTATATAACAAGGATGCCACAAGGCATTTATTTGAAGTATCTTCTGGGCTTGATTCTCTTGTTCTGGGAGAAGGCCAAATTCTAGCACAGGTAAAACATGTGGTTAACTCAGGACAGGGAGTCCCTGGCTTTGGCAGGAAGATCAGCGGGATGTTTAAGCATGCAATCACAGCTGGAAAGAGAGTTAGAACTGAAACTAGCATCTCAACTGGGTCAGTTTCTGTTAGTTCAGCTGCTGTTGAGCTTGCTCAGATTAAGCTTCCACAGTCTTCATACACAACTGCCAGAGTGTTAGTTGTTGGAGCTGGCAAGATGGGCAAACTTGTCATCAAACACTTGGCTGCAAAAGGGTGCACAAAAATGGTGGTAGTCAACAGAACTGAAGACAGAGTTTCAGCTCTTAAAGAGGAGTTTAAGGATGTTGAGATAGTCTACAGATCTTTGTCGGATATGTTCACATGTGCTGCTGAAGCTGATGTAATATTTACTTGTACAGCTTCAGATGCGCCATTGTTCCTGAAAAAGCATGTCCAGACGCTTCCCCCTGTCAGCCCTGATATTGGACATAGACTATTTATTGACATATCCGTCCCTCGAAATGTGGAATCATCTGTTTCGGATCTTGAAAGTGCACGTGTTTACAATGTCGACGATCTTAAGGAAGTGTGGCAGCTACAAAGGAGGACCGATTGCAGAAAGCGATGGAAGCTCAGGGAATTATTTTGGAGGAAGTTGCTAAATTTGAAGCTTGGAACGACTCCCTTGAGACTGTTCCAACCATTAAAAAGCTTCGTGCTTATGCTGAAAGAATTAGAGCTTCAGAGCTTGACAAGTGTATGTCAAAAATGGGAAATGATATGCCAAAGAGCCAAAAGAAAGCTATTTATGACCTGAGTATGGGTATTGTCAACAAGCTACTTCACGGACCAATGGAGCACCTGAGGTGTGGTGGCACTGACAACCGGTCTCTCGGTGAGATCCTTGAGAATATGCATGCTCTCAACAGGATATTTGGACTGGATACAGAGATTTCTGTTTTGGAAGAGAAGATAAGGAGCAAGATGGAAAAAAACCAGAAGTAGGCTCCCAAGGTTTGTTGGACCTTCCAACTGGGATTGAGAAGAGCAGAACCTTCCTACAGTGGTATTTTGTTCAAGTACCATAACCGTATCATGACTAGGTATCGTCCTGACTCCTTAAAGGGGAGTGCTGTAAGTCTGTACTTTTACTATACTGGTATCCGGCATCCTTAGAAACCCACAGTTTCCAAAGTGGATAGAGAATTGAGCTCGGCATTCGAGGAATTAAGATAAAAGGGAAGAAGATAAAAGCTTATTTATGCGAAGCTTTTGTCAGTTTTCATTACTAACTCCCTTAATTGGAGGAAAGCAATGGATTGAGAAGTTTCTGTTGTAATTAATTATAGTGATTCATTTATTGATTGCTCGTCCTACAAGGGACCTTGTTTCTTTTTCGTCTGCCTTAGGCGAGGAAATTGGTGTTGTTCCATGGAGTTGCTCTTGTCTTTTAACTCTTCAAATTTTTGTTGAGGACATTGGACAGGCAGCAGGAGAAAACTCAAAAACAAAACAGAAAACAAGGGCGAGTGGCTCATTCTGTCATTGAGGAATTGATATTTTGTCTTAACGATGGGAATATGATTCGGAGACATGAGGCAAGTGGACACAACAAAGTTTGTCTTTGTGGTATATTTAAGTGTTCATTAATGGACAATCAATAAAAAAGTAATTTTCCAATAGAGAAAGTAGAAGATAGGCATTTGACAAATCTAACAGACGCTATTGATTTTCACATCACCTTTTTTAATTGTTACCCTAACTTGACTTGGTAAAGAGAGAGAGAGAGAGAGAGCTAACTAGACTTGTTTACAACTTTATTGGTAACTTATTTCGCTAATAAGAAGTACCACAAAGCAATTTTCCTTGCCATAGAATTCCTCCCATCTATTTATATATAACTATATAAGTCTGAAAGGTTCATGGATTCTTTGCAGTTTTCAAGGAAAAAATTTAACGTTTTTCATGATCATATTTCTTGATAAATTTTTTTTTTTAACTTCACATACATTTCTTAATCACTTAGGCAACATTTAGATTGCTATGTTTTTAGAGTCTTTGTAAAAGAAATATATTATATTAATTTGATGTATGTAAAATAAAAAAGTGATCGAAAAATATGTTCACAGAAAGAAGAAATATTTAAAAAATTTCTTTAAATAACTACAATCCAATACAAGGCCGATTTTATTATTAATTTGCGAAGAAATTCACCTCACCAAGCAAAGGTGTACGTTTGATGAGGGATAGTTTCAATTTCAAAACGTTGTTTACTTTTTAACTTTTTGTTGTTGAAGAAAATAAAAATATTTTATTTTTATTTTTTAGCATATCAAAAAAGAAGAAAATAAAAATGCGCCAGTTTGAAAGGTACTACACTACTACATACTAGTAGCAGTAGGTATGCCACTATTGTTTAAAACCAAAAAAAAAAAAAAAAAAAGGATGATGCAGAGAAAGATGGCAAAAGATTTAAAATGAAAAGACGAAATTTGGCAAGAAAACGCATGGCACACGTGTGCCTTTTTGCTGGCTAAATTGGACTCCCTCAGTCTCCGAGTCCATTCCCTCTTCCCCTTCGATTATCAATCTGCTCTTGTCGCCTCCTCGCCCAGAATTCTCTCTAATTCCCCGAGTGTCCCCGAGCCTTATTAAGGTACTGTAACTTGTATTCTTCCTCGTGTTTGTTTAATTTCCTGCACCCTCTCACTCACGTTTCCTGTTGCAACATGATCTTTTCTTGCCTAAACAATACACCATATAATTGCAGGATTAGATAGCTGTTGCTTCTTTCTTTGCCAACTGATTGGGAATTTTGATATTCTGTTTCGTTTCATCTTCCTATGCCAATCTGGGCTTATCTGTTTATTTATTTATTTACTGGAGACTCCTCCCCAAGCGAAGACGATGATGGTTTTTTTTTTCCAAATTAAATTAAGAAATATTTGGTTAGTATGGTATGTGCAGGGTTTATAGGCTTATTTGGTGGAAGTCATCGGCTTTTCTTTTTGTATCTGATTTAGTTCTTGTGTGATCGGCTGTTGGGTTTTTGGACTCTGGCAAAAACGGAATTGTTTATAATTTAAGGGGGAAAAATACTATAAAAAAATTATATAATTTAGTGCATCTGAGGTTTTCTAGTGTACCATTAATGACAGGTGACATCGTGTTGGTGACCTGCAATCGTCTTAGCTACTCTTGCTTTGATTTTTTGTGTATTTTCAAATTTGAGATTTTATGTATCTGGTGATCACAGAAAGATAGGAAGGGGATTGCTGTTTAAGGATACTATCTTGTCTGGTATATAGTTTGATTCCATGGCCACGCAAATCCTATAGATCAGGAGTTGAAGTTGGATTTTCTTTCTGTCTGTCTGTTAACTTGGAGATGTGTGTTACCTTGGCAAATTACGTGGACGGTTCAAATCCTTCTCTTGTTACACATTTATTTTGTTATAAATCAAATTTCATGTGACCTGTTGCAGGAATTTATGAGCACCAGCAGTCTGGAAATGCCGCTGAGTTCTTTGAGAGATGCATTTGATCGAGTTGCTAAGAAGCAAAAGTTATCTATCTCCAAATCCCAAGAAGTGATTGACCAGGTTAGGCATGAAGTTGAACAGGCATTGATTGACATTCAATCAGATCATGTTGCGACCTGGGCTTTAGTAGACATCCAGTCTGATGATGTTGCTACATCCCCAATTGATCAGAGATCTATTCTTGCTGAATTAAGAAATAAGCTCAGTATGATTGTCCCCTTGAATCAGCTGGAGGGATCACAGAAAGAGTTGAACCTAAGTCTGAGCAAGTACCAGAAGGTCCTTGAAAAGACTTTAAATCCTGACATATCAAAGGCTTATAGAAATGTTGATTTTGATACACACGTTTTACATCAGATCATCCTCAATCATTTTTACCGAGAATGTTTGTTTGATGTTGCTGATTCCTTAATAGAAGAGGCTGGAGAACCAGAGGCCATTTCACTTAGATTGAAGTTCGTTGAGCTGCATGAAATTCTTGAGGCTATGAAATCGAGGAACCTGGAGCCTGCTCTGAGGTGGGTTTCTGAAAACCTTGAACAACTAAAAGAGTGTGGTTCCTCCTTAAGCTAAAACTTCACAAGCTGCAGTTTGTGGAGATTTTGCAGAAAACAAGCCAAGCAGATGCACTTAACTATGCCAAAACTTATCTTGCTCCTTTGGCTTCTGTTCACATGGATGAAGTACAGAAGCTCATGGGTTGTCTCTTGTGGGTTGGAAAGCTGGAGACATCACCTTATTCTGAGTTGGTTGACCCACGCAACTGGGACAGACTGACTGAGGAAATAACTGAGCAGTTTTGCAGTTTCTTGGGGCAGTCATTGCGAAGCCCTCTGAGTGTCGCTTTAGCTGCTGGGATTGAAGGTTTGCCTACTTTGTTGAAGTTGGCAACTGTAATGGCTGCAAAGAAACAGGACTGGCTAGCAATGAAGCAGTTGCCGGTACCAGTGGAGCTGGGAAAGGAATTTCAATATCACTCAATATTTGTCTGCCCAGTTAGTAGGGAGCAAGGCAGTGAAGAGAATCCACCCATGTTATTGCCCTGCGGTCATGTCCTCTGCAAGCACTCAATCCATAAACTATCTAAAAGCAGTACGCGGAGCTTCAAGTGTCCGTACTGTCCGCAGGATGCTTCAGTTGCACAGTGTAGACAACTCTTCTTTTAATATGGACTCCCCTCGTCACTGCTTTTCCGGGGTGGTTTTAAGTGGTATTTTATGGAGTTTTGTGCACAGAATTCTTTATTAAAAGTTTGATGGCTTCTGTGCCTATTTGTGTAGATTTTTGACACTGTTTGGGCTGTGCATGAGATACCATGTTCGGCAATTCATGCTTCTCATTGCTGTTGGTTAAAGTTAAATAGATTGGTAAAACATGAGGTAGCAATGTTCTCGTCACAATCTTCTCTGTGTTAACTTTGCAGAGAGTGGAGCTTTTGGCTCTCATTTGGTCCATTATGGCACCGTCACCATACCATGCCTTGATCTGAAAGGTTTTGCTCCTCCTGCTAGGTGTTACTCTGTGATTGCCAGCATGCTCTTCCCAGTCCTTGGGTGCACTAAATATTTTTCCAGTGGTACCTTATTCCTTTGAGTGCTCTGTTGCAAATCCACATCCCATCCCAATCCCAAAACTATCTTAATCCTGTCTGGTTCCAGTATTTTGAACTTCCAAGTTAATTAAGTAGCAGGCGATTCTTCCAAACCATTTTCGGGAAAATTCAAGAACTTTCATTTTAATTCTTCCACACCTAGGATTTGTTCAAACATTGGCAAAAGGTGAGCTTATGTTGCAGCATGTAGCAGCCGGGGTATGGTACCCGGAAAAGGAAAAGCAAAAACGAATCTGGGCAAAACTGGGTCTGTTCCCTTCTCAGTACTGACAGAGAGAATGATCAATAGAAGCTAACAAGGCTACTCCTACCATTAATAATTAAACCTGCCCAACGATTCCAGGCCGTTGCAGAGAGATTCTCATTAGAAAGTTAAACGTTTCCAAAACAGATGACGAAACAAAACAGAGTCCTACGTAAAATACATAAACCTTATCCTTTACTGCTAGAATGATTTCCAGAGAATCCTATTAATTTTCTCAAACTGGAAAATAACATAGTACCAGAATCAACCATGGATTTTTTCGAATCAACCAAGTATTCATCAACTAGTTCTTTGACGGATCTAGCAGACAAGGGATGAAAGTTATCACTCCATTCAGAAACAAACCCATTAACCACAGCCCACTTGTCATCTTCGCTCATCTTCCTCCATTTCTTCCCGGCTTCTTCAACTTCCAAGCCCATGTACCTGCTTAACTCATTAAACAAGAGTTCTCTGCTCTTATTCAAGGCCTCCTCTCTTTGTTCACTTTGCGAGTTCAATTTTTCAACCTCTCTGGCCAGCTTTAGTGCAACCTCTGCATCGCTCAAGCTGCTATTGCTGCCGGTGCATGAAATCGAGGTTCGAGGCCTAGACGATGTGATAAGGAGCTGGGGTCTCGAGGAAGAGTACGAGAGGAATGGATTGGTTTGCAATTTTGGGAATTGTTGTTGAAGGGGTTTTGGGGCGAAAATATTAACTCCAAGGGACATTGAGAAAAATTTGTGGGTTTAGATCGAATACGTAAAGAGTTGAGAGGCCGGATTTGCTCTGGTTGGTTTGTTATGAAATTTCTGAGAGATTCTTGAGTTGGTGTCTGTCAGGAAGGTCACCTTCGGTTCCTTTCGGCAGATAGAGCAAATTTTTGTCAACGAGCCTCCTGCGCGCAAACGTTTATGCGACTTCATCCTCTTGGTCAATGCGGCTATCCCATTTTTAGTTTTGGGCCTCCTGGGCTCACTTCCCAGCCCAGCAGAGAATTTTGGAAAATGATATCATTTTTTTTGGTAGCAAATTTTGTGAGGCTTTGTTTGGCAATGCATGAATAACGTCACAGTTAACATCAAGCTAAAAGGATCAAGTCAAATAATTTTCAATCCAATGGAGCTGATAGGCCTTCTAACCTCGCAATTTGCACATCAGATTTTCAGCGAATGCAATGAAACAAATATACCATTAACCATACATTTCTAGCCACCAAGTATGATGCTATCTATTCGGCAATTGCCCCAGTAATTTTGCTTTCAGGACCCTTGCACGATTAATGCATGTATGATGTATCATGGCATTTCAAAGTACTGACAGACGAAGGGCAAGATGTGTTAATCAGAACTCAGATAAAGAATAAATGAACCATAATCAATAATATATTATTTTTGTATTGTGGATGATACAGATCAATTCAATCTAATTTTCATCTAAGCTTTCAACCTATGTAGCTCTTGCTTGCTCACCATCTCTCTTTGCATCTCCTGCAGCCTCATCCCCATAGAAGGGATAAAGAAGAGAACTGAAAAGGATCTCACATGACAATGTGCTCAAGTAAGTCCGGTTACATTCCTATCCCCACCCAAAAGAGAGAGCAAAATGAGGTAAAGAAGAATAGTTCCTATATTGTTCCTTTGGACTCCATAGCTGCTGCATGATGGTGCTCTGCGCAAACCTCAACAATCTGATGTTACAAATGTAACTACCAAATCGCATTTCATCATGGTATGCATCTGGAGCAGCAGCTGCAGAAACTTCAGTATGGTTTTCCCAGAAGCAGTTGACCTCTACAAACCTGCAGCAATTACCCACTTCCCAAGTGATAATGGATCAGCTGTGACAAGATATCAACCCATGTGTCAGGAACACCTGGAAGGCACCAGTGCATGCAGTCCTGACCCCATTCGGCTACTGCATCCTTCTTTCCCAACCAAATTGCTGGATGGGCTTCTGCTCTATACTCACTCATATGAGTCAGATCAAGTATTTTGACATCTGTGCCTTCCAATGCCTCCTGAATAAGATGATTAAGCAGTCTGGCTTCTTTGTTTACCCCATTGTTGCCGGGGTTGAACCACAAGTTGAGCTGTTCAGGTATCAGAAGAAAACTACTTTTAGCTATATTATAGCAAAAGACTGCTTCTTAAGGTAATTTCATCTATTCCTCCTTTTCTATTTGCAGTAACAGTCCTCGAAGGAGAAGAACACTTCAAAAGGACACAAACTACAGAATATCTCTAAATGCTTGAAAGTACAGTAACCTAGTCCCTTAAAGACGAAGCCTTTGATACAATTTAATCAGATTTCGGCATATTTTCAAAAGATAACTGACACGTCCAGGCAAGGAAGAGCGGAGGACCAAAACAAAACATGGTAAAAAGCTGGTAGCATGTGCGATGTCATACCTGATGTTCTTCCAGATGCTCATCAAACAAGCAACTACCATTTTGATTCCATTCACCACCATGAAAATGTCTTGGTGATTGCAACCGCCAAAACTTCAGTGTCTTTTCAGGGAATGTTTCCCGTATGTGAGCAACCATAGATTTAAGAACAACTTTAAGTCCATCCAACATCTCCAATGGAGGATGTATTGGCTTCCCATCCTTAAAAAATACAAGTGGCATCTCTCTAGGAAACTTATCATAGCCCCACCTGGAGAACACAACCCATCAGAACAAAGACCAAACACTTTTATCCTATGGAATATATTATTGCAATACCAGTTCCTCGATTTCCATAAACAGAAAAGGATATGCCAAGCTTCAAATATTACAATCGTATATCTCAAAGTTGAACTCAAAATCATCATATAGCATCAACAAAAGAAGCACAATACTGACTGCCCAAACAGATCTGAAGGATTGATGGAACACATATTCAGGACAAGGCAGAATTACGGCATCATGTTGATGATGATAACTTAAATTCCAGCACTGTAATATAGGTTTTTACATCTCGCAAGGATATTTCTATTCACAAACTAAACTGAAATTGAGAATTCATATCAGGATTGATATATAATACAAAAAATTGGCTATTTCTCTTAATTTTGAGGAAAAAAAGGAAAGTAGAATTACCAATGACCAGTATTGAAGACTAAAACATCATAGAAATCAGCAATGTTGGCCCATTCATCTGCTGGAATATCAACATCCACCCGATATGTTCCTTTTACTCCATCTTGATCAGAAAGCACAGAATCTTTTGGCTGCCACCTTCTTTTAATCAGTATGAGCAAGTAAGCTTGCCATTTCCAAAGTAGATGAACAAAATCTCAATGAATAACAGATGAAAGATGCAAGTCATTTCAGATAGAAAAAGAGGTCTGTCAATCTTGATGAATTTACAAGAACAAATCCAACTTTTGTCACAGTATTACATTGATTTGTCAACTGGAAACATGAATGTGATGATGTTATACATTCAAGTTTGTTGCTCAAAACAAAAAATCAATCATCACAGGACAAAAGTCAAGAAGATGCCATGAGTTAATCAGCCTTTTTATCGAGTCTAAAACTAGCAGTTGTCCTATTCACCAACACCAAATGGCAAATATCTAATGAATATCAGAAATATTCCTCTACTTGCTAAAACAATTACGTATTGGTGACAACTGAACAAAATCATGTAGCTGCAATACATAGTTATGATCAAGATCAAACTTCGTCAAAAATATGTAAATACTGCAGGAAGCACTGTCTAGGCAAAGAGTATTCCTGCTGGTTAAGTAGTAACATATTGCAATGTAGATTGTAGTTTCCAAACACTAAACGGATCACAAGATGGATTATAAGACCCATACATTTTATCCAATTTAAGAAAAGAAGAGTAATTTTAAAGATGCTGTTCCATTTAGCCATCTATACTGAAAAAAGGTAATGAAATAACCAAAAGTTATTAGCACAATTGGGGGAAAAAAGCTTACAAAAATGATCTGGGGCATTTATGGTTTTGGATTATTTTCGACAAGAAGCTGCTTATGTTGCTCTATTTCCCTCTTTTTCATGAATCATCCATATCCATATGCTTGCAAACATATTTTTCTTAGTCGTGCTTCATCTTTTTCTCCATACCAAATTCTTGAGATGCATATAAAGGCCAATCAAAAATATTTCAAGTTCACTTTTTGATTATACATATAAAGATCGTTCAATAAAACAGTGCTGCCACTTAAGTTAAAAAGACAAACTTTTCCGGTGAAAGTTGACATATTTGTTAAAATTAATGAGACAAGGCTGAAATCTAAGAAACATTCAACTTCAAGATAACCAAATGAATGTACTGAATAATTGAAAACAAAAAGAAAAGACAACAAATTCAGTACACTCACTGGTATTTGGCGAGCAAAACAGCACGATGATAAGCAACAGTGACGTTGAACTTAGGAAAATAAGCTCCTCTCCAAGCCCCTTTCCTCTTCCACTTCTTAGCACCCTCATCAGCCACTCTCAAAATACACAAAAAAGAAACCAAAAAGTTCTCGTTCAACGAATCCCCGACAAGCCCAATATTCTTGTTTCTCATCATACCCAAGAACTTCTCCGGGTCGATCCGGTTCAAAACACAGTCTTGGGGTTCCCATCTCCAAGAATTGATCCCACCCATATGAGCCCTTTGGTTTCTGAGGCAATTCCAGGCGTTTCTGTGGAAAGGGCAGGTCTCATCGTACATGGGCTTTCGACTTGGGTCGCTTAACCACTTGCCTTTGAAGAGGTTGCATGGCTTTCGGTTTGGGTCCGGGCGCGGGGTTGAAATTGCAATCTGGGATTTGTTTGCGGGTCCTGAGGGAGTATAGAGGATGGCAGTGGAATAGACGAAGAGGAGGATGAAGGTTGGTAAGATCAGCCGGGTAAAGAACTTGGAGTTCAACTTAGATGCCATTGGAAATCATTCTACAGCACAAGGAGAATGCAGGGCGATTCTGAACTGGAGGAGAAAACTAATCGAACCAAAACGACGCCGTTTGGAAAGTTTAAGGTTTTCGCGGGGCAGGCTTGATAAAAGAAAGAATTTGAATTTTTTTTTTTTGGGGTTGGGATTGGGGGCTGGGGGTGAGGAGGGATGTTTCGTGTAAATATAAAACCCAGTCGTCGTTTTCATTCACTGCATTCAGATGTAATTCCGATAATTGGGGATTCTTCTTTTTCACTTTTGTCACTTTCTCCATTTCTGTATTAAAAATTAATTTTTTAAGTAATAACAAGTGACACTAATTGTTTATACTTACGGATAGAGTCTGTGGGACTCTATGACTGTAGCCGCCAGCGCCACCAGTATCCGTATCACCATTAATAACGCCACCACCACCGTAGCAATCGGCGGCGCTGGTGAAGAGCCAAGGCTGGTATATTCATCCCTCTCAGCTGCCTCCTCTGCTTCATTTTCATCATCATCGTCCTCGTCGACTTCATCGTTTCGATTCGGATTATTATCATCGAATCCCGCTCCATTGCTCCTAACAGTTCCAGCTTGTGCAGCTTCCCGATCACATCCGCTCCGCCTCTCTTCTCCTCGTCGATGCTGTAAGTTCAAAAACTCAACCTTTTCTTCTTCCCAATCTGCTCTCTGCATTGCGTTTTTAAATATAAAACTGGAATGTCACTGTTCCTTTTCCTCATTTCAGATTCATTATAGATGAATAGCGCTGATCTCTTGATATTTTGTAGAAATTCAATATACCGGATTTTTTTTTTCCCATTCTGTTTGCTGCTTTTGGCTTTTCGCTCTTCAAGTCATAGAATTGATTTATGTCATAGCAAAACATAATTGTATGCAGGATTAAAGACTCTGGAGGCGAGGCTAGCTGAGATGTATATTTGAGGGGGCAACCTCATATTCTTGCCCAACTTTTTTTTTTTTTTTTTTTCATTTTCTTGTTTGGCTTTGGGATCTGACTTTTACGAGGATTAAAATTACTGTTTAAAATTTTACAGAATATAGTGCAATTTAAAAATTCTTGGAGAGTAAAAGACAGAAAAATGTTTGTTAACCATTTGGACTGCATGTGGTTGTCTGGCAGTAACACAGAGCTTCCATTTCCAAAATGCTCAATAGCTGTTCTTTAATTTTGAATTGGTAATAGTACACCAATCAGTTCTTCTCCCTGGCTTGAAATTTGGTCCATCATCACTGAAAACAATTGGTCTTGACTTCCCGATGTTGGAGCTGTAGTTTATAAATGCATCCGTGTTTGTGCCTGCACAATGTTGCTAAGAGTTTTATGCTATATAGCACATTTGGGAGCTACTCTCTGAGTTTTTATTTTGTGAATGAATCTTTTTGTTTCTTACAGTTGCTAGCATGGACAGTGGTGAATTTCCAAGTCTGTATCCATTGCACCGGTGCAAAACTATTTACCTGGTTGGTGAATTCAAATTTCCTAGAGATTCAGTATCATACGCTGAGTATTTTAAGTTTGAAGGGTGCTTAAGATTGTCCTTTCTCTTGGCTTTTGCGCACAATTTAATGGTCTTTGTGGTCTTATTAAACTATAATTTAGGTGAGGCATGCTCAAGGAATTCATAATGTGGAAGGAGATAAGAACTATAAAGCATATATGTCTCCAGAATATTTTGATGCACATCTTACTCCACTTGGCTGGCAACAGGTGGGGAACAGCTAACTTCCTGTGCAAACAGTTGAATCTCTTACCTTTATTTTGTTTTTCAGTCTAGAACAGAGTCCTTAATGGTGATGATAGGGTTTGACATTCTTTAGCTCTTGTATCAGGTTGATAATTTGCGCAAGCATGTACATACAAGCGGACTTTTGAATAGGATTGAATTAGTTGTCACATCTCCATTGCTAAGGTACCAATTTTCTAACTTTTGTTGTATTAACTACCATAAGCTATCATTTTTGGAAAGAATGACTCCTCAAACTCTGGCTATTTTGCAGTCAATGTTGCTTTTGTTCATTCAAATGCTTAAACATACATATTTTCATTTCTTGAACCCTAAGCTGAATTTCTTGAATGAAGAAAGAAACTCTGGCAGAATTAGGCTGCAGCAAGCCTTGAAACCTGATAGTGCCTCTAAATTATAGATCAATGAGTGTTTCTTTAATCCTTTTTTGTTTCTTGGAGCATCGAGTTGGGGTCTGTCAATGCCATTCCCACATGGTTGAATATGCATTTTTCGAGTACAATAGGATGATGTTTTATAGGCTAATTGCTGTCAATACCTGCTGTCCCCTGATTCAAGGAGACTAAACTAAACCGTCATAGACTCGACTGAATAGTTGCTCCACAAGCTCTTACCTTATATGAAAAGGCATGCTCTGTGCGTTGACTATGTGCTTTTGGTTATGATGATTTATCCTGACACTACAGGACTATGCAAACTGCTGTTGGGGTATTTGGTGGTGATGGCTATAAAGATAGGATGGATGTCCTGCCACTCATGTTGGCAAATGCAGGAAATAGTCGGCATGCTGCAATTTCAAGTCTTAATTGTCCTCCGATTGTTGCATTAGAACTTTGTCGAGAGCATTTGGTAGGTCCTTCGAAGCTTATGTGTGCTACTTTTGATTTTAAATGTGAACATTCTTGTGGTTGTGGATAGCATTTTGGTTTTCTTGGTTTCAAGTCTGGGGTAGAAAGGAAGCTCTGATTTGATTACCAAGCTCAGAAGCTTCATTCTTTCTGGCACTGTTGGGGAAGGATAAATTGCTTAAGGCAGAAAGTCAAAGCTCTCATGGACTGCACAGTGAAACGTTATATAAGCATAATTGGCTAATGATTTAATTAAGTTTTATTAATAACATTGGTACAAATACGAGTTTAGCAATTTTCTTTTTTCTGCAATTTGACCATTTTTGGAGCATTCATCTGTTATCCTTATTCTGAAATGCTTGTAATAGAGTTGAATGTACTCTCTAACAATTGATCACAAATTTAAGTTTCTTGTTCTGTTTGTATTATGCTGATCTAGTGAGATTATGTCATGGTTCATCTTTTGAGTCAGTTTTCTTTCTCAATCTTGCTTTATTTGCTAATAATAAGTCTTTCATTTCATAGACCTTTGTCTGTTTTTTGATTTCTACTGGTATGCATGTGCTTATATCTACATGATTGTATGCTTAATTAGGCTTCTTAACATGGTTTAAAATTTGTGCATACAGTTTCCCTTCTTGCTGGACTGAGATATATAGTATTTAAAGTATGCGAAGTGTTCAGCTGTCATTGTAGTTTTAATTTTGCCTAGTATAGTACGTCAGTAAACGACCCTAACATTTGAATTTTTGTTGACTTGAATAAATATTTTCAAAAGTCAAGGAATTTTTTTTTTTTTGGAACTGTCAAAATATTTATTTTAGAACTCAAATATCACAAATTCTTCCGCTTAAATCCAGTGAATTTTCCATTTTTCCCTTTTTTTCTTTTGTATAAGAGACTAGAGGGTATGTTGGTAGAGGTGAATATGTTACTCCAGATTCAGATTTTCTTTGCATAATTTCTGTGTTCATATTGAAGCCTGAATTGGTTTCATCCAATAATCTGGTTTGCAGGGTGTTCATCCATGCGATAAGAGGAGAAGCATCAGTGAGTATCAGTGCCTTTTTCCTGCAGTAGACTTTTCACTGGCAAGTATTCAATATCTCTGCTCCTAGTCATTTAGGGTGACAGAAAGTTATCATTGGTCATGGACCAGATATTTCAAACAGTTTTTCCCTTACATATGATTGGATCTTGAATCTTGATTTATGTTTAGATAGAAAGCGATGAGGATACTTTGTGGAAGGCAAATGTCAGGGAAAAAAAAGAAGAAGTTGCAGCTAGAGGAATGAACTTCATGAAATGGTAAGCTACTTTATTGTTATTGCATTAGAAGTCGAACTTTAATTGCAACCACAAACTTGCATTCTGGTGCACGCAGGCTCACACTTATCATCTGTAGAAATAAATTGTGGTAGTTTCAGTCTTGAGAATTTATCCTCTGCTCAGGAGTACTTTAATCAAGTTTTTGATCTTTGGCCATCTTGGTCCTTAGTGCTTGGTGACAAACACATATGATAGAACGGGCTTAGTCACAAGGTTGATTGGGAGTTAGGCTTGGACTATGATGCAAAGCATGACCTCTCTCCCTCTCTCTCTCAACCATTGTTAATTCAAGGGAAGATTAAATACTCATACATGCATATTTATGAGTCTTTATACAATATAGCTGCATATTTGTGAGTCTTTATACAATATACAGTTATAATTAGCTATAGTTATGGCATGCTGACTGTTAGATATGTATTTAGATTGGTCATGCATAAAAACATGTGAGAAAGATTCGACCCATCCACATAAATCATTTAGGAAGAATCTTGTGAAGGTGGTTTTTCTTTTCTGTTTTATCCTCTCTAGAACTTCTTCTGAAAAACATATATCACGGGTGCAGGTTATGGACACGAAAAGAGAAAGAGATAGCTGTTGTTACCCACAGTGGATTCTTGTTTCATACACTATCCGCATTTGGTAATGACTGTCACCCTTTGGTGAAGAAAGAAATTGCTCAGCAGTAAGTTCTCATAAGATTAGTATCTGTCTCCAAAAAGTTTAAACTCCAGTTGGATGATGTGCTGACCTATTTCATAGTTTAAATGGCTAAATACCTACCTTGTTAGTAAATCATTGACTGTTAAAGTCTGGAAACTTAAATTTGGGAAGGATGATATTTAAAAGGCAAGTCACTCTCATAAAATATTACTTGTCGAAGGATTTGCCTAGAATGTCTACATTCAGATCAGGCCAGGTATAAACATCTTAAGGGAGGAGAAAAGCTGCTCTAGAAGAAAAGAAATTTAGTCAACAGAATGACTACTTATCTTAAAATTTATTGTTTCTGCCAAGACATTCTATGAAAGAAATGATAAGCTTTTTCCATGTTTTGCAGTTTTGCTAATTGTGAGCTTCGCTCGATGGTCCTTGTGGATAAAAGGTAGTATATTGTTCTGTGTGCATGGCCATTTGAGTATATTTACTCCTTTTGCCTACAACTTGTCTGACTTGTTCCAATTTGCCAGCATGATAGGGTCAGCCAGCTCACCAACAAATTATCCCGGTAAAATTCCTTCTGGGCTAGATTTGCCCAGCGATTTAGCAGATGAGAAGAATCTGGAGAATGGAATACCTAATGAAAGACATTCCAATCAGTCTCTGAAGGTAATCATAATCCAGTTATATGTTGGTAGCTTCACTTTTGACTTGGTTTCAAACAAAAGTTGGCAGCCTTATCATTTTCTGCACCTATCTATATTTAAGATTTTTCCCATTAGGTTTGATCATGTCAAATGCAGAAACAAGTGTGGACCTTTATTCACTGGCTAGTTGTTTTGAACTGCAAGCCATGTTACAAAAGCAAGCAGCATTTTGTTGGTTACTTAGAGCATTGACAGCTGCCAGTTTACTTTGGTTTTGTTTGGTGTTTTAGTTTATGCAAAATCAGACCATTTTCCTCCATGTATTAGTTATTAGATTGCAATTTTTTTAAAGCATATCAGACTGCATTTATTGTTCTTTGGTAGTAGATAAATATCATAATCAATATCTCTTGGCCAGTCTCTAGCTCATAAATGATGGAAGAGCCACATACTCAGATCAACCCATCGAAGAAATTCGTGGAGATGATGACTTTCTGGATGCATGAAGCAATACTGTTTCGGGTTGTCTGTAATTGGTTTGGTTTCTATACATGTAAGCCATCTAATTTCTACCTCTAGGGAGGTTACTGCAAACCTATTGTAAAATCTGATCATATTTGTCCGTCTTTGTGAAGCAAAGAGGATTCTATTTATCGCCCTTTTATTCAGCAACACTTTCAGTTATCTAGTGAAACGCGAGGAACGTTTTAAATAATTTTCTCCAGTTAGTGTAGGAAGCCCACTTAGCCACGGGCCAGCCTATATCTTGTTTGCCTTGTTGTATGGGTCAATGAACACCGCAGATGATTTCCTATATCAGGAGCCTATGATGACCTTTATAACCTTCCTTGTACAGCTGCTCTAACCAAGAACAAAGACGATAATTATTAAAGATATTTAGTACTATATTCTGATTAAAGCAAAATTTACGGTTGGATTCCATTTAAACCAGCCATGCAGTTAAAATTTTGTGGTGGTGGTAGCACCCTGATTGCATTAAGCATTTCCGTTTTCTGTCGACTGTAATTCAGGAGGAAGTTAGAGCCTCGAGGCCATATAAATAAATCTTTCTACCTCTTCAGGATCTGAGGTATGTTTGTCTTTCCTGGTGAAGCAAATGGACTGTCCTCTTGATTACCGTGTTTTTCCCACGCCAAACAAATGGAAACTCAATGACGATTTACGAAAGACACAAGGTGCGCCTTACAATTGCACGGAATCAGAAGAGACACGGCCACATGCAGATTGCTCAACGTTTTTTTTTTTTTTCCTTCCTTCCCAAAGTTCATGTTACTCAGATTCATTATTTTGCAACGCCACACTGCATTTCAAACTATTAAACTGCTCAAGCATGCAACCAGTTTTGCCACACTGTCAAGGATGATATTCTTCCTGGCACCTCACAGAACTCAACTGGGGGTTTCATCCGTTATCAATCAAATACAAGTCCTCCATTTTTTTTCAGCTAGTTCCCTTTTAACAAATCAAAGAACTGCACTGGTTTCTTCTTTGGCTCAGGGCAAATCTCCTAAAAATGCATAGAAAGCAAGCCGGATCAGTCGTTTGAAGATATATACAGACATCATGCTCCACACGGCAAAAATTGTTAACTGTATAAACAAAATCTACTTCTTGTATGCGAACTAAACCTATACCTCTATGGCAGCTGCTAGACGTAAAATAGAAGCTTCACCCCACGGACGGCCTAAAAGCTGTAGACCTATTGGGAGTCCTTGCTTATCATAACCAACCTGACATACAGCATTTTGTCACAGAATAATCAAAAGTGAGAATGCGGGGTTATAATGGTAGACCCATCAAGTTCCAGACGAATTAATTTGTAGGCACTGACAGTGAAAGGATCAGTTCAATTGTGAAGAAGTTGAAAACAGAGCTTTTCAATAGTTAGTGAAAAGTCACTATATTAGTATATGCAACAGCTTCGTTTATCATTGCCTGTATAAAAGGAGAGGCAAACGTCACACAGGGTTCTAACCACTTGCAGAATACATTTAATGAACTTTATGGTATAGTCGTAGAATAGGAGACTCTGCAAAGTAGAATTTTGCAACACTAGAGAGATTTAGGTTCTCTTTGCTGGGGAGGCTAGAAAATGTCATACTACCTACCGGAGATACATTCACAAAACAGGGTCTCTTATCACATTCTAGGATATAAATGATTGTTAATAGAGGTGTAAAGAGCAAAGGCGATCTGAAAAGCCCAGGACTTCCTCTGCTTCAAAGTTGATTCACCTAGGGGGTGACTAGAACAAATAGACATTTCACTATTTTGAACTAGCTATGGAAGAGATGCAGAGCGCCAAGATGCTTGGAACAGGGAAATAGTATCTAAGCAATAAATACAGTATAATTGCAGAATTAAGAAAGAAAATACTTTAATGAACCACAAAAGATCCAATGTCAAGAGATTGTAAACTTCATTGACCTGGAGTCTATCTCCAATCTGTATTCAAATCTAATGTTTGGTTAGGTTTGCCTGCTTTGCGTGATGTCAGTAGCCAATTAGGTGCTTTTTTTACAACCTGCTTGAACAACCTCAAAGCAAACAAACTAAGACACACTTACAGGGACAGAAATTGCAGGCAATCCAAGAAGATTTGCAGGCACAACAAAGCGCATGAGATTTCCTGGAGAGCAAGAAGAAGAAGAAGAAGCATTAATATGGTCATATTGGAGCTTTGAAGCTGATTACTGTTCTAGCAATAACAATCCTAACTGAAAGTAATTAATTTGCACAACTAAAAGGATTTTACATAACTTGAAGCATCCTAGTTAAATGCAAACATTTGCAAGATCTCTTGACATAAGATATTACAAATGAGTGGTATTTTACATCATGATAAAAGAACAAACCAACCTGAGACTTGAAGATCCGTCTCACCAGATTTAAGGGCAGCTGGTGGTATGATAGGTGCTGTCATGCTGAAAAAGGGAATTTTCGCATGCCAGTAAGAAACTGCTCGAAAGAGCCGAATTTTGTCACATTAGAGAAGTAACCAAAAATGTTCAAGAAAGGGCTTTTCTGGTTGATTGTTACACAAGTGAAAACCAGGAGAAGATGAAGAAAGGCCATCAATGATGATCGATGGAATGAAAAATGGAACAGGCAGGAGATAAGCTACAGTGTCAACAACAGATTTTCGCATCATATCATAAAGAATTATAGAGTAGAACTCGCACATACCCTGTTGTAGGGGTGACAATGACATCCACCTTCTTAAAAATTTCCATATAGTAGTGCATTATCCTTCTTCTGTATGGCATTATGGCATTACATACGATGAGATTCAAACTTGTACTGAATTCATAGTAAAATAGCACTTTGTAATCAGTGTCAGTAACATAACACTAGCACTTCCTGGAGAGTATGGAACCTTTAAGATATCATAATGCAAACTGCCTTTTCCCAATGAAAGGTAAATTATGGAAGCAAATTTCTAGAAAAAATGTGTGACTACTAGTAAGATGGTTGAGATATCGAGTCTCAGTTTTTCAAAATCATGCACACTTGAGCAGAAGAAGACTTTTTATGTTGATGAAATAATCAAATGAACAATTAAAAAATGAATCTTGATCCACAAGACAATATCCAGTCTGGAAGAGCAAACACATTGGTGTGACAAGTAGCTTGCAACCACTACCAGTCTAAGTTTGTCATTTTGCCCGAAACAAACTGCAAATGTAAAATCCAAATTTTAAATATTTCAGAAGTTCGTGCATTGGTTTGAGAGTAAATATGGTTGTAAAAATAGCTTTTAAAAAAAACATATAAAATCCGACATAAACATAATTATGCGGCCCAGAAAGTATGTATATGATTTTGATTTAAACATATAAAACTCCAGATCATAATAAACACGCCTTACCTTAAACACTGGGCGTGAACATAATCTGATGCAGTGAATGATCTAAAAAGTGCCAGATTTGTGCGAGTGTCGTGTGAAAAATATTTCCCTTTCCTGCATAACAAGAGATAACACCATCTAATGTTTTCAAACTATCTAACACATGTGAAAAATTGCAAAGTTAGCAAATTCAAAATCCTCAAGTACAGCGCATATTCAAAAGATCCAAAAGTTAAGCTTCACACCCATCCTCAAAGTCAGGAGTCAAAGAGGAAAGCGATTCAGAACCAATTGAAAGAATATGAGCTGTGCGCATCTCATGCAGCTCTGGAATAGCAATCTCCACCATCTAAATAACAGAAGGTCTAAAGGATTAGAAGCATAAAGCATATTCTTTACACACATATCAGGAAACAACTCCTCGCCCTGATTTGATGTACTTAATGTTGTGTTCGATAATAGCATGTGCACAGAGCAACTGACTTACTTTGCAACCATGTTTTCCTGATAGCAGACTAAGGATTTCCTCGCATTTGATGGAGATATCAGTTAAGAAAACGTCATTGAACCACTGCAGAAAGAAAGTTACAAACCAGGAATGGTAATTGAGAATGAATAAATCACTAATTTTCTAATGAAAATGAGAGAAGAAATACCTCTGTGTACTTCCCTAACCGCAATGATCCTACAGCATTCAACCCCTCATGTATAGACAAATATGGTAAACAAGGGACAGACTGCAAAAGGATCAGAAAATGAAGAAGATAACTAGTAGTGTGGAATGAAAAACAACACTTCCGTGACTTGTAACAAGATCTCATGCTTCCAGACTTTAGATCAGTCAATAGCAAACTTGACATAGACACATCGAGTAATTGCTGGTTCTACAATATTCATTTGTAGCACCATTAAATGCAACTACTTATTACATTCACCTCTTCAACATTAACCAGCAAGATATTTCTAGTATGAATACCTAACTTGACTTACAGGGGCATCAGCTTCTGGGGAACTGTCTTCTGAGTACTGATATAAAATTAATAATCAAATATTCAATAAGCAAAACTTGAAATTTTTAGATGAACAAAAGTCTACTGCACCCCTTCAGGCTTCAACTAAATTTGTTAAACTAAAAAAATGGGAGAGAAGTGTTCTAAAGTATCAGGTATCATCGTAATCTCAAATGTTGGAAAAAAAGGAGAACAAAATTAAAGTTGCATCAACTGCAGAAAAATAAAGATCGGTTTAACACCGTGTATCCTTTTTCTCATTGAATGACTATCTCAAGTTCATGCAGCATGAGATACCATTTCATTGTTATTTATTATTGAAATAAATAAATAGTTATTGAAATAAATAGTTATTATTATTAACCATTTGTCCTGTTTCACTGAGTTGTACCTTGAAAATGCATAAAGAAAGGGCAAAATTTGTGGACTGGCTAAAACTAGATAACTGAACTCGCAACTGGAAAAGGAACTTAAGAGCTAAGAAAGTATAGCAATTTGGACCCTACAGGCTGCAAGGCAATTCTATCTGCAGCAGAGGACCCCAATATTGCTTGCATACCTGAAAAGTTGTCAGAACACCAATAAATCAGGATACATCACATTACAATTGACAGAGTCTATGATCTATGCAGCAAAAGAGTCTATTGCTCTTGTTTAAATTTAACATATCAGATATAGCTTAGAAATGCTTTTTGAACTGCTAAATAAAGCCCTGGGCTATTTTAACTTGCTTTCATGTTTTCAACATGGCAGAAAAGTTTGACCTTGATTTTAATGATAGTCATATTTCTCTCCAGGTATTTTCCATGCCTTGAACTTCTAAATTTGGAGCCTCTACCTCTTCATTGTGCCTAAGTCTCATTTAACAGTACATGGAAGAATATCTCAAAGGTTCCATTGGTTCCATTGTGATGCAGGTAGGTATTACAAATAAAAGGGGAAACCACATGATGTGTTGGCAAAGCTAACGACTTGAATTGATGACATGACCCCATTCTTTGGGCTAAAGTCAAACTTAGAAGCCAGCATTAAAATGAGAGAAATATGATAGTCTCGCTGGAATACTATATATTTAGCTCAAAGTGACTTGAAAAAATCATTTTAGAAGTGAACTAAAGATTTTATTAAGTTCAAAGACTATATCCAGTTGCCTGAATCCACTAAAATCATCAAGAAGGCATTTGAACCCTTCCAATAGATCCAAACTTCATTCAAGTTCCATTTCCATGCACATGCAGTGGCTGGACAATCTTACATATAAAGTTATAGAAGTGAAAACTACTTTATGTAGGAACATAGTAATATGAATTTGTATTCTAAATCACTCCATGCTTAACCATGTAACAACACAAAAATAGCAGAAGAGTGATGTATAGATAGCATACGAAGAAGTTCATACACTTCAATGACTTACACAAGTAATGCATCTTCAACTGATGATGTGATTGGCCCAATAATCTCTACAGTCCCAGAATCACATAATGCCCTGAAACAGAAAACTCAAAGAGATTAAGTTCACATAGTCCAGTTTAATTGCACAAGATAATTAACAATTTAGAACATTTATCTGCACTTGAACTACCCAATTTATCTCACATCACCCCTGATCAAATTCCAATTATCTGGGATTTTGTTCTTCAAACAAGTTGTAAGATAGAGGGCTAAAACATTTCACAAGTAATGAATAAACTATCGCTTGGCGAGATGATCAAGAGTACAATGCTGATAAGATAGATAAGGTAATACAAATTGCTATTACAACATTGTAACATAAAACCAACATGAGAAATATTCTGACACATGCTTGATATCCACATTCAGACTGACCTTATTTTTCATAGGGCATAAAGTGATGACAATGTATTTATTTCTATAGTTTCCAAGCTAATGGAAGAATAATTTAAAAGTCAAGCTCTAAATGCCTCTTGTAGATATCCATATGTTTGGAAAACAGGAAAATTCCTTTCAAAATGAATAGAAGTCAAAAGATCTATCAAATTTTGATACTAGAATAAACAAATACATATGCAAAAGCAAGCCAAAGAAGATGCTCAAAGCTTACAACTCAAACAGGACCACTCGAGAAAACTGTGACTTGTGACTTGCAATCAAAATTAAAAAAAAAGGAAAAAAGTACAGAGAGAAAACCTAAAGGAAGTGTCATGTTATTAATCACTTACCCTGATATGTCAGTCCGGCCATATGTCGTCTTCAAGCCAACAACACCACAAAGAGAAGATGGAATACGTACTGAACCTGCCTTTTGAGTAACCATATGGAATTAGGAGGATTTGATAAAAATGAAGAAAATGATTCAGAAGCCTAAAGAGCTGTTAGTGTACAACCTCCACCATCTGTTCCCAATGCAGCTGAACATAATCCGGAAGCAACAATTGCTGCTGGCCCTGAAGAAGATCCACCTGTATACCTATCTGGAGCATGGGGATTCCTTGCAGTCCTGCAAGATGGAAGATTAAACTTTTAGTTAGACATTGATTTGACCAAAAAAATTTGCACACCATATCTTCCCTCCAAAATAATTTTAGTAAAAAGCTAATGCAAGTTTGTCTTCATTAGTCAGATTATTTAGATCAGTCTTAAATGGAACAGAGAGTGAGAGAGAGCCCGGGGGGGAGAGAAGTAGGTGTTTTCCACAATATACCATCCACATAATGCAAGCCCTTATATATTACTTTTTTAATTTGTTTGAAGAAGGGGGAAGCAAGAAAGCAAAGAAGATAGGGAAGAAAAACCTTAACCATGGCATCATACTACATGATGTATCTGGTTCATGACTTTATATTAATAACAGGCTGTTTATAGGATATATAGGATTATGGATATCGGCAGATTCCTGGAAAACCAAAAACTTCTGTAGCACCCTGTTAAGTAAGTGACTGAAGGCTTCAATATCTTTTAAGTGTTAAACAACTACAATATCCAATGTCACAAATCTGTATACTGATAATGCATATGGAAGTAGTATAAAAATAATATTTTAGTGAAAAAAATACAAAGATTCTGAGCCAAAAAAGATACAAATCATGTAGAAGTGAGGAAAAAGATTAACCAGATTCACTATAAGATGGTGCAGATGCATCACAGAATAAACAAGCAAAATCTAGAATCCTGATATTGATGATAGAGAAAGTTCTGAAAATGTCATTAAATCTCAGTAATGTACTCAAGCTCAGTAGCATTTCAGTTGGATTGGATTGCATTAAAAGGATTATCAGTTGGATTGCATTCTGTTTCAACTAACCAAGACAAACCAAGCATCTATTCACCAGGACCTAAAAAATAGACTATACTCGAAGATGAGCAAAATTTTCACTCCCAAAAGCTTAGATCCACGGTTTGCATGTGCAATGCTGCTACAATTTTGCCACCACAGAATGTTACATAATTGCAAAACTTACCCGTGATTTGGATTATTTCCAGTTGTTCCCAGGCCAAATTCATGCATATTGGCTTTTCCAACTAAAATCACACCACAGCTTCGTAACCTTGACACAGAAACTGCATCTTTTTTCACCTTACGCACCTCATGAAACCATGTTGTTCCACCTTTTGGTCACAAAGCACTAGCTTCTTAATTACTCAAAAAGCAACTGGGGAAAATAGAAAGCGAAAATGATACCATTGGATGGATGAGGGTAGCAATCGATGTCATCCTTGATAGCCATGAATGTCCCATCTAATAATGACAGTGGTTTTCCTGCAGAACCATTCATCAGAGGGGAATCAGTAGTTAACACCAAAAGTACTTCAATTACTTAAGTAGATATAATAGATGATTCAGCCGGGCAACAGCTTAACATACTTTAGTGACATCGTAAATCTGCATTACCTTCCTCAAACCTTTGTGCTGAAGCTGCAGCTTGCTTTCTTATATCCTCAGGATCATAAGAAATCAGTAATGGTGCTGATGGATTCTTATTGTCGAACTCCTCCATTGCTGCAATGAACCGCTCAGCAACCTAGAAAAAGAGTTAGTTTATTGTAAAAAGTATATAAGAGAAGAACAGAACCAGGCATACTTACAATGGATGGGTTGGTAAGCTTAGATCTGTATGCATATGCATAATCACGAATCTTCCAGTAGCGGAAAGATGCAATAGAATCTTCAATCCATGTCTTATCAGGATTATAGTGTGGAAGACACTTCAATGCTAATTCAACTCGGTCTTCTGGTTTTTCATCTTCTCCCAAATAAGCAACACCAGACTCCGGTTCTAAATATAGATTATGGAATCTCAGTCAGCAGCATCTTAGAAGGATATTAAATTTTTGAAAGGCAAGCTCGCTACAAAACTCACGCCTTGTTCCGTATTGTCAGATAACTTCTCATATTTATGCATGAAGCGACACTAGGGAGACCCGGAGGACTTAACAACAATGTATCAGCAAATCTTATTTTTGAGAACATTTTTGCCCTTTAGTCCATTCTGTGTGAGAATTTTAGAAGTGAATCACCCGTTTCACTTTAATCTTTTCCATTTGTCTTTGTGCATTCATTCTTTTGACTTTCATATAAAAGACACATGGGAAGCAAAAGGAATACTAATGTTTAAGTTCTAAAAGTAAGAGACATTATTTTTCCACAGAAACTCTCACAGCATTCCAGAGACCCATGTTCCTTTATCTCATATCTCATACTAATGTTAAGAGCTCACCCAATGTCTGTGCAATTTAGAAATAATTAAAATGAATTAGTTTTATACAAATTTTGTCTTTTACATAAATAAAATTGATATAAATTTTTCATCAAAGAATTTTGGTTTATAATGGTATAATAATTTAGTAATTAACTTTAGGGTGGTTATGAGTAGTTGTAATAGCAAAATGTGATTAGATGAGGTAAAAAATTAATTTTTTGCAAGGGTAAAATTGAAAGTTCAAAACATGACCAAAATTGTTCATACCAACTGCCACGCCCCTGGCTTTTTCTATTGTATAGATATAGATAGTTCGGTCGTCCTCAAATACTTACTCCTTAGTTTAGAATTTAGATTACTCAAGTGCGTCGCAGGTAGATGGAATGCCTCGTAACTTATTACAAAATTCAATAGATAAAAGTCACTTGTATTCATATCGGTTTTGTAATTGTGCGCAATAAAGCGTCGTTGAAAAGTTAATGATACAAAGACTAAAGGAAATAGCGTGTAAATTCCATAAAAACAACGAACGAAAAAAAAAAGAGGCAGTTCAAAGGATTAAGAAATGAAGAATCGAATTTGGTAGCAAGACAAGAAAAACAAGAGGAAAGAAGTAAGAAAGAACCTTGGGGTGGAAACTCAGGTCTAAACATGGGAGCCTCGGGGATGACAGTATTTCTCAACATCTGTGATCAAGTTGCCATCAAACAAAATGATAACGTCAAAAAATAATGATAATAATTTGAGACTGGAAAAAGCACAGACCTCGACCATTCTATTCTTATTCTTCAAATGAGATATAAGCATAGGACCAATGAATGGCGCTTCTAGTAACCACACAAGCAATTTGAGCGTAAATCCAGTCAAATGCGGAGCTGAATAATCAACACCTCGTTAATTGCTAACAAGAAGTACAATCTAATTCATCAATGAATACACCATGTAAACAACAACAATTTTGACAAGAAAAAAAAAAAAGGAAAGAAAACCTTGAATTTTTTCATATTGATATTTGACAGCGGTCAAGTCGACTTCAGCGGCAGGCAACATTACTCGCTTCTTCCCCATTTGATTATGACGACCGAACCGATGATGCTCGCTCTTGCAATATACACTTCGCTGCATCGGAAACCATTGAACTGAAAGGAGTGCTCTGCAATAAATCCAAAAACCGCCAAAATTTTGCTTTACAGACATACCTTCAAATTGAGGAGAAGAAACACGAGCGAGTCTCCACCAAAGAATCGGCTTGCCTACAGAACTGAGAATCGAGAGGCCGAAGAGGAAACCGGCCGGACTTAAATACTGGAAGAAAAATAGCGGTCCGCAATAAAGAAAACAATAAAGGAAGAGGTTGAGAGTTGAGAGTGAGGAAGTAAGGTAGGTGGAGACCTGATGGTGAGAAAGACTAGAGAGGAGAGAAGGAAAGAGAAGAGACGCAACGAGACTGTGTCAAATCGCCTCTCTCTCTCCACATTCCATTGTTTTTTCTTGTGCGTTGTGACGTTTGAGCTCCTCGAGAGTTCTTCGGTTCTGTTTAGAGCATTTTTCCCGCATGTCGCTTCCGTCACTCAGTCGTGAGTTGGCGTCAAAGCCAAAACAGACGACCAAAACGTTTGCACCTTCCTTCCTGCGGAATCCAATCCGTTTTTCGTTTGGTAGACGAGCTTCTTAAAATCAAAACCCCACCGTGTTGACTTTTTTTTCTATAAATTGAAAAAATATATATATATATATCATTTGGGCCCAACTGTGGTAAATGTTGAGTGGCCTGGTATAGTAGCAAATGATCCAACCTGACAAGCACATGCCCTGGTCTTGTCCCTTCCAACAATTATCTGCAAAACAGGCCCAATAGTATGTCCTTCGGAGTCCAACCTGACCTTTCCTGATACAGGATTCCAATTTATCCAAATTTGTCTACTGTACCCAATCCCAACTAACCACCACAAGAGGCACCCTAGTCGAATCTGCACCGAGGCCTCTTTCAAGTCCAAATTTATATTGAAGTAAGAATTATGATTACACCAATATTGTTAAAGTTTATGCCAACCGTAGTAGAAATTACATCAATGGTACTGTATTGGACAAAAATCAAATTTGCGAGACCTCTCATCCATTGAATCTTAGGTTCATCTGTAACGCTTTGAGTCTTCCATAAGCCAATTACACGTATATACTACAAATGACAAACCACGAATACCACGTAAATCAACGTGTTCGAATATCTCACATTGATATTTCAAGAATTTTCACTTATATGTGGAACTTGGACCATTCCACTCATAACCAATTGCTTTTGAGATGGAAGTCCAAATTCTCTATCATAATATCAAAGGTGGTCTTTAGATTTGCTCATCATCCTTGTATGAAGTTTCACCCTTGACTTTTTTTTTTTTTTTGTGTTTAAATCCATTTGCCAAGCTCTACCCCGTGATTTAGTTCTTTATTTAAATTCCTCTGCCAAGTTACATTTAAGGAGGAGTGTTAGTTTAAATTCATTTGCAAATGTTTCACCTATGCTGACTTGATTCTTTATTTGAATCCATTTGCCAAGACACATTGTAGTAGGAGTGTTAGAATATCAGATACTAATATTTCATATATAAGAATTTGGGCCATTCCACTTATAATCACATGGAAAGTCCAAATTCATTATAGAGGTGTAAATGAATCTAATTAAGCCGAATATCTTAATGTTCAAGATTGTTTGATTATTTTAACGAGTTTAAAATTTTATTCAAGTTTAGCTTGTTTACTTGATTATTTTAACGAGTTTGAAATTTTTTTTAAACTTAACCTGTTTACTTCCGAATTGAGTTTGAATAAACTTTTATTGAGTTTGAATGTTATCAAACGTAAAATGTTGCTTAAGTTTGGTTTGAGTAGTTAGCAAACCAAATTCAAACAAGATCTTATCAAACCGAACTCAACTTGAGTATGGAGTAATTTGATTCATCTTGCAGTCCTAGTTCTTTACGGGCTCTTTATCAGAACAAAAGCAGTTTGACGACCATCTAGTCCAGAATGTTGACGTACATATAGACACACAAACAAGAGCTTCGGTGTGCCGCTTGTATAAAACGCGCAAGGAGAAGGTTCAGTCTGAGGAAATTTCCTGAGTAAAAGTTTCCATTGTCATTAGACACTATCTGGGATCAGGCACGTGAACAGGCTACGAACATGGAAGGCATGGAGCAATATGACTGGGTCCGGCCGTCCGGGTCCTCAGGGAAAGGAAGTACGAGATCAATCCCAAGCTAAAGTGGGAAAAGGAAAAAAAAGGACGTCGAAAAGAATGAACTGTTATTGCCTTGGATAGTGAATCATCCTGCATGCACAAGTATCGTCACCGTTGAGGCGTTGACACCAAATTAATGCACAATTGGTTCCTTCTGCCACCGGTTACCAAGATTTGTAGTGCTTTTCATAATTATCTTTATATACATGTATGGTGGAATGGTGATTTTGGGATACATCAACTTCTTAACGTGATTTTCAGGGTGGGAAAATAAAGAATTGTTTACGTGAGTGACGGACTAAATTAATTTATCTATGTATATCGGGTCATGCCCAGAGGTTACGGGATAATGATGAAGACCTTTGATGACGACTCAACAGATTGAAGTTGGGAAAGTGAAAATAGCGCTTAAGCCTCCCAAGAACTAGATACAAGTCATTTGTTCCTTTATTACAACCTCCCCCCCCACCCCCTCCCGGGGTTTGTAATACTTGAAGAACTTAAGAAGAGAGCTTTGTAGTTTTTCTGTCTTTCTCTTTCTTTCTTTTTTTTCAATCGTTCGACTTCGTTTTAGTTTTAGGCAAAAACTAAAAAGACTAGAGTAAAATAAAAAGAAATCAAAGAGGAAACCAGCAGTAAAGAGGCATGGGTGAACATGCAGGAGACTTGACCACATTCATTCATGGGAGATTTGGCCATGTTCTGGAATCTGGCCCTTCTGGCGTCTGTTCATGGAAGCCATTATCTATAGCCAAGATTGGTGTAGTGTGAGACTGCCAGAGCAGTTGCTAACCGTAACTTCGTCTCGATCGTGCTTGGCTGCTTTACTATAAATTATTCATACCAAACCTCTCATTCCATGCGGTTGGCCTATGTTCTTTAGAACTAGTAATTTGCAGTAGTGGATAACACGAAGCATTTCTTGTCATCAACAAAATAATAATAACAATAATAAAGAAGTTAGACCTTCTGATTAGGTACTTGGAGGGCCGGTTCGGCTGTCGGATGTATGAGTAGGCGCATCAGATTCCTGTAGAAGTCTGCTGATGAGTTCCTCCAGAAAGGCTCTCTATGAATCTTTCTGGAAGAGTTGCTTTCAGTGGCATGATGTTGACAATCTTTGAACTGATCAAGTGGCCAAAACAATCTCAAGAAAAAAGGGCCTAGATAGCTTGTCAGAGATATAGACCGCATGCTGTCCCTGCTCTTATGTATATGGATTAGGCTTTGCACGATATTGCCAGTCAATTTTCCAGTTGGATTTTTTGAAGAGTCAAAGTTTCAACGTTGCATGCAGTTGCCTATATCAATAATGCTAATTGTTCGTTTTTATGCTGTTATGAATTTAGCCACTGCTGAACACTTTTTTAAGTTGATAGTCTCATTTGACACCTAAAAGGGCCAAAACTTTCCTTTAAAACCCGATCTATTCCGTCATGTGCAAAGGAGAAGAAGGGGGGAAAATGGCAGGGGGGGTGGGGCAAAAAAGAAAAAAAAAATAAAGAAAAGAAAGAGTACCACTCGACACACATATGTCTTGTATTAATTATTCTGTGATTTCCAATCAAAGAGAAGTCAAATGTTTGTCAAATTGTTTGTTGTGACTTTAGAGGACGGTAAAGTTCAAATGTTCTAGGCTAACTAAATAAAATGTTAGAAATGTTGCAAGGAAGATCTAGTTGTATTTTTCTATTAGTTACAGATAACAAACAGTTAAGAACTCCAGGTTTCTACGTACTGCTTTTATTTTATTTTATTTCGATTTGTTTACGAATTCCCATAATCTCTGTTTTATTTATGAATGAATAAGCCTCCCAGCTTAATGCCAATACTACTATTGCTGTGCTGGTCTGCTATAATCAATACCATGGTAGATTTACATTTACCTGGTTTTCTTGTTCTTTGATTAGCTGATCCATCATCCAACTTGGCGGTCGAAGTCAATCTCGTGATAAAGCGAGTGCATTTAGCTCAACACCCACAAGGGTTATGCAGTCAATAAAAGTATAGTACAACAAAAAATGGAAAAGAAATAGAAACCTTCAAATACTGCATGACCCTTGTGGGTGTTAGGACTTCACAATTAAGCTTTGATTTCTTGGAATATCGTTTGGCTTTGGTGAACTTAGTTGTGGATCAAATGTGTTAGAAATGGCCGAGAACTTGTACTTATAATCTTCACTTTAATACAATTTATTTCTGTTTTCCGATATTGGTCTTATCTAATTATGTTTTGCTAATTTTCAATGGTTCTGTTCTTTCCACGCTATAAATCAACTATAGAAGCAAGTTGTCTCGTCCCAAAAAAAAAAAAAAATTCTCTGCATACAACTGCACAAGTAGTGAAATTCAAAGAAATCAATGTATGGATAGCAAATTATTTGAAATAATTTTTTTGAAGAACAATATTATAACACTTTTTTAACGTTGATATATGTAAGATAAAAATGCGATTGAAAAAATATATTGATAACACAAGTAAGTAAATTTTGGCAAATACTTCACTATCAGATTAGAGTAATCTGACATTAATGATGAGGTTAAACAACATGATCTTTAATTTACGCAAGGAAAACTTTCACCTGAGTCTGCCACGAAAAGAACCACCACTATGGACTTGATGAGTTGCGTTGGAGCCAACAAAGCACGTCTTATTTGGTCACCAACAACCACCTTCTTGTCTATTACTCGTTTCTCCATTCATTTTTACCCCCGAGTGCATGTAGCAGGAAGACGGCGAAAATGACTTCCAAAACATCAAAGCTTCGCATTTTTTCCTTTCGTTGATGACACGTATTTTTCAAGTAAGCCTCTTGGCCCCTGAAATAGTAGTGTGACCAGAGCAGTAAAGTGGTGTTAATTGAGGATGGAAATGATTTTCTAACGTTGGGTGCTTACCATAAGTGACACGTTTTCGACCTATCAATTCATCAATCAACCAGAAACTGGCGTGACATTGCCCCGTTATTGATCAAACAAAGGAAGGTGCCGACGATTAGTGCTGTGAGAGTAGAAAAGTAGTCGAGATTGAGAACAAATGGATTGCTGATTTTGTGAAGAATGTGCAATGAAAATGTGGCACCTTGCACCGCCGCATTCCACCCACACATGGCCGTCACTTGCACTCTCTGAGGCCCTGATTAAAGTAGAGGGAACATATGAATGAGGTGATAAAAAGAACTTCTAGCAACATGCTGCCATGCTACTGCAGTTTCCGACCTGAAAGTTTCCCCGTGAGTTCAATGATAAAACAAGAACTTGTCCCTAGTGTGCTCCAGATATATATGTAGAATATAAAATTTTACAGACTTTTACAAAATTGCTCCGCACATGCACGCTAATGGGTGGTGCCAAAGCTAACATGGATGGCCAAAAAAATAAAAAAAAAAAAAATGGAGTACGAGATTCTAGAAGTCGAATTTTTTGACATTTATCCTCTCCTAGTTGAGAGTAAAGACTAGTAAAGAAAAACAGAGGGTCAAGTGACTTGTAAGAGACGTACAGTCAAAACATCTAGCAAATTCTCATCAAAGGTGATTGTGTCAACCCCCGACGGCAAACTCTGTATTCTTCTTCCACTGACTGAGGCTCTTACGAATATCCATGCAGTGTAAGACTACTGCTCTGTCCTCACTAATGTCCGTCTGGGGTTCCTTCTCCGCTAGGATTCTAATTTGGTTAAAAAAATTTGCTTGCATCGTACATACAAATTCCAATTACTTTTTTATCTTAGATACATGACGTTAAAAAAGTGTTACAGTATTCTTTTCAACAATTATCCCAAATAATCTACTATCCAAACGCACATTATAAAGTGTTGCTAAATTTTATGCAAGCCACCAACACAAATAAAACAAAGAATGTACTCCCTCCATTCCTATATATAAGTGTATTGAATAACCAAATCTTTTAGATTAATAAAGTTAGTTAATTTCTAAAATTCAGTAAAAATTTAATCTAAATTATCAAAATACCCTTTATCTTTCTTCATAACTCCAACTATTTTTATGTTTAATGTTATTGTATTTAATTTCAAGGGTAACTTTGTGAAGAAGTTCATAAATACTTTATTGATATGATAAAATAACAGATGAAAGGGATTATTGGTTTGAAACACTTACATAGGAATGGAGGGAATAATAAAATAGGAATATGAACTGATATGCCGCTTACAACTGTACCAGATCTAAAAGCTTGAGTGGAATTAATTTGTAGTCTCATCTCATAATTACTCAAGCCAAGTTCCATCATACTCGAATTCATCTTAGAATATGTAAAAACTTGTGTGCAAATTTAGCTCACGAGCTTGCAAAAAATGAGCAAAACATCTCTCTTACGGATTGAGCACCACCATTTCTTGATTGTAATCAATGATCACGTGCACAATACAAATCACCAGACTTAGAATAGAATTGTGCATACGTTAATCAAGAAAGAAGTTTGTGATAGAAAACAAATAACGGGAAAGAACAAGGACTGGACAAGTAGTTGATTTTACATTTTGGCCCCAAAAATTGAAAGATACTCCCCCCCCCCCAACTTCTTATTACTCCAATTACGGTCAACAGCCAAGACCCACACGACAATCATCTCCCGCATTCGCCCGTCCAGCGTCCCCCTCCCCTCCAACAAGGTACAAGTACCCACCGCAACTTCCCGCCCCATGGGTGACCCCACGCACCATCCCCCATGACTCCCACAGCTGCTCTCCAAAGCCAATTCTAATCTCCCCCTCACCCACGCCGCACCCCACCTCTACCCTCTGACCACGTCATCTACTCCATCCGCGCACCTCAGGTGAACCTATCAAACCCCACCTCAGTCACAACCCAAACTAAACACCAATCCTCCGTCTCTCTAGCCTTTTTTCCAGCCCACAGCCAAGTTGGACTAACCTGGTGAAAAAAAGAAAAGAAAAAGACCCATAAACCCATTCAAATTCAACCACTGCTTCTCTCTTCTCCACTCTGCTACTCTCCGCTCTCTCCTCTCCTTCTCCAGTGACGTAGGGCCCATGGAGAACTACTCTTACCCGCCGTCTTATCCTGATTCCGGCGATTCCTCTCCCCGGTCTCGCGAAATCGACTTCGACAACCCGTCCCCCTGGGACGACTCCCAGAACCCACAGCAATCCCTCGCCTCTAAGGTCAAATTCATGTGTAGCTATGGCGGCAAAATCCACCCTCGCCCTCATGACAATCAGCTGTCCTACATGGGCGGCGAGACTAAAATCCTAGCCGTTGATCGTAGTATCACGTTTGCGTCTCTGATCGCGAAGCTTTCGTCGCTGTGTGATTGCGCCAGCGTTTCGTTTAAGTATCAGCTTCCCGGGGAAGATCTTGATGCGTTGATTTCCGTGACGAATGATGATGACCTTGAACACATGATGAACGAGTATGATCGGCTCTACAGGGCGTCTCCCAAGCCCGCCAGGTTGAGGTTGTTTCTGTTCCCGGCGACTCCTACCCCGCCGTCGCAGTCGCCGACTGTTGTCGGGGCGAGGAGCTTTGGCTCTGATGATCAGGTGGTTAAGTCTGAGAAAGAGAGGTTTGTGGAGGCTTTGAACTCTGGGCCTATTCAGACCTCTCCTCCGCCGTCCGCCGTGGTTGCGTCGCCGCCTCAGACCGGGAATGTGGATTACTTATTCGGGTTGGAGAAAGGAATGGCTCCACCGCCTCTCCAGCAGCAGCAACATCAGCATCAGCATCAGCATCTGCAATCTGCGCCGCCTCCGGCTGGGGGGAAATTAAGAGATCCGATCGCCGAACAGGCTTTGCATGAGCATGAAATTCCGGTTCCGGCTTTGGATGACAGGGCGATCGGGTCGGATTCGATCCAGAAACACATTCAGGATCTTCAGAGGTTGAGAATTGAAGAGCAGCAAGGGCTGTATCGCAGGCAGAGCGACGATAATCTCGCAGGAGGATATCCAGTGGGAAGCGGGGGCGAGTATTACGTTCAGAAGGTGCCGGAGAAGGTTGCTCCGGTCAGCGTGCCAGGAACTATGGCCATACCGACGGCAGGATACTGGCCAGAGAAGCAAGTGGCGGGCGGGTTTTCCCGGCGAGCAGTTTTGGCACAGACCAGCAAGTATACATGATCCCAGCTCCGGCGGGAGCATACCACCCGCAGATGGTAAGGCCGGTGAGTGGGCCCCCGGGGCAAGGGTACTACACCGTTCAGAGGTTGCCGGAGATGTACCGGGAGCAGCAGCAGCAGCCGTACAGTGTTGCACCGCAAATGGGGGCCCCGGTACAGTCCGTTGCGGCGGCCCCGCCTAACCTTACCCCCCAAGGGCCGCCCACCAAAATAACAACAGCAGGGGGAGGAGGAGGAGTTGGAGGGGCTTACACAGAGGGTTATGGGATGGTGAGACCGGCGACGACGGGTGGAGTTGGGGTGACGGAGACGGGGTACGGACAGGTGGCGTACGACAGTGGAGTTGGGAGACAGGTGTACTATCCAGCGCAGGGGGGCATAAATGTAATGGGGGGCCCGTCACCACCACCGCCAGCAGCAGCACCATCACCACAAGCACAGTATCATCATGCCATGGCTGCTGCCACCATGGGTGACGTCAGAGCGGTAAATCAGGAAGCGGGTAAGGTTGTTCCAAAGGCTACGCAGGCTTCCGTGTGAAAGCAAAAATCATCACATTTACCTACTACGGTTACGGAGTAAAAGGTGGTAAAATAAAACTCATGCTGTTGGTTTAAAAAAAAAAAAAAAGAGGTAAAAAAAAATCATATGACCAGGGATTTTACTACTACTGTAGTAGCACTATTGTTAATTTTGGTTTTACTCTTATGTCGTTGTGTTGAGAAAAATTCCATTATTCCTCCTCCTAGATCTTAGTAGTGAATTTAGCGTTCTGTATGTAAATTGATGTGGAAATTATATCGAGATTTTTTTTTTTTTTTTGGGGTTAGGGGTCAAGGGCGTCGTTCATAATTGATTGCTCGTTAATTTTCTTGATTCCTATATTCGATGTTTGGTACTAAATCTTCTGTGAGAAAAAAAAAAAAATCGGGAGAGACAGGAGCCGATCTGCCTGGTAGGCTAGTAGTGCTATAATAGTAAATAAATAAGTGAAGGTGAGGACTGAAGAAGATGGAATGATTCTAGGAGAGGGCCAATTATGCTAAAAATGGGTACTCCCCCACTTACTGCACTGTACCTAATATCCATCTTGCTACTATGTGGTGACTGCTGCCGATGCATCATTGCTTTATTGAATTGTGGCATAGGCTGTGGCTGTGGGTAATTGTTCCCTTGATTAATTTGTCTCTGATCTTCACTAATTTTTGCAGTACATATACAAATTATTCTAGATATTTATTTCATTTGCATTATAAACGCAATTCTTCAACTTCCTTTTTATACTCGTAACCGCTGTTTCTCCCACATACATCGAAAACAACAAAATGTTTTATTTCACATAATATTTTAAATAATTTTTATCCAAACGCTATAAAATTTTTTTTTCTTTTCCGGGGATGGAGGGAGCAACTGTCATCGCTAACATAGGACTACTGTCTATTTTTTGGTTGTAGAAATTTCCCCATCTTCTTCAGGACCTTTTCAGTTTCAAGTTAATGCCAGCGTGTTCATTTGCGGAGAAACGAAACACGAACCCATGGATGATTGATCTGTTCATTGATGTCCAACTTTCCCACCGATACCAGTTTAAGAAAATACTAGTAACAAAAAGAACAAGGCCCGCCTTGTCTATCTGCTGTTGTTTTTTTTTTTCCCCTTCGGTTTTAAGAGCTTCTTAAGAGGATAATAGGCTGGCGCCCAAATTTCCGGATGGTTTTTCTGAGCTCTAACTGGGAATGGAAACGGCGAAGTTTATACACAATTATTTGCCATCTGCCACGGAAAGCAATGTTGTAGCTACCCTCCTAAGTCCTAACCGAGGGCAGTTAAAAATCTAACACTACTCTCCTTGGGAAGTCTTGCACATCACTCCGTCATTTTAGTCGTCTGTGGACCTCCGACAACGAGAAGAGCAGAGGTGGGAATTGACTAGACTATCTTCATCGGCTAATTGTTCTGCTCTGGAGGAGACTGTGCTTGCTGGTGCTAGATTGGTGAGCAGAAACTTGAAGAGTTTTTGTGAGCATATTTTTCAATTATCTTTTTATTTTATATATATTTATTAAATTGTTATAATATATTTTTCTACAAAAATTTCAAGTTTTTGTGTGCATATTTTTCAATTACCTTTCTATTTTATATATATTTATTAAATTGTTATAATATATTTTTCTACAAAATTCTAAAATATAGCAATTCACCTGGCCTCCATGTGAATGGTGAAGTAGGAACTTTTGTTTATGTGTAGTAGGGGAAATGATTAGGTGGTGAGCAGGTAAAGTAAGCAAGCAAGGATTCCTCCCTCAGGCATGTGATGTCCGTAGAATCCCATCAATCCCCCAACGTGGCATTGCTGTTTATGAACATGTTTACCTGTCTGTTATTTGTTCTACGTAATGCTGGGACGTGGCTTTTGACATCCGCCACTGGTATTTTTTTTAACTTTGCTGAGAATTTTATAGCTTTTAAATATGTAAAATATGCCAGCGAGTTGGCTACTTAGCCACATACTCAATTTGAGACGGCGGAAGAGGATTTGTGAATTGTGATGTGCAGCTCAGCTTGGCTCTGATGTTGCCCCCCGAAAAGGGGTGTGAATGCTCATATGCAGAGCACGGAAGCGCGGTCCAACTGTCATTTCCACACCTCAGCTACAGCTCTTCTATCTTATCCCGGTTACATTGCAGGAGAGAGGAACCTTGCAATTCATACTGTAGGTTTTGTTTGGATTACTGTTATTTGTTCAAAATTGTTTTATTTGTATTATCGACACAATTTTCGATCACCTTTTTATTTCATATACATTATATCAAAAAAGCGTTACAGTATTTTTTCACAAAATTTACCCAAATAATCTAACTATCAAAACACACCCTATATTCAGCTAACTTATTTTCTTGGTTTTGGTTGAAATATATGGCCTCATCTGGTCTATCCTATTCTGAAAGAAAGAAGCACCCTGATCTAATTTACTGGTAGAATTAGGTAGTAGTGAGGTCACTCTTTGAATATCAAACTTTTTTTTCTTTTCTCCTTCTCCTTCATAAGGTTAGAAGTCCCTCTTCTAATAATAATAAAGAAAAATAAATTGTCGAGAGTGAAAAATTTTGTAATTTTGGTTCTATAATGGAACCTTAATTTAGTTCCGATCCAACTAGATCAATTTTTCGTCTCACTTGTAACTCAAATGGAACCATTTGATTGGATTAGTAGAAACAAAGAGAGAGGGCATTATTTATGCCAAACAGAAATAGCCAAAATACTAGGAGAACTTCTGATGATAGAGTGAAAACTACGAGCTGATATTCAGTAAATACCGGATTCTGCTCCCCACCTCCAAAAAAAAAAAAAAAGAAAGAAAAAAGATCTCTACGTATTTATATTCGTATTCGCTTCAAATCTTCTGATATCAAAACTCTCTCTTCTGTCCCGCTATCCTATAACATCAGTAACTGTCATGTAAGATGACCCAGAGACAAATTACGTAACAGCTACTGATATTATGAGACACAGGACAAAGAGAGTTTTGAAAATAGAGAATTTGAGCTTATCTACGTCATGGAGGCTGATGGAAGCGTGAAAATTATAGTTGAATGTTGGAGTCTTCTCTGGTGGGGCCTGGGGCTTTACTGGAATAGAGATTAGTCCGCTAGAGTACTTACCCACTAAAAGACAACAAAGAGAAATAGGGATGAGGAATAGGAACCAGGAACTGCTGCAGATCGAGATTGATATTGAATTCCCGCAGGCGCAGATGATAGAGACATAGATAGATGCATGGATGAAATATTCTCATAGAAGCAACGCGCCATTATCGTAGATCAGGCCCCACCCACCAATTCAAATCTTTTGGTTCAAGACTTCCGAGTTTTAGATATTTTTTTTTTCCCCCTTTCAAAAGAGGAATATATAAAAAAAGGATGAAGTTTAGATATTTTTCTCCTTTTCTTTTCTCCGGATTAACGTCTTTGCTGCTAACCCACTTGACTTGACCCACCGTTTCACACGGACGCGGGCATTGCTTTCACTCTGCGTCAGCCCATCAGCCAAGTCATCCCAATGTCACTTTTATAGCCAACTTGCTGTCGGGTGTATCACATTTTTAACCAATTTACTGCAACTTGAAACATAACGTGCAAGTCTGGATTGCATTTTATAGATTTTTTTATGAAAAAGATATATTGTAATAATTTGATATATGTGAAATAAAAATATGTTTGAAAAATATGAATATGGAAGATGTAAAAAATTTTATGCAAAAATTTGCAATTATGCACTTACAATAAAGTTTAAAAGGCGTGCCTTGATTTAATTGGATCCTCAAATATAAATTAGAGCAGGAGTAGGAGCAAGAATTGACGATTGACCCAAAAAAAGAAAAAAAGAAAAAAAATGAATGTCACTTCTGTAAAGACGAATTTTGAGATGTCGTGGCGCCAAATATTGTGGGCAAAGTCTCTGAAAGGTGTTCGGGGGACTTTGATTATGTTAGCCTGTAGCCATGACTTTGACTACTTGTTCAATATTTTATTCTACGGGTCTGCGTGGATAGTGCATTATTTGCATATATTTATTTGTTTGTACACATTTTTGAACTATTTTTTATATCACATACATTACATTTAAAAAGTGCTATAATAATTTTTAAAAAATTTTCTCAAATGATCCATTACCTAAACACACTCAGTTCACCCCAATGATAAAATTTGACTATATATATATATATATATATTAGTAAATCTTACATGTATAGATAATGCATACATCATATTATCATGATAAGATGTATAGCACATATACAGATTTTAAATTTTAAATTTGGATTAAGTGTTGTACAGTCAAATTTGACAGTATAAATGTACATCGATAATGTATATAAATTTATTATTTCTTCTTGTTATTCTGTTCAATTAATCCGTTGCAACCGACACATACATAGCTAGAATTTTTCCTGTATCTTTTCTTTTGTACGTCATCATAGTACTAGCTGTGTCCAATCAACTGAATAATCTGGTTTATATATGTTTAAGGATTGCCTTTGTAACTCAAAATGTCATTTCCTAATTGGACCTCTGAGTCTTCACAAATCTGTTTAGACAATTGAGATCTTTTCATTTGCTTGCTAAGTTCCAAACATCAAGAAATTGTCAATATGGCCTGATTTTCTCTAACCTTTCTCTAGACTTGGTTTAAATTTTGTAGCTTTTTCCATATGGGTTGCTTATAAATTAGTAGATAAACAATTGTAATGGATTTCCCTCAAGAACATCATCAGCAGTTTCCTCTCAGATTCTTCAATGATTTTGATGCGTGACAATCAAGCGAAAAAACAAGACCACCATCTGTCAAAAAGATGGTACTCCCTTTTCACACACACTAATTACTGTAAATAAATGAATCAGGACTTTCCAATTAGAGGGAACAGGAAAAAGGAGGTCCATCTTTATTATCTCTTCGGGTTCCTCGACACTCCATAGAATGAGGACAAACAAAGTGGAAAGAATTTACTCCCACTAATACTACTTTTTTCCTGCAAGTTTTCCTTTTCGATTTTAAATCATCCCTCTGTGCTTGGGCGTCTTATTACTCTTATCATAAAGCGATCAGAATTTGAAAAGATTTGATGCAAAGTCTTATAAGTAATTTTTTTATACACTGTCAGTGTATACACGAGCAGGTATAGATGTATGCCACGTAATCTAATTTCAAATTTGAAATCCACATTTTGCATAGGTGGTATTCATCTACACCTGTTAGTATAAAAAATCTACTACACTGACAGTGGATGAAAACTTAATCCAAGTCTTATTCGTTTTTTTTTTTCCGTAATTAAAAGACATGCTCAAAGAAAAGACGCTACCAAAAGCCCACACATTTTGGGCCGTCATCACAAATTAGCAAGTTTATCAATTCGACCCGACCAAATTCTGGTGAACGAAGAATTTCATTTTTTTTATCCCCCATTTTGAAGTATTAAACAGCGATAAATTAGGAGAATGTACTTGGCAATGAACTTTATAACCATATTCATTATGATTATGTTTTGTTGAAGCAACGTAGATATTGATTGCATAATCTATATCTAAAACTTTTTCCCACTTACAAGTTACAAGAAAAGAAAAAAAAAAAAAGGATGAAACATTTACAAAATATTCATGACCCATATGGGGCCAGAAAATCCGCAGATAGTAGGCCCGGTATGATTTGGGCCTAGAAAATGCTAGTCCTGCTAGACGCTAAACCCATCTGAAGCACTATTGCATTGTTTAAATATATATATATATATATAAAAGGTTTCCACTGTCCAACTCAGCTGATGATGCGACTAAACTATAAATACCAGATAACATGAAAAAATGGCGCCGGTCCTTGTTTTCCTGTTCTCTCTCTCCCCCATGTTTCTGATAAATCCGACGTCCGTATTTTATCTTGAAAAAATTTGCTCGCGCTGGCTGGTAAGTAATTACTTAAAGTTTTAGAGTACTATTATGGCTAAGTGCATGATACATGAATAAAATTTAGATTTTAAATCTAAATTCAAATGAGTTATCCTGCATTTAATGGTAATAGTGTAATTATTATTAGTGTATAAAAGATGAATTCGAAATTTTCTATCTATTTCTCTTGAGTTTCGAAATGTGAATAGGGGGGGAAGAACAACTCTCTCTCACTGTCTTGGATCTATATATATTTGTCTTGAATTAATTTACGGAGAAGAAGAGTATCATGAACAAGAACAATCTCAAAAGGCCACACACAAATAAGAGGTGCAACTTGCAAGGACCTCCCCCCCCTCCCTCTCTCACAAATTGGAGGTGTGAAAGTTATTCGTACCAGCTATGAAAGGGTAAATGGGCATAAAAGCAAAAAGTGTATGGAAAAGAAAGGTGGAAAGGGATTACTTGTGAGCTCGCGGATACCTTTATTTACGCAGGCAATAGTTATGATCTTTATACAGAATAGCGTGTGGGGTGGGGTAGGAAAACCGTGTGTTTCTGGCCGGCTCTTTCAAAAAGTTGGGCTAGGCAAGCACCCAATTACCACCATCACTCTCTTGCAATGTTTTTTCGTTTTAGATTCTCATATTCTTGTGGTTTTGGATTTGACAGGCTTGGCCATATTTCTGTACCAGCGTCATAATTTCGAAAAGGAATCTGTAAAGGTTTATACTCGATACAGATGAAGATTTTTCTGTTTTTTTTTTTTTTTCATTTACCCCAAATTATCATATTCATAATTCGAATCGAGGACTTGAGAGTAGAAAAACTATAAGAGTCATCTATTGATTACTGGACCAACGTCAATAATTATATTCTACATAAATAAGAGGATATCGTTCATCATCATCAAGAGTAACGAATTATTTTTGGTTAGAGGGGTAGTCAATTTCAGCTCTCGTCCAAAATGCCATGATTATTCATTTTCTCCGCTAACGCTTTTCTCACAAAGAAAAGAGGAAAAAGAGGGAGATTGAAGAGGGCTGGCTCCTCTAAATCTTATAATAATTGGCGTAAACTCTTATAAATAAGTGGTGTAAGATTTGCAATAATTCCAACGTCAACTAGACCGAACTCAGTTGGAGAATTTCTCCAAAAGCAAACGATATTGCGTCTGCTCCAAAATTCCTTCCACCGGTTAATATCAGAGTATCAAATCAAGCACCCAATCTTGATTGAAACAAAGAATTGAATAAATAATATACATCAAGTAGTGATGAACAATATTAATTGATTTCGTGCATATTCCAGAGCGTGCATTCCTGCTTCTTCTGAGAAGTTTTCCAACGTTCACTTTAGCTGGGCCTCTTTTGTGATTGCTGTCATTCCCCTGGCCATGATTCGGGAATAAATTTCAACTCATACAACTTTGAGAAATAAGAGTTTGAATTGAGATGTTTATATTTTCCTTTCACATATGTCAAATCGTTACCGTACATTCTCTTACCAAAAAAAACAATCCATAACTGAAAGCAAAAGGTTACAAATTTTAGATTGAGAAACACCATGACGTCATCCCTAGTCCAAATCCAGAAACCCCGGCGAATGAAGAATAGATGAACAATATTCAGGTTGCTGCTGTGGCATTGTCAAGACAATCTGATCAAAATTTAGACTAAAACTACCGGCAAAGAAGGACTTTAGGAAAAGTTGTGGAATTCCTCGTTTTATCACTGGAGCAGAAACTTCAACATTAAGATTTCATGAAGATTTTTTTTTTTTTTTTTGGGGGGCGAAGGTGGTCTTGGTTTTGGCTGGGGTGGATACAGTCCAAAAAAGGAAAAGAGAAGAAGAAGAGGAGGATAGCCACTCAACTAGGCCAACTTTCCCCCGCCGCCGGCCAAATCTGAAATCTGTGCTTTGGACTCGAACGCAAGTAAAGGATAAGGACGGGGATCTATTGGTGCAGGCTAGCTTGTTTACAATTCAGACCTTCTTACTTTTCTTTGAGCCACGTTTGCCAAGTGCCCAAATATTATGCACGCTGATTGGTGCGACTATCCTCCGAAGTCGGATCGGATGGCTCTCATAAATTCCAATGTCAATGTCACAGCTGGGGGGTCCAATCAATAACAAGCCGAACCCAGCTCTCTCCAGAGCTTTCTTTTTCAGTTTTTGCTGCCCATTTGTCAAAGTGATTCTTTCTCCTCTCTCTTTTAAGAAAGAAGAATCCGATACCTTGTTCTCCTGAAAATTTTCGTCTGCTATATATATATATATCCAAAGCTTGCAGTAGCAGATAAAGCACACTGTTCTCAAAACCTCTTTCCCCACAGATTCACATATTTCCAAGCTCCGTTTGGCACATACCTGTGCAGCCTGCTTCCTGCATTTGTGTTACTCCAGTATGAGTGAGCCACCAAAGTATGCATATCCCTACCCTGCTCAAGGTAAAATGCTTTCATGAAATTCCTCAATTTGTGCTCTACTGATGCCTTCTTGGTGATCGATTACTACATAATCTTGCTCAGATGGGTAACTTTGGAGTCCAAAGTTTGTGAAATTTTCGTATACATACTATTGCTGTGTTATACTAGCTAAGGACATGATAACTGTTGGGACAGGTTATTATCAGGGGCCTCCCGTGATGGCACCACCCCAGTATCAATACACCGCTGCCCCCCCACCTAAGAAAGAGACTGGTTTTCTTGAGGGATGGTACGTGTCTAGAACATAACCTTCCTCTCTTTTTGAAAATTTTCTTGAATTTTCACTTTCTTTCTTTCTTTCTTTCTTTTTTTTTTTGGGTCATCTTTGGGAATTAAACTTAGCACTGTTTTATAGAATTGATTTCGTGTGTGCTACATATTTGCAGCCTTGCGGCTTTATGTTGCTGTTGTCTTCTGGACGAGTGTTGCTGTGATCCCTCCATTATTTTCGTGAGCTAACCAGGAGGTCCAGGACTGTGATTTCGTAATTCATGATTTGGCTTTGTCACTACTGTGTTTACTTTGTTTTTCTTGTAGAAAAATAAATTTTTGTAGTGTAAAGACAGACCTGTTGTGGTTCATAATTTATATTACGAATTCATACTAATTTATTTAGTACCTTATTTCTTTATGTTACTTTGCATGTCTGGGGACTCAACTGTGTTTAACCTGTGGCTAGGCATGAAATTTGTTTGTCCAAAATGATAACAATCAACCCTATTTTGGTTGTGAAAAGTATCATTTATACTAAAAGAATTGGTCATTTGGTATACTCATGTCTCGAGCAACCACTACAATTTAGTCAAATCAATCAAAATATAGCATTTTTCTGTTGGAGGAGGAAGGATGAGATAGGTGGTGGGACGGAGGAAGTATATGGCAAGAAATCTTTGGATTCAAAATCTCTTATTTATACCAAGAAAAAAGAGAGAGAGAGAGACAGAGGGCAGCGTTGTCTTGCCGGAAAGGGGCAGTTTAGTGGCTAGACACTTGCGAATTAGGAGCAAAGGCTGATCGGTGAACATATGTTCCCCTTGACAAGCAGTCGTGACCCTTGGCCAAGTAAATAGAGAAAAGGAGGCCTACAAAGTATCATTTTATCTTTCTTTTTTTTTCAATAAAGCAGAAGCCAAAATTATTAATAAACTAATTAAAATTCGTCTAACATGATTAGCTTGACAACGAATTGCACTAATAATAGAAGAACGTGTCACGGATATAGTTGATCTGAAAAATCATTGCATTTAATAGAGCTATAAAAATCAGCTCAAAATATACACTGTACCCAATTTGGTCCCAATCCAACCTGTCATGACTAAGATCCTGCAAGTTTTTAATCTTTTAATCAGTAATCACTAAAGTTAAGAAATTCAGTAACCTGTCTTGACAAGAAAAGAATCCAGAGCGCTCAATCAAAAGTAGTATGATCTCGGGAAGAACGCTACAATTCAGTCGCCGGTTGTTATTGGCGGATGCCTTTTTCCACTTGTTATAGAATCTTCCACTGTCGGATTTAATTAGTAGTGATTTATTTTCTGATTTGTACATACAATAATATTCTTTTGGGATGTCAAAAAACAGAAAAAAATAATATCTTCCATCCAATAAAGTCAGCCAGCTGGCAGATGCTACCCCAATTTCATGCTATAAACATAGTATGAAAACACAAAACGAGGATCAATAAATAAATCCAGGTTAACATCTCATGGTTTTCGCTTATTTGTGTAGCAACAAGGTAGAAAGCAATATGCAAAGTTCTTGTCTTTGTATTTCCGTCATCAACCGTGCTAAAACGAAAAGGTCATCTTAATTTTTGGTATAAACATATTTTTCCCGCTTTCCTCCAAAAATAAATGGTATGTTTTACGTTTCGGAGAAAATTCATCATCTATACCGACACAAGAACCGTAATAAAAAATAAGCTCGCTATGACTTTCACACAGAGTAAGAAGGATCATTAATGTAATTATTTTTATTTAGTACTGTCCTTTATTGAATTAATACCTGTTTTGAGTGTAATATCTATTATTTTTATTACAACGATTAACTACCATAATAGTAGTGGCATACTATTTGCTAATTAAAATTCACATTGACCATCCATGGGCATTAGAGTAAATATTTTTATAAATTGAGCGACAATCGCAGAATCTAAGCGGGAAACCGGCGTAGTAAAAATTAACTTCCTTGTCGGCTAGGACAGACGGAACCACAGATGCAGTTATAGGCAAGAGTATCTGGTGAATAATTTCATATACAACCCTCTCCTCAGTTTCCTTCCAGTCTAGTTAGTTCAAATATCTGCGTCCCCTGAGTGCTTGCTGTCAATTTTGTAGTCAAATGACCGACACACCAAAGTACGCCTATCCCTATCCTGCTCGAGGTAGAGGAGCTCTATCTCAGATTCTTAACATTCGTGTTTTCACTTTTCATTTGGTTTTCATCTTGTACGTTTCTTTTAGAGTCGTATTTGACTAAGACGGAAAGCATTGGGCTAACTTCGTTTGGTTAATGCTTGTTGATTGGTATTCCCAGCCAGCTTCATCATGTTTCTCACATACCAAAAATAATTTATCGTACCTCTCTCTCTCTCTCTCTCTGTGTTGTAATTAAAAGAAGGTAACAGTGGAGTTCTAAGCAAGAGAAGATGGTGGTGAATTTTCTTTGACGTGATTTAATAACGAAGTTGATGATCCTAACAAATCAATACTATTGAAAATAGCAGGTTACTATGAGAGGCCTCCTGTGATGGCACCGCCAATGTATGGTGCACCACCGCCAAGATACTCAAAAGTTTTCTTGATGCCTGGTTTGCAGCTAAACCCCTTTTTTCCCTCTGTCCTTTTTGCTTCATTTCTTTGCAGTCTTTAGCTTTTATTAGATCAACAACTCATTTGTTTGGTGATAACTGCAGCCTGGCAGCATTGTGTTGCTGTTGCCTGCTAGACGTTTGCTGCGATCCCGTTCTATTTTGGCCTGTTTTTTAGTCTTGGCAGTTGGCCACTTGCTCCGTAGTTTCTTTTCTTTCCTATATCTATAGTGTGTTTCCTTCACCTCTTGCTCAGAGTTTTGATATGGACACTTGTAACTTATCTTGGATCTACAAAGCTTTACATTTTTTTTTTGTTTGTCATTTGGTCTTTACATACTTTTCGTTAGAAGAATAGCCTTAATTCGATGTCTTAGGTATATGACGGATGCTCTAAAATTAAACGGGAAAAAAAGAAAAAGAAAAAGAAAAAGAAAACTCATCTGCAGAACGGGATGATCCTTTGTCTTGAATGAGTATATATATGAACGGTGGCCTTAGGCATTTCTTTGCTACAATAGGACATGCAATTGGCCTCTGATATGAATGAATACACGACTTACCAATTCATGATATTTCTTTGGCTTTTCAAAGTAGGCGGCCCCAAATGAGACGGCAGAAAAAGACTATAGTGCAGGCAAGCAAAGTTCTAACTAATCGTGTGTGGAGTCTTGTGGATAGTCTTGCTTTTGTCTATATGGTCCAGCTGACAGCAGCACCCTCCTAGAAATTTACTAGTACTTTTTCATCAAAGTTGTTCAACGAACGACTTCAAAAAAAAAACCTTTGATTCAACTTGAAGAAAACAGATTACGCTACTGATATATTTAATTGAAAGCCGGTCATTTCAACTCCTTTTCTTTGTTGGTTTTGTACTAAACACTGAATTTAAATTGGCAAATGGATCTTTACGCTTTTATTTTTTTATAAGAAAGAAAAGATACTGTATGCCAATCCCTGGTTATTTAAGTGAAAGCCGGTCATTTTCTTTGCTGGTTTTCTACTACAAACTGAAATTCAATTGGCCAATGGGTTTTTACGCTTTTATTTTATATAATATAATAGATATGCAAAACAGGAAGGATGCCAATCCCAATCTAATGCTTTTTAGGGCAGACATCTTCTTTGAAAAGATTTTTGGGTCCGCTGGTTTTGGTCCTCCTCGACAAAATTCGACTGGACTGCGAGCTAGTCTTGGAGCTTAAGAATCCCAAGGCTCCAAACAAATTAATTTCCAATGATCCTTCGTTCCCAGATTTGTTGGCCAAAAAAAAAAAAAATCAATTCATCAAAACGAAAACCAATAATCTTGCAGCTGTTTGGAGTGATTGGACTAGTCATGGTGCGAATTCTCAGAGACGTGGTAGTTGGTATCCACACGATGAAGAAGCAAAACTTCTTTGCCACTTTGCCTTTGTTTATTCCTACTGGCGGTCCCAAAAAGAGAGAAAAGGGTCCAAAAAATTTGACAGAATAAATAGGGTACTAGTAGTAATTAATATGGACCTGAAAAACAAATATCTTTGAAAACATCCGTTTACTTGCAATTAGATGTGGAATTCAGGGCGCCATACCTCAAAAAATTCTGCGGATATTGGTTTTTAAGGTTTCTTCTGCAACCGAGCGCCTGCAGACGATCGATGTATCGTTCTCCTCTCTGAATTGAAAAACAATTTACCCAAAAAAAAAAAGTGGTAAAAAAAAAAAACAAAATATTCCTTAAGAAGAAGGGATCTGGAAAGGAAAGCTTGTCGGAGCTTCGCTTCCAGAGAGGTGCATGGGTTCACATTTCCACGGCATGGCGGAAAGAGACTCGATGAATTGATGCAGAGAGGAGGAGGAGGAAGAGGAGGAAACCACATAGCAGCTCTCATCCCACACATGAGATGAGATCTACTTTTAATAGAGGAAAAGTCCATTCTGATTGGAGCTGTTTCTGGGTCCTCAAGTATATTATTAAAAAAAAAAAAGGAGGCTCTTTTTATACTCTGTCACCTTCTTGCCCGGAAATAAAATAGTAAGTAGCAAGTAATTACTCCAATGTATGTGATGCCACCTCTAGTCTGAGTTGATTTGGGTTGTCAAACGCGGGACACGTCTGGGTGAAGCTATGGAAAACACCCCCTACTATATCGGTGAATTCCCAACTTTGCCTTGTTCGACTAGTTAGTTGCCCCACCTTTTTTCTTTACTTTTCTCTCATTTTCAATTCGACGTTTTAATTTTAGGTGCTTGTGTGTTTACGGGCGAAAGCGAAATGGATGCGCAAGTTACCAAACTGAGTTTTCCTTTTTCATCCCAAAAAAAAAAAAATAAAAAATGCGCTCACTCTATTTAAGTTGTCATAGGAGAGTTGTGTTTTCTAGTTTACCAAGTAAACAATTAATCAAATTTGACACAACATTTTGATTTTTCAACTACCTTTTTATTATTTCATATGCATCATATCATAGAACGTGCTACACCAATCATTCCAGATAATCTACTATCAAAACACATTTGGTAAAAGTTTCAGATGATGGTTTGTCTAATAGTTTTGAGAAATTAGAATTTGTTAGTAATATGTCCTGATAGAGTGATGGTGGTGTTGAGTATGGGAAAAGAAAAGATATGATGACAATAAAAGTTGGATGAGCCTCGTGAAACAAGTTTTAGTTTGTATAAGTGGCAATTTTATTTTAATACCAACACTTGATAATTATGATTATTCTTCTTAATTTGATAGATTAACCATCTTAACTTCATATGACCTTAAAAATTGGAATATCTTTTTCAAGTCTATGTGACTATTGATTGAAATATTCTTTTATTTTCTTTTGTCTAAGTATGTCCTCAAAGTTTCTCATGAGGTAAAAATAGATATCACTAAGTCAAATGCACTATTTCTATTTATGAGAAAAAAAAATTGATAACATGCAAAAAAATTGCTTAACTTTTATTTTTAACATAACATTTTACATATGAAGACAATTTAGACTCTGCTTAGATTATGAGTTTTATTAAAGAAAAAAAGTTCTTTTAACGTGTTTTTCGACCATATTCTTATTGTACTTTGTGTATGTCACATCGTCATATGATATATTTTTATAGGAGAATTCTAAAAATTTGTAATTGGAGAGGGCCTTAGATCAACAACATGACATGTGTACGAAATACTTTTTTGTTTTGTCTAAAAAAATATGTACGTGTGTTTACCGTAAACAAACATGTAATCATGCGGAAAAGACCAGAGGATAAAGGAAGTGGGGAAGAGGAACCTTCCGAGGGCAGAAGTGGAATTAGGGTCTCAGGCTCGGCTTTAACGTTCACATAAGTCGACACTTTCCTCCCTAAGATGCCCCTGGGCTTGACATGATCTCCCCTGACACGTCAACAGTCGCCCACATGCGAATGCGCGTTTTGCTTCCACTTCACGTCTTTTACCTCCAATTCCACGTCACCTGCCCTTTGGGCCCCGCATCACCAGCACCCCCCGGGTGGATACCCTCTCCTTCCACAAAACCCTAAATTCTCGACACATGCGACCCAAATTCACTTCAAACTCAATTAACATTACCGCACCCCTCTCTTCCAGGAAGCCCTCTCCATCCAACGCCCTCTGTTCATCCACGTGTTTTCTTCCCCATCATCTCCACCGTATATGCCAGATATCCCGGGCACCCCCTCGGACAGCAGACAAACTCGCGTCCGCCGTTGGATCAACAATCACAATTACATCTAGGGCTCGAATCCTGCCCGTAAATCCCACGGGTAGATCTTATCGCCTTTAAGAGGCCCTGCCCTCCCCCTCCCATTCCTCGCTCAATCCATCCAAACCCTAGCCTTCACACACCTCCTTTGGCATCCGCTTCTACTTTCCTCCACACGCTATATCCATTTTAGATCCTTTTCGCCGGAGTAGCTGCCGGAGGCCGGTGACCGGAGGAGGACATACGACGAAATTCTGTCGAGCGCGTGGGGCGGCCGCTCTATAAGATACATGTTTTTCGAACAACTTGAGAGGGATCGAATCCCCCGGAGATCTGCCGTACACCGGTGCAAGTCATGGCCTCCGCCGTCTTAGCCAGCGGCAATGAATCCAGCTGGGCGCAATCTGGTGCCGGATTCATGGGGAAATTACCTTACTTGAACCCTAACCCTAACCCTAACCCTAAGAAGAAGCAGAAGCAATTTCACCCTCATACAGTCAACGGCGGCGGCCGTCAGAACCACGACAATTCGCCGGCCGTTACTCAGACGGCGTCTGACGATGCTTACTCGTTCAATCAAATTCCAACAACTGAAATCAACCGGAACGGTTTCAACCATGGAGGGTATATGAGGTACAACGTCGCGTCCTATACCAAAAGCGAGCAGTCGGAGCTGCGGAAACGGCTACTTTCTGAGCTGGAGCAGATCAGAAACTTGCGAGATCGAATAGAGTCGGGTCATTTCAGCGGCGGCAACAGCGCCCACAATCCCAAATCTCACGGAAAATCGAAGAAACTGTCTGGCAATAAAAGGCCAATTCCTGTAGGATCCAATAAAGATCCGAAAAGATTTTCTAACTGCGTAGATAGGGCACCAATCGGAAATGCAGGCAATACCGTGGATAATGAGGGCTTGATGAAGGAATGTAGGCAGATTTTGACGAAGCTGATGAAACATAAGAACGCCTGGATATTTAATACACCTGTTGATGCAGTCAATTTAGGGCTTCACGATTATCATCAAATCGTGAAGCGGCCCATGGATTTGGGGACTGTGAAGTCCAATATGGCCAAAAACTTGTATCCTTCGCCTGCTGAATTTGCAGCGGATGTGCGGTTGACTTTCAATAATGCCCTGTTGTATAATCCTAAAACGGATCAAGTCCATGGCTGGGCTGAGTTTCTGCTGGCCAGATTTGAGGAATTGTTCAGGCCGATCGAGGAGAAAATCGGTAATCGGAGGGGGTTTTCTGGTGGCGGAGGTGGCGGCAGTGGTTTTGGTGGCTTGGTAGAGGAATTGCAAGGAAGTTCTTGGAATCACATTCCAACACCAGAAAGGGCAAAAAAACCAAAATCTAGCCCTGTTGTAAAGAAGCAGGAGAGAATGCAGGCTCATTCTAGTGCTTCGACCCCGTCTAATCCCCCACCTCCCTTGAATCCTCCAAAAGCACAATCTCCGGTACCAACCCCTTCTCCTATGAGGGCTCCTCCTGCGATGCCATCACAGACAGCGGCAAGAGCGCCAATGGCGAAGCAGCCGAAGCCAAGGGCTAAGGATCCGAATAAGAGGGAGATGAGTATGGAGGAGAAGCATAAGCTTGGAATTGGACTGCAGAGTTTGCCTCAGGAGAAAATGCCGCAATTGGTGCAGATTATACGTAAGAGAAATGAGCATTTGGCGCAAGAGGGTGATGAAATTGAGCTTGACATTGAAGCCCTCGATACTGAGACCCTTTGGGAGCTAGATAGATTTGTCACCAATTGGAAGAAGATGGTTAGCAAAACTAAGAGGCAGGCATTGATGATGAATAACAACAATGCAGCAGCTGTACCAAGTACCTCCAATGCGGAAGTTGATGGGGTAATATATACTGACTCGTCTTTATGTTGGATTCTAAATGCGAATTTGTTAATTGGGCTTTTCCTGAGTGGTACTAACGCTGAGTTTTTTTTTTTAAACTGTAAATGTTGCAACAGGGTGCGGTAAGTGAAAGGAATGATTCAGCAAAGAAACCCAGGAAAGGTGAAGCTGGCGATGAGGATGTGGACATCGATGATGACATGCCAGCAACAAGCTTTCCTCCAGTGGAAATTGAGAAAGATGATGGTGTCGGTCAAGAGCATGGCCATGCCAGTAGTAGTTCTAGCAGTTCCAGCAGCTCAAGCAGTGATTCTTCCTCTTCCAGTGGTATAGATTCTTGTGTTACTTTTTAAGGTTGAGCTGTGTCGGCTGGATTTAGAATGTTTGTATGTAGGATGTTTACCATCTGGAGGCTCTTTGTACAGATTCGGATTCAGGTAGTTCCTCTGGGAGTGATTCAGATGCTGATGATGCACAATCTTGAACCCGAGTTGTGGAAAAACTCTTGAATTGGGTAGTTGCTCCCTTTGCGGGTTTCGTTCCTTTCAGGTTGGTTGCTTCATGAGAAGGTATTGACACCTTTTTCTCCATTGACACCCTTCCAGCTTGTGTTGAGTTTATGAGGTCGGGCTTAAGTATTTTGATCAAATTTTGCAGAGCCGTGAAGACCACGCCAACCTGCAAGTTCCAGAGGGAAGGGGGAAGCCCAAGATTGGATGAAGCGTTACCTGAGGAAACAGGAGGGAGATGTAGTTAGGTTTTGACTTGCCGTCTTGTACTCCTACACTGGGTTTGAGGAGACTAGCTCTGGTCATCGGTGGTGAATGATAAGATAATGTAGATAGTTGAGATGCCCCTCTGTACAGTTCTTACCGCTCTAATATAGCTTTGATTTTTTTGTCTCAGCTTTATTGCTATGGGGACATGATATTCTGCGCACTATCAAAATTGCAATGCTTCTATATAGTTTCCAAGTGCCTGGTCACAAGGATCAGTGGGCAGGAGTTTTTTTTTTTTGAGTACATGCAACTCAAAACTCAGATTAATTGAATTGAAGAAAACAAACTTTCCCTAAATTCTGGCCATGCTCATATCCATCCTACTAATTATACGACAATTTCGATCATATCTTTATGCATGGCAAATAAAAGTGTCCTGTGGTTCTTTTAGGTAGCATCTGCAGCGGGATGGTCTGGATGGAAAGCAAAAAGAAAACGTCTCAAGGGGTCGATGAGAAATATGGAATTGGATAATCAGTGACGCAGATTAGCAAGCATTTGGATGGTGTGGTGGCCAGCCTGATTTTGGCTGGTCGTGTGGAATGATCAACGAAAAGCTTGTCGTTTTGATTGTCATTTTCTCTTTGTTCTATTTGATAAAAAAATAGAAGAGGAATCATGCATCTCGACATAGGGGTGCGCAGAAGTTAATAATGCTGAAGGAAAACGAGTCAAAAGCTGTAACTGGCTCTTTCGTATGGGAATTCCGGGCCAGGGACACCCTGAGAACTCTGATGATGAGAGAGGATGGTTGCCCTCTATTTTGAATCAAGCGAAAATCCGAGAATTGACATTAGCTGGTTGCAATCTGTGTAAAATTATGTCCAATGCACTGCGGCATGGAATGGTACAAATTCAGTTAAAATGCAGGGGGGCAAACAAAGAGAATACACTACCAGATAAGCAAATTTGCCTATTATTTAACCGATCATGTCCCTAAATAAGTTAAAACTGTAAGTTCAGTCTTCAGGTAAGCCAAGATTGACTCACTCATTGACGAGGTAGAAGTTTATAAAACAGAAGAAAGATGGGAAAAAGTAATACGCGTTCCAATTCCAGTAACCTCATGAGGAATACCAAAAAGTACAAAAATCAAGAAGAAACCATAAAGGAAAAACCAAATAAATACAAATACAATATTCCAAAATTGACTGGTCCTTTTATCACCATTACGACCATGCTCTCCTCTATTAACATGACTAACGATAGCAAAAGAGCTCTTTGATCAGCGAGACAGGACCGGATAACCACCAAGAAGCAGTGATCCTACTAGAGCTGCCACCTCCCACACTAATACAAATACCCCCTGTCATCGCTTCACAAAAGCAAGAAATGCATCACCAAGTTGAGATTCACAAGCAGCACGGGCATCAGGTTCCAATGCTTTAAGAAATGACATGGTCAAGTTTAGGCTAGTTAAAATCTGGAAGACCTTACTACAGAACTTTCGTACATCAGCCCGTCTTGACTGCTTCTCTGGCATATTTGTTACCAACTCCTTAATCAGGTGACACAACTGCGGAAGATTGCTCTTCATAATCTTCACCAGTGACTGCTGGCTACTGTCATCAGCATTAATAGTAAGGGATTTCAGTACCTCGGCTATCATATCAAGAGCTTCAACTTGCCGAAACTGTGACTTTGCGCTACCACATTTCTCCAGCAGAAAGCTAAACAGATTATGCCCAATCCATGGTCTTCTTCTAAATATCTCTTTCAGAAATTCAGATTTAATTTGGCATTTTTTGCTATCAAAATAAGACACCAACATACCCTTAAAAATGTCAAAAACCCTTTGCAATTCTGACACAGAGAAGTTTCTTGCATCCACGACTTTTAGGATCCAAAAGGTTGAATTTTGAGCAAGTGCAGTTACCATCTTGTGCCGATTCCATGAGGCTGAGTGTTTCTTACTCGATGTACTGGAACCTGATTTCTTTTTCTTAAATGGTTTTGCTGCTAACTTCAAGTTTTTCTCTAAAAGAGATTCAAGTACAGAGAGCTGCACAGCATCTCCCCTTGGATACTCCTTGGCTTTAAATATTTTCTTTTGCAAAATTCCCCAGATACGCTGACCAAGCTGCTCACTACCCTCTGTACTATGAGGATTTACATATGCCTGAGCCATGTTTGATAACACTTTTAACACCTGTGGCTTACCTACAGTAAGAGAATTTAGAAATATGTGAAAAGTTAAAGATAATGCATGTTTACTATTTCCAAATAACCTACCATAATGCACACTGGCAAATGCCAGCAATCTAACTTGTACCTCTATAATCTTAATCATAAGCATGCCCCCACTTTTTCTTCTTTATTTTTATTGGAATCCTTCAGAACAAACCTCTAACTCTAGCTCATCTTTTGATAAAGTCCTCTTCCTCTCAAATCCCAACTAAGGTATGACTGACTTATAATGCAATGTTCTCTTTCAATGCAAGAACAGGAAAATCCTTTATTCCGTTTAATGCTAATTCTCCATCTCACTCATTCAGGCCATTCTCTCTAGCAGTAAAGTTATAGGATCATATGCCCTTTAAGAGACTATCATTATTGTTATAGGCAAACAGAATATCATTCTTGACTTACCAGGAAACTGAAATTAAAAAAAAAAAAAAAGAAGTAATTGTTAGGTTATCCAGTAGACAAGCAACTGCAGAGTCAAAATTTACCTGTCCTTATTCTCAGGTTTCAAACATATTCAAAAGTAAATTGAGATTTAACTTGGGATAAATGGTAGATAGATGTTGATCCATTATCTATGATTTTCAATCCTTTTGTTTTCTAAACTATAGCTATTGACAAATGCAAAATAACCTCAATGCCCATAGTGAAGAGATTTGCAAGAAATGTTAACCCAATCTAGCAACAGATACTTGCCTGGATTCTCATGTAGGTAAATCTCCAGCAAAGAGAGAACACGAAGTTTAAATAATACAAGCTGGGACTGAGCTGTTTCACCTCCAGCTTGGTTCTTTCGTTCCTTAAAAATACGTGCGAGATAAGTATCCATTCTGAACATTGCATCATCATCCATCCCGCCATCAGAATCATCAGAATTCTCAGGAAGTTCATTGCTTGCTGCCTCAACTTGCCCCACTGCCTCAGAATCATCCGTCTGCTCATCACTGTCAGCTGTTTCACCTGTCTCAGCTTCATCTGATTCCTCTGCTTCTTCAATATCAAGAAGATCATCCTCATCATCATCTTCATCATCACTGCCCGTGTCCTGATGTCTAGCTGGTTTCAGATCTTTCTTTATCACCCGTAGCATCCGCATCAGTCCATCTTCTGTGACATCATTGCAGAAATATTTGAAAACCTGAAAAAATTTTGAATGCTCTTAACAGTTATCTATTTACACATTGGGAAAGCCGAAAGTAGCATTTAACATACAGTTCAGAGAACACCATCATCAAAAATCATATCAACATAAGACATTGGAAGTGGACCAACCAAAAATTCAAGCTTAACAAACATGACTTCGTTAGAACATGAATGATTTTGAATGCCTGTTGTCCAAAGTACAAGATGACGGTTGTCATTTATTTCAACAACTACAACCATTTACAAACAGTCACCAAAGAATCAAAATCTTGTAACCACAAAATACTGAACTGTTGATCTCATCTCTCCTTGCCTGATTGACTGTCTTCCTAGATGTTTTAGTTCCTCGGGGAAAAAAAAAAAATTGTATGGAGACTTGGAAACTGACACTAAGAAATGAAGTGGCCCCACATGTTCCCAAGCATCTTTTTAAATTTCAGCTAATCAGAATGGACCCCACATGTTTTCCACTTATTGACCAGCTCAATGTTTTTAACTCTCTGTTAGTACCCATGCTAAGTCAAACTAAAACCAATTAGTAATACAGGGGCAAAAATCCATAAATATGAGTCAGTGAGATTCCACTCTTAAGTACTTTCCACACTTAAAAGTATACCCCCCATGTTCTCCAGTATATCTATAAATTTCAGCTCATTAATATGGATCAACGAATGACTAATAACCAATACGGATGACAAAAGAAACCTATAGTTTCTTTCTTGAGCTGAATTTCTTGTACAACGACTAAGTTCGATATGTATGGTGCATGATAGAAATAAATTCCGTACATTGAGATTTTAAACAGAGGCAAAGGTTTAAAAAAAAATCAGAATCAAAACATAGATACACGACAAGCTAGAGAGAAAGTTGCTCAAACTTCAAAAAACTTATTTATTAGCTCTATTTATTATCAACAGCTTGGAAACATCACCAAAAAATCAGTAGGGGACATTTACTAGTCAAACAAACAAAAGCTAAGCGATGAAATACTCTGTTCTGCCACCTACCTGCTCAATAGCAGAGCGCAAAGGAGCTGATGACTGTGGCAGCAGTGAAAGCATTGTATCCACAAGTACATCCATTATATCAGGTGCACCATCCCCATTTAGTTCATCTTCTCCAGAGGAGTCAAGAAGATCAGAAGTGCCAAAAGCTCTCTTACAGCATATGATTAACTCATGTGCAGCCTCATGGACTTCCCCAGGTTGAAGTAAAATCTGGAGCAACAACTGTATGAGTAAGTACCTCAAAGCATGCAATTTGTTGGCGTCCATGCTTAGCCCACAGTTCCTCTCCTGTCATTGTAAATAAAAAGATGAGTGGATCTATCTGTAGAGGCAAACTGCATATGATAAAATCAGAACAAGCACTTCACTAGGATTTTATGCATAACATAGCTAAAGCATTGGATCAAAAGTAATTTAGACTACTACTTAGCTTACAATTTTACACGACCAAAACATCCCACCAAAAGCCACTACCCACACACCACAACTCTCTCCCTCCCTCCCTCCAACCACTAAAAACGAAAAAAAAAGCCCATTTCAAAAACAGTAAGGTGGGCAAGGGAAGGGGCAGAATTAAGTAGAAAAGTAAATCAACATTGAAAAAGGAAATGGACAATAACAAACACTAAATCGAACAAACTCCCCTTGCCTTGGTGACAGGTGATTATCGTAATCCACCAAGGAAAAGAGACACGAGAAGCAATGAATAGAAAGACATAAACCTCTCAACAACTTCAAGTACAACATGAGCCAGGTGATGGAATACCTCTCTTGACAACTGAGCTTCCATAGCCTGCAGTTTCTTAAATGCTTTTTCATCATCATCATTCAGGACCCTAAACAACGAAACTGTAGGGATGTTGCACAAAGTACTGAGGAACCGCATGAAATAAGAACCAAGATCATTTGACTCAAGGCCTCCTACAGCTGCATGATGTCCCTCTCCTTTTTGAGCATTTGCAAGCAGCAACTCGACCTGCTCAATACACATCCTTGAAAGAGCACTTGAAATTGCCGATTTAGGCCATCTAAACTTTTCTTGTAACTCAAACGAAGTCACTTCAGTACCAAGAGATGAACAGAAAAGCCCTTGAACAGCCAGAAATTTCATAATTTCCTTTTGCACCCGGAACCGTGCTTCTGGATCCAGCTTTAAATGCTTCAAAACATACGGGAGAGATTCTACAATCCAAGTTTTCAAGAAGTCCGAAGTTCCTGTTATACCAACAGAATCCTTATCTTCTATTGAGCCTATCTCTGAGTTGTCATCTGTTGTTTGACTCTGATCAGAAGGTTCCTCTGAAGCATGTCCTTCATCCAGAAACATGTTAACTAATTCCTGAACAAACAACAAGCAACCTGATTCTGACTTAAACTCCGACATCAAAATTTTAACCGTCTTTGTCTGAGTAATGCAATCGAATTTCCCATTGCTATGCTTTTGTAGGGCCACAATTACTTCAACTCTTTTGCCATCATCATTCTTGACCAACTGTGACAGTTCTTTCAAAAAAAATTGAGCAACTTTGTAAAGCCAAGAATCTTTTGTAGATAGAATATCCACAAGGCACTGAATAAGTTTGTAAGACAACACAGCTTGGACACAAGAAGTGGGAAGCTTTGGAAAAAGCAGTAGTAGAATATCAAAAGCCAAGTGTTTACGGTCATGAGACGATGTTAACAGCGACCCCTCAATAATTACTTCACAAAAGCACTGAAGATTCTCCTCAATATCGTCTTCAGCTGAGCTGCATTTACGACCTTTTTTGTGCTTCTTAACTGAGTTAATGGTTGATGCAGAATCCATATCTTGTGAAACAACATCAGGTAAGAGAATATTTACCAAAACAGGCCAGACACTATGTAAACGAGGCTGGCAAAATGTTGACTCCTGCAAATTACAACACAGTAGTACCATAATATATTTCACTATTTTGCCTTCATTCGAATATTTGTAAGAAGGAAGATGACTTCAATCACCTTTAAGCAATTTGCAACTGAGGAGAGATAGTCAGCAGAAAAAAGCTTGCTGGTACTGTATTCAGAAGGCAAAAGTTTGACAAATACTCCATGGTCAAAGCCAACCTTTTCACGCAATTTAAGTGCCAGAAGCAAGGCATCTGGATTCCCAGATTCAGTTGCACCTTCAAACCATTCCTGAAGTCCTGGAGCTTCAAGAACTTGATCTAACAAGGCCTTGACAGGTAACTGAAATTTTATCACATATGTTAAAGAGTTTAGAAGCATGCCAAAGATCCCTAAATCACATTATGAAGCTAAACATCCAGTAGAAACAGCAAAACAAAAATAATAGTCTAAAAACAGCAAAATTTCTGATCACCCTCAAATAGCCAAGTCTGTGCAACAGCACACTTGAAATCTTTTATTTACATATGACATTCAAACCCTTCAATGAAATCGAATGATGTTTGTGAAGGTCAATTCAACTTGGGCTAGCGTAGAAGCAACTTGACGCAGCTACAAGATGACAGGGGATCAAAATAGGTAGAAGTAAAACAAATTTAGATAACTGAATGGTTGACCTCCATTCAGGTAGCACTTCCTGGACCTCTATACGCATACATAGTGCATAATACTTCCTCTGAATTTAGCATCTAGCTGATGTTCCAAAGCCAACAGAAGAAGATATACCTTCTTCACACTATTGAAAAGAATCATTTTTATCCATTTTCAGCAGACAGTTGCAAATATAAAGTACCTTTTCAACCAATTCCAAAATAACTGAGACTGCAGGTTCCTGCAAGTACCGCTTCTTGGCTGCAAGAGAGATGAGAGAACTTGTAAATTCTTTGATGTATGGAGCATTCCTGTTCGAAAAGTCCTCAGTTATTCTTCCTGATCGTGCAAGGGCTCCATAAGCAAACAACCGACCCAAAAGGCAGTCCCTTGCTTCCTGTGACACCGCCGCATGACTTTATAAATGAAAAATAGAAACAGGGTCAAAATAACAAAGAGAAGAAATATGATACCCACCTGACCCTTCATTGAAGAAGAAACCTCCAACAAATCAACAATTAGCTTCAGTAGTGAATCCACTCTAACATTAGGAACCTTACCAACTAGAACAGTCAAACCTAAAGCAAATCCTTGTCTTGCACACTGCAATCACAATGGCACATAGTTAGCTATTAGCATAACTTATGTTGTATAGCAAAGCATGTCTCAGCCTTAATGCGACAAGCAAAGCCAACATAGTAATTGAACCAATTAAATCTGTCAATTTGTCAGACATAGTGGATCGCGTCACTACTATCCAAGCACATTCATCACATCAGAATTTCATCTAAGCCCAAAAAACACCAAGTTTTAAATAAGTTTTATGGAAGTTCCATTTAGATTTTTTTTTTTTTGAGTGTGTATAAATGGGACTATTTGGACAATTATGAATATTTACGTCTACTCTACAGTCTAAGCGTGGCGCTAAAATTACACATGCAACACATGCACAAATTCAGCATACAGGGAATTAAACATGAACACTTCAATTGAATGGAAGAGTCAAAGTCCTAACAAGATTTACAAACCTTTGGGTGTCAGAATACCAGTAAATTCTAGGCCCACATTAACCAAAATACCTAAGCCATTTTGCATCGGTACGACAAATAGGGTATCTTTCTTCAGTTGTTCTCTAAAAACTGAAATGCTCCAGACAAGCACACAGTTTTCACAAAATATATTGCGTATTTGCTAGGGCAAAGTTCAAAAGCTACAGTAAAACCAGTAAAAGGATCTCACATACCCAAAAAATTTGGAGTTACTGTTTTGATTCTGAGCTAAAGTAGTTTTATAGCATGGAGTTTATTGTTGTGAAAATGTACTCAGGTACCAACAGGACATTCAGTGCAAGTATATCAAGTTGTTCTGCAGCATAAACTTGCACTGCAAATGAGCAACAGAAAGAGCACAAAGAAAAGGAGAGAGACTGTAATTCAGACAAAGTGTTCCAAACATGTTTCTTACCCTCAACATAAGAGTTGAGAGGTTGGTTTTTTTTTTAGCCTGGGGTGGGTCGGTGGTGGGGGTTGGGATACTTATTCAACTATAAGATTTTTCCTTAGAGAATGTCAGTTTATGGGCAAAAGAAAGAGCAAGAAGCTCAGAAAACAACCTAGAAAGTGTTGCTGTATGCAGCCTCACTCCCAGGAGAAAGAGAATATCAGCCAGGCAACCTCAAGGTCAACAGGAACAACTTTTATATTGCACCATGTGTCACCATCATCATGCATTGCCAATTCATGCAGAAGAGGATTTGATTTCATAGAAGATAGGCAGTGCAAAAGACAAAAACACAATCTTCATAGTGGCTGTATTAAATATCACCTCATACATAATTAAAAACATAATTGTTGCTACCAGATTGTCTCCAAAAAAATTATGAAACAAACGAAAGGACGCGAACCTCTCTAGATGATGAAACACCGCGAACAAGCCTCCGGACAGCGTATCTCACTGAGGGGGCACAATTATTCAATCCATCATCTTTATCAGCTTCCAATTTTAGTCCACCTTCTACATCCTCCTTGTTCTCAAGCTTGTCATATGCTTTTTGAACAGCCTGCAGCTCCATTACCATTGTCTCTGCTGCTGCTTGTCTAACACTAGCATCAGCAGATGCCAGGTCCTTAAATACCCCAATATGGAACTCAGGCAAAACACTAGTACCGCCACTAGTACCAGGTGACGACACTTCCTCATCAGTTTTGCTCGGGTTTTCTTTCAAATCCAAGCCCACTTTGTTGGTCTTAACAGCTTCCACCTGGACATGATGCCTAACTTTGTCGAGTGCTTTCCTTTGCTTCCTTCTCTCCATCGGATTTGCAGAAATGGGCTTAGTAGAAAGCGAGGTTGAGGGGGCATCAAAATCATTTTCAACTTTAGTTTCTTTGCTCTTTTTTTCCTTTTTCAATCTCTTCTTCAAGGGTTCTGAGCCAACAGTACTTTCAATACTCAAGTCTATTTGTTTGTGTACCTTTTCTACCTCATCTAAAGAACTGGGAACTCTTTTCTTATTCCCCATGTATGTCCTGTACAAGCATCAAATATTAGCACCATTATAAAAAAAAAAAAAAAACAATTCAAACCCACAAATTGTTTGATAAAAAATCACAACAATCCCACAAAAAAGAAAACAAACAATACTTCCTTTTTTACACTACTAGTATCTAATTAGGTCCAATTAAAAATGAACAACATTTTAAGTTTTCTATCACCCATAACGAAAGGGACAATATTTTTCTCAAGATGCAGTGGCCTTATTTTGGAGGGAAGATGACGATAGACGGAGGATACATACCTAAAAAAAGGGGCTTGAATGATATTGAGGTGTAGACGATATTAGCCTACAAGAATTCAGGAAGCGAGACAAAGAAGGAGGGCTTGTTGGTCCGTGAGGGGAAGGCGGCAGGAAGGGAGGGCGGGGGGGGGCGGTGGAAGCTAGAAGTGGAAGTAGTCTTATTACGCTGGACAACGAGGGCAAAGGAGGAGAAGAAGGAGAGAAAACAAATTTTTTTTCCTTTTTCTTTTTTTCTTTTTGCTTTTTCCCCCCTTTCAGAACGGGCTGCAATCACACCGCCTAAACCCTAAACCCGAATCAAAATTCAAAACCCTGCCTTTTGCGTGTGCGACAGTGCGTGTGAGAGAAAGAGAGAGTGAGAGAGGGAAAACCCGAATCAAACCCTAATAAAACTAATTAACTTCCAAGTTCCAAACAGATCCACTTCATAATCATAATTAGGGATAGGGGCCCCCTCCAGGGTTATAGCATAAACTGATCAATTTTTTTGGGGCCAACACAAAAAGTGAAGTATTGGGTTATATTTACCAGCTAAGGATTTTGATTAATTTATAGAACCGGATAATTGCAAAATGCTCAGAACTGTTGTGAGAAATTAGATGAAAATACAAAAACAATTTTACATAGATCCACTCCATTTATATGAACATAGAGAGAATAGCTTGTAACATATAGTTTTCTTTTTCTTCTTCATTTTTTTGGGGTCATAATTTTAGCCTGGACTCATCAATTTTTTTAGAGGCAAAAAAAAAAGAGAGAGAGAAAAATTGAAAGTGGAGTATTAGCCTGTATTTTACCAGCTAAGGATTTTCACTAATTTAGTAGATTGAAATAATTGCATCATGTTAAAATCTTGTGCCAAATTAGATGCAACTAGTTTACCCTGCACCTTGAATGTTGATGATGGCTTAGTTTAGTAGTCAAAAGATATTAATCTTACCTAAAGTTGTCAATCGCAACCCATTTATGTTGACTCACCCAAACCCGCCCATTAATAATTTATCCAAACCCACCCATTAATTTTAAATGAGTATAGATGGGTACCCATATATACCCATGTAATTGATGGGTAGTGGGTTGACTTGGCTCACCCATTTAACCCATTTAAAAAAAAGTATACATTTTATTCAACTTTTAGTGAGTGTTAAGGAGATAAATTTGAATTCCTTACCAATGTAATAACAATAACATGCCGTTATTTTTTTGTCAAACACCATGTGAAAAAATTTTTAAAAAATTAAATAATATTTCAAATGAGTCATAAATGGGTAATTGGGTATACCCATACCCATTTATTAAATAGGTATAAATGGGTACATATTTATACCCATTTAATAAATGAGTATAAATGAGTTGACTCAGTTATACCCATTATCGAATTACGTCTTACCCAAATTTACCAAACTCATCCATTTTGACACCTATAATCTTACCCAATATTAGTTTTCATCCAATATTAGCTTGTTAGTATTCATCCACTACCGTTATTAGTAAATACTTTATGTATTGATTTCACAATTGTTAGTTATTGTAAGTTGTAATCACCCAAAAAAAAAACTACCATACCTCAGACTTTTGTCCAAATTCTACACATTAAAAAGTTATGAATTTCATTAAATTCTAAATAAACATTAGATACCAATCGAAATCTTGACATAATTTCAGTGAGGATATACATGGCATCATTGAATGCGGCTTTTCGTGGTGTTAGTGCCAACCAACAATACGTAATTGACACCGTTAAAACTCCTTGCACCGCTTCCGATTACGTTGTACGTGAGCTCCTCACCAACAACTCCAAATTGTGTCCTTACCTTCTTTAATTTTCCCCACCAACAAACAATTAGAAATTATCGATTACATTCAATTCATCCTTGAAGCCTCTAATGCCGTCCAAAATAGAGGCTCCAATTTTCAATTTCTGTCAAGAATGGAAAAAGGATTTTGGTGTTTTTGGTTTCCTTTCCACCCTAGCCATAAGCATGATATGTGGTTTTTTTAATAAAGCTAACCATCGTTAAACAGTCTGTTAAAATGCAAGGGAACTTTGAACGTCTCAAGAAATTGGGGCCGGGTCTTGCAAAAGCACTTCCCAGCTCACACTCATAACTCTCTACGTAAAATAAGCCTCATGACTTTTTTCTCTAATCACGCACCAAAGATTTCATCAAACTGAAAACCCGTCAAATGAAATGTCCACCCAGAAACGATATATTTATTGACGCGGTAACCACACCACCAAGACCTACTTCATTAGCAAAATGGGTGCTACTGCCAAAATTCCACTTAGCAATCTACCACTAGAAGTTTTGGGACTTCACAAGATCAATTAGTGCTTCCAGTACAGCCGAAGCTAAGCTTCCGAGTTTAAATACAAAATCGCTTAACTAACTTGCACTCCGCAAACAAGAGAATAACTTTGAGAACAGTCTCATATTTGCCTCCTTTCGTCATCAGCAATCTACTTCTTTACCTCTTCGTACTCTGCTTCAGGGGCCTGGTCACCGCCCTGAGACCCTCCTGAGGCGGCACCACCTGATCCACCTGAACCAGACATATGTTGTCCAATCTTTGAAACAGCACTGTTTGCAGCATCAAGCTTTGCTCTGATCTCATCGGCGTTGTCATTTTGCAATGCAGCTCTCAAATCTGACACTGCTGCCTGAATTTCAGACACCACTTCAGCCGGAACTTTGTCCTTGTACTCACTCACGCTCTTCTCTATGCTATATATGGTGGTGTCTGCCTGGTTTTTAAGATCAATTAATGCCTTCCTCTCTTGATCCCTTTGTGCATGCATCTCAGCTTCCTTGACCATCTTCTCAATGTCAGCTTCTGATAAACCACCAGATGAACGGATGGTGATCTGCTGCTCTTTACCAGTGCTCTTGTCCTTGGCAGACACTGTGACAATGCCGTTCGCATCAATATCAAATGTGACCTCTATCTGAGGCATGCCCCTCGGTGCAGGTGGGATACCCACAAGTTCAAACTCCCCAAGAAGCTTATTGTCTGATGCCATCTCTCGCTCTCCTTGCAATACTTTAATACCCACCTGGGTTTGGTTGTCAGCAGCAGTTGAAAACACCTGAGATGACAAAAGCAACACTACAGTCAAAAACCAGAAAAACACATATAGCTGCATCATGCATCCAGTACTAGTCTAAACAGCACATACAAGGTGCAATAATTGTGCAACAATAAAAAGACATCTACAACATAACAAGATAATTATACATATCCAACAGACTCTTAACATCATGCTCAAAACTTCAACATCAAAAAACTACTCAACTCACCGAGCTTTTCTTTGTAGGAATAGTTGTGTTCCTGTTGATCAATCTAGTAAAGACACCTCCTAAAGTCTCGATACCAAGTGAAAGGGGAGTGACATCCAGAAGCAGGAGCTCCTTAACATCACCACGAAGTATTCCACCCTGGATTGCAGCTCCCATGGCTACTGCCTCATCAGGATTCACACCTTTGCTCGGGGTCTTACCAAAAATCTCTGCTACCACTTCCTGTACCTTTGGTACCCGGGTCATTCCTCCAACTAGTAGTACCTGATCAACCTGGTTACTGGACACACCAGCATCCTTCAGACAACTCTTGCAAGGTTGTCGGGTCCTTTCGATCAAGTGATTTACTAAGGTCTCAAACTTTGATCTCGTCAATGTGATATTAAAATGCTTTGCACCAGATGCGTCAGCTGTAATAAATGGCAAATTAATTTCAGTTTGGGTTGTTGATGAAAGCTCTATTTTAGCTTTCTCAGCTGCTTCTCGGAGCCTTTGCAGGGCAAGCCTGTCTTTCGACAGGTCAATTCCTTCATTTCGCTTGAACTCATTAACCAAAAATTCCAACAGAGCATTGTCAAAGTCCTCTCCTCCCAAAAAGGTATCACCATTGGTTGCTTTGACCTGCAGAGAGTAAAGTCATTCCGAACAGACAGAAGACTAAAAAACTGAAGAGAACTTTAGCAGAAAAAACTAATATTTACCTCAAATACACCATTTGCTATCTCCAAGATGGAAATATCAAATGTGCCACCCCCAAGATCAAAGACAGCAACAAGACCCTCTTTGTTGTTGGAACCATAAGAAAGTGCAGCAGCAGTTGGCTCATTGATAATTCTTTGGACATCAAGACCAGCAATTCGCCCGGCATCTTTTGTAGCCTGTCTTTGAGCATCATTAAAATAAGCTGGAACTGTAATCACAGCTTTCTCAATTGTCTTGCCCAGGTAGGCCTCTGCAGTTTCCTTCATCTTAGTCAGAATGAAGGCTCCAACTTGGCTAGGAGAGTACTGCTGCCCATTAGCTTCAACCCAGGCATCTCCATTAGGAGCCCTAACAACTTTGTATGGAACCATCTTCATTTCCTTTTGTGTTTGTGGATCATCAAATCGTCTCCCAATCAAACGCTTGGTCCCAAAGACTGTGTTGGTAGGGTTGGTAACTGCCTGACGCTTAGCTGGTGTACCAACAAGTAACTCTCCTTTCTGATTAAAGGCAACCACCGATGGTGTAGTCCGAGATCCTTCAGAATTCTCAATCACCTTGGGATTCTGCGTAAAAAATGCACACATCAGCAGCCGTCAAAACATGGACTCCATGAGGACTAAGAATTCAAGCTTCAATAACTATAAAAGTTACCTTGCCCTCCATCACAGCAACACAAGAGTTAGTGGTACCCAAGTCAATACCAATTACTTCATTTCCAAGGGGTTTTGAGCTAAAAAAGAATGGAACAAAATGTAAGCTTAGAAGATATGGCTTGAGGGAGCACATAAATAGACTTCGTTAAGTACATACCTAAATGGTCTGGCAAGACTTGCCCATTTGTAGCTTGAATTGGCTGAAATCCATGATGACTTGGTGTTGCCAACCAACTGCCAGTGCCACCAAAAATTTCAAGCTTAAGACCAACTCAACAACCCACAGATATAGAATGCCACATCAATCAAGTATATGCAAAAATTAGCATGAGTAAAAGCATAGGTTTTTTTTTTTTTGGGTTTTGAGGGGGAGTAGGAGGGGTTTTGCTGAAACAGTTTCCTAAATGACCAGACCAAACTTCTATGGTCCAACACACAATTGCTTTACAGAGTTCCACAGCAACGCTGGCAAGTTGTGCATAGATCAAACATGAAAGGAAACACATCCAACAGCTATGAACGAGACACTATCTCAATTTACCACTAACATGTCGATACTAGAATCTTCCTCACAAAAATCACAACAATCACGTTTTGTTCATTCAACCCAAGGCAAAAGTGGAGATTTTAACTCCCAGTCGTCCATATGCACAAAAACCAGCCCTTGCACACAATAACTAACAGCACTGTGAAGATATCATGGGGCGAATTTTGAAGGCAAAAACAAGAAATAGACAATAAGTGCACTACTTAACATAACAAGGCACGCGTCAATTTTAAAGATTCCTACCATAGCTCCTCTATCAATCCATGTCTTAATTTCATTCTTTACAACTCCATAGGACAAACAACCCAACCTTGATATACTTCACAACTAAAGAGGAGATTTTTTTTTTTTTTTTTTTTGGGGCAACTGACAGCTATCTGTAAGCCCACATATTTCATCTCAAACCACCGAAATGGTTAAAAACCACACAAAAGCTATAACCTTACCACAGCCTTGAGGCATAATAAATTTAGGAAGGACAAGAGATTAACTAACTAGAAAGAACCAAACGAAAATCTCGGCTGGTACACAAACGGCAACAAACAGGAAACTGGAAGGGCGTAACACATCAAAAACTACATGTAATACCCAAAATTGAACCACAGAAATACAAGGGAAAAACCCCCAAACTACGAGTAAAGAAAGTAATGATCGGAGAGAAGAAAAAGGCTTGGGGAAGAGAAATACAGATTTATAAGCAGAGATTGGCGCGGAAGCAAGTTCACGCCGGCGAAGAGATCTAAGCAAGACCGTGGTAGCCATCGAGAAAATATTGATCAGAATCCCAGACCCTGCTTTCTTTTTTTGTTTTTCCCGTACCTCTAGTTGAGTTGTTCTCTGATTTTTACTTTTCCACCTGGGGAGGACGAGAGGGCTCTAGGGTTTAGGGTTTATGGAAAGGAGAAAATAATGAGGAGAGTAGGGGAGGCGGATAAAGAAATACACTAATAAATGGGCAGGGACTTTTTTTATGTTAAAAAAAAAAAAACTAAATGAAAAGTGATGGGGTCACGTGGCGGTGTGTATATATGGGGTTGTACTCAGCGGTACAACGAGAAGCTTCTAGATCCGTCTCGCCGATACTATTGGGCCTTCTTCGCCGAGCAGCCACGATGTCGTTTTGACTTGATTGTGGTTTACATAATTACACCTCAATTTTGCAGAAATTATTTTGTTGGTGTTTTTTTTTTTCAAGTTAGATTTATTTTTTCTTACCATTTAGTTTAGTTCCTTAGACTTCTTTTTTCTTGTTTCTTCCTCATGGTTTTATAAATAGGTTTCTGACACTATCACTGTTTTCAATTTTCTGTGCCATTTGTCTACCTATCCGTTTCAAAAATTTGATTAATAAAATACACTGAAAATATTTTTTTAAAAAAAGTTACCTTTTTCTTTCTTTTTTTGACAATAAATTACCCTTTTCTAAAATTAGGAAATATCAGTGATAATTTTCAATGTTTACGAATACTAAGTGATTCAATCAAAAACCTATTATAAATCATGAAAGAATAAGGTGAAGAAAAGGAGGTTTCTGAAATTATGCCTTTTTTTTTAATTTCAAAAAGGATTAATAATTGGGTGCTTGTCAAGTTTTACCTAATCTCATTTCAGATGAATCCTTTCACCTCTTTTCTTCATTTTTCTTTTTCATAGTTTTCTTTTGCACAGCAAGGCTTTCATTTCTTATCTTTCTTTATTTGGTTGTCTTCTTAATATTTTGGCAGGGAAAAATAATTGTTTCCAGCGGATTCACTGAAAGTTGATTAGTAGTATTCTGGAAATAAGAAAAGGAGAACAGCAGTTCCTGTAATGTACATTTTAGACGTAAACCAAACAGTCCCACAAAATCATGCATGCAGTCGTGGGAGGTTTTAGGCCGCCTGGCTTGGGAGGTCCTGGTGTCCTCCTCACCACCAATAGCAGACTTACATAGCATATATTTTCCACCCCATTATGCAAATTAAGTTGAACAACTTCATTACACAGTAGCATATCATGTTTAAGCCCAAGGGAAGTGCCTAAAAGAATGAATGATGCAGCAACCAAGTGTGAGATGGAGAATTGGATTATCCCATTAACAGAATGGAACTTGAAATCATGCACTCCCCAGCCTCAAGTATTTTTTACCATAACCCCCAGCAGAGCAGAGAGAAGTAAAGGGATAAGGGGAATTGTTTGCAAAAGGTTCTTCTGGTCATGTATCAAGCAAAAACACAGTTCTAACACGATTAAGCTCAGCAGCAAAGTGATTACACTAGCCTGGATGGAAACCAAGACAGTGTTTAGAAGATAATCAACTTCAGATGTCTGCGAACCTGGGTCTCAGTAGATTCCCATTAACTCCATTTTGGGAATTGCCTATTATGCTAGTAAGTATAAATACACTCCTGATATACCATAAGTGCAGAAACGAGTAAATAAACAGACAGTAATGCAAACAGGGTCAGCCAGCCAGCAAAACTGCCGAATCCATGGGTAGCAACTACCATGCTGCTTGCTGCATCACTTGTAAGAACATCATGAGAAATTTACTATCAGCAACTTCTTTGGTATTCTCTCTGTCTGTCTTCTCCATTTTTTATATTATAAAAGATCCTAGAAAACAATACTAAGATCTTCAAGATACTTAATTTTCAGAATGAATAAAATAACAATAAGGACAGCTTTCAAGAGGAGGTCCTGACCTCGTATAAGCTAAAATTCTAAATTGAGTTAAAAATCTATTTGCACAGCAGTGATGTATGTTTCCAGAAATTATAGGGAAAAAAAAAAAGAAAAAAGAGAGAGAGAATCTCTATACAAACATCCAGAACCTCCGGAGGATGGGAGTTGGCCTGAATTGAAGTAAGAAAAATGAGGATGAATAGGAGATTTTGGTCACCTTCAACTGAAAACTAAATCTCCTTCCAGCCCAAAAATCAGGATAAGGGTGCAGATTTCTGTTAGTAACATGCACCAACAATTCAGTAACTTGCTCAAAGCAGGTTGCTGGAAGGAGAAATACACTGCCTTGAACCAGCAGCTTGCTCAAACCAGAAGGGAGCAAAAGTTTCCTGAAAGGAGATATCAATCAGCTTAATTAGAACAACAGAAATTCAGCTAAGAAAGAAGTAGTCAAGTGACCACTGGAGTAGAAACACTCAAGTAGCACTGCCTTACACTTTCATGTCAAAACAGCCGAAGATAGCCTCCTCTTTCTGTTCTTTCACCAATTGGTGTGGTTCTTCTAACGAAGGATTTCCGGTTGAGAGACCAACTTCTCCTCATGGCCCGTCTTCTCCGCCATGCCATTATGCGACTATAAAGGGCAGGGAAAATGAAACAGAGGAGAAGAAGCACTAGCATAGCCACACACAGCAACATCACGTTACGGAACCCATCTTTCAACTCCGGCTTACTTTGTCCAGTCCAGGGTACTCCTCCCACATTCATCCCAAACACTAATATTCAACACCCACGAAAGTTGGTTAGTGTCAGATGCCAGAATATACAAGATAATAGTACACCAAATTTCAATAGCACTGCAGACAAGTCTGTATAAAGGTCTGACCTCCAGTTATTACTGATAAGGGAAGAAATATGATGGAGAGGAACGAAAGATAGTATAATTTTCTATTTATCTGCTCAGCCTGCCAGCTGTCCAGACCTTGTTGAATTGCACTGACACGATTGGCTATGAAGCCAACATTCTCCTTTAGTCTCCTAAGGCGTCCAACAAGCTCTTCAAGGGAATTAATGTCTTCATTAGCAAACCAATCTTTTGAAGCACACTTTTCCTTAACACGTGGAAATACTTGCTCCCCATGTGCAATTACCTGCAGATCCAATAAAGAAAATGGAAACCATAAGACACATAAAAAACAATTGGTCTTTAGATGCTAAGTTACTCTCATAAAAATATAATAGACATCCAGCGCTTACTCGACTTAATCCCATAAGCAAATTGTTATAAGTAAACTGCAGTTCATTCGAATTTCTAAGGAAATATGGCAACAAAATTGATCTGAAATCAGAAATCCAGATTAGACAAGCCTTAGAATGCTCTTAGCAAGATCTCAGCCACAGACACTTAATCGTGTCTACTCCACTTGCTTAAACAGCATTTATAACCATAAACTAGGTAAACTGTAGGATCTCAAGTCTTCTAGCAACGCCATAGCCTCTCTTTCACGCCTTTGTTCAGATTTTGATCCCTCTTAATTGTAAAAGAGGAAGTTATCTACTTATAAGCTTGACAAATTTTACAAGAAATCTTGATTTTTTCCTCCATAATCTCATCTTTCCATTCTAGTTTCTGTGTTTTAATTAAAGTTTGAGATTCTCAAAGCATGAATTCAATTGGATCCTGCCTGTAGGAGACGCTGCAAATCAACATGCATTTTTGGGAATCTTCTATCATCAAGCATTTGTTTCTTCAGAGCAAAACCACCTGCATTTTATTGAAAGATAACTTAGCAGAATAGATCTATCATAAATAATTAGGATTAATAGAATGAACATAGCATCAACAAGATTTCTAATCTATCAACAGAATTTTTTGCTTCAAGCTCCTCTTTAAATTTAGATTCACCTATTACCACAAAGAACTAGCAACAGATATTTAAGAGCCTTTTTATTTGCCTTAAAAAGAAATGTTCCTTAACATTGTCAATTTGGACATCAATCCATAGATATAGATAAAAAGCATTAACATTAGGAAAGCAAAGCTTGACCAGATAAGAAATTGTATTTACATTCATGGAATAGTCATGACTTTCAGTTTCAAACTTCAGAATAATTTTCTAACTACCAACTGCCAAAAAACTTAGCCAAACATTCTACTTCCAACAGGTCATTAGCTGTTTAAGTAAAAGAGAGTTAGCTCTAACTTGAAAAACAAATCGGTACTGCCTTAAAAAGTTCACAGTAGAAAACAACGAATATCTGTCAAGCATATACATCTGTGCGATTTAGTTCTAACATTTATGCCAACCCTATTAGGGTGGTCAGATGGACCATAAGTCTGACATGGTCTGACTCTGACAATTAGAAATTAGAAAATTAAAAAAAAAAAAAGCAATTATATCAGTTGAACGGAATAGTAATTTTCTGAATCTTCTAATAAGTTCCAGTTCTTGAGTGCCTGCTTGGCTAGTTATCTAGATTTAGGAGATAAAACCCGCAATAAGCAAGAAGTTCATCCTGAATACCGGCACAGATATGTAAATGTTTTTTTCCCATCAGGCATTGAGGTACCATTCAACATAGCAGATGCAGAAAGGAAGTTAGGTATCTGTAAGACAGAATAATGATTACAATTTGCTACTAATCATAAGTCAAAAACAACAGATTAGTAGGTGGCAAAATGCGCATGGAAACTACTAGTATCACAGCCTTGCACATCGTATAAGTCCTATGTGTAACATACCTTTGTCCAATTCAAGCTCCACTGCATCCAACTCAATCTCAAGATTTGTCACAACGTCTTGAAGATGATCCACATGTGTATCAACAATGTGAACAACAAGATTTGAAACAGATTTGGGCACAGGATTATCAGCTTCCTCAGAGTGATTCATCGTCAGTAGAAAATCAAGAACGTGCTCCCTGATCACAATCCCATTCCTCTCTTTTTGTTCACCTCTTGTACAATTGGGACTCTCCACTGCAGGAATCTCAGAAAGCAGAGATTCATTCGTTGGTGAAAAACCTAATCTCGGTACACGCCCTAATGACACAGTTATAACTGAATTTTGGGTAACTCTTGCAGCAATCCTAAATGTAAATTTGCTGGAGGCAGGTCCAGGTGAATTAACCCTAAATACTAGAGCTCCATCAACATGCCCACAAAATGGTCCATTGCTAACAAGTGAGAGAATGTCCTGAAGCTTTAAAGGTGGGCAAAGTACATCAATAAGGTACTGTGCAGACTGAGAAAGTTTTTGATTTCCCTTAGGAAGCTCCACATGGAACCAACAGAATTCCTTTCCTCTACCCTCTGCAAGATCCCATTCCTTGTCATAATAATTCCCTTCGCCATCAAAGATATAAGCTTTTTGCCTCACCGCACCTGGATAACGTAAGCGGTAGAAATGATTATTTCTAACAGGCATATCTGGCGATGCCTCCAAATCCAATTCGTCTGCCTCCATATCTGCATTTAGCCGTCCCCTAGTAAGCTCCATACACTTCGTCGACCACTGACAAATGTGGATACGAAAGCTCCAATGTGTTAAGCACTCATTTGACTTAACGTCCTCCTGCAGTTTCAAGTAAAAAAACGATCTTTCAGCATCAAAATGTCACTTCTATCGTTATTCCCCCAGGCTATTCAAAATCTAAACTTATGTGAATCTAAAACATCCACTTATAATCAAATCAAGAATTTCATCACCCGCCGAAAATTAAAACTCTATGATCTTCACTCATTAAAATGCATCTTTGAGGCTCTAGCAACCCTCAAATTAGCTACTTTTTATCAATACGCATGTAGAATAAGAACAATTGAGCTATTTTAAAGCAAGCCCTTCATTCTTTACCTAGAAAAAATGCTCAATTGACCCAAGCACCCAAGTCCTGAAATGAAAACCAAGATCAAGAACACATTAAGAAACAGAAAAAGCTAAAAGTTAATCAATAAGTACGAAAGGAGCCCACAAACTTACAACTCTTGAGATGGGATTCTAATTTGCAATTGCCAAATGTTGTATTTCTTCAGACAGACAACAACAATTGGGCAAATGTCAAAAGAACATAGCCAAGACAACAAGGATGACGCAGCAAAATGAATCCAATAAAGAAAGACGAGAAATGTTCAACGCTTTGTGGTTTATGGGGGTTTCCCTGAAACTTCATCGTCCCGCATAACAACTGTGGATAACAATTTGAATTGTATTATATTCAATAGTAAATAGCTGGAAGATACAAAGCATCCCCACTTGCCACTTTTATTAAAAAGATTGGATAATCATTTCATCTTAATAAATAAGAAGAGCCCTCTTCATCGATTAGGCCTTAATAGAGTTACTTTCCATGTACTACTGCTTTTTTTAATTTGCCATACGGCTGTTGACCAACCAGAGAGGGAATCAGTTAGTTAAGATGCACAGTACCTGGAACAAAAAGACTAGAGGTTATCTATTTCTTTCTTTTTCTTTTCTTTTTTTTTTTTGGTTAACATTCTATTTAGAGGTTATCTAAATAGAGCAATTTTCGTCCCTTTTTTTGCTTCTTCTCTCTCTCTCTCTTTTTTTTGGTTTGGTTTGTGATATTTTTGCCTCATTTCATTTTTTTTAACTCAAAATATACATCATTTAGCCTAAAGTAATTTTTTCCTAAATTTTTCCAAGATACTTACCCTTATGTGCATCCATTTCTACAATTATCCTTCACAACTTTTGATGGAAAATATATTTCGAGTTCCATATATTATTGCTCAAATTTTCTTTTTCTTCGGCATTTTTTAGTTGGATGAAGATCCTGCTCAGAATGTTAGTGCACCTTTTTCAGATTTCAATTTTCAGGTGCTTTTGAAGTCCTAAATATTTGGGCCCATATAATAAATTTTGAAAGGGTTAGCCCTAATAACTTGGTACTAGATTTTTATAGCTGGCTCTGTGATCCAATGTCCTCCTAGATATGGGCCATAAACCCAGCAAATGAGTTAAAAGTTGTGGGCTGAATTAGGCCTTTAGTGAGGACGGGGTCTATGGATCAATGTGGAGCGTGCCCAAATTGATCACCTCCAAATCTCGAAGAGTTGTGCAGCTCACACCTTCCGAGTGACCTGCTCTACAAAGTCTACAAACCACTGAAAGAACACATGGAAAAAAAGAAAATTTTATTTATAAAAACCACCCAAAGCACGTAGGGAAAAAGGAAAATTTTATTCATAAATCTATGTATATTAAGAAAGGAAATGTACTACATGTATTTATAAATATTGTTTTAGTGACTCAGTGGTTAAACCAATAATTCGTCGAATAAATGACCGAATCCAACAACTTGATATTTTTATAAGTTCCTTTGTTTTCTAGTTTAACTTTCAAGTCCCTCTCTCTTTTCTTTATAAGATTTCGAGTCTTCTTGTAAGCTAGAAAAGAAACGTTTATCCCTCAATATCAAGAAGAAACTTTTAAAATTTTTCCCCAACAGGCATAGATTTCAGTTTGATTGTACAAACGAATTTACAATGAACTCATTGGAGGTGATTGGATGGCTTAAACCTTTTCTGATCTTGTTGTAACGAAGCTTGTAGAACTTTGCTTTAGTCCGACTGAAATTCGAGGTTGGAAGAGAACATTCCCTTGATTTTCGTGCCAAGGTGTACTCAAAAGTTGCAGTGCGATATCTCCTCTTTCTTCTTGATTCATGCATAAGCCTTGAAAGTGTGTTGCCGAAATCTGTACTGCTGGGATCAGAAGTGAGGGATAGATGGGAAAAAGGTTCAGGAATCGAGTGTCACTCAGGCGGAAGATGCATTCGGACGTTTTAAGTTCCAGTCAACAGCCGAAATAATTCTCGGTGTGATAATTCACATTTGCCAGACGTATGGTATGTGTCGCTAGTTCAACTTAGCAGTAATCACATTTAAAAAAAAAAAGAAAGAAAGAAAAGCAAACAGAAATTCATAGAAAGATGTCTTCTTTTCTTAGACTTTTTTTCTTGGACTTTTTCATTGTGATACAGAACTCTCGCGTTGAGAACGACTTCACGCTTAAGAGTTATCGCTGTAACAGTCATAATAATGATTGTGCATACTCGTCCATACTACTACTGTTCCTCAATAGGGATCCCACAGATAATTATGAAGTCTTTGTTCTGTGATACGTACTTGCTCCGTCTCATAAAAACATACCTACCTCTATCCTCACAAACATTAAGATAGAAATCGAAGTCGAAGTAGTCAAAAGTATTTGTTGCTCTTTCTTAATTTCTTGGCATATCCCTCCTATCAATACTAGTCTTAGTCTTATATTTAGTGTTCCAATTGGAATATTTGAATAATGGTGTAGAAGATTTGTTGATAAAGATGCATACTAAATTCGGGCACAATAATAAGTTGATGAACTAATTGCCCTTGTAAAAAATAAATGAATGAATTTATTATTAAGGATAAACACAAAAAGATAGTGGGCTGTCTTTGTTAGACTTGCAAAGTGCTACTCGTGGATGGCTTCATCAAATTTGCCCTAACTCCCAAAATAGGAGCTTATGTTTACTATAAGTCTGAAAGGTTCATCCACCATTTGCTTCACTGTGAAAGGTGGCCGGATGCCAGATATGAGGGCAGATGTCGGAATAGAATCTCATCTCCCTGAGGATGAATTGTTAGGAGTACTGAAGCTTGTCAGTGTCTTCTGGTCTCGAATATGCATAAACAAGGGAGTTTAATATAGATATAGTAGTATCACGTAGTATCTGTAGATTGATCTCAATACGCAGATTAAAATTATTTTTTGTACGTATGCTGGACGTTGCCCTCTTCTGTTGTGAGAAAATCTCTTCAACAACAAATCAATAGCTCAAGACAAATTATCTGTATATAACTAGGATTGGGAAAAAAGAAAATGATAGAGCATCTGTCAGAGCTTCATGGCATTTACCCTAGCCCTTGTAATTCGTGGATTAGAAAAGAGACGATTGATATTACACTTTCCAGCACTTCTCTAAAACAACAAATAACAGAAGACAATTTTTTTTTTTTCTTTTCTGCGCACAAGGATGACACCAAAAGAAATAAAAACATAGAAACAAAACACACCAGTTAGAGCTTCATGGTATCTATTAAAGCCCCTTTATTCTTGGATTAGAAAAAAAACAGTTGCCATCAGAATCCAAGAGAAAGTTTCCCAACAAATAACTCGCTAGGGAAACTACAAGTACTCTTGATAGCTTACTAACTCAACGTTTGCTTTCATCTTGAAAATGAACTCTACTATTAACCTCCAAAAAATTTTTTTTTTTTGAAGTCTACTAGTTAATAGTTGCATGATATTAGATATGGGATTCCGTGACTTTTCTTTTGTCTCTCTCTCTCTCTGGTGAGACAGCTGATTTATATTTCTTTGGAACACGGTACAGAAATGGTGGATGCATGGAGAAGTTATTCCGGCCAGAATACATGTTACTACCTTCTAGAACGGGACCATCAGAAATAGACAATACAGATCATTTTTTTTTTTTTTTGTTTTTTTCAGAAACTTCAAGGGGAAGGGATAAACCTAAATTCTCAAACCAATCCAAAAGGTAATTGCTGACTTTCAGGTTGGTCCAAGGGACTTATCTACTAACCACTCGACTCTTACGAAACCGATGTGGGACGGGGAAAGGAACACGGAGTCAGCAAAAATAGAAAATACTTTTTCATTCTCCTTTTTTCTTCCTTAAGATTAATTATCTTGCCTTTGGACTCTAGCTTAGACCCATGCTCATTATGAGATTAAGCCTTCGTGAAGACAACAAGACAATAGGTTGCTAGTGTTGATTGATGACAATGTCCAATCGTGTATTTGTTGGGAGGGTGATGGCCGATGGGAATCTGATTTGAGAGTTGGAATATAATTTCATGTCTTAATGCCCAAAATGTCCATCATATTCATTGATTAATTATTTGATATGCCACTCCTCCTATCCCACTGGACGACTTAAATTCTAATTACAATTATTGTTATTAACTGAATAAATATTGTTGACTTACGAGGTCTAATGCGATTCGAAAAGAATTAGTTACAAACTATACAATAGATGCAGAAACTTGTGATTTATAAAAAAAAAAAAATTGTTGACTTGCACATATAAATAGCTAATTTTGGAGACTCATAGGACCAAGCCGTCAGCTCATCTTTATCCCCTCCCCTGCCTCCTCACCTTTATTTTATTTGTGGAATAAAAAAAAAGAATTTGAGCTTAGATACTTTCGAGATTCAGTGAAGATGCAAAACTTGGGAATTTAGGGCCAAGGTCAAATGCAATTTTTCCCCTAATGATCTCTATCCTGTTACTTTTCTATCCATGATAAAATCAATCAAGTAGTTGCCTCTGGAAGTGTATGCAGAATTCATATTATCTCTCTAATGATCATTAGTAGGAAAAAAATGAATTGTGCCCACAAGCTAGTTGATAGTAAATTATTCACAAGGAACGAAAACAAACCCAACCCTCCAACGGCATCCAAAGCTACAAGCCATGACAACTGTCGAGCTGTTACTGTTATTTGCGTGATATAATTAACCAATGATTAGGCACGGTACTCTTAGTGATTTCTTGATTAGACGTAGCTTAACCAATAGCTTGAAGAATAAACAAGAAGATTTGCAATTTTTTTTTTTGTGGTTTGACAAGAAATAGAGAAATTTGTCATTTTGGTACATGAATATTTTTACTAAAATCGATTTTATGCTTAATGAATTATTTTAATCAATTTAGTTTTTGAACAAGTTTTTTTTTATTTCAAACGTAGGACTTTTGACCAAATTTGGACCTATAGGGGCATAATTGTTACAATTGCCTAACCTTCTATAATTAACAGATGAAATAGATTAGAAAGATCATTAAAATGGCTTAATGTCTAAAATAAAGGGGCAATGACTAAATTGAACATTAAGCAATTTTAGACATTAAGCGATTTCAATTATCTTTCTAATCTATTTCGTCTTTTAATTGTAAAAGGTTGGCCCAATGTGACGATTATGCCTGTGCATGTCCATGCAAGTTGAGTAAAATTCGGTCAAAATTCCTATATTGGACGTAAAAAACTCATTTGAAAACTGAATTGGTTAAAACAATGCATTAGAGATGAAATCGATTTTAATGAAAATGTTAAGGGATCAAAATGGTGAAATTGCCCAAGAAATACATAGACGAAGAAAGGAGGCAAAGGTTTGACGAGAAATACAGAGATGAGAATTGTCGGCTTCCCGGCATTAAGGAGGAGGACATATACCATCAATTAGCAATGAAGAGAGAGGCGGGAAGAAGTTGGGAAATTACTCAAGAAAATCAATGTATCAACACTATTAATTGTTCATTAAAGAAAAAAAAAAGTCATCAAAGTATTAATGAAGATAAGGACATAACGTAATGGTGCAAAACAACGCAGAGATGCTCTATATCAAGGAGCAGAGTGTAGAAGAAATGAATGATTAAAATAAAGCGGTGATAAAGGTCGGGTCACATGAAGATGGAGTAGCGCCTCAATTAGAATCTTGATCGCAGATTCTGGATCTTCTACTAAAAGTCTTTGGTCAACTTTCTACTGCCAGTCTACTCTTCGGTAGGCAAGTCAATACTCAATATGGAAATACCGTCCACAAGGCATTCCTTCGTCCCAGTCTCTTTATTAATATTTAATGGTGCCAGCTGGGTGGGCTCTCGTTACGCATCATTTTCCGCAAATTTTCCAACCAGTTTTTGTTTGACATGCAAACCCTCCATTTCATACTAGACCTTGACCTGTGCAAACCCTAGCCTGGTAGTATTATTGTAGCTCAAAACTGTGAGGCAAGTAACATTCCCTGGATCAGTTTTGATGAGTATGTGATACTGACAAATGGTACTTCATTTGAGGTTCGACAGACAGTATGGTGATTCTGTACTTTTTGGGACTCAGAACATGGTTGTTTCCGAGAGAGTATTGCTTTGCACCACCAACTTTTCTTGTTAACCGACATGATGGTCTGAACATTCTTAATATAACCACTACTACGTGAGAAAGTAGAAAGTTTTTTTTTTTGTTTTGTTTTGTGGGGGGGAATGAAAGTAGCACCTCTCCAAGTGGGAATACTACTTATGTTTAACTTCCGATGTTAGAGGATGTAGAGGATTCTTTTTTATAATAGAAGAGCTAAATCAATACGGATTACTACACTAGATTCTGAATTCACACCTTCTATACAACACAAAAAGCTTGGATTGGAAATTTGGAATGTTTCAACTTCAGATATGAATCTATAATGAGAATACTAGCTAAAATTAGACATTTGATGTTCTGCGTGTATGCTAACAATGAAGAAGAGTACAACAGATATAAACATTTTCTTTTTCCTTTTTTGAGTTTTTTTTTTTTTGGTGGGGCAGATATTATAACAAATTGTACACAAAATCCATATACTCTTCAACCATCGCATCGCCACCAAATTCATTAATGAAACGTAATGATGACAAATGATGGACGGACACCCTGTTAATAATGTTGTACTATAACGAGTCAAGAATGAAGTTTGCAGCACTGAAGCATCGGAGTAAGCATGAAGAGATATTGAGATATCTCCATTCCAAATAGAAGTAATGTTAATAACACATACATCCGTATAAACAGAAGGATTAAAAAAAAATCCTCAGGACATACTCTTACATGACTTTGATTTACTTTTAATCATATAGCTTGCACAAACAACAGACAGGTTTTGCCTTTTTCTACTCCCAATGGAACCCAGCAAGATATTCTTGTTTCATTTATGATTTACCTCTAAAAGACAGAAAACACATTGGTCGGATAAATGGTTTTCACGGGTAGAGGACGTATTCAGTTGATCCAACTGCGCCATAATGTTCTGAGCGCAAAAACAGATACCCATCACATGATTTTAGCAATTCATAACTTGCGGCAAGATTAACAATGATCAACTTTCAGCTCAGGCTCTAGCTACCTCCATGTATGCTATTAATTTGAGTAATTTAACATAGTAAAACCAGATTCTTCTCGACTTATAACCTTGGATGAAAATTTGTGTTTTTTCCTTTCTACACTCGAGTGAAGATGACAGACATGAGCTCGAGTACTTAATTTCAGCAGTGCTTTATAAAGGGCGTCCTGACTACGTAGCTAGAAATGTTATATATGCTGATTCTGTTCAGATGTTAACAGCGACGTTTCACTAATTGAAAACTAGCTAGCTTTGATTAATGGTGAGAAGATTCAGCTTATCCACAGTAGGTATAATTTGTGAATGTAGAAAGTGTGTGCGTCCCAAGGATGCAATCAAATCTTTAATCTATAAACAATTCACATCTCTTATGGTTGGTTTATAGGATGAGATAGGAGGGTTCGATGACTTTTCCTGTCTAGAGGGGATAAAGTTATCCCATGGAAGGTTTTGGTATTATTTATTAGAATAATTGTGAGAGGGGATAATGATTTATCAGATTCTTCTATTCTTATCAAGAAAAACAAAACCCACAACTATATTAATGACCAAATACTAGATAACAACGATGATGAGTAATCTCATAATGATTAATTCTAGGATTAATTATCTAATGATAAGAATCATCTCATCTCATTCCAATCAATAAACCAAACGAACCCTTAGCTAAAGTAGCTAAACAAAACAAGTATTTAAAATTAATTGTGTCAATGCTCCAATTGCTTGCATGCCTGCGGAGCAAAGTTCCTTGTTTCATATATATATATATCCTTAAGAGTTGGACATGCTACTGTTGAATATCTTGTCCTAAAATTGAGCAATTGTCAGAATTAACATTCAAGTGGTTGAATTAAGAATTGGCTACTAAAGTAGTGCGAGCCAATAAACAAATGGCCAAAGAACATGGATACATCCTTGATCCACCCACTAGATCCATATACTCTTATCCTCTTCTTCTTGCCCGCCAGTCCCCACCCTCTAGTGCGACTCTTCGGCTTACCCCAAGTCAAATTGCACCACATGCATGATGTACATTAAATAGGGCTGAGCTGGTAAAGAGCCTGTTACGAACAAACCCATCCTTTCTTTCAAACTCCCAAGTCCCTCGCTCCTCCTTATCTTCTTTAGTTCGATCTCCACCCATGGCAACTTTGGAGGTGGAGTCACTGAGCAACGTACACTCAACCAACAACCACCAAAAATATGAAGAGGAGGATGACTCGCCCATTGAGGAAGTCCGGCTAACCGTGACCAACTACGACGACCCGACCCTGCCCGTGTGGACCTTCCGGATGTGGTTCTTGGGCCTGCTATCGTGTGCTCTGCTCTCATTTCTCAACCAGTTCTTCTCTTACAGGACTGAGCCGCTGATTATAACCCAAATTACTGTCCAAGTGGCCAGTCTGCCTATTGGGCACTTCATGGCTGCCGTCTTACCGGAGAAAAAGTTCCGTTTACCGGGGTTCGGGCAGAGGCTGTTCTCGTTCAATCCAGGCCCATTTAACATGAAGGAGCATGTCCTCATCACCATCTTTGCTAATGCTGGTTCTGCTTTTGGAAATGGTTCAGCTTATGCGGTTGGCATTATCAATATTATCATAGCCTTTTACAAAAGGAAGATATCCTTTCTGGCCGGTTGGCTCCTCATTATCACCACGCAGGTGACTTATAATCTATCTTTCTCTCGTATGGCGTACAATTCTTTTTCTTGATTTCTCTCAAGCAAAAGCATGTCCCAACTGCCAACTTAATTGGGTTGGATAAACTCGTCTGACTCAAACTGAACATAGACAATTTTCTAATCTTCCCCTTAATTTTTTTTTTTCTAATCTTCCCATTTTTCATGCAAAAGTTATTTTTCCTAGCCTTCATTTCTTCTTCTTTCTGGGATTTCCTGCATTTGTCTCTAGTGTTAATGTTAGCACAAAAAACACGAAGTAATACTGAAAGAAATCTTACGAATAAAAAAGGCATGAGAGGATAAAAGAAATTTATTTTAAAAACTGATTTTACTCAACTACAAGTAAATAGATTAATAAAACTATGAATCCTATCCTAATTATAATACCACAACATAATTCATCCCTATCTTTTAAACGGATTTTGAAATCCAATTCTAACCTATTTATCAAATAATAAATTAACTTTTGAAACTAATAGACGTCTAAATATGTTTGTTTAAAATATGTAAACAGTTGAGTATCTCGAGTGAATAATTTGACAGCCAGGTTTATTGTCTTTATTTAAATGGGGTCGGGGGATGGTTGGCTTGGCAGAAAACGTTAACTGTTATGCATAGCAAGTAGACTATTTTCAAAAGGATCTTGAAAGATGGCTGGAAAGTTAGACACCTAACACATGCTTTCAGGATCCATTTCTCATTTTCTACATGCGAATTGATGAATTGATTAGATAAAATCTGTGTATCATCTTTGGAAGTGAAGTGACTGCACTAATGATGTGAAAATCTACAGGTACTAGGATATGGGTGGGCAGGACTGCTGAGGAAATATGTGGTGGAGCCAGCCCACATGTGGTGGCCCAACACCCTTGTGCAAGTTTCACTGTTTCGGTGAGTGATATTTTGATTTTCCCCCGCGCCGTGCTTCTTATCGCTTCTCTTGGCTTTGGCCGGTTGCTGGCCTGCATCTAGTGAATTCTTCTCATTTCTCCGTCACTCCCTGCCCTGCTCCTAAGTCCTAACCTACCTTGACCTTGATGGGCTGAGGCTTTCAATAATTAATCACCTTTTGCCCTGCTAAACCCTTTTTTGGCAGTTGAGTTTTTTGTCAAATTTGTATGCTACTAGTTTTTTACTTACTTTTGCTATACGAACCTTGAAAAATTTTCAAAGTTTTAATATAAATTTCTAGCAAGTTTATATAAAACTTGTTTGTTTCTTATATTACCTGTAAGAATACTCTAAAAACTCCCTTCCAAAATTTTTAATATAACACTTCTAAAACACATAAAAAACTTCACTTCCTAACATTTTTTCTATAATTTTCTTTATATAAATTTACAGTAGAGTTTTATATAAATTTTTAAAAAATTTAGCTGCCAAACAAGGACAGGTTTTCTTTCGTTCCTTACCAAGAATCTTTTGTATCCACGTGCCAGGCTTCGTGTTGCACAATCTTTTTTTTTTTTTTCCTTGTTGCACAATCAACAAGAAGAAAAGCAGCCAAAAAACACGATGAATTCTTTTCATTTTGTTCTCTTTCTCCACTAAAACAAGTTAACAACCTTAATTACGAAATCATGTCTTGACTTGAGCAAGGAAGTTGTTTATTAAACCTTCAATTCTGTGAAGTTTTGGGCAACAAAGTGCTAAAACAAGTTGCTTGTTTGAAGACGAAGGTATATCATTAGGACATGACTAGTTGCTGCGCGGTTTCTTTACTTTAACAACGTCATTCTGGGATCTGTCCGGTCATCATATCTTCATGTAGTTTTATATAATAATATAACGCGCTGGTATTTTTTATAATATGACATATGTAAAATAGAGAGTGATTGAAAATATTAAAAAAATTAGTTAAAAAAATATGTTTATAATACAAGTCAGATAATATTACGAAGGAAAAAAAAAAATCCACATGCAGTTAGATCCCTTGCTAGTTGTAATAACTAGTAGTATATGCTTGTCCTACAATTCTAGCAAGTTCCAGAGTTTTACCAGGACAATAATAATATATATGCATGACTCGAGTAGTAGCCGGAAGAAATGCAGGTCAAAATGTTGCTTACCCTTGGATCATGAGATTTTGACGTAGCGGCCTCATCGGCCGTCACGTGCACAATTACAGCCGACCGACTCACTGCTTGAAGTCTGGTTCCCCCAACTTGCACATACATACGACCTTTTAGAGGTCAGCTAAAAGGTGGGATGTCTACACCCATATTACCAATTGTGAGGAAGAAACAAAAAAGAGAAAGCTGGACAGTGGACAACTTGACGTATAAACTTTGAACTTGGGACTAGTTTTGGAGTTAGGTTCGTATAGCTCTTAGTTGACTTTCTTTTCGAGTTATCTAATAGTAAGCACGGACGATGCTATATTTGAGAGGTTAAAAAAAAAAAAAAAGGGTCATTTAAGAGATAAAATGGTGATCGAAATAGATATTAAAAAAAAAAAATTCAAAAGTTGTTTCAAATATTGGTATGTCGAACGGATTCAGTATTGTTTATGTCAATCAAACTGCTAAAGTTTTGACTCTATATAGTTAACCTCCTCTAGTCGATCACCCGTTGAAGTGATAAACCATTGGTCTGTGCCAAATGTATTGATGCTGCTGGGCAGGATTTCAGTAAGTTTGGAGTTTAGTATGCAGGGTACATGTAAGGATAGCATAACTGCACAAGACAGTGTGGCACTCAATTCAACGTTGATTGTTTTCTTGCTGTAGGACAACTTGGCATCTCAGTCGTAGAATTTTGTGTAGCAGAATATCTTCCCTCCACTAGTATCATCAAGTATCAGTACAAGGTTAATAACTGTCGAAAACAAAATTAGCAATTCTATGAGCTTTCCTGTCACAACACATGAGCTTGCTTGAGAGAAATGAAAAACTTTAGATCAACCCCATCTGTTGAGACTTCTTGTTTAGGCCTTTGTAGTGCCAAGAGAATCATATCTTTTTGCTGATTGCAGCAATTGTCTGTGGATGACTTGAGGAGGTTAAAACTATGAGCCAGCTGAGGCATCTGCCGTTGGCAATTAAGAGCAAGAGCTCTGAAAAAAAAAGAAGCCTTTACAATTACAAGTGGACACAAGCCCACAACACGGGAAACCAGAATAGATCACATAATAATGGCTGCAACAAGTCGTTCTTATCGCTAAATTAACATCACTGAATATTTAAGCTCATCAAACTTGGGTGGCTCTTTGGTTGTTCATCATTATACACCTTCATGCATGAGTTCTTCTTCTGTTTTCTTGGAGAGGAACTCCATTTGTGCATTAGCAGGAAAACGGATAAGCAATATGTTAGGCATTTACAGCAGTTACTGGCAGTAGTATGTTACCAGTGAACCACATTCTCCTTTTGGTACGACAATTTTGTAACCTTAGCTCTCCTATAACTCTTTTTCTACAGGAAAAGGAAAGCAGCTCATTAGTTGTCTAGTTCCTCACCAGACATCAGAATACGGTCATTTTGGCTTCAATACAGATTTAACTGCACATTTATAAGATAACAACCAAATATTCACTTCATCCTAAACCACACCTGAGATGGTTCAAGCACTAGTTGGTGACAGATACCACAAATTAACTGATTTTATAACTGGCCATATAAATGTCTTCGCTGCCCATCTCCCTATTTTCATCTTTGCCTTGACTGCGTCTCAGCAACATTTTTACAATCTATACAATGTAATTGTTCTTCTGAAACAGGTTAAACAAGTTCCATATGAAATAATATCCATTTTCTTTTGCAGGGCCTTGCATGAAAAAGATGAGCGGCGCATGACAAGGGCAAAATTCTTCGTAACTGCACTGGTCTGCAGCTTTTCCTGGTACCTGGTCCCGGGATACCTCTTCTCAACACTCTCGAGCATCTCATGGGTCTGTTGGGTATTCTCCAAGTCCGTCACTGCCCAGCAAATAGGTTCTGGCATGAGGGGCCTTGGCATAGGAGCATTAACACTGGATTGGACTGTTGTTGCATCCTTCCTGTTCAGCCCCCTAATTAGTCCTTTCTTTTCCATTGTCAATGTCGGTGTGGGGTTTGTGTTGATCATCTACGTAGTCATCCCCATTGCCTACTGGGGCCTTGACTTGTACGGTGCTAAAAGATTTCCCATTTTCTCATCACACTTGTTCACAGCCAAAGGTCAAAACTATGACATAGTATCGATAGTAAATAACAATTTTGAGCTCGATTTGAACAAGTACGAGGAGCAAGGACGGATACATCTGAGCATGTTCTTTGCTCTAACTTACGGTTTTGGATTTGCCACTATCGCATCCACTCTTACACATGTGGGTTTCTTCTATGGAAGGTAATACTCAGTCTGAACCTCTCTTTTATTTTCCTTTCATTAACACCCTTTTCAGATAAACTCCCATGCTCTAATCTACTATATCAATGTAGCACTTAAAAAAGAAGGTTCATTTTAGATACATTTTCCATTCTTTCAAATAATAACTTTCTGAGCCTTAAGTTTTAACTGTTTCTTTGTCTGATTTGTTTTATCTTCAACAGCAACTTTAAGTATTTGGAGTTTTGGTTTCAAAAGATTTTTAATCAGAGTGGTGAAACTATAATGACAAATTTCAAATTCGTACCACATTTTACCTAGTATCTTATCTTGGCATTGACCCAGAATCCAATAAACATGAAACGGCTCAATTCACTCTTTTGATTAAAAATTTGCAGCAAATATTTCTTTAGAAAAGAGAATTCAATGTGTTGAAAACATGTCATTCAAATTGATTTGTTACTATCGTTATTTCAACAATGTTGAGAAGATACTGAAACTTAACCCTACACACTGCAGGGAAATTTATGAAAGATTCCGTGCTTCATACAAAGAAAAGGAGGATATACATACGAGGCTAATGAGGAGATACAAGGACATACCTTCATGGTGGTTCCATGCGTTGCTCGTTATAACGATATTAGTCTCGCTAATACTCTGCATTTTCTTGAACAAACAAGTTCAGATGCCATGGTGGGGTCTCCTCTTTGCTAGTGTCTTGGCCTTCGTCTTCACACTTCCAATCAGCATCATAACTGCCACCACAAATCAGGTAATGAAAAAAAAATTTTTTTTCTTTCTTTTTCTCCCAGAGGCAGTATCAGTATTAGGAGTACAACAAATTCCAATCAAATTCGGCAAAGATTGGCCAAATATTATCCTCGCCATGCCAAATTATGTCCCAATGGGGGCGAGCTTAAAGTGCAAGATTAGTGGAAATTAAAACTTCAAAACTGAAAGCCACCCTAGTGAAGTTGGAATTTGCATATGCTTAAATTAGAAACCAGGATTTTGATTGCACACTATTTACAAGAGAGAAGCAATTTCTTGCTTAGCTTTACATATCATTGCATCCTGCTGACATTGTAGAGATTGATTTGCAGACTCCTGGCCTGAACATAATCACAGAGTACATAATGGGTATAATATACCCAGGAAGACCGATTGCCAATGTCTGCTTTAAAGTTTTTGGTTACATGAGCATGGCCCAGGCAATCTCATTCCTCAGCGATTTCAAGCTGGGACACTACATGAAGATTCCCCCGCGATCAATGTTTCTAGTCCAGGTAAATTACACTTTACATTCTTAGCAAGAATGCTACAACTAAAACTCTAGCATCCAAATGAAAGCACGTCACAATCATATCTAGAATACTTTCTACAATGCCACATGATTAACAACAAACTGAGAACTCTGTTTTCTCCATAGTGTAGTCCTAATGAATATCTCAAGGTCTACAAAGTACTTTTAACATGCTCTTGTAACTAATATGGACCTAGAGAAGCTTTCGGTTTACTTAGATGCATAGGTTACTTTGCCTCCATAATCTACTTTGAAGTACCATCCCTTCAGTTAATTAAGTTATAGCGATCTGCCATGTCACTGTCTTATTGACTGTCGTCTCCCTTTCAAATACTCTTCATAAAACTGAGCAAAGAACCTGATATTTGCTTAGATGTAAGCATAAGGGGATCTGCTTTTACAAGGCTACTGACTCTCTGTATTCAAAAGCTAATTATGAGTATGCCAATACTTAACAGAGGGTATTGTAATCTTCCAAATATGCATACGGTATAAGAAAGTCTATCGGATGCAATTGCTACGTAAGACATGCGTGGAAACTTCATGTATGTCAATCTTCTTGTTGGCATTAATGATGCCTATCAAAAGACATACTTAAGTTAATTAAGTTGTCAATGACTTTTGGAACTAATATACCTTATTCAAACTGGGATTAAGGGCGGAGATCATTTCATCTCAAAGATGCTTAAAGGAAATGAGCCTTTAAGTAAGGATTTTAACCCCAACAGATGGGTGGCAATAGAAAATTGATTAGGCTACCAATGAAAATAGCATCTATAAATCACACAAATACAGCATGTATATACAGACAAAGTGCTACTTTACCTTAATAGAAAACAAAATATACATGAGGATCAGAAGTAATAATTGCACGATAGTCATCTCACAGCTTCTGGGACTCAAAAAACACACTAGAACAAGGAATTCTGTCGCTAAAAGTGTCCATTCTTTTTTTTTTTTTTGAATCATGCTGACGGTGGTATTACCGTCAGGATATCTTATTCTTTCTTTGGTGACTCCAGTTCATAGGAACAATTGTAGCAGGCACTATCAATGTATCTGTGGCGTGGTGGCTGCTGCACACCATTGAGAATATCTGCCAGGATGACCTCCTTCCACCAGATAGTCCATGGACATGCCCTGGAGACAGGGTTTTCTTCGATGCATCTGTTATATGGGGTTTGGTTGGACCTAGAAGGATTTTCGGAACTCTAGGAAACTACATTGAAATGAATTGGTTCTTTCTTGGAGGGGCACTGGGACCTATTGTAGTTTGGCTCTTCCACAAGGCATTTCCAAAGCATTCTTGGATTCCTCTAATTAACCTCCCAGTCCTTTTGGGAGCAACAGGCGCCATGCCCCCAGCCACACCATTAAATTACAATGCCTGGATCATTGTCGGAACCATTTTCAATTTTTTTGTCTTCCGTTACCGAAAGCAGTGGTGGCAAAGGTACAATTACATTCTTTCAGCAGCTCTGGATGCTGGTGTAGCTTTCATGGCCGTGCTGCTATACTTCACTGTGGGAATGGAGAATAAAGGAGTTAGTTGGTGGGGTACAAACGGGGAACATTGTGATTTGGCAACATGTCCAACAGCCAAAGGCATAGCAGTTGAAGGTTGTCCAGTGCGCTAATGGATAAATGATTACAAATATCATCTCTGCTTGTGGTCTCAAAAATTTGTAGAACACACTACGTGGATGGTTGGATTCTCCATTTACAAAGAAGACCTTAGATACCTAAAATTTGTATACAAGCTAATTATTCAACATTCTGATGTTAAACATGGTCCAAGAAATGCCGCATTAATTCTTATTTAGTAGGAGAAATATGTTATTCAGTTGCTCTGACTCTAAGATGTCATATTCTTTTGCTCAACACTCTGCAATCGACATAGAATCTGCAACCTATATGTCAAAAGTTTCTAGAAGACAATTGTTGACATAGGGTTAGGCATGCATTTCCAATTGCCATTCAACTAAGACATTTCACAAACAACTGATGAGACTTACTGAATGACGGTATATGATCAAAGTAAGGGCTCATCTACACCACATTTCCATTGCCCTGTTAACATGGAGATTTCATCAATGACTGAAATTCATTCTCTAACAAATTTAAGCTCTGATAGGACTATAAAATCAATCTTTAGATAGCAATTTAAATCGTATATATCAACAGAGAGGAATAGATTGAAATAAAGAAAACAAGTTGGAATTGTCAATTCTCTCTCAATGCAGCAAGATTGAAAGCAGAGATTTCTGCTAGCAGAAGGTAAAAGATTATGATTATGCACACCTAAGTCCTTTTTGTCACTAGACCATGCCCTATACAACTAGTGATGGTGTCTAACCACCAAAAGATTAACTTTGAAGTCTGAACACCAGAGAATGCCTAACCAACAATAATCTTTACAATTCAACAACAATCTGAATCATACGTAAGTCAAACCTGCTCATACATGTGCAGATTAGTGATGCAGTTAAGCTGGAGCGTCAATGACGAACTTCAACATTGAATGTTTAGGTCTTTAGGATCTATCAGGCTTATATCATTCTCCTAGTATTATATCAAAACTAGTTAAAAAATATGTAAAAAATACATGCATATGAACAATAATAGCACTAAGCAGTCATACTTATATCATCCAAGGCAATTTCTGAAAGCTTAGAAGAGAAATGCTTGCAGACAGCAATAGAGATACTCTTCCCAAGATTGGCATGCAACGCAAGATTTTTCATTCAAATATTCCTTGGGAGCAGACATATTCGCGAAGGCCAACTTACGATGATCCAATCCTATTACCCTAATTACAACAATCATTAACCTCAGTTTCAATGTACATTTTCCCCAAATTTCTTCACAAATTAGAACTCGAATTAGAAGAAAAGAGATGAGAAAATAAAAAAAGACTTACTTGCAAGACGTCTGGTTGAAAAGCTGTAAAGCAAAACCTTTTGGTCCAAGAAAATCAAGAAAGTAACACTCTTTTTAAGTCCTTCAATGCACACATCTTCCATCCTATATGAAAGAAAATGATTAGTGAAAAATACTACTGCTAGACATGCTAATCCTTTTTCTTTTCCGACTTTTTGTGATAATAAAATCAACTCGGAGGAATGTGAATATGGTAGTATTAGTCTTATCAGAAGGGAATGATGGAAGAGAAAGGAAAAATGAGGCGAGATAAAAGTGGGAGTGGTAGAGGTGTATGAAAAGTGAGGAGAAGGCACTGGAGAAGGATAGCTGTAGAAGATGATGACATGTGGGGTTTTGGCCTCTGATGTAAAACTCTGACGTGGTAACACTGGTGGTCGTGGCTGGCAGTGGGAGGAAGAGAAATGAGAGAGCCATTGGGCTAAAGTTCACGAGGAAATGTCCTTGCTGGTTCCCGATTCGACTAATTCTACAGCCATTTCCATTCAACGATGTTGTTCAACTTCTTTAAACCTAGTTTGGATATGAAAAATGAATATTTATATCACAGGATGAAGATTTATCTCTGTACCTTAATGTGCTCACGATGAGCATGATGAGAGCCATTTGTTATATTCATCCATCCGGATGATGAAGGAGCTGGAACCTGGGGACCCACCTCCACCATAAGCCTTCATATTTGAAAATGCAAAGAAGCTTCAGAGGAGTATTTCACAAGATAACCATATGGCTAAGTTTTTTACAATTACCAAGCACACCTTAGAAATTTCAGACGTATCAGTACTGACATCCATGCTCCTCAAACACATTTTAAGATTGTTTCGTTGCATATAAACAACAGCTCCTATAGACCTGAATCAACACCAAAGATCCAGATCAGAATAGAGAACAAGAATTGATAGTGTGTGTGTGGTTTCTACTCTCAAATATGTGTGAATAGGCAACAGATATAATAAACAACAGCTCCTATAGACCTGAATCAACAACAAAGATAAAGATCAGAAAATAGAAAAAGATTTGACCATGTATGTGTAGCTTCTACTCTCATATATGTATGAACTGACAACAATCACAGCATAAATTTAAGCTAATGGTGTTACATACCACAGTTACACCACCATTTATTAACTAGTCCTGCTGGACAAGGTTTTTTCCTATGATAAAATTAAGCACCGTGAGGAATAGTTTTCAAAGCACAGGGCAATTTCATAAAACAGGAATACTTCAACAATCTCAGTACTCGCATGATATACCAGAAAACTACTAACAAAGTAAATCAAACACTTTGCACTTTGTTAGACCACAAACGATAAAAATGAATGAAAAGAATTTACCAAGACACTACCTTAGTCCAGCTGCACCACTTCTTCTGCTAAGTTCCTTGCCAATCTCATCAATTAAATCTGAACTGCCATAAAGTCTGACCCCCTAAATAAACAAGTAGAGGAGTCAAAAAGCATACAGAAATTACCAGAAAACAAATCAAATATGTAAATCTACAAACGTTTCTGAAGAGCGACTTTCTCTGCTAACAGTAGTTAGCAAATTATGCTCATGCGCCCAGCAGCATGCACTTTCCCAAAATCTCCACTATGAAAGTATATGTGAGGAACATGGCCATGATGCAGGTAATTATGCTTTATATAATTCTTAGGTAAGATCTATCAATTTTCTCATACAAATAACAAATATCAATTTTCATCAAGACTTGTATTACAAAACTTTTGAGGCTAAAAAGGATCAATCATATTCCTGAAGGATGATAACTTTGTTTTTACCAGGCATTCCCCATACAACCCCCTGCCCAACTGAACTTTGAAAACCTTATCCAACAATTTGTTTGCAGCAATCTGTCGAGTAGACATAGAGGAGTTGCCTCCAGCAATTACATCCATGGCACTCATCTCCATCAACTGTTACAAAAAGAGAATTTGTATGATTACGTTAAACTTTTGAAAATTTAAACCTACTGAATTGATGCATAAAGGAACACGCAAAGCAGAAAGCATATAATTCAATCCTCATTAGTAGCACTACGGAGACTGAAACAGAAAAATAAAAGGAAAAAAATAAATGAGTGCTTCCAACCTAGAATTATTTTTAAAAGGAAGATGCACATAGCCACCAAGGGAAAGGTTATGCCACTTAGATTTCTTCTTTTATCAGAAATGGTTAAAAACCCACACAAAATAGGAGAAAAACTTACTTGCTTCCTGAGTAATACAAAAAATTAGCAGGCTTGAATATCTGAGGGGTCCACCTAAGTCCGTTTCACCACTAGGAAAAGACCTCAAAAGCTAGTGTCAGTGTCTAACCCACCCCCAAATAAGATTAACTTGGAAAACCCAGAAAATGACAAACCAACAATAATTGCAAACTCAACAACAATTTGAGACGCTTCTAAGTCAAACCTGCTTATACATGTGTGGATTTGTGATGCAGTTGAGCTTCGAGCGCCATTCACGAATTCCAACATTAAATGTTTCACTGTCTGGCAAACTCCATCTACGAAGATCTCCATCTTCAATGTACTTGAGAACCAATTCCACACGCTCTTTGTCTTCAGGATCTATCAGACCTATACTGTTCTCCTATTATTTAATCCAAACAGTACTCTGTCAAAAAATCTACGTAGAAAGACAAGGATGCCAACATAATACTGCTGAGCAGTAATACTTACATCATCCGAGACAATTTCTGAAAGCTTAGAAGAGAAATATTCATAGACAGCAAAAGAGCTACTCTTCTCAAGATTAACATGCAACGCAAGATTCTCATTCAAATTTTCCTTAGGAGCAGGAATCTTCGCCAACACCGACTTACGATGATCAAATCCTATTACCCTGATTAAAACAACAATTAACCTCAACTTATATTTTCACCAAATTTCTTCGCAAAAAAGAACTTGAATTGAAAGAAAAGGAAAAAATGAAAAAAAAAAAAGAAGACCTACTTGCAAGACATTTGTTTTAAAGCTCCAAGGCAAAACCCTTTGGGCCGAGAAAATCAAGAAAGTAGCACTCTTTAAGTCCTTCAATGAACACATCTTCCACCCTAAATACATACAGAAAAAATGATTACTGCAAAATACAAGACATATTAATCTTTTTTTTTTTTGGGTTTAAGTTGTTTGGCATAATAAAATCAACTTGGGGGAAATGTGTAAGTAAAGTAAGTATTAGTTTCACCGGAAGGGAATGGCGGAAGAGAAAGGCAAAATGAGGCAAGGGAGATTGAGGCGGGAGTGGTAGAGATGTGCGAAGAGTGCGGAGAAGGCACCGGAGAAGGAAGGATAGTTATAGAGGACGAGGACGTTTGGGGTTTTAGCTTCGGAGGCCTTGGCTAGTGCTTCAAGAGCCGCGTCTGATCGAAAACTCCGGCGCGGGACCACTGCTGCAGGTTGTGGTGGTGGGAGAGAACAGAATCTCCACTTTCGGAAGAGTGACGAGAGAGCCATTTTTATTTTGGGCGAAAATTGAGGAGCTACAGCTCCAAATCCAATTCCTTGATTTGAGCTCTTTGCCTCGACCAAAGATTTACAATTCCAATTCCACACCCAGTCCTTCTAAAATGGACATAGACGCGGATCTAGACCGGGTAAAAACTCCAAATTCGGATCCAATATAAAAGGCCCCCCTCTCTCTCATCTTCCATCGCCAAAACCCTCCGCCCAAGCCCTCCCTGCCTCTCGGCCTCGGCCTCCTCCTCCTCCACTCTGTCACCTCTCCAAGAGCCGTCATCGCCGCCTCCTCCTCCTCCAGTCATCAATCGCAAAGTCTTTTTCTTTCGCTCCTCATCAATTTTCTCTCTGTATCAAACCGTGCCCTGACTACATTTGTGCCGTCCTTTGTGGCCGTCGCCGTCGCCGTCGCGTTCTCAGATCCTCAGTATCCTGAAATCCTTCCTCTCTTCCTCCTACCCCCAAACCCCAAATTTGCATACGCATTTTGGGTTTGTGAAGGTAACTTGAGGTTTAAATATTTTCCTCGTTAAACATTGATATAATTATATTGTATTACTCTAACGATTTCTACTATTGCTTTTGTATAGTTACCGTAGGGGAAAGAAGCAGTTGGATTTAATGGATCAACATTTTGCCGTATTCATGCATATGCACATTAACTTCTCTTGCATCGTGTTTGCTTTTGTTTATGTCTACTTGGTTTTTCTCTATGTAACCTGGTTTAACTTACTTTCCTAAATAACTCTTTCGCCTTATTGGAGATGTTATTCATTTTGTTGGCTGTGTTATATCTATTTAACTATTTTCTATGAGCATTTGAAATATGTTATTTTTTGTTAACATTTTTACTCATATTTTGTACAGCTACTTTTGGAGCACTCATTGATTTTTTGCACAATTACTTCTACTTTTGCGGAGATGGCAATTTTAAAGTATTTATAGCGCATAAGATTTTAGTGAATCCAAACTAGATGGGTAAGACCGATTTCTGAAGTCATGATTCATGTTTTGCTAAGTCTTGTTGTACTGTAACACAATTGCTATTTGGGTAATATTTTTGCATACTTTTACTGAACTGTTTCCCTTGATAGTGAAAGACTTTCACAAATTTATGCTTCTCTTTAATGCAGAGTGAGTTTTAAGCTTCAGAGGAGCTAGTAAGTCTGGTTTGGTTTATAGCTATTCCATCTTAGTAGTTGGTATGTGCAAGTGGCTTGAGAAATCTATTATGATGCAGTCTAAAGAACCATAGGATCAAAATTGATGGAAGCCGTAAAGAAAGCCAAATCAATGTGTGTGAAGGAGCTCTTATACTATATTCATGAAACTTTGAACAATGAATGTGGTTGATAGCTGGAGATTCTGTAGTTGTACAATAAATAGTCGAAGTTAACTGATTTACGAGTAGTCTGTGACGACCATTGCTCCATCTGAGTTGAAGGGGGTGCTCACATGGGTTTGTGCTAGTTTTCTAGGCTGATATGCTTATAATTAATTTGATTAACTTGAGTGCCACAAAATGATAACAAGCTCCATGATTCTAGTAAATTTGAGGACAAAATACACATGAAAAATCTGATCTGCAGAAAAACTATAATGATATGCATATGATGCATGACTATAATTATGAAACTTGGTTTTTTCTTTGAGGATGTTGGCTCAGCAAGGCATTTGGCGCCATTATATATTATACCGCTAATAATAGATTTTAGCATGAACGAACTCTTGTATGGCATCCTACACCAGGAAAATTTTTTGTGGAGTTGGTCTAGGATCTCAAAATGAAAAAACTAAGGACTAAAAATGATAAAGAAAAAGAAAAGTTACAAGCGAAAGAGGCATAGTCGAGGGAATAGAAAGATGACCTTATTCAAAGTTCAAACATATGAAATATATGCACAAAACATGCAAGTAGCAAGAAAGGTAGAGCATTTGAATAAGTAAGATCCTTTTGTACTTGTGTTGGTAAGAAAGGCCAAGAATGTGGTTCTTATGTAAGTTCCTCCTGTACAAAGCTATTGTGAATTTGCTCAAACAATATTTCTTTCCTTGATCATTCTGTTGTTTCAGTCATTCATGACTCTTGTTGGACTTTTATGCCTGTATCATTGTATTCTTTGAGAATAAGATCATTGCATCTCCGGGACAATTTTGAATAGTAGTCTCCTTTTTGTTTTAGGAATATATGATACTCATCTTACATGGGACTGTATGAGGATGTGATAATTACTTTAACCTGACTTCTTTACTTGACCTTGCATCAAATGAATAGGTTTATGTTCGGGAGCTTGAGGAAGAAGTTAAGCTTCTCAAGAATCTTTCCCATCCAAACATTATGGTGAGTTCAGTGTGGCCATCAAATTGTGAGTTTTGAAAATATTTTGAGCTGCTCAGTTGTTAATTGGCATATCAGAGATATTTGGGAACTGTGGGAGAGGAGGAGACCTTACATATTTTATTAACTGTAATTTACTGTTGGATGTTGTAAATTCTGGAAATGTTTTGGCTTGCTTATGGCAATAAGTAATAGGATTGCATGAATTTGGTGTTTGGGGTGTAATATAGTTCAGTTTAGAAAAGTTCAATTTGATGTTGGAAAATATTTGTTATTGCTCAGGGAGGTTAAATTTCCATTTTGGATCAATATATGAAAGCTCAATTAAATTACCTTTATGAGGATTTTGTTTCTTTTTAGAGTAAAGGCTATTGCCTTTGTCTCTTTAATCATTAGTCCACTAGTTAGTAAATTTTTCATGTTGTGCAACACAGGAGAAACATGGAGACGAAAGTTGTGCAATCAGCAATATACAGTTTTCTAATTGATGCTGGAACACTTGCTACTTTCAAATACTAGCAGCTAGCGCCACAACTTGATCTCTTTTTGGATAGTAGCTGTTCTCTTTGCTGAAAACATGTCCAGGAAAATAATAGTAACATTGGGTTTATTCCTATATGCTGATATTTAGGACACATCTGTTGGACAATTTTACGGCTATTTACATTAATATGTCCCCTCAAAACGTGAATAACAAATCTACAATTTCACAGATTAAACCTTGAAGACTAATAGTTTATGGCCTCAATTTCTGTTATGGCTGGCTTCAGATGTCTACCATTGCTCGAGGAAATCATTATTTATAAAGCTCTTCTTTTTTCTAGATATTAGGAGCTAGATATGTTTGTCCAAGTCTATATCTCCTGCGTGGATGGCCTGCATTAACGGGGAGAAGGGGTTAGTCATTGGAAGCAAGTTGCAGTTGGCAAAGCTTGTCACTTCTGAATCTGCCTACTGTGTTTTTTCTTATTTTAATTTTCTTAATTTCCTTTTGTTGTTTTCTCATGCTGTCCCTTGAGATTTATATTAACAATTAACATAGTGGAGGGATCAACTTGCACTTGGTATGAAATCTTAGACCTAGACCTGTCTGGGATATTAGCGTAAGATGCCACTGAGAGGAATAAGTAAATGCAATAAATATGACATGTCACAAGTTGGTTTTTTGGTTGTTTGAGATCTACTAAATTTAATACACACTTTTGCAGCTCACTTTAGTCAAATAAAAGATGGAAGCAGAGTCGTGTAAAAGGAGAAAGAAATAGAAGGTTGGAAATAAAGTCTTGTGATACATGCCATATGCAAGTCTTGAAATGTTCTTGCAAAATGACTGTTTATTGGAATATGTAGCACTTGAACGGTTTCTGGTTATGCTCCTCTAAGTCTTCTAATACCTTTCATTTTCATAAGCTTCTCTGTACTAAAATGCCAATACCGCACAAGTCCATCATTAAAGAATGTCTGGATGTGAAAGATGTTAGTGGTTAAAGTACAGCTGCATGGAAGCGTCTTCACTTCCGAAATGATAAAATCAGATTTTAGGATCTGAAGTGCTTTGGGTATAAAACAATAGATTGAATGGCATTCGGCTCTCAATCGAGATTCTTTAATTTCAAAGGCCTTGCTGAATTGCTTATACTAAGCACATTATAGCTTTGTAAGCAAAAGTCTAGGTTGGGCCCTTCTTGTTTGGTTTTGACTTCTGTATTTTGCTTAACATAATTTTAAAATGCTGATTGGGAAGCAGCTCAGAGCACCTCCAGAAAATCTATCCTCGATATTTTGAAGGCAAAATCAATTCTCAATATTTCAAACAACTTTTTAAGTTAGAAGACATAATTAATCTTTTTATATAACATAATTTAATTAAGAAAAAAAGATAGAAGCACAATATATCTTTTTTTTTTTTTGCAAAAAAGGAACTAATTGGTTTTTTCCTTTAAATCTTTAGTAACAATTAGCTAAATGTGAGAAAAAAGAAATTATTATATAGGAAAAAGGAAAAAAGAAAATTTTTATATAAGCAAATATTACATGGAAACAATTCTAATTCCTAATGAATCCTTCTCTCATCCAAACAAAGAATTTGGAATTTAAAATAAATTCTGTAACAATTCTTTGCATTTCCCAGACTAAAGAATTGCAATGATTTGGAATTACAATTGGGACAATTTTAGAAACCTTCCCTGGGTTTGATGTTTTCAAAATTTCTCTTCCACTCGTGGAATTGACATTTTGTTAACAATATCACACTGTTAACAAAAATAATATTAAAAAATACATGTTGAATCCAAAAAATAACAAAGTGGAAACATAATATTAAACAATAGTCAAAATGACATTTTCTAATTCGCAATTCTCAAGTAAATAAAAATATCACATGAAAGTAGTTCACGTATAGGGAACGTATGCTTGGCATCAACTATTCATTTGTATAGACTGATCAGGAAGGATATCTCACAATCAAATAATAAAAATTGTATCACTCTCTTACTTTTATGTAATTATTTTGGTCATGAAACCTACATTTTCTCCTATTACTATTAATTATTTAAGTACGAGTTTATAATTTTTACTTGTTATGTAGTTTTGTTTTGAGGATCACACTTTCACTCCAAAACTTAGGAAATCATTATATTGAAGTTGCAATTTTCTCCTCATCTATTCCAAATTCTCGCATTGTTCACAGAAGAAAGAAATAAAAGAGAGAAAAAAAAAGGATGATTACAGTATACAAATAAAAGTCATATTATTATGAGTATTTTTCTGACAAGCAATTGCACGTTTTTGGAAGCACAGAAGAAGAAGAGTGGCACCAATGGTTTCCTTAGTATTTTGCTATTACATGCTTTTGGGGTTTGTCGAGCCTTTTTTTTTTTTTGGGGTCTTTCATAGCCAAATAATTGTCAGAAGAAATGAGGGTATTATTAGTAATTTATCCCATCCGGCGGTGAGCTTAGACCCACAATCACTTTAGGTGTGTTAAGTGATATTTCATGAAACTTCAGGAGAGCTAAGTGATATTTCATGGAACCTCAGGGGAGGTTTCTGAAATTATCCCATTACATTGATTTACATTTCATAGAATTCCAATTCTAGTTCAATTCTAATTCTATAGAACCAAACGCTCCCTTATTCCATTTTACCCCTCGCCGGTTTTTTCAGCAGCGGTGACGCTACCGCCACCGCTGATTACTCCCAATTACTTCCCCGGACCCCAAATCTATTTATTCCTCTTTAATTTTCATACAGCATTCTCAGCTGATAACTTCGTCACTGTTACTGCAATTGACTTTTGTTTTACGTTGTATCATAATGCTGCTGGAAGGCTCTACAAGATATACGATTACCACTCGGATTTTCTTTTGAAGCGAAATAATTGGACAATTTCCTCTTCTGCATCCGCCATTCACTACGATCTCAGCTCCTGAGCACTTGATCCTGCTGCAGTATTCATTCTTTTCTTCTGTTTTCCAGTGAGTATTGCGAAATTCATTTCATTCTCATAAATTATGCTTTGCCCCACCTTCTCCCAGGTTTTGGGTTCTTTTTGTTTGGTTTTTAAGGTAGGACATACTTAACAGTATCATGTAATTCTTTCAATTGTAATAGCATTAATCTCCCACCGTATTTTTTTCCCAAAATTTTGGATTTTTTTTTTCTGGTGTGGTTCTCATTTTTGCCGATTACAATCCAACTTGGATGCGAGAAACTGGAATTTAGGATTTTGTAAGGAGTATGAATGAGGTTAATGTATTTGAGATTTTGATGTTAAGCTTGTTACTACATTCTCTTAATTTTGTTTCGGTGCAGGTTACATCTCATTTGGGTATTCTTTTGTTTGTTTTGTTATTGAGTAATTTTTCCCTGATGTTGCTTTCTTTTGGTTTTCAAGGAATGGCGAAAGCTAGAGATAGAACTGAAGATTTCAGAGATGCTGTCCGCCGTTCAGCTGTTTCATTGGGTTTCACTGAGGTTCATTAAATCCTTGTGATCCACTTCCATTTTACTCATGCTTACACACAAAATTAAACTTCTGTAATTTTTACTTGTTTATCCAAGATGTGCGAAGAATTTCAGCTCGAATGCTTCTTGCTTACAATCACATTGCCCTGTCATCTATTGATGTTGCATTCTTCCACTGCAAGTTTTTGTTTTGGTTATTCTACGTTGACATGCCAAGATGTCATGGAATCACTTTGAGAGGAGCAATCTTTGTGGTCTAGATAGACAATTGTTTTGCTTCATAATTTTTGGGGCCTTATCTCTTGCACGAAATTTGCCAAATGCAACATATCAGACTCATAAAGAAAATATAGTTGCAAAGGTATTAACTTTTGTGGCTGGAATTGTAATTTTGAACAGTGATGGTTTGCCTGCAACTTTGTGATGCATTGTTTTGTTACAGTTTAATAAAATCCTATAAGAATTAATTTGACTGAAACTATCTAAATATAACTGTCGCTTTTTTAAAAAATATTTCTCTAACCATGCACTATCAGTCCAGCATCTTTTCTTTTATTATTTGGAATTCAGACTGTAAACCTCTCCTTAATATTTGGATACTTTTCTGATTTGTTCATAGTCAAAGTTGTCCTTATGTGAGGTTGGATTCTTGTTGATAGGCCAAAACAGCAGCTGTTTTGTCATCTTTTATTATGCACAAACCTCGGGAAAGGACTTTATTTATGAAAGCTGCATTGAAAACGGTAATGAATCGTTACTACAGATACTTCATTTCTTCTGCTCTATTTTGTAATTGTCTCTTGTATATGATGTTTTTGAGATATAAATATGTGTAAAGTCTTTGTGTCAGATTCCTGTTTATGTAACTAGTTTTCTTAATTATTGTCTAGCTTGAAAGCATTGAAGCATTGGAACACTTCTTAATGAAGCATAAGAAGGATTATTTAGATCAGCACCGCACCACTGAACAAGAGAGAGATAGCATTGAACATGAAGTAAGTTTTTTGAACACCATTCATTTGACGTGCTTTAGTTTTGTTAGTTTTGAAATAGAAAGGTTTCAGATGTAGTTAACATATTCCAGTTTTACTGAACAAATACTGATGTCATAGTAGTATTATTTTTGCTTAAAAAAATGTTTGGCATGGTGTTAATGGTACTTAATAATCTTTTTGTAGTAGAAATAGTTTTGCTTAAATAAAAGTTATACATGACAGTAATGGTACTGTTGAAACAATTGGACTATGTGGATAGTCATGGAGATCTAACTGGAATGTTCCCAGAATTAGCACCTATCGTAGGTACATTCTTTTTCTTTCGAGTTTCAGATCCTAAATTATCCAATGGTTCTCGGGATGGTGGAGGATTGTCCTTGTAAATGATCTTGCTTCTTGGACCTTAAATTGAATGGGGTTTGGAGGAATTGAATCTCATTTGAGGCCTAATAAATTATGATAACTTGAACTTCTGTAACTTCTAGAGAGTGTCTTAGTACAGATAGAAGTTCTTAGTCCTAGAAAGTTGGTCTGCGCTTCCACGACACTTTAAAGTAGAAGTTATCTGAATATATTCAAAGACCTTTTATTGAATGTGCTTATATATCAACTTAGCTAACTGGAGTAGTGTGGATTGATGAAATGTTGTTGTATGAGGCCCAGTGAATTAGTTTTTTAACATATTTCCTTTTGCAGGTCTCTGTTTTCATTAAAGCATGCAAAGAGCAAATAGATGTGCTTAAGAATAGTATAAATGATGAAGAAACAAATTCAAGGGGCTGGCTTGGTATCAAGGGTGACAATTTGAATGCTGACACAATCGCACACAAGCATGGAGTGGTATGCACACAACTTTTGCTGTTCTGTCTACTTAAGAATCAAATTTTTTCTTTCTGGAGACAATTTTGTTCCCTTTTATTGTTCTGTTTGCTGGGTGGGGTTGATGGTGCATAATCTGTTCTCTGAAACAAAGTACAAGTAATTTGGGGGGCAGGTTATGGCTGGAAACCACCATGGTGGTATCCAGCACAATGAAAGTAATTGTTCAAACTGAAGATGTTTTAAAACCTGTGTCCAAAGTGGTGAGAATTTCTGTACCCAATCTTTTAGTGTGCATCAATGTACACCTTTGTATGCAAGGTTAAGAAAAGTAAAAACTGATCCTGCATCTCCTGAATAAGGATTAAAATAGAAAAGCTGCTTCAGTTTCTGTAGGTCTGTGCTGTTTTATGTTGATGATAAGGTTGTGCTGGTCAAAAGTGTATGTGAATTACAGGAGGAAAAGATTTGCCTTAGCAGACATATAAGACTTCAGATACATGAGAAGCTTATATTAATCTTTCAGGTGTGTCGTTTTAGTTTCTGTGCTCCATGGAGTCCTCATGCGATTTTCTGCTTCCTTTTCATTCCACTGCATAGGTTTTGATTCTAAGTGAAAAGCTTCATTCAGTTACATCACATTTTGACAAACTGAGAGCTGTGCGCTTCCAAGATGCTATTAATCGAGTAACACCAAGAAGAAAGCTGAGGCGGGCTAGCACAGAAGAAGTAAAAGAAGCTGCTAGATCAAGTAATGTTGGATCCAGAGAGACATACGACAAACAGGTTAGGGAGTCTGAAGAAGCTCAACCAGGTCCTATTAGGGTTCAAGAGCAACTTTTGGATGATGAAACACGTGCCCTCCAGGTAACACCCATATTGACTGGTGATGAAAATTTTGAGTCCATTTTTATTATAACTTTGGCAGAGGAATGTTTCTGAGATGGAAACTTAGCGTTTGCAGTGTTGTGTGCATATTGGTGCAGGCTGAGCTGTCGAACCTTCTGGATGCGGCACAAGAAACTGAGAAAAAAATGATTGAAATGTCTGCCTTGAATCACCTCATGTCTACTCATGTATTGCAACAAGCTCAACAAATAGAGCTTTTGTATGAGCAGGTCAGATCTTCCCATTCCTAATGGAAGTATCAACAGCATTTTTATTTTAAACAGTAGCATATCCTGCATTTTGCTCTCTTAATGCCATTTCGGCAAGTCATTAGGCAAATATCTGTTAGTACTGGATTAGGTTGGCAGATAGTATACTCATGAATTTGTTAGGGAGAGAGAGACTATGGATAACATGTTACAACTAGTGAAGTAATGCATACTTGACTGAACCAATCCTAGGAGTAAAGCATGATGTGGTCTTCTTTGCAAACAAGTTAATTCTGGTCCTGTAGTGAGGAAATCTATTTTTAAAAAATTAACAAAAGATGGAAATAATGGAAAAACCTACATCCTGCTTCCTGAGTACTCTGAGAAGATCTCTGCTTACTGACGTCTTGAAAAAGGGTTAGTGAGAAATTTGACATAATTGCAGTTTTTATAAGCCACTAAAAGAAGATAACCTGGATTATGCTGGGAGAGGAGAGGTTTATTGGTAGCTTAATTGGGAGAGTTATGTCTTCTGGCTGCGTGTGCTCAAGACTGAATGTGGATAAGCTATGTGTCCCACATGAAGCATTGCCACATAGTCTGAGTTCAACATGTCATGTTAAGAAATTGCTCCCTTTTTGTTTTTCTTTGGGCAGATGAAGTATCCATAAGACCAATAAACTCAAAATTTCCAAAGTGCTCATTCTTGGATTATCTTCTGGATTATAGATCTGTCTAAAACTTGATTTAAATTTGTGTTAGATAGTTTTCTCTGTTGGCAAAAAATGCATAAGCTGAAAGTGTTTTTTGATAGCATTTTCTGCTGCAAAAGAACTAAAAATGAACTTTGTATTTACAATTTTCGTTTGCTGTTAACAAACAGGCACTAGAAGCTACAAACAATGTTGAGCTGGGTAACAAAGAGCTCTCTCAAGCCATTCAGCGGAATAGCAGTAGTAGAACATTTCTTTTGCTTTTTTTATTTGTACTTACTTTCTCCATCCTTTTTCTGGATTGGTATAATTAATCTGGGACATCTTATACTATTTGTCTAGTATCTTATAGTGTATTATTGGGTTTCCTGAGATGTTGAGGTGGCTTTCATACATGCCTTGGCTCTCATTATTTCTTCATTAGTGCTTTTGCATCAGGCCTTTCAATACTTGTAAGTGCCAAATGAACTTGTTTGCTGGTGTCTTACTTGATTTGATTAATCTAGGCATGGTGGACGCATTACCAGTGTATGTAACTGTTCCAGAGTAAGTGGAATCGATGATACAGCTGCTACTGCAATAACTTCACTGTACTGAATATAGATTTTAAGTGTCCTGAAAAGAGTTTCGAGCACAAGATAAACAAGGAAACCAAATGCAAAATCTACTGCAATCTCGATAATGATGTTATAAAATCAATTGCAATCTTGATCTTGGTAATGATGTTATAAAAATTTGTCTCCAAGCTTGTAAGTATCAAAGAAAGTTTGGATGCTATTCTCGACAGACAAGAAAAATTGATTGGGGAACTGCATGTATACGGGATCAATGTGTTTCTGCAACGTCTGGATTACCTGTTCTGGGCTTCTTCACCCTACGCATACTCTATCCCGAAAGAAAGAAAATGTAAAGTTCACCTACACACTTGTTCAGTAATAATTGTTCTGATTTATGATTCGACCAACAGCATTAGTCCCAGATTCCACTTTCGAGGGTGGAGACTGCTCTGCTCCTCTACACAGTCAGCTGTTCTATTCAGCCACTTTGTGTCAAACACATTGTACAACCATCTTTGCACCAGAACCGCTCTGCTTAAGTGGTTGGGGGAGTAATCTGCTTTTCTTTGCTTATATCCCTCTGTTTTATTTAATCTTCACAAACACAACCAGGCAAAGGATTGGCATAGAAGTTCTCTTCAAGTTTTGGAGATTCTTTAACTTCTCTGTAGTAGGGTCCTCCAATTCTGTTCTTGTGCAATCTCTTAACTTCGGATGAGAATTCTTCCCAGGATATCAGCCCTTTGTCCAGTTCATCAATAAGCATGACGAAGTTCCGCCTGCAACATTCAGATGCCCTCATGGGCAGTAAAATAAGGACTAAATCTTTCATATACGGATCGGGCAAATTGTTTTGCCATACAAGAGGATCAGTAAAACCAACAAAGAATACTCACTTATCAGGGTTTATTGTTTTCCGAAAGCCTTCAAAAATGCGGTGACCACGCACTGCTTTGGCCATATTCCCGTCATAGGTGTAGACAAAGACATCACTGTCTAGGGCAACGGTGTAGTCTATTGCAGCAAGCTTATTGTGGCGTCGCCCAAATGGTTGCAACTCCTGCTCAGTAGCCAAAGTGGAATGAGAATAAGTATTTGGGTAGTACTTCTTGAACTGAGTGAGTTTGTCACCGTATATTTCTCCGGCAACTATGTAGATTTTAGTGCTGGAGGGATATCCCAAAGCCTGAAGAAAAACGGCAGCTTCCCTCGGTGTCATGGGGCACCCTCCTTCAAGTCGCCGCTGCGTGCCGTTTATCTGTTTCTCTTTCCAGCGCCTGGTTTTATACCTTAAACGCCGAAGCTCCTCGGATTCTGTTCTATTAAGGTTGTGGGTGCAACCAGTGAAGGCAAGCATGTCCTTTTCGTATCTGTCAAGAAATTGCCTGGTTAGGATGCTTTTCAATGCCATAACTAGTGACATCGAGAAATGCTTATTGTAAACATTCTTTTAACATGCCTTAGATGAAGTGCAATGTATCGATCACCATCTTCCCTTAGCCTGCTGATTAACTTCTTTCCTAGTTCTTCTATCTCTTCAGCAAATCGAAGTGCTTCAAACATGGTATAACAGCGGAGCCTCTGGATTGAACTTGGCACGCCATTGTTAGCAAGGCGGGAATCGGAGAGGGGAAATTCTATCACCCCTCTTTTCTTTAATAACGAGAGGATTTCTCCCCTATAGTATCTTGGCTGCAACATTGTGAAACCACCAATGTTTTTAGTGCTCAAAAATTGAAACAAAAGAAATTAGCAAGTACAAATAGGAAAGGAAGAGATCAGAAAAATTACATGCCTTTGACCAAGAAACGGGGGCTTTGATTATAGGCTTCACCTTGGCGAAGCTTGGTGGAAGGGACTCTAACACTTCAATGTCGTCTTTGAGAGCTTCCATGAAGTGCTTCCAGTTGAAAATATCTTTAAATTCACTGTGGCAATAAGCTTTATAAACAGCCAGATCTTCCCTTTTTTTGGGTTTTCATCCACTAAATATAGAAGTGATTGTAGCAAAATCCTCACCTTGGATCTTTCCAAAAGGACGTATGATCTAAGGAAGGAAGAACCAACGTTGCGTTTAGTAATTTTGTGATGGCAACCATATCACTTATCTGCACATGCTTTCTTTGATTCAGAGATAGCATAAATTTCACAAAAATAGTATTAGCATAACATTTTCCTGCAGGCATGAATCCTTACGGCTTACCCCTGTAGTCATTTGATTTAGTCCACCATTTGCATGAACTAGAACGTAACCATTTGTGGCAGTTTGGCCTGAGGGAAAGTTAAGCTACAATCAAAGATGGTGTAAAAATGAAGATGGGGAAAAAATTCCACTCGTCACATACCTAGTTTACGTTTCGATCTTCCGATGCATTTAGAAAACCTGTCACTTCTAGGCTTCTTCCAAATGTCAGGTATCTGAGATGAAAAACCAAGAAAATCTGAGGTTATTATCTTGTGGCATTATCTTTGCTACTGATACACTGTTTGACTCTACCTCTCTCTCTCTCGGGGAATAGGTTTGACCATAAACAATAAAATTTTTTTTCCCGGGTTTTAAAGGGTATGCTAGGGGACAATTAGGCGCAAGTCCAGGATTCTATAGTCTATAGACAGCAATACATGACCTAAGCATCTTTCACTATATGTATATAATCATGATAGATAGCAGAAATGGGCTACAATGACCTTGACTCCCCAAGAGGACTTGCAAGAAGTGCCTCAAACCACAGCAATATGCTAGAGATATTGGACGAAATAAGCTTGTCCAACAGAGAAGAACAACTGATGATAGGTAAGTTTCTTAGTTTGAAGAAGCAAACAAAACGATCATAAAGCATAAAAGCAACCGTTCAGACGTAATAACTTAAGCTGGGAAGAAGGTGAGGGGTAAAGGTTGTTTCAAATTCACCTATACATGGCATGCATAGTCAGTTATCTTTTAGGATTCTTCACAAATGCAGCACCAAACAAGTGAGAGTAAAAGTTTCTTTCCCAAAAGTGGTGCTTTATTGAGGAAAATGCGAGGAGCCCCGCTATCCCAAGTAGAAGCTTATCTAGGAGATGCATTTTCTCAGAAAATATGAACTTTTATGTACTTCAATGATATTGGCAAGATTAAATGACGGTACAATAAATGGAAAAGAAAAAGATTTATCTTTCTTTCTTCTTTTTTTTTTTTTGGGGGGGTGTGTGTGTGGGGGGGGTTGCATTTGATTGGGGGAAATTGTGAAGAATATTGTGTACATTTTAGCTAAAAGAAACATATAAGCACCACCTGTTCATGCAAGTGTTGAATAATCTTCTCTGATGCAACGGTAGAGGAGGCTTCCAAAGGCTGTGGACGTCTCAGAAAAGGATAAGAATTCGTTTTAGCATCAACTGTAGGATTAAAGCTGCTCATCAGCATTATCTTTAAGAAGATGGTGGAAAGTACAAATAATATCAAGGCTCCGAAAAAACAAAGGGTCACACTCCACCGTGGCCAGAAACATTTCAACGTCATTGAATTCATTCTCCTTCCAGGAGATCTATTACGCTCCGAGTGTTGCAGGCTGCGACTGGCCGATGAACGATCGTTTTCTGCGTACTCTATAAAATCCAATGCTCTCCTTCTCGTCTTCGGGACGGTGACCGGCAGCAAAGAAGCACCGCCGGTGTTAGCCTTTTCTTGATCCCCGGTGAACATTAATTTGATTGTTACTCTGGAAGAAACTGAAAAATAGTTTTGAGGGAAATGATTAGAGCGGAAGAAAGGAAAAGAGGAGAGTGTTTTCAAGGTTCATGTTGAGGCATTTCTGCAGCACGATGTTTCTTGCTGGTTTTTCCCACTTCTATATATGGTTGGTTTTGTTTTTTGTCAAGTTACTGGCTCCGAAATATAAGGTGAAACATCAGCTCTCTCTCAAATAGTTACGGCATTCCTAATAACATGAAAGAACAAATAAGAAATGATGATATCCAGCATACCATAGTATTTCATAGAACAAAGTTTCACCTTTGCTTATGTTTTGTGAACCAAAAAAAAAAAAAAACTCATGAAAGGATTAAAACCAAAACAGTATTTATATTAAGTTTTTGAGGGTATAACAACAGCTGCTTGGTCTGATAATTGAAGCTAATTGATTTAAATTTATTTGTATATTCATTTTTTATGACTTAGAAATCATTTTTGCAAGAAGTGTAGAGAAAGTTCTTTTACGTTTGTACCCAAAATTGTTCCAAGATATCCAAGACATTTCAAATGGGTACATACATGCATAGCCAGCTTTGGTGTTATTTTAATTTGCTTTCCAAATTCTTAGATATGCTTTGGATATGGACATATAGACAGTAATTGCGTAGACTAATTTTCCAAAGACAGGTTATTTCAAATAATTAGTTTGGTTTTTAGATGGTCAACAATGAAGATTTTGGCAAAATTTGAGTTGCCACCTGATTCTGTTCTACATGGTAACTATTTATAATTTGATTTTGCCAAATAAATACTGTCTAAACTTGTGATACCTTTGTTCTACTGGTCATTTAAAACATTAAAAATGTGTCTTAATTTGTAATCCTATCTCTCTTACGAAGACAGTACACATTCACACTCAGACAAAAACAATTTTAATAGGCAAAAGAACACATTCTAGCACACTTTTAACCCACACTTCTTGACCTCTCATTTTTACTCGTAAATTAGATAAAAAAAAATATATCAAGAGATGACATCGAAACAAGCGGAAATGTAACTAAGAGTAATCATCTATTATAAATTTTTTTTTTCAATTAATCCCCCACATACATTTGCTATTTTGTTGACTACATTTAAGTAAAAACGAATAATAATAATAGAGTTTTTGCAACATATCTTCGTATGTGTGTGCCTAATTAATGTGATTAATGGAATGGTATTTAACTTCCCATGAATGCAATTTTTCACTTGATTATTATATCTAAGTGAATAGTCAGAGGAGAAGTATAATAAACTACTTAATTTAATTAAGAGGGATTAATTGCTTGTGGCATTCTATTGTAAATTATTCACACGCAATTAAGCACGAGATCTAATATTTTATTTTTCTAATCGTGTTTTTCCCGTTGGAAGTTATGGTATTAATTAGATGTCATCAATTACAAAAGAATTTATCCTGCACATACAATACATTCAACTGGCAAGAATGCTTTAAGGCCTGTTGTCACCCAATTTCTTAGACTCTTTTTCAGCTTCTGATCTTAAAAAATCAGTTATGCAATGTTATGACGTGCTAAGTTAAAAAAAAAAATCCAAAATCAAAGTTACAAATATTAAAGCTTTGTTTGGATTGCCATTTTCTACATATTTTTTTTAAATTTTTCACAAACACAATTTTCAATTACATTTTTACTTCATATACATCAAATTGTTACAGTAAATTTTTTTTCAAAAAATTCTAAAAATAGCAATCCAAACATTTTCTACTCTTTGGATTCTGGTTTTGACTTTACAAAAATCAACTTTTACGAAAATCTTAATCAGGTAAGTGCACCCTAAACACAAAATGACAAGTCATTTTCCTTTGATTTTAGTCCTACACATTCTAAATTTGAAAATGTAAAGGACAAAATATCTTTTCCATTTTTTAAGTCTTGAGGATTAATTCTGGATATGATAGAAAGACGAGGGACCATTTACCAATTTATCCGCAATATTAGGAATTACGTGGCATGCGTATCGATGGACTATTCCACGTGTAAGTTGTAACTGCCAGCCAGTCAGTCTGGGAAGAAAATGTTGTTCTGCCCACAATGGATGCTTTACGGCAGAATCTAGTGCATATCATCGTGGGATTTGGGGGGAAGTTTTTATTTTGACTTTTTCCATTTTAATATGGAATTTGAGTTCATCGGATTCGTATTCGGTTTAAGTGTAAGATCAATTTGCTTTGAGATCTTTTTTGGCAATTTTTCTTGTTATTTTTCTATTAAAATTGTGTGCTGATGGCACGCATGCACTGAGAAACTGATGTTCGTCCATGTTTCTGCTCACTCTTTGATATTAACGTCAAAAAAATCGAATCTTTATGAAAGATCATAGTGCCTATTTTCATAATTGCTCGAGAAAAGAATTGGCCATCAGCAGATTAGAGCTCTGAGTCTGAAGTATGAACTACTACTACTACTCATTTCTTCGTTAATGCACTTTGTTTATTATGCGACTTCTCAGGCTCTAGTTTTCAACTTTTCTGTTACTGCCATTGGTTACAACCACTATCTTCGAGAGGTAGTAATTTGGTGAACAATGGCAGTAGTTGTAGGAGTAAGAGGCCAAGAAGGTCACCTTTTCATGATCTCACCACAATTATGTGTGCAAATCAACCAAGACATGTCAGTGTATTTTAGACCGCATTTGTAAGTCATTTCTGAAAATTTTCGCCCATTATCATCTTTTTTTCTCTTTTTTTCTTTGCCCCATATGTTGAGAAAAATGATTTGTTTGGTGGTCTACAGTCTGCATTTGGGCGTCAGCAGATTGCCAGCACAATTGGTATTCTGCTCCGTAACAGATGGGAATCTCCCTTCTGGAATTTCTTGTAAAGGTTCTAACTGCAGCTGCACCTGATTTTGATGGGCTATTAACCTAGTTTAAACCTTTCGATGGTTAGCATGGATATATACGTAAATAACACCATTGCTGGATCAGAGATAGCTAAATAATCCATATGGAATTGGAAATAATTTCACTAACTTATGTGATTCTAGGCAACTACTATGCAGAGTTGCATGTGTTGAAATTTCAAGTCTTGAGAAAGTCCTAGTAGTTTACTAAGTTAGAGCCTTCACATTCAATCTCCAACACGAATTTTTGGTTAGAAAGATTGTACAAGTGTTTATTAAATGCTTTGGTAGCTACTGTATTCTGAAAAAGGTTGTCTTTGCTCTCAAAGAGTATTACATCCGTGGAAGGTTTTCACAGACAGAACAAATTTGTTGTGTCTTTCTGTTGACGCAACTTTAGAATGACTTGCTTTATGTGAATATTTGACTGTTAGACCTACTTGACAAATTTGATTGATCTCCTGCAGGAAGACAGAGAAATACAGTCAGGCATCTAGCAATTTTCACTTGCTAAATCAATCTTCTTGTGCTTCAGTGGCCATATGTGGATATTGATTGTTTATGGGATATATATTCTTATTCCATAGTGGTATATTTGACATATTCCCTCGTTGTTGAAGTCACTTGAATAAGCTGGCTTTGGTAGTTCATGAAACTTGAGCTTGGAAGTTGGACGAAATGGACTAAGAAAATGTGGACTATCAAGTACAAGGAGTGATGGCAACTGTCTAAAATTCCATCTGATTGAGACAGAACATGGTCAATCATAGCCATGAAAAGACTTTGTTGAGCTTGTTTGTTATTTTGGAGTTAGATAACATGTTAGTTTTCTGAATGGATAAATATTCCCCTATTCTAAGTCAAGCAAACTTAACTACCAAGATGCTAAGCATCATACTCATTAGAATTTCAGAAGCAGCAAAAAACTTACAGATTCTTTGTTTTCAAGGTCTTACTCAAATTATTACTTTACATGCATATTTGCTTTCCTGGGGACATTAATTCTAAAGCTATTCATAGAGTGTAATGAAATCTCAAACTGATAACTATCTTTCTTGTAATGAAATCTCAAGCTGATAGCTATCTTTCTTATAAAGTATTCTATCACAAGTATCACTGTTAATTGTTAAAAGCCTGCTTTTTATGATGGGGGAGATTGTTGATGAAGGATGGACTGATATGCCTCACAAATCTAAACCTGCTCTTTAGTTCAGCTTTAGCCTGTTTTAGCTTACATGTAAATAGATTAGTATAAACAATTTTATTAATTAGCTAATTACAATGAAAAATCATCTGACTATACATTCTACATTTTTGAGTGATACTTACCCAAGTGTTATTAGGTTGGCTGGTGTATGGTTCCTCTGTGTGTGAGGCTGGCTTAGCTGGAGATCAATTGGTGCATGTGAATCATTCATATTGCTAATCTCATGTGTAGTACTAGTGCCCCTGTCTGCTGCATTTGTCCATCCTTGTCTATGAATCTGGATCAAAAACTCCACTTTTGTTTAACAGATGATTAACATTTTTTTGGATAAACAGAAAAGGAAGGCAATGTTATTTCTCATCATTCTTAGAGTTCTAACCTTCTACTGCAATTCTGTATTTTCTTGATGAATCAGGTTAATCTTCTCGTACAATTTGACGTTTCCTTGATAAAGAAGATCCCTGCAATAAGGTCTTCAAAATTACAGCCTCAGTTTAAATTTCAGCATAACTACCATATGAAAGAGATTTGTTTCCAAGGAGACCTTCTGGTGTAAATCTTTGATCTCATCAGTGAGAACCTGCTCCTGAAACAAATAACTTTATTTTCATAAAGACTCTAAAAAGAAAAGGATTATGTTCAAAACCATTTATATGTCTGATTTAGAAAATCCATTTATTGCAAACAAAGAGTTTTTAAAGGTACAAAGAATATTTACCTTTCTAGTGCTGACTCTTTTCAGACTCACTTCTAGATGATTTTGTAGATTTTGCAGATCTTCAATGCCCAACCTAGATAATTCTTCCCCTAAAGGGTTCCTGCAATTGTGTTGGCAATATAAGCATTAAGTATATCTATGGGCTTTGCTTTTAAAAAAAAAAAAAAAAAAAACTGGAGAACTGCTGTTCCTTTTGTGAAATTTATGCAGGAACCTCGGTACTTCTGCCATTACACTCTACATTTCTCATGTTTCGTATTGAAAGATCTTAATGTTTGTGTTTTGCTGTTGAGCTACCAATTGTTGCTTGCCTCTAATGAGTATCCACAGTATTCACTACTCACATACTTTCTGTCAAACTAAGCATCTCCTCTAGGAAGTTACATTTGTATAATGCAAAGTTAGCATTTAATACATTCAAATAAGTAACTGTAACAATAAATATCTCAGACTTGTGCTTCGGCAATAGCTGTCAACGTGTAATGTTTCTTCCTTTAAAAGATTTCATTTCTTTGAAAAAGCATTTGGATTACATACCAATCTGAAGCAGCCCTAAGATTTTGCTTAGTTCATTTTCCCTAACTCTTTAATTGGCATGCTTCATCAGTCTTAAGATGACCAAGTGCTTTACTACCTGCATAGAGCAGGAGTTATCAAGACATCATTTTAGGTCTCATATAAAAATCAGTGTGTTTTTCTATTCAGACAAGGTCTTTCCAGCTGCTCTTTCTGGGTCATCTAAATGAACTCACCTGTTGCTTTCTTGCAAGCACTGCAGCTGTTTCCCCAAGCTTGCTGTTTCAGTTTGCGAAAACTGTCAAAAATGGATTATCTAAATAGTTCAGTTTAAAGTAGGCTTAAATCATTACTGAAGAGAAAGTAGAAGTGATTTGATTTTCTTATTTCTTTAAACAAACAGGAAGGATGCTAATTGTATTATTGTTATTATTCTTGTTGAGTCTAGGCATTACGATCCTTGCAGGACCTTCAGAAATACGTGCTTTGACGAACTTAACACAGTTATGATTGACTGTAAGAGACAGGAAGTTGTTCATTGTTCAGAAACACTCTCAAACAAGTTACCTTTTATCTGTACAAAGGAACTAGAGCTTCCATTTCCACTAACTTTAGATGTTGTAGCCAAAATTTTCTTCAGAATCATAAGATGAAACCTTAGGAAGCTAGCTAAATGGATATGGAATAAGAGATTTACTTCTAAAACATCCAATGCTGGAGGTGGATGATTATCATGCCAATAGTTAGTCCTGAAAACGGTAATGTCTCAAGCATTTAATGTGAGTAGTCTAGCAAATAGACGGTCTAAAATCCAGGAAGATGTGAACGAGTTGCTATGTTATATGATTGGTGCAGCCCACAAGCTGCTTATTCAGAACTGTTGAAATTGTCTGAAGGAACTCTTATATGTTGATATATAGAACAAGGGAAGCTCTATGTCCTCGAGAGATACTAAATCATATATTGGTTTTTTGCTAGTATAAGCACTACAATAAATGTAAAGCTAGGTAATGCTTTCAGACTTTAAAGTACAGAACTGCCTTTGCTACCTGCTTGAGTTCAATTGGTTTTGGATGCCTGAAAGGAAGGCCTAATCTTCATATTTTCCTTAGAAGGGCTTTAAGAAGACATGAGCCATTAGTATCTTGCTGGAATGAAGGGCATGGTGTTCGAATAAGGCTTTAAAACTTATCTGGAAAATGAGGGATCATCATTTCTTCCAATGGTTGGAAGATCATTTTAGGAACAGAGAAAAATCTTTCTCATATGCTGATTTGCAGATAAACAGGTGTTCTGTGGGCCAAAGAATGTATAATCTCTTATTCTCATGGAAGAGCATTAGGTGCATGTTTTCGTGACAGGATCTGCTTTTATTTAGAAGACTTCAATCCAATCTCACTCTTACGGACCTATATTCTACTTGCTTAATGAAAAAGAAGCTCTAAATTTTCATTCTACGAGTGTTTATTGTACATAGTTTGATTGCCTTCTGTGGCTACTAACTGTGTTTATCTAATAGCAGATCAGAGCGTCCTAGTGTAAATAGTTAGCTTCCATTCAATTGTTTCTCATGTCATATTGCACCAAATGCACGTACCTTGGGAAAATATATCTTGGCACGCACTTCTTTTGAATTCTTGAATTTGCAATTTTCTGGCACCATCAACTACCTGATGAATGATATGTCTTTTAATGGAATCATATTGCAACTAGATATGTGCATTCTCATACAGAAGCTGTACTATAGCACTGCAAAAGTCTGTGATTTCAGCTCATTCTTCTGCAAGTGCAATCAGAGTGCAATATTAGCTAGTTCCTCATCCAGAAAACATCTTTGGCTCTACTGATAATCTTCAGAAGATGAAAAAATGAACAAATGTTTTGGGAAAATCAGCTGCATATTGTCTACCTAAAGGAAACGGAACTGGTTTTGGCCATCTTTATATGACTTCTCCTTCTTTGTTGTTACTCCAATTTTACGGATTAGACTGACAACGTAATGGTGTGAACATCTCTACTATCAGGATCTTGCTTTTGGTCAGTTATTGTTCATTTAAACAGAGATTGTTTTTTGGGAGGCATGACTACTAATGCTGCAGTTTCCAGCTTGATATATCCTTGTCTTCTTAGTGAAGTGTAAGCGACCATGCTTGACATGCAGTTTTATGGTTTTTGATGATGCCTCTGTCAATGTTTTTTAGCTGGTTGTATGTATATGTAAGCACCCTCACGAATTAGTTTGTCTTTTCAAATGTGGTAATCTTTGTCGGGGAATCTTTGAGCTCTTTTCTATTCTTGGATTCATGGTGCAGTTGAAGGCCTGACTGACTGATATGCTTGCACATTATAATTTAAGAGTCAATTAGGAAATTTTATCTCTTGTTATCATATTTAGGGAATTCTGCTGTTTTTCCAGGAGGGTTTTTTTTTTTTTTTGGGGGGGGGGTTAATTCAATCAAACTCAGCAAATCCTACCTCACATATATTTGTAGCTAAGGGTACATGCATAAACTTCATCCTGAAAATTGAAAAATATCCTACTTCACGCTTTAAGGAGAGCTAAAAATGATACGAAACCCCCATGTCACTTAAAAAAGCCACAAGCTCAAAGCAACCTCGAATACCTTGAGCTCTCTTTGGAGCACCATTTTAGCCTTGTTGAAATGGCCTTGTTCTAGCGCAGCATATGGCAAACTCTCCAGATCTCATGCTTGTGGTGAATGCCATCAAACATGACACTTATCATTACCCCCAAAAAAAAAAAAACAAAAGGAAAAACACTTACAATCCATCCCAAGATGGTCTGGTCTAGGAGAAATCATCTGAACTGGGAATGCTTAGCTTATAAGATCACATACATGACAGGGATGGGGCTTAGTATTACTATTACTAGGATCTGTCAGCTGTAAATATTTTCATGCTTAAAATAAATCTAAAGAGAAAGAGGAAAATTCTTTGTCGATTGTACTCATAATTCTGAACTACTGAATGTACACTGCAGGGGTAATAATAATACATTAGCGAGGGGGAAAATTTTTTTTATATGTTTTCCTAGTACTAAACCACCACTTGGAAGCTGAAAAGAAAAAGGTTCAATCATGAGTCACCTTCGGGTTTGCAAATATTTAAGGTCCTCAAGCCAGTTTGCTTGTCTTATTCTTCTCCTTCTAAAGAATAATTTCCAATTTCCAACTGTTGAAAAAGCCAAAAGGGGAAAAAAAAAAATCCCACAGATTTGAGGCCTCAAATAGACAAAGGGAAAACAGTTGTTGTTCATATATATATATGTGTGTGTATATATACATCTGCTAATTTAACGCGACAATGTCGCTCGACTGTTCAAATGCATGGCAATGCAGTTAGAATTAATGTCCATTAATTAATATTTCACAACTTTAATGATTCAATTAAGCATTCAATATTTCACAACTTTAATGATATTATATTCCAAAAATCTTAGCTTTGGATGCATGAGATTTTCTAACTAATTAAGCAATGTACCATATTGTTTGCGGATTTGCACCACAGTCCCAGGAACAATGTGTCGATAGGCTAGAGAATACGGGCACAATTTACATGTCCACACAAAATCTATGGCATGGCCAAAATTAGTTCTATATTTGAAAGAAAATTTCAGTGTCCTCCAAAAAAAAAACCAAAACAAATAAAAGGGATTAGAGATAGAACCCTGAAGGCCATTATCAAGATGTCCCTTTGTTTTTCTTTTCTTTGTCTTTTCTTTCTAAACATGAACTGAATTAAAATAGGGTTACTGACCTTTGCCCTGATCTTAAGCTTAAGGTCTCAAGTTCGTTCACTAATGGCTCCCTCCCAACTTAAAACCCTAAAAAACTCTAAATTGATTGATTGAATTATTAATGTCAAGTTTTAGCTTTCATTTAATTTCATTTCAAGCATCAAATTGTTTTATTTGTCTTCAAATCATTATGTGTGTATGTTAGTCAATATGCATGTATTTCTATTAGAAACGAGATTACACTCCTTAAATGTATTTGAATGAACACGTATTTTTATAAGGGACTATACCCTTTAAATAGTTATATGTGTATCAGTGTATATAAACTTCTACAAGGAGCTAAACTAATAATGCCTCGGTTATTACTTTCGCTAACAACTTGTTTGGATACAGAATTATTTGATTTATTTCCCTGTTTACATCATCAACACGTTTTCCAATCACTTTTTTTATCTCACATACATCACATTAAAAAAATGTTACAGTATTTAAATAACAAAATAATCCCAAATAATCTACTATCCAAACAAATTGTTTGATTCCGGAGCACCCACTTAAAATGTGCAAGAGTAGGATATGGAAATGAAGTGCATATTGTACACAAATTGGACCTAACATTCGTCTCACACTACGTTGATTAGGCTGTTACAGTGGTTGGCTCATTAGAAATTAGAAATGTAGTATAAAGCGCCAATGAGTTCTGAACCAAACCGTGGTCGTCCTCCAGCTGATAGTCCATCACATGAGGTTCACGTGTCTTTCTCTCTCTCTGGTGGTCTATTCAAGTGGGTCTCTTCAGTAGCTTGAACTTCCGAGGAGACAAGACCAAAAGAGAAAATGATCGTCATTTCTCGTGCCAACATTTCCAGCTTTTTTAGTACTTCTATGGTAAGAATTTGGCTGGTTATGTGCTCAAGACATCAAAATATGTTCCACTTTCTCCCCTTCTAAAAATCATTCGCACCATTTCCTTTCTTCTTTTTTCGTGTTTCTTCTTCTTCTTCCTAATTCTGTTGCCGGATCTAATCTTCTCTTCTAATCAATCTACCTTATCAACAAAAGGAAAAAATTTTCATCCTGGAGATACGTTCTCCCTCTTAGACTCTCTCTCGAAGAACGAATGACCCAAGAAAGATGTAGCAGCAAAAGCAAGGGAAAAGAATCACGAGTGGAGCAGCAGAATCACCTGATTTCTTCCGCAAAGAAGCTCAACGCCTTGGCTATGTCGCTAGCTCTGCCTTCAAGGTCCATTACAAATGTTTCTCCTTTCCCACCTCTCCATTTTTGTAAATTTTCTAGAATTTTTTTCCCGAAAAAAGAACTATAAATGAGGAAATCATAAAACTTGATATGAAATGCCACCAGAACAAATTGGATATGAAATTTGCTGTCATAAACACATTACGAGAAAAGCCCATATGGTAGTCGGATTTGGCCATACTTTAATATTTTGAAAAATTGCAAATTCTATAATGGGAATGGTAGTTGCTGCAAATGCAGAAACAATACAAATTGATTAACCCCTGCTTCTTATGTTCTTGAACTGGGCTGTGGACCTGTGGTCCTGGTGCTTGCTTTCAGGTTCTACTTTTTTAATTTGATCGTTTGATCTTTCTTTCTCTCTAAAGTTGTGTTTTTTTGGATTGATGAAGAAAAAAATGGGCTTCTTAGATGGCTTTTTGGATTATTTCTCTGTAATTGTGATGCAGGTGACATGTCAAAACTTGGGATTATTAAAGAAAGATGGGGCTGTTGTGGGGATCGATATTAAGGTTACTGTCAAGTTCCAACTTTATTATTTCTTAGTGTATTTGTGAAAATTATTATGTGAATGTGTGCAGGTAGTTCCTTCAAACTTGGTAGAGTAATAAGAGATTGTGTTGTAATGAGAATTATGGCTGTGGTGCAGAGCAGAAGGTGAAGATTCCATCAATGCATTATGATGCAAGGGCTCAGACTGTTTGTGATGATGTGATGAACTTACACCAAAGATCAAATTAGTGCTCTCCCCTAAGGTATTATCAAATTGAGTTTCATGTCTGCAGTTTGCGGTCCAGACTTCTGATATATTATGGTCAACTGAAATAGAAAATTCATTCGATTTTTTTTTTGAGTTAGTAAGTGTATTGGTCATCTTAGTTACTGATTTAGAAGAACAAAGTGTATACTAAGAATATATTATAGTCCTGCTCTAGAGTTAGCTGAGTTTTGGCCTTCTCTCAACGGATTCCTTGATAATAGATGGATACCTAATATTTGGACAGAGTTGATAACGATATTCCAGTGAATTAATGAGTTATTGAGCGAGAAATGCGTCTTCCTACGTGCATTCTAGGTATGTGTTTTCTTTGCTTAACATATGGACTCGAGAGTAAATACTTTTAATGATGGCTGAAGATATATGCTACTTATATTATGCCAAGAATTATTAGAAACTTGGTGTAAAGCAGGAATGAGTTCATAACCAAACCATGGTCGTCATCCTCCATGTGATAGTCACATGCACCTGTTTTGTCATTTGATTTGATCTTCTTTCATCTGTTGGAGTGGAATTATTTGGAGTTATTATATGTTATATGATTTTTTATTATTATCTTCTTTTTGGTTTTCCATAGGTTTGGGAGTTTGTCTTGGAACACAACATCAATTATGATGCTTTTATAAAAAGCTTTAGAAAAATGTGGGACACTTTTATTAGGACGTTGTGCTCAATACTCCATCTTCTGCATTGACGTCTATGCCGCTGTTTGTATAGGCTACCATTTCATCAAACAGTGTTTGCATCAGCAGGAGAAGAAGGAAAAATTTCCTACTTCCAGCAGCCAAATTGAATTTTTGCCTTCATAACAAAAAAAATAGAATTGATTTCTTGCCTTTTCAAAGAAGGGGGATTGCATGCTTTGGAGCCTTCTCAGCTTTTCATGGCTGACCTCGGAAGGCAACTTTCTGCTTATTATTATCATAGTTCCTCTTAAGCTGATTCCTTCTTATTCTCTGTCTTTACTCTTTTTGCTGTTTCTGTTTCTTCATTCTCCTCCTAGCCATCATTGTCAGCATTTTGCTTGGTCATGCTGTTGCTTCAGCAGGGTATGCAATCTTTTCTGTTTTCCTGTTTCTTTTTCCTATCTTAAAGTCCTTCTTTATCATGGCTGTTAATGATTTCTAAAACTTTGCTATCAGATTTTGCATGCCTTACTTCTTGTTAATTTCCTGTTTTGAAGTTATGTTCTATGATGGCTATAAAGATTTCAACAGTCTGGCAGCCTTTTTTAGTTTACGTTAAATTTTGCATGCCTTGTTCCTTTTTGTTAATTAAGAAATGTAGTTTCTGCTGCTTTGCATTGAGTTGTTATTTTTTGCAGATGACTTCTTTACAGCATGTTTCCTTGCTCATGCTTTTTGATTCCTTTTTATCAGTTGCTATGCATTGTTTTCCCTGCTGCCTTTGTTTAGTTTCACTGTTTTTTTCCTCCTGTAGTTTACTTCTTTCACAGTATTGCTTCATGCTCTTGCTTTGGGTTTGATTATGTGGTGACTAGCTCAGGGTACATTATTTGTTATCCTTTGTGTCGAAGTTTAGGTAGAATTTCTGTCTGGTTTCCTTTTATTTAATATATTGTTAGTCTTTGCTGATCTCTGTGCTCTATTTTCCCCTTATTGTTCTTTTAAAGGACAGGGTACAGAAAACCACTCTTTTTATTTGGTGGCTGCTCTATTAATTTGACTGATGTGATTTTTGCTTTGAGCTCATTTTTGTGTTGGTTGTAGTTTGCATCTTGGTACAAACTTAGTTTTCATCTCATTTGGCTAGGCATTTGTATCAGTTGCTATGCATTATTTTTTTCCACTGCTTCTATTTTGTTTTTGTCTTTTCCCTCGGCTCTCTACTTCTTTCAGAATATTGCTTCATGCTCTTGATTTGAGTTTGATTGTGTGGTGACTACCTCAGGGATATATTAATTGTAATCATTAGTGTTGAAGCTCCGGTAGAATTTCTATCTGGTTTCCTTTTATTTAATACATTGTTGGTCTTCACTAATTTTTGTACTATGTTTTTCGCTTATTGTGCTTTTAAAGAACAAAATAGAGAAAACCACTTATTTGTATTTGGGTGGATGCTCTATTGAATTGGCCCATGATATTGCTTTGAGACTTTTGAGTTCATTTATGTGCTAGCTGTAGTTTCCATCTCTGTACAAACTTTGATAAGTTTGTGACTTGGTTCAGCTTTTATTTCCCAAATATTTATGCCTTGGATAGATTTATGACATATTATATATTTTCTGATGATTGTCTTGCTTTTAAGATGTTTACGTGTTATTCACCTAGCCTTTATGAGTTTCATGAATAAGCAGTGCAACATTTGTTATCGTGCCTGTCAATGTTTAAGGAAAATTTCCATCTGATTTTCCTTTTGTCGACAGGTTAGTTGCTGTTATTCTGCAACTTCACATTATATGGTTAACTTTGGTCCCTGCCTTTTTATGGACTTTTTCTTGCGGATACTTTTTTTGAGCTTTTTAAGCTCTATACTCGGTTTCAAAATTTGCTTTTTTTGGCCTCCACAGGATATGTTCTTAATCTGTTGAATTACCAGGTATTTTTGCTTCCTTCACGCATATGTCATTGTTTGTTATGTTTAGTGACTCATTTGCGTTCATTTCTGTACAACATTGTTCATTATTTGTGCTGATTGGTTTTGGTGCTTAAATTCTGTTGTATGCATTTCATTCCCCTACACAGCCTGTTTTACGCATTTGCTGCTTACTTCCTACATGGTGACGAGCCTTCAATTACTTTAAGAACTGGAGCCAAGACAATAACAAGGTGCTGTTCTACTAGCTTAGGCTACATGTACTCAGAAGCATATAAACGTGATACATGGTGAACAAGCTTGCCATTCTTGTATTTCCATTTCATTCTCAAATAGCTACTAAACAAATATAAAGAACATATCCGCTTGATTGTACCTGCAATCCAATAGCAGTTAGCTCAGTTTTTTGTTTATGGAATTTTAATGTTCTTGATGAATGCATTCCAGCATATTTCCCTGCTCCCAACAAATATTCAACCACTAATTAAATAAAAACAATGCTACGTTATCCATCTTTTTATATAGTGCAGATCGCTATTATTTGAGCTTGGGCATGCTTATAATTTTGCACCGTGCGCTTCATCTCCTAGTTGTGTCTACACATGCATGTTGTTTGATTGTGCCCCAAGGCACAGTTTGATGTTTCCTACGGGGAAACACTAAATCTGTCAATATCAATTCATGGAAAAGGGTACGTGTTTCTTAATATTCTTCAATTACCATCATGACCACAACAGGTGAATGGAGCAGTATCCTTCTTTTATTATTATTATTTTTTTTTTATCTTTTTGTCTTATCGTCTTTTTGACATTTTCTTTTTGTGTGATTGGGAGATTTTGGTACGTTTATGTAAATTTTGCATTCGGATTTCAAGAATTCTTTCCATTTGGTTATGGGGGTTTTCTATTCTTCTTCCTAGTTCATGGTATGCGCTCTAAAGTTGAGCAAGTTGGTTGTTTTCTTTGATCAACGCCACAAATTCAGCATAAAAACCCAAGTGATCATGGAACTTCCTGACACGCTTAATGCTTGTGCTTCTTGTGATTAAGAGCCTGGACATAATTTCCTATGAAGTAGTTCTGAAGTTCATTTTTGACTTCACTACCTTCGTAACAGATTTATTGGAAAAAAGAAAAAGTTTCCCCGCAATATTTATGTACATCTGATAGTCGGGAAAACTGGAGACCGGCTGCTTACACAAATCCACCTTCCTGAGCTACTGGTGAAGGTTTTTAACTCCAAGGCAAAATGTTACTAGTCTTCTCCTAATGGGGTGAATATTTGACAATCAGTGAATAGGACCTCTGGATGTTAGAATCATCTAGGGAGGGAGAGATATCTTAACGGATATTATGAACCTGCAAGTGATGCACTAGATGGAATTTGCAAGTTTCGGGCAAGTCTTCATGTATAGCTTTGAGCCATGTAGATGGTATCTTGCTTGTTCACAATTTTGGAGTCTAGTGTTGATTTAGGAAAGGTACGTAGTCTTAACTCTAGAGCCCTTTTCTTGAGCTTGGAGGTGCGGGGGAATTATAATTACTTGCTAGACTACTGTTTTAAATTGCAGGAACTGATGAAGCCACTGAATAGTTCGTTTACTTAGAAACAGATCATTTAGGCAGCTAGCAGAATGCCTCTCTAGAGCAACCTCTTGGTGCTTTGGCATCACCTATCAAAATAGATAATATAGATGTGGTGTTCCTCTATGTTTGCTGTACAAGAGCATTGAGACTGGAACCTTGTCTGGAGACATCTCTGCCATTTATCATTTTCAATGGGGATTTTTTTTTTTTCAAATGAAATAGATCCGAAGCTAGAATCGTAACACGAGGTTTCTACAGTACAGAAACTCATTGTCACCCTGTAAAACTGTGTCTGCACGTCTAGCATTTACAGGATCAATCATTGCCACAGAAACATTTCACGACGCTGTTAATTCTGAGTTCGGCACAACTGTTAGTCTTGACCATGCCAATCCAAGAAAAAAGAAAATCACTTACATGACCTACCGCAGGCACCATAACTTACAAGCATTAATAATCACAAAGTTTAGCAGCAGCAAACCTCGAACGTCCTTCAAGATCTTATTTCAATGCTTACTTAAATCCACATGTTTTGCTTTTTTTAAATTTACAACAACTTGAAGTCCGTTCCACAGATTGGAATAAAACCTGAAACCGAGGGCTATCATCCGTAATGTAATTCATCACAAATTTCACTAGCAGAAGCTTGATGATGAAACTGAATGATAGTCTCCATCACTCTTTGCTCTCACTAGCGCAGCTCCAGCCTGTTACAGGTCACATGTATATATCATTGGAAATAATTTAAATGGGTATAGGAAAATCACCTTATAAGCACATATTTGTCAGGAAAAATTTACCCAAGCTTCATCAGATTTTTTGGTGCTTCATTCTTCTGTGCATGCGGCTGGCTTAGCTGGAGATTGATTGGTGCATGTAAATCATTCATGTTGCTGACCTCGTTTGTTGTGCATATGCTCCCGGGTGATTTATTTGTGTACTCTTGCTCTTGAACCTGGACCCAAAACTCATATAAGTTCAGCTGGACGAGATATTTTCAGTGGATAGATGAAAAGCCAGCATTCTCTCTCTCTCCCCTTTCCTTTGTTTGGGCTTCTCTAACGTTACCTTCTTCTGCAGTTGTACATTCTCTTGATGAATGAGGTTAACCTTGTTGTACAACTCGATATTTTCTTCATGAAGAAGATTTCCCTGCAATGGGGATAGCAAAGTAACATCAACACATATTTTAGCTTAAGAAACTATAAAATAGCAGTAATTGCCCAGAACCTTCCGGTGTAATTGCTTGATTTCATCAGTTAGAGCCTGCTCCTGGAAGAAATTAATTTATCGTCAAGATGATAGTAGATTGGGTATTGTTCTGGATCATTGATATACTTGATCTGGAATTATTGGATATTGCAAAGAATCGTCTTCAAAGAAGAGAGGATCTACCTTTTTTATGCGGACTCCTTTCAAACTGACCTCCAGTTGATTCTCGAGCTGTTCTAGATCATTGACGCTCAACCCAAATAATTCTTCTCCCAGAAGCTTCCTGCTCTTACATGGACACAGATATAAGGTATTCGCTTTGTTCTTACCCGGACAGCCTCAATACCCCTTTAAAAAGCATATAAGAACTGTAATAGAACAGTTTCTACCATTTCCTACTACACATCTCTATCTCCAGATTGAAAACACAAATAATCATCTCTGTAGTGATGTATCTCAACTGAAAAAGTTAAGAAAGAAAACAAATAACAGGTAGGTGTGATCCTTTATAGAGAAAAAAATTGATTTTGAAGTCAGATATTTCATTTCTGAATCAGAACGTTGACTTTCTTGAATAGATGTTTTCCTCAATGAATTGCCATTAAAGCAGCCTTTCATTTTCTTTGTCTAACCTTGTGAAAATTTTAATGCCTCTCAACACTGGCAGCCAAAAATTTTGTCCCGTCCCAAATGATAAATATAGATGATATTCACTAGAAATACATCATCTGTCTAAATAATCATTCCTTCTTTAAGGAATTCATGCAAGGAAAAATCAGCAAGCTTTCATCAAGTTGGTTCACATTAGGACATCTAACATGTACTCGTGGCCTACAGTTTATGCAATCTCTAATTGAGTACATAAGATTATCACCTATGAGCCTTTTTTCCCGAGGAATGCTGCCTCTGCCTGAAAAAAGAATCAGATCTACTTAGGTAGAACAGCCAGATTGAGTGCTTAGCTCATATCCACAGCTCTGTCTATGGTTTGGGGTTCAGATATCTCTTCAAAGCAAAATGCAGAAAATTGACAATTATAATTAACAAACATAGTTCTTCGCTTCAATCCTGTATAAAAGAACTGATAACAGTCGAAGAAAAGTGATAATAACAACTCACAGATCGATCTAGTGTCTCTGTCTGAAGTCAAGAGGGTTCTACATTACAGATAGAAGGGCAAAGAAAGAAAGTAAAAACGGCAAGTGTTCAAGACTGATTAAACCTAGAGCTGTTTTCGCGTAAACTTTGTGTTACTTATGAGATTGAGAAATTTTTGAAGTGATGGCATGAGAAAAAAGTTTATTGGGATATAAACTCACACTTTATAAACAATCAATCTCATCAAAATTAAGTCAACTTGGGTTAGACACCTTATGCTCTTCAACAGCTGTATTAGCAAATTGCCTGTATTTTGCAATTCATTCAAGTATTTCCTATATCTCTAGCATCAAAGTGCCCTCCCTTTTCTGGTTGTGTATCATATCTCTCTGTGGATAAATGTGCTTGGATATGAATTGCATGCAAGGAGTAAAAGCACCTTTGAGGTTGCCTTCTATAATCTTACCTGTGGCTCTCTTGCAAGTAATGCAGCTGCTGCCTCAAGCTTGCTACTTCCCTTTGCCAAAACTGTCAAACAAAGAAATCAATTGTTTACCCAGTTTAAGATTAAAAATTCTAAGCATAGAGCATTACTTAAACTAATCGTTTTAAATTTAGTTCCCTTTACTTTTCCAATGAAACAGGAGGTATGCGAACTGCCAAATGCACCATTCCTGTTGTTAAATCTAAATAAACTATCACAATTATATCTAAAAAAACAAAAGGTAAATGCAAGTTATGAGCTAAATGCAGTTATTATTCATCAGTAACAACATGACATAGTTCAGCATTGTAAAATTTTATCAAGCAAGTCCATTTTTGTCCTTTACAAGTTATCTGGATGTTTCATTTCTTTGAAAATTAAGAACTTACTAGATTAAATGTTATTGAGTGATACAAAGTACACCTTTAAGATCTGTCTAATTTCAGAATCATAATATATTCTGAAAAATTGTGAAAACAGAAATATGTAATGATCATAACAATGACCAAGAAACAGTCATCAATGGCAGTTAGCTGCCATGCTTTAAGATGAGTTATCTGGGTAGTGGATGTTCTACTGGAAGTTGACAGTCACAAAGTGTGCTTATTGGAGCATATTACAGGTTGTGTCACCTGCAAGATGGAATTGTGCAGGAACTCTTGCACTTGATATCTAGCACATGGCCAAATAGCTTCTTCCTCAGTAGATACTGTAAGTACATAAATAATTTTTTGTTAGTCTCACTGCCAGTACGAACTTGAAGTTTGGTAACAGATTCAACAGGGAGTTGCCTATCTAAACCTACATGTTATAAAACATGAACTTAGATGTGTGACAGCAGACCTTGGTATGCATAAATTCAGACTGACTGCTGTGGCTGACCACATAACTTAGAGGAACAGAAGGAGCCAATTGTAGAAGCTGATTCTGACAAAACTTGGGATGACCTGCAGAATGGAATTAATCATTATCTTGCAAGTAAATGCCTAGGGTGGTTGGCATACAAGTACTGAAACTCTTTGGAAGAAATAATATGTCAGGTACTGGGATCCAACTTGGACTGGAACATATCTTTGGAAAGAAGTTGGGTTTTTGAATTTCTTCTAGACCATTCAACCTCTTAAATGTGGAATTAAGCATTGAGAATCAGTCAGACAAGGGGATTTTTTGATTTTTAGACACCTGAACAATGCAATCACAGTCATGCTAGAGTTTTCAAACTAGATTTTGAAGTCAGTTTATGCTGGCATGCCATTTGCACAAACATTGCCATATTCACCGCTGCAAGTCTCTCACTCTTTCCTTTGCAGACACCTGTACATGTATTGTCAAATCTTAAAGCAACTCTGAGCAACATTATCATGAGGATGACTTGTTTTTTCCTCTGAGTTAAAAGGTCGAGGTTGGATCTATCCTGTTAGTGAAACCAATATCTGATAGACAACATTCCTAACATGCTTGTAGAATACATGATGGTTCTACCAGTTGTCACCTTTTACAACTATCTGGCAAAGGATGCAGTGATTTATCTTGAATTTATATCTCCCTCTATCTGCTTCACTTTCGTAATTTTTATATAAAGTTTTTCATGATTTTATTGGGCTTATATCTTCTCCCCCATGTTTACCACAAAAAGAGGAGGACAGGAAACTGAACCTTTATTTTGTCACATTACATACAAATGCTCCTCATGACGTAATCAAGCTTTTAGATTAGTTCTGTCACTGACTAGCTCTACTTTAAACATTTCTGCTCCTTCACTTTTCCCCTTCTCTTCTACTTCGTAAAAAATATGGAAAACCAAACACTGACTTTCAGTTAGATTAGTTTAGCAGGTCCCAAGCAATTTATGTTTTTCATCAAGCCTATTATGTCTCCTGATTATTTGCATCTACAGCATCACCAGGCCATCTACTGACCACTTTCCTCCCTACAACCAGATGTCCCAAGCCATTGATGTTTTTCTGTTGGTGGTCTTTGTCCATAAAGGTTTTTGTGTTCGATATCTACCAAGGCCCTAACGTGGGGGTCTTGACTTTGTTATGACAGCATGTTCCATCTTCTAAGTACTGATGTCTCATCTTTCTCCTACTTTGTGACTTGTGATGAGATCTCCTGTTAATGCTCTTTTGGTTCTTAGAAATTTCTCCATTGGAAGATCTGTTAAACCTGCCTTGAATCTTTTCTTTTTTTACTTTGCCATCGCTCTTGGCTCTTGCTTTGACTTTCAAACTCTGTTGACTTAATTTGTGAAAACTTGTCACCTTGGATGCAGACCCCCCGTTGGTTAATTTGGAGCTAGATTAAACTGAAATAAGTTCAGCCTCATTGAAGACCTTGTGCCGTTGAGAAGCATGAGAACAGTTCTAAAATGTTCCACAATTTTACCAAATAGTAGACACTATTATCGACCAAAGGGAAATTTAACATTTCGCTTTTAACTAATGTAATTCCTTATTCATACTTCGTCCTGTAACTTTGGGCCACTTGGTCAAAAATCAAGTTGCTTCTAAAGTTGATAGCATATGTTTTACTAACTGTTTTCATAGTCAAACAATATTAAAAATTCAAATTTCTAACCAAGTTACAAGACCCTAAAATTCACCTAAAACACTTTGCAACGACGAAAATAATTTTGAAAAATCATCAAATTAAATTTTAAACATAAATTCAAGCATCTTTTACTATTTCTAGTTAAAATATCACAAAAAAAAATCCAACAACCTAAAAGTTCTCAATTTTCGGAAGGATGTAATAAAGTACATAAAATGAATTTAGGTATCACAAGCATCATATCTCGAGCCTGTTTGTCATAATTTGTCAAGACATTTTAACTGGTAAAAGCTGAAATGTTTGACTTTTATGTTTGGAAATCCAATTTTAGGGTTTTTTAAAGAGGCAAAATAAATAAATAAATAACAAGTTTCTTAGTTCAAGAGTGTTCTGATTAAAATTGGAAACCTATAAAGCATATCAGATTTTTCAAGATGTATTTTCTCTCCCAGTGGAACTGAGGTATAAAGCCCAGAAAACATATTGTTTCAATTTTATCTTTAAATCTTTTATTTACTTTATGATTTGACGCATACAACTATGAGTATTTTGGCCTATTGCGTGTACAAAAGTACTTTAGAAGTTATCAATTTGAATTGCAACGAGATTATATCCATTCTGCCAACCTTGATTTTTCCTTGCTTTGCAGTCGTTTTGAGTATTTGATATGCCAATTCTCAGCGAAGCTTGTTACCTGTCTCTCGCTGTTCTTCATCTAAATGCTACTTGTCTGAAAAGTAACGTAGAACTAATATTTCAGTGAATTCCCCCTTAAGGAGCTTGATTCACTTAATCATTAACAATCATATGAGTATTAAGTTAATTTTCTATTTTCATAGGGTTTCCTAATCTGTCATTGTTTAGTCATTGATACGGACACCATACCTTGAGGATTGTCTATCTCTATAATGGCCTGGCACCTGGCAATTGGAGATTCCTTTAGTCCATGTTGTGGTTTACATTTAAATTCTTCGGGCGTCACTCATCTGGAATCTGGCAATGTTGAATTTTCTGGTAAACGAACTATCTTTCAACGGAGTTAATGTTTGAACATTTTCTCTCTCTCTTTTGAAGCTGATCTAGCATGGCAACACCAAAAGTCCTGGCTTCTGCTCATTCTTCTGCAAATGCAAAGATAACGATATTTAGCTTATTTTCTTCCATATTCTTACTGGCCAAACCATAAATCAGGCTTCTTTACTTTAGGTTGCGTGGTTGCACCATCTTAGCTGCTCCCCTTCGCAGTCGATTATCTGAAAATCATCCTTAACCTTACTGATAAGTTTCATAAACACAGCAAATTGGTTGACATTGCTGCCATTAATGAGATTTCAGTGCTTAAAGAATCAACCTTGTTTACCCTAAATTATGGCAGGAAAGATCAATTCTGGAACACCTTTACAGCCATCTTTTGCTTTTGTCTACCTAACATATCTTACTGACTTTAACAATCTGTGGAGGCATTTTGTTCTTTATTGCTAGTTAAAACCCTATTTCTACAAAGTGGAGGCACAAAAGGTTCGAAACTTCTGCAATACCTAAAGATCATTTGTTCACTTCGAAGCCCATCAGTGACTTCCTTAATTTTTGGCTTTTGTTGTTTTTGACTGAAGTACCACCAGCATTAATGCAGTCGAGAATGCTGTGGTGGTAGCTGAATATTAGTAAAGGTCTTTCTGTGAGACCGGATGAAACCTTCTGCTGCAGCTAAATTTGCAGAGTAACCCTTGGCTTTTCAAAAGGAATTATTGAAGCACTTTTCTAGACATGTCAAAACAGAGAGTTGAAAGCCTTAAGTTTGGCTCTAGCTGATCAGTTAATGTCCCTTTTGTTGGATTTTTTAATCTGGTTAATGTTTTTCATCTGGTTTCTTCTTATTGTCTAGTTTCTGAAGTTGCATTTTTCCCCTAGCTGATCGGCACGTCTTCTGACTTTTGGCTACTTGGTATCTTTTCAACTATTAGTTTTGTAGATTAATCCTATCACTATGGGTAAGATTGATCAGCATGTTCCTGTTAGAATTAGCAAGTGACAAAACATTTTTGCTTAAGCTATGTCATGCTTTTGGTATTTTCTGCTGTTACCTCACGCAGAAGGAACCTTTTCTTTTTCACTTATGTATATATTTTGGCAAAGCATATAAAATGCAGGTGCTTCATCATCTAAGTTTCCCTATTCCAGGTGAACAAGCCATGTTAATATGTACCAATTAGTACTCCATCTGTTATCCAGAAGCTCACAGCACTCTCCAGAAGATTGTCTGCTTCACCACATAAAAACCTTGTCAGCCTAGCTATTGGGAAATCACATGCGTGATGAGCCAGATACTCCATGCGGTAGCGTAGAGAGAGTGTTTCTACAGTAGGCCCTGTGAACAACACTCAGAATCCATGGGTCATAACTAAAGGCTTGCATTGTCTTCTTCTTAGGGCTGTATAGGACATGGAATTATCATTCTTGGCTTTCTTGTAAAGATAAAAAGCTAAGGTTAGATTGTTGTCTATGTCAATTGAACTGCTTGAACAGTTGCAGTTCTACATCGTTCACTTGTCAGTAAAAGGCAGTGTAAGACTGATGAAGCTACTCATTTCTGTTAGCTAGGTTTACAAACTCATGCTGGTCAGTGGTCACCAGCTTCAATCCCATGTACATATTGAGACCCCACATCCAAATGGAGCCCGGTCCTTAGATTAGAGGTGCCTGCCTGCCTCCCAGGCTCAGATCTTCAATAGGGAAACCGTGCTACACGCTATCGGCCTATTTAGTCCATGAAAACACTTCAAAGGGAAGCCCTTAGGTTCGTCCTTCACTCTGAGCCTCAGGTATCAACTAGATATTCCTTGAAACCGAGCTCAAAACGTATTAGCATCAAGAACTGAATCTTGCATGCCTTAATTCATTGATGCCCAGAACCGGGATGGTCAAAGATCCAATTCCCCAAGACAGTATTTAACTAATGTCCGATGATCTTGGAACGTGGTGAACTACAATCAATCTATATTTGATTTCGTAAACACTTGCATCTGGCTTTTGCAAGACGCAAGCAACCACAAGAAATATGACCGAGAAACGCATGCATGGCAGTTGAGATGAGATTATAAAGTCATTTGGGCAAGGGATGAATATTGAAGGAATATCTTGTTTCAGACCTTTACTTAGTCTTATTTAGTAAATATCATACTTAGTAAAAATAATCTTAAAAAAATTCTTGTAAACTTTTCAAATATTGAAGAGTACTTGTAAATTTGAACAAAATTTATAAAATATAAACATGTAATAAACCTTTCCTTTATAATAATTCACCAATAATACTTCAATACATGATAAAACTACACAGTTTCTATAGAGATAAAAAAGTGACTTAAGAGTTCCCCAAAATTAACAAAGATTTATATTGCACTTGTGTCATATATATGTTTCCAATATCACCAGTTCATTAAAATATAATTAATATAATACCTCATGCACAAGAATATAAGTTAAAAATAGTATTGATATAGCGTAACGTTTAAGAATCATCGTAAATGAACCCATAGTTTTCGTTTTGTTATTTTCATACAGAAATTTCCTACGATGTTTTGCACGTAATTTGCTCATGAACTTATAATTGTCTGCCTTTGTCTTTTGATCAAAAATTCGTATAGTGTGTGCATGTGTAATATTTACCATATCTTATTAACTATGGTAAATAAACACTTGTAGCTTTAATAAGCAGGAAAATTTTCTACACTGATATTTCCTAAAACACGACATAACTGAAATATTTTAGTGGTTATAGGTTATATGGCCAACTTACCAATATCAAGATATGTTATATAATACCTTTGATTGGCGGATCTTCTCTATGCTATTGACTATTTTAGGTTGCTTCGGAAGAAATTATTTCTGTATATATTGTTTAAAATCACTTGTAGATTAAATCAAGGTTCTATGGAAATTAAGGAATAGTTAATCAGCCCGGAAAAATGTAAAAAATTTCCATTTTTAGTTTAAAAAAACAAGCAATAGTCTATGGGGAGGGATGGGTTAGGTGGTATAAAGAAAGAGAGCGTAAGTGAGAGGTGTTGTCCACCCACACTAAAAAAGAAAAAAATTAAAAAAAAAGGTAGTGGTCTGGAGGTGTTCTACTTGTCAATTGAAGATGCACTATTGAGCTCAAGATCTCTTTAATATTAATTAGGCAACAAAAGCTACTATTTTAACATTAGAATTTTCTAAATATGCACCCATTAGTACATCTAAATCACACTTTTCTATCATGTGGATGTATATACTAATAAATATTACTCTCTCTTACATTTAAATATTTTTCCTAATTAACTTTATTTTTAAAAATTACACATCTCGACGAGTGTCACTCATTAGACAGATCAAATCACAATTAGCTGCTTCAAATAAATCAGAATAAGCACAAAACTTAGCCACTAAAATGCTTCGCTAATGACTTTCAAATTAGTTTATTGAGTAACAACAACAAAGCATAATGTATACCATCTACGTGCGTTCACTATTTATGCACTCATTGAATTAATCACAATGGAACAGTGTTTGGTAAAAGTTACCTTGATCTGAGAAGCAGGATTCAACAGGTTCTGGTGCTCCTCTTTCATTCTGTTGTACCTTTCGATTATAGATTTCATGCTGCTGATGATGAAGGAAGACCAGGAAGAAAAGTTATACGAGACGTTTCATAAACAGAGAGGGATATTGGGAGAAAAAAGAAAATCTAATGAATTGTGTTGATACAGAAACTCAATTTGGCAATTAAAATGCCTTCCAATCCTTATTTTAGCGTCTCAGTCTCTAATCTTTTTTTTTTTTTTTATGGCTCTAATCTTCTTTAACAGATAAGGAGGAGGGAAAAAAAGAAGAAGAAGAAATAAACATTAGTATACCACCATAACTTCTAGTTTGTTCGACGTTTGGTTCCATGCATGGACCGGAAGAAGTGTTGAATCCTTGAGGGGTTGGAATTATCAGACAAAGCCCTCGGTCTCTAAGCATGCATGTTTCCAGGTCATGAAATTGGGAGCCCTATTTTCCATCTTACTGTTTCCCTTGATTTTTTGCCTCTCATCCATTCTTATCATAAGTACTCTGCTAAGATTAAGGATGACTACTTACAAAAAAAAATTAATAATAATAATTAAGGATGACTGCTAGGTATAGGTGTCAAAATGGGTGATTTGGGTATATTTGGATAAGTCATAATTGGGTAATGGGTATAATTGAATCAACCCATTTATACCCATTTAATAAATGGGTATGGATATACCCAACTACCCATTTATGACTTGTTTGAAATATTATTTATTTTTTTAAAGATTTTTCGCCCATTTAATAAATGGGTATGGGTATACCCAACTACCCATGTATGACTTGTTTGAAATATTATTTATTTTTTTAAAGATTTTTTGCATGTTGTTTGACAATAAATAATGACATTTTATTGTTATTTCATTGGTAAGAAATTCAAATTTATCTCCTTATTACTCACTAAAATTTTGAATAAAATGTGTATTTATTTTTAAATGAGTTAAATGGGTGAGTCAAGTCAACCCATTACTCATCAACTAAATGGGTATAAATGGGTACCAATTTATACCCATTTAAAATTAATGGGTTGATTTGGATAAATTATTAATGGGTTGGGTTTGGGTGCGCCAATATAAATGGGTAGTGATTGACACCTCTACTACTAGGTAATAAGTACTAAGTTTCAAGCTAATTTGGAGCATGAAAACTGGGAAATTAAGAGGGTTGTCAACTCTCTAACATCAGTGGCACTGAAGCAATGCTTTCAATTAAGCAGAAGCAATAATAGAACGAAGTTTCATCAAATTTTTTCGTGGCCTACGGCTTCGAACTCAAAAGATGAAATGGCATTGATAGAGCATTAACTATTTGGCTGTAAACATGTCCAACAGTTGACCAACAAAAATGACACCCTAATCTAGTTCTTAATCCGTTCCTTCAACGGGATTGTACATAGTATGTTGAAACACTTTTCAACAACATTGTAGATCAAAGCAAGTAATTGTATATTACGAGTTGTAAAACTAACATATTTGAGATGTATACGTGTGTGTATGTCCATGTGTACAATAGTTTGTGGTATAAATAACTAATTCAAAGACTAATTGCATGAAATTATTGAATTATATTCATGGCGTAATGTACCAATCATGACCAAAACCAAGCCATTCAAAATTGAAAAATACAAAGTGGCCATAATGGGTGACACTAAATTGCAATGAGTATTTACTCAAAGAGCTAGAGGTGAAAATTGGATTAGTCCATTAAAGTATTCTCTAAAAACACTTTCTAAGGCAGCAAAATAGACCAGCCAAATTTTCTTACAAATTTAAGCACCTTATCCCTTGTTTGTCTTGTCGGCTGTCGCCCATGCATGTTAAGATCATATCGTTCTCTTTTGAAATATCTTAGTGAAGGGAGATAGAATAGGACCTATCCCGCTGGAATACAACTAACTAAAAATAATTAAGAAGAAATGTTGTATATTTGATACAAATTCTCTATACATATAAACCAGATTACTGATGACTATTCCCAATAAAGTTTATTCATGCTATATGTTTTAAGATGGCCTTGCTCTGGGAGCAAATTGGTAAGGAAAACTAAGTTTTTGACACGAGCATTGAAAGGTAAAATAAAGGTTTTAGAACGATTTAGCTACTAGATTTGCAATTAGCCGTATACTTAAAACGGGAAGCAGAAATCTTCATGAATATATCCTGCGAAGCAGATGGCAGAATCCTTTGGAATTGTCTATCTGCAGAAAGATACATGAAGATTTTCCTAAAGCATGGAAGGGCGTAAAGTACTGTGAAGATCCTGGCCTTTGTGCTAGTTTATGGCCTTTACCAAAAAAAAAAAAAAAAGGATTCTGTGACGGAATCATGCGCAGGACATATTCGCATGATTCCCTTAACTGTTTTAAGAAATTAAGTGTTCTTGAGAAGAGCAGCGTATTTGTGCAACTTTGGTTTTTATTTTACTTATGATAATGATATTGTTTGGCAGTGGTTTTTTTACCTTCCACGGTTTGAATGTTTACAGATCAGATGTTTACACAAAAAGTCAATAACGCAAGATCGATGAACGCAGCACAAATTCTAGTTTAGGATCAAAAAGCTAAAATTCTTCTTCCTGCCTACCTCAGTAAATATGTAGCATACTTCTTAATAAGAGAGTGAATCTGTTGTTTATCTCAGACATGATTACAGTTTAAGTAGGGATGTGAAGTTGCAACTTCTGTTTTGTACAGCTGTTGCCTCAAGATATGCATTTTCATTGAATTCTTTAAAACCCAAAACAGTGAATTCTTTAAAACCAAAAATTTTCCCCAAACCTAGTCGCAATTCGATGACTTGCATCTTTTAACAATTTAGTGCTTCAGATGACAAATTTTACTTCCCTGAGAGCATAGACTCAAAGAGATGATTAGATGATGAGGACTCAGAGAAAGCTTTACATTCTGATGAAGGAAAAAAAAAAAAAAATCTTTTAGGACCACCTTGATTTTCTGGCTAGCTTAAATCAAAACTTAAACCAAATCCATTGCTAGATCAAACCAGCTGAAGGGGGAAAAAGGATCAATGACTAGACACTTGTAATAATTTCAAAATTTACTTGGTAATGATAAAAAGGAGAAAATGAGAGGAGAAAGATGCAAAACCAACAAAGGATGGGAGCAATAGTTATATGTCAAACTAACCTAGTGCTTGCATAATCATAGAGCTTTCCAGTGCTAGAGAAGATAACAACTCCAACTTCAGCATCACAAAGAATTGCTAGCTCCTTAGCCTTCTTCAACAAACCATTTCTTCTCTTTGAAAAAGTGACTTGCCTGCTTGTGGAATTGTCGATCCTACGGATCACAATCTTTCCTCTCCCCATCTGATCTTCTTTTCTACAGTGTTAATTTCTAGTGAAGCTCTCCTTACCAGTCTGCTTTCCAAATGATTTGACGAGATTAGTTACTTTCAAAGATAATAATTAGCAATAATGAAAAACAAAAATAGAAAGCTTGCAACACGGTAAAGATCGAGCCATAGCACAATTTTAGCAATCGACAAAAATGAAAAAGGGCCAAAAAAAAGGGAAGAGGAAATGAAAGGAATAGAAGGGGGCTTACTACTTTCAGCTTTTGAGAGAAAGAGCCAAAAAAGGATTTGGAGCTCTTTTTTGAAGAACTATTTTGGAAGCAGTTTGTAGCCCTGTATAGAAAGGAGAAAATGTTAGGGTGAAAACCGTACCTTGAAACCCTGCTCCAGCCAGGCCGCATGCCGTCACTGCTGAAAATCTTTAAACCTTGATACCCACTCGCGGGAGTGTGAGATGCCTTTCCACTCGCCTGCTTTGAGTGACACTTGGAAACTTGCGCCGTTGACCGTCCAAAAGTGGTATATTTTGAGGTAGTTGGATCCGTGCAGGATTTGACACATGGCTGGGGAGGCAGGAGAGAGTAGCCAAATTACGTACGCGGGCATGTTGTTGAGAGAATCGCTACCTCGGAGTCTCAAGCGTTGTCTGATTGGAGCGAGGTCCAAATAGTGGTTGAAATGAGTTTTAGAATTTTAATGAAATTGTCTCACGTATAGATCGTCGACACGTGCGTTGGGGAATTAGCTGTTGGATTTGGGCTTTGCCCCCCTACGTTTTAGTGCATATGTCCACCAAGAGGTAGGAGTATTGAGAAAGGATATGAAAAATTTTATGTCGGGGATCACTAATTGCTTTGCATGTGTATGTATTTGCTCCAATCCCAATTAGAGAATTTTATGTAAACGTACAAAGTTCCCGATTTTATTTATATGCCAATGAATCTCACTTGGTTCCGCGATCATTTAGGTGGGATGTGAATTGAAACCAAGTGGGTATTTACGTATTCACATGAAATTCTCTTACTGGTTTTGAATCAATTATTAGGCATGAAGTAGTTGATCAACATCGACATAAAATTGCTGGTAAAAAAAAGATATGAAAATTCTTTCTTCAATTAAAAAAAAAAAAAACTTACCCAATATTGATACTAGTCAGGAGATTATTGATTTTACTCTCAAATTCTCCCTTTCTTCATTTTTACTTATAACGCTTAGTATGGGGCAATAGGTCGTATCGTGTATTTATCGTGTTGTACCGTTATCGTGTTCGTGTCAGAAAATCTCAACCCCAACCCAACTCATTAAACTTTCATGTCGTGTCATGTCATGATCTGTTTGTTAATAAGTTAACCCAACCTAACCAACGGTATAACCCGTTAAACACTTTATATAATTAAATAGTTTTGATATGATGCACTATTCGCTAAGTCAACTTATTAAACTGTCCTAAATACACTCTAGCATCGTAATAATTTATTTTAACCCATTTGATCAGATAATCAATTTAATATTACTATTGTTAAAACATACAATAAAATTTTTGAAATACTTAGTTACCACAAAATTTAGAATCTTCAAAATATTGTGGATAATGAAGCTTTCCAAACATAATATAAGTTAGGAAGTTGGCCTTGTTTGAATTGCTATTTTTTTTAATTTCTCTATTTTCTCTGCATAGTACTTCTACAAATTTTTCAATGACATTTTATCTCATATACAACGCATCTTTAAAAAATGCTATAGTAATTTTTTCCGAAAAACTCTCTAGAAAATACAATCCAATCAAATTTTTAGAAACTTATGAGTTTTTAAAACTTCTAATTGAAATCTTCAGGTCAAATTTGATTCTTGTTAGTTTTTACTAAATACTCATACTAGCCTTTATAATTGTTAATTATTGTCATAAAGGAAGTACTTTATAGGGTTAGTGTGTCAACCCATGGGGGTTTGACCTAATCGTACCAATTAGATTCATGTCACTAATAGATTCATCCAATAATGATCCACTAAAGTTTGGGTCATGCTAATACCTATTAATTTCGGGTCGTGTTTGAATCTCGTTATTATATTGTACCAATAATTGCCACCCTAACGCTTAGAGTGTCCTCTTAGACCAAAAAAAAAAAAAAAATCATTCGCTTGTGCCTCTGGGCCATACCCAAATTAAACATTCATTTGCATAATTATTATTAAGCCCCAAGCTATCACCAGTCAGTCGAATCCAGATTATACGGTAATAAAGTCTAACAAATTAAAAAACAAAAAATGCCCGAATTAGTCGATACCGTTGCAGTCCCAATAGGTATTAACACAATTTTCTGTAAACACTGCCGGCAGGATGTTTTGGAAGACATTTTAGAAAATTATTGATTGGCTAATAGGGTCATGTCAACCACATAATATGACATGCTACAGGCAATAATGACGCGACATATGTTGTTTTGCCAAGAATGAGAGAAATCAAGGTTGTATTTTAAGGCACGTTAAAAAAAAGTATTTTTAAGGCGTGACTTCAATATTTTTGAAAATTAAAAAAAAAAAAGAAAAATGTTTGTTGTACATAGTTCATGCATGTCATTCTCTTATTTTACGCTTCAAATTCTTTGTTTCCAAAACTATCTTTGTCACTATGTCTTATAACATCAATAACTACTGTGTATTCATGATATTAACTACTCATGTGAGATGATTTGAGAATAGAATACGTGGCAACTATAGATGTTACGGGACACGAGACAGAGAGAGTTTTGAAAACAAAGAATTTGGACTCCTTATTTAAGATAGTAGTTCGGCAAAATACACGTCTATAAATATGTAGGAACAAATTTCGGTTTTTTCTCCGTATGTGGAGAGAAAAGTTCATAAGCTAATTAATCTTCTCATCATTTTACCTCATTCAGTTTCTTCTCTCTCCATTTGAAACTCCCAATTGAAAGATACCTCAATTTTCTTATCTTTCTCTCCTAATCACTCCATTCAAGGAAGGCCAAGGAGGAGTGGTTTGGAGCCAATTCACGGTATCAAATTCAAACATTATCTTTCTTTTTTTTCTTTTCATCTTTTGGCTGATTAACATATTCAAATTCTCAATTACTCCTTCAGTCAACTTATACGTCCACCATTCTTCTTTCTTCTTCTTCTTTCCTTTGAGAGAGAATGCGTCTGATCTAAAAGATGAAGAATTAGTGTTCACATGCATAGCTCTTACGCAAAGAGACTCATCTTGTTATATGCATGTTCCATGAATGCATAGTTTCAGTGGAGCATTCAACTCGCAAAGCTTCCAAGCTAGTGAGCAAAATAAATGGGAATGAAGAAAAAGAATGGTGCCAAGAGATAACGCTACGTGAATATTCAACTTTCTTTCCAGTACACGTATTTATTGGCAGTTCCTTTTAACTTCTTAATAAGAACGTCTAAAAAGAATTATTCCTTTCACCACAGATCTTGCTCTTATTTCTGAAACATATTATTTGAGGAAAAAAGAAAAAGGCAATTCAAAGTGAGGAACCAAGTTTGACCCACAGAAATTGGATGAGAAAATATTTCAGAGCATTCTCGCAATTACGATTAAAACCTGTATTCCTCAACCGATTCCATGCATAAGGGAAAGTGGTCGGATACATCATTTTGGGTACACTTATAAGCTAAGTCTAAAATACTATAAATAATGTTAATTAGTAATAGTTTAACAAGTATAGGATTGGGATTCCAATAATTCTTTTTTCATTTAATCTGCTTAGCACTTTTTTTTTTTGGGTCCTTTTTTCATCAAAGTGGATCAATAATAGTTCCGTTCATTCTCATAATGATTTGAACTCATGATCCATCCCCATTGATTACAGATGAAGTGCTTTGCCAACTAAGCAACATGGAGATTATACAATTTGGTTAAGGCGCCATGTCATTTGTACAAAATATAACAATTTAAACCAACAATATAGTACCTTAGGGAAATTGCAAAACTTCTTTGGCAACTAGTTTTAAAACATGCCAAAAAAAAAAAAAAAACTATTGCTAATGCGCACTCTATGTGTGAGCAAATATTAAAATTATGATTATTTAAAAAAATAGTTTCCATGAAATTTGGTTTGTCACATTGAAATTTATTCTACAAAGACTATCTCTAATCTGATGATACTCTTTTTGTATGGTGTTTAGTTATTTGGTAATTAATTTTAGTCATTACTAATTGCTGGCATAATTTACATTTTAATATTTAAGTACTTAAACATAGGATAATTAACTCACAAAAGTACTCTTGAAACTATTAGTTATATGTGTGACAAAAAAAAAAAAAAGCAAATACGTAGTGGTTAGCGCACAAAAGCAAGTTCAAAAGATGATAAATGTATGTTAACGCCACAGAGTGTGCTTCCAAGTTATATATTTTCTGGAAATATTCATTGTACTTTCTAAAAATAATTGAATTAATGACAAAACCCTGTCCTCTGATTCAAAAAAAAAAAAAAAAAAAACAAAAGGACGCTCTGCACTCATACGTAAATGGCAACATCTTCCTCCCAAAGATTGGTGGGGAGCTGCAACCATCGAGCATTTTTTTTAACCAAATAAATAACCAACTGAACCAAATCTCAGTTTCACTTCCGCAGTCTGGGACGAAATTTATCGCTCCACCGTTTTATAAAATGAATACCTACTTTTTGTTAGTTGGATCAGATTCTTGATAGCGTGAACGAAAGAAATAATCTCCACTGTCCGGCCAGCACTTCAAGATAAACAATTACAATGTAGATATATATAGTACTTTACGAATTTTAGAGGTACAAATTATAGGACAAGATTAGAGATTTTTTATAAATTTCCTAGTCAATTTTAAAGTTCTTCAAGGTTGGATGGCTATTCTCCACCTTCACTTGAATGTGACTCCACCCGCGTGGAATTCATTAGCACGATACAGAAACCAACTTCCAAATGTTAAAAACAGTCTTTGGATTTTTGTATCGTTTTAGAAATTGAGAATCCATTTCATAGAGATTAGACAAAACAAAGAGACAATTTGCATATTTATATGTTGTACATACATATGTGTGAGTGTGTGGAAAGATACTTAGGTACAGCACAATAGAATTCATACTAGTTTCTTGGTCCTGATCATATGGGTTGATCTGATGGATAATACCTGATTGGTCATGTACCAGGACAAAGTTTGACAAAAAATAAAAATTGCACCAGGACAAAGGTAAAAGCTCCTGTCTTTTCTGCAAACTTTAAGCTTAATGAGAAAAATACATGAATATATTCTTTCTTTTTTTTTTTGACCCTAAAATACTTAAACAGATTCTTACATAAAGTGATATAAGAACTCTTGGAAAATCCTAATATTAGAATCCGCAAGTAAAATAGTTCTAGCGATATTTGACTAGACAGGGATGTATGTTTAGTGTGACCACACAAGCTGTGGGTTTTGCAATAAAATATGATAGTCTGATGTAAGGCATCGGCCGCAGGGTTGCACGCATCCATGGATTCTTCTTTCTGCTCGATCAGTCCTAGATTAATTACACCACCCAAATGACTAATAACTAATTCAAATACTAATATGCTCATTTCTTGCTTTCTGGAGCTGCGTTTGCAGGTGTCAATGATCGAAACGAGATGCATAAACAGATTGACTAATATATTGGGAAGAACAAAGACTGCCCAAATCTTTACCACTACCACTTAGTCCTGACAAATTAAAAGAACCCATATGTCTTAGTCCAAGCCCCACAGCCCATATCTATTTTATTATTCTATGCGGTTGAGATTTCAATTGCAGCAGCTCCCCACTCCAACCACTGAAGCTTACTTTAGCTTTAATCTTGTCTTCTGCATTAACACTCTACTATTTGGAGAAGGTGATCTTGTGAATTTTTTTTTTTTTTTCATGTTTTAAAGGACTCACACCCCTTTGTGGCGAATCAATTACAAGTGCTTGATGATCAAGGCAAAAGATGGCATCGTGGGGATAGGGGGTCGATGAAGAACATTAGTTAGGAGAAGAGGTAAATTACACCAGTGCCCCGGCAACCTTGCCCCACGGTACACTACTTCCAGCCCTTGAGCTGCAAAAAAAAAAAACAAAAAATCAAAAGTTAGGGGCACTGTGATTCTCCTGGCTTCACAGGTTGAACCGACTCGACAGCACCCAGCATCGGCAGCTGGTCGCTACCAAAGTGGACAAAGTTGGATTCTTGATCATTTGGTCATTTGGTAGAAATCTGATGGATTGGGAAGTTTGAACAGTAATACCATTTAATTTCATCCGAAACTAGGCCAAAGACAGCATTTCAACATTCCGCTTTATAAACCAAGAATTACGTAGTTAACAGAATCGAGTTCACTATTATCTTTTATGGGATGCTATTGATTGAAATCTTGAAAGAGTTACTCCCTCCCTTTTTTTTTAACTGACGTTTAAGGTTTTGCACACCAATTAAGAAAATTTTTTTATTGCTTAAATCTATACACTACTTTCCTTTTGTACCCTCATTAATTGTCCAACTCACCCATGTTTTCTCTCAATAGAGTATTAAATGGTGCTGTTTTATTAGGTCAAAAGTAATTAAGAACCCTGTATTGGAAATAAGAGATAAAAGGGTAAAATTGTGAAAAAATAATTAATGCTGTATGGGGCTTATAAAACGACAGATAAAAACACATTGGAGCAAAAACTTTAAACGTCAATTAAAAAAAAAGGGAGTGAGTACTTGCTAGGGTTGCTATTAATTGGCAACACAATACCAAACTAATAATGATCCTTGGCACTAAAATACTGTCTCGCTAGTGACACATTAGAAGCAAATGCATCGATAGTGGCAGCTAATGAGTTCACTTTTTCTTTTCCTCCCCTTGATATGTGTTATAGTTGCTCGCCAATTGTGCTAATGGAGGCCCACAAACCATGCTTTGATTGTAGTACGAGGTACTAGGTAGAGCATTAAGAAAATAAGCACTGCTGCCATACCGGGTGAAAGTACAACACCCGCTTAAAGTTGTTACTATTGACCAAGATCCTTGATTTTATATAGGGATAATTTTAGAAACCTCCCCTGAGGTTTTTGACTATTTCACTTGGCACCCTCAAAATTTAAAAAATCTCACTTGTCTCCCTTACTTTATGCTTTTGGTATCATTTACAACCCAATTTAAAATAAAATATTAAAAAATTTATTTTGGGAAAGTAAATGTAATCTCATTCCAAAATTACCCTTTATTGTCTTAGTTTTTATTGCGTAAGTATATTCATAACAAAATAAATGAAAGTTTATTTTGATTGAAAAAAATATAGTTTGTTTTCATATAGCAAGTGTTAATATTTGAATTCTACAAGTTATAAAGATAATATTTTCTTTATTCCAAAGTGTTTTGAGTTAATTTAAGAAGTTTTACAAATTATTTACATATTTTTGAATTTTTTACTTTTTGTCCAAATTGATGGCTTGAAAATTAAAAAGATATATAATATGCTAAAAATTGTATATAAATTTGTTTGTATTGTTTTAAATCAGGCAAAAAGGTATTTTCATGCTTATAAATTATTGTGAATCATTTCCAAGAGTATTATAAATTATTCATGATTTTGAGTAATTTAATGTTTCTTGTCCAAACCAATGACATAAAAACTACTAAAAAGTTTTTAATATTATTACCAGCTTCTAAATATTTATTAAGAAACTCCATCCATCTATTTAGAAAAATTAACGGATAAGTTTGGTGTATTATAGTAATTGAGAAATCATAAGAAAAGGGCAAACTTGGAATGAAATTATATTCTCTCACCCAAAATAAGTTTTTTAACATTATATTTTGAAATGGGTTTCAAATGATATAAAAAGTTTAAAATAAGGGAGTCAAGTGAGAATTTTGAAAGTTTGAGAGCGCCAGGTGACACTGTCAGAAACCTCAGAGGAGGTTTCTGAAATTATCCCTTATATATATTGCTGCCGATGGGATCTAGACTTATTTTTCTAAGGTTTAACTAGTTTTGAAGCCTGAACAGTACCATGCAATGATAACATTTTATATTGTTGGCTAGCTTTTAAAGGGTCTGTCCACAATTGACAGTCCCACATAGCTAGAGACAGGGAATAATTAGTCGTTCCCTTGTTACTCATTATAGCTTTTTTCATCAGCAGTCTGGCAACCGACTCTTGATGTAGTAGTATTAGTTAGTACTGCCAGTAAAATGAAATTTTCAACCAACGAATGTTGCAAGTTTGCACAACGTTCGTGAGAGGCCGAGTCTTGTGTACTAAAAAGATGTATGTAATACATGAGAGTTATACTTATATCACATCATGAAAGATTTCTAATATTAAAATACAGAGCACAATTAGCAGGAAGAGCGGATCTGTAAAGCAAACATGATCAGCTGACCACTAGCAATGAACATGATTATTCATTAAGCAATATAATTAAATAAATTATCTTTTTAACTTTGGTAACTGAAAGAATAAATAAAGTGCCATTTATTTTATGGAGAGAGAGTGCAAGAGAACCTCGTCTTCATTGCTGTTTCTGGCAACTACCCGCAGTATCCATTAATCAAATGATAATGCATGTGTATATTGGTCATCACTAATGTGGCTTGGCTGCATTTCCTTCACTTCCCACAAGAACAATGACATCTGTTGCTGGGAACAAAAATTCCAGGAACAAGGCTCCAAGGACTAAGGCTCCGTAAAAGGGGAGGGCTTTAGTGGCCAATGCAGCTGGAGGGAGAGAAATTCATCTCGCCAGATGTAAAGGTTAACTTGTCAGAACTAAGTTTGGTGCTTTGCTTTGCGGCCGATTTGACTTAGGTGAAGTTGCTTAACTGATTTGTATTCTATGTAGAGTTGTTAATCGAAACGAACTGTTCGAAAGCTCGAATGAGCTCGGTTCGATAAGGTTCGAGCTCAAAAAATACTCGACAAATAAACGATTAAGCTCGACTCGTTTCTTGGTCGAGTATCTCGATTAGGCTCGTTAGTGAGAGTATAATTGTCATTTCACATTAGATTTATTAATTTTTATCATTTCACAAAATATGAATTTTCAAACTCGAACTCGAGCTTGTGCGAGCTTGGCTCGTTTATGATTAATGAGTCGAACTCGAGCTCGAGTTCAAGCCCCTTATCCCCTTTATCGAAGTCGAGTTCGACCAAATTTCAAAACTCGTTAACTTAAATGAGCAAGTTCGACCTTGGCTTGATAGAGGCTCGAGTCGAGTTCGAAAATCCAAAACTCGACTCGATTTGGCTCGATTAACAGCACTAATTCTATGGTATCAATTTCAAATCCCTTTTACTTATTAACTCGCCTTTAAACAAGATGTAATGGATTGAAGAGTTCAGAATTGAGAGGATGGACTTTTTCCATATGTAAGCAAGTGCTGCAAATTTCAACTCCTCCCCCCCCCCGGGGGCAAAAAAAAAAAAAAAGGGCTTAGCAAAAAAATTCTAATTTTCATAATGACATATTTAAATTGCCTAATTGGCATCCTTTTTTCTCATCATGAAAAATACCTAATATTTCAACAAGAGAAATGCTAATTAGAACGTTGTGGGGTGCTCCCTCTACCGTTTCGTGAGCAAATTTCAGAAAATTGCTGTTTACCCAAAAATTAGAGTCCTTTATAGTGTGGGAGTGGGAGTAATGAATTGAGTAATACAAGAAAAGAGAATATAAGTGTGAGATCCCAAAAGGTCCCGGTTCGAGACCTAAAAAAAAAAAAGGACCCTCACGGTATTGTTGATTCCTTCCGGGGAACGGAGAATGCAAGTGCTTTTAAGTTTTGATTATTGGGCTTACAAAAGGCCCGCTCCAACCTTTCATAAGTTATTGGGTTAGGCCCACCCAAACTTTCATAAATTTTTGGGTTCGATCTCTTTAGCACACCCAAAGCCCAACAATTCCCAGATCCAGCATGCTAAGGGTACCCAAACACCGTTTGTATTAATTGGGTTTGCCCACAACTCGAAAGTTGACGCTAAAAATTTTTTCAATCTATGAATAAATAAAACATATGTTTTTGAAAGTAAAAGAAATGCATGATGAAATTGTAAACAAAAATAAAGAATAACCAGAGAATACTTGCATTCAGTTGAGCCTTAAGTTACTGGTAGTAATAGTTTTGATTTAACATCATGATAAAATCTTTACAAAGATAATGCATTTTAGAGGGAGTGAATTCTTGATTCTGAAGTCAGTTTTCAGATTACAAATTTCTTGATCTGGATGTAGTTCTATCCATCTCCTTTCCAAGAGATTTTAACTTTCGAAATGTGCTTCTATTCTGTATTTGAAGAAATGTGATGGCAAGGAAAGTATTCAACATTTTCTAAGACATTTGCTTCCTCTTACCAGGTAGGTATATGATGGCAGAAATGTACTCAACTTCTTTGAACTTAAATGCAATCCTTGCAGTTTAAAAAGAACCAACCAACGCCATTTTTTCTTGTCTTTCTGAATAAAAGTTGAAACTACAAATTAGAAATATCAGATGATTCACAGTCATTTTCTACGATAGTGTTGAAACTCAGCTAGTTTAACTTATGTATCATGTAAAATGGGATACTAAGTCACCTATATTTTGCTATCACATTACCAAGTGTATCTTAAATAAATGGAGAAAAAGGGACATAAGTTGGAGCCTAAAAGTTAGTTTAAACACAATCATGAAATACAATACGAAGGACATTTATTTTCCCATCCAACACATCAGATTTGTAGACCCCAAAAAAAAAAAAATCGCAAGTTTTTCTGATTGAACTTCAATGACATGCATTATGGGCAATTAATACGAAAGAAAACGTAATAGGCATATTTGACTGTTTTATTTGCATGGTTTGTTTGTTCGAAGGCGCAATTCGAACATGCCGAACTATGGCGGTGAATTTATACAGGCATTCACTCATTTACAAAGGGCGAAAGTGGTGGTGAGTCTCTCTCTCTCTCTCTCTTTTCTTTTTCTTTTGAGTGAATCAATCAAGATTAGGAACTTCCATAAAGCAGTTAAAAAGCTACTAAAATTCAAGTAATTAGCACAACCCATTAGCGTCAGCGATCGTCAAGGGATTTGAAAATAAACAAAATGAAAGGCCCAAGGGCCAAAGTCGTGGTGAGTCTTTGTTTATGACCAAATTAGCAGCTACCGAAGCAGATAAGATCCTAGTAGACTAGAAAGAAAAAGAACCGTTTGTTTCAAAATCCATGATCACTATTACACAATAGGTGTCACAGGGGATCAATAATAATGAATTTTTGATAAAAGCCCATAATGTGTTTGTTAATGTAGAATTAATTTTATAAATTTATTATTTTCTCTTTTTCATTATTTATTTTTTTTATTCTCTAAAGAGTGGTGTAGGAGAGATTGTTTTTTCTTCATTTGTTAAAACTAGCAGAACAATATGGTTTTTTGTTTTTTTATTTTTACATTTAAGAAGAATAACATGAATAATTAAGATAAATTTCTAATAAGAGGAGGTTAATTAGAAAATCCATAAGGGTCATTTATTTCCATTGACTTGTTCCCCTTGATCCCAAACAAACATCATTTATCGATTTATTAAATTTAAAACCGATTATAGGTGTTAAAACCCATTTACCAAACATCCCAATATTTATTATCAACTCAGCTGGAGGATATCGACAGCTTATCAAGCTCCTATGTGATCATTTTATTCGTTATCTGATGAATAGTAGTAGAATGATCAGCAATTATGCCTTTGGCATATTTTATGATGAGGAATGGTTGAATCCTCAATACACTTTTACAGTGCTAAAGTTTACTAATATCAGTACAATATCCTACCGTTTCTAAAGCGGAAAAAAAAAAAAAACTGGTGGGCCTTTGTCATGTGCCAATGAATTAGCTCGGTTTGCCGTAAATAATACGTCAAATTTTCTTCATTTGGAAGGAGAGGATTCTGAATATGAAATTGTTGGGGCTGGTTTTAGGCAATATATATGTTTAATTTGGTTCTCGAAAGGGACCAAAAAAAAAAAAAGGACAATTAAGAGGCTCCTGTGAACATAGTTTTACTATATCAAACGTGTTAATCACCTTGGTTCAATTTAATAATAACCAAGCAAGGGGGAAAAGAAAGAGGAACAGAAACAAAACTATGTCAAGATGATTGATTGCACTTTGTTCAAGGATCTCAGAGTTCTGCTGGTAATCAGCACACACATGCAAGCATGTGCACAGTGCACCCTTCTTCCACGACTGTTCTGCTGATCATGTGGTTCAGCCAATTTTCAACTCTGCATTCAAGATTAGTTCTCTACTATCTTGTTTGATTAAATTATCCATTAGAGGATCATCCACCAAAAACAAGAGTGAAGAGTTGAACCCAAAATAAAATAAAAAAAAAAGGACAAAAGAAAGAACATTTCATTGAAATGAATTTGTGGGAGAGAAGAGGGGAAGGCCAATGCCAAATAGTTTTCTTGGGGCTGTTGTGTCCGGGGATCCATTAGCCACAGACAAACGAGGGAAAGACATTCCCCGTCATTCCATTTCATGTTCTCTCCCCTCCAATCACTTGGGGCCCCAACAGAAGACCTTTTCCCGACAACACAACCTCACATTGATCAAACCTTAAGACATTTCTTGTGCTAATGTGTCAAAGAACATCCTAATCATTCTTTTCAATAAAAGAGAATAAAGTGACAAACTTTTGGAAAATTTACATGCCCTAGAGAAACAATAGTATTGAACAAGCAGGTTTGAGTTGAGTTGTCTGCTGTAAAAGATGCATATGGTTTTTCTTCTAAAATGTGGGAACTACACATCCCAAACAGTGTTTAAAAAAAATGTACATTGCATACAACAAGAAACGCTAATTTAATATATCCCAAAACTGCAAAAACAGGGAAATCAAAAAGAATGTAACAAAAATCCCTATCCTTTTCCCTTCTTAGGGAAAATAGTTATGGCAGGAAACATAGAAACAGGAAAATCTAATATCTATACTTGGATTCTAATGAAAATTTTAAAAGGTGACTTCACATATATTTATCAGGCATTTCAGCATTTACTTGCTGTAATTTATACAGACTTTCAGTATCCTAGATCAGGTTGTGTGAAGATGAAAGAGATTTATAACCTAGTGACGTCATGGCAACTGTTAATTGGACGTCTCAATGTTGACAGAATATCTGAGAACTGAGGACGCTTTTCTGGGCAGTTATTCCAGCACTTCATCATCAGAGCCCTAAGTATTTGGGGGCAGTCCTTTGGGATATCAGGTCTAAGCCCACATGCAGCTATTCCAACAGCGGCTTGCACTGGTGAATAAGCAGAATAGGCGATCTCACCGGTAACCATTTCCCATAATACCATCCCAAAGCTATACACGTTACTCATTGATGTCTCAGTTACACCTTCTGGATCACCTGAAATAATCTGTGAGGTCGAATTGCAAATTAATTAACATCATCATCATGACTTCCATTGTAATATTAACAAGAAATGAGTGCAAGTAGTGTTCCATTCTCTTCTTGGTTTTTTCTTTCTTTAGGTCCCCATTCAATTTTGTTTGGGAAATTTCATGTCAAGAACGATACCTTTAGAAAAGCTCACTTTTAGACTCAATTAGTCAGATGATCTCATGGGATCTAAAGCCCAAGCTGTTGAGTAGGAAGCTATGTTTAATTCAGCAGTTAATACATGTAGGCAGGAAATTGATTCAAAAATGTTTTTCTGGAAACTCTTAGCTTGCCAAAGATTGGAAGAAGAGTTTATCCCCAACAAACCAATCACTTTCTTCTTTCCCAGGCCCAAGGACAACGAAAAGTTAACAAGCATCAGGAAACAAATTCTACTTTGTAAACATTTTGTTCAAGGATATGAACTGCAGGTTCATGAAATTTAGTTGTATCTTTTATTTCAGTTTTAGGAGTGGATGTCAAAGGCATAGAATCAAAAGTCTCAGGGTCCAAAGTAGGTGCCAGCATGTTAGGATGGGATATAATAAACATTAGGGGAGATTATTGCCCAACACCCCAGCCTCCACTGACGATGAGAGAGAGAAACAGTAAAGCTAGATTAAAGCTACTTTACTTCTGCTTAGCTAAAGTCTTAAAGGCAAACAAACTCTTAAAGTGGAAAGCTAAATTATCATGAAAACATGTTACGCATGCACAAAACAATAATGAAGGGATAATTGACATAAAGTTCTCATTAAGTAGACAGAACCTCAAAAGCCTAACATACACTGAATGTAACTAATATTCTTGCAAAAACACCACTTGAGAACAAAAAGTTGCCATGGTAGAAATCCTTCCTTCTTCATGTGAAACATGAAGAATTTTGGTTGCTGCAAGTTTTGCGAGGTCATATTCTGCTTTAGGTACTATGAAGGGCAAGATTTTCTGCAAAGAAAGCATTCTTTATTTTATGGGCTAGTTTGTGCTTTGACTAATAAATTAACTTTTTCAAAGGGTCAATCAAATAACGCAGCTAAATATCACTAAATTAGAGAAGATCTGCCAGCACCACTAAGTCACAGTTCGGCATAGGATTAAAAGGAAAAATTTGGTCCTCATCCTTGCTTGAAACTACTTGTCTGGTTTAGAATTTTGGCATTACAGGACTTGAACCAGAAAAAGAATATCTAATCAAACCATCAAATAAGTTGCGGGCCTTTTGGGGATACCCAATAACCAAGGGAATTCTCTTGCTTCAGGAGAATAAATAATGAAAAGTATGTCCAGTATACTGTGGGTTAGAAGGGTCTACACGTATGCTTAAAGTCCTTTGTGGTAACCAGGAAAACATTATTTCACTTCTTCATATTTATGTTTTCTGATTTACCATTTCTCTTATAACACAACACTTGGACAATCTCGATTTTAGGATAATTTCCATCTTCCAAAAATTTCTCAAGAACCGTTACTAAATTGACAACAACATGAATCACAATTAAAGTGTCTATTTATATGCATGTGTGGGAAAAAAGAAAAATAGGGGGAAAAAAAGTTAATAGCATACAAACCTCAGGAGCTAGCCACCTGTAACCATCAGTTTCATACTCCATAGCCTCACCAGTACTTTTGCAAGCAGCCACTATTCCCATATCCCCCAAACAAGAATTTCCATGTTTGTCTAACAAAATCCGCTGGGTATTCAGGTCCCTATATGCTACACCATGATCATTCATGAACTTGATTCCCTCTGCTACATCAGCAGCGATCCTCATAATTTCTCTAGTATGAAGCTTCTTGTTCTTTGACATCAAATCCTGAACTGATCCGCCTTCCATCAACTTAGTCACAACACATAAGCCATGATTTTCATCAATACAAACACCATAAAAATGTAAAATGTTCTTGTGCCCACAGGTCATTAACTCCAATAAATCCTCTCGAAGCTCGAAGTCATATGCACTACCCTTATCACATCCCTTGAGCATCTCAATCCCAACTCTTTTGCCCTTATGAACCCCCTTAAATGTAGTGGCCCCAATCTGATCAATAAACTCAAGATTATCAGCACTTAGTAACCACTTCCTGATCTCGTTGCCTCCTGATTGCACCGTCTGCCATTCATCAACTGAAACTACAATGGAAGTGGTTGGTAAAGGCACTCGTAACTGAACCTTAGGACAGCCATTCTCAATCCCATTTCTAAAACTCTGCTCCACACAATCTTCATCTGTCTCTCCAAACTCTCTACCCCTTGCATTCTCCTCCTGACAGCCACAAAGCCCAAAGGACAGCTTCATGGAGGTACTTTTTGGCTTCTTCATAGCTGCTTTAAGTGCACTTTCAATCTGGGTTTTGAACACTTTCTCTTGCCCAGACTGAACCAAGAGCATGACAATTCCCAATGTGAATCCCTTCCTCTCAAAGATCTGAACTTTCTTGCAACAAATGGAAGCACTATCAAGAGCACCCGACATTGCTGGCCATGAAAGTGAAGAGTTACAAGCAAATGTCAGCCTGACTACTGACCCATTAGCCTCATCATCAGACATCTCTTGTGTCAATAAAGCTGGCTGGTCCTCCGCTATTGATTGCTCTACCAATTTCATATGCAGAAACACATCCTTCATTTCAAATCCAGCTTGTGCATAGCTATTAAAATTGCAAAAGAAACATAATTGTCAAAACAAAAGAAATGTAAACATAGGAGCAGGATATTTAACTTTAGGTTCTGAACCTGTCTGGTAGAGAATCATAATGCTTGCGAATGTTGGAAACAAGCTTTTCAGGGAGTTGACTGCCAGGATAAAGCTGAGTTAAGCTCCGTACAACAGTGGCCCAAACGTGTTTTCGGCCATTTTCACCACGACTAATCTGTGTGGATGAGGGCAGATCACGGACCAAGTCAAGGTTAAGGGAGTTCTTGAAAGAGGCAATAGCCTCAGACACATTGCGGCTCAGCCTCTGCAGTCGCTTCTGCATTGTGGAAGAGTCTCTAAAAGCTCCTCCACCGGAGGTTGCAGGATTCGAGTTTCCTGGAGGAGCTTCGGATCTGTCATGGGTTCTCATCAAAACTTGCTCCACCATGTCCTCGTCTGCACTAGCTCGACTAGTCCAGCATTCTAAAGCTGCAGCCATGGCTTTTATACAAGCTACCGGATCAGGGATCAGTCAGTCCAACCAGTAGAACTGGAACTAAAAGCCTGATGGCATCAGTATCACGCCGTAAGCATACACATACAAGAATTTAAAAGAAAAACCTTAGAACACACACAGAAAAATATATTCTTTCAGTAAAAAAAAAACAAAATTAAATGGACATTTGGAAATACTTTTTCTCTCTCTTCCTTTCACACTCTGTGCAAATTAGCCCCCTAAAAATGATGAGCAGAAGAATATTAAAAACAAAATCACATCCTGTTCTACTTGCAAACCAACATAAATTTTAAATTTTAAAGGTAACAGCACCTACTTGTGTATCTCAAATCTAATCAAGTTTAAGAATGAGTTATTCAATAGTTGCATCAAATCAATTTGAGACATAAAAAATAAGATACATTCTTCAAGAATAATCCAAAAGTTTTGAGAGATACAAAATAAGCAAAACTTAGAAATCAGAAATCAAGCTCACTCACATTTACTCACTTTTCTTGAAGACATAAAGCAAAAAGGGTGTCCCACAAGTACCTAAAACCCATGCCTTCTTCCTAATTTTCTTCAAGGCAAGCAATGGAAATATATTCTCAGAAAGCTTCCAGCACTATAAACGTGATTCAGAAAACTTCCCAAAAAGAAAACGCCAGTAGCAAACAGATATAGCAGGTAGAAGAAAAACATGGGGATGGGGGTGATGGACTGCTGGGCTAGAGACTGTAATACCTTCCTCCTGCATGTGCTTTTTTAGTGAATTCACTGAAGCTTGAAAAAATTGACAATCCAGTGGGCTTTAGTCATTAAGGTAGCTCCTGGGATCCTTTACTCCGGCATCTAATGGGCAGAGAATGGGGAGAGGTGGAGGTGGTTGAGCGTTGATTGAATGTGGGCTTGTGGGTGTACGGAATGAGATTTGAAGGAGAGTTGGGACTTAAAGGGATCCGTGTGGCAAAGTTCCCGTTTTCCCTAGGGGAGACTTAACAGTGGCCCAAAAATGAAAAAAGAGAAGAAGAGAGGGAAAAAGGTTTGGGAAATTTGCCATTTTGGTCCAAAATATTTTCACTAAAATCGAGTTCATTTCTAATGAATTATTCTAATCAATTTAGTTCTTGAACAAGTTTTTTATTTTCAATATAGAACTTTTGACCAAATTTTACTCAATTCACGTGGGTTTATTGGGGTATAATCGTCATACAAATAAATATCATTCAAATTGCTTAACGTCTAAAATAAAGGAACGAAACTAAATTGAACATTAAGTAATTTTCGACATTAAGTGATTTTAATAATCTTTCTAATTTATTTTGCCTATTAATTGTAAAAGGTTAGAATAGTGTGATGGTTATTCCCCTATAGGTCCACGCGGATTAAGTAAAATTCGATCAAATGTCCTACATTAGAAATAAAAACTTTGTTTGAGAACTAAATTGGTTAAAATAATTAATTAGAAACGAAATCGATTTTAGTAAAAGTATTTAGGGATCAAAATGACGAATTTCTGAAAAGGTTGAAAAGAAAAAAGGATTTGAGGGCACTTAACAACGCCGTTCTCAGTCCAAAAGAAACAAAACATGAAATTTTTTTTTATCTTTTTTTTTTGGGTTTAATTACATGTTCTGGGAATTTCCAAGTGACGTGCATGTCCTAATTATTCAGAGAGGCTCTTCATCGGCCGGTTTTAAGAGGATTCTAAATTTGGGTTTGCGATGATGTTTTGGTCTTCAAAGTTCAAACTACAGAATGTACAATATATGCATTTTGTGTTGTAGTCATGAGCATGTCTTGGATTGTGGTGAAAATTGAAATTGAAGTTACTTGTACGAATTCTTGAGGTCATCTTGATAATGTTCTGAGCTCAATCTTCCAAAGAAATGGCGTTTGTTCAAAATTGTGGGACTATTATCATTTTGAATCCAGTGGAATCAAGAATGAACTCGCAATAGAACAATCAAGGAAAATGGAGATTACTCATTTCCACAAATGCCAAATGAATAACAAAAAATGTTAAAAGTTGAAATTGGATTCTTTTATTTTATTTAGTTTTTGGCTTCTCTTAGTGAAGGCCACGTGTTTCTTGTAGAAGAAGGTTACAAGCTTGCATATATTGAAACTCGTATGTCTGCTAACTGTTTTTTTTTTTTAGTGGGTAAATGTGAAATCTATAAACTACATTTTGCCATAGCCATAATGTTACATAACTTTTCTACTTTTTTTCCTTTTTGTGTGTGTGTGTGTGTGTGTGTGTTTTTGGTTGTGGGGTTGGGGGTGGGGGGGCAGTGATTACATTAATTAATCCCATCTCTTTCAACTTTAGGAAGATTAATGCCCATTGTCCACTAGTCCCTGAATTCATGCGCAATGGCTGCTTAGACTCCCATCATTTCAAAAGGAGAAAAGCTTGCTAACTTGGAATATTAGGCTGCGGTATTAATCAAGACTTAGCCTCAACATTGCTTTATTTACATGGAAGGGAACAACGAGTGGTGCATGTATTATAGAGAGAGCCAAAGTCTGGTAATGTTTTGCTAGATTCCTGTTTCAGAGCTAAACTTGAGGACTCTGGCTTTGACGAGTCTTGTTAGCCATGAAAAGAAATCCCAAACAACAGTTTAGGCTACATGGTTCCTGAATATGCCATCACAGGCAAGGCTGGTAAAGAGACTGATAATTCAGAGGTTTGGAGTTGTAGCAGTGGAAAGAGCTTGGAGAAAAGAATAAAGTAACAAAAATTAAGGGATAATTTCAAAAACCTCCCCTGAGGTTTCTCATAATATCACTTAGCTCCCTTGAGGTTTTTAAAATCTCACTTACCTCCCTGTTAACTTAATAAGATTAAATATTTCTATCAAAAGTCAGAAATTGACAACATTACCGACAACATTACCATTGATCCTGATAACTATTTAACTAAAATAAAAACCAAAAATAAAATTTTCAAACCAAAAAATGTATATTAAAAAGAATTGTTATCTAATAATGGTCCATATTTTTCTATATCGAAATCATGTTAGGATAACAAAGAACATGGATAAATTAAAGGGATAATTTCAGAAACCTCCTTTAAAGTTTCTGACAATTTCACTCAGCTCCCCTAAACTTTACAAAATTACACATACCTCCCCTAAAGTTAAGATTTTATAATAAAGTTAGTCCAAATCAAAAAAATAATATTAGAAAAATACTTTGAGAAGAGAGATGAAACTTTTATTCCATAAATACCCTTTATACTTGTGCAAAAGTTATATTGTAACATAATGAAAAATATATTAATAAAAGTGAGGAAAAATAAGTGCAAATAGTAAAGAACCAAGAAATAAGTAGCAACTAATTTTTTCAATAAAACTAGATGAATAAATAGTATTGAATTATAATGGCTTTTTTTTTTAGATTTTTTACCATTTTACATATAAAGATAACCAAAAACATTAATTTGTCATTTTCACTTGAAGCAATAAAATTTAAGGTGGGAAAACAGTGGTTAGGGTATTTAAGGGGAGATGTCTAAAATTATCCCTATTGAAAACTAATATAGGTAATTAAGTAGTTAGGACACTAATTAATTGTCAGTCATTAATTAATGAAAATACTTGTTGATGATTTTTTTAATGATGAACAATTATTTGCAATTACAAAATGGTACTAATTGATATATCAAATATTTGTTCGCTCTTAGAAATTGATACAGTAAATAGCAATTTGTTTGAATTTTTGTCTAAAAATATTACCAAATATTTTTCTTACGATTATACTCGCAATATTTGTTATTGATGTTAAAGGATATTCGTGAATTTCATAATTTTGCCTAATATCATGACAAGGTCATAGTTTTTGCACCTATATTTCACATTCAACTTGCGAAATCAACACAAAATCACTATTTTGCTACCTTAAATTTTGTGGTTTCAAGTGAAAATAAAATTCATCTTAATGCTTTTTATTGCCTTTATATGTAAAATGACAAAGATCTAAAAAAAATCCATTGCTAATTTAGTGCACTAGTCATTGATCTAAATTTATTACAAAAAGTCAATTGCTACTTATTTTTGTTTCTTTACTATCTGCATCCACCTTCACTATTTTATTAATTCATTCATTTACAATATAAATTTTACACAAGCATAAAGGGCATTTGTAGAATAAAGTTTCATCTCTCTCCTCAAAGTATTCTTTTAATATTACTTTTTTTATTTGGACTAATTTTATTACAAAATACTAACCTCAGGAAAGATTTGTGTAATTTTGTAAATTTCAGGGGAGGTGAGTGAAATTGTCAAAAACCTCAAGGGAAGTTTCTGAAATTATCCCTAAATTAAATCTAGTCAAAATCAACCACTTAGGAGGATTTTATTGACTAACTAACATCTTAAAAAATTTTATAGATAGTTATAATTAAGGAATTTAAATTTTTTTTTGGAAAATATATTTTAATGTTGTAGTTTAAGTTGCATTGATAACTATAATAATCTCTTTATTTATATAAACTTTTCATGGTATAATTTTTTCAAGGTATAAATTTTGCTTTTGTTTCAATACAACTAAAATATAGTTTAAGTCAAGAAATTTACACCTTATAAAAATTTAGTCTTGATTTATTTTTTATTGTTGTTGTAAACTTCATAAGTAGGATAATACAAGGGTAGTATTGGAACAAAAGTTTTATTTTTATTGCATTTATTTCAAAGGGATTACAATGTTACAAGAAATGTCAATCCAAGAGTGGTAAGTGAGATTTTAAAAATCTCAGGGGAGCTCAGTGATATTACTGGAAATCTCAAGGGAGGTTTCTGAAATTATCCCAAAAATTAATCCAGGGGCTGGAGAAGATCAAGAAAACCGAAAACGTGGTCGAACGTATGGAATGGCATAGCTTCTTGAATCTGCCGCGCCAGGAACTCCATCTAGAATTCATTCGGGCCTTGGCGTCTTCGTGTGACATCAATATTTTCCTATGGCTATGGCCAAATCATCTGGGAAACAGTAGAGTGATGGATCAGCATAAGAGTTGCAGAAGGAGATGAAGTAATTGGTTGGACTAGGACCCTCCACGTTGATGAAGAAAAAGAAATGTTGGTTTTGGAACTCTGTTACGGCCATAGCATTGACCTTGATCACTAGTAGCAATACAAGAACCTTCGCATAGATTTAGAAGTTAGCCATTTAGCATTTGAACAATGCAAAGGTTATCAACTTCGTGAAAGAATAGTTATCTTGTTGAGAAGTATTGGAGGACTACTTCAACACATGAAGTATATGATCTATAAAACTGTTTGTCAGGCATATATTTACAGTTCAATAAAAATTGCTTGGACAGCTCTGGGGGTTGCTCTGTCTGATTAAACTGTGGAGTGGGTTTGGGACCTCTATGGAAGGGGAAAGTTATTTGAAGAGGCAGATCCAAAAGAAAGCAGAGATTTCGATGAACAAGAAACGGAAAGATTGACGGTTGCTGCACTCTGGTGTGCTCATCCTGACAGCAACTTGAGGCCTTCAATTAGGCAAGCTAACCATGTACTAAATTTTGAAGCTGAATTGCCAGTTCCAACATTTCTTGCTCCAACCATCAAGAATATATTCACCGAACAGGGCCGGCAGCAATCATCTTCGAGCTACAGTTTTAATACTAATTGCTCAAATTTCACTTCATCCTCTGCAACTTCTTCACCGTTAGCATCACTTTTACGTACAAACTAAGCACTGTGTTCAATTTTCTCTTTTTAATGTTAAGTCCCATTGGATTTGACAGCCATAAAAGTATGAACTGATGCAAACTTATGCATGCAGTAGCACAAAGATGATTACTATGAGAAAGGGATAGATTGCCCAATGACCAAAGGATCAATAATAGAGAGTTCATAATGCTGTTTCAAATTATGGTTATGTTCATACAGTGTCGTTTACTTGCGGTTTTGCTGCGTTTAATTGCTACTGAATTATTAACCGGCAATTAAAAAAGAAAAAGAAAAAGAAAAAGAAAAAGAAAAAGAAAGAAAGAAACTGCTTTCATTTAAAGGCGTGATGTTTGAATGTCCAAGACGTGGAGCCAAAACAACGCTTTCTCTTTTTGGAATCTGGTTTCTTGGCAACTCAGCCACTGCGTAACCGCTCGTGTAGTTTGTTACGACTGGAGTATAAATTAGCCATTAGAGTGCCATTCCATTTTCATGTCCTCCTCCTTCAAAATGCTTCTCATTTTGCAGCTCTGGAATCTACTTGTGGGCGGAGCTTTTCTCTAGAATTTTCACTGCAAATTCTCTCTCCTCTTCCCTTTTATCGACTAATAATGAAGTACTCCTCATTTGTTCTATATTCCTGAATTCTTCTGCCGTTAAAGAAAGAATTATCTGCTTCCCAAGTTTGTATAGTTTTGTGCTCACCAGTTGTTTGATCTTTTGTCTCTAAGAATCTGCATTTGCGCTAGTACTACAACTACATTGCTGCAAGGTCATGGATGCTGAGGAAAGTCAGGTAGTTGCTGTCAAACTTGGTTGGTCCAACTACACGACTTGGGCTTATTCGATGAAACGTTTTCTCATTAGCAAGGAGGCTTGGAAATATGTTGATGGAACTCTTGAGACACCGGTTGAAGGGACTGAAAATTATGCGGAGCTTTTATCTGAATGGGATACGGTCAATGCTAAAATACTCACCTGGATTAACGACTCTGTGGAACCGTCAATCGGAAAGCATTTACAGAAATTCAGTTTGGCCAAGGAAGTGTGGGATCGTTTAGCAAGAGAGTTCACTAAAGTCAATATTGGTCGGAAGTACAAGTTGGAGAAGTGCTTGCGAGGATTAGTTCAGGGCAACAGAAGCGTTCAAGAATTTTACTCTCTGATGACAAGCATATGGGATGAGTTGGCCATGATGGAGCCACCAGAATTAACAAGTTTGGACTATTATGTAAAGTTCCGGGAAGAGCAACGCTTGGTCCAGTTCCTTGTGGCTTTGAGACCAGAATTTGAGCCTTTAACAAAACGGATATTGCTTAGGTCACCACTTCCAAGTGTGGCTGACACTGTAAATGAGCTCATTGCTGAAGAACCTAGATTACCAGTAGGCACTCGTGTTAAGCCTTGTCTCATTCCGAATCAATTTCTTCCTGATGAGATGATACGGGAAATCCTAACATGGCTTCCAACCAAGTCACTGATGCGATGTAAGTGCGTTTCCAGGCGATGGCGTTCAATTATTAGGGATCCGTCCTTTGCCAGGGAACACCGTGGTGGATTCCGAGGTCTCCTTATTTCTGAGCCCATCTACTGGACAAAAGATTCGAGAAGAGCTTTCTATTATCTAAGCCTGTTTGATGGCCCCGTTAAGTACCTTTCTCATCACCTAACCTTGAATCTCGGTGTGCAGAGAATGGGCTGCACTAACACTGTCAACGGCCTTCTATGTTTTTACTACAGCAACTATTCGTGCTTGTACAACATTGCCACCAGGGAATGTAGAGGACTCCCTCTTTCAAGACATGAAGCCAGTTCTTGTAGTTACCATCTTGGTTTTGATCCCACTAGTAAATTGTACAAGTTACTCAAGATTTGTCCAGTATACAAGGACTATGATGATAATATTCCATATCCTGAGGACAGTTCCGAGTTTGTGCATAATCTAGACTCTGAGATTCTAACCCTCGGCAATGACTCATCATGGAGGAACATTAAGCCTGCACCTGGGGAAATCAGATCACGTAGCATATGCCTCAATGGACTTCTATACTGGATGGATCCAGATAGCTGGGACTCTGGGTATCCGGATAACCATGTCATTGCTTTTCAACTTGGTCATGAGGAGTTTCAGATTATTCCCGTGCCTAATCCTGGGTCTTGGTATCTACTGCAGTTTGGACCTGGTCTAGCTCTAGCTAGACTGGAATCTCATTATGAGTCAATGGTATTTACTGCAGTGATTAGTCATTATGGCAATGGTCAAGAGTCAGGGGTGTGGACTGAGCATAAATTTGACTTTCCAACGTCAAGTAAGTATCATTTTATGCCAGTCGGTATACTCCCTGATGGAAAGGTGGTGTTGTTTGACGAAAATATGGACATCCATTGTCCCTCCAAATTTTATATATATGATCCAACCAAGATGAGTGCTGAAAAGACTATTATTTGCAAATCCCCTTCATCCTCAGAGTTGAAGGAGGAAGGTATTTGTGGGTACAAGTCCTATTATGAGGAGAACATCATCCCATTAAGCTGTTTGATTGCAAGACCCTGAATCATATCGGAGCTTTTTGTCTCATTGTTGGGAGAGGCAAAATTCTAAGGTTGATTGTGTTCAATTAACAAGGGCTTAGATTGTTGTGGATTTTGCTGTTTGAAGTTTATCATTGCTGAGCTTTATGTTGAACCTTTGTCCAGCAAGTTGGCGATCATCAGTCTTGAAATAGGGATACTGTACAATGAGGAGAAAATTATCCCATTAAGCGTTTGATGTTGAGAGGCTGAAAACTATCACTAGCTCTAAAGAACAATGATTTGGATTCTCATTACTTTCGTTATTAGAACTAATCGACTTTTCCTTGAAAGCTTCTGTGTTTAAGATGCTGTGTGCGAATGATTCTTCCAACAATGCACATTGACGCAATCCGCCGTCGATTCTGGCTATAGATGTGTCAAATGGCAGAACATTTGATATACAACAAGGAAGACAGCTGGCAGTAGTCGCTAGTAACAAAGTAGTACAAATTTTTTGAAAAGATGTCGTTGTCTGGTTCAAATAATAAAGACTATTATGGCGGAGTTGTGATGAAAATCCATGAAACACAGCAAATTTTAAAACTCAGAATTGGTTTTGTTTGGAATTTGGACTGTTAGGTGTTACTTTATAGATTAGAGAAAAGATAAGATTATCAACATGCATGATAATGTAACCTAAAATCTGATATTTGTCAAATTAAGATCGTGCGAAGTCAACGTGACTAATTCAATCAGCTTATGGGAACATGTTACTGCCTACTGGATGTGGGAAAAGCCCACTTTTAACAAAGATCGCGAGCATCCGCTGTAACTGAGCAAGAAAACTTGGTGATGTTATGGGAATACTGATTTTGATTATCTTAAGAATGCAAAGCAAAATGGACGAGAACAGAGACAGCCCGAAGCTAAAGCATTTTAGTTCAACTACCAGACGGATGTAAAGAATGACTAATAAAAGATGCTAATATGCAAATCAACATGAAAATAAAGTCCCCTAAAGGGCTGTTACTGCAGTGGCAGCGACGCCACATGGTGGTATTTGCCCTTCACCCTCAGTCCTAAGCAAGAAGGTATATTTGGATCACACAATCTGTTTGATTAATGCAAGCCCCTGAATCGTATTGGGATTTTTGTGTATCGTTGGAAAAGGTTAAATTCCAAGGATGACTTGCTTTTTTGCTGTACTCAACAAAGGTTTAGATTCTTGTAGATTTTGCTGTTCGAAGTGTTTGCGATTGGCAAGATTTAAGCTGAAACTAAAGGGTGTGTTCGGCAAAAAGTTTTTTACTCAATTTGTATAAAATTTGTTTTTTTCCAATTTTAATTACAGGAACCCTCAGAAAACTTCCAAAGTTTTTAACATACAAAAAAAAAAAAAAAAAAAACTTTTTTCCTTCATTCCTTTCCTCACAAAAAATATGCATCAAAAAAAAATTTTTTCCTTCCTTCCTTTTCACCTCCCAAACCAGCTATTAGTACCACACTTCATGCATCAAAGACTGATCATCATCTTTGGATGCCTGACTTTTCTTTTTTTTTTCCCTCCTCCCTCTCCCTCCCCTTCTCTCCCCATCCCCTCTCTGCCTTCCCCACCTCCCTCTCTCCCCACAGCCTCCTGACCCAGATTTGGTCCCGGGAAGGTGGAGGATGGGTGGGGAAGGGGGAGAGGGAGGGAAGGGGGAGGGAGGTAGGAAGGAAGATGAAGGGTAGGAGGAGGGGAGAAGAGGAGAGGAGAAAGAAAAAAAGAAGAAGAAGAAGAAGAAGAAGGTAGCCGGTCGCCCATGCCGGTGAAGTAAGGGCTGTGGGTTGGGGAGAAGAAGAAGGAAGAAAGAAAAAGGAAAAAGGAAAAGGAAAAGAAGAAAGGAGAAAAAAACAAAAATAATGAAAAGTTTTTACACATCCCGAAAACATTCCAAAAGTTTTTCTACAACTTCTACATTACAGTAAAATTTTAGACAAATACCTAAAAAACTCACTTGCCAAACGGGCCCTTTGTCCGTGACATTAGTATTCCTCAGTCTTGGAGCAAGATGACGTATGATTCATGAGAACATTATTGCATTATATTAGGATTGGTCCAATAAATTGACGAAAGGATTATTGACAATTGTAAAAGACAGATGACAGAGCAAAATTAAATAAAATAGAGATATAGGATTTACGTGGTTCGGTCAAATTGACCTATGTCCATGGGTGGAGGAAGAGTAAAAAATTCACTATAAAGAAAAAAGTACAAAAAACTTTAGAAAAGTGTTCCTGAATCCAAAAGTACCTAATACTAAAATACAAGCGAGACCAAAATAATTGTACTACAAAATATGCTTAACGATCCAAAAGGCCCAAATAGCCCACTAAAGATTCTCTTGATTAAGTGCACTGAATCTCAACACAAGCCCACTATATTTATAGGCATCACAGGAAAGGCTCCCAATAAACTAATTGATGTGGACATAGCCACACGTAGCACGTTAAGCTGTTTGACTTCCAATTCCAGAAGTGAGGTGGGCTTTTTGGTTTTTGATGTTTAGAGGCCGAAAAGTAACTACCATTAGCTCTGACTAGATTCTTGTTGGATTTGTTGTTTGAAATCATCAACGTTAAAAGTGGAATCAAGCATGAGCTTGCAATAAAACAAATACGGAAAATGGAGATCACTCCATACTCATTCCCATAAATGCCAGAAGAATAATAAAAATGTTAAAAGTTGAAAATGGATTATTTTATTTGTACTCATGAGCATGTCTTGGATTGTGGTAAAAATTGAAATTGAAGTTACTTGGACGAGTACTTGAGGTCGTCTTGATAATGTTCTGAGCTCAATCTTCCAAAGAAATGGCGTTTGTTCAAAATTGTGGGACTATTATCATTTTGAATCCAGTGGAATCAAGAATGAGCTCGCAATAGAACAATCAAGGAAAATGGAGATTACTCATTTCCATAAATGCCAAATGAATAACAAAAAATGTTAAAAGTTGAAATTGGATTCTTTTATTTTTTATTTAGTTTTTGGCTTCTCTTAGTGAAGGCCACGTGTTTCTTGTAGAAGAAGGTTACAAGCTTGCATTTATTGAAACTCGTATGTCTGCTAACTGTTTTTTTTTTTAGTGGGTAAATGTGAAATCTATAAACTACATTTTGCCATTGCCATAATATTACATAACTTTTCTACTTTTTTTCCTTTTTTTTTGTGTGTGTGTGTGTGTTTTTGGTTGTGGGGGTGGGGGGGGGGGCAGTGATTACATTGATTAATCCCATCTCTTTCAACTTTAGGAAGATTAATGCCCATTGTCCACTAGTCCCTGAATTCATGCGCAATGGCTGCTTAGACTCCCATCTTTTCAAAGGAGAAAAGCTTGCTAACTTGGAATATAGGGCTACAATATCAATCAAGACTTAGCATCAACATTGCTTTATTCACATGGAAGGGAACAACGAGTGGTGCATATATTATAGAGAGAGCCAAAATCTAGTAATGTTTTGCTAGATTCCTGTTTCAGAGCGAAACTTGAGGACTCTGGCTTTGACAAGTCTTGTTAGCCTTGAAAATAAATCCCAAACGTTAATCTTCTGTCCAGAGATGTCACAGAATTCCTCCATAACTTTACTTACTACTTTAGCCTGCTCAACAGTAGCTGCTGCGAAAAGAATAAGATCGTCCGCAAATAGGAGGTGTGAAAGCTTGGGGCCTGATCTAGACACACTTATAGGCTTCCAGCTTTCATTGCCCACTGCTTCCTTAATTAAATGATTCAACCTCTCCATACAAAGGACGAAAAGATACGGAGACAAAGGGTCAAGAAGGTAGTTTTGGAGACAGAATCACTGGCAGCTTTGCTGCTCCTGAAGTCTGAGGATAGAACCAGTCCCTATTCAAATCTTATTTTGCAGATTCATAATTGGTTAAAGAAGGACTGGGAAGTCAAGTTGGCTCATACTTGGAGGGAAGGGAACTTCAGCGCAGATTGCTTGGCTAAAGAAAGCATAAGACAGGAACCAGGGATTAGATGGCTGCAAGAACCCGTGGTCCAGCTCAGGGAATTTTTGTTCAAGGACATTGCTGGGGTGGCCACCCGAGATTGGTACCTTTGAATTGAGCCTAAAGCTCTCCGATGTATCTTTAAAAAAAAAAAAAAAAAAAAATCCCAAACAACAGTTTAGGCTGCAAGTATGGGCTACATACATGGTTCCTGAATATGCCATCACAGGCAAGGCTGGTAAAGAAACTGACAGTAATTCAGAGCTTTGGAGTTGTAGCATTGGAAAGAGCTTGGGGAAAAGAAAAAAGTAACAAAAATTAATCCCAAGGCTGGAGAAAGGCAAGAAAACATGGTTGAACGTATGGAAAGGCAAAGCTTCTTGAATCTGCTGCTCCAGAAACTCCATATCGAATTCATTCGGGAAGAAATGGAACACTTGATGGACGATTGTTGGCCTTTGGTTTGGTGTGCTCATAATATCCCGCCTTGAGTTATCAATTGGATTTTGTGCTTAATTTTGAAGCTCTGCTTCCAATTGTTCCATCTGGTATCCCTGTTCCAAGTCCCAATATAGCGCACCCCATCTCATTGCCAAGAACACCAGTATATCTGCACGCACTATGTCGATATTTCTGACAGCAGCCAAATCCAACTGTCATCCTAAACATCATTACACCAGGGCTTCACAGTAACTTCAAGTGTCGAACCATATTCATCTTAGGCACTCAATTTTTTATGCTTGCATAAAGAGTATCAGGACAGGCCGTTAAGGAACTGCAAATCACAAATATTCACCGTTGGCTGTAGTTGATATCAGAATTCTCATCAGATCACAATATGCACTTATGCCCTATGAGATGGCATGCAAGAGAAAGTTTCAATCTAAGCAGCCTAGAAAAGCATCTCAAACATACAGCCAAAAGCCACAGTTGAAATAGGTCTAGCCAAAATAAAATATTTGAGACATCTGTTTGCTCAAACAAGATAGTAAATCCATGTCGGAGATAAAGTTACTACTGGATGGACTCGACAAGCCGTGACAAGCCAGGGGAGCAAAAGAGCCACGGAGAAGACAAAAAAAATAAAAGTACCCAAATTATCTACTTCAACATTCCATTCATCTACAACCACTGGATGCAATCTTCAGGCTATACTTTCAGGACTGATCTCTCAAATCTGATCTCGTGTAGCTCTTTCACCATCTGCATTACATCTGCTTACAAGAAAAGCACAATCAGAAGCAAACAATTAATCGAAGTAAGAGCTCCTTCATAGTTTGCACCTGGTTAAGTCAAACTATACAAGTGTTGTGATGCCGCAAATTTTGTAATTTAGGCAAAGAATTGTTAACCCAGTGGCTAAATCTAAACAGGCAAAGTAGCTCACTAGCTTTGGAATTCCAATCAGAATAATGTGCTCAAATACCAAATAGATTCTGGTAGATCAAAATTAACTTGACTCAAAATGATGGCTACCTAGCTCAGTCCAACACTGAGAATTAAGAGAATAATAGTCAACCAAAATAAAATATGCAATGATACATTTTTTGTGGAACCTTACAAACACAAAGCTAGTCACAGTAAAAGTTCTAAGGCTAGCTGAAGAAGAGGAGTAATTGTCACAGCTTCTCATTTTGAGAACTCAGTGGGGAAAATAGTTGTGACAGAAAGCATAACAAATGAGGCGAGAACATTTTGGATCTTTCTTACTAGCCACCTACTCATAAGAAAGTAGTACAATTTCTTTTTTAGAAAAAAAAAAAAAAATAGAAGGCCGTAACAAGTTCAATCAGCTTGTGAGAACATGTTACTGGATGTGGAAAGAGCCAACATTTAACAAAAATACAATCCTAAAAGGAAGTAATAACTCATTATTCTCTGTGACTAAGCAAGGAAACTTGATAACTTATAGCCAATGCTGATGATATAAATTATGTAAAGGCTGCTTCCATAGCCAAATATTAATACTGGACGCCAAGCAAAATGGCCAAGGACAGAAACAACCTTCTGAAGCACAAAAAAGGAAGAAAAATAAAGAATACAAACTCCAGTTAGTATCAAAATTCTCATCAGATCACACTAAAGATGGCAATATGCACTTATGCCCCCAAATAAGACAGATTCAATTCGTGCAGCCAAGAAAAGCATGTCAAACATAGAATCATAAAAGAAATATTATAAGTACCCAAGTTCCTCATTGTGCATCAGTTTTAAAACATGATAGGCAAGCAAAGAGTCCACCCTTCTTGCTGCTACTGGCTGTTGCAAGTTCCTCTTGCTGTTGCATCACTTGTGTCTCTTGCTGCACCTCTATCTCTTGCTGCACTTGCACTTGTGTCTCTTGCACTTGAGTCTCTTCTTCTTGTTCTTGTGTCTCTTGCACTCTTATCTCACTCTCAATCTCAGAAAGGACTTCGATGACCATTTCAATTGTTGCACGAAAAGCCGTTGGAGAAATACCACTTAGTTGGTGAGATGGCATAATTTTCTTATCCAAACAAGCCACCCCAATTGAAGTTATCCTTTCAGCCATTTCGTCGCTGCACCCCGTGTCCAACAAATCCTTGTCAACTGCACTCCTATTAGACCTGTCCAGTTCACGTGCCAAATCTGTGACAGGAAGACCATATTTAATTGCTCTTGGGGATTTCATCACAACTTGAAACAAGAACACTCCAAAACTATATATGTCGGTGGCCTTGTCAGCCTGCCCCTGAAATACTTCAAGTTCAGCTTGTAATCGAGTTCCTCCAAATATAGGAGCACCACGGGGTCCAACCAGCCCAAAATCACACAACAACGGGTTCCACGAATCATCCAACAGAACATTTTGAGGCTTCAAGTCTCTATAGATCAAAGGAGGATTCTGTGAGTGCATCACTTGGAGAGCTTTAGCCGTTCCCATCAGGATTTTTACGGCTCTCCCCCAGTCTAGGTCTGCAGTATATTTGTTTTTTTACCTGGTAAACTTTTGATAAATAGTGCAACAAACTTATATAATTGTCATAATGATTGCTGACGTAACAAATGTTTTAATACCTGACATATTAGCAGCCACATCTCCTTTCTCCATCCAAGGATACACCAGAAATAATCTCGTAGTCGTCTCACACTTCCCCAACAATGTTATGATGTTCGGGTGGTTAGCAAATCTGGGCAGATGATCGACTTCACGCTATATAGAAGATAAGCAAGCATTACCAGGATAAGTATTTGTACATAAGCAAGCATTATCAAGAAAAGAATTTGTACATAGAAAGATAAGTATTTGTACATGGAAAGAATAGTTGTTCCAACTAAAAACAAAAAGAAAAAAGAAAAAAAGAAAAATCTCATCCTACCAGCCACTCTTCTTTTGTTGGTTCATCATTCGGACTCAAAACCTTGACAGCAATTTCCGTTCCATCAAGTGGGTCATGTCTCCCAGTGATGCACCCCTTGAACAATACATTCCTGCCGCGGCCACTAGCTTTCTGATCCCCAAAGTTACCCGTATATACTAGCAACTCAGCTAGTTTGAACGTAACTAATGAACCTGTGATTTTGCATCGACTTTTATTTTATTTGGACGTATTTATTTTATTTTGTACTTATTTAACAGAAAAGCAAGTAAAACAATTCGCATAGGAGGCATTGTGGGACGTATTTAATAGAAAATAAAATAGAAGACTTCGTATGGGATGCAAACATAAGCTGCGGAAATTAATTTGTACACTAAATAAACAAACAAGTAAAGGTCCCGAGTCAATGCCCAGCGAGCTTCCTGTCATAGTACAACAACATTATACTACAATACTGATACTGGGGTTTGTGCTTATGTTTGACTAACCGGAACCCACGCCCTCAGCGCCAGCGGTGTTCACGTCTTCCTCAGGGGGTGGCGATGTTGTGGGACGTCCGGCTTCTTGTCCTGCATTTCATACAAAAGTTCAAACTTTTTTGCTCGGTTTCATTTTTTTTTAATCAAATTTTTTATGCACTTAGCTGGTTTCATAAGAAAAATCACATCTCTATCAGTTTACACGTTCCTAGACTTAATCATTATCATGCTTAGTGCTTTGGAGAGGAAAAAGTTTCCACCTTCAGCAATGGTGAGTTGGCCCGGAGAAGCCATGTGCAAAGGTTTTTTGTGAGGAGAAGGATGAGGTAGATACTGAATCTGGGCAACAAAGAATCGAACTCAATATTGTACGAAAATGGAGGACTGGACGAAAGGGCAGCAGCAGCTTCTCTTTTCCCTTTTTTTTTTTCCCTTCTGTTTCTAGGGGAACGTTGAGCCCTTTCACATAGCAATTAGTTACATAGCTAATATACTTCTTAAACTCTCTGGCAGATTAGCGAGAAACAGCCCCCCATATCGCAGCAGCAGCTTCAAATCGCTTTTGCTTGCTACTTTTTACATTTCTTGATTATTTTCACTTCTAACCCCCTAATGGAGAGTCAATGTTAGTTTAGCCCCTCCTTGTCAACTGGTCAAAACCAGGCCGAAATTGGTAGTTTCAAGCTATCCAACATGTAATAAAAAGATCTGGATCTGGATCCAAATCCGAACAGGTCCCAATATATAGATTCGGATTTGACATGTAACTGCCTCCCATAACCTGACCGAGTTCGGATCCTGGTCATGTATGTCACTATTTTAGAAATTAATTAACTATGATAATTTTTTTTATACATAGAATTTATCAATACAATTTTAAAAATACAATTAAATTAATTCTTACAATCATTTGATTTATAGAAAATGTTTTTAGTTTAATAATAAGTAGATTAGTAGCAAAACTTAGTGAAATATATAATTTTTTATTAAAAATAATTATACTTATCGAATCCTGAATCGAAACGGATCAAAATATGTAAATCTATATTCGGCACATTTAGTTAATATATAGAACGTGTCCAGGTAAGATACGGGTGAACGGAACTCTGTCTTATCCTGTATCCAAAAAAATGGATCAAATCGGTGTCAGATACAAACTTAGACCCTGCCTGTTGGGGTTAAATGGAGTTATTTTTGAAACCTTAGGGGACGTTGGTAAAATTTGTCATTAGACTTGTGGACGGCATGTAAGATTGATTCCATCAAGTTACTACAAGCACATATGACTTTTTAGGATACTATAAAGTTTCCAAGCACGTTGCATGCCTTTATTTTTTCTAATATGTCGTCGCCTGGCCTTATTTCGCATGACACCAAACTAGACCTAGACCCCATTGTTCAAATTTTCTCCTATATTTGACGACTTTGACTTGTTGGAGACCCCTTTTCCTGTTTGGCTCAGCTCGTATCAACTCGAGCACTCATTGGAGGCTTGACCTCCCATTTGCGACATCTTCATCTTCAGGTTTTGGTGTGAATTGTCGATGTCAATTAGCCCCTTTTTTCTGGTATTCAGGATTTCAGTTTTTGCTGCTTGAAGAAACCCTAAATCCGATAGGCACGGAGAGAGGCATGTGAGATATTTGGATTTCTTTTTTTCTTTTTTAGATCATTTTGAATTGCTACACTGAAATCCAAAAAAGCAATCACCTGATGGAGCATGAATTCTGGTACTAGGATAGTCGTCTCATCCGTGCAGCTACTCGTGTTTTTCCCATGCAGGCCCTCAAGAGCCTCATCAGAGTAATACTACAATACAAGGTATCTAACTTGAGTCATTCCCAGCTGATAGATTGTGATGATGAAAGTCATTGACATCTTGAAACATACAAGCAGCACAACTGCTGTTGTGGGCTTTTTGAAATTGGTGGTTGACTACTAGTTGCCATTTTGCTATGCTACATCAGTTATGGCCAGCCATCCAGGTACTGCTTCTTGTATGAAAAAAAATACTTGGCTACATTTTTGGGTCGTGGCTTCTCCTCTTTTAATTTCAACGGTGTTATTGTATAGGAAGTGGATTGCGGGAATTTTTGCCTCGTGAACTGAGAAAATTTACTGGTGGATTTGTTGAAAAGAATTTTCTTCGTAACACCCTTTTTGCGGGGTTGTATCGTGCTAGGATGCTGAGAAATTTCTAAAAATGTTATGATTTTTAAATTTTTTTTGCAAATAGGGTGATTTGGGTGTAGGGTTCAAACCAGTGAATTTTACATTTGCAAAATCACGAGTTCAATGGTCTCGTGATTCTCAAATCGAGTTCATGGAAAATGGCGAAAAAAAAAAGAAAATGAAAGAAGAACTTGCATTGAATGCGAGTTCTATTGAACTCGATTCTATGAATGAGTTCCTGGAAATTAAAAAATGATTACAACTGATTGGTGAATGAGTTCTCTTAAATATCGAATCGCATTCCTAGATGGTTGAAGTTTACTTCAATTTTAAAAAAAAGTAATTTGAATTGCGTTGAAACTCGCATTTGAAATAAAAAATATATTTTTTTTGAAGTTGTATTCTAAGAAGGCGTGTTTACTTTCCAAATTCTCATTGCTTGAATGCGACTTCACTTATAAGTAAAATTTATAAAAAAAAAAGTAAATTTTTTTAAATCGCATTAGAATAAGAGCATGAGGCTAGAAGATCAACCATTTTGGACATGCCCACGTCCAAAAGGATAGCTAGTTTTGCAAAAAAAAAATGTCTCCATTTTCATTCGATTATTAGAATGATTATTAATTTTGTTTTCTTCTCTTTTTTGTGGTTTAAGGAAATACTTGATTGTTAAAACAAATTTTTTCCCTTTTTTTTTTCTTCTTTACTCTTGATGATTAATTTGTTATGTAGTGAACATTATGTAATCCCCAAACCCCAAACCCTAACCTAATAAAGAAACCCTAAACCGTACAACCCTAAAGATTAGTAACCGTAATCCCGAAACCATAAACCCTAAAACGACAACGCCAAGGCCCTAAACCGTAAACCCTAAACCCTAAACCGTCCTAAGCAATGTTAATGTCAATTGGATTGAATGCGAGTTGCCAAACATAAGCAAACGGATTGATGATATGTATCTACCAAATTCCTTTGTCCACCAATGTCAATTTTGGTGAAATTTTTGATGTGTCTAACTTACATGGTTCAGCTTGAGAAGAGTCTCATCATAGTTAATTGTGAACATTCTGATTTGATTTTGGAATATTAGGTAAAGATGATTTGATTGTTTTCATTGGTACCCAAAAAAAAAAAAAGGGCTCATGTAGTAAGTGTGAACATAGCTCATGATTTGATTGTCTTCGTCAATATAATCCCTAAAACCCGCAAGTGGGCAATTGTTTATAACCTTATAACATCATAACCCACAAGAGGGTTAATGTGTTATCAAAAATTCCTTAAATAACGGGAAATTAGTTACCAAACACCCTCTTAGGGCTGCAAATGAATCGAGCAGCCGCTAGTCGGATCGACTAAAACTGCCGATATTTTTCAAACTCAAACATGAATATACTAAACTCAATAATGTTCAACTCTCCCAATGAAAATACAAGATCATTTTGAGTTACTTATGCCATGTATAATAAACTTGATAACTTTCGATAATTTACACCATGTTAGTAAATTTTTCTACCGGTTTATGAATCAATAGTTGTGGCTTATATCTCTTCTTGTATTGGTTAATTTGTGTAACATATTTTGTGGATAGTTTAGTGGTGATATGAGGTTAATGTAAAGTATCTTGGTGTGAAAATTCTTGATAATTTATAGGATAATTTTATTCCTTTAATAAGTGGTTACAATTTACAACTATTATGCAGTTGTAATAAATGATACATAAATGTCGTAATACGATAAAAAAAGGGAATGAACTAGCAAAACGGAAAAAAATATGCAGCAAATGGAAAAACAAAATTTGCATCGAAATTGAAAACAACACAGCGGAAAAAATAATTGCATCAGAAATAGAAAAAAAAAGAAAAATCAGCACAAATGCGAGTTTAGTGAAACTCACATTTGTCAAATGCGAGTTTCACATGTGGAAAATATAATCTTAGCGTAACTCGCATTTGACAAATACGAGTTTCACTAAACTTGCATTTGTCAAATGTGAAAATCACAATGTGAGAAACTCTTTTGCAAACAACCCCTCTTGTAGAAACTTTTTTTTTTCCATCACATTTTTAGAATTCCCTCCCAGGATGCTAGATGATGCTCAGCAAATATATCCAATCACGGTGAAAATATGAGACGATTCCACAAGTCATTCCGATCATCCAGTGGACAAATATATGGAAATGATTGAAAATTCTTCCAAGCATACTGTTGTTACTCTGATTTCTTAAGATTGAATTACTTACAAGTGAAATCCTTCATGCTTCAGGATGAAGTCTACTTTTGGGAACATCCTAGTGTAAATCGTCATCAGCAGTAGGAGGAGGTGGGGGGGGAGGAGGAGAAAGAGAGAAGGGGAGGGGGTGTGGTGGGGGTGGGTGGTGGTGAGGTTGGAGTGGAAGAAGAAGGGGTAAATTTTTATTTTTGTATGTATAATTTATTTTTGAAATACTTGTTTAGATTGGTGTTTTTGATATTATTTTTTGTTGATATATTACTGTAGTATTTGAGATGTGAAATATAATTTTTTAAATACAGGTCAAGAAGTAGAGAATCTAAACGAATCCATAATTTTTAAATATCCGAATCCGACACTTCAACATGCACCCATATCCGACACCCATACCCGAGTCCATGCAACATAGGTGGTACGCTGATTATGTAGTACATCAATATCCTGCCGTGAAAATGCTTGCACTTTAGTTTATATGTGTTCTTTTCCATTCCGCTTTCACCTGGGATTAACATGTGAATGTGGCTTAACTGTTGAAGCTGAAGAGGGTTAACTGTTTCATCATGAACCCAACACCATCCACTATAAGGGAATAAAAGAAAAAAGAGATGAACTTGGTGTCATCATGAGCTCAGCACCATCCACTAAAAGGAATTAAAAGAAAGAGGAGATGAAGTTGGTGCAGGTTCCTATATTAGTCGAATGGACTAAACCGAGTTTTATGAAGTAGAACAGACATGATTTCATAATATAGCTGTTTTAAGCTTGTAAAAGACAAAAAACAGGAAGAAGCAGAAATGGGAAAATGAACTTAATATTGATGGTGTGTATAGAGCAGTGGAGAAGGTATACATAATTATCCATCCATTACCAAATTTCTTTGCATAGTCACCTAGAATGCTTGCTTTTGAAAGATGAGTTAATCCGATATCCTTAGGAGCATTTGTTACATTGTGCTTTTTGCATTCTTTAGTTTCATAAGCTGGTGTAATTACTGTTACGCAACTATTTGCTAAGTCTAGATTTTCTACACTTTCTTCTGCTGCTCTTCTTTCATCTTTCTAGCTGTAACCTAGCAACACTGGGATTTGAATCTGTTCTTCATTGCATTTGATATGAGTGGATTAAGAATTATAATTTCTTGTATTATAGTCTTTTTGGCTATTGAGTGTTTTCATCAGGAATGAAGGCGTTAAATATTCCTTGATGCATGTATTTCCGGACCTTAATATCATCAAACCAGCTCGTGCGCCAGCCAAGTGAGGCTGATTGTCCTCTTGTTTTCTATGCTTCTTTTCCCCTTCCTTTTTGTGTCTCTTTGTTGGTAGCCAGTTCTCAGAACTTCTTTAGCTATAAAAGATGGATTACTATTCCTGTTCTTCTGCATGCCACGACTAGTACTATTTCAGTGTTTTGCGTCATATTATATTTTTTATAATCGTTTGCCAAAGAGCTTGATAGTTTGTACCTCATTTGTTTTCCTATTACAAGTGTGGGACTGAAACTATTTAGTGCTTAATGCTGATTGTTCTCCCTTCCCCCACATCAATTATTTTGTCTTATTTTGTTCATGTTTGAAAACTTCTTTTCTCCCCCGGGAAAGAGTTGGCATAAAATTTTAAAGCTTCAAGTGTTGTAGAATCATCCGTATTTGATGGTCACCATTCTGGGATAGAACTCAGATTTCAAATATCTCCGATTTTAGGCAAGATTTATTTAAAATAGCTAGCTTTTAGGTGCCGGTGTACCACGATTAAGCTTGCCTTTCTTTTTTTGAGCTGTTAAGTATTTTGCATTTCAGATGTCTAGGCTGTAGTTGATAGATAGGAAATAAATTTCCTTTTTGAGGAAACTGGGGGTTAACGTTAGTTTAACTAGAAATGAAATGGAGAGAGTGAAGCTCAATATGGGAGCCTAATATTACAATTTGTCTTTTAGACTCGCTGTTTCATTTGAAGTTACCTGTATGATGAAGTCTACGAAGGGCAGCTAAAAAGTAGAAATGAGAAAAGGCTCATTACAAAGCAAAATGAAGTCTACTATTGGATGAGGCCACAAAGAACGAGAGAGTTGATATTTGATTAAGAAGATGTTGTTCAAAGGGGAACTGTCCTTGCTATTATGTTATCCTTATCAATATGCTGTTCTTGTATATTTGTCGGTTATTGTTTAGTACAATTAGCAATGGCTTCTAAAAGGTTTAAATTTTGTTGACGGTTGATATTTCATATGATTTACTCTTTTACTTTTGCTTCTTGCACTATAATCGACAATTCAAGATATGCCCCTTTCTTTCATATGCAACACATCGGCTGTATTCGTGCACGTAAAGGAGTGGAAACACAGAACTAGTGTTGAGACAACTGAAGGAAACTTTGAGATTCTAAGTCTATTTAAAGACAACTTAGAGCTTACGCATCCAGCCTAGGACATAGGCCCCAGGCGCTATCGACCTTTCCATTGCATAAGAGGGTTAACTATAATTAATCCCCATAAAATATACCCCATTTTTTAATTTATCCCCTAACATTTAATTTTTATCACTTAATCTCCTATAGGAAAAAATTTACCCTTTTATTATTTTAATTTTTCATTTATCTTCCTTTTCCCCTCCTTTTTCCCCTCTTTTGTCTCTTTTTCTCTTTCCTCTTTATTCTCTCTTCCATTTTTTTAATAGAAAACTCTATCTCAATAAAAAAAAAATCACAATTAATAATTATTAATCAAGTCACAAATTAATCTTGTGATATTTTCTTGAGAATAAAATGAGAAGCTGAAAGAGGAAGGGAAAAAAGCAAAAGATTTGAAAAGTTAAATAAATGGTGTTTCAAAGAAGTAGTTTGAATATTTTTGTAATCATTTGAGGAGAAGATAGATCCTTACAATTACTTTTTTGTTTTTAACTTCAATCACTAAGATAAAGTTTCTTACAATAAAAAGAAAGAATTAAAGAAAGAAGAAAGAGTCATAGAAAATAAAGGAGGAAAAAAGAGGAAATGGAAGAAACAAAATAGAGAAAAAAAAAGTTGAGAATAATAGAGAGGTAATTTTTTCCATTAGGAGATAAAGTGAGACAAATAAAGTTAGGGGGTAAAGTGAGAAATAGGGTATATTTTAGGGGTATTAATTGTGAATAACCCTTCTTTTTTCTTGTTTCATTATCTTATATGATGATGCCTTGGTTCTGCTGTTGCTGAATAACCTTTGGAAAATTCACCATTTTGGTTCCTGAATATTTTAACTAAAATTGATTTTGTTCCTAATAAATTATTTTAACTAAGTTAGTTCTCAAACGAGTTTTTTACTTCCGATGTAGAACTTTTAATTGAATTTTACTCAATCTACTTGAACCTGCAGAGGCATAATCGTTACACTTACACTAATCTAACATTCTGCAACTAACAGACAAAGTAGATTGGAAAGATCATTAAAATTGCTTAACATCTAAAATAAAGAAGCGAGAACTAAATTGAACATTAACAATTTTAGATCTTAAGTAATTTTAATAATCTTTCCAATATATTCCATCGGTTAATTATAAAAAATTAGACCAGTGTGACGATTATATCCTTATAGGTCCACACAAGTTGAAAAAGGTGCAAAGTGTGAATACAAACATTTGAAATTAACAAAAGGTGTTTGTTTATATGTGTGTTTACAAAACTATTCGAGCAATTTGCGTACATATTCTTCTTCTACTCATTACTAAATCTCCCAATCCTCTTCTTCTTTCTGAGGTACCTTTACTAAATGAACCTAATCTTGTGTTTCAAATTTAATTTGTTTATCATGCAATCACGTCATTTTAAAACTCAAACAAGCCAAACATATTTTGATGTTTTGGGACAAAAATTTAAAAAAAAAAAAAAAAAAGGTTTATGTACGGGTTTTGACCACTTATACTTTTATGCACAACTTGCCAATTAGTATGAATTTGACCACATTTGCTGCTAATAAAAGAGGTCACTTGATGGATTTTTAAGATCATATATAGAAAATAAAAGGGATGCATAAGAAGTTGAATGTGGGTGATTAAAAGAGTAAAAGGTGATCTGAGCTTTCAACTTGAGGGGCATTTTCTAATATATTTTTGCCAAACGAAGAGAGATTTAATTACCCACGAAATCAATAACTATGTGTTATTTGAAACTTGAGTGTCAAAGCACCATTACTCCGTGTATAATTCCCATGTGGCGCCAAAGGAAGACCAAAAAGCGTGTGACCTTAATAATCTTGATTTGGTGTTTTAAACCATTTTGCAAGTTTCTCTCTCTCTCTCTCTCTCTCTGGGTTACTGAAACTACACCATTTTGCAAAGTTTAGCATGGAAGTCTTTTAACATAATGGAAAAATTGCGCTTGCGCATTTCAAGACTTGTTTCACGGATATCAAAATGGCTTATAATCAATCCTTTCATTCTGGTCCTAGCCTCCTAGGTAGTCTCGCCTTTCTTGACCGTCTGCAATCTTTTCTTTAGAATTGAAACTCTTAAATGCTCCTGATGCTAGTACAACTTTTCGTATGCTTCTCCAAGCAAAAGCAAGATAAATAGTACAGTATATTCTACCCAAAAAAACAGAAAGAAGAAGAAGATAAGTAGCATTGAAAAACAAAAACAAAGGGACAAAAAGTGAATCCCTGCTGCTGCAATGGCGGACTGAAGCCTCTTAATTACTACTTGTCTCGCAAGAAAAAGAAAAGGAAAGAAAGAAAAGCGTCTCATGCGTGGCGTGGCAGCAGTTTGTTTTGCCCATTTTAGCAAAAATAACCAGCAGAACTGATGAGCTGCAGCCAAAGGATTGCTGATACCTCATTTACTGTGCATGAGCTAACCGTGAGTAGTATATCTGAAGAGGAGGGAAGGGATCAGCCACACTAGACCTGGGGTTTGTGTTTTCTGTCATCATTGCTTCATGTGAAAGTCCTGCAGGAATATATGAGAGAGAAAAACAATAATATGATGGTGCGGTCTACTCTCTCTCTGAATCACAATTAGGATAGTTTTTCCCATAATTATTTTAGTAAAAATGTTTAGGACCAAAACTGCGAAATTCCATAAGAGGTTGCGAGTCTTTAACGCGTGATGTCCTCTCAGCTGGTGTCACACAGTTCAGCTTACTTGCCAAAAGAATTGTTTATAATACCAATAAAATGTCATGCTTTTCACCAGGGTCCAAGAAACATTATTCCTACGCAGAAATGCGGCAGGAAATCTTAAAGACTAAGGCTGAGCTTCTGCACAAAATCTTTGAGAATAATCCTGGTTATGATCGTGATGATGCGCTTAAACTTCTCACTCTAATGAGTTGCATTGATTTCAACAGAAAATGGCGTCCCACAATGAAGCCAATCTGGGGAGGCCGGAGAGCATGCAGGCTTCGCATGGCGTTCCAGGATTGAGACTGGGATTCAAGATTCCTTAGAATGGCGCTGTAGTTTAACAGTACAGTATACAGTGTGATTGTGGACTCTTTTTTTTTTTTTTTCGAAACGTTAAGAATCAATTCATTGATGGAGTAAAAAAGAACAAGTTTGAGCAAAGGCCCAACAAGACTGTACAACATGTATCATGCTACTAAGAGCATCTCCAATGGGGTTGAATGGGTGGTATAATGCCCCCTGTTCAACCCCAGCATTACACGTGTAATAGCCATCGAACCGTTGAATGCAAAATTCGATGGCCCCCACTGTGACACCTTGCATCCTTTTGCATATTTGTTGTTTCCTTTTTTTTTTTTTTCAGAAGCATGTTTGTTGCATCCTTTTGCATATTTGTTGTTTCCTTTTTTTTTTTTTTTCAGAAGCATGTTTGTTGCATCCTTTTGCATGTTTGTTGTTTCTTTTCATCTGATCTTGCAATGGTCATAGTATCCGTTGGGTTCAACGGATACTTATTGCAACAGTAATTTTTTTTATTTTTTCTCTATAAATACACAGGGTAATTTTTTAGTTCACCTCACAATCTCCTACTCTATCATTTCTCCTACTATTCATTATCTTCAACATATTTACATACTTTCCTCTAATTTCAATATTTTGTCATTATGGAGGAGAATTTTAGTAGTTTTAGAAATATGTTAAATGATCCAAATATAGAAAATTCATCATCTTCACAAAATCAAAACCACCAAAATATGCCAAATTACCCAAATTATCCAAATTATCCATTTCCAATTCCAAATTACCCACATTTGCCCAATTCCAATCATTTACCAAATTTTTCATATCCATTTCCTATGTATCAACCACCTAATTATTTTAATCCATCCATGGGGAATCACTATACTCCGGAATATTATAACTATGGTATGGGTTGTGGAGGCTCAATGCCGTCAGATACAAGGAAGGATTTTGATTTCACTGGCCAACAAGAAAATGCAACACCAACTGAGTCACTTTCGGACTCTCAATTTTCACCTTATTCAACACAATGTGGGGTAGAAAATATAAATCTCACCAATGAGGTAGTGGAAGAACCCGACGGTAAACGCATTCCATGGAGTGTTGATGATGACAAGATGCTTACAAGTGCTTGGCTCACAATTTCAAATTGCAACATCGTAGGTAACTCTCAAAGTGAAAAGAGCTTTTGGAAACGAATCACCGACTACTTCAATGAGAATCAAAAATCTGGGCCATCAAGAAAATATAAAATTACGAAACCACATTGGCATTGGTTGAGTCGGATGGTGAATGAGTTCAACCAATACTACAACAAATTGGTCGACGAACATCATACGCTGGAATGATGACCGAGATCAAGCACCACGCAGAGTTTTTTACCAAAATAATAACAAAACATTTTTCACATAAACATGTATGGGTGCTACTAAAAATAATCCGTGGAAGGTAAATAGGAGCGTTCTTCAAAAGGGGCCGATGAAAGGGGAGCTTACTTCTTTATCAAATCTTGCTGGGATTCAAGTTTCACATCAATGACGCGAAGTAAATGAAGTTCGCCCACCGATCAAAAGTATCAAAGAAAGGAAAGAGAAAGGCAAAATCAAGGTGAATGAGGAAAATTTGAGTGAGAATTTGACCAAATCCGAACCTTTGAAATGTAGAAAAATGAAGAAAAATTGCAGGCCATGGAAAGCCTGGCAAATCGGCTAGAAAGTTATAATTTTCAAGGTAATTACGAATCTTACTCAAGGATACCAGGCATGACCTAACAACAAGCCAATCCATGCGATATGCTCCATTCTAAAAGCCAAATATAATATTCCTTAGTTTAATTTTATTTTCATTTCGACATATGTAATTTTTTATTTTTACATTCGAGTGTTTAATTATTTATTTGTAATATTACTTGTAATTTCATGTCATTATGTTATGTTGTTCTGAAATTTTAAGTTTCACTATTTTAAATTTATTATAAAAACTAGCAATTAGAAAACTAGCCGTCATAAATCTAGTCGTTGAAAAACTAGCCGTTAGAAAACCAGCCGTTTATTTGTAATTTATTTTTAAAATTAATCACTTTTAAAATAATAAATTTATTTATTTACGGGATGTGAATTGTGCATTATCAAAATAAAAGATGGGAGAAAGTATAATAAAAGAGGAGATAGTGGAATGCTGATATGACATGTGGACCCATGCAATTATACTCTGTAGAGTGTAATCCATTGTGGGTGAGAGTGTAATAAAAAGAAGGGATAGTGGAATGCTGATATGGGATAGTGGAATGCTGATGTGGCATGTGGATTACACCCTGAAGGGTGTAAACCATTGGAGATGCCCTAAGGGAAAATGAATTCCTCATCTTCACTAATAGATAAAGTATGACTATTGAGCTTATAGCTCAAATGACTACTATCTATCTTAGCTAGACCGAACGAGCACATGTGTGACGGATGTCAAACCTCCAAAAATAAAGTTAAAATAAAAGTCTAATTGCCAACAACAAGTCTTTCAAATTGAATCCGGTAAACGATTAGGGACTCCGGATGTGCAATGGGTTACTAGTTTCACCCTGATTCCAAGAAATTTACTGAATCCAATATACCACAATTAATTCAAAGAAATTCAATTAATTTGTAAATAAGGCAAGTAGGGTCGTCTCCTCAGGGAACTGGTAGACAAATCACACAGGAAAACAGGGGGTGTTTGGAAAAGAGAGCAAATAACTAAAAACTAATAAAAGCTAAAATTCTAATGTAAGCAAGACAGCAAGAATCAAATAACACAAATATCAATTAATTAAAACAATCTAGTCAAGGAATCAATTTTGGCACCGGTGCACACAACTGATCATAGATCCACACAAAAATATTCATACGTTCATGGATAAACTGGTTATAGTAGTCAAGCGACGCACCCGACCACCAATCTTTTCTTATTTTTATAGTAGTCCAGAGACGTTCATAAACTACCATCTTGTGAACTAGACAACCCTAGAGACGCTCATAGGATTTAATGTAGTTACAGCACTAGGAATTAGAAAGACCCAATTCTAGATGGCAAACACACATGCGGGTTTACTTAGACTAGATTAATTATCTCCACGATCCAAATTAGACCGCTTGCGAGGCGGTGAAATTGTCTTGTTTGCCACTAATTAGGTTGATTAAAGGCGACGCGCCAACACCCTAATTGACTATCAATTATTTAGACAATTGAACAACAGGCCTTATTCATTCAATAGATCCAAATAATAATAATTATGGAAAATAGAGAATAATTAAATACCCATGAGCATATAAATTAAAATTAATAATCAAAACGATCTCACATTTGTAGTGCTCCGAGTCTTGATTATTCCTCAACTAGAAAAAGAACTAGCCACGCCTTGACATCATAACCATGCAAGTTGTTGATTCCATGCTATCCGTACGGAAGAGAAAGCGAAGACGTAAATCAAAGGAAAAATAGCAAAGTTGTAACTACGGACAATTCCTGGAAATAAACGAAGTACTAGTTACAACTATGGTGACTATCGGAAAAGACAACGAAAAGTAAGAAAACTTAAAGTTTGACTATGTCTGCACTAAATACGGGAAAGGATGAAGAAATGGTAAAGAACTCAAGCAAGACTAACTATGGACTAACTAGTGGTGGCGGCGAAAACAAAAGAAAGTTAAAACAAACAAATAAACAAACTAAGCTAAAGATAGAATGTCCACCGACACAAGACTAATGTATATATATGTACGTAGTTCCCAATTCCAATTATACTCCGGATGCCAACAGACGCAATTTCTTCCAATGGACTCTGACTTCGCATGCAAAAAGGAAAGCTCTCCAAGCTTCACGCGAGTTTCCAATTTGCACGAGGTGTTTCCAATTAATTCCTCTACCCATGTTTCCAAAAGCTTTACTCCTTCCCAATTACTAACTTCCAACAATCTCTCCGAGGTATCAACATATGTTCAGAAATTCAGTTTCCCCAATCGCCAACTTAGCCCCGCTAACCTTCTCAGGCACAGGCACACCCTGGAAGTGTAAGTCTTCTGGAATTTTGCTAATAAATACCAACTTTCACACCAAAAGCCTGCAAATGCCACAAAATTTAAATATAAGCAGTAACCCCATTCTTAACACAAATAAATGATAGAAATTAAGCTTAAATACTCTCAATTATCCTCTACAAATACCTCCCTATCAATGTGATTGTGGACTCATGGATTGCATTTTTTATCACTCCTGAATCTCATCGCTTCGAGTTTTAACATTTGTGAAAACTAGGAGTTTCAGATCCCTCTGGGCTAAATCATTAGATAATCTAGGTTTAATTTATTTGTGTAAGGTCTGGTTCGCCCAACTTGGGAACGCTAATTCAATCATCAGTGCGCGAATTTAGTACTTACGGTCTCATCACTCCACCCAACACAATTGGGTATCTAATTGTAAAGTCAATCCACAGATCCTTAGCATTAATTCGGAGAATGTAATGCCGGTCTATGCATCCATCCCTGCTTATTAGGATGCATCCGCAATGAAACTTAACTCGTCTCCTACTCCTGCTCTTACTATCCTTAGTTTGGCTACAGCTGCTCTCCATACAAGAAGAGAGAGTGATTGAGAAAGTAGAACTCAACATTGGGAGATATTAACACATTTGCATCTGACCCAAGATTGCAGAGTATGATTGATAGAATTCCCTCTTTTACCCTTCTTAGTTTTTGCATATTTACAATTAGATATCCAATCGTGTTGGATCCCAATGAACTCCTTCCAGTGCTTGAAAAATAAGATGCTTGAACCACCATATGGATGGTAGAGATGGAGCCATGTGAACTCAACCCAATATGGATGGACGGATGATGTACTACCACTAACTTGCGCAATATGATTGCCGTTAGCAGTGGTCGATGAGAAGCAATAGGTTCTGTACCCACGTGGTCCGTTAACATTAATAATAGGATGATGTACTACCATTAACTTGTGCAATATGATTGCCGTTAGCAATGGTACATGCGCTGATCGTGGGGCTGGGTTGCCACAGTCATGTGAGCCACACTGTATACAGAAATAAAGGTGTGCATTTTGTGCTATGTATGAGTTCTACTTTCTCGATCACACGCACATTCCTCTTGCTCCTCAATAGTACTGCTCCCAGCAAACTTAGGCTCCCACAAAGAATGTAACTAGGTTAGAGACCAGACCTATGCCTTCATCTCGGAGCAAGAGACGAGTTAAGTTCCACTGCGACTTAGGAGATGTTCGGATTCGAATCCTTGCCCATACCGTATCACTCCTGATGCTTTCATTCGAGTCGAATATCTCATCTATAATGCCTATTTGTGCAAACTATCACTTCCTACTCCGAACGAACAGTCTCGATTGCCTCCAATATGAAAATGCTATAATTATTACATTTTTTTATATATATTAAATACCAAAAATGAAGAAGTTCAATACTGAATATTTTCAATCAACGAACACATTAGCCAACCAATTTTCCCATGTCTTTCTAGCTAAACAATCACAAGAATTTGTATTTTCTTACATCATTTTCTTGTTAGCCAAACACATGCGAGAAAGTTAATTTCTTTTTATTTTAACTCATTTCACTTCACTTTTCCCACGACATACTTTCTCGTATAACTTTCCCATCAAATAAATAGAGCCCTAGGGATTTTTTCAAAGACTGTTTTTGTATTTAGAGTCCACATTGACACTCTAATACAACTCCAAAAACAATTCAAAAAACACACACAATCTCAAATACTTCTACCAAAAATACTAAAAAATAAAAAATAATAAAATGAAAAACAAACCTTCCACATTTTCTTCTACCCACCACTGTCACCCCTCCCATCCCTCCACTCCTCTCTTTCTCCATCTTCCTCCCATTCCCCTCTATTCGCCTCCCTCTTCCCTTCTCTCCTTTTCCCGCAACCTTTTCTCCTCTCCCCCCCAAATAAATGATATACAATATTTATTTCTCAGAACTCCAACAATTTTCATAAATTCACGCACAAAAAGCAGAAGCAAAAGAAAGTATGAGGCTCGGATCTGTTATAACAATTGGACAAGGAGAAAGTGAACCATCATGGTTGCAAAAGGGAAAATCCACATAAGCTTTTTCCCAATTCTGCCTTCCAGGTTGCCTTACCAAGCTACTGGCCAATTTTTCTCAATGTTCCAAAATTCATTGCCCAGATAAATCATCAATTATCACTGCCTCAAATTTGATCCCTTTTTTCGTTTCTCGGTAGGTGCAGTGCATTAATCCTCAAGGTCAAATATATAGAAATAAACAGAGAAATGACTAACAGTGATGCCAAAATATGTGAAAGCAAATAGCTCATACTACCTAGTACTTCTGCTGGAGTATCCTCCACTGACTGTTGGCATTGGGAAGGGGGGTAAAAAAGAAAATTACAAAAAGGTGAAAAAAGTGGATAATTTTGTGGAAAAAAATAGTGTCGCACTTTTTTGATTGTGACGTATGTGTGATAAAAAGATAGTTGAAAATTATGTTAATGATGTAAGTAAAAAAATGTTAGCAAGTAATAGCAATCCAAACAAACCAACCACCCTTAAGAAAATCCCATCTCTCTACCGAACCTTATTTTCTTCTTTGTTCTAAACTCTCAAAATTAATTAAAATGGTTTTTGTTTGATATTCCTTTTCTCTATTTTTTTTTCATTTTATTGGGTAGTTTACAAAGGATGGATGGAGTGGTTTATTGGGTAGTTTACAAAGAAGGGATGGAGAAGGGATGTGTGGTGATAGTGATCGTGGTGGAGTAGAGAAACAAGAGGATGAAGGATTTTTTGGGGGGGAGGGGGTTAAGAATTTTTTTTTTCTAATTTTAAAAACATCTCATTAAAATTTTAAAAATATTCAAAAATATATTCTAAAAAAATCTCAAAAACACTCCAAAAAACATCTAACTATATATACCACTACAGTAATTTTTTTGGAAAAACACTCCTAGAAACATATAATCCAAAAGAAACATGTTAATTAGGTCTGTTTGATTATATTATTTTAAAAAAACATGCTTTTCAAAAAAAAATACTACAATGATATATAATTTCAAAAATACCAAATTCAAACAATATTTCAAATATAACTCATGAATATACAAAAAAAATAATAACAGTCCATTTGGTTAATTTGTTTTTTTTTGAAAAATTCTTCACATCCCAAATGCATAAAACAACACATTTATTTTTCACAATATTTTATATCTTGTTTCTTTTCATTTTTTTTTCATTTCTTTTTTTCTTTTCTTTTTCTTCTTTCCGTTGGGTCCATGACCAGGGATCGATTTTTTTTGACTTCTTGTCTTCTTCTTCTTCCTGCACCTCCTCCTTGCCTATCTCCATCCATCCCTCCTCCTCCCTCTCTCCCAGCCCATGGCCCGACCAGGGAGGGGGGTGAGGAGAGGAAGGAGAGCCAAAAAAAAAGGAAAAGAGAGGAAAGGAAGAGTCTGACAGAAGGGAGTAGAAGGAAGAGGAGAAGAAAGGAAAAAGAAAAAAAAAAAAAGAAAACCATCAAATCTGTTATATAGTAATTGTTTTGTGGCGATATCTTCTGATCTTTGTTTTGAAATACAATCCCAAAAATAACTAATTCAAACGGACCTAATTATTCTACGGCACCATATCTTCTTCTTCTATCATCAACCACCAACTCACCACTGCCACCATCTTCTATCTTTTCCCGCTTTCTCCATCTTTCACTCGTTCTGTCTTTGTTTTACACTTTTCTTACTGCTTTCTTCCCCCTCCTCCTCCTCCCATCCCCTCAACCCTTTTCCTTCCTCTGGCTCCAAGTCGTCACATCAGATGTGAGCTTCTGGTCGTGACCTCTAGTCATGTCCTGAACGAAAGCTGAAATGAGGTGACCGGCTTGAGTCACAACCAAAGCTCTCTAGTCAACTAGCTTTTCCCGAGTAGGGAAGAGGGAGGGTTTCGCTGATATGGGAACAAGCTGAGGTGAAAAGGGAAGAGGAGGAAAGAATGAATGAAACTGGAGGAAGAGAAAATAGGATGAGTAGGAGAAATAGAGAGGGGGACAGAAAGATTGGCTATAGTGGTAGTGAAAGAGGTAGGGCGCGGTGGTGGTGAAGTTGTAAACCTTTTAAAAATTTCTTTAAAAAAGTTTAAACTATAAAAATATCCCAAAATATATTAAAAACCCCCCTAAAAATACTTTAAAAAATCCCCTAAATATTTACATTAAAAGTTTTTCATATACAGATACAATAAATTTTTTGAAAAACACCCTAACAAAAGTTAATCCAAACGGAGTAATTAGTTCTAGAAATTAGCCCATTCTATGAGTATAATTGAATTTAAAATTCATTTCTAGAAATTAGCCCATTTTATGAGTACAATTAGATTTGAAATTCATTTCTGAAATTGAACCTCTGCGTTACGTACGCGACATCCCTTATCAATTTTGCTTTTCCTGTTTTTCTTTTCCGGTTTTCTTTTCATTCCTCTTCTCCTACTACAGCTTACCCAAGTACTCGTCCACATCTCTTTTAAAATAGGAGTATTCTCCCTTACCCGACTAAATAAGCTGAAAAATTTCCTGCTATTCGTCTCGGCCGTAGAGTAAGTTTCTCCATTCGGCTACTAAGGTCCTCGGTTCATCTGTTCGATCACTGTATGATTACATCTCTGGTACGCTATTGTGTCATTCTGGGATTTTGGCCCTTTTGATTTCCCAACCCAACCCAAAACCCAAACCAAACCCAACCCTAGGTTTTGTAGTATCTTGTTAATTGACCTCTTTTTCCTGCTCTATGTTTGCAAATTTTCGAACCTTTGAACAAGCTGGGTAAGATTTTGTTGTGAGAAGTCATCTTTCATGGGTCTGTGAAGAAGCAGAAACCATAACAAAGAGAACATGGAAATCGTTTGGATTTTTATCATTTTTTTAGTTTCCCGGGGTACTCTTCAAACCCTAATGCCAGGCCCACGGTGAAGAGAGAGGAGTTAGTTCATGCTAGACCATAGTTCAATAGCTGTGAAATTGTTGCTTGTGAAAGCGCACTGGTATTCCCAAGCATGAGCACTGCTGGCATCTTTCTGTGTTTGTGTTTTATTTCATCGTTTCTGATTATGGATTTCGAAAATCTTATAAAAATTGCAGACCGATTACAGAAGGTAGATTTTTTTTTCCTGAGAATTCTCTCTGTCTAAGTGAGTGGTAGTAACTGTTCATCAACTCTACGCCTGTAAATTGCGCGTGAAAGGGATTGATTAGACAGTTATTCCCAGCTAACTAATCTCTCTCATGTGGGTTGGTGTTTTTATTCTATGGTCTTTGCATTTGGAAGGTTCAAATGGTGAAAAAGTAGACAGCAGACACTTCCTTGTTCCATTTTCTCGTGCAATAGATAGCATGCTCATCTTAGGGCTGGGTGAATATCTTTCTGGTGTGGCATATGCGCAACAGATTGAACATTTCAGTTGGAAACTTGCGATGCATGCGTGCCTGAAAAAATTAGTGTGTACGTGTTGAGGAGGCTGAAATTGTGTGCTTCTTGTGTCTTTTCTCTGTGTTTAAAGTTTATGCTCTAAATACAAAGATTCTCTAGACATTTTTGGGCATTCTCCCCTGTCTGTATCTAATCTTACTTTCTGCTGTTCTTTCTTGTTAAAAATGCATGTGATGTTATTTTCAAACACAATGGTGGCATATTGCATCTGTGCTGATACTTTGTTTATGTTCCATTAAAAAGAGGGAAAACAAAGGCAGGGATGAGAGAACTTAGACTTTGTCAATTGTTGGATCGTTTAGTGCCTGAGAAAGTGCACTGTGAAAAATGGTACAGTCAGCTGCATAGAAGCAACACAGGTAGTTGTGAATATGATGTGACTATCAGTGCTTTTTTGGCTTAGCACTGCTAATTGCACATAACTGGAAGGTGCCCTTACATTAAATAGGCTACTTATGTAGCAGTAAAATGAATGATCATGCTCCCTGTTACGCTGTTTTATTTTCTGGAAAATATTACCTTGCTACCCTGCTTTTAACCATCTAAACCTTCCTTTGATCGCAGCAATTAATGTAGGGAATAAGATACTGAATATCAATTAAACTTCGTGTGTTGTCCTTGTAACTGTAAATTTTGAGACTATACTGAATTGCACAAATTTTATTCTCTATCCCTAGTAGGCTGAACTGCACCAATATTTATCTTGTCTATTATTAGTGGTCTGAACATAAGTCTGGCCAATTTTTTCTGAGGTCAGATGTCAAGATGCTACGATACTTTGGACTAAGATGAGAAACCTGAGTGATAGGTGTTTTGATAGATAGCAGGGATGAGCTGCTGGAAGTAGGGGTGGGAAGAACAGTCATCAAATGAGTATGGGGAAAGTAAACCTTTCTTATTGGCATACTGGAAAATAAACCAATTTTGTTGTTGCTAGTATCTGCGTTGTTGTCACTTGTCAGATAGAATATTATAGTGATGGGAATCACTTTCATCTAAGACTCCTTTTAGGTTGCAGTGCTTTTGGACAGGAAAAAAAAACACTTTAAAAGTGTTTACTTGTTAACTTTTAATGAGTTTAGGCATGCATCTTTTGGTACCAAAAATATTTCTAGCACTAATTATGTTTTTAGGATAGCTTTTCAATTTAAGAAAACATTTTAAGTAAATTTCTACAATAATACTACAACCTTAATTTTAAAATAAGGATAGAAGTGTTTTTAAATAATTTAAAAGCAAGTGCTAAAGTGCTTTCGGAAATCTACTACCTAACAAGAAAAGTAAGCACTTTATTTTGAAGCACAAGAATCAAAGCACTTTCAAATAAGGTGCTGCAATATTAGACAGGGGCTATAATGGTTTGCCGTGTTTTTCTAGGCTTTGTTCAGTACAGTTGTGTCAAAATTTAAAATCTATTGCAATGTTTGCTTCATGGAAAAGTCAATGCATTCAGCCCTTTTGAGCATTTCATTTATTTAACTAAAAATTCTTTTCATACATCTTTTCTCTTATCTTCATACCTGCCATCATATTGCACTTTTTGCTTCCTTACCAATATCATGCTAAGAATAACTAGGATTTCTAGATAAAGTTTGTTGTTGAAATGATATCATCTACCCAAGTATTGGAGTTTTTGTAAAGGGTGTGTGTATGTATGGAAGAGAGCGAGGGAGTGAGAGAGAGACATGTATTTGAGATGGTATAAATAAGTTAATAATGCCCCAAAAGCTCAAGTGTTGTGATTGTTTTGGGATGATCTGGGTAAATTTTGCTGAGAATATGTAAAACCTGTTAATGGATTGTTGTGAATGGCACAATAAACTCATTGCAGGAATAGGGAATGGAAATTAGACTATGTTGTTATTTACTTATTTATTTTTTATGCTAAGTTAGCTATTTTCAGCTGCTACTCCCTGGGAGGACATATATTCCACCTGCATTCTAGGTCTCTGTTTCTTCTCTGATACTGTTATTATATGACAGGAATGGCAGAGGCTGTGAAGTCTGATATGTTTCTGTTTTTTCCTTATCGGTTGAGAGAAGTTAATGCTGAATTCAGTGAAGAGAATTTTCTTGGTGAGACCCTGCTTGGCAAATTTTATCGTGGCATGACTTCAAATGGAGCCAATCTGAGGGATGCACAGCCAGTTACAGTGAAAATATTGGATGATTCTGCGTTCAATTTTGCCGATCCATTGGGCAAGGGGTCTATACTGAAAGTATAATTCTTGCGATCCTTTTATTATTCACTCTACTTTTTCGCAATTGATTTCTTTGCATACTTGTGCTTCTAGGATGAAGTCTCTTTCTTGCAACGTGCTCGTATCCATGGTCACCAGCGGAATTTGCCAAAACCAATTGGGTGCATTAACAACTCTAAGTGTCTGGGAATTGTTTATGATCTCAATCCGAGGGATACTTTGCATAACCTAATACTTAAAGGTATCTTCTTTTAAAACTAATTATTTTGTGGTCCTCTTTCTTTAATTCAGAATGATTAAGTCATTATTGATGGTCTGTCAATAAGTTGGGCAAATGAAAATAAATATACCAATGAAATCTTTGAAGAAGGAAGATAATAGCTAATTATCACTATGGTGTGATTTGAACATGTGCAGCCCAAATATGAGAAGGTGCTACCAATTGTATAATGATTTGTTAATGTGGTCTGAATGACAGAGCACACATATTCCACTCTTTTACTCCTTTAGCTTCCCAAGTCCAATAGCGGCTTTAAATACTGCATCTAAAGTTCTGTTTATATTTCTGTCTGTCAGATAATTTTACGTGGCTTCAGAGGATCAAGGTTGCTCTGCAGGTAGCTCGCATGCTTGTTCTTTTTCCCAGTTACTGTCCTCCGCTGGTTGTATTCAAGATTTCTGCAGCTCAAGTTCTGGTTGATGAGGTTTGCATTTGTTTCCCTTTTAAATGTGCCTCTCTGAAATTATGGTTTACAGTAGTTGTGTGCCTGTTCTCTAACATGTAAAGTTGTCTCAGAGCAGTAATAACCATGAAGAGGTCTTATTATTCATGTTAATTGTAGGATTGTAATCCAGTTCTGTGTGACTTTGGCATGCTGGTTGATGGCCCTTTCAGTAATGCAAGAGGCAGCTCAAATGGACAATTTGACAGAGCCTCTGGCAATTTGGATTTGCAACTTTTAACTGCCGGTAAGCATATTCATATGCCATAGGTCATTATGCTACAGGAAAAAGATTTAAGGTTTAAGTTTTTATGTTGACCGTGTCAATATACTCTCAGCTTGTATTTACAAGTGATCATCTTCTTCAAGAAAATGGTAAAGGTTTACTAGGTATAGCTTGAAATGGCAAAGCTATGTCAAATCCTGAATCAAAGGTTTATCTTGAAAAAGAATAAATAAATAAATCAAAGTAAAGAGGAGAAGAATCAGTGCAGTCTTCTAAACTGGATGATGTGATTGATTTGAATATTGTGAAGCACTGGAGACAGGAATTTCATTAATAGGGTATTTATAATGAAATCAAAATCACAATGGTTGCTAGTATTATATCGTATAAAATCCTAAAAGTTTTATCAATTTGAATCATAAGACATTTAATTTCAATGCTCTTTTTCTTTCCACTAGAACGGAGTATAGGTTAAGGCCACCATTCTTGTCCGTATAACCAAATGATGCAGAATGGGTGAATGTAAATATTTTTGATGTAGAATTCCCATCAAGAAAACTGAAGAAATCCAAACCTTTTCCCTTAATTAGAGCATAATTATCTAAAAAGCAAAGTAGGGTATCTATATTAGCATTTACTTTCGTTGTATGCATGGTCTAAGTTTCTACGTAAGTTATGACCATTTTCTGTTCAAGCACTTTGTTGCATCATGGAAAACTTCTATCCTTTTTTTTTTTAAATTTAGTTCTTATTTTCTTGATTCTGCCTTTTCATTTCTGAGTGTAAGGCAGTTCTAATTTCCCCACGAAACTTAAATTTTTGAACAGGTGGTTGTTCCGGAGTACCTGATGCTTTCTCATTTGGCATTCTACTCCTGAGTTTAATTGCGAAAAAAGTTTCCGATATTTCTGACCAGGATAGTTCTGTAGTATTGTGGGCCAAGGATTACTGCAAAAGGCCAACGACATGGTTTCTCATGGAAAGAAATCTTAAACATGTGCATAAAATTTTCAAGGAAGATCCAGATTACAATGTTTATGATGCTCACAGAATTTTGAGGCTAGGGATGCATTGTATCGAGTTTTCTCCGGAGGATCGTCCAACAATGAAGGAAACTCTGGAGTCCCTGCAGGCTTTGCACGTTTGTCAGTGTAAAGGTAATGAACTGCAGAAGGGCATTTTGTAACCGGTACTTGCTTAAATTCGTCTGATTGTGAATCTTTTTTCTGGTGAATAAGCTGCAAATAAAACATCTTGCAGTTTGAACTCATGAACCTTATGCCCTGGGGATTGGGGAAAGTGGGGAAGATATTATGTTACTTGTGGTCTGGGAATAGTAACCTGTGTACCTTGAGGAAGTGGGGGCGGGGGAGGTTATGTAACAGAGGAGAAGAATAACACTGTTGATAGTAGATGTACATTTATTAACATGTGCAGCAATTTCAACGTAAAAGAGTTCTGTGCAGCTGGGACAATATAGTCGTGTTTCGTGTATGGTATATGTTACTCATGTGTCATAATATTACTTTTGGACAGAGAATCATACTCCTCTCAATTAAGTCATAAAGGCTTTCTAGGCTGTAGTGAACTCTTCATGTCCAAAATCTGTTTTAAGTCTCTGCTGCTGGAAATAACATCATTTGATATTACACTAAACATGGTCCTACCTTCTCCTGGGTAACATAGCATGGCAGGCTTTTTCTTAGTGCCTTTATCCTAATGAATTTCTTGTTTGTTTTTCATCCTCAGTATGCATTTGTAGCATGTCACAACTGTCATGCTACGTAGGGTAACACATGTGTGCATGTTGTGAGAGAGAGAGATAGATAAAAGAGATACAGCTAGATGTTGGTGTCATTCACTCATCTCTTTTGGTCAAGGACATAGATATCTTCGTGCATTGGATATGTTTGAAATTCTGGTTGCACCTCCATAGTGCCTCATAGAAAAGTTTTATATTATAAATAAAGTGTTAGATCCTTGTCATAAAAGCCCAAAAACAAATTCCTGTTATTCACCATCAGTTTTGCCATTTTGTTGTGTTTTATCAGCTAGCTTCAGCTACTGCTGCTTGCAGCAAAACTTTGGACAACTTTTGCAGTTAGTTCTTTTCCACTTTTTATTTTATGTGACAGGAATGGTAGAGGGTGGACTGTCTGAAGTGGTTGAGTTTTTGCCTAAGCAGTTGGGAGATTATACTGCTGGATTTCATGATCAGAATTTTCTTAGTAACACCCAGTTTGCCAAGTTGTACCGTGGCAAGATGGATGAAGCATGTGTAACAGTTAAAGCATGGGATGATAGCCGGTGTAATGGTTCTTATCCACTGGACAAGTTGTCCAAGCTGACAGTATGAATCTTGCATAACACTTTGTTTTCACTCAGGTTTCTTCTGACTGACTTTTTTCTGGTTAATGCTTGTGGTTCTAGGAGGAGTTCTATTTGCTGCGGCATCCTAGCATAAATGGTTTTCAGCAGAATTTGCCAAAACCATTGGGGTACTGCCGTAACTTTGAGCGCCCTGGAATTGTTTATGATCTTAACCCAAGGGATACTTTGCACAATCTGATACTTGATGGTATGTTCTTTGAAATTGAAATTTACTACAAACTCAGGATGTTGAAAGTAATCTACATGCTGCTAGTTGGTTGGCCAGTGGAACAAATGATAGTAAACGTATTAACATAATTTTGAAGACGGACAAAACTTGCTATCTTTCCTTATGCCTTGACTAAAACATAATAAATAAATTTCTTTGTACTATACCATTGGATTTAGTGGCATTGCGGAAAAGCAAGAAGCAGGTACTGGAAATTGTACCTTGATATTGTTATGGTCTGAACGTTATTAGAAAAAGGAGCATTTATTGTTAATAGAAGAGGAGGCATTGTGCTGCTCCTTTCCTTCCTTGCATTTTAATTCCTATTGTGACTATCTTCTGAAAAAACTACATCTATGATCATGTGAACTCAAATTTCTCTCTCTCTGTTTTTTTTTTGGTCTTAGATAAATTCACCTGGCTCCAGAGGATCAAGGTCGCTTTACAATTAGCTCATCTGCTTGTTTTTTTTCACAATTACGATCCTCCATTTATTGTTCGCAACATTTCTCCAGCAAACATTGTGGTTGACCAGGTTTTACATTTTCCATAATGTGCCTCTTAGCGATTTACCCTTGTTATTATGTATTAGAGATTACATGTTCCTTTAACATGTAGCATTGACTTCAACTGCTCCAAGAACCTTTTAAAGGATTTTTGGTCATGCATTCGTAGGACAATAAACCAGTGCTAGTTGACTTAGGGATGCTACTGGGCGGCTTATTTGGTAATGCAAGGGACATCCCGAACCCAAAACTGTATGTTCCTGGTTATACAGATGTGCACTTTTTCACCCATGGTAAGCTATCCTTTTGCAACTGTATCCTGCCTCCAAAGTCGAGAATAGTATTTTTTTTTTTTTTCATTCATTCTCTTGAATATTCATTCCCTTACCTGGGATATGACAACCTTAATCCCCCTGCAGGTTGCTGGTCTGTAGCATGTGATGTCTTCTCTTTTGGCATCCTTCTTTTGTGTCTAATTGTCAAAAGACTTTTTGACGTTACCGACCCGAAGACATGCTTACTAGCTTTTGCGAAAGGCCATTGTGAAATAAAAATGACACAGGAAATTATCCACAAAAATGTTGGGCATGTGCATGAAATCTTCAAGGATCATCCAGGTTATGTTCATGCTGACGCTGTTGAGGTTGCAAAACTGGCCCTGTCATGTGTGGAGTTTGATCCATTGGATCGCCCAATAATGAAGGAAGCTTTGGAGCGTCTGCAGGCTTTGAATGCTGTCCAGTGCCAGAGCAGGGAACTTGGCATCTAGAGGACACAAATTCTACAGTGGTGCAGCTTGAGACAGTTGGTAGCTTTTATATCTTCTCTTGGGACTCTGGATCTTTCTTTGACGTTCTTGTGGAAAAACAGCGCGGTCGGTCTGTTACTAGGGCTGCAATTAACTTTTAAGGATTCCCATATCATGCATCCATGCTATTGGTAGCTTTATGTGTGTATTCTCGACCCCGAAAACTTGTGATTACTAAACTTACTGCATGGTTACTTTCAGGGCATTACGGGGTGCAATTGACTAAGCAGTTTAAAGTGCCGGCTGATAAATTCTAGTGAAATACTAGTATTTGTTTCTTGAGTTTTAAGATTTTAAGTGAAAATCTGATTATAAGTTGCTCAAGTTAAAAATGCTTCAGGTTCTTGTGGCCTTTTGCTTAGTGAACTTGGTTCGTTGGAGAGATATGAAGGTAAAATTCTATATATAACCTTTGGCCCTATCTAATTTTCCTTGGCAGGTTTTTTAGTTCAGTTTCATGTTTTATCGAGATATAAGAACTCCATATTTCAGTCAAAGTCCGGGAAAGGGCAGCTTCCCCACCCCCCCCCCGGGGGCCCAGCACCACCCCCACAAATGCTTTACCAATAATGCTTTACGTATCGCATTTGTAATTATTTTGTCCCTCATTTGCAAAATGATGCAAATTCGTTCCTTGCATTACAAATTGCATGTCTTAGAGCATCCACATTGGTTTACACCCTTCAGGGTGTAATCCACATGCCACGTCAGAATTTCACTATTTCACATCAACATTTCACTGTCTCCTCTCTTTATTACACTCGAATTTCACTATCCCACATCAACATTCCATTGTCTCCTCTTTTTATTACACTCTCATTCACAATGGATTACACTCACAGAGTATAATAGTATGGGTCCACATGACACATCAGCATTCCACTATTTCCTCTTTTATTATACTCTCTCCCCTCTTTTATTTTAATAATGCACAACTCATCCCATAAATAAATAAATTTATTATTTTAAAAATGATTATTTTTAGAAATAAATTATTGACTTTCAAATTTTTTACGTTTTAGATTTTGTATTTGCTATAAGATAATATTATTAATTTGTGACTTTTAATAATATATATTTTTTGTCTCTGAAAAATAATACATTGATATTTTCAAAAAAAAAATTATGTAATTGTTAAACAAATACGTGACATCTCAAACGTGAAAATATCATAATAATCCATTATTAATTAATAATACCCTATCTACTGAATTGAACTCCATGGCATAAGATTAATTAAATAATAATACAACGAATACTAATTTTCATCATTATTGCCTCCGAATCATCCCAAATATGCTTGACCAAATTCGACTGAAGTTGATGATGTACTTCCCGATCACGTAGTTCCTCATTCCTTTGAAAATAATGGTGAAAACTACCAAAAACTACTAGCTGTTTCTTTGTTATGCATAAATTACCAGCTGTTTCTTTGTTAAAAGTGCTCTACCAAAAACTACCAGCTGTTTTTCACTCACTACCATTTGGGTCCCACAGCAGCTTCCATGATGCGCATCATCAGTATTATGCGTATAATCTCCATGACATGGCTCCAATGGGAGACCGTGTCATGAAGCGGTGTAATGATGGGGGGCATTATACCCCCCATTATACACCATTGTGGATGCTCTTAGTCTCAAAAAACGTTATAGGAAAATTTTTTAATGTAAAAACATCATGTGATCACTACATGATTACAATTTTTGGGCCAAAAAAAATTATATATTAATGATTTATCATTTTTCTTTTATTTTCTTTTCCTTCTTTTGTTTCTCCTTTGGCTTAGTCCAATTGGTACTTGGTCTGTTTTAATGCTATTATTAATTAATAAAGATAATCTTGAGTTTACATCGATCCATTTGGAACAATTTGCGAATGTCCTTGTTGGATTATTCTGAACAGAATAGAGGATTTGCGAGCCTTTGGTTAATCATTCGATTATTTCATTCTATTAGTGCTTAAACAAACAGATTATAATGTGATGTGTTTGTGTGGGACTGGGAATGTGATGTCTACATTGCCCCTAAGATTTTTTTCCATGCGGTCATCGTCGGTCTATTTTGGAAGATACGTAATATGAATAAGTTGGAAGGTATGTAAAAGTCTTTGCCTCTTTGGTTGATTTTTTATTTTTCAACATAAAATTCTCCTAGTATTTGTGTGGAGATGAGCAACAAAGACATTTACGAGACATGCACATCTACGTTAGACATTCGCTCTACAAATACAATATTTTGTCATCTACTAGGGCAACTCATCTGATATTTCATTAGGAATGTTTAAGGTGCATGATCAAATTGAACACTCTCGAGTGTTTAAGCTCGTTTGCCTGCCTTACAAATCTTAAAATTATGTTCAAACTTAATTTGTTTATTATTTAAACTTAATACAAATGAAATTTTATCGAATTGAATTGGAGTGGAATGGAAGTAGTTTGATAAATTTCTAAATATGCTAGTCGAGGTAAATTAAAATTAGAGATTCAAAAGGAACTAAGCAACTGGATTCATCTTTTTGTTTCTCGATGTAGCAAGAAATTAATCACGCCCCTGAGTTGCTGCTGTAAAAAAGGAGCGGGCATACAGATCAGGAATCAGCCTGTCCTGTTTTTGCCAGCTGAAGGCTCGTCCATGCCGGAAATTGACTTGATATCAGGGGAGCTGGGACTTGGGTAGAGGATTGACCTTTGGCCTTGGAATGGAGATGAGGGCTTTGGGATACCCCAAAAAAAAAAGTTGAAACTATGAGAAAGCTTATTGTAAATTTATGATGTAACACCTCCGGAACTTATTTCTACTTTGACGGATGAATTGGGGGGGTATGTTCCCTTGAATGACCATAGCGGACCAATTCTATTTAGCTATATATCCCTTATTTATCAAAAAAGGAAAAAAAAAAAAAGAGAGTAAGAATATTGCTTTGCACCTATTGTGGGCCAAAGGAGCACTCACCAGAGTATCATAAAGCATATGATGGGTCTTCGATTAAGCTTAAACCTGTTGAGCTCCACAACTCTTGTGACCATGATTGTGACTTTATTCTTCTAGCACCTCAAGATTTCCCTATGTATAACAGAGGAGGCCTAATAAAGCTCCATCCCTTCGAAAACCCCCCCTTTTTTTTTCTTTTTTTTTTTTACACTGCAGCAATAATCTAATTTACATCTACACTACAGGGAGGAGGAGTTCAACTATACTTAGGGGTGGCCACGGTTCCAAAACCGCCGGTTCCGGTTTAAAAACTGACGGTTGCGGTTCTACTGAAAGGTGGAATCTGAACCGAACTCTTATAGGGACGGTTACGATTCTTGAACCTCCGATTCCGGTTCAATTATGGTTTTGAATTCTTCCGATTCCGGTTTCGATTCTTCTAGTTACGTATAAATACTTGTATTATAAAATTGATTTTAAGTACACATAACAACTAATGTAGAAAAAATAATGAATTTTATTGTACTATCATGTGGCAAGGAAAAATAAAGAATACAAATTTTATGAAAAAATACCTCAACTTATATTCAATATTTTAAATAAAATAAAAAGATACATAATTTTCTCATTATTGAAATAGAGTAAAGGAAATAAATCTTAATTAATTAAATAATACTAGTTTAATACTTTGATTAATTTGACTTTAACATGCTGATTAAATTGGATTTATACCTAATTTATTTATTATATCTGGATTTATTAATGAATTTAGATAATAGGTTGTTGGATTAAACTGAGACTGTTTGATATTGGGTGCTAGTTATTAAAATTGAATTCTAAATTGAATAAAAAAGCCTAGCCACTCAGGATATAAATGTATTTTAGACGGTTTGAATAGGTCTTGAACCACCAGTTCCGGTTCAATTTTTTCGTGAATCTGACCCTAAACCTTTAGTCATGGTTACGGTTTCGGTTCCAGTTTCTCAATTCCGGTTCCGGTTTAGGTTCAATAAACCGCCGGTCTAGTTCCGATTCAAACATGAACCGTGGTCACTCCTAACTGTACTTGTACAGGGACCAAACCAGAAAAATGCATCTGCACTCCCAACTAGGCCTGATAAGTAATATATCTACACTACGAGAAAAGGGGAGTCCAACTGAACTTGTATAGAGGATAGACCACATAAGTGCATCTACATTACGGGGGAAGGGAAGCTCAACTAGACTTGTATAGGTACTAGACTAAATAAGTGCGTTACTGCACCTGAAGGCCTTCTAATGCACTGGGTAGGGTTTGATATAATTTAAAAAAAAAAAAAAAGAAGAGGAAATGTTAATGTTAAAGTCTTTCTCGGGAATACATCGATGCATTTCACAGCAGCAGCTTTATGGGGTGTGAGTTACTACTCCTACTTGTTTTAAAGAATGAATTGGTTTAGCTGTTTGGCGAAAGGCAATAGCAGGGATCTAACCTAAAAAGAATCTCTTTCTTGTGCTCTAGAAGGCACTGAATTTCTTGCTTGAAGCATTCCAATCGGGTATGCATCATAATTTTCTTTGAAGAAAGACAAAGCCAATGCAGTGAACAAAACTTTTACTCCAATTGTCCTGTGCTAGTTCTCATAAAGTCACCAACTTTCATGTCAAGCTCATACGTCTATTTTATTCCATGCCATCTGGGGCAAGAGACAATTACTTCAAAGCCAAACGAAAGCAAATAAGATTAAAAAATTCTTCTCCACCCAAAATCAGCACCATTAAAGGAAAAAAAAAAAAAAGGCGAAGAAGAAGAAGATGAAGAAAAGAACTTCACGCTCTCATGTTTGATATTGTCGCAATGTATTGAAAATTTGCTCCGTAACATTTGGATTGGACTTGATTACATGCATTTGACCAAAATAATGAGACAAGATACTTCCTCTTTGTTCGTATCAGTTTTCCCTTTTTACTCTGATATAGTGCGAAAATTCTTTTTCCTTCTGCACATATATCTTGTTTCGTCTTCAACATATTTGTTTTCTCCTTACAAACGGACAGTCAGCTGCAAGAAAATATGTAAGGTCATACCAGGGAAATTGCATTTAGCCTTTTATGAATCTCAACTGTCGAAGCCTGCTTCATATGTTACCCATCAATCAAGGAAGCCTTGATCTACTAGAGTAATTAACGTTGAGATCCCAGAACCTCTACCCTTCCCACTTCCTAAATTTCACCAATCTCTTATTGAAAGAATTAAAAAGATATTACTCATCATACGTGACCGATTTGTGTTTTGTTTAACTTGTGGAGTCAAAATCATTGGATCTTCAGCAAATTAAACGTCTTTGAGTCAATCGAGGCCGCCCCTTTAATCAAAGCTTTTTTTTTTTCGTACTAAACAACAGCCTCTAATCAAGCGTGCTTTGGTAAATACCAGATCTTCCTTAATAAATTCACCACATCTCACTTTTATACTGAAATCTATTGTGTATTTCACCACATATTACGTTCTCTGTTTTTAGCCTTTTTTTTAAGGTTAACTTACATTTTGCAAATGCACTCCATCCTTCTTCAGTTACTACTTACTACCTTTTTTTTTTTTTTTTGGGAAAACGTTACTACATACTACTACTAAAGTAGCTTCGCATTCCCCAACATCTTTAGAGTATCAATCTTCAAGGTATCCAAGTAAGTATATTTTGCCATTATTTAGTGTTAAATGCTGCATGATTAACCTTGGCAACATTGCTACTACAATGCTCGAAACTCTTAAAATCACTAATTTGCCCATGAAGCTTCAGCCACCAATGCCACACATGCCCCTGATCCATATCCAGCGGCACTTTCAGCAGAGCAACCAACACGTTTGAGTTCGTGCACAACTCTGACAACTACCCTTTCACCTCGATCTTTGTGCCCTCTTCTCGGGTCCCAACCCCCAGATAGACGCCCACATTCCCCATTTCTCCTAGCCCGCAGCCCTTCTCTGATTTTTTGCATACCCCAATCTGTTTTCTGAAGTAATAAAAATTGCATTTTAAATTAATTTAAGAATCCTACAAAATCCATATGCAGATTCTTAGTCACCTCTGCTTCTTACTGTTTTTCTGCTCTGTTCTTGAATTACAGAAGAGGTTTTGTAGCATTTTCTGGGGTTTGTTTTGATGGATTCTCTTGCTTATCTTAACTCATACTTCAAGCAATTGAGTTGTAATTCAGATTTTGGACGTGGGTTTTTGATCTTTTGGAGTTTTAAGCAGATTTTAAGTGTGTCAGGGCTGTTTCTGTTACTGGGTTTTGGGCTGAAAGTGATAAAGTTCAGATTTTTATGCCATTCTGGCGGAAAGTCAGGTTCTTTGAGAAATGGGATTTGTGCAGATCATGGTTTCGATGTGAAATGCATTTCAAAAATTTCACCTTGCAAATTTATGTCACTGAAACATGTGTATGATTCAAGTCCCCATGTAATAGACGAATTGGAAAAAACCAAGCTTTTGAACTGTGACGCCGATGGTCGCTATGAGGCCACCAATGTTTATAGTGAAGAGTTTAATAAAGATAATGATGATGGTGGTGATGATGAAAACCAGCATTTTGATGAAGATAAGGAGGTTGATGCTTTGGCGCTGAGAAAAATGATCAAGACTGAAAGGCGCAGAGCAAATTCGGCTCTGTTGGAACTTGAGAAGGAGAGAATGTCAGCTGCCACGGCTGTTGAGGAGTCAATGGCAATGATTTTGCGCCTGCAAAATGAGAAGAGTTTGGTTGAAATGGAATCTAGGCAGTACAGAAGATTGGCTGAGGAGAAGCTGCTTTATGATGAAAAAGTTATTCGATCATTGCAGTGGCTTGTAGAGAGGCATGAATCAGAAAGGGCTGTGTTGGAAGAACAGTGGAGATTATGTGAACAAAAATTGAGGCTTTTCATGAAGAGTGATGAAATGGACGAATTCAAAGAGGTTGAGGAATCTTTTAGTTCTTCCAGCGAGATTTTTGAAGATGCTCTTGATTTGTTTAGTTCTCTTGACCTGGATTCATCGCAAGAGTAAGCTTTACAATAGGCATTGAACTCTTGCCTGTTCTGAGTTCTAACTGCAACTTCAAGAACAAAGTGGACATGCTAGCAGTTGAAGATTGTGAAACCTCTGATAATGTAATCCATGATGCCACTGTATATGCAATTTGGTAAAGACATTTGACACTTAAGTACATGTGCATGTTTTGAATCAACTAATCATGCATGTTTAGATTCAGCTTGTTCTTCATTATCTCTGTTCTATTTTCCCTTCTTTCTCTTTGGGATATGGAAGCAACTGTGTCAGCATATTGATTGATTGACAATTATTGCACCAACGAGCACGTTAAAAGCTTGGCTGCCATCCACCCTATCATGAATAGGGAGAAAGGTTGTGGTCCTAACAAACAGTGTTCAGGTACCCTTGGTATCACATTTTTTTTGATTTATAAAAGCTTGCAGTTGCACTCTAGTTGCACGAGGCACAAAAAATACTTCTCTCCTTTCCTCTTCCCTTTCTGTTTTTGAAGTTTCAGATTTCTTTTCTTTTTTTTTTTAACGTTTCCTTTTCTAAGAGCATTTGGCTTTCCACGTGCAGTTGTAGTCAGATACCTGGAAATTTGATTTATTTTGTGATTTTGTAATCTTTCTTTTATGATGATATTCAGGCTGATGAGGGCATTTATTATGGGCCTTTCTTGCACAGATGGAAAATTGCCACCCGTATATAAATCCTGTTGCTAATTCTTCTACCTCTTTGATGTGGGAGCTGTAGAATGTTAGTTTTGCACCTTAATGGCGTCAGTGTCATGCTATTAAGTTGCAGCAAACCTGCATTAATCGCGGAACCGTGAAATTTTACCCAGTAAAGAATTGTCCTAGTTCATTATTTTCTCTGCAAAAGTCCACGGAGGAAAATCATGCTTTCATGTTGTAGAGATCGGATTTTTGCGGAATAAAACTCCACTAAACAGAAAGAAGATTGTCTTTCATTCTAGCATTTATTGGTCAAAACGACTTTATGATTTACAGTCATGTCATATATTTCAACTGGATTGAATCCAGATGCCATTCTTGTCTGGCTGTTGAATGCCACAGTTAAAGCTGAAGAAAGTATCTTTTTTTTTTTAATCCATAAACGTTGTTGAACTAAATTCCAGGAGCTGGAGGTCTCCAATTTACTGCGCTACGAGACATCAAATTTGGAGTCCGTGTAGCAGAATCTCATCGTCTCAAATTTCTTTTCTTGCACTGTAGAAACTCATGTCCCGGATATTCTATGTAATTGTAATACGAGCATTGTCTAACTTCCCGTCCCCATCCCATCTTCAAGGAGGAAAAGAATGAGAACAGAAAAACACACAAGGATAATTCTCCAGTTCATTTCGAACTTTTGTACTATCAGCACCTCTGTGATACAGTTAAAGGGCAGCGCTCTCTCTCTCTCTCTACACTAACCAAGTTAACAGTCACATTTACAAAAGAAGCCTAAGAGGCTATATTGAACAACTCCTTGCAATTTCTATGTACAAAGTTGGAAATGACCCTGATCATCCATCATTATTGGTGCACCACATTTATTGACATCTTTACATAGCATTATCTTATGCAATATTAAGAAGTGTTTGTGCCGAAGTATGTATTTTGGTGCTTATATTAAGTTTCTGCTGTCTAAGATTTGCTTCTTTCTCCAATTCCATCTCTGCTGGTAACTGGTAAGTAATATTTACTTCTGGACGGGATGCTACCCTTGTTTAGGTTGCTTACTGGTTCTCTATATCAGTAGAAATGACTCTACCCTTGAGCAGCCTAACCACCTTTTTGTGCACTTCAACGCATCACGAGATTTGTCTATATGTGTAATGTGTCTCCTCCCTGAGGCTAGCCAGTAGGTTCCCAAAGCGTTCATGCACCCATCAGGATTTCTCCCTGCCATGTCCCTTTTTTTTCCTTTTTGGTAGGACAGGAGAGTTGCATGTGATTGAAGGAGAAGGAAACAAAGGAGTCCCTGCCATGTCTGTGCTTGATGATTTTCTGACTCTCAGTGCATGTGAGGCCTGAATTTCCTAGCTCGTGCTTGAAATGCACGTTCTCTTCTTAGCTTGTGCGGAATATAACAAGGGATACTTTCTGCAATAGTTCTTTGCTGATACTCTCGCTACCAGACTCAGTTAATGCCATGCTGCAAATGCCAAAGGAACAACAATTGTTAACAATTATACACGTTAATTTCTTTCAATAAACACAATCTCTGTTGAAAAGTGAAGATTTCCAACGTATTAAGGATGTATAGGAATGATTCAACACTACCCATGCTAGCAACAGGACATAATATGGAACACTAAACTGAAGATTCAGGACACTGATTCTGCAAAGTTATGCTGAAATGATAATGGTTCTAGACAATTTGAGTGAAAAGGATTGTTTGTTTCAGTTCATCTGTTACGCTGTTTCACCTTACAGATTAATTATATTTTCTCTTTTGAACTGATGCATTCATTTTGATTTCACACTCAGGCACATTCCTTTCGTGGGGCTCTGCAATCTCAAACGCTTTTTATCTTGATTCTTCCTGTCTGCCGGAAATTATTGCCAGCAACGTGTCATCTTGAACTGTATACATTCCTTTCGTGGGCGCAACTGGCAACCATTCTCTGTTATATTCTGTTTTAGAGTGACACTTAATTTAGTAAATTCGTCAAACTTAAACTAAAACACAAATATCACCCTATTGGTACAACATATAATGCAACGTCAAAAGTGTAACAGAAGACACAGAATATGAACGCCAGACCGAGAGCCTGTAAGAATGAGGCAGGCCACGAGGGGCTACGTTTTGGAATATTCTTTCTCCATTTTCCAATTAAGTATTTGGCACTTTGTCCTGAGATCACTGAAGATGTAAGAAGACAACGGCTGATATCATGAATTCCAATCCTCGTTTGTTTGTTCTCTGTTCACTTGCCTCAGCTACCTGAAAGGTGCTCAAGTGGTCACAGGCGTTTCTTTGTCTGATCCAATTATTCTACATTTCTGTTATTGTAGATAAGAAAATGTATGAGCTTGGAAAAAAACTTGAGCATATAAGATTAACAATCATCATTTTAAACTATAGGTTTTTAAGGTGAGCAAAAAAAGTGTTCAAATTCTGAAGTCTGCAAGAACGCTCCACGTTTCTTGATTTTTCATTTCAGAAGATTCCTGTGGTCCATAATGGTGACAATGCATATTATTGTTTATTTCTTGAAAAAACTGTCTATGAATAATAGTTCCAATTCCTGTGCATGATTGGACCCTGGGGCTCTTGGAAATGAAAATGTGAAATGAAAACAGACTTTGAAAGGTTGTGCATCGATTATACTGTTGTACTCTAAGACTTTTGTTACTTCTTGAATCGTAGGAAAAATATGAGGGTTAATGCATAATTATTAAACATTTTAAAATATAAAACAAATCACTTCTATATTGTTAGACAATCATTAGAGAACTTGGACCGTGTATTAAACTATACCACGACCCTGCTCCTTAAAGAGAAAGAAAAAGAAAGAGAGATTGAACTTGAAATTTGCTTGCAGCCAGTAAATATTTAGTTGGTTAATTTTTAACTTCTAAAGCCCAGAAAATCAAGGACAGAAAAGTGGATCTTCAAAGGTTCTTTTAGAGGATCTGAGTAACTGATTATTTAGTGTGTTTGATTTTCCAGATTACTTTAGTGTGTTTCAATGAACGTGCAACCTTTTTTAATTGATTTGCGTTCAAGATAATAGAAAATATTATTTCGGAAACGTTTAACATTTCATAGTTTTCTTTGTTATGAAGTAAAACTTATAATTGAGCTGGATGTTGCATTTGGTGGAGTGGATTGCGTGGATTCTAAACGTCATTAGCACAAGAAAATGAAAGTCTATTTTAATGGTGAATTTTTCGGATGTTTGTATAAAACTTTATTGTATATTACTATAGAATTTATAGAAATTTTTTTTTTTGTGAAGAAATTTTTAAAAAAAAATTATTTATTTTTCTTTTCCTGAAAATTGCATTTTGATTTGCTAATTAAGTTCCTGATTTTCACTTAACATATTCGTGCTCATCACGTACTCATATTCTGTCCAACTTAGTTAATTTCCTATTTGAGGATGAAACTGGTCAAAAAAATTAATAATTTAGGTATTACATGTGTTTTGTCTAAAAGTTTAAGGGAAAAATGGGTCAAAAACCTACAGATTGGGAGATAAAAACTGGCATTTTCCTTGAAGGGACGATATTGGGTCCAAGTTAAAGTTTGATAGTCAAAAGTGGGTCAGTCAAATAGTTAGAGACCTAATTGGGTAATTTGCTCGACAATCGTTACTGTATATATACCTGTGGTTGACTATGCTTTCAACGGCGCCAGTCTCAAAACTCCATTCTATCGTTTTCGAGCAACGACGATTTGTCAAACAGCGCCTAGGATCAGGCACAATTTAGACATCCAGCTCTGCAACACAAAATCGAAAGCGTGGAAAAGAAGACACAAATAAAAGCAGCACCTCTGATTCATTCCAATACCCGAAGAATTAAAGCAGACGAACAGAAATGCATATCCATTCTTTCCCATCACAGCCTCCACCAGACAGCAGCAAATTCAATTAAACAGACTTACAGCAGTCAGTCGTCACCGTAGCCTCACGGCCGGGTTATCGTCGCCGGTAAACCCTTTTTACTCGTAGTGCCCTATCTTTTAAACTGACTTTTCGAAGTTGTTTAACGATCAAAGGAAATTTTATTCGGAAAAATTAACTGAAATGTGTGAACCTTTTTTTTCCTCTAGCGCCTTAAATTTTCCGCCAAAAATTAGTGAACTTTCGAGTTTGAAGTTGAGGTTAAGTAATTTTGAATATAGATAATACTGGCTTTTTCAGGTTTGAGAAAATCGGAGTTTTTTTTGTAAAAAGAAAATTTCTTTTTTTACTTTGTTAGGGTTCTCATGTTGTGTTTGCAGATACTTTCTGGGCGAAGTTCGTTTTGCTTTTGGGCTTATTATTTATTTATTTGCTTACTGCTATACTTTAATCATTATCAGCGTCTCTTAGTATTCATTTTAGTTATAGAGCTCCCACTAGTTTCATTGACACTGTAACTGGAACTTTGGCTGTTTTTGGGTTCATCTAGAGAATTGGAGTTGTTGTCGCACTCTCTTCCCTGACTATGTTAGGGAACCAAAACAATGCCTTAATGAAAATGGCGACATTTGGTGGCAGACAGGAGTGTGGTCTCTTGCTTAGGTAGGGTGGATTGCATGAAGTGTGCGTTTGTCCTTGCCTGTCTCTTTTTCTGATTTTTTCCATTTTAAATAGGCAGGAAAATATGTTCATTACAGGAAAAGCAGTCAATTGTGCATGGTAGACGTGGTCAGGAATGAGACAAAAGGGGAAAATGCATGTACTTCTCTTCCGAGTAAATTGAGGCAGAAGGCTAAAGTTTATGCTTAAATCTCTGCCAGGGTCATATTAACTAAATAAGGCTACTATGGATTGCCTCACCCCCCCCGGGGGCCCGTTCTCTTATATTCATCCCTGTTGTCAGTTTAACAGAAATGGGGGGTTTAATTGGAAAGACAATTTACTTGGACAAATTGGTGTCTTTTCTTTTGCGCTTTATTTTTCCTTCTTTTTCTCCAACCAAGGAGTGACGTTTGACGTTAGTGCTATGCTTGTTTGATTTAGGACTTTGTTTCTTTGATAGAGACGGAGCCAGTAAAGCTCAAATTTGTTTGAAGAAATAATGGAGAAGATTCATAAGCTAGAACTGGCTTTAAGCTGACAGAAGTTTGGGCTGTATCAGGTAACTTGATGAATGAATTCCTGGGCTTCTTGGAATTTGCTGATCTAAACCTTCTCCTTCTTCTTCTTTTTTTTTTTTTTTTAAATTATTATTATTTTTTTATCTAACCGTGGGTACGAGATAAAGAACATTGAGACGAATAAAGAACCAAAGTTTGGCTCTTATTTGAAGATGCCATTCACATCAAACAAGGGGAAACCTGGGCTTTCTCCAGCTCTTCCACTGTATTAGCTATCTCTCCCTGCTCTCAGTTCACCAGCTGGATGTCTTCTAACTAATTAGTTGCTTTGTGGCTTCTGCTATTTATGTAAAAACTGGGGAAGGGGCAGGCAATAATTCTGGTTTCAGCTAGTCAAAGTTTTACATTGGAGAATGGTGTGTATTATCTTCATTTCCATATTCTGAGCATTTGTCACCTTGTTATACTTTATGGGCAGTAGGTAGAGCATTGTAAGAATCAGATGCTGAAGTTTGCTGGACGACTTGTCTCACTTTTGCTGACAACTTGTTTTTGTTTTCAATGATAGGTCATGACTAGTTACATGGAGTTAAATGATACCCTCCAGATGCTTCCGCCTCCACCTGGGAGCTTCATTGATCGTGAAGAACTTATTCAACATGTTGGGGAGTTTGCTCTGTCCCAGGGATATGTCGTTACCATCAAACAGTCTAAGAAGGAAAAAGTGGTAGTACTTGGATGTGACAGAGGAGGTGTTTATAGAAATAGGCGTAAACCTGTCGATGAGTCCTCTGGTGATCTTGCTCGCAAAAGAAAAACTGGTTCACGGCTTACAAACTGTCCGTTTGAACTTGTGGGTAAGAAAGAAGATGGTTTATGGGTACTCACTGTTAAGAATGGTTCTCACAACCATGAAGCCCTTAAGGACATATCTGAGCATCCCTCTGCTCGTCGCTTCACAGAAAAAGAAGTCATGCTAATTAAGGAGATGACAGAAGCTGGTCTGAAACCACGCCAAATTTTAAAGAGATTAAGACAAAGCAATCCGGAGCTTTTGTCAACACCAAAGCATGTTTACAATATCAAAGCCAAGCTGCGACAAGGAAATCTTACAGGTTGAGCCTCCTGTCAAATCCTTTTGCAATCTCTCACATTTAGGCCTCTTTTATTTTCTTTGTCAATGAGTTCTTTCTTTTTCATTCTTGATGTTGTGCTGATCATTAAACTGAAAGCTCTCTCTCTCTCTCTCTCTCTCTCTCCCTCCATATTTGTTACATGCTAATTTTCTTACCTGTATACTTGTTGCTTACAGTAGAAATTAGTTTGATATCTCTCTGTTCAATATGCTATATGTCTTGTTTACTTGAAAGTTTATTTGGGTTCCCCACCTGAACCCTAGTGAAAACCAGAGAGTATCATATATATATATGTGTATAGTAATCACGGAGTCAACAACCTAGAGTTAGAGGGTGTAGACTGAAGATGTATGTCCAAGGCGTTATCTTCTCAAATCAATGGTGCTGTGTATTGCCGAATTACTCCTGCATGTTTAAAGTTATCTGCTTTGCACTTTAATCATGCTGCATACCTTTCAGTTTGGAGCCTTGTGATCTCAAATGAACAGAATGAACTACAGCTCTTCAGATTGCTTGATCTTTTAAAATTCATAATGATAATTATGTATACTATACATGCCTATTTGAATGTTAAGTTCTACTTGAGTACATTTGTTCATCTTGATGTGCAGAGCTCCTTTGCGAGATCCTGAACTCTGCAATAGTAGATTTTTGTTGAGAATATCAAATCTTTCTTGGTTAGTTGCCCTTGTTTTATTGCAAGATGTAGCTAACATGTGGAGAAATCTAGTAGAATTAGATCTGCCTAGTTAACTTGGATTTCTTTATCTTCATACTGCAGTGAGGAGATTAAAAACATTAAGACCTCAAGCATCTGGTGAGGGTAACTCTCAGCCTTCAACAACTAATGAGCCATCATGGAGGAAACGATACCCTCCGGTAAGCTTTGCGCGAGTCAGTCAACAATGTTGTACAACCATCTTGAGATTTTCTTTTTGGATGCATGAGAAATGTATCAATTGTTATAGTTCTAGCTTATGACCATTCTATCTATTAAGGTTGGTTACTACGAGTCAACTGGGGCCTAAATGAGTTGATAGTTTCTTTAGTTCTGATTCATTTGTTCGATTGAATTGAGGGATTATGTAGAATGGTATTAAAAAGTTGCTTCTGTAGCTTATGCTAAATACAGGATCATGTCTAGTCCAATTTACCCTTTTGTCAAGAATGATAGTCTCACAGTGTTTGTTTGCAATATTGAGTCCTTAACATGAGCAATTTGCTGGTCACACAAGAATAATGTGCTTAGGCAATCATTTGTAAGTTTAGACTCCAAAAATTATGCAGGAATGATATTAGAAGTCCAGATTTTCTGTTCTAATGGTCCCATATCCCATTTCTGAGTCTCTCTAGCTTGTATGGCTTGGAACTATATTGCTTCACGTTAATTAGTTAATACTGTAGTTTTTTAACCTCATGACTTTTGTAGGTGTATATTGTATTGTGAAAGACTTGAAATTGATAACCACTTATGTTCAAAGTACAATTGTGGGGTAATTCATTCCACAACCCACTATAATTTTCTAACTGTATATGTGGGAATAGACCTCATGACATTTACAGCACATTCTGAATATGCTGTCCAACTTAACCTCCAAATTTGATTGTGTTTTTAAATGACAGCCAGCTATACAGTTGTATATCATAGTTCATTCACTCTGACTAATTTTCCCTTTGATGTGTTGTGATTGCTTCAGTATTTTGTTTCTTTTTGCTATCTCTTTTTCATATGGTGAAGGACTTCACAAGCCTAAATAATTATTATGCAAAACAAAACACTTGCATGAGTATTTGTTTCACGTGGAGTGATTTGGTGTACTGAATTTGGGTTTTGTGCTATGCAAGCACTTATTTCTCCCCTACTTTGTTTTCCGAGCGAGTCAGCTGGGCCCCATGACTAAGCTTCACTAGTCAATTGGACTACAAAATACGACTAACTACCAAATTGATTTTTTCATTGACTGTTGTCACTGTATTTTGTTGTATGGATCTTTTAAGATGTACCTTTCCTAGAGAAGGAAGACGATCTCCTCCTCACTTTCATTCTCTGAACATGTTATATTTCCTGATTTCAAGTCCCAAAAAATAATAATAATAATAATAATAATACACTTCTTTTCATAGTTTCTTCATTCTTTGCCTGTGAATTATCGAATTGCAATTGTTCATTCTTTGCCTGTCAATTGTCGAAGTGCAAGTGTCTGTTTAGAAGTTGTGTGATGTAATATACTTTGAAGAAGCAGATGATGATGTGGGTTTAAATTATAGGTTATGATGGATTGCTTGTTTCTTGTTATGTTCTGCAGAGGGTACCTAATCTGATTGGTGGGAGGTTTGCTGACTCTCAATCATCAATATCCATTGACGTTATAAACCCTGTAAGTTCAGATAGCTTAATCTCTCTCTCTCTCTCTCTCTCTCAGATTTAATCAATGAATTCATCAAGAAAAGTATTGTCGCTGGGGGAAATGATTAGAAATTTGTCTTGCTAAGATACATGGTTAATGCAGATTGGTAATGTTGCCCATTTGGCCTAATAATTTTTAGAGCATCAAATTGAATTTTATCTATCATATTTACATAGTTAGTTTGTTGCCTTTCTTATTTTTATAGTATTATTTATCTATGAAGTGTTGACAGGCAACACAGCAAGTGGTATCACAAGTCCCTTTGACAACCACAGAGGAATTTAAGGCTGCTGTCTTTGCAGCAAAAAGAGCTTTTCCCATGTGGCGGAATACACCTGTCACAACACGTCAACGCATTATGTTCAAACTTCAAGAACTTATCCGAAGAGACATTGTACGTTTGCTTGATTCTTTTTGATATTATCAGTTACGTCATATTTTTTCGCTAAATGGAGAATTTGTGTGCTTTAGGAGAAGATTGCCCTTAATATTACGACTGAGCAGGGAAAGGCATTGAAGGATGCATACAATGATGTGTATCGTGGGCTTGGTAAGTGCATTTTGTGCCCTTGGTTCTTCATTTAGTTCAACTCATGAGACTGTTGGACTTGAATAGACTATGCAGTTCTGTTGTTTAGGGTATTAAGTTTAAGGAAAGTTGAGATTGAGTACACCTTGAATTTCTACAATTGAGATCCCTCCAAAATTGGTTCAATTTCTCCTCAGTTTATCTAATATTTATGATATTGTTTATCTTTTGGCTTCATTAACTTTTCTCAAAAGAAAATAGTAAATCAATGATCCCATTCACCCTTTGTGATATACACCAGGCGTTAAAGTGTAAGTGGTGGAATTTCTTTTCTCTTACTTGCTGGATTTCTTTAGGTGAAAGGTTTTTCTTCAGATTGATGTTTCAGATAAACAATATCCTTATTTGAACGGTTGGCTATCTGCATCATAAAGTTTGAATTTTCGTCTGTAGAGGTGGTGGAACATGCTTGTGGAATGGCAACTCTGCAGATGGGTGATTTTGCATCTAATATATCTAATGGGATTGATTCTTACAGTATTAGAGAGCCTCTGGGTGTTTGTGCCGGGATTTCACCTCACAACTTTCCAGCAATGATTCCATTATGGGTAAGCTTTACATGTCTCTTGAATTTTGCCCATGTAACCTACAGCTTCTTGCTTACACTGTTTCTGTGGTTTACTGTTGACTACGTCCTGCAAGAAAGCCTATTTGAGATGGACAGTGTTTCCTGTGTTTGTATGTTGGTTGACTGCTTCAACTATTTTTTTTTTCAATGTATTGCAAATTCCAATGTCAATCCATGGTTTTTATATTATCTGGCTTTTACAGTGATTCTGTTCTTGTGGTTTTGAAACTTGCTGCAGATGATTCCCATTGCAGTTACATGTGGCAACACCTTCATATTGAAACCATCAGAGAAAGCTCCAGGTGATTACGTTTTATGCAAAAACATCATAGCTGCAGCAATATAGAGGAAACCGTTTATAACTAAGAACTCAAATGTTTAACTGGAAATGTTGGATCCATTTGTTAAAGACCTGTCTCTATGATATTGCCTACCACTTTCCAGTTTCAAGCCGATTCTGAAGTGATCGTCCCAATACTCCATGATTGCATTTGCATTGTTTTCACTTCTGTTTTCTGATTCCCCTTTCCTGTTTGAATGCACTCTCGATTTTTTCTTGCTGTGCTTGTTCATAAAATTTACATTTTCTCATTTTTCAATATCTCAGGGGCTTGTATGCTACTTGCCGAACTAGCGATGGAAGCTGGTTTGCCTAATGGTGTCCTCAATATGGTTCATGGCACAAATGTAAGATTTGATTATTTTGTTAGAAGGCTCTGTTGGTTAGTTGTTTCTTGGTTTCATCAAAATCTAAAGAGAGTTAAAAAAAAAAAAAGGATATTTTGCTTCTATTTTATACAGCAGTGGAGATATTCTGTTTTATATTCTAAATCCACTTGCTGTATCTAAGATGCTTTTGTTTGCATCTACTACAAGTGAATTATTTTGGTTATTCCATTTTCCTTTTCTGCAATCCCCGTAACTCTATTTACATTACACCATTTGCTTAAGTCCAGGTTGATATTTTTAGGAGTCATGATTCATGACCATTTTGCGTCTGCAATACATCATCCCTCTCTTTCTGTACAGGATATTGTCAATGCTATCTGCGATGACGACAATATAAAAGCTGTATCTTTTGTTGGTTCAGATGCAGTGAGTTTCCTTCCAGTACTTCTTAGATGGCTATCTCCATATTTGATGTAAAAATGTTGCACTAAGTTCTTTAGCTTCAGATTTTATTCAGAATTTCTTCTGTTTTACATATTCTAATCTGCAACAGCTAAGGCTGCATTCCTGTTACGTGATATTGGTTTGCGTTTACTTACATTTTCCTCACCTTCAGCTGCTTAGTGAATTATTTCCCTAGTTATGGCTGTTTTCTTTGAATGTGGTTGTGAGGTATTAAATTATTACCCTGATCTACCTGTTGTGTCTGTATTTCAAGGCCGGGAGGTACGTTCATGAAAGAGCATCAGCTAGTGGTAAACGCATTCAAGTAAGTGGGATCCTCTTTATGCCAGTGACTGTGTTACTCCCAGTCGTGGAAAGCTCTTGAAGTTGTAATCATTTGGTTAGTCGATAATTCTTTATAGGCCAACATTGGAGCCAAGAATTTTGCAGTTGTCATGCCGGATGCAAATGTGGGTGCTACTCTGAATGCTTTAGTTGCTGCTGGTTTTGGAGCTGCTGGACAAAGGTGTACAGCAGTTAGCACAGTGATTTTTGTTGGAGGGTCAAAATTATGGTATTATTGGCTTTTGCTTTCTCCCTTCCATGTGCTTTTTTATGTTTACATGATTCATCCCATCACCTTCTGATCTAAATAATTGGCTTTGCATCTTATTCGGAGTTCATTGTAAATCCACTCTGATAACCACTAGGGCTAGCACAATAACCGCTGGCAGAACTTTAGAAGGCTGAGAGGCTTGTGTATAGGGGTTTCAAATGCCTTCTCTCTCCAGTTGCCTACTTGTACCAAAGAAAAATATTCTTGCTCTTATCCAGCCACCTGTTTTACCTAATTATGCAGGTATAGAGGGTTTTGGTCACTCAATCTCTAAAAGAAATGGCAGAATGATTTCCTGTCTCATCTCTTTTCTATTTGAGGATCATAGGCTGAAGCTAAGTTGGAATTGTGGAACTGTCAATTCATTTGGAGGGTCAAATAAGATACAGTAACAACCGTAAGTCTTCTACTTAGACTGACACTTGTCACAGGTCTGAAAGCTGAGTAGAACCATATTTTTGGGGGACCGTTCATGATAAGTCCCCTTGAAATGACATTGAGTCAGCCCCATCGGCCCTTTCTTTAACCATGGGTGGATGACTGTACGCTGTGAGGGGTGGCTATCAGATCACTATCACTAGCTTTTAGTTGGGCAGTGCTTCTAGCTTATGCAGATAATGAAGGTAAAGACTTAAAAAAGATAATATCTAAGCGCATCACAAGTCATGGATCCTCCTTTGTGTAGGTCTGACTGTGCAGCATATAGTGCTCACGATGTATAAAATACTTAGTTTTATTACATCTGGCTGGTTTGAAAAGATGAAACCAAAGTACTTGGTTTGTGTTAAGTTCTTCTATCACCCAAAAAACTTGCTACATATTTGATCTGGATAGCAACGTTGGTCTCAGTTGTTTTGTTGCCTTGACAGGGTAATTGTCCTGAACTTGAATGTGGAAAACGAATGGAATAGCCTACTATTAATATTTGCACTTCAAAGGGTGTTCTTTTTCGAACTTAAAATCAAATGTCTGGTGAAGTGTAATGGATTAAAACCTTGAGGCCATGTACTTGTAGAAGAAACAGTTGAGGTGTCGTTGATTCTTGTAAGAGCTATATCTCAGGAGATGCCACTGTTCTTCTCCTTTTGTTTTTATTTTGTATTACTGCTTAAATTTTTTAGAACTTAGACATGTTATCTTTGTTCTCCTAACTAAAGGTCTTTGTTCTGCCATTGCTCAAAATTTAAAGCCTATTGAATTTAGAGAATTTTGTTTGCTCTTGCTTTTCGTGTTTTCCACCCAAGGGGACCCACTGTAGTTGGCTGAATTTTCAGTGGATAAAACGTGGCTTACATGTATAGTATATGTAATTTAGTAACTCCATAGCAACAAACTCTCTCCACGGCTATTGAAATTTCTTTGGACTTCTAATACTTCTGAAGTTGAATAAATCAACATGGCTGAGGAAGGATCTTCATGGTGGATATTGGTGCATAATTATGATGGACAATGTGATGACACTTTGCAGGGAAGACAAACTGGTAGAGAGGGCCAAAGCACTTGAAGTAAATGCAGGAACTGAACCTGGTGCAGATATTGGCCCAGTGATTAGCAAGCTGGTGAGCTCATATGTCATCCATTGCATAATTTTCTCCTCCATGAATTTTGGAAAAAATGGAAACTGGGTTAAATTGAAGACTTGAAATTAACTTATGGCTCTCTTTTCCTTCACATTGATGTGCTGTTTTTCTGGCACTAGCAAGTTTCTGTGATCGATTTGTGTGGGCTTTGAGCTATCTTATTCTACTCTTTTTGACTGAGTTGTGCTTACTTGTAAGCACTGCCAAATATCTATAGGTCAAGGAGCGGATATGCAAATTGGTCCAAGCTGGTGTTGATGGTGGAGCCAGATTAGTTCTTGATGGGAGACAAATTGTGGTACGTGTGTATCACTTGCTTATGTATTTCATTAGCACCAGAATGTTTGCACAAGAATGTGCTGTGCATATGTCGAAGGTTGAAAACGGTCTCAGATTGAAAACCTGAATTAGAAAATGAACAGAATATCTGCTTATCCAGGATCTTGGAACCTTGAGCCTTGAGGATAGGTGGTTCATCCAGTGTCTCTCGAGCATAGAAATTTACTTTTTTGTATCACATTTTTCTTCTACAAGTTTATGGAATCCGCATGTTGGAAACCAGGTGTTAATTAGGAGAGTAAATCCTAGCTGAATGGGACACAGGTTTTAACTTTTGGAACCAGAGTAGCTTTCCTTTTCTTAATTTCAAACAACCAATATGAAAAAAGTAAGAGGGCATCCGAGTAATATAGTGCTTGATAATGCTTCTATTGTTTCCTTAAAAAAAAAAAAAAAAAAAAGCAAACTAATGACATGAAATTTTGCCCAGAGATGGTGGAATGCAGATCGTCATAGAGAGTCTCAGTTGTAACTTTATCTGTAATTTCGAAGAACCAATATGAAAGAGCAAGATCTGAGTCACATATTGCTCAGTAATTCTTTGATAGTTTCTATCGAATTATCAAGAGCAAACTGACTACATGAAGTTTTGCACACAGAGAGAGAGAGAGTGTGTGTGTGTGTGTGTTGTGGGGTCTGTCTGTATGTGTTCTGAGTATGAAGAAAGTTAAAATGTCTGAGCTTATAGCAACAGGCATGATTGTTAGATATGTAGAAGCATACAAACTGGGGCTAGGATTCCTTGAGGCAAAATTATCGTTGCTATTGCTTCAGTTTGATAGGTAATTGGGTGAAAATATTCTTTTTAGCAAGCCACCTTTTTATGTACTAAGACATTGCATTATGCAGTTCTTCCCCTCTATTTTCAGATCTATGTTGGTTTACTTATCTTTACCTTTTCCATGGATGACAAACAGGTTCCAAAATTTGAGCTGGGCAATTTTATCAGTCCATCAATCTTGTTTGATGTCACAGAGGACATGGAAATCTATAAGGTGTAATATTGCAAGATTCCACTACCTCAAGATCTTTGTTTTTGTTTAATGGAAAGAAAAACAAAGAAAAAAAAAAAAGCTAATAATTTTTGTTGGTCTATGCAGGAGGGAGTATTTGGTCCAGTTCTCCTGTGTATGCAGGTTTGTCTATTATTGCTCTCCTATTTAAAGTTTTTTATTGGGTTAAAAGTTTTATTCAAAAAATGCAATTCTGTTAACATTTGTATCCCTCTGTTGGCTTTTTTTCCGCAGGCCAATAGCTTAGATGAGGCCATTAATATTATCAACAGAAATAAGTAATGTTTTTGAATCCTTTCTCTTTTTCGAATAATAGTTTCAATTCTTCAGATGTTGCTAGGGATGTGTCTATTGTGTTCCTAGTGAATTCTTCTTGTCTTATTGAGATGCTTTATTGGAGCAGATATGGCGTTGGAGCTTCTATATTTACTGCATCTGGTGCAGCTGCAAGGAAATTCCAGGCTGACATTGAGTCTGGACAGGTACGTGTGTTTGCCTTTTTAGGTATTGACTCTTGGAACTCTGGGAGCTTGAAAATACAAGTAGAATTTGAGGCCTGAGGAAGCTCTAAATTTGTGAAGATAATTTGCTCTTTCATTACAATCTCAAGTGGAAATTTATCTTCAATTTGCAAAACATTTGCATCTCGACTATAACTGAAGTCAAATTATTGTAGTTTTTGCGAAATTTTAACACTAAAAGTATGTCTCTGGCAATCAGTGAAATTTCTTTTCACTTGAAATTTACATATACCATCACTTTGACTCAGGTAGGACATCTTTTTTTTTTTTTTTTTGGGGTTGATTTTAAGTTATCGTCACTTGACTCAGGTTGGCATAAATGTTGCGGTTCCTGCTCCATTGCCATTTGTTTCGTTCACTGGCTCCAAGGGTTCTTTTGCTGGAGATCTGAATTTCTATGGTAAACCATATCTTCTTTTACAGCAGATATAATAGCTTTTATGTGCTAGGTTGGAGTATCTTAGTCCTGGGTCACAAGTAAAGTCAGCCTTTTCAACTTACAGGCAAAGCTGGAGTTCACTTCTACACACAGATCAAAACTGTGACGCAGCAATGGAAGGATTTTCTTAATAGCGATGGGGCATCTGCAGAAGTTACGTCACAGGATCTGCTAGGGTTGACACCAGCAATACAACCACTCAATTTTCCAAGTAATGACACAGTATCTCTGGGATTAAATTCAAGGGATTTCTTAAATGGTGACGGAGCATCTCTGGCATTGATGAGGGAGAATTTTCGAGTAGTGATGAAGAATCACTACCAGAAGAACATTCAACGGATATTACACCCAATGGTGACGGAATTTCCCCAACAGTGCCACCATCTAATGGGCTAAACTGGACTCTCAATTTTTAAAACCGTCAATTCTTGTTCAATGAACTTGAACACATCGACGGCATCTTACTTGTCCTCTCTAATTCTGGACGTGTACTTACATTTTCTGCTAAATTTAGGTCCTTTTCTTGATTTGTAAAAAATGGAAAGAAATGAAAACTGAGGTACTGTTGACTTTAACTTTTGTTCCAAATTCAAAATGAACTTAATTCTGGACAGGACACTCTCCAAAACTAACTGGGCTTGCATAATATGTGATAGGCAGAGAGATTAAGAGCGGAATGTGAAATTAGTGAGCTAAGACTGTAGGGAGAAGACAAGAAAATGTGTCGAACTGCATCAAATATCTGGACATTGACAAAATGGAGAGCAATTCTTCTGAAGCAGTACAACATTAGGAATCTAAAGTTGTTTTTATTTCAACAAAATGAAAATCAGTTGTTCATTTAGTTGTATCGGATAAATAAGTTGTTGCTTGAGATTTTACATTGTTTAAAGCAGTTCTATGCTGCAAGCTTCGAGGCTCCACTAGTGTCAAGATGGACGTTTTGAGACAACTTTTGAGTTCTAATCTTGCCATCATTTACAGAAAAGAAAAGTGAGAGATTATAATAAAAAAAATTACTGTCCAAAATAGGGAAAATCCAAGCCTAATGAATTGTTTATACATTAGTTAGCCCCAAATCCGTATGTTCCAGGATGATTACTCCACTAATTTACCAGATGATATGTTAAACCAAATGGGGTTCTGAACGGAGGGAGAGGGACTGGCCGAAAATGAGGGGAAAGGGAGGGGCGATGAGAGGGATTGAGGGGAAAGTGGAGGGAATGACGGGATGTGATGGTAAGGGGAGGTGAGAGAGGACAGCAAGAGGGAGGGAAAGGAGGAGATGGTCGAGGAGAAGAGGCAACTGTGGGTTTCTTGGATTGGTGATTGAGTTGGAGGTTGTGGTGGTTGGTGTTGGTGATTGTGGTGATGGTGGTGGCAGTTAATTTTGAGGTCCATTTGAACAACAAGCACCCAGTATCACAACTAGCAGAAAATATTTTTTATTGTAATCTTTTTGGTAGAGATGAGTGAATGAAGCTTCACTCATTTTCACTAGCCTCGAGCTTAATTATTTTATTTTTAAAAATAAATAAAATAATTATTTTTAATAAATAATAAAAATATAATATGTAATTTCTTCTTCTTCGAGTCATTGGGTGTTACTTTTGTTTGTTCATTCTTTTGGATTTACTTAAGTCTCTGCGGATTTAATGGAGACTTGCACGCTATATTATTACGTAAATGTTGATTGGACCTTTAATTGATGCCGAGAAAGGAAAATTAGAAAATAAATAGAGTACTACTATTGAATTAGGGGAAAAAAAAATGATTAGTGCTCCTGGAATCTTCAAGGCCCTTTGGGGGTCAATCTAGACCTGCTGGACTCCTCAGGTGGATTGGACTCACGTAAGGAAAAGCCCATGTACTGTAATAATTAACAAATGCCCGAATCTTATCTCATCTCTCACACTATAAATCGCATAATGATTGATTCGTGAACGCCTTCAATGATCTGTTACGGGTTGCTACCTGATTTACTCACTACAGAGTTCCAAAACCTTCGTCGAAATCTTCCTCACCATGTCATCTTCTTCATCGTACAAGAAATACGAAATCAGGAAGAAAGATCCTGATCCCAAATCCTCAGTTTTGCTGGTGATTGATATGCAGAATTACTTTTACTCCATGGCCAAGCCAATTTTGCCTGCTATTAAGACCACTATTCAGCTTTGCAGAGATGCTTCGATTCCCATCATATTCACTCGCCACAGCCACAAGTCCCCTCAAGACTATGGAATGTTGTGGGAGTGGTGGAATGGTGATCTCATCATGGATGGCACACCTGAGGCAGAGCTCATACCCGAGTTGGATAGAAGGGAAGATGATTTAGTTGTCGAGAAGAACACGTACAGTGCATTCAGGGGTAATGCTTCTACATCCTAAATACTAGCATCAATTGATGCTAGTTAGTTACAGCAATTAGACTCCTAATTTCTGGTATTAATAAATTGATTGGATAATTGAAACTTGGCATTGGGATTCGGCATGACTAATGAGTACTAGGTAGTTTTTCAGTTCAAAGTTCAATTCTATGGGTTTGTGATCTTTGTATTAGTTTGGCTTTGTCCACTACTCCAAAATTCTACTGAGAATCTTCCCTCCCTGTGAGATTTTTACTTTTGTTGTGGTTACTTGAGAAGACTAGTTCAGTGGCAAAAGGAAATTATTTAATAAGGAAAATGTTTTAGGTTTACTTTGATAGGCTTTGTGGATTGTTGCAAGGCGTAGCCCTGTATGCTTAAACATTTGATTTTTGTTTAAAGGTGCAAAAATTGATGTTTATTTGCTCACTTGTACAGATCCAATTAAGTCCAACTTCAGTTATGATCTTTTATCTTTGAAAGTTCCAACTTTTCACGGTGAGCAATCTCTTAAAAAGTATAACAAAAAGGACCCGTCAATCTATTTATTATTGAACATATAAGCTTAGGAAATAAAGAAGGAAATTAAATGTGGAAACGAAGTATTCATTCCTTTGGTTCTTTTTTGCTTATCAATTAGTGCTGCTATCTTGAAGCTCCTTATGATGCTTTATGTTCAGGCACAAACTTGGAAGAAAAACTGATAAATATGGGTGTGAAGGAGGTTATGGTGACAGGCGTAATGACCAACTTATGCTGTGAGACCACAGCTAGGGAAGCGTTTATCAGAGGATTCAGAGTCTTCTTCTCAACAGATGCAACTGCAACATCGTCACCTGACTTGCATGAGGCTACATTGAAGAATATGGCTTATGGTTTTGCATATTTGGTTGACTGTGGAAGACTTCAGGCAGCATTTTCCAAATCTTCGAGTCATCTTAGCAGGACTAAGTAAGGATGATGCCATAGAATAGTGAATCACTCCTCTCGTTATCGTTTCTGCTGCGGTTACTTCATGTTGTATATTTATTCAGACTCTGTGGTTACCTTAATAACCAGGAAGGATTAATTATGAGTGTGTGATTGTAGCCAAACTGGTGAGTTTACGGAACTGAACACCCCCCGCAGTGAAGTGGAAAGCAAGTCCTGTTTACCTACTTCAATGCTGGAGATACTCACAAATTAGTGTATGCTATATTAGCTTAATACAAATTTGTGTATGCTATTAGCTTAATCAGCTTGATCGCCTCGACTGACAGTCATTGAATTGAAAGATTATTTGGAAAATATTAGTAAGGTGATATTTTTTGGGATGTAATGTATCTAGCATTGACAAAACTGATGCATTGAAGGTGCTAAAAAAATGTTTGGAATATCTTGAGAATTCAACCCAGGTCATTATCAGGGGCGAGTGCTCAAACGATAATGTCCCAGCTAAGTGCTACCGTTCATTCATTCCGGCCAGTGTTAAAAAATGCCCTCAAGATTGACGTCTTGATTTTAGTCGTCGAGACACACTCGGTCGAGTTTCAAGATTTCTGATTGGTTGAGAATGGAAGAAAATGCTAAGAAGTCATCGATGGAGTCGAAAGTATTGTTGCTGGGCGAAACACATGTATCAACTTTGAATCTTGATTTACAGCAATTTAAGTTGTTACTGGAATTAATTATTGTTATTAGACATTAATGATGATAATGAATTATAAAAGGGTTGTAAACATTTAAAGATTCATTATTAACCCAACCACGAAAGCTCTGAATAAATATATTGTGGGGGGAATCGGTTGTCCAAAACAGACGACCATCTTGATGAGCGGATGTTTCAACCATCCGAGTTCTTTTCTTGTCTTATGAGACTATAGCATATTTCGTTATATTAGTAGGTTTGAATTATGTCACATAATACAAATTTAAATTTGAAATTCAAATCATGCACATGTGCCGTGCATCCAAACTACTATTACAAAAAAATCACTACACTGTCAGTGTATAAAAAGTTAATCTATACTAAATTCCGTTAAAGAATTACTACTAAACAATCTAACGTACTTTAAAATAGATTATTCTTAAATAGTTCCTTGTTCATATTAGTTTTTTTTTTTAAAAAACTGTTTGAAGCCATACTTGCTCCAAATGCATATTACTTTTGCACCAGCACAAATGTGGATAAAAATCAATCTATACTTAGCATAAGTCTATACAAGTGTAAACAACATAACTTTCAAATCAAATGGTTCATCTATACTCCACCTTGTAAAAAAAAAAAAAAAAAGCAAAAAAATAGAAACAGTGAATCAAGGTCTAGACTGGTGTACTACCATGAGTGCACTATTGAATAAATATCATGATTAAGCAAATTCTTTTTTTTTAATAAATGCTTATCGTTCAAAGTGCATAATAAGACACAAGTCATATCATTCTAAGCCTAAGGGAAAAAAAAATTTTCATGATTAACTGTTGTAGTACAAATAAAAAGGTTCGCCAGATTTCCTCTCAGATGACCTTACTTATTGGTAGTAAATTACCAGATGCTATCTAACATCAATTGTTAAACTAGGACCTTCACCTCAGATTGTTTTGAAATCCTATATAACATTTTTGTATTCATGTTATGCCCTTAACAATACATATTCATGTGGAGATCAAGAGGTAGTTGCATAATATCTACTTTATATCAATATGAATAAACCAAAAAAAAAGTAAAAGAAAAAAAATCTAACTATTTCAATCAACTTAATCTCAATCAATAACTAAACAACCAATCTAAGATAACTGAACAATATCTAAATCATTCACCCTCGTTATTAACAGCATTATGTACTTAGAAAACGTAAATAGTCAAAATTTAATGAACATTGAACCTCGCATTATCCAAATCAAACTCATAACAAATTGAAATGTTTAATTGAGCAGAGAATACTCAATTGTTTGTGCGAAGTTGGACAAGCACGGTTCACATACTTTATTCTTAAATAATTAACCCATTCCAATTTTACACTCACATTTTATTTATCTTCAGCCAAAAAAAAAAAAAAAAAAAGTGGTAATAGGTACTAATATTGCAAATACCAATCAAAAAATTTACAGGTTGCATTTAGCAACTTGGCCAAATCTTAGTTTTAGTTGTTAAAATATGATCATCTAATTAGAAAGTCTACCATGGATTTTATTTTCAAGTTCGAAAAATCATAGACTGGTTGTTAGAATTGATCCTAAGTTTTGATGATAACAAAACAAAATGATGATTTGGACTAATGTTTTCATGTGAGAATTATGTTAGAACAGGTCATTGATTTATTAGAGAAGAAAAGAAATCAATTCAAGAAAAATTGAGAAGGTTTACCTACTATCGGACGCAGAAATCGAGTATCGAACGTTCGATAGTTGACGAGCACTTATCGGACGCAAGGATCGAATGATGAACAAAGGTTCGGACTTCCGATAGATTGAGAAGAAAATTGAGATGGCTATTGGTTTTGTCGGACGATCGCTTCGAACGTCCGATAGTTTACGACAACACCTTCGGACGATACTTTCAAACGCAGGATAGGGATTCGGACGTCCTACAGATTGAGAATGAAATTTAAATAGCCACTGGTTCTGTCGGATGGTGGGTTCGGATGTCCGACAAGCAAAGGTTCGGACATCCAACAGAGGTTCGGACGTCCGAAACTCCAACGGCTATTTTTCTAATTGCAATTTTTTTGACTGTTGAAAAGTTTCTTGAGACCATTTCTCACACTCTATAAATACCCACAAGTTCAAGAAGATAAGTGACTTTTGCTTACATTAAATACAAGCTTTCAAGTGAAATATTTGGGTAGAAATATTCTTTGTTTGTTATATAGGTGTGGAAAAAGTGGGTATTGTGAAGTTACTCATTTGGAGGAGTAAAACCTTAGTGAAGATTGCTTAATAGTAGTTCTTAATTGGTTGAATGAGTTTTCAATTATAACTTGTTGAGAGTTAACTAGAATAGTTGTGAAACTCTTTGACTCAACTAAAGGCTTTTAGGGTGAGGAATGACTCAACTAAAGGCTTTTAGGGTGAGGAATGAGTAAGCCTTCACTTGTACAAGTTGGTTAGTTTCACGTTCAATTGAAGAAGCTATTAGTGGAGTTTATCCAAATTCGATACAAGTTGTTTAATTTGACATGGCTTTGTGCACACTTGAGCAATTGTTTGTGCTTGTTTTATTGGGTGAATTCTTGCATATTTATTTGTCTTGTTAAACAACTAAATTCACCCCACTCTAAGGTTGCATTTCGGGACTTGCAATACTGGTAAATAAATTTACCAAGGCTAAAAGGAAGTGCACCCAAGCACAATATTTGAATGACAAAAATCCAGCAAGCCAATTTTACTATTCTAATATGCCACTGAGAAATTGATTTTACAATTTAAGCATTTATTTAACTAATATTTATGAATTTTATTTGCTACTCCCACATCTGACATATACACATACATTTCCCGCTTAACAACATCTTGTTTTGCTATTTTAAAAATGTACAACCCGATAATGGTACTGTGTCATGCAACAATTCTAACTATGGTAGTATCAACAATTGTTTACCAAAGTTCAATTCATAATTAACCAAAATTTTTAAAAAATATATTAAATCAAAGTGTTCAACATTAAATAGAATTTTTAGTAATAACTGGCTAAAGAAACTGAAAGTATTAAAATATTATGAGATAAACCCTCAAAAATTTACAGAAAATCTCAGAATCCAAAAAAAAAGTAAATTTGGGTTACTATGATGACATCCGAAGTACGTTAAGTATTACTATATAACAAACAATAACCAAGGTATGATTATTCCTGATTTTGATTTTATGTTAAGATGGATCATACTGGACTTACTGCGAGGAATGTACACGAACTGCAATGTTTACTGATTGGATATGGGCGCCTTAAAAAAATGTCAGTACTAAATTTGATGTCTCTGTCTTTGATGCATGATAAGTAGGCATAAATAAGGTATATGTTCTAATCAACCTTCCCCATTCCTCCCTTCTTGGATCTTACCCTTCTCCGGGAAAAAGATTAATTTGCATACAGATGCAGTCCATGTGAGGCCCCGATTTTTTCCCAATTTCTGGAAAATATTAAATAATGTTAATTATGGTTATTTTGGTTTGCCAAGGTGTTTGTATGGTTTGTTTTACTTTTAAAAGTGTTTGGTTTTAACTGGCTTGTTTTACAAAGTTTGAAAACCCTAATTTGATTGAAACCCTAGTTTGCTTTGAAAACCCTAAATTGGGATAAAACCCTAATATGCATATGCAAAACCCTAGTTTGGATTTGTAAAACCCTAATTTTGAAAATACATTTAAGTTTTACGTTTAATGACAAGTTTGTTATTTCTTGATTTTACGTGCGTATATGCATGATTAGGAAGTGAGATTAAGATTTCTAGGTGGTTAGCGATCTAAGTAGGTGTACTTAAGCTTTGATAGACTAGGTTAATTTATGCACTTATGGACTAATTTGATAGGAAAAGAAATTATGTGGGTAAGAGGGGAAATTAACCTAAGTTGGTGGGTTTAATTGGCATGACAATTTTGACCAATTTTGACCAAGCAATAAAATATCTATAAGAAGTTATCTCTTAGCCATTGTAAGCTTCAAGACAGCTGGCCAAGAAGGGAAAAGAAAGAAAGAAAAAAAAAAGAGAGAAAAGAGAGAAAAAGAGAGAAAAGCTTGGAGAAATTTTGCAAGTTCAACCATTCAATCTTGATTTGGAGTTAGGAAGTGAAGCTTGCCCTTGGAAGCTTGAGGTTGCACCAAGAACTTAAACTAGGAAGGTTTGCTTCTATCTTTAAAAGCTGGAATTTTGAGGAAGTTTATGAAATGGTTGGATTTTATGGTTCTTTTGGCTTGATTCATGTTTATATTTAGCTTGTGGGATGAGACTACGGATTGGTTTGGTTAATTTTGATGTATTTATGCCTAGCCATGAATTTGAGTTAGGGTTGAATTTCTGTCCATTTTTCTATCCGAATTTGCTTGATATTTTCGAAAATGATGAGGACAGAATTAGCCTTAGAGTAAAGCATGAAAGTTGTGGACAATTGAGTGAGGATTCTACCTGTAAATTTTCAGGTGAATCGGAGCACTGTAGCTTGTGAAATGACTAAAATACCCCTGATGCCCTGTTTCTAGCAGGAATGATTTTTTGCTACTGTAATGGGTCATTTTGACCGGGAAGATGAGTGTTTTTGCTTTTTATGTCTTCTTAAGAATTGTAGCCTTGTATGTTAGCTTTCTAACGGCTTTGGAATTTCTGTATTCGGACTTGTGAGCGCCAAGTTATGATTGTTTTGGTGTAGCCTGTCGGCAATTCTGACGGTGAAATTTCTGAAAATATTTCTGCGTTTTTGACCTAGATAGAGTAAATCTGGGTTGAAGTTGTCTTCATGAAAGTTGTAGCTTGTTCTCTTAGCTTCGAAACGGCACCTCGTGCATTCTAATCCGATACTTGTAGCCTGAGTTATGAGCAATGGCGTACAAGGTGTCAAAACTGTTTTTTTCCACCTTCCAATGTGTGTTTTCCGTTTTCACGTTGTTATCGTCCGTTTTCCGTCTAACGCCCACGTATGTGCTTCTTTTGCTATTTTAAGTGTTTATAAGCGTTTATGAGAGCTTAGTTCATTAGGCATATGCATGTCGCGTCGGTTCACCTTTGAAATGATTTTCTTCCAATCTTATGACAAGATTGTTTAAATAGAAACCAAAAGGGGTTGATGGTTTGATTTGCATGTTCCAGGTGAGTCCGTGGACGTTGACGAGCGTGTTTGACTTCTACATTATCTTGCTTACGCTCAATTATTGGTGAGTGTTCCTTGCATGTTTGTGAATAAACCGCTAGCTCATTGACGGTTTAAATGCTTTAATAATTATGTGAAGGCGAGTGTGTACTTTATCACACTCGGCCTACTTTGTATTCTACCGTTCAACCGTGCTTTTCCAGGTGTTTGTATATTACTTGCGATGATGTAGGCCATGTGTACTTCACCACATGGGCTGAATAAGGCCTTTTCCCTTCGTTATCGACCTATTCGAGCCGGACTTCGGTCGGGTAGGTTGGTACCAGACGCACGGTATACTCGAGTATTACCACTAGGAGTTATAAGGAGGAGTAGGAGGTTGAGTATTGAACAAGACGGACTGCAACGGCTGTGGAACTCAGTATCCTTTCAGGGTATTTCCCGGTTTATGTGTTGGTACATTTTATGCTTCTAAACTGAATTATATTAACCCTACCGAGTGCTTATCCGATATATTTTTGCTCCATTTATTCTTGTGTGATTTGTATGATATTAGGACCGCTCACTGGGCTTTTAGCTCATCCCTTTCAACTTTGTTTTCCTTAGCAGGATTTGAAGTCGAGAGCTTCCAAGGATTACACTAGGTCGATTGGTTTGGAGACCTAATCTTGTATTTTGATGTAGCCCTTGTATTTTGAATTGTACTAATGGAATGTTGGATGGATGGATAAACTTTTGTATCTGTGTTTATAGTTCGGGATGTTTGTGGTTCGGTAAGGAAACTTTGGGGTTTAAATGTTACAGTTGATTTGAGGACATCGATGTGTTTTGTTATTTGCGTTTGAACTAAGGATCTGTAGTGAGTCCCGGCGAGAGCTGGGCAGGCGGCTCGCTGATACCTTAGGGTTCGCCCTAGGGAGAGGTGGGGCTGTCACAGTCCATTTCTGCCTCAAAGCTTTGTCTTGGAAGCATAACTCTATTCTTCTCATTTAGTCAATTGTCTCATTTATATGTGTCAAAATGGGTAATTTTGATAGATTTGAGTAACTCATAATTGGATAATGGGTATATTGAGTCAACTCATTTATATCTATTTAAACAAATGGGTATAAAAGTATCCATTTACACCCATTTAATAAATGGGTATGAATACACCCAAGTACCTATTTATGACTCATTAGAAATATTATTTATTTTTTAAAAAAATTTTCACATCGTGTTTGAAAGAAATGGCATGTTATAGTTATTACATTGGTGAGAAATTCAAATTTATCTCCTTAACACTGATTAAATTTTGAATAAAATGTATATTTATCTTTAAATAGGTTAAATAGGTGTGTCAAATCAACCCACTATCCATTAATTAAATTGGTATAAATCAGTACTCATTTATACCCATTTAAAATTAATGGGTGGGTTTGGATAAATTATTAATGAGCGGGTTTGGATGGGTCAATATAAATGAGTTGTGATTGATACCTCTAATCTCATCTGAGTGTCTCGTGCTAGATTGAAATAAACAGATTGAACACCTGAATATGATTTACTCATTGATATCATATTTGCTTTAATCAAATATCCGTCTCCTGCTGTGGCTTTTGCTCTCTTTTCTTTCGTCATATCTTCTTGTAGTAGGGACCTCCTCTCACAAACATTGACAGGCAAGAAGAAAAACCAAAGAACAAAAGACAAGAATGACTTGCCGATCTTTCTTTTGCCTGACTTATCTATTTTTGAGCCATAGATCGTATGCTTGTGATATTCCAATGCTAGAATAAGTTTTTATTGATGGGAGATATGATAAAAATCGTTGGTTTCCAATTTCACTCAAGTCAGGAAAGACGGATATCTATTGCAGAACTTGTGGGCAGAAGCAAAGTACACAGGCTGAAAAGAAGAACAATACAAGCAAGGACTAGCAACAATTAGTAATTCTTATAGTTAGGTAAACTAGTTTCAACCAAGATTCCTGCTGTTGAAGCTCGAAACTAAAGATGAAGCAATCCACTTATTCTCACCACAAAAGCCAGATGCAGCTTGGAGAACAGACCCCCAGATGAAGTGGAAAGCAAGAAGAGATGTTGACCTAATGCAGTAGATAAAGGTCACTCAACTTTTATATGCAGTCACTCATTGTGCGATGCATCCTTTGAAGTAATCAACCTGAGCACCTGTTTAGACAATGCTTCTTGTTGAATTATCTGAAGACTTTACATCGAAAATGGTTGCATAGAAGTGCTAATTCCTGTACTCTTGTAGGAAGTGCAACTGAGCTGAGAGTTGAGACAAAGACCAGCTATTTTGTTAAGCCAGACAAAATTTTTAAGTATTGAGATCAACAAACAACTCCTGGAGTTTGCCTCTTACTATGCTAACCAATTAGTTTGCCAAGTTGCACTCATGATCTTTTCCACTGGGATATCGCCAAAAAATCACAACCTAGAAGTACAAGTATTTCATCATCATTTCAGAGTCATGTCACTGGAAATCAGGGTAACTAAGAAGTATTGGCACTAATGTATGCTCTATGTATCACTTGTCCACTAGCATTGCGAAATGAAAACTAATCTCTATCATACCATATTTTCATTGTCGTTGCACATGCACTGTATGCAATTTTCCAATGATAAAGCTTGCCATATACTGAAATTGTGTTGAGAGAAGTAATCAGTGAGATCTTTCAATTGACAAGAAAAATAGCTATACCAAAAAGAATGTAACAGCCCCACCTCTCCCTAAGGCTAACCAGAGGGGTTGGCGGGCTGCCTCCCCAACTCTCGCCAGGACTCACACATTCAAAAATACTAACTTACGAGGATAAATCCAGAATTCATCTCAACAATAATAATATTGGAAATTGTAAAACAATATTTAAGCTTAAAGAACAATTAACAACTTAAAACACTTAAAACCTCGAGCCATAGTTTAATACAATCCCATGAATTTGAATTATTCAAAACAAAAAGAATATACATTTCGTCTTTCCATACTCTAGACAAAAGACCAAAAACAAGTGCTAGACCTAACTAAGTCCCTAAATTCTCGTCACCTGTTAAGAAAAAAAAATGAAGGGGAACGGGGGTGAACTAAAAGCTCGTGAGTCTCCAAAAGTCATGCACATGCATATAAACAGTAAATTAATAGGCGGTAACATAAACACATGAAGCAAATAAATTAAACACGCAAGTAGGATACGTTGGCTCTCAGGAACTCAAATCCACAGTTCACGAACATTTAGAATAGTCGACACTCCGTTGACTCTCAATCCAAGTAAACGACTCTTCACTCCAAACTCCTTTCACCGAACTCCCCCTACCGGGCCTGCACGCCAAACACTTAAACACTTAAGCACTTAACCACTCAAGGGACGCGGCCAAGAGTGGTTATACAACACTTTTCTTCTCCAAATTGTAATACAGGCAAAAACACTTAAGTCACCAACTCTACTTAGAAGGGAGCAATAAAGTATACTCTCCTTTAAGCGAGCGGTTCAACAATTTCAAATTTCACATTTTAAACACGTAAAATGTCATGAAGCACGTTCACGCTCAAAGCAGTTAAATTAAAGCATTTAACATGCATTGGAAACTCACTGACAAAGTAGGTCTCGGAGTTCAAGTTTGGACCACTTTGCAATTCAGCACCACTTCCTAAAATATTTAAAAAGCAATGAAAATAAGTTCCTAGTTCACCAATCAACTCTTATTCAAGAAAGAAATCAAGTTCGATAACTTCCTACTTGAGCAGAAATTTTTAAAAAATCGTAACTTGAGTTATATAAGTCTAAATTTTGCCAACTTGGTACCGTTGGAAATCTCATTTAAATTTCTAAAACTTTGTAGAAGGCACCAAGATATAATTCTGGACAGAAATTGCCTAGATTTTCGATTAAGAAACAGTTATAGTACAAAACAAAACATAACAGGTTGGTTTTCCAGCCAACTTTGAAAATTTGCCAAAAATTGTAGGAAACAAATTGGCCTCTGAAATTTACACAGTTTAAATTCCTATATATTAAGTTTCAAACTCCACTGACGGCACTCAATTCTGACTCTCGAGCAAGAAATTATGTCTGTCCAAACATGGCTGATTCAAAAACCTGCATTTTCTGAAATCCAGTTTTACAGGGCAATGTTTGAAGCTTCGAATGAGTGACGAATTATTCCTCAAAAATCACCAAATTTGGTACACTAACTCTACCATATATATATTATGTCCACACAAAAATTCAGCCAAAAAATCTCACGGAAAGATAGAGTTTTAATGCTCAAAGTTTGCTCAGCAACCGAGTTCCTAATCTGTCAAGTTTTGGTCTTCTTCTTCTCATCACTTCTAACCTATCTAAACTATCACCAAATGACCCCATTTTCGACAAAAACATAGTTTTAACCTTCATAAACCTAATGGTGATAAAAAATGATGATGGCTTTTATCAAATTTTAGCACAAAATAGGTCCACAAATTCGAACAGCAGTCTGCCCATTTTCCAGCTTCTCTTGTTCCAACTTAACTACCATTCTTGCTATTACTTTTGAAGGGCTTTTTGTGGGAAACATTAACAACTTAAACCTCAACATCTAAGCATTAAAATTCAGCCTCTAAACCTACAAATATGCAGCCACAAAATAGGGAAAAAACAGCAAACTTTCACCCTCTATTTCTTCCTCTCCAATTCGGTTCTTCCATTGAGGTTTTTCCTCCAAATTTCAACCACAAATTCCAACATATACACACACATTTCATCATTTAACAACACTAGCAAACAATTTCATACATTTTGTGGGAATTCCAAGAGCCCACTTATCAACCATAATCAACAAATGCATAATAATGAAGCTTAACATCTTGAAATTTTCAGAACTAACACAAGTCAAGGTTCTAGGAACCCATCAACATCCCAATCCTAATTTCATGCTTGGAATTTAAAGAATGGACAAAGATTATGTTTCTAGGGTTTTACCTTTTCCAAGAACTTAGCAAAAAAACCTCCAAAGAACTAAGCTTCAACCACCGAAGAGCTTCCTTCTCCAAGTTCTACACCAAGCTTCAAGCTTGAGCCAATATTAAGGCTTGATTGTGGTTGATTTTGGGAGGAAAATGGATGAAGAAAATGCTGAAATTTCAAGGGAAGGAAGAGAGGAGAGGGTCGGCCAAGAGAGGAAAGAGAAAAGTGGAATGTTTGAGTGGTATTTTTGTGAATAAATGGAAGAAATACAAGACAAGTTTTTAAGGGTCAAAAGTCCAAATGGAAATAGTAGTTTTGCTAGCCATTTTGGAGGAAAAATAATTAACTCTCTTGGCTGCAATTTAAAGGATAATCTCGGCTAAGAGAGAGAGAGAAGAAAAGGAAAAATTAAAGTGAATTGGAGGAAATTAAATGGGTAAACAGTCGTAGGTTAAAATCCTAACTTTCGGCAAATTTGTCCAACTAGGGTTTTAAGATTTCAAAACCCTACTTAATCTCACTTTTGGTCCCTTGATTATATTCCTAACCTACGAGTGATCATCCTTACATTCTATAGCTACTTCACTCACTGCCCAAATTTTTACCTCGAAAAACGTGTTTTCTCATTTTCTCACGAATTAATACTAAAAGAGCGAATTGTGAAAAAGATAGACGAAATATTGAAAATCTACGAGAAAATATGTGTGAAATAACATTTGAATCACCCAAGAATAAATTAAATAAATAAATAAATAAATAAATTGAATTTTCATTTAAATTTTCTGGAGAATATGTTTGAGAACGACATTAAAAGAATCAAATAAACTAACGACAATAATAATAATATTACAATAATAAATACTAACAATATTTAAAAATAAATTTTTTTGAGGCCCTCACAGAGAAGCACCAGAAATTTGTTGTGTGTAGTAACTGATGTTATAGCAACACAAAAAGGCACCTAGTTGGTTTCTATAAATCCAAATGCAAATATGTTTTCTAGCATGATTTCTTTAAACTAGCTATGTGATAGTCCAGTAGTCCATAACAGTGGGCGTGCACTATCACCAACAGCCTATTAACGGGCCAATTTATAGCTTGTAACTGATCAATGGTAACCTTCCAGGCCACTCCATTGCTCACAATGAGCTTCTCCAAAGCTTCAGATTGATTCTCTTTTAGATGTCTCCATTGAACTTAAAAATGTATCCTTATAGTTGCTTCCTCTTTTGACCAACAGAACCAGTTATGTAAACTAAGAAACAAGCAGGAATAAACAAGACATTGTTAAACATAGCTTGCTTCATTAAGGACAAGTATGACCAACCAGAAGAAGGCTATAAGCTTCACATATGGCCAGCAGGGATCCCTAATTGAAACTTAGAAAGTATGACATAATACACTTCTTATTCACAAACTGCGAAACCAAGATAGCAGAAGATATATATACAAAATACTTCAACATCAACATCAACATCTGCCATCTGCTTAGGTGTGCAAGCTTTGCCTGCAAGACAAAACAAGCAGTTTAGATAAGCATAGATATTCTATACACTTTCAACTGATTAAATAGTTCTTAGAGAGTTGTACATCTAGTAGCAGCTCATGTACTTGTCAAGAATGGCTATTTCAAGCTTTAGATAAAAGAGTGCTTATGACCTGCCAAGAAAGGTAGTTATTGTTATCATGCCCACAGAGAAGGACTGAATTCTAGTCGTATCAAAGGAAGAAAGGGGAATTTGAGTAGATTAAAACTTGCTAAGGTAAAAGGAAAAGCTAATTAAAAAGTCTTCCTGAATTTTGATTGCAAAGTCGAGAAAAATTTTTACCTGCTCTATCAATCATGTGAGCTTGTATCAATTAGTGACTTATATTCATTTGGAGCCAAGGAAGCAAACTTACATAATTTAAAATGCTAGCTAGAACTAAAGACAAAACAGAGAACGAATGAAGAAGGGTCAAATATCAAATAAAGTAATTTATAGTTGCATTTCATGATCGTAATACCATTTCTTCCAAATTCACAGCATATAGATTTTGACATTTCAAATGATGCAATATCTCTCACATACAAATTCAAAATATCAGAAAAATTTAAGTTTCAAACTACCATTTGCCTCAAAAAGATAAAGAAGGGGTAATGAGGCAAGGCTAGCTCGAATCACTTAGAGCTTAAGGTATCCATTTCAATGACGTGTATATATACACACACAATGCATGCATATCCACCAAGAGTTGACAAAAATCCTACCTTAATCACGTGCATATACACAATGTATGCATATTATGATAGGAAAATTCAATTTCAAGTCAAATTCCTAATCATTAACTTGAGTTGTGGTGCAATGCAAACAACCTTGAAAAGAGATGATGATGAGCTTTGTGCTTGCACTGAAAGTTGTGAAAGTTTATCCGTTAGAGTATGAATGTTTGGCCATTCTTGGATATTCTCTTTTGAGCAGTCAAGTGCAAGTTGGTTTATCTCTCTACCATTCTGGGTACTGCATCCAGTCTGTTTCAAAAAAAGATGAACTGCATCTCGCGCTTTGATTTTTGTTGATTGGTTGCCCATCTGGTAATATGTTGGTCATAGAAATCATTTGATTCAATGTTTAGATCAATAACCCACTCAAGCCTCATGATTAGTTGTAGAATTACAACACCCATGCTATAGATGTCACTTCCTGTTTCTGCTTGTCTTGTTGCTCAAAACAAGAGGAACAATTGAATGTTAGATTAGTCTTAGTGATAAAATTTCGATTTTGATTACCTAGTAGTATATATGTTGAAATGATATAATAAAAAAAAGGAAACACAAAGGTCAGTTTTTGACTCTTAACAAAAGTAATTGGTTATCTGCATTTATGGTTTTGTAAGCATAATGTGAGACTAAGGTTGGTCTATTTCTTCCCTCTCCAGTGGAGAGAATGGGGAGAGGAGGAAGGGGCCTGGTAAAGTATTACTATACTGTTTAAGGTGCTACTACGGCTGGGAATTGAATCAAATAGCATATCCATTGAAATAAACTTACACCACCAGCTTTAACTAGTTCATTGTGCTACTTTACCCTCAGTTTTATGTAAGGCTAGACACATTTGCTTAGCTGTTTTCCTGTTAAAGCCTTTCCTTTTTGTATAACTAATCACCACGTAATAATCAACATTAACAAAAGCATTCAGGAAGATTTGCAAGTGTCTAGTTGGAAATAAGACTTGCTTATAGTTAATAGGTACTGATGTGGTTAATAGGTACTGATGTGGTGTCTCAAGACATGCTCCAAATATGGTGGAGTTCAACCTCAAAACATGCTCCAAATATGGTGGAGTTCAAGGAGGCATGACATAGACTTCATGTTCAGATATGCATTCAATCTAACCCCGTTTCTAATACCTTTTATCAACCATTTATTGTCTTTTGGTGAGAACATATACTAAATTTCATTAGACAATTACTACAAAACAATCTAAGTTTGAAAAAATTGAAAAAAAATTATAATCTTATCTCCTGATTTTTGATGAAAAAGGAAGGAATTTTAAATTATTTTTAACATGATTTCATCTTCTTATCTTGAGAATCTTAAGTTATTTTTCTCAATCAATGAACAAATTTTGGAAGCTTTTCTCACAACCAATCAACTAAAGTTGGAACTTTTTCTCAATTCTGCCGCTTATACATCCTTTTCTATTTTTTTTTTCAATTCTATTAACATGAGCATACCACACTCTTCTATATCAGAGAATAAAGAATCATTTATTCAAGTAATACAGGGGTAAAATTGGGTTTTGTTAGTAACAGAGAATAAAGAATCATTTGTGTATCACTAGTAGAGTTTTTAACGAGTCCAACGATTAATCTCTGCTAGTTTATGATTTAACTATAAAATGTTTGTCAAATTCAATTTATTTATTTCATTATTTGAATTCGACTAATTAACTTAACTAGTCGAATCAAAGTGGAAATTTAGATCAACTTTGAATTTGACAATAATTTAATTTTATTTTTGGGATAATACATAATTTGCAATACATGTAATATGATTAGTTTTTTATTAAAAAATAGATAATACTTAATATATTATCTTGTGTTTCAAATTTAATTTGTTCATCATGTATCCAAGCTGTTTTTGAATTCAAACGAGGCAAATATAAACCTATTTACCAACGCTAGGTTTACCAACGCTTGGATGTTATGGAATGTCGATGTTTTGGGACAAAAAGGAAGAAAGAAGATTTATGTGTGGGTTTTGACTACTTATAATTTTATGCATAACTTATCATTTGATATGAATTTGACCCCATTTTTAGCTAACAAAAATTGGTCAATTTAATATCAGGCCACTTAATGAATTTTTGAGGTCATATATAGAAAATCAAAGGGATGCATGAAAAGTTAAATATGGGTGTCTAAAAGTGAGTTGAACTTTCAACTTGAGGGGCGTTTTCTAACATATTTTTGCCAAAGAAGAAAGACAGATTGTTACCCACGAAATCAGGAACTTAACTAGTCATGTGTTAATTGAGCTTCCATTACTCCCCTTTTATATAGTTTCCATAAGGCGCCAAAGAAAGACCAAAAAGTGTATGACCACGATAATTCTGATTTGGTGTTTTAAAACATTTTGCACTACCATTTTGCAAGTTCAGCATAATAGTTTTTTTTTTTTTTAAATAATGGAATTCTGCACTTAGGCATTTCAAGACTTGTTTCAGCGATATCAAAATGGCTTATAATCAATCTTTTGATTTTGGCCCCCGGCCCTAGTTAGTCTCGTCTCCCTTCACCGTCTGCAATCACTTCTTTAGAATTGAAACTCTTAAAATGCTCCTGATGCTGGTACAACTTTTCGTATACTTCTCCAAGCAAAAGCAAGATAAAAGGTGGAGTAGTATATTATATATACCCAAAAGAAGAAGATACGTAGCATTGAAAAGGAAAAAACAAAGAGACAAAAAGCGAATCCCTGCTGCTGTAATGGCGGACTGAAGCCTCTTAATTACTTACTACTTATCTCACAAGAGAAAGAAACAAAGAAAAGCGGCTCATGCGTGGCGTGGCAGCCGTTTATTTTGCCCATTTTAGCAAAAATAACCAGCAGAACTGATGAGCTGCAGCCAAAGAATTGCTGATACCTCATTTACTGTGCATGGGCTAGCTAGCCATCTGAAGGGAAGTGATCAGCCACAGTAGACCTGAGTTTTTGTGTTTTCCGTCATCATTGCTTCATGTGAAACTACTGGAGGGAATATAGGAGAGAGAAGAACAAGAATAATATGGTCTGATCTACCCTCTGGTCACCAAAAAGAAGTGCTATACAGTATCACTGTGAAGAGTTTTTGTAAGTGATCTTCTTCTTCAACACACTCGATTTGACTTGCAATTTAATATACTTGTAATATCCATTGTGAACCATGCATGATGCAATGCAAAAGATATCGTTAATTTTAAGCATTATAGCATGCTATGAATAAATTGCACCACTTTCGTTAATTTGCATTATTATGACCACGCAATTGCACTATGTCTATGTTAATGTACATGAGTTGTTGCGTGTGTACCAAAACACGAAATCGCAAATGTACGATGATCACCGCCTCTTTGCGCTTCTTTCCGACTGCTATAAATGAAGCTCCCAAACAAGTAACAACCCGACAAAGTTGGTACCCAGTAGTGTTGCTACATTTTTTCCCGTCAGCGGTTTTTCCGTCTTCCTCAATATTCTTCCCAGCAAAGATGAGCACAGCTACGGCTGCTGCAGTTAGTCGACCTGATAGTAAGCTATGGCTACTCTACCGCATGACAATCTTCTCTTCTCTCTCACCCGAATAACCCTGATAAGATCTTGCGCAGTCATTAAACCTGTTATGGCTAGAATTCAAGTTGTTGATTATGGGTTTTCTAGGTTTTCCATAATAGGATTGCTGGCAGTCTTACCTTTTCTGTAATTATTGATCAGCTCCGCCGCCCTCCACTTTTTTTTGGGGCTGTCTGTTTGCTAAAGTGAACAGGATTTTGATCGATAAGGACTCAAATTTGACTCTTTTCATTCTTATTTTTTAAAAAATGCTTTTGATTCTTTTTGCTGTTGAATGTTGAGGGAAACCTACCGTGAACAACAGAGATGGAGAAATTCTTGAGGTTTTGACAATTTGAAGCTTTTTCCTTTCTGGTCTCCTGGGGTCTATCTGAAGGACCAATAAAATATAAAGTACAAATTAGTAGTGACGACTCCTGCATAATTCTCTTATACCTGAAAATTTTTTTCTCAGGCCATGGCTTACATTTAGAACTCGGAAGCGCAATTGGAGAGGTTGGGGGGACTGAGGTGCCTGTCTTTTCCCCTCATGGAGTCAGAATGTTTACTTGGGATGAATTGGGACAACTTACTGATAACTACAGCCAAGGCAACTTTGTTGGTGAGACCAAGTTTACTAAATTGTACCGTGGCAAGATGGAAACCCGTGAGGTCGCTGTCAAAATTTTCACTGATTCATCATCCCCGTCTGGTGCTGATTCTGATTCCGCCTCTGGGAAGGACAAGCACTCCAGATTTAGAGTATATTCTTGCTGCACTTTTGATTCAATGCTTAACGTTGTGATATGGTTTTTGTTATTGCAATTAAGTGTTTGTGCTTCTAGGATGAAATGCTATTGTTACAACATCCTAGCATAAAGGATCGTCAGCGGAACTTAGCAAAACTGATTGGTGTCTGTCCTGAATGTCTCGGAGTTGTTTATGATGCCAATCCAAGGGAAACTCTGGATAAATTAATAGTTAAAGGTATATGCTCTATCGATTGTTTTAAGTTCTTTTGCCCCCATCCTCCCTCAGCCTAGGGGCAATACTAATATTAGATACAACTGGTGACAGGTCCCTGAACACTCGCATAATTTGAAGTGTATGTTAGGGCGGTGTCATTAGAAATCTAGGCATAACTTTGTGCATATACTAGAGTTGGATTTTGGAGAATGTGTTGGAAATTGTGACTTGAACTTTTTATGGTATTTCCGCAGAGTATCTGCTCTGCTCCCTTAGCTTCCCCACTAGAAGTATCCTGAAAAGAAATCTATTAGACTGTTTGAAATTCGATTTCTTATTTTGTCTCTTTTTTAGATGGTTTCACATGGCTTCAGAGGGTGAAGGTTGCTTTGCAACTCGCTAGTCTGCTTGCCTTTTTTCATGACTATGATCCTCCATTTATTCTCCGCAATATAGATGCAGCTCAGATAATGGTTGACCAGGTATGGTTTTTCTAAAATGTGCTTCTTCCCGAATTTGGTTTGCACTTGTTATCAACACATTCTTGAAGATGTAAACAACGCTTCTCACTGCACTAACCACCACTATGGGAGCTTTTTGCCATTTGTTTCGCAGGATTACGATCTGGTGCTATTTGAATTTGGAGAACTTGTTGGTGGTTTTTTGGGTAATTCAAAAGAGATCCCAAATGGAAAAGTAAAAGGTCTTGGCTATGTGGATTTCCATATTTTATTGTTTGGTAAGTTGATTCTGTGCATCCCGAGGTTGCACTAATAGGCATTATATATTGAGTTGTTGCTTTTGTTGCCATCTATGCTTTTGCTTTTGGAGATATTTTTATAGTTCCTTGAACGAAAAATCAAAGATATCCACTTTAAGTCAAAATAGCGCTGCTGTCTTGTCCCTGAACCCTACCTTATTTGAAAGGGTTCTCCACATTTGGAACAATTACATCGTCTTAACTATTTAGGAAAATCCAATATGAAAAAAAAATTACCCTATGAAGTTTTGAGAGATACAATAAGGACCCAAAAGAATTACATTTGCTCTTAAAGGCATTGAAGGTCCATGTTTTTGGTTTCTTGATCTGCAATGTGGTTCAACTTATGGTCTAAGTTCTCTTTGATGTGCATGACAAATATGAGTAATGTGTCCATGCAAAGATATTGGACATAGAACTGCCATGAAGGAATTGACAAACATTATATTCATTTTGCAGTATTTGCATCAACTGGCCAAATTCACATTGCAAGCATTGTTTGACAGAATCCATCTTTATATTCATGTCAAGACAAATTCTCTTTCATGCTTATTGTTATTATTGGTGAAAGATGTCTTCATCTCCTCTACGTACTTCTTTTTTTCTTTTTTTTGGCCCGCTTCTAAATTCCTTACTCAGTTAACAAAGATAACTAAGATCTAATTTGCTGGCCATATTTTACTTCTTCAACAGTTGGATGGTCTACAACGCATGATGTGTTCTCATATGGTATTCTGCTCCTGAGTTTAATTGCCAAAAGACTTTTAGATGCTTGCTGGTCAGAGACATCTGTAGTCCTTTGGGCCAAGAAAGGCTGCAAAGAGAAAATGCCCTGGCTGGAGATAGAAAGAAATGATTCATATGTGCATGAATTATTTAAGGATGATCCAGATTATGATGTGCATGATGCAAAGAAAATTATCAAGCTCGCAATGAGTTGCATTGACCTTTTACCAAAGGATCGTCCAACAATGAAGGATATGCATGAGTTTATGCAGGTGTTGCATGTTGTTCTGCTTAATGGTAAACAACTTGGCCTGTAGAATGTTGAATGGTGTGGAAACCTTAAATTGACGATTTTCATCTGAACTTTTTTATGAGGTTGTGGTTGTTACTTAAATGTTATGCCCTACTGAGTCTTTGTTGGTATAACAGATAATAATATGTTGAACAGCTTGCAAGTATAAACTTGGGGTAGTTTATGCATGCTGCCATGGTTGACATGGTGGGCTTCTCCTGTATGCTGTAAAATATAAAGCTTATGTGAAAGTTGTTAGAAATTCACCTTCTTATGGTTTCTTGTGCTGCTTACCAACTGAAATACTATGATTGCATACTGCACCTTGATAATGCTTGGCTAGAAACCTCAAGTCTTAGGCACTCAGTATGTGCCAAATTACAGACAGGTAAACTATAAGCAAAGGCAGCAGACGAGAAGATGTATAGTTGAGTTGGCAATCCATATCTTTAGCTGCCCCCCACCCCACCCCCACCGGGGGGGTTGGCATTTAAGTAGTAGAGAGGAGGGAAAGGGATTAGAACCCAGGATATCACATTAACTGTTGTTGTGCTTTGAAGTTCTTTTGTGCTTTTCAAGTCAAATTCAAATATAAAATCAAGTATACTGTTTTCATTGCCCCTTTTTCTGGTAATAAAAGAAGTTGAATTAACAGTAAAACTACTAAATTACAAAACCTGATATCAAGTATACTGTTTCGGGGCCCCTTACTGTTCTATTGCTGGTAACTTGATAAATCTGATTGGTTGGCTTGAATGAAGTAGATTATGGCAGCGAAAAACATTTTGGACAAGATGTGAATTTCAATGAGACTTGCTCCCTGTCTTTAAACTGTGGATCTGCTAAATTTTGAAAAAGCTGTGCCTTTGTTTGTGATAATTCTCATTAGCCTTAGCCAAAATATTCCTTTCTGAGTGACTAAAAAGAGGACTCCCAGCCTTTGGCACCTCGATAGATAAGCAGGAATTGATCTGTTGTTTTGGCCCCTGGGGCACGTTTATGGAAGAAAGGATGATGAGTAACAGAGTTCATTATAGGTTTATTATGATCTGCAGATTAGCTGATACTTCCCCTCACAGATTTCTGTTTTGCTTGGCAGAAAGCCAGATTTATGTTGCTTGTATTTGGAACGTTATTAATCATGTGCCTCATTATCATGTTTGAGTGGGGATCAAACTTCTCTGGACTGTTTTTTTTTTTTTTTTTGGTTTCTACGGAGTGGTTCAACTCCATCATGGTCAAAACTTAATTGGTGTTCTTTGCTCCATTGATAAATCTCATTTATGTTGCAACTGACCTGCTTCTGTCCACTCCAAGGGATCATAGCATGTGACAGAATATTTGTATTCTGTAAATCCTATTACAGTTTTGCTGATTTCTCATTTCTTTATTTTTGTTTCCTCTTATGTCGCCCCACTCTCTCTCTCTCTCTCTCTCAAACACATACACTGATGTCCCTACTTGTTATCAAGTGGCAATTTTTTGTGTTCCTGTTTTACTGATTTGTGATATAATGCGCATCTTCAACATCTGCCATATTTCGTGGAATATTACGGTGATCATAGATATGTGAGAGTGCGCGGGAAGAGAGAGCATGAGATGTGGTATGCTAAATTTTCCCTCACAAATAACCAAAGGATGAATATTTAATGTTTCAGAGTGGCAGAGGAAGATGAGTGGGGAAAAAGTATGGCAAATTTGTCTCTGGCTTGTTTTAAATGGAACGGCAACTTCCTGAAAAGAAGGGGAATTGAATGATTTTACTTTTACCCCTTTTGCATGCCAAATCAGCTATTGACCTCCTGCTACTTCCTGGGGCAGATAGGTCTTAAGTATTTTTTAGGTCAGTGTTTTACCTCTTCTGATTTTCATTCTGTGAATGTACAGGAATACGAGACACTGGAAAGTCTGAGTTGGTTGAGATTTTGCCCTGTCAGTTGAGAGAAATTACTAGTGCATTTAGCTGTGGTAATCTTCTTGGTAAGACCCAGTTTGGCAAGTTATACCGTGGGAAAATTTCACATGGTGGTAATCAAAATGAAGAACGGGCAGTAACAGTGAAGATATGGGATGATTCAAGAGGTGGTTCAGCTGATCCGATGGAGACGTGGTCCAAATTGACTGTATTAATCTTCCAAACAATTCTTTTCACTTTTAGTCTCTGACAATTGAGTTGTTTAATGTTGAATTACTTTTACTCTCAGGAGGAAGTCTATTTGTTGCAACATAGTAGTGTAAATTGTCATCAGCAGAACTTGGCAAAACCGATTGGGTATAGTTGTAAATCTGAAGTTCTGGGAATTGTATATGATCTCAATCCAAGGGATACTTTGCATCACCTGATTCTTAGAGGTACGTTTCTGAAAAGTAAAGTTTAAAGTTGCCCTGTAATACCCAATGCTAAGTATGTTTATGTTGCTGTTGGCATGTTCAATTGAGTAAAGGAAACCAAACGTACCACTAAGGGTCATAGTTGCAATTGATTGATGATTAATGATTTTAATATAGCAACTTTGTATGTAAATCAGCAAGGGATTAATTTGGCAGCCGAAAACCCAGAAGGAAATTATGTTAATCATCTTACCTTAATTTTGTGCTGAGTGTAACTATTTGTCTCAGCATTTTCCCACTCGTATTTTCCATTAAGTTCATAAGATTTTCCCGTTTAAAGACTGTATCTGAAAGATCAGAATTGCAATGTGTTAACTTTTTTTGTTCTAATTTTTCTGGTAGATGATTTTAAATGGATCCAGAGGATCAAGGTTGCTTTGCAATTGGCTAGGCTGCTTGTTTTTTTTCACACTTACAATCCAACATTCATTGTACGCAACATATGTGCAGCTCACATTCTCGTCGACCAGGTTTTTTTTTTCTTTCAAAATTTTCAGTTTCTCTACTACTTGATTTTGTTTTACATTAGATTGACATGTTTTAAGGTATATTTTTTTTCTTATTGTTGTCAGGATTACAATCCGATTCTATTTGACTTTGGGATGCTGGTGGGTGGATTTTTTGGTAGTAGTGATATCCCAAATGGAAAACTACATGGAACTCCTGGCTACATAGATTTGCATTATTTGACTGTTGGTAAGCTATCTCTTTACATCAGTATATTCTGGGAAAAGGTCTCAACGTTTCAGTTATTTTTATCCACAAAACTTTACTCATAATTTTTGGATTGTTTACTATTTCTAAGGAAAAGGGAAAAGCTTATTAAGTTAAAGTAGACATGGCATAACTGAGTGGCTACCTTATCCACCGAAAAGAAAAGGGACTGGAGAACTCATTGCGCAATGCAAAATTTGTTGAGATGATTAGTCTGAATATCCTGAAGTACAAGGGACATGATTATCATGTATACACATATTTTACATCTGCAGCAAATTAAAATTGAAATGGTGGCAAGATAATAACGACTTTCATAAGTATTACTTTGTGTCAACTATTACTAATTACAAGATATATTCAAAAAAATTGCATCATCTCCAGTTTAGAGCATCAAATGTGGTTGGCTCTGATTTCTTTCACTTAAACCAGACACAGCTTAAGATAAAATATTCTTGCTTGTGCAACAAGATCATAAAGCATCTATGTGGATAGAGATGTTGAACTTGACTTTCCAAAATGAATCTGAAGAAAACTAGAAAGTTTGCAATACTGGCATAAGCTAGATAATTGAAGTTTCCCTTTGAGTTTCCTTTTTTGCAATGATTTTTCTTCTTTCTTGCCTTTTGGCTCATCAGGGGGAAGTTCCATCCATGTACCTTCTGATCTTTCATGCATTGCGAAATACAATTTTATTATGTTGACGAAGTTTTAATTTCTAAACAGGCGAGTGGTCTACAACATGTGATGTTTTCTCGTATGGTGTTCTACTCTTGAGTTTATTTGCCAAAAAAGTTCTTGATATTTCAGAACCAGGGTCATTTCTAGCACCATGGACTGAGCTACGCTGCAAAAAGAACATATCACGGTTTAGGATATACACAGATGTTTCCCATGTGAATGAAATCTTTAAGAAACATCCAGATTATAATGCTTTTGATGCCTTCAAGATCATGAAGCTAGCATTGAGTTGCGTCTTGTATGCTCCAGAGGACCGTCCAACTATGAAGCAAATATATGAGTCTCTGCAGGCCTTGTTTGTTGTTCAGCACACAGGTAAAGAGCTTTGTGTGTAGAAAGATTCAAATAGTGCAAAATTACTGCAAAATGGACAATTTCTGCTTCATTTTTACTACTGATTTTGGATATTGTTTTCACTTTTATGGCAAAATTGGACTTTGTAGTATGCATGTCATAACACTTGGAGTATGCATTACATGGCTGAGAATATGCACTTCCGACATCTTTTCCTCTGCCTACAAGTTTATGTTTTAAAAATAGGGGTTTCCTGCTAATTAAGGGAATTCAGATCTATATTAGGTCTGAGGCCATTTTCCAAGGTAAACACTAACTTGCATAGGGCCTGTGATATGATGCTCGGTTAGAAACCTCAAACCTATCATTCAGATCCAAGTGTGTGGAGAAGGGACAAGTAGGCAGAGGATGAGAAAAAATTACTTACATATGAACTGTATTTTTAGTCTATTATTTCGTTACTGTATTTCCCTAGAAGGTGGGTCTAAATTATATAGTGTAGAAGTTTATATGTTATTCACTTTTTTCCTGTAAGTTCTGCATGTGTTCTTGGTTCATTTTTATCCCTGCACACAGACATTCTCCTTTATCAGTAAGTTAAATGTATCTCCAACATTTATAAACTTAATGCTGCTGATTACTTAAGTCTTGGGGGTGCACTAGCACAAAATAGTCCTCTCACGAAGTAAAGTTCAGTTTACTGTGCTGTCTCTTCTTTCATTTTTATTCTTGAAGTGATTGTGGATGTGTTACCTGATTTCTGACCATTGAAAACCTGCTGATAATAACAGTGAAAAATTGGAAAGGTAGGAATGGACGATCAATCAGACTTGCCCCTCACATTTGAAATCGTGATCTTACAAACCACTATATTCAGAGTGGCACTTTTCTAATTCCCCCAAGTATGAGCGTAGCCAACGCATTTTGGTCTTGATGGGATGACATTGTGATAATAGTCAATTAAGAAGAGAAACCAACTCTGAGCCATCTTATGCAAGGGTGGGAGGAGAGGAGTCTTTTTCCCTTTCTTTTTTGGGGTTTTTTTTTTGGGGGGGGGGGGCGTTGGGTGAGAGTAGGTGGTGGGGTGCTGAGAATGTACAAGAGATCAACACATAATAAAGTTATACTATATACAGAATTTGCAGAATTTTTTGCATTACATTTCCTTGGAGATTTTTGTTATGATGGCGAAGAAATCAGATTGTGTATTTAGCATCATCATGTCACTGCTGAACAGTGTGTATCAAGTTCCTCTCAATTGGTTTACTAATTTTTGCTAACAGAGGTCAGGATCATCTGCTGTAACCCTCATCTGGGTGTTACGGGTGTGTTTGTGTGCCTCCGTGCATGTCAGAGAGAGAGAGAGCATGCTAGAAGTGCTGTAAACTAATTGTTGAATGTAACCAACTAAAAATGCAAAAGCAGGAGTACCGTGTCAATTTCCAAAGTGTAGTGCACCTCATCGCATAAGATCTTGTAAAGTTTTTTAGTGCCATGCTATAAACAACCAAAGCAATTTGTGTAAGATAAGGGTGGATCAGTGATTGAATACTAGCTTTAAGATAAATTGCTTTCCTTTTTTGATTTCCATTATGATTTGGTAACAGGAATGGGAGACCCTGGGAAGTCTCTGCTACGTGAGTATTTGCCTCGTCAGTTGAGAGAATACACTGGTGGGTTTTGTGTAGAGAATTTTCTTGGCAACACCCAGTTTGCAAAGTTGTATCGTGGCAGGATTTCGGATGATGCTGGTAAGATCCATGTGGTAACAGTGAAAATATGGGATGATTCATTACCGAATTCAGGCGATTCAGATGACAAGTGGTCCAAAATGATGGTATTATTCTTGCAAGAACCTTGTTTTGACTCTGATTTCTTGTGATTGTTATATCTCGTGGTGAAATTTTTTTCCATCTAGGATGAAGTCTATCTGGTGCAACATCATAGCGTAAATGATCATCAGCCGAACTTGGCAACTCCGATCGGCTACAGCCATAACTGTCCACGTCCAGGAATTCTTTATGATCTCAACCCAAAGGATACTTTGCACAAAGAAATACTTAAAAGTATGCTCTATTAAAGTCAAATGTGTTTTTTTCCCTTTAAACCGATGGTCAAAGTAATTTATGTTTCTGGTAGCTTCGTTGATTAAATAAAATTAAGAACATACCAAGGATACATTTGTTTTGAGTTGCGCTTATATGTGGTCTGAGTAACTTGAGCACTAAAGCATTTTCCCATGGTATGAACCTTGTGTGAAAACACCTCAAAAGCTACTCCAAGTGCGGGTTTTATGGCCTATACCCTGGAATTGGTTCATGACAGTCTCATTTGCTCCTTACCTTAGTCGATAGCTATTTATTCTCTCTTTTGGAGACTACACACAATAGAGTTGTAATTGCCAGATCTTGTGTTCTTCTTTTTTTTTTTTCTTTTCCCCCTTCTCTCAACTCAGATAATTTCAAGTGGCTCCAGAGGATTAGGGTTGCTTTACAATTGGCTCGTTTGCTTGTTTTTTTTCACAATTACGATCCTCCATGTGTCTTACGCAACATATCAGCAGATCACATTCTGGTTGACCAGGTATGAAATCTTCCAAGGTGTTCCTCTTGGTCAATATGGTTTACTCTTGTCATTGCTGTTATAAATTTCTCTAGCATAGAAAGAGTGTTTTGTGCTGCAGCAATAACAACTTAAGTGAATTTTTGGTCCCGATGTTCGCAGGAGTATAATGCGCTGCTATTCGACTTTGGCATGATGGTTGGTGGCTTATTTGGTAATGCGAGGGACATCCCCCAACAGCAATTGTATAGTCCTCCTGGCTATCTGGATTCGAGTTTTCACATCCTTGGTAAGCTAATTTTTTGTATGCTTATCCTGCAATAAGAAGGCTTCATTTTTCTGTTTGTATTTGTATGTAGCTATTCGAAGTTGGTAGCAAATGAATGACACAGATTATTATTATCAATTTGAATGTAGCCTAACTGATCCATTTCCAGCAAGTGTTCCCAAAGAGAAAAATGCTGGAGCAGCGCAATTAGGAAGATTAGCTTAATATCATTAATTAGTATGGAGGAAATGAATACTAATCTAATCGTGTATATCCAGTATAAAAAAAAAAAATAATACTTGTTACTGAGAACATAGCCCTAGAATGACAATCGAATTGTACACTAGATTATTGCACATGTATTAACGTATTCTTATGAAGTGGTGGAATTATGTACTTTAGTTTTGCTAATTGCTGGAATATCAGTACTTTGTTCTGCTGCTATTATTTACCTTTCCTGATAATGAATTTGCGAACTGTCATGATGGCAAAACTGCAGAAAACTGGAGGTTTTAAGTGGTGCTTAGATCATCTATAGCATTTAAATTTTGAACTTCCTCTCATTCCTTACATAATCAACATCTGCACCATATGATGCCTTGGTCATTTCCTTTTTGTGTCCCAAAAAAAAAAAGAACTAACAGGAACTTTCTTTTGATTCTCTTGCGCTCACGCTAGCATCACATACTTGCGCTGTAATGAAAATGTCTCAACTGCTGTGCAGGTAGGATGGATATGAAAAGTGATGTCTACGCCTTTGGTGTTATACTCCTGTCTTTACTTACCAAAATGGTGGCTTTTGATACTTCCCGGAGACTAGAGCCACGCTTAGCTGCCTGGGTCAGGAAAGACAGCAGAGGCAGAAGGAACAAGGAAAGCCTGGACAGAGTGTTCAGGCGCGCGCATAAAATGTTCAAGAAAGATCGAGGTTATGATCGTGAGGATGCGCTTGAGATGACAAGGCTGGCGATGTTATGCAGCGAGGAGAGTCCATATAAACGCCCAACAATGAGAGATGTTCTTGAGCGCCTGCAGGAATTGGATGCTGTTCTGGGTTTCAGTGGGGAACTCGCCATAGAGTCAGAAGAAGAAGATCATCAACAAGTATGCTGTTCTGGTTTCTTGCTTCCGCATTAATCTTGAACCTGGCATGTAAAAAACTACTCTCCTGCTTTTGTTTGCTGTGAAGCTTTTGCCGACGTTATTGGAAAATCCACGTCCCCATATTATTAATATATCTTTCATCTGTCTGTCGATTCTTTGCAATCAGAAATAGATTCATGAGGTGATGGGGTTAACTTTTATTAACTAGAGCCCAAAAGAGCCAAGTTTAAAAATTGTTTTCATAGATAAAGTACTAGTGCATCTGTAATTTAGTCTGATTATTAAATAGATTAATGACAAATCAATCAACAATTCCTTTTTTAGGCAATTCACCTCACATCACCAACCCCCCAAACACTAGAAAACGCATAAAACCATATCCTCTTTTCTGTATTTGAACTTATGAAAAGTTTTTACTACTGAATTTTTATGTTCACCATAGACGCGCATGTGTGAAAATATGCATCATATAATCACGTACAACGACAGAAACACATGGATGATGAATTTGTTGTGCATATTTAGGGATCGGATGGTTACTGTTCAAGGATTTTAAATTGGAATCGAATCAAAATTATTCCGCTACCTATTCTCATTTAAGAAAAGATGGCTTAGGCGCTTTGCTTTTAGGTACTTGATTTATTGTGTACGAAATTAACTGGAAATAAATTAAACCCAAAAAAATTATAAAAAAAAAAGGAGAAGAAAACACTTGTTAAGAGGTTTCTTTGTTTTTGCCTAATTTTTTCCTTTTTTGTCTAACCGCTATCTTTTTTTCTAGTCACTGTCCATGTATACCCTTACTATTTCTTTATCTGCCCAGAATTCATTCCTAAATAGAGCAGATCTTATATACGTTGGATCAATAACGCATATGCAAAAGTCGAATTTATTAAATTTTACATAACTATCGTTCAATGCTAACCGTGCATACACGGTCAAAAGATTAATTCTTTTAAATATAGATGAAGATGAAAAATTAATTAGAGATGGGGCAGCCACCAACCACAACTATTCTGACACGTCATAATCCCGCAAACACCGCGGAATACCTGATAAAATTTTATATATTTATATCTCCACCTGACGGTTTCCCTACTCGCGTCATTTGGTCGATAAAACTCTCCTAAAACTCTCTGCGTCTTCATCTCTATTATCTCCAGGTTCCGCCGCCGCCTCCTCAAGACTTAACCATGCCTCGCCGAAGCTCAGGGGGTAAACTTTCTCCCCGATCTCTCCCTGGTTATTTTTTATTTTTATTTTTTTGGGATTTATTGATCCGTGAATAAACCTTCTCATCTCTGTCTGCTACGGTTTTGTAGATACATTTAGATTACTCTTATTTTATTATTCTTAATTTCTTGAGCCTATTGCTTGATGACGCTTTTAGATTACTCTTATGTTTATGATACCTTTTTTTTTTCTGTTTTTCTGTTTGACTAGTTGTCTGGCTGCTTTTGGGATTTGTTAAGGGGAGGAAAGGTTGCATTTTTAGGTCTAAATGGCTCCTGTGAAATTTCTGTTTTTAGTTACTACTATTAGGTTTATTAATTAGTCGATAATCTCGAGTCCTAAACTGGTTTGAATTAGTTAGTAATAGTATATTTTGCTGGAAAGAAAGAATTTAATGACCTAGCTTTTAGCTAGACTGGGTGCAGTTTCTGATTGATTTGAATAAGATTGAGCATCTGGACGATAGAGTTTTCTGCATCTCTTGGAACTAATACATTTGTACATTTTCTGGGCTGGACTTTAATTGCTTGTTTAATTATACGTTTGGGTCATGTGGTATATAATTTTATTACCGGAAAAAATGTGGGATTTATCTTTTATTCGTAGTACTCTAGGGGGCAGCTAATCCTTATGCTTGTCTTTCAACTTCGTCCCTAAGGAATTACTATTTGTTCTGTCCGATCCTGCAAATTAAAATTTTTTTTGCCATGCTGGTATCTTGTATGTCTGCAATATCCTTCTTCCAGGCATTTTTGTCAAAATTATTTCTTTTGCTTTTAATTTTGAAACAAAATTGGTGTCGTTTCATGTCTTTTTCCATGTGTTCTACGAAGTTCCAGCTGGCAATGATGAACTTTTTCCTTTCTAAAATCTGTATGCAGGAAGATCTGCACCACGTCCTGCTGCTCGTCCTGCTCCAGCCCGCAATCCTCCTCAACCTGGTATGGCTTAGCATAAATGCATTGGAAAAACAAGTATGAATTGTGTTCAAAATTTCCAGCATCAGCTGCTTGCTATCTAACTTACTGCAATTTTTAATTTTGTGAACAAGTATCTAAGTTCTCAATGATTGTGTCAGTTACATGTTCTTGTCTGTGTTTTTCTGATGGATCCTTTACATGTCCCATTATGTTTCTGCACCTGAAGTTCTACTATCTCTGTGATGCAGTGAATCACGCATCTCCTCCTGCTCCTGTTCAAGCTAGCGGTGGTGGATCCTTGTTTGGAAACATCGGTTCAACCATAGCTCAAGGTGCCTAAAGAGTTCTTACTCTTTATAATTCTTGAAACAATCCTAATAGTCTGTGCCAAAGCAACTACTTGATGTGTCAAAGTTAATCATTATTTTTTAGTTATGAACACTAGCAGGAGAAGAATGGTAAGAATACTTATGATCCTGTTGAGTAGTTTCTATGAAAATATTTTCTTGAGCTTGTTGGCCAATTTTTCTGCATCTATTGGCACTATATTAGTTTTGTGAAATGTTAAACATTTCGATACGGGCACAAGATTTAACTGCCCCTTTCATTTGTTGTAGGCATGGCTTTTGGTACTGGAAGTGCAGTGGCTCACAGGGCTGTTGATGCTGTCATGGGTCCACGAACCATTCAACATGAAACTGTTGTCTCTGAAGCAGCTGCTGCTCCTGCACCAACCACAAACAGCATGGGCGGTTCTGATGCTTGCAATGTGCATGCTAAGGCATTCCAAGATGTATGTTTACTTTTCTTGACTATCCTCTTAACGAGACCGCTGAATTAGTCATTTTCTTTTCTTCTTCCTATTTCCCTCTATTTCTTTCTTTTTTATTTTTGGTTTCTGCTTTTTTTTTTTTTTTGGCCTGGGGTGGTTGGTTTGTTGTGTGTCAGGAGAAAGTGAGTATCTGAGTCCTTGTGACTAGTTTATTGGCACAGGCTTCTTTATTGAAGAATTAATTGCATCAGAATATTATGTTCCTTGATGCATTTGTCAGTGACAGAAACTAAAATACATTGGTACGTTGTTTACTAAATTGCATTAGTGAAGATTTTTCTCTCTGCTTTTTATTTGACGCTGTTGGTGGTGTTTTTGTGATGTTATTGATTTTTAAACATGTATCTATATCTTCAAAGAAACTGAGACATCAGAGGAGAGGGAGGGATGTAGGAGATGTGAATGCCTGACATGCAAGTATATTGGGGCTAATGGATGAACGTTGTTAATGCCTGACATGCAAGAGTTTCTCATTAGCATTGAGCCTTGAGCAAATTTATTCCACCAAACTACATCTGTTCTTTCAATGGACTTGGTCTACGTTAGGGGTTTCCATTGGATGTAGTAGTTTCACGTTTGTGCAGTATTAGGATTTACTGTCTCTAATATGTAGTAGTTTCTCATTGTGTGGCTTTATCTGTTTCTTTTGCAGTGCTTGAATGGCTATGGCAATGACATCAGCAAGTGTCAGTTTTACATGGATATGTTGTCCGAATGCAGGAGGAACTCTGGGTCTGTGATGAGTTCTTGAGCTTGTTACATGTGAAATGAAAGATTCATTAGATGGAATTCCTATGGCTGCTGCGTCTACTTTGGAGTTTAATTTCTTGAATAATGTTCTGAAAACATGAATTTGATGTAGACTTCCTATTAATCGGGTACGCGTCAGGGTACCATCTATTGATGCTTCTCTTTGCAGATCTTAAGCGAATGTCGAATGTGGATTATTATCGTCATTTAACGTTATATCAGTCTGTTTTCTGTCAGCTTTGTGAGTTCGTTTTGCCTAACCGTGGTGATTATTGCGACTGGTTTTCAACTTCGTTGGATTTTAAGATGTGTCAAAGCTAGCAGCTAAATTGTTGGTTATGAGACAGCCAGACAGGCAAGGAAATAATCAAGTGTAACTTTTTTTCAAAAAAAATAAACAAATATAATATAATCGGCCAAGTGTTTAAGTGACGTTTGTTCCTCGTAACTTTGCTTGGAGAAAATTTGCTCCGGTATCTCAAACCAATGATGCTTCTGGGTCCAGTTTACGTAAGGAATCAAGACACTCGCATCAAAAAATTCTGAAAACAAAAAATAAAAGCAAAGGCTTCTCAATTCAATAAGAAGGTAAAATTGACTCTTTGATGATAAAAAAAATTTAAATAAAATACTATTTTTGTTTGCTGAGTTGAACAAGAAACTCCAATTTGGCATCCCAGGAAATTCTAAGAAAAAATGTTGAAGGGAATTATTCCATAAGTTTGAGATCTTTACTTGTTTATCCTTTTCCGGTTTAGTTAGTTTGTATTTTTATTAATCCTAGCTGCTTTAATATCCTAATGACAGCCACATCATCCATTTTCTGTTCTTCCCCTCCCATCAGTCCCATGGGGTATTTTTTTTTTTTTCCCCTCCCAATCACAACGTCATCCATTTTTTGTTGTCAAAAAATAGTAACGGGGTATTACTTTAATTTTAATTCAGTTTTTCATAGCTTCACATGAGCATTAGGACTTGATTCGGAAACTTGAGGTTGTTTTCTAGGCAAACAGAGGATCGAAAATCTTTGTCAACCACCGTATTAGGCACCAGGGAAATCAATTAAAAGACAAAGAATAGGGAAGAAAAATCAAATGAAACGCCTTGGAAGTTAATCAAAATAGGTTTATCTGACCTCAAGAGTCAGGCCTATTTCGACAGTAATGAGCAATGACATCTAATGATGTCTAAATGGCTAACTCTTCTAAGTAAATGCCTGCTCCATATGATGATTTTTTTTTTTTTTTTTTGGCAGGCTTTCAATGAAAATGCGCATCAAGAAATTTCCCTAACCAAATTCTAGATGGTGGATCCTCTTATTTACAGCTTCCCCAAATTGTCCTACGTTAAAACCACCTCTCATCACAATCTACCCTTGAGGAAGCTGATGCACAACTTCTTCCATGCCTCCCTATCAGGTTCACGAGCATCCAACTCAGACTTAGCCTCATCAGCAAATGACTCCTGAATGAATAAACACAGACGTTTATTTTGTTAGTACAAGTATTTTCGTTCGATTGACAGTACTATCAAATCAAGAAAGAAACATGTCAAAAATCAATATACCTCAATGAGATTGCGTTGAAGAAGACGGTCAATCAAGTGCAGAAGAATGTCCTTGGTATACTCGGGATGACCCTGAATGCCCATGATGTGATCACCATACCTGAACATCTCTATCCCAGTTCTACTTGACCAAGCCAGTACTTCAGCTTTTGGTGGAAGTTCCCTAACCTGGCTTGCTCAAATAAGTTTACCAAATCTGTGTTAGTAAAATGTTTTAACCGTTCCATTCATTCCAAGAAAGTGTGGGAGACATGAAAAGGAGCAAACCTCATCACGGTGGCATTCAATAATAGAGAGATAAGCAGGCATTTTCAAAGATGTGAAGAGCTTTGACGATGATAGCTGAACATTTGTGACTCCAATGTCCCAGCCTGCTGTTGCTCGACCAGTCTTTCCTCCCAGTGCACGTCCCAGTATCTAGTTACATGAAGAAAAACCCTTTTACGTATAAAAACACAGGCCATAAAAAAAGCAATTTGTATCTTTTCATTCAAAAAAAAAAAGAAAAAAAAAAAGAAAATGTGTAGCAAAAAGGTGTCTCATACGTGTTGATCCACAATATATTGATTTTTGCTGACAAGATTCTTTTGTTACCGTATCTGCTGATCAATAATCAAGATTCCAAGGTATCTAGTCATATTAGAGGCACAAAAGATGAAAGATCCAGTACAAAGATAGAAACATCGCACGCCTGGACCACTACAAGGAAATCAGATGGAGGCATTTCACATCAATCAATTTAGGTCTTCCTGTCCGATGCAGCCATTAGGCTAAACGCAACATGATTGAAACACTTTTGAGTACGATGCCCTTTAAACATGTGGAGCATAATGGCTTCTATTTGCAAGCGGCAGACACGGTGTAGGGATTTGAACACAGATTACGACTTTCTAATGGCTCTTCTCCGAGAAGAAACAAATGGTTAGAAATTCAATCAAGAAGAAAGAAAGAGCAACTTGATGTGAAAATTTGATCGACACGCGGAGGAAAGCTGGTCATTCTTTTTGTAGAATAAAGTTCCAACATTTCATAATGCCAAAAAGGAAACACTAGGGTGAAATCCAATAGTGCCCATGATAAAGTAGAAATCTAGCCAGCCCAAAAAATGATTTTCACAAATTCAACCACCTCTGAATCTAAGGAAGCTACTCCGTGTTTTGAAGAAATCACACTCCATATCTGGAACAAAAGCTGTATAATTTTGGCCCACTGCCTCCTGCATAAAGATTCTACCACCAGCTAGCTCAGCCAGAGGGGACCAAGGGCTTCAAAACTGCACTACGTACCAACGTACCTACCCCCACTTTGACGACGTGTTTCCAGGTTGCCTATCCCAGTAAACAGATTGGGTAATGTATTCGGGCCACAAAAAAAAAATTCTACTACTTCTGCATTTGGTATTAGCCATCCCATGGAGGCAAAAAGGCAGTGGAAATGTGGAATTCACCGACTGGTACTTGGTTTTTCAACCTTCTTCCCCCATGTCTCAATCCTCTTCCCAAGTCAGGTTCTATCGAAATTATTACACCAGCTAATCTATGCCCGGGTAGCTAAACGTTTTAGTCCACAACTATTATTGCACTGCCTACACAGGTCATTTATATATAAAAGGTGTGCTTAAAACGTGTTTGGCCACAATTTGGCTGGTTGATGGTTCCACTATATATTGAAAGAATTTATTAGCAGCCTGGAGCTTTCACAATTACTCCCTTCTTGGAAATTCCAACTCCGGCAGGTGTAATAATTTCTCGTGGACTAAACCATCTGGTCACACTGCATATACACTTTTTCAATTGACTGGGAATCAGACGCCAAGTGTGCCCTCTATATTTGACCTCTGCTAATTAAAAGAGATTTCCCACCTCCTTCATCAGGGGGGAAAAAAATAAAACAAATAAAGAGAGAGAGAGAGAGATGTTGCCCAAATTGAAGCAGTATGCAATTGAATTAATGATTTTAGTCAATAACCTGAGACATTTGGAGGAGTTCTTAATGGAGGAGTAGACCAAGTAGGCAAAACGAAAAGATGCTAGTGCAACCCCACTGAAAATGTGCGACTAAGTCTTTGTTTCCATTAGGGAAATCTAACGAAACAATTTTTTTTTTTCCTTTTATGTTGTCCCAATCGCTGGATAACATCTCAATACAGCTTTCCAACTCATGGTATTAACATTAAATTAAGACGTCTAAGAAGCTCTTAGAACTTCAAAATACACCGACCGGATGTAGCGAGACTCACAAGACTCAAAAAAAAAAAAAAATAACTATATTTATAGACGTTATTTGTGGATTTATTTATTTTTCCCTCGAATGGTCCCTTTTATGTATGAAGCCACCCATGCATTTTTTTTAAATTTTTCTGAAATCTCATTATATATATATATATATATATATATATATATAAACATGTATGTATGTCTATGTATGTATGTATGTATGCATGTATATGTATGTATGTATGTTGAAACAAGGAATGATGTCCAGTTGTTGACAGTATGACCTTAATTTGTCAAACTTGGGTTAATGAGACTAATAAAAACATTTTCAACGCAGACCAAATACAAAGAGGATGTGCAAGTTCAACCACTGAAATGCGCGACTTGGTCTTTGTATCCCATCAAGAAAATCTAGCCAAACAAATTTCTCATGTTGTTGCACACAAACGCGGTTTAAAAGCTAAGCACGGCTTTTACACTCACTCATATGGTAACAACGTTAAACTGACAAATTCTTCGAATCTTAGCTCATAATCAGCATTTTTTATCTACTGCCCGTAAACACCTCTTTAGGACATAGAAAAGACGCCCCGACCACAAAGTAGCAAAAGCCCACAACTCCAAAACACCGACAGCTGCGAGAAATACACGCATTTTTCTCGGGAAAACAATTTTCATCAACTCACCTAACTCCATCATCTGCATAACAAACTGCTACGACTGCTTTTAATAGAAATGAGGACAAAGATGAGCAAAAAGGTTATTAAATCTTTTTTTTATCCAAATGTCAAATCGGAAAGCCTTGTACTCTGAGACCTCAATGGTTCTAATTTATGCGATAAATTATTATAAAGGTGGTAGATTCTTGAATGACCTTGGAAACAACGGGATTTTTCATTTTTTGCAGGAATGATTGGAGATGTGTACCTGGTGGCCGAAGCATATGCCCAGGACCTTTTTCTTCATTGAATCCAATTGTTTGAGCAGATTGAGAAGCCTGCAGATCCAGACATCAGCCCCATGAGCATCACTGCAACTTCCAGTGATGACAAACCCATCAAACTCTTTAATCTCTTCGTCATTAGGGAACTCACCCTTGGCTACACGAAACACATCCCAGCTTTCGCCTTCCTCCCCCAGCATTCTCACGAACACTCCAAAGTACCCTCCGTATTTCTTCTTCACGTACTCTGAATCATCTGCGCACAACAGAACTGCAAATTTCTTGCCAACCATTCTTAAATTTTCTCCCTCTCTCTGGCTTGAATTCTCGATAGAAAGGGAGAGAGAGAGAGAGAGAGAGATAAAGGGAGGGGGAGGAGGGGGGATTGAGGGGAGAGCTGAAGTGGGATAGACAGAAGCAGCTGGTGATCTTGGCCTCGTGGGAGGATATGAAGACAGAATAGCAGTTGTTTATATAAGCTGTGATGGAACACAGGAAAAGAGGAGATGTCGCGTTCTACGGGTTCAAATTTACGATTTTGTCCCTGTTGAAGTTTTTTTTTCCTTTTGATTTCCTAATTGCCGTAATTCACGTCCGAATTCCTTGATTTCTGTAACCTCCCAAAACGGCAACTTCTAAATGTCTTTGGCACACAATTCAGGAAATGCCTTTTTTTTTTTTTTCAGTAGATTAGCACACTTAGCTAATTTACTGACTTAAATATTCTGTTCCCAAATCTCAAAAAGTGATTCTGCGATAAAGAATGAGTTAGAAAAAGAAAGTAGAATATTCTGTTTCTAAAACTTATACAAAGTTGCAAAATTGAAGCCGAAAATCTAAGATGATATGACTTTTTTTTTCCTTTTTGGGGGATATGATTCAGTGAATTGATTTTTTCACTACAAGGGTCTTAATGTTATCGTTTCTTTTTGTGATTGGACCAAATGTACCTGGATGATTTGGCACGGTGCTCTTGCAGACCCTACCTAAATATTGATGAATAGTTGGTTTCCTTAAACTAAAATATTCTGATAATGTAACCGTTTCACGCACAACACTAAGTCAATATTGTGGGCAGATTCTATAGGTTGAACTTGAAACCACTTTCTTAATTACAAATCAATAACTCTCACCACCTTAATTACTAAAACGAGTAACGTTAATACTGCTGTTGTTTGAAAATTTGTTCCGCAGGGATTCAATGGATGAATCTAGACGTGATTCTAAACCGTGGGGGGTGGGGGAATTTCTTGGTTTTCTCTCCTTTGGCTTTCTTATTTTGGTCCTAGTCAGAGGCTTGTAGTAAACTGTAGGCTAAATCAAGCTAAGGGGACCAACACAGTTTCCGGGCTAAAGTGGTCCGTTTGCAGAAATATGTGAATGTAGATTCACCACATATGAATTGGCCAATGGGGATGATCTGCATTTCAATTTCATACAGCATATGCTTCAATTCAACGTCAGTTGCTCAAGTTTTTGGCCATATTATTTAACTCCCAATTTGATGTTGAACAGTGAAAGGGAATACTTGCGCCATTTCCCAATTTCTTAATTTCAGTCGTTTAGTAATATCATAATTTACTATCGTTTTTTATAGGTAGACTCTCTCCAAAATACATAAAATAATTGGAGTTTCAAGATTACTGTATAAAGTAAAAATACAAAATAATTAGGGATGGGACCATACTGCAGATATTTTTAAATATATATAAAGATAGAAGAACATAATCTTAGAAGGCTAGGTAATGTTACTAATTTTTTCGATCGTTTGTCAATCCTCCTCTCTCGATGCAATACAAAGAATAAATATGCCAACACTCACCGTCTGCAGAGGTCATGTTTTCTTTTCTTGTTTAGGCAAATATTGAGCAAGATTTCCATTACATGTATAAAATACTCCGCTCTTCTAAAATAATGCAGGCACATAAAAAGCTACTAGAACAATGGAATCACTCTGGCGATAAATTGGATCTTGATGTATATATTATAGGTGTATTAATCAGCTCAACGTAAGGCTACACTTCAATAGTGTAGATTAGTAGGCTCTTTAAAAATCCTTCGCATTTCCTATAACAAACAAAGTTATTATTGTGAATCTTTAGTTATTCTCCAGAATTAGTATTTATCCTCAAATGTGTTATGAATGAATTACATAAAACACACACACCACTTGTGTGGTACCATTCAAGTTAGAAACTTAATGTAAAAGGTTCGTTTTTTATAGAATTGAAAGAGAAATTGCCTGTACCACGAAAAAGAAGAATACCATTCTTTTTTTTCCCCCAAATCGAATTCCATAATTTTCAATTTTGGTCAAAAATTGAAAACTTCTGCCCCCAATTAATCTTTAGCTTAATTAATACTTCTCTGAATCAAGAGGTTACTTCCTGGTTGAAAAAGAGAAATAAAAATGGTGTTAGAAACGCAAATGCATTCTCAGGGCAATAATGTAACTTCGAAGAGATCTTTTTTCATTTATCGGTTTTCTTTTTTTTTTTTTCTCCCCGGACTTGGAGCAAAATGGAAAAACAATGGACGTCCCGGTGCCTGCATTGAGTAGAAACTGACAGTACAATTACGTGGAAGCGGTCACGTGAGATTCTATCGAAAGCGTGGATCACGTGCAAACCTTGGCAAGCATGCCGGAGAAAAATGCGTGTATGGACCCCTTTACGGATTTCCCGGAGGGAGATGAATTATTATTATAGAAATTAGAATTCAGCCTAGAACCATTCCTTTCATATCTAAGTTGCAAGTGGAGTTGAGAAGGGTAAACTTGATATTTTGACCAAAAATTGCTCAGAAAATAAAAAGATTTTGGTTGTGACATTAACAACAGCCACCTTGTTTAGTTGTGTTTGGTTTCTACAACATATATTCATCCCACGCACAAGTTAATGAAGTATGAAAGGGCAGAGTCTCGAATGTCAAGAAGAAAATCAATTCAACTTAAATGAGCTAGGCATCACCTAAAACACAAGGAAGGTGTGGATTTGACTGTAGATTAGGAGTTCAAATCTAATTCTACACACCTGTAATAAAAATGTGTAGTAATGCATCCCTTCGATTTAATGTGAGATTCTCTCCCTCTAACCCTCTCTTGACCCACTTGAACCCTCTCATAATGTAAGTTAGAACACGAGGAGTAGGATAGTTAGTTATCTATATATATATATATATATATACCAAGAAGAACAAAGGATCATGAAGGATGTTTTAATTTCTGAAATAATTTTAGTAACATTTTCTCTTATATAATACGTGTAAGGTAAAAGTCAAAAAAAAACCCTCTTGTTTTCCCAGTGCGAGCATGCATCAATTCATTTCTTGCTCTACTTTAGTCTTTAGGCTGTCATTTGGGGCTAGTCATGTTATTACAATATTGTCTGCGCGTGATTTCATAATTAATCAATTCTACCACCCCTTTCCACGGGGTGAACAGTCTTTTTGTTGTTCGACTTGTCAATCGACCGAGGGTAAAGATTCATTCAAGGGCAGGGTAAACCAATATTCTTGTGTTTCCCAGGTTTCATCCTCAATATTTCAACTAGCTAGCTTTACCATTTACCTTAGGAAATGGGGAGTCCGATCAACCATGTGATGGTCATCCGGTGGAGTACGTTATATAGGAGCATATAATTGAGCTATACAATAGTACTTTCTCAGCTAATTCACACGAAAACCATTCATTTTTCTCTTTACAATATAAAGGCTAAAAGCCCTTTAAATCTTTAATTGCTGGCTTTTTTGCTTCCGGTCTTGGTACTCAACAGTAATTCTACCTATTTTAACGTCTTCCAAATGAACATGACCGGCCAAATTAGTACTTGTACTGAATAGTGGAATGTTAGTCTTTTTTTTTTTTGGTCAGGAATAGTGGAATGTTAGTCGGTATCCCAGAAATAGAGTCCTTTCCTTTCTGGTGCTCCTTTTGAAGGCGTGGGAAATTGGTAGTAGAAACAAAGTACAAAAGGTTACTTGTATTATATGAGGAGATACCTGAATTAAACCTACTTTAGTTTTGCTGTCATCGTCAAATTGTAGGCAGGGACGACACGCTACATCTCAAATACCCCACGCACCTAATTCTGGTCGTCACCATGCACGTATAATTTAATTTATCGACGCCTCTTTGTTATTGCCTAATGGAAGTTGACCAAAAATAGAAAAAAAGAAAAGATGGGACGGAGGTTTCTGCTCGAACTAATTAAAGGTGGACTGCTTTCTTGCTTCTATCCTTAATTTTGACCAACCATTATCATAATGCATAAACAAGTTTAACAGATTATGCAAATTGACAAGGTTGGTTGAGGTGGACTTACTGAAAGTGGTAATTTGCCAAAATGGAAATTCTGAATTGGAATAAGATTTTTAAGGGGAACAAGAAAACAAATATTTAGAGTTTATAAAGTGTTCAATCTTGGCAAGTGCAGAATTTTCCGTGTAGGTTTCATTCTGGTTTTTGGTTAAACGAAAGTTTCTCAAATCAGTCGACAACCTCCTGTATCTCCAACCCCCCCCCCCCACCCCCCCGCCTTTTCCCCTTTTTCTCGTCATTTTCTGGGAATAAAGAAATGTGGGAACCTCCTCAAGTAAACTATATCACGAAATCATCTCATGTGCCTTTGAATTTATCCTGTACTCTCATTCATCAGCACAAACTTCAGAATGTGTTAAAAGCTGGATTGGATAGCTACCAACATTGTTTTCTTTTTTTCTTTGAAAGTATTTTACAACTTATCCATGACACACAAGTTTGCAGCTACAAGCAGCGTGGTAGAACTAGAAGTTAATTTATTGTACGCAAAAGCTAGCAAGCTTATCTATGAGCAAAGACGGGACCAACCCTGTAAGGCTGTAACTCATTGCTTCATTTCATCGGAAGCTAAAACAAATGATATTATAAATTAATGCTGCAATAAGGATGACTTATAAATTGACTTCAATTTTTTTGTTTTTTTAGTTGAATCTTGACAATATTAAATAGGAAATATTTAGACCATTTGAGGGGCAAATTAGAAAGTGTCTGTGAAACTGTGTCTCGTTATAAGCAGAGTTGAAAATTTTAGGAACTTAGAGAGAATTGCGATGAGGAGCTGGTCAAAACAATTGGAAGTTGGAACCACGGAATTGATCAAGACTTCAGAAACGACGACAGTTGACTGAACGAAAGAGAAATGGTCAAGGTGCAGTTGGTTGACTTTTGCCATTTCCGTTTTAACAGCACAAGCAATGCAACTTTCTTTTGAAGCAGTAGTACTGTACTAATCATCAGTGAGGGTTTGACTTCCCTTGAAGGCTGTTCACCAAGGGAGAAATCTACATCTATATTTTGTCAATTATTAGAAAAGCTAAGAAATGAAAAGAAAATCTTGCACGTATGAATTCCAGTGTTTTTATTAAGTATAATGTCCTATTTTAAAAATCCCAGCTCTTAATTCTGCTGAATGAGATATAAATCATGTAAATGAAAATTTATTAGTATCTTTCTTTAAAATGAAAATCGGGTATTTGTTATTGAGAGGAAGAAGAACGAGATACATGTAAGCCCATGCATCATTAATGGATACATGGCAGAAGCCAGAGTGTCAATGACTGAAACCTGGAAACATCTGCTTGTTGGTGACCCTGCCGTGGCAGATGAAACATGGGCTCTCCTCATCGTAGACTAGATAATAGATTCTGAAATTTTTAGAGTTTTAGGGCCTCCATCTATGGTGTAACAGAGAATTAATACATTCTAAGGTATTAACGTGTTCATCTGTGGTGGTGCCTGACAAGATATGTGCTGGTCCACGCGCTGTCCTGCTGGGTCAGGATCCCCCCAAATTAATCTGCTGATACCGATTGATAGATGATAATAAACACGATCGGACAATGCAATAATGTGCCTTCAACAAACTTATCTATCTCTTTTGAAGATTTTTAAATATGCTCTGCTCGACCAAGGGGTGTGGAGATTATATCCGAGTCCTCTTGAATATGCTCTGGTACTGTGTGTCGAGTACAGTTGACGGGCATATCTGTCATGATCAGAGCCTTCCTCGTAAAAATACTTACCGAGTGTTTGGTAAAAAAGGGTTTCAATCTCCGCTACGGTTTCAAATTCAATTATACATACATAATATATATATATATATATATATATATATAATATTTGTTTGAAATCAATAGGAATAATGGATTTTCTGATTAATCACCTATTACTAAGTCATCATCTCAATTACTCATTTATACTCCTTAAATAATCTTAATTACCCTTTTATTCTCATTAAATGTAAAAATAAGAAATAAAATGCTATCGTTTCAATGAATGGGAAAAAAGAAAAGAAAAGAAAAAAGAAATAATGAAAAAAATAATAAATTGTAAAATATATTTCACATTAACAAACACACTATGCGTTTTCATTGAAACCCATTATCATTTCCTTCAAAAAATAAAAAACCATTATTATGACCACTCTATGATACCGATAGTGATAGTGATTGTGAAGTTCGAACCAAACAGCTCCTTAGTATAATAAGCTCCAACATAGGTTTGATGGACGTTTTTTCTACTACAAAGTAATATAAACTCGTTAGTTAAGTTTGTTTGGATTGAAGATTATTTCAAAAATATTTTCTGAGTATAATACTGTTTGTGTTCTTTGTTTTATGACGTAGAGTATGTGAGATAAAAAAAATTATTAAAAATATGAATAAATGATTAGACAATACGTTAGTGATGTAATACAAATACAACAATGGATTGATGATTACCGGATCGAGAAAGTCATGTCTCCTCCCTGCTACAAGAAGACAGAAATACAGGAGAAATACAGGAATGATGATGTCGATGATAATCACAATATGGTTACTTTGCAACTTTAATTCATTATTATTTGCAGATGGTGGACTAATAATGCATCTGTAGATGCTTCTAGTCCTACAACTTGCCGACAAATTGAAGAAGCTGTAAAAATGTAAGAGATAAATTAAGAAGATCGATGCTTGATAATTTCCTCTAATCGTCAAAACTTTTCCAACATAACTGAAAATGTCTGGACCCGTACTTGATTCCACAGAGTGGGTGAGTGATGATCGCTCCACCCTATTTCGTTTTCGAACGACTCTACACACAATTTAGAGGGCAAGATTTATGAACATGTATATTTAAGGGGCATTCTTATATTTTTGTTTTAAAAAAAATTAGGGAATGAAGTAGTATAGTCTGCATGGTGGATATATAATCTGATCCCCTCATTTGGATTACTTTTTTGTAACAATATAAAATAACCTAACATGGTGGATATATGTCGCGTAATTGAATATTGATACGTATAGTAATTTTATATGATGATAGATAACAGATATCCACGAAATTTATTTTTAAAACCATTTTATAAGAAAATTTCTTTAATAATTTTAAAATTCCATTTCGACATGGAAATTTATCATTTTAAAATTAATAGTAATTTTTTTGAAACACTTAAATATTCCTAGATGCAAATAATGTCATGTTAGTTTATTTATTAAATAAATAACAAAAATACTCCGTAAAATATATGCAGTCGTTAAAGTCTCTAGTACTGAGACGATAAAGTATGTCAAGCAACATACTTTAAAGTTTAAACCCCTTCCTCTTTTGAGGACTTCTAGGCCCAACTGGAAAGAAAGTAGAAACTGCACCTGGGATACATGGAAACCCCATAGAATGTTGCGAACTTCTTTAAAACATACACGTTTCATGAACTATCTATTTTATATATGTTAGATTTATACCGCAACGGATCTTCTGTCCCACTCCCTGTGCCATTTTCTGTCCCACATTTTATTATATTGTTATTTCTCATTCATAAACATCATATTTTAATTCTTTTTTGTTCCCTTGCTATCAAATGAAGGAGAATATAGCAATACACAAAATTTAACAAATTCAAAAAATTAAAATACACAAAACATAAGATTTTTATGAATGTTCTTATGTATTTTTGAACTTTCTATTATATAATGCTTTTTTATATTTATTTTTTATTGTGTTGGTAGTTATTTGATAGCAAGGGAACAAAAAAGAATTAAAATATGATGTTTATGAAGGAGAAATAGCAATACAATAAAATGTGGGATAGAGAATGGCACAGAAAGTGGGACAGAAGATCCGTTGCGGATTTATACCTGTAAAGTTATAGAGTGCTGATACCTTACAGCACACGTAGAGCTCTAGGCAAACGAATTTTTTTTTTTCCTTTATTTACTAAGCAATTAAGAGATTTTGGATATTATGTCAATTAAAAAAGTAAACAACTTATCAAGCTTGTTATATTTTTTATCTCCCCACGCAACGTAAAACTCATGAAATCTGTCATTTGAAATTTCATAATGTGGTTAGGCCATATCTCATCTTACCCAAGACTTATATGTTGAGGGGAAGAATTGATTAGGTAGTCAAGTAGGAAGGACGGTAAGTAAGACTATAAAAAAGAAATACTTCCATGTCAACAAAGGGAGGAAGGATGTTGCCGTCATAATTTGAAAACAACTGGATGTGACACCCATAGAATTTGTTGATAGACTTGGCCCTAAGTTGTTTGGTTAAGAATAGGGGATTACGTCCTAACAGGTGGTGCTGGAATAGAAGAACGCCCAAAACCAACCAGAGACATCTCACAGGCTGACGCATCTAATGTGGCACCAAGCTGGATGCCTAGAAAGAGAGGGAGGGAAATTGGGGGTTTCTTCAAGAGAAACATTCCTCCAACAAATAGGAACCAAGTTTTTTTCCAACCTCCCTTTTCAAGGAGTTTTCTCACAGCTGAAGATGATATTCAAAGTGACAATGGACTTTATTCAGGCTACTAAAAATGAGCTTTCTGTTTAGCCTTGGGGGTTGTTATTAATGGCCCGAATTTATTATTTTTTCCACCTATTCCTTCCTATTGAAGTCTTCATGCTCAACGTTGGGTATACGCAGTAGCTAGTTACATGATTGGCTTAAGATAAGTACTTTCTAGTAGAAGCTATGCATCTAAATGCATGTCAAGCATTTTTTTTCTTTTTGTTTTTTTTGGGCTGACCCCTATGCAAATAGTCGTCTTTTTGCTTTTGAAGTATAAGTTTTTACGTGAAAATTGTTCGATTATTGCTATGCATTGTCCTTTTTATGCATGGAGTGGTCAACGCATTCTTCTCCTTTCACTGCATCATTTTTTTCCCCCTATTTGGGGGCTAATATATGGCTAGAGTTTCTAGTCACATTTGGGATGCGAAACTGGCTGCTTAATTTAGAAATAAATATCAGTTGAACGAAGCCAATTGTGTGCAAAGAATTTAATACGAACCATCTCTATTGGAACTAGTACAAAAAAGAGAAGAAGTGAAAAAAGATTAAAAGAAAAAAAAAGTGATTGTGATGGATTAATTTAGAAGTAAGGATCAGTTGAGCGAAGCCTATGAACCATCTAGTTGTCCTACTTTTTCATCAGCTTTTGTAAAGAGGATCGTAGAAAGTTGTCCTACTTTTTCATCAGTTTTTTATTTGGATTTATTGGGCTTTGCTATGGGTATTGTGGTTTTGGTGGATTTTTTGTCATGTATATATTTTCTTTTTATCACAAAATAGAGCTTGTGTAAGGAGGATCTATTAACCTATGCATAGGGGAGTGAATAGAGCTGAGCTTGGGCTTACAAAAAACCCGATAAGTCTTATGTTTAATAGGGTCCGACAGAGCTTAGGGCTTAAATAATAGGACCAAATTAAAGGTAAACCGAGCTAGTTGTTGGATTTAAGGTTTTTCTTCTCGCCTATTAGGGTCAAATTTGGGCAAATATATACAAGTTAAGTAGATCTAGTTTAGAGTCAAATGTTTTATATCTTTCCTTAAACTATACTGTTATTTCTTTTTTATTTTTGATAGGACAAATGCAGTTTTCCCCTTATTTTTCATCAAAATAAAGATTTTAAATAAAAATTTTGCACGTTGAAGGGCAGTAGAATTTATTTTTAATTTAGTGATTTTAAAATTTAGACTTTGTTAATGGTACTATTATTTATTCGATTTGGTTAAACGGGCACTTGTCAAAGGCGGTTTTAGGTGTTAGTTTTTCTCAATAAAGTATAATTAATTTTTGAAAAGTATCTAAATACACGAGGATAAGTTACAGAATTTATTTCTTGAATCCATAGCCAAACTCGTGGCTTGCTTCCCATTGAAGAAAAGACTTCTTCGGCTTGTGAACTTTTCAAGCCCAGAGATCTACTCAAGCTACTCATGCCCTTTCCTTCCAACTCTTTTGGCTATTAAAGCCGAAAAAATGCAGAACACCATATCCATGCAACACATCACACTTCAGAGACGTCCATCTGCCTGTCAAATATTCCCAGAAAATTTGGGAAAGCACCTACAAATTTCGCGCAAGAAACACTCAGGTGAAAACCTGATCAATCATTTCATGGGAAGGCATCTATCTTACGTACCAAGTAGTCTGCGCCACTGTCAGTCAAAAACTCAAATCAACCAAGCAACTCCCATGGCATGATGGCAACCTTAAATCTTTTTCTCTCGTTTTGGTCCTTCGAAGGGCCTGATAGCCCATTGAATTGTCACTAATCTAGACGTGGTTGCCGTTGCACCCCAGCATATTGGGCAAGCCTGCCTGCATCTTCGGACTCATCTTTGCCATATGATCAGCTGATTTAATCCCTTCCCTCCATACATGCTTCAGCTTGAATTCTCATGGTTTTAGCTACCCACTCCTCCACCAGCTTTGATGAGGTTACGATATGGAATCCCACTGGGTCAGTTTCAACTAGTTCTATACCCGGTAAAGAGTCAGATTCTAGTAACAGTAGTGGCCTGAATCCAAACTCCCCTGCTAGCTGCATCCCGTGAACCATGCCAAAGCTCTAGCTGTAGAGACTTTGCTTGCGATGCCCACTGTAAGTAATCTGGGATAGTAAGGTAGGAGCTCTTATTCCCAAATATAAAGCCTGAAATTAGTTAATGACTTTTGAAGCAGAACCAACAAATCAGAGAAAATAAGTCAGGCTCGTATACATCTTATATGAAAGAGCTGTTAATATCCATTGGATGGGGTTTAAGTTTCAGAAATTAATCGGTTATAGTATTGCAGTGACTTAATTTTCGCTTATTAAGTAACTTTCTGAGTTTAACAAATAAAGGGACACTATAATAATCTACCGATCAAATTGGTGCACACTTCCTGCAGCCTCCGATCGAGGTGCTCGTTTCACTTTCTGCCCGTCACAGTTTCCAAATTCATGCAGGAGACAACGTATCAGAGCCTCTAAAGGATGAGCAATTTGTTTCCTAAAACTTGGCACTAGTAATTTTCCTTTTTTTCAAGGCAATTCAATTCCTTTACCATGATATGAATCATGAAAGTCTCAGCCAGCTTGGGTCTTTTATACATAGCACAAAAGAGAATTCATCATTGAACAATATTCTGCAGCCATGCACAGAGATTATACATCAATGGAATTTATAAGGACAAGTGCTAAGATTTATGGGGACGGATTTCATGCAATGAATTCTAAAGGAGGATGTCTGTCACTATTAGACATTTGTTTATACGCCTAGATCCTACCTACCCTATTATGAATTTACACAATTCTTTCCCTTTCTTATATTTATAGGCTTTCTTCTTTATTTTTTTTCCCCCTTTCTTTGATGATTGGAGATTTAAGTGTGTGCGATTTTGACTAGTGCTTTTGAATTAGAAAGTTAACGTTTGACTCTTTAAATGAGTTGGAGATGATCAAGCAGATATAAGCATGTGTGTGAGGTTTCAATTATGAGTAAAATAGTCTTAAACCCAGCCAATGTATAAATTTTTCGTTAAAGGGTATTATTAAATTCTCATGCAAGTATTTGTCTGTAATAGAAAATTATTCTTTGCCAATTTTTTTTCAAAAGAAAATAAAAAAAGAAACAAATATCAGCCTTGCTTGGAATGCAAATTTTCTTAATTTTTTTTTTATGTTTTTCATGAATGTTTCCAATAACTTTTTTATCTTACATACGTTAAATTTGTACATTTTTTTAATAAAAACTCGAGAAATCTAAATATGTTCTTCATGTTCAAATCAAAGAGGAATATCTACACTACCAAAATGAGTTGGAGTTGGTTTCATATTAGTTGGTCCTTACATAAATACACTACTATTTTGATGCTAGTTTTGACTTTTTCCCATCAAATTGTGCTGCTTACATTTTTTTCCACCCTTTTTGGGTAAGAAAGTGAAGATACTAAGCAATGTGTGTTTGGACAGTAGCTTATTTGGAATAATTTGTGAAAAAATACTTATCATTTTTTTTAATGTAATATATGTAAGATAAAAAGGTGATTGAAAATTATGTCGATGATACAAATGAACAAATTTTAAATAAATAAGAGCAATCCAAGCAAAACCATTATTAATTTAAACATATGGGGAGTATTCTACCATAATTGTATGAAGCAGAGCGTAGAAGGGCAAATCCCAGCCCAGTGGCAATCCTAACCTGAATCCCCCTGCACGAAGACCAGACCCCTTTCTTGGGCGGTACGAGAAGAAATCACGAAATCACACGCCCTTCCTCTCTCTCTGTCTCTCTCTCTCTTTAAAAATTAAAAAAATAGAGAACTTTTCAAAACTCTCCCCCTTCCTACTTTCTCCTTGCGCCTCACAACTCTCAAAACTCATAACTCGAGCAGCACCATCCCTAGGGTTTCAGTATTTCCCGGTCTCGATCTCTTCCACTCGCAGTAGAGCACAGTAGCTAACGCACAGTTGATTTGATTTGATCTCAATTCTCAGCCGACGACAGTCCATCTATGGCTGAGGAACCAGTAAACGACGCCGTTCCTTCTCCGTCTCCAGCCAGCCATTCCAATAGTAGTGTTGCGCTGTTGGGGAGCTCGGTCATTCCGATCGTCAATAAGCTCCAGGACATATTCGCGCAGCTCTCCAGTCAGTCTACAATTGAACTGCCGCAAGTGGCGGTCGTCGGCAGCCAGAGCAGCGGGAAATCCAGTGTTCTGGAGGCGCTAGTTGGAAGAGATTTCTTGCCGAGAGGTTCGGATATTTGTACTCGACGGCCTCTCGTTCTTCAGCTCGTGCAGACTAGACGAAATCCTGACGGCGCCGATGAAGAGTGGGGAGAGTTTTTGCATCTTCCTGGAAAGAGATTCTACAACTTTAATGAAATTAGGAAGGAGATTGAGGTGATTTGCTAGGGTTTAGCTCTGCATTTATTTTTGCATTTGTTATTTTGGTCTTCGAAAAATTGTGAAAGCATTGGTATTCCGTAATATTGTTTTTCGTTATCTTAAATTTCAATTGCTACAATTTCAAATTTCAAAGCTTTAAGTATGTAGGTGAGTTGTAGATTTAGGTGCATGAGTGAAATTATCTGTAAAAAAGTTAATTATTGTGGTGATTGTATCATTTTTCTCTTTGGTTATTTGCATTCTGTGGAATGCGATGCTTTTGTTTCACGTTCTCGAGTTGTTATTGATTTGGAGAGTCGTATATAATTCATGTACTGCAACACTTGCAACTCTGTAGGCTACTGTGCTAGGCTTCGTATGCAAACTTTTTGTTAACTGTTGCACTAGAAAAGATATATTTTGATGTTAATATCAGCTTATGTTCTTTGACATAAAATATCACCTATATATTGAAATAAGACTACTGCTATCCTATTTCTTGCATTTTTTTTTGGCCGCAACTTTGTCTGTCCTCATGTGATGCCCTTACTATTCATTACTAAGACCCCCTTACTGATCTGATTGTTTTTATTTGACCTTAAGAAGTAAGCATGACTTATGGGAATTCGATATATCTACCGATTACATGGATTTTTTTTTCTGAATAAGGTTGGGTAGTATACAATTCAGCCATTAAAGTGGTGTTCCCTATTATATGTACTCTCACAGCAATGCACTAGTCGATTTGTTTTAGCACATGAATTGCCATACCATGTTGTGGCTTCTCACTGTAGTTCCCTGTGATGCTTCAGTTGTAACCATGCTAATTCTGATCACAAGATGATTGGAACCATTCATGATAATTTCTGAGGGAACAATTGCAGAAGTTTGTATAATTAATTATTCATTATAAATAAAAATAATGGTGCCGTCTAGCAGGTTTAGCATCAGTTTGCTGTCCAAGTGTAAAACTCATGCATACAGGAAAGATTTATTGTTTGGCTGTCAGATTTATGAAAACATAGGATTTTTTTTATGTGATGAACTGCTCATAAAAAAAGGAAAATTTGCCTTCAGGTTTATTGAAGGTCATCTTTTGTGTTTCATAAATCTGAAACCCAATCTGTTCTTTAGGCTGAGACAGTGAGAGAAGCAGGATTAAATAAAGGTGTTTCAGACAAGCAGATTCGTCTAAAGATTTTTTCACCAAACGTTCTTGATATTACCCTTGTGGATTTGCCGGGTATTACAAAGGTCCCTGTGGGTGATCAGCCTTCTGATATTGAAGCACGAATCAGAACAATGATAATGTCTTATATCAAACGTCCTACCTGCTTAATACTAGCTGTTACGCCAGCAAATGCAGACTTGGCAAACTCAGATGCTCTTCAAATTGCTGGAGCTGCTGATCCTGATGGTAGGTTCTGGTGTCTTTATTTCTCTTGTTGAGAGCAGTTAAATATATGAAAGCTGCTAGTTTATTTGAAATTTGTCAATTTTGGAATTTAACACAAGCTTCCATTGGCAGGTCTGCGGACAATTGGTGTGATAACCAAGGTAAGACCCATTTGGTTTTTTTTCCCTTGGACAAAATACAGAATAATATACATCCGGGCTTTAAGTTTTCCTATATTATGTTGAATATTCTGTCTATGAATTCTTTGTACCTGTCTGTTGCTTCAGTTGGATATTATGGACAGAGGTACTGATGCCCGCAACTTTTTGCTGGGAAAAATAATTCCACTTAAACTTGGCTATGTCGGAGTTGTCAACCGCAGTCAAGAGGTATCATTCTTTTGTCAATTATGAAAATGTAGTTCAACTAAACAGATATGCCTGTGATGTTTTTTATAGGCTGGCTTTTATATGCCTGTTAGTGTTTTTTTAAAGCACTTATACCTGCATCTGGATAGATAATGGAACTACGTCTGGTGTACATAAATCTTGACTTGCACAGAGATGCTGTATGATAAGTATGGGCTAGTGAGGCCAATCTTTTTTTGCTTTTCAGAAAGTCTTTTCTTGATCTGTTTATTTGGCTCTTTAACAGGACATAATGATGAATCGGAGTATTAAGGATGCACTTGTTGCTGAGGAGATATTTTTCCGTAGTCGCCCAGTACGACTTCTGACTTTTTTGTACTTTTTAGTTCATATGTTGCTCTGGTTTTCCCTACTTCATCTTCCTTGCTGTTCTAATATAGGTGTACAGTGATCTTGCTGATCGCTGTGGTGTACCTCAGTTGGCAAAGAAGTTGAACCAGGTAGATATGGATTTCTGACTCGCAACATTCTCATGCAACTCCTTTTGCTGTAGAGTATTGTATTAACTGCTGAGTTGTTTCTATTACTTAGTTATATTGCCCTTGACATGTCAATTTGATAATGCCATGCATTTTTCCTAGGAGATATGTGTACTTAGAAGTGGAGTAACAAGAAGCTAAACATGCCATGCTCTTCTCTGCTCATTAATTCCAGTTTTGTCTTATCATTTAGAAACAATATCCTCTTAGTTTGTTATCTCCATGATGTTTCTTATAGTATTCTACCATTCTGTAAATTAATCATGATGAAGCTGGCTTGTCTTTTTGCAGCTTTTGGTACAACATATCAAGGCGGTTCTTCCAGGATTGAAGGCACGCATCAATTCTAGTCTGGTTACTGTTGCAAAAGAACATGCTAGCTATGGAGAAGTAACTGAATCAAAGGTATAGTCAGTAATGCAATTTTGTATGCAAGTGTTGTCACCAATCTGTTTGCAGATCTTTTTGACTCTGTTTAGAGCTTTCTATATATAATTTGAAGTGGAAAGATGTACTTGGTAGCATCTATTGGCTGTGTGATGTTATTTACTAATGGTTGATTAACCTGTCATCAATTGATTTTTTTTAGGGTTTTCCATGTGAGTTTTTATATTTGTTGACTGTTATAATATGCTTCCTAACAGTGTGACTAATTCTTTGTTGTACTCTTTAACCATAGGCTGGTCAGGGGGCACTACTGCTTAATATTCTTTCAAAGTACTGTGAAGGTAATGCTGGCATGCATTCTGTTTCTTTATGAATGTTGTGTGTCTGAAAAGTGTTCAGTGTAAAATATGATAGGTGTCAACTGTATTTTCTCTAGCTGCCAGCTCCTTTTGGTGGGGGGACCACTACTGGGAGGTCATTGATGACATTACCTTTTCTTTCTTAAACAGCTTATTCTTCCATGATAGAGGGAAAGAATGAAGAAATGTCTACTGCTGAGCTCTCTGGAGGAGCAAGAATCCATTACATCTTCCAGAACATTTTTGTGAAGAGTTTGGAGGTATATAATGTTGATATGGATTTAGGCTGTCAGTTGTAAATTTTTTAAGCTCTGCACTACTTGGTCTCTTTATTTTTCCTTGATTTTTTCATGGTCAACCGTTGAAATATTTTCCATAGAATATGAGTTTGCACATAATTAGGAACTAGCACATTTGTACTTAATGTTATTACTGTCTTTTTATCTTCCTGAAAAGCAAAATTGACCATTATTGGGTACGTGAGAGGGGGAAAAAGGGAAGCAAGAACAAAACAAACTTCAATTGAAGTGTAAAAGCATTTTGTTGATATAATGCTTACTCGTTTGGTTTTAGTTCCCCTACTTGTTTGCAAGTAAAAACCTACAATTTTTTTTTTAAATTCTTTTCCCAAGTCTTTTTTTTTAAGAGAAAATGTCGGGAGCGTCCACTTATTTGTCTACCATAGTGGCTGGTAAATTGTTTGTTCATTTGCTTTGTCCAAATCATAGTATATATATCAGGTTTAAATTTCCAGTGCTGGCTTAGTTAAATTGTTGCTAAGAAACTTGACCGAGATTGTTACATCTCACAGGAGGTGGATCCTTGTGAAGATTTGACTGACGATGACATTCGAACTGCCATTCAAAATGCAACTGGTCCTAAGTCTGCATTATTTGTACCAGAAGTGGGTCTTTTATCAAATTATCGCCTACTCATTACTATCTGAAATGTACGAGTTAAATGCAAAAATTTCTTTCTCAATTGACAGTTATTTTGTTGCTACTTTTGTTTCTTGGGGAACTGTATACTTTAGGTGCCATTTGAAGTTCTAGTTCGTAGACAAATGGCTCGTTTATTGGACCCTAGTCTTCAGTGTGCTAGATTCATTTATGATGAGCTGATAAAGGTGAGGTGCTTATATTTTTTGGACATGGTAAGTCTTTAACTATATGTGGAGTCTAATTCTGGTTATTTCTCTCTTCAGATGAGCCACCGGTGTATAATCCATGAATTGCAACGCTTTCCTGTTCTTAGAAAGCGTATGGATGAGGTCATAGGGAACTTTTTACGGGAAGGCCTCGAACCCTCTGAAACAATGATTGGTCACATCATTGAAATGGAGGTATGGTATTTGGATTCTGAAGTATGTTTTCTGTATACCATTTCCTTTCACATATACCTGTAGAATAGGTCTGTGACATTGAAAAAACTCATAATAGCCTTTTTCCGCTTTTTGGATTTTGTACAGATGGATTGACTATAATAGCCTTTTTCCTCTTTTTGGATTTTGTACAGATGGATTGATTATTTTGCTTCCCCAGGAAATATGCAGCCTGTTTTTGTTTACTCGTTTGTTTTTAAGAGGGTTACTTAAATAGAAGTGATTCTTGAAGGATCATTAAAAAATCGGAAGCATGTTCTATGGTTAGAAGTATTTTAATATTTTTTAAATTGAAAACAAATGCATCTGGGAATTTGATTTTTTTAGCTTAATTAAGCTAGAAGCAAAAGATATCAACTGATTCTGGCTTTTAGTGTGACGAAAAATTTTGAGTTTAGGTGATTGTAATCAATTCATCATGGCCCTTGGTGAATGTAATGTTATATACATCATTTTAGTGAAGCCACAACAAATGAAAATCAATTTATGAATGAAAATCTATTTTCTTTCTTGCATTTATCCTCACTAGTCCCATTTTACTGCTCACTAGTCCCATTTTACTGTTGAGGAGTATAGATTAAAATTGTAAGTGAAGCAAAGACTTCTGTGCTGATTACGACATTGGGATGACTTATCTGAAGACAATATGAGAAGAAAGTCTATTTTCTTTCTTGCATTTATCCTCACTAGTCCCATTTTACTGCTCACTAGTCCCATTTAACTGTTGAGGGGTATAGGATTAAAATTGTAAGTGAAGCAAAGACTTCCGTGCTGATTTTTGTCACATCTTTTACAATGAAAACTCTTTTTCTGAATGAGAAGAAAAACCTGGCCCAAGCAAGAGAATAAGTTTGGTCAAAATTGTTATGGATATTGCTCAAGTTTGGATCTGTAATTTAAATGTCCACCAGTGTCATCCTCTTTCCATAGGTTGTAATTGTCCTTGTTCAAGAATGATATAATTCTGCCATAATAACTAGTAAGTTCTGCAGATGGATTACATAAATACATCCCATCCAAATTTTATTGGTGGTAGTAAAGCTGTGGAAACGGCAATACAACAGATAAAGTCATCTAGGATACCTACCTCTAATCCACGGCAGAAGGTACATTTTGTTTATTTTATGTTACTTTCTGCCTTTCCACTCCTTAATTTCACACTCAAACTTAGCTGTTGTTAAATTTGCTGTTTCTGATTTACATATCATCAACAGGATGTTGTAGATTCAGAGAAAGCACCAACATCAGAAAGAAGTCTAAAATCACGTGCTATTCTTGCTAGGCCAGTGAATGGAATTGTACCTGAGCAGGTAGCCTTTTATCTGCCTAATCTGTTAACCCCGGTGGAGTCTGTGAGGCCATGCTTTTGGTTTTGACTTTTTGTACATCTACCTGATAACTTTTCATCTTTTTGCATGGAATATAGAGCGTTCGCTCTGCTGCAGACATCGAGAAAGCTGCAAATTCTGGTATTGCTCTCATTGGTGATATTATCCATATCATATTCACTATGGGAAAGCATTAAATGTTCAACAGTTTTGCGTGAATTGACCTATGAGATATGCTAATTACTCTTATATGGTGATTTGGAAAATCCAAGTCAAGGGCAGGATACAAATCTTATGTCTTGTTTCCAGAAGCATCAAGAATGAAAACTAATATAATTATTTGCACTCTGCTGTATTGCAGGACCTACTACAACAGGTTCAAGCTGGGGAATATCCTCTATTTTTGGTGGATCTGAAAATCGCTCATCTGCCAAAGAGAACTTTAACAAGCCATTTAATGAACCTGTTCAGAACATGGATCGTGCCTTTTCAATGATTCATCTAAGCGAGGTATTTGCATGAACTCTTATTCCCAGTCACTTGTGGATGGCTTACTAAGCTTTCTTTTGGTTTTGCACATGATTTTGTTATAATTTTCTGAGAATTTTTCTTACAGCCACCAACAGTGCTAAGGCCATCTGAAACCCATTCAGATCAGGAGGCAATTGAGATTACAGTAACAAAGCTGTTGCTGAGGTCCTACTATGATATTGTTAGAAAGAATATTGAAGATTCTGTACCCAAAGCAATCATGCATTTTCTGGTAAAAAAGAATTCTTCTTGGGATTGCACCTCTTTTGGTTGCTTTATTAATCTATATTTCTTTTTTTGCATCAGTTTTTCATTATCATTGCCTGTAGTATTTATGGAGGATTGCCCAAAGTTTCATGGTTGAGAGAAACTTGAGTTTGGCATATGTTTCCTGACAAATATGTATTGATTTTGAATTGGCAGTTGCTGCTATCATAGTCAATGATACTCTTCTTCTTCTGATTTTTCTATTTATTTGAGCATACTTTTTTTTCTTTGATTTTCATATTGTGGATATTAACCTAGAATATTAGTCCACTATTTTCATTGATACTTTTGAACAGCAGTGTTTAATTATTGCTGACTACAAGCAAATAAGACTATGCGTATTGGTATTGCAATTTTTTCATTGTGGATTTTCAGTGCTATTCTTCAATGTCAGAAATTTAAATTATTCAATGTTGTAGCTGTTTTTCATGGTTATAGCACGACTTTGTGATGTGGGTGGATGGTTTGGTAACATATTTTGCTCTTGGAGAACCAATTCCATGCTATTTGTTCAAGTGTCTATATGTTTTATGCAACTTTTAGGCCATCAGCACCCTGAGATATCTGGTGATGCTGTGAGATAGGTTATTTAATGAGGTCTCAAGCAGCAGTTCATGAAAATCTCATGGTAAAAAATGAAGCAAAAATGTATGTCACCTTACACTTTCAATTTATAGAGTCATTCTCTCACTCCATTGTTCTCAATCTGTTCATGTGCCTGTGTGCGTGCCAATATGGGAATCCCTGCACTGAGGTCTCCTTTTATTGTGGCAGTCCGTGTTATTGCTTGGTCATCAATTGAATTGTAAGATACTGCTGGTAACTTGAAACAAAGAGAGTTCTATTTTTTTGAACAAAGAATGATGAATTATCATTTGTCAGTATGAATTTTTGACAAAGAAGGATGAGTTATCATTTATTAGTGTAAAAGAATGGTATGAATTAAATGTCACCTTATGACTTGGAAGACCTGGGATTCCTAATTCTGGAACTGTAGCTGCTATGTTAGATAGTTCTGTTTGCTTGCAGCTGAGGTCCTCTGTCTTGAAAAACAGCAGAAATAGTTTCTGGTTTTACTTCTCTTCAAGTTTGCTGTTTAAAAAGGATGAAGTACGACTGACTAATGCAAGTTTTTAACATTTTCGATTAATGGTTGACCCAGGTAAACCACACCAAACGAGAGCTGCACAATGTGTTCATCAAAAGGCTTTACAGGTAATACACATGTAACTTATCTTGTAATAATGGTTTTTTAATGTCAACTTCTTTCAGAAGCTTTATACACTGGGTACCTCTAGTCTTCTAGTGGATTCTGGAGCTTCAAGTTCTGAGTCTGCTTAATTATTCATCAGTTATATTGACTGGGATAATTGTAATTTGTATCAGAGACAACTTGTTTGAAGAGATGTTGCAGGAACCTGATGAGATAGCCTTGAAGAGGAAACGCGCTCGAGAGACACTCCGCATTCTTCAACAAGCTTTCCGAGTGAGTGCTTGAATCCTTGTGATTGTCTGTAGCTAAATGAAGAACATTTCAAGTTTGAGTCTATTCACTTTACAGTTTGGAGGTGTATTGCTATGTTTCAAATTCATGCATGAATGCTGTTAGCATGTCAATTTTGTGGATCAGGCTAAGTATAGACTCTTTGGGTTTTGTGGTTGTCCCCTTGTGATCTTTTTGGGCAAAGGCCTTCTGCCAAAACAATATCCTGTCTTTATGCGTGGGTAACGCTCCAAAGTCCATTCTCTACCGATATCATCTATAAGTTGCTCTATTGGATCTTGTTATCATTTGTTTTCCTTTACTTTTTTACTCCTTCCTTTTATATGGTAAAACTCCTTTTTGAATGGAACTTGTGCAAATGAAGGCAATGTTTTATTATCCTTTTTATGTAGGTTTTGGATGAGTTGCCTCTTGAAGCTGATACAGTAGAGAGGGGTTACAGCTTAAGTACAGACCCGACTGGTCTCCCAAAGATCCATGGGCTGCCATCATCATTCTTTTACACCACCAGCAGTGGTTCAACTGATTCCTACACTGCTTCTCCAAAAAATCCCAAATCCCGCAAGTCATCTCATTCTGGGGAGCTCCATTCTTCATTTTACAGCAATGCCGACTCTAATGGAGGTGCACGAAATTATCTTTATCCTGCAGTTGATGTATAGGCTGGTTGCTGACATGGTGGATGGAAAGACATTTGATCACTGTCCAGCAGATTGGAGGACATCTGGGATCATGGCCTTCGGATCTGGTGGAGAGTTAGTATTCTTTTATCAAGAAAAAGTTAATGATAGTAAGGTTGACCATTATTTTGCCTACCCATCTATTTTTTCATTTCCTTCCCATATATAGTCTGTTTAAAGTGGATATTACAAGATCCAACAGAAAAGGTCTTAAATAAAGGAGCCATTGCTTCCGTCTTTGCTAGCAGTGGTGACCTTTTCGTTGCTGGCAATTGCCTAAATGTATGAAAGTGTATTTAGTTTCTTTACCGAGGTTCTGCATTTTTGTCACTCCAGCTCGTGTTTTTCAAGATCATGACTGAGCAAGTTCTACGGATGTGATTTCAGCCATGTTTTGGAGGTTTGTGTACAGTACATAAAACGTTTGCTTTTTCTACTGGGAGAACCATATTGTATCTCTGACTCCATATTATTTTGACACGGTAGTATTCCTCTTTTTGTATGGCGTACTGTTGAAGCCTTTCACAGTCCAGAATTTCTTGATGTAATTGCTTCTTCTTGAGGTGGTACAGTTATGAATCTGATAACCTTTATCAGAAAAAGTGTGCTTAGTTGAACGCCGCCCTTAATATTTGAATGACAAGTAGTACTTGGCCTCAATCTTTGTAATCTCTTCAGGACGGCTGTAGACATTGCTAAATACGCTGTTGCACCAGAGCAGTACAATTTTGGAAATACTGAACTATGTCCTAGGCATCTGTTTTAAATTTGCTTTCAGTAATTGAATGAAAGTACCAAGCCCAGTAGAGACATTCGTGCATTTGTTTGGAATGTTGTATTTCCGTATCATGTTTGTCTTCTACATTGTGGGAATAAATGTACTTTCAACCATAGTCCCGACCCAGCCCATGTCACTAATCAAGAAAAGTGGGGAAGTGCCATCCGTATTGTATTTTTCTAGCTGTCCCTTCAAACGGCTGAATTTTACAGGATGTCCAATTCTGAGATTATGTAGAATAGGACGGTCGACAGTGCACTTTTCAACTGGCCAAACTTGGAGGCTCTTTCCTATCTCCTGGTTCATTTATTAAGGCCCAGCCATAGTTGCAATATCATTAATGAGAATATTGTTGCATGTTTCGTGGTCTCCGAAATATTCTCTAAGAGAGCACATGTTGGAATGAAAGCGAAGTTCCTAACATATTCTCTAAGGATAGTAGATTATTTGGGATAACTCGGTTATTTAAATAATATAACACTTTTTAATATGATGTATATGAGATGAAAAGGTTATTGAAAATTGTGTTGATGATATAAGCAAATCAATAAGTTAAATAATTGACTATCCAAATACATAATTATCTTTTGCTCCGCCCAAGCTTCCCCATCACTCCTTCCTGCTCTCTCCCTGTTGTGTGAGCATGTCAGATTTATTGTCATAAGGATAGAGGAAAATAGAATCCCTCAAGCAAAACAAGCTCTAATGCAATTAAACCCGCCACTTTGCTGAATGACACAGGAATCTTCATGTCGTATACAAGCAGCGTAAATAGGCATTCCTCAGTGAGAAAAGAAGAAAACGAATCTTGTTCAGTTGGACAATCCTCAATTATATTCTACAAAATGCTCAGCATACGCTTTTAGTATTATGGACAGAAGCGTCTGTACAAGTTAAGAGGCCAGCTCATTCCTCACTATAGATCAAGAAAAAGCCACCACTCATGTATCCACCTAGTCAGTCACCATCTTTGATCAAACCTGTACATGATTAGCTAAATGGTAGATCAAGCAACTAAGTCACCACCTTTGGACGGCACATGCTCCACCACCCATCTACACAAGATCTACGTTGCTAGAAAGCCAAACCTGCTCATCAAAATTCGAAGGAATCTCGAATTCCGTCCCTGAAGCAGTAGCAAGTTCGTCTAAAGTTTCCTGCTAATACAAAGCATCCACATCACCAAACATATTCAACTGTGTAAAACTTGTGAACACATTAAAAGCAGTGAATTCACTTATCAGGTTTGATAAAAAAAAAAAAAAGCTTCCAAACTTAAGGAAAAACAACAGCATAAAAATAAGTTTAGAAGTGGAGATGTCAAACTACGGAACTAGGCCCAGAAAAAGCGTTCCCTGTAACTTTGAATGAAATCTATATAAAGATATTAATCAGAAATAAAGGGAACTTCCGGCAGTACAGCACAGCCGATTTCTTTTTTCTTTTAGATGAAAATGAAAATACTTTACAATTCAAACTATCACAACTGATTTCTTCCTGCAAAGAGAGGGAAAAAATAGCAGGGGTATTAATATTTGCATACTAATGACAAATACAGAACTGCAAGCTTCTAACAAAGGTTATCTAAGATTAATAGTTGCAAGAAAAAAAAAAAGGAGTCAGTAGTCTGCTAGCCAAATGGTGGAATAAGTATGGAAGCATCATGGCTCCCTCAGGTATTTAATATATTAAATACTAGTATCAATTCAGGAAGCTTGTCACCATGGACGCATACATGGCCCGGACTCCCTCGGGGGGCAGCAGTGGAAGCCTTTCTTCAACTAAAACACAGAGCTTCTAATTTTGAAACTGTACGTAATGTGCATCAATCATAACCAAAGCTACCCTTGATGAGGGGCTTGGAGGACCAAAAATACGATCCACTGAAAACTCCAACCCCAACCACTCTCCCCAACCCCCAAATGGTAAAAAGGAGTATATATACCTGGATATAAGTGGAAAACTCTCTATAATATTTATACAACAATGAAACATGACCAAATGAATTTCCAGGAGCCAAAAGCGCTAGCAAAAACCTTAAAAGATCTTGAAAACTATGAAATTCTTACCTGTTCATCCAGGTTGATTGATGAATTTCCTAATCCAACAGGAGAATCACCAGGGAGTCCTTGAGCAGTTTCCAGCAAATCCTGAAAATGACAAGTAAATTAGATATATCCAGAGACTGAATGCAATTGGTAACATCAAGGCAAGGTTTGATGTGCAGGATAAACTTACTAAAGCAAACTGCAGTAAGTTCACAAAGAGTGCAAGCAAAACCGACTACCAAATATCTTCATAAGCAATTCATACTAAAACTCATTAATACTGTAGTTGAAGTTAAGTAGAACTGTGCAACACAGAGTTGCTTCATAATTGCACAAGGAAAGCACTTAAGTCATAGCAAGCAGCAACAAGAGAGTAATTTCAGTTCGAGATATCAAATCTAATAAAAGTCCTGTTTTTCTAATGAAATTTAGTAGTACTAGCAGATTTCAAATGTAAAAGTACCTCTTTGATGTATGCTATGTTCTCAAGTAAGATACAAACTACTATCCTAGCTTTCATCTTCTTCTGTTTTTCTTTTCCCCTGCTTTTTTCCCCACAATGCTACAGAGCATATACCACTTATTTAAGAGGGAAAAACTAGGTTATGGTGTCATGATGAGTCAACGAAATGAAAATCTTGAGAAGTAGGGTACTCATCGCTCATCGAGTAGAAGAGTAGAATTCTTACAAACCTCACACCCTGTGAGGGGGAGTTTCTTAAAGAGTTCCATTGCAAAAGAATAATTATCCAAACTCACAAAGCACTAAATGAAATTTATGTGAAAAGTATTGAGTCTAGCAAGTTCACAATCCAGACTGCAAAAGCCTACAGCTACCTGCGCATTTGATCTAAGTGCAGGGCAACCAGACTCAACAAACATGGGTTTTGCATCTTCTGAACTTCCCTGTAAAACAGAAAATTCAACAGCAACTAATGGTATATATCTGGTTGCCACTTATTCAGAGGAATTTCAGCCAAATTGATCAAAGAAAAGGAAAAAAGGGGAAAAAAAAAAAGGTACCCACAATAAGGCATCAAGTGTAAAAGGTTAACTATATTAGCAGAAACATAAAAGTGATATCTTGTACATAAGTATTTTTCAGAATCTATCTCTTATTCAGGCGATCACCAACACAAATCCCATCATCAACAAAAATTCCTGAGGAGATTTTCAAATGTCATCTATGGTCTCAAATTAAATATTCCCTACCATTCTGAATATCTGATGCAAAAGCAAAACGACCAAATTTTAAAGAATTGATTCAACTCAAGATACCCAAGATAAAATTACCTCTTCATCCTGGTTGTGATATGAATTTTCAGGGTCCATGCTACAAGCCTTCATCTCCGGAGTTTCCTGGCGATTGCATGAACACCATGAGGTCCATAAAGCAGAAACATTTTTGTATATGATCATAATGGAGTATAACACCATGGCTAAAGGTTAACAGGAGGATCAGATTCTCCATTCCTCGCTCTACTCAATCCCCTGAAGCAGCTCTTATTTACCCATTAAAAAAAAAAATTATTACTGTTTATATATGATGAGAGACAAACTATTACCGGATCGCTTTGGTCGAAACATGCACTCCGTCCTCCCTTAGTAAGATCCCTTAAAGTCCCCTTGACGAGAGAAAGAAATAGTCAGTAAAAGGCGAACACCAATCAGAAAAATATCAGGCAACACAAACAGCACTATAATATTAATCAGAAATTCAAACACCCATAGTTTTACAAGCCATAAACACATTGTAGTAGACAATGACGTATTCTGGCACAAAGCTGTTGTTATTAAAATCCATGAAGGCTACAAAGCATGATGCATTAAAGAATGCACCAGCTCAATTATCTTACCCACTAAAAGTCATAAAAAAAAAAATGCAGCCGCCTTTTACTAAGGAGTTCACTGAAAGCAAGTTCACAACTACATGAAGGAGAAATTTAAGACTAACACAAAATTACTTTGCAATTCATTTTACATAGGCTATATGTTCCCTGACCAAAAGTAAAGTAATTCTCCCAATTTAGCCCTTCTAGTCCCATAGCCAGGCTAGCTTATAAAATGTTTCCTTTGATTAAAACAAAAAGTACATGAAGGCTCATCTACCCAGAACAACAAATGATTAATTTAAAACAGAAAAGATGGATTACACAACACGTCAGACAACTTTCTACCTTGTTAGCCCACATTAATCCACAAGCATTGCAGAGAGTTCTTGGACCTGCTGGCCCCCGTCGCATGGCTGGAGTTGCTTTTTCACTAACCCCACAATGTTGACACCTGCATGGGCTAGTGAAGATATGGATAGTTAAAGAACCATATGTAGAACAGAAAGGATCACACGTTTACACAAGTAAATGACAGCTTAACAGACTAACTCAAAAATGAGAAAAAACTCAAACATAACTTGTTGACTTCTGCTCCAAAACATAAAGCACATATGAGTTGTATCAAACAAGAAAGAGAGAAAGAAAGAAAGAAAAAACCTCTGGAAGTACTAATTATCAAAGAAGAGTTTAGAGCACTTACATGTGTTCTTGATGAGGAGTGCCTTCGCCTGACTCCCAATTTTCAGCAGCTTTTCCTGCATCTTTTAAAGAGGCAAATTGTCCATTTCTCCTATGCATCCTAATCCAAAATAAAACCAGAAAGTGAACATCTCTCAATTTTATACCACACACAACACGAGCAAGCAGTTTGCAATTTCACAAGTGGCAGAAATAAATATAAAGCATCTACTGTGGAGAATACTGTATACAGAGTCATGCTAGACCTGCTTTTAGCTCAGGTTCAAGAATCATTCAAAATTGTAACCCAGAAAAACCAAACCACATAATCTAGAATCAAGTCTCATAGCATACGAAAGTTAAAGGAACACTACAAAAACTAGCAAAAGCATATGATCTTTAAGCCGCACCTCTGTGCAACTTCTTTTCTGCAAGTGTACCGAATCTTCTTCTCAAAGCATCTCTCTTTCCTCTTCTCACGAAATCTAACCAATGACGCAATTCTTCTAGACACATTTGGTTGATTGGAACCATCATCTAAAGTCTAGAGCATTATTCAAACTGTAGCATCAAACAGTGCAGGTGAACATAACTACAAAAAATAACGTATTCACGAAAAGTACCTTACAATTTTGTTGCAACAGAAATTCAGAACTAGGTATACTATGCGGTACATCACGCCCTCCCAATAACAGAAGCACCGCCTGCACCTATATAGAACAATTCCAACGATATAAACCTTCTTTATGCAATTGAACGGGAAAAAAATATTATTTCCTTAACCCTTACCAAATACCGAAACAACAAAAGCATAGTAAAAATTTCCCACCCAAAAAACAGAACAATTACACCACGACACATGTTCAAACAACAATTAAAAGAAGAAACACAGAAAATCCAAATAAATGGAAGCTGCACAGGAGGAAAAATGTTAAAAATCTCATTTGCCAATTATAATTGAACCTTTTCGGGAGTAACAGCAGGGAAAACATAGACTTCGCCTTCGAAAGAAATGGTGAGCTCACTAGTCCGTGACGCCATTGGAGCTCCGCCGGTGCTAGTTAGTACAGTCGCTCTTGGGATGGAGTTGACAATTAGCATCTCCCGAGCACCGTTAGCGGTCCGTTCGTCCACAGCGCTGATGTCGTCGGCCTCAAAGCCGCCGGCAGAGCCGTCTTCTTCAAGTCGAACTGGCACGCTCACGTAACGATCCTTGTACGGCCGCTTATGCCGTCGTCTTCCGTTCATAGTCGACGCCATTTCGCCACCATCACACGCAACAATCCAAAAAAACCCTAGTCCCCGAGCCTAGCTCAGAAGCTCAGGCGAATATGTGCACTGGAGATTACTGTCAGATAATCCGAATTTCTTACCTCCAAATTGTGATTAATAAGCTTGATTAGGAAGGAGACTGACTCTGTAATCACTTTCGTCTGAAAATGGATAGACTTAGTGGGACTGAGAAAATGCCTTTATGGTAGGGACCAAAATGGTACGCACAGGCAGATAAATCAGAGCCGTAGGATAGGTTGGCGCGGGACACCAGCAAGGCAGTATGATAAACGGCTGATCAGCGTATCAATTAGAGATCAAGCGGTGCTGAATTTCCTTTTCATTTCACAGGTTTGATCACTTTAGTCAAGGATTAAAAGTTAGATGAAGCCGTCAACTCTTTTTTTTTTTTCCCCTTCTTCTCTCTCCCTTGACGGAAAATGTTACTGTATAAAGGATAGTATTATCTCGTTAATGATTTCACTTTTGAGTGGAGATCAATTGACTAAGGAAGTATTATTTTAATTTTAATTTTTTTACAAATAACACATACTATAGCAATTTTTGTGATGATTTAATATATGTAAGATAATAAAATTTTAAAAAAATAAAAGAAAAAAGTGATTAAAAAATTATTTATAATACAAGCAACTAAATCCCCTTCTTTTTTTTTCTTTGTTACAAATAATCATCAACCCAAACTAATTTTTCGTTTTTGATTGGCTGAATCAATAATAGTCATTCAAGATGAATCAATACTTAGTGCGTGAATTTTAGTAACTCCTTAAACAGATGTCTACCATGCCCATATACAGTCCTCAGCAATGGCAGCTCTCCCATAAAATTCTCCCAAGGGTATTTGCATATATACATATCCCAATGATAATTTGAGATAGTAGATTATTTGAGATAATTTTTTTTTAAAAAAAACACTATAATACTTTTTTGATGTGATATATATATGAGATAAAAAGGTGGTTGAAAAATGCGTTGATAATGCAGACAAATAAAATTTGACAAATAAACTCCAATCCAAACAAAATTAGTTTGTGTCATTGGATATTTTAGCTAAAGGCTGAAAGTTAACAATTGTGAACACAGCACAGCTCCCTCCCATGACCCACAAATAATTCCATAGAAAAGTAAACTAGTAGTAGTAGTAGTCGTAGTGGTACCCAACAAAGGAACTAATTGACCATATAAGTTGGATCATTCGGCCATACGTCTAAAACAACATGATGACAACAGGCAGAGGTGGGAAACTTACTCCAGAAATTCTCAATATGTGGCGGGCAGTTTTAACAGATTAGACTTCCGGCACTGAACCGCATTCGCCCCATTTTTGCCAGTGGTGTAAGCAAAAAGAAAAGGAATTCTCAGACATGTCCACCAACTAGATTAGAAAGAAGAGCAGCGTCTTTCTAAGAGTTATCATCACCAGAAACCCAAAAAATAAAAAAATGTCCTGCTAACCAAGAAACTGTGGATGAGAATAGGATTTTCTACCTCATACAATCCCCTCTTGCAGAAAAAAGTGATGTCCTACGCACGCAGAACATGAGGGAGGGAGGGAGTAAAGCTTTCCTCCATGACAAGCCCGATTCACTCTTCAGACATTTTAGCTGAATCTCCATAATTTATAGTACTACTAAACAACGACAGTTGTGTATTATTTGTTGAAATTTTGATGATAACAGGGATGCACAAAAAGAATATTCCACCATGCAGTTTCTATAATTGCAACTTTCCATAATTTTCTTCCTAATCATCAAACAAGATAATACCAAAAGAAACAGGATGTCACGATTTGTTATGCTTGCCAAAGTAGGTGCTGCTAATACATTACCGCTCTTAGAATCAGTTCTCATACACAATTAGAAAGGGGAAAGCCTAACACTAGCTACACATAATGGGGAACTAAAAAGAAGCAAAAAAAATTAGAAACATTCATTATATTTCTCCTCAGTATACAATATGTACAGTAAGTACAAGTATATTTAGCTACTCCGTAGAAACTTTCTGCATTATTACACAATTGCTACACTGGACTTTCCAGTGACTGCATCGATGCTCACTGTTCAGCAGTCAAAGCAGAGCTGTCACCATTTGATGAAGTGATTATATCAACAGCAGCAGTCACTCCATCAGAGTCATTGACTTCACCATTGCTCTGCAAGTTTTTTTTTGGGGAAGAAATTAAACATACCACTTTTTCCCAAATGATGAGAAAAAGGAAATGTGTAGCCAAATCAAACAAGATTGACTAGCTTTCAACAGCATGGAGGATGTAACTGTTTAGGAGGCAACCAACCTGATCACTAGCCTTCACAATTCCATCCTGGATGCCAGCAGTAGGAACTTTAGAAAGGTCCCTTAGAATGCCCTGCATAAAACAAGCTATGTTATGATATTCCTTGAAGCAGTAGTGCTGGTTGCTTACTGCAGGTGTTTGAAAACTAATGTGGTACAGAGGAAGTGTATATGGATCACAATAACACAAAGATACTCCAAGCTCATAATGAGGTCTTCTAAGATATGACCCGAGTAGTTTGCTCCCGAAGTAAGTTCAGATAAATGATTGCATTTTGACAAATACCAAAAATTGCTAGTGGTTTTAACCCCAGAAGAACTTCTGACTTGTTTGCAGCGCTAGAACTATGATGTGAAAAAGCGTATTAATAAAGTTCGAAAAATATCAATCTCAAAACTGAAAGGGAGAGAAATAAAAATAGAACCGAAGAACAGAAAAGAAAAACAAACAAATCAAAAGTGACAAATTTTCATAAGATGTAAAGCCCATGGAGAAAAATGAGTAGTTAGAAGAAATTGATCTACAGAACCAAATCTACGCACTAGAAAACTCCAGGGTACCTTTTACATGTGATAAAAATATTATTGCCTCCAACCATGCATCTTGATACATAAGACAACTTGCATCTAAAAGCTCACAATGAGGTGTCATTCTCTAAAGATTACCCACTAGTGACTTCAAGTTGAAAATTTACGACATTAATGCCACATGCTCCCAGCCATGTGGTAGCTAGACCTGTTGTTATTGCTCTGAAATCCACACTAAGCCATAATTACCAAGTCCTCTCACCAGATTCACATAGATATACAGGTGAAATATTTGAAACATCACCTGCGGCTACTAGGACTTAGTATAAAAAACAGCTTACTTCCATTAAATCCAGTATACGCACTTTACTCTTCCAGTTTCATCATTCTTTCCTTTGTTATATCACAGCAAACAGAAAACTTTTCCCGACAAGGCACCAACCAAAATGTCAAGTACATTAAATATTTTTGTCCTTGCATCTCCAAGAAAAACAACAAAAAGAAGATATCTTGATGATGAGTGGCAATTTGTCCATATGTCACATCAGAGCTGTATCATGGCAACAAAGGGTTCCTTATGTGAGAATATGTACTTAGTATGAGCCTTCATTTTCAGCACCTTCATCAAATGCATTGTAATAACATGTTCTTGATCCTTTAGGCCAGGACATTGCCAAATTGATCATTTTTACTCTGTCTGTCCCAAACATTCATTGCCTTGGAGATTTGGAACTACACACAGTGTGAAGATGTCAAGAGTTGATCCTCTCTTATAGCCCTCCAACTATAGCTACTACAATTTTCTTTTTTGAGGAAAAACTCGTGTGTTTAAACATAAGTAGCCTGGGGTCACAAATTTGACTTGTCTCCTAAAATCATCAATTGAATTCCATGAATGTGAAGCAACACAGACATCAATTGATTAGCCTTTTACAGCATTTTCATGGCATGTAGCAAATATTGTCTTAAAAGTGTCTAGAGTCAATCACCCATCATTTAGCATGAAAATCTAGTGAAAAAAAGAGTGTAACAGGAAGAAAAAAATTTCTCTGCTATTTTATGCGATGACAATGACTTTTGGAACACCCCAAAGGTGAAAGTATGATATTAAGGATTGAGGGAAAAATAATTTAATGCAGTAAAAGAAAAAAGGTGAATCATGTATATGCTATTTTTAATATCATGCCATTTGACAAAAAACGGACATTCTCCTCCCACCCTCTCATCCCACCCCTCGGTTTTAGTATGTTCCTGATTCAGTAAGAAAGGCTTTAGACATCATTTTGCCAAAAAGAGAGTTTTTTAATAACACATGCTGAGACAAAATTCTAATTCTTCCCGCAGATTCATAGAATCAACATCACAATAAGACAACCTACGAGACATGTAAATGATCACAAGTTCCTCGTGGCTAAACCCGAAAAGGAATGAAACAATGCAGCTAGTGGCTCTTAAAAACACAAATTATCAGTATTTACAAAATGAAGAAAGATAAGAGAGCAAGTAGTGCTTCCCACAAGCAAAAATGCAAAATTTAACAAGTGATGCTTCAAAAGCTTGCAGACCTTGTTGGCCCACTTGAGTCCACACGCATTGCATAGTGTCCTTGGACCAGCTGGTCCACGGCGCATCATAGGAGTGGATTTGGAGCTAATCCCACAATGTCTACATCTGTTGAGTCAAGGAACTGAATATTAGGTTTCAACTTAAGAGTTTAAAGACAACAGTGAATAGCTCAGTAATATTCGAAAACAAAGTAAGAATTCGTAATCAGGCTAAGCACTATATGTGAGACCAAAATAAAGCAGATAAAAGATTCATAGAGTGCATATAATACAGACACACAAACACACACACACACATTTAAAAAGAGAGAGAGAAAGAGATGCAATACTCACGAAGTTTCCTGCTCTTCTTGTCCTGACATTGGATTGTAATCTGAAGAAGATGACCCAACTTCCTCTGAAACTGACTTTGAAGATGTAAACTGACCTTTTTTTCTCTGCATTCTGAGGGGGAAAGCGAGTTCAAGAGGTAGAACAACGATGACCCTCATTCTTAACAGCAGACGAGACACAATGCCAAGAATTGCTTTGAAGGAGAAACTCTACTAAAAATATTTACTTCCACACTATCAAACATATACATATCAAATAAATCACCTGCCTAATATTAAGCCATTTGAAACTCATAATGCAGAAATACACTGTAGGACCTACCTCTATTCTAGTAAAGAATCAGGACAAGGCATTGCCAACTCTTTCTAAACCCTAATTATGTCTCTGTATTTCCCAATATATGAAGTAGCAATTCATTAAAAAAAGCAACATCAAAGAGAATATAACTCTTTTTCTTCAACAGTGGGAAAAGTAGAAGAACAAATGAGAATCAGTGTTTCCTGCAACTTTCTGAAACTCAAGTGCATTGTTGTTCCCACTAAAGATTACACATTTCCTCATAGCATAAGTGGCATTCTGGAGATATCACAATGCATTGTTATATGCATGCACATAATACTGATCACTATTTCCTGAATATGCATATTTCAAATTTGACAGAGTGATGTTTTTAGTCACCATGATTCATAACTACCCAGTCCTATGATGGCAGATACTTAGAAGCACGATAGTTCACAGACACTTTACATGATCACATTCATTTTCCCAATTCTATAAGGTACAGATTAATATCATGGGTCATCTGTCGGTTCTCCATTTTCTATTCCATGTTGCTTTAAGAAATATATTCAAAAGTATATGTACAATACCTTAGTGCAACTTCCTTCCGAACAGTATAACGAATCTTCTTATCAAAACATCGCTCTTTCCTTTTTTCTCTAAACCGATTCAAGGAAGCAGCTCTTTGGGGTTGACTTGATCTCCCTGGTAAGTCACTCAAATTCTACATAAGATGAAGAGAGACAATAAGAACTTACATAAACTAATGCCATACCTGGAGAGAAAGGAAAAAAAAAAAAAGAAGGAAGGGCGTTTCACAAACTATATATCCAATACCCTAGGATTTTGGGGAGCCATGCCAACAGCGGGAATGCCAGTGGGCACTTCATATCCGCCCAACAGTAATAACACTGCTTGAACCTGAAAGTCAATCAAGAAGAAAAATTAAATCCCACATAATCATCAATTTTCCATAATTTATACCCCAAAACTAGTTCATATACTCGCTGCCCTATGAAATATAAAGCATCAAAAATAGAACAGACACATGCACCATGGAAACTTCACATCCAGGACGAGAATATCTATACCAAATCAGAGAATTTACATAACCAATTAAAAAGAATTTAGCATCAAGAAACTCAAAGAACTGCATGCTTTCATACTAGAAAGAACTTGCCTCTACCCAGTCAAGAACACATTACTGAATCAATCCAAGCCAGTAAACGCACACAAAAACCGAAAAAAAAAAAAAAAGGTCACCATCCAAAGAATTTAGCATCAAGAAACTCAAAGAACTGCATGCTTTCATACTAGAAAGAACTTGCCTCTACCCAGTCAAGAACACATTACTGAATCAATCCAAGCCAGTAAACGCACACAAAAACCGAAAAAAAAAAAAAAAGGTCACCATCCTAAGTTACAGATCCTCTAAAGTTCAAGCCCATTCACAAGCAAGACAAGCACTTTTAAGCCACAAAAAGTAAAATTTTTTACTGAACAGGAATATTACCAGGTCGGAAAAAAGAATCCCTCTCTCTTTTCTACTACATTCCCATACTTTGGAGACCAACTTTCTTGAATGATATAGCAAAGTATATCCGCCAGAACTCAATTTTTTTCATCCTAAGATCAATAATCCACTAAAATCAAGCCCATTTTTCCGCAAGAAAAGCACTTTTTCAGCTCTCAGACAAAGTCGCAGAAACATTGCTAGCTAGAAGAAAAGAACCGTTTTCTCTTTTTTTAGGGAAAATTAGTGTCTTGCATAATACGAGGCAATCTATCCATCAAACTGAGAATTTTCATCTTCTTCAAAAAGCCCATCAATTGCAATTGGTAAATGAAGGAAAGGAGTTACCTTTTCAGGAGAAACAGAGTCAAAAACATAGACCTCTCCCTGAAAAGACAGCGTAAGCTGGTCGGACCCAGCTCCAGCAGCTGGAGCCGGAGCAATTTCGGAGGCGGGCACGTACAAACCATGGGGGCCGACGCCCTCAACGCCATTGAGGGCGGAATCCATGTTGGTAACACCCCCGCCGTTGTGAAGCGCGTGGGAGTGGGGAGGAGCGTCGTAGCGGATCTGAGAGTGAGGGTCATGGGAGTGAGGCTGAGGAGCGTCTATGGACTCTTCTCCGCCGCCTCCAGCAGAAACGTCTTCGTCTTCTTCATCTTCTAGGTGGTGGTGGTGGTGGTGGGGCCCGGGCTGTCCTTGCTGCTGCTGCTGATGATGATGAGGATGGTGCTGGTGGTGTTGTACGTTGTTCATGTTCTCTGCTGCGTTTCCGTACGGAGAAAGCACTCACGATTTATCTCTCCGCCTTCTACATTTCTTTTTTATATTTACCAACTAACAGAGTACTTAATAGGGATAAAAATTATTTAAAAAAAAGAAGAGAGATTAAAAATTGAAAAGATCAAAAAACAGTTGAAAAAAATATGTTTGTGATGTAATTAAATAATTTTTTATAAACAAAACATCTAAACAAAAGTAAAATGAAATGACCATTTCTCTTTGAAAATAGAAAATGTAAACTGAAATGAAAGGGTCAACTTGATTTCATTTCTCAAAATATCTATTTATGCCAAAATATGCACTTAAAAAAGTGTTTTCTTTTTTTCCCTACTACTACTTGTATGATTTGTGATGAATTAATATGAAAAAGTTGTTCTTTTTGAGCAAAAGGTGGAGAAAAGGGAAAAACTGTGAGGACCCGTACCGACTTTTATTTTGTTTAAGTTTATTATAGGTGCTTATATGCTTGTTTTACTTTTAAAAGTGTTTTGTTTTAATAATTCTGTTTTATACGTTTTAAAACCCTAATTTGAAACCTAAAACCCTAATTTGTTTCGAAAAACCCTAATTTTGATAAAACCCTAATTTGAATATGGAAAACCCCAATTTGATTTCTTACCACCCTAGTTTTGAAAATGAGTCTAAGTTTTATGTTTAATTACGAGTTTGTTAACTCTTTGATTTTATGTGGAATAATGCATGATTAAGAGGGGGAATTACAATTCCTAGGTGATTAGTAGTCTAAGTAGGGGTAATTAAGTTTGGATGGGCTAGGTTAAATTAAGCCCTTATGGACTAATTTGATAGGAAAAGAAGTTATGAGGGAAAGAGTGGAAAAAGACCTAAGTTGCTAGGTTCTTTGGGCATGATATTTTTGACTAAATTTGACCAAGTGGAAAAAATCTTTTTGAGGTTATCTCTTGGCTTATTTAAGCCTTATAGCTGCCGGCCAAACCAAGGAGAAAATAGGAAAGGAAAACCGTGAGGGAAGAAAGAAAAAGAGGAAAAAAAAAAGAGAGGAAAAAAGGAAGAAAACTTGGGGAATTTTACACTTTCAACCGCATCGATTGACTGAGTTGGGAGGAGAAGCTTGGACTTGAGCACTTGAAGTTTCACCAAAAACCACATCAAGAAAGGTTTCTCCTAGTTTCCTACAAACTTGAATTTGGTTGGAAATTATGATTGTAAGATTTTGTGGGTTTCTTGGCTTGGTTCATGTTTATTCTTAGCTCATGGAATGATGTTATGGTTTGGAATGGTTGAATTTGATGTATGGGTGCTTTGCCATGATTATGAGCTAGGGCTAGGGTTTTGGCTTTAATGTTAATGGTAGAAATCAAGGTTGGATTGCATGTTTAGTTGTTGGTGGGCTCTTGAATTCCCACCCGCGAGTAAATTTGAACGATTACGTGGGCTCTTGAATTCCCACTTGGTGTTTTGTGTGTGTGTAGTGTGTGTATGTGCGTGCTGGTTTGGTGGCGTGTGAGAGGCTGTTTTGCGTGTTTGTAATCGCAGGCGAGCCGATGGAATTCGCATGAATGTGTTTTGGTTGCGTAAAAATTCGTTTGGGCATTGAACGGAAAAACAGGATTTTGACTGCAGCGACTTTGGCGTCGTTTTTGGTATTGTTCCTTTGTGATTTAGCTTTTGGACAAAACATGAAAGTTATAGCCCTTTGTTCTAGCTTTCCAACGCATTTGGAATTTCTTGATTTCGATTTGTGAGCACTGAGTTACGTCCGTTTGAAGTTGGCCTGTCGGGCATTCTGACGGCGAAATTCCCGAAACTGTTTCTGCATTTTTGGCCTAGATAGAGTAAATCTGGGTTGATATTGTCTTCACGAAAGTTGTAGGTTGTTCTCTTAGCTTCGAAACGGCACCTCGTACGCTCAAATCCGACAATTTTAGCCTGAGTTATGGGCGATGGCGTACAAGGTGTCAAAACTGTTTTTTCCACCTTCCACTGTGTGTTTTCCGTTTTCGATGTGTCATTGTCCGTTTTCCGCCCAACGCCCACGTATGTGCTTCTTTTGCTATTTTAAGTGTTTATAAGCATTTATGAGCGCTTAGTTCATTGGGCATATGCATGTCGCGTCGGTTCACCTTTGAAATAGTTTTCTTCCGATATTACGACAAGATTGCTTTAAATAGAAACCAAAAGGGTTGATGGTTTAATTTGCATGTTCCAGGTGAGTCCGTGGACGTTGACGAGCGTGTTTGACTTCTACATTATCTTGCTTACGCTCAACTAGCGGTGAGTGTCAAGTGCATGTTGTTTTCATACTTGATGCTGGTTTGATGAATTTCATTGAAAGCATGCTTGTTTGACTTGGTGGCGATGTACTTTACCGCGTTCACCCTTGTTTGGATTTACTTGAATTGAAATCGTGAAATGCTTGTACGTGTGCTTGTTCTTGACTTGTTAGAACCCAACGGTTGTATGTACCACACTCAAGAGAGTGGGAGGTACCTCTCCGTTGGGTCGGTTGTTGATTAAGTCGATTGGGCGTAGTCCGTCGACTCATTTACCGCGGTAGTATGTACCATGCTCTATGGAGGGAGGTGCCGCTTCATCCCGACTTGGTTTAATGATATTACTATTTTGACGAAGCTGGCATGTGTAAGTAGAAGAGTAAAGTGATTGCTACGGAGGTAGTGGTTGACTGTCAACGCTTCCACTAAAGTCCGGATGAAGACCAATGATGGAGCAAGTTGTATCCTTTACTAGTGATATTTTATACCTGTATGTATTTCCGTTTTATTTTCCGTTATTGTTCTCATAAAGTATGTTATTGCCTTTACCCTTATGCATGATTTCTTCTTTGCTTCACCCCATAAGCTTTGTTTTCCTTAACGTCCCGGGTGCACCAAATCGAGGACTCTAGTTTTATGGATTTTCCTTTTCCTTTTGTATAAGTTGGACGATATTGGATGCCTTAAATGGTTTGTAGTATTTTTGAGTTGTTCCAACGTAACCTTGATGTGTTTTGAGACCAGTAATTTATAAGAATTTGTCGGCTTTTACTATGATTTATGGTTATTTCGTTTGAGTCCCTATGAGAGTAGGCGGTCCCTCCTTTCGGGAAAGTGCAAAAAACACCATGAAATTTGGATAATGCAGGACTTTGCCCACAAAAAGGTACATGTCAAAATTATATACTATTATCAACACACGTTTTTTATCATCTAAAATATCAATAGTTATATTTGTAGCTCCTTTTAATTCGTATTCATTTTTCTCGTATAATAAATACTTTTTCTAAAAATAAATTAATCAACTTTTAAAATCCAAGTGTTACACAAACCTTGGACAAAAAATACTCATAATTTTATTTTTGAAAAAATCGTTCAAAACATCTCTCATATTTTATCAAATAAAATTTTTATTTTTTTTAAATTATAACTTTACATCCATTATAAAATCAAATCCGTAAATTTTAATCCTAATTTAAATTTTTGACTACTTTTACTTTCAATCCATCAAACAAACCATAAACGGCCATTTTTAAGGGGGAACAAAAGTTAAATCCCATTTGTTGGGAGAAAAAGGCAGTCAATTATTAAGATTGGGCCCAAATTTTTTAGTAATTTAAATTTGTAAGTGATGTAAATTTAATATTTTAAAAATAAAGGATCAAAAATTTTATTTAATAAAATGTAAGAGATTTTTTGAAAGAATTTTTTTCATTTTTTTTAATGGGATAGGATTATCAAGTATTACATTGCCGACCATCTACATTTCCTATTTATCTCTCCTCATCTATTGTTAGGGAAAATGCAAATTCCAACGAGGAAAATTATCTAGGAAGAATATACATAAGCTTTCCAAATTCTGAAGTGTACGTGTGATTCCAATCCAACTGAAAACACAATGAATGTTGAAGAGGAGGTTGAAAGACTCAAAGAGGAAATCAAAAGACTGGGCAAACCCCAAGATGATGGGTCATACAAGGTAATCTCATCTTCCTTTCCCTACCTGACCATCAATACTTTTTCTCTGTGCAATACAAAATATAGAAGCAATCCAGATCAAGCACTAGAAAATTTTCCCGATCGCATGTTAGAGCAGATTATTTTGATCTTTTATCAACCGGGCTCTGGTGTAAATCTGATATTTTTCTTGCTAAAAATTGAACTTGAGTGATCTCTGTTTCTGGCTGAGGAAAATTTGAGCTGAAGATGCACATTGCTTTTGCATTGAGTAGTACAGTATCAGATGTTAACTGACCTTGCTGGTCATTAGGTTTAGGGCTGAAATTTAGCATGGTGAACTTTCTTAAGTCTGACATTCTTTACAATACCTTTTCATTGCAAATATTGTTCTCTCATTTCTGGATTTCTAACTCCATCACCTCTGCTGTAAAATAGACATCCTTTTTTAATGTTAAGGGTATCTTTTGGTCCCTTTTAAATCTTCTTGGTAAATCTAGAACAGGCGAAAAAAGGCTTCTTTTGTCAATCAATGGTTCAAAGCTTCATGTTCTACCAATCAATTTGGTCCAGTCGCACCTGTAGATGCCGCAGCTTAAAATTCATAAATTAATATAACCTGGTATTTGCGTGTTATGCTGCAAAAGTTGGTTTTATCAAGCGCATGAAGATACACAACAGTAGCAGAGTGAATTGTTTTCCATAGTTTAAAACAGAATATGGGCTCTCTACTGCTACTGAAAGGATGTGTGTATGTAACTATTGTAGTTGCCAGAGGGTAATGCCAGAAAGTTTTATCTTTTGATCTTCATATATTTCATTCAGATTGATTACATACGATATAGCTGTTATGCTTAGATTTAAACTTATAAATCTACATATTTCGTTGATGCTTAGTGTGTAGGACAAGTGTTGGGACACTTTCTGGTAATAACTGCAACGATAATCATGAGCTTTCTGAAAATTAGTGGTGGCTGGAAAAAGCTAAGAAAGCCCCCATTCAGGAATCTAGTGGCAGATTATGGTAGCTTTATGATTGTAAAGAATATAACATGAAAATTTCATGCTTAATGGATGCCTTTTTCATAGTAAAATTTGTAACCTGGTATTTTAGCAGTTGATGGAAAATTATGTGGGCCTAGCTGTGAAATAGTTAGGTTCTGAGCTGAAGCATTTGAAGAATATGAATATCAAAATAATGACTCCTCCAGGGCTTCCATGTCAGCTAGTTCTTCTCACCCTCCCACTAGGCCAGTACTGCTTCAAGCAGGACCTACTTGTTCCGCAAAATGAAGGTCAGAAAAGGGAGGGTAGAAGGGAGAGAGAGTTATCAAGGAATGGAAATTTTTCCTGAAGTTATCTTTTTCTTTCCTTTGCTCTTTTTTTGCTTCATCTTACCAAAACCATTCAGCTGTTGCCTGGAGTGGTTTTTGTGATCTCTAGCTCTATTTCTCCCTCAGTTCTTTTCCCCCTTAACAATTTACTTCAACTCAAAGGTGGTATTTCACACACTCCCACAGTCCTCATTGTCAAAGTTACAGGAGTAAAGCTTATAGTTATTAGATTATCTTGTATGCCCAATCTTAAGTTTACAAGTTGTTTGAATACCTGATAAAATTTTAATACTTACCTTTGCTTTTGTAGCATGTTATTATGAATAGACTACTGCTTCCAAATATTTAAAGGGTTGCAATCATTTTCACCGATCTCAATGTGATTTATGTGGATAAGAAGTTGAACTTGCAAGGTTTTTATGGGGTCAAAATCTTCTGACTACTGATCTTATTTTACCTTTTAGATCAGATCTTTTATCTGGATATTCTCAATATATGTTGTCATTTTACCTTGAAGGTCACATTTGGTGTGCTGTTCAACGACGATAGATGTGCAAACATCTTTGAAGCCCTTGTTGGAACACTGAGGGCGGCAAAGAAACGCAAGGTTTTGACATATGATGGTGAGTTACTGCTGCAAGGAGTCCATGATAACGTGGAAATACTTCTCAAACCAACGCCAGCAGCAACATCGGCTGAAGCTGTGGCGAAGAGTTGATACCATACCAGGGCTGGTGTTTTGGTGGACTTGGTTTATGGGCAAGGTATTACACTTGGGTGTCCATGTTTCTGTACATCACTTTACTGTTGATCGTTAATGTTTTCTGGCCAGGGAGCTAGTGAAACTTGGCAAATCACGAGTGTGCCAATTATGTGTACTTCAATTTCAATTTCAATTTCAGTGCAGTGAAAAAGTTTTCCAATTTAATTCATGATGCAAGGCGTATGGCCGAAGTGCATGTTTCAACTTCAACCTAGCATTTTGACTCGCATAAATAGATACTTAAAGCTACCATGCCTTGAATTGGTTTCAGCACTCTCATTTACTTGACGCTGATGATTAAAATTGGAATAAGGAACTTGCAACTTAAAACGCAAAAGCCAAGAGGACAGTAAAAGGATACATTTAGTTTCGTATTTTGGCAACATTTAGCAGGTACTAGTTTCCTATCACGAGTGAATGAGACATGATGGAAGATCTCATTCGGGAATGCATGCAAGTCCTGAGAATTGAGCAGCTTGTAAGGACAGCCTAGCTTTCTTGTCCAGGTGCAGGGCACATGGCAATGTACCTAAAAACAGATAGCACGACCATATGTTTGGAATAAGCAGTTGGTTGTTAAAGCTTTCCACTAACACATCTTATTCCAATTTCAATTAAAAACAGGTGTTTTCACCCTTCAGCGTAACCACAAAATATAAAGCTTTTTCAAGTACATGAGCCATTCTAGATGCTTCCAAAATATATGGCCAGCTAAATTGAACTATGATGCCCCAAACTCTAATTTCTTGGAATTAATGGAGCGTTTTCTTTCCCCCTTCAAGAATAAAGGGCATCAAAGAAATTGGAGTAATGTACAAAGCTGAAGCTTAAAAGGGAAGCCCTAACGTTATACACCCCCCAAAAAACAAAAAAGAAATTTGTTAGCAAAAAGATTCATCTTGTCATGATGACCCCGTGAGTATGAACGCATGAAGGAGGCTTTGCGCTGCTTGTGTTTCATCAGGAGATCCAGATATGACAACCATCCTGTCAGTTGTTCCAGGGCGTGGCTCATGCACTACAACTTTGGCGCCAGAAATCTAAACAAAAAGGCACCAGCAGAAAGAGAATATCAATCGATGACCAACAAATCTCTGTTCATTAGGGTAATAGAACTGGAGATAAACAAGAATATTACTTTGTTGCGTAATATAGTTCTGAAAGCTTATGTACTACTAAGAAACACACTGCTTATTGATTGAAATGAAGAAGTCCATCACCAAATCCGTAGCTTCTGCTTATAAATTATCCTGTAAATTTTGTATCCTCTAGAAACCAAATCAACTAAACCAAGGCTCACATCCCATAGCATCAATCCCATACAGCAATAACACCTTTTGAGGATCACATCTCTGTCAAGGCACAACATATCATCATCGCTTGCATGATTCTACTTCGTCTCGCATCTCCATGTTTCCCAATTCACCATTAAAAATAAAAATAAAAATAAAAATAAAAAGGAGGCCACTAGTACTGAGTAGTAAATGCATTGCCTTTCTTTGAGCCGGTAAGACTAAAACGTACCTTTCAAAGTATTCACGCATTCAGCTATTGGGTATATATTCTAAGATCAAAAACCAATATGTCCGCAGACTTAAAATAACCTATGGGATGAATGTTTGAGGTAAAACTTCAGATGAGATACAATATGCTAATTCTTCGCAAGGAAACCACGTTTGACATACTGATGCAGCAATTATGTAACAAACACCAGAAAAGTACAAAAGATCAGGAAATATTGAGTTGAGATGCATAGCTCCTAACTTCAGAGTTTTCATTAATCCTTAAGAACATAGAAAGCACTACCCACCTGTCTTAGACGAACCAAATTGCTACCACTATCTCCATAAACTGAGCCAATAACATTTTCAGGAACTACAATCTCCACAGTAGTATTTGCCACAATGGCAGATCTGTCACTGCTGTAAATGTGCAAAAAGAATAAATAGCTGATAAGTGCCAACAAAATGCATTTAGCAACAATTTAGACATTTTTCACATGGCACATTTCTGGCCTGGTTGAATACTTTCTCTAGATAGTTCATTTATGTTTAGGAAATCATGTTCAATGGCTTCGCATATACAATTCACGTCCATCCAGTAAATTCATACAGAAAGAGCAGCCAATCTGATATTATCACATAACCAGTATACTCTCAAATATACATTTTGGTATCAATCACAGAAAAGCATTTAAGAAAGTAAAGCAGGTGTTATCAGGTTACTCAAAATATTACACTAAGAGCACTTTAATATTATTCACACAATTAAGTTACAAGAAGGAATACAATATCAATGTTAGCATAAACAGCAGAAGAACATTGAAGACAAAAGGAGGAGGCTGTAAGATACTTGAAATGTTATAGTGGGCCACTAACGTCTCAAAATACCACCACACAATAAATCCTGTAGAAACATTACAGGTGACATGACATAATCAAGGCAAAAAGCAAGCTTACTCTAGAATTTGTATTTGTTAATACATCAAATTTCCTAATTTACAAGGAAGCTAAAGAACTTGAGGAAAGAATTCAATTCACTAGAATTTAATAATTCTAAGCTCCTCCTTCTAAGCAAAGGCTTCTTTGCACTGAATCCAGCTTTCTTCAGCATCATTTCTCTCCCTAGCATAATTTCTGTGTATATACTACTATTATTATTATTACTTTGGTAGGCAGCATCAATCTCATAAAATGTTCTATAACAAGCATATAAAAAATTGAGTTTTCTCCAGGCATGTTGATAGTACTAACCTGCCAAGTTCTATACCACCTTTAGTTGAAGTCAATCCTCTGCCATCGAGTTGACTCCTTTGATCGACTCCTGGCACTGTCTGCAATCGAGCACCCCAAATAGTGATAAGATTGATATAATAACCAATACAAAAAGAATATGATTAAACCTTAATTTCCAACAAAAAGAAAGGGTGCAAATAGTAACAGCAACATAATTGCAGCAGCAGAAGACAAAAACTAGCTATACTAACAAGACAAAGTTACTACTTTCTTTCACCTGCATTGTCCATAGCCTTGGTGACAGGGGACGATTTACACTTTGTGAAAGAGCAAGATTCTCCATACTTCTCGTCAAGGTATTGTGCTGACTCTGAGAGACACCAACAGAAGGAAGAAATCCAGGCAGAGGTTGATCCCTTGCTCTCGCCAAGGGACCTGTTTCGGTGACACAAGAGGAACTGCTCCTATTTCCGGCACTATTCAGCATTCTAGTTGCGAAGAGATTACGTCGCAGCCTACCAGTGACATGATACAATGCATCTTGTACATTCACAAGCTCACCAGTAATCTGTCAAAAAAATGAAAATCCATCCAGTCACAGCAGTGGTAAAATTCCAAAACAATTCAACAAGAAATATAAACTTTGACCGACTTACAATGAAAATAAACAGAACCTTTCTGCTTTGAAAAAAGATACATCAAAACCTTTTCACAGTGTTCAAGAGAATTAAAGACAAAGCACAAAAAGGAATGCATAAGAAAAAATAAACTATCTATAACAGATGAAATCACTTATCCAAGATGCAAAGAGATTCTTACGATAAGATTTTGAAGCAAATCTTAAACATTACAGAAACCTTGTGTTTGACAATCCATCCACTTCCAGTCTCAGAGACATGACTGCTGCCTATCCTACACTTTTTGTGATCTAATTTCAAACCTGACATCATGCCCTGCAAAGGTAAGTGCCCAAACTAACGTTTACTGACATCAACTTTTCCACTAAGATTGTCGGATCTACCCCACAGGCACAACCACCTATTGCTACATACATGTCTTCTAGTGCCCCAAAAAAAAAAAAACAAAAAAAAAAGGAAAAAGAAAAGTTTACAAAAAAAAATTAAATAAATAAACACTCGCACACACACGTCACAGCACATAATATGTCTTAATCAATATTGCTAGGACCATTCTTCTGAAATGTGCATGATAATTTTAGCTGATACTTCTATTTTTTGTAAGCTAACAAATAAAATTCTCTGCAAAAGTTAACTGAAATGGCTAGAACAAATGATTTGAAAAATTCTTCATTGATACTACCACACAGATGGTAAGTTTCAAATATGCATACCTGTACAACTTCATCACTTTCTGAAGCACATCTTGGTACATGCTCACCTGCAAAAATTCTAATGGCTGCACCAGTCGCCTTTCTCATCTCTGAAACTATTGCGCCTCCTTTACCCAACAAACAACCAACTTGACTTGATGGTACTACAAGTCTTGCACAAACAGGTGGACCCCTTGAGCCAGAATCCAGCCCCCTTTCAGCGTCAGCCTCCATACACTGGCTAAAAACTAGTATTGCAGCATTTTGTGCTGGTGACTGTCGTGGATCTGGATTCTAAACAGAAGGGACCAAAATGGTATAAAGTGTTAATCCACAATCAGTCACTATAATCCATTCAGACTAAAACACAGCTAAAATCTAATCAAACCTCCATTGCAGAAATAGTTATCAATCGTTCATCACATTCAGCAATAGTAGGCCCAACACTAATAGAAGCACTCGTCTCTGCTTGAAGAGCCCTTACAATTGAGCCTCCTTTACCGATCACGCCCCCTACTCTATCACTTAAGCAAAGAATCTTAAAGACAACTTCTTGCTGAGGAGGTTTTAGTTCCATAACTGGAACCCTGTCAGCCTCTACTGACAATGGGTAGTCCCCCGAGGAATATCCGGAGGAGCTTGATTCTGTAGATTGTGGAACTAAAACTCTTGGAATAGGTAGGTCCATCTGTAAGTCAGGTAAGCTCTCTCGATGTATGGCTTCAAATGGTCTGCTTGTCATCATCCTTGCTTTCTCAACAGCTAGTAGACAGTCTTGCAGGCAACGAGTTACAGCAACAAGTGCTCTCTTAACAGCCATGATACCACCTTCAATCTGTCCACAGACTCACCCATGTTAGATGCTTTTATGGGGACAAAATACTTTGTAGACTGGACTAGCGAAACCTAATTTTAGCAAACTTATCAGTCAGAAAAAATTATTTTCAACAGAAAATCCAAAAACAAGAAGAAGCTGTCTTTTTCAATAAGCCAGTTATCATACAGAAAATTGAGATTCAATACTCGACATTAACTCAATCAGAGCTGAATCATTCTCAATTAAAATTACTCCTATACACTCCACATGGACTGTGACTTTATACCTGCATTAAGTTCAATACACATCAAACTCACAGAAACTGAGTAAAACGTAAAACTCAACCACCATACGGTAATCCTAGTACATCATGCATTTACTTAACCACGAAAAGTACAATGTCAACACATCATGGCACAGCAAGGAATTCCAACACATAAAAAGCAATCCAGAACTGTAACAGCACTCCAATACTACTCCATTAACTGATCTGTGTCTAATGTAGACTTTAATGCATATCAAAGTTGTAAGGTAGGAGATTTTCTACAGCCTAAAATCAATTACCTCAACCATTTCATCGGACGGTAACTTTTCCGAAGTCAAAACTTTGATTTTACAGCCAGTATCCTTCCTGATCTTCTCAACTATTTTCCCGCCTTTCCCTATCACTGCCCCCACTTGACTCGTCTCCGCCAGCAGCCTACACGACACCAGTCCCCCACCCGCCGTGAACCCATTGCCGCAACTCTCCGCCGCCACCTCTATCACCCTCTCAAACACCCTGACCACGGCCTCCTGCGCTGCCGAAACAGCCACTTCGTCATCACCGTCATCATAACCACCACTAGCACTGTCTCCTTCCTTGGTGGCATTGAAACTAATTCTCCTAACAAGTGATGTCCTGCCTATGATAACAATGACTCGGTGGTCATCCGAGTTGGGGAGCGAGTCTTCGACTCGAATCTTAGCGGAGGTTTCTTGCTGGAGTTGCCGGATGATTGAGCCGGACTTACCGATGATTCCGCCCACCCGGGACGCGTGGCAGAGGAGTCGGAAGCAAACGTGCCCCGGTGGGACTGTGAGCGGTGGTAACTGGGGCTTGTTTAAGCGTTTGGAAGGCGGCCCACCTCCGTTGACGGCGGGAAAGCCGGTCGCAGTGCCGGTGGCGGAGGGGTGGTTGTAATTGGGTTCTTGCATTCTACTGAGTACCACTACTACTAAAAAAGTGCTTAGTCAGTGAGAGTTTTGAGGAAGGAGCGGTCTTTATAGATTTTGTTGCAAATGAGCACTATTAATTTCTTTTTGTATTAATAGTAAGTTGCTAAATTTTTTTTCTTTTTTTTTTCCCCCGAAGAATATGCTTAATTTTTTAGGCAAATAGAAGTTTCCATAAATTCATTTGTTAAAAAGAAAATAAAAGTTAAAGAAGGTTCCATACATTCATATATAGTACCATTTGCCTATTTGGTCTAGTGTTGTTGATGAAATTTGACATCCAAAAGGGGAAATCAAAAAAGATTTGGTTAATTAAGGTAAGTCATACAATGGTTTACTTGTGTTTTCGTTTTGTATGGGGAATTGGATTGAAATACAGTTGAAATTGCATATTTGGTTTTTCATAAAGAACATATTGTAATTTCAAGTTTCATGATTTCAAGGAACAAAAAAAAAGGCAATTTAAATTAATAAAGGTGCGTTAACATATTTAAAATTCATCTAAATTGTCACGTAAATATACATACTATAATTATTACCCTCCTTTACATTTATGCACGTTCCCTGTTATATACCCTTCTTTATATTTATTTATTTATCCTAATTAATCTTACATTTCAAAATATATGATACGTAGCACAAGAATTTTTTACATTTATAAATATAAGATTTTTTGTAATGGATCTTGTTTAAATTACATGAAACCTACCATATGTATGTAAGTATTAACAATTATTAGCCTATTTTGCATTTATAAGCTTTCCTTATTTATCTACTTTTCCAAATTATTAATTAACACCAGAACAACATTTCAACAAATGCCCATTGAGGAAGATTTGAGCGAGATTCTTGTGGCAGGATTTTGCTGGATCGGACGTTGATTAGATTCGGACTAATAACTTTTCCAAGTCATTGCGGCTTCATCCCCCTCGTCAAATGCCTATTGGACTATTAATGATTGGGCTTTGTAGGATAATGATGGCAAATGCCTATTGGACTTTTAATGATTGGGCCTTTTTTTTTTTTTTTCCTTCTTTCTTTTCTGTTTTCTTTTTTTCTTTTTTTCTTTTTTGGTTTCTGGAGAGGAACCATCCATAACGCATTTGGCTTTCTTTAAATCATAGAATCTCTTCTTAATAGAAAGTAAAGTAGTTGATTCACACGTACTGAAACGCAATGCATTTGGGATGTACAAGAACCAGGATGGCTTTCTTCTGGTCCCTTTGTTTTCTACGGGGATTCCATATCGCCCTAAGAAAACCTTTAGAAAAGAAAAGAAAAGAAACTATCAGCTACATGACGTGATGAGCATTTTTCTAATCCTGTAGAACGAGAACAGATATCACAGAAGGATTGTGACATGGAGTAGAAGAAGCTGCAAACTTCTATTTATTGGGATAACAAAATGCATCATATTAGCAACTGCCTGACAGGAGTCGAGTACCATCCATGGCTGCTCAACAGCATCATCTCATGATGTTCCCATGGCTCGCATTTGGCCACCTGCTACCATTTCTGGAGTTCTCCAAAAAATTAGCTACAAAAGGTGTCAAGATTTCCTTTGTTTCCACGCCAAAAAACCTACTCCGATTGCCCCCCATTCCTGCAGACTTATCAGACAGAATAAAGCTGCTGGCAGTCCCCTTGCCATCGGTTGATGGCTTACCAGAGAACTGTGAGGCCACAATCGATGTTCAACCAGAGCAAATGCAGTTCTTGAAGAAGGCGTACGACAGATTAGCTGAACCCATGGAGAAGCTCCTGCAACAGGAATTGCCGGACTTGATCCTTGTGGACTTTGCTGCAGGTTGGATTCCAGAAACTGCTGCTAAATTTGGCATACCTGTGGCCTTTTTCAGTGCTTATACAGCTGCAACTCTAGCATTCTTGGGACCACCAGGTGAACTGATATCTGGAACTCTACGTAAAACCGCAGAGCATTTCACAAGGCCACCAGATTGGTTCACTTTCCCTTCTCTGGTAGCCCATAGGCCTCACTATGCACCTACAGCATTCAAGAATTTGCACATTCCTGACATATCAGGTCAATCCAGTGGCCAACGTATTGCTAAAGTTGTACAAGGATGCAGCTTTGTTGCCGTGAAAAGCTGTAGAGAGTTTGAAGGAGAATATATAAACCTGGTTGAGGAACTCTATCAAAGGCCTGTTTTACCTATAGGTGTACTCCCTCCGCCTCCACAGACCATACAAGAGAGCCAAAGTGACAATAATTCAAGCTGGTCTACAACCTTTCAGTGGTTGGATAAACAGAATCCAAAGTCCATATTGTTTGTGGGCTTCGGAACTGAATACAAGATGCCAGTTGAGCAAATCCATGAGTTGGCTTTTGCAGTTGAGCTTTCGGGGTTACCTTTCATATGGATTCTCAGGACACCACTAGCAGCTACTGTAAATTTACTGCCCCCTGGTTTTCTTAATCGCACCTCGAACCAGGGCATTGTTTGTCTGGGCTGGGCACCTCAACTAGAAATACTTGCCCATCCAGCCATAGGCGGATGCCTCTTCCACTCTGGTTGGGGATCAATAATTGAGTGCCTTGGATCTGGACACCCACTCATTCTCATGCCAATGGTATATGACCAGACACTGAATGCTAAATTGTTAGCAGAGAAAGAAGTAGGCTATGAAGTTCCAAGAGACATCGATGGCTCTTTCAGCAGGGAAAGTGTCGCTGCATCAATTAGACTGGTGATGGTGGAAGCAGAGGGAGAGCAGATAAGGGTCAAAGCTGCTAAGATGAAAAATGTTTTTGGCAATCAGGATCTTCATGATAACTACATAAATAAATTCATTCAACATCTTGAAAAGCTTCAAAAAACAGATATAAGCTATTCAAGCTCATAAGAATAGCTGTAAGTGCAAAGAGTCAGTAAGCATTGCCAACAAAACAAATAAACACACATGTATATGCACATGCATTTGAGGACAGTGGTTTCAACAGAAAAAGAGAAACTGATTAGCTTGATATATTACAGAAAGAGAAAGCTTTCCAATGACAAGCACAGGAATTACAATTTACAGCACTTGACCAAAAAGTATGTTTCTTTTTTCTATACTACTTATGGGATCTTTCTTGTTTCTTTTTTCTATACTACTTACAGGATCTTTCTATGACAACAATACCTGTACACTCTGTGTCTTTTAATTCGTTCTCTTCATTTAACAACAAATTTATTGGTCACATTGTAGTTGGTTTGACAACACAGAGAATACTGTTATAAAAAGCTAAATGTAACTCCAAGTCATTATTATGTTTGTCCTTTATATCGAAGCTCAACCTGTGTTATTTTCTAGAATTGGTCAGTTTCCAGTTTTATTCCTTAAACCTCTGGCTTTACCAAAAGATGGCCAGGACATTCGTGTGATGACCAATAACACAAGGATGAAAAAAAAAATCTTAGAAAAAGCTATTGATACCATTCAAGAACGTATAATTCTCTGCAATACAGAAGAATACCAGTTTATCCTAACAGCATGCCAGGCAGCAGCTTCTCTTGCAAAATGAGCTAGTGGTTTCTGAAGTGGATTGGCTCCACAAACCTAAGAATAGACTTGTGAAACTTACATACCTTCATAAGAATGAAGCTAACATGCTTATGATACTTCTAGTCTTCTACAATAAGGAATGCCTGACCAACCTGACAAACAAGCTCAAGAGGCATCCTCAGAAGTGCGGAACCTTGCAGTCCTGTTCAAGCTCTCATCCAGCCTCATTGAATGGTCAAACAAGCAACACTTGTCTCCATTGGCCAAGAAGAAGAAAACCTAGCTAAGACTGCAAAAATTCTGCAGTGTCTCCACATTTGATGCTAAAAATTGGTTATTTTTTGCAGATGTAATGATATCAACTAGCACACACCAATTCCTACAATCTTTATAAACTGTGTAACTGGAGAAAATAAAGCAAGGGAAAAGATTACAGATTTGCCAAAGCAAGGTAATTGAACCTCAATATGCTCAAGGTCATATAGAGCCACATAAGATCTTCTGAGGGATTAATATATAGACCAGGAAATTTTAGGAAGACAAATGGAAAGCTATTGACTAAGAGATGCTAAACTGAAAAAATAGAAGGTAATCAAAGAGTTCAAATAGCTTTCCAAAGAAAGAGATACTACAAAATCAAATTTACTGTACAAAGAAAAGGAAAGGAAAATATGGAAGCACAGATATTTCATAGATCAAAGAATAAAACTCTGAAAATTTTATGAGTCTATCTACATTTTCCTTCACATTTCCAGTAAATCTTTCCTTGCTAAGCACACCAGAAATGATCAAAAGAGTAAGCGTATTTGCAAATTATCTTGGCTTCATTCACTTGCAGAATGAGATGTCTTGACATCAATGCAAGAGGTGGATAATAGAGCACCATATTATTAGACGTCATAACCAGGATTTACTTTCTGTTGAACATCTCCATAACTCTCCAATTCATCTATATCCTCTGGACTCCCCAAAAACAAAGGAAGTCTCTGGTGTAGCTTCACTGGTTGAAGAGACAAAATCCTACTTTTACCATCACTTCCTTTACCCCCAGCCTGCTCTGCAATAAAACTTAGTGGATTTGCTTCATAAACAAGACGTAGATGGTCCCTTGGATTCATTGCCACACCCCCATATAAGAGAGTACGATGAAAATCAGCAACAAGAGAACATATATAACGGGCTGAGTACTTCTTAGGATATCTCCCCTTGCCTTGTCTGATAGTGTCAATATATTGCCTCAAACCTTGAGGCCAGTCAAAATACCTTGCATCATTGACAGAATATATTTGCCCTGGCAAGAAAGAGCAGGAACAAGACATAATTGATAATTATCTACGACAACAACCACCATGAATCAACATTTGCAAATATTTTATTTTCTTGGAAAGCCATTTCAGTAGTATAAAGTCAAATAAGTCACCTCTAGGGGGAATTTTAATATTTGGATGTGTGAGAATGAAGTCTCCTGTAGAGTGATCCAGAGTAAATGCATGTGTTCCAGAACCAAAGCTGGCGCAGAGAATTGTAGCTGATGAGTAGAGAACATAGCCAGCAGCTACAAGCCTAGTTCCACTCTGTAGGGAATTCAGTATTGCCTTTTCCTCCACTGGCAGATGGTCAATTTCCACAAGACGCTTGTAAACCCCAAAAATTGTTCCTGTGGGAATAGAGGCATCAATATTCCGAGAGCCATCTAGAGGATCGGTGACCACCACATATGGGCCATCATCATTTATCCAAACTGGCAAATCATCTTCTTCTGAGGCCATGACTGAAACTTTACCAGAATGGCGTAGAGCAGACAAAATAATCTCATTCTGCATCCAAGGAATTAACACCAATCAATCATTACGACTGTCATTCCAATTGACAAAAGAGTCAGGGGAAGACACAAAGATACTAAAGAGATGAAATCAGAAAGTTGGAGAGAAGAATGTATTATTGAAGTGCCAAACCATCGAAATTGGACTCGAAGACTAGAAATGCTGCCGGCACAGTCAAATGAAAATGGTAATTATAGTTGCCTGGTAGCAGCACCAGTCTATAAAGTAAACATAGCAAATATTACAACCACGTACACTACCACAGAAAACTTGGCATAAATGAAACAGTAGAAAATTTTAGTATTTCCCCTTGAAGTACAACTGTATTAATATTAGAGATAAAATCAATAAAGTACTTTATTCAAAAGTCGCTCATCCAAGTTTCAAGAAGTTCAAATCGCCAAATTACTAATAAGAAATAACTATCGAAGGGAAATATATTCTTTTTATTTGGATACGATCAAGTTGAGAAATTATACCGAGACAATATCAAGAGGCTTAGGCTCATCTCTTTCGGAAGGGGCACTGGCAATTCTCACATTTTTCCCAAGGCTAGAGTTGAAAGGGGAAGCCACCAGAGCAGCAATTTTCTTGGAAGCATATTCCAGATGGCCGAACAAAACCACCAACTCATCACCTGCATCAAGCCCTCCTTTACCAACATACTCCGTCAATGTACAAAACTCACTACTCAGATCAGAAGAAGCTGCAGCAGAAGAAGCATCAGCACCCATTTTTGCAGCGACCCTGCTCAAGTTCAACCCACCAAGAAAAGATGGAAGGGAGGCCATTCTGCTTTTGGGTTGAGGAAGATCGAATTTTGGCGGGAAAAGATGGAGTCTTGGAGAGAAATTGGAGTTGGGTTTCAAGAATATGGTGGGAGATAGCATGTCCTACGGCAGTTGTTGGTGAAACTGGAAAAAGGTGTCTTCGGACCAAGGTGTGGAGGGATAGGGATATGCAGTGGATAACTGCCCAACTGGGTCGGGTCAAATCCAGTTATCCGTTTCTGGTAAAAAGCCACCCAGACAAAAGTTTGAAAAAAAAAATAAATAAAGGATTTCCAAAAGGCCCAAAAAAAAAAAACTGACCCATTCTCGTTACTTGGTAAGTAACAATGTAGCATGCAAATCAATATACCATAGCTTCTTGTTATTGGGCTTTCCTGAAAATGGCGAGTCCAATCAGAATTTCGAAGCATCCCAGTTCGAATTCGATTGAAAGAAAATGAGAATCCTCCGAGTCCTATTTAATGCAGGCAAAATAAATAAGGAAACTTGTGAGCATTAGAAGAAAAAGACGAAGGAGCTGTTTATGGACTTCGCCATCCGCCGCATCGCTTTGTGTATATTCCAATTCTATTATAGTAGTAGAATCAAGACACTGTAAGTCGTTTACAAAAGGAAACAGAGACAGAGAGGGGAGAAAAGGAGAAAAATTGCTGAATTTTTCATGTGCATATTTATCAATGGAAAATCGGGAGTCGAAGGAGCTCTCCCAGGAGGATGATCCAGAGGAGCAAGAGGAAGACTACGCCAGTCTGGTATCTGGTCCGTACGCCCACATATTTTTGGAGAATTTCCGCAAGGGAATACTAGAGTCATCAGCCACGAAAAAGAACAACGATCAAGGAAGTGGCGTCAAGAAGATTGAGGAACGACAGCAGCAGGGTCGTAGGATTGAAGTAATTGAACCACCTAAGCACGAGCCCCCGCCTAAACCTCTGCCCGCGGAGAATCTTAAATCTGCCATGAAGAAGACATTTACTGGTAAAAAGGGTACTTGGAGGAAACAAAAGGAAAAATCAGCGAACAAGTGGTGGCGCAGGGAGGTGACCTGGGCGCCGGATGTGCATGATCCAACTCCTTCGTCTGACTCGCATTATAAAGGTCCGTGTCCATCTAGTTGGGGGCTTAATGCTAGCGAGGACAAGAAGACGGAAGGGGTTGATAAGGAGGACGATAGTGAAAGGGTTAAAGGGTACAAGAATGTGAATAAGAAGAGTGGAAAGAATGGGGTAAAAGGGAGTGGTGAGGGTGCTACAGAAACAGGGATGGAAAGACACAAAAGTGGGAACAAGAAGAGCCTTAAAAATCCCCAGAAAGGCGATGGCGATGGCGATGGCGATGGCTCCGGAGGAGGAGGAGCACAGGGTGGAGCGAAGGGCAGAAAAGGCAAGGACAAGAAAAAAGGAGGTGATGGTGCCGGAGGTATAGGGGGTGACCGGGGAGGGGAAGGCAGTGACGGAAAAGGCAAGGTTAAGAAGTCGGGAAAGAGCAAAGGAACCAAGGCATAATTATGTAACTGGCTTGCTAAACAATATTACTGCTCGTCTTCATGGCATTCAGGAAACCTTCGTGGGTGGCTGCAGCGTGAGTGATAACCTTCGGTTTTCACCAGCGATGAGGAAATCATTTTTGGAGTGAAAATAGTGGTAAAAGAGTTCAAGGAGCATCAACTAACATGCTCAAATGCATTGAAAGAAGCTATATTAGTCTGGACCTCAGCTACTTTTTTGGTATCCAAACAGACAACTTAGGTTAGCATCAGTCTTGTAACAGCTGCCAATTCCTTACCAATGATATCTTGGCTTGTTCTTCAAAGAGCGAAAAGGAAAAAGAGCCTAAAATTCTTCAACTTTTATGTTGTTCAAGCATTACTACTATCAATGATTTACTATTTAGAATTTCTTTGGTATTGTTTATCTTCGTAAATGTGTTACCACATGGACTTGAGGTAGCTTGTGTGCCTTTTCAAGTCATCGAGATTAATATGCCTCAGTAGAATAGTCGCGTTGGATTGTGATTGAAAAGGTTCAGTGATATAGGTAGCAGAAAGCTAAAAACTAAAAAGCATCAATGGAGGCTGAGCACAAACTGAAACTGGGTTGTTAAGCAATTTGCTGAGCAAGAAAGTAGACAAATTAACCATCGACTGCTAATCAGTACTGCTACTGTCAACTGTGTCTAGGAAGTTAATGGTTTTCCATCACTGCGGATGTCCACCAAGAAAGTATTGTTGGCACACAGTAACATAGAGTCCTGTTATTTCGTTTCCATTTTCAGGCTCTGATCTTGTCCCTTTTGCTAGTCTTTGCGAAACGTGAACGATACAAAAACAGATAACTTGAAAAGGACATTTTTCTTCTGAGTTTATCAAGTCCAATCCGGTAAAAGGAGATGCCAGTAGCTTACCATACTCTTTAGTTTTGCTGTTAAATACGATTGAATCATGTAATGAAGTGCACTGACTAGTAAAAAATCATTTTCGTGAGCTACATTAGTCACTTTGTGACAGGACCAAATGGACAGAATTTTCTTCCATTGCTTTTCACTTTGAAGGAGTCTTGAAATCTAAAATTGACAATTAAACTTACCTTGGTGTAACTTGGCATATTACAATCACTTGCCAACTATGTCCCTTCCACCAAAAGCAAAAGCCAAGAAAAAGGGTTAAGATGCACTACACCAAAACTGTCCTTCCGTGTCAAACTTTCATTTTAGCTTTAGTCAATGTTTTGCTGCACAAGTCAAAAGAGCGCACTCAAAAGATATTTGTGGGCATAGAATGCTAAATGATTGGATCCATCCATCTCTCGCTCTCTCTCGTCTCTATCTAAACAAATATACTTAAACCTTTGAAACCTTATCTTCATAAAGCCTAGTCTGAGTTCTGTGAGGAATTTAGTGTATTTTGAAGCTAAGATGGTCCTGCAGACATTAGACATTGTAAAGAATGAAATTCCAATAGAGGAAGAATCAGTGGTTATTGGTGAAGATACTAACGCTGGTTTAGTTCTTGTGGACATAATAAATGGCTTCTGCACTGTTGGAGCTGGTAATCTGGTACCTACTGATCAGTCCTTGTGCTCCTGTTGACATTTCTTTTTTCCCCTTTTCTTTCTTTAACAGGATTTAAGGAAAAAAAAAATAAAAGAAAATAGACCTTCTTTGTTTTGTGATCTCTGTACATATCCCGATTTCACGGTAGTCTGGCTAATAGTATTTATAGCTGTTCGTGTTCCTATCTTGTTGGTGCATGTTTTGTTCAGGCCCCAAGGGAGCCTAACCTGCAGATTTCTCAAATGATCGATGAATCAGCAAAGCTAGCTAGAGTCTTCTGTGATAACAACTGGCCAGTTCTGGCCTTTCTTGATTCACACCATCCTGACAGGCTTGAGCACCCTTATCCCCCTCACTGTATCACCGGTACAGATGAGTCCAATTTGGTTCCTGGTATGGTTACTGAATCAAGACTGGTCATGTATAATTTTCCCTTTCTCTTTGATATCAAAATACCAAATCGAAGCTTAATCTGAGAAGTACTGAAACAACAATTTCAAGCAAGTTGTCTGCGGCCATGGTGTCATTTGCGTGTCTGTTTGTTTGCAGCTTTACAATGGCTAGAGAAAGAACCAAATGTAACCATCAGGCGTAAAGATTGCTACGATGGTTATATAGGCTCGTTTCAGGAAGATGGCTCGAATGTGTTCGTCGATTGGGTTAAAAACAACAACATTCAAGTTGTGAGTGTAATTTCCTAATTGAAAGTTAGAAAGGGCTTCTCATCACCGTTGTACTACTCAAGACCTAATGTATTAAAGATGAATTCCCTTGCCATGAAGCTGATCTGACTCGTGTAATTTGTGCTCAGCTATTGGTTGTAGGAATATGTACGGATATTTGCGTGCTGGATTTTGTTTGCTCAACTCTATCAGCTAAGACCCGAGGTCTTCTTGCACCTCTGGAAGAAGTAGTGGTGTATTCCCGGGGATGCGCCACCTTTGACTTTCCAGCTTCCATGGCCAGAAACACCAAAGACGTACAAGCTCATCCTCAGGTATTTACAAACGCAGACATCATCAGAACATGAATCTTTTATTCACAAGCATATTCAAGCTTTAGTTTCATCTATATGACCCTTCTCGAATAACAATAGCACTAATGCTTTTTCTTGAGACTATTACTGCTAATTATTCCTAAAAACTTTAGCAGATATCGTTGAATTTTTGTCCCTGCCTCACTTGTGGCCTTCCTAAGGATTTTAGGCTGACCAATCCGCTCCTAGGCAGTTTTTCTTACTACTTTAGAAACTATCCTCGAACTTACCTCTTTATCTCCCGGGGCTTCTAGGGAATACGAGCTGACCATTTCCTTCCATGGCAGGAGCTGATGCAACACGTTGGTCTTTACATGGCCAAGGGAAGGGGAGCCAAGATAGCAAGAGAAGTGTCAATTGGGGAAGTCAAGAATGCGTGACTCGCTACTGGCAACCCTGATGCTGCCTACTAAGTCGCCTCCACTCTCTAATTGCTTTTGTTTTGCTATCGTTGATACTATGAATGGGGTAAAATCCTCTAAAAGCATGTATGCTCGTAGACTGCGTGTTACACCATTTGAGCTTGTTGTCGGCTATGAATGAGAACCATTTTCTCGTTGGAAATTGACAAGACATGCATGCTAATAACGGCTCAGAATTAATTCCTATACCACAAAAAGCCTATTTCCACAAGGCCCTAGATCTGCAATCATCACATAATAGAAATCTCTAGTGCTACACGAGATCCTGTTTGCATTACACAGCCCAAGACCAAATGAACAAAAGACAAATGGACAGATATGAAAGATGATTTCATTTATGTCAAGAAGTTTAACCTGAAAATTGGTAGATTGCAACAGCATATATCTTTTTAGCACTTGGGTGTCATAAAGACGAGGGATAAACAGCAAAATTGCACATTCCTACCTCGTAAAATTTAAGCCCAATTCCAATTTCATATAGATTTTCACATCCTAAGTACATTACCAGCACAGAAGCTACCCAAAAACCAGAGCAACGAAGCCCTAAGGAATTGCCGCGCCGGAAACTTCAGGGGCACCTCGAACCTCTAGTCAAAACTTTGGTAGTTAGTTTCATGATATTTCACTGTCTCATAGGCGTCAGATGTATTCGTCCCGTCTTGCCAATTAGTTCAAACCATCCAACTTTCTTTCTGCAGTGATACTCAGATGTATTCGTCCAGTCTTGCCAATTAGTTCAAACCATCCAACTTTCTTTCTGCAGTGATAATCGAAGGACTTCACAAGAGTAAAGATCATCTAAACTGCAAAACAAAATGTGTCTTCTTTGCATCATTTGTCAGGGGAATCCATTGGCTATCAAGTGCATATGTGGAGGTTGTAAAAACAACGAAAAACCTACTGTGATGCTCAGTTGAATGAACCTACCCATCAGACTAGTAATACGACTGTAAATGCAAGAACATTGTCAAAACTATGTACAAGCAGACTTCACCGGTGCAGCCTCAGCCGATTGAAAAACACCAGAAAATGGAATTCAGGGGCCCAATACACGAACCCAACCACAGGCCCCCCTTTAATGTACTGCAAGGATTTGTTAAAGGAACATTTCATAAGTTCAACAGCTGAGGAAAGATACATTTTATGGAAAGATGGAAGACAAAGCAAATGCAACTGCAGAAGTTGATAGGCAACAGGAACCTTTCCATCCAAAATGACAAGTTCACCATCAACCCATCGAGGGTTGCGAAACCCTGGCTCAGCCAGCCTGCCTTGTCCCCTATAACGAGCAACCTACATCAACAGTACAAATAACTTAACATGTAAAATTAGAGTTTTTTTTTTTTTAAGTATTCTTTTGGGGCTAAGGTGCAATAGAAAATAAGACTTGATGCACCATATAATCTGGTTACTAGTTTATAAGTATTGTACAAATTGATGGAAAAGAAAAATTAACTAAAAGAAGAAAGATAGTATACAAATTGATTTTCTAAAAACTAACATACCACCCCAAATTCTTCTGGAATTATCCCTTTGTGAGGGAGCTGATATGTTTTTCCAACTTTTGCACGGAAGGCTATCTGCAATGAGTACAAGATAACCAGAAAAATTATGACGCCACAATGTTGTTACAAGATAACCAGAAAAATTATGATGCCACAATGTTGTTTTAACTAAATAAAACACAAGCCTAGAATGTTGAATAAGTAACGAAAATCCACAAGTAAATTGAGCAACAAATGAGTTTTACATCATAGGGTATCCTTGGCTGAATAAAGCTCTTCCACATGTGTGCAAGCAGGATAGCCCAAAGCCCTCATCACCAAATACACACACACACAGATATAGCTCAAACCCCAAACCAAACAATGTCAGACAGATAACTGGTCTCAAAAATAGAAAATTACCTGGCCAGCTGGCACATAAGGATCCCCTGTCAGTTTTACTGCCTCAACATATTCATAAAACTCAACATTGGGGGGCTCCTTCTTTCGGCCATCTTCTTTCCATTGACCAAATTTGCGCCTCAAATGGATAACCTCCGAAGTATAGAGCCCATGGGCACCTATATATAGTCCTGAGAAATGTACAACATGCTTAAAGAACTTGTCCAGAATGTGGCTAAAATGATACGCTGAGAAGACCAGAGCAACAAATAACAGAAAATTAGTATTTTAAACAGCAACAATATCCAGACTAAGTTACCATTCAATGGATCCTGATTTCCAGGGATATCAATGCGACTAAATGTTGTTGATCCAGACAGTGGTTGATGATTTCGAGCCTGATTAAGTGTGAGATTTATCAATTCACCAACATCCTTTAGCACCTGCTCATCGAGACAATCCTTAACTGCTCAGTTTGTCATTTAGAAAGCTTCAAAGATTCACAAGCAATAGATGGATAATGGTTATTGTAGCCTGACCTTCATAGGTATCCGCCCTTTGCCAATGAACTTTGCAAGATCAAGCATCACATGATCCACATTGCGTAGACCTTGAAGCTTAGCCTTTTTGTTAGGTGAAGTCTTTCCATCACCACCAGCTATGCGTTTATTGTCATCTTCCTCGTCTACAGTAAAGGTAAATGAGAAGCGGCCATGCTTCTCTAGCCTTGCTGGGACCCGAAGCAGGTCTTTTGGTTGGGAACCAGGGGCAAATTTTGACACCAAGCCTCCAACAACTACCTTAACTGCAATTTGACTCTGCTCTTCACCATAAGGAATTCCATTATCAGCATCCAATACAATATCATCCTCCTCTTCGTCATTTTCATCTTTAACTTCATCATCAGCATCAGTACTTTCCAGCTCAATATCCTGTTCTTCATCTTCTTCCTCAATTATTTGTTCAACAACCCTAGATATAATATCCTTGTCGACCTTCCCTGGTGCTGTTACTTTCAGAACTTTGACCTTCACACCAGGTATCAAGTCTCGCAAGGTATTTTCAAGACTAGAATCTTCATCCCTCTCATCACTATCAGTTGAATCCTCAGCATTTTCTTCCAACAGGCCACTTCTCTCCTCAGTTGAACCAAGAGAATCAAAGTTACTGGTACCGGCTGATGTTTTGAAAGAAGGAATAGGAAAATCCAACGGAGCTTTCCTCCGTTTCAAGTAAACAGCCTGACATGCAAATTAAATTCCCAAAATTACATGTGAAAGAAACAAGATATCTCACTATCAAATTTAAATATAACAGGGAACCCAAATCTATCTACAAGCTTGTTTATTGAAATGAACAACAGCTAAGAAGCTGAATATCAGGTGAAGAGAAAGGGAAAAAGCATGGCATCTTTTCGAAACAATGTCTGACACCAAAACACACACAAGAAAACTAAACTACTGCTCTCCAGTATTTAACGAAGCATTAATATCAAATGGTACCAAACTTGCCCTAGATATCCACTTCATGCAGTAGTTTTAGGCACAGAATGTATAGTTGCTGGTTTCCTATTATTCAGTGGAAACAGATCACATCACCTGTCAGAACTACACTTCAAGCATATAACATTCAGGTTTAAAACAACAACACTGGATGAGTATCATTGTGTGAACAATAAGCTAACATGGATGTAAAACAAAATTTTATCTTCCTCCCTGCATGCCTCATGCATGCTGATAACCCCATGAACATGACTCATACACCAAATTTTAGCCAGTAGAGAAAGGTACCTGCTGTTTATATTCGCCCTTCTTACTGATAAAGAAAATCTCAAATAATGGGGCACCATCCTTGGCTGTCGCAAGCTGCCTGACAGTAGAAAACATGATCCCATCAACTCTCTCATACTCAATGAGTGAAATAAGCTAAAGCACGCATAATAGTAGAGGGGCTAATGGGACAGTGATCAACAGAACCCATGACCCAAAAACAGGGATTAAACAGAAAAACTATATCACCATTAGATTGCTTCCTGCAGTTCAAAGGCTGGAGAAAGATTGCATACTGACTGCTTACTGAGATCAGACTAGATAACAATAAAAAGATGTGCCTTAAAGAGGAATGGTCAGACAGAGATCCTGTATCGACCACTCTTAACATCCTTAGAATTGCCAGCATCAACCAGACAACAGACTCTATGCTCTACCCAAAAAGTCCGTTATATGGACCCGAACTACTTTGGACATCCCTCTGGAGAAAAGGATTCCACTGGTTTAACTGAGCCAAATACTATGCCACTCTTGATACATTTGTTATAATTAGATTGCTGTATCGGTTTTGATTACTAATTTTTTGGTTTTTTTTTTTTTTGGGGGAGGGGGGTGGTGTGGGAGGCAGGCTTTTTCTTGACATTATTGACTACTCCATCAGTTCTTCCGCATAAAATAGCCAATCAAACAGAGATCTAAACTAATTAGAATGTCTAGGCACAAAATTGCAAACTTCAACTCTAAAGGTGGTTTACCGTGGACTATAACTTCTAGCAACATATCGCCCGTGCTCTGCACTAATGTGAATAATACAACCATAAGGATCATGAGTGTCTTCTGAAATACCAGCCCACCACCCCACCTGAAATAGCGGGTCCAGACAAACCATGTTACAGAGGACAGAAAGCAATACATATGCAGGACAAATATAGCATGAGCTATCAACAAGAAGCAACAGTGCTGAGGACTCATACTTGCAAGGTTTATCATTCATGTAAGAAACAGCCTCAAACACATATATTCATGAGTGAATTCAACTCCAAATGAGACACCATTTTCATATCCGACAGACTGTTATCATTGTGACAAAAAGAACACTTGGCTGATGATGTTCTCCTAATAACCTATTTTAAGGTTTTTGTTTCGTTCTTCATGGTATTTCCTCACCTAGAAACTTCCAATATTAGGTCTGCAGCAACTCAGGACAAGACCAGAATTTGTTCCAGATCTGGATGTTTCAAGTGATTGGCTCTTAATGCAGGCCCATCTACTTGCCAAGATCCAGACCCTCTTTTCTAAATTTGGCATGAAAATGCTGACCACTGTCCTAAATCTCAAGGCGGATAAAGACCTGCTATAAAGTCACCTTTCCATATATTTTTGTATGAAAGAGAGCATATTTTACCCATGTACAAGTGTATGCACATACATAGGACAACTGTCCAACATACATGACATGTGAGAGGAAGGTCCAGTTGGGTCCATGATGGATCCACCATATTCACTGCTTAGGTAAATAGGTCAACATCTTGATATATGAGCTGCAGAACTGGTTTCCAAATAGGTAAAATGCAGCAGAGACTAACCCATTGAAAAACCTCTTGAATAGGATTGTAGATCGCATAAAACATGGGCAACAGACTCAACAGATTACTGTTCCAATCCTCCAAGTGATACTCTAAACTTACCAATCCAGCGCCGGCATAATCACGTAGAAGAGCTGCATCTCCATAGCGCTCTTCCAGCACAGCTCTCTGCAATCATGCTCCACATATCAAAGGAAGATAGTGATAACTTATTATCATGAAGGCAAAAATTGAAAAACAAGACATAGATGAACCAATATCAAAATAAATGATGATTAGATGAAGAGCAACAGTAAAAAAAATTCCTACATTCAGGTGTGACATCGCTTTGGCAATTGTATCATTTGTAGTTGCAGCTGCAATTGCCACCTTAAGCCTGGCAGCATCCTCATAATCCTCTCTATTAATAGCGCTAGCTAGCTGAGACTGTTCAGATTAATTGGTATCATCATTAGCAAGCATTCCATGGTTAACCAAAATAGCCTTCAAAATTGCTGCACAGACAGATAAAATGTCTAACAAAGCATAAATAATTACAGAAATAATCAGCATGAGGTTTAAATACTGAAAGATTCTTCTCTAATTGGGAAAATTTTACCAAGATACAATCCATCTAAAAGTTACCATAAAAACATCCTTCGGAATTCCATAGCCATTTTAACAAATGGATGACAAAGACAACATGTTCACTCAAATACAAGAGTATATGGAAAAGTTTAGAAAAAGAAAAAACGTAAATCCCAAAAAATTGTTGATTATACAGTAAGGTTCAAATTTTCGATCACATCTAGAGCGAAAAAGTTTATTTTGCTGTTTTATATATTATCTAACCCCAAGCCTTGAAGTTCTGTGGCATGAGATGACCTGTTAAAATTTACTTGACACCTGAAAGAATTATAACCAAGGTTAAACCAAAGACAGCCTCCTCTGGTGTTGCTAAATGTTTGGCGGTGCTGAGGTCTGGCTATGGCTAACTGCAGCTAACAGTTGCATCCTTCTAGCTCCAGGTTCTCAAAAATCAGGGGCTACACATGTCACAACCCAGTAGAGTAGTTAGGGATGGTGCTATCCCAACATTATTTCCCACAAAAAGAAAAATAAAGTGTATATAGGTTTCATGGACTCTGGAAATGCTGAAATGAGCTGTTGAGTAGATGACATGATTTGTGGCTTTTGTTAGTAACACAATAATAGAAGCCCATTCCTTTGACAAAACCTTGGTCACGACGGTTCTATTTTTAAAGCTACACTCCCGGACAAATCAAGAAGCATAACATTAATGAAAGGGCCCCCAAATCAGCCACAATTATTCGCCATACCAACGTTATCTCCCTTTCAAAGAAAAATAAAGTGTAATTAGGCTTCAAGGACTTTCGAAATACTGAAATGAGCTGCTGTTTAAGTGAAGTGGTTTGTAGCTTTTATTGGTCTACATGTACAAGATTAGACGTAGTAACACAATGATAGCAGCCCATGCATTTGGCAACGTGTTGGTCACAACAGTTCTACTTTTAAAGCACGATTCCTGGATTAATCAAGTGAATAACGTCAATCAAAGCCCCCAACCACCACCACCACCACCCCCCCAAAAAAAAAAAGCTAACCTATCAAGAACAAATCATTGCTTGTCACCTGAGCGCAATGACTAAGCAAGCATTCCCCACTAACATTGAAAGTCTGAAAGCAGCTTATGAATCCTAATCAATCATGGATAATTAACATATAGCCTAGAAAACCATAAAGCCTCCCAAAGTTGGATGAGATATTAAGATTTCATGATCCTTCCAATCAAGTGCAGTAGGGGTTCACTTCACAAAAGGAAAAACAGACGAAGAAAATCAATGTTCCAAGAGGAAGAAAACTTAAGGATATAAAGACCTTCCGGGAAGAACCCTTCTAAATCTGAAAAGCAAGCTTTTCATTTAACGGATGAAAGAGAAAAAGCATATGTTTCAACAGTAACCAGGTATAAGTATTTACAATTTGAATTAAATAATGGTAATCCAATCACCTACATGCTAACCACCGAGACAGTTTACTTCAATCAGTATTTACCCAGTTTTCTACTTTTGCATCTCAAATTTGTTCAGAATTTGTAATAATCTTCAGGAAGAAATTTTTATTCTATTCTGATGCACCTGAAAAGGATGCAAATAATCAAGATTTGAAAGGGGTTAGCCGAATGAACTAGGGACCTAACCTCGGGCTGCTCACCCAAGTCTTACTAATTACTACTTTCATACACTGGTAATAAAGAATCTCCAGCATTTTACTATGCTACCCACCACGAGGGTTCTGTACCTCTTAATATCTACATGTCAGTGCTTTTAATGTTAAAATGTTTATAGAATCTATTGATCAAGCTACTATGGAACTTTTTTAATGACAAGAAAACTCCACCAACAAAGAAGATATTTCTTCATCAAATATATTGAGTATTATTTGCCTAATATAAGCTTGACCCCGAAAATTTTGTTTAATAAAAAAGAAAACCATCAGTTACACTCCCCGCCCACACCGCACCTTCCCCTACAGCCAACCTGGCAATTCAAAATGCTAAATCAGTCAGCTAGGAAGAGATGCTTAATCCAGTTCCTTTTCACACTCCACCATGGAAACTAGCATTATACAACTGATCTTTTCCTTGTAATCACCCAGACAGATACGCATGCCACTCCTTTTACCGTATATCATATGCAGCCTCTAACTTGTCATACAAGTTGCACCTCAAAGTTTACTTCTTTTATTGGTATTCCCACTTTGCCAGAAACTCGGCGGAGGCTTCATATCCCACTCCTATTGTGTTCTTTTGCCCATTCAGTCATGCCCACCCTTTTTTGGATGAACTACCAAGTTCAATACCTTATAGATATTTTACCTCTATTTAACCCCTTTCTAATTAACAAGTAGCACCAAACAATAAAATCGAACACGTACTACAAATATCAACCATTTCCACACACACACACACACCCCCCCCCCCAACCCCCAAAAAAAATGGATAAAAGGGTAAATTTTCACAGACGAACCTTGAGAACGGAAACAATCCGCTCTTGCTCATCAACATCACTGAAATGCTTTCTCCACTGCTCCCAATCCCAGTCTTGCAGCTCGACTCCCTCATAATCTAAACCTCCTTTCACCTCACTACCAGCTCTCTTATCCTGATTCCAGAATGAATTCACGTAATCATCGAACCTCTTCATCGTCTTCCGAAACACGTCCTGAATCGCCGAGTCCCACCCCCGAACCAACGAGTCATCGCCATCGTACGGACTATCCGAAATGCCACTGTTGTTGCAGCGACAGAGCAGAGAACCAGAGCGCGAAACCCTAGAGAGAGAGTGATGGTAAGAGTCAAGGCTGGTGGAGGAGGCGCGTTTCAGTCGAGACGATGACGAGAATATCGAGTTCGAGAAATTGAGCCTGTGCGGGGTTGGATCGGTTCTAGTCGACGGGGAAGGAAAAGTTGGCGGTGCTATCGACGCCATGAAAAATAACAATAATAGTAATAATAACAATAACAAGATAGCAGAGGCGAGGAAAAGAAGATGACGAGAACGACGTCGTCAAGCACATAAGCTAAATGCCAGACGAGAGAGAAAGGGAGAAGAGAGGAGGAGCAAAGGATGCAGCTGAACAGTGCAGAGGAACTAAAAACGTGGATAAGGAATTTTGGTTTCTTCTTCACACACATACACACACAAAAAAACAAATGTTTAACACGTACGTAACTCTGCTGGTGGCGGTAGACTTTCGCTAGTCTTATTCCCTTTTTTTTTTTTTTTGGAGGATGCTTTTCCTTCTATCCTTTGCTATTTCACTGTTTTTTTTTTTTTTTTGGTTTAATTGAGGGGCCTAATTCCTAAATGGTATTTGGTGGATGTTTTCTGAGTGGTCCGACATTGACTCGACAGCCAAATTGATTTTGTGGCTGAGCAGACATAGCATATTCTCAATCCAACCACCTCAAACTCAAAGTAGGTTCCGCCTATCTCAGCCTTCTCATGGCTGCTTGGCTCCAAAAAATGCAGTCTGCATTATGTGAGAAAAATCATCTTCAACTCATCCTTTGGTTTTGTTCAGCAATTCCCTCTGTCATTTTTTTTTTTTTTTTTTACCAACAATTACTTATCAGTGTATTTTGCACATTTTTATAAATAAAATAAGTAACATGGACAGACATAGGTATTGGGTTATCAAATACGAAGGGCTAACCATTGGATCTTGATCCAGTAACCACCAGCAAAAACTTAAGTTCTCTCTCGAGTGTTGGTCAGGTCAGATTCAAATCTGCCAACACCATTTTCACTAGGAGGCGTCCCCCAAAAAAATCCACTTTTTTAAAATTTCTCCTTATAATAGGAGGAAAAAAAAAAACGAAGGGCTGCTATCAAACATCTATGAAATTATTAAATTATGATTTGTTTATTGGAATTTAAGATGGTAACGAATTGTAAAGACACCCGTCACTACGACTCTACGTAGCTACACCATGCCTGCTTTGTAATGAAATGAAATGAAATGAAAACTTGGCGATTAGGTTCAACAACTTGAAACTCAGTACTCAACGATGAAATAAATACTTTGTTGCCATGATCAGACACTAAGGTCTCGCATCTTGATGATATAATATGCACAACCCTTAACAGGACGAAACGTTTGTTTTCCGGGGCGCAAGAATTGAATTGGTCCAATACATACAGCTAAAAGGAAGAACGAATCCCCCCTTGCTGCACTCAAATTAAGATGCAATGTCGCAATGTATTATCAATTATGTGCTCCTACGCAGCAAGGGATCAGAAATGACTTGAGGCTCAAAATCTGGCTTCACATAACGGCCAAGTAAGCAAGCATACATTTCATATCGAGCAGTCATACGGAATCCCCACTTGTCCTTCAGTTGTCTACATAAGTTCAGATCCAAGTCTGATACCATCAACCCATCCTTGTAACGTGATAAAGAAGGTGTACACGAAGCATCTGGCGCGGAAAAATGACTGGAACCATAAAAATGCCCGAAATCTGTATGCTGTGGCTTTCCATCTCCTGATGTGAACGGATTGGGGAAGACCTCAGTTCCAACACGATTGATTGAACCCACAAAGTAACTGTTTGCTATTGCTGCATTACGAGCCTGCAAAGCAATGGTATCAATATGAGTCATAAAAGGCCATAATAAAATTCTTGCCAATCAGCCAACTAAGAACCATGAGGAACAAAATTTCTGCAGATGCTACATGCTCAGATACAGGAAATCCGATCCTCAATTATATCAGATGTCTTGAACACTAGTCAATGTTGGTAAGAACTTTCCATTTTGCACCATAACTGAAAACAGAGAAATTAATCTGCAGGAGAAAACATTTCACATTTTAGATATCCAAATACATTGGTACCTCAATAGGCCACATAGGTTCACTGAGTTCACCCACAGTAGCAGATGGATTGAAGACGATCTCTGCCCCATTTAAGCCAAAAGCTAACCAATTAAGTGGATGGTGCCTTCCATAACAAATATTAACACCAATCTTTCCATAAGCTGTCTCAAAAACAGGATGTCCAGTGTTTCCTTCCATGTAATACGTACTCTCATTGAAGTCCCCTACTCTAGGTATATGATTCTGCAAATAAAATTAAAAGATATTTCAGAATCCACCACATGTAACAAGACTAAGAGACTAAGAAGAGGAAATGCTAGTTGATTCCGACACTTACCTTCCGATGCTTCCCAATTATGTTACCATGATTTCCAATTATCACAGCAGTGTTCCAAAGGGTCTCCCCATGTTTTATATCCCTCTCAAGAATTGGATTTATTATGACCATGTTATATTTACGTGCAAATTCCTGAAGAAATTGTGTTGATTCTCCATCGATTGGCTCAGCAAATTCGCACCATTTCTTCTCACGAGTACAAAAGGCAAAGGGCATCATCCATGCCTCCTAAAGAAATCATGCTCGTGGATTATACTTGAAACGCCGAAGGTTGTAGATAAGAAACTGCTAATCTAGGATAATTAGACTCACTTGCAAACATATTATGTTAACCCCTGAAGCACCTGCAGCCTCAATGATGGGTGTCAATTTCTGAAAAATAGCCCTCTTCTGGTCTGAGAAGGGTGCAGTTGTCGGTAGAGCAATACCATTTTGAACAAGACCAACCCTTAGTATTTGAGGTTCCCTGAGTGACTCCTTGTCAGCACGGAAAGAATATGCCTGAATCAAGCAATAGAAAATCTAAGATTTGTACATTTCAGCAGTTGCAAATTGATGAACCATCTCATGCATTATGGGAAAAGAAAAATTTTATCCTTATCCAAGCAATTCACCACGAGAGTTATGAAAGACAATTTGACTCCACAAAGTGGAGAGTTGAGAAAGTGGATTTTCAGCATCATTTATTTCCAACATACCCTTGGGGAAGAATCTGTGCACATACTAAGTGTCTTGGGTCATATTTTCTGACCTTATTTTTGCAGCTTTAGTAAAATGGTAAGTGTTAAAATCAGTTCATCATCACAACAAGAAGAAGTTCAAAACATCTGAGGAGAAAAGCAAATAAATGTCACTTCCTAGGTCCAATCCCCAGAAAAGGTGAGCTTTCACAAAACTTATGGCCAAGTTAGCATAACCTATAGTCTCTCTAGTATAAGCATCCTGGATCATAAATATCTCAGCTCAAATAAGAATCCCGGAGGGGAAAAATAAGGATGTCTCCTACATTGCCCCCAATATGAATGAAAAATCCCACTTCTGAAAAGCTAAAACATCACTGAAAACACACAAAACAATCAAAGAAACTTCACCAAATTCAGGTAGTGGACTAAGGGTAGCCAGTATAAAGCTAGATAAAATCAACATCAGGCCTTATAAATGATTACCTGGAGATCAAATTCATGCTTTGAAGAGAGAGCTCTTGCAGGCTCCGGAAGAGTAATTGTTTCAAGTGATTTTCCACAATTCAGACCGAGAAGCAGACGACTCGCCTCCTATAATATACAGATATGAGATCAACATAGCATCCCATCATATAAAGTAGAAAAAATAAACTTAGAATAAAAGTTTGAGGCTGCAAATCTGATGCGATATGTGTATTACATCTCTAAGACTGATCCTCCCTCTGATCCTTCACAAAGTTCTATACACAGATTATTTCTGATGTGAAAAGACATTAGCTATTAGAACGTGACAATTGGAAAGACACCTTTAGCAAGCTTAGCGAAGAAGATCCTATCCGCCAAAGGTCAACGTTGGACACTAAAATTGCTCTCAGTGAGAAAACAAGAGCCTGTGATACAGACCTAGTTGATTAAAAACACCACCTGATTAAAAATCTAAACTTTATCCAGACAACTCTTTCAGCTTGGTTAAATCATTTCGAATAAATCCAGCGGGCTTTAATGAAAAAAGATTATGAACGGCAACTTAGTAAACAGATATTTAATAAGTATCCAACCTTAATAAACGGGGATTAAGGTTTCCTAAACAAAAAGAAAATGGCAGTGAAATTGAAAATGTGCTGACTTGAGCTGGGCAAACAGGAAGACGAAGTTGATGTAAGCAAAACTGGTGGTTACCTGGAAAAGCGGAGGGCTAAGGGACGCCTCGAGGAGGCGATGGAGGGAATCGAACCCACAGATGGAACCGTCCTTGGAGCTGCTGCTCTCCGGCTTTCTTGTCTCGGCTTTTCCATTTTCTGATAATGATACAGCAACGTTTTCTTCTCCGCTCTCCATTTTCTGAAAGGTTGATTGATGATGAGATTCCAGACTGAGGTGTTTTATTTTATAACGTGGGATTCTTCATCATCATCATCATCATCATCATCAATAAAACTAGGGATAATTGCAGAAACCTCCCCTGAGGTTTCTGACTATTTCACATGGCACTCTCAAACTTTAAAAAATCTTACTTGCCTCCCTTACTTAATGCTTTTAGTATCATTTACAACCCAAATTAAAATAAAATATTAAAAAATTCATTTTAGGAAAGTAAATATAATCTCATTTCAAAATTACCCTTTGTTGTCTTACTTTTTATTGCGTAAGTATATTCATAACAAAATAAATGAAAGTTTATTTTGATTGAAAAAAATATAGTTTGTTTTTATATAGCAAGCGTTAATATTTGAATTCTACAAGTTATAAAGATAATATTTTCTTTATTCCAAAGTGTTTTGAGTTAATTTAAGAAGTTTTACAAACTATTTACATATTTTTAAATTTTATACTTTTTGTCCAAATTGATGGCATGAAAACTAAAAAGATTTAATATGTTAAAAATTATATATATATTTGTTTGTATTGTTTTAAATCAGGCAAAAAGGTATTTTCATGGTTATAAATTATTGTGAATTATTTCCAAGAGTATTATAAATTATTCATAATTTTGAGTAATTTAACTTTTCTTGTCCAAACCAATGACATAGAAATTACTAAAAAGTTTTAATATTATTATCAGCTTCAAATATTTATTAAGAAACTCTGTCCATCTATTTATAAAAATTAACTAATAAGTTTGGTGTATTATAGTAATTGAGAAATCATAAGAAAAGGGCAAATTTGGAATGAAATTATATACTCTCACCCAAGGTAAGCTTTTTAAGATTATATTTTGAAATGGGTTTCAAATGGTATAAAAAGTTAAAAATAAGGGAGGCAAGTGAGATTTTTAAAAGTTTGAGGGCGCCAGATGAAACTGTCAGAAATCTCAGGGGAGGTTTCTCAAATTATCCCATAAAACTACTCCGTTTAGAACTTGGTGGGACCCTTGGTCCTGAATATTCCGCATAAAATTGTTTTCTATTTTGCCATGCAATAATAGTCCACGATTTGTCTTGACTAAACTTTTTTTTTTCTTTCCGAGGAATTAAGGATTAAGGAGTATCTGATTTAGTAGTAATAAACAGGAATAGAAGGCAAGCACGTAACGAAACTAATCATCGTTGACATTGTACTTCATTGGTCAGTGGACAAAATAAAGCATACTAAGAACGATTTAAGAATTTAATAAATGTCTTATATTAATTATGTTTACAAAATTATTATCAGCGCGTTTTTTGTCGTAACTCATAATTCTTTCTCCTTTGTCAATTTTGTATGATATAAATAATGAAATTATGGAGTATATGTTTTTCTATCGTATAAGTATCTCATTCAAAAAAAAAAATTCATACGAGAATAAATTACTTATGTTATTTACTGAATAAAATTTTCTTTATAGATATATGCCGACTTCAATGATTTAACCTTTAAATGAGTTTTTAGATAAACTAGCGTAATAGCAAATCGTAAGATATAGAAAAGGAAAATGGCTTCCACAATTAGTATGTCAGCTCCATGTAATTCCTAATTCTTGGATGATTAAGACCTCAAGTTTTGTTGCCCACTTCTCTAATATACTACGCATATAAAATGACTAACTAGATTTAAAGAGATATTCCAGTATACCTTCTCCATGGATGCTTTCTAAGACTAACCATGAGAGTGTAATGCATGTAATCTATAATTAACGTATTATAATTTAGCAAGTTAATACTTTATATAATTATACTATAAGAAATACATAAGATTTAGATATATATTATATATAACTACTTATTTAATTATAAACTTGGAACGAATTCGATATAAGTCAAACATTATAGGCCAAGCACGAGTCTTACAATATGAACTTCATTCCTTTTATCTAAAAGTCAATCTTTTACAAGTTTAGTTTAGCATTTTTTTAAAACTCATATGGTCGATTGACAACCCTAACCAATAAGCACATTGCTTTGTGTGCTTTTAAATATGGAGTAGGTGGTTTGAATCCCAAAATGATGTCGATTAACTTTTTATGCACTAATAGTATAGTATTTTTTTTATATTAGTAGGTATGGATATACGCCGCACATGCATTATTTGAGTTTTAAATTTGAATTTATGTTATGCGGCATAATCCAAGTTTATTAGTGTAAAAATATAAAGGTATATATGTGTATAAAAAATTTATGCTAATGATATACTACCACCAAGTTAAGGCCTTTGCCTTTTCCTTTTCCATTTTATTTATTTATTGCTAAGGGTGTTCGAGGGAGGGCTTTGTCTCGTGTAATAAAGTTAAAAGGTATTTCAAAGAGTGGTTTGAGACCATAAAGATATACTACCACCACGTTAAGGCCTCTGCCTTTTCCTTTTTTTTCATTTTATTTATTTATTTATTTATTGCTAAGGGTGTTCGAGGGGGGAGATTTGCCTCTTAATAAAGTTAGAAGGTGTTTCAAAGAACGATAAACTATGGCTCCACAGCCTATGCATGTACATAGAAACTTTGTTAAAATGGAAAAAATGTGAAAGATATAAAGAAAAATAAAAGACGAGTTCTTGTTTGGATTGCATTAGTGATAAAACTTTTGGACATTTTTTAAAATATTTCCTTAACATATTGGTTAACCATCTATTATTATTATTTGCATACATTACATATAAAAAAATGATATAGTATTATTCTTTTTAAAAGCTCCCAAAAAAAGCACTCCAATAAGTTTGTTTGGATTGTGTTTATTTGCCTAAAAATTTTTACTTGCATCATCGACACAATTTCCAACTACCTTTTTATTTCACATACATCACATCAAAAAATTGCTATAGTATTTTTTTCACAAGATTATCCCAAATTATCTTCTATCCCAAATACTACTTTTGCCCATCAACCACACTCCAAAATGTCTTTGAAGGGAGAGTAAACTTGTAAACGAGAACGTTTTAGTGATCTTCTATTTCCCTTTTAACTCCCAAATAACACACTGGGATGATAATTTCTTTCGTTACTTTCTTTCCTCTCATAATGAAAAAGAATTTCTTTTGCTTGATTTTCTTTTTCCAAACCTACAAAATGGTTGGGAATATCTTTAATTCTAAATACCCTCTTATCCTCAATTTTACTGCATGACTCTCAAAAGTCTACTTTACAAGTAGAAACTATTATTCCTCTATTTTACTTAGGGTTTAAAATTCACCTAACCTATTACACACACACACAAAGCTATTAATCATCATCCTTATTTTATTTATATATTTTTCTCTATTTAATCTCATCTATCCTCCATTGTATTTATTTATTTTTTAATTAATTTTACATTTTCAAAAATGTGACCTATGTATGTATGTATGGGTGCCTAGATACTTTTACATTCACTCTCTAACTAGATAAGTTAATGTATCACTTGAGAATTCCATCAATTGAGTACCATATTCTTATGTGTAGAAAAACGACCTTTCAAAAAAAAAAAAGGCTAGGGTTAATTGTAGAAAACACCAACAATCTATTACACTAGTTGCAGAATACACCCCAAAATATGTTAATAGGCATTTTGCAAACTAAAAAAAAAACAGAAATATTCCATCCACTAAACATATAGTTTTATCACTGTACATGGTTATTAGATTTGACCGTTAAACTTTGTTGACATAATTACCCCTCATCTTTAACTATCAGATTTTTGTATATAAAACTTTCACTACCTAGTTCATCTCTTATCTCCTGTTTCCGTTTCTGTTTTGTCGATGCCAGTTCATTTACTCATCTTATATTCTCCACGTCCAGTAGAGCAACATTTTAATATACTTGAAATATAGTCTAGGTAACTGCTTATTTTAATCTTAGTAGTGGTAGTTACATTTGTACTAGCAATATTGAAAAAAAAAAAGAAAAGAAAAGTGACCATGTACACTTCCTGTCATAAAATCTCTAATAATGATTAGTTGAATGTTTAAAAAAATGTGTTGTTGTCTTGTAACTATATTTTAAAGAGAAGCAGGTTATCCAACATAAATAACATCCAAATACCAAGAAATAAAGTAGATACAAACAACCAACCACGAATAAAAAAGGGAGAGGAGCTTTGATTAAAAAAATTGAAGATTAGCTAATGTACATGTATTTTTTTCCTTTAATCAGCCTTGTATCCATGATTCCATTCTTCAAATCACTATTTATCCACTTTCTAGTATGATTTTACAAGTGATTAGGTTTAGGTTTTTTCCACAATTAAAAGAAGAAGTTTGAAATATTTGGTTTCAATTTGTTGACGGCCAATAAATGTGAAAGAGATGAAGTGGATTCTACCCTAACTCTATCAATGATTAGTCGTATTTACTTCTTTCTCATATTTTAGCTTGAAAGATAAATACATGATTATACTTTCCTATCAACAATAGCCTTTTGTCTCTTCATACTTAGTAAAGGATACAGTTGTCGTTTTATTAGTGATGTCAACAAAGTTTCATATTTCGTCACATTTTAGTGAACTCAGGGTGCTAAATGCCTATTAATAGATTTTAGGGTGTATTCTGCAACTAGTGTGATAGCTTATTGGTGTTTTTGCAATTAAGCCAAAAAGCTATTGCTTTCTTTCTAACAAAACAAAAGAATTACTTCTACCAACCCAATAGAAATAAAAATAGGAAAATTCTATACTAAGGGACAAAGAAATAGAAACAAATTAAAGGATAGGGATAATTTCAGAAACCTCCCTTGAGATTTCTTGAAATATCACTTAGCTCCCTGACATTTACAAAATCTCGCTTGCCTCCCCTTAAGTGATGTTAGGAGCAGATGTCAGTGTCAAATGGCATGAATTGTCAAAATTACCTCTAGTTATCTAGAAATTATTTTGCTGTAAAAATTAGAGAAAAATTATACTATATAACAGAAAAGCCGGGGAAAGAGATAGCGCCATTCAACTATGGCTCCGATATAATGTTACTATAGTAAATTTTAGTAATGATTCATTTCTAAGTAAATAGCAACTTCAAATCACATTTATATAGTTTAAAAGTCAATTCAGTTTACAATAGCATTCTGGCTCTTTCATTAATGACAAATAAGACTCCAGATAGCTTGAAAAAAAAGGTTTTAGAATCTTACTCCTACTTTAACCAATTGATTTTATAATTAGAATGAAAACATTGCCAAAAATACAAGATTAATGATCACCAACATGGTGATAATTGGGTTTTGTAGAACTAAAATAGTTGGCTCCTGGATACACTTCCTTTTTATGTCACAAAATTGGCTTCATGTATTTGGCTATGCACCCTCTCACTCTCAAATTATTTAATTTGTAGACCATTTTGTTCTTGGTATATTGATTGTTTATAATGAGATAGCCTAAGGGTATTAAGAGTACAAAAATAATCTCTCTCCTCTAACTTGCATTTTCTAGTATTACTTTTAGGATAACTTTTTTATACACTGTCAGTGTATAAGTTTTCATACACTAGCAGGTTTGGATTATGCCACATAATACAAATTTAAATTTGAAATTTAAATCATGCACATGTGCCATGCATCCAAAGGTGCTAGTGTAAAAAAACACTACACTGACCGTGTATAAAAAGTTAATCCTTACTTTTAAGCATAAGGGCTGACATTGTAACAAAAAATCAATTCAAAGGGAGGTAAGTGAGATTTCTTAAACATTGGGGGAGCTTGATGATATTTCAAGAAACCTCAAGGGAGGTTTGTGAAATTATCCCTAAAGGATAACCCATACCTTTAATTTTAGAGATTTTCAAGTCAGTATCTTTAATATTGTATCGTGACTTGCAGTTTTTTTTTTGTACGTCACTTGTGAAAATAACGACCGCTCGAAAGCTGAGAAAACCGACACGGGCAGCTGTAAACTAACTTAGTGACTGGCAACTGCCCGTCGCCACGGCCCACTGTTTCTGTGACCAGTTGGTGAAAGAGCCTCCTCCTCCAACAGAAATCATAACTAAACGAAACCTATTAAAAAAAAAAAAAAAGTAACTGCCAAGATAAAATAAAAAAAAGAAGAGGAATCCCTAAATTTAAAGCCAAATAAGTAATTCTCTTCTATTATTGTTTGAGCTAGTGAAAATTATGCTGAGCTGAAGCCCGAAGGAAGTGAAAATCAATGGCGACGAACGTCCACGAGGGAGAGCATCCGGTGCAACGCAGAGACAGTGACGGCGGGGGCTCATCAGCCTCCTCTGCAACCCGGACAGTCCGGGCCAGACCCGACCCCTTCTTGGTGGTCTGTAGATGCTTCAGTTTCATTACAGCCGTTGCTGCGATACTTAGCATTGCTGTCAACATTCTCTCGGCCATCCGATCCTTCAAGAACGGATCAGATGTAATTTCAATCTCCCTAACTTTTGTTTTTGTTTTTGTTTTTCTTTTTCTGGGCCCGTGGCGGTTTTTTAGTAGTAGTACAGAGTATTGTGTTACGTACTGTTTATTGAATTTTATGGGCAATATACTTAAAATTGGTAAAATGAGGACTCTCTGGTTATTTTGGCGGGATTTTTTTTACTTGTAGGTATTTGATGGAATATTCAGGTGCTACGCTGTCGTAATTGGCATTTTTGCAGTGTTAGCTGAGATGGAATGGGGATTCATTTTCAAGTTTTGGAAGGTTCAATGTTTATTTTTATTTTCTTTTTTCCTGATTGACTATGGCGAAATTTCATTGTCCTAAAGTGTTCACTTTTTCTTGTACTAGAATCTGCAGTAATATGTATGTGCTTTTGTGATTTCAAAAGCTGTATCATTGTCACATTTTTGGGTAGTAAATACTTGATCGTAACTTATAACCGTGTTATTTGAAAAAAGGAAAAAAAGAAAATTATGGTAGTCCTTCTTGAAGGGCTTATTTATATCCTTGAGAGTTTGTAAAAACTTTTAATGAGGTATTGATTAGGACGCTTCTCCGCTCACAGTCAATTGGTTTGGGATAAAACTGTCCTCAGGGTTTAATGGTTTAAAATGATATCAGAAATGCCTTGGAGTTTGATCCATCTACACCAGCATAAGGTCTGTCTAAATGCTTTAACTTTGGCCTTACTGATTCTGAATTTATCATCTATTGCTACTCATACTGCCTGTCAAGAATTATTGCCTTGTTGATGCTGCATATACCGAATTCTTAAGGCCATTAAAAAGGATATGAATGATTTGTTCACAGCCTCTCCATGTACTATTGTAAGCCACGTTTAAACATACAAGTAAGAAAATGGAACTAGTTTGCACCACATTTTGTGAAAGCAATAAATTGATGACATGTTTTGATGGTATTACCATGTTTAAAATTTTCGATATTTGTTTTTAAATAAGTTCGATTTGTATAACAGTCTTCACCAACTTAACTCAGGTCTTAGAGTATCTGGCTGGCAGGGGTATGCTGCAGATCTTGTAAGTCTGTCTTTGTTGCCTTTGCCTGAGGGTTGATTCACGTGAAATAAACGATATATTGCTTTCAAAATATGATCTTATTATACTAAAATTCTCTTATTCTGTTTGATTTTACATGGATGAAATGTTGCTTTCATCAGTTATGTGAAAATTGTTAATTGACAAGTGACCATTCACTGAAAAAGGTTTAAGGGACCTAGCCAAGTACATAGCTACTTAAGATTTCTTATTGTTTCACAAACTTCATTAAGGTTCTAAATTGCAGAAATGTTGGGATTAGGCTTCCTGTCTCAAATTCCTGCGATTTTCAGTTAATATTGGTAAAACCATATCTTGTTTGTTTAATGTTTGACTTCCACATTCTTGTTAGTGGTTAATTTGGAACCAATTCAAAGTCTCTAATTTGAAATTTAAGAGAATAATTAATAGGTGTAGTATATGTAACAGCTTGTCAATCTTTTGATAAAGATCTTTTGTTGCCACCTAAAATTTGTAAAGCATTTGACATTTTAACCTCTAGTTTCAATGTTAAAATGATATTAAATCTGCAAAATACGGTTTTCTCAACTATTTCCCATCCCAGTCTTGTAGTATTCTTGTGTTGCAACTATCATAGTAAGGTTTTTCTCTTTGGTCAATAACCATCTATGAAATATGAGAAACTTGGTTGCATGATATCCTACCTCTATATATTGTTATGACTTTAAGGGAAGTGTAGAACCATTTTTGGAACACTTGTACAAGTGTTGATGTTGAGTGTCTGACACAAGCACTTAACAAGACCAGTTCAAGTGTTCTCCAAAGCCATTTGCTCGTACCATAAAATGCTAATTTCTACCTAATTTCTGGATCATTCAAGAATCTTTCTCAGCCTGTCTCTTTGCCACACCTAGCCTAACTGGCTAAGGATGAGTTTGTACCATTTGGTATCAGTAAGAGAACCATGGGCTGAATCTCTTTGCAATAATTTCGGCAGCTAGAGAAGCTGTGTATGTTATAATCAACTCGTTTTTGTTGAAAATGTTTCTTCTACTAATATCTTCTGGTTTGTTTCAGTGTTGCGGTGATGACAAGAGCTTTCCCAGAGTATTCTGGTGAAAGACGAGAGCTTGTGCTTCTTCAGAACATAGCGTGTTATCTGCTTCTATCCTGTGGGCTGATTTATATTGTATCAGTAAGTAATATAAGCATAATATCTGCTAAGGAGAAGGATAAACCTGTCATTACTATTTGAACTCTCTAGTCTAAGAGAATGTAATTCACCTAATTTCCAGGATTTTACTTCTCCAAGAGAGGGAATCAGTCCTTATTGACTATCTGCAATTGGAATATTCTTTGATTTCTAATCTAAGATATAATTGTGATACTTCATCTTGTCAACTTTCAGGGCATACTATGCATTGGTGCTCTAAAACGTTCTCTTCAGAAGAAAGAAGTTTCTAGGGATCAAGCTGTTAAGGATTTAGAGGTAAAATGCATCACATTGAATAATTTGTATACCATGAGGTGCGTGGGTGGCCATTTTTGACACAATACAAATGAGCCGCTCAACAAAAAATGCAGTAAATAAGTTAGTTTGAAACTTGGTGAATTTGCAAATAAACCACACTGCATGCACGTCGCAGAAGACATGCTATTTTTCCCATTTAAAATGATTAATTTTGCAAGCCGACAACGTATCAAAAAGAATTGGGATGCCATTAAGGCCACTTTTACTTTCATTGTATATTTTAAGATATTTGCTGTGAAAGACATTTAGCGGACTTGTTAGGTTTGGGAAAATATTTGCAATTTGTTGAATATTGTTTTCAGAATTTGAGAAATTTAGATAGTGTCAACTCAAATCCTTGACGTAGCCTTTTCATGTTTTTTTTTCTCTTTTTTGAACGCTTACTGTAGGAGTTGGAACGTCGTAGAGAGGAACTTGAAGCATTGCTTGTTGAAGATAGGGCTTGAGAAGACTGAGCGGGGAGTCTGGCAGCTCAGGAGCATTCTGCTGCTCGGCCTAGAATGGAAGCTTCTGATGCTGGGAACCAGAAACCATAAATCATAAATTAATTTTTGGTTTTATTCTTTTGAGTTGGACCACACATTTTCTTAAGAGTAGACCGTAGCGATGCTTGAAGCAGCCTATTTGTACAGTTTGAGTCTTAACGTTTGCATTTCACATGAACCCGAGACGGCTTGCTAATCCACCCCTTCTAGAGTTCTAGTCAGTGTCGTGCTGGGGATCTGTATGTATACAAATGGAAACTTTCCTCTGGAGTGATTCCGTACTGGAGTATTACTAAGAATTTTTGTTGATTGTTCACTAGTCACTTTGCCCAAGATTTTGCTCATGTTTCAGGGTTTGTGAATTTTTGCTCAAATTTTTTTTAAATTACCTTTAGATAAGAAAACAGCTGTCAGAATGTTTTAAGTTTTAACAAGGGATAAATTGTAAACATCAACTTATCGGAAAAGAAAAAGAATTATTCTTTTTAAGGTAATGACTCCAATATTCAGATCACCCCCAATCGAAGTTAGGAAACAATCATGGAATTCTCTCTTTTCTACAGACTTTAATATATCACGAACGCTTATGCATAGATGCTAAATGGATATCATATAAAATGGTGGTTAACATAGGACAGCATAGATATAGGGTATGCAAGAAATGCATATGAAAAACCTAACAGGGAGAAAGTCTCGCCCACATGCAACTGATGGCTTTCCTCGTGAGCACGTACACTCCTTCCTGGTTTTGAAAGCTTGCCGAATTCCATTGTGACTCTTCCAAGTTTAACAGCAAGGCTTCTTGGCTAATAAACTAGCGTCTCTCTCTCTCTTAAATTTTTCATGGGATGTCCCCAAAGGGACAGCGTCTCTTCTTTCACAACATTTATCATCACTACCTTAGGCAAGTAAAAATTTCATCAGATCCATTAACATAGGCAAGTAAATAACATTTATAATTTACTTGGGACAACTGGAAGATGATGTTCCATTTCTTTCTTTTCTCTACTATTTAGTTGAAATTGTAGATAATTGTATGCAGGATTGACTAACTTGAGCTATTATGTGCAGAAAAAGTTAATGCGCCATAAATTCTCTTGCATTGACCGCTTGAAGAAAAGGATAGGAGATTAGCCATCTTGCCCAAGGAAACTAATAAGGCAAGCTCAACTCTAACAATGTTTAAATCCATAAATAAGTGTTGCTACAGAAGTATGTGTCCGCTACTATAAAGTGACATTACAACAATATATCATGTCCATGCGCTCCATCAGCATAGAAACCAAAATGAACTTCTATAATTCTTCAGGACAAAAATGAAATCATTCCTTGTCCCTTTCTGATGAACCTGGTTTTTGTGAAAATTTCAGCCACTTTTGCTTGTTCCTATCAACTTTAGCTAAATTTTGAGAAAACTTTGAAAGGCCTTCTCTCAAAGCAGCAAGGTTCACCCCATTGCGCACCAACACGCTTGTCACGCCCATTTTTGAGACCTGAAATATAAAAATGTTGAAATTACTGGATTTGCAGGATAAGAAAACTCAGTTTCTCACTATTGCTCAAAACTAAGGCATGCGCTTGCTCAGCAAGGAACCACAGGTACAACGTTCACAGACAATACATGTTTGATAATCAAATCAAACTACCAGGACCAGGACGAAGACAGTACCGCTTCTATATTCCGATTTTCATCATCAAAAAAGAGCATTGCATTATAGGGCACACCAGTCCTCTGGTTTATTCTCTGAAAATGATCTGTTTTATGAGTCCAACTGGAAAATATTTCCTGCAATATGTCAAGTATTCAGTGTGCAGCCAAAAACAAGCAATATAGTGACAAGTCACCGTATACATGGTATCCTATCTAAAATTTTGCAACACATCTAACAACTTTTTTGCAACTGAAATAGTTTGTACTCAATTTTAGTTACTGCTCAGGTCACAACTTAGCAAAGGGTTGGAGTCGATTGATGAAAGCAAAGACAACAGCTCTTGGATGTCACTTCTACACCCCCTCTTCAAAAAAAAAAAAAAAAGGTGTAAAAACACCATATCCATGTGTATTAAAATTTTGCTTCCATGGGCTCTCGAAGGCCTTAAATCAAGAAAATAAAATATCACTTTTTTTTCCTCATTTTGGTTAACTCCATATATTAGTAAGCAAAATTTGGCTGTTAAATGAATCCCCACCACGGAATAGGCATCAAGTTGACAGACCATGAAACCAGACTTCTGAATACCATCTTCCACACACAAATATGGTGCATGAAAGAAGTTTATAGTTGATGAAAGATTTTCACAAAAATCAAATTTACTAACCTATTGGGGCTAAATAAGATCACAGTTTGCATACTGCAATCACAGGAAAATATGACAATGTAAAAATTCTGTAGGTTCATAGGGATTGCTCACCAAAATAACAGAAAGAGCATTCATAGATGTAAGAATATACAATCAGATGCTTGCTTGCCCAACATTAATTTGACCAAACAAGTTCCAATTATTTACACCAGAATCCTAATTAGGGGCTGCAACATCACTGCCTATACTTTGTAACCAATTCAAGAAGTTTGAAAATGTTGCCAATTAACTCGTGTCATACATTCCTGTTTCTCTGTGCTATTTCACTATCAAGATAAGATTTCATTGTGTACTCTTATACTTGTGAAGAGTATCAAATTGATGACCTCAAGTCAGCAGTAGCAATGAAATAAAATAAAATAATACATAAATTACTTCCATCCTGGGTCACCTTAGCAACAAACATTGACTTTATCCCCATTTTGTCAAGAAATGTATTTGCTATATCCGCTGTTGGCGATCTCGAGGCAACAGCAACATCAATGCCCTTGTCCTTAAGTGCATGTAACATACCTCTGGCATGAGGGTAGAGCGATGGCATTTCACGTTTGGAGCGACACTCACTGGAAAATAAACAAACAAGAGTTTCCAATGATTGATTAAGAGAAAAACATCAGCAGAAATTGTGCACTTTTCTCCATTATTGTGATATGAGACATAGCGTAACTATATTTGCAAAGAAAAATTCCCCGAGAGATCACATAATTTAGTGGAGGTGCAGACAGATACAAACTTATTGTCCAAAACCATTTTGGATCACCTTTATGAAATCACCAGTACTGAGTGTCATCGCTAATGAATCATAACATAGAGAAAAAGGCGTGATAAGTTGTCTAGTGACCACATTTTATCGTAAACACTGATTAGCCCGTAAAAATAAGCCAAATTTCACTAAACATGACAAACATACTTTAGTGGGTAATCTGCAGTTATTTATGGGCTCTTAGGTTATCTAAGTACACTAGATTGACAGAAAGTACAAAACGGGAGCTCTGTAAAGACCATAACATCTGATACCGTTAACTAAAGCCAAGAAAGGATGAACTACATTTTCATTCGTTGACCCAGTCATCTATTGAATATCTAGCAAAACTCAAAATTTAAAAATCCATCTACAAGCTTAGATGGGATTCACCAGAGAAACGGAAACGGGAAAGAGTGAAGGTTTAGACCAAGAATCCCAAACAACAAACGACTGACAGAATTCTCAAGAAAAATAAGAAACAAGAAAAAACAGAGGAAACAGTAAAAAATGGTTACCAGTAGAAAGGCCAGAGGGTGTAATCAAGATCGAAGACGATAAGGCGAGGAAGCACTTGAAATAGTCCCATTATCTCCATTGCTTCATTCTTCACCTTCTCGTCTCCCATCTCTTGATATTTTTCTCCCTCGGCCTTCTCTCCCTCTCCGTTTCTTTCCGCACAAATATTTTCTTTTTAATCGTATTATAGTTTTTGGGAAAGGCAGAATCAGCCCAATAAGCTACCAGTTTAACACTTATAGCCCATAGATGGAACTCGTGCAATTATGCAATGCCTTTCAAAGAAGGGACCCAAACATAGGCCCAAATATGGCTGCAAACCAGCGGTGAATTCGAGTCGAATCGAATTCGAGTATTCATTTACTCGAGTTCGAACTCGAAATCAGGGACTTTCGAGTTCAAATAAGCTTATAAAACCAAACTCGAGCTTGAACTCGAATGACCAATAATAAAGCTCGAGTACTCGAGCTTAGGAACTCGAAAATTGCATTCTGAATTTGCACAATGAAATGACTTATTAACCCTTATATAAAATTATCACCATATTGATAAAGATTGTTATATTTTAAACTAACAAGCCTAAAATGGTAAATTAATAAATATAATACATTAATTTTTAAATTAAATTTTATCGAGTCAAGTAGCTCGACAAGTACTCGAGTAATATATTTTCAGGTTTGAGATCGACTCGATTTTCTTGTCAAATAACTCGAGCTCGACTTCAACCGAGCTTGAGTTGAACTCGAAATCAAGCTACTCGATTCTTCAAGTCAAGTAGTTCGAAAAAATTTTAGCCCTATTGCAAACGAATCAAGCGCTCGCGAGTCGAGTTTAGGTTCAAGTCGAGGTCGAGCAACTTGTTTTTATATTTGAGTTTAATTCGAGCAATCTTCTCTCAAATTTGATATCTCAAATCGGTTCGAAAAGGCTTGAATATATATATTATTATTTTTTATTTTAATAGTAAAATTACATATATATCCCTAATATTTTTATTATTTATTAAGAAAAATAATTATTTTATTTATTTTTTAAAAATAAAATAATTATTTTTTATGTTTTCAAGCTCAAGTGGACTTGAATTCGAGATCAATTAGGCTCGAATTCAAACTCGAACTCGAACTCGAGTTTCACTTTGAGAGCTCGTCGAGTTCGGTGAAAAATGAGTTGAACTTAACTCTATAAGGTCAAATCTCAATTCGGTTCGTCTCGTTTGCAGCCCTAATGAGGGGAGAAAAAAAATGTTTCTCTCATTTTTCTCCGCAGGTATCTAGGAAAAGAAGCAGATTGTTGTAGGATTTACATCCATAGATAATTTTTCTAGTTGGGTAGTCGTTCATTGGAAACTACTTTTGATTTTGGCTCATCAACTTGAATGCCATTCCCAAACTCCTTGATTGAGTGTTCTAAAACCCTAATCAGTGGGTTCACATCATGACACAATGTAACCTCTGACAATGACGTTGTTTATGGATTTCACTTACTAATGTTCTTTCAAGACAAAAGGATGGAGTTAAAGCGAAAGCATAAAAACACAAAAAGGATATCGAAAGAATACTTTTGTAGCCCTACCTATTAAATAGTAGGTAAGGTTGCAAGCTAATAACGTGTTGAAAGCCTAGCTAAGACTATAAAAGCATTTTACCACAATATAAGAGCTATCCATTCAAAGAGGAAGTGAGGGGACTTGGGGTGGCATCAAAAGATCAAAGACATGTACTTAACCCATCACATGGGATGCAAGAGAAGAAACTACTAATGCCCTGCAAATCATTACAGCTAGATTAAATCCCCTAAAGCATCATGTTTCTACTCTCTCTCGTTCAATTTTATATTAACAAGTGTTATCCAATTACTCTTGGGCACCCTTATACAACTTTCATCTAATTGTCTGGGTTTTAGAAAGAAACTTTTCAAATTCGATACCTAAATGATCATTTTTTTTTTCTCTTATCATTGGAACACATTCACAAATTAGTAGGGCTAAAATAGAGTTGGCTAAAATAGAGTTTTAAAAAAAAAATTTTACACCTAAAGTTAGAATATTCTTTGTCCAGTGCCCCAATGTACATAGACCTAATTTAATTTGAATCAACTCTGGATTACATAGTGGTTTGAACTTTGAATTATTAATAATTTTTTAATCATTTCATGCTATGACAGCACAATACTAGTGCCCGAGAGTTGCGCACCAAATGCACAAAAGATTTATCAAATGTAGAAATTTCGATTAAGAATAGAAATGCCTGCATCCTTGAGTCCGGTCTGTCATGGTAATTAAAAGCCGAAGTGTCTTAATGTGTTTTATTTTGTCTTTAATCAAACGTTTCTCAATAGTTAATCCTATTTGCTGAAAGTTATCTACAACTTCTTGCATGGCCCTGGACCCAGAAAACTGTCATGTTTGTCATATAGCAACTCATAAAACAAATATTTTTTTTCTTCCAGTTTACTCATATAACAAGTTATGCTTGAAGAGATTATTTTTTTGGGGGTACCTTCACCATCCATGGCTTATTAGTTAATTATTGGAGGTTTTGAATTATTTTATTCTATTTACACTCATCTACATAAGCATTAAGCAAGCACGATTTGTTTGTAGTTATTTTGTTCAACGTTTACCATAATAACTTCATGTATCTACGTTTATGCACAAGTAAGCCTATTTGTAGATCTTTTTGATCTCCTTTGAACTTCTTCTTCTCGGGGAAACCTTAAATTTTTTTTATAAGTAGGAAGGGTTCGTTTGATTAATTGATTGGAAGAGATGAAATGACTCATCCTTGGATAATTAATCTTGGGATTAATCATCATGGGATTACTTACCCTTGTTATCCAGTGTTTGGTGTATTAATATGATTGTAGGTTTGTCTTTCTTGATAAGAGTAAAAGAATCTGATAAATTATTATTTCCTCTTACAATTATCTCTAGATAAATAATACCAAAACCCCCATGGGGTGACTTTATCCCCTCTAGAGAGGATTAATTCAGTTAACATGGATATCTAATCTAATTATAAAAAAGCAACTAAATATTGGATGAGACAGGATAAGTCATCAAATCCTGTCTCATCTTATAAACCAAATAAATCCGAAAGGTTTTCTACATAATTGTCTGTGGATATAGATTTTTACTGACACTTTCTACTTCTTGAAGCCTTTTTGAGATCAAATTAAAAAATCTTGTGTTCAAGTTGTCTAAATTAAGTCATCATGAATGCGAATTAGAGGCTTCGAGTCCTAGTACATGTGATCAACCTTCTTTTCCTATTATTTAGGTTTATTTTTGATATTATTGAGTTGTAATTTCTAGTATTTGTGGGTTAATTTGTTAATTATGTTACTCACACCATTGTGGTCTGTAGTGACCTTATATAATTAAAAAAGGAAAAAGAAAAAGACTCTGAAATTGTTTTCTATAACTTGCATATTTGACCATAAAAAGGGCGGTGCAACTTGATAGCAATCAAAGCAAACGTCAATCTCAGCTACCCTAATGATTAATCAAAGTTTTTAGTAATTAATCACCAACTCATCCATTGGTTTGATACACCTTTACTAACTCCCACACACAACTCAAACAAGAAGTTGCTAACCAGCCATTTAGGTAAGAAATTTTTATTCCGTGAATGCTTCCATACATGTGGTACACCTTTTAGACTTGTGTCCTCATCCTTGATCACTTCGGATACTTGTCTAAGTTTCGTGTTTAACTTAAAACAACATTGTTTTACTTAATAAAATTAAAGTTAGATATGTCAACAGTTTCATGAAGTAAATAAGGCCAATAGTTTTACTAAGACGATACGGTCTGAGTTGGATATGAAACTTAGACTGGAGCTTCTGAATTGATCCTTGATGAGATATAGGAACCCAAAAAAAAAAAAAAAAAATGAAGAAGAAGAAGAAGAAGAAGAAGCGTACAATTGTGCCAATTCTCATTATTGCCATTCTAAACTTATTAGTCATGCACTCATGCAACCGTAGAGGACGCGTGCAAACTTCCATCCATTGAGGCGGCCGTAAAAGTTGTGATGTCCTGATCTTGTTGGAAAATACACATATCTTTCTCCTCCAAACTCAGCCATACTTCGATGCCATCACCATCCTTGGTGTCCATCATCACAGGAATATTCGGTGCAGGCGTGCTAACAAGGCTTGTCCAAATCGGTTTTCCCCACCCAAAATCAACTTCATAGAATGGAAACCGGCACCAGCTACTAAACATAATAACATTCAGATCTCCACCACTGTTGTATATTAATTCAGTCACATGTTTAAAGGAATCGATGATCACCATGTTTCCTTCCTCCCCGGAGTTGAGAATTCTCGCGCAATCTGCTGCGGTTTTCCTGACTGCATCCCCGACCAGATCCACAGTGTCTTGAAGCCCCGGGTTCTTGGTTTGATCCGCGGTGCAAGTGGCCGCCGCGAAAGTGCAGAAGTTCCCGCAAGAATGTTTTGGAATGGGTGGAGAAGTTTTGTTCCGCAAATCTACTGTTTGCGTAATGAGTGAAGCTCTTGAACGTCCATATTTTGCTCGATCAATTCCAAGAAGAGCCCTTATAATGAGGCCGGTAACCAATTGCACTCTTGTATATTGATGCTTGGACGTGCCATTTTTGCAGTTGATCAAGACTCTGGACCGAATTTTACTTATCGTCCTTCCATCAAACACAAACCTCCTCGTGACAACCTTAGGGGCATCCTGGCCATTGGTGTGTGGGCTTCGTGGCTCAAGCTTAGGCAAGTTTCTTCCAGGGAAGTAATGGGGGGAATTGAAAACCGGGCAGATATTTTCCCTGCCTGTTTCTAGACTGCATGCAGCAGCCCAGGCACAGAGAAATGTGCTCAGGGTGGCTGCATCTGCAATCCTGTGGGAGATGCACACGCCAATGGCTATAGCACCACATTCAAACGTGCTAATTTGAATTGACAACAGTGGATCCGTGACTTCGTCTGCGGCACCAAACGGGCACGGAAGCAGATCGTTGAGCTGCTCAGGTTCCATATCCGGGCCAAGAAGTTGATGCAGGTGGCAATTCAGGACTTGTGCTTCTGCATAATGAACACCTTGATCTCTACAATCGATGATGCGACTTTCCTTGACGTACCTTCCTGCTAGAGGGTAGAACTGGGGTAATACCTGAGCTAACGAGTTCTCCAGCAACTGTTTCATCCTAGTCTTGTCATCAGCTTTGCTGCTCTTGTTGGCATAGTAGAGGATCAGTGGAACGTTCATTGTTGGAGACATTTCATCGGTGAAAGCTATACGGAAGTTTCTAAGGTGATGGGGAGTTGGAGTTGATGGTTGGATGAGCTTCCTAGATAGAACCTTAACTTCCATCATCAACATCGATTGGTCACTCCTATTGCAAGGAAGTTGCTAGTGTGTGTGTATATATATACACTCTTATAGGAAGCTATCGAGGATGAAAGGGAATTTTTTGTTTTTTGTTTTTTGTTTTTGTTTTTGGAGGGGCTTGACGTGGTTGAACATGCATGAAGCCAAACTCAATAGGATTAAATGAAAACTTGAATTGGAAAATTGTGTCTACTAAGAAGAAGCTTAACTGCTATACGCTGCATCAGAGGATGTGCGAATTCAGGAGAGGGAAGTCGAACTAGATTATTAAAACCAAATCACACACTAACCTAACTAGAAGTGGTAATTAAGCAAGATCTGTGTGCTTTCTAGGATCCCGATCAACAAGGGCTGATTAATTGGCTAAAGAAAACTTGATAAGCAAGAATAGCAGAATCATTTGTCCTCAGTCATATGGAGCCTTATTTAATAAAATAGTTCTATGACATTTGGTTGATCCTAGATTCGTATTATATCTGCTGCTCAAATTGTCTATCATAACCATACCGTGGCCAAAAACTTGCTCAAAACTTTCTGAGTTTGTATCTTTTTAGCTCTTCAAGTACTAATGTTATATTAACTTTTAAACCTGTGAAGATATTGTTTATGGTACTCTATCTGATGCATGTAGTTGAAATCATATATATTTCTTTCGTGGCATTCACAAAACAAACAAATCGAGGGAAAAACCTCCCATCACAATCTATATACATTTCACAGTTTTCACTCTTCACTTGTTCTTTTTTTCCCTTTTTGCACTTAATCAAGAGCAATTCCAACTCTGAAATCCTAACCTACAGCGAACTTTCCATCATAAACATCTCCTTGCTATCTCTCTCACTCACTCTCTCTCTCTCAAGAAAGCAATGTCCCCTAGCCCACTTCAGAAACTCTATCCAGATTTCATATTCAAGTTCCGTATCCAATTTAAAACAACGTCGTTTTAGTAAGTAGGCAGTTTTATTAAATAAAACACGCCACAGTTTATCAAAATAAAACTTCTTTTTAAATTGGACACGGAATTTGAACAGTAAATCTGAACAGAGGATCCAAAAGTGCCCTGGCCTCTGTACATTAATGCAGAGCTGCTTATTCTGCTTTACAACTTTGATCAGGCCGGCACCCTCCATGATAAAGTCTGAAAGCCATGTACTAAAAAATCTGCGTGCAAGCAAACGAGAGTATGAATCTAAAAATGATTGGCAGCACCCAAATTAAAACAAATTGCCGAAAGTCTGCGTTAGAGGCTTAAAGCTTTACACTAGTATTGGATCCAAAAGTTGACTTGGATACCTTTCTTCCCAAAAACTGACGATTTTTTGTTTGAACTTTTAATAGTCAATGCTCCTCCGTCACTGTGTCGCCGGCATGTGCTTTTCGTGTCCACTTCATCACAAATAAAGAGCAGTGTTAATCGGCTAGACTTCCTTTTTCTTAAATTTTTTGCATGAGCAAAAGTCAGAAAGCCAAGTTGATAATCTTTTCACCAAGTTGATTCCCCAAAAAAAACAAAAACGGCAACATTTAATATTTGAATCATAAGAAGAAATATTTACAAAGCCTGGGCAACTGCCCTCATGCCGGCCTGGGCTGCTTGAAGGAGCCACAATGAAAAAGAATCCTTCCACCTAACATCATGACAAAGTTTGATAGCAAATTTTCACCAAGTTGATCCTACAGGGACGATGTGATGAATGTAGTGCTATATTTGTAATTTTCTGCTGCTGAGTTAACTAACTATCTTATCAGTTCTGAAAATGGTCTTCGTTTCAGTGTATTAGTTCAACCAGAGTGAATAGGAAAATTAGTAATGACATCCAGTTCTAGCGTTTTGTAAGTCGCTGAAGTCTATCATTTACAGTTTAATCATTTGTTTTACTATCAAAATACTTTTTGGGTTACAATGAGTCAAGTCAAGTAACTCAATCGAACCAAGTTCAACTTAAAACTAATTACGAGCTACTCAGTTCGTTTGTAATTCTAAATACTTTCGTACATCCACCATTTTACCGCACTATATCAATTGACAAACCATGATTAACTTTTATTTTTGTTCATTGATGTATATAGATAGATCGAAAAGCTAACATTATACCATATAGTATTTCGAGGATGCCTCGCGATTAGGTTGCTGCCATGATCTGCCAATTTACTTGTCTAAGTTTGGTGTATTAGTAAAATATGTTCAAGATAAATAGTACAGTATCTACCAACTTGGTTGAAATAGTGAAACAATACTTTATTCTTGTCGAGAAATTCATATGTACGTTGAAGATTAGTGTTTTTGTCTCAACCAAAATCATTTATGCCCTACTGATTCGTGATGACAAGGTCCTAGTGGTGAAAATTGTAATAACATATGCTGATATGATATCTAATCTATCTTAGTCTAAAATGTGTTTGCAAGACGATCTTAAATTATGAGATGGATTATTAACTATTTAATTTTCAATCACACCATACTAGAATGTCTAACAAAATCGTTGGTTGGATCAGAGCCGCTTATTTGGGGGCCGGGCCAATCTTTCGGGTATCTCGGGCTGAGCGTTTTCTTCAGTCTCTCTGTGGCTCCAATGCCTGGAGGAAACTTGGGCTAATGGCTGGTCCAATTAATAGAGGCCCACGAATGAAGGTCCATAAAGCACAGACATATCATTCTATTCTTAAGTTGTGCTCGAGCGCTTTAAGCGCTCAATTGAATGTTGTCATGCCAAGGTTGGGCTTTAGGATTTACTTGTAGTTTTGATTGGGCCCACTCGTTGGGGTCATTTTCATGAGAAGTATCTGTACATGTTGGATACTTGTTGATCATCATTTACTTTTGCAGGAGCATGAAATTGTTTTCTTCAATTTGTAAGCCCATATTTGAAATTACGTGACCATTTAACTATTTAAGTTTTCTCATATCATATGGCCTTTAAACATGAGAAATTAGAAAGTTTCATTGATTCAACCAATTTAGCACCGTTTGGCATCAACTTAAGTCAAAGGGGATCGTTGTTACTTTATTTCACCAAACCAAAAGGATACGAATGTAGTTAACCCTTTATCTTAAGAGTAATATGCTATACGTGACAGTCATTTGTTGATGTCAAATGATATGATTTAGATTAACCTTGAAAATATTGATAATGTATAAAAATTGAAATTCAGAATCAAATAACCATTAAGTGATACGTCCATATCCCCTAGTATATATAATGTCAGTGTATATGAAATCAGTCCATATTATTTATCTTGATTAGAATTTTTGGTTAGAAACTCGGATAGAAATATGCATGATATCAGACTGCAAAAGGCAAAATAAGTGGGGGAATTGATGAGCCAGCTGATGTTGTTCGACCAAATAGTAGTATTTGTCAACGCTAATATAAAGGAAATCTAAGTATTCATGCATGCGTCCATGATAACTCATGCTAGCTACTGCCTAAGTATGTTAATTTCATTATTTATTTATTTATTTATTTTGGGTGTGCATGCAAGTTGTTCTTGAATTTAGTGTGTGTGTCCGTCTCATGCACAGCAATTGCAGTGATCTAACTTTTTCAGGTATCCCATTCGGGGATGCAGCAAACGTTATGGTCTTGAAGCTACTCAAAACAGTACTCGCCTTGAAATGAGCTACAGTTCTTCGAGCTTGAGCATTTGAACCCAAGCCCGACAGCCCCATCACCCCCCCTCCCCAGTCCCCACCCACCCCAATCAAGTCGAGTTTTGGCAGTTAGCAATTTAGGAGACCAGAAAGACTTGACCACCAAAAGTTGGGATAATGTATTTAACTTCGATGCTGGGAGACAGGGCCTGAAAATTTCGGATCCATTTTTTTATTTGATTTGGCCCATTTCACGCAAACGTGGCGAAATGGGCCAAATTTAAATCTAAAAAAAATTTCACCAGTGAGACGTACCTGGTCCATGCATAATAGATACTATAACTTAGCGCAATAATGCAGAATTTCATGTACAACAAGAAAACACGATTGTTATACAAATATAGAACTGATTCTTCTTAAATACTGCAATTATATATATATATATATATATCTGGAAGAGACACAAAGTTTAACCATTTACTTCCAAATTAACCGATCATCAAACACCTTGCACTAGTTTTGTACGTGCGTACAATAATAATTCAGCACATTAACTCTATGCAAGGGGAACTGGGGAGAAGAGTGATGCCAGGATGCGATCCTTTGCCTCGGGGTTGGAGTTGAGACCATGCCCATCTCCGTATTGGTACATCACCAGGGCCACTCTTCCAAAGTTCTTTGCAGCTGTAACAAAAGTCTTTGAAAAAGGAGATTCTGCAGCACTATCCTTGTTCATCTTCTTCCACGTCTCCCTCAACAAAAACCATACATGTTCCCTCGACTCCTCTTCTGAACAACCAGCTTCCTTCATGTAACATTGCACCAATTTCGAGACATCACCTCTTTTCATCTCTCCCTAGTTCAACAACATGTAATTAGTCAACAAACCAAAACCAAAATCTTTGCATGGATAATAGGAGGTATATATAGGAAAGTAGGAATGTTTGCAGATATTAATGACTTCGAGGTTACAGATTATTCATCCCACGAGTTTTAGACACTTTTGTGAGTCTTTAAAATCTTAAGAGATTCAGAGTAATGATTGAGAGATTTTTATGTGTGTCCACAAATTTTTAAGGTCATAGTATATGCAATGCTGCTAGAATCCTTCATTATATACATGCAGGGAATCTCAAGACTCACAGGTGATGTTCCTAAATCATCTGCAAGTCGTAGAAGATGTGAAGACCAGCGAACAATATCGTGTGTGTCCAGGACATCCATGGCTTCCTTATTCATGGGATTGGTAATCACTGCATAAACGTGCATTAACATAACCGGAACTGATATTGTAACCCATGCATTTTCCATGTATTCCTCCACTGTTGGTGTGTATCCAGCGTAGTACCATTTTGCCTCTTGTAAGTATGCTTTACACAGATCTGCCCACTGACAAGGACAATTGAAGTGATAAACATGAGACGAATAAACGTAGCAGTTTTAAAGAGAAACCCAAAAACTTTTTTTCCTTAAAGAGCAAATTAAGGAATTCACGTAATTTTTTAGATAGGTACCACTTTTCTTAGATATTCCACTATGTGTACGCCTTGCTCTTTGAGAGCATCATACGCCATCTCGTTGATGGAGTTAAAAAATCCAAGAAAACCAACTCTCATGTAGTCTGGAAGTTGATCTATGGCTTTAACATCCCACCTGAACATGACAAAAAGTACGTGTTAGTTTGCATGATTTTGACATTAAAGTGAATAAATTGCCAATTAAGTACTTGGCTATTTTTTTTTTTTTTTTTAAACTTGGCTCGTTGGCTATTACTATTAATTTGCTTACCTGTCAACTGCATCAGTAAAAAGTTCCAGTTCATCTAAAGTTCCATAAACATCATATATGTCATCTATCATTGTAATCAAAACAAAGACCTTCGCCAGCATTCTTCTACAACTTCCGTACTGAGGCTCGAAGACCACTCCTATTGTCCAAAAGAAGTTCTCCACTATCCTGTCCCTGATGAATGTCAACTTTTCCGCGATTCGTATGTTCATCCACCAGCTTTACAGGAAAAAAAATTAAACTAGATGAGTTATATGAACTACTATTGAGCTCAAAATGCCTTCACAAAACTTTGCATGCACTAATTAAGAGTGTCACTTATAAATCAAACTCCAATTACCTGGACACGTGTTTTAGGTCCTCCTGATGTACTGCTTGAACAATGTTAAAGTCTAGTTTTGCAAGCTCAAGCAGAGTAGGGTTCATGTTGGGACTTCTCTCATATGCATCGATGAACCACCTAGCCTCTATCCTCGGCACCCTCCACCTTAGGGGAAGCTCTAGTGCATGGTACACTAAAATCCTGAGATTTTGATCAATATTTTGTTTGTCTAGATAATTCTTGAGGTGCTTAGTTGTGAATTCCCTTGCCAATTCCAGGGTGGCTTCACCTTCCAAAGACAGGAAAGATGCTTCATACAAACTTAGCATTCCCATTATGTCCTCAGAAAGGCTTTCATCAAATTCACCATCCTCAGTTATGAAATCATCGAATATATCTGCCACCATTTACCAAGATATATAAATACAATATAGAGGGAAAAAGAAAAAAAAAAAAAGAAATAGACACAACAAAAAAGCGACAAGAATGACTAACAAAAAACATGTACATCCAAGGACCTTGAGGGACGCTAAAACCACGTTGCCTGAAGATTCTAAATTCAAGAGCGGCTGCATACAAATCCTCTTTGTTTCTTTTATGATTGCCTTCATGATTAGCATTGTATGCGCTGCATAATAATCTGTTGATTTGACCCTCAAAGTGATAAGCTAGTCCTAGCCTTTCCAAGCTGTCAACAAGCTCCAAGCTATCCAGCAGCTTCATACCTTCGTCCTCAAGCATCATTTTCACTTGCTCCTTCAACTCATTAGCCCGACTGACGTAAATATCAGCCTGCATTTTACATATATTGTTTCAACAACCAAAATTCTGTTCACAAGTCAGGAGCAATAAATATGTATATATATGTAGATATAACGGAAAGATGATCGGTACCGCATATTCATTTTTTAATGACTGAATGTAATCGAATTCCCAGAGTGGAGCTTCGTAGTTTCCTGAGCGTCTATTAATTAGCTGACTTTGCTCACAGACGTTAGCCGCTGCCATAGTTGCACTTGTCACGGCTGCAGCACGAGAAGTGGTGAAGGTAGCCAGCCCGGCTGCTCCTGAAGGGAGACAGGACCTGAGATGGTTAAGTTTATTCACTTTCCAAAGAGGGGTGGGATTGGTAGGAACCAGCAAGTTGGTGATGGCCATTGAATTGAGTTTCTAAGCTAGTGATGTTCCCAGTCACACAATCACACTGGTTACATATAGCATATGGTATATGGTAGACGGACTGCCCATTTATAATTGTGACAACAAACTTACTGTTGAATGGATGTTCTGCTAAAATTGGTAAGCCAAACAAGTGTTTGTCGGTTTCAATTTTTTAAACCACCCCAGCTATTTCTTGGGAAGATTTGAAAGGCTAATCCAGTAAGAAAAGAAACCTCTAATTAAGTACTCAAAGCTTTTCTAACACACCATATTTTGGCCTTAAATTATCAGTCACTCTCTCTCTCTCTCAAGATTTTTGAACTCAAATAGCTGCTTAAATTCATATTTTTTTGCAGTCGGCATTTCTTTTACATGAACAATACGGCTAGAAAATGGTGCAAAATTGGAGCTTCCGAATAGATTAGGGAAAAAAAAAATCAACCTAATTTTGTGAGATATTTATTTTGAGCACAACCGAGGTATATATTCTTAGTTAAATTTGCAACTGCGCTGGTCTAATTTTAAAGTTTTGCATATTCTTGGCAGGGACAACAACCGAATAGTTATAAAGTTTCTAATTCAACTCTAAAACCTTCTCAATTCCTTCTATGGCAACGTAAGAATTAGAGACTCTCTTGAAGGTGGGAAAAAGTTAAAGAATTTCTTCTCAGTACCAAATGCCAATTATGAAATAAAGGGATAATTGACCAAGAATATCAAATGGAGGACAAAAAATTTTGCATTTGTCACATCCTTAATTGTTTATGCTAGCTGGGAATGGCTAGGAAGGTTCGATAATAAAGTCTAAATAGAAAAACAAATTAGTAACCAGTACCGCATTAAAATCATGTTTGCCATTTTTTCTGAAAATTGCTCAAGGAGGTTTTGAAAAAATAACCGCAAAGGAGCATAATTGCATAAGATAGAAGCTTAAAATAATAACCAATTTCGAATATAATTGTGTAAAGATAGGAGTTGGAAAACGTACGAAATCCATATAAATGATTGAAGCTATACTTATCAACCATGGTTGGTCTAGTCTAGTAGTAACGTGCATATCTGAGCAATATCGGGGGTCCATATGGCTCACATGATTCCCATGCATGTCGAAGGCAAATTGTTCAGAATAATGATGAAAACAAAAATCGTCCGCAATTTGGTGTTGATTTTTTTTTTATTACTCCATCCAGCGGCGCCACACATTTGATGTGCGGCGCCAGAAATAATTTTGATTTTTTTTTTGTTTTTACAGAAGAAACACTGAGGGCATGTGTGCAAAATACAATAATTTTTTTTACCGGCAGCACCTCTCATAGAGAAAAAAAAAATTGGACATTTGAGGTGATGCACATTCACACAATAAAAAAAATTGCAAAAAAAAAATTGGACATCTGAGCTCACAATAAAAAAAAAAATAAATAGGAGGAGAGAGGTGCTGCACATTGAATGTGTGGCACCTCTCACAATAAAAAAAAAATTGCAAAAAAAAATTGGAATGTGCGGCAGTTCTATTAGATTTTAAATTTTTTGTGCAATCATGTATTTATTTTTTTGTGCTTCTATTTTATCTAACATTTAGCTATAAATTGAGGTTTAGTCATCCATCTTACTTGATTTAGGGTGGTTAATGGTGCCCTGCAGTACCTTGCAGAGGATCTCGGGATTGTTGAGAACACCGTGTTGAAAGGCAAGTCTCATTTGTATTGTTTTTGTTCATCTAGTTTATTCTGCTTCTGTGTTCATCTTATTTCCAGCATATTCTTTTTATATAATTGATCATTAAGCACTTGTTTATTGGAATTGCTATCATATAGTTTTTCTCTTCTCGTTTATTGTGTGAAATGAGGTCTCATTCTGCTTCCCTCTTTTTTTTCTCTTCTTTTTTTTTTTTTTTTGGATAGGATGGGTGGTCAGCAGTCAGCACCCTACTTGTTGGTGCAACTGTTGATTCATTTACTGGGGGTGCTTTGGCTGATAAATTTGGCAGAACCAAAACATTTATCTTGGATGCCATTCCACTTGCAATTGGAGCATTTCTTTGGTTTGTTCTTTTAATTTTGATCATGATATTGTTTAGTTTAGTGTTGTTAATTGGATAAGTCTTAAGATCTTCATGATATTCAGTACAACAGCCCAAAATGTGCAGACAACGATAGTTGGGCGCTTGCTGGTTGGCATTGGTATTGGCATCTCATGTGCTATTGTGCCACTTTACATATCTGAGGTAATGTTTCATCTAATATATAAGTTTGTTTTTGGTCTTTTTTCCCTTACTGTTCATCTGACATGGTGTCTTTTATAGATTTCACCAACTGAAATTCGCGGGACGCTTGGATCTGTTAACCAGCTATTTATTTGTATTGGGATTCTAGCAGCATTGGTAGCTAGGTTGCAAAATAAAATAAAAAAAAGGAGGAACCCTAAACCCTAAACCCTATAAAATTGAATGTCCAATTTTTTTTTTTTTGCAATTTTTTTTTATTGTGTGAGGTGCCGCACATTCACCGCACATTGAATGTGTGGCACCTCATATGTCAAATTTTTTTTTTTTGCAATTTTTTTTTCTCTGTGAGAGGTGCCGCACATTCAATGTGTGGCACCGGTAAAAAAAAAATTATTGTATTTTGCACACATGCCCCTCAGTATTTCTTCTGCAAAAATGAAAAAAAAATCAAAATTATTTCTAGTGCCACACATTTGATGTGCGGCACTGCTAGATGGAGAAATAAAAAAAATTCAACACTAAATTGTCGACGATTTTGAGTTTCATCATTATTCTGAGCAATTTGCCGCATGTCGAATTCCTAAAAATGGTAATGAAAGAAACCCTCTATTATTTTGAAAAAAAAAATTCTATACGAAACGTGATAAAAGTTAAACAACAGGAATGAAAAAAATCCTATACAAAAAAGATATCTGGAATCAACTCGATTTTCAGGTTTGTACGTTGTGTTCTTTGGGCCTGATTCCTGAAAACACATGATTCAAGTGCATCCCCTTCATAATTCATATCCCACAGCATTCAATATAACCACATTTTTGTCCATCAATAAACTTGAACATGTTGATAACGCCAGATACGATTTTATTAACCGTACTAAGAGTTTGGGTCCACTTGATTGTCTTTGCCGGAAACCCCAAAAGATTGAGAGAGCATAACTAATATAAAATAGTAAAAACCAAAATAGGGGGCTCTGGGGATAAGCTAGCATGCAGCATTTGCAATCCACAAATCTAGTATGCACAGCAATCAACTACGACTGTAAAATCTGTAGCCCTTGTCCGCAATGAAGAAGGTTCTGATTATGCAGGCTCCCGGGTAAAACCTTCCATCGAGTATGGGCGATCATGTTGCTAGAAAACAAAGACCTTTTTTTTTGGTTTCTATAATCAAAACAGGCAAAACTTTTCATAACAAGAGACCCAAAATAGTAGGCGTTTACAGCTTATTGTTCAAACACAACCCCAACACCCACACCCACCCCCCCCCAAAAAAAACCCAAAAAAAAAAAAAAAAAAGGAGGTTAAACTCACCGACACAAATCAAGCCATATCAGTCACAATCAATTTGGACAGCAGCGAGACCCGTGAAATGGGTAAAATGCTACCCATTTCCTTGCCTGTCGCACATGCTGAGGCATCAAAATACGCATACGCAGCAGAGACATGGACACACCTGTGTATACACTAGTTTTCGGGATATGGTAGATTCAAAACCACATAGTAAGTCAAAAACATATTTTGTTATTGCTATTGAATGCCAGGTTAATTAGGATGAGATAAGCTGGTATCATGACATGAAACATATCATATGGCAGAAGAGAGATGGGATTCAGATTTTAGGACATTAGAGTTTTGTAGCTTGAGGGTATGTAGGACTTAGTGCATTGACACAGGGTTCTACGGCATTCCATGGGATAGGTGTTCAGAATTTGATCCTTTCTTTTTCTTTTTTTTTAAACAATAGCACTAGTAGTACTCTTAAAACTTTTCATAAACAGGACCCAACTAGATTTTGGAAGAATTTATGTGCGCGCGTGTGTGGTAATCAAACCCCACTTCTAGTTCAGAGTAGTGCAAATGTTCTGCACGCCCTAAATCAAACAAGCTGGATTCAGATTTCTCCCAATTTGCCACAAGGGAGTCTAAATTGCTCTCCTCTAGCCAGCTGATCCGAGCCACTTGTCTAGGTTTTGAGGCTCATGCTTGTCGATTTATAGGACAGGATACGTATAAACCAGTGCATTATAAATCCCACCAATTGATAATTGAGATACCTATGTATTTACACATATATACAGCTCGAAACTCTAGCTCATGTCCCAAAAAGCTAAAGCAAGAAGTTTGCAGAGAACTATAGTGACGATAAACCTCTTATGGTATGACCATTCAGAATTCAGGGACGAGACTACCGGGTAAACGAATAATACTCAGGCCACCAAAATACTCAGATTGCATTCCAACGATGTGAATCTTTTGATAGAAATCTTCCGAGTCTTCCACAATTACTTGTGAGAATATTCTTACTTTGTACATCGAGCTTTTCTTCTGATGCAGCAACTGGTTTGTTGTGATTAGCTTTGATGTTTGTGTTACTGGGAGATTCTACCTCCAGATCGTACAAGGCCATAGTTGTCGCTTCACAGGAAAGAGGATTTTCATTATCATTGGTATCAAACATCCCATTTTCCTCTGCAGAATCTTCAACAACACAGCACTCAAGTTCCTCTCTTGACATTAAAGAAGTATCATCCTTTCTGTCCCCAGCTTCAGAATCTAAAACATGTAGCACCCTCGGGACAACAGCTCCTTCGTCCTGCAGCTCCAATGGATTTAGGGATTTGACATCCAAAATCTCCACATCCTCATAACCAAGATGCATAGAAACTCGTGAGATACTGGCAACTGCTTGCTTGCCACCTACTTTATCCTCTGATGCTGTTTGCTCCCAATTTGCTTCCTCTTCCTGCTTCCAAAATAAGAATGCTAAGAGACTGTTAGTTGGCACTGCAGAGTATTTCTTAGTTGCCACAGGGTGTCAAGGTTATATGCATGAGATCGTAACCAGGTCATCAACCAGTCAACTTAAGCAAACTACTTGCTTGCCCTCTGGCTATAGCAGCAGCACATTAATGAACTTGTGATTGACTTGGTTCAATCTTAATTAATCAAGCCACATAATCAATTTCTCTCCATCTTACCACGCCCACCCCTGGGAGGGGAACTGAAAATCATGGAGCCCATCTGTGGCCCCTTGCCTACCCTCTGAATTACAAAAGGGGAAAAAATAACAAAAGAAAACGATAAAAAAGGGCACAATATCAACCGAGCCTCAGCATATGCTTTCAAATAATCCATTTCTCTCCGTCTTACCATGCAGGACAAATGAAAATGATGCAGCCCATCTGTGGCCCCTTGCCTAGCCTCTGAATTACAAAAGGGAAAAAACAACAAAAGAAAATGATAGAAAAGGACAAAATATCAACCGAGCCTCAGTGTACACTTTTAAAGCACTAACTTGCAGCCAACAAGATGTGTTTGGTTCACATAATAGAAAAATCAGTTATAGAAAACCAACTGCAAACTAGGCGCTTTTCAGTTATTAATCCAATTTTCAACTAAAACCTAACCCACACACATCGACCATTCTTCAGTCTAGTATGTATCAAGTCAAGCCAAAATCATTTACATCATTCTTTTCTTAAATCATGCACAACAGCCCAGCTGCACTGTCCTTTAACGAGTTCCTCAAGCATAAATTTGTGCAACCGCCTTACAGTTTTAAAGTTTCATTTTGCAGCATGCAGAGCTCGGCTTTTTTAAGTAGAAGAAATGCACGTTATCATAACTAAAATCATTTACCTCTATTGGTGACATGTTATTGCAGGCCTGATCAAGTGGTTCTGATTTCCCATGAAATTGATGAGTTTGTTTTGCAACAGACCGTGCAGTCTGTCCTTCACCGAAAATATCCCCAGGAATAAATTTTGGTTGACCTAAAGGTGGCAGATTTCCCATAGGAGTTGCTGCCTGTGATGTTTCAGGAATCTCTTCATCAGCAATTCTAGCAGGGTAACCAACCCTGCATGCTTCTTTCCCATCACACGTTTCCAGCAGAGATTCATCACCAACTTCTCCCTCAACCATATAACGTGAAGAATATTGAGGTTCATTGGCAGCTGCAGAATTTTTATAAGCATTGTCATTGGAAACATTGTCGATTAATTTTTTGATGTAATCACGTCTGCTAGAAGCTTCTGCAGCATGGAACCATTCCTTGTTGAGCTGAAAGGATGAATAGAAATAATAACTCTCCAGATGAAAGAAACAGAATGAGAATTCCTGAAGATAGATTAAACTGCTAAAACAGAAAATAAAGCAAAAGGCAGCAAGGGAATAAGGGATCTTGAAAACATTAATTGCTTCTTTAAATTGGCAAGGATGTAACCGAACCCAAAATCTGAAGTGTTGCATTTCACATATTGGTTGACTTCAAGTTCTCTACAGCCAAGAGGTCATGTACATGCAACAGCATTGGGCATGGTACTAAATTTAAAATGGCCAACAATCTCTAACTGTGCAGGTAACATTACTTAAACTTAATGGTTCAGATCTTAACATGTTCAGATTGTTTGATAACTAAAAATAGAACATCTGAATTAATTAAGTGGCACCAAGTCTTCTAGACAAAACTTGCTCCCAACAATAAGTAATAAGCTATTCACTTAATGTGATATGCATTCAAATGTATTAAATTTAATATTTAACAATTCAATCACTTAATGGATTCAGACTTCAGATTTAAGACTTCAGTTTTAGCAAACGCACCCTAAGACCACCGCTTGTCACATCACATTTTGAAAGAATCAGTTGAATCAGTTGAATCAGAAGACAGAATTAGAGGAAATTGATGATACATCCGCAGATATGTACAGGATGATACTTAGTACTTAAAAATAGCAGTAATCAGATTTTGTCAGGCCAATAAAACTGATTTTAACTGTTAGTGGCTCCATATCAAATAGACTTGCTGCTAGAAGAATAGTTTTCTGGTGCCTTGAATTATACTTATAATTTTTAAAAGTTACTCAATGTAATAGACAGATTCCTCAGGTACTGCACCAAAGACTTGAATGGATTAGAATTAGCTTGGTGTTATCCACCATTACTGATGAGGAAAGAGTTTTTGTAGAAAGAGAAAGTAATTTTTGAAGTAGAATGAGAACAGAAACAACTAAAGGTACTGATACAGTTTCTTCCCTTCCAATTGGAAACTACAAATTGATTTCTTATGTCATTAATGGCTAAGGAGGCCATTTGAGCAACTTCTGCAATGTCTACTGTTCAAAGAATAAATTTCAAGTATTACGACAACGAAAATGACAAGTTTCAAAAAATAAACCAAGAGTACCATTTCAATTTGATTTTAGACAAGAGAGGCATAAATTCAGAATCAAATATCTGAAAAAGGACAACTCACAAATTTAGAAGCTTCAGCGTAAGGACTGAAGTTAACAGGAGCTTGCTGCAGAAAGCGTTCCACATAATAAAGGAGGAAAAGACCACAATCAAAAGAGTTTTCCTGCTGTGGCACCTGAACCAAAACACCATGACAATTTTGTCTGGGACACATAATCTACAAAATATGTGGAAGGAACAAGGAAAAAGAAAAGGAAAAATAAATTCCAAAAGAGAATTCTCAAGACAATTCAGTCATGTCTACTCTAGCAAACAATGTTAAAACGTTGATGAAAAATCTACAAAAAATTGACCCAACTGAATTATGTACACTTTCTTTCTCCATTGCGCTCCAATTTTACAAATCCTATACTCCTTGCCTCACACATCAAAAGACTTACTTCTATTCAACACAAGTTTTAAGAATAAGTTCAGATCAAAAGATGCTTTTAAAAATATATATCTAGGTTAATAGAAACTAATGCAGCTCATACAAAATGGGGCAATTCCGTCAGGATATATGTGCTACCATCTAGTGCATCAAACTAATTAAATTGAAATCCAAGGAAATAGTTAAACGGTGTAAAATACAAAATTTCTAAAAGCAAGCAGTACATTATAGATTAAAGACTCCCTGTAAAAAAGTGAACACTATCTAAATGGAGTAAGAAAGCAAGAAAGACAGTCATCATGGAGGGCAGAGTAATAAATTTTCTTTAGCTATATTCTTTGAATTTTCAGCATTATAGCATAAAATAAGAAATGACTTGCAAACTTTGACTTTGTCTTTGATCTTTGCCACAGACTAGCACCTTCTGTGCACACGGAGCAGGCATAGGAAAGATCACAAACCATTGAGTCATCCCATTACATGATAAAGTTATTCCACAATCAGGAAATTGATCCATCTAATGCCTTACCTGAATTGAAGAGCTAAAGATGCACGAGCCGTCAAACTAGAAAGGAAAACTTTGAAAAAATCCAGTTGTTTTAAACAGTTATTTTGGCAACTGAAGGTAATAAAAATTGATGGGGGTGCGAGGAGATAATAAATATTGGTGGCCATGGAAGGACATAATAAATATTGGTGCGGGAGCAAGGAAATAAACAAGATCAACAGCGAACACATGCTTTAAGAAATAATCAAAGATAGGCACACACTTTTGTACATGCAGGCACAGACATATTCACTAATATGTTTAGTTATATGCACGTAGCATAAAAACAGTCTTTACTTGCAGTCTCTGCTACAAAATTCCAATTAAAGACAATACACAAGAAAGATACTTCGGAAGAAAAAATGCAGTTTCGTCTAAAAGATACTCTCAAGAAAGACTTTCAAATTTCTTATGTAATCAGTAGGAAGAAATATAAGAATCAGGCTGTACTCCCAATCATTCTGATTCTCATTCCTCTTTGTGGATTTAATAACATAATCTAAAGGACGGTATCTGAGAGAGAGAGAGAGAGAGAGAGAGAGAGAGAACCTCCAGACTGATAAATGGTAAGTCCAAGAAATTGGCTGAAATGTCTTCAGATAGCTCAATATGCCTCTCTCTCCACTCTTCCAACAAGTAACTGTAATTTCATTGAAGAGAAGGAAAAAAATTGCTATTCTTTAGTCTGAGACATATACATGCAACCACAAAAGCAATCCAAAAACACACAAATAGGGGCAGAACATAAACCCAAATAATTTACATAAAACACAACAGAACTTTAACCATACAAAGATTTCATTGATCTCTCAAATATTTGACATCTTTCCTTGTCAGAAGTTTTAAATATGAAAACTGTGGGCTAATTCCTTTTTCTCTTGTAATCTCAAAAAGACACCGATTGCCAATTCAGTGATCAAATTCCTAATAAAGCAACATACCAGATACTTATTGCATTGTCATTTAGTTATTACAATGACTTTTGCAATTTAAACAACACACACAGGTTGCTTGTACATGATCATGTTACACATCAAAATTTGATGATTACAGCAGGCTTTTGGTGGCCTGGTGAAAAAAGCAATAAGAAGAAAAATAGGCATTTGGTTACTAAATCACAATTTTAGCTGAAAACATTTTACATATGGAACTTCCTTCTTGTGAAAATGAGCAATTCAATGCTCAGATAGAGAAAAAGAGATGGCAATGGGAACAATGAAAAAGAACCCAACCATGAAGCCTAAATGGGAAACAGTGTCCACGATCTGCAAGACGAAGCAGTCTTTAGCTATAGATTTAGAGCATTGCATAAAAATGGGCATCTGGAACGTGCAATAGTACATTACACACTCAGAGGGACCCTCCATTTTTACATCAACAACAGCATGTAATTGCTCCCCAATAACTATAAGCAACTTACGTTTGGAAAAGATTCTTGAGGCCTCTATGGATTCCTCTGATAGAGTCCATGTGTAAAATACATGGAACTTTGGATGATTTGTCCACCACTTCACCTATAAAAGTTTTAGACGACTGACTTAAAGATAATTGCATTAACAGAAACCAAAAAGGGCGGAAAAGGAAATGTACCTTTATAATAAGCCACTTCCCCAGGGTGACAGACAACAATCAAACTCCAATGTAGACTGCTATGAAGGGAAGTTATGCATTTTAGAAACCATTAACACAAAAACCAATAAACTTGTATGTTTTGATAACTACTTTCTGACCTGAAGTTTACAGGAATGAATAAGTAATCTTTTTCAAATAGATTCACTTTTCTTGTCCACTTATGAACACGTTGAAAAGCTGCTCTTCCTTCACAAGGTGTAGATCGGTCTTTGTCTAGATCAGCCAGCTTCCTAAAGAAAAAACTGTTGAAAAAATGGAATCTATGCTTCTCTTCTGGTTTGATCTTCTGCTCAAGGTATCTGCCAATGAGTCATGTTTTATGGGTTCTGCTTCTCCAAAAACATCGAAACAGGAAGTAAAGTCCAATTGTATATCATATCTTACAATCACTGGATACAACCAGCTAGTAGGAATGATCAATGTCATCAGCGACAAAATTAAGAAACAAAAGTTCTAGGCACATGCTGGCAAATCTACGAGGTAATCGACATCTAACATTCCAACAAAGCTTAAAGGCAACACAGTCATGAAAAATGAAAGCCTGATACAAGTAAATCAGCTCAGGGAGAAAAAGGAAATAGCTCATACAAGTCATAGTTTTGCAGCAACATCCTAGCAGTCTGCCTGACGCTCACTTATAATACTAGGGTACATTCTCTACGCATTCCCCAGGAGACACTTTTGCAGTTAAAGGCCCTCAATTTAAGATGCTGCTGCACCATTGCATGACTATCAGTTTTTGTCAAATTGAGAGATTGATTGTTTCAGACTTTGTTTAAAAGAACTCTTTAAGGCCTTTCCTTGGTTTTCCTGGTACGCATCTTAGCCTCAAGACTGTTCGGCATACATAAATTTACTACCAAATCCCTTATATCAATCACATGACCAACAGAAACTTTTCCACAAGCTTAATTTCCCAAAGCAATTCAACTTTTGACTTAAATAAAAAAAAAAAAAAAACTGATTTACAGTAAAAGAAACTTTTTCCAAGGCTAATAGACTCAGAAATATGCTATGCAAACCAAAAATATCATGAATTTCCTGACGAGCAACAGCTTATAGAAATTAAAGTTAAGCAGTGAAAATATCCATAATACAGATCCAAAAGTTACTACCTGATTACTGGAAATTATTTTTTAAAGTTGAGATAGACAACTAGTTTTTATTGAAAAGGTTTAATCTTTAAATTCAATTCTCAATTATTCTACCAACTCTTTGATATATTTCCCAGTACACTCAAATGTTGTGTGACATTGTCAAGTAACAAGCCACATTATGCATGCATTCCTAGAGATCAATCTCAGTGCTAAAAATGAATCAAGCAAACCAAATACATATAGATAAGGGGAAATTGAACAACCAAATTGAAGTTTTCACTCAAACTTACTTGACATAAAAGTCGATAATAGTGTCATTGATGAAAGTAGATGGCTGCAATAGCTCAATATCTTTTTTGCTAATCAAAACAGCATCTGGATCCCCTCGTGGATAGATAATATCTTCAAAGACATCACTAGAGTTGCCCCCACAAAAATTCAATCAACACATAATAAGCAGAGTGAAATCTTTAATTTCAGTGCAAAAGAAAGTACAGCAAATTGATATATAGCTGACACACATATGAAAGATATTAACTGGTATCAGATACATCTTAATGGAAAACTTTTGCCAATATACTAGTGATGAAGGTCATGTAACAAATTGATGAGCACCTGAAATTAAATCAAAGACCAGGCAAGATCATTTTAAGTTTCATCCCAAATTTCCACAAGAATAAGGAGGTCACACCATGGATTACCACAAGGAAGCCAAGTAAGTTGAATGCATAGGGTTCTTGCACGTTCCAATGCAAAAATTCACTCAGCTGAGCAACTTAAGTTGCACAGGGACATAGACATCAAACACAACTTTGAGAAAAAGATGGTTTCTAATTGATTATCATCCACTTAATAAGTTTCCACTAGCACATACACAAATGCTAAACATATTTCAATATGTAGGAGTACTGTTCTAGAGCTGTTAATCGAGCTGAGTTGAGTCGAGTTTTGGATTCTCGAACTCAACTCGAGCCAAGCTTGAGCTCGCTCGTTTAAGTGAACAAGCCTTAAGATCTGGTTGAGATCAACTCGATAAAGAGGATATGTGGCTCCCAACTCCAGCTCAGCTCGTTAATCACAAATGAACCAAGCTCGCACAAGCTCAAGCTCAAGCTTGAAAGATCTATATTGTGTGAAATGACAAAATTAATAAACCTAACCCCTAATTCGATTTCTTATATAATGTGAAATGACAAATATAGTCTCACTAACAAGCCTAATTGAGTTGCTCGACTAAGATATGAGCCGAGCTTAGCTTGGCTCGTTTATTTCTCAAGCATTTTCCAAGCTCAAGCTCAATTTGTTTACTGAAATAAATAAGCCGAGCTCGAGCTTTCGAGTAGCTCTTTCGATTAACAGCACTATACTGTTCACATGAAGAAAAAAGAATTCATGAATGGTATGTCAAGCCATCCTTTTGATTGTGAGAAACAAAATAGAAAAATAGTTCTTATGTGGCTTTAGTTCTACTAGCATAATCTAAAGTACCAATCAGTTCAATATGGTTGCCACAAAATATCTGATCACTCATTTGCAAAGCTCTGAGTATGCACACTCTACTAAAATCTTTGATACTAAGCACTCAACAGGACAAGTTTAAGAGCGTGCTTCCAATGTTTACTAAACTAACCTAAGAGAACCTATTCGGACAAGCCAATAAAGGGAAGCGCTGTCTATTTCCCCAAGTTATGCTGACATCTTAAAGCAGTTCACAACTATTGAGACCAAATGGAGGACCAGGGAATTTTATTCCTCTAAACACCAGGATAGCATAGTGATGAACTATCAATTCAATCAGATGGAACAAACTAAAAGCATCACAACAATATGAGAATAGTTGAGAATACTAAAATTTAAACTAATAGAAGAACAGAAAGCAGGTAGAAGTTTTTGTTCATCAACAAGGGATGTAAGATATATTAACAATTTAAAGATGAAAACAGGCTCTTACTTAGGAAAACACTCCCTTGAAAAAGACGTCGACTTCTGCTCAAGACAAGAAAATTCACTCTGCATAGGATCAATACTTTTTTTTTTTGGGGAGGGGGGTGGTTAGGGGGAACACGTGTCAGATTTAAAATTAAAAATAATGAATCCTGTAAACATAGTAACAACATATTAGTGAATCCATGAACTCCAGAGCGATGAGAATAAAATGAATGACTACAACATACAACTGAACTACCACATTCCTTGAATATGACCTGAGGATCAACAGACATGAAATTAATGAAAAAAATAAGCCAGGCATTGAACACTGACTATGGTGGCACTAAAGAGAGAGACATAATGTTTTTGTAAGAAAGTTTCTTAAAGGACATCACGTTTCAACTAATTCGTAAGCACTTCTTGTCTCATATTCAATATAAAGGCCAAGACCACATGACAGAAGATGTGCTTTGAGAACCTCACAATCCTACATCAAACTCCTAGTGTAACTCTCAGGGATGGAAGAAGATGATGTAAAGCTGAATTCGATACTAAGATGTAACTGGCCAGCTATATGCTCAAAAATGCCAATGCAAGCCAATATAGTTTAGCCCTTTTGCCAAGGAACAGGGGTGCTTAACAGGTAAGGCGGAATTTGACCTTTTCTTAAAGCAAAGAAACCAAAAGTTCGCAGCAACCAATAATAATCTGGATATGACAGTAGGAATGAACTGGCAAACATAGCATACTTACTCTACAACAGTATACCAAGAACCCTTGTATATCGCATCCAGAGATTCAATTCTCTGTTGTTTCTCAGACCACTGAGGGTCGTTGACAGCAAATTTTAACTCCACAATGCCTGTTTAATTGCAGAAACGGAAAATACACATTATCATGAACAATTGAAATACCTTCCAAAAAATTTGCAGACACCAGATATTGATTACTGAATAGAACAGGAGGAGCAAAGAGAAATCAAAATGCTTGGACAAGCATATTGCTATGCAATACGTCAATCATTCTCCAAAGCACCAGCTATAAACTTTCAAAATGGACTTTCTCATTATTTCTGCCTAAAAGGAAAAACTTTAGCAGCAAAAAGCAAGCACTAGGATGAAGCAGGGTTCTCTAGAGCACCAAAAAGGGAAAAAGACACAGAACCAAAATTCTTGATGTTTAAAGACACAAATTGAGTAGCACAATCTTAACTTCAAATTACCAAATACTGTTAAAACCCACTCCACCTCAATACATACAATAAGCTCACTCATTAAGCGCATAATACAAAAAGAAACAGGTGCAGCAAGCAAGCATAGAGATGATTGACACATTCAGAGTGTTTGCAAAAGGCTCATAGTTTATCTTTTGAGAAAAAAGACTTACTTCCAAGTGAACAGAGAATATCTGACCCAGTGGATGCACTAACCTATGGAAAAATGAGTCAAAAAGCAGTGGTGAGGGGTGGAAACCTCCTCAGTCCCCCTTTTTATAGTTCTGATAAAGAAGGAAAAAAAGCCCTTTTACAACTAGATATACTATGCATAATTGAACCCATTTAACCTCGTATTTCACCAAACAAACAGACAAGGAGTAGATTAGCAGAAGTTTTTAAAGCGAAGCAAATATTACTTTGTATCAAACAATCATAAACTTGTAATCTGAAGGCCAATCATCTAAAAAGAATAAAGATTATCAATAGGCAAGCAATTCATAAAAAGGTAAGAACCTGAAAATCTGCTATCAATTGCAGCTGCCTTTTCATCCTCACACTTTAGATGGATGTCCAACATAGCAGTTTCAACCTAAATTTAAAAAGAAAAACAGATGATATCCACAGGATAGGACTTTCTGATTCTTAATTCCAGAGCTACAGAAAGAAAAGCTACATTTACTGGAAGGCCATTTACAACTCACTTCTCTACACCAAAGCGAACTGATTTTTACAAGATCATTAATCGACCAGTTAAAATGAAAAGATCTCTTTGCTCCAAAAAGAGTTGACCCTTCCAGCTTAATGGCTCTGCTAGAAAATGTCAACTCAGAAGTAGTAGAGTGCATATGCCCGAAAATAACGCAATCAGGTTTAACAATGACAGCTGCTTCCTGCAAATAAAGAAAAAAATTTGAAAAGTAGATAATATCAGGAAAAAAAAGGGATCACAGTAGTAAACAATATGAAAAAAGAGGCAACAACATAAATCAAGTGAATTCCAACATACTATAACTACAATTGCAACAGGCACCAAGGGTAGATGAATGTGATGTTAGAAAAGTAATTCCTGTCAGCCTTGATCACTAATTTGCAAAGTTATGAAGGATTCACATCAAATAAAAATTAGGTATTTTCAATGCTCTCTCAGAACTTTTACATAGTAAACCCCTTGTATGTTATTAATTGCATAAAACTCATACAATTAAACAATTTAGTTACCTTGGCAGAAAAGAAAAAAGAAAGAAACTTCTTCTTATCCCAGGAAAAAGCTCTTATAGAGACGAATTTTGCAATTAACTTGCTACATGATAGAGTTAAGTCAAAGATAAATTTCCATACTCAACTCAAGATACTATTCGGCCACCCCCCCGGGGGGGGCGTGGGAGGAAGGGAACACTAGAACACTAAGAAAGCTATTACGTATTCTGGAATTTGGCTTTGTAAGAGCTCGTATGAGATTGCAGCATAGGTAGTCAAACTAAGTCTAGCTCAACCTGAAATTTACATGTAACGAAATCAGGCTATACCATGCTTGACTCTACCTTAATACATAAAAGCCTCATCCCGTCTGTACTCAAGCTCAAAAATAATCAAGCCAAAACTAAAACATAATTTTCAGACTTGTTAAAATTCAAACTAGACTTGAATATAGTAGTCTTTGGGTAATTGAGGCTGCTTTATGAACCTAATATTAGGGGTTCCAATTGGACACATCAAGCATGAGGTTCAAGAGTCAATTCAAGCTCGATGCCTGATCATCTTAACTGGCCTCATTCAAATCCACTGCCTCGCGATCAAAATAATTGATTTAGCCAAAAAATAGTGTTGCAAGCTAGCCAATAAGAACCAATTCCACAAAGGAGAAAACCCCAACTGTTTCTCGATCCAAGGATTCTAAATATTGAATCTTTTTCAAATTTAGTTTCTTCTTATAAAACTAAATGAGGCAGAATTTTACTTTCTCTAGTTGGGTCAAAGCAAACTTACACTGTCAACTGCAGTGGAACCATGATCCAGTGGCTGCTCTTCAAATGAACCTGTATTAGGATAAACACATTAAAATCATGTAGCAGAAAAGCAAAATTAGTTTCTGAGTCAAGAAAAAGAGTTTGAAAGGCTAGTAATATCAAGGTGCCAAAGTTCAAGAAATGAAACCTTCATCTCCAGCATGATCTGAGGAAGAAATTGATGACCCACATTTATTTCCAAGATCATCATCTGAATCTAGACAGATAGGCTCATTACACAGAACCTCATCACTACCTTGCTCATCCTCTGAATCTACAAAAAGTGGTTTATTCTGCAGGAGTCATAAACTGAGCCGTTATGTACATCTAGTCAAAATATTGCTCTAGCACAAATAATGAAATGACTTAGATATATCAGCTAGAATTTGAGGAGGAGAAAATTTTTAAGTTTGTTATCATTGACTCTTACTCCAGGTTTTCTGTCTTTCCAGGTGCAGTATCTTTCACCAGAAAAGGCACATTTGGAATGAGCAAATAGTTTAGAATCTGAACAACCAGATACAGCTGCATCCACCTTACAAATTCTCTCTTCCATGAGATCAAAACAATTGTCAATATCCACCGGCTTAATTTCAAAATTGTCTTCAATCGTCTTAGTTCCTTGAGTAACTACAGCAAAATTGTAAGGAAATAATTTCAATATCATTGATACATAGAAGTTCAAAGTAAGATAAAAAAAGAAAAAATTCAGAGATTTTAGAGCTAAAAGCCTAAAACTAGTGGAAAGACAGAGACAAAATGACAAAGCAATTGAATAAAAAGTTGATGTTTGTAAAAGATAAAAAAAAATAAAAAACAGTCACATTCAGTATCTTACGTTTACAAAAATGAATAAATGAAGAAAGATAAATGCTGAGTTTTGTATAAAACCAACAATTATGTACCATGAGTCCTAAAATCTTCTCTACATCACCCAGATTCCTAGATTCTCAGTGACATATAGCTTCAAAATTTACCAAAAAGTAATGTTACATCACAGAATTGACGCCATTTCATTCCAATTCTAGTCTAAGTTAATCAAGCAGCCAATTAATAACTCTTGTCTAAGTTAACCATGGATCCAGTAAGCACTATCTTATGTACTAAGAGCAGCTTAAATCCACAGTAACCCTTTTCTAAATTCATAATGAACCCTTATGACACGTAAAACATGCTGGTGGATTCAGTACTTAAGGTGAAAGTGTGCGGATGCTTTTCTAAGATGATATTGGTCGGTCAATGTCACAACATGGAAATACAACAAAACACCTCATTCACATCTACACTAATAAGCAACAGTCTATAGTAGCATTCTAGTCTCTTTCATAGAAGGCTTCAATTCTTTGAAGTCCTCTTTATTGCATTTTCTAGATGGTCCATATCCACTCCATTTCATCATGATTGAATATCAAACAAAGCACGGTTAGTTGTGATAGAGTTGCATCAAAATTTGGTTAGATATAAGTAAATGGAAATGCTCCTATACGATTGTGGATTTGATCGGAACCACCAAATGAATACACTCCTGATTTGTAGAAAATGGGCATTAACATGAATTCCACAAAATTAGACCAGTAGTTTCTACATAATAACAGCATCCTTGATGGTCATTGCTTAAGCTAAGCAAATAAACTCATCCTGATGTCCTCAAAATTGCCAGTAATAATTCCCTCCCGGAATTTAAAAGAATTGGAAATGAATTTTAGAGAGAATTAAAAAAAAAAAAAGATTCTCCTTATTTCCACCCCAAAAACCCCCCGTGAGTTTGGGCTTTACTGAGCCCAGCCTTTTATAAGCTTTCCAGTAACTACCTCAGACACAAGCACATTGTATACCAAAAAATTACCACACAAGTTAACACCAAAAAGGAAAAAAAAAAAAAAGGAAAATCAGATGAAAATAAAAAACAATGTCTCCACATATGCCACATCCGAATTCCGAATGAAAAACTTCTTCAGAAAACATTGATATATTTCTTAAGATATATGACCCCAAAAAAATGCAATGGTGTCGGCCGGGAACGTACAGCATCGGAGGAAGCAGTATTTATCGACAGGAGAATAGGAGAATTTATTGTGGTTGACGTTAGGGTTTTTAGTTCTGAATTTTGACAGAATTTTTTGGGAATCCCTCTCAACGAGATGGTCTTCATAGTCGAAATCGTAGACCGATAATTTATTCTTGTTGATTGAACTGTTGTTGTTCTTGTTGCTGCTGCTGCTGCTCGGCTTCACCATTGGAAGAAGTGATCGCTGCTGAGGAAAGTAGATTTCTTTTCCCCTGTCTGTCTCCTTTTGGAACGTTAGAACTTGGCAAGGTGGAGAGGGTTTTAACTCTCTCTGTGATAATTTTTTGAAAAACTACCCATTCCTTATATAAATGTGAAATGAAAAGGAAAAAAACATTAAAAAAAAAAGTTGAAAAATATATTTATAATACAATTAAATAAATTTTTACAAAATAATGAATTATTCAAAACACACCTCTCTTTGTTTTGTATTTTTTTGTTATTACAAGAAAATTTGAAACAATTTTTACCGACTACAGGTGGTAAACTAGTGTTGCGTTTGGATAGTAAATTATTTGGAATAATTTATTAAAAAATATATTAACACTTTTTTAATGTGATATATGTAAAATAAAATGGTAATTAAAATTTATATAAATAAACAAGCACAAATTTTTTAGGTAAAAAAGAGCAATTCAAACAAACCTGTACCTTTGGTTAAAAAAAGGTCCCACTCTCTCTCTCTCGTGGCGTCCTTTACACACCTTTCCGTGCTTTTTGATTTTTTCTATCTTATAACCTCTCCTTGACTCAACAAAAATTCTTTTTATCTAGGAAATTTATTTGTTTGGATTTTTTTTTTTTAAGTGGAGGGATCAACGTCAACTCAAAGGGCATTCATCACGGAATTGGAGATGAATTAGCAACAAAAAATTTCATACCAAAAGCTAAATTCATAGCTAAGAAAACTTCTGAGGTTCCTTTCTTTCCTTTCTTTTTTTTTTTTTTTTTTGTTTTTCTAGACTTTAAAGACAGAAATAAAAAGGTGTAACCCTCAAAAAATATGCAACAAGGCCGTCACCCATCGTAGCCAAATCCTTCATGTGGGAGCTTAATCAAGTGGCATTTGTATGGAGGTAAAAAGATGGATGTCAATGAAGAAGGGCAGGAGCCAAACGAAATTCAAAGCTACAAATCTGTGATTTCCGAGGTCGAATTAATGAGGGATAAGAAGGGCAGGAGCCATTTGAAATTCAAAACTACAAATCTGATTTCCGAAGTATTACTTAATGAGGGATAAGAGTTAATAGATGAACAAACTGTGGTTATCAATTTTTCCAGGCTACTGGTACTGTTTCTCTTCCCTGCTGATTTGGACATAAATGCTCATTCTTCAGCAGCAGCACTTGCAGCACTGAGGTCCACAGATAGATCAAGAGCCTACAACAATGATCAGATATGAGCAAAGGATATCAATAAAGTTTAACTTGTCTACTTCTTCATAAAGAATAGTAGCTTGAACCATGAACAAGACGTTTCAAAGCAGAAGATTTCAGTAAAATCTTCCCTAAAGAATGATCATTTGCTTCATTGAATGTTGAACTACTACATTCAAATCAGTAGTACCTGAACTTCTATTGTCAGCCATGATAATGCTTCCTGTCTTTAGTGATTGTGGCAAAATTCTTGATTCATGAAAACAGATTGCTGCCTACTATTCTAATATTCTAATGCATCCCTTAATGTACCCTGTGGAAATGGTAACATGTGTGAAGATATTCTTGTCTTCTTTGTTATGGCCTAATTACCTTGAGTGTGGGATAGTTCCTACAAGCATATTTACACCAGCACTTGCAGCAACGGTGATTATATAGATGAAAGGGTTCGATTGTGTACCAAGAACTTACCTTTCCAGTTATTTTGCTGTACATGGATATTACATCCATAACCGTAGATTCAAAATGTGTTGTTCCATCGTAACTCTGCAAGAATTAAGTGTAGTTTCTCTGATCAGTGACAATAAACCTCAAGGAAGACCAAAAGTCATAGCCTAGATGGTAGATACATACTCAGTCCTGTCGACTACAATCTCAAGTTAATTTCAGCGCCAATGTTACACACTGATATTTTCTCAATTTACAATTAAATGCAATAAATGAGAGTTTGCTTTCAGATCAATGCAGAAACACAAAAGATTATTTCTTACAATAAAACAGACAAATATATACCTATGTGAAAGAAGCTTACATCCTGAAAGATGGTCACAGGTTGCAACTTAGCATCGGATGTCTAAATTTCTCCTAAGAGGAGTAGTAATAAAATATGTATGTGAATCATATGTCTGTCTAATGATGAAAAGCAAATGACTTTCCACTTACCCTGGATATGAAACAACCATCAGCATCAGGGTTGTTTGTAGGTTCAAATCTATCATAAGTTTCATAAAATATCTCATCTACAGGTCCAAGTAGGTCAACACCGGGCTTCAATTCAGCTTGTGGATCATCTGTCTCAGCTTCAGTTGCAACAAACGCAATATATTTCCCATTTGGAGCAACATTGTGAGCATATGAGCAACAGAACAGATACCTGGAAAAGTAATTGTTCAGATTACTGGAGCTTGACCCTAAGGAAGTGAATATTCTTCACTTGTTCTTCTTATGTTTTACCTTCTCTGTTGTTTATACTATTTTTGTTACATTTTAGCTGTGCAAGATATCCAATTCTTCATATTTTATGAAAAGCATCACAAACTGAATAACTTATTAGTGAGGAGAATGCCACGATGGCTAGAGTTTGACACTCTTTCTCCTGTAATCACTCAAAGAAGTTGCTGAAAGCTTGCTTAGAAACATTAAAGTTTTTGAAGACAAGCTCCAATTCAAGGCTAAGATTGAATGAGAAGAAAATATACTTGAGAGACTGGAAACAGATTTGGTCACTTATATATCCTGAAACTAATAGAAGTTCCTGTCTCCGTGCTCTTCTGAAAAACCATAGACATATTATTTCTGAATGACTAGAAATGTGGTAAGGAACAGGATTGGAAGTACATGCTTCTAAGGCATGATAACAAATGAAGTAGAATAGGAGTTGCTTGATATCTGCGTGTGTGATTTGCATTCAAATAACAGAAAGAGAAAAGAAGGAAAACGCATACATATCTGATTTACGACCAAGTTGCTTCTGTGGTAGAATGACCTGACATGAGTGACAATCATTTGTGTCGGGAATGGGGTGGCTCATTATGCATATAGCACGTGCAACTTTTCCAACCTTCTTTACCTGTTATTTGCATTCATTTCCCAAGCAACTCAGTGCCACAAAATAATGATGCAGACATATGAAAGGTATTAATCATTTGAGTTAGACATTTGCAGACTTGGATTCTGAGACACTAACCAAAAATACATGGGCGGAACAATAAGTTGTAGTTTGAGGTTACCTTTTCATTTAGATAAGATGGATCACAAACAACTTTCTTGCACTTAGCAGTTTCTCCTTCTGAGGTCACACCATAAGCTTTTCCATTTGCATCAAACTCCACCTGCAATCCAGAGAATACGCTAGATATACAAGATGCAGGTGTAAAGAGTCTCGAGTTTGGGCACTTAAAGATTTGATTTCCAAGATAGAGACCTACCTTCTTGTTGGTGGAAAGCAGTGCTGCACCAAAAAGTACCAAGACAAGATGACATCTACTCTAAGTTCTCTTTGAAGAAGCATTTATATACTCAATTATCATATATAAAAGTCTTGACCCCAAAATACTACAGTACAAAATTTTCCTGATAGGAAGGGTTTCGGGATGAACAAAAGATCTGGAAAAGTACCTTACACTCTGGCTTGTTAAGCATGTACGTCCCACCATAAACTGCACTCAGACGTGCAAATGCCTGGCAATTTTGATGCATATATCAGAAAGGTTAACAGAATGGAAAGGTTCTCAACTTATGAGTTAGGACAAACCTGAGGTAACTCTCCTAGTCCATACATAGGATAGATGTAAGGAGATCCTGCTTGAAAACGGGCTAAAGACTCTGCATATAGCTTTTGAAAGGAAAAACGTTGTTATTAGAGGAATCACACCAAGCATCTGTCTATTCTTGTAAGACTCTGTAATTAGATTTCATTCAAAAGAAACATAACTATGTCACCACATTCAAAAGGCCAACTGCAAAAATCTACAACTCGTTTTCTAAGGAGGTTGCAAACCTGAAACTTATAGGTCCTATGAGATTGAAGGCCAGACTTAGCCTGCCAATCTTGCACTTTTCAACGAAAGAAACATACTCATATCTACAATTATCTGTGTTATATTGGACAGAACTGAGATACCGATATAAGCTACTTTCCTATGCTTTCCCCATCATGCTGGGGAAACATAATATCACTGTCATTCTTGACAAAGTTTCACATGCACCTAGTTTGTGGGTTAAATAACATAAAATTACTACTCAAACTAAACAACAGTGTACAAGTTACAAGACAAAATGAACAGTTAAATTGGCATTTTTCATTTTTCTTTTATATTGCTCCCTTATTTCGGTAGGTGAATGCAAATCTCTTATGCGGTTACAAAGCAAATAATAAGCGTAGAGGCAATGTATGTTTTACAAAGTATTGTGATTCACCAGGTTACATTCAAGCATGTCAAAGAGCATGGAAAGAAAGGCTAGAGATTGAATGCAAATTCACACCTTCACTCTCTTGACAAAAGCCATGGCTGGCTGGTCCAAATAAGCATCGTCAATTTGAAGTGCCAAGGCATGACCAATAAAATCGATTGTATCATCTTCAAGTTCATATTTCCTGCATCAACAGTGTGAGCAAAAATAAATATCTGAAGTTCAATACGTTCTATGCTCAGACGCTTGTTGGTAAAGCATTTAGCGAGATGAAACTCAAAAGCATTCTGCTTTGCTATTCATCATTAAAATGTGCAAGAAGGGAAGACAAAGCCTTACCCCTTAAAGTTGATCAAAATGGGGATGGCACCAATCATTTTCCCTTACTACAACACCAAATTCGTTTCAGTACACATGCCTTACTTTTCAGTTGAAAATCCCATACCAGAGTGTTTGTCAAATGTTCAATTCACACATCAATGTGAAAAGCACAGCAATTGGATATCCTAATGGCAAAAGCAATTACAAACTTTTCCATTTTGCTTGGAGACCCATAATAAGAAATCAATGAGGTAGTACAATAAGAACGTTTTGCTTCCAAATTGCTCTGTGACATTTATTTTGTGGCAATATATCATATGGAAGTTAGTTGCACTTTATTAAAAAATAAAAAATAAAAAGATGGCATTGTTCTGCATTTTCAGAGTTTTTTTCCTGTGGTAACTGAATTACCAAACAAACCTTCACAACAAGCAACTAAAGCTATGGAGTGTTAAATTCCTATGCTTCTTATCAAGTGACCTGAAAATGTGTCACAGATAATGCGAACAAAATTGAAGATCAATGCACATTAAAATGTAGAGATGGTGCAATTCTTGCTAATGAGCTTGAATCAGTAGCTAAAATGAAGAAAATAGAAAATAAGGATTGAATTTTACGAGATAAGTTCCCTTGCTGTGATTTTGGTCAAATCCATCCCTTCATGAGTTTTTGGATTACTCTCCTCGAAGTCTTGGACAAAAATAAAGAACTTCCGAAGTCTACGTTTCTCAAAGAGTCCCATCAGTGAAGACTTCAATGCTTCCACATCAGTGGCTGGGACTTTATAAATCTAAAGATCAAAAATTTTTTGACGTCCAAGTTTAATTACTAAAATAAGACCTTTGTAAACAATCAGATAAGTGCTATGGCTGAAAAAGCTATTGTGAGTTGCATACCTTCCCCTTGTTGTACACGAAGCTACCATCTACAGCCTTAAAGTTTAGATACTTGGTAACATTGGTATGGATGAGTACACGAACAAGAGCTCCATTAGCCATCATGAACTACCAAAGGACCCAGGAAGAACTTTCATCAGTTGCATGTCAAGCAAGCAAAACATGGAAAACAATGCGGAAAATTGCCAGTAGCCAGCACAGCAGGACTAGGAAATCTACAGTTGATGACATATATTATTTCTGCTTTCATCATGACTTTCTCAAATCATGTAGGACTTGTCTGCCAGATATTAAAAACTGAAATGCTTATGAAAATTTTCAGTATATGGACCCATCCTCAAATTTCAAGTTGTAGAATATTTCTCAATCGCTTTGGCTTCAGTTGACGGAAGGAAAATGCTTTTGGAGATCAAAATGTGATTTGTTTTTCAGATTCTTCTTTTTGATCAATCAAAACCTTTTGCAGAATGAAGACAAATAGGGACAGCATATTATTTGAAGGCTGAAGCTGTATTCATATATAATAGAGGCGGGGGACAATTGAACACTGTATACCTTAGGAATCATATCAACATTGTACTCCTTGCTTGCGCCTAATTTTTCTGAAGGCTTTTCATTACCCTAAAACGCTTCCAAAGCTATAAAACGGAAGACGTTAGGGTACATCAAATAGATATTATATGTGCAGCAAGATCACAATTCAACTTGACATTGAATTATGGGAGCTAATTGGAGAGACACAACAGAGGCAGCAGGCACAAGAATTTCAACACAAGTACCATTTTACCTGATTCAAATTAAGGGAGCAGGACTCTCCTCCATAATAGTCATTTTTGTCCATGTGTAATACCTGTTTGGAATGTGCATAGCTAAAAATCAGAGAGTACCATTTTCAGCGAAATCTAATGCTAAGGGGGTTCAAACTGTGATACTAAATTGGAAGTTATACCTTGAAAACCTCCTAAAACTACTGATAGACATTCCATTTGCAAATTAAGAAGCAAATTAGTACAGAAAAGACACCTTAAGTAAGGGAAAAGAATATTCTCCAAAACCTGTATCCTTGAACTACATAAAAATAAAATGAGATGTTTATGGACGTAAAAAGTTTCATTCTTGAATTTTATTTTTTTTTTGGGGTCAAAGTTTCGTTCTTGATTAACTGCCTTTAGTCTCACCCCGGAAGGAAAAAGAAAAGGAAATTTGCGTTTCCCTTCAATATATCACTTGTACAAGGTCTTACTCAAACATGCATAAACAAAGCGTACTTCTAAACTTGCAGAAAGTCACCTCGTTTATTCTCTCACAGAAGAGTAGAAGACCAAAATGGGACAACAAATAATGAAAGCAATGATGTAATCATAGACGGATGTTTGTGCTAAGAGGCAGTAGTAATGACCGTACTTTGAGCCCATCAACAGAGAGAAGTCCACTGAGAATGCATTCCTTGAGGCCGGTGCCCAGAACAATCACATCGTACTCTTCATCCATCTTGATTGACCAGAGGTAATTTGATCTCAGATCAATTAACAATGGTAGGATTGAAAAACTAATGCAGGAGGGAGATGGATCAAGAGAGACAGGAATGAAGAGATTGTTAGAGCGAGAAAGCTGAAAAGATGGGGGGAAATGTCATAGAGAAGTAGTAATAAGAAACGAAGGGCGCGGGAGAGTTGATCGAGAGCGAGAGATGGAACGGGTCTTTAGCGGGAGCCTAACTAGAATGGAGAGTATTTATCTGCTGCTCCGCCACTGATTTCCAGTAGTTGTACCTTTCTGTAGACATGGCCACGTTGTAGATTTGAACCAGTACTTAACTGTAGATTTTGTCCAATCGAAACTAACTGCTAAAAATTTTTTATAAAAAAAAACTAATTTAATGAGAAAAATTAAAACATTTTTCATCTTTTATAGAATTTTTATTATTCTTTCTTTTGCTTGCAAACTTACAGTACAATGAAGGTGTTATTTTGCTTTTATATTCGTTTTCTTTAGTTTTTCTAATTGTGAATTCATTGTCATATTTTCTTCTAATCATCTTTATAACCATAAGCTATTAAATATAAGCATTAGAATAATCCACAACACTAATCACATGGACTGGATATCACAATAAGGGATTTTAGGAGGTATTTGGTAAATAGGTTTCAACCCCTACTATAGGTTTCAAATTCAATTATACCCATATAAAATGTTTGGTTGGGGTCAATGGAAATAAATTAATGGGAATGATAGGTCTCTTCTATGGGTTTTTTGATTAACCACCTGTTACTAGGGAATCATCTTAGTTGCTCATTTTATTCTTTTTAAATCATCTTAGTTACCCTTTTATTCTCATTAAATGCAAAAATAAGAAAATAAAATGCTACTGTTTCAACAAATGAAAAGAAAAAGAAAAGAAAAAAGAAACAATGAAAAAGAAAAATTATAAATTATAAAATCCATTCCATATTAACAAATACACTATGGGTTTTCATCAAAACCCATTATCATTGACCACTCTATGATACCAATAGTGATAGTGATAGTGATAGTGGAATTCGAACCAAACGACTCCTTAGAACCGTAACTAGTAATCTTAGAAGGCCAATTAGGCAATGATGTAGTGATGGTGGAGATTTAGGGCCTATTGCTCTTTTTTCTCTCCCCCCGTAAACCCCCCCCACCCCAAAATATAGATGTGTTAAATAATTAAAAATAGAATATGTGAATGACTGAATTAAGTGATAGTAAATTTCCTAAATAAAATTTACTCTACAAGATAAATTATTCACTTATCACTTAATATAATATGTACTTAAATTGAATACCTAACAATTCAGCAATTTAATAAATTCAAAATTTAGATTTTAGATTTATAGTTTTATCTTACCAACTTAGTTATACTTCTTATCTTATTGAAGTATTGCAAGAAAATAATTTTTCAAACTCACGCCGTGCTTACACAATTAATACACTTCTCGATTAAGCTATGTGCTCTCATTTCCTCCCAAAGAAACAAAAAAAGGCTAAGGGGATGCTTGGTAAATGGGTTTCAACTTCTACTATGGGTTTCAAATTCAATTATACCCATATAAAATGTTTGTTTGGAGTCAATGGAAATAAATTAATGGGAATGATAGGTCTCTTCTATGGATTTTTTGATTAACCACCTGTTACTAGAGAATCATCTTAGTTGCCCATTTTATTCTTCTTAAATCATCTTAATTACCCTTTTATTCTCATTAAATGTAAAAATAAGAAAATAAAATGCTAGTGTTTCAACAAATGAAAAGAAAAAGAAAAGGAAAAAAGAAACAATGAAAAAGAAAATTAATAAATTATAAAATCCATTCTATATTAACAAACACATTGTGGGTTTTCATCAAAACTCATTATCATTGACCACTCTATGATACCAATAGTGATAGTGATAGTAGAATTCGAACCAAACGGCTCCTAAGTACTCTCATAAATCATTTAATTAAGCATTTCTTCAAACCATCGACTCTCATAAAAAAAAATCATTTAAATTACACAATGAAGTGCTTAGCGAGCCTTCACTCGATGCACTACAACAGGAGCATTCGTGTTTTACGATCATTAATTGTGATGGTTGAACCTGTAATCTTCCTTCTATCCATATAGTAAAATTATTTAGGATAATTTGTTGAAAAGAATACTGTAACACTTTTTTGATGTGATATATGTAAGATAAAAAGGTGATTAGAATTTGTATCGATGATGTATGCACAAATTTTTAAGTCAATAACAGCAATCCAAACAAACCTTTTTTAATGCTCATTCTCCTTCATTTCTTTGCGTTAATTCAGTACGTACAAGTCCAAGAACACGCACTTTTCTTTCACCAATCACGATGTTAGAAAAGTGGTATTTAAGCTACAATGCTCTTCAACATAAAATGCATCCTTCATCTGCATATTTACATACAAATACCAGCTATCTACAAAAGTTTAATAGAGTTATTTTTATTCGTCAAAGAAAATTTCAGAAAATGAAGGCCTCTACGTACTCACAGAACTGCATGCACGATGTACATGCATATTATTGCTAAAAAAATAATGTAACATAAACCACAATTTCTGGGTATCATAGAGCCAGTTATGCTCAAATTATCCAGTCGATCTTCTGCAATCACAATCTCTTCCTCCCTGCAATTCAGCTGGGACATGGTAAGCTGCAAAAATTCAAACCCAGGTTAACACAGGTTTCTCTATGAAATGATTGCCAAGGCACTTGTATGCATGCTAGCTATCTTTATATACATGCAACGTATCATAAACGGCCGCCCAACAAAAAACAATTTTCCAAGCCTCCCCTTCTTCCACGTACAGTAATTTGTGCCTTTTAGCTTGTCTGACTCTGATCTCTGTATATAGCAGTTGCCATTCTACTGAAGAAAATCTGCAATCCAAGAGCATTAAAAAGACTGCCTTGTGATACCCTACTATATAGCTGTTCACCTTTCTCTTCACATCATCACCAGAAGAACACATGGCCTTGAATCAAGCATGCCAAAATCCTACTTGGTTTCATTTTGTTCTTCTTGTAGCCAACTGTCGTGGCAAAACCAAACACAATGAAATACCCCAACCCCGGGGGGGTGTTTAACTGACATGCATGTCGTCCGGATATAAGACCCAAATGGCGGATAGATTTGGCATATTATTCCATATATGTAATTCGTTTTACTCTTGTAACAAATTTTCGATGCATGTTGGACTTAAACAAACATACCCCAGCTTGAGAAATGTGTCTGAATTGTTGAGGTCCTGAGAATGACTTCCAGCTTGGTTGCTTGGGTGGGTGACTGACTCGGACGAAGTCCCTTGTTCCAGCAGAGGTGTTTGGTCTTCAGATGTGCCTGCTAGCTGCAATTACCAGTCAGAAAAGCAAAGATTGCAGCATGCTCATGCAGAGGCGCGAAACAAGGAAACAAAGGAAAAGGGAAACTTTCACGTACGTACTTTTTTTCTCAACCTTGCATTCTCTTCCTTTAATAATGCTTCCTGCAATTCATTTTACGGAGGCAAGTTAGCAACCAACAACACACTTTCAAATGCAGTCAACCAAATTATATTCCATTGGAATCTAGAGTAAGTAAACTGCTCTAAATTGCTCCCACAGCATTATTGTCAGTTACGAATGATCTTCAAAATTATGAAAGCCCAATAACGCTGTTTTTAATCTCCTGATTCTCCAACTGAAGATCTCCCCTTTTGTTACGCGATGAAATACAGAATGATAGAAAATAATTGATAACAGATAACCAATTAGAAACAGCTGCTAAGGGTAATTTGTCACCGGCCTTTTTCTTGAGAATACCAATTTCCTTCATGAATTTGTCCCCCTGAAATCCAAAAAAAAAAAAGGGTACGTCAACACCATGCAACAATTGAAAGACCTTGAAAGAAGATATAAGATCTGACGAGAACCTTAGTTTTGGCAATACGACTTAACCCTGCTTCAATCAATCTTTCGAGTTTCATCAAGTCTTCCATGCTGAGTCCTACAAGCTCTTCACCTTTGAGATGCCTATGGCACGTGGGATGGCATCATAAGTATCACAAAACTACGAACCATATCCTATAAGGTATCTGATGGCAGAATATTACCTCAATTCTGCGGTTTTCTCCGCGATTTCCTTAGCAAGCATAGCATGGGTATGATTCTCCCGCTTACAAAGGAAACATAGATGTCCTTTCCAATTAGAATTAAGATAAAAATATATGCAGCTGAGAAGAGATTTATGATTATGCTATCATTTCTCATTTGTTTCTCTCCCTTGCTTGCATTTTCTCAACTACTTTTTGGTTGGTTTCCATTTATTTTTCACATATTATTAGCAGCTAAAACGAGTTGTGTTCAATTAGAGATGACATGATTCGTTGTACGTCTTTATTCGGAGCTATTTAACATTATGGAAAAACAAATAACTTTTGTTGTCGTTTTATACATCTTCAGGAGTGAAAATTTTACAAGAGGCTAGTTTCTGGACAAAATATTAGAGAACTTACCTGCATGTGATGAAATGGATGCTTATCTTGCCTCTCAGTGTCCTGGGAACATAGGTTGTACCTTTGAATAACTTGCATCATACTTCAGAAGAAAAAATAAGCCTATAATGAGTTCTTGGGCGCTAAGCTTAAACTAACAATAAGAATGAAATAATTCCATATGATAGGCATTTCAAGGCAAATAATCCAATTGCCTATTATATGCACTAAACATCAAATAGCTATTCTATTGCACTGCAGAATAATAAACACCAAACTGGTTCAAGTGCCATTGAATATTCATCTTTCAAATTGAAGGGGATATGCTCTAACTTCTTGACATGGGGAGGGGTGGGAAGTGCCCAACGAAAAAAAACTACCAAATTTCAAAAATTATTAGGTTATAATATAATTTTCTGAACGTATATGGCTTTGCATCAGTTTAGCATGTACAGTTTCATTTTTAAAATATTAAAATCACCAACTTACAAGGAATTAAAAAGAGACATAACTGGAACTTAATTTCCTTGTCAACTTTTGCAATAGTTCATCATCTTTTTCAACGGTCCAATAAACTGGAATAGTAGCCGTAATTTTTTTTTTTTTTTTGCTCGAGATTAGTCCAGCAAATGCTAGGATACTCCCTGTGTTGAAAAAAAAAAAAAAAAGAATAGTAGCCGTATTAGGTATGCCAAAGTTTGTGAACTAACTAATACCTCTTCCCAAACACTGGGAAAGACTAACAAAAGTGTGCAAACTTAGTTAAAGTAAATGGAAACATGGCATAAGGTTGCTGAATATGCATGTATCGATCGTTATGCTTGTAAGAAGCCTACAGAAAGGTCAAGAGTCATATCTAGGAGGTTGATATCGTTTTCAAAGATATTCTACTTGGAATTTGTCGAATCTTGATATTTGTCACCAGCAATGATGTATCGCCTTTCTTTATAAACCTGCAATTTGCATCTAGCTGATTTTATAGATATTTCCCACAGTAATACATCATCAGGGTGGCATATAGTTTTTTCTCTTCTTCCAATGTTAATTATATCCTATATAGTTTGACTAATGGATATCTAAAATGCTCGTTAAGAGATATATTACTTGTTCGTTTTTTAAAAGAAATGTTAATTTGGGAAAGTATCAAATTAAAGGATATACAATAATTATAATTGTGTGTATTCATAAGTCAAATGTAATTTAGATACTTTCCACAGTTCTCATTAGTGATAAAGTTCCATTACTTTTGCCTGAAATAAAAACAATTGAATAATTCCACAGTTTTACTCTTGAAGTTAAAAAACTTAATGAGAAGAATAACAACATGAATGGTACCTAATCTCTGCAACGTGAACTTACACATGATCTAGGTGCTATTCTTGATACTTTAAGAATCCAAAAAAGGAGTTGTACATTTGCTAGATTTTCGAGGTTGGCTTGTCATAGAAACATATTCATCTGCCTACATATTGGATTACACTTGAAGTCTGGACAATTGACATATAAGAATTAGACCTTTTAGGGATGAGTTAGTTTTATTGAAATAACATCTTTTTTGTCTTTCAGATGAAACAAAAATTGTTATTTTTTTGCTTTTCTTTTGGAGGGTTTGAAAGTTCTTCCCCCCCCCCTCCCCCTCCCCCCAACCGGATGAAAAGGACAAAAAAATTAAGTAGGGGTTAGGGACAAGGAGGAATTGAATTTAAAATATCTAATTCTTGAAATATCAACCTTAGCCATTCCTTTTCGGCCAGGAAAAAGGGTTATTTCTAAGTATTATAAGTCTAAAGTACATTGTAAGTTGAGCTTCATAGAGTCATATAAATATACTAAAAAAAATATCTTTTTAATTAAAAAAATAGATTTTTAATAAATCAGAATTTAATATCACATTTAGAGGTCATCCATAGTCTATTTCTATGAGTCTGAATTTTGAATCATAAGTTTAATTTCAATAGCTTTGCATAGATCTCGAAGTGAAATATGATACCCTAGTTATGATACCTATTAGTTTTTGATTCCAAGAGTTGCATTTTATACAGTAGATTGTGTTGTGATGAATCAATTCTTTTTATTCTTAGTAAATACAAATTTGTTCTAAACAAACTCTGATCTAAATGGTTTTGGAAGAATCCTAGAACCCAACTTATTCTAACAAGTAACAACCATCACGATTCATCAAGCGTGTTTATTTTGCACTTAATCTGAAACTTCCAATACTACTCTTTATGTGTTGCTCTCTGTCCAAATTTATGGAAATAGCTTCTTTTTTTTTTTTTTTTTTGTCATTCTAGATAACCAAACTCTCTATTAAAATAAAACTTTTAATGGTTAAATGCATATATGCTTGCATATACTCGCTAAGAAAAAAGAAAGTTTAAAACTGAAGAAGGGAAATAGAAGCCAAAAATGTTTAGTGCAACCAATAGTCTGGTACTACAAATACTTTACTTTACATATTTTTCCAATTATTTGTGCACCAAAACATAAATTTTGTGGAATAAGTTTCTAGGAGATGTGCTCAAGACGAAGAACAACCCCCCCCCCCCAAAAAAAAGAGAGAGAGAGAGAGAGAGAGACCAAGGCTGCTAATCACTATAGTGCACATTTAGAAATTTCATGTCCTAATCCAGAAACGACTTGTAGTAGTGTGCTTTAATGTGCATATCTACTGACTTCTTCAATAATACAAACTAGCACCAGAAGTAAAAGTTTACTTGATTTTTTATATCCAATCTATTCATCAATTTTGTCATTAATTTGATTTCTTGGTGCTTTATAACACTTAGAATCTTATTCCAAACATCGGATATACAAAGTTATTGTATGAATAAGCTTTTGTTAGCTCTAGTCTTCTCACCTTTTCTTAAACTTCTTATATATTGGACCATCGGTTAATTTCGCTTTGCATCATTCAATTATATCCAAATTCTCTCTTTAATCCTTAAATTGTAATGTGGAATATTTTAGTCCCTCAAACATAAAATCTATCACACTTTAATACTTAGAAGTATTGAACTTTAGTTCTCAAAGCATTAAATCTGTCTCATTCTAATCCCTAAAGGATAGGATGTCTCGCTTCTATTAACGATTTCACTTAAGTGAGATAATTTTATATCGTAAAGACCTAAAGTGTCCTGCTTTAAAGTTGAAGGATCAAAGTCAATTATAATTAAAAGGTGTAAAGTGAAATTAACCCCTAGACTGCATACACAACATGAGGCTTTGCTTCTAAATGCTGAACTACGTGTGCAGAATCAGATTTTGCTTCTTCTCTTTCCTTTTCTTCTTTAAATAGTTAAAACTTCTATTCTTGTAACTAATTTTAGGTATAAGATTATTTTACTAGGTATCGTAAGAACAAACACTTATAGCATGCAATGCACCCATACTGTCAACACTAAATTTATATGTGTTAATTTTTTGGGGTAAAAGACAAGGGATGCATGTGCGTCTATATATACAAATATAGATATACATACACATATATATGTATATATGTATGTATGTATGTATGTATGTATGCATATTTGAGAATATATATGTATTTATATTTATATTTACTTTTTCCATAATTATGTATGGGTTTGGTTTTGAGAATTAAACAAGCCTAATTTGTGTTTAAACTTAGTTTGTTTATTATACAATCAAACATTTCTCAAACTTGAACGAGCCAAAACAAGTCAAACACGAAGATGTTTGGCATGTCAATAAGCAGTCCAGGTCTTAGCCACTAAATTCAGAAACTGTCTATGAATATTACTTAAGTAGAAATCAAAGCTAAATGAGTCTAAGCTAAAGAACTGTATCCAAACCCAAATGAATTTAAATGCTACTAAATAGCTATTCACATTTAATATCATATATACAAGTTTCTTATGCAAAGTTCAAAACACATATTAGCCAAAAAAAAAAAAAAAAGAGTCAATTTAGTACAACCGACATCTTCACTATCAAAGGTTCATTACTAGTTTTTCGTTACCTATCGAAGCCGGAGGCAGTGGAGCTTCAATGGAACATTGACGATAGAACTAGGGAATTAAATGTGACCAAGTTGAACTTCATGTCCAGTCGATGATTTTTTCTAATTTTATAGCCTCTGACCATTATATATAATCTATATATATATATATATATATATATGGCTAGTAATAAATGCGAATCTTCTCTTTCGTGCAATTTTGCACAGAGAAACATCCCCAATATACTGGGAATGTTCTGACTTCTGAGAGAACCGGCTAGCTGTGAATGATGCCTACTACAAGTATGTGTAATATATACACACGCGAATCGCTCCTGTTTCTCGCTTCTTCTGATCATTATCCGCCAATCAAGAACAACACTTTTCGTTGACTGTTTCCTATGTTGTTTTCTACCCATCTCCCACATGCAGCAGACCAGGCCATCGATCGATGACCATGTTATAACAGTGAAGTAAACTGGGCAATCTAAGACCTGAAAATAGTTAGAATGCTAGATCCCCTCTCCCAATGAATTCTTTGCAGGCAATTTGGTTCATAAGATTCCTACTGAAGTTGCTTGGAAGCGGAAAAAAGTAAGCTCAAGAACTGAAAACTTTTGGGTTACTAGCCAGGAGGAGGAAATGGAAACAGGTTGGAGAAAGGAAAAATGACCTTGAGCTACAATACTCGAAGAGCTTGCCGGTTGCTGAGAAGACTATGAGGGCCATCTCCGCATCACAAAGTGTGGCGAGCTCCTGAGCTTTCTTGAAAAGCCCTCTTCTTCTCTTAGAAAAAGTCACTTGTCTGGCTGTCAAGTTATCAATTCTCTTGATCTGAATCCTTTGTCTGACCATTTTTCTCGACTCAGACGAAGATCGGAAGTCAACCCTGCGCATGAAAAAAGCCATCACACCAGTGGTGAGTAGTAGCTAGCACAAACTGTTAAAGGCGCATTGAACAAGAAGAGAGGAGGAAGACGGGAAAAAGGACACATACTACGCCTATGGGTTTTTGCACAAATGCTAAAAGAACAAGAAAATCTTGAAAGTACAAAACAGTATCTTCAACCAATTCCCCCCCCATCGCACTAAAACCAGCAGAAATATTAGTTTTTTTCTATCAAGTACACGTTGTTGATGAAATCATGCGGATTTGAATCGGGGAAGATGCCAAACAGACTAAAACCAATTTCAATTAGATTAGGCAGGAGAAGAAACAACCCCAACCTGTTGAATGAATGCCAATTTAAAAAAACAACCCTAAAGCTTCCTGGGAAGGGATAAGAGATTAGAGAGAAAAAAGGGATGAGAGGAGGAGGAGCAGGAATATGAGAACACCTGCTAGATTTGGAATAAAGGCCAAGAAAGAATGAAAAAGACCCGAAAAAATTACAGAAGTGGAAACATGAAAGCTATGGCGATAAAAAAAAAAAAAATTCTCCTTGAAATTACCTTTCTAGTATATTGGTTGTGGTGCTTTTGGACGATCCACACAGCACCAGATACAGTTCCACCAATGGCAGACGGAGAGAGATAGACACAGAGAAGAGAAGACAAGAGGAGAGAATTAGTAAGAGTGAAGCTATAATGAGAAATGGAGTACTACCTTTTACTTTCTATTTTTACTTGTCAATCTGGTGTCTGATGCTTGTAACTCAGCTGGACAGACCCTTAAAAGGATTCCACTTTTGGCCAAACAAACTGTCAATTTTAGCTATTAATTTTTAATGTAATTTTCCAGGATATTGGAGTCGAAGTCATCTACTAAGTACTAAAATGACCATTTTTTATTTGGAGGCATACCATCAATATTTATTTTGTTGGAATAAAGAAACAATAAACTTGTTTGGATAGAGAGTATTTGAAATAAAACACTGTAACACTTTTTTAATGTGATGTGTGTGAGATAAAAAGGTGGTTGGAAAATGTGTTGATGATGCAAGCAAGTAAATTTTGAGAATAAATTTGATAACCAAACAAACCCTATAATGTTTTATGGAGGAAAAAAATGGAATAAAGTTTTTGATGTATTTCTTGTTTGCAAGCGGACCTTTTATATAGAAATAAAGCATGAATAACTTTTTTATATATTATCAATATATAATTTTCTTTACAGTAATAAGTTTAGATCATACCATTATATACATGTATCATACATCAAAAAATGCTAGTGTAAAAAAATCACTGCACTGTCAACTGCACTGTCAATGTATAAAAAATTAATCCATAAAGTAGTATGTTGTATCATTTTCAAGATACAAGTGTCATTTTTTGTAAAACTATTATGCACAGAAAATCTAAAGTCCTGAGCAATAATGCAATTTTTAAGTCACCAAAAGAATAAACGAAAAAACCAGACACTATGAGAAGTGAGGCGACCAACTTTGATCTGGTTGTTACCGAAATCAAGACCATCTATCAGCCCTCATCATACTTTTCTCTATGTAAAATGAAATAATAGAGAAACAATTCAGATCTCACAAGTTATCTTTCAGCAAAAAAAAAATGCTCATTTTGTTGACCTTTTGAAATCAGATCATTTGGTAAATGATTTTCTTCACATCCAATAGTATTTATTATACAGCAATGTTACAAGTTGTACAATTATGGCGTGCATGCAATAGACTTTGCAAAAACAATTCTGAGAAGTTTCGATCAAACGAGTGCCCATATGCCCTTTGGGCACTCGTTAAACGTATTTATTTTTCATAAAAAAGGAAAATTAATTCAAACAAATATTCAAATAGAAAGCAAGAGTGTAATAAATATAAATGTATGTATTTGTATGGTAACTTGGATGCGATCTAAAAATGCAAATGTATGCATTTATATGATAATTTAGATGTGCATTAAAATTAATAAAAATCCTTATGAAAAAACTTAATGTGAGTGATGGAAAGAATCCGCAACTCAATTACTCTCTCGGTTTCTATTCAAGTGATCTGAATAACCAAACCTCTTAAATTAAGAAAGATAGTTAATTTCTAAAATTCAGGAAAAATTTTGCCTGACTTGTCAAGACTATCATTCATACTTTTTTAATTCACCCATCTTTCTCTATAATTGATGTCTGTAATTTATTCTCTTCCAACTCATGAAAGTTGAGAATATAAGTAAGGGTAAATTTGAATAGAAAAACTCATAAATGCTTTATTGATATAGTAAAAAGACATATAAAAAAGAACATAAGTTGGAGGCATTTAAATAAGAACAAAGTAAGTAAGGATTTCTCCAATAGATGCTCATTAGGCCCCTCTAGTACACTAAGTTTGAATTCAATTTAGCAGTTTAATGCGCACATTTCATTTATGATCCCTTTGATTTAGAGCCTTCTTCAATTTATTTTCACCTACTCCCAATAGCTGATAGCCATTCTTAATTACCCCTCACCCATTTAGCACCTAATTCCCTTAATTAAGCTTCTTTAGCACCTAATTCCCTTGATTAAGCTTCTTCTGTGAGAATGGTGAGATATTTGAAGAGTCAGTTTCGAGACATCCTTTTCAGAAAAACTAAACAGATAGATAAACATGAATGGCTTTGTGATGGTGGTGCCATCCGTACACTGAAGCATGCCTTGTCACAGGATTCACAGCAGCACCATGTTAATACTGCTACGCTATTATGACTTTCATAGTACCCTCGTACCCGTCATGCCTCCCACGCTTTATTGACACTTGTACGACCTGAACAACTACTGCTGCCAAGCATTTCTTTTTTGCAATTTGTTTGGATTGCTTATAGTATTTAGTTAAACAAATTTGCTTACATCATCGACACAAATTCCAATCACCTTTTATCTCAAATACATCATATCAAAAAAGTGCTACAGTATTATTTTCAAAAAATTATCCCAAAAAATCTACTATCCAAACGCAACATACACACACAAAGTTAGATTAAACACACACAGGCGCCCTAACGGAGATAAATCTAAGGGGAATCCACCAAACTCCAACCTCCAACCAATTAGTAATTGAAGGGAGCTTAAAGGACCTTAAATCTTGCTGCCAAGCATTTCTTGCTCTTAGCAAATTGTCCAATACCAATTTTTCAGACAACATGACTCGAAAGCGTGCAAGTTAAGCTAAAGATCCAATGGTGCAACTGATCTCAAATTGGTGAAATAATTTCATTGTTTTCGGACACTAGATATATATATATATATATTTTTTTTTGGTTAGTGAAAAATGGTCATTTCACTAACAAAAACACATTATTGTAGCCACTCACCTAAAAAAAATGTGAGTTTTCATAACTTAATCTATAAGGGGAAAACACACACACACACACATTCTGGTCAAAAATATTTGTTTCGATTAGTTGAGTGGTCATTTTGGCTTAACAGAAAGTTGAATGGCCAAAATATGAAATTTTGAATAGTTTAACATCTGCTCAAAGCCTCAAACTAATATGGATAACGAGCTAAAAACATCTTATACTTTTAGTCATTAAAATTTATAGGGGAAGGATACATTAAATGATTGAAACGCCCTTCATTAGTCATACAACTTTACTACTTTGTATTTCATTAAATGATTGAAACGCCCTTCATTTGTAATATACCATTTTCTCATAAAAAATTTACGCTCCTCACTTCTCCACACCAAAAATTCATCACAATAAAATTTTCCACTTCGTTTTTCTTGAAAGAAACATTTTTTCCTCCTTTTGTTTAAAGCTCTTTGTGCTCTTCTTTCTTTTGAGACTTTTCTTCTTGCAGTTGAAACATTTTATTTTTTTTAAAAAATCAACTAAAACTTCCATAAGACTAGATGACAATCTGCCCGCTACTTTGTACTTCCCAATGATTATCTATACCAAAAGGGGGAGAAATAAAATCAATAGTTTTTAAGGCCAAAACCAGCTTAACTCCGTCTTAATCTCAACTCCCAGGTCCCGTCCACCATCAACTCCTCCGATCCGCTTTATATCCGTCATGAACTCTTTCGGCCCTACTCGCTTATCACCCTTACTAAAGCACCAAACGACATCAATAGCCTTCCTAATTATTCATATGATGTAAGGCTGAACTAAATACAACAAGGATTTTAGACGTCTTCATCTAAAGCACTTTTGACTGCTAGAGTATACAAGGGAGAGGGCTTAGAGCTCTATCTGTTTGTGGCTAAGTTAAAAAGGGAAAGCTAGCTAGAAGCAAATTACTAATTCTAGAAGCAAATTGCTAATGCAAGATGGAGAAGAAAGTGCAAAAAATGCAAGAGCAAGAGAAAATACGATTTTGTTAAAATTAAGAAATTGACATAAGATGCGTTTGATAAAACTAAAATCTGAAAATTGAAATCTGAATCATTAAATAATTGAATTGTTAAGTACTCGATCTAGTACACTTAAATGTATATCACATTCAATGATAAGTGAAAAGTTTATCACTTATTTTCGGAAACAAGTTTTGCTTAAAAGATTCAGTCCACTTAATTAGTTCAGATGTTTTATTTTTAGTTATTAAAGCATCTAAACGATTAAGATCCGATTCTATTAAATTTAAGTGTTGAATGATTGGATTATCAAACGGGGCTATAGTTGTTTTGTAGTACATTTAACCAAAAAATAAAAAGAAAAAGTAAACTGTCAAGACTACAATATTTAACCCTAAAAAATATTGGTCTCATTAGAATTGCTATTTTTTTTTGGAGTTTTTATACAAATAATACATTGTAACTATTTGATATAAGTGAGGTTAAAAAAATGATTGGAAAATATATTTACGAAAAATATAAAAAAAAAATTCCATAGAAAACTGTCAAGATTACAAGTATATCACTTTTAAAAGTTAATAAAGAATCTAACAAGAATTTAGTGGTCAAAATATTAAGTGTATAATTTCACAAACCTACCCTAATGTTTATGACAATTTTAGATAGTACCCTTCAAGTTTAAAAATTACACACACCTCCGATTGTGGTGTAAAATGATAAAAAAGCCCCTCATCCAATATTGAATTTAAAGTCTCCTTGAAGGGAAGTGATGTAATTTTAAATTAAATTTAATAAACCCATCTAAAAAGTTTAAAAAAATAAAGAAGAGCGAGAGCAATAAAGTTCAATTTTATCATAACTATCCATGTTACTTTCACCTAGTCTTACTCAATATAATAGTAATTTGGAGTAAAGAACAAAGTCTAGTTTCCTTTATACATAAATCCTTACTCAATTAGTATACCTTTTTTTTTTTAGGAGGGAGGGGAAAGGGAGGTTGGGTTATGTAGGAATCAATAATTTTTTAAATTTATTTTGAACTGATAGAAACAAACTTGTTAGAGAATTTTTTTCGAAGTATGTGAGTAATGATTTGAATTTAATGTTATTAAGGGGCTTTGTTTTTGTAGAGGATAGTCACCTAAGGGACTTTTAGGATTATCCATGGGAATTTTTAGCTTACATAAGCAACATGAGATCCAACCTATTTATTGAGGGAGGTTTCTATAAATTTTGAAACCTCAAGGGTGCTATCTGCAGCAAAAGCACGGGTTTAGTCGAGCGTCAAAAGCACGGGGCAACCGTACCCTTCTCTCCTCCAACTTTCATCGCATGAAAGATGAACAGTGCATTCGTGATCTGTGACTGTTACGTTAACATCCAAATCGCCTCCGTGGTCCAATACGTAGGTTGTTGATGTTTTAGGTCCTGGAGTGCATCTGGTAAAGATTTGTCTTGCCCTTATCAATTCTAGGATAATTTTTATTTGTTTCCCAGAGCCAAAGCCATATTTTCCCTACACCTAATTCAAAAACAGGCTTTGATGGAAATTGTGGACCGTCTTTTGGTTATGCTCTACATGTATTTACACTTGTGATATGAATGACGGGACGAGATGTGATGTTTTATTCAAGTCGTCTAAAATCAGGCGCGGTGGAGCCAAATGGTTCAAAAATTAGAAATCATATTTACAAGTTTCTATAATTTTTCGATTAAGACATTTGCACCCCTAAATTTTATAAAATTCCCTTTTACTTTCGCACTGTGCGCCTAGAAATATTAAAGCTTTTCACTATCCTATTTTTGAAGAGGAAAAAAAAAGAAGATTTTGAAGAATTTTTTGAAACTAAGCACATCAAGATCGATTCTTTTCTTTTCTTTATTATACTCTCAAATAATCTTGAAAGAAACTTGTTTCTTCTCTCTTCCTTTCCTCACTCTCCGAAAGGATTATGACGTCCGTTAATGACCGGTGCCCACTATCCAGTCATCCCTGTGCGAGAGCATCGACTAGTATACTTTGTGGTTAGGTAATTAAGACTTTAAAAGGAGTTAAATATTCAAAGCATGATTATGTACATATCCTCGTCTAGATATCAACTCCCAAGTCTCCAATAATGAAATTTTTTGTGCAATTGGATCATTCATTATTTATTATTATTATTATTATTTTCTTTTGAGATTAAAAATTTAGAATGCGAGTGAATCAATCACTGGCAGTAATATGAGCTGTGCATCCATGTAACTGATCAATTACTCTCAATGTATAGGAGATTAATTTATTTTTAAATCATTCTAATCACCTATATGCCGTTGAATGAGCATTTTGTTTCTCTTTGGTCTTAGTGAAAAGTTTCTCAGAACTAGTCACGACTCACTACTGTATTGTGGTACTTTTAGTAAATCTTCTGAACTTTTTGGGTGGTCATGGACCAATTATAATGGGCTGTCTTGTAAAAGGGTACGTGAGGTGGGGGACCTGCCCACTGGGTTGGTCCCCAACCCAGAAGGCTTCAATGCCTAGAATACTTTGAGTAGCCATCATCCATATTCTCATTCGGGATCCAATATCAATACTTCTTGCACCGACGCCATTAGACTCACTAAATACTAAATGGGATTAACAAGAGATAAACTTATCAATAGGAGATGGAAAAAACCAAAAGAAAATGGGATTAACAAGGGATAAACTTTATTATACTGATAATGTGTACACTAACGAGTTTTGAGTTCTGTCAAATATGCAAAATTTTAGAGTTAAAATTTAAATTTTATGCATAAGTTGTACATCTAAAGTTGCGGAAAATTTACGTACATTTTTAATGCAAGAAAGATTAAACAATTGGGTGTAAGAGGAAAATTATCACAAAAAAGTTCTCTCTCTAAGTCCAGAGGAATCTAGAAAATCTTTTCTCTTTTGTGAAGGGAAGCATAAAACTAGTTTTTGAGTGATATTTATTCTGCGTTACCAAAAGAAGGAAAAGGAAAATTTTTTTTCTCTGCTGTATCCCACAGTTGCTAAACCAGCCGGAATCCTTCCCCCGGCTTTGACTTTGGAGGTTTGGGGTCGCATGAACTGGTTACCGTTGCAGAACCCACTACCCCAAATTAAAACACATTTTACACACATCTAATCCACCTTGTCAAATGACAAAACTACCCCCCGGTCCCCTGCCCGAAAGAGATGCTCTTTAGTATGCCTTCCATATAAAACACGTGTACTTTCTTGTCCACCCGAAAAATCACACTGCCCCCCCCCTATGGCCTGTGCTCAGAAGAAAGTCCATCAGTAGTGTCCTTTCCTTCCCCAAAAGAAGAAAACATAGACAGAAACAAAAATAATTAAAAGATGGAGCTTCCATTTTTCACCACCGCGGCCGCCAGCAGCAGCAGCAGCAGCGGCGCCAACACCAGAGCCGAAGCTCTGCGGTGGCTAGCTATAGCCGAGAAGCTTTTAGCAGGGCGTGACCTCGTGGGTAGCAAATCCTTCGCGGCCCGGGCAAGAGAGTCCGACCCGACCCTCCTGTACGCGGACCAAATAATCGCCATCGCCGACACCCTCCTCTCCGGAGATAAGCGGATCAACAACCTCCCCGACTGGTACTCTGTGCTGCAGCTCACCCCTCACCAGTCCCGCGACGCCGAGCTCATCGCCGGTCAGTACCGCAAGCTGGCACTGCTTTTGAACCCGCAGAAGAATAAGCTCCCCTTTGCCGATCAAGCCTTCACACTTGTGGTGAATGCCTGGCAAGTATTGTCTAACCCCTCTAGAAAGAACATGTATGATAGCGAGCTGATGTCTCACCTCAGAGTCAACCCGGTGAGTCCGGTCCCTCCTGGGTTTAGCCCGGCTAGCTCCCGGGAACAAGTTAACTATCAGCCGTTTGAGATAAATTTTCAGGTGATGCCTCAGCATGCAATGAGCAACCGAGAACAGGTGATGCAGCCTCCCCAGCCCCAACACGGGACGGTTAGAGAACCACCCCCGAGTCAGATTTTACCCCAGCAAAATCTGACTCGACAACCCATGAGTGAAAATTTGCCGCAGCAGAATCTGAGTAGAGAACAAGGGAGGCAACCCCAGCCCTCGGCCCAGCCCCAGCCCCAGCCCCCGCCCCAGCAGCAGCAGATGAAAGACAATTTGATGGGTGACAATGCAGCCCATAGTTTTTCTAGTAATCTTGGCAATGCTAGTAATACTAATGATAACAATAATGTTCATGATGATGATGATGTCGACGTTGGTAATAATAGTGATGTTAATCGAAGAGAGGAGTACAGGAGAAAGGATGGATCATCAGATGATGGGGCGTTGAGTTTCTGGACAGCATGTCCTTATTGTTATTATATGTATGAGTATCCTAGTGTTTATGCGGATTGTACCTTGAGGTGTCAGAACTGTAGGAAGGCATTTCAAGGGGTGGAGCTTCCATCACCGCCGCCCATTGTTGATGGGCAGGACGCATACTTCTGTTGTTGGGGGTTAATGCCATTGGGGGTTTCCATGGAGATTTTGGAGAGGAATAGGGGGAAGGGGGGAAAATGGACTCCATTTTCGCCTATGTTTACTTGTCCAAAGGGGATGGGAAGCAATGGGAAAGCAGGGAATTGGAATGTGAATAATAAGAAAAATAATTCTGCGGGACCAAGGAGTGGGAATGCGGGTGGTAAAAAGAAGAGTTCAGGTCCAAGAGTTTATGTAGATGATGAGGATGTGTTCTTGGAATACTCGGATCCAAGTGAGGAATCTGATGATGATTGGAGAACTGAAATGAGGAAGAAGAAAGCAAAAGGTGAGAAGAAAATGAAGGCTGTGAAAAATAAAGGAACAGGAACTCCTGGTCGCAGAGGCAGACCACCAAAGGTTGACAAGGGGAAGAATCCTGGAGGGAAGAGTGAGAATGTGCAAGAAGGCTTGGTTGTTCAAGAGGGTGTTGGAGTGCCTAATGCATCCTCTGCGGAGTCAAGTAAGAAAGTGGCCACTACTAATGCAAGGCGGCATTCTGCTAGAGTTGCAAAGGACTTTGGGAAGTTAGACTTGAATGTGGAATTTAATAATGAGGTTGAAGAGCCTGCACCAAGGGTCATCCAGGGAAATGCAACAGGTCGTGGGGAGGAGGATATCATTGAGGGGAGTGCTTTTTTTGAGGGTCTGGATGAGTTCCTAAGCACTCTTCCAATTCTCAACGTTGTAGGTGATGACAAGGTCAAGGCTTCTTAGTGAGATTTGGATCTGTCCTGTAATCCTGTTGTAGTTTTAACAGCTTTTTTTTTTAATGCCTGTAGAACTTAATGATGTAGAGAAACTTGAGCATTTCCTTCCTTTTTTTTTGGTGTAGTCTAATCGAATGTACATTCAGCAGCAGGATGCCTTTTCTGGTATGCTTTGCAGCTTCAGAATCGAGCTGTTTAATGATTAAGAACTATTTTCATTTTTCTAATATTAAAATTTTCCCTTTGCATGTTGCCATTTTACATACTTGATTCTCGATATGCAAAAACCCAATAACCCAATACTAATATGTTATGCTCTTCAAATGTTCAATTGATTTCCTTTTGCACTCTAAATTCCATTATTAAGATGTGAAAATGGAATGGAAGTATTTGCAAATCATTCCTCAAGCCCCTTTCCTCATTTTTTCTGTCTTGGATTTTGCACCCAGTCTCTCTCTGTTTCAGATGACCCCATAAAGCAAGCATGGGCTTCTGGTCTCTGGTTGAAGCATGTCACATAAAACTGCACAAAAATCAGAGGATGTAATGATAAAAGGTAAAGGTAGTTTGTTCTTGTCTTGTCTACCTCGCTATGAAATTCTCTTCTGTGTATGCATCAATGAAATTAGTATAGACTTTATAATGTCATCACATCCTACAAAATGTCCATTTCAAATAATTCTCATCCGAACACACTCTTTAGCTGAAGATAAATGTCCTTGTTTGTAATGAAAACTCTTTCCCACAGTTGATGTTGCAATAAGGGGAAGTTCCTTTACTCCTTGCTTTCCTGGATCTTATTCTTTTCTATCTTCACTTTTGGCTTTTGATAGATAGATTGTATTGAACATTCTTCAGAGCTAAAAGGATTGGGGGGGGGGGGGCTTTTTAACCTACGGCTTGCAATCTGCAAGTTTCTAGATGTCTGCCTATTGCTGTGGTATGTACTCTTGTAGTCTTCTTCTTTTTGTTTGAATGATAGTAAGGCACAACACCATATTATTGTTGTTGTAGTTGTCTCTGATTGTTTTTGTGCAAGGATATGTTGGTTTTTCTTGTTGTGTATGATGGAGATGGCATATCACATTCTTTGCTGTATGATGTCAGTTATTTTTTTGTGTACAAGATAGTTTCATTCACATGATTGTGCTATCCATATTAATGTTAGTGATTGATTTACTCTTGCAGCTTCACTTTCATTGTCTTCTTGTTTTCATGAATCAACTCAGCAGAGAAATTCTGAAACAGTAGCTTTCAACAAAGCGGCGAAAGCCAAACCAATATCAGAAGGGAAATGGAGTTTCTCTCCTCATTTTCTTATCCTGCTCTCTTTTGCTTGATTTTCATCATGTTTTGCCCTGCTTCATTTTGAGAACCATATTTTGGCAAATGAAAGGTGAAATTTGTTAGCCCTCTACTGCATCTGGTTATAGCCATGAAGGAAAATGGAATGTAAACCTGACATAGGCGATCTGCAATCTGTTAACTCAACAGTCACTTTTACTTCTCTCATAGATTGAAATGAGTTCTTATTAGCTGTTGTTCAATCTGTTATTTCCTTACTGCTGAGCTGCAAACTATTTGGCATGCCTTTCAGCCCCTCATCTTTCGTTCTTATGGAAACAATGCTCATTGGGAGTCTAGAGCTTAGAGCATACTTCTTGAACCATACTGGAATAATACTGCATGGTAACAAGTTTATTACTGCTGATTGACAACAATTTATTGAGTTGAGTGAATTATTTCTGCAATGATCTTATTAGCAAGTACAACTTCTCAGACTGTTTTTCTGCCCCTTGTGCTTGAGTATTGTGGTCATAGATTTGTCTGTCAATTATACTCTACCATCTGTAGAGGTTATAGCTATCTTCTTGGCATTTTCCACGTTGTAGGTTCTATCCATTCTAAGGCATCCGGGACAAAGTTGACAAAGTTGAAAGTTCGATACTTCAATCTTTGTTTCATGCTGAAGGAGCATGGTCCGAAGTCAGTAAGTGGTAAACATTATTCCCAAACCATCGCAGAAGGATGCCTTTCTGGGTAAAATCGTGACCATGTGGAGTGCTGGAGACAAAAACAACCAAGAAGGGTTCTGTATTTCGTGTACATATGTGCGTGTGTACATATATGTATATATGATACGATCTTAATCATGTGGTTCAGTTGGAGATGAAAGGGAACGTTCAAGCAACTAGGATAATTGTACTCTCACTGGGTTGAACCAAGAAAATGAGCTGCACATTAGGACCTTCAGAACCCTGAAATTATAATTGTATTCAGAAGAGTAGTTTTGACTTCTCACTTATTCATGACTTCATCTTTGCATCGTAAATGCGACTTTAGTCATGGTGATGTGCCACTTTATTCATGGCTGAGTTGGAGATGAAAGGGAATATTCAAGCAATTGGGTTAAAGTAGTCTACCTAGGTTTAACCAAGAAAATGAGCTGGATATTGGGGCTTTCGGAGCCTTGAAAAAATAATTAATATCTCGGAGATATTCATGGCCTTTGTTTGGATATAAAATTATTTGGTTTATTTCACTGCTTACATCATCAACACGTTTTTCAATCACCTTTTCATCTTACATACGTCACATCCAAAAAGTGCTATAATATTTAGATAATCAAATAATTCCAAATAATCTACTACGTGTTTTTCACTTCTCATTCATTCATCTTTGGGTGCGCCGTAAAAGGAACTTGTCCAAACAATGTGAATTATTTTTTGCCCAACAAAAAACTTTTAGCTATTGGCTGCCACAAAGATTTAAACAGTTTTGTGGGGTTGGAGGTCAATGGTTCAAACCTTACTTCCAATCAATCATCACTCTATGTGACTTACCACTTTTTGTGGTTTTTTCTAGATCTAAACAGGCGTGTGTAATATACCCGCTTAGTCCGATAGTGGTTTAGCCTCCATTGATTTTTCAGTGAATCAGTTATGTTCCTCCTAATTATGTTTTTGCTTTAAATAGGTTAGAGTAGAAATAGGTTAGAAAAGTTACAAAAAATTTTTTTTTTGCCTCGTGATTAGTGAGGCTGCACAGGAGTAAGACTAATTTCTCTTCTTTCCTCTTGAGATTACAAAACGTATTTCTTCTTTTCTTTTAGCGTATGAAACTCATTTTCTACCGAGCAATTTGGTTAATTATAGCAAGTTAATTTTCGGAAACATGTATTTTCGTTTCAATAGGAGGTGGTAAAGCCTAAGAGAAACATCCTTTTGAAGCAAGGAAGATCCATTTAAGATGGAATGGACTATGCCCCTCAAATTTGTTTTCTCTGTCATTCTTGGACTTGTCCATGGTAGCTAGCAGCTATCTACGGAAAATCCTTCCCGCCTGTAACGCTACTTCTATCATTAACATAAAAGAGCAATTTAAACAAATCAATCTCTTTCTTGCATCTAAACAATAACCGGCAAAAAAGAAAAGAAAAAAAAAACAAAACAAAACAAAAAAGGGATGTCCTTTGACTGAGAAGGGACTTCTAAAATTAGTAAGAAAAGTACAAACAACTTGTACAGTACGCCTCTGAGATTGTACCTTTGTCTAGCAGAGTCCAGTTTGCCACGAACGGGGAAAAAGCAAAAGATTAAAAAGATGCAGGCTGGCAGCAGTCGCAAGAGGGTTAAAAAATACATAGATTTCTCCGCCTTTCTTGGAGAGAACAGGTGTCCTTCGATCCGCCAGACAACGTTCCTCAAAGTACAAACTAACTCTCATGTCTGCACAATATTCGAGTGCCTCTATAAATACACATCGAATCCCGTTCTTCTGCACATTTACTAAATTTGTGGCGACCAAGAAACAATTCCCTTTACCATTTCCTTCCTTTCCCAGTATAGAACCAGAAGACCCTTTAGCCTCCTGAAAGAGTTAGATCTAATGGCTCTGGCAGTCCCACATTCCACCTCTGTGACTCCTGCTACTTCCTCCTCCAGCAAGCTCCCCAGCAGTTCTCCACGAAAAATGAAAGTAAATCACTCTCACTCCTCTGTATATTAAGATTTAATGCATGATTGAGTTAGAATTTTTAAATATCTTTTTGTGTTCGGTATTTGGTTCTCTTTCGTTTTCTTTGATTGCTGTGCTGCTCCAATCTGTGAAGCAGATTTCTGGTTCCCAGTTGAGATTCTTGGAAACTAAGCAGGCCCATCTGAGATTAATAGATTCTTTCAAGTAAGTCCTCTCAAAGTTCCAACTTTTATCCTTTTGAATTTCTTAAGACTAAAGAAGTTTTTTATTTTTCTTATTTTTCTTAGTTCTTTTTATTGTAGTTGCTACTTGCTATTAACTGATCAAGATGCTGATTTTATGAGCTCTGCGTCTCAGATCCTATCCTAGTCCAATTTAGGTTGTAGTAAGTGTTATTTGGCTAGTGGCTTTTTTGTGATTTCTAATTTTGACTGTTAGAGGTTCATGATCTAACTTGTAAATGGACATTAAGTCTAGTATATTTAGGAACTTCGTAAAGGTTAGGCCATTAGATTGTGGGCCGTTTACAATCGTAATCTCGATCTCTTTTAGCTTTTAATTGGCTCACAATACAGGAAAAGAAAGCAAACAGAAGAAATCTCGTTTTTACCACCTTTGTTTTTGTCTTATTTGGAAACTGATCCTTGCCTTGTTTTCCATCATCGACACCATCTTATTTCTAAGATTTTTCTTCCATGAAGATTAGTTTTTGATTATTGATATGGTTTTTGTGGCTTTTATCCTTCTTTCCCTTTGTAAAGCTATGTGATTTTCAAACTTGGGGCTTAAATTCATGAATCTGTCATGCCCAAATCAGGCACCAGAAGTCTCTAATGTTTCTTGCTTGGTCTCTCATATATAGGAAATTTCTACACTTTAAGATTAAAGACAATGCCACATTCGCCAATTGATCCCAAGAGATAAGCATGTCTTTGTTTTGCCTCGAGTTATCTGTGTTACCAGCTGTAAATTGTTTGGTAATTATTGAGAAAGGCTTCTTTTTTGTCCCCTGTTTACGTTTACAGGAGTAATCCAGCTTTGCAAGTGAAGGCCTTGAGGGAATCTCAGGGGCTGACTCAGGAGATCATTAATAACGAGCAGAAGTGTGCTCAAATAATGGACAATGAATCTGAACTTTTCAGTGAGATGAAGCATAGATTTCTAACTTTCAAAAAGGATAAATACCTGTAAGCTGCATAATTCCTGCCTACTCTGTTTAGCAAATTAAAGTTTTTACACTCTTGATAAGGATTTCTTTATATTTTTGTGGAACAGGGAGAACTTAGAACATTTTCAGAATCTTGCTAAGGTTCAAAAACCTAAGGTAGTTATTCATATGATATTTTGTCACAATTTGCTTAGTTAAGGGAGCAGCAATAGGTTCTTCTGAGCTGACAAATTTGGAAATAGTTCATGGTGATTGCCTGTGCAGATTCACGAGTGTGTCCTTCAAGCATCCTTGGTTTTCAACCAGGAGAAGCATTTATCATCCGAAATGTAGCCAATCTGGTTCCTCCATATGAGGTCTTGTAAATAATGCATTTGATTCTTTTTTGGGCCTCTTGCACTTTCTGCCTAAGAACCATTACTAAATTGAAATATGAAGATGAGCCTTTGCATACCATGAGATTCTCAATGTTTTAACTGTTTATTTGCAGAATGGACCTTCAGAAACCAATGCTGCCCTTGAATTTTCTGTTAATTCTCTTGAAGTAAGCTAAAGATTTCATCTCGGGAGCAATTATACTATTTCCTCTTTCTACTAATCTAAAATGTCTAGAAAATTCTGCAGGTTGAGAATATATTAGTTGTTGGTCACAGCTGTTGTGGTGGCATTCAAGCCTTGATGAGCATGGAGGATAATAAAACTTCGAGGTACACTTTGTCATATAAATGTGCCCAGTTTGCAGTAGAGTACACAAGCTCCTCATTCATCTCATTTTTCCTTTCAGTAGCTTCATAGCAAATTGGGTACGAATAGGAAAGCCTGCAAAATTAAGTACCAAGGCTACTGCTACTGCTTCCAACCTCAACTTCGATCAGCAGTGCAGACACTGTGAAAAGGTGCTACTCCTTTTTCGCATATTTTCATTTTCTAGTATATCACCTTTGTTCATGCAAATCTACAATTTTATTTCACATAATCGAAATATGCATTTCCATGAAGAAATGAATAGCTGCAAAGATTTACTTCAAACTGTGGAGAAAAAGACCACTTTCTGATTGGCTTTGTTCTTTTGCTTTTAACTGTCAGCTTTTTCATGGTTTTTTCTTCTAGATTTTCACTTCTACGTTTAGTTTAATGATATCAATACTTGTTTATTCATCAAATGTTTCTGAAAGTTTGGCAAGTTACTTGTCAAAAGGATGAGAAAATATGTAATTTGGAATTACATTCGAGTATGTCTCTACATGCCAATTCAAGCTTATTCTCATGAAATCTCAGTATGGACAAGTGTTTGACCTCATCAAGATGAATATACCATATTCAATCTTTTGTTGCCAAGTATTCTGAGCAGCAAGAGTGGTTATCCTTGAACTTAAATGGCTGCAAGAACTACTTGTTCTTAGGTTGTATGAATTTACTTTCGTCATTGAACATTAAAGAAATTGGTATTCCATTTTTAGGTATCTATCAACCAATCTTTGTTGAACCTGCTTACTTATCCGTGGATAGAAGAAAAGGTGGCAAAGGGTAAGCTTTCAGTTCATGGGGGCTACTATGATTTCGTTGACTGCACATTCTGAGAAATGGACCCTTAATTACAAGGGTAATGAGTCAAAAGAAAATGGTGAATATTCCACTAAGGATCGTGAATTTTGGTGCTAAGCTCAATCTTGTAGCAATGTCCAATTTTTGTTTTCTCTTTTCCTCTTCCTATGTATTGTAAGCTGCTGCTGTTGTTTTTGTTGATGAATGTAGTAATAATATGTGATGACATCTCTTGAAGTTTTGAGCTTCAGTTTCTAATCAAAGAAGATATTGTTGTCGCTGGAGCATTTTTTCTTGCATTTTCTTGAACCAAACATTGTGAGAATGTTATTTGTAATTGTTGAGATTTCCCATCATTAAGGTAACCATTTATCTATCCCACTTATGAAGATTTTCGCATTGGTGACCATAACTTGAATTTAGCTCCACAAATGAATCACAAACCGCCAATGATATGACGACTAGAATGTAATTATGTAACGAGTGCAGACCAATCAGGCATAAAGAAATTCCCTTCTTATGATGCTTACTGTCATGATAGACTGTAAAACACTCTGAAAGGAAAACGAGAAACAGGAATGTGACCTTATCCTTCTTTAGATCTTCTTTTCTTCACCAATTGAAAATAAACTACGACTTCCTAGTTTCCAACACAAATTTTACCACTAACAATCGAAACTGAAAATAATGAAAGAAAGCAAAATGTAACTTCAGGAGCCTGGATAAATTTACAAGATTTTAAAGGATGGGATTACTCCCAAAAAGGGGCCCCTGACGCTCAAAATCAACATCATCCTTCAGCTGTAATTGCGATTCATTTAAACTTGATTGGCACCGACTCGGTACAGATGGGTGTATATATCTAAGCACTAAAGCACGGTCTTTATAGGGATAATATGAGAAACCTCCCCTGAGGTTTCTCTTAATATCTCCCTAAGGTTTTAAAATATCTTTTACCTCTCTTTTCTTTATTATTTGTGTAACAAAAATTTTAAAAGCTCTAAACTACTCTTTTGCTCGTTTTGCTAAATAAAAATACTCCTCAGATCCATTGTTTATTCCAAGAAAAATCACCACCAAAAACAATATCTAGTAGTTGCCGCTATTTCACAAAGTTATAGTTCATAAAATATAAATTTAGAAAATAAAAAGGATGTATGCAAAGAAATATACTACCACTAATTTTACTCTATATACTTAAATATCAATTTCTTATGAATCTTATTTTTTTTTTCTAACTTCTTCTCAATCCATGGCCTAAGCATTTGAGTTATACAAATTATTATAAACATCAATTCAAAATAAACAAAGAAATCAGACTCCACTTTATTACAATCACAAAAGTAGAACATAGATAAAATTCAATTTACTACAATTTATATAAAAAAAATCACATAGTTATCCAAAAAAAAAATTATTGGAGGAAGGTGAACAAGAAAAAAGTGACTTTTGTTTCTTTTTATTTTTCTATTTTTTTGAGTTTTATTTATTTTATATGTGAATTATGCATCAAATGAGGGGTTAACATATAGTCTTTTTGCCACTACTAGGAGAGGTAAGCTATATTTTTAAAACTTTAGAGATGCTAAATGCTATTAGGTTTATCCCACATATAAATACACACACGTAAACATACATATATACATACATACGTACACATATGAATATTATGTATTCTGAACAAATCAGAAAACCATATTCAAGAGGGGAATATGTTTGAGAAAAATTAGCTAATGAATCTCCAAGTGCATGGTATACATCGCGCCGCATTTCTGTGAGGTTCACCAACCTGAATGAACCATTGATTATTAAATTTGAGTTGTCCTCAACGATCCATCAAGTTAATTACATAGCAGTTTATACTTGGAATACACGTACGTAATTAGTCAGCAGCCTAGGATATTGAACCAGCAATTAGACATTATAGGTTGAACTACTATTATCCGTTTTTCCTTTGAAGGAGTTAAGACAATTTCAGAATTTTAGAGATATATGGTTGAGAAGTTGAACTAACTGACAACGAGACACTTTTCCCACCAACCCATAGGCGAAGTAACCTTCCCGTTTTCCACTTCTCACATCTATATAAGGCACAATATAGATAGACTCCATGCACTCGCAAACAAAACAGCAAGCCCAAAGCACTTTCTTCTACCTGTGTTCTGAATCATTAATATCTGCTTAATCCCTTCCGAAGATGGCTAGTTTCAACCGTGCATCTCTTGTTTTCTTGATGCTTGTTGCTCTATCATTCATGAGCAGCAACCTTTTCCAAGCTGAAGGGCGTCACCTTCTTGACGCAACATTGCCTGAGCAGCCAGAACTCCCAAAGCCCGACTTGCCAACTTTGCCTCATCCCGAAATTCCTACCTTGCCAAAGCCTGAGATACCAACACTGCCTTTACCCGAGATTCCCACTGTACCAAAGCCCGAGATTCCCACTCTGCCAAAACCGGTGCTGCCAACTGTGCTAAAGCCTGAGGTTCCCCAATTGCCAACTGTGCCAAAGCCAGAGATTCCAACATTGCCTAAACCTGAGATACCAACTTTGCCCAAGCCAGAAGTGCCTGAAAGCCCGAGACCACCGCTCCATGAAGTCTGTTCTAGCCTAGCTGGATGCACTAGTTTTTTATTCATTTGCACTTATATACTGAATTGATATTTCCATTTTGCTTGATGTTTGCTGGAGTCCAGTTATGTTGTATACCGTGATATCGCGGTTCATGTATCTGTAGCTGTTGGTTTATTTGGGTGTCACTTCTTGTTCCCAGTGGAATTACATATTTGTTATTTCTTACGTACTTCTCAGTTAAAAAACACTGTGCGGTAACTCCATTTAGGAACTGATACATAATTATTGACCGTAGAATGAATAAAGCAGTAATTCCAAGAACCAGAAGAATTATAGTTTTAAAACATGAAGTGAAGATGGCTCAAGATCTTCAAACAAACAAAGAACTACGCATACATGCATACATAGATATATATTATGAATGAAGATGCCGTCAAGGTTAAAGAAGTTGAATATGTAACTCTTCACTACACAAACCAAAACTCAATTCTCACATCAACCTGTCATGACTGTTGATCAATTCCAGGCAAAGAATGAGAATCTGTGGAATGCAAAGCCATACCATTTAACTTATCAAAATTCCCAGAATATTGCCGATAATACGTCAAACTATCAGACTCTTCTGAAGGCATCATTGAAGTTTTTAACGCTGTGCGCTCAGTAGGCCAAACGTCAGAAAAGTTTATGTGCATCATAGTATTCTTTTCTGATAGTAAAACAAAATTAGTTCTTTTGGGAAGTAGAGAACCAGTCTCAATTTATCAGCTGAGTTCGGCACCTCAAAAATGAACTTTTCAGGCCTGGGGTTCCTCTGTTATGTAGTGGCCAATCTCAGTTTGATTTTTGGTTGTGTTGTATGGGTGTTACGAATTGGCAAGAGAATTCAAGAACAGGAAATTAGGCCAGTCATTTACTAGCATTCATAAACTGATCTAGAATTGACTCCACAATCTGAGAGACAAACTGAAGACTAGTCTGTGCTCTATTGCCACTAACTTTCATTAATTAGTTAAAACTTAAGCATTTAGAATTAGAAATAAAGCCATCAAGCAATGAATCAAGCATGTTATAAAATTAAGAGTGAAATAAAGAAGATATATCAAGCACTCAATCTATTTAAAGTTTTAAACGAGATATGTTAACGAGGGAAACGGAAATCCATTCATTCAATGGTACCTACTTTAATTCTCATCTTAGTAGTAAAGAGTGAGTAAAGACAGATGAGGAAAGGGGTTGAACAAACAAGAGACAAACCTTCCTACCAACTCCACCAATTAGGCCTCCTATTTCCCGCATTCCTATCTATAAAAATCCACCTCCAACATTCAAATCTCAGGCAAGGAAAAGAAAGAAAGAAAAAAAAGGCCATAACTCCCCAGGAAAGATGGAAGCCCAAATGATCAGATCTCCATTGCTAGCATTTTCTTTCCTGCTGATCACCCTGGCATTGAGTAGTAACATGGCATCAATCCTAGCCGATGCACGGCATCTTTTGGAGGCAACAGCACCAGGTGTCCCAGTTGATGAAGCGCCTAGCGCAGCCGATAGCGATGATACCGATCCTGAGACATCATCAATACCTATAGTTTTGCCATTCTCCCAGATTCCAACAATTCCATTGCCTCAGTTCCCTACTAATCTGCTTCCAATTCCCACGTTCCCCGCCACCCTCCCAACCTTGCCTGTTCTTCCTAACTCGCCTTAACTCTCTATCTCAGCCACATCAAATTACCACTCAACCTCATGTCCGCCAAACTGAAACTACCTTTTCTTGGATTACATATATAATGCTAGCTACTACTACCCTTGTAGTCATCGACTCTACTGCTTCCAAGACTAGCTGTGTTTTTAATGTTGGTTATAATGCTACTCTTTTTTTTTTCCCCTTCTTTCTTTTCCCTAGTTGAATGTTTACTGAATATGTCTCTAGTGTTCATCGCAGTTGGACTGTTATGATCCTATTTGTAATTACTCTCACATCAATACTCTGTCTACGTGATTATTATCTATCTCGACTTGAGTTCTTAACCTTTTTGGATGGCATTTTCCCTTCAGAATACTGTCTCAAACCTGTTCTTGGAACATTGCCCATTCCCCGCTCCTTTCCAAGTCCCCAAAAGGAAAAGAATAATAATAAGTAAAATAAAATAAAGCAGAAAATCACGGCCGCCATGAATGTTGAACTATGAATCTATATATACATAAATCAATTAAACATTTTCTATCTCCTATGTGACATGCATAATTGATCTTTGGACACATGGGTTTACATATCTTTGTATCCAACTCTTCTCTAGTCAATATTATTTATAGTTTTCCTCTCTTCTAAAAACATATATTATTTCTTAATAAATTTCAATTAATTTTTTCATTCATATGTAGCAACTTTCTTTGTGTAATTTTAGTTGTTCCAATGGCAAACTTATTAAAGTTGCTTAAAACTGAATATTTGTTCATGAGAAATAGATGGTTGCTTTTGTTATAATATAACTGGATACAACCACGTAATTCTAGGCATATAATTATTGTAAAATTATTTACTATAATCATCTAAAAGAATATTTGTCAATTTTTTCGATCCCTAATTTTTTGATGAATATTATGACATTATAATTGAATATGTGCAACTCTTTAAAAATTCATACTATAATTGAAAACTTAGAATATATTAATTTTGAAGTTATTGATATTTATTTTTGAATTAATCATTCTTGGACAAATTCACTACTATAAAAAAAATCTGTACCGATAGGTTAAAATACTAGTTAATTTTTGTAAAATCTTGCTTTTAAGTTTCTTCCAACTTGTTAAATTTCAAGCCAAACAAACTTTGACAAGTTGGGAAATTCTACCATTCTTTTTGGATACTATATCCATGATTCTAATCCAATAAACTCTTACCACATCATTCAATAATTTAAACTCCTAAGATCATCTAAGGGTTGATATCTTTCTTTACATATCCAATGGTAAATTAATACTCCTGTGTATGGTACCCAAAAGGTAATGTAGAACTCCCCTTAAACTTACATCACTTTCTTATTTTGTATTTAAATTTAAATTTTGAATGCTTTATAGTTTACACCCTCAACCCTTAAATTTTTTTTTTATTTGAGTCAATCAATAACATTGTTAGCAAAATTAACGAAATAAAGGACCATACAAATCAATCATAATATGCTGAAAATGTTTGAAAGGAATAAGAAATCGCAATAGAATAAAACAATGCATTGTTATTGCTTTGCACTGTCTTTTATGTTGTTAATTTTGCTAAGATTAATTGAGACAAATCTAAAAGTCTAAGGTACAAAGTGTCTAAAATTAAAGTTTATAGTGCAAAGTAGAAAAGTAGTATAAGTTTGAAGTTACAAAATGAAATTAGTCCAATACATTTAATTGGGAAAGAGCACCATTTGATTTGTCCTTTAATGCATTAAATTCATTTTCTTGCTTTAAAATGCTTCACAAGACGCAACCGCCTAGCATCAATCTTTTCTTTTCTAGATTTCACTTTTCAGTCTTACGGTTATAAATGTGTTTAATTCTCAAAGAGAAATTCATTTCAAACGTAATTTCACGAAATGTTTTCGTAAAAGTTAGAGAAGGTGCATTGGGAAGTCATTGCACTTCGTCAAACTCCAAAATTAGAAGCAAGGAGTTGTGTATAGAGGTAGAACAAGTAAGAAATTGAGTAAAGAATACATATCAAGCGAAAAGTCACGCAGAATAATTGGGTATGTTGATGGTTAGTCACTTAATTGTACTAGATTTTTTTTTTTTTTCAATTGCCTTAAACATCACTTTCAGGGATGACTATCATTATATTCCATTGTATATCAAGCATCGAAAATTGAATCATCTCCTATTACGTATAACGTCATTATTTAAAGCACCAAGTTTATTTTTTTTTATTATGGGCTCCCTTTATTGGTTCAATAATTTTCTCCTTTTTTGTTCAAAACTCATATTATTTTTTATAGAAGAGAGAAAAAAAAGGATGGTTTTGCCATATAGAAACAAGAGTCATTTGTTAAGTAGTAGTTCTGTGACAAAGAATTTTGTTCCTTCATTAACTTTATAAGATGGCGTGACACTTATTCTTACTTTAATTTATATCAGGATAGGGCTAAATTGGGCGACTAGAATGAGAAAAAATAGCATCTAGATTAAAAAAAAAAATGCACGAATACACATACCTAAGTTTGAATCTTCGATCTACTGCCAAAATTGTATCTTATGCGTTGTTCAGTGACGACTCATGTAAAGTAAGTTGGCTACTCAATTGTACTAGTAAAGTTTTGTTTTTGCAGGGAATTCAAGATGTTATCGAGCTTAGGGGTTTGGTAATCACACACTGGGAGGTTGAACCTCCAACTTTAGAGGCCAATTGAAGGCACAATCCGGTCCATTACATAAATTTGGCCAACCTAAAAAGGGTTGCAATTTGCAGCTGAGCTTCCATGTCCCATAACTACTGTGCCTAAAACAGTGCCAAAGGACGGGGATGGGGTCTCACAAGTTACATTTTTTATCCAACTTTTTACTCTAGATATAAATGAGTTAAAATATGGTGTTAATAAAGTTATAGGTATGATTTAAAAAACATTTGAAATCATCAACTTTCTGTCAAATAGAGTGAATTGGAACTTGTGAAGCCTCGGATTCGCAAAGGACAATGCTACACCAGAATTTGTGATTCTAAAGATGGTCAAGGATAGTAACTATTTGATTGTATTTATTTGAATAAAATGCAAGTCTTTTGTGGGATCGCATAAATCACTTTGAACAGAATATAATCAAAACAAATTTTTATAAATCATACAAAATTTTATTATTTCTATGTAAACTATAGAATTTTTTTCGCCAATCATGATCCTCAACCTTCAAGAATACTGGCAACCGTTCCTGCCATCAGTCATTCTAAAGTCTGTGTCCTACAGCACCCAACACGGTGGCGATCTTTAAATGCAACCACGGATGGTGAAAGGGTTAGCTTTCGTTATGCAGCTCTTAAATTGGTCGTAATGAGGGGCAACCAAGTTAATCAGAGGCATGCAGCTGGATGTCCTTGTGCAAATGAATCATTGCTCTCGGCTATTCTTCAAAAAAAGCTAATTCTCACTAATGTAATAGAAGAAGAAAAAGAGAGGACCAGCACTGCTAATAAAATCCAATAAAGCCCATAACAAATCTTTCAATGAACTAGAGTGGATGATGGAAATTTGTTGTATCCTGTCACTCAGCATATTGACCCTTTTGTTTAGTTGCATGATGATATAGAATGAAGGTTTTATATTAATCAATGTGCACCTAGAATCAATACATAGTATCATACCTTTGTTATGGTTATTTTCCAAAACTCAAATACTAAAAGCTTCGAACTTCTTGTGATGGCTGTGTATGATTGATTCCCTTCACTCCCAAGAACAGAAAATATGTGCCCTATCCAACGACAACAAGGAAAAGGGCTATCAGGACAGAGATGAAGTGAACATTAAAGAGGAGCATCAGGATAGGTAACCCGTGAGGCAGGACAACTATTTGGGGTCGTCTTCACGGAGTTCTTTGGCTTCCCTTTGGATATCTTTTGTACCTGAACACACATTTTTATGCTCCCCTGTGTTAAATCGAATGTCATGTTACTTTTTCATTCATTGTTCAGCAAACAACCACATTGACGGCATTTCATCAAAGCACGAGGCAAAGAATTCAGTTTGTAACATTGGTTACGCATTTCTGGTTCGATCGTTCCCTCGCAACTATGCCTATATAAGGACATCACAGGGCAAAGGCAGTGCCATCATCCAAGTTGCTAACATATTCACTACTAGCTACTTAGATTAGCAAAAGAATACCACCACCATTTTTCAACCAACAATGGCGTCTCGCAAGTTGCTCGTGATCATGTTTCTCATTGTTGTCTGGTTCTCCGGCTACAATGAAGCATTTTCGTCCCGTCGCCTTCTATCACTAACAGCTCCGGTTCCAAATGTGCCAGGTTTTCCAAAAATCCCAACTACTCCAATTACACCATTCCTCCCAACACCAACTGTTCCACTACCACCAACTTTTCCGGTCCCCACCCCTTCCTTCCCCGTAAATCCAATTGCTCCAGGCTTTCCAAGCCCATTCCTGCCACCTGCAGCTACTACCACCGCCAGCAGTACCAACCCTTGAAAGCCCATTTTAATGTTATCTTGTGTGCTTGTTGCTTACTAAGCTTATAGCAGGTGAACTGTGCCAATTTGCCCGTCACACGTTTCAGAATGATGTAGCGAGTCCTGGACTATCTATGCTTCAATAAGTTGACTGTTGTTTGTTGGATGTTTCTAGTGTTTATGGTTTCAGTTGCTGAATGGATTGGTTTACCTTTGCATAACAGTGAAGTTTTAGTAATCAAGGATTCTAAATCCTTTATTATTCCTATTTTCTGCTTTGTTTGGCTTGTGGAATTCACATTCCAATGTTACCTCCTTTATTAGTATTATTATTATTATTATAAACCTTCTTGGTATACGCGGGATCGGATAAACCAAGATTAAACGATACTTAAATGTGCTGATCGACATCAACATTTCTGACCGTTTTTGGCAATGTTCAAGGCTATGTGAAAGAAATAAATTTCCTGTGCCTCGTAAACAAAAACTGAATGACCAGTGGAAGGAAACATCTACAGGTAAACAACAACTTTAAGATGATTGATATCAAATGATTTCGATGCCGCATCGAGACCACTAGAACATGCAGAGTTCTCATTCCATAAATATTAAGAAAGAAAAAAGATTATTTAACGAAAAAAAAAAAGAAAAGAAAACAAGAATTATTTCTAAAGGAGACAACAGGTTATAATTGTCCAAAACGGTAGCAGAGCCCATATTTCACATCACTTAATCCGAAATATGAAATATCTTGAGTATTTTACTTAGTCAATGAGAATTGAAGGGCTTCTTAGACTATCACAAAAGTTGGGATGGGATGCTCATTGGAAATGAGACGGTTTTCACTGTCGATAAATATAATTTGCAGAAGTAGAAATGACATAGAGTTGATATCCAGTCTCGCATGCTAATGCCTTTGTGATGTTTATATCCTCTGAAAAAGTAAAGCTAATCTTAGCCATGAGCCATAGAAAATTTGTCGATGTAATGTACAACATCCTCCTTGTAAACTACTCTTATGATTGCACCCTTCAGGGGACAAATTCGGACGGATGAGGTCAATACATCCCAATTCCCAAACACCAACAGAAAACGAATAACAATAAAATGAATTGTACTGCGACAGTCATAAAATGGGCATCGTAGAGGACTTCCAGATTGGATTAGAGAAAACCTTAACTGAGCCTGAGGCAGAGCAACTTGCTGGTTGATATCAGAGTTAAGGCCATCCAGGAGTCATCTTGCATAGAAATTGTATCTTATTGTAGTCATGTTTCGTCCCAATAATACCAGCCAAGACGACAAGATCCTTCTAGCAGCCATGTGCTGTCTTTGACCTTTCAGCTCCCATCGTAGCCAGCAGTTGAGACTGCTGCAACACATAAACCCTCTAGGCACCATAAACTGACCCGCTTAGCCGGTCAACCCATGCAGGTCTGTTGAGGTATGCTTTACGAGCTGCACCTGTGGCCATATATACGCCACCTATGCCAAGAGGCAATCTTACATAGTTCAAGAAACCATAACCATTGCAAGGTCGATCCGTCCCGTGGTCTCCACCACAACTCATAATGGCACAGCTTTGATATTCAAACCACGCTGCTCTGACTTTTCCCTCATATAGCTCCACGTACATGCCTTGCTACCATAGCCATATAAATTAAGCATAGACCACCAGGTCTTCCAAATTCCAGCCAAATTGTAATGTTAGTCACAACTGATACTACTTTCGATAGCACAAGTTTGAATTCGAAAGCACGCTGATCAACAATTACTTAACCAAGAATGGCTTCTTACTACAAGTTGTTCGTGATCTTCCTTCTCATTGTTGTATCTGTCGCTGGTAACGGCCAAGCTTTAACACACCGTCGCCTTCTGTTATCACCATTTCCAGGTTCAGATTCACCCCGAAAGTCAGAATTTCCCTTGTCAAAATTAATGGGAGGGGCTTTGACAGAACATAGTCCGCCCCATGCCAGAACTGTCACTTCCCCGCCCGGAAATCCAACTGTTCCATACTTTCCAATGCCAGTGCTCCCACCTGGAAATCCCATTGTTCCATACTTTCCAAGTCCAGTTACTCCTCAACCTGGAAGGCCAATTGTTCCATACTTTCCAAGCCCAGTAATCCAACCCGGAAATCCAATTGTTCCATACTTTCCAAGCCCGGTGATCCAACCCGGAAATCCAACTGTTCCATACTTCCCAAGTCCAGTTTTCCCACCTCCTGCACCCACTACTTCCACTACTAGCCCTTGAAATCAATTTACAGAAGCACTATTGGACTTCTCACGATCCATATTGTGTACGTAGCTAAATTTTAGCATGAAAGCTCTATCACTTTTCTTGCATATTTTGTCATGATGGAGACAAGTCCCTGATGAAGAGCCGTTATTATGCTTTGCTGAATTCTGAGGCGTTGCTTCGATATCATTGAGAAGCATACTAAATTTGAAATCATATCTTTTGTTAGCTTCCATGCGAGCACGATGTTTATGCATCAATATCCCTAAATTTGGACTAATTTCCTGTCTTGGAGTTGTTTGTTTACAAAATTTTTGGATCAACTTCTTTCTCATATAACAGATCGCTTGAATCATGTTGATCAATAATGTGGATTACTCTGCAATCTGCACTATATGACCAGTAGTTTTACTCCCGTGGAGCTGTATAGATGTTAAGGGCTGAATGAAAGGAATTCTAATTGGTATGCTTATTCCAGAAAAACAGAACGGCAGTCTCCAATCTGAGAAAAGTTTCATCCAGTGGAAGATAACTTTTTCACTGAAATATTGAGTTAACCAATTTCGGCACTGAAATTGCAGCATTCAGAGTTCTGTTATCCTGTTAGTCAAAAAGAAAAAATAACCAAAGGTTCTTAGAGGGAAAAAAAATCTAAATTTTTAAATTTAGAGCTGAGTTACTGCGTGAATTTCTCAAAATCTTCTAAAACTTGAGGGAAGTCTTGTAAGTTTTCACGACGAAATTCGCATTACATTGCCTTATGAAGCTCCATGGTCATTCCATTTCCTAACCCAAAAAACTCAATTAATCTTGAGCCCGTTTATGGGTCCCTTCCAAGTTTTTGCAGTACTCTATATATTTTGAGTAACAAATGTTACTAATATCGAGTGTAATCTATCCTTGCCAGACGAATATATAGGTTTCAGGTCAGAGATTTAAGAATGGCAATGTTGGTGAGTTCCATCTGAGGCGAAGTCATTATTATTTGTCCATACATAGCATATTTCCAAGTCATATTTGATGTGCATATTTCCAAGAAACTTTAACAGTATCAGACATATGTTGTTTTGTCTGCATAATTCAGAATGATTTAATAGTAAGTACAGGAAGGCCATGAAGCTGGACTTTCTTGAATTGCTGCTTCTATATGTACCTTCAAGAAGATGTTGTTCGTTTTGATGTTTATGGTTTTAGTTCGTGTATTAATAACTGGCATGCAAGTTTAAAGTTTTAACTCGCCTCTCAGTATCTTGCCTGTGAGCTCAAAGCTAATCTCTGTAATTTGTAAAATGATTAAAAAGGATTGTTTGATTTAATTATTCACTCCATATACAACTAATGTCACGATCAGATCAAGGAAATGAAAAGGAAATCCATATCTTATTTAAGTTGGAATGGGGCAAAAATTAATGAAGTGGTCACAGTGACAGGTGAAGTGCATTTCTGGAGCAGGAAAAATCCTGCGCTAACCCCACCACCACCACTAGAAGTTCCAATTGTTCAGCCAAGTCCAATGATCTCCCCCCCCACCACCAATTGTTCCATATGTTCCAAGTCCAATGATAACACCTCCACCCCCAAATATCCCAGTCATTCCTCCAAGTCCTGTGCTAATACCGCCACCACCACCACCGCAAGTTCCAATTGTTCCACCAAGTCCAGTGACCTCACCCCCACCGCCAATTGTTCCTTATGTTCCAAGTCCAGTGATAACACCACCACCCCCAAGTATTCCAATCGTTCCTCCAAGTCCTATGCTAACACCACCACCACAAGTGCCAATTGCTCTGCCAAGTCCACTGATCTCATCCCCACTACCAATTGTTCCATATGTTCCAAGTCCATTGATAACACCACCGCCACCAGAAACTCCAGTCGTTCCTCCAACTCCTGTGCTAACTCCACCACCACCACCACCACCAGCAGCAGCTGTTGTCTGCGTTCCAAGTCCAGTGATAGCAGCACCACCGCCAGCAGAAACTCCAATTGCTCCCCCAACCCCGGTGATAACACCATCACCACCACCACCATCTCCAGAAACTCCAATCAGTCCTCCAAGTCCAGTGATCCCACTGCCACCTCCAGCTATTCCATATTATCCAAGTCCAGTCCCTCCACCTCCTGCAACTACCACTACCACTACCAGTACCACCACCATCCTTTGAAATTCATTTAAAGAAGTAGAGTTATTTTTTAAATCTATACATGATTTACCAAGATCACTTAGTATTGCGACAGAGCTATTTCATTCAATGTCCTGGAAGGTTTGTGACTTGGAATTCTGTTTTGTTGTGTGACTCATTACTTTATGCTTAATTATGTCTTTTAATGTTAATCACTTTAATTTCTTATGCATTGTCTTTCGGTTAAGCAGCCTGTAGATGAAGTCTTGCATCATTGATGTTGTTATTCTATATAATTCATATTTGTTGTTATTTGCTTAAAAATTCATGCAATTTTTGACATCCTTCCTTTTTCTTCTTGGAACCCATTAAGCCATGCTGCAATTATCTTCAGTATATGGCATCCACTTGTCCAGAGATGGAACGCAAAAGGGTAAAGATAACTTTCTGAAAGAAACTACTATTTTCCACTGACTGCTGATCTGCAATCAAAACAACTAGTGGCTCTATGCCGAGCAAAGTCAAGCAGCTTCCAGGCTACAGTTCACCGAAACCATCACTAAATATTAAAAACTCAAGAGGGACGATGAGATTATTGAATCAACTGTTATATTGTGGCAGAAGTTTGAATAATGGAAATGTCAGCAAAAACAAACCTTTCTTTTTCTAATTAATTTCATCTAAACTTAGTGTCAGGATCAGATCATGAGGGACGCATCTAATTTCCAGGGGACAAAAATAAACGAACAGGTTGTAAAAGACAGGTGTAGGCCAATTTCAGTCATCCTTTAAAACCGATAGAGGAAATTTTCTCGAGTGTATTAATATTCGGTGGGCAAGAATGGACAAGAAACGTCACAAGTCAAAGAATTGTACCTCCGAACTTTGGGTGTTCAGTTGGCATGATTGATGATATCTTCTTATTCTCAACAAAATTTGTTAAAAGCCGAAAAATCTGATCAAACTTTCTGATCGATCAGTGTCGGTATGTTTTCAAACATTCTTCAAGTGAATTAGTAGGACTGCAACGATGGATTCATGTTGGCACAAAAACCGTGCACACGTACAGCGGAAGCAACTTCTAACACATATAAAAATATGTGGGAAGAGGGTGAGAAACTCACAAACAAATATTCAATAATTTTATTAACTCAAACTCAACAATAACAATATCGCCTTTCGCTTACAACAACTTACAATTAATTTGGAGACTTTCCCTCAACTCAACTCAACTCACTCTTCAAGTAATAATATGCTAGACTAGTAGCATTTATAGACTACTAATCTTTCCTAAACAAACACAATAGTAAACCAAAACTTAATTGGAACGGAATTGGAGATTTCCTAATCTAATACAAAATCTAAACAAGACACAAAACAAAAACTAAACCAATTAGGAAACTAAATACTAAAATAGTTTGGTTTAATTTTCCAACAATTTACATCACTAACTTTATTGTTTTTACTACGGTGTGACTCAGGACATGCTAACTAATAACAGCACAAATAGTACCTTAAAAAAGAACACACACACACAAATGCTGACCATTTCACTCAAAGCTGTACACTAGTATATATAAACCCAAAATTACTGTGGTATGCAAAATCTCGTTGGGAAGACAATTCATATACAGATCAGAAGGCTAAGAACACGGGTCACTACATAACACCATCTACTGTTCGTTATGAAAATAAGACGAAAGGCACTGCATATCAGCATCCACATACATGGCTGAGGCTGATGTTAAGTAACTATTGATTCAACTCAGGTTAGTCTGGAGTAGCAGAGGAGTTGGGGAGTTCCATTATGAGCTTGCTGTAAATTCCTAGTTACATGTAGAGATGCCAAAACTAATTAGTAACCATAGAAGTTGAAGGATTGCAGTGTGAGAAGATGAGATTTCTCCGGGGGAAAGAAAAGGAACGACCAAAGACGAGGGTGAGGCCAAGGAGGAGGGGAAGAGAGGGTGAGATATGAGAGAAACCTTACAGAAACTTCTCGGTTTGGAAGTTTACAAGAGAACAGAAAAGAAAGAATAAGTTACAAAATAAAAGAAAAGAAGAGAAGAGAATATTTACCTTCGCATATTGATTAATGATTAGGGGTTCAGAAAAGAAAAGAAAAGAAATAATTTTGGGCAAATTTGGTATTAAGATTTTATTGTTTGATATTTTATGAATAAAGTTGGCATTTTAAAAGAATTTATAGAGGTTAAATGAATCTTTCCTTCCATTTCTTTCCATTTTTGGAGGAAAATTTTTTTAACCAATTTATCTCTCGATTTCCTTTCACTTTCAGTTACTTTCTTCCTATTTAAACCTCCCAAATAATGGAAATTTTTTTTTCGAAACGTCAAATATATTATTAAGCAAAAAAGAAATTATGATAGAGCAAAGGCTCACCTAAACAAGCATAAAGATACAATATATCTTTAGTAAAAGGGCGAGAGACACCTCAAGAAAAAACACATTCCTCATCCAATCTAATGCTCAAGGCAAAATACCTATATCTTTATGTCCCTTCTAATGCTCAATGGAAATTTTTAAATGTCCCTTCTTTTCTCAAAATCTCAACTCCCAAAGCGGGAGAAAGAAAAAAAGGAGGAAAGGAAAGAGAAAGAGAAAAAACACGTGCATAGCACATGCTGGACGGCGAACTACGACGAAGAGTTCTGGGCCTTTTGGCAAATGCTGCACCCACGTTTACTATATGCTCGATAGGTTGGACACAGTCCCAAACCGACTTATTTATCATTTTTCCCCCGATAATTTCCCCCCTCGGCACTTCGAAGCTTATATATAGCCCAACAAAAGGGGGAAAGAAAATCCCATATAAAGAAATCTGTTGTGTGTTCCCTCCGCTTTAATAATTCAATCAACAACACGATCCAAGATCCTCTGCCACCACAGCCCACAAAGTCTCAATCTTTGCTCATTCCTGTTCTTATTTATTCAGTTCTTTCTACGGTGGGGACTCCAAGAATTTTAGCTGGTTGAAGGAAGTGTAATTTGGAGCTTTGATCCTCCATTGAAGACCTCCTTTTGTCAGTTGTTGCAGCACTTTATCTGCTTGGTGCTTCTGCTCTTTCGTTTCTAGGTTGGTTGAGTTGGGATGACAAAGGGTTGCTATTATTGTTGGGGCTGAATTTGTTTTTTTTCCTCTCTGAATGTAAAGTCTGTATCTTTTGGAATGCAGATTAACGAATTCGAGATGGTATACGAGGCTGGTGGCACATCCCATGACGGCCCCGATGACCGTGATGATGGTAATTATAGTATCTCTTTTTCTCTTATGTTTTCTGTTTTTCTAGAAAGAAAATTCTTGTTTATATGTGCAGTATTCTGTCTTTTCTTCTTCTTCCCCCCTTTTTTTTTGGTGGGCATAAGAATGTTGAGTGTATTTTGAGCTGTTTGTCAATTAGGGAATAACGCCCTAAGTAAGAGGGATTAAGGATTGCAAGATAGATTTTTGAAAATGAAACAGATTGAAAGAAAGCAGGATGATTGGAAGTGCTGACTAGGAAAATGCAAAGTTAGCATATTGAGAAGGAAAACTAAGATGGAATTGAGTACGTTTTAGCTTAGCAAAGACGCCCGGATGATGCTTAGTGAGGATGAGTTGATTGGGCAGCAGAAGTCAAGGTTGACAAAAGGTGGACCGAAAGAACATGTCTTTTGGGTAAATGAAAATATGTCATGAGAAACTTTTACTGAATATGAACACGCCCCTAAATGGAATAGACTGGAAGAGGAGATTGATGTTGAGGACTCCAAGCAGTTATTTTGGCATATAAATATCCTTATATTGGAAAGATAAAAAGTTAAAGGAATCTTCTGGGGAAATTATATACTTTTCAAAACTGTGGCTGAAACTGATATATTAACTTTGATTACAGTTAATGAATTGCTGCACAAGGATGTAACTTTTTCATGATTCTGGCTGTCTTTGTTTAATTGGACGTGTAATTTTCACGCAAGAGATGCATTTTGGAGGAGATTCAAAAGCTTAATTACTTTAATTTCCAAAACTTTATGACCTATACTCTTTTGTTGCTGATGATGAGATTGCAACTTTTTGCTTTCGGCTGTACACTGGCAGAAATTTTATGTTTGTTGTCCTCAACTTAAAAGGTTCATGACAATAGGAGTCCTGCTTTCTTAATTATTTAATTTTTTTGACTAATTGATCTCTGGGGAAGGGAAGATTAATATGTGGCCATAGTTAGGAAAAGTGATTTTTCGTCGATGGAAAGCATATTCTTTGATGAAAATGAATAAATGTAATTTCAGAAGCAAGGTATACATTCCATTCTGCTGCTGAATGCAATGCTGCTTATTTATTAATATTTGGGTTGGATTGTGTTGATGTTAAATGCGATGCACATAAAGGTGGAAGCAAATTCTTAATATGAATAAGATGGAAAGCAAGTATTATTTTGTAATGAAGTTTTTTTATGTCTAAAATGATGACAAAATGGCTGAAATTGATGATTCCCATGGGTTTGATAGTAAGGAGACCTACAAGAAGAATTGTCATTCTTGGTTGATAATCCTGGAAAATTGAGGTGTTGCTTCATGTCTAATGAATTGTGGTCATACTGGGGCTTCTCAAACAGGTAGAGGCTCAATATGGGATTAAATGAAGGCTCATCAGGATGAAGAGTAACAGTGAATGATTTGTCTTGGAATATTTGATGTAGTACAACTAAGGGTATGCAAGCTTAGCTAAACTTGAGTCAACCATGCATTTGCTTTGCATTGGTTTTCATGTACTAAGAGGTGTGGCAGTCTAGGGCAAGAGGCAGTTCCTCCAGTCCAATAGTATTTGCTAGGTTTTGGTCCTTCGACAAATGCAGCATTGTAAGTTGGAAACCACTACAAAACAAATGATATTCCTTGCGGGAAATATGAAGCATTACAGATAGATAATGATGGTGACTATCTTGAGTGAACTCAACACGAGCTTTGTTTTTCATCTGTGAATTAAATTTTTCTGTAAAGGGAATGGATATAGCACAGATGACATTTGCATAAACTGAGGTTTCTTATGGTTGTTGTATTTGTAAGATTTTCTAGCTCAATGAACCAAATAATGGTTTGCAGATGATGAGGACGAATTCGAGGATGTTGGTGGGGGCAACCATCTTTTGGGTTTCATGTTTGGAAATGTTGACAACTCTGGTGATCTTGATGTTGACTACCTTGATGAGGTAATTTACTTAAGTCATCTGTTCTGTATATTCTTTTATGTTCTATTTTCCAATTTTCCTTTTTAATTGAGGAAGAGGAGTGTTGATGCAAGGGAAGTCTCAGTGCTGCTTGCGTCTTTTGTGGTAGACCTTTACCAAGTCTCTTTCTGTCAGGAATGTACTTATATTGTAACAAACAATTTCTTTGCTTGATTTACAAATAGTAATATATGTAATTATAATGAAATTTGCTACAAACTGTGGATAGTTTACCTTTGAGGTGATTATCTGGGATCTATATTAATGCATTGTGCATTTAAGGGGAAACACAAACATCTTGCTACAGCATAAATCTTATATGTATTCCCCCAATTCGCCAATCCAATCTATGACGAGAGGGTTATATATATATATATATATGCACACACATATATATATTAGTTTCGTGCAAATCAACTTCTCTACTTGAGGTCTTAGTGTTTTATAAATTGTGAAGTTCCCTCTAGCTTTATGTCTTGCCAGTTGCTGTTCATGGTATTTGGAAACTTTATACTGTAATCTCTTTTTCTCTTCTGTATTTTGTTCTGGGCATTGTGATGCATTGGTCCATTTGGTATTTCAGTAGTCAGGCATTGTGAGGCATTGGTCCATTTGGCATTTCAGTTGTCAGGAAAAGGCATTGGCATGGACTAATCTGGCGCTAATATGTTCTGTGTCTAAGTTATGGTAGTAACTGCTAGGAAGTAACTTAAGCAAGCCAGACTTACAGTTCTGGCTTGCTGTAGAAACAGTCGCTTATTAAAACATCAACTCGGAGCTATGCTGATGGCAGAGGCATACTGAACCTAAACAATTTTCTTTGGGTGCTCTTGCATTTACTGGCTGAAATTGGTCCCCTTTGAGTGAATGTCATGGGTTCAACTCAGCTTGTTGTTGTGTGTTAGAAATAGCAATTTATGTTCATGGATATTGCTTCAATTTAAACAAAATTGTGCTTTCTGGGAAAGTTTGAGTCCATGTTTGGGGTTCTGGAGAATTAATAAGGGATTGGGGTCTCTTGTACTTTATACTTTGCAGGTGATCTTCTTTCTTTCTTCTTATATCATGGAAGATTTTTGGTTCAGGGATTTCTGTCTATAAGATTTTATGAAGTATGTTTCTTCAGACTTTGTATCTCTTGCAATACAAAACTGTCAGTTGTGCTTATTTGAACATCTGACTCATATGTTATCTTTACATTTCCCTGGATCTGATATGGGGGCATCATGTACATGGTTGCTATCCATTTATCTTGAGTTCCTGTTCTCTAACCGAAATCTTTTTCCAATGATCTCCAAAACCAATTTATTTTTATGCGATACAGAGTAAGAGGAATAAAATCTTGATGATCGCCTTTTTTTTTGGGGGGGGGGGGAGCCTGAGATCTATTTCTCTAGTCATTCCTTTTTTCTCTGCACTTTTTAGTACTGTAAAGATCATTTACACCATGAGGCTCGAAAAAGTAGCACAAACACCCTTTTGGTTTCCGAAACTATTATGTAGTGCCCTCCTGTTGCTCTTATGGCAGTTTTCTACAGTTAATTTACATTATTTTATTTGCAAAATCACTCTCTGTTTACGTAACTGTATCACAAAAATGCAAACAGATGAAAATGAAGACAACTGTTGGAGCCTGGATCAATTAATAGGATCAAACAAGTCTAGACATCAGATGATTCACAGTATCTTTTATAAGCATAATTTTATGAATATTAAAAGAACTTGAAAAATTATTTCCACCTTTTGGAAAAATAAAAGAGGTTGCGGTTGCATTCACCAGAATAATTAAATCTTTATCAATGGAGTGTATCCTGATTCCTATTGAAGTGCCTTTCGTTCTAGCAGACAACAGAATGTGAAAAATAGGAAAAATAAAGAACCATTAATCAAATTAAAGTCCTTGTATGAGAACACATCTCATGCTAATTGACAGGTTTTCAGTTGCTGTTGCAAAGCCATAATTCATAATGATATATTTGTCGAACATGTCAAAATTGACTAGGAAAAGAACAAGAATAAGGTGCTGTTCAAGTTAATTAAGAAAATGTGCTAGGGGCAGAATTAAGTAGAAATTTAGTTTAATCACGTTAGAATTTATCTGATTAGAATCATATCTAATTTGTTTTGAGAAGAAGTCTGGATGATAGCTTCCAAAACCCTTGGAGGGCAGGTTGCATGTGGCACTTTCTCAAACCTCAAGTGACTTTAAGTTTTCTTTAGTCTTTCTTTTTTACTGCTAGAAGGCTTATGTTGATTGAATTCCACCCAAATTCAAGATGAAGTTATCATAAGCATGCCTAAGCATACCATTCTATGAGGTGGATGAGAGCAATTTTCTGATCACATGAATGAAGTGCTTTGAGAAATTCAAATTATAGTAAACATAAGCTTGTATGGGTACAAGGTAGTTTGATTTTGGATTTTGTAAAACCTGGGTATATAAAAAATGATCAGGTTGTGTAAATATATTTGAACATATGCCTGATGTAAGTCAATATTTCCTCTTTTTTTTTATTTTTAATTTTTATAAACTTCTTTTTATAAACTTCTTTCTGTACTGTTATGCACTTACAGTGACTTCAAGGATACTGACTTTTCAGGAGGCAAAGGAGCATCTTGGAGCGCTGGCAGACAAGCTTGGTCCATCCCTGACAGATATAGATGTATGTGTTGAGGCTCTTACTTTGAAGTGAGAAAATGTATGTCATATAATGCACATCTATCTGATGATGCCATTTTTTCCCTTTTCCCTGAATATCAGTTATCAGTGAAAACACCACAGACGCCTTCTGATGCTGCTGAACAAGGTGATTTTCTGCCTCAGGAAATACTGGTTAATTGTTACTCCTTTAATTTTTGTTCATTCAATTTATCAGGGAACGGTGCTTGTAATTCTGATTCATAAGAAAGTCACTGGTGCAATATATGAAGTTAGAACCACCACCTGTCCTCCCTCCCCCCCACAAAAAAAAAAAAAAAAGAAGGAAAAGACAAAAATCTTTTCAACTCCAATTGTCAACTTTTAGTCGAAAATTATGTCCAGATCTACCAAAAGGAGACAAAAGAGGTTGACTAATTAACTGCATGAACTTTGTTTTAGCAAAATCCTCATTCCCTTAAGTTCTTGGGGTTTTTCTTTCACTTTTAATTTACTCAATTTCCAAAGTACCTAAAGCTCGTCATCCTTTTTTTATAAGTTTCTTGACATATATGTTTTCTGCTTGGTTGTTGATCAGGTTTTTTCCATAAGGTTTTACTTCTGTGTTAATTCAAGGATTTTATGAAAGTAAAATTTCCTTTGGCAGACATATGTATGATGGGTTCCAAGCTGAAAATGCACTTAGGTTATAATGATGATTCTTGTATTCTGCTGCATGTATCTTAGATAACTAGTTCATAACTCCATTGGTAACCAATTTGGGTTTGATTGCTGTGTTGAGCACATTATTTCATTTCTGAGTGCGATGGATTCTGATTAGTGCTTTTTCCTGTTCTTCTTGTTGGTGAGAACTAGATTATGATAAAAAGGCAGAAGATGCTGTTGATTATGAAGATATTGAGGAGCAATATGAAGGGCCAGAGGTCCAAGCAGCTACGGAAGAGGACCTTTTGTTGCCAAGAAAGGACTATTTCTCGAAAGAAATATCAATGAGTACTTTGAGGAACATCAATTCTGTCTTTGATGATGAAAATTATGATGAGGATGATGAATCAGAAAAGAAGGATGGGGTGGCAGAAAACAATATTGAAGTGAAATCTATACTTTTGGCAGGTTTAATTATGAATCATTGTCGCTCTATCAATTTTGAAGTGTCATATTTAAAAGATTGGATATGCCATTATGCTGTCTTTCAGTTATTTAGAGTTTAGATTGTCTCTTTTTTTTTTTTCAATGTAGGTGAATCTGAATATCAGAGTCTAATTTGTTCCAGATTTTTCCCCCCCTTTTTTTTTGTGGGGGGGGGGCCCTTAGAGACTAAATGCTTGGGCTGTTTCTTTACTCATCTGAAAAGGCCCTGCAATTAGTCCTTTCTTAGGATGTAGTGGATTAATGGCTAAAAAAGGAATTTTAAGTTTGCTAATAAAGTTGCCTATTTTGGGTTTAGTGCTTAGTAGTATGTCTGCCTTCGGTGGTAGAAACACAAGTAGTAGTTGTGAGCAGATATAGATATTCGATTCTGGTACTATAGCAGTGTTGATGACTCTCTCTTGGCTGAGTGCTTTTCAGCTTTTTGAACTCTTTGTTTGTGAGGTAATCATATACTTTCCTATTGTACTGCTTCCACAGCATATGTTGCTTAAGGTACGAATACCCATAAATTGGCATTTCGTTTCAGCTCTTCAGTTCTTCAGCCAAAAACTAATTTAAAAAAAAAAAAAACCTACTATCATGATGGATCATCGCCCGGTTGAAGACTGTGCTCTATATAGAAAGTTAATCTCCAGTGGAGGGACAGGTGTATGTGGTGTGATATTCTTTGCGGGGTGTGGATAGTGCATGCACATATTTTAAATATGTGCCTAAAAATGGACGTCTATTTAAAATTTGCTAATCTTAGCAAGAGTTCTTGGTCAACTTCTGTTCATTAATGCCATCTTGATGATATGACTCTTTTCATGCTTTAGACGTAAGTCTAGAAGCTTTCTACTGTTAGAAACAAGTTGGTATTGAAGTTGGTAGTTAATTTATATATTCCTATAGTAACCCACAATGATAGTGTTTGATTAGTAATCTATGCATATTTCCTGCTACATTCTTGACACGTAGCTGTAATTTGGTTTGTCCAGTTTCTGTGTTATACTTTTCTGAAGTTTTAATGTTAAATGTTTCCTTCCTTAAGAGTGTCATGGAAGTCCTTTTTCCGGAAATTTGTGCCTGTGACTTTTTAGTGCTAGAGCGCTTCCAAGTGCCAAAGTAAGTTGCCTAGAAATTAGAGGGGCAGAGTTTTGATAGTTCTTTGGTGGTCAAAATTGTAGCCACGAAGAGTCTTTTAGAAAGTAGGAAAGGAGAGAACCAAAGGAGAAGGGAAGGAGAGATCATTGGACTTACCTAAGACCAAGGAAGGTACTCATTTGAAAATTTTGATTATTCAAGGCATGCCAATTCAAGATGCTCATACCAGTATTTACAGGAAAATAGTCTACCAATCAGTCAGCCTTATTTTATGAACTGGTGTTCAAGGTGGTCCACTAGAGCTGTTGCTATGTCGCTGACCAATTGATCCACCCATGAGTAACCAATAGACTTCCATCCCTGGCTGACTCCTGAACATTCACTTATTGCTGCTTCTTAGACTGAAACAATGATACCTCTTGCAATATTTCCTTCTTTTGTAGAACTTCGTAAATCTGTTCTTGTTGCCATTATTATTGAACTTGGTGTAGATATCATGTTCTAGCTTTCTCTCTATCTCTACGTCCCCTGTTGTTGATGTATTCTTGCCTATTCAATTGGCTTTTGAATCCTTAAGCTGCTCCATTGGAGAGGAAAATCATTGTGGCTTAATCTTTTCCCATGGTTAGTCTATTAAAATGAACAGTATCATGAGGACAAGTGCATTCTACAAAGAGGGAGAGGGAGAGGGAGAGAGAGGACCTGAGTACTATCATGTTTACAAGTGTATTTGACACAGAGAGAGATGACCTGAATGGTATCATGTTTACAAGGGTATTACACAAAGAGAGAAACAGAGAGGGTAGTAAAGCTACCGAAATTTGTCAGATATCGTGTTGTATTCTGCTTAAAATCATTTAGCTCATAAAAAATCTGCCCAGAAAAAAAAGGCTACTGCCACCTTATATTGATTTTCTCATTTGTTGGTAATCATTAATGTGGAGTAGATGAATATTAGCAGGATGAAATGGGAGTCGATGACTAATACCTTGAATAAAGTAGGAGTAGCTATACCTTTGTATACCTTTGAAGTAGTATGCCCCATGGATTTCTTATATTAGCATTGATGTACCATATATTTAGTCAGCCATGATATTTTTATATACTAGTGTTTAAGAACAGATGATGTTACAGTTTACTTTTAATGGTTATGACTCATAAAGTTATGTGACTTTTCCCTGTCATTTAAATTTCACAGCAGTTCTGCAGTTGTTTGATCTGTGTCAATGTTGCACTCACTGAAGGGTAAACATGGAGTAAGTCTTAAGAAAACAGACTAGACTCTTAAGCGCAGATTAATTTTTTTGTAGGCACAGGTGGCATTTTGAGTTTTTATGTTCAGTTTTAATCTTCATGTGCATCCAATTCAGGTAATTGATAGTCATAATCATAGATCATATGAGCTTGGGGTTGCTGTATAAGTAGTCTGTATGGATCTATTATCCTGGGTTCTTACCTTTAGCATTAATTTATAGTATCTTTTCAAGTCTGATGGTACTAGTGAGGTGTTTCTGTGGAAAGATATAGTGCCTAACCATCAAATGGTTTACCTAAGTATATGCTTTACCTGCTATAGATACATGTTTGGGCTTGTGGAATAATCATCTTAATGTCCTTTCTCAAGGGGAAAAGATCGATGAAGATGCTTCATCTCAGGATGCATTTGAGGATGCGCTTGAATCTGAATTCTTGACTGCTGATATTGTAGATTCTGAGGAGGTTTGTATTATATGCCCCAACTTGTTCCCAATAGATTTTTTTCCTTTTTTTTAAACCTCTTGTATTAATTTGCTGGGAACACAACCTCTTGACGTGTTCTTTAGTGCTGAAAATGTGTTTTACACCCTGTTGTGAGGATAATTACTATGACATTTTTCTACTATTAGAAGCTTGGTGACATGATGGTATTGGTGGAATTGTTAAAATTAACTTACGTCTTTTGCCAAAAAAGAATCAGAAGTCATGATTGGTTTTGACCTTAGTGGTATTAGTTGTTTCAGATGTCTAAGCACATTGTTGTCAGTCTTTGTAATTTTTTCTAAGACTTTACTGTTAATTATCCTTTATTAGTATGCCATTTTCCTCCATCAATCTTAATTGATCCTAATGTATCAGGAGGTGCCACTGGGCTTAGAAGAGCCATCTGGAGGCAATGATTCAACTTCGCTGCCTGTTCTTTGTGTTGAGGATGGAATGGTGATTCTACGTTTTTCAGAAATTTTTGGCCTTTCTGAGCCTTTAAAGAAGTCTGAGAAAAGGGAGCGCAAATATCCCGTTCCTAGAGGTATATATTTTCTGTACCTGAATGTTCTAAGTATATTGCTGCTAATAAATTATATGGCAGTGATATCTTAATCACTTCTTCTTATTCACCTTATGCATCTGTTTATGGACTTCCAGTTTAGCTATTGGTCCTTTTCTCATTGCTGAATGTTTTCAGATAAATTCAAGACTATGGATGCTGTAGAAAATGTTGAAGAAGATGAGGAAACATTCTTGAAGGGATCCGGCCTAGATGTGTCTGGTATGAGACAAGCCCAAGTGGCTCAACACAATGTTTTAACATTTATGGACAATGATTTGGGATCAGGAAAGTTTGGGGTTATCCAGGAGGATGGTAAAAGTTATGCAGAAGTTGACCAATGTAGCAAAGATTCTTGTCAGAGTTCTGAACCATTTAAGGAAGATTTGCCGATGATGCTTCCTCCGGAGTGGAACTCACCTATTTGTCCAAAGTTTTACCCTCTTGATCAACTAAACTGGGAGGATAGGATAATTTGGGATAATTCTCCCGCACAGAGTTCCAGTATTGAAGAGAGTTGTGAGATGTCTGGACCTGATTCTGATGTACTGGGTGATAAGAATCTTGAGGCCGATATGCACCCTCTGGTGTCAGATCCTGAAAGTGAGTGTTGTGAACATGAACATCCTTTTCATCATGGTTTTTCCATCTCACCAGAGCCCTTTGGTTCAGGAAGTCATTCTGAACCTTCAAAACTGCCTTACAATGCAAGCATGTATCATCCTCAACTTTTAAGGTTAGAGTCTCGATTTGATCGTGATGATCCAAATAATACCGATCTTGGACATGAAGGAGGTTCTGAAAAGATTCTTGGTAACGATGTCATAAGCCGTTTTAATAGACTCATGTTACAGAACAGAGATCTGCAGGAAGGATCCTGGTTGGACAATATAATTTGGGATTTAAATCAGCCCATTTCAAAGCCGAAGCTGATATTAGATTTCCGAGATGAACAAATGCTTTTTGAAATTCAAGATACTAAGGAGGGTAAGCATCTTAGGCTTCATGCTGGTGCTATGATTATAACCCGTTCGATCAAGCCTAGCACTGGTGACTCTGTTGAGCTACATAGTCATGGTGGTCCTTCAGGAGGAAGGTTTAACATCTCAAATGACAAATTTTACTCAAATAGGAAATCTTCTCAGCAGGTGAAATCACATATGAAGAAGCGCACAGCTCATTGTCTAAAAGTTCTGCATTCAATTCCAGCACTTAAGCTGCAGACAATGAAAGCTAAGCTAAGCAAGTAAGGATTGATTGCCTTATATTTTTTGTAGTTCTTTTACCATAGATGGTTTGTTTTACTTTGTGTAACATGTGTAAATTTTTATGCTTGAGGCTTAGCTGTTTATTCAGCGAGTTGATCTTTTTATTAAGTTCCAATCTTGACCCTTTGTCAATTTTCTTACTTTTGTCTACTTTTTCTGTTCTAAACTTCTTTTGAACTTAAGTCTCAGTTCATGTCCCTTTTCTTTTGTATTCTCTTATCCAGTATTTGAGGTTATTTTGTCTTCTACCTGCATGCTCTTGTTTCTATTCGTATTATGGCTTTGAATGTGTGTAGTCTGCTACAAAGCTTATTGTGAAGTTTTTGATGTACTTGCAGTAAAGACATTGCTAATTTCCATCGACCAAAAGCTTTATGGTATCCTCATGATAATGAGGTGGCACTGAAAGAGCAAGAGAAGCTGTCTACGCAAGGACCTATGAAGGTCATATTGAAGAGTTTGGGAGGCAAAGGATGTAAACTTCATGTGGATGGCGAGGAGACCGTCTCTTCAGTTAAAGCTAAAGCTTCAAAGAAGCTAGGTCTCGCTTTTATTATGTTTCTGGTGTTACCAAATTTTTGTTGTTAAAAGCCAGTCGTTCTTCCTTTGCTATAGAAAATTGAATTATTGTTTTATCTCTTGCTTTTAGATTTTAAACTGTCTGAGCCAGTGAAAGTGGTTTATTCTGGAAAGGAATTAGAAGACCACAAAACTCTTGCTGCACAAAATGTGCGACCAAACTCCTTGCTGCATCTTGTTCGTACAAAAATCCATTTACTACCTAGGGCACAAAAAATCCCTGGTGAGAACAAGTCTTTGCGTCCTCCTGGGGCATTTAAGAAGAAGTCTGATCTTTCCGTAAAGGATGGTCATGTCTTTCTGATGGAGTAAGTCTTAAAGTTCTTGCTTATTTCTAGAGTCCCTTATGAATACAAAAGATAGTTCAACAGTCGCAGTTAAGGTTAATTCCATTTCCATGTAATTAGATCAACTTGCAATTTGTTAAATGTAAAGATCTTGGTCATAATAAAGTATTGTTTATTGGAACTGTGGGGCAGAATATGTTTTCACTTTTCTTCACGTTTACAATAGTGAAAAGTATATCTGGGGTGCTTAATCAATGATTATGTTGCTGTTTATATTAAATGTTGCCGCCTCCTTGTCTAACATTCTGTTTGTAAACACTATAAGACTTTGTAAAGTAATTGTGATTTTTTTTAATGCTTTGAGCGTCTAAAATTGTCGTGGGGGAGGAAGAATTAGTAATGCAGGTGTTGGTGTGATGTCTTGGTTGTTTCAGAGGTAGTGCATCATATTCCCAAGGTTCTTATATGAAGATGGTTAAGTATGTTAGTCGCGTGATTCTTCTATTGGAACTTAAGAATAAGTTTCATTACATATAAATGTAGCATACCAAATTGGAAATGCGGAGTTTTTGAACTCTAGCATGTTCTGCCACATGCATTGTTATCAAGCATTAATAGCGAAGAACTAAAGACTGAGGGAAAGATTGAAAGACTGAGCATTCATTTTTCTGTCCTTGTTTGATGGGTTCATGTTTGAAAAACATTTAGTGCTTGGAGCCCTCCAGAGGTCTATTTGTCGTGCTTGGCTGATGGGACGTGTGTCTAAGTCACAAAATGGGACTTTTCACAATCCTTACATAGGGATCATTGACGGGAGAGGGTTTACTATTTCTATTAAATATAGACTTATCAATGTCAAATGGTTTACTCTTTTATCTTTCTTTTCTTTTGGTCTTAGCATGGAGAGAGTTTTTTTTTGTTGGGTGAAAAGGAGAAGAGGGGTTGTTCTTTAACAGTTGTAAAATTTGGCCATGCTGAAGCCTCTATTGCACGTGTCTTGCAAAAAATGTTTGACATTTCGTAAAGTTCTGTAATTAATTGGATCTCTCTGATGTTCTTTCTTCGGTCTGTTACTGGCAGATACTGTGAAGAAAGACCTTTACTCCTGGGAAATGTTGGAATGGGTGCAAGATTGTGCACTTACTACCAGAAGTCCACCCCGGGTGATCAAACAGGGAACTTAATGCGAAATGGAAATAATGGATTGGGTAGTGTTTTAATCCTAGATCCTGCTGATAAATCCCCTTTTCTTGGGGACATAAAACCTGGTTGCAGTCAGTCATCTCTCGAAACCAATATGTATAGAGCACCTATATATCAGCATAAGGTGTCATCAACTGATTTTCTATTGGTCCGAACTGCCAAAGGAAAACTTTCAATAAGACGAATTGACAGGATTGATGTTGTTGGACAACAGGTAAAAAAGATTTTCATTAATTCTTTTCTTTTTCTTTAAATATCTGGAAAAGTTACATTTCAACCAAATCTATTGTGTTACCTTGGGAGTTTTTGCTTCATGACACGCACAGGGACATGCTTGTGCGAAAATTGTTTCATCTGCTTGTCTTTGTGTACATGGAACCTCTCCCTCCCTCTCTCTCTCTCACACACACAGTGTTGCCTTCCATGTTCCCTCTTTCACTACTACGTATTTAAAATTTTTGTTTGCATGTTGGAATAACTATTCTTGCACATGGTTGATGAAAGTTATGGAGGCTGTTCTCACCCATTTTGAAAGAGGACTAGAATTACAGAAGAAACTCCTGTTATTCTTTCTGCTACAAAAATTGGTTGTTTGTAGCTATTGAATACTTAGAAGATTTGAAAATTCTGTATATGGCTCTGAATGATATAAATTTATTGATTCAAAAGAATCAGAGGATAAAAGACTGCAACTTCAAGGTCAATGCTAATCATTAAATTCCTGCATAGTACTTGCATAGATTGAGCAACAAGTTGAATTGAGTGAAGGGAAGAGTGGGGAAAGGAATGTATATGATCTAGTGGCAAAGAAATGTAGTAGTAGCATAAGAATAGTCGTGGAAAAAGAAAAGGAAAAAAAAAAAAAAAAGAAGTGCATGATAATGGATTTGTTCCTTGCCTTTATCATTTTTGTTTCCTCTTCAGGTGCCGTAAAGTTCTACAGATTTTGTTTTTCTGAGAACAAATTTTTTTTGAGCTTAATCAGTCACACTTTGATATCATTTTTTTGTGCAGTATTTGATCTAGTAGTTGCTTATGTGGTCTTACTTGTCTTGCTTCTGAAATTTTTTCAGCATCTTTGTCTTCAGATGCAGCTTTCTGATGGTTTTTGTAATGGTTAATGAGTTGAAAAAAAAGATGGATAAGGACATAAGAAAAACCAGAAATTTTCTTTTATTGACTTTTGGGCTTGTTCTCTGGTAGCTCTTGTGATCTGGAGAAGCAGTCATAACATCTATATTCATTTTGTTACTGGAATTTATCTTATTAATAAAGCTTCATAAATATCTGAGGGAATTATACAGCCAGAAGTGGAGTTAAGCTTGGGAATAACATCTATTGTGCACATTTTGAATTCTATTTCATATTTTGCCTAAAAAGTCACAGAAAAACTTAAATTCTTAATTTTATCTTGTTTCATGTCAACTGTATAGGAGCCTCACATCGAGGTAATGTCTCCTGGATCAAAAAGTGTTCAAACGTACATCATGAACAGGCTAATGGTGTACATGTATCGTGAGTTTTCTGCTGTTGAGAAGCGTGGTTTACGGCCTTCTATACGTGCTGATGAGTTGTCTGCGCAGTTTCCCAGCCTGTCAGAAGCATTTCTTCGGAAAAGGTTAAAACATTGTGCTGATTTGCAGGTATTATACCCTTGAATCTAGTTTTCAGATATAATCAAATTGTTTAGTAATCAATCCGTCAACCTCAACCTCAATCCATTCCCCTGACTGTGCTCATTAAAGAAGAGTGAAAATAGAAAATGAAGTTAAAGAGATGTTCAGGTTTATAAATTCATGGAAACTGGGAATAGCGTACCTGTTTTTGAGGATTATAGGTGTTAAACGGGTGTCCTTTTTCTTGGCAAAAGGAACGATCTTGATTGGAAGAATGAAATAATTTAACTAAGTCATTTGCTTTGGACTGTTAGTGATTAAAAAACTCAGTTTCTATGATATTAATCGCTAGCAGTATTCTCAGTATTACCCTCTTATTGAAAGTTGTGACTTGTACATCTATCCCATGTGTGGTCTGTTGTGTGGGTTATGTGATAGCTATCTGATTCAGATTTTGAACTTCTTCATTTATTAGTAACAAGAATTAGGCATCAATTAGGCCTATAAATTTGTTGACAGCATCTTCTCTATCATGGATATATTTATCCTTTTTTAATAGAAAAAATATGCCTTTTCTATAATGAGGATATTTTGCTAATATATTGCTATGTGCATTACTGCATGGAGAAGCTCACTCTGATGCTGCCATATGTCATTGAATTGTTTTCTTTTCTTCTTAATCTTTTGTGGCCGTATAAGTGCAAATAGTTAACCTCAATCTGCTATCTAACAGAGAGGATCAAATGGACAGCTTCTTTGGGTTATGAGGCGCAATTTCCGCATTCCTTTGGAGGAGGAACTAAGGAGGATGGTGACACCAGAGAATGTAAGCTCTTAGTTAACAAATTTTATCCATGTTCCTCCTCCTTTATACTGCAAATGTCCAGTCATGTAGGATACATACTTTTATCTGCGTGGATGTATTGAGCATGTGATCAAGAGTGTGTTGTGACACATATTTTCTTGAGTTTTCAGATCAATGGTTTGTCCTAGTTGAGTGTGATGGGTGGATCATATGTTTGTCTTGAGCTTTATATTTTTGAATTGAATATATTATGTCCGAAAACATCTTGAAGTTCAACTTCCATTTAAGAGGGGGACATGTTGAAGTTTGGGATGTTTTAGCACTTCTCCTGGAAGGCTATCCATCGCATGTGCTGATGTATTGATATAAGACTAATTGTGAGTACTGAAAAGCTGTATAAACATGATTTTGTACAATTTTATTTAATCATATTTGCCAGAAGCAATATATTGTTTATTTAAGTTTGTTTTTCCTCCTTTACCTGTACTCATATTACTAGAGGCACTATTGAACACGAAGTAAATTGAACTTTGCTAGATTCCAGTATTTTATCTGTTAGCAGAGAATTTTATGATTACTTTTGACTTTTTATTTACTTATTTGTAACATTTGGATACCCAGCTCAACTGATGTTTGGCGCATCCTCTTTTGTCTTTTGAATGTGTGCACTGATGCGGTTGATCTCAGAATAGGCTTCTAATGTTGCTGCCTATGATTTTATTGAAAATTGATGGAGGCGAGCATGAAAAATCACCCCTTAACATTCTGCAATGACCAGAGTCGAGAAATTAAGTTTGTATTTAACTTGTTGTCAGCCTGTCAAGTGTCCAGTTCATAGAGCTTGAGTGGGGTTTAAGATTTTGTTGTAAAAGCATCTGAGACTATAGAGAATTTTGCTACAATCTGGTTAATTTTGCTACAATCTGGAATTCACTTGCTGGTTATCAGTGGATTATAAGAACAGTTGCTAATGAACAATCTCCCTTCTCTCTACTTTAAGGATGTCCCCGTTCATCTTTCACTCTAATTCAAAGGTAAATATTATATGGTTTTGTCCAAGCTAGCATGCTGTGATTTGACTTGAAACCACTCAAGACAGAATGGATATATCCATCTTCTTCATTTCTTCACATGGTAACTTCTTGTGGAGCATGAAATAGAAAAGCGGGATGGAAATGGGTTTTCTTCATATGCTGGAGGATTTCATTTACCTTCACCAAAATGACTGCTTGTTGGAAGCAAACCTGATTGATTTCAACAAAAGATAATATTGTTGCTTGGAGAAGACCAAAATTGGGGAAAATTCTGTTTTCCACTTGTAGGCTGCATCGATTTCTTTTCTCATTTAACCTAATCAACCTTCTACCATCCTTTTTGTTCCTAATTCCTTGTCCTTAAATAATTGCATCCTTTTCCCCTGTCTGAGAATAGGTCTGTGCCTATGAAAGCATGCAAGCTGGCTTGTACAGGCTCAAGCGGTTGGGAATTACTAGGTTAACTTCACCAACAGGCCTCTCATCTGCAATGAATCAGCTTCCAGATGAAGCTATTGCATTAGCTGCTGCATCTCATATTGAAAGGGAGCTGCAAATAACACCATGGAACTTGAGTAGCAACTTTGTTGCCTGTACAAATCAGGTAATGATGATATCCATACATCATATACTTTTTCTAAAGATGCCACCTTTTACAATATGATTGCTGTATTAGTGACCTTATAAATTATGTATGGTAGCCATTGGGAGGATTCCAGTTCTTGCTGCTATGAAATATGACCCAAAAGTTGTTTTCAATAACCTTTTTCTTTTGGAAGAGCTTTCATTAACATTTTTTGGTACTTAATCTTGGCACTATCACTTCACTGTATTTTCCCATGTCTGTTGTTGATGCAGGACAGGGAAAATATTGAGCGTTTGGAAATTACAGGTGTTGGTGATCCATCTGGACGTGGACTAGGTTTCAGTTTTGTCCGTAATACTCCTAAGGCACCTGTATCAAATGCAACGGTGAAGAAAAAGGCAGTTGTTGGTAAAGGTTCAACTGTAACTGGTACAGATGCCGATCTACGTAGATTGAGCATGGAAGCAGCACGAGAGGTGTGTTGATTTTTCACCAAGAATGATCTTTGCTGAGAACCAATGAGTGAACCAACTATGAAATGTTCTCATTGTTTATGCACCTAAAATTTACAACAAACTAAAATTTTTTTCAATTTCTTGCTGCTTTGAAAACGAAGCGTGTCTGCATTGAATTGCTTGAGCACTGAAAAGAAACATTTCTAGCTACTTGTACAAGGCTGCATTTGATTCTGATTAGTTTCTTTGTTTTTAAAAAATTTAACTTAATCATCATTTTCTTGTTTGGTTAGGCATTTTATTTGATCAAAAGTACACAGTGAAATTGTTAAACTTAAGTTGGCCTTTTTCTTTAAATGTTCAAGGAAACAAACGTGGAAAACGTGAAATTTCCTAATTCTCCTTTGATCATATTGTTCTCATACTATCAGACTACCATATTTCTTATTTTTTGTGAGAGATAATAGTACCATGCCACTTTTCATCACACAAAGTAGAGTTTCAATTAAAAATATTCATCATTAGTAAATCAAACTAGTCTTCTACCAATTGCTTATTATTGAATTTGCAACGTTGATTGAAAGTAAGCATAATTAGAAAAAAATAGTCCAAAGTAACTGGGCCTGAGTGTTGAAGAGGTGCTCGTGCCAGTCATTGCATGGAATTTGACTCTTTACATTTCTGACATAAAACCAGCACACATATTGATAAAATAAACTCATACATGCAACCTGAGGACTATAGGTCTTGCATGTAATACTGACATATTGCATGTTTTGTCTTCTGTCCCTAAAGAAGGGTCTATTTATTTTGATGTACATGGGATGATGTTGGCATGCATATGATAGGTTCTACTCAAATTCAATGTACCAGAGGAGCAAATAGCTAAGCAGACTAGGTGGCATCGAATTGCCATGATTCGCAAGCTTTCAAGTGAGCAAGCTGCATCAGGGGTCAAGGTAGATCCAACAACAATTAGCAAGTATGCTCGTGGCCAAAGAATGTCATTTATGCAGCTGCAGCAGCAGACGAGAGAAAAATGTCAGGAAATATGGGATCGACAAGTTCAAAGTCTTTCTGCTGTTGAAGGTGAAGAAAACGAGAGTGACTCTGAAGCCAACAGTGACCTAGATTCCTTTGCTGGGGATTTGGAAAATCTTCTGGATGCAGAAGAGTGTGAAGATGGTGGAGATAGTAATAATGTTTCCAAGAATGATATCATTGACGGGGTTAAGGGGATTAAGATGAGAAGGCGACCTTTCCAAGCACAGGCAGAAGAGGAAATTGAAGATGAGGCTGCTGAAGCAGCAGAGTTGTGCAGAATGCTCATGGATGGTATGTAATAATCACTTTTACTGTTTTTAGGTAATCATTCTTCTTGCAGCTTAATACCTGCTGGTACTATAGAATACAGAAATAAGATGTTAGGCAGCTCTTCAGTACGACTTTTTACTCAAAATGGTGGTGAGTTTATGTGGAATGCCTCAATGACCAAATACATTTAGTACAATAAGGATTTAAGTGGTTTCTTCTTGTCGTTGTCCTTTAATTACTAAGTTAGTTTTACAGGGTCTCTCACTGTGTGTGGTTCCGGATGTGCATGATGTTTATTTTCCGTATTGGATAGATAAATGTTGTTTCATTCTAGGACCTTGATAAACAGGCAGTGCAGGGAATAAGTTGAGGCTTCTGGCTTGTTGGTGGTCTTATATTATTCCTAGATTTAATGAACCCAACAAAAAGAAATTAATAGAAGAATAAACCCAGAGAAATTTTGGTACCTTGTGAGTTGTCCAATCCTTTGACAATCAAATTGTAACATGACTTGATGACTTGTCGAACAGTTGTGATATCTGGACATGTTTCTGTTTTTTCTGATAGACACAAAACAGGAATCACTTCAGTTGATCCAAGTTACTTGGCAATTTTTGGTGTGTTTGTAGTTTTAAGCTGTCTTCTGGAGTTTCTTCTGTAAAAAGAAAATGTGCACCAAATGAGAGTTACAAGCCTTTTCTACTGATGTAAATATTGAACCACAATCTTTCCCATTTCTGATTGATAAAGTTGATCTGCAGATGATGAAGCTGCTCGAAAGAAGAAGAAAAAAGTCAAAGTTGTAGGGGACCAAGTTCGGTCGGCTTCAGTCTCACAATTGAAGCTTGGTATTGAGAATGTTGAGCGAATACAGAAAACGAACAATGTTACCAAGAGAAACATACAACCACAGGGGCAACCTCTAGCAAAGGAGAATGCTACTGGAGATCGTAAAGAGGTTCAGTTTGTTTTTATTGTTCATTTATTTTTTGAAATTTTAGTGTCCTTCCAATTTGATCCAAATGTTTGGTCTTCTTTTGGGACAAACAGGACAAATTTGAGGGTCTTCCTATATACCACATATCTTGCACCTACAAGAACTTCCAACTTAACTCTCATAACTTGTGAAAATGACTATTTGCTTAAGTATCCCAGCTACATATTTGATACAAGTCACCAAACTTGTAGCTAGCTTTCCTTGTCATCAGACCTCTGTTTAGTATAACTGTTTGCGTCCAGAATCAAAACTTGCTCCATGCGAGAACACCTCTGAAATTGCTCAATAGCATTGTAGCTTCACCGGAAGTCTCCTTCTATTTTTGGCCTCCAAAACTTCTTGAACCTATATCTCACTGGCTAAACATTTTCCTGAAGTTCCTTTTAAGCTGAAGGCTGCAATCATGTCCACAAGTAACGTGTTCCAATTCAGAGATACACAGTAAATGTGGCTTATGTTATGGTCTTTATTTTTCTGGAAAGCAGAAACATGGGCTGTGGGGAATAATGATGGTGATCGAGTGCTTTCTTGTTTTCATTGGCTTTAACCCATCAGGCTGGGCATTCATGATAATGAGGAGATAGACATTGACATTGAGGACTAGTGGAAGTTGCGGGATGGATGGCATTCTGTATGACAATGTGTCAGAAAGTTGACAGTAAAGCAGTCAGCTTTGTAGGACAGTTTCCATGATTTTGCTTTTTGGCTCAATTTGTGTGTTCTTTGGTTTCTCAAGCAGACAAAGTTTCTTAGGTTTTTTTTGGGGTCATATCACCAAGTTGATGTGATTAACTCTTAAAGTTTACCAAGGAATGAATGGATCTTGATGTCACAAATTATACTGACAGTAATTGCAAAATGTGCCCAAGTCAAGAAAATCAGCAATTTTACTTTTGCCTTGTTTTGGATGCAGGACGACAATATTTCGGCTAAAAAGAACTTCTCTGGGAAACTTAAAGCAAAGAAGAAGAATGACATTGAACAGATGGAGCTTCTAAAAAAGAAAGTTAAAATATTGGGTGATGGAATGAAGGTATCTCTTTGTTACTGGATGTCCCTGTCTCATGTGCTGTGTGATGGGAATGATTCTGTGCTTCATTCATTTTATACTATGCTGTAGTCAAATTCCATTTGAGCTGATTGTTATTGAAAGATGCATACATATACAAGTACGAGTTTGATTCCCCCAAACCCCGTGTGCATAATATTTCAAATTTAGCTAGCTTGTTTTTGATTCTCCAATGTGACACACTACCAACATAAAAATTTTTCTGTTTGCCACCAGATTGTCAAGGAAAAGAAATCAGCAAGAGAGAGTTTTGTTTGTGGGGCTTGTGGCCAGGTTTGTTCTGATACATGAATCTTGTTACTTTGCTTACAGTTCTGTTATCTTAAGAGTTTTTCCCCACCATTGTATTCCATCTATCAGCTTGGTCATATGAGGACCAACAAAAATTGCCCCAAGTATGGTGAAGATGTTGAAACACGTGTTGAAAACAATGAGCCCGAAAAGACGTCAGGGAAAGTTGTTACTCTGGATCAGGCAGATCAACCCCAGCAGAAAGCTTCTACAAAGAAGCTCATACAGAAAAGTGCAACAAAAATTGCTGTGGTTGAAGCCCACGAAGATGACAAGTCTAGTACAAAGGCAAAAGTTCTGAAGGTCAAATGTGGCACAACTGACAAACCCCCTGATAAGCTCACTCCTACCACATCGCAGAATTCTGACAAACCTGTAACTTCAGATGCTGAAACAGTACATAAATCTGCTGTCAAAGTGAACAAAATTATTTTTTCAAACAAAACAAAACCAGATGATCTGCTGGTTGAGTCTCAAAAGCCTTCCATTGTTATAAGGCCACCAACAGAGTCTGATAGAGACCAGCCTCGCAAGAAAATCATAATCAAACGGCCAAAGGAGGTTATAAATGTGGATGACATAAGTCAGGAAGGAAGTAGTGGAATTGAGCATCGGAAAACAAAGAAAATTGTGGACTTGACAAGTGTTGATAAGCATAGGGTGCAAGAAAGCAAATATTTCACTGAACAGGCAGCAAGCAAGAAGAGCAGAGAGGAGAAGAGATGGTTGGAAGAGGAGGAGAAGAGGAGGTTTGCTATCAGACAAAAAGAAGAAAGAGCCCAAAGGCATTTTGAGGAACAGAAAAGGGTAATGGAAGAGCGGGATAGATTTGCGGAGCTAAGACGATATCAAGAAAGCATCCGCAGGGAGAGAGAAGAAGAAGAACGTCAAAAGGCAAAAAAGAAGAAGAAAAAGAAGAAAAGACCTGAAATTAGAGACGATTACCTGGATGATTTTCCTCCCAGAAGAAATGACAGGAGAATACCAGACAGAACAGCAAAGAGGAAGCCAGGATCTGATGTCGGAAGATACAGTGCAGGCTATGGCCCAGCAACAAAGCGCAGGCGAGGAGGAGAGGTAATTTTTTTCCATGATGTAAAGTAACCTTTCCTCACATTGGGGAAAAATTTGCTTTTTGAATGATTATAGATGTTGAAATCTGCTTCATCCATCGGACCGACACCCTCACCCTCACTCCTCCCCCTGACCTGTGAAAACCTGAACATTGATTTGGAGCTTGCTAATTTCACTCAATGGATGTGTGTTGAGGTGTTAGTATGGTTGCTTTAGTCTGGGGTGGTTTTGTTAGGCTTTAATTCATTCCTAAGAGTGCAATGGTGTAGACTTGTGCCTATGAACTTTGATTCTTATAGGAGTAAGGCTAAGGAACTGTTCAAAAGGTCTTGTTACGTGTTTACATATGATTGGTATGGGCTGAGAAATTCCAAGATCGAGTCTTGGTGTAATTTTATTGAAGAGCTAAAAGAATTGTTTATCTTAAATTTGTTGGACAATTTTCTTTTGATCTTTCTTGTTTAGGAGGGGAGGAGCGAAAAGATGTTCTTTGGTGTGGATAATTGCTTTATGTTGAACACAATATTTTGCTAGTCACCTGACATCTGTCAAAAAAATGTCCATTTTTTGTTTAGATGCTTTGCCAATCACGCAATCTCAAACAAATGCAAAAGAGTGATGTGATATTGTTCTAGGCTTGTACTTCATCTATTTAGTTCTTTAATTCTACATTACTATTATTTTTTACTGGATTGTTGTGGTAGCTGTTAAGTTTACAGGGGATGCTTTGATTTATCTTTATTCTTTCTTGGAGTGGATTCTAGTAAAGTAGCAAATCTATCTGCTCATGTTGGTGTTTTTCATTTTGTGCATTTCCAGCTCCTACTTGAAAATGCAGATTTGCATGTAAAGCTCATCTTGATTTCATTTCAGGTTGGCTTGTCAAACATCCTGGAAAGCATTGTGGAGACTCTCAAGGAGAAGCAAGACATCTCCTATCTTTTTTTAAAGCCAGTTTCCAAGAAGGATGCTCCTGACTACCTTAATGTCATAGACCGACCTATGGATCTGTCCACAATCCGTGAAAAGGTGAGGAGGATGGAGTATAAAAGAACCGAAGAATTTAGGCATGATATATGGCAAATCACCTACAATGCCCATGCGTACAATAATGGACGCAACCCAGGTATTCCTCCACTGGCTGATCAGCTTCTGGAGCTTTGTGATTACTTAATAGATTTGAATGATGCTGACTTGAGGGAAGCTGAAGCTGGTATTGAACATGGAGATTCATAGGTAGGATTTTTTTTTTTTTTTTAATTTATAAGGGAAGCTGAAGCTGGTATTGAACATGGAGATTCATAGGTAGGAAAAAATTTTTTTTTTTAATGCGCCCCTTCATTGCAATTAGTTTAGACAATCCCTTAGTGAGAAGCCCCCCACCCCCCCTCTCTTTTTGGCTTCTCTCCTTTCTTGGGCTTCCAAGCACCTGGGGCCTGGATAACGTCCCCTATTGTAGAATCTGTTTGTATATTCTGAGTTTTCTGTGACATATATGCCCGCTGATTTTTGTCTATTTATACGAGAAAAAAGGAAATAGAGAATATAGTACTTGGAGCTCCTTATTTTTGTTTTCCCTTGTTGGATTCTTTTTTGATTTTTTTTCGATGCTTTTGTAGATGGCAGATGCTTATAGCAGTTATTATTCTATGAGAAAATTGAGCTGTTGTTTATAAAGGTTTTCTCTTTTCTAACTCCAAAAATGTTGATAATGAAACTTGCAACACCGCTGCTGTATCTTTTATACATTCTTCCTTTTGATTTTTTTTCCCCTTTTTTGGTAAAAAAGAAACTGCTCAAGTGTTCAAATGTGGGTGCAGTTGTGGTGCGTTGCGGTGAATAGGTATGGCTTTGTAGTAATTATTGATGGTCCTCATTCCTTTCTTTCACGTTGTTGTTATCATGCATTTGCAATCTCAGGCTCGCTTTCCAAAAATAATTATGTCAACTCCAGATCGAATGCAGTTGATTTGCCGAAAAATAATAATAATAATAATAAGAAGACCCACAGCCAGGGCTTCTGGCAGATCCAGAATGCAAGATAGGTATGGGGAAATGATACTTTCCTGCAATGGTAATGGAGAATTCGGAATACTGTTAGTACCAGCATCATTGATTAATCTGGCAAAGCACCCAAAACGCTTGCATCGAATTCCTTAAACGCAATGGGCACGGAATTCCTTAAACACAATTGACACAGAATCAAAGACAAAAGTCAAGCGGCCAAACAGATTTAGGCGGCTTTCGCTGCCAGTTCAATCCATACTAGTAAACAACAAATAAACAAAAGTACATGAAATTGCAGAAACAAAGTACAACATAACAGACATCCAAGAGGTGGCAAGATTACAATCAATTCCACCATTGATGCACCGCAACCCCTTGATCTCTCAAGCTTCCGTACAAAGCTAGACACTGCCAATAGGCCCTCTTGCTTTCATTTTCTTCTTCCACTCCATCATCATCTTGGAACTGGTTCTTGCACTCTAAGAACAACTCATCCACCAGGCAGATTGTCTTCTCCTTCATAATCTCATCAACAACTTGTGCTTCTGCCTTCATTACAACGAAGTCCTCTTGCCTCACATTATTCTTCAACCAATCCGATATCCCAACAGCAGGATTCACCACGTTTCTTGATGACAATTTTTCTGCAGTAATCTCTAGATTGTATGTCTCAAAATGTTGGTTTTTGGTCGGATAGTTGTCGTGAAACCAGCCTTCAAAACCATTTTTTTCATCTGAAATTAAGATCCTTCGTCTATAACTCGCAAGGGAGTGGGAGTCCCCTAACAGATGAGGAAGGAATTTGATTTTCCTCATTTCATATCTCGAGGACTTCAACAATGTCCTTCTGGGAGGCTCGAGCAAAGCATCCTCTAAGCCTTTCAATGCCATTTTCCTGGCTTCTTGTGCGATCCCACAAGGGGTCGACCTTTTGGCTGAATTAGCCAAGCCATCTTTACTGCTGATTTTCCTCATTGCAACCATGGTGTTCTCAAACCGTCGCAGATACACAATCCTATAATTTGGTTGTCGTTGCATCAAATTTGAAGGATCATTACTCAACTTTGTGATCACAATGCCACCGTTCTTCAGAACGCGGTCAACGGAATCAGCATACTTGAAGCTGAAGCTGAAAACGAAATCAAAAGTCTCATTAGGAATGAAGTCCTCCTCCAAGTTGGTTTCAGTGACCACAGTCTTATCATTGTCAATCAGGAAGTCCAAATCTTTCATCAAATCATCAGGGCTAGAACCGACAATGAGGCCTTTCTGGCCCCTCTTGAGCAGGCCTTCGTCGGCCAAATCACGAAAAAGAACAGGCAATATTTTGCAATTAGTCAGATCAGAGTTCACCTTATAAGCCTTGGAAGAGCTTCTTAAGACGGAGCCAATTGAAGGCAATGTGAGCAAAATGATAGCCAAAAACAATGATCTTGATACAATCTGCAGAACCCGCGAATCAGGCAGCTTAATCACCAAAAGGGTATGGGAATTCAATCCCCTCCCACCACTATTCCACTCCTTCGCCTTGAATCCGATGCTGGCTCTATTCCCTTGAGCCAATTCCATGTTTTCAGCCAAAAAAAAAAAAAAAAAGAATGATTTTTGATCTTCGTCCAACTTTCCAACCACTAATCCTCCAATGCACCTTCACCAAAAGAGTTGTGAGCAAAGATGCAGACTTTTGAGCAACAATAAAGCCCAAAATCAAGAAATCTTGATTATAGTTAATCAGGGAAAAAAATCAAAGCCGGCGGGGAAAGAAAAAGGGATTTAGCGGGTGCAAAATCTGGCAGCGGTGTGGTTTCCACCCACGAGGGCCACACGGGTGCTTCGAGCTCTACACCAAAGGAGCAACAACTGCCTGATTCTTGCAATCTCCATACCTTTTTTTTCCCCTTTTTGCTCTTACTGATTTTCTGTTGTCCCCTCTCTCTAAATCTTTAAAATGGGCAAAATATAAAGGGGTGTTTTCTACATCTTATGATTCTGTAGCCCGGCGACAACCTATAAACTCAACCACCGCCATGCCCACAGGGGAAGGGGGCTTTGGGGGGGGGGGGCAGAGGGGGAAGCAGAAAGGGACAAAACCAGAAAAAAGGGTAGCTGAGAAATGGAGGAGGAGGAGGAGATGACAGGCGAATGGAGGTAGTGGAATGTAAATAACGTGAGGAGGAAGGGGGATGGGGTGGGCCAATGTGTGAATTGTATAGGCAGCTTTAAATAAGTGATGCGGATACCTTTCTGCTGGTTGCTTGTTTTGTTGTTTCCAAATGCGTGTGGGGACCGTGGGGGCGACGGTGGCAGTTTGTGGTCTTTGTTAGGGTCGCAAATTATGGAATAAAAAAAGAGGCTTCTCAGCTGAAATTTAGTTTAAAAAAACAAGCAATTTCTACCCAAATAAAAAAAAATTAATAATAGATTACAAAAGAATTCCTCGAGCAAATTTTGTTTCGTTTAAATGGTGGAAATCGAAGCTAGTGAGGAGAGAAAAGAGGGAGGAGATATTGGAGTGTGAAGATATTACCTCGTTTATGTCTAGTTGTATGAGTTAACTTATATTTCGGATCTTGTGACCAGATTTATTGTTCAAGTTCCGTGTCTGATTTCAAATGACGTTATTTTATTTAATGAAACTGTTAATGTGTTTTACTTAATAAAGTTGCCTACTTAAAACCGTCGTTTTAAATTGGACACGAAATTTAGACAGAAAATCTGCATAGTGGATTTGAATCGATTAATTTATAGCATAATAAATGACTTTCAATTTTTCTCAAGGGATAATTTCAGAAACCTCCCCTGAGATTTCTCATAATATCACTTAGCTCCCTTGAGGTTTTGAAAATCTCAGTTACCTCCCTTATCAGTTTGACAAAACTAAATATTCCTATTCAAGGTCACAAATTGACAGTATTACCCTTGCTCTTAATAACTACTTAACCAAAAATTCAAACCCAAATAAAAATTTTAAACTAAAAAATGTATATTAAGAAAAATAATTACTATCTAATAATAGTTTATATTTGTCTCCATTGAGGTCATACTGAGATAGTTAAATCTAGTAAAAGTCAATCATTTGGGAGGATTTTGTTGAGTAATTAACATTTTGAAATTTTTCATGTATAGTTATAATTAAGAAATTCAATAAATTTTTTGAAAAATATGTTTTAATACATGATATAGTTTTTATTGAAATTTAAAATAATCTCTTCATATGTGTAAATTTTTGATAGTGTAATTTTTTCGAAGTGTAATTTTTTTCTTGTTTCAGTACAACTAAAATAAATATTTTAAATCAAGGAATTTACACCTTGTAAAAATTTAACCTTAATTTATTTTTCATTGTTATTGTAAATTCCATAAATAGGATAATATAAGCGTAGTATTGGAATAAAAGTTTTATTTTTCTTGCATTTTCTTCAAATAGGCTAAAATGTTACAAAATATGTCAATCCAAGGGAGATAAGTGAAATTTTCAAAACCTCAAGGGAGCTAATGATATTATGAGAAACCTCAGGAGAGGTTTCTGAAATTATCCCTTTTCTCAAACATGTGTGCAAGTTTTTCTTGACGGGTTGGACCGGAAAAATTATTGTAGAAAGTGACTCTATGGAAAGCTAAGGTTTAATAGATAATAGATTTTTGCCTTTTGTCTATAAAAAGATCCAGATGCAAAATAATAATTAAGAAAAAGAAAGCAAAAGAATTTAATTATGTAAAATGAAAATCCTAAATCAAGTGAGATAATAGAATGAAAAACAGCCCATGTATCCTTGAAATGGCTTAGACTCTTTTTTTTTTTTCCGGGTGCTTCTAAAAGAATCATGACGTGTAGGTCATGTGATAAATTCAAGCTAAAAAGTGTTCAGAAACTCAGAATGATGTTAAATTTGATCAGTTGATTTTCATTTGCATTTTATAGATGAGGTAAAGAAACTTCAATGAAATTGTTCCCATTCTCAAAAGTCAATAGTAGTTCTATGATCTTTTCTTCCTAAGTCCTCCAACTGCCGTCTGTGATTACAATTTCCAATCCCAGTTTTGCATTTCCTGATCAGCACTTTCCTCCTAGCCGGGATTTCCACAACCCCCTCCCGCAACCTTTTCTCAAGTTCAACTAGGAGAGTAGGATGAATTTGACAAAATATCTACTCTCACTTTACAGTGAAAGCAAAGCCATCTTTGGTGACCAGGCTTCCCAAATCCCCTCTTCCCAACTCAAGCTCCAATTCCAGGACATCTTAGTCAACCCCAAGTACCCCATAGGCGCAGATCAATTCACGAAGAGATTGAACAATTCAACATCTCTATCAGCTTCCGCAACAGACAGCTCCAGCATGACATTGCACTACGAAGACTATAAGGGCCAGCACGCACTCTTTAGTGAAGAAGATATAAAAACTCTCAGGCGCATTTCAGAAATACTGAGCTCCAGAAATGAATTGGCAGATTGTGTTCAGATGTATGTTGAGCGTCGAAAGGACACGGTCAACACGGTATGTATGAGTCTTCGTAAGAAACTGAATCTAGAAACCGTCTGTGTTTTAATTGCTTGGATGAGCTGAGTGACAAAATAAGAGGATGGATCCAAGTAGCCAAGATTTGCATAGCCTTCATTTTTATAGCAGAGAAGTGTTTCTACGAGCAAATATTTGGAGACCTGGAAACACTCGAGGATACTGCTGCTAACGGCGGTTTTGCGTCCATAGTAGCAGGGGCTACGGCTGAGTTGTTCGACATTCCAGACTCTTTATTGGCCAGTCGCCGAGTGCCCCAGAGACCAGATATTTTGTTGCCCTTGTGTCAAGAACTAACCAATCTAGTTCCACAGCTGATTGCATGCTTTGACCAAGATGGACACCTGGCAAAAGCTACCTGCGGTCGTGTCACTGAGATTTTGCTCCGACTGAAACAGCAAATGACAAAGATCCTTTCTGTTACAGAGAAACACGTTCTTCGTGAGCTCTCGACGAGGCCATTTCCTGGAGGAGGAATTCACCCCTTAACTGAGCACATAATTCATCACATTGACCTGATTTATCTCCACAGGAAATCCTTGGCTGACTTGGTGGCTAGACCCCAAGGTTCCAAGGACCGAGATACTCCAGAAGCACTGGGTTCACATGAAATGGACGAACGGCCAATTTGCCTAAATGGCCATCTAACTCGAATCATCGAGTTTTTACTGTATAACTTGAAATTCAAGTCCAACTTCTATGGACAAGAATCTCTGGGTTATTTGTTCATGATGAACAATGCTAACTCTGTGTCTGAGATGATTAATACATGCGAGAAGTTGGGAGAACTTCTTGGCACTCATCTGCGGATGAAATTAAGAGAAAAAGTGGAGCTGGAAAGGAATGATTATCTCCATACGAGCTGGGGTGAAGTCTACAATTTTCTAAAAGGCAAAGGATTAAAATCACATTTGACTTTTGATTTCTTTCCTGGAAGTTCTACAAGAGCTGTGAAAAAGAAGTTGAAGACCTTCAATCGTATGTTTGAAGATATTCTTCAGACTCAAGAAGGATGGGTAGTACCAGATCAGCAGCTGCGGATGAAACTTCTTGAATGCATAGTGGTTAAGCTGATTCCAGCCTACAATCACTTTCTTGGGCAGTTGAGCCGAGTTCACAAAGTGAAGGATCTGAATGGGTGCATAAAATATTCTGTGACGGACTTGGAGGCCAAGGTGCTAAATATGTTTCAGAACAGGTGCTGAAGAAGAGTTGGTTACTTAATATTTATCCTTCACCTCTACATATTAGGTGTCAATTTTTTGAACAATTTATCTATATTAGCTATTGCCATGTATGTATGAACAAGTTATTTCATCTGGAGAATTGTTGAATCGTGTGTGCTGGGTATGAATGAGAATCCAGTACACTGTCTTCTTTATAGAAAAATAGAAGCCGTAAGGAAAATAGAGGATACAAAAATGGTACACGAAGCGCCTTTGACGCAGGAACTTGAAGGCGCCGCTTTGGTATGGCATCTACTTCACGCATTTAAGTGAGGCATCTACTCAAAGCCGCTACCTGAAGGCATAGCTTCTCTAAGCTTAAAACTTCTACCTATAAGTTAAAAAGAGATGGGGGTTACTGTAGCATCCTCAAATGTTGACAAGTGGCATCTTAACTGGTTGACAAGTGTCTTGGTAGTTTGTTGACACTTGGCACAAAATTAATCTGGAAAGCAGATTCCTGCTGCACTCATATTCAAACATACAACAAAACCAATATACATGGGCCACTCCAGCGTCTTTCTTTTGCGGACTGGGGGTTTGGATTGGAGGAGGAGGTGTGGCTAATTGCTCTTAGACAGCTAGACAGAGCAGTATCACATGACATGGCCAAGGACATATTATTTGTTTCTTTTCAAATGGTCATATATTTTGCTATTAGTATTAGCTATTAGAGCCGTCAAAGGGTTCACTGAGTCTTAAGCTCTAATTTAGGCCGCCAAATATTGGATCTAAACAATAAACTCGAGAAAAAAAATTGTAAATACCATTCTACTTGTATCGTAAATATAATTTTCAATCACCTTTTTATCTCACATACATCACATTACTAGATATGTATGCCATCATTAAAAAAATTATCTTCTAAAAGTAATGGATCCAGAACCGTTATTGATAAACCATACAACTCATCGAGTCGGAAAGATAAAAAAATGATGGTCTTCAATGGAAGAAGAAGAAGAAACCTAAATAACTAATTACATAAAGATAACCACTACAAATCCGCTGTCCCCGTGTCTCATAACATCAATAGTTGCCACATATTCATAATGTTAACGGGTCATGTGAGATGATTTGGGAACAAAATAAGTGATAGTTATTAATATTATGGGACAAAGGGACAGAAATAGTTTTAGGGACAGAGGATTTGGACTCAATGATAATGGCATTTTGCATTGGAAAATATTTTCAATGGGACAATTTACTCTTAGATTGGGGTTATAAATGGAAGTTAAAAAAAGTGACACGGTGTGCACTTTATCTACCTCTACCTATAAGATAAAAAGAGAGGGGTGGTTACTGTAGCAGCTCCAATGCTTGCCACATGCCTCCCCTCTCTTTTTGACAAGTGGCATATTCTTCTTTTAAGGAAGTGGTTTAATTGTTTTATTTTTCTTTTATTTTTTCCCTTACTTTCTCCTTCCTACACAAACCTTAATGCACTGCAGCTTCCTCATTCTTTTTCCCTCCATTAGCTCCTATCCATTACACCTTTCTCTTCTCTTTTTTTGTTTTCCTTATTTTCCTTTATCCAAATTTTTACTCTGCTATTTTCTCCGTTGTCAATTGATGCTTCCTTTTTTTGTTTTTAAATTCTGTCTATGATTTTACTTTGCTATTTTCTCCCTTATCAATTGATGCTTCCTTTAAAAAAAAAATCTGTTTATGATTAACTAATGAATATTTTTGTCACAGGAGATCAAGGATGGATATTTCCTTTGAGAAGCATATAGAATAGACTGCTCCTCCATATATTAATGATCATCTCCGGTATGTTCCTTCTCTTCATTCTCCTATTTTGTCCGCTTTTTTCCTTATTTTTTTTCTTCTTTTCTGGTCTTGGCTTTGTTGTTTTCACCATCCCTATTACCAATGAAAGGGTTTAATTTGAAGGATCCCAGCAAGATTAGGAGACTAACTGGACTTTATCTACTTTCATGTATGGCAATTCTTGCCATCCAAATTTCGATTTTTATGTTTTGAAAGATTTTGGATATAGACATTTGATATTTGGTTGAATATTGAGGGTTGGCTATTTAACTTTTTATTTTTTTATATGTGGTATATCTGTTGAAATCTAGAGTAATGAATTTAAGAAGTAGTATCAGGAGAATCATTCAGCTAACAAATCTATATTTGCTCTAAGCTCGATTAACTTTGAGAATTTGTATTGTTTGATTAAAAAATCTTTTATGCCTTTTTCTACAGCTGTAAAAAGCTTTTCTGCTCATCCTTAATTTAGGTGGTTATATCTTATCAAATTATCTGCCCACATGATAGCTTCATGCTTTATCATTTGCCTTTCATTTTGGAAACTTCATATAAAATAAGGTGGACAAAATTGTGTTAACTTATTTAGTCTTATATTGATATAGATATCTTTGCAGATTTTTTTGAATTTTGGTGACAATTATGGAAAAAATTGAATAGTGGTAATAGTGTTCCAGTGGTGAGGAGCAATAAAATAAGGCAAAATTGCTAACACATCTCATATTCTTAATTTTCTTTCTGAAATTTTGTAAATGTATTCCTATTTGTATTTTTCACTAGGACATTGTATGTTTAGTGATATTTTCAGATTTAGATTTTGAATGAATTGAGTGAGTTGTTCCTTCCTGACACCATCAATACAGTTTAGCATGTTATTATTATATTTTGAAGTACGGACATGCAAAAGTATATGTAATTGATAGAACTGATTTTACAAAATATTCTTTTTCATGCTTTATCTTTTTAGTTAATTTTGAACTTAGGGCGGTTTTGTTTTTGTGCTAATGTTTCCAATTAGTAATCCTAAAAAGAAACACTATTAGATTGGATCTATATTGGTCATATTTTTTATTCTTACATTGGGCATAGATTACGATAAAAATATAATCATATATATTTCAAACAATATTTTAGATGGCATAGCACAGAATAGGGCGTGAGCACGTCCTATAAAGCAAAGTATTTTGGATAAAGAGCTAAAATAGAGCACAATATTACTTTTCAAACTCAAGTGTGTCCACAAACAAAAGAATATTTTTTCTGTTCAAAAACAAAATAATGTTATTTTTAGACATTTAAACTTTAAATAAAGACAAATGATTAAGAATAATAAAGTGAAAATAATTAAGCTTAAAAAATTAATAACCACTCTAATCAAACATAACGGTTATTTGTTAGGCAACCAAATGTACAAAGAAAGCCAAGTTTGTGCAACTGTACACACGAATCCTACAAATTGTATTTTTGAACCTCCTAACCACCATTCAACAAGCCCCTATTTTTGGGAGGGCCAAGGCTGTGCCTTGCACAGCCTGATTCCTCTAGTCATGCCTATACGAGGATGCTCCAGTATTTCTTAGGCTTAGCATTTTGGGTGCATAAAGATTTAGCGTTGTTCAACGTTTTCCGTTGCTCTACTCCAAGTCCGTTGTCTTCTTTGCTTTGCTCTATTCCGTCGTCCTCTTTTCATGTGATCAAAAGTACACCCTACCAGCGTACCTTTTGGCAAGCACACTCTGTAATTTCAATGTTGATGAGGGGTACGTAGTGTTGCTATGAAAATACTTAATTAATTATGTTGGCATTCTCTACCTATGCTGTTATGCATGCATTTGAGGAAAGCGTTGGGTCTGTCTGGATATTGGAAAAAGACACAGAATAGGATTAAAACTAAATGAATTAACTAATAAAGATATTTTCTTTTCTTCCATGGATAAAGTTAATTCTGGACCCATACTATTGGAATCTAGTGTTATGTTCCGCTTAGGCCCCGTTTGATAATCCAATTCAGTACTTAAACTTAATGGATTCAGATCTTAATTGTTTAGATGCGTTTAATAACCAAAAATAGAACATCTGAATTAATTAAGTGACATTGAATCTTTTAGGCAAAACTTGCTCCTAAAAATAAGTGATAAGCTTTTCACTTATCACTGAGTGTGATATACATTCAAATGTATTATATTTAGTAATTAACAATTCAATCACTTAATGAATTCAGACTTCAGATTTCAGATTTCAGTTTTATCAAATGCACCCTCAGTGCATCAATTGTTGTTGGATTTATTTATTTTTCAAATACAATGCTACATTAATACACTGGAAAAAACACTCCAAGTAAAATCTTACATACACCTAACAAAAATATAAAAGAAAATGAAATAAATCCTACCACCTCTTTTTTCCTTCACCCATCATCCATCTCCTCCTTTCTCCTCCACGATCACCACCACTGCCCCTACCCCCTCCATTCTCCTCTCCCTCATTCCTTTTCCTCACTCTTCCTATTCCTCTCGGACCTTCCTTCTCCTTTTTCCTCCTCCTCCTCTTTCCCTCTCCCCTCTCATTCTTCCTTTCTCCTCTCCTATCTCTTCACCTGAGTATTGGCTAGAGAAAAGGTAATAAAGGAAGGGGGTGGGGGGAAAGGGAAGGGACCGGATAAAAAGAGGGAGGGATTTGTGGGAAAAGGGGGAATGGAGAGAAGAGGTAGGGCAGGAGAGGGAAGAGAAGGAAAAGGGGAGGAATGATGTGAAGGGAGGGAGAGAGGATTGTGGGAGAAGGAAGGGGAGGAGGGGGAAGGGGAAAGGAAGAGAGAGGAGCTAGGAGGAAAAGTGATGGTTCTGATGGGGGTGAGGGGGTGTTGTGGTAGGGAAGATTCAATAAACATTTAAAAGTACCCCAATAAAATTTCAAAATTTAAAAATATCGAAAAGTATTTCTAAAACTGTAATTTTATACTGCAATATTTTAAAAAAACACTTCCAAAAACACTTCATTCATACAAATCTATTTTTTCTTTTGTTTGTCGTCCGGACTAGGGGTAAGGTAATGGCAACCTAACAAAACTAAGGTAATGGCGATCCTACAAGTAGAAACTTTATTTTGGTGTGGACCAATTTCTCGACATGTCTAATAGTTAGCAAGTTTTCTTCATGTTTAAATAGTTAAATTTTTTTTTTTAACAAATTAAAATACTTCAAACAAGATTATGGAACTCATTTGCGGGATATTTGTTCAAATTGACGGTTTCATATTACTCAAAGACTAACTACTGGCTTGCCATGTAATTAATTGGACCGTAATAAAGTTTCTCTGAGGGTCAGAAGAGGTTTGTTTTGGGGGATAATTTCAGAAAGCTCCCCTGAGGTTTTTTACAGTTTCATCTGGCACGTTCAAACTTTTAAAAATTTCACTTGCTTCCTTTACTTTATGTTTTTAGTATCATTTATAACCTAATTTAAAATATAATATTAAAAAATTTATTTGGGAAAGTAAATGCAATCTCATTCCAAAATTATCCTTTGTTATCTTACTTTTTATTATCTAAATATATTAATAACAAAATAAATAAAAGTTCATGTCGATTGGAAAAAATATAATGCTTTTTAATATAGCAAACATTAATATTTGAATTTTGCAAGTGAAACCCATTGCAAAATATAATGTTAAAAAACTTATTTTAGGTAAGAGAATATAGTTCTATTCTAAGTTTGCCCTTTTGTTATGATTTCTTAATTACTATAATACACAAATGTATCTTTTTAATTTTTGTAAATGAATGGACGTAGTTTCTTAATGAACATTTAGGACTTGGTAACAATATTAAAAAAACTCTTTAGTAGTTTTTATGTCATTGGTTTGGACAAGAAATTTTAAATTACTCAAAATTATGAATAATTTATAATACTCTTAGAAATAACTTATAATAATTTATAACCATGATGATACCTTTTTGCACTGATTTAAAAACAACACAATCAAATTCATATATAAATTTTGGCATGTTATATCTTTTTAGTCTTCAAACCATCAATTTGGACAAAAAATAAAAAATTCAAAAATATGTAAATGATTTGTAAGACTTCCTAAGTTAACTCAAAACACTTTGCAACAAAGGACATATTATCTTTGTAACTTGTAGGATTCAAATATTAACATTTGCCATATAAAAACACACTATATTTTTTTTCAATCGACATGAACTTTCATTTATTTTGTTATTAATATATTTAGACAGTAAAAGTAAGACAACAAAGGGTAATTTTCGAATGAGATTACATTTACTTTCCCAAAATGAATTTTTTAATATTATATTTTAAAATGGGTTATAAATGATACAAAAAATATAAAGTAAGAGGGCAAGTGAAATTTTTAAAAGTTTGAGAGTGCTAGATGAAATTGTTAGAAACCTCAGGGGAGGTTTCTGGAATTATCCCTTGTTTTGGAGTAGATATTGCACGGTACTTGGGGAAAAGGACAACTTCATCACATCGAATCAATTCTTGCTCCGAGGTGCTCTATCTATCATACACGAAGCTACCAAGTTCCAAGATTTAGGAACCAGACTTGAACAATTGTCAAGCCCAGAGAATTGGAGATCGGCTGGCCAATGGAGAAATGGTTGCTTGTAGCTCTTTCTTGAGGTCCCAACAACCAATTACCAAAATGTTGCTGTAAGGCTACGGTTGGTTAGAGTCGGCGACAGAATTCTACAATGTTCCAGAAGCAGACGGTCGCACGTGACATTCACGTGTGCAAGTACTGGGATCAAAAAAATCCGAAATCAACCCTATAAATACCCAATCGGACGACCACCAGCGGGCAGACTCACCATCCTGCACTAAGCACAGCGAAAGAATGGGAGTGGAAAAGCAACTTGTAAGGCCCGGAAATGGACCCAAACCCGTTCCGGGTCAGACCGTCACCGTCCACTGTACCGGTTTCGGTAAGTAACCCTTCTCCCCTTCTCCCAGTACCAGAATTTGCCTTTCATGCCGTTAAATTATTAGATATAATTTGAGTTTCATAACAAGAGTACGCTGTGTATTTGCAGGAAAGAACGGTGATTTGTCTCAAAAATTCTGGAGGTAACAACAGCATATAACAATTATTAGAAAAAGAAATTTGTTTTTTTTTTGTTTTTTTGTTTTTGTTTAACCTTTACTTACCTGTGATCTGAAATTATTGTTAATTATCTTGTCTCTTGTGTGTAAATAGCACTAAGGATCCAGGGCAGCAGCCGTTCTCTTTCCAGATCGGCCAGGGGAAAGTTATCAAAGGTAATAGTAATCGTTCTTGTGCCCCATATGTTAGTTCTTGTCTTAGGAAGAATTTTCCGTTGTAATGATATGTTATTTTGTTTGTGTTACCACTGTGGAGTAGCTTATGAAAGGTTTAAAACAAATTTTTGGTAAAAGGAGGAGGAATATTTAAGATATTCTGCTGAATATTGGTGAGGACTGGACAGGCAGATTAGATGACTTAGCTGATGTTGAGTATAGAGGTTGCGAAAATGTGCGAAGCAACAGGGACCGATTTTAATGGTAAAAATGGAAGCTTTTGAACCTCTAAAACCCAAGGAAAGGTTTGAATTGACCGGAATTCCAAGGGGATGTGAATTTGAATCCCTTGCAGTGTAACTATCATTGTTTTAGATATTTTTCTTGAATTATTGTATTTTCTTTTTTCTTTTTGGGGTTTCTTTCCTTTTTTTTTTTTTGGGGTTTGTGAAGCCTTCTATCAGAAAATCTATGAATTTGCTAGCCCGGGGATGGGAAGTTCTTTATGTTAAGATTTGCTTTGTTATTGTGCATTCTGTATCAGCTGTTTGGGTGATAGCAAACAGATTTTAGTATTTCTTCCTTGTCTAGCTGAAAGGTTGATTTGGCATACTAATTTTGAATGATAAATTCATTTCATGTCCCGGCAATATTCTGATTACAATTTCTATTGCGCTGGTAAATATATCACTACTTGACTTAAAAAAAAAAAAGAACATTTCAGAGCTGCAAAATATTCCAAGTAATGTTGGCTGTCCTAGATAACAGAGTTGATTTCGTGTATCTTAGATAACAATGTATTGAATTGGTGTATACAAGAATTTTTAGTTTTTTTGCCTTAGTTGCGTTGCTTGTTCTCTTTTATGCAGGATGGGATGAAGGTGTACTTGGAATGCAAGTGGGAGAAGTTGCACGTTTAGGGGTAAGAGCAGTACACCTGAGTTGTTTCTTGCTTAGCTTTTTGCTACCAGCGAATGTCATTTGCTAAGAACACCTTGCAAAACAAAAGCAGCTGTGGATGAGGATGTCATGATGCATGTCTGGTAGAGCAAGAATATTTAGGTTTGTGATAGCTGAATATTGGGACACTATAGTAAGACAAGAGGACAGAATAAGAGAAACCTTCCTAAGATGGTTTTGTAGTCTTCACGCTGACTATCAGATGCAACATTGCTAATATCTTCTGCTTCTAATTTTGAGCTAGTAGAGCCATTAGACAGGCCGATTATGAAAGTGTTGCATGGTAGGTATCTCAGGAACGAGTAACAGATGAGACTGTGATACAAAATAAGTAATTTTAACCATTTATTTTTGCTTTTAGATGAGTTCCTTAGGATCTATAGACTTTTAACATTCCATAATCTCTCTTTCTCGCTATCTGCATTGATTCAGACTTATTTTTCTGAGGAGTTTCCTAGCGGGTGCCTTGTACGCATTGTTAATACACCTGATCTACACCTAACTTGCAATTTTAACACACACAGGCGCGCACACACATTTATTGCAATCCCTGCATTTGACGGTTCTCCAAATTAACTGCAATTTTGCAATAGATGTGACCCTTTAACACCTCTTCTTCTCTTTAGTGATGTGCACTGGGCATCCGTTAGCCAAACATTTCCTCTAAGGCCATTTTGAATTGATTAAACTAGTGTGAATTTCAATGCAATGTTGTGACTGTTTTTCCCTTCTGTGAAATCGTTCCAATTTTATGCAGTGCTCCCCCGACTATGCATATGGTCCCAGTGGATTTCCAGCGTGGGGCATTCAGCCCAACTCTGTGCTGGTTTTCGAGGTTGAAGTGTTGGGCGTTCAGTAATCATTGGCTCTGATGCTAATGGGTGGGTGTATGGATATATATGCTTGTAAGCTTTTTAAGTTTTAACCGGCCGATGTTAGACCATCTGATATATCGGAAGTCAGACCGGCCGATGTTAGACGTCTGATATGTAGGAAGTCCATTTGCACTGGATGTTAATTCTGGTTTGTATTTTTTTAACTAAATAAAAAGTACTTCGAGCCTTTCAGGCCGCAATTGCTGTCTTCCCCTCTCTGTCGGATAGAAAATGATCTCTGTGTTATTTTCTCTAAACACATTTTTAAATCACATTTTTATTTCATGTACATTAAAGTGTTACACCAATTTTTCTACAAAAAAAAAAAAATCTGAAAAACACAATTCCAAGCACCCTCTTAGGTTTTCTTGCAGCTAAAAGGGTGGCAAGGATGTTGGACTTGGTAGTACTTGATAGTACAGCGTTTTCATATGATTTTTATTTTTCAGCTGTGATTTAGATTTAAATCATCTATATTTTTGGGTAAAACGAACAATCTCCCATGATTGATCAAAAAATACCTCAGTAGTTTGATATGATTAATGAAAATTATGAAAATCAAATTTTGATGAATTATTAAAAGCATCTCACTTTCAGAGAAATTTCAATATTTTGCCCAATTCCAATTCTACATCCAGATTGAAGGGGTTCAGCATAGGGCTGAATTCGAGTCGAGTTGAGTTTGAGTATCTCTATACTTGAGCTCGAGCTCGACTCAAGCTAGTAGAGCTTGAGCTCGAGCTCGAGCTCGATCGAGTAGTTTATAAAGATACTCGAGCTCGACTCGAAAAAGTATAAAAAATACTTGAGCTTGACTCGATTGAGCTCGAATTGCTTTTCGAGCTCGATTTCGAGCTTGAGTACTCGACTACTCGAGCTCAATTACTACTTTTTTTTATTTTATTTTTTAATTGAAATTACTTATTCACCCTCGAATAATATTATAACATAACAAGAGAAACTCGTAAATATTATAACTAACATACCTAAAAGAGTAAATTAATAATTAATAAATATATGTTAATTATATAAATCGAGTCGAGTAGCTCGTTGAGTTCACGAGCTTATTTTTTTCATACTCAAGCTTGACTTGTTAACTCAATCGAGTAGCTCGAGTTCGAACTTGATTTTGACTGAACTCGAGTCTAGTAGTTGACCGAGCTCGAGTCGAGCTACTTGGTTGAGTTACACCCGTAGTTCAGCATTCGTTTGAAGTTGCGCCTTCATGGTAAGCACATAAGCAATAGCAGTGGCTTTACATTTGGTTGGATTCCGAACTCTTAACGATCGCGCCTACAAGTTTTACCCATCTGCAAAGATGCCCACTCCTAAGCTTAACCACTATTTTAGGGTTACGCTACTTTTGCTGCTTGTCAAGGTTTTTAAGGTGTTGGCCTGTTGGGGAAGTGTCATTTGTTAAATTTGGGAGGAAAGTCTTTCGTCAATAAGGCTTTGATTGTTTTGAGCAAATACGAGGGAAAGGAAGGAGAGAACCCTAATAAGAATCAAAGGGAAGTAAAAGAAATTGAAGGAGGGCGGATTCTATCAATCTTATTTAGATTAAATACTAAAGGAAAAGAAAGGGAAATATTGAAAATGTAATTTGGGTTAGAGAATAAAAGGAAAGAAAAGAGGGCTGCAATTACATTTTCAAAAGTCTAACTTGTAAAAAGATTAGTTTTTAAAAAATTTTAAAGTTTTTATCAATTTTGGTTTTCTTTCCCTCCATTTTTGCCGTCATTGGACCAATAACAATCTAAAAAAATTTACTAGACTTTATCCTTTATCCTTCCCTTACCCTTCCCGAAACCAGTCAAACATCAAAAATATTCTTCTCTGTCTTTTCTTTTCCTTTCCTTTCCTTTCTCTCCTATTCATTTGAAACAAACAGAGGGTAAAGCACTTCTAACACGAACCCAAAATTAGTATCTTAAAAAAATTAACTTAAACATTTTATCATAGATTTTAAAGGAAATGAAAAGATAAGTATGTTTTGAAAATTTAAAATTGCGAGGATGCAGCTAAACAAATGAATTAAGCACTCTAAACAATTGAATTAAGCAGTTAAAAACTTTGACCAGAAAACGACAACCACCAAAAAATGAGAAAAAGCAAAAACAAGAGAGGGGTAAAACCGTCCCAAAACCCCTTATATATGGTCCCAGCTCCACGGTTCCTACTCCCTACTGGGACAATTTTCTCCAGCAAAACAGCATTCCACTCAACTGTTCGCTTCTCTCGTTCTTTCTCTCTACTCAAGCGCTATATATCTGTTGGGCAAGACCCATTTGTTCCTTTGGATCTTTCCTTGTGTAAGTCCTTTCTTAAACTGTACTAGCTTTTTTTATTGGTCGGATTTTCCAACTGTTCATTTTTGTCCTGTTTAATCCTTAAATATTGAATTCTTGATCAGTACCTTCATAAAGTTCTCGCCTTTTTTTTTTTTTTTGGATCTTTTGTCCGAAGAAACAAAGTAAAATTTTGTCCACAATTCAGAATTACGCTTGCCTAGCTAGCTTTTCTTAGTACATGATTGATATGCTTGTAGAGTTGACAATAAAGATGGGCTTTTCACCTTTTTTTTTTTTTTTTTTTCCTTTCTTTTATCGAAGTTTCTCTGGTTGATTTTTTTCGCCTTCTGTCTTGCTACTAAATATGAGTTGAAAGTTCAACGATTTCATCGGTTTTGTTTCTTTCCTCGATTACTAAGTTCACTGCCGTTTGCCTGAGCTGTTTCAGCTGTTTCATGAAAATAAGAAATTAAAGAGTGCGATGTGGGCTAAATTTTTATTTTTCTTTTTCCCTTTCCTTTTCCTGTTGGATTACTCTATTTTCCAATTCCTCAGTCTTATACTTCATTTGCGTGCACATAAATGGGGAAATTCGACTTCCAATACCATATTAGTTAAGGTTCTTTCTTGCTCATATATGAAAGGGATGTGTACTAGTCTAAGGATCAAAAGAATCCATTGTGTTTGTCCCACTCTACTTGCATACTGCTGTTCTTATGTATTTTGATCATTTATATATTGCAGGTAATGGTTGCGCTATTGCTGAGGCTATATTGATCTTACCTATAAGTGAACGATATGCGGTGGATTGGTTTGTCCATTGATGTGTTTCGTCAAGTTGTCTTCTTGAATTTGTATTGTAGGGTTATTCTGTAAATGATTCCAGTTGTCTTTAGTAAATCAGTATTACTTCTTGATTCCTTTTTATCTCCTCTAACAAGCTTTCAATGGGATCCAATCACATCTCTTTCATTGCTTGCTGTATCTATATGATCAGCTGAGAATTATTTACAGTCTTAAGTAGTTTTAAGTTCATTCTTCTGATTCCTTATCTCTTGCCAGCTCATCTTGTAGTTCCTTCAAATTTGGTACGCTCCTTGTTTTCTCATCTTTTATTTTAGCTTTGGGCCTATTCTTTGTTCTAGATTGCCATTCCTTTTGTCATAGTCTTGGATAGACTTTGAAACTGATTCAAGGTGCAAAAGAAGTTATGGTGTGCCAAGCAGCGAGCCAGACAAGATTCCGGGCTTTAAAACATGAAAATGGGATAGCAGGGACACGAACCATTGTAGCTAGGGTGATAGCATGCTTTCAACCTTTGCAAAACTGTCAGGTTGGTTCAAGGTTTTTTTAGGGTGTTAGCTAATCTTTTGCAAGTTGTATAGGTTTGTTTGGATAGTAGATAATTTGGGATTATTTGGTTATCTAAATACTGTAGCACTTTTTTGATACGATGTATGTGAGATAAAAAGTTGATTGAAAAATGTGTTGATGATGTAAGTAGGGAAATTCTATCTTTTGCCTTTATGTTTTCTTTTTTGATTTGTTTTTTCTTAGTGTGACAGGTTTTTCTTTCTGTACTTGGTAATGATAGAGAAGTTACTAATCCTACTTGTTTCCTCTTGGATTTTTCCAGGCTGAGTACTTCCGTCACTTGCTTAAACCAGTTACGTAGACATTACTTTTTCAGTAGTACGTGAAGCTGGAGTTTGAATGTTTTTGTTCTTTATTTTGGTTTCTAAAAAGTTTAGACGTTGAAGATTCACTACCATCATTTTTCTGGTATGGTTTTTAACATTGTGCTGCAATTCATCTCCATTGCCTTTATTACTTGGAATTTTCTAAAATTTTTGCAATTTTATGTCCCAGATTATTGAGTTGGCTGGATGTTTACAGCCGACAATTTTCAGCATTCTCAGCACCATTATCTGTGGAATTCTCCTTGCTCAAACAACAGTACAGCTATTCTGGAGACACGGTCTTGGGCTTTTGGGCTTCTTCATTTTAAAACAGGCCAATTTGATGGAGATCCAGGACCTTTCCAGTGGTTGCCTCCTCAAAAGGAGAGCTCGTCTCCTGCTGCAGCTCCACATTTTAAAGGATCTCAATGTGCTTCTGGTCATGGACATGGTGTCGAACCTACATTCAAGGATGTATCTGCATCTGCTCATAAGAGGTTTCTCATTTTCGATCAGTCTGGAGATCAAGTTAGATTGCTCTCAAGCTCTCTTCGCTCACCTTACCAAGATCAGATTATCATGCCCATGACAACAGTTGATTTTCACAATTTGCAAGGTGAAGGAGGGCAATCACAGATAATGAAGCTTACTCCGGACAGTGAGCACTATGTAAGCAGTGAAGGGGGTGACATGCGTGAGGACACAGAAGAAATCAATGCATTGCTTTACTCTGATAGCTTCACCGGGGATGATGATGATGATGATGGTGAAGATGATGACCTGACTAGCACCGGGCATTCACCATTTGCAGTCATAGGTGGCAACGAGATGCATGAGAAGGTTTGGGAACTTACTGAGGAAGTTGGTAGCACTGATGGTTCAACTAAAAGGCATAAATTGCTTGATGGTGGGTACAAGAAATCATCATTGGTGGACACTGCTGATTCATTGAAATTGGCTAAATTTTGCAATCATGATAACCATGTGGAGACAAATTGTGCCAAAGGTGGGGACCTCAATGAGGAGATGGACTCCAATATCAACACAAGGCAAAAGCGGGCCAAAATTCGTAAGACGTTGCGAATTCTTGAAAGTATAGTTCCTGGAACGGGGAGTAAAGATCCAATCTTGATCATTGATAACGCAATAAATCACTTGATATCATTGAGGGAGAAAGCTGAATCTCTAGGGCTTAGCCTCCCCGAAGTGCAGTGCCCCCTTCAACAGTAGTACATTTCCATTCAGGGTGCTCTTTACTGGGGCAGTACGATCAGGGGATAAGTTGATCTCGTCTTTTTGACTGAAAGTGATGGATAGGTGGTTTTTGCTGTGTGAAGCTTTGGTGATCTTGTCAAAGCTATAGTGCGGTAGTGCAGTTTGCTTTAAAAGCCAGTAGAGGAAAAGCTTAATGAGGTGAAAATTTTCATCTTTGCTTACAGGAGCTAAGGAAAATTGGGGCTATAACTGTCGAGTAGGAATGATTGTTCTTATGCTTTTGGGACTAAAGATAGCCAGAATTTTGAACGCATGGTCTAGAGGCAGAGGTGGGCTGTGCTGTAAATGAGGGCCTCTTTTGCCAACATGTTGAAAACACAATGGATTAAGTGCACGCGCATTTGCTAATTCGGGTCCCACCTTCCACTCTTCACGTCCATCCAGTTTTCTTGATCCTAAGCTCTCTGTTAATTTTTTCACCTTATGTGGCTCTCAAAGAGGCAGCTAGGATGCTGGGCAAAAGCAGCATGAAGAGAACTGAGAGTAGAGTGGCCCCCGGAAGATTCATCATGGGTATTTGATGCTCATCCATGACCAAATCTTGTCTTAAAAGACTAGTATGACTTGTGAGCTGTGGGGGGGATTTGTGCTTTTACTGCAAGGAGTCTCCTGTATGTTGTCTTCATGAGCACGTGGACTTCAATCTTAATGCCGGATTTTATCTGTATGCTTTCGTTAAGTACAACATTTGTTTTAAGTGGATATTGCAATGTAATCCTGGTTAAGTACTGCCTAGCAATGTAATCCTGATGCTATAATTCAACTTAACTTTATATTTCCAACATTAACCAACTGCTAGCATTTGATTTGATTGCTATGTTAAAAGAGGATAACCAAATCAAAAGACCTTTGCTGCTGTGGGAGAAGGTGGAGGACATTTTCTTGGACTACATAATTCTATTTAGGAGAGAATATTTACGAGTATGCAGGAGAGGGTACTGATAATTCCTAAGTTGAGAGATGAACCTTGAGAAAGAAAAGGGAGATCATAGTTGAATCCTACCGTCGGTTGTGGGGAATTCGTAGTTGAAATTTATCCGTATAAAGGAGGATGAGTGGAAAGGGACATGAGCTGTGAGTAAATCAAAGTCGAAGCTCATCAAGAGAACGAGCGAGGAAGATGGAAAAAGAGTTGAACCAACTAACTTTTAATTGAGGAACAATAAGAATCAAACCAATATTTGTGTTTCACAAAGTAGTTGGATTTTCATTCCATTGTTCTCAAGGATAAATGTATACGACAACTATATTCATACATGTGACTGAGCCGACTGCATGCGAAAGGAAAGTCTTCAAAAGCCCAAGTCCTTTGATTTTTTCTTTTCTTTTAAGTAAAAGGTTTTGAATTCAAATTTTTAATTTGATTACTATCGTAACTCATCTTTTTCCATGTCCTCTCTCTTGCAAGGGAAAATTATACTTAACATCCCATAGAGTTGGAGAACGGCCCACCACGACCAACCCAGCGAGGTGGCCGAGCATGATAAAGAAGCATTCTTTTGTCAATTGCTATTTCTACTTTTTAATTAGAGTATTCTTCAGGAAGGGGGTCAAAAAAGAAGAAAAAGGAACTGAATTTTTTCTTTTTTGGATTTTCTTCTTGTCCATAATAGTTTCACGCACATGATTAGTTAATCACTGTGATTCCAATGCAGATTCGGCCCGGATGAATCAACAAAACAGCTTAGGGCCCGAACCCAAAGGAGCTATCCAGACCAAGCCCCCTCCCAAAACCAAACCCACTCCCCACTCCCCCCGGAGAGTGTTACAGAAATAAAAAATGGGTCGGAGTTGTCTATAAGGTGGTTTGGTCTTACTCACCTTGGCGCGTCTTTTGGTCCCTTCACTTGAGTTGGGATATTCATGTTTTCTTTTCTTTTTTTTTTTTTTTTGGGTAAGTTGGGATATTCATGTTTGCTAATCCGTGAAATAGAAAACCGACTAATATTTATAAATTTCAGATTGATTACTCTGCCAAATAACCAATTTATCTTTCATGTCTACATATATTAGTTTCTTGGATACTGTGTGATACCCTAACAACTTTGTCCGGCTTTGGACTATTCTCACGAGTCATGAAGTGTTCCATAGATATTCAGAAAGAGTAGGAAGAAAGGAAACACTGAGCTGATGAGTTGCTCCTTCTCTGCAATTTTGTGTGCAAGATAAATACCTGCTCTTATTCAAAAACTGGACAACTATGACAACCTGCATCGAGAGAGATGCTTGCCTAATTGCTTATATGCTCCGAATTTTCATGACTTTTTCAGCCCGAACTTTTTCTTGATACATCCAAAGTTGATTCACTGGAAACATGTAATGCGGGGAAAAATGATAAAGCTGTTTCATTTGTGCAGCTAAATCCTTGTTTGGCAGTTGAGTTTTTTACCAGGTTTGTATGCTACTAGTTTTTTACCTACTTTTGCTACAGGAACATTAAAAAACTTTCAAAATTTTAATGCAAATTTTGGCAAGCTTGTATAAAATTTGTTTGTTTCCTACATTATCTGCAAGAATTCTCAAAAAACTCCCAAAAATTTTAATATAACACCTCCAAAACACATAAAAAACTTTACTTCCAAAATTTTTTCTACAACTTTTATAGTAAGTTACAGTAGAGTTTTGTACAAACTCTCAAAAAACTTAGCTGACAAACAAGGCCATAATGCAGAACACACTCAAACAAACATAACAATTACACCACAACCACTCACCCAAAAGACAGAAGGATCAAATGTGAAAGTTCGTAAGATAATTCCTGTAAAGAAGAAAGAAACCTTTGGAGTACTCCTAAGGGGGAAAAAAAAGGAAAGACTACAACTATAGGAATAGAGAAATGATACATAAGGGATCAAGTTTTTTTCAGGAAATATCTTACTTCGTCACTTCCTTATTTCTCAAGAAATGGAATTTCTCCACCTTCTAGGTGCCTTCTTAGGTTGTTCTGCATTCGCAATCTGGGGTCCATCATCATGGTTTTCCAAATTTGACATCTTGGTAAGCTTGCCTAGCTTTTTCCACCCTGAGGTCCATGCAGAAGTTTGCTTTGGCTTAGTCATTTTATCAAACTGTCTCTGTAAGGCTTCAAAGTCGTTTTGGAGTTCCAAGTACTTAGCCTTGACAGTTTCAAGCTCAAACTTGAGAGTATTGATGTCCTTCTTGGCAGTTGCCCAACCTTCTTGAAATGACTGTGGCGTCCCTTCAAGCAATGACTTACGGGTCGACACCATTGGCTGGTACTGGGATTCTCCGGCTTCCTTGAGGGAGCTATTAGCTATTGCATTGCTTATCTTCACCTGCTCAGAGAAGAGAACTTGCACCACTACTCTTAGAGGAAGCCGCTCATTCTGAGCAGCATGCATGCACGCGTCAATTGAGAGCTTCTGACAATCCATTACACGGCAAAGCCTCTTCCGTTCATGCTCTGATAGCGTTGGATGGGCCTATCAATTCTTCAATGCGTTAGATTCTAAGTAGACTAACTATTTGGACAAGCTTCATTATAGGCTGTATTTGAAGCAAGTAAATGTAAACGGCATATTGAACATTAGTATGAAGGCACATAGTGACTCGTAGGGTTGAGAACTTCTAATTTTGTGTTGTAATTTTTCTCATCCGAAATTCTTGTCTTTGATCTTTACAATGCATGATAAATATTGACGTCTGTTTTAAACTAAAATTTAAAGATTTTGCAACTATTCTCTGACCCTATCTTCCTTCTATATTTATCCATTAAAACATAATTCTTAACAGATACATGGTTTCAAAAAAGACCACGTTTGCGTGCGCATTGCACGCAAATATTTTATTTTGAGGAGCTCGTCGGCTCAAGGACCAACCTGTTGTAACACCATATATTGGTGATGAAGAGATTTCCTGACAGGAAATCAATGAATAATATAGTTACTCCAGAAAACTGCCAAAAGTAAAATGTCAATTACCTTCAGGTAGGAATCAACAGCTCTATATAATCCATCATCACAGGTTCTTGCTGAATCAGGCAGAGCTTCTGCCAAGACCTGAAATTTCGTTAGGGAGAGATTTCTATCTCTGGACACCTCTGTTAGATAACTGTCAACCAGCCTTGCCACTCTCATCTTGGCATTTGGATTTGTACCCCTTTGGGGTGCTTCAGCAAATGATTGTCTGCTAGGACTTGAACTTTCTGTCTGCTCTTGGACAAGGAAATGCTCCAGTAGTCTTTGAACTAAATCAACATCGTATAATGTTTCACTCTTGTTGTATGAAGGAATGAGAAGATCTGCCAATGTAGCCTGTTCAAACTGCATGCCTACCCTCTTCTCCAATTCAGTGACCAGAGCAGCAGCCACTTTCAACAAGTTTGCCATTCTCAGCAGTCGAAGAAGGAAGCTACAGGAAACACTGTCCTTCTGCGGAGGTATTATGCTAATAAGGCTCTCAACAATCATCCTTTGATCCTTGGCTTGAACAGTTGGTATGTCTTCTTTCGTCCCAGCTACAATCATATGTAGCCCCCCTTTCCAACTACTGTTTATGTCATTACCGTGACTATAGTTGTTTCCATCATCAGCTGCTGCTGATCCCTCCGTTATTAGTCCTGGGAGCCATTTAGCTGCGTAATGCATTATTGCGGCTCCAATTAGTTCATGTCTCATCCCCTTTACTTTAATAGCAGTAATAACGCGCACAAAGTGATCAATCCTGAGAATCGAAACATCTTCAAACCACCAATCAGGTGGCACTTGTTGGTTTCTGCTTGGACTGGAATCCTTCATTTCATTCCAACTCGGGCTAGATACTTTCGGGGGCCGCCCTGTATACTGCCATCTTATTCCTTTTGGATTAGCACACGCTTTCCAAGCTATAGACTCGCTGCATCTTCTGACAATTTGAAGGTTCTCTGCCCATGGCGACAGCTTCTCACTATTTTTAAGTACTAGTATAGAATCTCTCCAGGATGACAAAACCACGTAGCTGAGAAAAGCCTCTGTCTTGAATATTAGATTGCCTTCTTCTAAGTCCTCTGTCATTTCCAGGTACTCTGCTGCACATCTAAGGCCAGAGATATTGGTTGCTGTCAGATCAACAGCAATTCCATAGCAAAATTTTGCTGCAAGCTCAAAGGCCTCAGGTCCACCTGGGAGATCATCTAAAACTATCTTGTTCAGGTCTTCCCGTGATTCATATATAATTCTGTTCAACTTGCCACTTCTAGAAAGCAGAGGATACTTGAGAGACGAGAGAAAGAGTTAGTATATAATCTAACCCCATATATTTTACGACTGTTATTAATAATTCTATGTCACGAGTTCAGAAATGAGAAAAATGTTAGAATAGGATGGCAGCTACCTTATGTAAATGGAAATTAACATCTCCAATTTGAACTAAAAAGTCACTTGGGATATCAGTTGCAACATACCTATTTACAGGACAAGCACATCAAATATTATAAGTAACTTGCTTTAACATTAATTAGATTCCAAGAAAAGAAAGTTTACGCTTTCAGTTTATGCTTATCTCCTAAAGATACTTGAGGCTTTTAACTTGAAGATGAAAAATGCAAAATAAAGATCTAAGCAATGCTGAACAAATCACAGAAACATACCAAGACTGGCCTCTTTGCTCAAAACCATCGGTTTTAAGTCCATGCTTGCTTACGCTGAGAACTCCATTGTTGTAATCTCGCCCCCCTCCGGCTTCGCTTTCGGCTTCCCACATGGTGAGATGAAGAAGCTCAGAAAATTTCAGATTGGATTTTAGAGCTAAGTGCCTTACTTCAGGTGAAGAGCAGCGAAAGTGAGATGAAGAGCAAAGCAGAACAAGTAGCTAGAGAAGCTGCATCAACGAGCAAAAAGAAGGAATCCCACATGGGGATGCTTGGAACTATCTCCAATTGTCGGCTTCCTCACTGATTTCCAAAAGACTTCTACAGGCTGTGTTGCAATGGGCTCACAACTAATGTTTTTGGAGCACTTGATTTCTTGATTTGATCCCTAATATATATGGATATACTTTCACCAAGTAGCCAGAGTGGGAGCCTTTGTGTGCTCTTACTGAATTTTTAACATTTTCTGAGCTACTGTTTCAGGGGTTCTTTAATCGCCCCTTTTACAAACAATCAGAACTGTGCAGGGATTTTCTTGCAGCATCAGACTATTCTTCTGACTATCCGTATGTATGATAGGTAGGTCGGGAATTTTGCATCTTGATGAAATTTGCATTTTGGAATTCGGATGTAATGCAACTAAATGGACCACATTGGACTTCAGAAAACCCAAAATTAGTCTCAAATAACAAGTCCTTGGCCCTGTTTGGTTCTAGGAAACACGTGGGGAAATGGAAAGTAATTCATTTGGAATTGCTTTCTAGTGTTTGGTTAGGAAAGAAACAACAAAGGAAAGCAATTCAGGGAAAGGAGTGAGGAAAATGCAGTTCATTTTAGAACAATTACGTTTCCTCACCAAAATGGAAGGAAACGGAGGGAATCATTCAAAACCAGGTCAACATGCAGACTTTTTTTGGATAAAAGTATCAAAAGATCGGGCTAAATATGGATCGTAACCAAGTTATAAGAGAAATTGTGTCAAATTAAAAATGATCTACTCTCTGCTATCGAACCCTAACCTCTCTCAAACTCTTTTCTCCTCTTTAGCCGCTAGGTTCCCTCCTCCAACATCATGATTTCTGGTAATCGGCATTGCTAATTTCATAGCAAAGTGTGATGGAAGGCTCAAGGGAAATGCAAAATCAATACGAATCTCTCTTTTTTGACAGAGGTCTGCTTCCTTAGAGACTTTCAGCCCTTTTTTATAATTTTGTTGCTTTTTTTCTGTTTCCACTGGCATAGTAATTGGTTTTTTCTATTCATTCAAAAGATTTGTACCTATTATGTGTTTGTATTAAGGTTAAATGATTTTTTCTTGCTTTGGTGTTGCGAATAGACTGTGTTAGTACCATTCCAGGTTGTTCAATCTCTCAAAACCATTTGGTGCTGTTGATTTTCATGGCTATACCCGTAATGTAGGTTGGTTCAACCAGTATTCCTGATTCATGGACTTCAGAATTCATAGATGGGTCTGCATATATTTTTATACCTATTTATACCTACTAATCATACATGCATTGGTTGTATCAAGAGATGAGTTTTGTATCTATTCAAACCAACTTAAGCTACCTAGCTAAGCTTGATCTTACCAACACTTAATTGATATATTCTTTAAATTTTTGGAATTAAAACCTTGCAAGCAAGTTAAAGATTCTTAATGATACATGGCCATCAAGGGTGGGGATGATCAAAATTTGTTCTCTGGTTGTCGCAGTTTCAACAAATGAATGCATAGGTTTTGAGTTATTCTTATGCTTGAGAAAATGGATGCAAACTTTATTTTTTTTCTACACATTTCTTTCCTACAAAGGGCAGCTTATGCATGGTCTTTGTCCAGTGAACTCCTGAGTTAGCCTTACTTCAATCTCATTTTCTGTAATTTCAACCATGGCAATTGTTAGTATTTGAGTTTCAAAAAAAATTCAGCAATGTTACAGCAAACTTGAGATTTCTTTGTTAAAATGTGGTTGTATATGCTTATTGTTGATCAGATGCCAATGATAATTGATGAGGTTCCAGAGCATTTGCAAAAAATTGAATCAGGATGCAGTGTTCCAAGAAAATAGATATGTTACAGAATCATATTGAAAGACAAGGTTCTCTTCCCTTCGTAGAATCTTATGTCCTAAGATAATCGAATGCATAAAGCGGATATACTTTGTAGATAAAGCCTCTGAAATGTACTCCGATACCATAATGGCAAAATGCATGTGAGGATGTGCAAATGTTAAAGGCATAATTGGGCAGCCAATGTACTAAAGAATTTCTTCTGTGGACTTGCTGGTGGAGACTAGGATATGGTTATAGCTTTGTAATAGCAAATGATTTAGTAATACAGCGATAATAATATGCATAGAAAGTTGTACCCTTCATCTTTTTTCAACCTATTAACTTTGAAATAGTTCAAATAAACTACCTTATATGCTGTAGTTGCAATTATAAAATTTACTTTTCATTCCTTTGTTTCTCCAAAAAGCAAACAAACCATTACTCAGTTGATATTTTACCGTAAATATATGAGCTAGTGGATTTTGATGTAATTTCAAATTATTAGGCATTTTTTCTTGGAATAAAGAGCAGCCTTTTTTTTGGTGAATTTTACATTTTTTTTAAAATTTCTTTTGAATTCTTTGATTAAATTATTGGTTATTGTTCAGTTTTATGAATACATTACTCATTTCAATTTCATAATTTTGAGGATTCAAGCATGCTTTTGAACTTAATTTTGTAGCAATGTAATTCTCTACCTAACTTAGTCACAATAGAAATGTTTATAGAATCAAATGAATTGTCATCACCATTTAGAACTTAACCATGGGTGTGCACTTTAATTAGAGTAATTTTTAGATTAGCATGGTAAAATTCCAAAAATGGAATACAATTACTAGGCAATTTCAACAGCGAGATCATCATTCATCCAAGTGCAGCTTCAACAAAATTGATTACCATTGATTTAATATAAATTTTCATTTTCTTTTCATGCTTTCCTATCCCATTTCTTTTACAAAATCCATGATTCAGAAAAAAGAATTACTTTCTCTGGAATTCTTTTCCATTTCCTTACTACTTCCCTTTGTTTACCAAACAAGAAAAAAGATTAGGTTTTTACAAGGAATTCAGTTTCCATTTCCTAGCTTTCCTTTCCTCACTTGTTTCCTAGAACCAAACAGGGCCTAGCAAACTCTATAATTCTCGAGTCAGCCTTCCTTGTTTTTACGTTCGAAAGCTCCATTTATTCTTTTTGTTTCTTCGGGAATGTGGGGTACTACAATTTTAATGAGCAATTAATTGGCAGTACTGTTCGAGCTGATATAGGTTAGCAAGCTTTCATTTTCATGCCAAGTATTAGAATCTGAAGATTGCCAAGGCGCATCTATGGTTAGATTGATGAAGTTTTAGATCATTTTGATGTCTGGGCCTATTTGAATGACGGAGAGTTATTGGCATATTAAGTTGCACCAACACAGGAGAAATACAGAGTCACCAATTGGGATTGACGAAGATATGCGAGCGGTTATCGTCTTTGACCTTCTGGCAGATTTCAGTAGTGACAGCCGAGTGGATAAGGCTAAAGGGAGTACTTGAGAAAGAAGGTGGCACAATGATGGAAAGCCTAGCAATTCTCCTTTGCTAGCTGCTCACTTGCACTTTGGATTGTTATTTTCAGGGCACATGATAGTTATACAACTGTTTTTTTTTTTTTTTTTTTTTGTGAGTTCCACAGCTATTTTTACATAAAATGACAAAATTACTCTCTTATGTTTAAGCTGCAATTGAGCATAATAAGAGTAATTTTGTCATTTCATGAAAAAAGCACCCTATTTTTAGAAGTCCCTTTTTTAGAAAAAATGCATTGTAGTAGGTAAGCAGCAATCCAAACAATGCTCAATCAAGGATTTTGACAATTACCAATTTTAATTATATGGTGCAATGTAGACAGCAATACAATAAATGTACGCTCCTAGAAAATATTAAAACAATAATATGCAAAACACAACAAATTTTGACACCCCTAAAAAATTGTGCTTCCAAGTCAATCTGACACAATGACCGAAGCCATTGAAAAGGAAAAATTTTACTAAATACTACCATAATAAAGAATCAAGAGTGATTCACAATCAACTCTAACAAAAAAAAAATCAAGATTTAAACCAGAATCTGACCACTTGGGAACACTCAAAAGCATGTGTAAAAAACCTGATACAATGTGTTAAAGATTTAATAATATTGTTAAAAGCTATAAAATAAATAAATCCCTTGAGACGTCTATTTATAATCTATAAGTATTCCAAATGAAAAAGGAAAGAAAATACAATAATGAAACTAAGAAAAGTTACGAAACTTCCTGCCGCCACCGATCCAGGATCCGATTGTCGATCCGTTTTGGCAACTCACGGGTCCATGGAGCGGATCCCATTTGCCAGTCTCAAAAGTTGATCTGCAGCCTGAATCCGAGCACGTAGCCTGATCAGAAACCGATCATGCATTTAGATGATACTTTGCTAACTGATCTTGTGCATGGATCTTTGGAAAAAAAACATAACTTCAAAGGTTGGTTTCCTTCTCTTTCCTCGCGTGCTCCTATAGTTTTCACACGACTATCCTTAGACTCTATGTCTCGAAGAGATGTTCCCACTTCAAACATCCCCATTTCAAAGGAATTCGACCCCAAATTGATAAAGAAGAACACATAATATTGAAAAATAAAGTACACCACCAACTTTTCACGTTATTTGTAGGGTCAATACTTGTGATGGGATTTTTGTACCCAATTACGAATATAAAAAACTGCATACAATCTTGGAAAAATCTCAAATCCAACAACTTCAGCATCTTCCTTTGTCAAAATAAGTTTTGCTATTTTGTCCCAGTTAAAAAGGAACCCAACTTTCTTGGACTTTGTGTAAAAATTATCACCGAAAGAGATTTTCTTTGCAAAAATAATTTTCTCACAAACTAATAATATTTTCTTGGTCTGATGAGATTACTGGCTCTAGAGCGGCAACTCATACGGTAATGGTGGATTTATTAATGGTAAATCTTGAGAAATTTTTTCAACATTCAAATCATTTAATTCTTGCAGCACATTAGACTGTATGGTTGGAGAATCTACTTGAGATTTAACAGTTTGACACGTCAGCTTCCTTTTGTACCTCTATTCAAATCACAATTTATATGTATGTTATTGAACAATTCATTATCAACTCACTTAGGGGACTTAAGCTGCAAATTTGGCTTCAATGGCAATAAGACTATATTGGGGTTGTTTTTGACAAATCAATAAATACTGTCATGCCTACTTTGTATTACATGACAGAACATGACACTTTACAATCACCTCAAGAAATCCTCTCCTTTTTGTACAACAAATCCTATAGGGTTCGGGATGCTCTTCAATTCGCAATTTTAACAAATTCACTATAATGGGAGCGATAATATTTCGACAATTATCACCATCAATCACCAAATTAAGGACGGGATTGGAAATTCTGTACCGAATTTAAAATAGTTGATTTCTCTAAATCTCATTTTCCTTCTTTGGCAAAAGATTATGAACTATATACACGGGTTGTTTATTCTGATGAAAATTATCACTAGGGTTAGGACTAATCCCACCAAAACTGGTCACAAAGTCTCATCATCCAAAAACGACACCTCATAATTTAGCTCTTTATGAGGTTGATGTGAACCATGTTGAATAAGGATGTGGTTATGAGCAACTCTTGTGGCACGTCTACCCTCTTCTTTGTAATCCAAATTATTGTAAAACATTATAGCTGTCATCACAGAAAGAAACCTACTTTGATACCAACTAATGTGGCTTCAAAAGCAATTTAAAAGGAACAGTTCCATGAACTAATTCCATAATAATAAAAAAAAATCAAGGGTGGTTTATGATCAACCCTAAAGAAAACCAAAATTTAAATTAGAATCTTAATAAGTTCAACTAGAATTTAACCATCTGAGAATACTCAATAACAGGTACAAACCCAATATAATTGTGTTAAAAATTCAATCATATTGTCAAAAATTGTAAAATAAAACCCTAGAGACACCTATTCATAGGATAAAAGTATTTAAAATGAAAAAAGAAAGAAAATATAATGAAACTAGGAAAAACAATGAGACTTCGCACTGCTAAATCTACTCACGGATCCGTTTCAACAGATTGCGGATTCGATTTGCTAGTCTTAGAAGTTGATCCGCAACCTAAATTCCCGCAATTTGTTAGTGACATATGCTTTTTATTTGAAAAGAAAAAAAAACCACATCATATGATCCAACCTGTAATTGCATGAGGCCTAAATCCCTTGTACCACAAATGGTACAGTTCATTAGCTTTTTGTATATATCAAAATAGGGGAGAAAAACAGGAACAACTACAAGTAGCCATAACACGATTGTCCAAAAAAATGGTAAAGCCCGGATCCCATGATGTACGTTATCTTTTAACGTCATATGTAGAGTCCATAAAAAAAAGTATTCTATGTTTATACTATATTTAAATTAGTTTACATAATTGAACAAAAGATTTTTTTTTTTTTTTTTTGGCAATATCAAACAAAAGATTTATATTACGAACAAGTAGACGAAACCATTCGGAGACAACTGAACTGTCCCGTTTCCAAAGGTTAAAAAGTAGTATTTAACAGGGAGTCAAGTGAACATGTTGACAGCACTACCTGCTGGCAATTTTGTACCTCAAGAAATCCTCCAGTAACATCCTAAGGTAATCGGAGACGAATAGTAGTAGCTGTTCCATAATTTCCAGATCAGACATTAAGGGGAGCTTCAATCAATTTCCAACATTTGTCCCGGGCTGCTGATTTAATGGTATTACAAGTTCTGGAGTTATACTAGTAGTAGTACCATTGAGAAAGCTGGTGAATGGGTCCCTGAAACTTCACAAGTTGTCTTGCAGTGACGGACTCTGTCGAAAAGATTGAACTTTTTGCAAGTCCCCCAATAATTGGGTCTTCAACACATTCATCAGAATTGATGAGCCCTACCAGCACCATCCCCTCTGCATTAATGAGCATCATCCCTCTTAATAGTCTTATCAAGAGCCCCTTAATTAATATCTCTGTCATGTCACAAACCTGCATCATTCCTCCAGTTCAGGAATTGTCCACGCTGCTGCATATATTAAAGAAGGGATTTTTTTGTTATCCCATCGGATAATTCTTCTGGGGCATTAGTTATGGCATGTCTATTCACAGAACGAGATTAGATAGTTGAGACTTTATAGGCACAAACGATTTAACTGATTTTGACTTAATTTGCGTTTCTGTACGTGATGGTGGTGACCGTGGCACAAATGATATAAAGTTCTTTTCATGACTTTGATCCTTTAAGCCACCGTTTTCTGTGTCAGGACAAGTATGGCAAAGTGTAGCAAAATTAGTTTTTTGTTTTTTGTTTTTTTTTTGGTATGTGCATGCTTTTATCAGGATAGTAACAAATCGATCCTGTTGTTTTTCCACTTTTCTACATTTTCTGTTTGTGCTTTCTTGTATTTTGTATTCTGCAAAACTTGCAAGATTTTGGAAAAAAAGATTAGTTGCTCACAATATTTTTAGAAACTATTACTAACTAATCATGTTCTCTCAAAATATTTTTTTTTTGGTCAAATAAAAATACAGGAAAAAAGTAGTGATTTTCACTTTTCTTTACTTCACTTTCCTGCATATTGCAGCTCTTCCTCCAATCAAAACTTTTTCTAATAGATTTGTAACCTTCACATATACATTGAGAAAAATTATGTGAGCAACCACATGTCTCACAAAGGTCATGGAGGCATCTCTTCCGGATTAAATGTACATAATTGATCACATTCTCAACTTGCCCCTTTTTAAGGTGTATAAAAATGGTGGGCTTGTGAATATTAGATCATTTATATCCATAAATGATGATGAATATTCAAAAATGTTTGTGTTACACTTAAATGCACGTTTGATTGGAGGTCCACCCACCTAAATTTTTTTTTGGTTTCAACTTGAGTGTATTGACATTCATCTTCTTAGTAAACTTTATATGATGACGAATTTTTCGAATTATGACAAACATTCGTACCGTGCGTAGATAAATCCAAGGCTCTGTTTGTTGTCTGCAAATCCTCCTATGTTCCGGTTGCCTCTAAAATTTATTAGATTTTTGACCATAACAACTGGAGGAAAGCGAGACTGGGAAAGAGCAGAACTTACAGAAAACGTATTCCTCGAGCCGGACAGTGGTGGGACAGCGGTGGTGAACCAGGGATAAGGTTTGGGGGACCTATTCATAATTCTAGTTGACAAGATTTTAATTTCGATCAAATCCGAATTGATATTTCTTTTCCTCCTTTGACGTTTTTGGGAAGAAAGAAAAAATTACTTAATAAGTGGACAAAGAGCCAGCTATCAATATCACGGGCAGTGTAGGACCCAAAATAATTATCTAGCATAAACCCACAGGTAACTCACAAAGATAAATTAAGAGGCAAAGGAAAATTTTATATCGGTTCGATGGAGGATCTTTCCAAAGCACGACAGTGTGTGTATAACGACCGGCTTTAAACTCCGGATCACGTCTTACTATTGATATACATATGTACCCAAGGCCAATACTACTGACTCGGTACTACGGTCTGTGGAAACAAATTCATGGGACACATATTAATGAAACAATATTAGCTTGGTTTATATTCTACAATGCCCTCATAAACCAAGCTCACCTCAAACTGGACGTGCCACATCTTCTTCAGCGACAAATGTCTCCATGCTTCAAAGCTTTGGGTGAAAATGTACGCTACTTGATCTTGGTCCGTGCATGTCCTACCTCAATCACTTCTAGAACCAACTCCGTTATAAAGTGATATTTGATGTCAATGTCTTTTCTTCTACCGCCGAAGTCTGCAGGATTCTTGGACAATTCAGGCATTCTTGTCACAATAAATTGTCGTGGGACCAACTTGCTTGTGTTGTAGGAGCAAAGTATCGACGGTAACCATAAAACTTGGTTGCATTATCTTTGTTGCATATCTCCATATTCTAGAGACAAAACTTATCATTGTTTCTTTGAACTCGGAAAACACTCCGAACCAATGAAAAATGCATATCTGAAGTCTCTTCCTCTCAATTGTATATCGCCACCATGATCATTTCATGCGTAGCCAAAAGTTCAACTGGATCATTTCTTGAATAAAAATACCATCACTTTGAGTCTCCAATGTACCTCAAAATCCTCTCTTAACCGCATTTTGCAAATGTGACCACGTGGATTTTCCATAAATCTAACCAATGACACAAAATTGATATCTGGCCTTGTAGATGCGTTAAATATCTCAAACTTCCTGACCAAACTTTTGAAATAGGTGGGATTCACATAACCACCATCACCTTCCTCCGTCAACCTCAATTTTTTTCTTCAAGGCGTCATAATTGGCTTTCGCGATCCATCTTGAATTTTTTCAAAATATCTCCGTATTTCTTTTGAGATATAAAATCCACGATCAATGAAAAAACTTCAATTCCAGGAAATATGACATGAGACCCAAATCATCATCTCAAATTGCTTTGAATCATACCTCCTAAACTCGCAACCATATCGAATTATTTCACGTAAAAATTAAATCATCTCAACAAGCACATAAGGAATGTCACCGGGTGAAAATTTAACATATAATGTGTGCTCATAGGGACACCTCGAAAACGGGCCAAAAAATAAGAGTCAATTCTTGTATACCATGCCCTCGGTGCTTGTTTCAATCCATACAAGGCTCTTCAATCACACCTTATTTTCATAACCTCTTGACATATCTGCGTACGGCTCCGCATTATACTTCCTCATTGAGAATGCCATTCGGGAAAGTGCGACGACATCCGTTTGATAAATTCTCCAATTATTTTTGGGGAGCTAGAGAAATTATCATCGGTTGTATCAGAGGTCTAGCAGCGGTATAAATACCTCAAAGTAGTCAATCCGGGGTTTACGCGTATCCTTCACCACTAATCTCGTCTTGTATCTATCCACTTCTCCATTTGGTTTACACTTTGTCTTGTAGACCCACTTCACTCAATGGCTTTTTTACCAATTGGAAGAAGTAAACTCCACACGATGTCATTTTTCTCAATAGCATGAATTTCTTCATCCATTGCCTTCATGACTTGATCATCACAGGGCTGCCTCCTCATACATCTTTGGATCACATCTGCAAACAAAGCAAAATTAACAATATCTTCAGTGAAGGAACATCGTCGGGGTAATTACATAATCACGTACAACGGTAGCATATGCCGTTGTGTGGCGTCCAATTAAGTCAGCCTGTGGACTCTGAACAATTGGTGATGGCTGAACATCATCATTAGGCTTATCTTCTTGATAATTTAAGATCACTTCATCATTTTTTGGAATTTTGAAGACCAATCCCAAACTCTCTTTCATCAAATGTCATCTCTACTTACTATCACTTACGTCCGCGAGGGATTATACACCATCTGTATGCGGGAAACTTCATTTGTCAGAGCCAATAAAACACTGCTTCTCCCTTTATCATCAGTTTCTTCCTCAAGCTGATCGGGGACATGAGAATAAACAAGACATCAAATACTTTGAGATGGCCAACAAATGGTTTTCTACCACTCCAAACTTCTTGAGGGGGTTTTACAGGAGAAGACTTCTAGTAGGACACACATTCAACAAATAAATTGCACAGGAAGCTAGCCTCAAAAGGACTTTGGCATATTTTTTAATTTCAACATACATCTCACCATATCCATTACTTGTTCTATTCTTCTCTCTGCCCACTCCATTTTGTTGTGGAGTATATCAGCTGATCAAGCGATGCAAAATACCATTTTTCCTCAGAAAATCATCACATACCAAATATTCACGACCACAATGCGTTCTCAAACTTTTTTAATCGATGACCACTTTGTTTCTCAACAAAATTCTTAAAATCTTGAAAGTATCACGCAGGCATGATTTTTGTTTCAAAAAAATAAACCAGGCTTTTCTACTAAAATCATCAATAAAGGTAATAAAATACCTACAACCACCGTTAGAGGAACCTCCACAATGCATAAATCAGAATGAATAATTTCAAAGGACTTTGGCCCTCAAGATTTACACAATGTCTGAAAAGCATCCACTGTGTTGCTTTCCCAGACACCGTGTCACATCTGTCAACCAGTTTCGATATCAGGGCAACCCATAACCATTCTTTACTGAGCCAAAAAAATTCAAACTATCAAAATTTAAATGACAAATCGCATATACCCGCGACCAATTACTATCATCTATTCAGTATTGAGACAAGAAAAAATTTCCAGCATCCAAATTCAACGAAATAAGCGATTTGAAGTCATTGACACCTTTGCAATCATTCAATATTTTTATCAAAAATAGGTGCAAGTTACCATCCACGATCTGAATGTCATATTTTTCTCGGACAAACGGCCCAAACTCAACAAGTTATGATGCAATCCGGGGAACATAGAAAACATCGAATAAAATCGGTAGACCCGTTTTCAGGCATGGGAGTTTTTCCTTACCATGCCTGGTAAAGCAGTGTTATTTCCAAACTTAACTTCACCATGGGCAGATTCATCAAGTTCCACAAATAATTCTTTCTTGCCGGACATGTGATTACCACAGTATCAAGTACCATTTATTCTTATCAACCATATCAACAGCATTCTGACCAATAATAAAGTCTGGTTTTGACTATTATCTTGAACTGATTGTCAACAACATTAGCCGAAAATTTCTATTTGCATTTTCTCCAAATCTACATTCAAGCTGTCTATGACGGATCTTCCACAATTATAGCAAATAATTTTCGACCAAAATTATTAAAATTATTTTCTCTTCTAAAATTACCACCTCTGCCTCTACCGGGACCACCTCTAAAATTAAAATTGTTACCTCTCTGCGTCCGGTTTGATCGTCTCTCTATTGTTGTAGCCACCACCTTTGTTGTTGTAGCTACCTCATTTGGATTCACCTTGCTCTCTAAATTCATTATTGCCTCAAATTTAGCTGTGCATAGCCTTTTCAAGTGTATCCTTCTGGGTGTCGTCCAATTTCTCATTAATTCTGTTCATGTAAATTAATGATCCATCTAACTCTTCAATACTCAAATTATCCAAATTTTTAGGTCTCACGAATTACAGCTACCACGTGATCAAATTTCATGGGTGGATATAAGGACTTTCTCAACAAATGTTTTGGAGAAAGTTGATGCTTGATTGAGTGCCATCGTTTTTTAATATCGACAAGCGAGAAAATAAGATTCAATAGATTCGACTTCTCCATAGTCATAAGTTCAAACTTCCTCTTCAACATCATCAAATTATTCATTGAACTCGTCAATGCCTTTATCGTTTTTCCAAAATATCCCAAACCTCCTTTTGCAGTGTCGATACATGAAATTTTTCCAAAATTGACATATCAATGCGATGAATTTGTGACAACGCCAAACTATCTCTTGCCTTTTCCTCTTCACTAGCATCGAGCAAGTGGGTTTCAATATATCTATGCAACATACATGCACGGAGATGTATTTTCATCCTCGCCAAAATTGAACTCTGCCTTTTTCAATTTGTGAGCAGCACAAACAATATTGGGTTAGGGTTTGCCATAACTCAATCAACCGTAACTCGATACCACTCTGGGACCCAAAATAATTATCTAGCATAAACCCACGGGTAACTTAAATTAAGAGCAAAGGAAAATTTTATATCGGTGGAGGATGCTCAAAAGCAGAACGGCCTTAAAACTCGATCTCTTCTATTGATATACATATGTCTCTGACTCTACTACTGATTGAAACAAATTACATATTAATGAAACAATATTAGCTTGGTTTATATTCCTACGGCAGTGATCGAAGCAACCGTTTAGTTTACGCACATTAATGAAGATAATGAAAGGATGAAAAAACTGTCTCTGATGTGAAAACTATCTTATAGCAAATATCCAAGGAGGAAAATGAAGAAGAAGAAGAAGAAGAAGAAAGGAAATTTCCCAATCACAGGAGAGTTTCATGAAAAAAGAGGAATTGGGAATGGTTGATTAGTTTGGGAAAGGATCATGAGAGCATAAAATCGTGGCTTGACTGCCAAGACCGAAGTAATAAATTAAAGAGAGATCCACAAAGCAACTACTGATGTGATATGACATCTGTTAATACAAAAACCAAACATTCAAAGAAAAAACTCTGTAGCTTTTAGCTATGAGAATGGGCGAAGACTTGTTACAAAAACTTTTCAAATGATTGTCTATTTTCAGCATACTTAATAATTGGGAAGAACAACTTTCGGATTGTGTTAGGATGAATGAACCCTTTTCATTACTTTTCTTTCAATTCTTGGCAAGTGGTTTAACATAATTCAGTGGAACTTATCGTATTCATGTATGTTTCTTGTAGTCACTTTTCAATGGTTCGTGGGGGGTCGTGTTTCAACCAACAGAAGATTATACACACCAAACTGATTTTTTTTTTTTCTCCTTTTCCGTTTTCCTCTTGGCTGCCAAATTCAGCACATAAATATTTCTTTGCCATTTTTTCCCCCAAAAATGAAAAAACTTGGTTACTAGTCACTGGTAATGAGTGTAATGGTTCGAAGCCCACTGAGGACAACAGATCAAACAAAGCTGGCAGGTAGGTCTTTGGTGGTGAGGACTGATGGAGGGGTGAGGGCCATGTCTCCAACTCCGGCATCTGTTAATTTTCAGCAATGAATAATCCCCCAAGCCTTATACAATGGTTGTGAATAATACCGTAAAGAGGGGGGCAAAAAAAAAAAAACTGAAACAGCAACAAGCAAGCACAAGAAGAAGTTGAAGTGAAACATACCCACCTGAATCATATCACATGCTATCAGCACATCCCTAGACCTCCATGTTACGCATGGAATAGGGACTTGGCAGCTACTGGACATTAGTTTTGTTAACAGTTCATTTCGTGATTGATTTTTCATGTAATCAGGTCAAACTAGAAGAAGCTTTGGTGCTGTGATAAGAGAAGTCTTTAACAGTCAAAATCACAAGGGCTGTAGTTGATTTGATTAAGATTTTACAAATAATTCTAGTTCAAGAAACCACATATCAGGCCAGGCAAGAGAGAAATAATGCAGGCAGGCAGGAATGGGAGTCGGAGTGGAGTAGTGGCTGAGGGAGGACGCAGGTCCACTTAGTTGGATTGGATCCTTCCCACGTGCTACTCTACTACGGTTGCTGGGGTTTTGCCTGACATGACATGTATGCATAGCAAAATACTTATGAAACCGAAACTGTTCTTAAGTTTGAGAAAGGGAAAAGAAATTAGACAGACCCTAAAAAAGAGGGTGTCGAAGCCATAACTGGAAAGAAAAGGTCATATCATCCCAAATGATTAACGATGAAACCAGTGTAGAGCTTGAGGATGTTGAGCAAAAATTGGATAGTGTTCATAGCGCCGGTATGGTGGATGGCGGTGAATCTTCGCTGCTATACTCTTACTTCTACTTTAACCTGTTCAAGTGAAGAACCAACTGGAGTAAAGAGATTAGAGGGAGTGATTTCTCACCTCTAAATCAAACGAGTGTATTACTCCACACATTTTGATGAATTAGTGTAAGTGTAGAGATTTGAATTCCTGACCAGCAGTCATGCCACTGCACATTATACTGGTCATCAACTCACCTAAGGCGAGGCGATAAGTAGGATTAGACTGTGTGCTACAGAGACCATGCGGTGGAATTGCGTGGGAGTGACAAGGCAGGCTACATTAGTATTCCGAAGAATGGTTGGTTTGTGGATCCTAATTAGTATTCGATTCATTGCCTCAAAAAAAAAAAAAAAAAAAAAGAGAAAAAAAAAAAACTTCTACAGATCAAACCAGCCGTGGACGTTGGGCCCAATTAGCATTTCAGCTTTTCCTCTCAACACTATCTATAAAGGTCGACACATATGTTTGCCATTACACGTATCAAGGTACAGATGTCTGGTTGGTTTCTCAAATCTGCTTACCCTACTTCTCAGTTTGGACGAGTCAAAAATATAAGAAACAGACAGAATCACAAAGCATAGATTGGGCATTCTCTTTTTTTTCTCTTTTTCACCTTTAATTATTTATGCTGAGGCATTAAAATTTTTTTTTTCTTTTCCTTTTTTGTTTGTTTTGCATAGGGTGTAGGCCGTGTAGGGCACTAGGGAACACCGGTTTCTGTCAGTGCTTGGACTGGAGACAGTTTATCTGGAGGAAGCTGGGCACCTCAGAGCGCAAGTTAATGGAAACAATTTCCACATGGGTATGCTTGAAATGGGCTTAGCCAACCTTGAGTTAGTAGCTGGGCTTCGTCTTGTTCTAGATATAGATGATGTCCTTGGGCCTCTTGTGCTTCAACCATTAAAAAAAAAATGTTAATAGAAAGAAAGAAAAACAAAAATGGGCTTAGATAATATCAGACAGAAAAAGAAGAAGATTAAAAAAAAAAAATTGTCATAAACAATCCCAAACATTTTGCGTGTGGATAGCAGATTATCTAGGACAATTTGTTGAAAAGGACACTGTAGCACTTTTTTGATGTGATATATGTGAGATAAAAAAAGGTGATTGGAATTTGTGTCGATAATACAAGCAAAAATTTTTAGGCAAAGCAATCCAAACAAATTGGCACCAAAGATTTTTGAGAGATCAACTATGATATATAAAAAGAACTGCAATCTGAAAGCTTCAACCGCTTATGTTTCTTGCTATGTAAAGTATTGAATTTCATATGAAAGTAATGTACTTGAGAAGTAAAACCAGTACATGAGATCATAAGCTAAATTAAAAGAAGAATTCAGCTGGTTGGTTAGTAGCAAGGACAGCCACTAACAGCAGAAGTCTTGGTGTTGGTGCTATTGTTTTTCATTAATGAGGCTAATTCCTCCATCTTCCTCATCTTGACATCGTCGAGAACGTTTCTAGCCCACTCGGAGAAGTAGGTCTGGTTATGGCCGATTAGGCCACTCTTAAAGATGGACATGCAGCGCCTGTCATCTTCGGGGTAGGGACATTTTTCGCCATCAGGATCTCGCCATGCACCCTGGTGCTTCATCCCTGACCAGCTAGCAATCCAGTGGTAGACGTATTGCCCTACTCCGGCAAGTTTTAGCCATCCTTTGGGGAAGAATTCCAATACGCTGCTGTTTCTATCCATCAAGAACATGTTTGTTAATTGTGCCCCGTGTGGAGAGATTAAAATGTCTGTTGAACTCATCAGTTTCACCTGAACAAAGAAAAAGAAAAATTTTTAGAAATTATCTGGCTTTAGTATCATCATCAATTCTGATCATGTGAAATTACAAAATTGAAGTCTGGCTGCGTCTAACAAAATCAACAATTTGGTAAAGGGATCACTTATTTTTATATTTCCTCTGCTTTCGGATGGGGTAACCAACTGGATGTGAGGGGGGTAACTTCAAAACTGATTAATCAAATGGGAGTTCTTTTGTATTACTCCGCACTGGAAATGAAGATGGTACCAGCTAACTTAATAGGAGGTTGACCTTGTTTGTATACATGAATACTTTGATTCTCAATAACGCAATTCTACCAAGAAAAGGACGGGAATAGCTGAATTTTGGTAAAAAAGAAGTGATCCACAGAAGATTCACATATTCCAATTGGGTGTACTTTCAGCCGAGGCGATCTTTATATATCAAAGAGATTCCTTTTTTTTTTTTTCTTAATATAGATAATGACTGGAAAAACCAACATATGCCAAGGAAAGAAAGTGGAACCAAGCACCAACATCCCCACACAGTCCCACCTTCACCTAATTATTTCCCACTATAGTAAGCATTACGTTGGATTCGGCAGATTCTCATTAGTCCGTAGACTACTAGCATCAAAGAGGTATGACTTTCCAAAAATTACATGCACCTCCATGAAAAATGACAAGGATGAACGATTTATTTCCTTTTTCAGATTGCCAAGTTAAGATGGACGGCTATCAAAATTGTAGACTTAGATGCATAAAAATGTAAAATGAACGACGCTAACACCCTGCTCCCAAGAAAAGAGTAGTGTTTAAGGCAAAATTTAAATGAGTGCATAAATAGACTGACCTGCTCACAGAATGTGAGATTATTGGTGTAAGCAACCCTGAATCGGCAGGCCTCAACCTTGTTGCATTCCTTCTCAAAGATGGCAATAACAGCAGAATGATTCCTGAATGATCTCGCTCCAGTCCTCATGAACATAGTCATTCCAATCACCGGTACACCCGCCTTTTCATCGACATCCGCAATCCTCCCCTCTATGCTCACATTGCAGTAAATCCTAGCCTTGCACCTCAGCAGATCGTACACCTCAATTCTCCTCTGCCTCGACATCCCACCTTCATTGTGTCTCATCACCACCGCATCCTCAAAACAGAATGGTTTTTCATCATCGTCGTCATCAGCAGCATTATGACCACGATCATCAGGCCCCCCTACCTCCTGATGAGTAAACCCTTCAATATAAAGCGGTTCGCCGAAAGTAGCCTCCATTAAAGTCCTCAACCAGGGCCCCATTTTCATCCTCAGCTCACCCCAGTGGTACAAAACCCACCGCGTCGGCGCTGCACATCCATTCTTGATATGCCACGCCACGAACGGCACCATGGCCGAGAGGCCGTGCCAAATGTTGTCGTAGTTGTAGTGGTTGTACGAGACGAAGGTGAGCCCTTTCAGGAGGGTGGCATTGCTGGGTAGAGTATCAGGCCATGCAAGCGCATAGGAATTCCATGCACCCTCATGTGTTTCTCGACCTTTGAGGCATAAAAGTCTTCCTTTTGATGCCTCTGATGGGAACTGTTGGTACTGGACTTCACCTTTCTCGTGCGTATCGTACATGGAGCTCATGAACCACGTGTGACCTTGCTGGGCCGAGCTCGAGTAACGCAAGTCCTTTAGGGGGAGAAATGTGATCGCGTCACGAAGCTTCGAGGCCATGGATTCGAGGTCTTTGGCGCAGTGTTGCTTGGCTAAAGTTGATAAGTTTGCGTTGATGATCACATTTTGCCATTTGTGCATGAAAGTCCACGAATTTGTAGTCGGGGGCAGTGATGGGATTTGCAAGGATTGGATTTGGAAGAGAATGAGAAGCAAGGTGAAGGTGACTAGGAGATAAATAGAGAACTTTGGGGAGTAGTGAAGAAATTGTGTGATTTTAGTGCTACTACTTCGGGTATGTTGCTTTGAGTAACAAGGTTTGTTGTTTAGGGTGGAGCTGGCTATTGTTTCTGGTTCTGAGGTTACTACTTTAGCCATGGGGTTGAAGGTGGGTGGAGGTTTGATGCTGTCCTGATCAGAAGGATGTTGGAAATTAAAGTCCAGAAGCTTTTTGAGTAGAGAATGGTCCACCTAAGAAGGGGAATCGTATGGTTTCTCTGAAGTTGCCAAAATGACTCAAAACTTCTAGTCTTGAAGAAATGGAGAGAGATTATTATTACCCAAGAAAAAAAAAAAAATGGAAGAAAGGGAGAGAGAAGTAAGAAAATGGAAAGAAAGAAAAGTCTAAATAAGGATTGCTAGAGATGAGGAAATGGGAATGAACCCTAACAAAGTGTAAGCGAAACTAACATAGAAAGCAACAGAACAAAAAGCAGGAAGAGATTTCCTTAGGAGCTAGGAACCCTTCCCGTAGAACCCTCTTTTTGGAAAGGAAGGCTGCAATTATTGTGACGTTTTTCCTTCTATACGACTCCAACTCGAATGTGGAGATTTATAGTGGGCCAAATGTTGAAAAAGGCCTGAAATGCCAAAATATGTTTGGTTATTTCTTTTATTTATGCATTTTATCTGAAATAACAGCAAGGCTAAACAGTTGACAGCTTTTTTTTTTTTTCATAAATAAAAGTTTGGATGGGTTCGACTCCGGTTACCACCACGTGAGAAAATGGAATTCGAATACACAGCTCTACCACCACGTGAGAAAGTGGAATTCGAATACACAGTCCTACCAACACAGTCTTCATATCAGTAGCGGAATTCAAATACACGGCCTTTTGTGAGAAAATGGTCCGTTCTTACCAACTGAGCCAACTTGTGTTGACAGCTGACAGCTGAGCCGATGCAGCCCCTTGCAATAAGTTTATGAAATTTGTAAGAACTCTTTTTTAAGTTGCAACGACAAGATGTCTAACTATAACTTAATCGACATGTCATCCAAAAAGAAATCCTCCTGTTTAAAAAGAAAAAAGAAGACAACTTCGTAAAAATGCTCCAATGTTCTAACGATTGAGGTTGAAAAGGGGGGGAAACAAAATCAATCAACCGAGGTAGACAGTCCCTTTGCGGAAATACAAGAATCTAAAATTTTCCATTGTGTCCAGGAAAATACTTCTTTATCAACATCTTTCCAACTAAAGACACAGCGTTTCTTGGTTTCAAATGAAATGAAATGATAATAAGTTCAGCATATTACTCGGCTGCTTGGTTTTAAGGTTGTTAATCACCTGAGAGCATCAACATTATACTGTGATTATATGATTAACTCAATAAAATAAAGTACAGAAGAAAAGCCAAAAAAAAAAAAAAAAGGGTCACAAAGCGAGCGTGGGGTCATTAGATTAGATCGTGTGGAAATGCATCCAGATATTTCTGCACATGCTGTCAAATCATGGTAATTTGTTTATACTTTTAGACTCAAAAGATATCTTGTACACTAGAATGAAATGGAAAATAGAGTAGTAGAGGAGGATTAAGCTTAAAGCCTTGCTTCTCGGGAAATCAGGATTGACCACGAAATCAGTGGCGGGCAACCCCCACTCGACAATCAAAGCCCAATATTACAAAATACAAACTAAGTAGGCCATGAAAGATGATGAAATCCTATTGCTGACGCCTGACGGGAACCTGCAAAAGCGCCTAACGCTAAACTTAAAGTGCGTTTTGAACTCTCAAAGCACATATCTGTATGGATGGTAATATCACCTTTGATATCACGCCATGCAATGCAATAGAAGGTCGTCTTATAGTATAGTCGAATGCAGAAGAAGTTAATGCTACTCCTTAACAGGAGATTCAATGCCCAAACCTTGAGCTCTCCTCTTCTACATGGGGACTAATGGTTTCCTCCTAGCTCCCTATCTTCACCATGCGCTTTTGACTTCTTGTGTATGGGATCTGCAGCAGATCTTATCCAAGAATATTCATTCAACCCCCCAGATTCAAATGTTATGAGCCCCGCAGGTAGAAGATAATGTACAATAGAACCTCATTACCATGATCTGGGCTTGCTGCCGTGGAAACTGGAAGTCTGGTGCATTAGTTTCACAGATTCTGGCTGCCGCATAATTCAGAATGCTCTAGGATTTCTCTTGAAAACATATCCTGAGGCGGTGAGTTGGTAATGGTAGAGATGGCAATTAAGTGTCATCCCAAGCTTCATGGCTCAATTCATTCATTTCAATAACAGTAACAATTAATGACAACTTGCTTTCAGAATGAGTCGTGCAAACAGTTATCAAGCCTAATCGGCATTTAAACACACTTTCAGCCAAAAAAAAAAGAAAAAAAAAAAGGAAAAGAAGATTATTCTTGTACTGTTACAGCCCTTCAACTTTCACGCTGATCAATAAATATTCTTCTTGATTCCTACTACAGCATGATGTCAAGTGAACAGCTACTGTCTGCATGACAAGCATAACAAGCAACCACGAAGCAGCAAATCTGTATTTACATGATATCTACGGACCAGCTTGCAAGATTTACTGGGTCAAGTCAGAAACAAAGTGAACAAGGCACACCAGATAGCCCTATAATTCCTCGGAAAAGGAAAAAACTTATTGCTTAACGATCAGGACATCCCTCAGTATAAAAAGTCAACATGCTCAAGCTCATTGCACTCTTGTTATACTGCTGTCTGATACAGCTCCCGATGTTATCTTCCATCCAAGTCATATATACATTCGAAGCGATTTCTGAGGTATTCGCAGGTAACAATTCAATCAAAATGCAGTACAGAGGCTGCCAGCCTTCATGTTGGAGGAACACTCCGCCTGCATTGGCCTAACAGGGTTCCAAAGCCTACTTCTTTTTGGCTCTGATATCCTTACATGGGAGATTGCCGCAGCAAGAATATCAACCAAAGCAGAATCTTCGCCTTCAAGCATCTTTTCTGAGTTATAGGAGGAAAAAGTAGGTCTAGAGTCATCATAGAGAGGGCTTGAAATTGTTGATCTGTTTCTCTCCGACTCTACTCCAGTATTAGCAGTCAACTGTCTTGAAGTCATATTAACCTGTTTTTTTCTACTTGGCAAGAGCTTATGAGTCTTCATTGTGGGTTCAGTGTAGAACAAAATCCATGGATGACCTTTAAATTTAAAAAAAAAAAAAAAAAAAGGCACGTCAATAAATATCCCAAAAGAAACAAGACAGTTGTTTGTTAAACAAACTTGATGGAGACAAATCAAGAATTTAAACAGCTACAGCATCATTAATTTCTTATACTTTGTCCAAGAATGAATTTTAGGTAGCGAACACTAAGTTCATGAGTTTAGAAAACTCTCCATCTGATGCTGCATTTCTGTTACAAAAACACTAGCAGAAACTTGATATAGTATGATAGACTGCAAATTCCTGATATGAAATGTTGACCTTCATTCAGAAAAAGGCTAATACAAGAAGGAAGTTTCATTAAGATTAACTCATTTCAATGCTCATATGAATCCACATGTCCTTGGCTTAACTATGGGTATGTGATCACAAGCAGTGGAGTTGTATAGTGATCAATCAAAAACCAGAAAATTTGGAACAATAAACATAGTTTCATCAAAAAGTAACTCTTTACCATGCTCATATGGATCCAGATGTCCTTAGACATACGCATAGAAAACAACAACTTAAACCAAATAACTTATTTATGCATTGCAAAAGGTTTATATTATCACTCTTTTCCCCAGACATCAGATTTGCTTGTCTCATCATAAAATCTCAAGGTTTTTTTGAGCATTTATATTACTTACTCAGTACTTCTGCTGCAGTAAATCTATTTGAAACGTCCCTTGTCAACATGCAGCTGAGGAGATCACGAGCAGGTTGAGACACACATTCCCAGACTCCACCATTGAAGTCAAGGTTGTCCTTCTTGATAGCCTCAAAAACATTTTCCAAAGAACCACCTTGAAATGGCAAAAAACCAACCAAGAGTGCATGGAGGAGGATGCCAGCACTCCAAATATCCGCCTTTTCTGAGTAGTTGCCCACCAGAATTTCTGGAGCAACATAAGCAGGACTTCCAACTATACCGGTCAAGCTTTGACCTATTATAAAGAAGGGTCCTCATCAAACCAAGAATATTTCAGAAGTTGGATGCAAGAGACTAGCACTGCAAGTGAATCAAATTCTCATGTAAACAAAAAATCAACAAATATGAAGAGACATAGATGGATGCAAAAATGATATAAATGACCTACTTAAAGTCTGCTTAAAGCCCGATTGGATAACCCATTTATTTGGAGGTCGTACGGAACCCGCCTACTGTTCTAAATAGAGCTAGACTAGAAGAAAATTACCCGTGTTCAAGAACTGAAAAGCATTGACCAGATTATGTCTTCAAGCAAGTATAGTCTACTGCAAAGTTAAAGATGCTGTTTTTGGCAAATAACATATGCAACATAGATCAGCTAAAAAGTCACCCCACATTATCTAAGCATTGCAGGAATCTTTTTTTCCGCCCCTCCCGGGTCCAAATTACCAAAACTCTTGTTGTTTATTTATCCAGAACTCTTCCATCAAAAGTACCCCATTCCATGTTTTTGGTTAATAATCCCCATTAAGATGAGTACTAGTAACCTTATAATACTTGCTATTTAATGCATCTACTTGTCTTCTTTAAAATTTTCCTCATCCATTGCAACTTTTATTTTTAATACCCTGGATTCAACATACATGGTAACTTAACTATCATTCTCTTGTCTACATACATGGTAACTTAACCATCATTCTGTTGTTTGCTGTATGTCATGGATCAGCCAAGTTCTTTTGCTTCTTAAAACGCCATCTAGTGTTCTTCTCATTTCCAGCCAGAAAATTTATGCTTTTTCAACTTTCAGATATCCAGCATGCTTAGTTGCATATAACTATTGACTTTGATGAACCATCACAGCTTCATCAACCAATGCTACTTCTTAAGCCAGATTTGCACAGACATGATAAGTTTCTGTGTTTTTCACTACTTTGCTGCTCAACTTCTGATTTCCAACTATAAGGTTCAACCTTATTCACTGCTCAGACCTCCATAAGGTAGAAAAAAAACAAATACAAAGAACAGATTAGCAGATTCAGGCACCAAATCTTATATGAAAGTGGTAGAACTAGAGGAAGAAAAAGAAAATACTGTAAACATTCCACAATTTATCCAGATAAATACAAATATATGATATAGAATAAGCACCAACTATAATCTACTTGTCCACAAACAATCACACCACAAACAAAAAATAAAGAGGAAAACCATGTCTATAACAACTTGTGCAACTACAAATGCAAGGGAAGAAATTGTAATCACCATCCACAATTCTCACAGCCAATCCAAAATCTGCAAGCTTCATCTGTCCAGAGCTTGTAAGCAGGATGTTCTCAGGCTTTATATCTCGGTGGACAACGCCCATCTCATGGCAATATCTGATGACCAGAATCAATTCCTTAATTAAAATAGCAGCTCGCTGTTCAGAGTACCGCCCTTGTTTTTCCATCTGATCAAGCAATCGTCCTCCTGAGCAAAGCTCCATAACCAGATGAAATGATTCAGAATCCTCATAAACAGCCTTTAACGTTACAACACCAGGATGCCCAGAAAGATGCTGCATAATTTCCACCTCACCGTGCACAGTCTCCTCCCCCTTCTTCAAAGTCTTGCAAGCAAACTGCTCCCCACTCACTTTACTCGTACAAATCATCACATATCCAAACTTCCCATGTCCTATAACTTCCCCTAATTCATATTCCTGATCAATCTTCTTCTTCCTTCCCAACTGAGTGGCTGAATCAATGCACCCAATTTTCCTCTTGAGTCCCCTAGCCGGAGGATCCAGACAAGCACTACCACCACAAGGAGGAGCAGTGACCACTCCAGGAACTACATTCAGTCCGGCACCGACATCACCTTTCGCTATAAATTCCTTGCACTTCCTCTTCCTCCTTGAGTAATCTTTCAACGAAAAATGAGAGCGAGATATCTCTAGTGAAGTCAGTGTCAGTTCTTTTTTCCTAACAACTAAAACCTCCGTCCCTTTTCTCTTCTTTCCCAAATACTCCATGTAGCAACCAGAAAAGCCAAACTTACAAGGCTCCCTGGAACCATAAGCAGCTACCCTTTGTACAACTATTCATTTCACTACAATACCTCAAAAATCTTAGTTAAAACTCCTAAATTAAATAAGAAACAAGTCAATTACTCTAAAGGCAACGTCACTCCCCATAGTAGACAGAATCCCAGCAGCAATCAGATAAATATTCTATCACTCGAGAAATAGCCCACGACTGAAGTTGAGATTTTTATATCAAAATCTGCAATTTTCACCAAAAGGGTGTCAACCAAAACCCAATCCAAACCCCAAGAATATTAGGCCACAACAAAATTCAAAAAAGAAAGTATCTAACCAGTAAATGCAATAAGCCGTTTGTCTTTTTTCTTCCCAACCATCTGCCCAAATAATTCATGGACCACAGACATGGATGTGCTGCTTCTTTTCACAATAAAAATCTGCAACAAGCAAAAGCACAGAAACCCCTGAAAGTTTAATCCACAGATATTTCAGAGTTAAAAAACGAAAATTAGCAAGCTCAATAGAGGAGAGCTGGAGAGACTGGAGCAGTGTACAGGACTGAAGAAATGATCCAATCATATGATTACAACACTAGTATCTAGCGGTAGTGTGTAGAAGTAGAAGTAGATCTCTGTTTTACCTTCATAGATAAGAAATCTTGGTGAGGAGTAATGAAAACAAGGAGCCCCCCTTGTCCCTCTTTCACTCTCTGCTAATTGGTGAGGAAAAAGGAGGGACTGAGTAAATCGCACTGCATACTTGTGTTAGCATGTACAGAATACCAGATACAGCCACACGTGACGATTTTTCACCAATTGCCGTTGTGGAATTCGCGGGAATCTGCTGATTTTGAGGCTCCAGATTCTGCCACGTCACCAACTGTTGACGGCTTTGATCAACTATTTGGGCCCAAGGCAGTTCGTTAGTCAAGTCGGTCAATTACCTTCTTGACAAAGTCATATCTTACTACTGGCCCCTCGGCCGGTCCCCTGAGGCTCAGATGGGGGCTGCAGCGCTTTTTCACTCGTGAAATTTAATCATGAATAAGTTATCAAGAATAAAAACCTAAATTTTGATGTTGTGAATGACAAATTCTTGTCCAAAATTTATGTATTTTAAAATGTGGAGTGCAGATTATACAGATTTCCCATCTGATTAGGGAAAATTTTATTTACCTAAAAAGTTAAGTGCAGTTCAGATATTTTTCCAGGTATCCAACAAGTAAGTACGTGTTAGAAAAATTCTTTTGAAAAAAAGAGACTAAAACAGGAAAATAAATAGATGTGACGTATGTGAAAAAAATTCTGCACTACATTTTTTTTCTTTTTCTTTTTACAGATGTGATATACGCTGGATAATTCCTTTAAAAAAAAATATTGTACCACTTTTTTGATGTGATATATCATGTATGTGAAATAAACAAATGGTTCAAAACTATATTAACAATGCAACAAAAAAAAAAAAAAATTGGACAAATAATAACAATCCAAGCAAACTGTGTGGCCATTGTTATTTTCAGTATAAGATTTTGAATTGTAACTCAAAGATTTTTCATTAATGATAATTGAGATATTGGACTAGTTTCCGTAAAGTAACAAGTAATCCTCCCTGTGACTCGAACTAAACAATATATTCATAACATCTCTGAATATACTCTGGAGCCTGCCTAAAAATGGGACCTATAATTCCTGACTACAGGGTTACTGGTCCATAGTAGAATTGCTGGGATTCTTGCTTATGTAAGCATGCTGCTTTCTTTAGACTAATTTCTGTTTGACAACTGTATTTGTTGTGAGTTTCCTTCTGTCCATTTTCGAAAAGCAAGGACTGCTGTCCACTTTTTTATGCCGTCCCTTTGCTAGTAAAGATGAATGAATGGAGTGACGTACATGTTCGTTCATGTGCTTATGCTAAGTGTTACATATGGCAGATTGGTAACAGTTGATCAAATTGTCCACGTCAGAAAGTAGAAGAATACTAGCACATAATGGGTCCAACCCAGACAGATGTGTCAATACTATTCCAGTGCCTCATAACTTGAATTTGCAGAATACAGCCAATACAGTAGAAAGCAAGTGGAACTAAATGTTTGTTTTCGTGGGGATTAGCAGGATCAGAATGATTGTTGATATGTAACTACTGGTTCCAAATTGCAGTTTCAAGTCTTCATGTAAAATCCCTGGCTCATTAACATCTTCTAGAGGACCATGGGCATAAGGCAAATCAGAAGGCAATATAGAAAAAGGCAAACATGCTTCTCAAGATCTTTTGGCTAATTGCAACTCCCCATGATTCTGAAGCATGTACATTAAGTAAATCATGGAATGTTGATTTCCGGGAAAATGTAAATGCAGAGCAAACAAGGCATACAATCAAGAAAAAAAAAAAAAAAAAAAACTATGTTTAGTTGACTTAAATAAGTATTTCACCCCCCACCACCACCCCGCCCCCCCACCGGCCAAAAAAAAAAAAAAAGATTATTCCTGGTTCCACTTTTTTAAAGTTAGCAAGTCACACAGGCCAAAAAATATAAATAAATAAGCAAAACACAGCAGCCTGCTCACATTGGAAAAGATAAAGTCAGTTTCTTAATGTGTACCCCATTAAAGTTTCCTAAAGACAAAAAATCTGCTAATTATCATCGACCATAATAAAATGATAGTACAAGAAGAACAAATTTCTCGGAGAAAACTCCATGCCACAAGTCTAGAAACCCGAACAAGCAACATGATGAGCTCATATTGTTCTATCCAAAAAGTCAGCGTGTGGCATTTATTACTACACACCACATCTAGCCCCTCAACTAATTGCCAAATAACACATAAAAGTAGAAGGACGCTGAAGCCTACTATAATTCCATCAAATTGTCACATCCCTTCTCTGTAAGAAGCATATGAAGAGTAGCAGCTCTCTCAGTCAACCCAACTTCTACAAACCCCCTAAGAATTCTATTGCAGATGGTGCTATCAAAATCTGCAGTTGTCAATTGCTTCCACTGATCAATAATCTCTCCACCTCTTTCAAGTGCCCAAGAATCAAATAGGATGAAATTATGCATGCATAGTTTCGACCAATCATTTTTTGCTTAGTCAATATCAAAGACTTCCAAATCTGATCAAGTTTATCTTTGTTTCCCAAGCCTCCATACAGGATAATAAGGAAGTCGTAAGTTATCCATTCTCTCTGTGTGATACCCTTCTCGCTTTCGACTAGAGAGTTGAAATCAGAGTTCACAAAGTGACCTGAGCTAATGTAAACCCTTGCAAGGTTCACATACCTCAACCAACTTTCATTCAAACCAGATTGAAGCTTCATTTCATCAAGAATGTGTCTCACCTGATCAATGTTGAGGCCTGCAGCAGATGAACTTACTAACAGATTATAAGTATATAGGTCCAGTTCAACCTTCTGACGCTTCATTTCTTCAGCAACAAGGGGAATCTTCTCCAGTTGCCCAACTGACATGTATAGTGTCATCAACTCATTGTAAGTGAGTGCACTCAGAGAAAGGTTTGATTCCATTATCCTGTCAAAGAGGTCCTCAGCCTTCTCTGTGAGTTTTGATGCGGCATAAGAGTGAAGAAGAGCAGTATATGTCTCACAAGTTTTCACAGAGGGAGGAAGACCTTCAAAGTAATGCTCAGCAGCGTCGACGCCAAAGACTTTGGTCATCAGATCAATGCGGACAGCATAGTCAGAGTCAGATAATTCAAACTCGTCATGTGTGACCATCCATTCAGATATCTGCAACATTATTTTGAGATGCACATAAAAATTACAGAGAGGGGGAAAAAATAAAATGACGGATAATGCCTATGAAGATGAGCTAATAATTTTCTTCTCCGTGTCTATGTGGTGGCATGCAAAATAATGTCCCTAAAGCCTTCTTTAATGCCAGGAGACATATATTACAAGAGAGACTGCATGAAAAGCATCCAAGAGTAAGAGAATGTGCAAGAAGAATAAATTGTCTCAGTCCTAATAACTCAATAATCACAATTCAAAATGAACATTTGAGTAAGATTATGTTTTTCCAATTATGGTGCACAATTACTTTACAGAAAATAGGATTACAAAAACGATATTTTAATGAACTTCAGCCTGTGGCCTTGCAGCCAGTGTAAAGCAAGGACAACAAAGAGACTACTCAGGGTAGTATAAATCATATTACCTAAAACACGAGTTCACACATAATAACAATCAAACGAATGGATCCGAGAAACAGTATAGCTTTCCTATTTTCAGAATTCTCAAAATGAAGAATACACATCAGGCAGATATACCAAACAAGAAGAAAAAATAGGACCTTGTCATAATAATGAACCACTGCCCTAAAATCATCATCTCCTATTGATCATCAAGGAACGAAAAAGTCAGGCAAATTACCCATTAGGTGGAACTTCCAAATGGCACGTCATTCTGTAACTAATGATATCTTTCGGGCCTTAAGTTGCTTTTTTTAATACCAGAACATGCAAACAAGATCTTGATGAGGTCCTTACATTGTAAGTTTTACAGGTTAAATGGTAACTTAACTCTTTGATTTTACAATACTGTATGCCTGCTCAATTGAGCTACCTTCTTAACATTCTGTACAATCCACTGACTCTGAACTTCAACGTAAAAGGTAAAAGTCAATGAGACCAGCTGGCGAAGGCACAAGCAATCCAGTTAAATAAATGCTAAGAAACATCTCAACTTCCACGTTCAATCCCACCCTAATGGTACACATATGGTTTCATCGATTGATCAATCTATTAAATGAATATAATGCCAATGGCTTCAACTTTACAGATGGAATTCAAGTGCTCAAGTTGGTTGCTGTCTATATGGTACCAACGCCGCCTTAAAATTCATAAGAGTGGGGATTCAAATTCCCCAAAATTACTAACCGCCCTTTTACCATTCAACCAATGGACATCAATCAAACAAAGAAAATAGAATATCAAACCCAAAGTTTCTCTCTTTAAACAACCAGACCAAAAATGCAGCTTTTTTTTTTTTAAAGAAAGGGGAAATTTTAGGCTATTAAAAAAAAAAAAAGAAGAAGAAGAAGAAGAAAAACGGGAGACGGAACCTCGAGGGCGTGCTTATAGCGCTGAGATTTCCGGAGGTCTTTGGAGATTTGGCGGAGGTCGGAGATGGTAATCCTGTTGCCTTCACTAACCCATCGATGGAGGACATTGATGGCGCTCCTTTTAGGGAGCCTAAGCCTCATTATTCGACTCGTCAAATCATCATTCGTCATAGTTTCTGAATAAGAATCAAAACCCTTTTCCTCATCTGCTTGATCATATGCTACACCTTCAACTTCACTTGTAGAAGGAGGAGGAGGAGGAGGAGGAGGAGTAGAGAAATATCGCAGCGCAGTCCTCCGCCTTTGCTTACCAGCATTACTGCAGACAACAGGCAAGAATTTTTTTGTTTAATGGATTAATTTGCTCAGCAAAAGGAGTGGAAAAGGAATGAAAGGAAACTGTTAGCTGTTACCGAGCCATAGTGAGGACGATGGAGCGGGAGGCCATAGCAGCTCACTTCACAGCTAGCTGCTGCCCAGGAGATGAACCCAACAGAAAACAATTTCTCATAAAAAAAAAAAAAATCAAATCATTTTTTTTGTGGAGTCCTCGATCGCTCCATTCTTGTTCGAGGAAATGGGAAAAAATTGAGAACGGAAGGAGTAAAGTACAGTCTGTCAGAAGTGGGATTTGAACCCACGCCCTCTCACGAGGACCAGAACTTGAGTCTGGCGCCTTAGACCACTCGGCCATCCTGACTTGGGGGTTCGACACTCACAAAATCCATAAAATCTCAGTAGTGAGATTTCAATGATGTGTATCCCATCGGACGACCTCCTTTGCTCAATGAGTTCTTTGGCATAGTTAATCCTAGTGCAAATGGCACACTCTGCGTGTGTGGAAATTTGGAAGAAAATTTTTTAAAGAAGAAAGAGATAGTAGTTGATTAGAGTAAGTGTGAATTGTGATAAAATAGATTTGATAGAATAGGGGTTAATAGGAGTAAACATGTGATTAAATATGTGTTAATAGTGGGTAAATTTCAAAACGTATAAACTTGTGATTAAATAAGAGTTGATGGGGATAATTTTAACAACACATAAAGTGACAATAATTGAATAGGAGTTCATGGGGATAATTTTTAACAACACATAAAGTGACAATAATTTTTAACACCGATGATCAATGTCCTGACTTTACTATTGTAGAGATTGTCACTTCTATAAATAAACAACAATATTTGTGACTCCCCCTTCCCAAATGTTATGCAAGCGTCTAGCACAAATATAAGAGTTGAAGTTGGATCTGATTCGAAGCAGGAACTTTGTGTTTTAAATGCAGGCGAGCAGGCATAGTGACTTTAATGTGAAAGAACCGGAGTAAGTTTTTTGTTCTAGAGTATGTAGGAGTGTTTAAATGAGGATGAGGAAGAAAGAGTACTAGATTCTCATTGGAGAAATAGAGGATAATTTGCATAGCTGTTACTCTGTGACTAACTTTCTTCCTTTTCTTTTCTTTTCTTTTCTTTTTTTTTTCCTCCTAATTTTTGGTTTACTAGTTTTTGCAATATCCTTTTGGGGAGGGTCTCTAAAGCAGTGGTTTTCCTTTCATTGTAGACCAATTTTCAGCAGTATTGATTCAAATTCAGTGTCCACTATAAGTTTTTCAGGCTATGGAACAGAAAGTCAAAAAGAGGAATGAAGACAGACCAACTAAAACATTTATGCCACTAATAAAGCCAATAATGATTAAGTACGAATGGACTCTAATTCTACTTCCTCCTTTTTCTTCTTGATCTCTCGGAATTCGCCGTAGAAGTAAGAGAGGAAACCCCAAAGAGACAAAGCAAGAGAAATTCCTTTTTCAACTGGGAATCTTTCATGGAAGAACAATACTGCTAAGGACTCTGTCACCGGCAGCAGAGTGGCAATTACGATACCAGAGAGCAGCGCTGAAACAAGAAAAGTGACTCCAAGGGCCCCCAAGAAGAAGAACTGCCACAAAAATGCGCTTGATACTAGCGTTGCATAATATCTTGATTGTCCAAGCTCAAACTCTCTTGCCTCTCTTGCAATTGCCTGCAATATCAACCAGAAAATTCATATTTCCAGCAAATTCAAGCACAAAATTTATACAGTATACACAGATAAACATGTAGAGCTACAGAAAGAGAGACAGACCATGAAGTCATGGTTGATAAGCATTCCTACAGTGCAGAATGCAGTTGCAAAGAAGGATATAACCAACTGCATCTCCATGACCAGAGAATAAGTGATGACTTGCTTAGCTTTCTTGCAAGTTAACTCCATCAGCGGCAAAACAAATCCGTATAAAGCAGATGCTCCAAGTGTCATAAAGAAACCAATGTAGTATTGCACATTGGATTCATGAGCAGGGCGATCAGTGCTAGAATGAAATCCAAGCACCACAGCACCGAGAGACAATAAAAATATTGAATTGATGATAAAAGGCGTGAACTTTTGCTTAACCAGGAGGAAGGCAAATCCGGCAGTAAATGCCAATTGAGTGGCAATTACAAGAGCGGAGGTAGTGACAGGAAGGCGCGAAACACCATAAGCAGCCAAATAATCATCCATCCCTGTTAAAAGGCCAATAAAGGCACAACAAAGGAACAATCTAGGCTTGACAGACCAAATTTTTGCTGCAGGACCTTCTTTGTTTCGGCGATAAGCATAAGAAATCAGGAGTGGAAACAAAAGAAATGGCCAACCAGCTGTTAGTAACCAGCATGAGAACCAAATTCTCTTGCCTCCTTTAACAAAGTAGAGACGCTGAATCAAAGGACCACCACAGTTGCCAAGCCCCAACATTATGCAGTTTAATATTATCAGCGTTCTCTTCATTGTTTTGTTTAGCTTGTGCTTTTCTTCTGGTACATGACTGCTTGGAACATCAATCTCCATCTCTAAAGATTGAAATCTCTCTTTCTAGAGCTGCAACTGGTTACAAGCAGAGTTGCAAATGGCGCATGATATGGTTAAACAACATAAAATTTTAAGGATTTCCAAATCATTGTGGAACCAAAGACATATTCAGTTTGGCAATCAGTTGACTAAGGAAATAGGAGAAACTAAACCAGGATAACTCATTCTGAAAAGGTAAACCGGGAAATGCAATGTACACTACCCCCATAAGATGAATGACAAGCAATCAGGAGCTTATACTACCAAAAAAACACCCAAGACCTATCATGCTATAAGATCCAATATTTAATAGTAATGTCCAACTGGAAAGATTAATTGACACAGGTACACATACTTCTCTCTGGTGTTGATCTGGGAAACTTAAACTTGGCAACAGTTAATGAAATTGAAAAGGTTATTGTGGATGGGAAAATCCAAGTTTTGAATTAACTCAAAAAGCTAAAAAAGCCACAAAAGAGAAGCTTAGAAGGAAAAAGTTTGAAGTCAGACTTATGGCACCAGGCCACAGAACAATAAGAGCCCATCTACAAGGCTAAATCTTTGTCCTATCCAGCTAGATAGCAGGCCCCCAGCAAGACAGCAAACCGCTGATTCGCACAGGGAAGGCACAGCAAAGATGCCCCGGGCTCTATTTCTTGGCCATATGGTAGCAGTACGATTTCCTGTATTAATTGTGCATAGAATGATAGAATTCTTAACTTGATTCCCGGCAATAACATCAAAACCGAATCTGCTAGAAGTGAAAATGGTTATGACCTGATAAATATGCATCATGTAGACCGAAATTAAAACCCTCTAAACTGGGCCATAACGAATTAATCGAACTGGTTTATTAATTATCTCTTGCCAACTTGGGGATGGCTTAAATCATCAAGGCAATAACTTTTAACCTCTTATAAATTTGACAATCTGAATCATCCGACAGATGGTCAGTCTGATCACCTTGTAATTGAAGTAAGCTGAGGCTAATTAATCAATTTAAGCCCTAAAAACAAGCTGCAACCCTGATATACATACTCCTAAAAATTACCAAAATAACGACCTGAACTGGAAGGTGTGACACTACCAAGAAACATGATTAAAGAAACTGACAGCGACCCGAGTAAGCGAAAAACAGAGTAGGACAGAAATTGAGAATTCTGACCTGAATTGCTTGGGAGGGAGGGTTATAATTGAAGTAGCAGCCCAAGTGCTTACGGATGGGGAACTGCGAAGTAAGAGAAGCAGAGTGAAGGAATAGTAGCAGTAAAATTATAAGGTGCTGAGAATAGAAACAGGGACAGAGAGTCTCAACCTTTCATCATTTATATACTGACTAACTCACACACCTGACATCCCACTTACTTACACAAGACGCGTTGTCACCATGCAGATCCCCCGCCATTCGTGTCAAGAGAGGGAGTCTGCGACAGCGACAACCATTGCTGCCTTTTTTTTTTCACTCTAAATTTTTGAATCATTCGCTTTTGTCATAATAATACTGGAGAACAGGATCGACTAATTACTTCTTTGGATATATTTATCAGTCCCAAATTTTTCTGACCCTTTTTTTCCGAAATATTAGACATATGGTTGAGTTGGCTGGAGGAGAAAACTGGTATAAGTTCCATTTATTAAGCTAAATGCATATCCAGTTTTTTTTTTTTTTTTTTGGGGCCCAAGTTGTAGGCAATTGCACACCATTCCAGTTGACTAGCAAAAAAACACGTGCATGCATGCATACAATTAAGAAAATTATTTTTAAAATTTATCTAATAATTAAGGAAGTGTTATTGTTAAGCATAAATGATTGTCATAAAGACAAATTATTTGAGTTGGATACAACTAATTAGATTAAATCTAAACCAAAGTTCATGTTAGCATTTTCTATCATCCTTTTTCCTTTTCTGCGAAAAAAAAATACAAAACATCCCTAATATTTCGTCAAAAGAATCTAACATCTTTGATATTCAAATTGCTAATTTTATGTCTCTTAAAAAATTAGTCTAATTTAGAACTAATTTCCAATTCCGACCACCTTTTCAAGAAGCAAAAAATAAAAAGTATTGGGAATAAACTTAAAAGATTTTCAACCACAAATATCTGCTTCCTAATATTTGATATAGGTTAATGTTGGTTTCTTCTTATTGGGTAAAATTTCGATGATTTTAGTGAAATAATAATGGATGTGAAAGTATGGTATACTCACGATGAGTATTATTGTTTGCATTTTAACAGGAGATTAGAAATCAATTGGAAGATATTAAAAATTAGTGTTTGTATTAGTGTCAATCGAGCACAAAAGTAAGGAGAAATACAAGGAGGAGGAGGAGGCTAACAAAGTTCAAATTGTAGTCGGATTGTAAATCTTGGTATGTAGGCAAATTGTTTTAATTGTCCATGATAGTTAATTCTACACTCAAGCTAACATTTATATAATTCTGGGCACATTAGACAAATCAAGGCATTCAACCTGCTTATACAAAGCATTCAATGTTAGAGAACCGTTTAAGGTGGTGCAAGGCATTCAAACACAAACATTTAAACATTTTGAGTTTAAGATGAACCTTGATGAAAAGAGAAATGGTGCAGAGTGATGCATTTCTGTGCAGTTTGGACTTTATTTAAATCAGTTGCACATCTTCTTTACAAATCATCACACGATCCAACGGGACAAAGAGAGAAATTTGTAAGGACGAAGGATGAGCCAGCCAGTAGACAGTAGCTAGCTAGTCATGGAGGAGTGCAGAGTGAGACCTTGACCCGATCCAAGCAGGATTTGCCATCGAGTTTGTTACGTTGTTGTAGCTCCACATATTCTCTGTACTTCATCGGAGTGTACAAGCCTGGAATTGGATTACCATGGCCGTCGGTCAGTAGGGGAGGGGCCGGGGCAACAGTCGTGTCAGGCGATGGACCATTAGCCATGGCTATGGAAATTCTTTTCAGTTTGTTATTCACCACTGCTCTGTGCAAGACGCTCTTGCATTTCCCGTTGCTCACTATCTGTTTCAATCCACGGCAAAAACATAGGTAACAGGTAACAGATGATGAATCCAATCTCGTTCATTCTTTAACTGATCAGTGATGATTTTTACCTCAAGGTGGTCGCCGGTGTTGACCAGAAAGGAGTTCGGAAGCGCATTGATATTAACCCATTTCCCGTTGTGCTGTATTTGCAGCCCCCCGACTCCATTTTGCAGGAGAAGGGTGAGGAGACCATGATCCGAGTGCGAGGGCAGGCCCATGGCTAGCTCAGGCTGAGGACATGGCGGATAGTAATTTGCTATGAATATCTGCAGACCCGAATCCAAGTCCAGTAATTTTGCTATGTATCCTTCTTCTAGACCAAGGCTTTGTGATATTCCTCCAAGCAATTTGCTTGCGACTTGTCGAGTCCTCTTGGCGTACTCCCCTAAAACCTCACTGCAGCAGTCCATGGCCCCAACTATTGCTTTAGATTCCAAGCCATTTATAAGTTCAAAATTTTCAAAATCAGATACAAGTTCTGATCACTGTCGAGCACTACGTAGGAAATAATGAGTCTGTGTGGCTATCAAGATTTGCTAAAAAAAAAAAAATCCAAATTTTGTTTTGCTTCCATTATAAACACAATTTTCAACCACCGTTTTGTGTCACATACATCACATTACAAAAAATTTCGTAAAATGATAAAAGAGTGTTTGTGATGGAAGCAAATTTTTTTTAATAAATAATTCCTATCCAAACACACATATTAGTACTTTTAACAGACAATGCTTTATACCAGTAATATATATTTTTTAATATATCATTTTTTATCTTTTATCTCTATATATGGTCCCTTTGTATTTTAGTATTCCTATCCTCGATTCTTAGACACTTTGGCAAATCTTTAAAACCTAAAACCATACAAACAAGTCATTGAGTTTTATAGTATATGTTTGTAAGTTTGAAAATTACATTGATTGACTTTTGTGTCTCCAAGTTTTAAAGTTACATTTTTGTGATGTTACAAGTTTCGAAAAAAAAAAAAATTTCCCTCTACTAACCAATCTTCTCGAAAACACAGCTCGCATACACTGTTCCTACTCTAACATGTAGTAAGAGAAGGCCCAAGTGACCATGAAAGCCTAGAAATAGAAAAATCCACTTTTTAGTCAAAAAAGAGTGCAAGAGACATGTCCATACCCATGGATGAGATTAGAATCAAACCTACCTAAACTTTTTACTATTAAGAGATAAAAAAAGAAAACGAGATAAAAAGAGTGCACCATTGCACTCTTGTGAATTTAATAGCAGTCACATTACTAGAATCCTTAGATTTATTACCAAAGGACTTACCCCTCGTTTGGTACAATGGAAAGGTTTCGAATGGAAGGGCCTTTCCAGTCAGAATTCTTTTCCTGCCAGAATGGACAGGAAAGAATTTATCATTCCAATGTTTGGTAACCAAGTCAGAATGGAATGTTAATTTCTTTTCCCATGTTTGGTATAATCATATTGAGAAGTCAGAATGGATTGAAGAAACTACTATATTGACTTAATTGCCCCTATATATAACATTTTATACACATCTTGATCTAGAGACAAATGAATTATTAATTAATAAATAACTTTTTAATAGCATAAAATCACAATAACTTATTCAATGAGAACATAACTTTTTAATAGCATACAATTACAATAGGTGAATACTAACTGTAATGCAATTGCTATAAGTGAATACCAATAGTAACTAAATTAAAATTTTAAATTACATGTATGTTGAATCCCATGTATTTTTTATACATGTTAAATCTGTCATTCATGCATGTTAAATTCTTTGCCCTTGATTTGCTTCTGAATGGTTTTAAGAACTATTTGTAAATATAAAAATATAATTGTGCTTTAGCAGATAATCTAGTGGGTTTACTCTTTTCTTTTTTTATTTTTTAACTTCATATGAATGTATGTTGGCATGTTGTTGTTTATTTGAATTAACAAATGTTATCATATAACCCAATATTGTGAATAAAAAATATATTAAAAATGTTAACTAAATATTTTATTTCAAAGTAAAAAGAAAGAAAAGTCATTAAATAGAATTAAAATTATTCCTAAGTAAAAAAGTAATAGACTTATTGACTAAACTCATAACATAGTCGTAATATTTGACAAAGTAAATAACAAATTAATATCTATGAAAGATAAATAGGTATACAGGAAATAGAGGCAAAGAATATAAAATGGTAATCTTGACTCCTATAATTTAGGTATTTTCTGGATAAAGTAGGAATGGTCTTTCCCTATATTTTTATGAGGAATGGGATTCTAGGAAAAAGTTGGAATAAGCTTTTCAGGGGGAAAGGGCTTTCTAGGGGGAAAGAGCCATACCAAACACTAGAATGGAATGAATAAGTTGGAAAGGTTTTTCCATTTTAGGCTTTCCAGCGTACCAAACAAGGGGTTAAAGTGTATTATCCTAGTCAGAAAACTTAAATGCAATGTTTTGATTGGACCGAAAGCATCGAACCGTAGAGCGGGTCGGGGTGATGGGTCCGGTTCGACAGAGATCGAATGGGATGGCGTCATAAATATGTCATAAATATATATATTAATAATATATAAACAAAATAGTATATAAAAAATTTTCTTAAAAAATAATATATAAAAATTCTCTCAAATTGGTAGTTTTCAACTTTATATATATAAAAATTTTTCTTAAATTGGTGATTTATGACTTTATATATAAATTAGAGAATTTTATATTTAATAAATAAATTGACTTAAAGAATATAATATATATAGAGGTAGAAATGTAACTTAAAAAATGTATTGGATTAATTTTACATTTTATTAAAATAATGAGAGATTAAAGTATATTTACTAAAACTTAAAAAGTTAGTTTGAAAGGGTATAATGGGTTAAAGGTAAAAAAAAAAAAAAAAAAAAAATCTGGTCAAATAGTCAAATCCCAGGTTCACGGTTCAAACCAGTTTTGACCGATTTTTGAATTTTTCGGTTTTGAGGGTTGACTCGGACCGGATGCCTGGCTGGTTCCCGGTTCAACCGGTCAAACCGGCTGGTCCGGACCGAGTTTAAAAACACTGCTTAAATGGTCCACTAATGGTGCATCATGTGTGATTAACTTCGTGTTCCACCCGCCTAGAAGACCAGGTAGTTTTGGCTCACGCACTTCACCAACCCAACCCACAAATCCACAATGGCTGCGGACCCTACTATTCACATAAACCCTTTGTAGCTTTGATTTCGTCTACAAAACAAATTTTGTCACATGATCCAAAAACTAGTGGTAGAGAATTCGCCAGAGCTACTTGGTTTTGTAGCAGCATTATTGGTGCTAAGAGATTGACGTAGGGTTGGCGGTAAATAAAGGAAAGACTACACAGTAATATTTTGCAAATGCAGCAGAATCACGAAAGTGTTGCAGAGGAGGCACACTAGAATACACGGTACCTGAAAACTCTGGGGCTACGAGGACAATGAAATTCAGGATGGACGAGGACCTTAAGGAAGTCCCTCCAGAACAAGATTTGCTCTTTGGAAGCGTTGAAGCTGGTGCCACACCTGATGGGATCCAACACATGCTTGGTTTCGTAGCCCATCTTCTCCTCCTCGGCCAGGTTGAAGAACTCATTGCTAACATCAAGTATTGCATTCGTCAGGCTTTCTGGTATGCCATGATTCACCACCTGCACGAGCCGTCATATTCATATACTGTATACATCACCCAATCCAAACCATGCACAAGCATGATATGTATTTTTGCAGTTCTAGAAACAAAGAAGGGAGTCAGAGCTCCAGCAGGCAGTTACCATGAAGAAGCCCCAGTCTTGACATGCTCTTCCAAGTTCCACAATAGCTTGAAGACGCTCATCAGGATCGTTGGAGCAAAGGAGTGAATAATCGATGACAGGGATTGAAATTTGAGGGTCTGAAGCAATAGGCTCATGGGTGTGGGTGTCAAAGTAAGCATAACAAGAAGGGATGGAGTCGAGCTCTGGTGACTCTGCTAGTAGTTTAACGCTTGACAAATTTTTTGATGGTAGAACAGAATTATTTTGGGGTTGCGGCAGTGTCGCCATTGATGAGGTCATAGCTTCAGTTTTTTTTTTTTTTTGGCTGTTTTTGTTGTGTTTTCTGGGGGGCGGGGGATTGAGGTGCGCTAGAAAAGTCCCTGAGTGGACTGGAAACTACCAGTTCATGATCATGTTTGGTCCTTTTTTCCATTTCTTTTTTTCCAATCTTTTGTGGGCCTCCGTTGACGTTGAAGCCAACAAGGCTTCTGATCTTTGTGCCTTCCATCTTTATCTCTTTTTTCTTTTTTTCTTTTTGGTTTTTTGTGTTTTCAAATCCTTAAATAGTTAACTCAACAAGAAAGTTTTAATGGATCGAGATCATCATTTGTTACGGTATAAATATAATAATTAATCTTCTATATACTAATACTTTATATACAGTTATCATTAGATACATAACAACTCATCTAAATTTAAATATGTTGTCATCTAAATTTAAATTTAAAATCCAAATTTGACTCATATGTCATGCATCCAGTCATAATAGTGTATACATTAAAATTTACTCTAAATATAAATAGAGGGGAACTGACTTGGGATTGTATAAGCAATTCATGTAATCATTTTCTAATGTGATAATGTGAGGAGATTACTCTTGTTAAGACAGAACTCCAATGGCTTATGTTGATTTGTTGAAATTGGCAACCATGCTCTAAAAAACAAGCAAATAACTAATGATATGTGATTATGTGAATCCCCTGCTTTTCCATAGAATAACGTTTGAATAGTAGATTATTTGGAAAAATTTGTTGAAAAAGATAATATAGCACTTTTTTAATGTGATATATGTGAGATAAAAATGTGATTAGAATTTGTGTCGATAATACAAGTAAAAATTTTTAGACGCGCAGCAAAAATAATAATATTTTAAACTTTCAATGATTAGCTTTGTTTGGATTGCAATTTTTCATTAAAAAATTTTTATGTTTTTCATGATCATATTTTCCAAACGCTTTTTTTACCTTACATACATCACATCATTACAGTATATTTTTTCTTAAAAAATCTAGAAAATGACAACCTAGACAACTCCACTCGAAAGTATATAACCAAAGAAAGTGTTGATGTACCCACCAGAAAGAAAAAAAAAATCCTGAGACTTTTCAGGAGAATTAATGGAACTCGACAAAGCCGAGAAGTATACTAGAAAAGACGAAGCCGCGAGACTCCGGCTGATCAATCACTGGTAGAGAGCGGAAGGTCTGGGTAAATTACTCAAAATATAGCTGGTGTTAGACCCAAATAATCGGTTAGTTGATAAGTCGAAAGAAACAGCCATAGGTCGAGATAGAAAATCGGCTGACCATGGGGTATGGAACTATGCAATGAGTCGATTTTAATAGAGTCACCGAGCGCATCGGCAACTAAGGGAACCAAGGTCACTCGACGGCTGATGACCATCCCACCATTCGGGACAAGTGGGAGTTCAACAGATAGGGTGGAACATGATTGGGGATAAGGCAATTGATGTGACCCTATATTCTAGGGAGTGAGAGGCAGCACTATCCCCACTATTCACGAAATCAGCAGCAAATGGGGGAGTGGGTGAGGTGCAAGACCCGAGCCAATTTCGGGGGAAAAACAGTTATAAGTGGTATCTATAAATATCGAAGAATTTCACAGATGGAAAAAATAACAACAACAACAAAAATCAGAATCAAGCAGCGAGTAGGAGTAGTTTCTAGATAGGCCTTTCCATTCTGCATTTTATGCTAGTTAATTTGCTCGTGTTCTTTATTTCATACTCTATCTTTTTCATCGCAAGCCTCAGAATTTAGTCTCAAGTTCTTTAGTTCATCAGCGTTTGTTCAGTACTTATTTCTTCCAATTTCGCGAGCACAGATTTTAAGTCCTTGAGATCGCTTAAGGCAGGCGAGCAGCAATCGTTTAGAGGTCAGAATAATCGGTGCATCAAAGGTTTGGCACTGCCCAATTGGCAGATCAGAGTTTTTCTAAGTTTCTACATACAAATTAGGTGGCACGCGCGTAGAGCCGATTCTCAATCGGCAAGTGTTCGTGGGTTGCAAAAATCGACACGAACAGTTTGGCACGCCTGGTGGGACATGTAGCGAAAGAAGGAAAACGACATGGTAAGAAAAGATACGAATAGGGGTAAGGCCCCTAGCGCTAAGGAGGAAATCTTAGCACCGATCGAGGTAGCACAAGAAGGACAGATCGGCATGTCAAGCACCGATACAGAGGCCAAGTGGTTAGTGTGGCAGAACAAATTGTTCAAAAATTTGAAATCACTCCTTGACCAGCAAGAAAGGAGATACAGAGAGGAAACGACCCTTTGAAAGGAAAAATGGGTCAGAACTATGGACACTTTTCGGTGGGATACTAAGGAGAAGGTGGCCACCGAGGTTAAGAAGATCAAAGAGTTAACTGAGCAGTTGCAAGGTGTGCTGGAGGAAGGGATGCAGAAGCTACGTTTAGAGACCGAATCAACAGCAGACAATCTCGGTTCTAGGTTCGACGTTCGAACCGATCTCTTAGCAGCCGATATGAGAAGGTTGGCCGTTTCGGTCAAGTCCCAAACTAGAGGGCACGTAGAATTGCTGACGGCTGGGCCAACTGATAGGTGCGCTACCTTGTCCTTGTCAAAAGTCTTGGTGGGCAAAGTGCCAGAAGCGTCGACGGACACACAGTCGGATACCATCAACAAAGGTAAAGCGGTGGCCGAGGAGGCATTACGCACAATTGATAGGTCGTCTCTACCACCCGGCGTGATCAGGACCCCTGAAGGATCACAGGTTAAAAAACCGTCGACCGAAGGGCAAGTCAAAGAGAACATGCCCATGTTTCCACCTATGGGGGACCACCAGAGATACGCTGATTCTGTACGACAGTCACAGTACGTGCCGAACAAACAGTGACCTATGCAACTCCCGTACGTGCCCCTGGCGATGAGAGGCACCAACCCTGATCCATCCAGCAATAAGTGGTCTAGGAGGCACGAGACCACTGAGCACCCGACGAACGGCTGCCGGTGGAGTGTCGATGACCTGCAGATGGTATCGGACGAGAATTGGTCGAATCGAAAGATCCCTATTCGTACTGATCCTGACTTTGTGAGGTCGATCGCTGTGAAGAAAAACTTTTACGGGGTTGATTCGACGGACCGATTAGAGTTCTGCTAAATGATCGGCTAGATTGTCGTCGAGACTGTGGAGGGTCGAGAATGCCCGACATACCGCAAACCTTACCCCGAGTGGATCGACCACACCTACGTCTTCCCACACGACTACCGATTCCCGGAGTTCACCAAATTTTTCGAGAAAGATAAGCAGTCTACCCTCGAGCACATTGGCCGATTCAGCATCCAGTGCGGAGAAGTTGGGATCAACGACTTTTTAAAGTTAAGGTTGTTCCCTTATTCATTGACGGGTGTGGCCTTCGATTGGTATACCAAATGGGAGCCCAACTCAATCGAGAAATGGGGTCAGATGGAACGAGCGATCTGCATCATCGGAGCCGTAGGTATATACCAATGGAAGGTGATGCCGTTCGATTTGAAGAACGCAGGTGTCACATACTAGAGGGCGATGAACTGCATGTTCCAAGACTATATCGGCAACTTCATCGAAATATAGATTGATGATATAGCCATAAAATCGGCATCATTTGCCGATCATTTGCGACACCTAGAGAGGGCATTCGAAAGAATGACAAAGGCATATCAAATGCACAATCACCGAAGGTCACCGATCGTGCATTTGAGGGAGACAACTGTTGAGTCCAAATAATCGGTCAGCTAATAAGTCGAAAGAAACAACCACAGGTCGAGATAAAAAATCGGCTGACCATGGGATATGGAACTATGCAAGGGGCCGATTTAAATAGAGTCACTGAGCGCATCTGCAACTAAGGGAACCAAGGTCACTCGACGGCTGATGACCATCCCACTACCCGGGACAAGTGGAAGTTCAGCAAACAGGGTGGAACATGGTTGGAGATAAGGCAGTTGATGACCCTATATTCTAGGGAGTGAGAGGCAACACTATCCCCACTATTCACGAAGTCAGCAGCAAATGGGATGAGGTGCAAGACCCGAGCCGATTTCGGGGGAAAAACGGTTATAAGTAGTATCTATAAATATCGAAGAATTTCACAGATGGAAAAAACAACAACAACAACAACAAAAAATAATAACAAAAACTAGAATCAAGTAACGAGTAGGAATAGTTTCTAGATAGGCCTTTCCATTCTGCATTTCATGCTAGTTAATTTGCTCGTGTTCTTTATTTCATGCTCTATCTTTTTCATCGCAAGCCTCAGAATTTAGTCTCAAGTTCTTTAGTTCATCAGCATTTGTTCAGTACTTATTCCTTCCAATTTCGCGAGTACGGATTTTAAATCCATGAGATCGCTCAATGCAGACGAGCAGCAATCGTTTAGAGATCAGAATAATCGGCGCATCAAAGGTTGGGTACCGCCCAATTGGGAGATCAGAGTTTTCCTAATTTTCTACATATAAATTAGGTGGCATGCGTGTAGAGTCGATTCTCAATCGGTAAGTGTTCGTGGGTTGCAAAAATTGGCACGAATAGTTGGAATGAAAAAAAGTCCGTTTCGTATTGGTAAAATTTTTTCGTTTCTTCATGTATACATGTGCGGCAGCTGAAGTGAATTTCTTTTTTTTTTTTCTACAACAATTTACGGAGGACTTAAGTGTAAATTTGAATAAATATTCTGATGTGCGGGAGCAGGTTGTTTTAAAATTAGTTTGGTTGGTGATGTTAAGGACTCGAAGTCCTAATGTTTGTAGTTCAGCAAATCTGGTCAATTGATGCAAACATAAGTTTCGGCTCCTCCAACGTTTTTGTTTCTCCAACCTTCCCCTATTTATTGATGCTTTTGTGATTAATCTAAGAAAGCCGTACGTGGCTTTGCTGTTGTGCTTGATTTTTTGTTTCCTAGGCTTGGCCCGTTTCTTGTTTCTTCTTCATCTTCCGTTGGTTTATGTATATTATCAATCTTGCGGCTCACTTAATTTTGCTACCGAACGTATAGTTAACTTAATTAAATGTATATTTAACTTAATATATAGATATATGCATGTGTATTTAATTTAATTAGCTAAAATGCATGAGTATTTTATTGAAATTATACTTAAATTATAGGCTACACAAATAACGAATTTAAAATCTGGTGTGGCGGTGCGAGAAATATAAATAATTGTAATATGGTTTCATAATTAACTGCAAAAAATCATTAATTATGAAACCATATTATTATATATAAATAATATATATGTTAAATATACATTATAATATAATATAAAGATGAAGAAGAAACAAGAAACGGGCCAAGATAAACAAAAAAATCAAGCACAACAGCAAAGCCAATACTTAGATTAATCACAAAAGCAACAGTACATAGGGGAAGGTTGGAGAAACAAAAACGCTGGAGGAGCTGAAACTTATGTTTGCATCAATTGACCAGATTTGCTGAACTACAAACATTAGGACTACGAGTCCTCAACATCACCAACCTAACTAAATTTTAAAACAACCTGCGGCCGCACATGCAATGTGTGGCAGCAAGGTCAGAATATTTATCCAAATTTGCACTTAAGTCCTCTGTAAATTGTTGTAGAAAAAAAAAAAAAAGAAATTCACTTTAGGTGCCGCACATGCCGATACATGAAGAAACGAAAAAATTTTATCAATACAAAACTGACTTTTTTTCATTCCAGCTATATTTTGAGTAATTTGCGAAGGTGTGGGAGCAATTTTACTGTGTCAAACTATTTTGATTATTTGCTGAATTACAAAGGTGAGAATCCGGATCTTTATATAAGCTAACTAATTATATTCTAATTAAACTTTATTTCTAAAATTTAAAACCAATTCCTATTCTAATTGAGTTATCAAATAGTAAATCCACTTCTAAAACTACTAAATTCATATATATGTTTAGTTTAATTTTTATGTCAACACGAGCTAATTAACATGAAATTTGTATTTTGAGTTTGTCACAGTTGTCCATAGCTATTGTGATTGCATTTGGGTAGCAGTTATTTACCAAAAAATAGCAATTATTTGTCAAAAAAATTATTTGCATGCATCACAAACATATTTTTATCTCTCGAATCACTTTTTTTTTTTTATCTCACATACGTCATATTGCGAAAAGTGTTATAGCAATTATTGCACATAATTTCTAAACAATCTCCTATCCGTATTTCTCAACTCCTATTTCCTTAGTTTTGATTATTATTATTATTATTATTAGTACTACTACTACTATTATTTTGCTAAAACATGGAATAATAATTATTCAGCTCTCTTGTACTTCATATTTGACATCAATGCGCTCTTTCCTTCTTCTCGTTATGAGAATAATCGAGAAAACATTACTTATGACCTATAATACAAATGGAACCGAAAAAAAACATCATAATAATAATCATAATTAATAAATACAATTAGAAAAAATCAAGAAGAAGGAAGGCATTGAATTTAGGTATGGTCTTAGTACATATATGTTCTAATTAATTACCAGATGCAATATGGTAATAACTAGAAGTTTTGAGCCAAATTGGTTCATATACTTTCAGCCTTTTTAATGACTCTGCTTAATTAATTATGAGGTTGAGAATAAAGGCTTTGATCACAGACATTCACGTCAACGGGCAAAGGAGTTGTGATAACCCGCCTTTAATCTCTCCACGACAGCTTTAGAAGTTTGATGAAAAGTATTATAAGAGTGGACAGAGAGTAAGGGGGAATGCGTTTTGATGAAAAAGATTAACTAAATAAGGCAGGCAGGATACACCACAAGACAGAACAAGACATGATTTTATGGTCAGAATCACTATATAAATCATCTTCATGGATTCTTAAAGTAAACTGATATTATTAAGATCAGGTTGAGAATTAAAACTTTCTTGCCTTCTAATACGTTTGGTCATTACCATTAGGGTAAATATGATCTCTTAAAGACGGGGAAGAATTATTAGTTTTAACGCATTGGGCCACCAATTTTTCAGTCACTTCCATCTGTATACACCTTCTATATATGTCACGTTTCAGAATATTAGCTACTGGACCTCAGAGGCCAAGGCGTGAGGATGCCCAGTTAGGGCTTTAAATCGCGCATGGGTATGTAACATAATCATGCAGACACACTATAAAAAACTGGATTGTGGATGCTCACAATTTCCTCATTCAAGCTTGCCAAATTCTCTGGTGCAGCTCTTGAGCTACTTAACATGTAGCACAAGAGATACACATAATTCACGTGGGACACAAGAAATACACAATTAGAAAAATCAACAGTTTCTTACATAATCAAAACTACAAGCAAAACCAGAAGAAGGGCAACTATCTTACAGGAAATATGAATCATAGCAGAGCTAATCAAGAGGACCAATTCCAACTTTGTGTCTCCTGATGTCATGAGATGATACGAGGTTATATGTGGACTTAAAAGAGAGATAATACTCCTAAATTATCTATGATGGCACAAATATATGCTGAAAATATATTCTTCCCAGATGCCGTCTCCCGTCAGGTGCTCAAACTTGGCTCTAGAAACGCACATACAGTCAAAACAAAGCTGAACAAATCATTCTTCCCTTTGAGTACCCGCCTGAAGCCATAACCAATAGAAATATATTTATGATTTCTCCTCCTCCATTGGTCCATTAAGTGATGTCAGGTTTCTTGTCAATCTCCTCATCTTGGTCACCCATTTTGGGGAGAGGAAGTCCAGAAAGCATGATGGAAGAACCCTCAACATAAATATGGAGCAGACACTTATCAATACGTGCGACATCATTGATTAATGAGCAAAGATGTTTACAACACTTTCAAGCATTTGCAATCGTTTTATGTAACTCGAACTCTACAAATCCTATTTTAAATTGAACTTTCGAAGAGCAACCGTATATTAAATATTTTGGTTCTCATCTCCCAAAAAGATTAAAGGAAGTAATACAAATGTGTGGAACAATATGCTGATTGATAAATTTGAAGCACTAAATAAATTTTTTCAAACAAGAAGAATCAGTCATCAAGGGCAGTAAAAGAACCAACTGATGCTTCCTGGTTTTGGAGGAAAACATTGCAAATTAGAGAGTTAACTCAGCCCTTCATTAGACACATTGTGGAAAATGGAAAAAGAACCAATTTCTGGTTTGATACATGGCATCCCCTTGGGCCATTGTACAAAAGATTCACAGGCAACCTGCTCTAAAACTTTGGATGCAAACCAGCTGCCTCTACATCAGAAATTATAGTGAATGGAAGGTGGAAATGGCCTATAGGAAGGAAAGAAACAGCAGAGGTAAGGCGACTAAAAGATGGCACGCCTGATGATTTTGTCCCCTTGGTGGAATCTGAAGACTAGGCTGTATGGGAAGGATCCTCTACTGGAACTTTCAATACTAAAGCTGTCATGAAGATTCTATGTGGTGCATTGGGGGAAATTGGTTTGGTGAAAAGGATGTGTCCCAAGGTATGCTTTCATTCTCTGGCTACTTTGCAAGAAAAAGCTATCTACTCTTGACAGACTGCGAAAGTGGGGGCTTCCCTTAGCCTCCAATCTGTTTGCATGAGGAGGAAACTATGGATCACCTGTTCTTTAACTGCTGCATGACGAGAACAGTATGGAATAAAGTGCAGAGTATGTGCTCGGTATTTCGTGGATCATACAACTCGGATATGGAACTTGCCTGGCTCAACTTACTGGAGATCAAATTCCTTTACAGATCAGATAAGAAGACTGGCCTTGGCTGCTACTGTTTATCACATTTGGAGACTCAGAAATGAAGTGGTCCTTCAGTCAAAGCCTGCTATATGTGCTAAACTTCTAAATTCCATTATTGAGGCAATGTGTTTTGTAGTCAGTAATTGGTCAGATTTCCCAACAACACGTCAAAATTGGGAGATTGCATTGGAGTGGAGAATAGACTTCGTACCAAAAAAAGAGGAGAATAGACTGGAAATGTTTGTCAACATGGAAATAGTATGGTATACTGCAAATAGCTAGTTGGGGGATGAGAGGCAGTTGCCATTGTACAATCTTTCTCTGCTGATCAATAAAAAGTCTCATTAAAGAGATGGATGAAAGGTCCTACCTGCATCCGTTATGTTGAATGGAACCATAAATGGACTACAATAAGAGAAACATTAAAGACAAGAGTAATATCCCTAGACAGATGGAAAATTAATGCAGTAAAAAATCACACAGAACCAATCCACTTGACTTCAATTTTTTTTTTTTTTTTTTTTGGGTAGATGAAGAAAAGTACAACAAAGTTTAAGTTACAGCAATCATTCTGGGGGAGCATACGCCCCTTACATCTTCAATAACTAGAGGGGAAAGTTGGGCAGGACAAAAGTCAAAAAAAACAAAAGATGTCCACTTGGATTGCTCTCAGTTTAGCTTTTGCGTCGACCACACGGTTTGCTTCCCTGTATACATGTTGTAATTTGACATGCTGGAATCTAAGGAGCAATCTCATGGTGAGGGGGAGTAGGATTCTGTAAAAGTTGGATAACATCGAGACAATCCACTTCAACAATAAGATCTGGAATTTGCATGGAAGTGGCAAGTTCCAACACATCTCGGAGCCCCCAAAATTCTTCTAATAAGCTATGGTTTGATCCGAGTTTCCTAGCATAACCTCTTACTCAACTTCCAGAGTTGTCACGAATGACGCCTCCAGCACCGGCTGGGCATGGATGTCCTCTCCACCTGACTTCGTGGAATATATAAGCACAAGTGATCTCATCCCATGTTCCTCACTAAGAATACCAATTAATTTTCTTTTGATAAAGGGAATTATAAAAAGGAAAAAAATAGCTCCAAGTTACAAATGTTTTCCAGGCTAAGAGGATGAGCAATCGCCAATGATGCTGGTGTCAAATTTGAAGCCCATTTGCATGCTTGCAGGAAGTTGTACCATGAATTGACATTACCACTTGAAAGAGGGGAAAAGAAAAAAGATGACAATTAAAAGAAATTAGAGACCACGGTGGTCTGTCGCTTACTTCGACACTTTTACGAAATTAGAGAAGTGGAATTTAACCTCAAGTCCAACTGCCCACCCCAATATTGGCAAAGGCCAACGGCCGACTAAAATGTTGTTAGCAGAAGTGCAAACCAAAATGCTGCATTCCAGCAGAGTCTCTCCAGCCAAAACGAGAATGTCACAAATAGCCTCCAATTAGGTGGCAAATGGGCGGGATGGGCAGGAATTGAACGGGACTTATTTGGAATTGAAAAATATGGGTTGTAGCCAAACAGTCCCATATTAGCCGTGGGACTAATTTGGGATGGACTAAAATGGGTTACGCCTATTTGATCCCGTCCAAATATCCAAATCAATCCTATTTTATTTATTTTAAAGAAAAACTCTTTTTTTCCTCAATCAAATATCTCAATATTGTCTTTTCTTTTTATATTATTTAGTTTGTTTATTTAACTTTGTAAAAGTTCTACACTCTTCTTTAAAAATTATGCGATAATTTTTCAAACTAAACAAATTTTTCTAGATACGAAATTTATAAAAGACCAACTTCATATAATTGGATGATTCTTTTTGGAAATTCATGTTGATTAGATAAAAATCTATTAATCACCAAAATTTAATTGTCTCCAAAATCTAACTGCTCATGTATGTTATTTTATTTTTAACTTTCAAAACCCAATCTAAAAATTTTTCCAATTCTAAGGCCATTCCAATTTACATGTTTGTGTCTATCATTTAGTAATGTCGTAATTTAGAGTTGCTTCTTATAGGTGAACTCTCTAAATCATTTTGGCAAGTACTTGCAAAAAATAAAAATAAATAAATAAAATCTTACATCACTCCGCTCTGATGAAATTTTGTACCCATATATGAGAAAGTCAAGCTGTGGACAATTCACAAAATTATTGTTCCAGGCTGTTGCAAGATGGAAATACGTGTATAGAATGTGCTTCAAACAAAGTTTGATTAACTCCTAGGGTCTCACTCCATTGTAAGTAGCCATTGAATAAGAGGAAGAACTAATCTTTTGAGTGGTTTCCAAAGCTCCAGTTGCTTTTGGTCATTTTGCAATACAGTGGAATTTGATGGTGCTGTCGATGCGTCTCCAACACCTTTTCAGCTTCCGAGGTTTGGAGAAGGAAATGAAAAAAATTATTTATTATTTTGTTATTATTTTAATAAATATCCATGGGATCCCAAAGAAATCCCATACAATCCCATATTTTAAATGGGTATTATTGGATACATACCCAAGAAGGCCCAAACCTATATTTAAGATATCCCATTCCGCCCAAATTAAATTTGAGTATGTGATCCCAACGAGTCTTGCGTATTTTTGCTACCTCTACCTCCAACTTACAAAGAGTTACGGTGTAACCGGTCACAAAACACAGTTCCTTACTGTTCTTTCAGCCTAGCACACTTCTATATGTGTAAGATTGATACTAGTACCAAAGAACAAAAAAGCATACTTTACTTATTTTTGATTGTATCAGAATATCAACGAATTAATAGAGTATAGTATTGATTGGAGTCTTGGAATTGTAAATTCAAGTGGGAAATGGAATCTGGCATATCTATTAATGAGCACCCCACAAAAATAAAACAAAATAAAATAAATAAGTAGTACAAGTCATGTACTTGGATACTTTGATTGAGCTACACAGGAATGCACCAAACAGGGCACCCGAAACAAAGACAATAAGCAGCTCATTATTATCGATGGGGCATGCAATTATTGCAACTTCAGTTGATCCAGGGAGGGTTTCTGATTAAGTCTGGAACTCCGTTGCACCTGCACATATTCCATGTACTTCATTGGACCATATGCGGGTGGAGCTTCACGCAGTAGCTGTGGAGCTGGGGTGACAATGGTGTCGGGTGATGGACCATTGGCAACCACCAAGGAAATTCTTGTCTTTTCGTTGTTCAATACAGCCCTGTGCCAAACGCTCTTGTACTTTCCATTGCTTATTATCTGTTAATGAGCATCAAATTCACAAGTACAATATTAGCCTTTTTCTTTCTGATTGATTCACGTTTTACTTTTAATTTTTTTTCCCCTTAAATATCTACATGTTTAAAGTACTATACATATGATTCGAACTGACCTCGAGCTGATCCGCAGTGTTGACGAAAATGGCGCCCGGAATGCCAGTAAGATGAAACCACTTCCCATTGTTCTGTATCTCGAGGCCTTCAACTCCATTCTGAAGGAGAAAGGTCAAGAGGCCAGGATCTGTGTGGGGTGGAATGCCTATTGCTAACTCAGGCTGAGGACAGGGAGGGTAGTAGTTTACAGCGAAGATTTGAGTACTTGAGTTCAATTCCATCGCTTTCTCAATGTAATCTTCTTCCAGGCCAAGGCTTTCTGATATCCCTCCGAGTAATTTCCTCGCCAAATCTCGGGTTCTTTGAGAATATTCCCCTACAATATCACTACAATAATACAGGAGCCAAGGATTTTTTTATTAGCAAAAAATTGGTGCAGTAGAACGAGCTCGATGATGCATCAGTCTAGTGATCAAGATTGAGATCCTGCCACTACTTCATGTATACACTTTTAGAGAAAAAGATTAGCTTGTAGGTTTTTTATATATACAGCTGAATTTGGCGAAGGAACGTCTGGGAGGCACGTATGATATAAAACTAGCTAGAATTATGTTTACCAACTGTGCATATTGCGTCCAATCACAGCCCAACATATTACTAAAAGTAGAAAGAAAGATCATGTCTACCTCAGTTCTTTGGGTTTAGTTGGACAGTGGTACTCTGGATGCACGAAAAACCTCAAATAATCCCTCCACAGCTTGACTTTCTGGTTGGAATCATTGCCGTCAATGGTGCCAGACCTGACCATGACGGGATACAAAGGATGCTTGTTGTCAAACTGTAACTTGTCCTCCTCCGGCATATCGAAAAATTCATTACACACATCAAACAATGCACTGATTAAGTTTTCCGGTATGCCATGATTTACCACCTGCACGGATGGGGATGCTCATGCACGTCAAACAACACGTTATACTGAAAACCATAACCAGCATATGCAAAGAGCAATAGTGGTGCAACAAGCAACACTCACAAGAAAGCATTCAAGGAACTTCAGGTTAATTACGATTAATACTGGTAATATAAAGCTAGATTCACGATTGACACTAATTTGTTCAATGGAGATGAAGAACGTTGGTTAGTTACCAAGAAGAAGCCCCATTCCTCGCAGGCTTTACCAAGGTCCAGGATGGCTTTGGCACGTTCATCAGGATTAGTTGAGCTGAGCAGCGAAAAATCAATGATGGGAACTGAGACATCAGGTCCCGTTTGAATGGATTTCTGGGTATCCTTGAAATGAGCAAAATCGGAAGGGAGGGAGTTGAAGTCTTGTGATTGAACAAGGGTTTTGATACTTGCCATTTCTCTAGATGGTAATTATGAGCAAGCGGGAGCTGGAGTAAATAATGGCAGTGGAGGTGGAAGACTTGAGTGGAGTGGCAAGCATGAATGGGGGACGTGCACCTATTTATTATGTACAGCATCAAGCGCTCGACCAATTTGACCGTCGAGCGTGCCGGGTTTGGAAATCTAAGTACCTGAGCTGATGAGCCACCGTCACAACATAAAACTATAAAAGCCTCCCCAGTCAATAATTTATTCCAACTTCGATTTGAATATGACTTTCCATCTTTGAGCACTAAGACTCGTCTCGAATCCTAGGTGATTGATAATAATTTTAGGTGGCGCAGACAGAAGAGTATTTGACAAACAAAAAAACTGCATAAAGTCTTGTAGGGAATCAGAAACCAGCAAGGAGCTCACTCCCTCGTGGTATCATGCATCCCAGCAGCAGCTGCTGGTTTTTTCTTTATTATTAGTAGTTATAATAATGTTGTGATAGTTGATCAAACTCAAGAAAACGTCGTACGAGTCACTTCTTGTGTTCTAGCTAGAAGGACATTTTTTTGGTTTAGTGACGACAACTGACAAGGTTAGAACACTTTTGGTCTCTTATATTCACCATGTGAAACATTAGTAGTCTCATCTATGTTAGACGTGGCATGTTTTGCCGGGGCCATCACGGTTGTTGAAGAGGTTTGTTTTTATTTGTGACGTTGCCGGGGTCATCACGGTTGCAGCAGGAAGGGTTTTATGAGGAACTGTGAGATTGGGCAGAAATTGAGGCCAACAAGGGTGTGCTGGAATATTGGGAATCTTTCACCAATCAAGGAAAACCGCCAAAGGGGGGTGCAATTCATAAGGAATTTTGTTTAATCACAAAAAAGAGAACGTGTCTTGTAAAATTCTTAAATAGTTAACTCAACAACAAAGTTTTAATGGATCGAGATCATCATAGAAATATAAGAATTAAACTTCTATACATGACAGTTTATATACCATCACCATTAGATGCATGATAACTTATCCAAATTTAAATTTAAAATTCAAATTTTACTCATATGTCATGCATCTATCTAACCGTTGTTGAGTCCATAATTGTATACATTATTTATGGATATTTCCCCTTAATTATGGCCTAAATATGGTATTAATTGCTTGATTCTACTCATATTTGATTCTTGGCATTTATTTAGGTCATTGGAATTATTTGGAGTTTAAAAGTGCAAGTTTGGTGAAAATTCAGAAGACTATCAAGGATAGGGCGTGGGCACGCTGTATTTGGATGTGAAGAAGGATTTCGTGGAAAAAAATCCTACGTCTGATATTTGCCATCTTTGGGATTGAAGATTTTATTTCTCTTTTGGGAATTGCTTAAAAAGATACTTTTATTTAGGGAAGTTGTAATTTGGTTTCCTTAATTACTTTGTTATTTTTATTTGGCAAGTTAGATTCCAATTAGGATTAGAACTCTTGAGAGTCCTAATTAAATAGGAAAGCTTAGGTTTTCTTTTAATTATTCAGCCAAGCCGTCGCTTGGAGAAGGAGAACACCACGCAATAGATAGGAAAAAAAAAAAGCAAAAGACTTCATCGTAGTTCTTTCTCCTCGTTGCCTTTTGATTGGTCACAGGAACATCCAAGAAGAAAAAGGCATTTTTGGTTGCCGACTTGGCTTTCTCGTTGACTTGGAAGCTTAGCATTTCATATCTTTGTTTCGTCCCTTTTTGTTATTTTATTATTGAAAATTCCTCAAACATCTTTTGGATCCGATTCTCCATGAGGAGCGGCTAAATTCCTCATCTACTCAAAGGGCAACTCGAAGGCGCGGTCTATATCATTTGTGAGATCTAATCGAATTTCTATTATTTTTTTAATTTGTTACTATTCGTACGTTTCCTGAATTAACTGTTTAAGGGTTATTTTGTTAATTGAATATCAACGGCCGGATATTTAATTTAACCTGATATCCTACTGTCAGACTAACTAAATTGAATACGTAATTGTTCATTTGGTTAATAAAAAGTGGCGACCAACATAATTGGCTTTATATTGGGGAAACGTAAGATCTAGTTTAAATGAACCCTCTTAGCGTGTTCATTGGTTTGGGTTGGATTTTTCTAGCTTTTAATGCAACTGGGTAATTAAATTCCTGTGGTCGTACCTAGGGTTGTTATCTGGTTAGAGAAGCAGTCAATGGTCGTACCTTGGCTGTCGGAAAAGTAAGGAAAAGCTGGCTGTCAAAGCTTGTTGGTAGCTATAACTAACCTAATGACAAATGAATGAAATATTTTTGCATCAATGATCATTTGATTGGACTGTGCCTGAGAAGTTGTTCCTTTGGGTAGAACTTATTTACGTGTTATTTCTACGTAATTATTCTCTGCCTATTTTCTAGTGGTCTATTTAATTGGTATTTTTATTTTTCATTTTCTAATTGTTGTTTATTTTATTTCTAGTTCTATTCCATCCAAACCCCCCATTTTCCTGTGACCTAGAAAGAGACATTTTTCCTACCCGTTCCCTGAGGAGACGACCTTATCTGCCACTACTACAAATTAATATTTTCTTAAAGATAATTCTGGTATATCGGGTTCAGTATACTTCTTGGAATCAGGGTGAAGCCTGTAACCCATTGCACATCCGGAGTCCCTGCTCCAGTACTCAGAATTATTCTATAATTAATTGTGGTGGTAATTAAAATTTTAATGTTTATTATTGCACAGGTTCAGCACCTGTCAACCGTAATAGTATATACACTATCAATGTATATAAGATTTACTCTAGGGATAATATCAGAAACCTCCCCTGAGGTATCTCCTAATGTCACTTGGCACTCTTGAGGTTTGAAAAATATTACATACCTCCCCTAATAATTGAAAAAAGACTATATTAACATTCACTTGATATATAATTCATATATCAAATAAATGGAATTCAAAAATATTTTAAAAATGAAGCAAAAGTCACTTTTTCTCTTTCCTCTTTCCCCAACATTCTCTCTTACTCATTTTTATTAGATGACCATGCAATTTTTCAATTATAATAAATGCAATTTTATTTATCTTTTACTTTTTATGATTGTGATAGAGCATGGTATGATTTTTTGGTCTATTTCAAGTTAATTTTTATAATGATCAGCACAATAGGAAAGAATTGAAAAAAAAATTATAAGATTCATAAGACTTTAACTTTGAGCATATTAAATTGGTACAAGTGTATTTATTTGTAAATGTTTATTTATTTTTAAACTTATATTTATGCGCTCTAATATTGTAATGTCATAGTACTACTATAGATTTTTTTTAGGTGATAGTTTTCTTGGAATGAATAAAGTAATTTAGGAGTATTTTTATTTAGCAAGCAAAAGGGTAGTTTAGGGTTTTTAAAAATTTTGTTACACGAATAATAAAAATAAGGGAGGTAAGTGATATATAAAATCTCAGGAGTGTTAGGTAATATTAAGAAAAACTTCAGGAGAGCTTCTGATATTATCCCTTTACTCTAAATATAAATAGTCATTATCTATTCTTTTACTGCGAGGGGAACTGATTTGGGATTGTATATGCAATTCATGTAATCATTTTCTAATGTTATAATGTGAGGAGATTACTCTTCTTAAGACAGAACTCCAATGGCTTATTTTGATTTGTTGGAATTGGCAACCATGCTCCAAAAAAACAAGCAAATAACAAATGATATGTGATTATGTGAATCCCCAACTTTTCCATACTAAATAGTGTCTCGAGCGTTAATACAAAAAATCATGCAGCAAAAATAGCGTTTTAAACTTTCAATCGAAGAAAATAAGTCGCTCGAAAGTATATGACGAAACAAAGCTGATGTACCACCAAAAAAAAAAAAAAGGTCCCGAGACTTTTAGAATTAATGGAACTCGACAAAGCTGAAAGAAGCATACTAGTAAAATAAAGGAATGCCGAGACTTCGACTAATCAATCAAAGGTAGAAAGGTATCAGGGGTTCGGCAAATCATAAATTTTTGGAATTGAATAATTCCTGGAGCACCACAACCGAGTGACTTGTGGACAATCCGGCCGTACGCGCATCTATGGGACTAACATTCGGACTAGAATCTAGATTCCGAGCAGTTTTACCGGGTAAAAATATATATATATTTTTTTATTTTTTATATGTATTCATATATTTTATAATTGTAAAATTATTAATATCATATAAATATTTTATACTGAAAATGAGAGTATTAATATATAAATATAAATTAATAATATGCAGTCAAATAACTATATTTATAATAAATGTAAGAATATTAATATTATACATGTAAGAATATTAAGATGATATATTCATATATATATATATTTATATTTATTTAATTTATTTAAAATGGACGGATATAAATACTAAAGAGAATTCAAATCGATAGATTCCATACCCGGATTGTCTTTGTTATTAAAGAAAAAAGAAAAGAAAACGGATTCGGATCAAAATAATATAAGTTGCTTGGAGACTATGCCTAGTTTCTAAATCAATTGGAGACGGAAAAAAACTAGCGGAAAACTCCGGTTTGGGCAAATGATAGGTCTTCAATATTCGAAAATGAGCAGGCTCAAAATATTTGCTCGAACTCTCTCGAATCATATATATAATATATATATATATTATTTTTTTTATTCTAATATTATATATATATATTAATAATATGTGAAATTACATATATATCCCATAATATTTTATTATTTATTAAGAAAAATAATTATTTTTTTATTTTTAAAAAAACAATTATTTATTATTTTTTGAAACAAGCTCGAATTTAAACTCGAGCTCGAGCTCGAGTTTCATTTTTTGAGCTCGTCGAGCTCGAGTTCGATGAAAAACGAGTCGAGCCGAGCTCGATAAGACCAAAACTCGGCTCGTTTGCACCCCTAGGTCCGGGTCTAGACTCGACCCATTGACAGCCCTAGCTGTGGGGGCAATTTTACCATGTCAAACTATTTTGATTATTTGCTCAATTACGAAGGTGAGAATCCAGATCTTTATATAAGCTAACTAATTATATTCTAATTAAACTTTATTTCTAAAATTTAAAATCAATTCCTATTCTAATTGAGTTATCAAATAGTAAATCCACTTCTAAAACTACTAAATTTCTATACATGTTTAGTTTAATTTTTTGTCAACACAAGCTAATCAACATGGAATTTGTACTTTGAGTTTCTCATAGTTGTCTATAGCTATCATGACTGCATTTGGGTAGCATTTATTTACCAAAAAATAGCAATTATTTTTCAAAAAAATTATTTGCATGCATCATAAACATATTTTTATCTCCCCAATCACTTTTTTTTTTTATCTCACATACATCATGTTGCGAAAAGTGGTACAGTAATTATTGCAAATAATTTCTAAACAATCTCCTATCCATTTTTCTCAACTATTATTTCCTAAGTTTTGATTATTATTATTACTACTACTATTATTTTGCTAAAACATGGAATAATAATTATTCAGCTCTCGTTGTACTTCATATTTGGCATCAATGCGCTCTTTCCTTCTTGTCACGAGAATGTAGTTATTACTTATGATAGTTAATCCACATTGAACCAAATAATAATAATAATAATAATAATAAATAAATAAAATTAGGAATTGAATTTAGGTATGGTCTTACTATATATTTGTCCTGGTGTATTAAGAAAGTAGTTTATGAATTTCATGGAAAACTTCAAATTAATTACTAGATTTGATATAGTAATAACTAAAAGTATTGAGCCAAATTGGTTCATATACTTTCAGCGCTTTTGATGCTCGTTATGATTAGCTAACTATCAGGTTGAGAATAAAGGCCTTGATGGCAGACATATACATCAACGGGAAAAGGAGTTGTGATGATGATCCCGCCTTGAATCTTTCCACGACAGCTGTAGAAGTTTGATGAAAAGCATTATAAGAGTGGACAAAGACTAAGGGGGAATGCGTTTTGATGACAAAGATTGACAGGATTAGGCAGGCAGGATACACCACAAGACAGAACACGACATGATTTTATGGTCAAAATCACTGTATAAATCATAATCATGGATTCTTAAAGTAAACTGATATTATTAAGATCAGGTTGAGAATTAAAACTTTCTTGCCTACTAATACGTTTGGTCCCCCATTGGCCATTACCATTAAGGTAAATATGATCTCTTAAAGACAAGAAAGAATTCTTAGTTTTAACGCATTGGGCCACTAATTTTTCAGTTACTTCCATCTGTATACACCTTCTATATATGTCATGTTTCAGAATACTAGCTACTGGACCTCAGGCCAAGGCGTGAGGATGCCCAGTTAGGGCTTGAAATCGCACATGGGTATGTAACATAATCATGCAGACACACTATAAAAAACTGGATTGTGGATGCTCACAATTTCCTCATTCAAGCTTGCCAAATTCTCTGGTGCAGCTCTTGAGCTACTTAACATGTAGCACAAGAGCTACACATAATTCACGTAGGACACAAGCAATACACAATTAGAAAAATCAACAACTTCTTACATAATCAAAACTACAAGCAAAACCAGAAGAAGGGCAACTATCTTACAAGAAATATGAATCATAGCAGAGCTAATCAAGAGGACCAATTCCAACTTTGTGTCTCCTGATGTCATGAGATGATACGAGGTTATATGTGGACTTAAAAGAGAGATAATACTCCTAAATTATCTATGATGGCACAAATATATGCTGAAAATATATTCTTCCCAGATGCTGTCTCCCGTCAGGTGCTCAAACTTGGCTCTAGAAATGCACACACAGTCAAAATAACGCTGAACAAAGCATTCTTCCCTTAGAATCCTCAACATAAATATGGAGCAGAAACTTATCAATACGTGTGACATCATTGATTAATGAGCAAAGATGTTTACAACACTTTCAAGCATTTGCAATCGTTTAATGTAACTCGAACTCTACAAATCCTATTTTAAATTGAACTTTCGAAGAGCAACAGTATATTAAATATTTTGGTTCTCATCTCCCAAAAAGATTAAAGGAAGTAATACAAATGTGTGGAACAATATGCTGGTTGATAAATTTGAAGCACTAAATAAATTTTTTCAAACAAGAAGAATCAGTCATCATGGGCAGTAAAAGAACCAACTGATGCTCCCTGGGTTTGGAGGAAAACATTGCAAATTAGAGAGTTAACTCAGCCCTTCATTAGACACATTGTGGGGAATGGAAAAAGAACCAATTTCTGGTTTGATACATAGCATCCCCTTGGACCATTGTACAAAAGATTCACAGGCAACCTGCTCTAAAACTTTGGATGCAAACCAGTTGCCTCTATATCAGAAATTGTAGTGAATGGAAGGTGGAAATGGCCTATAGAAAGGAAAGAAACAGCAGAGGTAAGGCGATTAAAAGATGCCACACCTGATGATTTTGTCCCCTTGGTGGAATCTGAAGACTAGGTTGTATGGGAAGGATCCTCTACTGGAACTTTCAATACTAAAGCTGTCATGAAGATTCTATGTGGTTCATTGGGGGAAATTGGTTTGGTGAAAAGGATGTGTCCAAGGTATGTGTGAAGATTCTATGTGGTTCATTGGGGGAAATTGGTTTGGTGAAAAGGATGTGTCCAAGGTATGTGTTGGGCCCAAATAATCGGCCATCAGACTACTTGCACAAATTATCTACATCTGACAGACTGCGAAAGTTTTAGGGGCAGATTCAAACCTTCAGCCTCTAATCTGTTTGCATGAGGAGGAAACTATGGATCACCTGTTCTTTCAACTGCTGCATGACGAGAACAGTATGGAATAAAGTGCAGAGTATGTGCTCGGTATTTCTTAACTGTGGATCAACAACTGGGATATGGAACTTGCATGGCTCGACTTACTGGAGATCAAATTCCTTTACAGATCAGATAAGAAGACTGGCCTTGGCTGCTACTGTTTATCACATTTGGAGACTCAGAAATGAAGTGGTCTTTCAGTCAAAGCCTGCTATATGTGCTAAACTTCTAAATTCCATTATTGAGGCAATGTGTTTTGTAGTCAGTAATTGGTCAGATTTCCCAACAACACGTCAAAATTGGGAGATTGCATTGGAGTGGAGAATAGACTGGAAATGTTTGTCAACATAAAAATAGTATGGTATATTGCGAATAGCTAGTTGGTGGATGAGAGGCAGTTGCCATCTGTACAATCTTTCTCTGCTGATCAATAAAAAAGTCTTATTATTTTGCTCAAAAGAAAAAAAAATTTCCAAACAAAGAACACAAAGGGTTGCGCCTCAAAATCACCCCCACTATTGCAAATGAACTTTCCCTTGTGCTAAATGATCTAAATTCAGTAAATTAGTCGTATTTTTACACACTACATCATATGCTAATTTCATTGTCAGTAATGCCATTACATAAAACTTGTTAATTTTAGTTTTCCACGATTCACCCTACTAAAAGCAAGTTTTACACAAAACAGGGTAACATTATCCAAATACAAGATATAATCCATGCCCAACGATTAACATTAATTCAATCAATATTTAAAGAGATGGATGAAAGGTCCTACCTGCATCCATTATGTTGAATCGAACCATAAATGGACTACAATAAGAGAAACATTAATGACAAGATTAATATCCCTAGACAGATGGAAAATTAATGTAGTAAAAAATCACACAGAACCAATCCACTTGACTTCAATTTTTTTTCGGTAGATGAAGAAAAGTACAACAAAGTTTAAGTTACAGCAATCATTCAAGGGAAGCATATGCCCCTTACATCTTCAATAACTAGAGGGGAAAGTTGGGTAGGACATAGTGCTGTTAATCGAGTCGAGTCAAGTCGAGTATTGGATTTTTAAACTCGACTCAAGTCTTTATCGAGCCAAGTTCGAGCTCGCTCGTTTAAGTTAATGAGTCTTGAAATTTGGTCGAACTTGACTAGATAAAAGGGATAAGTGACTTGAGCTCGACTTGTTAATCATAAACGAGCCGAGCTCACACGAGCTCGAACTCGAGTTTGAAAACTTATATTTTGTGAAATGATAAAAATTAACAAATCTAATGTGAAATGATAAATATACCCTTACTAACGAGCCTAATCGAACTACTCGACTAAGAAACGAGTCGAGATTAACTTGACTCATTTATTCGTCGAGTTTTTTTCCGAGCTCGAGGTTGACTTGTTTATTAAAATAAATAAATGAACCGAGCTCGAGCCTTGTCGAATCGAGTTCATTCGAGTTTTCGAGCTGCTCGTTTCGATTAATAGCTCTAGCAGGACAAAAGTCAAAAAAAAAAAGATGTCCACTTGGATTGCTCTCAGCTTAGCTATTGCGTCTACCACACGGTTTGCTTCATGTATACATGTTGTAATTTGACATGCTGGAATCTAAGGAGCAATGTCCTGCAATCACAAATTAGTGGAGCAATCTCATGGTGAGGGAGAGTAGGATTCTGTAGAAGTTGGATAACATCGAGACAATCCACTTCAACAATAAGATCTGGAATTTGCAGGGAAGTGGCAAGTTCCAACCCATCTCGGAGCCCCCAAAATTCTTCTAATAAGTTATGGGTTGACCAGAGTTTCCTAGCATAACCTCTGACTCAACTTCCAGAGTTGTCACGAATGACGCCTCCAGCACCGGCTGGGCATGGATTTCCTCTCCACCTGACTTCATGGAATATAAGCACAAGACTCTCAAGTCTCATCCCATGTTCCTCACTAAGAATACCAATTAATTTTCTTTTGATAAAGGGAATTATAAAAAGGAAAAAAATAGCTCCAAGTTACAAATGTTTTCTAGGCTAAGAGGATGACTAATCGCCAATGATGCTGGTGTCAAATTTGAAGCCCATTTGCATGCTTGCAGGAAGTTGTACCATGAATTGACATTATCACTTGAACAAGGGGAAAAGAAAAAAGATGACAATTAAAAGAAATTAGAGACCACGGTGGTCTGTCGCTTACTTCGACACTTTACGAAATTAGAGAAGTGGAATTTAACCTCAAGGCCAACTGCCCACCCCAATATTGGCAAAGACCAACGGCGACTAAAATGTTGTTAGCAGAAGTGCAAACCAAAATGCTGCATTCCAGCAGAGTCTCTCCAGCCAAAACGAGAATGTCACAAATAGCCTCCAACTAGAGGTGGCAAATGGGCGGGATGGGCAGGATTTGGACGGGACTTATTTGGAATTGAAAAATATGGGTTGTAGCCAAATAGTCCCATATTAGCCGTGGGACTAATTTGGGATGGACTAAAATGGATTACGCCCATTTGATCCCGTCCAAATATCCAAATTAATCCTATTTTATTTATTTTTTAAGAAAAACTCTTTTTTTCCTCAATCAAATATCTCAATATTGTCTTTTCTTTTTATATTATTTAGTTTGTTTATTTAACTTTGTAAAAGTTCTACACTCTTCTTTAAAAATTATGCGATAATTTTTCAAACTAAATAAATTTTTCTAGATACGAAATTTATAAAAGACCAACTTCATATAACTGGATGATTCTTTTTGGAAATTCATGTTGATTAGATAAAAATCTATTAATCACCAAAATTTAATTGTCTCCAAAATCTAACTGCTCATGTATGTTATTTTATTTCTTAACTTTCAAACCCAATCTAAAAATTTTTCCAATTCTAAGGCCATTCCAATTTACATGTTTGTGTCTATCATTTAGTAATGTCGTAATTCAGAGTTGCTTCTTATAGGTGAACTCTCTAAATTATTTTGGCAAGTACTTGCAAAAAATAAATAAATAAATAAAATCTTACATCACTCCATTCTGATGAAATTTTGTAGCCATATATGAGAAAGTCAAGTTGTGGACAATTCACAAAATTATTGTTCCAGCCTGCTGCAAGATGGAAATGCATGTACAGAATGTGCTTCAAACAAAGTTTGATTAACTCCTAGGGTCTCACTCCATTGTAAGTAGCCATTGAATAGGAGGAAGAACTGATCTTTTGAGTGGTTTCCAAAGCTCTAGTTGCTTTTGGTCATTTTGCAATACAGTGGAATTTGATGGTGTTGTCGGTACGCGTCTCCAACACCTTCTTCAGCTTCGAGGTTTGGAGATGGAAATGAAAAAAAATTATTTATTATTTTGTTATTGTTTTAATAAATATCCATGGGATCCCAAATAAATCTCATACCATCCCATATTTTAAATGGGTATTATTGGATATATACCCAATAAGGCCCAAACCTATATTTTAGATATCCATTCCGCCCAAATTAAATTTGAGTATGGGATCCCAATGAGTCTTGCGTATTTTTGCCACCTCTACCTCCAACTTTACAAAGAGTTACGGCATAACCGGTCACAAAACACAGTTCCTTACTGTTCTTTCAGCCTAGCACACTTCTATATGTGTAAGATTGATACTAGTACCAAAGAACAAAAAAGCATACTTTACTTATTTTTGATTGTATCAGAATACCAACGAATTAATAGAGTATAGTATTGATTTGGAGTCTTGGAATTGTAAATTCAAGTGGGAAATGGAATCTGGCATATCTATTAATGAGCATCCCACAAAAAAAAATAAAATAAATAAAATAAAGAAGTAGTACAAGTCATGTACTTGGATACTTTGATTGAGCTACACAGGAATGCACCAAACAGGGCACCCGAAACAAAGACAATAAGCAGCTCATTATTATCGATGGGGCATGCAATTATTGCAACTTCAGTTGATCCAGGGAGGGTTTCTGATTAAGTCTGGAACTCCGTTGCACTTGCACATATTCCATGTACTTCATTGGACCATATGCGGGAGGAGCTTCACGCAGTAGCTGTGGAGCTGGGGTGACAATGGTGTCGGGTGATGGACCATTGGCAACCACCAAGGAAATTCTTGTCTTTTCGTTGTTCAATACAGCCCTGTGCCTAATGCTCTTGTACTTTCCGTTGCTTATTATCTGTTAATGACCATCAAATTCACAAGTACAACATTAGCCTTCTCGTTATGATCGACTCACGTTGCACTTTAATTTTTTATTCCTTAAATACCTACATGTTTTAAACTATACATATGATTCGAACTGACCTCAAGCTGATCCGCAGTGTTGACGAAAATGGCGCCTGGAATGCCAGTAAGATGAAACCACTTCCCCTTGTTCTGTATCTCAAGGCCTTCAACTCCATTCTGAAGGAGAAAGGTCAAGAGGCCAGGATCTGTGTGGGGTGGAATGCCTATTGCTAACTCAGGCTGAGGACAGGGAGGGTAGTAGTTTACAGCGAAGATTTGAGTACTTGAGTGCAATTCCATCGCTTTCTCAATGTAATCTTCTTCCAGGCCAAGGCTTTCTGATATCCCTCCGAGTAATTTCCTCGCCAAATCTCGGGTTCTTTGAGAATATTCCCCTACAATATCACTACAATAATACAGGAGCCAAGGATTTTTTTTTATTAGCAAAAAATTGGTGCAGTAGAACGAGCTCGATGATGCATCAGTCTAGTGATCAAGATTGAGATCCTGCCACTACTTCATGTATACACTTTTAGAGAAAAAGATTAGTTTGTAGGTTTTTTATATATACAGCTGAATTTGGCGAAGGAACGTCTGGGAGGCACGTATGATATAAAACTAGAATTATGTTTACCAACTGTGCATATTGCGTCCAATCACAGCCCAACATATTACTAAAAGTAGAAAGAAAGATCATGTCTACCTCAGTTCTTTGGGTTTAGTTGGACAGTGGTACTCTGGATGCACGAAAAACCTCAAATAATCCCTCCACAGCTTGACTTTCTGGTTGGAATCATTGCCGTCAATGGTGCCAGACCTGACCATGACGGGATACAAAGGATGCTTGTTGTCAAACTGTAACTTGTCCTCCTCCGCCATATCGAAAAATTCATTACACACATCAAACAATGCACTGATTAAGTTTTCCGGTATGCCATGATTTACCACCTGCACGGATGGGGATGCTCATGCACGTCAAACAACACGTTATAATGAAAACCATAACCAGCATATGCAAAGAGCAATAGTGGTGCAACAAGCAACACTCACAAGAAAGCATTCAAGGAACGTCAGGTTAATTACGATTAATACTGGTAATATAAAGCTAGATTCACGATTGATACTAGTGTGTTCAATGGAGAAGAAGAAAGTTGGTTCACTACCAAGAAGAAGCCCCACTCCTCGCAGGCTTTACCAAGGTCCAGGATGGCTTTGGCACGTTCATCAGGATTAGTTGAACTGAGCAGCGAAAAATCAATGATGGGAAGTGAAACATCAGGTCCCGTCTGAATGGATTTCTGGGTATCCTTGAAATGAACAAAACCGGAAGGGAGGGAGTTGAAGTCTTGTGATTGAACAAGGCTTTTGATACTTGCCATTTCTGTGGATGGTTATTATTAGCAAGCAGGAGCTGGAGTAAACAATGGCAGTGGAGTGGCAAGCATGAATGGGGGACGTGCACCTATTTATTATGTACAGCATCAAGCGCTCGACCAATTTGACCGTCGAGCGTGCCGGGTTTGGAGATCTAAGTACCTGAGCTGGTGAGCCTCCGTCACAACATAAAACCCTCCCCAGTCAATAATTTACTCCAACTTCGATTTGAATTTCACTTTTCAGCTTTGAGCACTAAGACTCATCTAGAATTCTAGATGATTGATAGATAATAATTTTGGACAGCGCAGACGGAAGAGTATTTAACAAACAAAAAAACTGCATAAAATCTTTTAGGGAATCAGAAACCAGCAAGGAGGCAGGAGCTCACTCCCTCGTGGTATCATGCACCCCTGCAGCTGCTGCTGGTTTTTTCTTTTTTATTGTTAGTTATAATAATGTTGTGATAGTTGATCAAACTCAAGAAAACGTCGGTCGTACGTGTCACGTCTTGTCTTCTAGGTAGAAGGACATTTTTGGTTTAGTGACGACAACTGACAGGGTTAGGACACTTGGTCTCTTATATTCACCATATGAAACATTAAATTAGTGTGTTTGGATAGTTGATTATTTGAGATAATTTTATAAAAATAATAATAATAATAATAATGTAGTACTTTTTTAATGTGATGTATGGGACATAAAAAGATAGTTGAAAATTATGTCGATAAGAAAAAAATTTTGGACAAATCTCATCTATCTTAGACGTGGCATGTTTCTATTTGTCGCTTGCCGAGGCCATCACTGTTGTTGAAGAGGTTTGTTTTTGTTTGTGACGTTGCCGGGGTCATCGCTGTTGCAGAAAGGGTTTTACGGGGAGCTGTGAGATTGGGCAGAGATTGAGGCCAACAAAGGTGTGCTGGAACATTGGGTATCTTTCACCAATCAAGGAAAACCGCCAAAAGGGGGTGCAATTCGTAAGGAATTTTGTTTAATCACAAAAATGAAACGTGTCCAGTAAAATTCTTAAATAGTTAACTCAACAACAAAGTTTTAATGGATCGAGATCATCATTTGTTACCGTGGAAATACAAGAATGAAGCTTCTATACATGACAGTTTATATACCATCACCATTGGATGCATGACAACTTATCCAAATTTAAATTTAAAATCCAAAATTTACTCATATGTCATGCATCTAACCGTGTTAGTATATACACTGTCAATATATATAAGATTTACTCTAGGAATAATATCAGAAACCTCCCCTCAGATATCTCCTAATGTCACTTGGCACTTTTGAGGTTTGAAAAATGTCACTTACTTCTCCTAATAATTGAAAAAAAGACTATATTAACATTCACTTGATATATAATTCATATATCAAATAAATGGAGTTCAAAAATATTTTAAAAATGAAGCAAAAGTGACTTTTTCTATTTCCCTTTCCCCAACATTCTCTCTTACTCATTTTTATTAGATGACCATGCAATTTTTAAATTATAATAAAAGCAATTTTATTTACCTTTTACTTTTTATGATTGTGATAGAGTATGGTATGATTTTTTGGTCTATTTCAAGTTAATTTTTATAATGATCAGTACAATGGGAAAGAATTGAAAAAAAAAACTATAAGATTCATAAGAATTTAACTTTGAGCATATTAAATTGGTACAAGCGTATTTATTTGCAAATATTTATTTATTTTTTAAACTTATATTTATGCACTATAATATTGTAATGTCATAGTACTACTATAGATTCTTTTTCAGGTGATAGTTTTCTTGGAATAAATAAAGTAATTTAGGAGTATTTTTATTTAGCAAGCAAAAGGGTAGTTTAGGGTTTTTAAAAATTTTGTTACACGAATAATAAAAATAAGGGAGCTAAGTGATATATAAAACCTCACGAATGCCAGGTGATATTAAGAAAAACTTCAGGAGAGGTTTCTAATATTATCCCTTTACTCTAAATATAAATAGTCTGTATCTATTCTTTTACTGCGAGGGGAACTGATTTGGGATTTGTATAAGCAATTCATATAATCATTTTCTACTGTGATAATGTGAGGAGATTACTCTTCTTAAGACAGAACTCCAATGGCTTATTTTGATTTGTTGGAATTGGCAACCATGCTCTAAAAAACAAGCAAATAACTAATGATATGTGATTATGTGAATCCCCTACTTTTCCATACTAAATAGTGTCTCGAGCGTTAGTACAAAAGATCATGCAGCAAAAATAGCATTTTAAACTTTCAATCGAAGAAAATAAGTCGCTCGAAAGTATATGACGAAACAAAGTGCTGATGTACCCACCAAAAAAAAAAAGGTCCTGAGACTTTTCAGGAGAATTAATGGAACTCGACAAAGCCGAGAAGCATACTAGAAAATACGAACGGAAGCCGCGAGACTTCGGCTGATCAATCACTAGTAGAAAGCGGGAAGCTGTGGGGGCAATTTTACCATGTCAAACTATTTTGATTATTTGCTCAATTACGAAGGTGAGAATCCGGATCTTTATATAAGCTAACTAATTATATTCTAATTAAACTTTTTTCTAAAATTTAAAACCAATTCCTATTCTAATTGAGTTATCAAATAGTAAATCCACTTCTAAAACTACTAAATTTCTATATATGTTTAGTTTAATTTTTTGTCAACACGAGCTAATCAACATGGAATTTGTACTTTGAGTTTCTCATAGTTGTCCATAGCTATCATGATTGCATTTGGGTAGCATTTATTTACCAAAAAATAGCAATTATTTCTCAAAAAAATTATTTGCATGCATCACAAACATATTTTTATCTCCCAAATCACTTTTTTTTTTATCTCACATACATCATATTGCAAAAGGTGCTATAGTAATTATTCCAAATAATTTCTAAACAATCTCTATCCATTTTTCTCAACTACTATTTCCTTAGTTTTGATTATTATTATTACTAATACTATTATTTTGCTAAAACATGGAATAATAATTATTCAGCTCTCTTTGTACTTCATATTTGGCATCAATGCGCTCTTTCCTTCTTGTTACGAGAATGTAGTTATTACTTATGATAGTTAATCCACATTGAACCAAATAATAATAATAATAATAATAAATAAAATTAGGAATTGAATTTAGGGATGGTCTTACTATATATTTGTCCTGGTGTATTAAGAAAGTAGTTCATGAATTTCATGGAAAACTTCAAATTAATTACCAGATTTGATATAGTAATAACTAGAAGTATTGAGCCAAATTGGTTCATATACTTTCAGCGCTTTTGATGCTCATTATGATTAGCTAACTCTCAGGTTGAGAATAAAGGCCTTGATGGCAGACATTCTACATCAACGGGAAAAGGAGTTGTGATGATGATCCCGCCTTGAATTGTGGAATCTTTCCACGACAGCTGTAGAAGTTTGATGAAAAGCTTTATAAGAGTGGACAAAGAGTAAGGGGGAATGCATTTTGATGACAAAGATTGACAGGATTAGGCAGGCAGGATACGCCACAAGACAGAACACGACATGATTTTATGGTCAAAATCACTGTATAAATCATAATCATGGATTCTTAAAGTAACTAGATATTTTATTGAGATCGGACTTATGATGCAGTATAGAAAACAGGTCACTCGAAATAGAAGGTAGTGTAGATCGTTAATTATTAATAAGAGAGACGATGATCAGAGTCTCACAAGTTCCGGTTCAAATCAATTTGCCCTAAAGTGTAAACAGGTAGTCTTGTAGCGTAAAATTTTTTTTTTAATTTATTTTATCTTCAGCTGATGTGGAATGAAACTTGTGAAGCCTGTGATCTAGAGAAACTAATACTACTTGAGTCGATTGCTGAGCCAAACATGTTGGGAGGAATCATCAAAAGTCATACTCATAGTGAAATTAATTATATTCATAGTGATAGTGATTGAGAAATTTGAAGCAAACGAGTCCTGATACTACTTGAGTCGATCCAACAGCCGTTTCTGGTGAAGTCCGGACCTTCGGTGCTCCTCCCCGTACCATTTAGGGTAAATATAAAATCTCTTAAAGAGGGAGAAGATTTATTAGTTTTAACGTATTGGGCCACTTATTTTCCAGTCACTTCCATCGGTATACACTTTCTATGTCACGTTTCAGTCAGAACATTAATACTAGTGCCCAAAGTCAAAAATAAAGAATAAAAAAAAAAGAGCATAATTTACTTCTTTCTGATAGTATCACAGCATGAACGAATTAATAGAGTATGATATAGATTTGTAGTCAAGTGTCGTTGTATAGTTCATCCTCGTGAAACTGCAGACTCAAATGGGATATGTTACTGGCATATCTATTATCGGAATAAATACGGAGCACAAAAAGTAGTAGAAGTGATGTACTTGGAGACTTTGATAGAGGTACACAGTGTAGAACCCAAATTTTAGGATTCTAATAATAATAATTATACATGTAATGACGTTGTAGATTGAAAGACACTCAAAAAATATGTATGCGGGAGAGAATAAAATAATAAATATATTATTATTAATATTTCAAAACAATATAAAAAAAAGTCTCATCACAATTCAACCTTACACATTCTTCTTGGACTCTCCTCGAACTAAAACTAATGTTTTATTTATAATCTACGAGACTTGTCGGTTAAGAAACCACTTGCATAAACATTTACCAAATAAAACACAAATTCCTAAATCAAGCAACTACTCAAAACCTGACTTCAATAAAACTGGAAAATAAATAGATAATTTAAAGTTTGGTTTATTTTGGCAACACACGGACACGGTAATGCACGAAACAAAGATAAAATAAGCAGCTCATTATTATTATATATGGGGAGTGCAATTAGTGCAACTTGAGTTGATCCAAGGTGGGTTTCTGATTAAGTCTGGAACTCCGTTGCGCCTGCACATATTCCATGTACTTCATGGGACCATATGCGGATGGAGCTTGACGCAGCAGCGGTGGAGCAGGAGTGACAATGGTGTCGGGTGATGGACCATTGGCAACCACTAAGGAAATTCTTGTCTTTTCGTTGTTCAATACAGCCCTGTGCCGGACGCTCTTGTACTTTCCGTTGCTTATTACCTGTTAATGACCATCAAATTCACAAGTACAATATTAGCCTTTTTCTTTCTGATCGATTCACGTTGTACTTTTAATTTTTTTCCCCTTAAATATCTACATGTTTAAAGTACTATATATATATGATTCGAACTGACCTCGAGCTGATCCGCAGTGTTGACGAAAATGGCGCCCGGAATGCCAGTAAGATGAAACCACTTCCCCTTGTTCTGTATCTCAAGGCCTTCAACTCCATTCTGAAGGAGAAAGGTCAAGAGGCCAGGATCTGTGTGGGGTGGAATGCCTATTGCTAACTCAGGCTGAGGACAGGGAGGGTAGTAGTTTACAGAGAAGATTTGAGTACTTGAGTTCAACTCCATTGCTTTCTCGATGTAATCTTCTTCCAGGCCAAGGCTTTGTGATATTCCTCCGAGTAATTTCCTCGCCAAATCTCGGGTTCTTTGAGAATATTCCCCGACAATATCACTACAATAATACAGGAGCCAAGGATTTTTTTATTAGCAAAAAATTGGCGCAGTAGAACGAGTTCAATGATGCATCAGTCTAGCGATCGAGATTGAGATCCTGCCACTATTTCATGTATACACTTCTAGAGAAAGAGATTAGCTTGTAGGTTTTATATATACAGCTGAATTTGGCGAAGGAACGTCTGGAATTATGTTTACCTACTGTGCATATTGCGTCCAATCACAGCCCAACATATTACTAAAAGTAGAAAGAAAGATCATGTCTACCTCAGTTCTTTGGGTTTAGTTGGACAGTGGTACTCTGGATGCACGAAAAACCTCAAATAATCCCTCCACAGCTTGACTTTCTGGTTGGAATCATTGCCGTCAATGGTGCCAGACCTGACCATGACGGGATACAAAGGACGCTTGTTGTCAAACTGTAACTTGTCCTCCTCCGGCATATCGAAAAATTCATTACACACATCAAACAATGCACTGATTAAGTTTTCCGGTATGCCATGATTTACCACCTGCACGGATGGGGATGCTCATGCACGTCAAACAACACGTTATACTGAAAACCATAACCAGCATATGCAAAGAGCAATAGTGGTGCAACAAGCAACACTCACAAGAAAGCATTCAAGGAACGTCAGGTTAATTACGATTAATACTGGTAATATAAAGCTAGATTCACGATTGATACTAGTGTGTTCAATGGAGAAGAAGAAAGTTGGTTCACTACCAAGAAGAAGCCCCACTCCTCGCAGGCTTTACCAAGGTCCAGGATGGCTTTGGCACGTTCATCAGGATTAGTTGAGCTGAGCAGCGAAAAATCAATGACGGGAATTGAAGCATCAGGTCCCGTTTGAATGGATTTCTGGGTATCCTTGAAATGAGCAAAATCAGAAGGGAGGGACTTGAGGTCTTGTGATTGAACAAGGTTTTTGATACTTGCCATTTTTCTGGATGATAATTATTAGCGAGCGGAGCTGGAATTTATAATGGCAATGGAGATGGAAGAGTTGAGTGACTTTGGAGCTGGGACTGTTGCACGTGAACGGTTGATGGCTAGGATTGGCCCAAAAAATTACAAGTTTCGGATCAAATCTTGTATCTTGTTTTGGATATTATGTATGGGGTTTACAAAAGATTGTTCTATTTTGATAAACTGTTGAAAGTGAATTACAGAAGAAATAGAGTTACATTCTATTCATTTTACGCGAATCATGCCAAACAATTATTCTGACAAGACTCCGGTTCGGATTTGAGTGGAGTGGCAAGCATGAATTATTGAATGGGGGATGTGCACCTAGTTATGTACAATGTCACGCGCTTGACCAATTTGACTGGCACCGGCACCGGCACTGGCGTAAGTGGTGGTAGGTTGAAGTGGGGGAGGAGAAGGAGAAGGAGAAAGGAGGGGAATTTTTTTTTTATGTGTTGTGGGATGTATTTTTGAGTTTTTAGAATATGCATAATAAAAATTCTAGAAGTTTTCTAAGGTTTCTATAGCAAAAGTAGGTGAAAAACTAGTAGCATACAAACTTGATAAAAAATTTAGCTACCAAAAAAAAACTTAGCTACCAAACAGGACAATCATTTCTATTAAGCACCTGAGTCGAGACAATGCCGTATCTTAATAACAGACTTCCGAGTCAATAATTTTATTCCAACTTCGATTTGAATTTCACCTTTTAGCTTTGAGTACTAGGGCCACGTTTGATAATTCAATTTAGCACTTAAATTTAGTAAATTAAAATCTTAACACATTCAGACACGTTTGATAACTAAAACTAGAACATTTGAATTAATTAAGTGGCACTGAATGTTTAGTCAAAATTTGCTCCAAAAAATAAGTGACAATCTATTCACTTATCACTTAATGTGATATACATTCAAATGTATTATATTTAATAATTAATCATTCAATCACTTCATAGATTCAAATTTCAAATTTTAAATTTTAGTACTTAGTTTTTAGATTTTAATTTTATCAAATGCATCCAAAGACTCATCTAGAATTCTGGATAATTGATAATTTTGGATGGCCGAGACGGAAGCGTACTCAACAAACAAAATCAAAAAGAATGAGCTCGCTCAATCGTTGTCTGATGCATCCCAGTTTTTGGTTCAGTGAATTTAGGTGTGGCAATTTTTAACCTGCCAATGCCAGCATTCGTGACATGAGACATTAGTAGTCACATCTGTCTTAGACGTGGCATTCTTTTTGAGGGAACTGACCACCGAGAGACTCTTCACAAATTCAGGCCAAGCAAACAGAATATTATTGGGATTTTTCTCCAACTAAGAAAAAACCGAAATAATTAAACAATTCCTTACGATCAACAGCTTCCAAATCCTATACAAAACTTTTGCAATGCAGACATAATGGTAAGTCTATTAGCGCAGATAGCAAATCAAACGTTGACAACACATAGAAACGCTGATCGATGCTGCTGCTGCTATTACGGAATTGAAAATGAAATGGAATTAAGAGTGTGAGGAGATTCAGTGGTAGAATGCATGGCAAATTGCTCAAATTCTTGTTGGTCCCAAAAAAAAAGTCCGATTTGTATCGTTGGAAGTTTTTTGTTTTCTTGATATAGAGGCACCTCATGTGCGGCACCTGAATGAATTATTTTTATTATTATTATTTTTGGTTGGGCGGGGGCTAATGTGCAAATATGTACAAAAATGCACGGGATCAGGCCGCAAGCACCGGAGCAGATCCAAAGGGTCTGCAGACCCATACCGCACATGCCGCACCAGACCCTTTGGAGGAATCGAGGAACCTACCAAGGAAGCGTACAGACTAAATTCTACGATAAAAATGGTAATTCATAATTTATAGTATATACATGTGGTAGAAAAAGCTACACGCATTCTCTCATATAACCTCTCAGCAGTTGAATCTACAATCTATATAATCTCTAATATAACACAAAATCACACCTTGTTTTCAGACTTCTGTTTGTCATCCAAAGAGAGATATTCATCAACCTTTGGTTTGTCTTCCAAACAGAGATCTTTAGCAGCCTAATGACCACAAAACAAAACAAGGAGTGTCTTAATAAACCTCATCTTCACTGCACATAAATTCATAATTTACCTATAAACTTATCTGGAATTTCTAGACTAAGCTACATTCAATCTATATAATAGCAATAACCTGAATCAATTATTATACCTGTAACCTGAATATCATCAATCAATATCAGTAGTTGAAACATTGTATAATAAACAATCTAGTGAACTACTATCGCAACAAAATATGATTCCAAACAGATCTCTAATATGACACACAAAATTACCTTCTTCTTGGTCGTCAGTTTCTCATCATCAGCAGCTTTTGGTTGATATTCATCGGTAGCTTTTAGTTTCTTATCCAAAATATGTTTAGTTTAGTTTTTTTGTGAACATAAAATTTGTGCTTTGAGTTTCTCACAGTTGTCTAGCTATCATGACTGAATTTGGATAGCTGTTACTTACCAGAAAATAGCAATTATTTATCAAAAAATCATGTACTTGCATCACAAACACATTTTTATCTTCTCAATCACCTTTTTATCACATATATATATATATATATCACATCACATCACAAAAAAGTGTTATAGTAATTATTCCAAAAACCCTCCTATCGACATTTCTTAACTCCTATTTCCTTAGTTCTGATCATTATTATTACTACTATTATTTTGCTAAAACATGGAATAATAATTATTCAGCTCTCTTGTACTTCATATTTGACATCAATGCGCTCTTTCCTTCTTCTCGTTATGAGAATAATCGAGAAAACATTACTTATATGACCTTTAATACACATGGAACCAAAAAAAACATCATAATAATAATCATAATAAATAAAATTAGAAAAAATCAATAAGAAGGAAGGAATTGAATTTAGGTATGGTCTTAGTACATATATGTTCAAATTGATTACCAGATGCAATATGGTAATAACTAGAAGTTTTGAGCCAAATTGGTTCATATACTTTCAGCCTTTTTAATGCCTCTGCTTAATAAATTATCAGGTTGAGAATAAAGGCTTTGATCACAGACATTCACATCAACTGGAAAAGGAGTTGTGATGATCCCGCCTTTAATCTCTCCACGACAGCTTTAGAAGTTTGATGAAAAGTATTATAAGAGTGGACAAAGAGTAAGAGGGAATGCGTTTTGATGAAAAAGATTAACTAAATAAGGCAGGCAGGATACACCACAAGACAGAACAAGACATGATTTTATGGTCAGAATCACTATATAAATCATCTTCATGGATTCTTAAAGTAAACTGATATTATTAAGATCAGGTTGAGAATTAAAACTTTCTTGCCTTCTAATACGTTTGGTCATTACCATTAGGGTAAATATGATCTCTTAAAGACGGGGAATAATTATTAGTTTTAACGCATTGGGCCACTAATTTTTCAGTCACTTCCATCTGTATACACCTTCTATATATGTCACGTTTCAGAATATTAGCTACTGGACCTCAGAGGCCAAGGCGTGAGGATGCCCAGTTAGGGCTTTAAATCGCGCATGGGTATGTAACATAATCATGCAGACACACTATAAAAAACTGGATTGTGGATGCTCACAATTTCCTCATTCAAGCTTGCCAAATTCTCTGGTGCAGCTCTTGAGCTACTTAACATGTACCACAATCAAGAGATACACATAATTCACGTAGGACACAAGCAATACACAATTAGAAAAATCAACAATTTCTTACATAATCAAAACTACAAGCAAAACCAGAAGAAGGGCAACTATCTTACAGGAAATATGAATCATAGCAGAGCTAATCAAGAGGACCAATTCCAACTTTGTGTCTCCTGATGTCATGAGATGATACGAGGTTATATGTGGACTTAAAAGAGAGATAATACTCCTAAATTATCTATGATGACACAAATATATGCTGAAAATATATTCTTCCCAGATGCCGTCTCCCGTCAGGTGCTCAAACTTGGCTCTAGAAACGCACATACAGTCAAAACAAAGCTGAACAAAACATTCTTCCCTTTGAGTACCCGCCTGAAGCCATAGCCAATAGAAATATATTCATGATTTCTCCTCCTCCATTGGTCCATTAAGTGATGTCAGGTTTCTTGTCAATCTCCTCATCTTGGTCACCCATTTTGGGGAGAGGAAGTCCAGAAAGCACGATGGAAGAACCCTCAACATAAATATGCAGCAGACACTTATCAATACGTGTGACATCATTGATTAATGAGCAAAGATGTTTACAACACTTTCAAGCATTTGCCATCGTTTTATGTAACTCGAACTCTACAAATCCTATTTTAAATTGAACTTTCGAAGAGCAACCGTATATTAAATATTTTGGTTCTCATCTCCCAAAAAGATTAAAGGAAGTAATACAAATGTGTGGAACAATATGCTGATTGATAAATTTGAAGCACTAAATAAATTTTTTCAAACAAGAAGAATCAGTCATCATGGGCAGTAAAAGAACCAACTGATGCTTCCTGGTTTTGGAGGAAAACATTGCAAATTAGAGAGTTAACTCAGCCCTTCATTAGACACATTGTGGGGAATGGAAAAAGAACGAATTTCTGGTTTGATACATGGCATCCCCTTGGGCCATTGTACAAAAGATTCACAGGCAACCTGCTCTAAAACTTTGGATGCAAACCAGCTGCCTCTATATCAGAAATTATAGTGAATGGAAGGTGGAAATGGCCTATGGGAAGGAAAGAAACAGTAGAGGTAAGGCGACTAAAAGATGGCACGCCTGATGATTTTGTCCCCTTGGTGGAATCTGAAGACTAGGTTGTATGGGAAGGATCCTCTACTGGAACTTTCAATACTAAAGCTGTCATGAAGATTCTATGTGGTTCATTGGGGGAAATTGGTTTGGTGAAAAGGATGTGTCCCAAGGTATGCTTTCATTCTCTGGCTACTTTGCAAGAAAAAGCTATCTACTCTTGACAGACTGCGAAAGTGGGGGCTTCCCTTAGCCTCTAATCTGTTTGCATGAGGAGGAAACTATGGATCACCTGTTCTTTAACTGCTGCATGACGAGAACAGTATGGAATAAAGTGCAGAGTATGTGCTCGGTATTTCGTGGATCATACAACTGGGATATGGAACTTGCATGGCTCGACTTACTGGAGATCAAATTCCTTTACAGATCAGATAAGAAGACTGGCCTTGGCTGCTACTGTTTATCACATTTGGAGACTCAGAAATGAAGTGGTCTTTCAGTCAAAGCCTGCTATATGTGCTAAACTTCTAAATTCCATTATTGAGGCAATGTGTTTTGTAGTCAGTAATTGGTCAGATTTCCCAACAACACGTCAAAATTGGGAGATTGCATTGGAGTGGAGAATAAACTTCGTACCAAAAAAAAAGGAGAATAGACTGGAAATGTTTGTCAACATGGAAATAGTATGGTATACTGCAAATAGCTAGTTGGGGGATGAGAGGCAGTTGCCATTGTACAATCTTTCTCTGCTGATCAATAAAAAGTCTCATTAAAGAGATGGATGAAAGGTACTACCTGCATCCGTTATGTTGAATCGAACCATAAATGGACTACAATAAGAGAAACATTAATGACGAGTAATATCCCTAGACAGATGGAAAATTAATGCAGTAAAAAATCACACAGAACCAATCCACTTGACTTCATTTTTTTTTTTTTTTGGGTAGATGAAGAAAAGTACAACAAAGTTTAAGTTACAGCAATCATTCTGGGGAAGCATACGCCCCTTACATCTTCAATAACTAGAGGGGAAAGTTGGGCAGGGCAAAAGTCAAAAAAAACAAAAGATGTCCACTTGGATTGCTCTCAGTTTAGCTTTTGCGTCGACCACACGGTTTGCTTCCCTGTATACATGTTGTAATTTGACATGCTGGAATCTAAGGAGCAATCTCATGGTGAGGGGGAGTAGGATTCTGTAAAAGTTGGATAACATCGAGACAATCCACTTCAACAATAAGATCTGGAATTTGCATGGAAGTGGCAAGTTCCAACACATCTCGGAGCCCCCAAAATTCTTCTAATAAGCTATGGTTTGATCCGAGTTTCCTAGCATAACCTCTTACTCAACTTCCAGAGTTGTCACGAATGACGCCTCCAGCACCGGCTGGGCATGGATGTCCTCTCCACCTGACTTCGTGGAATATATAAGCACAAGTGATCTCATCCCATGTTCCTCACAAAGAATACCAATTAATTTTCTTTTGATAAAGGGAATTATAAAAAGGAAAAAAATAGCTCCAAGTTACAAATGTTCTCTAGGCTAAGAGGATGAGCAATCGCCAATGATGCTGGTGTCAAATTTGAAGCCCATTTGCATGCTTGCAGGAAGTTGTACCATGAATTCACATTATCACTTGAACGAGGGGGAAAGAAAAATGGTAAAAAACATTGGCGGCCACTAAACTAATGCTCCCGTCGCCTTTTGACCACTAAACAATTTTTTGACTTAAATCAATCACCAATCTAACTAATTAGTCAACCGATGGCCATTTAGACGATTTTTGGTCTTAATCTAACAAATTAGCAGAACACGTGCGCTTCACGTGTCCAAAATGTAAGGGTGAATTCATCCACCATACTCTTGAAAGAGTTACAAGGAGACATGAAACTAAGTAAGAAGTGATTTGAATAATAGTTTGAAAGAGTTACAAGGAGATAGGGATATAAATGTAAAGTGTAAATCACGCGTGTTCTACTAATTTGCTGGATTAAGACAAAAAATCGTCTAAATGGTCACGGGTTGACTAATTAGTTAGATCGGTGACTGATTTAATCCAAAAAATTGTTTAGTGATCAAAAGGCGACGCGAGCATTAGTTTAGTGGCCGCCAATGTTTTTTACCCAAAGAAAAAAGATGACAATTAAAAGAAATTAGAGACCACGGTGGTCTGTCGCTTACTTCGACACTTTATGAAATTAGAGAAGTGGAATTTAACCTCAAGGCCAACTGCCCACCCCAATATTGGCAAAGCCCAACGGCCCACTAAAATGTTGTTAGCAGAAGTGCAAACCAAAATGCTGCATTCCAGCAGAGTCACATATAGCCTCCAACTTAGAAACAGTTACGGTACAACCGGTCACAAAACACCGTTCCTTAGTGTTCATTCAGCCTAGCACACTTTTATATATGCAAGATTGATACTGGTACGGTGGTACCCAAAGAACAAAAAAGCATAATTTACTTATTTTTGATAGTATCAGAATATCAATGGAATCGTAAATTCAAAGGGGAAATGGAATCTGGCATATCTATTAATGAGCACCCCAAAAAAAAAAGTAGTAGTACAAGTCATGTACTTGGATACTTTGATAGAGCTACACGGGAATGCACCAAACAGGGCACCCGAAACAAAGATATAAGAAGCAGCTCATTATTATCTATGCGGCATGCAATTACTACAACTTCAGTTGATCCAAGGTGGGTTTCTGATTAAGTCTGGAACCCCGTTGCACCTGCACATATTCCATGTACTTCATTGGACCATATGCGGGTAGAGCTTCACGCAGTAGCTGTGGAGCTGGGGTGACAATGGTGTCGGGTGATGGACCATTGGCAACCACCAAGGAAATTCTTGTCTTTTCGTTGTTCAATACAGCCCTGTGCCAAACGCTCTTGTACTTTCCATTGCTTATTATCTGTTAATGACCATCAAATTCACAAGTACAACATTAGCCTTTTTCTTTATGATTGATTCACGTTTTACTTTTAATTTTTTTTTCCCCTTAAATATCTACATGTTTAAAGTACTATACATATGATTCGAACTGACCTCGAGCTGATCCGCAGTGTTGACGAAAATGGCGCCCGGAATGCCAGTAAGATGAAACCACTTCCCCTTGTTCTGTATCTCAAGGCCTTCAACTCCATTCTGAAGGAGAAAGGTCAAGAGGCCAGGATCTGTGTGGGGTGGAATGCCTATTGCTAACTCAGGCTGAGGACATGGAGGGTAGTAGTTTACAGCGAAGATTTGAGTACTTGAGTTCAATTCCATAGCTTTCTCAATGTAATCTTCTTCCAGGCCAAGGCTTTCTGATATCCCTCCGAGTAATTTCCTCGCCAAATCTCGGGTTCTTTGAGAATATTCCCCTACAATATCACTACAATAATACAGGAGCCAAGGATTTTTTTATTAGCAAAAAATTGGTGCAGTAGAACGAGCAGCTATGATGCATCAGTCTAGTGATCAAGATTGAGATCCTGCCACTACTTCATGTATACACTTTTAGAGAAAAAGATTAGCTTGTAGCGTTTTTTATATATACAGCTGAATTTGGCGAAGGAACGTCTGGGAGGCACGTATGATATAAAACTAGCTAGAATTATGTTTACCAACTGTGCATATTGCGTCCAATCACAGCCCAACATATTACTAAAAGTAGAAAGAAAGATCATGTCTACCTCAGTTCTTTGGGTTTAGTTGGACAGTGGTACTCTGGATGCACGAAAAACCTCAAATAATCCCTCCACAGCTTGACTTTCTGGTTGGAATCATTGCCGTCAATGGTGCCAGACCTGACCATGACGGGATACAAAGGATGTTTGTTGTCAAACTGCAGCTTGTCCTCCTCCGGCATATCGAAAAATTCATTACACACATCAAACAATGCACTGATTAAGTTTTCCGGTATGCCATGGTTTACCACCTGCACGGATGGGGATGCTCATGCACGTCAAACAACACGTTATAATGAAAACCATAACTAGCACGTGCAAAGAGGAATAGTGGTGCAACAAGCAACACTCACAAGAAAGCATTCAAGGAACTTCAGGTTAATTACGATTAACACCATACTAGTAATATAAAGCTAGATTCACGATTGATACTAGTGTGTTCAATGGAGAAGAAGAAAGTTGGTTCACTACCAAGAAGAAGCCCCACTCCTCGCAGGCTTTACCAAGGTCCAGGATGGCTTTGGCACGTTCATCAGGATTAGTTGAGCTGAGCAGCGAAAAATCAATGATGGGAACTGAAACATCAGGTCCCGTTTGAATGGATTTCTGGGTATCCTTGAAATGAGCAAAATCAGAAGGGAGGGAGTTGAAGTCTTGTGATTGAACAAGGGTTTTGATACTTGCCATTTCTCTAGATGGTAATTATGAGCAAGCGGGAGCTGGAGTAAATAATGGCAGTGGAGGTGGAAGACTTGAGTGGAGTGGCAAGCATGAATGGGGGACGTGCACCTATTTATGTACACCATCAAGCGCTCGACCAATTTGACCGCCGAGCGTGCCGGGTTTGGAAATCTAAGTACCTGAGCTGATGAGCCACCCTCACAACATAAAACTATAAAAGCCTCCCCAGTCAATAATTTATTCCAACATCGATTTGAATATGACTTTCCATCTTTGAGCACTAAGACTCATCTAGAATCCTAGGTGATTGATAATAATTTTGGGTGGCGCAGACGGAAGAGTATTTAAAAAACAAGAAAACTGCATAAAGTCATGTAGGGAATCAGAAACCAGCAAGGAGCTCACTCCCTCGTGGTATCATGCATCCCAGCAGCAGCTGCTGGTTTTTTCTTTATTATTATTAGTTATAATAATGTTGTGATAGTTGATCAAACTCAAGAAAACGTCGTACGAGTCACTTCTTGTGTTCTAGCTAGAAGGACATTTTTTTTGGTTTAGTGACGACAACTGACAAGGTTATAACACTTTCGGTCTCTTATATTCACCATATGAAACATTAGTAGCCTCATCTAGCTTAGACGTGGCATGTTTCTATTTGTCGCATTGCCGGGGCCATCACGGTTGTTGAAGAGGTTTGTTTTCATTTGTGACATTGCCGGGGTCATCACGATTGCAGAAAAGGTTTTATGAGGAACTGTGAGATTGAGCAGAAATTCAGGCCAACAAAGGTGTGCTTGACCAACCAAGGAAAACCGCCAGAAGGGATGCAATTCGTAAGGAATTTTGTTTAATCACAAAAGAGAAACGTGTCTAGTAAAATTGATAGCATGATCAGCAGCTTCTTCAGAAACTTTATGCTATAAGAAATTAATAAATTTTAGGATAAATTACATATAACCCCCCTTTAATTTTGACTATTGCCGCATAACTCCCTAACATTTTAAAATATCCACTTTGTCCCCCTATAGTTTTATATAAAGTGCAAACATGACGGAAAATACCCTATGTAATGTTGTTAGTTGAAATTACAATAATGCACTTATTTAAATGTTAAATCAATAGATGGACTTGTCACTTTGTATAAAAGTACAGGGGAATTATATGGACGATTACCAAAATCACTGGGGGTAAAGTGGATATTTATATGAATAATAAGGGGTTGTATGGATATTAAGATTTTATCGCATACGCTTTTAGAGCGCGTTATACAAACGCCGTAACTGATTGTGCATTCCATCCACTTTCCACTCTACATAAAATCATAAGGGGATGAAGTGGACATTTTGAAACGTTAGGGGTGTCATATGGCGACAATCAAGATCACAGGGGGTTATAAATAATTTATCCTAAATTTTAACTCTTCTCCAATTTCCATGGCTCAGAATCTTCTTGTTTCTTTCTTTCTTTTTTAAGGGAAAACAAAAGCTAATAAATAAGAGCATCAACCCGAAACCACACTCTTGACTTGGGAGCACGCAACAATTTTTTTATATAAAATCAAAAAAAAAAAAAAAGAAGAAGAAGAAGAAGAAAGAGTATACGAGAGCTGCAAAGCGAAGGCGAATGTATTTACAGAGGCAGTCCAGGTATTTGTTTACAAATACTGGGCAGAAGATAACTCAATTTCGTTCTAAAGCTTGCCTGCCTTTAATTTCTTAGTATTAGTTGATCCATAAATGAGTGTAAAGCTCAATTTACGTTGGACAGTCTTATTTTAATAACTTAATATTAATAATAGGCATTAATTAACAGTCAAAATCGTTCTTACCATGTCCCTCCTCCCCACAAAAAAGGAAAAAAAAAAAAAAGAAGTGACATCCTACATAATTTGTTTATCACTCTCCATATTATTATGAAAATGAAACTTCATCTAACAAATAAAAAGGATCTCATTTTAATATAACAAGGATAAACCGTTTAAAAAATTCATTCAACGAAACAAATGTAAACGCAGGAAGATGTAAATATTCCAGTAGAACCAAGAATTTAGAAGAGTATCGCATGAATCTCGTGTTAGTTCAAATATTATATCTGATTTTAATAGCAATCTGGTGGGATTGTCCTGTTGTAATTATTCATGAATCTCGCTTTTAAAAAAAACTTTTATATCGCAAATCCCACCAATTTTGTCGGCTGTCCTTCCGGTGTTAAGAAATGGACTAGGCCTACTGAACAATCATTTGTAAAGAGAACACATTTAAATTTTGCGTCTCTAAAACTTCACTATTACAGTTTTTTTTTTTTTTAAAAGTAAGGAGCGGGGAGGGGGCGAGAGGATTAAAATTCAGAACATCTAATTTCTGGAACCTCAAATTTCATTATTGTAGATGATTGAGTAAAAAAACACCAAATAAATTCAGCTGGTGGAATATGTGCGGTTGCCGTTGGAGGCAATTATCTAAAAAAGTTTTTGAAATTTGGATTGTTATTTTAGGAGTTTTTATTGAAAAATTATTGTAGCGATTTGATATATGTAAAATAAAAAAAAGTTAATATATTCATAGAAAATAAAAACTTTTTGTTTTGTGTGGAAAATGACAATCCAAACAAGTTCCTCTCAAGAAAAGAAATGTCAATTTTCTAATACGGTCGATTGAAGTTCACATTTGGTTAGGTTTCCCCACTAATATATGTCAAAAATGTAAAGCTGCTTTTCCGCCTTTTGATCTTGAGTTTGTTGGTCCCTCCCTACACCCATTCTAGAAGCAACGTAACTCCGTAGCAACACCGGTGAAAATCAACAGTAATTAGTGTAGTATTGTCGACTTTGATCAAAGTATGAACCCACTGTGTCCACCTCAAGTGCATTAGAAGTATATAATTTCTCTAGTCAATTTCACATTGTGCTCTTTAACTATACTTAAACTTTCACTCTAATAACTTTAAAATGAGACATTTTAATCACTAAACTATAATGTCTATTTCATTTTAGGCCCCAAAGGAATAAATCCCATCCCAATTTAATCCTTAAGATATAAAATTATTTTTATTTTAGTCCCTAAATTCTATCCATTTAAGTCTAAAATCTGTTCCACTTCCTCGATAATCTTACTGAAATGCGACAAAATTTATAATTTATGGATTTTAAAGTTTGAAAATCAAAGTAAGAGTTTGGGTATATATAATTAAAGAGTGCAAAGTGATATTAACTCTAATTCCTCCCATGAAATCAGTTTATTTGCTTTCGCTTTCTAGGATCAAATTACTGTGCGTGAAGTTGCCAACTCATGCAATATACCTTCAAATCAATGATTAAAGAGTTGGGGAATTTTTTCTAACATCTTCCACCACTGGGCACCAACTGCAGCCCCTCAAACACAAGGGCACTAGCCCCTATAAGATCTAAAGTCTCTATTTTCAGAGAAAATTCTAAAATCTCAAAATTCAAACATGAAGAGGATTCATGGAGATCGAATATACGTTTACTATATTAACAAACTTTGCTCCTCGTATTAGATTTCCATTTGTTTGTTTTCCTAGCACCCACCATTGCGAGTTTATCAATTTATGTTTTAAAACTCATTCTAAACCGGAAAAATCATATCAAGTCTTTTTCTTTTTCTTTCTAAATGTCATCAGGGCGGTTATAGTTTTCCAAAAGCGAGAAGGCATAAACCTACGATATGAAGGACAAAACCTTGGCGAAAGCTTGACTGGCGACCACGAAAAAGGGCAAAACACTACTAGCAAAGGCACGTGCTAAAAGAATTAGACTAAAAACACACAGAACGTTCAAACTTCAAAGTAAGGAAAAATCAAGAAAGGATGGGTGATTGGGACTCGTATATATGGAGAGAAATTTGAGCGTAGGCCTTCTGTTTTTTTTTTTTTTTTTTTTGAAGAGTTAAACGTAAACTTTTATTTAGCAATTACCGTCAAAGCATATATGATGGGCCTAAGCTCAAAGTTGAATATGATAACGATGATGAATACGTTCATCCTTAATCCTCTGCATGAAGAGAACGCCATCAACTTCTTCTAAGTTCTGAGATGTCCCATTCTCTTAATCTTTACCTACTCAGATTACCTCTGCATAATAGCCTCAAAATGAAAATGAGCAAGTTTCATCCAACGCCTCGAAAGCAGATTGAAGTAGCTAAAAGTTTAAATCTTATGCGTCCTACATATGTGTACCGGGCACTAAGCAAGATTGGAGTAGTGGCCCATTTAAGCCTTTGAACTTTTGCTTCAAAAAAAAAAAAAAAAGAAAGAAAGAAAAAATGAAGGCCTTTGAGCTTTCTCAGTCCATAACCAACCACCATTTAACATCAAGGAAGAAAATTTAGCAGATAAAGAAGTATCAACGACTTATTCGGTGACTTCCACATTGGAAAATTCCAAGATGGGCACTATCGAGTCAGGTGAATTAAATAGTAGACACCTCTTAACTGCATTTCAGCCTTTCATCTCGTTTCACCCTGTCTAAAAGAGGAGAATTCAGTGACTCTTGATTGTGAATATTTAAATAGACAGGAGAATTGTAGTTTTCGCGTTAAATGTATTACAAGTGGTAGAACTAGTCCCCAATTTATTTCTAGAAGTAAATCTGATCTCCAATCTATCCCATTTTGAGCAAAATTGGACAATTGACAGATTTCTTCCAATTGTGTAACAGAATGTTGGCGCCTTCTGTCACTTGGCATAACTTAAAACCATTTTTACTTGTTTAACTCAGAAAACTATTTAAAAAATTGTTCTACTATTTTTTTTTTCTCTTTTTGCTGAACAGACTTGTATAAAAAATCATGAAGTTCAGCAATTATCATCCTTCAAAATCATGGGCAACCACCATTATCTTCGACCTTGAACAAATGTCAACCTTTTGCCCAAAAATAAGCCACCAAGAACCCTTCAATATTTTCTCTTTTCGCAGTAAGTAGATCGGAGTAGCTAGTTTAAATGTTATGCGTCACACATATATGTACTGCGCACAAAGCAGATTGGAGTAGTAGCCCATTTGAGTATTTTGAACTTTCTTAGTCCTCTCCTCAGTCCAAAACAATTAGCCAGCCATCATGTGCGATAAACGAAGGAAATTTAGTCGATCGAAAGAACTACCAAACGACTTAGTCGATCGGTGACTTTGGTATTGGACGATTCCAAGATGGGCGCCCCGAGTCAGGTGAATTAAGTAGTGAACAAATAGTTAATTACATTTCAGCCTTCCATAGCCTTTCAACCTATCTAAAAGAGGAGAATTCAGTGACCCTTGAATATTTATTTAAACTGATTGTTCGTTATTAGAATAACTCTTTAACAACGATGTATTACAATAACCTACTCTATATGTGTGTGTGTGTGTGTGTGTGTATTAGTAGTAGCAATAGTAGGTTAGCTCGGAGGGAGAAGAATCCAAATGGAGAAATAAATATTTAACAAAGACACTGTGTATAACTCCAACATTTATTTATCACCGCTGCACAAGTACAACGAGGAAAAAAAATACATCTTATAATTTCCAGTGAATATATTATTAAATGAAGGAGGAGATTCCAATAACACGGGAAAGAACACTAGAAAGCTAGCAAGCAGGAGGACACGAAGCAGACGACAGCAAGCAAGCATGGGTATATGCAAGCCCTACTGCAGCTTGAGCCGATCCAAGAGGGGCTTCTCGTGAAGTCTGGACATACGCTGTACATTCACGTATTCCATGTACTTCATTGGACCATATGCAGCCGGAACATCACGCAGCAGCGGGGCGGCCGGGGTCACAACTGTGTCAGGTGATGGACCATTCGGCACCACCAAGGTAATTCTAGTCTTTTCGTTGTTCACCACTGCTCTGTGCCACACACTCTTGTACTTCCCATTGCTCAAAATCTGGCAATTTAAAGTTCATAAACAAACAAACAAGAAAGAAATAGTTATAAGTACTAGTTAAAACTTTTTCAGAGCAAAAAGTTCCATTCTTATTTTTTTTCTTCCAAAAGTAAAAGGTGGGAGTGTAGGATACCTCGAGTTGATCGGCGGTGTTGACAAAAATGCAGTTGGGAAGGGCACTGACGTGGAACCACTGGCCGTCTTTGTGCTGTATCTCAAGGCCTCCAACTCCATTCTGGATGAGAAAGGTGAGGAGGCCATGGTCGGTGTGAGGAGGAATGCCGATGGCCAATTCAGGCTGAGGACAGGGTGGGTAGTAATTTGCTGCGAAGAGTTGGGTGCCGTGGTCCAAGTCCATGGCTTTCTGGATGTAGTCTTCCTCCATGCCCAGGCTCTGTGATATTCCTTGGAGTAGGTTCCTAGCCAAATCTCTGGTTCTTTGAGAATACTCCGATATAAGGTCCCTACACACAATCAATCAAGTCAAGTCAAAATAAGTAAATCCTTTTTCTTTTTCTTTTTTTTTTTGTCTTTTTCCTGAAGTTTTTGTGGAGCTTTGTGGTCTCGTGGGTCAACATAAATAAATGAAAAAATAAAAGGATTTTGTGGCTTTTTTTTTTTTTTTTTACTTGTACACGACAGAATTTGATGAGTAACACTCAGTCAAATCACACATATTATTATTATTATTATTATTGGTTATTTAATAACATCAGCCTATGTAGAACTCTTTTCTAATTCTCTGTGAAGCCTGAAGAACATTATGGTTCGCTAGAGTAAAGAAATAGAGGAGTGTTCATGTTTTTGTGCATTCCGAAACCTGATTTACAAATGATCATCTACAAGATTGACTTCTGATCTAACATAGCTAATTGCATCCTTTTCATTCTAGGTGGATGTTGGCCACTGGTGAGGAGAACCAATATATTTGCAAGACCAACCAACATATTATCGGCTTTCATAAATCGACTCAAAAGTGAAAAATACTACTAGTAGCTTGCAAATCATCTACGTAACTTTTTCACTGGGGACCGCTACCCTAATCATTGTTGACGAGGGCAGGGAAAAGAGAAAAACTCTATGATGGATGGTTACCTGAGCTGTTGGGGTTTTTCCGGGCAGAAAAACTCCGGATGTACGAAGAACCTTAGATAGTCTCTCCAGAAGAGGACTTGTTGGTTGGATTTGTCGTGAATTGTGCTGCCAGACCTGACCATGACCGGATACTGGGGATTTGTGGTCTCGAACTTGAGCTTCTCCTCCTCCGGCATGTCGAAGAACTCATTACACGTCTCAAACATTGAGTTGATCAGCTTTTCCGGTACGCCATGGTTTACCAACTAGCAACCATATCACCATCCAATTCAATAAAGATCATGAAACCAAAATATGCAACACTAATTATATGCATGCCGGACTAATTAAGTGATTAATTATTAATCTGTGCAAAGTGACAAACACCGAGTCCTAATTAGTCGCATTATTTAATACTAATTCTTGTGGGGTGTGTGTGTGTCTTGACATCAGCAAAGTTCATGGTGTTGAAGAATATGATGGTTTTGATAAAGTATGATAGAAGCAAAGCGGTGAGAGGGAGGACAAACTAAGAAAGATGACAGCAGTGGCAACTGAACTCACTCTAATTCTAAAGCAAAAATTGACCCCAAAAAACAAAAAAAGGTTTCTTTTATGAGCTACTACTCTGCATTGGTGGGAGTGTGAAGATTCATTTCAGGAGTAGGACACGCAGTCTACGTTTGCTAGATACTTTATTCTCATGATGAGGGGAGAAAAGAAAGGAGTACCAAGAAGAAGCCCCATTCCTCACAGGCTTTTCCGAGGTCCTCGATGGCTTTGGCACGCTCATCAGGATTGGTTGAGCTGAGCAAAGAAAAATCGACCACGGGAAGCGAAATTTCAGGGCCTGCTACGATGGATTTCTGGCTGTCTTTGAAGTGAGCAAAATCAGAAGGGAGGGATTTGAGGCCTTGATTTTGTGCGAGTGCTTTGACGCTTGCCATTTGGATCGTCAAGTAAATGCGCTTGGTTAACTGATGAAGCTGGAAACCGGAAGCTAAGCAAACCAAGCTAAGCAGTGGGGCAGCGGTGGTGGTGGTGGTGGTGGTGGTGGTGGAAGAATGGCCTCCGGGCTTGGCTCAATTTATAGGTGCAAAGTAGTACTAATATGTCTCAGGTCTCAAAGTGTGGGCGCCTCCATGTCCCTGGTGGGCGGATATTTTGACTTGTGTAGGGATGGGGCCATCGCAACTCGCTGGCTCGTGTTTCACTCCCGTTTGTCCTTGAAGAGAACGAGTCAGATGGAGAGTCGGTTGTCAAAGATTTTGAAATAATCATTTTACACCATGAAGGACTGAAATTCACTAGTGAGACCCAATGTTTTAAAACTCGTATGAGTAAGTAAACTAGTGAGGTATCTGGGTTGTGGTTCAACCGGTCTAATCAGTTTAAGCCCAAATTAATGTTTTTCATAAATTATTATATAAATATAATATATATATATATATGTGTGTATGTGTGTGCATATACATACACGTATCGAGGAATAGATAGATAATTTAAGACATCTTTAATAAGAACATAAACATTATCAAACAACTTAGACTTTAAATTTTAGTGATTAGTCTTTACAGTTAAAAAATTATTCTTTTTTCTTTTTTGTTTCAGTTTAATTGACAAAAGCATAAAACTACTATTTCATTATTTATTCTGATTCACACGGTTCACTCGCCGAGTCATAATCGGTTCACAATCTAATCGATCAAACCAACTGCAGTGGTCCGATTTTTATTGATTTGGCAAATGCTGCCCTGGACTAACTTGACGTAAATACTCAAAAAGTCTGGTGTACTTACCAAGATGCCCTAGCACTAAGAGCCAAAATCGTTCCAATATTGCGTTTTCTCCCCACTAAACAACCTTAGCTACTTGTGCGCGTGTGTTTCTACGTTACTGTAAAAAAAAAAACAACCTTAGCTACTTTTTTTCGACCAATAATGATGGAAAAGAAAGAAATTTGTTGTCCAAAATAATTTACTTCAGCAGGAATCAAGCAATCGTCATGGACTTGACTACTTTCATTTGCTGTTCTGACTGGGAACACCAAAATTGACTTTTCGTTCCTAAGGCAGATCTCATCTTTGCCAATGAAACTTCAAAAATATTTTTGGAGATTAATATTTAAATACGACATCATGTATCATCAGTTGTCATACTTGGAATTTAGATACGAAAGTGCATTATAAAACTAATAATTTCACTTTCACGTCGTCGTAGTCATAAATTAGCTCTATTTTTCTTTTACGGTTGTTTGCTAGCATGAGAATACAGTAGAAAGAACGTACGAGAGCAAGTTTCATTCAGCTCTGGTGCTGGTAATCAGGGTAGAATTATATGCACTCTTTTATTAACAGCAGTGGGATGCTGGACGCCATGCAAGGAAATTTTTTACCTACCCAAAAGGAAAAGGAACACGAGTATCCATTTCTTAGCACTCCTCAATTATTACTATTTGTGATGTTGTGGTCTGCAGTCTTACACATCAAATTATTTGAACCTGGTCCTGCATGAATGTGATCATAATCACCACTTCTATTTTCCCCCCCTTTTCGTTGGGGTTTTTCGTAGAAATAATAGTCGATTCTGCTAGTTCATTTGGACTAACTCAACCAAGCTTGGATACAGATTATTAACCTCGAAACGTATGCGGCCAGCGCAGTCTAAAAAGACCATATAGCATCAAGACTGGCTGCTGTGTCCGATAACGATGTCTGATGCTGTAATTTGACTGACTGCTGTGGCCTGCAAGTCGTGACTTTCTACTTGAACAGAGATTTCCTCCTGCGGACAACAAATTTGCAGATGTAACTTTGTTTAGGGGCCTTTCGTGCCCGTTTCACAATTTACAGCTTTTGTGTATGGAGGTGATGGAGAATCATGCACCATTGCTGAAGGAGACGTGATGGAGGTCCAAGCCCAAGTACACCATGAGACAGACATTCTTGACAGTCACAAGGTCGCACCTGGTTTTAAACTTTGAAACTTGGTTGGTCGGTGATGCTACGGCATAAATAGGTTCGTTTGGACTTGGAAACCTCATCTGAGTAGCTTGGGAATTGGTCACAAGTCAAAATTTAGAACGAATTGTCATCAAGAAATTTATGACCGTAGAGTGATACTATATATTGTGTTGATTAAACATTTTGAGATTGCCAATTTATGACTATCCACGTAAACATCTTGAAGAATATGCAGAAGAAAATAAAAACAAATCAGTGCCTTTTCCACATCAATTTACTTGTATTGGTTAGCCACACTTGGATGACTTTTTGTTACGAGAAAGCAAGTAGTAGTATTAGTTTAATGGGAAAATCCCATGGAGTCCAAATTGTACAGATCACATAAGTCTCGATTAGGTAATTGGTCAACACTAGAATTCTTTACTCATTAAAGGGATATATCAAGAACTCTGAAGTGATCCAAATCAACACTCGGAAAGTGGATCGTAGGATCCTACAACTCTTTGACCACAATGGGTTCCCAAAACAACTAAATACTAGTGAACTAGAAGCCGACATTTGGCGTCTTTGATCGACTCAGAAATTAGCCCCACAAATAATTGGAAAACATATATTATTTGGGAGTATTAACCTGGAAAATTTCATGATGGCTATGCCTATGCTTGTGACAGCTTCATTCTCTTGACTGTTTCTTCTCACCGCCCATAACCATGTGGAGGTGGAGCTGCTTTTAAAATCCTCCAGCTATATTACTACATATCCATTTTTTTTTTGTTACAATTTTATGAATTTTGTCTGTTTAGGGATCTAATGATTCTACATTCTATTCTGGGAGGCAAAATGGGAAACTGTTTGCTTCTTCTTCTGGTAATCAGGAAAACGCTACTTCTTCATTGACTTCAATGTATTGTGCACCTGTCCATTTTCCACAACAGTAGGACATTCATGCTCCTTTAGTTCTCCCCTCTCTAAGTTACGTGGTCAAACTTGACGTCCTGCTTGTTATTCTTGAGTATTCGAAGATAATGTTGAAAAGAAGTTTTCAGGGAAAAAAAAAAAGAAAGAAAAAAAAGAGGAAGAGCTCGTATGAGCATTCTAAGGGCGAAAGAGCGCAGTCCAACTGGAACGATTCATGCTAAAACAAGAGAATAACACGGACAAGTTGAAAAGATCCTTTCTTTCGTAGTTTAACCAAGAAGAGCGCGAATGCTTGTAACATGTATATTTGGATAGGAGATTATTTGAAATATTATTTAAAATAAGTACTGTAATATATTTTTTTTTTGGTAATGTGATGTATATAAGATAAAAAGGTGATTAAAAAAAATAAAAATGTGTGTTACAAAACATTTTTGTAATGCAAGCAAATAATTTTTTTACAAATAACTGCTACCCAAACATGTACAATTATGTGATATCAAAGTGCTAATTGAGAATATACGACTACTTCTCCAGGGCACAGGACAGGACAGAAGGGTGTACACTTTGGGGTCGGTACCAATCAAACACCTGCTTGATTGAAAACTGCGTTATAAATTAATATCACCCCAAGACTTTGGGTATTGCTGTATTTGGAAACTGCCTTGAATCATCATAACTCAGGACTTTGGTGTTGCTATATTGTGTTTACTTTCCGGCTAATTAATGGCCGTAAAATTCTTCTCATAAAAATTCCGGGTTTCCCACGGGGTTAGGACCAGTTGTTTCTGCCACTCGGACAAATTCCATCCATACCGGCCCAGCAATCGATGGTTCATGAGTATGAATTCTTCTTTTTATTTTTTTCTATTTTGGCCGTCTTCTTCTCTATTACGTTAGGTTAGAAAACTCAGTCAGAGGAGGCTGGTGTCTGCGACCGCCAGAATCTGACCCAGTTGAAATCTTGCATCAATTATTTCGCCGTTTATTGATTGCTGTCTGCTAGCATTAATTAATTATTTTGCCAGGATTAATTAATTATTTTGCCGTTTACTGACTGCTGTGTGCCAGATCACTAGGTTTGATTTTTTTTTTTCTCGATCTAGCAATTAAGACTGAAAATCATTAAAGATTCTGAATTTAATATATAGAAAAATATATTATAACGATATAATATATGTAAGATAGAAATGTTATTGGGAAATGTGTTAACGAAAAACATAAAAAATTTTGGATAAAATACTAATCCAAACAAAGCTTTTATCCTCCTTCATTCTCTCACTTTTTAAATCTCATCCCTCTCCTAGTATTTAAGAAAAAATTCATGCCTTACACGACATTGATAGCTAATGGGTGATGTTTTAATTTATGACATGGTTTAAGGTTCGAGGGTTAGATTCTTGAGTTCAATTACATCTATCTTTGTGGCGGAAGGCAGCCTACCTTTTTGGCTTTGGCTTGGCTATTTCTTTTTTCAGTTCTTTTTTAAACTTGGTAATCTTATAAGTCTTTAATATGCATTACCACCATCTTTACTTGTTTTTCTTCTTTTCTTTTGTGTTCCATGCTCAAATGGAATATGGACCTATATTAAGGTGAAACAAGAGTGAATAAACTTGATATTAATGAAAAATGAAAGTAGGATTAATCTTCTACGCATTAATATATACATCATTATCGTTAAATGCATGACAAGTAATTTGACTTCACTTCAATCTCATCCACTCGAGCCCAAAGTCGTGTTTGAGTTCACCCAAATTAAATTGTACAAAATCAGACTCGCTTTGCCTCAACAAAAGATAAAGAGATTGAGTTTAATCTCATATTCATATTTTTTTTGTTCACCTTCTTCTTTTGGAGCTAACCTTACATTCAGGCTTGAGTTCTTAAGCATAAACATCTTCCTTAGCATTTGACCTTCAGGATTGGTTAATTCGAGCCACATTCTTCTAGTATTTCGCCAGCCAAAGCAAAGTTGGAACAGAGTCAGATCAATTTCAAAGGACCGAATCATCAATTTTGAAGTAGTACACAAACTTTATATAGGAAGGAACGAGAGATTTAAGCTCTTGATATATCATATGCTCAATCCACGCGAGATTCATGAATATGGAGTTAGAAGCCTGCAGGGATGGGAAAGTTAAAGAAGTAGTCGGGTCGTGATTTGTTGGTGCAAAGGGGGTTAGCTGGTTTCAATGTGTATGACCATTAACTAGTACGATAAATTTTGCTTCTTTCTGGCACTCTTTGATTCAATAACTTCAACAATAATCCCTTTTTAAATTTTTCTTTGCTAAATCGTGCTGTGGCTCCAAAGAGTTACTCATTGATATAACAAAGCTAGAAGAAGGCCCATCTAGTAGGACACACGACAAGAGAGGCAGGGCTAAAAGAAGGTTACCAGGCCCAAGGTGGCCTATCCACTCGGGATTTTCACCTTCAATACACGATCCAGGACCATCATAATTCACTGTGAGGAATGAAAAAGAAGGAAAAAACTCATCTCAATCTTTTGGGCTACTAGGTTTTTGATCTAGCCTGCGAGCCTGGAATTTTGTCCAACCATGTTGATACAAGTTAATGGAAATTGGTTTACATGGACATGGGCTTGATTCGAATGACTCCCTTTTTGCCAAAAGACTCTTTTTTTTTTTTTTTTGAAATATACGTTTTACCAAAAGCCTGATTGGTGGCAATTTGTCCAACAATAAGTGTATCCTTCAATGAGGAAGTAAAATGGCTTGGGGTTCCCAAATGATTTTAGAATGCTCTGTGGTGTTTAGGAAGACCATCTATAATGTGTGTGGTCCTGGCACAAGAAGTAGTTGCATTAAGCCCAATCATTACCTACGGATTGGCATTTGAAGCATATTTGGTCCAGGTATCTGAAACAAGAACATGAGATGCTCTTGAAATAAGAAGAAAGTGTCGGTGACGAAGGGTGAGATCAATTATAGGATGGGATTTCTTGGAAGAAGGAGTGAGATCAATTATTGGATGGGATTTCTTGGAAGAAAGGTTGGTTTTTTTAAGTTAAATGTGGGTGGTTCAGCAAAATGAAGTCCGGGCCTGGTAGGTGGAGGTGGCTTCATCAGAAGTGACAAGGGACAATGACTTTTCGGCTTTGGGGAGAGCATGGAGCAGGCTGCGAGTCTTGCTGCACAATTGTTGTCGTTGTAGCAAAGGCTTTAAAGTTGCTTGAGATCTCAAATTTAGGGGATGGTGATGCTGAAGTAGAAACTCTAAACTAGGGCTAGACTTGGTTCAATAAGCAGGAGTTTATCAAACTTGCTTTAATCTGATATAGGAGATTCTTGAGTAGGGATCGATTTGTAAACTTGGTCATTTTGGCGTGAGGGGAACTCCCATGCAAATGCTTTAGCAAATATAATTATATGTGGTTTGAGTTTGTCATCAGGCGTTTCTTTGTTATCAAATCCACAGATGCTGTTAAGCCGTTGCTAGCTTCAGATCCTGTAGGTGCTTCTCAACGGAGGTTGGTTTCTTGGAAATTAGACGGTAGCCTCCCTCCATCCACCACCCCAAAAAAAAAAAAAGGGTCTATCGATCTTATGTACGCTTTGCCTTCTACGATATTATCAAAAGTTGAGAAGATAATTGAACTATCTCTCATTATTTGGAAAGGAAGGATTTGTCATCAATTTGCCAGAGCAAGTAGGAACTAGGAAAGGATTCTTTCATATAATGTATGGCTCTATCCAGTTTTTTGTTATTGCCACAACCCAATAGGTTTTGAGATGTTACCATACAAGAGTCAAGAGTAGTTATTTTCCCCCAACTGGCGGCGCAGAAAGCTGCACAAATTTGTATGAGGAGTGCCTGAGTCGAGGAGGGAAATACCAGTGAGCCCTGAATAGAAAGGAGGACGCTGAAGCAGATGAACCTACGGGGTCATTGAGATAACTAGAAGGGATGGAGCTAAGGCCAAGTGCACCAGCAAGTACTTTGATGCTCGACAAATTGGATGGCTGAACAGTGGCAGCTGTGGACCGAGACTCATCAGTAGACTGATCTCAGGGGCGGAGGTTAACTGTGGGATGGGCAAAAGGCAGGATGGAAATGCATATGGGCAGAAGATTCATTTTGCAATGCATCTGTGATAAGCGGTGACTAGGGCTTCTTTTAAGACTCTACTTTTTACTCACGTGCTCATGTCCAATCGAAAACAGCTTAAGGAGAAAAATGGAGGAAATAATCATGGAATGACGAAAATGGAATCATCACTATGGACTTTGTTCTCACAGCTGGAAGTCTGCAATATCACCCCTAATACATGAATGAACCATGAAACAGCTACCAGAGAACAGTTTGATTGAAAAATGGGATTCCATTCCAGTAGACCTTATGTTTGCAACTGTAATCAAGACTGAAAAATGACTGACAAAACCAAAAATTTTAAGCAGCACGACAAATGCTAAATCCGCTATAATTAACGCTTTGAGAAAGCAGGAAACTTGAATATTGCATTGAAAGCAAACATTATTATGATTGAAAGCAATCGTTATTACGATTGAAAGCAATCGTTATTGAAAGCTTTTCAAGTGTAGAGTATCACCCAGTCTAGATTTTCATCTCTTTGAGATAAAAGGCAAAACTATACTTACACTTCCAGGTTCGGTGCAGACATTACGTGACATTAACAAGCTTATGACAAAACATTCTGCAGCTGATCCCGATTCCTGGGCCAGCCTTTCAGTCAAAGTTTCAACTCCTTATTTTTCAGTATCAGAATTCTATATGCATTTGATATAGAAACATTGGAAACTCCCATATTGTTGAGAGTTCTCATGCAACTTAACTTCATAGACATATTCTACCCTGAAAAGACATGCCAAAGAAGACCAAAAGCTCATGGAGGAAGGACGGAATTCCTGCTTCTGCTATACCTTGACAAGAACACCCTGGCACTGCAAGAGAGTGATCTCTTTACCGCAGAAGTTTCTTTTTGGGATGATCTCTCGACGGAAGAACAACCCTCTGATCTCGACAAGCACTGCTCATTGCCAGCTCCCTTTGGAGCAAGACCAGTATTTGATCCATTCATTTCCACAAACTTCTTGTCTGAGTTTCTGTCAGATTGTGGTGGAAATGCGTTAGCAATAGCAGCATTGATTTTTAAGGCTGATAAAGAATCCATCGAAACTGATCTTCTAAGTGGTTGAATTCCTTCCTCCTCTCTGGCACCACTATTTCCCACATCTTCCATGAAATATTCATCTCTTCTTGATGCATTTCCAGTTCCTACCCTTGATTCATCTTCCTCATCTACCTCAATACTCACTTCAAGAAACTCAGTTTCCCTTTCCCTTTCCATTTCTCTCTCGGAATCCCTATTATTTTCTGAATCTGCCATTTGGATTTCCTCCACACGACCTGAATTATGACGACTCTGCTCTGAAGACTGTATATTAGCCGTGCTCATAACAATCCCAGCTCGGCAATTGGGGCAATTAGTGTGTGATCTGAGCCAAGTATCAATACAAGGAATATGAAAAGCATGATTACACTTGGGCAACAGCCTTAAAGTCTCATCTTCTTGAAACTCATTCAAGCAAACAGAGCACTCTGTTCCTTCCACAAGTCCATCACCTCTTTTATACTTACAGATAGTGATTGCATTAATCACAGACGGCTGAAGACCAACTGTCCTGATATACCATATGGGATGGTCAACCACGGGACCATGATCTTCATCAAAAAAATCCAGATGGGCTTCTTCATCTTCTCGAGGCTGCTGCGGGGGCGGTGGAATCAATTGTCTACTTCTCGAAGACCCATACCGACGTTTATAAAACTTGTAAATCGTGTAGATAGAGAAAATCAAGAAAGTTGTGGCTAAAACGGCAAGAGACACAGTGAGGAAGACAGAGAGTCCAGATGGTCCGGTGGAATGCTTGTCATCAGAAAGCAAGGTATAATCAGGAGGGGGTGGAGGCAGTCCGAGAAGGATTGGATGGTTGCAGGTTGGAAAACACTGATATAAACATGGGATTGGACAAGCCCCGTCTAGGTTTTGTGCCGGATCACAATAACGGTGACAAAGTCTTTCAACTGAATCCTCAAGAGACTCGTTAAGCAACTTCCTGTGGTGGAAGGCCATGGCTTATCCGATTTCATAAGAGGGATTCTTCTGGACCATTCCTGGGGGGAAGGGGGTGAAGAAGGAAGGAAGGAAGGAAGGTGTGGAGGAGGGGTTGGGGGTTGGATGTTGGGATGAGGATGGATGGAAGACTAGGCAAAGGCAACTACTTGGATTGTTCCTGAATGTTGACTGACGCTGACGCCGGAGAAGTGAAAAGATGAAAATGCCGACTGGCAATTGGTAAAAATGCCAATCTGGCCATTTCGCTGCTCTTGACTTGTATGCAGGTCTAACTTTGAAGGCGGCAGATGGTCCTAGCAATGGCTTATTTACCTATGTAATCCATATCGCATTTTGAAATTCCAAAAGAAGCCCAAAGTTTTGAGTTTTTCCACAAAGTGGAGATTTTACTTTGACAGTAACGTTATTTACCCTTCATTTGTCTGTAGTTTCCTTGTTCTAAAGTCGTTCTCTCAAATGGTCCCTTCAAAGTAGCCATCCATAATAGTCATTCTCAAATCAGCTTTTGGAAAATATGAAATCTTTATTTTGAAAAGATGCAGTACAAAATTTGGGCCAATTTTGAAGTCTCAAATAAATATTGGATTAAATAGGTGAAAACCCTTCAGGCTCACACTCCAAAATGGTCATTTTGTTTTACTTTTAGATTTTTATCCATCAATTGTGGTATATATAGGTGAGGGGTTCAACTAGAGCCGTAAACGAACTGAACCGAGTTGAGTTTTTATTGTTTGAGCTCTGTACGTTTGTCGTTTCGACCTCGGTTCGTTAATTAAATTTCGAACTCGGCTCGTTTAAGCTAAACGAGCCCAACAAACTAGCCAATTTTATGTTTGAACACTAATGAGCGTTCGCGAACAAAATTCTAAATAAAAAACTATTTTACCCCTGTTCACGAACACTAACGAACGTTGTCGAACAAAACTCGAGCTCGTTTGATAAGCTATCGAGCCATATTTTTTGTTTGAATTCGGCTCGTTTAACTTCTCGAATGAACTCTTAGCGAGTTCGAACGAGTTTAAACAAGTCGAACTCGCGAACAGCTCGTTTGTTTTACAGTTCTAGGTTCAACCACTACTTTCATAAAAAACTAGCACGAGGAGCAACGTGATCGTAGTAGCAAACGGAAGACAGAGTAAGCAACATCAGCATTGTAACCAGTAAAGACGTTAAGGAGCAGCATATAATATTTAGTTATCATATTTTAGAATTAATGGCGTATTTACATTTAGACTCGGAGATGAAAATTCTCCTTGATTATGTAAGGTTTAGTCCAAAATCAAATGCAAAATGGTAAATGAAGCTGGGAGAAACAAATCCATTGTTTCTTTTATCCATATAGGCATTCCTTTTTTTATCTTCTGCCTTTTCCCTTTTAGCACAGAAACAAAAATTTTAAGCTAGATTTAAGAGAGTTGTTGGCTAGTTTCAACCAGTGCATGTTCACGAAATGGAGAACAAATAAGGGCAGGGATCCCATCACCTTCTCTTTGTCTCCACCACATATTAGCTCCGAAGAACTTTCAACCGAAACACTACGGTAGAAGCTGGTGAACTTACCCTGAGAAAATATCTCAAAACTTCAGCAGTATAATTATAGTATTAATACTCTAGTTACGTAGGAAAAATAATTGACATGGTCCTCCACATGAGAACAACTTTTCTTTCCTAATTTTGAGTGGGAAACAGGTCAACAACCATCATTTATTTCGGTCATTATTGTTCGTTTACATTTGATAAAAATTGCTTTCGGCCGGGGAAGTGGAATGTAGAACCCAGCCAGCAAAGCAAGTTGGAATACTAAGAGTTTAACCAGTGACATAAAAACTACTAAGAGTTTTTTTAATATTATTATCAAGTCCTAAATGTTCATTAAGAAACTACGTCCATCCATTTACAAAAATTAAAGGATACGGTTTGGTGTATTATGGTAATTAAGAAATCATAAGAAAAGGGCAAACTTGGAATAGAACTATATTCTCTTACCCAAAATAAGTTGTTTAACGTTATATTTTGAAATAGGTTTCACTTGCAAAATTCAAATATTAACATTTGTTATATAAAAATGCATTATATTTTTTCCAATCGACATGAACTTTGATTTATTTTGTTATTAATATATTTAGACAATAAAAAGTAAGACGACAAAGGGTAATTTTGGAATGAGATTGCATTTACTTTCCCAAAATAAATTTTTTAATATTATATTTTAAAATTGGTTATAAATGATACCAAAAACATAAAGTAAGGGAGGTAAGTGAGATTTTTAAAAGTTTGAGAGTGCCAGGTGAAACTGTCAGAAAGCTCAGGGGAGGTTTCTGAAATTATCCCTTGAAACAATAATAATGACTTCCAACAGGGTTGATCATAAGAGTGGACTTGATGCATTTTGATCCTGAAGATGATGAATTTGGGGTGGACTGAACTCATGTAAAAGCTTGATCTTTGAATCTAACTTCAAAAAACCAGCTGAATTTTTAATTACATGTGCAATTAAGCAAGAACTGGTGTTAAGATGAACTAACTAAGCTCACATTTCAGTACTCCATACATCACAAATTGATACTTTAGTACATAAATGAACGATGTATTTAAATTAAACTGGGGAGTATATTTGATCAAAAATGTACTGATATTTATTCGTGTGTCAACAATAGTAATAATAGTAATAGTAATCAAATTAAGCTTTGCATAGAAATGAAATTAACCTCATTCTCAATTTCAATTTTCAATTCAAGTGGTGCCTTTGAAGTTCATCTGCATTTTCCACAAAATTAAATAATAATTAGTCAGCTTTCTTGGGGAAAGGGATAGTAAATTCCAGGGAGATAGCTCCTGCGATAACATTTGCAATATTGATAGAAGTAATAATCAAATCCTCAACCGTGGGAATAAGTCACGGTGTTTAAACCACTAGATCCACTATTCGTTCCTAATCACTAATGGGGAGGGGGGGGGGCTATATATACTCCTATATTATATACACCATTATGTGAAATTTCCAAGTCGTATACATATAGAAAAGCCAACTGGAAGAAAAAACAATGACAAGAGAAACGAAACATTATTATTAACTTGCAAGGAACATGTTGCTTGCGAGAATTTTAACTTAAAAAGTTATCATAGATTGAGGAAATATTGCATCATACCTTGGCGTGTTCGTATCTGCTGCTGTGATGCTATCAAGTAGTATTTTAAAGTTTTGGACTTTCGACCAATATTATCTACACGAACACGATCTAGTTAAATTCGATCAAAAAAACTTCCAGCTTATGGCATCCCTCTATTGCTAACAATATACCATCAGATTCATTCATTCATCAACGACGTTACTTATTATTTTTTTCTAAACAATCTTTAAAGTTCTTGGCGAGTTCTTGTTCAGAGGGCTTTTTTTTTTTTTTTTTGTGAATAATAAGCCTCTGGTCTGGTGGAAAAATCTGTTCATCATAATTATGTCAGCTGCTGCAAGAAATTCTCCATACAAACTTCAGGGTTTGGTCACCCTGCTGTACCGTTATAGACTTTCTTCATCGGCAGCAAATGCCGGCCCATCTCATCCTCTGCCGGCCTACAACCGCGACTTCTTGTCATCCAAGCTCCGTCATGGTAATCACATGAATCAAGGGTATTTAAGATCATTCTGTAGCGCCCCCGTCGACCAAGCTGATGGAAAAGGAAAACCCGATTTTCAAATGTAACGGTCTATATATATATAAGACACCTCTAACATCATCTGCTGTCTCATCCATTTTGCTCAATCTGTTCTTCTTCTTTTTCCTCTTTTGACCCGTTTTTGGAGTTGGGTTTTTTTTTTTAACTGTAGAGTGAAGGACGCAGATGAGAAGGTTCAGCCAACGTTGCCGGTTTCTGGTGACAAGCAAAGCTTTTCGTCGTGGTAAGAACTTGTTTGGCATGACTAAGGAGTAGTAGGCATGACTCAGATGCTTCTCTGAATAGTTTTATGAGTAAAAAAATTGATAAGGATAAGGATCATTTGAATAGTGATGCATCTCGCAGCTGAAACTTAATTTTTTGGGAAAAAGAAATTGCCATCCCTTTTCTTGGAAGAAAGTAGCAAAGGAAAAAATAAGGATATTGCTTTATAGAAGGGGTGGTTGTATGCTTTTAAATAGTTATGGCTTGATACGTAAATGTTAAAGGATTTTTCCTAACAGGTGCCAAGTGAACATTCATTAGCACATTTGAGCTATACTTCATTTGTCATATAAATACATACCATCACAACAATTGTGTGCGCTCCATTTAGATACTTTCTAAAATCAATTACATTACTTGAATCTTCACTTAACAAGTACACACATTAAGTAGTCATTAACCAAATTGATTGTTCGAAAGAAAGGAAAAAAAAAAAAACTCACAGTCTATATACAACATATTGTGTGTTTAGATACATCATCATTTGGGGGGAAAGAAACTCTGCATTCTATACACAATATACTGTGTGTTTAGATATGTTAATTTTTTTTTAGAAAAATTACTTGCTACCACAAACACTTCTAATGATCTTTTTTTCAACCACATTTTATTCTAACATATATATCACATCATAAAACGTGCTATAATCATTATTCTAAATTTTTTCAAATATGCTTCTCTCAAAACACAATTATTTTGACAACTGGCTTGGTATTTGTGTGGCTCACATGATATCTAGCTAATTAATAAGGTTTCATCTCCGATCAAAGAGCTGAGACTCAAGTTAAATTTGGTTGTTGATTGATACGAAATAACTGTAAAAAAAAAAAAAAAAACATTTGTTGGTTAATAAATATGAACTACATACTTTGTTGGTTAATAAATTTTAGTTTACTTTGTTGGTTAATAAATTTTAGTTTGTGCCTTCCGACTGCTGATCAGTTTGAAAAACGGTTGCCAATGTAAAACACTTAGTGCTGCCTAACAAAAACAATACAAGAACTCAAAGGTAACCAATCAATTAAACTTCATGGAAACACAAATTCCCCAAGTAGAAAGGATGACTGTATATCACATCCCACAAACTATAAACCAATCTTTATGCCACATCTAACAAGCTAGGAAGAACAATAATTTATAGTACTTGCTTATAATTTCACCCTGCATAAAAGTTTGATTCGTTCGTTGCCTTTTAAGTTCCCTCTCAACTATGAAGACAAGATCTTTTCACAGACCAAGGGAGAACAAAACTGAAGAAACTAATAACCCTTCAATGCTGCAGGGCCAAGTGGCTTTTGGGTTCTTTGTTGACATTATTGTTGCCTTTCTGGAAGCAAAAGTGGGAAAGCTTACGAGGACTAGAAGGTACGTCTGTGTTATGCATATATACAAAACAACGATTCTATCAGGGTATTGGTTTGAGTGCTTAATTAAGTGGTAGTTTGATTACTTGCATAGTCGCCTCTCACTGAACTAATTAAAGCTCCTTATTGAATCATAATTGGAATGTCTAGGAAAGGTGGAAACGGTCGTTGAAGAGGTAGAAGTTGTAGCGGAGGTGGTGGAGAACGTGGCCACTGTGGCGGAGAAGGCGTCAGCAGAGGTGGCGGAAAAGCTTCCGGACAATAACAAAATCAAAGAAGCTGTGCTGGTGGTAGAACACTTATCAAGTGTGGCCGCCCAGGAGGCTAAATTAACTGAAGATCTTATTCACAAGGTATGTGGACCAAACATATATTGATTTCTTGTTTCTGTTTAATTAGTTAAGGATAAAAAAGAAAACCATTTTCTGTAATTCAATTACTAGTTAACTAATGGCAGCTTTGCTACTTTGTATCGACAGGTTGGTGACATGAAGCAAGACCTGAAAGAGATGGAGACGGTAGCAGAGCCTCTAACTGATAAAGTTGTGGAACCCCATCAAGAACAAGCAGCTTAGATGGACACAATTTTCTTGTGGCAAGAGTATTTTCCACAGCACTAATCCTGCAACACTAATTAGTGCCTTGTTCCCTGATCCATTTCTGTAAAAGATTGTTCTTTGTTCTGTAAATAACTGATCAATTCGTACGTGCAATTTGCTGATGGCTATTGAAAGACCAATAAGTTGAACTTGGAAAATACTACTCATTTAGATTTCACTTGATGATTGAATTTTGCGTAACAGTCTATTAATTGTTTTTGTTGTTCTGAAAGCCGTCCAGCTCCATGACAGGCTAAATCTATTTAACTTTTGAAACAGATAGTACAATATGTATCAAAAGTTTATACATAAATTACCTAAGAACCTCTAGTACAATATGTGGTAAAAAATTTTACATTTTAAAATGCTTTCCCAAAACTCCACTCTCTTAAAATTCGTCTTCTTTTTGTGCCATTTGCTACTAAGCCAATGGGTAATTTAGCCTAGCCCCATCTGCCAAAAGTTCTATACTGCCATGATTGTCAAAAGTCTCTCAAGTTCGCGTTCAGCTGATCTTCATCCTGCAATTCTGCATCTGTTTCACATTCTCGATCTAAGACCTTTCATATTTCTGTCACCTGCCTTCGTTCGTTTTTCTTTTTCTTGGAAAGCTTTTTCACCCGGCTAAATCCAATGAGGAGGGAAAAGGCAACATCTGATTTTAGTTGAGAAGGTGTTGTTTAGGCTCAGAATACATTCTACCCACTAATCATTACACATTCAATGGCAACATGGAGCTAGCATGCTATTTCCAGGAGTCAAATTTTACAGAAAGTAAAAATAAAATACTACGCCCTCCTCCTATCTGACATGTTACATGTTAGGGGATGACACTGCAAGCAAATTATGCAGACTAATTATTGGAGAGACCCCAACAGAACCAGTATCGGGGACAGCAGAAGGCCCTCAGGATTCAGAAATTGACCGACAGTCGGCGGAATTCGGATACATACCACGTAACCATAGCCTTCTTTATCTGCCACTCCATATCACGTAACTACAATAAGTCTGCATATGATGTGGACAAACATAGGCCTCATAGTTTAGTCTCGACAACAATCAAAGGGGCCAAAAGAAAGAAACTACGCGTCGTTCTTCTCTCAGTATAATCTCTGAACAAATAGCTAAATGGATGATAGCTTGAAGGTTCAAATCTTCAGCAGAAAGCTGATAAAACCATCAAATCCAACTCCAGGTCATCTTAGAAGCTTCAAGCTTTCATTGTTCGATCAGCTAGCTCCTCCACTATATGTTCATATACTGTTTTACTACTTGCTTGATGAAAATCACAGTCGAGCCAGAAACGATAAGAGATATGCCCAAATGGAGAAATCCTTGTCCCGGGTATTATCCGAGTATTACCCTCTAGCTGGCAGATTCCTTAAAGATGAACTCTTGATTGATTGTGCGGATCAAGGAGTTGAATACTTTGAAGCCCAAGTCAATGGAAAACTTGCGGAGTTTCTTCAAGGAGGACCAGAGATTGAGCTTCTGAATAAATTTCTGCCCTGGGATCCTCCACCTTCGCCATATTTGGTAACAAGTCCGCTAATAGCAGTCCAAATCAACAAGTTTGACTGTGGAGGAGTAGTGTTAGGCATCCGGATTTCACACTTCATTGCAGATGCTAGTTCAATGATGACATTCCTGAAGGAATGGGCTAACGGCAGCACTGGCCCGACAGAGATGTATAAAGCGCTTAGTCCGAATTATAATGATCACTTGGTTTCAATGTTCCCGGCAAGAACACTATCAGGGCCTAAACCTCCACCACCAGCTAACAACCCTGCTAAGATAGTCACACAAAGATTCTTGTTAGATGAGCTGATGATAGCAAAGATCATGGAAAAAGCTGCTTTATCTTGTTCAAAATGTAATTTTCATCCATCTAGAGTGGTGGTAGCGTTAGCACTGATATGGAGGGCTCTCCTAGGAGTATGTCTTGCCAGACGTGGGCACTTCAGGGACTCAATTGTTGCCATTGCAATGAACTTGAGGGGGAAAACAGCTCTAACAGTATCAGAACCAAATTATGGGAACTTTTGGACTTCGGTCATAGTTCCACTGGAAGCGAGAAATGCCAAGATGGAGTTGCAAGAGTTAATGATAGTACTCGAGGACAGAATAAGATCCACAATTGAAAAACTTGCAACAGCAGGTCCTGAGGATATTTCATCAATGCTGATAGATTCCCGTCGAGAGATTATTGAGAAACGTTATCTGTCCGCAGGCGTAGATGTTTACATTTGTACCAGTTGGTGTAGGTTCCCGATATATGAAGTTGATTTTGGTTGGGGAAAACCACAATGGGTAAGCCATGCAAGCAAAACATTTGAGGCGATTGGTTTGATGGATGCCAAAAACGGAGAGGGGCTTGAAGCATGGATAAGTTTGAAAGAGAGGGACATGATTGAATTCAAAAGAGAACTGGAAATTTTAGTGTCGGTGCCCAAATGATAATTCCAGCATCCTCAACAATGTGATTCCACTTTGATTAGCTACATTTGACGATAATATCGAATCCTGTTTTCCTTGCTTTTATACTTCAGTTATGGTGCTAAAAATCATGTTTAGAATTCTTTTTCATTTTATACTTTTTTGGACGAACTAAGACAATGGTAGTACCATTCATTTAATCGATTAACAGAGCAGCAGAGTGAGGAGTCTCCTGCAATATAACCGTAAATCTTCCGTCTGAAAGAACTCGTTTTGCCAAGCGATTCATCAGGGCTATTTCCCTGATACTTCCAAAGTTTTATCAGGGAGCTCCACGAGCTCATATCTAATGCAGTCATCTGAATTGTGTCAAAAGCATTCAGAACCAGCGTTAGTGAGACACTGAGACGTGCTAGAATAGAAAAGACCCCAAAGAAAAAGAAGAATCTCCAATTCTTTAAAGAGGAAGTTCAACAGTGTGACATCTTTTGATCTTTCAGAATGGTATTCCTATGTACATCAGACGGGCTTCATGAAGTAAACAATTTTCAGACAACTATTGCACGAATTGCTGCAACAATGCACAAATCAGGAAAAAAGAATGACATGCAATGCATGATTGTAGAAAGAATAACATATAATTAATATGACTAGAATAAGGTCATATTATTAATCTGTATGTCAATCCTTTGTCACTTCAATCTGAATTGAAATCATGAGAACTGTCAGTTCATCTCTTGATCATTCCTGAATACCATCCATCCAGTGCTGATATTTGCCGCTGGAAAAAGAGGAGCTTAGGAGTCGGATCTGATTATTGGGCTCTCAGTGCCGGGTTTACCATTTTTGTTGCTAATTAAGTTCGGAAAACCATTTGAACCGAAGTCATATATGTGGCCCATTTTGACACGTTTAGTCTCCAAATATCTCTTGTTCTCTTTTGTGACGAGACTCAGAAGGGGGACACGCCCAGCAACCGCCAGACCATAGCCCTTGAGCCCACTGTACTTTGCGGGGTTGTTTGTCATCAGCTTCATGGTTCGAACTCCAAGATCTCGCAGTATCTGCAGAAAATGTAAGTCTCAGTCTTGTGACATAGTAGGACAATAGAAAAGGACAACTGGGCGTCCACATTCAGTAAGCCAAGAAGCAAGAAAAAGGATAGGAGCGTATAACGAATAGAACCATCTTATGTCACCTAATATTATTGAATGTGACACTCCAACAAAGATTACGAAGAAAAAGACTCAAAATGATCACCAGTGCAATCTGTGAAAATCAATTCCAATAGCTACTATCATTTGGAAAAGTTTGCTTTTGCTCTGGAAATATATCAGTGACGTTATACATGGTAGTACCTGAGCCCCGATTCCATATTCTCTTGAATCAACCGGCAATCCAAGCTCTTCATTCGCTTCCACTGTGTCATGCCCAGCATCTTGCAGATTATAAGCACGAAGCTTGTGACCCAGGCCAATTCCTCTTCCCTCATGACCACGGAGGTATACCAGGACACCCCTACCAGCTTCCTCAATCTGTTCCATTGCAAGTGCCAACTGGTTTCCACAGTCACATCTGGCCGAACCAAATATGTCTCCTGTGAGGCATTCTGAATGTACTCTGACAAGAATATCATGCCCATCCCCAATCTCACCCTGATCAAACATAAAACTCGTTAAAATTCTCTTCAGAGCCAACATGAACATGACTGCAACCTAAACTCTGATTTTCAATGTATCTTTACATAATTAAAAAATGAAAAATCAATTATAAGGGAATCAGTGCATTAGCCAGATTCTATGGCTGCCTAGACAGAATGCTGTAAGAATGATAATGTTGTTAGAAGGTTTAAAAAGGTCATTTCGTGTTTTAAGTACACTCATGCAATATTATCAGATGGGGATAATTATACAGAAGCAACTTCAAATAAGTTCTCATGAAGAAAAAACTTGAACACATTTGAATGATAGATTAGTGTAGTACTTAAGAACTTGTATACAAAGGAGTTTGAGAAGTTAAGACCTTGACCATCGCAATATGCTCAATCCCATCTAAAATAGACCTATAACAGTGCGCAGTGAAGGGGCCCCACATGGTAGGTATTTTTGCAGCTGAAGCATGCTCCACCAGTTGATCTCTTTTCCTCCTATATCTGCAAATTTTGAGCATTTTCAAGAAAATTATCATCTTTGCATCCTTTCATGCTATGGCATCAATCAACCGCCAAGCAAATACAAAGCAGGATGAAGAAAAATATAAATCGCATGAATTTCACATCATGTAGGTGAGTTTTTGATGACTTTTTGATGTAAAATACTGAGTGAAGACTAACAGACACAAATAATTCAACACATGACAAGGAAACAGAAGTAACATGTATAGCATAAAAAGTTCCATGACTGGGTAGATATTATTCAATGGATTAACATCTCGCCATACGTCTACTTTATCAGATCTTCTAATAACTCTCCTATGATTCACAATATTAACTATAATCAACATATGCAGAAAATGCTAATTATCAAGTCAACACTCAAGATGCAGAATTAGAATTTTTATTTTTAATAATGTGTTGGAACAATACCAACATCAAAAGCCCAGTTCATTGGAAATCAAAGAGATAGTCTGTTGACCAACCTGATCAAATCAGCTATAGATATAACCTTTATGTTCTCCTCCTTGGCAAATTGCCGAAGTTTAGGTAGTCTAGCCATGGAACCATCATCATCCACGACCTCACATAAAACCCCAACAGGTTCTAAACCCGCAAGCACAGCAAGGTCTACAGAAGCTTCTGTGTGCCCAGCTCTTTTCAGGACACCACCCTCCCTGTATTTTAATGGAAATATATGACCAGGGCGGTTGAAATCCTCAGGCTTTGAATCTTTGGAAGCAAGAGCCAAAATTGTTGTTGCTCTATCACGAGCCGATACCCCTGTACTTGTTCCATGTTTTGCATCCTGCAAAATTGTATTACAAAGACAAACTTGAGCATCATTTTACCAGACTTTGACACCATCAGCACTATCTACACTCTTTTCAGGCCCAAACCTGTAAAAAGTTTCAATCCAAATCATAGTTGCAGTCCAATGGCTGAACTTGTTTTATTTGCTTTGTTTTTGTTGGGTGAACAGATTAAAAAAAAATCATAAGAAATCTGAATAACAAACAATAAAATGATAAGTCTTCTAAATCTTAGGCAGTTCTCCCAACCACCACCTTGGATATTTCCAGCCAGAAAAAGTTCAAAAGATAATATAGAAGAGATGTAAACCATAAGGAATCTATTGCTGCTTCCAGAAAAGAATGACTTACCACTGAAACTGTGAAGGCAGTAGAAAGCTTCTCCTCATTGTCCTTACTGTTCACCATCAAAGGAAGATTCAACCTTTCCAGGCCCTCTTCTTTCATACTTACACATACAATGCCAGTCCCATGCTTCACAAAGAAGGCCATTGCCTCTGGTGTAACCTTTGATGCTGCCATTATTAAATCGCCTTCATTTTCTCTATCTTCATCATCTACGACCAATACTATCTACAAATATGTGTTGAAGAATATAAAAAATAACATATAGAAGCACATGGTGTTCACACTACATATTAGAATCCAATCCAAAAAGCAATTGTACCTTTCCATTACGAATGTCTTGGATGGCCTCTGAAATGGAGGAGAAGCCTTCAGTGGGCCGATCCAAATCAGATTCACCATTATCAACTGGGAATCCAGGAGTGGTAGGAGCAATATCCGCCACAAGAGTTCCAAATTGTACAGAATCAGGCTGTATCGGAATTCCAGCAGCAATGCCGCTGATTGGAGAATTCGTTACCACAGAACCATTAGTATGAGAAAGGAGATTTCCTTCGTCAGATACAAGTACAGACTTAATTCTACCATCCCCTTTAATACGGAGGCATGCTCTACCCTTCAGCCAGGTGGATTCTTCAGGACAACCGTTTATAGGATAAAAAGTTCCACAATGTAGTCCATTGAAAAATCTGAAATTCTTTAATGCTCTAAAAAAAAAAGTAAGAAAGGTCAGCTAGATGTCATGCCATTTTAGAAGTCAAAATAGGGAAGCAAGAATAACAGAATGCACATATGCAACATAACAGTTTCCACACATGAGAGAACCTCCAAACATATACAGGATTGAGTCTCATTTGATAAAACCCATGTTTGTTTACATGCCAGAAGGAATACAAAGAGTATATCATCTTGATGTAGAAACCTCAATAAGTACCCACGCTTTCATTACGCAGGTTACAGATTGTGCACACTGACCCCAAAAAAAATTGAGTACTGCAGGCAAGAAATAAAGACCATTTAAAATAAGAGACTATAACATCAGAAAGATCAAAACTTTACACGAGTAAGTTGGCAGAACTTTAAAAAGTCAGATGCTGCAAAAATCTACTTTCAACTTGAACCAAGAACTCTACTACCAGAACCTATTAGAAACCAAACCCATAACTACCAAATACATAGCCTTAGCTCACACCTTCCAGAAAATCACAGATCAGTCCCTCTCGATTAAAATTCAGGATCAAAAAACAGACAACCAACTGCTCTTTTCACACCACCTGACCCTCGTGATGCATGAAATGTAGCAGTTCTTGGTTCCCAATAATCTCCTTCTCGCATAAACAAAGATAAAAATCCTATAGCAAAGGTCGGACAGAAAAGTCTGCTTTTTTACATAAAAATCAAATCAAATCCAAAGAAAAGTAACTGAATATGAGAACGCCATAACCGTGAGGTAGCCTTTTCTTCGACCAATTTAAAGTCCCATTTAAGTAGATTTGCGATGGAATAAACCCACTCAAGGCTATATTTTTGCAAGGCATTAACACATAGGGATATATAAAGAAGAAAGAAAATTTAAATCAAAGTTGAGAGGATAAAAGGGATGGAGAGCATCTTACTGAGAGCGAGACAGAGTTGTTGAAGGGCAGGAAACATTGATAGAAGCCATTTGTTCAATGAAGGAAGAACTTCTTAAACCGCACAAGAAAGGCTCAATCTAAGAAGGGGTCTCAAACTTCAGCGCAAAACGAACTGGTTATTGGCCTCTCCTCAGCTTACCCATGAGGGAGAGGTCAGAGGAGGTGGCCAAGTTTTATAAGTAATGCTCAGGATGACAGGAATGAAGAGACGACCACGAAACAGATGAGAAGAAGACGAGCGGGCGGCTTGCATACATGTACCACGAAGCAAGTTATTTCTTTTCTTTTTTTTTTTTAAGGGAACATGAAAAGATAGATAGACCTTTTTTTTTTTTTTTGGGTCTGAAGGATCAAATTTAGACTTAATTCATATTTTCTTTTCTTCCACTTCAAAAGCATGAAACTTTCATTCAAATAATAAATATGTCGAGCTACTTGAAACAATCAAAATGCATATTTAATTTGGTTCGAAGTGTATGGTGGAAGTTGCCCTCTTGGGCTATAAAATGAAAGAACCCCTAATGAATAATTCAGGATCATTAGAGTTTGACTTTTTTTTTAGTGAGCTAAAATCGAATTCAAACAATAATAAGAATTTGATTAAAATATCAAATTGAGTTCGAATTTGCAATAACAAGGCTCAACTGATTTTTTATATTTTCTAATAAATATTTGTATTTTATATAATAAAATTTTTTTTGTAAAAGTTATATTATTATTGAAAAATAGTATTAAACTTCGAATTGAGGTCAAACCTATCGAATATAATCAAACTAAAATTGTACTGGGAGCCCAAACCTTGAACACTAGTTTGATTCCACTCATTACCATCATAATTGCCTCTATAAATGATGTATCAGCCATTTAATGCTCAATTTGCATCGAAAAGGATTTCAATTTTACTAGAAGCTACAAGAGGAGATTGGTTGTATTTTTTATCAACAGTAGCCAAATCTGTATACTTCTCGTACACAAATATTATTAGATAGAGATTGGTATTTTGATTAGCTATAGTCAAATTTATATACTTCTCACATACATATCACATGTTTCTCCACTAGAAATGTTCAATCCATTCTCAACTATATAATTTTTTTTAAGGTTGGTGGCGTGTCATCACAGTAAAACAACAAAAGTCAACGAATATGTAGTTGTCAATTAAATAACCAACTCTACAACAAACGCATAAATAATTTTGGTGTTCCTTTTTGCTAGTAAAACAAAATCTAACACAAATATCGCTCTAGCATGTTTATATGTTAATGTATCTCTTCTTTTTTTTTTTTGAGAATAAAAAATATACTACTTAAAAAAATTTGTGTATGTCATATAACAAAGTACGAATATTCTTTATGACAAGTAAATTACTACATGGCGATAGGGGAGAGATGGATTGTATGATATGAAAGAATGGAGTGTAAGTTAGAGATCTCGAACTCGAGAGTCGAGACTCTCTACTTACATCAAAAATAAATAAATAAATAAATACCATAACGTTTTCTCCTCCAATCAATCGGGTTAATCCGGCCAGCCACATGCGTGCCGTGCAGGTCACCACATTTAGGCACATGGGCCAAAAAGAAGGGAGTAGGGTAGGGACCCCAGTACTGCTCTTTGCTGTCAGCCATCCATTAATTAGGAACCATTCCAATGCTTTGGAAATTCGTAAACGTAACTTACAAATCAATTAAAGTGCTAAAAATAGAGAAAAGAAAAAAAGAAAAAAGTGAGCCAAACAATACCAAAAGAAGGAATTTTCCCATAAAGGAAGAAGAAGAAGAAGAAAGATATAATACGTTGTTTATATTACTGTCCGTCATCATCCATAATCCATTAGATAGAATAGAACTCCACATCCAGGAGGCATCGTCCATCCGTCCCCCCGCCCCTCCCTCCCGGTTTCGTTTCTTGGCGCACCAAAACTTTGACCTGCCCCGGACCGGCTCCACACGTCATCGCTGCACAATCCAAAGTGAACGAGTCTAAAACTGTGCTCAGTCAAATCTTCTAAATCCGTCCCGATGGTGCTTTTTTGGACCCACGAGCCTGCTTTTCCATAGATGAAAGATGGATGTGAGCCAAGTTGGTCACTAGACAGAGTTTAAATTTCTTATTAGGTGTAGGTCATTAGATCAAATCCCATGATCCGTAATTTACTTTAAGATATTTTGAAAGCTTAACCAATCAGTATGTAAGTATCTGTTTGGTCCGATGAAGGTTTAAAGTTTAATCAACCGGTATGTAAGTATCTATTTGGTCCGATGACGATTTAGTTCTAATCAGACCCTCCATTTGATGATCTAACCCTCCCCTTAGTATAGAGTAAGAGTAGGTTAGAATACAATATATCATTTAAAAAAAAAGAATAAAAGATGAATGAAAATTTTCTTTTCTCTTTTTTTTTCCCCCACTAGAACGGGATGACAATGAAAATTGCATCCTTAGGTAACGAGCTAAATTTACATTATTGCATTTTAAATTTAAATTTATATTACCCTATACGAGTTTTAGTATTAATGATACAACTCCTCAGTCTCCTAAAAGAAGGTGTAAATTTTTATATAACGTAAGAGTCAAAATAATTTCTCTGGTAAAAACAAAATGAATATAATATACAATGCTACTATACATATTATTTTCACATGTATGGATGATGATTTCTTCACTTTTTACACATACTCATAATTATAGCAATATTTATCTATTTTCAGCATACAAACTGCAACTTGGAATTCATAAATTTGTAGTAACTTGTAAGACCATGCAACATGAAATTGGCTTTGGCGTCATGGATGAGCACACCATAGCAACCCCACTTGGCCAATTCTTCCCGCTCTCCAAATTAAGAAAAGGAAAACATGACTTCATCTCTTTAGAAAACGTGCCCGAGTTTATCCCAAATGATCATGGGATGGGATTGCACAGGATAACTAGTTTGCTTATATTAATTCTATCTACGGCAGGGAACCTCCCTCCTAATATCCTCTTAGCTTTGAAGCAACTGATTCTCGTGCTTGGAAGTAGCCCTAGTGTGAGTGTGAGTGACAAAAAAGAGCACTACGACACTTTCATTTAGTCTTACTTGGAAGACATTGGAAAAAAAAAAAAAGAATTGCGTTTCTGTTCTCATCTAGACTGATTATTATACTTGCTTCCTAGCGTGTTTAAGTTCATCATGATTTTATGCTTCCTTCTCAAGTTTGAAATAGTTAAATGGGAAGCCGAAGAGTGTAGCCCAAGCCCAAATGACCTGATCAGGAATTACATGAGGAAGGTTCAACTGATGAGAACGAGAAAGAAACGCAACATCATACCATTCCTCATCCCTTAACCCAAAAAGAAAAGCCCACTCTTGATGTCTTCCAAACATTGCGCCTCTATTTTTTTCTTTTTTTTTTTTTAGTCTATTATCAATAAACTACACCTACTCGTACACTGTGAGGAAGGGGATTGACCCAATTGCGTCATCGGAGGGGGGGGTCCCAGGAAAATAAATTACCACTGAACCCGACAGGCACTCTACGAGAGCCGCTGAAATTGCAGCAAAAGTCAAGATATTAAACTGATGAAGGAATGCTAGTTCGGGGATCTCCCCCAACCAACACCCAAGCAAGGATTTTAAGGTCCCTCCTGGTGGTCAACTTGGCCAAATTGCTTAAACATTACGTCTTATTGGATGCAATCTAAATTCAAGATTATGGATCACCATCAATGTTTGGATTAAACATTCAGTAAAAAATCAATTGCAAAATACCTTCTAACTAGCTATTAACAAAAAAAGACAAGATTTGGATACTTAGAATCTAGTGAAGAATGAAACTGGTACTTAAAGAGGTTATTAAATCTGTGTGAGGTAGCAGGTAGCGCAGGACTAATGTTGCAAATGAATCGAATCGCTTGCGATTATAAGTATTGCTCGAGTTCAAGCGGTATTGAACTCGAGTCAAGGTCGAACAGCTCGTTTTCATATTTGAATCGAATTTGAACTCGACTCTCTCAAATTCGATAGATCACGAGTTGGTTCAAATAGGTTTGACTATATTTATATATATATATAATTTTTATTTTTTATTCTAATAGTGAAATTACATGTATATTCCTAATATTTTATTATTTATTAAGTAAAATAATTAATTAATTTATTTTCAAAAAATAAAAAAAATATATATTTTTTACTTTTTCGAGTTTGAGTAGGTTCGATCTCGAGTTCGATTAGGTTCGAATTCAAATTCGACCTCGAGTTCGAGTTTCATTTTGAGAGTTCGTCGAACTCGAGTTCGAACTCGAATTCGATAAAAAATGTGTCGAATTCGACTCTATAAGGTTAAAACTCGGTTCGACTCGGTTTGCAGCGTTACATAGGACTGGCTTGAAGAGTGCAGTGAGGAGAACCGGCACTTGCGGACAAATGGTCCGAAGGTTCAAGCAAATTTTGGCCATTCCTCAGCGGCTTTTACTAGGCGACATGGTTGCAAATACCATACAACCTTTGGTTCTCCACCCGTACACTTGAGACTAAACAAAGGTATAAACATTTTATTACAAATCACTTTCAATCGAAGTAAAAGGGTGTTGTTAAAACAATCGACTGAATCCCTTGTAAACTACAGCAGAAATGAATAAAGTAACGAAAATTCTCCCAGACATCCCTTTTTTTGGTTTTTTATTGGGAAGGGGTTGGAACGGGGGCGGCTGGGCTTCATGTTTTGTCAGCTGACCCTTCAAGCAAGAATATAATAGCATCCATGACAGTGACAAGAAAATAGGGAGGAACATCATTCATCCAATAAAATATTTCACATTGTATGGTTGTTTTGCTCATCTCATCCAATAAAATAATTATTTGTATGGTTGAAATGGTTAATGAACAAATTCCAAATTGCTTCCCCTCCTCTCGTTTTGACATATGAACCATGCCACAGTATCAAGTAGTACAACAAAACAAATGGCAAACAATACACAGAAAGAAATTTGCAGCAACTATAGAAAAGGAATCAGTAGCCAACCAACGCTCCCCACTCCCTGCGCGCCCTTCGTAGTTTCCGCTTCCCCACTCCTTAAACCTCCCTCCCAACGCCACCACTGACCTGACCACCGTCTCCTTACACACACTCACTCACTCACCCATCTGCATCCATGGAGAGCTCTGTTCTCCACTCTCCATTCTTGTCCTCCACCACCACCACCTCCACCTCCACCACCTCCTTTTCTCGCATCTCCATCCACCACTTGCGACCACGGCTGTCCCCCACCCTCCCCCCTATCTCGTCCTCCCTTAAACCACCGCCGCTTTCCATCTCCTCACCCAAATTCTCTCTTCAGAGTTTCTCCCCTTCACCCTCTAGGCCCCTTTACATTAAACTCTCTCCCCCTCACGCCTCCATCAACCACAATGCACCCTCCACCCCGGAGCTAAAAACCACCACCCCACAGGGTGCAAAGATCATCCCTTTAATCATTTCAGTCTCCATTGGACTAATTGTCCGTTTTTTGGTACCCAAACCCCCAGAGGTCACCCCTCAAGCCTGGCAGCTCTTATCGATCTTCCTTTCTACAATTGCTGGCCTCGTCTTGAGCCCGCTACCTGTGGGAGCCTGGGCGTTCTTGGGATTGACTACCTCAATTCTGACCAGAACTCTTCCCTTTACCATCGCTTTTAGTGCATTTACTAACGAGGTTATTTGGCTGATTGTCATTTCCTTCTTCTTCGCTCGCGGGTTTGTGAAGACAGGGTTGGGGGATCGAATTGCTACCTATTTTGTCAAATGGCTTGGGAAAAGTACTTTGGGATTGTCTTATGGGTTGACTTTGAGCGAGGCTTTGATTGCACCGGCAATGCCGAGCACTACTGCCAGAGCTGGTGGTGTTTTTTTGCCCATTATCAAGTCATTATCGCTTTCAGCTGGGAGTAAACCCGGTGATCCCTCGGCTACGAAGCTGGGCTCGTATTTAGTTCAATCACAGTTCCAGGTTTGGCTCTAGCTTTTGCTCTGCTTTATTTGTGCTGCATCTGTTTGAATTGAATTTGGTTGATTTCTATTGATTTTCAGATACTATAGAGTTGGAAAATGAAATGAAAACTTTTTTAGATGTTAAGCTTATTCGTCGTGAATGTATGCATTGACTGAGGCTTGGTAGGCTAGTAAAGCAAGTTTATTTTCTGAACTCGGAGTTCTTTAAGAAAGCAGAGAGGATAACGATCAAACTTTTGAAGTTTACTCTGAATTAGTCTCCCTTTGGGACAGATTCAACAGGAGCTTAATTGGATTTTAACCTGAAGAAATACTTGGTAGGCAGGCAATCCAATATGTAATGATAACCACTCAATTTCTCACGTAGGATTCGTGGGATCATTATTACAGAATTATTGCTTTGTTTTTCATAAGATAATCGCTTAGATAATTCTTGTTCTTTTTGGTCAGACGATTGCTATAGTTACTGTTACTTAACAACCAAAATTCTTTGATGATAATTGAACGAGGGACTCAACAGGCTTTAGTATCATGAGATCTTTACTCTTTGGCACTTTTGGAGGGGAAGAAACTTTTTATTTCTGTGCTAGAATTATAAGACAGAATGAAGGCAAATTCTTTATTAAAAATTGCTCTTTGAGTTATTGCTGAAATTTTTGTTGAAAGTTTACAGCTTTTTCTCATTTTCTTTACAATACTATCTTCATATGGGTGAATATGCTCTCATTTTCCTTGCTGTGTGACAGATGTTTTGCTACCTTTTCTTATGAATTATTTTGTAGCTCGTAAATTAAACATCTCATGCATTGCTCTTTTGTGATGCGTGACAGTCTGCTGGTAACTCTAGTGCTCTTTTCCTGACTGCTGCAGCTCAAAACTTGCTTTGTCTCAAGTTGGCTGAAGAACTTGGGGTGGTAATTGCAAGCCCTTGGGTTGCTTGGTTCAAGGCTGCTAGTTTACCTGCATTTGTTTCCCTCATAGCTACTCCTCTAGTCTTGTACAAACTTTATCCTCCTGAAACCAAGGATACACCTGATGCACCTGCTATGGCTGCCAAAAAGCTGGAAGCTATGGGTCCGGTTACGAGGAATGAATGGGTGATGGTTGGTACAATGCTTCTAGCAGTCTCCTTGTGGGTCTTTGGGTAGGTATCTTTTATACATGTAGCCTGTTGTACCTTTTAGAATTTTATTCATTTCAATGAACTAAGGGTGGTAAATTGAGGTGCCATACACTAGTAATACCAAAGAATATGTTATGGAAGTCTTGAAAATCTAAAACAGTGTGTTTGCAGTATAATGTTTCTTGGATTTTGCTTGATATGGTCGACAACTTTTCTCTGCACTCATTACTCTTTTTCCTTTTTAATTAGCATTTCTGAGGGTACAGACAATGATCTATTGGTCCATGCTTCTATCTACGTAATCTTTTCCACTTGAGGCACTGATCCTTCTCTTATTCACCCAGGGACGCTCTTGGTGTTGCTAGTGTTGTAGCTGCCATGCTTGGTTTATCAATACTACTATTGTTGGGAGTGCTCGATTGGGATGATTGCTTAAATGAAAAATCAGCTTGGGATACTTTGGCTTGGTTTGCTGTTCTTGTTGGTATGGCTGGTCAACTAACAAATCTTGGCATTGTAAGCTGGATGTCCGGTTGTGTTGCCAAAATTCTTCAGTCTCTCTCGTTGAGCTGGCCTGCTGCATTTGGTGTCCTTCAGGCTGCTTACTTTTTTATCCACTACTTATTTGCTAGTCAAACTGGTCATGTGGGAGCATTGTATTCTGCTTTTCTTGCTATGCATTTGGCATCTGGGGTACCTGGTGTATTGGCAGCACTAGCCCTGGCATATAATACAAACTTATTTGGTGCTTTGACACATTATAGTAGTGGCCAAGCAGCTGTATACTTTGGAGGTGCGCTTAGTCTCTTTCTTAATTCAAACATTTTTTGTTCTCATGCTAGTCTTATAATCACATTCTTCATCCTCCATTCCTCGTCCAAGAGTATTTGCCTGCAAACATGTTTTTCTGGCTAGAAGTAGGCCTTCCTTCTATGTTCATGACAGCAAAGGGAGTGGGTTGGCAGAATGGATATCTTACATGTGTGAAAATTTAGAAAAGATAGAAAAGGAGAAAAAGTAGACTTGTATTGGTTTGATTTGGTTTTGTACTGGAGTTTATTCTTTTTTATGTTGCATATTTTTACTGACCAGGTGTTTCTTCTCTTTCCTTAAATCCAACAGCTGGTTATGTGGATCTTCCAGACATCTTCAAAGTTGGCTTCATAATGGCCCTCATTAATGCATTAATTTGGGGCGTAGTAGGAGCTTTCTGGTGGAAGTTACTGGGTCTGTATTGACCTTCAATCTAGTGTAAGTACGTTTTTGGTCTTCCGGTCCTCTTTATTATTGTTGCTTGTCGGCCTTAGGCTGCAGTGTGCAACAACTTTTTTTTGAAAAGAGTCACCAAAATACAAGCTAAGATTTTAGTTCGAGCTCATTTTCTACATCACACTGATGTAATATTCTTTGAGAGAATCTGGAAGATTGTGCCTTTTTTGATGGGAGTTGAAGGTTAAGAATGAGCCGCCTTTATACTGTTTATCAAATGTGTTGTCTTATTGCAATTTTGATGCCTTTACTTTGTAATTTGGTCATGGAAAGCATATTTGGCAACCAATAATTTCTCTCCATGCATAGTTAAATAAGATTCATCTTCTCCGGTTGGGATGTTTCTCTCCTCGGGTGGACTGCAATTCTGGGTTGGTCTTGGTGCTTTCTTTGGGAGGTAAGTTAGGGACCATAGCTTGAAGTTAATAGAAATGTAGCACTCATTGCAAAAGAACTGGCAATGGTTATCACCCATGCTTCTGTGAGTCGAAGTCAAGGCACCTCGAATTGCTAGATTGTTGTATTTTAGCTTCTTTGCAGCCCATTTTTGATAATTAGGTATATGTTACCTAAGCGCACTCTTTTCGTCTGTAGATGCAATTAGCTTCTTCTAATAGCAAGATAGGCGATGATTCCATATGGCAATTGACAATACACTAGATTTTTCACTTTGCATTTAACTTTTTGCTTGTAGGAACCCAAATCTTTCAACTAATTTCATCAGATAAAATAATTGCACATCTGAGGGCATCTAATAAATATTTTTTTTTTGGAAATAAATGTACTAATTGTGAAGTTTACAGAAAATTGCCCATCTTCGTCTTGTATGAATTTTTAATTATCAGGCTGTTAAAACGTGGATAAATAGCCGAAGATGTTGAGAATGATCTAAGCAGTAAGGCTTGGAGTGGGAGAAGTGGAATCTCATACCTCCTTCTGGAGCCTCCTGAGGCGAATGCAAGAAATCATCTGAGGCAATACAGAAACACCAATGCCAGATTCGGTGATGTGTTGTACCATGTGGCATCTGCATGTACCATGTACATCAGCCCCATCCCTCTGGTTAGAAGTGAGAAAATGGACAACAGGGAGGGGCGACTCATACAGCGGTCCAAGAGCTCAATGCATTCATGCTTTGGCTGGCAACTCTTTCTTTACTTAATTTACTTATTTATTTATTCTTAGAACTGCACAAGCTTACTAGCATATCACCAGGAACTGCAAACTAGTCTCTGAAACACAGAATTGTATTATCCATCACGCCCGTGAGAGACTATAACTAGCTGAACTTTGAACTGTTTGTTACTTTCAAATCTATATTCGAGTGAAAAGTCAACCTAGTCTTCTCATCCAGCTACTGCCCAGCATATTATAAACCTTTTCTGCAGTTGAGACAGAACACCGGGAGGTGTTTCTCTGCTGCTCCTCTCATTTACCAATCATGCAGAAATTTATGATTGGTGGTTACTGTTCAAGTCAGGGAATTCATCAATTATGCACAGCTTCTGAAGGATCAGCATTTCTTGCTTGGCATCTGTAGTTTACTTGTGTTAAGAACTACAAAATATTCAGTGAACGCGAATCTAGACTCTAGAAATGACCACAAATAGACACAAGGTTAATCAACACTCAGCTACTTGCTGTAGTAGTAACCAAAACAATGATGTCCATAACTGTAACTGCTACTCGGCATACAATCTGAGAGAACATCCATTTACATGAACATTCATTTAGCACTAAACAGTACGAGATGGTCGTGCCTCACTTAGCAACAAGAAGACAATTAGACTTTACCACCAAACTGGATGCAATTATCCACAAACCATCGAAACTTTGCTGTTGGAAGTTAAATCCAGCTTCAAATGCTGTCAAATAATTGAAAAGAAACTGTGCCTACATACGTATTCTGCATGTTAATTTTTCCACAAGTAATTCCCCTTCTTCACCTCATTAACAATATTTCAGGTTGATTGCATGCGGAATAAGAGATACTGTTGCATGTAAACTTCGTCAAGAAAAATTAAACCTCCGTCTTGTATTATTGAATTTGTACTGGAATTTTTTGTCACTAAAGGTGGATGCAGAAAACAAATGTTGCAAAGGATACATTCTTCATCAGGATTTTCTGCAAAATTGGAGTGCAATGCGTTTCCTACGCTATCCACTATAGCCGATGTAGTCATGGATGATTCAATACATAATATTGCTGTAATGGCATCTAATCGTGTAACCTCATTTCTAAACATCAGCCTTGCATGTGCTGCAACAATAAGTAACATCAGTGTGGGCAAGGGTTCAACAAAGAGTTGATACACTGGTAGGACTTGTACCTTGAGCAAGTCTTATCAAACTCTCCAGCATACGGACAGTGGTCCTTGCTGCAACATAGAGCAATTGAGACTTGAAAAGCAGTAATATTGGATAGAAGTTGATATGCTTTTACAAGTGGTTTTGTAGGTGAAACCTGCATTTTGAGTTGCAGATCTTCTTTGAAGTTGGTAATAGCTTGAAATAACATTTTCAGCCTCCTTTGAGAGAACAGGTCTAAAGTTTCTTTTAACAAAGTGGATGTATCTGTGAATCCTCAAAATATATCACTCAGGAAATTGTGAAAGGACATGATTTTGCAAGCATCAATCTGCTAAAGGGAACATCTAGTGCGCATGTTGTAGGTAGCATGAAGAATTTAATACCATTCTACTGTGCAATTCCAGCTTTAGTATTTTTGTTGGCAAATAAAATAAGCACGATATTGAAAGCTCACCTTCCAACAGATTACACCGCAATTATTTTCCTTGTAACTATAACATTTCCAAAAGGGTAGTCTTATCATAAAAGGGAACTCACATGCATTCGACTCTTGATAATATGGGATTTAAGATTGCCTACATATGTGCAGTTCATGCTGCAAGCAGAGATCGTCTTTATGCAAATTGTCACTTCCAGTCATAATAGAGCAACCTTACCATTATTTGAATGTGCACCTTGGAGTACCAATGATTGTTACGCATCATCGTGAAACAGAAATGTTATTTAACAGAGCTGTACCTTCTAAGCATGGGAAGAGGCCAAATGCTAGTCAGATCTTCATTGCAATTGCCATTCTCCTTTTCTCCCTGGTATTTGCAATAAAGAGAATTATATTCGGATACATGAGATATTCCTAAACTTTGTTAAGCCATTCATAATCGTCTAGAACGTATTACCTCAGCAAGGATGTGAGACGAAACAACTGCATCCCATTCAGGGTTTTTTTTATCTAAGAGGACTAGAACTATATCAAATCTGCTCAACAAGGGTCCAGATAGTGTTGTATTAACAGACAGAGCTAGATTATGCTGAGAAATGGTAGCGTTCAATGGCAGAGAAAACAGAAGAAAGACATAGAAAACCAGAATGAAATTAATTCCCCTTGAAAGAATAAGTTGAATACCATTTCCATCTGATTCTGTGGCAACATAACTAGATATATATGGTTGAATGTAGGTCTAAAAAAGGACTAATAAATCTGAAAGAAAGGATACATTCATCAGGATCATACTGTCCCTTGGGATTTGTTGCACCAAAGACAATTGTCCTTGTACTGAGAGTTGTAACAAGACCAGCCTGCAAATGAATAATGTCACTTGGGGGTAATGCTTCAAGAAGGTTTTTCCAAGAGATGCAAAAGAAGAATATAAATAGATATGATTTGACATTCAACCTAAAGAAAAGGCAGAAAAAATGGCGAAAGGTATCCCTTATATAACTGATACTAAGCAAAGGAAAAGTGCATGCCATAAGTCACAGAAATCTCTTTCTAGACAATTTCTTGGGACTAATACACTGTAGAAGTTCATTGACCTTATATACTTAGATAGCACCTATGCAGTTATAAGCAACCTAACTCAAACATGATGCAAATTTCCAAAAAATTTTAACTGCACAGAAGCAGGATTCTGGGGCAAAAATATTTTTCTTAACTCTGTACTACCTTGGCAACGCTTATAGTCTGCTGCTCCATAGCCTCATGAATGGTTGCTCTGTCATGCCCCCTCATGCTATCAAATGGCATAATACAGATACTTCATTTAGTCAAAAGATATGGTTTGCTTGTTTTGTTTGATAATTGCAGTATAAAAATAAATAAATATGGAACTTGTTTCATTTCCAAGCACGTCCACTGGAATGTACAAAGCACTACCTAATTTAGAAAGGAGTTTTGCATAGAACTCAAAAGACAACCAAAAAGAAGAAAACAAATTGTCCTTGCTTTTTTCTCAGATCAACTGCACATCTTTCTCGGCAACAAGTTCACCTAGTTGAATGCTTCTTTTTATGACAGAAAGCAGAAGTCTCCATCAAGAGCTATACCAGAATGTTTAAAGTTGCAATTTGGAGGAAATACTCATGACACTTTTTAATAAACCCCTGCTTAGCTGCTTTCATACGAGAGCATTGATGAGATTTTACGGACAAAGGCAACAGCAACAAATCCAACCTAGTACTTAATCATGGCCATAAAAAATAAAAACTATTGAAGAGTTCCCATGTTAACAACAACATTAGCAATTCAATTTGCTTAGACTTGAAAATAGGGCATTTAAAAGATTAAAGTCTATAGAAGCTTAATGATATCACTGAACATCTTACAAAGTACTAAGGTCTGAGCCAGAAATGTTGGATAGAAAGGAAAGTTTTACTTGCAACTTCACCTATCAAATTCATCTATGCAACAAAGACCACCATCTGCTAATACAAGGGCACCAGCTTCAAGCATCCACTCCCCTGAAAATTTAGTCAATGTGCTTAATGCAGAAAAAGGGCCACAAGAGAGATCTTGGAAATTTCACAAAGAAGAGGCAATATAGAGTTTGAGAGACATCATCATGCTGCTCAGATTTCAGGTTGTTGAAATAAAAAGGAAGAAAATTAAAAGAATGTACCTCCATCCTTGACTGCAGTAACAGTCAATCCAGCACTTGTGCTTCCCAACCCTGTAGTAATTACAGATCTGTTGCTCAACTTTGCAGCAAACTTTAAGAACTGAGATTTCCCAGTGCCTGATGGTTCAAATTGAGGGACATATCTAATCAGTTATAGAAATTTTAGAACTCAAAAAGGAAATTATACATCCAAATATTCTCTACGTTGGCATAGAAGTAGACATGAAAATCACTTTAGATAAAACCATTGTCTTACACTACTAGAAAACCAGGGTCCACTGTTAGGAGGCAAATGTATGGAGTCAAACCAAAGGCACCTCAATAATACAGTATCCATTTGTCAGAGTGGTTCTTGCTCTTGAAAAAAAAACAACAAAGCAAAAGCGTGGGCGAGGAATGGTTTCCAAGTAATTACCAGGATCCCCCACAAGAAGCAAATGAGACTCTCCTCGGACTTTCGTCCCAGAAGCATCAACATGTTGGACACCTCCAATTAGTGTCAGAGCTACTGCATTCAAAATATAAATCAAATCGTTTATAAATATAAGTACATCATTTGCTCAAGAAGGTATGCACTCTGCTGATGTATCACCTAGTACAGTAAGATCTCTTATTCTGTAGTTTCAGTTTCAAGACTCTGTCTGGTAGAAAGTACCTGCAAGCTTTACAGTGAAGAGCCCAAAAACCTGTGGACAGACACCGCGTAGAATAGCGTTCCTACCTGGGAAAATTTATAAGTCCAGAAACAGTTACTGAAAAGTTTACATACCATGCGTAGACCAAATGACAGACAGATATTATTACCTTTTAATGGGGCATTTTCAAAATCTAACCAGAACTGCTTGAATTTCATAATGACATCATCTGGGATATCTATCCCTGACTTGACTTCATTCATTCTCCTGTAAAGAAAAGTAATCGATTAAGAAAAAGTACAGAAAATATAAACAGATATTCTTTGAAAACGGTTGCCTAAGGTTGGAAAACCACGGGATCCTCCAAAAGATAATATGTAACTGGTCAAGATTTTTGGCAAGGAACTTTGACAACTATATTGAACAATACTGCCAATTTACTAACTATTTAGCAAGTTTACTTGCACTGTTCAATGATGGAAAGTCTAAAAGTAAAAGAGCATTGATAGTCAAATGCTAATGCACAGATAACAGCCAGAAACTTGAGAGTTTGAATTTGAGGATGCCACCGAAAAAATCTTCAGAGTCATGGGATTCAACATGCTGCTCATAATTCAAGTTCTCCTTAAACTCCAGTATTTAGCACTCTCTAGAGTTATAACCTCCAGCGATTTCTTTTATTAAAGATAGTAGACAAAAATTCCATTGCCTAGGGTAACAAAACATAGATGCATCTTTCACCAAACAAAGCCAATATAGAGAGAGTCAATTGTAGCATTTGACACTAATGACATAATAGTTACGTGTCAATTAGTATCTTAAACTTTTGAATAGTTCTCAAGTTGTTCCTTTAATGTCTGAAACATAACTGGTAGTTTAGGCTACCCCAGAAAATGAAGAAATATAGCATTTATAGCAGAAAGTGATTAAAATAGTAGTTCCAACAAAGTTTGATTAGATAGATCACAGACGATTCCCTAATCATGCCAAAATTATGAAAAGCTATCTGAAAATTGAATCACACGAGGACCAGAACCACCACCAAGTACCTTACGTAGTTTGCAACTAAGACAGGATCAAGGTCACAACGGACATCCTTTACAAGAGGGGACCATTTTGCCGTCAGTACCCCAGTGACAATCACATCATCTGAATCAAACTTACACAGATCAGTTACATAACCGCAACCCAAATGTGTATTTAATGTACATATGATAGCATAACCAGGAAATAAAAATACGTCAAATTCCCATATCCCTGACATATTTAGCTGGTATTAAAACTGTAATCATCATATACTTGTAACGAAAAAGCTCTAAGTAAAGATCAAAATATTTATGCCACTGATATTTCTGCACCAGGAGCACCAAACAAGTGTACGAATGGAATAGCCAAATCAACAAAATCATGTAATGTTTGTAATGATTCTCAATTCTGTGTATGAGTTAAAACTGGCAAGATGCGTTTTGGTCAAATTGCTTCTGAGCACACACTTCATTTATAAAAATGACACTACCCATTGTAGTAAAGATCAATGCATCTTCATTTATAAAAATGACACTACCCATTGTAGTAAAGATCAGTGCATCTCTTCTCTTTTGGCCTGACTTCTCTTTCAACCTGTTCTTTTTTTCCTCCTTAAGTCGTACAATTTTGTAAAACTGTCAACCTTATCCTCGTGTCCCGTCCTGTTGACACACTCAAGATGTTTCCTTTCCTTTCATTCTTCAGTGTCCTATCAGTTTAGATCTTCATGTCTCATTCACAATATAGATGTTTCATTTTCTTTAATTTCATATGAGAACTGATTGTTCAACTGTTTCATTTCAAACTGCTGGTAACAGTCAAGTTCCTCAATTGGATTTTAGCCCTTGCAAATCCTTCTCCTGGCTATGTATGTTCTACCTCCTCTTTCGAGCCTAATGGTGGACCAAATACTCTGTTGGAGAAGACAAGTATCATTACCACATGGGAAGAAACTTCTGATTTGTCCCAAAAAGTGTCATCCCTGTCATCTTGAGCCCTTTAATTTCGACAGCCAAAAATTTTGCTCATACTCTTCCAGCATATGGCTTCAATCTCAAACAGATTAGATATGCATACAATTTAATCTACTTCAACCGGGATAAGAGAATTACTCTGAGGCCAAGATGATGGAACGCCCGTAGCTGCTCATAGCATCAACTGGAGGTGGCAGTATACCGTGTGACACTTAATTAAATGCTACAAAATTCTAATCCTCTTTATTCTTGCTTTCTGAATGTCAATCACTAAAAGTAATAACAGCCTCAGATACCCTTGTTTGTTAGGCAAAAGATTAATATGGTTAAACAAGTAAATAAGATAAATAAAACAAAGTTGCCAAAGTTAAAAGGAAAACAAGCTCTCTTAAGAGAATTGAACCAAACTGTTTTGCTAATACGTGAACCCAATAAAGGCAATAACTTTCAGCAAGACATAACAAAACAGTTACACGGAGCCAAGAAAATGAAAGTTAGATAGTAACAACAAAAATAAATAATTAAAACTTCAGAGACAAGCTCTTTGAAATGCACTACCTCCAGCTTTCACCATGTCAACTAGATCATCCTTCAAAATGACTGGAATTGAACGAGGAATAGCCCCAACACCTAATACTTGAGTGTTCTCTTGGATTTTAATCTCTTGATAATCGTGACATATCTTGTTGTCTTCTATAAGATTAAACCTTGTGCTTTCACAAGACTTAGAGCTCTGTTATAGGAATGATGGACTTATTAATCGCCAAAATAAATGCAGGGAAAATGCAAAAGATTAACAGGCTTAAATTTCTGAACTAGAACCTCGCTTTAGAAAAGCATGAAACAATGAAACCCAATATTCTATGAACTGTAATATAGATTAACCCAATTAACAAACAGAAAACTGAAAAGAGCAAGAGAATACTAGCTACTTGAAAAAGGCATTTGGAAAAGATGTGAATTGAAGGACTAAAGAGCAAACCTGAGAAGGACAGATGGTCGGCTTAGGAATTGCATTTCTGGTTTCCACCTCAGGATAAACTTTGAACCTGCACATGGAACTTATTAGGTAACCACTGAAATATTGACTCAGAAATTTAAGCCTACTCTACTAATATCAAAAGTAAACAGAATAAGATAATGTACTCTTTACCTTTAGATAAACGGGTCAATCAGCTAGTGTTTAGGCTATCAGATAATAATGAAGTTAAGTTAAAAAATTGTCACCCTGTAAAGGTCCATACCAACAGATTTTCAAAGTAATTTTTCTAAAATACTTTGGCAAATGACAATCTTGAAGCAAATTTACAAGATCATAAATATCCATTAAACTTAACCATATTTTAGAGTTTCTGTATACTTTTCTGGTAAGGGGCATACGGGATTGCAGAGAGATGTTTTAATGCGAGTGGACTTATCAATTCTTTCTATGTATTATGAAGATAATACCCAATAATTGTACCTTAAACTTTATGGAAGAAACAATTTAAAAGCCAAATCGAGACCGACCTGTGTTTACAACTTCGACACTCATAAATCCTTTCTCCTTCAATCATCTTAACTGCTCCAGACCTAATTACGGTCCCTTTAAGGGTGAGAAGTATCCCACGGTGTTTCACTCTCACTCGTCCAATACTTGGAAAAGTTTCTAAGACAAATCTCAGAAAGTCAGAAAAGCAACAAGAAAACAAACAAAAGATAAAAATATCTACAAGGTTAAAAATCCAACCAGGGCATTCGAGAGGAGAACCACTGACATTAATTCGAACATGCACAAAATCCTTCACACTTGCATTGTCCCATTTCTTCAAATCCTTAAATATCACTTTCTACAGCATCCCAATTATATCCATCAGAAAATACCAAATGAGGCTCAAAAAACACACATTTGAATCATTTCATTTCTTCAAATCTCAACTATCAGTTTCTATTCCATGACATTATCCGAACTAAGACTCAAAAAAAAAAAAAAAAAAAAAAAGAAAGAAAGAAAGAAAGAAAGAAAAATGAACAACTACACCCAAAAAACACACACACACACACACAAACTCTTGCACTACCCAATTTCTTCAAATCCTCAATAATCACTTTCCAGATCAACTCGGTAGAACCCATCAGAAATTCAATGGTAAGCCCAAATTACACACGCATTATCTGTGTAACAAGGAATAATACCTGAGCCCAGATGGCAGCTTCGTCAAAAAGGAGTAAATATTCAGTGGGATGGGAGAAAAGAAGATGAGCAAGGGTTGGGTTGTCATCTAGTAGCTCTGCAAAACTATCCGAGAAAATAAAACAAAAAAATTCCAAGTCATATCATCAGAAAGACTATGAAGCCAAATCCTTACAGAAGTTGATACTATGACAAAAAATTTAATACAGCAGCATACTCAACAAGTAGAGGGTAGTGAAGGCGTGGATCAGGAGAGAGAATGATGGAGTGCAGCTCCTCGGTGTAATGTTTTATCAAGAAACCGGCCAGTTCCTTGGCATGCCCTTTACTGTCGTCCATGATGATCAAGGCACCAACTCACTCGCACAGTGCTTTTGTGTGTGAGTGTGTGTGTTTGGGGGGGGGGATTGTGGGAATTTTGGGGGTTGGTAGGCCAAAATGGATGGGAGAGGAAGGAAAGAGACGGATGCAGTGAGGAGAGACTGGCCACTGCCCAGAAGGAGGGACAGAAGAGGCGGGAAAGGACGGTTACCTCTGCAGCTTTGGCGGGATTTGAGGTTTGGGATATTTAGTGGCTGTTTTGGGCTGGACTTCTACAAAATGTTTTGTGGGCTTAAGTGGCCCTGCACTGGACGGCCCAAACTCTTCGGAATTTGGGCAATGAACAATTGTTATTCCAATGTGAAGAGATATTCTTCCAAAGCTGTATCTCAACAGGGCTGGGATTAAACAAATCTAACTTCCGTAGGCTTCTGCAGTTGCCAGTGCAGTTGCGCATTGTTTGAATTGGAGTTTTTCATAGAAAATTTTTTTATATTTTTATGATTATATTTTTTAAATACTTTTTTATTTCACATACATTAAATAGTTACGGTGTATTTTTTATGAAAATTTTAGAAAATGGCCGAGAGCTAAAGGTTCTGTAATTGCCAGTGACAAACTGCCCGCAACATCCAATGTGGATTTAAATAAAAGAAACATAATAATTAGATGCTAAACGAATAAGGGTAGACTCAGAATATGAAGGGACACAACTACTTTTTTCGTTTGTTAAATTTAGTGCCCACAAATCAATCCTAACCATCCCATTTTAAGTACGCCATCTATCATCATGAATTGTTCCCTCCAGTCACCCTCTGACAGGACCTTCATCCAATTTAGCTAAGCTGATTCCGAAAAGAACATCTCAGTGAATGATGATGGAAATTTTGACGTCGACCCATTTCAGTAAACTAAACAAAAATGGTACAGCCTTTGTGCTTCGTCATTTACAGGATTTTTGCTTCAATAGCAACGGATGGAGTCGCAAGTACTACCTGCTGCACAAATTGTTTTACAGCTCTATCGAATTTATGGCTGGAGTATCTGGCATATGATACAAATTGTTTACTTTCTTTACAGTATATGCATGACATTGCTCAATCGACCTGGGGATCATCCAGTGCCAAATTTTGCAACTGGCGGCATTCACTTCAGAACCCTTTAAAATGGGTTTTCCTTTCGAGGCATGCTATGGAACAAAAAGCTATCTAAATGTGTTTCCCTCCGTCTCCCAAAAGTATCAATAGGCTCTTCCTATAGAGAGTCTGCAAATATCATATGCTCGGTCCGTGCCTTCTGATGTGCGTTCCATAATCATCAAGATCGTCATCATCATCATCGTCAATGTCATGGTTCCTATGGTCTAAAGTGGGTCGCTTGATTCTCTCAAATATTTCATCAAGGGATTCAGAGGAGGAATCCCGGAAGTGTTTAGTATCTTGAACTTGCCGTAAAGGAATGAACTTCTTTGCCTCAATGTTAGACTTGAATTGGCGAAAACTCATCTTCACTGATTGCCAGGTCGAGGATAAACCAGAAGATGGTTCGGCTTTTGAAGTCGGCGAATTTTCTGCATCATGTAAAGGAGTAGAGTGGATGTCTCCTTTCAAACTCAAGTCTTTTTCTTGCTTGATATCCTGTGCTCTTATGGCTGCATACTTTTTGCTAATGCTTTCTCTGCTTGTGTAATTTTGTGCCCCCAAGTTGAGAGGTCTTGAATAACTGCCCTTCTCCTCTTCCCTTGAGTTGGTTGATGCTGTTGTCTCTTGGTTAACCTTATACATATGCCAAACCATTGTTAGGTACAGTTAAAAAAAAAAAAATGCAGTACGTCTTTGTGTACTCAATTAAAGAATGAAAAGGATGATGAAAGGAAAATGCGGGTGATTCCATCAATAATTTGCTTGATCTGAACTAAACAGAGAAACATTTGATGCAACTGTCATATAATTCGTATCCTGTTTAGACACTGATGGAACTAGCTCAACACATCTGGCTAAGTTGGTGGTTAAAGCTCCATTAGAATTTAATCTCAAAGTAAACCAACCTCGCCACATATCTAATGGAAAATAAAGAATTCAAAACCATAAACTCAGATGTGCAAGCTTCAAACTTAACACAATTACATTTTCTTTCTGCAGTCATCTTGTGTTTCACTGAGGGTTTTTATATTCTGGAGGGTGACAGGTGCTCTTTTTTGGTGGTGGTTTTGGGAGTTTTTTTTTTTTTTTTGGGGCGGCAGTGAGGGGTTTTCAAGGAGTCTCAACTTTGAGTGTTCAACATCAGCAAATAGTAGACACACATTTTGTCTAGAATTTTGGGCAGGATGATTAGATATTTAAAATGGTCCATTAAATTACTGATTAATGACACTTGAATTTCCGGAGAACATAGCAAACAGCACAATGCAAGGAAAACTTCTGTGACACTTGAGAATATGTCAGGTTAAATTATGTTGAAAAGGCATACCACTTTATTGTTGCCAGGCTCCAGGTCCAAACTTGTGTTACTGAAATTTCTAGCCAATGGAATGATAAGCTCACCAACTTTGTAACCTTGTTCAAGCCAAGATCGCTCTGAATAAAAACATTAGAAGCTGCATCAGATCATTCCAATAGGCTTAACTGAAAAAAGCATCTTGTGCTCTTTAGCTGGGTAAACAAATTTTCCCAGAAATTTTCTGATAATGAATCTAACCATTTTTTTTTGGTTGATAGAAACTGACTTCAAGCTTTTTTGCTTATTTCTTTAATCCATTTGGTTGCAGCAAAGAGAGATATAGGTTGATCATCAATAATGCAACGCTAAAACGGAGAGATTATTTTCACTCACCTTTCTGCAGAATAATTAATCCAGAGGGATCAAATCCATCTAAATCATCAGCTTGCTCACTCTGGAATCTGAATATCTTCCAGTTGCCAACATAATCAAGGACACGATCAAAAAAGTTGCTTGCTATCAGTATGGTGTATATGACCATTATAAGTGGATAAATCTTATTGAAACCTTTGCCAAAGAAAGGGACAGCATCATCTATGTTCCCCATCCTCTGCAAGTGAAAAGAGGTCATCAAAACTTGCATCAGCCAGAACTGAAAGAGGAAAGAACATAAGCAAACACCATGCCTTCCAGTTGATTTTTATAATTGCATCATGACAACCAATGTACCCAATATTCTCAGCATTTGAAGAATTCATTTCAGATTTTAATCTCTCATTGCAGTCCCAATTTATAATTCATCATGCCACATGGAAAACACAATAAACAATGTTGATCATAATAATAAGAGCAAAAAATAGCTTTACCTTTTCAAAAATGGTCTTAGCACCATTGTTAAGATGAATAAGGTTGAGGAAGTTATAAGAAATTGGTGGTGCATAGCGAGCAACCATCCTAGTGAAATTTTAAAAAATCGAGATTAAATTCAAAGCATAAACACTTCACTGCATTCATGATGCACAAACAGGATTTAAGAGAGAGAGAGAGAGAGGAGAGGGAAGAGATGAGTAGAAGAAACTAACGAGCATATCATGAGCAAACTGACTGAACTTGTTTGCCTTGGTGTCAGGGAGTAAAATGTCAACATTCCAATTTTGAACAAGGAGTAGTACGTGCACATGCACATGTACATTAAAGGAACAAAAGCAGCAACCTGCAACAAAACAAGATGCAAAATAGTAAGAAAAGAAAAAACAAATACAGCGGTCAATCAATAATATGTAAAAGGAGAAAAGATATACTTCTAAAGTAGTAATTGATTAGATAAGAAGGCCTATTTGTAAGCAAGGAAAAAAGGCTTTAAAAGTAATAAGCAGCAAGCCAATTTTCGATGCATCGAAAAATATTATAACAGACCATTGTGATTTGAACTAGTCTCCAGCTGCTGGAGTCTAACAGAGTATAGAAGTACAAATCAGGGCTGTCTAGTGCAATGAATCTATGTCTATCATAAATTAATCATGCATCATCAATCTATACCCTTGAGAGTAACATTGAAAGAAGCTAAGTTAAAAGAAACCCAAATAAGTTTCAATTCCAAGCAGCTAAAGTATGTGGAAACAGAAGGAAGACATTTTTATATGATAGACATTCCCAGCATGTCCTTCATTCCAAGTGGGCAAATAATTAGCAACAGTAACTAAACTTTTTGAACATAATGAAGACACAACTGAATGGACAGCATTCAGGAGCAGGTACTCAATCCCCACGAGTGAATTTAAACTATGAAGCCACATGTTCTTGTGATGGACATCAAAGCTCAGTTTTTCCAGACAATCAACCAACTCCTAGTCCCAAACCATGTAGCTTTAGACTTCAACCCCTCAATGTGCCCAGTAAATCTGATCATAACACGATCTCCCATCTTCACTGTTCCTATACTCTATTCCAACCATCCCCAGTTTCTAGCATTGAACTGCAAATGCACAACCAGGATGAGCAGATATTCTTCAAGAACTATCTAGTTCCCATGATTATTGTTAAATCGAATTTGTTTTCATTTCACATCTAAAATTTCAAATGTCAATGAGGAATATTATCATTTGGGACCAGAAGTTTACTCTTGATGAATGGAAAAGCTTCACCTATCAAACAAATTGCTATTGAAATGGAAACTCTACCTGCACGAGCACCTCATGCTTTTCTACAGCATTTACCAGAATAGAGAAAAGAGATAAATCAACACCACTGGGCAGAATAGTTGCCTCTGCCAGGAGAATTGCAGCTGATATGGAACCCAGTATCATAGCTAAAAATTTCTCAAGCTGCTTTCTTAGGATGCAGCACCAGACCAGCTCTACAAAAATTATTATCATAATGAAAAAGTCAGTTTATGAAGATTTCAACCTAATGTACAAAACCAGACCAAGTTTACAATAATAAAAGAGTTAGTGGAACCATAGGAAAAACAGCTTTGTGCATATATTTTGTCTACCATAACATAAGAAACCAGTGGATACTATTGACTTCACCTCGTCCCAGAAATGCAAATATATACCCAAATGAAAGGATTCTGAATTACTCTCGCATTACATGTTGTTAAGCATAATAAACATGCATTTTCAGTCTTCTATTTCGCATAGGGTAGGACGCAAGTTAACTGGAGTATGATGGGGATCTAGAACAAAAGTAGAACTTAAAAGTCTAAAATGTACCAATCACATCAAGAACAGACCCTAGTTTGCCACTTCTTTCAGGCCGAAAGCTCGAGATATATTTCCTGCAAAATTACAAATGCTTTAAGTTAGAAAGACCTGGCACAAATGTTCAAAGTGAAACTTAATATGCAATACTTCAGGAGAAGACAACTGCACACACACACACACACAAAGAATGTTTAACCACAAGTCTGGACAACAATGACAATTTGTGTTTAAAAAAGGGGAAAATATCATCACTTAAAAAATGTCCAAAAGCATAAAAGAATGACAAAAGGTTCAAATGCTTTGAACTGTTTGACTCATAAAATTGATCAGATAAAAAACAAATGCATATAAGCCATCCCGATCCAAAAAATGATTAAACATCCCACCATATACTGAACTTGGAACCTCCAGGTTTGTAATGGGTGAACCTTAGCAATCTGTCAAGAGTCACACCTAACTTCAACTTTCTGTAAATTTCTGTGTTATTTTTCTCCTCTAATATGTTAAGCGATTAGAAAATACTATGAGCTGCTGTATAATGTTTCTGTGTCCTAAAATTTAGTGCTAGAAAATATTCTGAATGGTAACTAAGTTTTCTGGTTATAGGAGAGAGTTCTGAGCATCAATTCTATTTGGAAATAAATTGACAATAAGCCTTCAATGCTGCACTGCGTCAAACTTTGAACTTTCAAACCTCTATAAAAAAACATAGCATATAAACAAAATTAACAAGATCCTCTTCATATTATCTCCTGGATTCTTCTTCTGTTACAATTTCTCAAAAAGATCTGGACACCAACTGCTTAGCTCCTGGTAACAACCAAGTCCTGCCTTTCTCACTGTAAGATATTCCTAAACTGCTTAACTTACAAACACACAAGTTCCAACATAACAGTGTTCACAAACTTCGCCAGAAGTATTACTGATTTACAGCCACCCAACATCTCAAAACAGAATTGCAAAGTCCTACATAAATTAAACTTAGATCTGCCTTTCACATATGACAGCTTTAAAACTTATCTTCTTACTTCTCCTAATTTCATTTCCTTTGCTTCAGGTCTACCTAAAACATCAAATAAAAAGTTGTGTAACCTTAGATCACCTTGTTAGGGGAAACAAGACAACAAGTATGAAGCATGAATGAGTCTTCTACTGGACACAGAACAATACAAGAATATAAATAGCAATTGCTAAATTTTAAAAATGCTATCATGGAAACTCAGCGGACATATCTATGGCTAGACATTTTATGGCGTAAAGAATGGAAAAGTCCCGGAGCAAGAGCAAACCATCCAGTGGCAGTGTGATGTTCATAATTCTTTATAGTATCCTCCAGCTCAAGGGCTTCAGTGACATATTTCATATATTCACTGTATTAGAGCAAGAAAACATATATTAGGTCTGTCACCAATGTAGCATAAAAGAATGAAGGAAACTATCAAATTTAGATGTTTATATAAATTCAAACCCTAAAAGATGAAAGCATTTTACGATTTTGCCCAGGTTAAGTTTCTCACACTGCGAAGTAAAACATGAATAACATACTTTCTATTGTGTTTACTCATACTAAAGAAAAAGTTTACTTACAATCCAGTAACGTCAGTATGAAGTGCAGTGGCTTTTGAAAATTATGAAAAAGTTCTAATTTTCTTAAGTGGAAAAAGACAAGTTGTTGCCAGAATATCATATGATAACAAATCTCAGGGTAAAATTCTGAATCTCTAAGTAGAGCTTTTAAATAAAGATGTATCACATTGTCCAGTTTTCTGCGACAGTGTCTGGTTCCTTCAGAACCAAAAAGCAATGGAAATTCGAAATGGAAGAAAACTTGCAAAACAGACTAAAAACAATAACAACAACTGAAAACAATCCTCCCACAAACCAAGATAGGTGCCAATGACTATACAGATACTACATTTTGTTAAAAAGGAAAGCAACATGTGTATACTCATCCACAGAACAACAAAGCAACATCTGGAATTGAGCAAAATTCCAGAGGCAATCATGATGATTGTTTCTGTTTCATAAAATGTACCTCTTATATCGGTAATACTGCTCTCGTGCTTTCTTAAGTTGACGCCTTAGTGCTGCCATTGTTTTTTCATCAGTGTCATAGTCCATATCATTTTCACCTAACCTTCCACCTTGGGGTTTGAAAGAAGGATCTTCAGTGAGCTGTCAATCATTTTGTGATTTAAAAATTAGTAATAACTGGGAGAAAAGAAGCAGAGTACATAAGCAGTTGGATACAAAGCATAAAACAGATAACACAGGCAGTAGAAGCTTAGTCCCTACCATCTGAGCCAACATTTTATCGATAACACTCATATAAGGTCTCAAAGGATCACGCTTCGACATCTGCCTTGATGTTGCTTGGGCAACCTAGTGTAACGAATAACACAGTATTAAATATCACCATAGAATCCAGGAGAAATTTTCACACCCAAGCAGTTCTTTTCTATTCAATCTTCTCTCAGCTCCCCCCTCCTCTCTCTATGTACTTTGAGATGGGGGGTTTATTACTAAAGAAAAATAATAGCAATTCAAAATCAGAAACTTTGGCTTGAAATGATTTGCGTCCAAGAGAATATAAGAACAAATACTAGGTGAATTCACAAAGAATGGAACTTACTACAATAGCATTTGAAAAATCTTGATGAGCATCATCAAGTTTGACAGCCATCTTAGCTACTTTGTGAGAAAGAACCTTTTGACGAGTGGTCCAATCAGCATTTCTCCAAATGCCCCTTGGTATTTCACTCAAACCAAAGCCAAGAAGAAAAGCACCAGTAACCAGACCAAATGTATTTGAGCAAGCCATAGCAAAACCCCGTATACTTCCACCCCTGCATATAGATAAACACAATCATACAAACTAAGGAAACTTCATAAATTTGAATATCCACTATGAACTGGTAAGCAAACAAAATATCAGAAACTGAAATATTTTGAAAAGATGGAACCAAGTTGTTCATACCAACTGTATGCATGTGTGTTTTTCTATGCATGTAATACATATGATGACATGCATACTCTGGCAAGTCTACTGGGCATATTCAGGTAGATGCAAAATAAATCTCATTAGTACATGAATCTGCAAAAACTCTCTAGCTCAGCTATTCTTTCACAATCAAAAATCACAAATCCCTACACAAGATAGAAGTGTTAGAAGGAAGATTAAGCTATACAAGCATGACTTATTCCTAGACATCTTTATATATACACACACACACATATATATTTTTTGTGTCATTCATGTATTTTATCTTTCACACCCCTCTGCCATTCTCCTCTTATGAAAGGAGAGAAGAGGAAGAAGAAATCCAGGTTGCAGACAGACAATTCTGCATACCATTTATGCTATTACCTCTGCATATCCATTCATGACTCTGATATGCAAAAGCAAATTAGCATGAACATGAATATAATTCATGATGCTTCTATGATTTCAATTGACAAGAGTACCCAAATCCTGACAAGTGCATTGCAATTACATGTGCTTCTTTTCAGATCAAGAGGACATCACAACTTATCTTATTAAGTAGAAATTTCTTGCATTAAAAGTGTAAAGAGGCATATAGTTCCCAAGATCCATTGTCAAAACTATAACTTTCTCCTCATACCAATATCAAAGTTGCTTAGTCACTAAGATTGAAAGAATAATGATATTGATAATTCAAAAATTCAGAACCAATCCCCCTTTTCTAAAGATTCCAAACACTAAACACTAGAGAAGCGCCAAGAACATAGTTTGCCTACATCTCTTTCCATCTATCGCTCTATATACAGTTTTTGCACCAAGCACACAACATTCAATTACCCGATCTCTATATTGCAGGAGTAAGAGACAAACCAGTTTTTGTGCAGAACAATAAGAAGTATAACTCCGCAAAGTGCAATAGAGCCAACACACAAGTAGTAAACCAAGTTTACATGAGCACTAGTCTTCAACCTTTCTGCAACAGTGAAGTCCCCGGCATCTTCATAACCCTGAAGTATAGGCACCACAGCCCTGCTTAGAGAAATGGTTTCATACAAATCTATGAGAATATGTGCACCTTCATTGGAAACTCTCACAGAAGAAGATCCTAAAAAGAAATCAATACAAGACAACCACAGAAAAACAAAGATAAACAGAAGCACAGAAAATTGTAAACCTGTTCATGTTATTCAACTACAGTGCAAGATGCTGTTAGGCAAGATTGATTCATTCCCAACTCTTATAAATGGAAATACAAGGAACATAACAAACCAGGTCTACAGATATCAAGAAGATTGACATGTAGCAAAACCTAGAGCGCAATAAACAACCTCTGAATACTCCAAATGTAGACATGGTATCAAGTACTAACACCCTACTCTTTTCCCACAGAGAGGGAATTACGCACGCAGAGACAAATTAAAAGAATAATGAAAATGTCCAGTTTTTTTCTTGCAAAAACCAAAAACTTGCAGAATATCCACAGTAAAATGGGATTGACGACAATATTAACTCTAGACAAACATAAGTGTTTTGTCCAGAACATTTGATTAAATATTAAGCTACCATAATAAATGATTGTTATAGCCTAAACAATTTCAGCCAGAAAGCTGCCTTCTACAAAGAGGATACAAGCGATAAAAGCTTACCACGTGAGTATAAATGTACTCCAATATGACCAGCTCCAGAAGAAAGAAATTCCGTTCTTGTCATGGCCTACAGCAGCCTGCTTGAACAATGTGGAAGGTAATGACTTAGGTGCTTGATTAAATTTTACCATTTGATCTTTATGTAAATCTTAGGAGAAATCACGTTTATGCATCTCCCATGAGCTTATATTTAGTGTAAACCCTTGACATTTAACAGTAAATAAAGACAATCCACATGACCAATTATGATAGCATTTTGAACTGTCTTACATTTCCAAGCATTATTTTTCTTATTTACAGTCTGTTATTTTTATTTCTTCTTCCAGGGCTTATGTGCATTTTCGACTCAAATTGATGTTTTGTCTTCAAGAAGTAAGCAGATCAATGCTTCATGATTTAATCCACTAAAAATAAACAAACCCGTCTGCATTTTGGCGAATGTTACTGGGAATTTGAGTATTTTCAATATTAATCAACTAGTACAGAAAACAAAAGTACACATTACTGGTATAGAGAACAGACCAATGCAGCTTCATTAAAGATCAAAAGGAAAAATAAACATTGTGGGCAATCACGAGCAACAAAAGCAATGTGGCGGGGAAAAAGAAAAGGCAAAGATGATGAATTGTATTAAACACAAAAAACGGAAGAAGTAATAGTCCTGCTAAGGAAAAGGGGTGGCGTAGAAGAAAGAGAAGGAATGACGTACGGCCCAGATGTCGGCGGGGACGAGGATGATGATGGAGAGCGAGCAAAACCAGGCGTAGCCAACGGTGAAGCGAACGTAGCGAGGAACATCGGGGCCGGCGAAGTAGTGGAGAGTGAAGGCCACCATGCCCATGGTCAAGGGCAGAGATATCAAGTAAAACACCCACATTTTGGCCGACGACCACGACGATGATGGTCGGCTTGATCGCTCAACAGAATTCTCGTTTAATTCAGGTAGAGCAAGTTAGTTAGGGAGGCCCTTTTGCGTTCTTGATTCATTCATTCAAAGTAATTACTACCAACTAAGGTGGGAAAGGAATGAAAGATGGGGCTGGCCGATTGATTTAACGTCAAGAAAGGCCAACTAAAGCATAGGAAATGGGGAAATGTGGAAACTAATAGTGGTCTAATACTACTACCGTTAATGGTTAGTGCGTGCATGCGCTCTCTCTCTCTCTCTCTCTTTCTTTTCTTTTCTTTTTTTTTTTTTTTTTTTTGATATAGTAATTCTATTCTTTTATTTTTTTCCCCCTCACTTATATACACTAGCTAGTAAATTACTTGACCTTCAAGTAAATTTAACAAACACTTTATTGTTGCTCTAAAATTACCAAAAGATACTCCTTATCTGCCTGCAATACCCTACGTGTTTGAAGGGACAAAAAAATATGCAATTCGTGGATGGATGCTAGCTGGATTAATTCCAAAGAATTGAAAATGTTAAAAACATAAGTTCATGAAATTTAGGCCTTCATGTCTCATATGGTTCTTCATGATGTATTACAGAAAATGTATACGAGTGTGAAGTGTTGATGTATTTAATCCATTGTGTATATTCGCTTTTTATTAGATTAATGTTTTGCATACCGATAATATATACTCTATTAGATTGAATGTATGAAACTTGTGCACGGTTATCGTATATTTGAAATCTACTAGTGGCGTATGTATTATACACTTACAGTGTACAGAAAAAAGTTAATAATTCTTCTCTTCAGTAAGCAGATGCTTTGGAAAGTTAAAAATTCTTCTCCGTTAAGACACAGAATCTTTAGTAATGCTTTGGTACCATACACTTTTATTACATCACGGAGTAACTTGACGATCATATTACCATAAAACTAGCACCAGCACAGGGGAAACTGGGTAAGGACATGGGGTCAATATACAGCTCGAGGAGGAGGGCTGGACGAGATTCGCATGGAAGTCTTGGAAGTACTGCTTGGATGCTTCCAATTCACTGGGAAGAAGATAACTACTTTCAGGCTAGCTCTTGTTTGGATAGGAAATTTACTCCCAAATGTTTCTCAACTGCGTAACCCCCTTTGATTTTTATAACTGAATTGATTTGTCTGTTTAAAAACTATTGTTAGAATAGATTCAAGGCGGAAAAATTTACCTGTGATACTCAATGTACGGGGCAAAGCAATGCCTGGATTGATTAGTAGTTGGGAATCTGATATCTGCGGGAGCTGTCTCGAGCTACAAGTACAACCAATAAATATACCAAATAACCGGGCCATGGAAATCAAAATTAACAGTTTAAACTATTGTCAATTATCATTCTGCGCATACCTTGATTCCTGATATATTTTTTGCCAACGCTTGTTAGGTTGACTAAAATTTCAGGGCAAAGATGAACGATTCTACATATCAGCTGGAATTTATTTAGCTAGTTATGTGAATTGCTAAGCATAAATGGTTGCATGTTGTCCTTCAAGTTTTCGAAGTGGGTACTTGCATGCTTAATATATATGTGTAGTTCCTGCAGCATGAAATGATTACAAGTAGTATGTACCTACATCTACCTAAAGAAGTCCATATGAAAGGCACGTAAATTATAAGAGAGGGAGAGAGCCGATCGAGAAAGCCTTGCATTCGGATTTACTTCTTCTGACATGTCGTCTTAATTTTCAGCCTATCTCTAGACGAAATGGAGGGGGCTAAGACTTTAGCTGTAGATTCTGGTTTCTTAATGCAACTATATGTATAATATATATGGAGTGTGAAATTAGCATGGGTGGTCTTGTTACTTGGTTATTTTTAATAGGAAATCGGACGACAACAACCACCACCGCAAGAACGATGAGGTTCCTGCTGGAAACTTTGCCGAAGACCGCCGCTCACCTCTGAATGAATATATAAACGAGGAAGCAAAAAGGAAGGACAGTAAATTAACTTGTAGTCGGACTTTTCTGTCTTAAACTGACGAGCAAAAAGAGCAATATATATATATATATATATAAATATATATATATTTATCCACCGGAGGAAGAAGAAAAAATTATCTGGGCATGCATGATACGTAATGCTTGTTTTGGATCCGCCTAGCGACTTTGCGGTTTGGGTGAGTTTGCCATCATGTTAAGACACAGGTGTTCATTGGCATACTGGACTGCGTATGCATGTAATGCCAGTTGAGATTTTCATTCTTGAATTTTCGAGAACACAAGAAAAACGTTAATCATCTGATCTAATGATGATCAGGGACCGAATCAAGTGATGAATTCATCACGGGTTATTCAAACAAGAAGAACTGATCACTGTTGCTTTCTATGTACTCGAACGACAGAAACGGCACAATTGGCATTCGAGGGGAGGACAATCATGGTACCAATTGCAGGATAAAGAGCTCATCACGTATGCAAACATCCAAGGTGAAAGGATTTTGTTCAGAAGGATCTGTACGGGCAGATTAGAGGCTCCTGGGAAACAATAGCTAAAAAGCCTTTTGCTTGCTATGCAACGACATCTGAAATCATGCATCTAATCGAGTTCATAATTCATGATGAGTGAAAAACCTTAAGCATTTCTAGAAGAATTTTCGCTCGTGCTTCTAAAAGATTAATGGCTGGATGTCTCATGAATAAAACATTCGGAAAAAGAAAATGACTTCAACCGCAATAAATAAATTAACATTTTCATGGCTGTAATCATTCATTTCACTGCTGCTGCTCATCTTCACGCTTTGATGTCTCCTTGATCTCATCTGCTCCATCATCCTAGTGACGTGAAAAAGTGCAGGCGTCATCAAAAGAGAACAGAAATTTAAGACATGTCTGAAGTCAATGCAAGAGATGGACACGGGAGGACATCAAACAACTGCCAGGAAAGGAGAGGAAGCAGCATTACCTGCATGTCTGAGGTCCATAAAGTTAGGTTGTCACGGAGAAGTTGCATAATGAGAGTGCTATCCTTGTATGAATCCTCTCCCAGGGTGTCCAGCTCCGCAATAGCTTCATCAAAAGCCTGTCGAACAAGAATCAAGAAAATTAAGCACATTAAGCCACCAAAGGCAAATGAGCTCATCAAAACTTTTAAGAGAGGCATTCTAACAGACTACCAGCTCAGTTGTAATTCAGGCATGCACCCAGTTACAGGCAATCAATAAGTTTATAGTTTCTCTGTAGCTATATGACTAATGTAACTATGTGCTTCAGAAATTCTACATCTCCGTGAAATTCAATGACACGAACACCTCTCAAGATCCCAAAGAAAAGGTCAATTCGGTGCCAAAAAATGGCTCTTTGTTGGATGCTTAAGATTATGTATAAGGCTAATCACACAACTATCACCTGTTTTGCAAGATTGCATGCTCGGTCCGGCGAATTCAGAATTTCATAGTAGAACACGGAGAAGTTAAGCGCCAACCCAAGTCGGATTGGATGTGTAGGAGCCAACTCAGCAATTGCAATATCCTGCAAAAAGGAATTTTGCTGAGAAAAAGAAACAAAAGAGTAGAGGCACATAAAAGCAGATCACTGCTATCAAAGCACTCTAAGACACCTGTAACTCCAAGCAGCATACCAACATAGATTATATTGATCATGAGTTACCAGATCGGATGGCCAAAGCTATAGTGAAATGTGTATGTATGACCTTCCAAAATTAGAGGCTGGGTCATGATTGGAGCAGCTATTTGCTCACATCCGTGTATCCTTGTCATCGTTGCTTCCAGTCTCATTCCTAACAGTAACTTTTGGCACATACCGCCAAATGAAGACCAAAATTCCAAACAAAAACAAATATTTACAATGATAAACGCCGGCAAAGGCTGTGACAGGGAAAAAAAAAAAGTGAACCAGAAAATTTTCTGTCGTGGCCTTTGTATAACAATAATATAAAGATTGACCCAAACGTCCTTCTCAATTGACCAGAAAATCTATTACCACTTTGAAGTAACAAAAATTTTCTTCTTCACGGAAAACCACCTATAAATATAACGTAAACAGAAAGATGACTAATCCTCATGTAATGCTTTATCAGAATATTCGCAAAAAATCAAAACTTTGAACATATCTAACAATCAAGAAACCAAATTCATCGATCCACAAATTAAGGGACACGCAAGTAAAAATTGAATCAACATCCCATCAAATAAAACAAAAACCAAGAAGCAAATAAAACAACATTCAACGAAAGGTACCTGGGCAGCCTTATAGGCATTAAGGGTATTCTCAGCAGCCTCTTTCCTCTCAGAACCAGTCTTAAACTCAGCCAAATACCTATGATAATCCCCCTTCATCTTCAAATAAAACACCTTGGAATCACCGGCGCCAGCAGCCGGAATCAACTTAGTATCCAGAAGCTTCAAAATCCCATCACAAATGGACGAAAGTTCCTTCTCAATCTTCCCCCTATAGTCCTTGATAGCATTCACATGGTCGGCATTGCCCCGCGACTCCTCTTTCTGCTCAATCGACGATATGATTCGCCACGAGGCTCGGCGGGCTCCGATCACGTTCTTGTAGGCCACCGACAAGAGGTTGCGCTCCTCCACGGAGAGCTCCTCGCCTTCGCCCACGGAGGAGGAGACTTTCTCCATGAATTCCACCATTTCTTCGTAGCGTTCGGCCTGCTCGGCGAGTTTAGCCATGTACACATTCTCCTCGCGGGGTGATGGGGCTGCAGAAGCCATTTTCTTACTTCCTCTAAGGGAAAGGAGAAAAAAGAAAAGATTGGAACTTTTCTGAGATCAGATCTGCAAAAGAGGAGAAGAGTAAAAGCTGAAAGCTGGGGACAATTCACGCTTTATAGGAAAAAACAAGAGGACCGTATTTCTCCTTTTGTTTTTTCCTGCTTTTTTTTTTATAATTATTTTTTTTTTTTTTGGTAATTATATAGTATTGATTATACTAGGAGCTTGATTTAATTATTTGTGGACAATCTTCACCAACCAATAGTAAAGTTAATTGTTAAAATATACTAGTGGTTTAATTATTCAATTACTTGTGAATATTCTTCGGTAGTATCTGGGAATTGGGAGGTGCATAGAAATTTCTTTTCATGGCTTAAATGGAGAAATATTTAATTGAAATATATTTGATTAATATATTCCTTGTTCTTTGGAGGAATTACCTAAATATTAGGTCACTGTTATTCGTTAATGATTGTTTCCTTCGACAAAAAGTTAACCAACTTTTGATAGTGGAATATGTCAATTAGCTGCAAGCCAGCAAGGTCATATGTGCTAAGGAAAGAATCAGAAAAAATATCACCCTTTCCTTTCAAAAGCATTTTCCCAACAAAATCTTTCCTAATTTGGATGATTGAGGTATTAGTATCAAGTATGAGTAACATTTTTTCCTCGAAAAGAAAGGAAAAAAAAAAGGTATTAGTAACATTTGACTAGTTTGTTATACTCTTTTCCTTTTTTTTTCTCTTTTTCTATGAATTGAGTTTGTATTTTTTTTTCCCTTTCGATAGTAAGCAAGATTTTATTACTACCCCAAAAAGATACAAAATACAATGGGCATACCCAAGTCGTAAACCAACCGACAAAGTGACAAAGTCTTAACAAAACACCCCTCAAGGGTAACCATCCAGCACTTGCAAGATTAAACACCTACATTTGAGTTTGCGACGTTCCTTCTTGCAATTACGATTATTTCAATTGTTGGCTTTTCTAGAGTTTCATCAGATTACGTTAATGATTTGTACAATAGACTGTAGATGTGTTTTTTAAGAGTTTCATCAGATTACCCACCCCATCCTAAATTCTCAATTTAAGCATGTTGGGTATGAAGATAGACAAAGATCAGTACAAAATCCCGACAAAATAACAACTAACAACATACATCTTCTGTTCCAAACTCAGAATATCGCAGTTCAAGATTGACACCATCCAGTTGAACTGTGTTCCACTTGATCAAACTATTCTGCGGATGGGATTTCAGGCGACCATCCAATCTTCTGCCGCATGTGCTTGGGGAGTCAATAAAGTATTTACATCTTCAAACCAAGCAAGCAGCTTTGGGGCTGTCAAAGAAATTAACGTTTCATATTGTCATACAACAGAACTAGAATGCAATGTCAAGCTGGATCATTTCATAGGCTGTGTAAGCCCATATCATGATCCATGGACTAAGTAACAACACTACTCACTGACAAACACACATATGCAGTCTCCTCAAAGGAAGTAGTAGCACTTTTTCCATGAAAGGAAGTAGCACGTTTTTAGTAAATGCACTTACCGAACGCGTAATAGTCCACATATTGAAGGTAAAATGATCAGTTCGTCTTCTATCTTCTTCCCATGATTTTGAAACAAGGTTCAACTGCAGTATTGGTTCCCAATGCGCACAGCTTCTGCTCAAAGCTCAAAATTTTCTTAATATGCAACTGTAGGCAGCAACCAATATAATGAAAAATATCTCAAAATCAAGAGGTCAAAACCAAACATAGACAAAGCAGTATACAATTTCAAGCTTTTACATGAACTGAGTTGATCAGACTGAATCCTGTGCAAGTCTAATGGGTGACCTAGTCCTACCATGTAGATGAACATAATTCTAGTGAAGCTCCTTGATAGCCAAAGTAGAAACTCGGCTCCTAATTTTTATGCCAATAGAACATAAGAACAATCCTTTAACTTGTTTATCACATTAGATTCTGACTCATATATGACTTTAATTTACCACACAGACCAGGTCTTAGCCATTCGTATGCAGAAACAGGAATGGTCCAATCTTACCTATAATCAGCTCCCTCTTAGCTTGTAGTGGTGAAAGTTTTGGAAATTCACTGCAAACATGACAAGACCTGCAGCAGTACGCCCTGTACTGCAAGATCTCAATAAATCTTTAACCCTGGCCTGAGCTAAGATGTAGTGGATGACGCAGCTGTCTGAGGAGCAGAAGTTATGCAGTCAGCAAAAACTACAAAGCCAAGTCTCTCCGAGGCATTATGTCAACCTACTGAAACAGCCAAACCGCACAATTCATCTGAGCTTGCAATGCCAGCATCTGGAACTTCTACCAGGTTACAATTAGGTGCATCATCAGCTAAAAGATCATGACCAAGTTCGTCAGTCAACGAAGCATACATTTTCTTTGGTAGCAATCCAGAATCCCACAACTCCACAAAAAGCTCAAATACTGGACGGTAGCAGTGCCATTTGTAGAGGAAACTTTTCATCAAATTCCATGTACTGTTGTCCATCACCACCCCCATATCAGACATTTCTTGAAGAATTCCTTTAATCATCTTGACATTTCTATCCTTGCAGAAACCAGAGAGTACCAGATTATATGTGTATACATTAGGAGTTATACCAAGGTCCTTCATTTGGAAAAACAAATTATATGCCTCTCCAGCTCGACCGCCCCTTAGGAGTCCATTGATGGCCACAGTATAGGACACAACATCCAGAGGGAAATTCTCTAGGGCAGCTTTCCTGAAAAATTTTATTGCACTGTGGAAGTTACCAGTTTTTATAAGCCCATCGATGATTATAGTATGAAGATGAGCATCAAGGCCAAGATGCCTTTGAACAATACCATCATAGACATTAACTGCCTCACGAATCCTACCCGACCTGCAAAGTCCACTCAGTAATCCAGCATAACTATATTTATCTGGCTTAAAACCCCTGTCTATCATGTCATTGTAAAACTCAATGGCACCAGTTGGGTGACCAGCCTTGCAGAAATAATTTAGAAGGGAGTTGCACATCACTAAGTCAGGTTCTATAACCAGTCCACTGATTAATAAAGGTAAAAGAAGGAACTCTTGGGACGAACAGATGGTAGACAAAATAGAACAGATAGTGTAAGGATCGGGGATTAATCCTTGTTTTTGCAGGTTAAAGAAGAAATCAAGTGCTTCATCATATCTTCCCATCTTAGATAGACCATCGATTAATACATTGCAAAGAAACAAATCAGGATAACATCCCTTGGACTCCATTGTACTTAAGATCTTAAAAGCCTTGTTAGGCATTTTCGCTTCTAGAAATCCCTTAACTAAAGCAGTGCATGTCACGATGTTTGGAGAACATCCAGTCTGAACCATTTTGTCTAGTAAAAAACTTGCAACATCAAGTTGGCCAGGCTTACAGAATCCATCAATTAACACAGTCCACACGCTCACAGAGGTCGGAACACCCAAAGTAATCATAAGACTTAATACCTGCAATGCCTCTTCCAGCCTACCCAATTTGCAATAACAATTCAACACAGACAAAAAAGTCTCAGGATTAAGAGAATAACCATTTCTCAACATGTCCCTAAGCACATTGCGCATGTTAATCAAATCATTGAGCTTGTACAAATTACATACCGCAATACTAAATGACAAAAAATTTGGTACCTCAGTCTCCTCCAAAACTTTAAGTGCTGCGTCAACCTTCCCAATCTTAAACAGCACATCCACAAGGATATTGCGAGCAAAAGTATTTGGGGTGTAACCATGGCCAAGCATCTCCTCAAAAGCCTCAAAAACTAGCTCATACATTTTCCCATACCAGAAAATTCTCAATAAAAGAAGCAAAGTCTGAGGTTTTGTCACACAACCAACACGAGCTAATTCCTCAAGGATTCCTCCAAGCGTGGAGAATCTTTGAATAAGCCGAGATACTACATTCACCATATGAGAAAAGGCGGCCCTATCATGGAAATAATCTGGCTGGCGAGCACACCACAAGAAAAAGCTTAAAGCAACTACATCCGAACGGCAATCTACCAGAGTTTTTTGCACAATTTGAGGATTGAGCACTATATTTCCAGAACTTTTGCTATAAAATTCTTCCCTAGTCAAAAAAGCCTCAAACTTTTTGTGCTTATCAGTTGTTGGACTCTGAATTGGTGAAGCAAGATAGTGAATTGCAGCTAAAGATTGACTCTTTACAAGAAAATATGAAGTGGGTCTGAGCTCTAAAACTTTCCAGAATTTATATCTCAACCGCCATATCATCTCCAGATAATCATTTATTATTACTGACTTTCGGTAACTCCAAAAGCAGCATAAACAAATTCTTGGGAAAAATAAATAAAAAGAAGCAGAAATAAATGACCAAAGTATTTCAACTTTGATCAAGTGTGCGGAATACAAATATAATGAAAAATAAGCTTACTGGTTTGGCAGCTGCAGAAATCCTAGGAGGTGGGTTTTTCTCAACTAGCCAGAATTGATTGTTGGGAGTTGCCAAAGCAAATAATTTGTGGAGAAAGATAAAATTTTGGTGCAAATTTTTATTCAAATGGAGGGTTTTAAATAAGGCGGTGAGGGGATTTCCGGTAGCGGGAATGTGGCCGTTCTTTGAATACCAAAAGGCGGAACCGCGGAAGAGATGGGTTGCTGGGTGGTGGACTCGAGTGGTGCCTGGTGGGCTGCGTTGGCTTGATTGAGTTGCAATGATCTGTTAACTGTTAAGGCATTTAGGTATCGTTTGGTTCCCCCGTCCCTAGTGCACAGTTCTCTCCCCCTCTCTCTAATATTTTTAATACACTATTCTGTATTTTTTTTTAAATACTTTTTTTTTTGTGGGGTTGAAAGAAAGGCTTCTCATTTTTCATGTTAATAACTAATGTTGAATAACAAGTCATTGTACTTTATTTATCTGTAAAGCTTCTGTTAAACAAATATTTACTGTTCAATTTCTAAGTTCTTTTTTCCTTCATTAATAAAAGGGAGCTCTCTTTTTAATTAAAAATTAAAGGCACAAAAACATAACTAGTAAAATCTTCACAATTGGCATTTTTCTGGCCCCCATTGAGCATTAACACAATAAAAGGTGCATTTTTATATTGTAACATCATCATTGGCGTGTGAGGTAAGTAAGGTAAACAATGAAATTGATCGAGAAAGCGTGAATTTAGTGATTCAAGTTGTGATCTTATTACTTGTTTTATCTCGACATTTCCCTACTAAAAGGAGATAAATTGACGGATGAAGAAACACGCTAACAACAGATTCTTGTCTAACTTACCCGGCAGAGGAAATAAAATATTCATGAAAAAGGACAATGAAGCAAATGTTCAATACCACAGAGATTGACATGGGTGCAAGATTAAATAGTTTGTACTAAACTCGTTTTTTTTTTTAGCAGAACTAAATTCGTCATTTGAGGACTATGAGCAAGTAAGTTCTACCATAAAAAAGAAAAACCACTCAGAAATTGATTAAAACTGCTTCTGAATTATACGTATTATTGAGAAATATTGCAGGGCAGGAATTGTCAAATCCCCGTTGATAACATTGCAGGTCAGTCAAAATACAATTGCAACAAGAGAACCTTCAAATTTCTATCACAGAAAAGAAATCATCCGGGGCTGCATGTTTTGGTTACCAGGAAATTTTCTTCAAAAAGGATTAATCTGAATACTCCAAATGCAAAGTTTTTATCCGAGTCTACAAGTAGTGAATTTTTTATACTAACAGTCATACATGCATACTACTTATATAAAATGTAAATTTAAAATTTAAAATTGAATTATATAACATGCATTTACATCCTCTTGTCCATACATTGAGAGTGTACAAAAGATTCCCGGAGGAAACATGCTGGCGTATACATATCGACAGTGCGTAAAACATTACACAAAGAAAAATGTTCTTATTCAACAAAATCATATCTTGAAGCTTATAATCCTGGCTTCAGCTCCGGACTGCCGGAACTGAAATGCTCTTATGCGTACTCACTCTGAATCAATAAAATTAAGAATGAAGAGACCAACACAAGTGCAAACTTTTGCTGTTTGAAAGAGTAACTGGGGCAAGTGGCCTTCTGCTTCTGCAACTCATTTAGTTGCTTGGTGTTCTCCATCCTGATTATTCAGCGTTCCAATTTTCTCAGCAGCGACGCCGGCTGCAGATGCTGCATCACTCAGTCCAAGCTTCTCTAACTCTTTCGAAAAGCTATCCATATCAGCAGCAGAAATTTTATATGGACTGTGGGCAGAGCCTGGAAAAGAACCGCTTGTTACTTTTTCCCTGTACTCCGAAAGAGCCTTGTTGATGACCTCTCCGACATGGGCATACTGTTTGCAGAACTTCGGAGTAACCTGCAACAGTTACGCACCAAGCAAGCACTAATGAGTTGTCAAATCCACTATTTTATGAAGGCAAGGAGATTGAGAAAAGTGGAAGATCTGGAAAAGTGAAATGAAATCCCAAACCTTAGCTTGATCTGGGTGTTGCAGCATCCCCAAGAGATCATGGTAAACTAGCACCTGGGCATGTGAATTGATAAGAGGTGGGAAAAAAAATAATAAATCATTATTGGTAGTAGTGTCAGACGTGAAGAAATAGGAGGGCCCTGAACTTGATCATCAAGGATAACAAAACATGAACCGGCCATGTTGCATGTTAACCAAAAGCATCAAAATTTAAACAATAAATACTGAGAACAAAGATATAGTGCAATAAATAAATAAAAAAAGTAGTATTGCGAATCAATGAAAAAGATCATAGGTATCAACATCTGGCGGAAAAGGTTTTCACTTTTCATATTCTGCCTGTAACTGCTAACGCAAAGTTGACAGATGCAAGTATAGGAAGTCCAAACATTGGCTTCTGTTCAAGTTTCACTGCGTCAATAGGATAGGATACACTTCCCAAGTTTGCTCCGAAAGTAAGTAAATCAATATAAGTATCCTTTAAGCGGATAGATGTTAATGCCTAATTAATCGACAAAGCACATTTCTCAAGAAATGAATCTTACAAAGAAATCCTACCCACACGCATACTCAGGGAAAAACAAAAAAGAGGAAATTCGCCAGGATGCATGTCCACACCTTCTCTAACAATTATATATGTCACTAACTGTCATCAATGCAGACAGCAGGCAACAAAGTTGTCCTGAATAAATACCATCAAGCAGCTGGAGGAAGACTTCATTCATTTCATCCAACCATTGAATGTGACCATTTTCTCTTCAGACGCTCTTTAAAGAAGTTTGTTAAGGTTCTACACCAAGTCAGACTGATTAAACAGCTTTCAAGGTTTAGAATTGGGATAATTTCAGAAACCTCCTGTGAGGTTTCTAACAGTTTCACTTGGCACTCTCAAATTTTAAAAAATCTCACTTGCCTCCCATGCTTTAAATTTTTTGTCACATTTGAAAGCTATTTCAAAATATAACATTAAGAAACTCATTTTGGGAGAGAGAATATAATTTTATTCTAAATTTGCCCTTTCCTTGTGATTTTTTAATTATTACAATACATCAAATTTATCTCTTAATTTTTGTAAATAGATGGACGTAACTCCTTAATGAAAATTCAAAGTTTGATAGCAAGATTTTTAAAACTCTTTAATAGTTTTTATGTCATCAATTTGGACAAGAAATGTTAAATTATTTAAAATTATGAATGATTTATGATATTCTTAGAAATAACTTACAATAATTTATAACCATGGCAATACCATTCTTCTCTGGCTTAAAAACAATACAAATAAATTTATTTATAATTTTTAGCATGTTGTATTTTTTTAGTTTTCAAGCCATTGATTTGAATAAAACATAGAAAATTTAAAATTATGCAATTGATTTATAAAACTTGTTAAATTAACTCAAAACACTTTGGAACAAAGAAAGTATTATCTTTGTAACTTGCAAATTTTAAATGTTAACTCTTGGTACATGAAAGCACACTATACTTTTTTCAATCAAAATAAATTTTCATACTTTTTGTTTTTATTTTTTCATTTGTTACTAACATAGTCAGGTAATAAAAATTAGTAAGACAATATAAATGATAATTTTGGAATGAAATTACATTTACCCACCAAAATAAATTTTTTAATATTATATTTTAAATGGATTGTAAATGATACTCAAGACTTAAAGTAAAAAAGGCAAGTGAGATTTTTCAAAATTTGAGCGCGCCAAGTGAAACTGTAAGAAACCGTGGAGGTTTCTGAAATTATCCCTTTAGAATTCTATCGAGCAGTATTGCTTATCTTGTTACTCAGTCAAATTTGTCCCAAGCAATATTTCACCCAATAAGAGTCAACTTGGAGAGAATATTTAACCAATTTACAAAATGCATCAATGGAAATGAAAATAGTCAACGTTGTCTTAGTAACCAACCAAAAACTTCATGAAGCTACGTACTTATTTTCCGGAATATGTGCGAGTCCTAAGATGGAGAAACAGACAACTTAAAGCAGCAAACCTGACCACTACAAAATGGACCTGCACCAATGCCAATAGTGGGGATTTGAAGAGCTGATGTTGCTGCAGCAGCTACAGGTGCAGGAACACATTCCAGAACAACAGAGAAACAACCTGCTTCCTGCAACGCCATGGCAGTCTCCACAACCTGCAGAATGACATGACTACTTTTGAGATGAAGTTCCAGAAGTAACCAGACAATGCCTTAAGAGAGAGCATCCACTCCTAAGGATAGGATTACGAGAAAATTACCTTAACAGCGCTACCAACATTTCGACCTTGAGATCTAAATCCTCCCAGAACGCTAATAGCCTGAGGAGTAAGCCCAACATGCCCCATAACAGCAATCCCAGCTTCCACAATAGCTTTGGCTGCACTAATTCTTGATGGTGCTCCACCTTCTAATTTAATTGCATCCATTCCTCCTTCCTTGAGTACCCTGACTGCTGCATCAACTGCCTGCTCATAATTCAAACTGCAATATCATCAACCATTGCACATTCAACAAGCAAAACAGCTAGAAAACACATTCATCTAATTCTGACAGAATCTGCATGATTTGAAGTTACTAAAACCTTGCAAAGGATAATATGAAATACTTAGACTTAACATGGACTCTTAGAAACAGTTTCACTTAAAAAGCCAACAGTTATCAGGGAGGAGAGTAAGACGACTCATTATATCCGTATTCTTCAACATTTTTTCCTGTTCAAGAGTCGTCTTCGCAATTTCTCTTTTTTCTCTTCCCCTCTATTTCCTCCAAACAAAATTTTAAAATGCAAACCTCCATAAGAAAATAGAATAAAAACCAATGGGATTGAAGTTGCTTTCATGATAGTATTACAAAACTGAGGATATGCATAACTACCCAAAAAAAAAAAAAAGAAAAAAGAAAAACTGAAGGTGCTATTTTTGAAGACAGCAAAAGGAGAAGCATGACCTGATGCGTACTGGACTCGTAAGTACCAAAAGGTAGGTCCCCAACAAGAAGTGGACTCTTGGCTCCTCTAGCCACGGCACGGCAATGAACAAGCATTTCTTCAAGAGTAATAGGCAAAGTGGTATCATGGCCATGAACCACCATGGAAGCAGAGTCACCCACAAGGCAAATATCAATTCCAGCAGTGTCAAGATGCACTGCAGATGGATAATCATAGGCTGTCACCATTGTTATGGGCTGCCCCTTTTTATGCTTCTGGTGCAAATTTGTCAGCGTCACTCTTTGGTTTTGGTTCAGCGGTTTTGGCCCTCCATAAACAGTGTTCTCTGGAATATTGCTCAAACATCTTATTCCCGAAAGGGTCTTGGAAAAATATTTCCATTTTGTGGTAGAGCGTAGGGAATTTTCAATCGAAGTAAGAGCTGCCATTCAAACTTGGAAAATAAAATCAAGATTTTAACGTTCTTTGGAACCTTTTAGGTTGAAATGTGGCGGGTCGTAACTATAAAGGAAATTGGGGTGGGGCTGTGGAGGGAAGGGGTTGGTTTTGGTGGCCCCTTCACCTTCACAGCGCAGCACGAGTGGGGAAGATACGAGATGTTGAAACGGGGATAGGTTGGATTGTGGGCAAGGTTTTCGAAATCGGGATTTTATTTTGAATCATTTTTAATTTTGAATTATTTTTAATTTTGTAGTATCGGATCGTAGAATTGATCGATTCTATTAGGAATATAAAAAATAGTCTTATTAGTAATTTTGAAGTATGCAATTCACACGTATAACAATAAATAACGCAACTCATGTACAATCAATATAATAATATTGCTAATTAAGATTAAAATTGTACTATCTAAAATATTTGGGGTAGTCTAAAAATTAAATAAAAATTTTGAAACTATATATAACATATTGTAAATGAATTTGATTAAATTAAAATTATTATTTTTTCTTATTTTGAATCCAGATGCAATTACTGGATAAGGTAGGTGGAAAAATTGACTTTATATATATATATATATATATATATTAAGTATTTATTAATGAGATAATTAAATACCAATTTTTATAGGAAAAGAATTAGCATAAAGTAATTATGTAGATTTAAAGTTCTTTGAATCTAGTTTCTAACGCAACAAATAGCATTCAATTCTGAATTTTGTATACGAAGTTATTGTCAAATTATTAAAATTTTTATTGTAATATCTTTAAATGGTAGGATCGTATTAGGAATGGATCGAAATCGATCCATGATCTAGATTGTGGAATCCTAACAACTATGGTGATGGATTGTTTGAATCAACAAACATTGCAACTATTTTTGGTTTATGTTTTGAAACCTGAACTGGACAATGACTCGAAAGAGTTCTAAGGTCAGGGTCAATGAGTTCGACCGGAGTCGGACCAATCTAAGAACTGACTGAAGTCATAAACAAAAATTATTTAAAAATTAAAATATTATGTAAAATACCTAAGAGCATGTTTGTTGGCCTTGTTCCTAGGTTTTGATGATAACAAAACAAAATGATGATTGGACTAATGTTTTTATGTGAGAAGTATGTTAAGATAGTTCCTTGACTCATTGAAGAAGGAAAGGAATCAATTCAAGAAGAATTGAGAAGGTTTTCATTTGTCTGACGAAGGATCGAGCGGTGAACGAGGTTCTGGGCGTCCACGACTGATAAGCTTTGGACGATGCTTTGGATGGTCACTCAAGTTTCGACGCGTCCAAAGTTGAGAAGATGGACACATGAGCTACCGGTTCGCCGACGGTGGGAGTCCTTGTTGACGTCCGGCGATTTACAACTTCGAGAATTCACAAAGCCGTTTGGGACGGTGGTTCTGGACGAATGGGTTCTGGACGTCACGGTTGACTAGTTACGGACGGACGTTGACGTCAGAAGCCGGCTCAAATGGTCATTTTCTAACAGCTATATTTTGACCGTTGAAGAGCTTCTTTAAGCCATTTCTACACTCTATAAATACTCACGTTCAAGAAGATAGATGACTTTTGCTACACATGAAATACAAACTTACAAGTGAATATTTGGGTAGAAATCTTCTTTGTTTGTTGTATAGCGGGGAAAGTTGGGTTTGTGAGGTTGATCAGTGAAGGTTACTATAGGAGGGCATAAACCTTGGTGAAGGTGAGCCTATCACTTGGAGTGGTAAAACCTTGGTGAAGGTTGCTTACTTGTAAAATAGTTCTTAGTTGGTTGGTGAGCTTCAATTGTAGCTAGTTGAGGGTTTACTGGAGAGTAAAACTCCTTTGCTCAAAGGGTGTTTGGGGTGAAAGTGATCCTTCACTTGACAAGTTGGTTAGTGTCACCATCAATTGAAGAGCTATTTGATGAATTCAACTCCAAGTTTGGAAGAAGTTTGGGAGTTTGATTGGTTTGAATTCCTTTTATCTTTTTGTTACTTTATTCTTTGTGCTTTAAGATTGTTTACATTTATCTTTATTGTGATTGTTTGAGTATTTGTTTGCTTGAACAATTTTAGTTGATTTATTAGGTTGCATTTCGGGACCTACAATGTTAATATCAACAAAAATATATTCATATAAATTTGATGTTTCAAAGCTATTTAACAATAAAATTTTAAAAAATTAGAACTATCAAGTAGTAATTTATATTATTCAATTAACATTAACAAGTTTAGAAGTAAAATTATGAACTTCTTTAAAAAATAACACCAAAATTTAGGACAATATTTATAGGAGTATGAAATATTTAAAGTATAGTTTTTAACAACCTAGGGGTCAAAATATAATATTAAAAAACCTTTGAACCTAATTTAACAAGCCCCATTTCTTCCACTATCGCTGTTGCAACCAAGTCCTACCACTATATTTTCATCCTTTTCTACTTCAAACACTCTATCAACCATTTCTTCTTCTTCTTTTTCTTCATTTTTTTTGTTTTTGGATTTTCATTTCTATTCTTATTTTGTTAGTTATTTATATTTTCAAACTCATGAAATATCGAACTTTTATCTATTTTCTTCAAACCTTTCTCCTCTCTATCTTCCTTTTTGCTTTTTAGTTTTTGTCTTCTTTCCTTTTGAATGCAAGATCTAGGATTAGATCTTGTTTAAGAAAAAATTCAGACATTGATTTTGATGGCTAAATTAAGATGAAAGAGGTGAAAATGGGTTTGCAAAGTAAGATCAAACATATTTGAGGGAGCTAAGGGCAAGGAGGGGAATTCAATAAAAAGGAAAAAATAGAGAAAAATCGTGTTTTTGCCGAATTTACCGGTTTTCGGTCCAATCCAATTTTTGATCAAATTTGGCCAGATTTTTACCACCAGAATTTTTAGACCAACTCGGATCGAACACTTAGCCAGTTCCTAATTCGACCGGGTCCGATCTAAGTTTAAAAATTGTGGTTTTGGCAGTGCCAAGTTTATGTTACTTTATACAAGTTTGCGGGATGCTATCAAAACTTTTATAACGCTACTAGACAAACCATTGTGTCTGCACTATATAAGCATCGCTAACGCCATGCCATCCATGATGAAGGACGCAAATTGCAATTGCAGCTACCCAAAATAGAAGCACGTTATTTTGACATCCTTTAGACAGCAAGAAATATTTTGCATTTTAGACTAATTCAGAGGCCAGACATTTTTCCTTTATCTTAAACGGAAATTTCCTTGTTATGAACTCTTATATTTTCTGTAAAGCCAATATATCCTATTTCAAAGTTGAGTAGGTTATCTCCCTCTTTCATCTCCTTTTCTTTTGTTTTTTTTTCATTCGTTCTTTTTATTTCCATACAATTCTAAATAAGTCTTCCACGTTATCTCTTCATTTCTCTCCTTTTTCTCTTAATCCTTATCCTAATTCAATTTTCAATCCTGAATTTCTCAATTACTGATGCAATTCTGCTTCAAATTTTCAGGATATCATATTGATTGATACTTGAGAGTTAATGTTTATAAATCTCTCTCGTTCTCAACTCAAAAGTCACACATTTTCTAGCACACAACTACAACGACATCACTGAAGAACTCCAATACAGGTACAGAGGATTTTTTTATTATGTTACATAAGTACATAATATTTATCATGGATTCATCAGAAAAAATTTAAAAAAAAATCATCGGGGTTTTAAAATGAATGTGGACTGCTAGGAAAGTGTTGTCTGAGTGTTACCAGGATAGCTGAAGTACAACAATCATATTCCTTTATTTCAAGGTTTCCTCGCGTTTCTGAGTTTATTACGTTGGTGCAATTTCATCCTAGTTTTTTGAGATGCTACTTTGCTATATTATTATTATTATTTTTTTACTTGAGATGTATGATATTTAAGATGGTCTTTGGATGATTTCTTGCACTATGTATAGCTGAAAATTAGAAGGGGAAAGAAAAAATCGTGAAGCACGAGGGAGACGTAATCATATGAATCAAGATACGATTCGAAAACAATCCACCTAAAACATATAATCATATGAATCAAGATATGATTCCAAAACAGTCCACCTAACTTCCATAAGAATCATGTGAACATATCTTGATTCAGAAATAATCCGCCTAACTTTCATAATTTAAGTTTTCTTTTGGTTTTAGCTTATAAGTAGTCTGATCGACATTGGGTTTTTGGGATTTTTGGTTAAGTCTTCTATACGTAAACTTCTAAAGAAGAAGAATGTGCCACCGATCTCATGCGTTTGGATAGTAGATAGATTTTGGAATAGATTTTTGGGACATAAAGAATCCGTAACTTTTTGATGTGATGTATTAGAAGTAAGAAGGTACCACTTGGATCCAACCTTATCGTCGATGATAAGTTAGCTTAATAAAACAAAAACGATAAGACACTACCATGTGAAACTTTTTCCAGTTGTGGAAGCCGTCTAATCTCTTGAACTAAGCAGCATTCTGTTTCTTTTATACATTCTCAAAATTTGAGCTTTCTGTTTTCAAGGTTCTCATCCAGACTGTGACCTTGCGCAGTTTAGACCCCCTGGACACTGACAGAAATTAATGCCATGGCTCACGCTGAGCTGATTTAGGTGTTGGAGGAGTGTGGTTCAACAAGGAGTTTTTATTGATAAGAAAGTGCAGAATAAGCACAAGAAAAGATGAACTTTTAGAAGAACCGTAGTTATGGTATCGCTTTATATCTAAATTCCACTATGAATTCAAGGCGCTATCACTTCGGTCTGAAGTTTTATTGCACTATCTTGCTTAATCTGTTAATTGATGATACATGGGTTCTTGATAAAGCCCATAGTTTCGGTTTGTTAACGAGAAGGCACATTTTAAATTTATAATTTTTCTTGTTAGAACACTTGTTTTTTCCCAACGTTTAAAATCGTGAAAATTTCAATACAACCTTTCTGAAGATACTTTCCAAAATTGTGTTTTGAATTTTAAAAAACAAGTAACGCATTTTATACCGGATCGCAAGGTTCTTATTCTTTCGCATTTACATGGAATAAAATGGTAGTTGCAGATTAAACGATGGTTCCTAAGAAGAGATAAGATGACCGCCTGAATGGAACTAAGATGTCTCGTAAGACAATGGGTGGGTAATCAAAACCCTGACAATATGAATAGGACCCATCATTCTCCATTGTCATTCCCATTGTTCACCCTAACCTAAACTTCTATTTTATATGGGTATCAATTAGAATGGTCATCTTTGCTTAAATACTTTAATCATTAGGCCAGGAGCAGAATCTATTGGCTCTCATGGAAATACTGAGTTACGCTTTTAATCTCAGGATAGAATAGGGCGAATATGACATTACAAGATTGTTGGAATTATAAAAACTACTAGTAGCTGATTAATTTGGGCTATTTAGAGGGATAAGTAACTTTCATTTCACTCATTTGTTAAAGGACGGATTGTACTTTTTAGAAGATAATACTTTTTAGTAGATGTTGCTACTTTTGATTTGTACACCATACAATGAATTACTACTAATTATTCACTTTTTGTTCCATTAATATCCAAGCAATGTGTAAACAATGTTGGTAGTAAAATCCACTATAATTAATTCATAGCTGCATAACACGAGGTACTGTATGACAATGAAATTGATACATATTGCTTAATTTTGAGATTGAAATACTAGAAAATTTTGAAGATATAAACTATTGAGATAATTTGTTTTATCACTTTGACTATCGAATGTTTATATTACTATGTTTAATGTTCCTTGCTAACCTTCAACTCGAAATTTAGATATGGCTTGTAACCCTCATCAAAAAATTTAGATATATCATATCCTTTTTGGTTGTTTCCAACTTTTTAGAACAACCATCCCCTTTGCACTCATTACTCAACTAAATGTTTGAGTTTTCAAAATTCTCAGTCAAACCAAAATTTGGATACGGCATATTGTTTTTGTGGTTCCAAACTTTTCTTTGAACAGTTATACTTTTAAAAGATTTAAAATCCTCCAATTTACTTTTTACTTTAAATATTTGAATTTCCAAAACTTATATTGAAACACCTATTTTACTATCCAATGCAAAAAATGTCCGTGCAAATGCACATGAATAGAACTAGTTATTTTCAATAAAATGGTGAATTTTATATTAATTTTGAATTCATAAAAAAGGTTAAAATTTTCAAAAATTGGTTTTAGGGGCAATAAACTTAAAAAAAAATGCATTATTCTCGATATAATGAATTTTTATATACTAATAGGTGTAGATGTATGTTACTTATGCAAAATGTGAATTTTAAATCTGAAATTGAATTAGGAAGCACGCATGTACACCTATTCATGTATACATTGACAGTAAATTTAAAACAAAATTATCCAAAGAAAAATGCTCTTATTCAACAACATCCTACTTTGATGCTTATAATCCTGGCCTCAGCTCCTGACTGCCGGAACTGAAATGCTCTTATGTGTACTCATTCTGAATCGATAAAATTAAGGATGAAGAGACCAACACAAGTGCAAACTTTTGCTGTTTGAACAAGAAAAGGGGCAAGCTATCACGAGCCTTCTGCTTCTGCAACTCATTTAGTTGCTTGGTTTTCTCCCTCCTGAGTATTCAGTGGTTTCAATTTTCTCAGCAGCGACACTAGCTGCAGATGCTGCATCACTCAGTCCAAGTTTCTCTAACTCTTTTGAAAAGCTATCCATATCCGCAGCAGAAATTTTATATGGACTATGGCCAGAGCTTGGAAAAGAACCACTCGTTACTTCTTCCTTGTACTCCAAAAGAGCTTTATTGATGACATCTCCGACATGTGCATACTGTTTGCAGAACTTCGGAGTAACCTGCAATAATTACGTATCAAGCACTAATGAGTCGTCAAATCCAGTACATTATGAAGGCAAGGAGATTGAGAAAAGTGGAAGATCCAGAAAAGCGAAATAAAATCCCAAACCTTAGCATGATGTGGGTGTTGTAGCATCCCTAAGAGATCATGGTAAACTAGCACCTGGGCATGTGAATTGATAAAAGGTGGAAAAAAATAAGTCATTATTGTTAGTAGTTTCAGACTAACAAGCCTTCCTTTTGGTGAAGGAATGGGAGGGCCCTGAACTTGATCATTAAGGATAACAAAACATGAAGAGAACTTAGATACCGGCCATGTTGCATGTCAACCAATAGCCTCAACACTTAAACAATAAAAACAGAGAACAAAGATATAGTGCAATAAAAAAAGTATTGTAAATCAATGAAACAGATCATAGGTATAAACAGTTGGTGGAAAAGGTTTTCATATTTTGCCAGTAACTGCTAATGCAAAGTTGACAGATGCAAGTATAGGAAGTCTAGACATTAGCCTTTGTTCAAGTTTCACTATATCAATAGGATACATTTCTGAACTTTGCTCTGAAAGTAATAAAATCAGTATATTGTTTAAGTGGATAGATGATAATTCCTAATTAATCCATAACACATATTTCTCCAGAAGAAAATCTTCCAAAGAAATGTTACCCATACACATACTTGGGAAGAACAAAAAGGAGAAAATTTGCCAGGATGTCCACACCTTCTTTAACAATATGTCACTAACTGTCATCAATGCAAACAGCAAGCAACAAAGTTGTCCTAAACAATATCATCAGGAAGTTGGAGGAAGACTTCATTTATTTCATCAAACCATTGAATGTGACCATTTTTATCTTCAGATGCTCTTTAAAGTTTGTTAACGTCCTATGGCAAGTCAGACTGATTAAACAGCTTTCAAGAATTCTGTAGAGCAGTATCGCTTATCTTGTTACTCAATCAAATTTGTCCTAAGCAATATTTCAACCAATAAGAGTCAATTTGGAGAGAATATTTAACCAATTTACAAAATGCATCAAGGAAAATGAAAATTGTCTACATTGTCTTATTAACTAACCAAAACTTCATGGAGCTACATACTTATTTTCAGATTATGTTTAACAATATTTGTCAGTCCTAGGATGGAGAAACAGAGAAATTAAAAGCAACAAACCTGACCACTACAAAATGGACCTGCACCAATGCCAATAGTGGGGATTTGAAGAGCTGATGTTGCTGCAGCAGCTACAGGTGCAGGAACACATTCCAGAACAACAGAGAAACAACCTGCTTCCTGCAACGCTATGGCAGTCTCCACAACCTGCAGAATGACATAATTAGTCTTGAGATGAAGTTCCAGAAATAACCAAACAAAGCCTTGAGAGAGCATCCACTCCTAAGGATAGGATTACGAAAAAATTACCTTAACAGCACTAGCAACATTTCGACCTTGAGGTCTAAATCCTCCCAGAACGCTAATAGCCTGAGGAGTAAGCCCAACATGCCCCATAACAGCAATCCCAGCTTCAACAATAGCTTTAGCTGCAGTAATTCTTGATGGTGCTCCACCTTCTAATTTAATTGCATCCATTCCTCCTTCCTTAAGTATCTTGACTGCTGTATCAACTGCCTGCTTATAATTCAAACTGCAATATAATCAACCATTCCAACATTCAACAACCAAAACAGATAGAAACCACATTCCTCTGATTCTGACAGAATCTGCATGATTTGAAGTTACTAAAACCTTGCAAAGGATAATATGAAATAATTAAACCTAACAAGGACTTTTAGCAACAGTTTCACTTAAAAAGCCAACAGTTAACAGGGAAGAGAGTAAGACAACTGCGTATCCTTCAATACTTTTTCCTGTTCAAGAGTCCGTCTTCCCAATTTCCCTTTTCTTCACCCCTCTATTTCCCCAAAACCAAAATTTAAAATGCAAACCTCCATAAGAAAATAGAATAAAAACCAATGGGATTGAAGTTGCTTTCATGATAATATTACAAAACTGAGGATATGCATAACTACCCCCAAAAAAAAAAAAACTGAAGGTACTATTTTTGAAGACAGCAAAAGGAGAAGCATGCAAATCACCTGATGAGTACTGGACTCATAAGTACCAAAAGGTAGGTCCCCAACCAGTAGTGGATTCGTGGCGCCTCTAGCCACGGCACGGCAATGAACAAGCATTTCTTCAAGAGTAATAGGCAAAGTGGTGTCATGGCCATGAACCACCATGGAAGCAGAGTCACCCACAAGGCAAATATCAATGCCAGCAGTGTCAAGATGCACTGCAGATGGATAATCATAGGCTGTCACCATCGTTATGGGCTCCCCCTTTCTATGCTTCTGGCGTAAATTTGTCAGCGTCACTCTTTGGTTTGGGCTCTGCGGCTTTGGCCCTCCATAAACAGTGTTCTCTGGAACATTGCTCAAACATCTTATTCCCAAAAGGGTCTTGGAAAAAGATTTCCTTTTTGTGATAGAGCCTAAGGAATTCCTGATTGAGGTAAAGACTGCCATTCAAACTTGGAAAATAAAATCAAAGATTTTAACTTTTTTAGGAATATTGTACGTGGAAAAGTGAAGGGTCGTAAATACAAAGGAAAATGGGGTGGAGGGAGGACGCTGGCTTCGGTGGCTCCTTCACTTTCACAGCTCAGTTAAGTGGGGAAGATGAGAAATGGGGATCGGTTGGGTGGTGGGCTGGTCACAGGTCAGTAATAGAGTCAACAAACACTGTATCCACTTTTGGCAGGGGCAGGTTTGTATAGGTTTGCGGGACGTTATCCATGATGGAGGAGGCAAAATTGCAACCGCAACTGCCCAAAATGGAAGCAAGTTCCTTTGACATTTTTATAAAAAAGAGAATATTTGCATCTTTGACTAGTTTAGGGGCCAGACGTTTTTCCTTTATTTTGTGATTTCCCTTTAAAGGGAAACTGCCATGTTATAAACTGAGAGTAATCTAGTGTTTGGAACTTTGGACAGTGGTTTATCTGAGATAATTTTTTTAAAAAAATACTGCAGCACTTATTCGAAAATGTGTTGATACAATCAAATAATTTTTTACAAATAAAATCCAATCCAAACAACAAGTTCTTTATATTCCTTTTGAATTCGTATCAAAGGTTAAAATATTTAAAAATTAGTTTCAGGGGCAATAAACTTTTAAAAAATGCATTAGTCTCGATATAAAACCGAAATCTTTTGATATGGAACAAATTTCACTCACTCATGTACACTTAGAAATGGTGCATGCACAGTACTACATTTTCTTCATGCATGGTTGCTGAAGGAAGCTATTAGCTCAGTATTTCTTCATTCATAAACTGAGGCCTAAAATCAATTAAAATAGCCTAACGTGATTTTACAACCAGTAGCTTTTACCAAGAAACAAGAAAGGAAACGTAAACGAGGAAGGCAAGAATTCAAATCAAAGCACTGCTCAATTAATTCAAACTGAAGTGTTAAAAAGCTTTGCAGCTGCAAATTTTAAGCTGATGATACTTGGTATTTGGTAACTGAATTAGCAGTTGGGATTTCGGAAGGTGGTAACAAATCCACCCGAAAACAAGTTTTCTTCAGGACAACATAATATGTAAATAGCGATTTCTCCAATAAATGCCTTTTGTTCTCATGTTGCCTGCCTTGTGCCAATTGCAGAGAGCTACATCTCTAACCAAGCAAAAGAACTGCATATTCCAGCTGAACTCTTGATCTTTGATCCACCATTTCAGCTATTTTCCTTCAGACAAAAAGCTTTCCGGTATAGTACCACTATCATAATTGATCTCACAAGGAAGTCTTCAACTTAATCTCCTGTTTGGTGCAGCTGGTAAGGCCAGAGAGATTACTGAAATAGAAGTATGACAGCCACATTGATGGGAAGTGTACTGGTTAGCCTTCAACTCCGATAAATGTATAGCAGAAGTACGTTCTTGAGGCCGCCGTTATGGGTAAAAGCCATCCTGAAAGACGACTTTAACACGGTTTCAGACACTCCCTCTGACACGAAAAGAAGACAAGAGAAAGTCAAAGGTATTATTACTTTTTCCAGATATTTTCATCCCATGCACGATTCAAATCCACAGTCTCACCTGATAAATACTGAAAACACTAAGGCAGAATGTGCTTTAAGATATCACTTCCGGCAACCATTCTAGCTGCCACAAGTCCAGCAGCCAAAGCAGCTCCAAATACAGTATGCAACCTCACACAGTAATACTTTGCCATAAAAATTTTCGTGTTGTCCTATGAAGTTGTAAATTAGATCAAACTATATCCAGGAAATTACAGAAAGGACAATAAACGGAGGACCAGTAATATATCATAAGCAATGAAAATGGTTCTGTGGTTTCTATGCTGGGAAAGGCTACACAAAAACTAATTCTTTTTTCATTTTTGAAGGAAACAAAGCGCGGCATCCACCAACTGCAACGGAAGGGGCAGCTGCCATAGCAGCCACAACATGTCCATAGAAATATATTTCTGTGTAATTGACTTGGCCTGACGTATTGAGCCCTCTATAGGTTGTCATTCAACAAATTCAATTCAAGTGTGGCGATCTCACATATATTTTTCCAATTTAAGGTGGTTTCTTAAGACTTAAATCATCACTCACCTGGTGATTTTCTGCCACATATCTAATTACCAATCTCCCAATTGGGATTGTTAGTCCACAAAGAATCTGAAACAGAAGGACAACCAAATTTGAAAATTTGATATGAGGAAAATCTTTAAAGCAATGATCTGAAGACAAAATTGAAGTGCAGTAAAACAAAATTTGACTAATGTTACTGTCAATGGCCCTTCAAAGTAGGCTTCTCCACTTCAGAAGGTGATCTATTAGTAACAATTTTGGCTTTGTCCAAGCCTACAAGCTTAATAATAAAAGGAGTTAAAACACACTTTAAAACTCACAACGCATGTTATTGGAAGTCTGCCAAAAAGTCCAAGAACAAGTAAAACGGAATAGAGAACCACCACGGCAATTTTCACCACATCAGAGCCGGCTCTGGTCCCCAGTCTAACCTGGAATAACATAGTGAGATATGAATGATTATTTGATTCTTCAGCTTTCTCTTTTCAATGAAATTTTAATCATCATTAGCAGTGCACTAACCAAAGGGGACATTTTTCCAACTGCCATATCATCCTTTACCTGAATTATTCATCATCACGTTAGTAGTAGAAGTACATGGAGAGAGGAGGAGGGAGGGAGGGAGGGAGACTACCTGATGAAAGTGACTACAGAAGAGGATCAGACTTGTTGTTAAACCAACAAGAAACGATGCAGAAAGGACAATGCCGGTAATTGGTAGCTCACTATCATTATACAAAACAAATTGCATAAGCAAAATAATTTCCATGCAGTAATTGCAGGTAAACTATACAAGTAACTACCAAGTCCTGCTCTGAAGCAAATAAAAGGCAGTTGTAGCAAATGGGCCAAATGCTGCAAAGCATAAGGGTTCTCCTAGTCCCTGGTAGCTTAGCCGAAATGGAGGGCACTGCAACAAAAATTTTTGGAAGGACATGAGTATTTGGACTTTCCCATGCACAGAATGGCTGACAGGCTATAAGAAAGACAATTGCTCCAAGATTTAATGCTTAGAAGTTGTAGTTACTAGATGTCCCTCACTAAGAATATGGTGAGAGGGGGTTGGTAACCCGGGATGAACATGAAGGTGTATGAATTATAACACCATGGAAACCAACATGAGGTTTGCAGCTCTCCTACTTAGGGTGCTCTGGAAGTACTATAAGGTGTTGCACGTGGATGAAGTAGGTGCAGGTACAAGAATATGAAAGCACGTGCATCACATAAAAAGCAAGCTAAAGCCAAGAAGACACATTGTAATCTGTGGTACTCCCGTAGAAACAGTTTGCAGGCACAATAGCTTCCATATTTACTTTTCAATTCCCACAAGCCTACTCCATCTGGATCCACCTTATGTTTATTCCAATATGAATTGTATAACTTGCTGCTAGTTTAACTGGTGAGTAAGGAACATGCATGTGCTTAGGGATTATCTAATTTTGAACAAAATTTACCACCTGGTATATGTACCCACAAGTGATTGAAGACGCCAGTAATAATATTGAACGCACGTTTCCTGCCTCCAAGGATGCCCAACTAAGCCCCATAAAACCCAGAACGAGTGATGAAAATGCAGCAACATGGGTCCCTGTACGGCTTCCATCAAATAATATGTTCCAATTAGCCAATTGAGAGCAGAATAGTTTAGATGAATGTAGAGGACAAGCTCTAACCTGCCTCCCATGTTTGAAGAGTATTTAAATAGATTATTCTACTTTGTTTAATTTGACTCAATTGAGAATAAAAAAGTAGCAAAATCATGGGGGTAACAGGAATAAAACACTAAACATCAAATCTTACCTGCCCAGTATATTGACAACTGACTCTTTCTTGTTCTTATCTGCCCCTGTATCAAAGTCATAAACGTCGTTGCTGTCCACATTACACATATATAAATAAAGCAGTGAAAAGCAGTCAGTTGATATCCAAATTAAATAGATCAACTGGAGATATGCTAACAAAGAGCATATCAACCAAATGACAGTAAAGAGATATAATGTAACGGATGAGAAAGGTGGAGAAAACTTGAATGAACTTGACAACCTCACTCCATTCTTTAATCAAAGGACAGAGATTACAGAACTGAAGAACCTCATTTCACGCTCAAAAATCCTTAGCTGCAACAACTCCCAACCCCTGAGTGGATGCTTCCTACTAACTAAATAGAGGTGATTTTTCCTTTTCTAGTCTAATATATTACAGCAATTAGCTCCAAAACCATTATTCTTTTTCATTTTTTGATCACTGTTTGTACAATAAATTTATGATGTTTATCAGAATGGAAGAGATACCAATCTGAATTCTAAAAAATTAAGCATCTAACCTTAAGTTGAGCCAAGTGATGATAAGAGCTGATGAGGCCAAGAGAACAACAAAACGTCTGGAACAAAACAGGCCTGTCTGCAAATATGCAGCTGCACTTGCTACCTATATGCAGGAACAGCAGCATATTATAAAGAAGCTAGTAATTAAGTGTTATACAATAAATGTTCCTAATAATCATACACTAACCAATATGTGGAAAATTAATCATTTCAACAGCAGAGCTCACTCTCTGGCATTAGAACTACTACTAAGTCCAAAACAGCACATTTTTTAATTCCCAGGCTGAAGTTTAGAAAGCAGTTAATAGTGCTATGTGCCTAAAAGAAGTTAAAGAAAATAATCATATCACTAAAAGTCAGATAAAAGATAAGAAGACAAAAAGGTTACAACTGCCATGAAATGATACTTACAGCTAGTGGAATCAAGGCTACAGAATAAATTGGTAACTTGATCGCCCTCCATATTAACGTTGCTCTAGGAATGTCATCTTTTTCCTCTTCAATGATAGTATGAGAAGTACTCTGGAAAAAGGTTTTCCATCGTTGCCTTTCCTGCTTTACTGCGAGTTGCATTACGCTAGTCTGGTGACATGTTTTAGGGCACTTGCAGAACCAGGGCCTTCTTATGTCTCCAGACAAGGAGGGCACTGGACAGAATCTGCACTAAATTTTGTTTAAGATGGTATACAAATGAGAATGTTTTTCATCTTATGCCTTCTGCAGACTCTAATTGACTCCTTGACTAGCTACTCAAACTAGCAGGTTGGACAACATTCCCACCTCTCCCCCCTCTCACCCAGAGTATTAGATAAATCCTGCATTACCTCTTTAGCAATGACAATAAACCTGAATCTGATTTGAGCAGAAATGTCTAGGTTATTAAAGCTAAGAAAAACAGGAAGCCAATACTTCCTTGACAATACAGCCTTCATCATAGTAGTTTGTAGGCGTAGCCTAGAGTAATGTGTGTAACTATCATTGTGCAGTGCAAATCGTCCATCAGTTGAATCATTTTCTGTGTGTGATATTTTCATTTCCTTCAGAAATTGAAAGAACGAACAGATGAAAAGAGTTACTTCGCCGTCATGCTTGTCTAATGATTCAGTTTGTCAGGAATGAAAATCCCCTTCTCTAAGTTATCAACTCCAAACCCTTAACAAGAATTGGAAAACAGAAAACCAGTTCAACTTAGAAAATCAGCTACATTGATGTGGATTTGAAATTTGTCATAATAAAATTTTCTTCTTCCTAATAAGTTAGTTAAGAAACCCTCAATCAGCAGCAGTAATTGAAAAGGCAGAGAGCATTTCGAAGACAAAGAAGAAACATATTCAGTTATCTTTAGACACGGAACTTTGACTGGGAGAAGCAACTAAAATCATGTACTCAACAAAACTCTCTGCAGAATCAACTGGTACAAGATTAGGTGGGGAACCAAGTTAGGTGTTTTATTATCATTCTCCAAGCATCTTCTTCTTACCTGAAAAGCTTTAGTAAAAGTTAGCAAGTAGCATAAACAAAAACACTATGCAACATTGATCGAACAACTTGGGGTGTTACAATCTCTCTCTCTCTTTTGGTGGTTGTCAAAATTTAGGGGACAATGCCCAAGCTAGCAGTGAGCTTAACAGCCAGAAAGAATTCTTTTTTATTTCAAAATTGGCATGATATGAACATGTTGTAGCTCAAAGTATATGAGAAATTACATCTGAAAAAGGTAAAAACCGAAATATAAGTGGACTTGCCTTGTATTGTTGTCTCTGTAAAGAAAGTGATCATTGAGTTTGTTAAGGCCAAAAGCACGGTTTGGACAAGAGAATGCAGCCACCATAGCCAATCCTACTGCAAAAAGGATGCACATTTTTCAGCAATATTGGGTTATGTTAGATAATCAAAATTAAGAAGGATAAACATTTACCAGCAAAGAGAATGCATTAAAACAACTAAAGCAACAACAAGAAACTCAGAATAACCCCCTCCTCCTTGAGAAACAAACGATCAGTACCCAAAAAGAAGTTGAGAATTGCCGGAGAAAAAAACATTAAAAGGCTTAGAGAATTAGAGGTATTACCCATTTTACCATTAACAGCAATAGAAGAAGCAAGATAAACAACAGCAGGAGTAGGGTATGAAGTTGGAAGTGGGAAATTCAGCCCAGAGAGGGAGGGAATGAGACGTTATCTATCTGGAGAGTGGCGCAAATCTAGTCAGACCAATGATGCGTAGCCATGTTGGCATGCAAAGAATAGGCACCGGACCCACCCGCTTCATAGGTTTTACTGAGGATAAACCAATTGGGCCCGCTGCTTATGATTGTCCCCTGATGGAGGCGGGATTGACTTTGTTCCTATTGTACGAATATTCCGTATATCTAGATGCTGAACTTTCAGAAAAGGTATTTTTGGATTGTCATTTTACCCCAAAAATTTTCTTTTTTATATTTTTATGACTATATTTTTTAATTATCTTTTTATATCATATACATCAAATCATTATAATACATCTTTTTTTTCTTTTCTTTTTTTTTTAATAAAAACTCTAGAAAATTTCGATTCAAAACTGATTGTTACCATTTAAAACTACTATATATCCATCAAAAATTGCCTCAAGGTTAAGATTATAATTGTCAAACGAACATTTGCCTAGTATCATAGGAATTTTGCAAAAGGAAAGTAATTACCATAACTTTTCAAGAAAATTTGGAGAAAGGAGACGGGAAGAATTGAAGTCCATATGTAGGGTTTAATCTTTGGGATAATTTCAGAAACCTCCCTTGAGGTTTTTGACAATTTCACCTGGCTCCCTTAAAAATCTCACTTACCTCCCTTACTTTATGTTTTTGGTATCATTTATAACTCATTTTAAAATATAATATTAAAAAATTCATTTTGGGAAAGTAAATGCAATTTCATTCCAAAATTACCCTTTGTTGTCTCATTTTTTATTGTCTAAATATATTAATAACAAAATAAATGAAAGTTCATGTCGATTGAAAAAAATATAGTGCGTTTTTATATGACAAACGTTAATATTTGAATTTTGCAAGTTGCAAAGATAATATGTTCTTTGTTGCAAAGTGTTTTGAGTTAACTTAAGAAGTTTTACAAATCATTTACATATTTTTGAATTTTCTACTTTTTCTCCAAATTGATGATTTGAAAACTAAAAAGATATAACATGCCAAAAAATATATATAAATTTGTTTGTATTGTTTTTAAATTAGTGCAGAAAGGTATCATCATGGTTATAAATTATTATAAGTTATTTTTAAGAGTATTATAAATTATTCAGAATTTTGAGTAATTTAACATTTATTGTCCAAACCAATGACATAAAAACTACTAAAGAGTTTTTTTAATATTTTTATCAAGTCCTAAATATTCATTAAGAAACTACATCCATCCATTTATAAAAATTAAAAAGATACATTTGGTGTATTATAGTAATTAAGAAATCATAAAAAAGGGCAAACTTGGAATAGAACTATATTCTCTCACCCAAAATAAGTTTTTTAACATTATATTTTGAAATGGGGTTTACTTGAAAAATTCAAATATTAATGTTTGTTATATAAAAATGCATTATATTTTTTCCAATCGACATAAAATTTTATTTATTTTGTTATTAATATATTAGACATTAAAAAGTAAGACAACAAAGGGTAATTTTGGAATGAAATTACATTTACTTTCCGAAAATGAATTTTTTAATATTATATTTTAAAATGGGTTATAAATGATACAAAAAACATAAAGTAAGGGAGGCAAGTGAAATTTTTAAAAGTTTAAGGGTGCTAGATGAAATTGTCAGAAACCTCAGGGGAGGTTTCTGAAATTATCCCTTAATCTTTTAGGAAATTTGTGCATGGGCATGAGTTAAGTTTTATGCATTCAAAAAAAGATAACGAATTATGTTTTTAGATGATTAAATTACCCTAGTAACATTGTACACTTCATTACTTTGAATGTGCACCTTGATGAATGAAAATGTACACATTGATAAATACATATATATGTCCGAATGTCCACATCGAAATCGAGATGTTTGCACGTATATACACTTGAATAAATATACATGTATAACATGTGTGCATATACGAGAATCAGAATGTACACTAAGGGTGATTTGATAAATTTGTCTACAAGATAATTCTTTTATCATTTATGAATAATAATCATTACACCATCTAAAAATTTCTCAAAAATTTTGCCCTAGTGAATTTCAATGCTTCCTAGTCCTTTTACCAAATTTTCCCTAGTTCTTTTTTCTACACTCTACATTCTTTGGCTTAGAAACCTACTTAAGAGGTTCATGCCAGATTCATTCAATTAAAAGGGGACCAAAAAAAAAAAACTTGATAGTTCTTGACTCTGAATTAGTTGAGGCCAATGCAATCACAGGACATCTAAGATGTTTATAAAAAAACAATAAATCTGATCTCTATATCACAACCAGTGGTATAAAAAATAACCGCATATCTTATAGGAAAAAGTTTCAGTCTGTTAATCTTCAATTCTTATTCACTCTAAAAGATTTTTAAAAACTTATTAACATATAGTCATCATAAGTTCAAAAAAATTATTGTAACCATATGTTAATAACAATTTTTAGGAAGTTCAAAGAAAAAAAAAAAGGATTCTCTAGGGAATTACTTTGGATCAGTCCTTCAACATTTAAGGTTGTTTCAATATTCCAAGATGACCTATTTTGAATTTTGAGTGGATGCAATGTGTGAATAAGGGAGAACTTTTTTGAGAAACGGAAAAAATATCGATTTGTACTGCACGTATAAAAAGAAAAAAAAGGAAAAATATAAAATGCAGAAAATAAGCCAAAATGAGTGGAGAGAGGATAGGACTAGATAGTAAGGTGAGAATAATTGTAAATAGGAAGTTTGGATTTAGAACTTCCCATCTAAAAACAAAAAAGAAAAACTAAAGAAAGAAAGAAAGAAACGCTGGAATGAATTTAAAAAAAAAAAAACCGTAACATCACTTTTTTTTTCTCAATCTTTTTTTGAATTTTTTTTTTGGGGGACTGTTCATCCATGAGCTAATAAGAGGCATTCCCAAGGAGACAAGGGAGTATGGAGGTTAGTAACACTAGAGTAGAAATTCGGACACTGACCAATCTGTTTAACGGTACAAACCTCTTCTCACAAATCTGCTTTGATCTGTCAGGGGCAGCATTGCCACCCGCCTATCCCAAACCCGCTGTTCCTCGAATACCGTCGCAGAATTGAATATATCAGTCGCAGCAACTGGATCTTGTTTAACACCGTAACAAGAATAATGTCTCATGACTTTTGGATTCATTCGCCATTAGCCCCTCTGAGCTCCGCTAGGATCCATTCTCCACAGACAAATCTTGCGTCTCTGCACTCCTGTCTCTTGCTGTCACGGGAGCCACTGGGGAGAAGAGCCGTCCATACATGAACTTGTTAGTTCATTTCCCCCTAGGCTTGACTAAGCCAATATAGTAACACACTTTTGCAACGTATCACAATTCTGACATTTGATACTTCATGGCTTATACAATTTCCCAAGATTCGGATGCACAGCTGCCAGACCTTGACGGATGTGAAAAGGATGGGCTTGATTTTGAAGCAGTTGATTTTGTTGCAGGTGGATCGCCATATGGTTGTCATGGGAGAGGAGTACATTTGACGTGGAAGGACCTTTGGGTGACAGTCTCTAATGGTAAAGAAGGCACCAAATCCATTCTGCAAGGACTTCATGGTTATGCAACTCCGGGTCAGCTCCTGGCGATCATGGGTCCTTCTGGTTGTGGCAAATCAACTCTTCTGGATGCACTGGCTGGTAAAACAGCAACTTAAAAACTTTTTATTTTATTTTCTTCATACTTGAACATCAGCTCCTACTAAAAGACTTAATTTTTTTTTAACAGAACTGTGCACTAGAAAACTTAGCAACAGGACTGAATTTTTTGTCTTTTTTTTCTCCACTGGGGCAATGTGGAAACTTGAATAATCATGGCTGACTTGTTAACGTAGTGTTTTTCCATTCGAGGTCTTTCCTTGTATGTTCTAAACTCCAATGGGATTGGTCGTTTACATAGGTTTCTGGATGTGTAATCTTGATTTCGTCGCAAAGTTAGTACCCCCATGCAGCTGTTAACTTCCCCTGCATTTCACAGAATAGCCCAAATTGTTTCCACGCAAATTCTGTCTCATTATTGCGCCCTTTCAAGCGTTTCAGTAGAAATTTTGGGAACAATTCTTTCAGGGAGGCTAGACCCAAAGATGAAGGAGAGTGGTGAAATTCTCATTAATGGTCAACAACAAGAGCTTGCATATGGAACATCGGTATTTGCTCTTACTCTGCTGTTATCTTACAATGCCAATTACAAAACTTCTTCTACCACTTTTAGCCACTAAAGTTAAATTCTTGGTCTCTGGCTTTGAAAGATAAGAGCAACTGCTGCACACCGATTTGGCTGATCATCATTGACATCTATGCGAGAGCCAAAACAGACAGAATTCAGATAAATAAATTGTTCCCAGAGATCATTTTATTACCTCTCCTGATGGCACAAGAAAGTTAGGTTCACATCATGATTCACTACGTGAATTGAGATGAACCCTGTTCCTTCTACTTGACAGGTAGAAAGGGGAATCTTCCATACCTCTGGGATCACAGGAGCTCTTTTTTCCCATTCTTTTGATGCTGATGAGATGTTTTCCCCTTCTTTGTTAGAAACTTGAGTTGGAGCACATTGTAGTCAATATGATTGGGGCTCCTTAGCTTTTCAAAAGGCCATAGAAATCACTTATAGCCTCAAGTACAATAAATTATGTAATTCATTACCTTGTGCTTGTTTCAGGCCTATGTGACTGATAATGACATCCTAACATGGACATTGACCGTCAGAGAAGCTGTCTACTATTCCGCTCATCTCCAATTGCCAAATGCAATGTCGAGATCAGAGAAAAAGGAGAGAGCAGAGAGAACGATAAGGGAAATGGGATTGCTACCTTGCATTGATACTAGAATTGGAGGCTGGGGCATTAAAGGCCTTAGCAATGGGCAAAAGAGGAGACTGAGCATTTGCATGGAAATTTTGACACGACCAAAGCTTCTCTTCCTCGATGAGCCAACAAGTGGACTCGACAGTGCTGCTGCATACTTTATTGTAAATAGAATCGTTAAACTGGCTCGGCAATATGGGATGACTGTGATAGCATCTTTGCATCAACCTAGTAGTGAAGCCTTCAAGCTCCTTGACAAACTTTGCCTCCTCTGTTTGGGTAGAACAATATACTCTGGAGCTGCCTATGCTGCAAATCAGGTGAGCACAATATTCTCCTGTTCCCTCCCCGCCACCCCATCCCCGGGGGGTGGGTGAGCCAGTATCTTAACTGACTCCGCTTTCTGAAGTTGAGATGTGAAATCCGTTTGACTGATTTTTGCCTACTTCAGTTCTTTGCAGTGAATGGGTTTCCATGTCCTGCTCTCCAGAATCCAGCAGATCATTATCTGAGGACGATCAACACTGACTTCGGTGAGGTACTTAGCCAGTTAACTTCACTCTTAACACCTGGCGTTGGGCTCTTAGCCACTGGATAGAGCTCAAAGCTGTTCCGGGCTGGAGGTTGGGTTTGACTCCCCTTTCCCACTTCCCCTTGTACGTTGTCTTTTAGGTGGCTGGTAATTGAATCAAAAGTGAAACCATTTTAGGACATTTCATATGGTGCTGGAGGGAAGATAAGCACAAGGGAAGCAATTGATATGCTGGCAGAATCTTATAGATCGTCTGATGCCTATAAAGATATCCTGAGACAAGCAGCAGAGATAGACCAACAAGTAAGTCACTTGAGCTGATGGAAGACCTGAAGCAAAAGAAAAGCTTGCGTGATGTTTATTAACAATTCAATGTTCTTTGACGTGTTAAATTTCAAATCTATGAGGTGCAGAGCATCGGCACAATGGAGAAGAAGGGGAGCCCCGCAAGCTTCTTTGTACAGTGCCTCATCCTCATTGAAAGGTCGTTCCTGAATATGTACCGTGATGTAGGGTACTACTGGTTGCGCCTTGGTATATACATTGCATTAGGTTTTGGGTTGGGTACTGTGTTCCATAATGTTGGAAACAGCTACAGCTCCATCAATGTAAGTTCAATGTTTCTATCGATTAGGCAGGAGTTTGATGCCACGAAATTTTGATGTTCTCAGATATTCACGTTTCCCATTTTTGTTCAGGCCAGAGGTTCTATGCTTATGTTTGTAGCATCGTTATTAACCATCATGGCTATTGGAGGGTTCCCATCAGTTGTGGAGGACATAAAGGTTAGACCATTCATTTTATTATCAACTTTATGATCTCTCAGAACAATCTGTCAGCTAAGTTTTGCCAAACATGTGTAGGTTTTCAAGCGTGAAAGATTAAATGGGCATTACGGTGTTGCAGCATTTGTTGTCAGCAATACAGTTGCTTCACTTCCTTTCTTGCTCCTAATATCTATGATTCCTGGAGCAATTTCTTATTATCTTGTTGGACTTCAGCAGGGAAGTGAGAGATTTTTATACTTCATAATGGTACTGGTTACATGTCTTATGTTGGTTGAGACCCTTGTGATAATTGTGGCGACCATAGTGCCAAATTTCCTCATGGGACTCATCGTGGGTGCTGGACTTCAAGGTTTAATGATGTTAAGTGGCGGTTTCTTTCGACTTCCAAGTGATTTACCAAAGATTTTCTGGAAATATCCAATGTACTACATTGCCTTCCATAAGTATGCATATCAAGGACTATACAAGAATGAATTTCAAGGGATAGCGTTTCCCAAAAATCTGTCGGGTGGAGGATCTTCTAATCTGGTAGATGGTGAAACTATTTTGAGGGATATCTGGCAGGTGGAGATGGGTTACTCGAAGTGGATTGATCTGGCAATCTTATTCGGAATGGTGATATTGTACAGACTCTTACTCTTTGGGACTATAAAGATGGCAGAAAAGTTTTAATCATCAGGGCTAGCATTAAAAGTTCGTTGTTCGGTTATATTTATTACGAAGCAGGAGTTCGTAAATTCCAAACTCCCGCCAACAGGTAGGGTAGAATAACAGGAGTAGAGTCAGTAGACACGACATTGACAGTTTCTATGAAGTGCAAAAATAACTGATTGAGATTCCATTACATCTGGTTTTACGCAAACTGGTTCCTTTAGTATCCTCAGAGATTGGTGGAAAGCATCTAACGTTGATTTAGAGGTGGTAGTGTTAAATCTGATGAGTTACCTCATTACTTGGACGGACCATGTGATTTCAACTTTTGTTGCTGTCTAATCTAACCTGTCAAGTCTGGTGGAGATTAGTCCCAAGATTGTGAAGAGCTCACTTCAGTGAGAAAATGAATCACTGTACACCTAATAAGGCAAACAGCAGGTTCACCTAATAAGGCAAACACCTTCCGCTAGGGCTGCTGACTTGTGTCACGACTCCATTTCCAATTAGCTCTAAATTGCTGAGCATTAATAACTTTCCATTAACACCCTGCGTATACATTAATAATCATGAACTGTAAATTTTCGATTTCATGAAGATGTAAGGTTGAAGCAGCTGTTCAAATTACTGATGAACTAGACACCCTTTATTTTTTTCTTGGGTGATAAGGGATGCTTTCTTACCCCGGGGAGGGCGGGGTGTGAAGTTGCGAATTGACTTCACTGGATGGAACGTAATATCATACGCATGTTAGTAAAATTTTAACGAGAAAATTGAGATGTGAGGTTGTTCTAATAATCATAGCATGTGGAGGACTCCATGGAAACAAACTCATTGTGTTGCCTATGGAAAAAAATCAGAATATCAGACACTAGTTGACATTCGATTGATCCAACGTGCGCAAGCTGACTGGGTGCCCAAGGTGATAGCTAAATGGACGGGCCACAGGAAGCCATGCAGATGGGATAGCGAATGAACACGGCAAGGGCAAACATGCAATCAAACTCGGAAGTCAGGCCACAGCTAGTGCTAACTACTGGCTCTAAGGGTGCATGCCCATGTGGTGAATGTGAAGATAAGATACAGATGCAACTATTTTGCAAGGCAGAGACTAGAGAAGGAGGCTGTGGCATCCGGGATGAAGATCTGGGATGCTCTTTAATGCAGGCGTGGACCGTATAAATAAGAATAATCTGGCTTTGGTTCATGTATGCTGCTAGAGATAATGTCAAATGAAACGAGGCAGACAACCCTTTGAGGTATCAATTAATTTGTTGTAGCAGAATGCAGTAACAAAGGCCAATCCGGAGATTGCCGTAACCTCAGGTCCTCGAAGTACGATTGAAGAAGACATTTCTTTTACGTGGTAAGTTTGAGGAACCTCCCTGGCAATTGCAGCAAGTGCCCCTCGAAATTGAATAATTACACATGCAAACTTGTAGGAATATAAACCAAGCCAATATTGTTTCATTAGTACGTGGGTCCAGATGGAATTTTTTTCCAAGTTGTACTTGTAGTAGTACCAGTATTGATAGAAGTCGTAGGGTATTGGTCTCGGGTACATATATATATCAATAGAAGAGATCAGGAGTTTGAAACTGTTATTGTTTGTTTGGAGCATCCTCCATTGAATGATATAAAATTTTCTTTTGCCTCTTAATTCATCTTTGTGAGTTTTTCCTATGGGTTTATACTTGATATTATTTTGGGTCCTACAGAGTGGTACCAGAACTACGGTAAACTGAGTTATGGTAAACCCTAACTCCAATATTGCTTGTGCCGTTCGAAAATTGAAAACAAGGAAAGAGTTCAATTTTTGGCAAAAACAGATGAAAACACATCTGTAGACACCAAATTTTGACTATTTCAATTGTTTTCTTATGTTTTTATCTATTAATGTTTAGTTATTTATTTTTGAATATTCTAACACATTTTTCTTATTTTTGTAGGTTTAAAAAAAAATCAAAGTCATAAAACGCGGACCAGTTACGCGGATAGGTCCGCGTAACTAGTCCGCGTAACCTGATCAGAAGCGAAAAAAAATTACGAGCGCATTTTTTCCAGCATTTCCTTCCTCATTTCCAGCTGTATTTTTGAGTCTTTGGCATCAAGTAATCGTTTTAGTTAATGCCCAAATCATCCTTGATCCTTAAGACACAAATAAAACGCATTCAATGATCAAGATTAACCCAAGAAAACCCTCAAAGTATCCAAGCCCTTGATTGTAGGTTTTAATGCCTATAAATCACCCATGTTAGGGTTTTTCTGGAAGAAGTTGGAAATTTGAGAGAAAAAGAGAGAAGAGGGAGGCTGAGAGAAAAGAAAAGGAGAGAAAAACGATTGAAAATCAAAGAAAAAAAGAGAAAAAGAAAAGAAAGAAGAAAGGGAAAAACTAGGGTTTCATACTTGGAAAGATTATTCTTGGAATTTCTGCCCTCCTCTTTTGTTTAGATTCAAACTTTCGATTCAGGTAACATCCTTCTACTTTATTTACCGTTTTTTGGTCGTAAAATTACTGGAAAATGTGACCTTTTGGTGGAACCAAAGTCTTGACTATGTTTTTGATGTTTTATGATAGTTGATGATGTTTATTTGTTGTTATACGAGTATGTTACGTTTATATAACCTTGGTAAGGCTAGTAGACTTGTTTTACGCTTAAAATCGACGCTTGATACTTCGGATGATTCGTTGGTTTTCTAAAAATTTTGGAAAAATGTTCTTCACGTTTTGAAAATGTGAAGAAACGCGGACAACTTGCGTGGGTGACTCCGTGTAACGGTCCGCGTTTCCTCTTGAATGTTTGAAGATGTGAAGAAACGCGGACCATTTATGGACTACTTCAAACGACTGCGTTCGCTTGAATATTTGAAGATGTGAAGAACGCTGGTTGTTACAGAACCTCCCGCTTCTACCTCCACGCTTCTTCCCTTCCTTTTGTCTATTTGATGATGTTGATGCTTAGGATTTGGCTTTCTTCGATTTTAGCTTGTTTTGACATGATCTCAATGTTGGTGTTTGATGTTTTAAATAGATCCCCTGCTCTCGAGGATTTTGTTTGTGATATTGTCCAAAAACTGGAAGCAATCTTCCGATATTTTGAAGATGGGAAGAGACGCGATCGCTTGAGTCCGCTGCTCAATTTTGATTTTACTTATAACGCTGGACCTTGTTGCGCTGGCCCACTTTTCTACTCCGCGTAACCTCTCGATTATTCGTGATATTTCCTGTTCTTTTATTCCAGAATCTTACTCTATTTCCTAGTCTTGTCTATGTTGACTGCAGAACTTGTTTAGATACTTTTTCTTTGAATTTTTGATTGATTTTTCCTTTAAATTGGTACCTTGATCCCTTTTGTTGACATTGAGTCTTAGATAACCATTCCCATCATTTAAGGATTCAATTAAGGCATCACATCAGGGATGGTAACTTCTTTCCCTATTATGTGCTTTTATGTGTTTTTTGCATGATTTTGCATGTTTTAGATTAAGTTTTCCTTTGCTTTTATTCATGCCTAGTCTTTATTTATGTCATTTAATTTTTGGGCAAATCATTTGGAGGTTTTGGATGCCAAGTTGTAATAGATAGGTTTAATTTTGTAAAAAGTGTATTTAGTGTAGAAGATGTAATAGTTAGATTATTATTTCAAATTTCTTCCCCTTAGAATGTATTTAGGTTTCCCCAATGTAATAATTAGGTTTTATATGCTTATTTTGCATGCTTGCATGATTATGTGTTTATTTGCTTTCCTAGGGTCTTGCATCTAGATATTATGCCTATGTGTTATGTGTTTATGTGTTTACTTGCTTTGTTATCATGTCTACATGTTTATGTGTAAATATATTGACGTCACCACACTAGTCCAACGCTAGTTGTGGCCTTCTCTTTCGATTTCTCACTAATCCAATGTTAGTGAGAACCTTTTGACGAGGGTTAGTCCAATGCTAGACCCTTAAACGCCGTTCATGCATTAGATACAAATTTCACACAGTTTTCACTTTTAGAATTTCTTTCCCATTTTTGCATGTTACTATTCTCCAATCCCGTATGCGAAACATTTCATTTAGTTTTTCTTTTTTTAGATTAGTGCATTTAAGGCATTACCCTTTGAATTAGGGAAAAGTTTAGTATGGTTTCCTAACCTTAGCACGCTTTTATTTCCTTCTATGAAAAGGAAGATTTAAAGTCAAATTTAGTCCCCACACCCATTATGTTGCATTATCCCTCTTAGGGACATACATGTGCATTATTTTAAATGCTATCAAAACCATTCTTTAAAAACAAGTTTCTTTCTTCATGTTTAGCAATTCAAAGTCAAGAAACTGCTTTTCTTAAAATTGCACATTTTAAAATTCAAGTTCCTCTTTGCACTTAAAATTGATCTTTCAAAATCCAATTTCTCTTCTCTTGATATTTTATAAAGATTGCATTTTGAAACCCTACTTTCCGTTGTTCAGTCTCATAATTTGCATTTTCGTGACCTCCTCGAGGGATCAAAATTGGATGACACAACTAATGTGATCAATTCCAATCATACCTCAAGGAGACATTTGCCCCTCTCGATTCAACATTAGGTTTAGGTTTTGCATCCATATAGACAACATCCAAATGTGCTAAATTTAAAATTAGAATTAGGAAATTTTTAACTAAATCTTGCAACTAGCTTTGGCTAGGTTAGAAGTGCCTTAGAGGCAGTAACATCAAATCTTTGCCTTCCTTTTTCAACCCGACCCCGAACCTTTTTCTCTAGTTTTCAAAGACCTGAAGTCATCTAAAAAAGGGTTTTCTTTGTTTATTTTCATTAATTAAATCTTTTGGGTGACTTGGTACACCTAAACTCCATACCAAGTGGCGACTCTAAATTTTTCTAAAAAACCCTTCTCTAGACTTTTATTTTTGGGTCCAAATCGTCGCATTTTTATAGTCCCATGACCCCTTTCCTTTTCAAAAATCAAAAATCAATTTTTAATCAAAAAAGTATTTTCCAACTAAAAACCCGAAATCGACGAGGGTGGTCTCATTCCCCCCCTCCTTCCTTTTTTTTTCAACAAAAAATGGGGCGCGACAACATCTTCAGGCATGTAGATTGCATAGGTATATTGAAACCCCACTTGCTCAAGATGCTAGTGAAGAGGAAAATGCAAGAGATAGTTTGGCTTTGTCACAAATTCATCAGGCAGTTGAAATGTCAATTTTTAAAAAAATTTCTATGGCTGACACGGCAAGGGAGGTTTGGGATATTTTGGAGAAAACGTATAAAGGCATTGAAAGGGTTCAACAAAATAATTTAATAATGTTGAAGAGGAAGTTTGAACTTATAATGATGGAGAAATCAGAAACTATTGAATCTTATTTTTCTCGTTTGTCAGATATTAAAAACGAGATGACACTGAATCAATATCAACTTTCTGCCAGAGCATTTGTTGAGAAAGTCCTTTATACTCTACCCATGAAACTTGATCATGTGGTAGCTGTGATCCAGGAGACAAAAAATTTGGATAATTTGAGTATTGAAGATTTGTATGGATCATTAATTCTACATGAATAGAGAATTAATGAAAAATTGGATGACATCCCGGAGAAGGATACAGTTGAAAAGGCGTTGCAGACGCAATTAAATTTGAGAGGCAATAACGAAACTAGAAAGTGATCGTGGCTACAACAATAGAGGCAGAGGAGGTGCATCAAATCCTGGACGCGGTAGAGGTAACAATTTTAATTTTAGAGATGGTCCTGGTAGAGGCAGAGGTGATAATTTTAGAAAAGAAAATAATTTTCAGAATAATTTTGGTCAGAGAATTATTTGCTATAATTGTGAAAAATCTGGTCATAGACAGTTTAAATGTAGATCTGGAGAAAATGTAAATAGAAATTTTCAGACTAATGTTGCTGACATTCAGGTTCAAGATAATAGTCAAAATTTGAGACTTTATTATTGGCCTATAATGTAGTTGATATGGTTGATAAAAATAAATGGTACTTGGATACAGGGTGTAGTAATTACATGTCTGGTAAGAAAGAATTATTTGTGAAAGTTGATTAATCTATCCATGATGAAGTTAAGTTTGAAAATAACATTGTTTTACCAGTATATGGCAAGGAAAAAATCTCCATTAGCCTGAAAAATGGGTCTACTAATTTTATTTCTGATATTTTCTATGTTCCTGGATTGCATCATAATTTATTGAGTATGGGTCAGTTGTCTGAGAAAAAATATGTCATTCGTATCAGGGGTGGTACTTGCACTATTTTTGATAAAAATATTGGAATGATTACAAAGGTGCCAATGACTTCAAATCGCTTATTTTCGTTGAATTTGGATGCTGAAATTTTTTTTTGTCTGAATACAGTAATAGATGACAGTAATTGGTTGTGGCAAATGCGATTTGATCATTTAAATTTTGACAGTTTGAATTTTTTGGCTCGTAAAAGAATGGTTGGTAGGTTGCATGATATCAGAAAACCTAACAAAGTGTGTGACGTGTGTGTCTTGAAAAAGCAACACAGAAATATTTTTTAGACAAGTAAATCTTGGAGGGCAAAAGACCTTTGAAAATTATTCATTCTGATGTATGCACTGTGGAGTAGGGCTGTAAACGATTCGAACCGCTCGCAAGTGGACATTGCTCTAGCTCGACTCGAGCTCGACGTTGCTCGAGCTCGAGCAGATCGTTTGCATGTTCGAGTCGAGCTCGAGTAACCTTCCCTCGACTCGATAACTTCATGGTAATATATATATATATATATATATATATTATTTTTATTTTAATAGTGAAATTACATATATATCCCTAATTTTTATTATTTATTAAGAAAAATAATTATTTTATTTATTTTTAAAAAATAAAATAATTATTTTTTATTTTTCAGCTAGGTTCAACTCGAGCTCGATTAGGCTCAATCAAACTCGAGCTCGAGCTTTATTTTGAGAGTTCGTCGAGCTCGAGCTCGAGCTCGAGTTTAGTGAAAAATCAGTGAAGCTCGACTCGACCAAAACTCGACTCTACTCGACTCGTTTGCAGCCCGACTGTGGAGGTTCCTTCTAATAGTGGTTGTAGGTATTTTATTACCTTTATTGATGATTTTAGTAGAAAAGCCTGGGTTTATTTTTTGAAGCAAAAATATGATGCCTGTGGCACATTTAAGATTTTTAAGAATTTTGTTGAGAAACAAAGTGGTTGTCAGATTAAAATTTTGAGAACAAATAGGGGTCAGGAATATTTGGTGTGTGATGTCTTTCTTTAAAAAATGGTATTTTACATCAGTTAACTGCCAGATATACTCCACAGCAAAATAAAGTGGCAGAGAGGAAGAATAGGACAGTAATGAACATGGTGAGATGTATGTTGAAGTTAAAAAATATACCAAAATCCTTTTGGACAGAGGCAATTTCCTGTGCAATTTATTTGTTGAACAGGTGTCCTACTAGAAATTTTCTTAGTAAAACCCCTGAAGAAGTTTGGAGTGATAGAAAACCGTTTGTTGGCCATTTCAAAGTATTTGGGTATATTGCTTATTCTCATGTTCCTGATCAGTTGAGGAAGAAACTTGATGATAAAGGAGAGAAGTGTGTTTTTATTGGTTACAGTGAAGTTTTTCGAATATACAGATTGTATAATTCTATGACACAGAAGATGATAGTAAGTAGAGATATGACGTTTGATGAAAGAGAAATTTGGGATTGGTCTACTGAAACTCCCAAAACAGATGAAGTGGTTTTAAACTATCAAGAAGATGAAACTAATGATGACGTTCAGCCATCACCAACTGCTTAGAATCCACAAGCTGATTTAACTGGACGTCTACACCGTCAACGACAGATGCCAGCTCGTTTGTAGGATTATGTAATTACTCCTGATGATGTTCCTTCTGACGAAAATATTGTTAATTTTGCTTTGTTTGCAGATTGTGATCCAGTGGTGTATGAGGAGATAACCCATGATGATTGTTGGGTGAAAACAATGGATGAAGAAATTCATGCCATTGAGAAAAATGACACATGGGAGCTTACTTCTCTTTCAATTGGTAAAAAAGCCATTAGAGTAATGTGGGTCTACAAGATGAAACGAAAGCCAAATGGAGAAGTTGATAGATATAGGGCAAGATTAGTGATAAAGGGATATAAGCAGAAACTCGGGATTGACTATTTTGAAGTATTTGCATCTGTTGCCAGACTTGATACAATCCGAATAATAATTTTTCTAGTTGCCCAAAGTAACTGGAAAATTTATCAAATGGATGTCAAGTCAGCTTTCCTGAATGGCATTCTCAATGAGGAAGTATACGTGAAGGAACCTGCAGGATATGTCAGAAGAGATCAGGAAAATAAGATGTACAGATTGAAGAGAACCTTGTATGGATTGAAACAAGCACTAAGAGCATGATATACAAGAAATGACTCTTATTTTTTGGCCTGTGATTTTCAGAGGTGTCCGTATGAGCACACATTATATGTTAAATTTTCTGCTCGTGGTGACATTCTTATTGTATGCTTGTACGTAGATGATTTAATTTTTACAGGAAATAATTTAGATATGGTTTCGGAGTTCAGGGAAACTATGATTCAGCAATTTGAGATTACAGATTTGGGTCTCATGTCATATTTCCTGGGAATTAAAATTTTTCAGTCTAACCGTATAATTTTTATATCTCAAAATAGGTATGTAGGAGATATTTTGAAGAAATTCAAAATGGATGCAGCAAAACCAATTATGACACTGGTTGAAGAAAAAATGAGGTTGACGAAGAAAGGTGATGGTGGTTATGTGAACCCCACCTATTTCAAGAATTTGGTAGGAAGTTTGAGATATTTGACGTCTACAAGACTAGATATCAATCTTGCTGTTGGGTTGATTAGCAGATTTATGAAAAATCCGCGTCAATCACATTTGCAAGCAGTTAAGAGGATTTTGAGATACATTGGAGGCACTCAAAGTGATGGTATTTTTTATTCAAGAAATGATCCAGTTGAACTTTTTGACTACACAGACAGTGATTGGGTTGGTGATACAATTGAGAGGAAGAGTATTTCAGGATATGCCTTTTTTATTGGTTCAGGAGTGTTTTCCTGGAGTTCAAAGAAGCAGCAAGTGATAGCTTTGTCAACGGCAGAGGCGGAGTATATTGCAGCAGCTAATAGTGCAACTTAAACTTTATGGTTGCGTCGCATACTTGGCGTCCTGCAACACAAGCAAGTTGGTCCTACGACAATTTATTGTGATAGCAAATCTGCCATTAAATTGTCCAAGAATCCTGTGCTTTATGAGCGTAGCAAGCACATTGACATCAAGTATCACTTCATACGTGAATTGGTTCCTGAGAAGGTGATTGAGGTAAATTATTACAGGACTGAAGAGCAAGTAGCAGATATTTTCACCAAGAATTTGAAGATGGAAACATTTGTCAAGTTGAAGAAGATGTTGGGCATGTCCAAGTTTGAGGAGTTTGGTTTAAGGGAGGCATTGTAGGAATATAAACCAAACTAATATTGTTTCATTAGTTTGTAGGTCCCGATGGAATTTGTTTCCAAGTTGTACTTGTAGTAGCACTAGTATTGATAGGAGTCGTAGAATATTGGCCTTGAGTACATATATATATTAATAGAAGAGATAAGGAGTTTGAGGCCGTATTGTCTATTTGGAGTATTCTCCATTGAATGATATAAAATTTTTCTTTGCCTCTTAATTCATCTTTATGAGTTATGAGTTTTTCATGTGGGTTTATACTTGATATTATTTTGGGCCCTACAAAACCCAATTCTACATGCTTGTATTGTAGCACATGCACCCAATTTGCTTATGAGTGAAAAGAATATCACATTAGTATCCTTTGTAAAACACACACACACACACACACAAAATTGCATACACAAGCACATTTAGAAGTCATTGCTGAAGTTGAAAGAAAGAGAGATCAGCAGAATACACCACATCACTGTCCTCCGACCACATTTTTTCTATGCGAAGCTTATCCGAAGCAAAACTTTGGCTGACTAGGTTCCATGGCCTGATGGGTTGTTACTTCAATCATTAAATTCTCCTCCACTTCTCCAGCAGGACGACACGCGTGCATGTAGAAGAATTATAGTAGCCAAAAATCTAACCAACTAAAGCCTATTCTTAAAGAGGTTAACTAATGGTGGAGATGAGATATACTTACCCAAAGAGAAAAAATGGTGGAGATATTTGAAGGTTCTAGGGAGAAAAGGCCCGTGGAGCTTGCAAAGGGTTTGGGCTGCTTCCGCCTGGAGTTTGAGACGCCATGGTGAAGGAAAGAGGATTGGAAAGATAAAAGGGTTTTGGTAAATGAGTTAGAGTTTCTATGACAATATATTTTTTTCATAATAATAATTAGGGTCGCAATAACTATTTATTATTTATACAATGATCATGATATGTAATAATAGTCATTTTAGGTCCCTAGAGGAGGTGTGTGTAACCTTTGAAATTGGCAGAAGCCTTCAGAGTGGTTTCTGAAATTATCCTTTCTTCTCAATTTATTTTTTCCCCCTTCTCTGGGTAAGTGATGAAAAAGACATTTCTATTTCCAAAAGATTGTCTTTAACTTTCGTAAGTTTAGATAGAAAGTTAAAGTCGATGTTTGACTGTTAGCCTCTATGGAGTAATCCGTGTATATTGGTTCATGAATATAGGGGGTTGATGTGCTACGCACCCTAATTACAAGAGAGCATTCTAAATTAAAGCCTTTGATATATTTCTTTCTTTTCAAAACTCTTTCCCCAATAGGGGAATGGTGAAATTTAATAAGTAGAAAACAAAAAGAGAATTTGAATCCAAAACTTGCAAAATGCAGTATCTCAGTCTCAATCACTAGACCAAAAAGTCTCTTATATATTGAAAATGAAGCAACACCACTATGATTATTACTGAAAATGAAGTAAAACCAGAATGATTATTGAAGATGGATGCAATGACGAGGCATTTGCTGGAGGTTCAGTCGGAATCAAGCTGCTCATTTCGTCCTTCAATGACCGGGTGAGCCCATTTGGACGTGAAACGGATTTGATGTTTGGAAGTGAGACGACACTGTGGAACTCTTTGCTTGGTTAAGGAAAAGACATGTTTTCTTATCTCAATCGCAGGCGATGTTGTTGCAGCCTTTCAGGAAGAGAATCCATCACCGGGTCGTCTTTCATTCATTCCAATGGAGACGCACACCAAAATTTATAAGCAGCATTAATTTCTCGCTGAATGTGTATGACTTTGCTTCCAAACTTCATTGTTTTACTAGCCTGTAATCTTTTGTTTCTCACTTCTCAGCAGGATATGACCATCCCATTGGTGTTTTACTTTTTCTAAGGAATGTTTCCACGCTTTATGAGTAAATTAATACTACACGATTCAGATACAGAACTTGGATCCCTCACAGGTTAAGAGAGCCAACTGCCAAATTTGTACAGCAATTATTCTTTATAGTCCCTCATGTCATGTTGAAACTAAAATAATTTTTGTTCCTACTTAAGTCATTAAGTATCGTTTTGGTGCATGATATTAATTGTTCCGGGTAATATTTTCTGCCCAGAGTTAGTCATATGCATATGAATGCATGGGCAATGCCATGAATATGGCATCCTATTTTAGGATAAAAGTCTTTTATTTTGACCATTTTCTGTGTTTCTTCGACGATTTTCCGTCACTTATCGCATGGCTTCATTTTGGAGAGTGTTGTGCCTTTATTTTCACAACTTTGCTTATCATATTTTGTGCACTTTTTTGCTTCTCATATTTTATCCTCCCACCCCTCTCCACATCCTTTCCACCCCTAACTCTCAAGCGCAGGCTTTCAACCTTATACTTTGTGCGTGAATTCAACCCCAACATGACAATTGCTGACCTACAGATACAATTTTGGCGAGGTCTCCACCATCATGCAACCATTGCTTCTTGAGCCAAAGATCGCGCACGTACGGCGCACCCCTACTATAATCTTTTCTAACTCATACCATATTCTTAATACTCCCAGATGTCAAATAATATGCAATATTTAGAATCATCAATAAAAGGGCTCACATTAGATAGAGGGTTAACTCTAGATACACTAATAATGTATACGCTAGCAGCTATAACTGCATGACCTACACACACACACATATGTATGTACATAAAATAGAATATTATTCAAATTTTGGTTTTGGTAATTTGTTGAGTTAGCTATTTCCATATTTTGCTTAGTGAATTTTTTTGAATTATGTTTCCTCTATTTCTATTATTTGACTTGGTTTATGTTCATATATAGATTTTATTCTTTTCTTTTTTTTGGGAGCAAACCTACTTTATATGAGTTTGTACTAATTGTACATTCTTTATTTATTTTGTCAATCAACTCATAGCTTTGTTTTTCTAATTGTCTGCTCTGTTCCTATTCTCCTAAAAGTCAGCAATTGCCTTTTGGGTTGAACTTGTGGATTAGGATTTAACTTCTTAACTTTCTGCTTTGAGGAAAAAAAAAATGTTCTCTGTTCCTATTATTAGTTTGATCATTTGTTACCAACACTAAAATTTAGACAAACTCTCATTTTTACTTTTTATTTAGTGTAAATTTCAATCAATCTATTAATTTCCTATTTTATGTACATTTATAGAAATTATTCCTTTCTTGGTTTTTTATTAAATGACGTATATTTTCTATGATATCACATTCACTCTATTTCTTTAATTTGAGTTGATTTTTTTTTTTTTTGTGATTCTAAAATTTTGACAATTTTTATGTTTCAATGAATATATATTCCATAAATTTACCAGTATTACTAATAAAATCCATTAAGTTGTCTAAATAGTTAATTCTTTTCCTAAAAATTTTCTAGTAATTAATCTTCTCTCTCCATCAAGATTCAATATATTTGCAACTTATTATACAGTAAGATTGTTTCCATACATACACAGCTGTGTAAAAGCTCTCTATTGATTTTCTTTTTATAATTTTTCAAATAAATTAAAAATTGCTTCAGAAATTACTTTTCTTTTTTCAGTTTTCAATAATTTGAGAGAACAACAAGTCCATTATCTATTTAGTTTGCTTTTTAGAATTATTTTTAATCATAAATATTATCAAATATTAAGTGTATTTATTTACTTACACTGTTACACATAGAGATTTTGCATTAATTCTTTTTTAAAAGAGTACATATATTATATTTCTTAATATATCTCCTTCACTCATATGTCAATTTATCACCATTAATTAGAGTAAGCATAGCTGAATCACAATTTTAACTATTTTTTGAATTAATATTAAATTTTTTTTGAATTAACTATTTTTCTTCCGTTTAATTTCAATGTTTGTCTTATAATTGGTAGTATTTTAGTTCTTGTATATCATTATTCATTCAAAAAAACTATAAATAAAAACTTTAGAGCATAAAAAAGTGCTCATGCAAATGCACGAGTCAATAACTAGTAATAGAATTAAACGGATCACCTTCCATTATGCAATTTTTCAAATTCTCCAACAAGCAAAAACTTTCTGCTGCTTCAATTGCAGCTTTCATCTCAACCACTTCCGGCCTACGGGGAATCAAGGCCAAGAAAATCTTCCAGTCAGCTCAGCTCTGCTGCGTGATTTCCCGCGGTATCTCCGATTTATAAACCTCCAAGTCCTTAAAAATTGCTCCATCAGGCAATGAAGTTAAGAGCACAAGATAATACACCACAAAAATGACCTCATTTGTACCAAGAATTAAAAGTTAGTTTAAGGCAGTATTTGATAGCAACAGGAGACAACATATATTATCATGATGTATTAATTTGAACCAATTTTGTGCTAGTTTTTGAGTTAGAGAGTCAAGAACTATGGTAGGAAATAGGAGTGCATTTCTTGACTATCCAAAATTCAGGGTATTCCTTTGAAGAATTGAACAAATATTACCTTTATTTGTTGTTACCTAATTTTGCTTTAGAAATGCATTTTCTTCTTCTAACCTATCTTTTCAAGATTCCACGTCTTTTATATTGAAAGATTAGTTTCTCTAAAAAATTTTCGTAGGAAGAGAGAAGGAGTGCAAAAATATTTAAGAAAGAGTGGAACGTGTATTTGAGTGTAAAAATTTGCCAAAAATAATTTGCAAGCATTTTTTTAAGTGAAAGTGTATGAAAAATGTGTGTATGAGTCTGTTAATATGTGTGCATGTGTGAATATATAAGAAATAGTTTATAAGTGTGTGAAAATATGTGTACAATTTCTGTACACAATAATAAAAGTGTGAATATATAGAAGTGTGTAGAAAATATATTGGGTTATAGTTAGATTTTTGGGTTTAATTTTACCTAATTAGACCCAATCCAAACTAGCCCACGAAAAAGTTGGGCGAGTTGGGTTGTAATCCAATTCAACTAAACCCATATTTCACCCACCCAATAATAACCCAACTCGCCAATTGCCACCCTTAATTGCTCGTCTCAAAGTTTGTCTTGTTGTAAAAGGATATGCTCAAACATATAGAGTGGATTACTCTAACACTTTCTCTCCCATAGCAAAACTTACATCTATTCAATGAACCATCTCTTTTGCTGCTACTAATAATTGGCATTTGCACTGGCTAGATGTTAAGACTGCTTCCTTCATGGAGATTTATAAGAGGAAATTTATATGGAGCAACCACCGAATTTGTTGTTCGGAGTCTGGTAAGGTTTGTAGATTTCGAAAATCATTATATGGTTTGAAGCAAAGTCTCGTGCTTGGTTTGGAAGATTCATGAGGTGGTTCAAGAATTTGGCATGAAAATGTAATTTTGATCATTCTATTTTTTATCGACAATGTGAAACTGATCTAATTTTACTTGTTGTCTTATGTTGATGATATTGTTATCACCGGTAGAAATAATGCAGTACTGCAGCCTTAAAAGTTTTCTTCAATCACGTTTCCAGACAAAAGATTTAGGAATGTCTATTTTCTATACCAAAGAAAATATATCTTTGATCTTTCAAAAGAAACAGGAAAGTTGAATCTGAACATTGTAGTGTGCCAATGGTTCCCAATATGCAGCTTACAGCAAATGATGGAGAATTGTTCTCAAATCCTGAAAAGTATAGAAGATTGGTAGAAAAGTTAAATTATCTTACTATGACTCGTCCAGACATTGCATATCCGGTTAGTATTGTGAGTCAGTTTATATCTTTACTAAAGACCACCCATTGAGCAGCCTTAGAACAAATCTTATGCTATCTTAAATGAGCTCCAGAACATGGTATATTATATAATAATCATAGTCATTCTCGTATTGAATAATTTTTTAGATGCAGATTGGGTAGGCTTTAAGATTGATCAAAGATCTATAACCAGATATTGTATTTTCTTTGGAGGTAACTTAGTATTATGGAAAAGTAAGAAACAAAATGTAGTATCTCACTCAAGTGCAAAATCAGAATATAGATCCATGGCACAATCCACTTGTGAGCTTATGTGGTTACATCAATTATTGAGTGAGATTGGAATTAATAATTTACTTCCAATGAAATTATAGTGTAACAATCAAGCTGCTTTTTATATTGCATCAAATTCGATTTTCATGAGAGAACTAAGCACATTGAAATTGATTGTCATTTGTTTGCGAAAAGATTCAACAAAACTTGATTTCAACCAGTCATGTGAGAGGAGAGTAGCAAATATTTTCACTAAATCTTTAAGTGGTCCAAGAATCGATTACATTTGTAACAAAATAGGTATGATTAACATCTATACTCCATCTTGAGGGGGAGTGTTGTAGATATTAAATGTAAATATTTGATTTGATTATAGTTAAAATATTTGATTAGATTCTAGATTGATTTACAATAGAATATTTGATTCTAAATTGGTTTAGATTAGATACTAGAAGATTTGAATAGATTTTTAGATCGGTTTGCACTTGTATAAATAGTTGTATATTGTACATTTTATTGACATGAATAAAACAACTTTTCTCTTCTTAGTTTTCAGTACTCATTGCAATTTGACTTGCAATAAAGATGTTCTCCAATTTAATGTGTTTGATTTTTTTTCTAGCGTGAGAGGAGTGACATTTAAAAGGTGAGGAGAGAAAAGAAGAATTTAAACCTAAAGTTTCTAAATCTTGAGTTTTAATCTTGACCACTAGACTAAGTCCTTTTCGACCTCCAATTTATCTTCATAACTGTATGTAGTTATGCAATGTAAGTGTCCTTTCAATGATTTGGAGTTAGCTTCAAGCAGAAAGCGGTAAACTTATACAATTTAATGATTTACATGATCATCTTGAGATTTCAAGAACCTGCTCCAACCGACGCACAAAATTTTCCAATCTGGACAGAATGCATTAACAGGTACTCCTCATGTCATGCTTCAGAAATCACAATCTCACCTATACGATTTGTTACCTTCCAGGCCACCATGAATAAATCCATCTACTAATAGATCATTTATTGCACTGCCCAATAAATGCAAAAGAAGAGACAAAGGAACAACTACTCGCATTGATCAACTTCTTCTACTCTACCCAATATTATAAATGCCATTAGGGGTCTTAGTCTATTGTATCCTCAAAACTCCAATATTCCTAGGTAGTTCCCCTAGTCCCCGAAACTACTTCAGCATGGCTTCTCCAAATCTCACCCCGCCATCTCGTCTCTACGACGACTATGATGATGAGCTGATGAATTCGCCACATACTACCGGTTCAGAAATCAAGATTCCATTAGAGGTGGATGGAGATCATGAAGATGAAAAGGCAGATTACTGTAAATCTAACTCAAACAGCAAAGGTGTGTTTCTAACGTGGGATGATTTGTGGGTTAGTGTTCCTAATGGTAAGAAAGGGTGCAAAGCAATCCTTCAAGGGCTCACGGGATATGCACGTCCAGCTGAAACTTTAGCCATTATGGGCCCTTCTGGCAGTGGCAAGTCCACACTTCTTGATGCGCTAGCAGGTGCTACAACTCTTTGTTTAAATCTTTTACGTGAGAATTCATACTACGTTGCCTTGTTATCTCAAACAATTACTGCCTCTAGAACAATAGGTATGCCCTGCAGGGCACCCAACATATATGGATATAAACCTTATCAAAGAACATTTATGCCAACTACTTGCTCTGAAAGTTCTAATATTCCAGAGATCTAAAGGATATTCAATCCACGGCCTTTATTTATGCCAACTTAAACTGAAATTTGTTACTAAAACTTTTAGTAAATCTTTCATACCCAAAAGAACTTAATAGCCAAACTCTATGTTTGGGAAGCCTCGTCTCTTATGCACTCGGATTGCTATTAGTTTTACGCTTACACTTCATGTTCTTTCGGATCATTGCGCAATCTCAGCTTATCTTGACACCATGGCCCAAAGTCAATCTCAGCTGCAAGGCATCAAAAAGCCATTACATTTCCTTCGAACACTTAATCTTGTGATCTTGATGGAAATGATGGCTTGGCAAAAACCCAATTCATGTGTTCTCTCCCTATGAATCCTTTTCTCAGGCATTTAATAACACATGGTTGGGATTTGTGGCATAAAACCCATATTAATTACGTTCTTTCCATTTCTATGTACTGGTATGCTTGTTTCAGGAAGGCTTGATTCAAGATCAAAGCAGAGAGGGGAAATTTTAGTTAACGGCCGAAGGCAGCAGCTAGCTTATGGAACATCGGTATGACAGACGGCACTTCTTCGCCATGCTTTCGAGACGGCAGCAAATGCATGATAGTAATGATGCATGAGGCCATAAATTCTAATTAACTAACAATCACTGTTTAACAGATTTATACGTTCCAAAGTCTGAAGTCTTTTCCTGTCCGATTGGTTGATTTTATTGTCTTAACTACTCCCTCCCTTTTTTTTTAACTGACGTTTAAAGCTTTTACTTCAATGCGTTTTTATCTGTCAGTTTTATAAGCCCCATGCAGCATTAATTATTTTTTCACAATTTTACCCTTTTATCTCTCATTTTCAATACAAGGTTCTTAATTGCTTTTGACCTAGTAAAACAACACCATTTAATACTCTATTATGAGAAAACATAGGTGAGTTGGACAATTAATGAGGGTACAAAAGGAAAGTAGTGTATAGATTTAAACAATGAAAACATTTTTTCAAGTGGTGTGCAAAACCTTAAACGTCAGTTAAAAAAAAAGGGAAGGAGTAACTAACTTCTACGTTGATTTTTCTAACAAGTATATTGAATGCTCGTTACCACACCTAAATCACATCCACCTACCATATAAGTGCGTAAAACACAAAGTAATTATTGCTCTACTTGCATTTTTAGCTTTCCTATTTAACTCCTATTTAGCTCTATCGATACCTGAACTCTATCGAGTGGGCACTTGTAAGACAAGGCTATTTTATGCTACTCCCTCCGTTCCTATATAAGTACCCAAACTCATGTTTTTTTTTTATCTATACTTTTGGCATATCAAGAAAGCATTCATGAACATTTTTACAAATTTACTCTTATTTAAGGTATCAACCTATTGAGTTGGAGCTGTAAAAAAATTAATGTGGCGTTTGTAGCATAAACATAAAGGTAGTTGGAAATATGAAGATAATTTTGTCAATTCAGGTAGAACTTTTACTAAACTTTTAGAAATTAACTAACTTTCTTAATTTATGATATTCGATTACTTAGGACTTTTATATAGAAATAGAAGGAGTATTATACAAGAAATCCACATTAACAAATTGGAATTTGGATCATAACAAAAAAATAAAATAATTATATTTTATTTCAGTACGATCTTTGTCTTGCAAAGGGTGTTGTTGGGGGGAGAAGGTCGCCTTCCAAAATTTTATAAATTTTTTTGTATCCCCTTAAAAATTTTATAGAAGTTTGCACTTCTATCTTTGTGCAAATTAGACTTTGACATCTAAAGATTTTGGAAATCCTTAAATATCTGCTTTAAATATTAAATGTTTTCACATACATCTTTAAAGATTAGACTTAACCCTCGAGCTTTTTGTAAATTGTAAAATTATTCCTTCTATACAATATTACTAGCTTTGCCCGCCAAAATCTTGACTTCTGTTCAGCCAGTGCTTATCTAATATATAAACTATTGAATCATTCCAGATTTTGGAAGGCATGATGATAATAAAAATACAAAGATTTTTTTTTTTAAACAAATCACAACAATCTATTCTATACCTACACTATGAGGGAGAGAGGAGTCCAACTGAACTTGCATGGGGTTGGGACCGAATCACCATCCACACAAGTGCACTACTACACCCTCCAGATTTTTTGAGAGAAGGAATTCACTGCTTCTTGTAATAGATTTTTTGAAAGTTCTATACATATGAGACTTACCAAGTGATACTTTTTCGGTACTTAAAAGAAAGGGGAAAAAAAAAGGAACAGATCTCTAAATGTATAGCCTAGTATAATCTTTTTCTTTTTCAGGCTTATGTGACTCAAGACAACATCTTGACATGGACCTTAACCACGAGAGAGGCTGTATACTACTCCGCTCAGCTCCAACTGCCAAACACCATGTCAAAGGCAGAGAAAATAGACAGAGCAGACAGGACGATCAGGGAAATGGGATTGCAGAGTTGCATTGACACCAGAATCGGAGGCTGCGGAAGCAAAGGCCTCAGCGGTGGACAGCAAAGGAGAGTAAGCATTTGCATTGAAATGTTAACGCGACCGAAGCTTCTTTTCCTCGATGAGCCTACAAGCGGACTCGATAGCGCTGCGTCATACTATGTCATGAATCGAATTGTTGAACTTGCCAAGGAATATGGGATGACAGTAATAGCATCAATGCATCAGCCTAGTACAGAAGTCTGCGAGCTACTTGACAACCTTTGTCTCCTTTCCTTAGGTAGGACCATATACTTTGGACCTTCCTTTGCAGTAAATCAGGTGAGCATGATTAGTATTGGACTTTGGTTTTTGGTTGCTTTGATCTGAGAGAATATAGTTATTGCTGATGACTAATTTTTGTTGCCGATTTAGTTTTTTGCAAGCAATGGTTTTTCTTGCCCTGGTCTACAAAATCCAGCAGATCACTATATAAGAATGATAAACACAGATTTCGATGAGGCGAGTATATATCAGCACTTTTCTAAGTTATTGCAGTACTGCTCTTTAGTATTTTGGGTGTCAAGCTTATAACTTCAGAAAACATCGAAACCATGTGCAGGACATTGAATCAGCTGCTGAAGGAAAGACAACCACAAAGGAGGCGATTGATAAGCTTGTCGATTCTTACACATCGTCTGATACATATAACCTGATCCTGAGAGAAGTAGCACAGATGAATGGACAAGTAAGCTCTCCTGAATAAGCTAGAAGTTAAAGTTTATGAAAGTTTGCGCAACTCCTTTTACATTCTTCAATGTGTTAAACCTTAAAAACGCAAATGTTGAATTAATGCATTGTAGCAACTTCGAGTGAGGGAGAAGAAGACGAGACGTGCTAGCTTCTTTATGCAGTGCCTTGTCCTGACAGAGAGGTCATTTGTGAATATGTACCGTGACCTCAGCTACTACTGGTTACGTCTTGCTATATACATCACTTTAGCTTTTGGCTTAGGTACCGTCTTCTACGATGTTGGAAACAGTTACAACTCCATTAACGTAAGCCAAATCTTTCGTATGCATTTAGCAGTTTTTCTAATTTTACTCCCCCCTGCATCCATATTCTACTTAGAAATGCTTGTTGCCATTTTGTATAGGCAAGAGCCTCAATGCTCATGTTCGTGGCATCATTATTAACTCTCATGAGCATTGGAGGTTTCCCATCATTTATGGAGGAAATAAAGGTGAGCAGAACATTCATTTTATGCTCTATTTCTGTCACACGGCAGTCATCCAGATTAAGTTTGTGACAACTAAGTGCGTACAGGTTTTTCAACGAGAAAGATTGAATGGGCACTATGGGGTTGCAGCATTTGTTGTTAGCAACACAGTTTCATCAATTCTCTTCTTGTTCCTCATAGCTGTCATTCCTGGAGTGATTGCTTATTATCTGGTAGGACTACACCAGGGAACTGAAAGATTTCTCTACTTCACCATGGTACTCTTTGCTTCTATTGTGTTGGTTGAAGGCGTTATGATGATTGTAGCAAGTCTAGGTACCAAATTTCCTAATGGGCTTGATTATTGGGGCTGGTACTCAAGGTGTAATGATGTTAAGTGGCGGTTTCTTTCGTTTACCAGATGATCTGCCAAAAATATTTTGGAAATACCCAATCTACTACATTTCCTTCCACAGGTACGCATATCAAGGCCTATACAAGAACGAATTTGAAGGGCTGAAATTTCCTAGTAATAAATTGATGATGGGTGAATCTTTTTTGATTGATGGTGAAACTATTTTGAAAGATACGTGGCAAGTTGAGATGGGCCACTCCAAGTGGATTGATCTGGCAATCTTGTTTCTAATGATAATCTTATACAGAGTCTTATTCTTCGGGATAATCAAAGTTGGAGAAAGGATTAAACCTTTGGTCAGACGTTTATACGTGGGGCTTTCTTATAACAAAGAGTGATTTGTCATGGTTCAAGGGCCAAGAGCAATAAGAAGCTCTGACTAGAAATTTATAAGTTCTGTATCAGACTTGTTTTCCTTAGTCTCAATAGTATGTTACATTACTGGCCTAACATTGATCTTAGCGTGCCCAAATATTAAGGTGAGTCAGTATTCTGTTGCTGGAAGCAAAAACCATCCTGGAGTTGGAAGAGTTGAATAATATAATTGAGAAAGCTTTGGTGGTTAAACCCTAAAAGAGATACTCCTCTATTTTTATGAACAAAATATTTATCAAAGAAATCATAATTGTCATTGTTGAGAATCTATTTCTTTAAGAGCAAAAACCAAATGTATTACTCGGGGGAATGGAAAGAACGTTACATTTAGGGGTGTTTGGTAAGTGGGTTTCAACCCCCACTATGGGTTTCAAATTCAATTATACCCATATAAAATGTTTGGTTGGGGTTAATGGGAATAAATTAATGGGAATGATAGGCCTCTTCTATGGGTTTTTTGATTAACCACCTGTTACTGGAGAATCATCTTAACTGCCCATCTTATTATTCTTAAATCATCTTAATTACCCTTTTATTCTCATTAAATGCAAAAATAAAAAAAAATAAAATGCTACTGTTTCAACAAATGAAAAGCAAAAGAAAAGAAAAAAAAGAAACAATGAAAAAGAAAAATAATAAATTATAAAATCCATTCCACATTAACAAACACACTATGAGTTTTCATCAAAACCCATTATCATTGACCACTTTATGATACCGATAGTGATAGTAATAGTAGAATTTGAACCAAACGGCTCCCTACTTCTCCGTCCTCACAAATCGCTAGTAGAATGCCAAAATGGTACTCTGGCCTACTGCATGCCCTTATCAAGATTGGAGAAGAGATCAAACCTATCGTTAAGCAATTTTATGTAGGGATTTCTAATAATAAAGTAAGAATCTTTGAATTCCTAGCCTCTACATGTCCTTAAGGGCCACCATGCCACAACAGTGAGCGTTTTGACTCCAAGGTCGCAGCTGTTTTATTGTGTTACAAACCATTACCAAGACTAGGTTTGTAAAGAATCGAAGTCTCGCAGAGCCGAGGTTGATTTGAAGTTCAATTGAATTGAAACTCATTCTCCTATACGAGTCGAGTTTGAGCAAGTTTTTCTCAGACTTAATAACTTGCGAGCCAACTCTAATAGGCTCGAAAATATTTTTTTTTTATTTTAATAGTAAAATTAAATATATCCCTAATATTTTTATTATTAATCAAGAAAAATAATTATTTTATTCATTTTTTTAAAAAATAAAATAATTCTTTTTTATTTTTTTGAGTTCAAGTAGGCTCAAATTCAAACTCAAACTCGAGTTCGAATTTCACTTTAAGAGCTCAGTGAAAGCTCGAGTTCGAATTCAGTAAAAAATGAGTCGAAATCGGGTTGATTAAACTAATACTCAACTTGATTCGACTCGTTTACAACTCTAACTAAGACCAATTGTCTATTACTTGAAAACTATATGTTAGGGGGATATATATGCGCTTGGAAATTCTCATATTATTTATCAATACCCAAGCTGCCACCCTTTACAGTATACCGTCCAAAAAAATTTATTCCAAATTATGTTGATTTAATCCAATTTTAATCACTCTGGACAGATAGCATAATTATAGGGGTGTTACTGAGGATCCCAAGTGTATATATGAGCCGTTCGCAGTTTCATAGTCTAAATTGGTTTATACTTGCACATGCATAACTTAATTTTTGAGACAAGCATATGATTACTGGGTGCTGGATCAACCAGGTAGCATTCCTAACCGACGCCGACGTCGCATGAGGCCGACAAGCCCATGGCCCGGATGTCTTGAGGCGACGGCAGAGGTCAACCGCGCCCCAATCGCGGTTAATGTTAGAGCTCTCAGGGTTTGCAAAGGCGCACTCATACAAGGCGCAAAATCCCCGACGGCAAATGTTTTTTGCTAAAGGGCAGTGGCTGTGCCACGGCAACAACCTCAAACATATTTTTTTGGGCGCTGTGTTAATTTAGTTTGCATATCGGTTTTTTTTTGCAAAATTGATAAAATTTTGAAAGAGTAGAAATTTAAAACGATTACAAAACTTAAATGAACAAACGAAATGTAAATTATCCGGATTGGATTGTGGATTGAATGGTACTTTAAAAAAATCTGTTTGAATCCATGCACAAAAGTTCGAAATAACCAAGCCTCGCAATAGTAATAAATGAAGTGTAAGCAGAAAAAAGTTGATTGAATTGTTAAAAATTGAGAAGCAACGATTTTAGGATCAATCTGAGAGAATTTAAATAAGCGCGGGAGTTGGGAGTGCCTTCACATTAGGGTTGGGGTAATAGGGTTTAAACCTAATCGTTACCCCAAAATCAAAATATTATTAATGCACTTGAAATGTGGGTATTAAAAAAATAGTTATATCGCTGAAACGCTATCTGGGAAACAAAAAATAGAAGTGGATATATATAAATCAATTAGAGAAAATAGGCCTTAGTTACGACGCTTTCATGGCTGGTTTATTTTTGATTATGGTTTATGTGTTTAGGGATACATAAGCAAAAGTTTCTCTTAATCAAAAGTTCAAAATTAAAACACAAAACCCAATATCAATTTTTCACACCAAAAAAAAACCCACTCGAAAAATTTTTTTTTTGTCGCCGACACACGTAATCTTTTGTTTTGAGGTTACCACCTCATATAAAAAAAATTACACAAAAGCCCTCACCAGAAAAAAATTAAAAATTACTACACAAAGCCCTTGACATAATAGCTGCTGAGCTCAACCTTGGTACAGACGCCGATAATTCAAAGCAATGATTCGGGAGTGAATAGATTGATGCCCACCATTCCCGATGTTAAAAAATTTCTAAGAAATCTAGACTGTCTTTTCAAATTCGGTGTTTGACGCAGAGCGCATTCTGATTTTTTCATGGCATGAACGATTGTTCAGAAATTTGGATCTCCTTCCAATAGTGTGTCATAGGGGCGAGCTTAAAATAACATGCAAATGTTCGGGAGGCCAAGAAGGAATCAAGAAGGAATCACTCACCGCCACCACCGTTTAATCTACTACATACTCATCTCCCACATTCAAAGTTGTTACAAAGATTGATAGATAAATAAATAATCCCAAATAATATCGAAGACTAGGGTCCGCCGTCTAAGCCCCACTTTTCGATGGCCATTGTATCAGAGGCAAAAAAAGGAATTACTCAAACCTCAAATGTGTCCCCACCGGTGATGTAAGTAAGGATTTACTACCCAGAAATCTCCCATTTATCCCGCATCCATGGAGTCATAGTTCAAATCACTCGTAATCACACGATCATGTGCATGTCGACAACAACATCGAAAAGCGAGCAAGAGCACCTCACTGAGCTCAAATGAGTTATGTCAAATTAAATCACACACCAGTATTGATGTAAAATGTCAGGATCAGAATTAGCATAGGACTTACTACCCAGTAGCACTAATGCATTAAAGCTACTTTCCAAGATTCCAATGAAGTTACGCTTGATTATTCTGCTTTTGAAGTTGTTTCAAAACAAGATCAGCACTATAGCATTATCAATCGAAAAATTACTCATCAGATGTAATTAGTTATTTTTGAAAATTTTTCACTTTTTTCCTTTTCTTTTTTCCTTTTCCATTTCTTTTTTCCTTTTCCTTTTTTTTTCTTTCTCTTCTTTAATCGAGGAATAGCGCTCAGGTTCCAGACATCGCAGATCCCGGCTACTGCTCTGCTAACCTATCGAAGCCTTCCGACTCCAAGATCCGACTGACCCCGATGTTTTCGAGTGACGTGACCACGCCTCGTCACTGGATCGCTGTATCAAGCATTGCCACCGAAACTCTTCCTCCGGGCCGACTGGCTCATAATTGTCGGACCCCTACCTACATAATTCGGTATGAGTCCTGTTTATCTCCCCGTGACCTGATAGATCCTAATTCCTCGCTTAGCGCTGTTGATGGACTACAACACCTGGAGGTCCATCCTTCATAAATACAATCCAGAACCTGCAGTGAGGTAATGCCTCAATTATTCTAGCTTAAACTCACACTTTCCTTATTCTAAGTCTCTCCCTCGACTTGGATCGTGCGAGCTATTCCTGCAGCAATCCCACAGGTACCCCAAGTGGGTGGCAAGTGATAGCGCCTAGAGGCGGCGGGCCAAGGAACCATTTTTGGCTCTAACAATTGGCGCCGTGGTTCCATGGCATACATGCTCTATGGCCAAAACACCATCCAAGCAAGTTAAGAACACTGGAGACCCCTCCGCCATCACGCAGCCAAGTCGCAGCAGGAACAAGCCTGTGAAAACCTGAGCATGTTTCGCGGAACCCCGGCGGGAATGACGGTTCCGCCAAGATGATATTAAATGTTAGCCACAGATGGTAGCAATGATCCCATCCAACTTCAGGCTATCATCCAAAGACCTCAGTGGAAAGAAAAAAAGATCAGAAGAGAGTATGCCTTCCTCCCATCCCCGGGGATGTAGGTTAGTGACTCAGAGGGCAACCCTGACCGGCACCACAGTGAGGAAGAAACGCCGGCCGCCTTTACGGGCCTTTACTGACTGAGCCTTCTACCGACGCCTCATGTCCACTCCGCCCAACTAACCCCAAGACGACGGGAATCCGAGGCCATCCAGCTCGAGAATGATAACCGCACAAAGAATATCCATACAACCCGTTCCAGAGCATCGAGGATCCAGCTGGGGAAAGCGGATACCTAAAATGGAAGAATCGAATAGGATCTCAATCCAGAGTATTGACCCACGTATACCCGGAATCCTTTTCACTGACATGGAGAACTACCTCTTTGTCGTCAAGTTTAAGATCCCCACCATAAAACTTACGATGCACTCACGGATCCTGAGAGGATCACCTATTCATTTTCCGACCTAAACGTAGGCTCCTGTGTTGTCTCGACAGCTTTAACTTTTCCCCTATTCCCTGGTGGGAAGAAGTCATTGGTCAAGTTGGCTTAACTCCATCAATTCATTCAACAAATTTTCTAAGCTAGCTCAGGCCTCGTCCTCTTTTTCAAGAACAACACCGCATCACCCATGGCTATCAAACAAATGTCGGAGTGAAACGTCAATGAGTACATGCTGCGGTTTAACAACCGAGCTTGCAGTAAAGATGCACATGACAAGTGGTAAATGGTCGCTTCATTAATGGGTCTACTACAAAGTTTCAATGCGGAGTTCAGGGAGAAACCTCCCTAACGGTGAGTAGGATGCGATTGAGCCAAGATCGAAGCACATGGCATGGCGCGCCTTCAAGACTAAGTCTGCAGCAAGGAGAAGCCCCTTCGATGACAGAAGCACAGCAGAAAGCGGAAACCGGTGAGAGTTCCCAGCGCAGGCATTTTCGAGCGACTCTCGGGTCCGAAGTCGCACGGGCTCTCGCCTTCATTCTCAACACAAATTCAAGGTCAGAGCAAGGCCGGTCCGATCACCTCCAAAGCTTACCGGGCACCAACCGCGGACCTAATCGATATCAAATTCAACCGCGACATGGCCGACACCTGAAAGATGTGAGAGCTCAAAAGTGAGATCCGTGATCTCGATAGGGAAAGTACGAAGGCGCCGTGGAGAATCGTCAAGCCGGCTGACCGGGTCCAGATCTGAGGTACGGATACGAGGACATGATCCGACTTTCCCACTGTAGGATCTGGGCAGGGGACGCCAACTCGCGAGGTCCTCCTACAGGACTGATGAGCATAACCTCGCGAGGGTGATAAATACCATCACTGACTGACCCACGACGATGGATTTCCATTTCTAGAGTTTGCAATTCTGCCCCCGGCGACAAGAGTGGGAGAAAAGACTCACGGTCGAGGGAAGATCACCTATGGGCCAAGAGATGCAATCCCATTAGCATCTCTAAAACCATGAGGCCATCGCATTGAACAGGTCATCACCGCAATTACCAGGAAAAGTCTACATCGGCTACAATGGAAGTTGCTTAAGCTAATGCTTGCATCTACCGAGACTTCAAGCCAATCAATTGTAGGACAAGCAGTTTACCCAGCCGGACACTCTCCTCCTCAAGTAGACCCCCATCCGGGAGTGGATGATAACCTCCCTGCTACAAATGGACGGCACTTCTAAAACCGGTCAGCCTCCTGCTCATTTTGTCAGTTGCGGACAGAAGGCGCCAGACAACCATGATCCTGGGGCGGCTTAATGCGCCCGTGTCAGCTCAACCTTCACCTCAAGATGAAGTTCCCCTGCTATACCCTGGGAGTCAGTGCTGTGAGATCCGGAGTAGCTCTGCTTGTTACATAGCTACTCAAGATACTGGCTCAAGCACCTTACTGACTCACCTGAGCCTCCTGGCGGAGGAAAAGAAGCTCGAACCGCAACGTTGGAAGAAATTCCCCTTGTCTCCGTAAAACCAAAAAAACTAAAATCAGCTCTTCCTTAGATAATCCAATTAAGTCCGCTTGATTTCTTTGTTGCGAATTTGCGCAGATACCGACGACCGATGACATGTCCGCACCTCCCGAAATGGGTAATACACAAGCTCAATCGGATCCCCAAGTTCTGCCAAACAAAAAAGAGACTTGCCCCTCTAACGAACCGGCAAGTAATCCGGAGGAGATTAGCAGAGTTTCAAGTTGGATAGGCCTCCGAGAAATCCACTCATCCGACAACTCGCTAGCTAACCCCGCTCTAGCCCCAGTGAAGAATGATGATCGGTCCGGAGAATGCGTGTCGACTTCACCGACGCAAAACAAGGCCTGTCCAAGGATTACTTCCCTTGCCTCGGATTGACACTGGTATCTGCAGATATGTTATTTTTTGTTTTCGGACGCCTTTAAAGTGGTAATCATCAAATCCTCGACGAACGAAGAGGATCAAGAGTGCCTCTTTCATCATCAGTTCGCACTCCATACTACCTACCACCATGCCATTTAAGCTTGAAGAATAACGAAGCCGCTGCATACCAACGGTGGTCAATAAGCTCTTCCGCGAAAGACACTGACCGCGTAAAACACGGAGGCCTACGTAGATGACATGTTAAAAGTCGAACTTTCGATCACTTTACAACCGACCTAGAGAAACTCCGGCATACCAGACTCTCGATGAGCTAAACCCAAGAAGCACTTTGGGGTCGATCGGGAAAATTGTTACATGGTTCTCCGCTGCAGGTATCCGAAGCTAATCCGACAAGCTCAAAGCTTTATGGACATGGCTCCTCAAACAATTAAAGAGGCTGCCGCTTACCTGGCGAATTCGGGCTTAAACAGACTCTCCCCGCCCGACCGGCATCGGATACCCTTCTTCAAAGCCCCTCAGTCCGGTTTGAATGATCTCAGAGGTGCTGCTGGCCTTGAGGAACTAAAACGGTATCTGGTCGAGCCCCGCCTCACCCTCTCCTGTTAGGGCGAAGCCCCCTGCTCATCTACCCTTCTTCGCCAGAGGCCATCCGCCAGATCCGGTCGAGACCTAACAGGTACCCAGACCGCTTTACGTAAGTCCGAAAGCATTACGGCTCGGTGACCGTACATCGCGTTGTAGAAATTGCGGTCCATCTGTGACGCCGGCCCTTCGGTCATATTTCCAAGAACATCCCATAACAAAGTTACCACCAGCCACCGCGTCCTATACCGAAAAGCTAGAGATTATCGTGGTAATGGCCAACGGGCCATGTGAATGCCGCGTAACATGATATTTCCTTCCAGCCATGGGACGGCGATTAAGGCTCGCAGGTTTCCATTGCCGGGCTGCGTCGCTATCGCGATCGGGTCGGACGACCATCGAGCAAACCACCTTCACCGGCAAATCAAGGCCAAGACTCCACCTCCCAAGGGCTCCGACCCTGGACCCTCAGACGCGGATCTGAGTATCAGAGATGGAAATAGTTTGTTTCTCCTCAGCTCCAGTGAACTCACGCACTCGTTCGACGCGCCCAACAACGAGGTAGAGTACTAACCCCTCATCATTGGGATAGAGCTCACCCAAAGGTGGAGCAAGTTCTTCGAGGTTTTAAATGGGACTCTCACCTATCGCAGTGAAACAGTCTCTGCACCAGGCAAAGCAAGATCCCATGAAAAAATATCCATTGGACCGAGCCGAAGAGCTGCCGCTCGACCTTTGAAATTCGCCAGATACCATCACGTAATAAGAGGGTCGATGACTATCCGCAGGACTTCTTCCTTTCTCACCCCAATAAAGGGTTCGGAAGTATGAAACAGCGGTATGAAAGATCAGCCCCCATAGCGTTCGGCACCATTACGAAAGTGCATCCCTGGACGAGTCCTATAGTCATACTTGTCCACTCTGTAGCTTCCTCAAATAAAAGATCGAGGTAGAAGGTTATCGCGGCGAGGTTGTAATTCACTGTTTATACCGGAGGCCTATTCCCACCCCTCGAAGCTTGCATTACCGCAGACGGAGTTATGCCTCCGGGAGATAATAGAAGGAATTTGTGGTAATCACATCGCCAATGACAGTTATGGCAAAGAAATGCATGCTTGATATTATTGGTCGACCATCTTTGGACTCACCGAAGCTATGTCAAGGCTACACAAGTCCATTACACAACTGCTCAAAGATCTTCCTACATGCAGATGGTCCAAATCCAGCCTTGGCCATTTGCCCACGAATTGATCTCGGTCCATTCCCAAAAAGCACCGGGTTTGAGTTTCGTGGTCGCCATTGACATTACTCCATCAAATGGATCGTATAATAACCACTCCAGCACCATAAAATGAAGAGTTATTCGTAAGCTTTTTTCCGAAAACATCATTTGCCGATTCGGATACCGACCGCCTTCATTTCAGATAATGGGAAGAAGTCATGGAGAACCCCTTCAAGGACTCCGGTGGAAATCGCATGATCCCGGACACAGCATTTCTCTCTGGCTACCCCAAGCCAACGGCAGTCGAAAACGTTAATCTGACTGCCTTACATGGCTTCAAGACAAGATTGAGGTCGATCTGACAGCTGCGGACGAAGTACTGCTTTCTACGCAGACAGAATGTAACTACTCCCCAAGAGCCACCCGAGACTTTTTGACCATTTGCTGAGCCGCATGGCACCATGCCGCAGAGATCGGATGCTTTATCGACTCAACATTTCATAGTTGAAATGACCAACGAGAATCAAGTGAACGGGCAACCTGATGCACTTGAACAAATGCAGTAAGGGTCGCTCGATGGCTCGCTACAAATATCAAAGGTTCTGGCACTACAACTCTCGTGCCTACATGTCTACTTAAACCGGGGATTTAGTTCGTAAAAATTCCAGATGAGCGTAACAAGTTCCGCTCCCACCTGGGGCCATAATGTGGTTATACACGCTTAATCGAACTGTTTTAAGGAGTTGGCTCAAATTTTGACGGCAATGCAATCCCTCAGACTTGGTATACCTCAAATCTAAAAATTTTTATCGTAAGTTTTATTTGTAAAGAAGGACGCAGCTCTACTGCGGGTTAGCATGGTCGAACTCCGCCTTTTAAGACATCTATGAAAGTTTGCTCATGTTAAACGTAGTTTTCATCTTTTGTTTAAGTATACTTTGTTTCATTACTTGTTTCAGATAATTTCGTAATATATAGGATCGGTACATTAACACGGAACAAAAGTAAAACACGAAACAACAGAAGCGAAGCAGCAGCTAAAAGAGGAAATTTCATTGCATTGAAAAATATTTACAAGAAAAAAAAGAAAAGTATAGGTCTAGTCTAAAAGGACATTACTGAGTGGGGAAATGTTCTCGACCTTCCCTCACTGATTCCTCCCCGAAGCCCTTCCCAAGAAATTTCTGCCCCTCCCACACCAGAACCACATTCGTGGTAGGTTATCGATCGGTGTCCAGATCACACCCCCCAGGCACCTCGGCCAGTACCAACAAGTTCAGCTCCATCCTGGTCGGCAAGCTGTAATATTCAGGTTGGGAACTGCCCTAGTTGAAGCTGGATTCTATGGTTTGAGTAAGCGTTTCACTGGCTCATGGGGAGCTGAACTGGCTACCTGCATCAACTGCCTTTTGAATTCTCCCGATCCACAATTGAACCCCTAGCTTGTTTCTGAACACCAGCCTCGCTCTGTCCTCACAAGCATACACTCCTCCTTCCTCAAATTTCAACGATCTTTTTAAGCTCGAGGTCTTTCTTGACTAAGGCACGGCTTATTAACTCGGCCTTCGACTTTTATCTGTTGATCCATCAGTTGCCTACAGGATCCTTGATCGCACCGGCTCGAACTCAGCAAGTCACTAGATCGGCGCACGGAAAGCGAGTTAGAAAAAAATAATAAGGCAACGACGACCTAATCGAGATCGGCCAAGGATTACCGCATACTGGAGAGTGGCTCCGCCAGGCCTAATTCGGCCGGTTTCACCCGGCGAAAGTTCTGCCACGAGCAGATATTCTGACCCTCCGAAGCAGCCTTCTGAATTGGACCCGTCATTCAATCGAAGCCCCCACCGGTGTCGGTCGGGTCGGGCCATATCTTTATCAGGATCGAATATGATGAGCGTTCGCATGACTCCACACGCTGACGCAGAGGGCCTGACCGCTTCAAGTATTGGACCCCATAGCGAGAGGTCAGTGGTGAAGGCTTATTTTCATTTTGGCGACGGCCGAAGCACCCTTCTGACAGGGTTCTCTGCTACTGGTCTCCGCCCTCTTCTATGGTCTTTTCTTCTTAGGCTAGGGCTCTCTCGACCGGCAAGTGGTCATGGACGTAAGCTGCTTGCGCCAGTTTGAGTCAACTGCCCTCAATCGGAAGAGAGGAAATGGTATGTATGGAAAAACTTTACATTCCACTGCAAAGTCGAACCGAAAAAAAGGACTAGTTCTACCGGCGGAGTGGTCCGTATCGATCGAAGACTGTTTCTCCCCCATTTCGTCAAGTTCAAATTCTTCACGAAAAAGTTGAACTTCCACCCCGAACGGAGTCGAGCAATCCAAGCACGAGTTTCGAGCTGGGTGTTCACTCTAAGGAAAGTGAGTGAATTCTACCTCGACATGGTCGACACTTTCATTTGCAAAGTAAGTCCCTCGAAAAGACAAGAGAAGAGTGGGATACCGCAAGCTTACAAAATGAAAAAAAGACCCGGAATGGGTTCGATTCAACCGAACCTACCGCGAGGTAAGTGAATATCGAGAAAAGGATGCCAGCCCTTCTCAAGTCCGATCCCCGGATAGATTTTATCCCCCCGCGCATCACCGACTGCAAGCGAAACAGCTCGAGCTCGATCGCCGATGCCGAATGATTAATTATCTTATTTACCGCATCCCTGGTCTAGAATGGTGGCCCCGCCCCCATGTGCAAGTCCATAATAAAGGTTCTCTTCAACCACCCTGGTAGCGTCATTCCCCTGCACTCACCGGTCGAGCTCCTGAAAAGTGCACCCAAGCATGGTACCTCTCGAGAACTAGCTATATCTACGCCTGGAGTTCTACCTGAGGGCAGATGTATTCCACCTTCGTGAGGTAACTAGAGGACGTGAAGTGGGATTTCTTCCTGCGATCTTTGCCAACTACCCCTCATGCCGGAGGTCCCAAGTGGTGACCATCGCCTGAGTGCTGCAATTTAAGACATAAAACAGGAAAAGCGGGTAAAAAGATGAGGACTTACTAGCCATGAAAAGCAGAAAAGAAATAGGCGAAGAGGCTCTAAAGGTTTGAAAAGCCGAAGTACTCAAACTGAACCTGAACCCGGCTCCCAGGTAACCTAGAGAAGCTGGAGCTGCAAATAGCGAAGAGGGATGAAAGAACGGCTCACCCCATTTATATACGGGTGGAAGCCCAGAGGTTACTGGAATCAAGCATTTTCAAATTTAAACCTGAGCATTAATGAGAACCATAAAAGACATCGACGCCACTGAAATTCGAATGCGACCCTACCATTCTCCACATACCGAAGCCGCCACGCGGTCCTCACTGCTTTCCCACACCCTCTTCCGGAGGCTGACGTAAAGCGGACGCGGCTTCCAGCCGGGCCTAGTCCCGAAATCGCCGTCCTTACGCTTATGGACCAAACCCGTCCAAGAGAACGGCCCCTGGCCTGGGGAAGCATCGAGAAGGCTTTCAGACATCGCAGTATCCCCGGCTGTTCGGCCAACCTATCGAAGCTTCTCGACTCTAAGACCGACCTCGATCCCCGAAAGTATTTCTCGAGGACGTGCTGTCCCACGGGCCTACCGATCAAGCCGGTCAAGCATTACTGAAGAGGGCTCTTCCTCCTGCCAATTGCTCACCTAATTGTGACTCTACCTACATAATCTCGGTGGTGCCTTTATCCCGTCCTTCCCCAGACGGATAGATCCTACTCCCCGCTTTAGGTGTGATGACCACAACACCGAGGCCCATCCTCTATAAATAAACAGAAATTTGCAGTGTATATAGTGAGACGCCTCACTATTCTAACTTAGCTTTACACTTTCCTTATTCTAAGTCTCGACTTGATCGCTTGAGTTATTCGGAAAGTAATCCCAATCCAGGCATAATTTGGCTGGTTCAAGCACGATAAATAGCTCGGTAAGGAGGCTGGGCTACCATAACGATTTGGTTCTAACATTTACCAACCTGTCGCTGCAATCCGAAGACCGGCGCGACATGATTGATCTGGACTGGTGGACGCGGGCCGACGACGATCAGATTTTTTTTCTCTTCCTCATCTTCCTCCTTCTTCCCTCATCTCACACCTTTTTCATTAACGCGAACCGACTGGTATGCATGGTTTCAAGGGATGGGATCTCCGAGAGGAGATCTGAAAGGACAGGAGGTGAGCCATGATGGAGAGTGAGCTGAGTCAGGAGGAGGGAGGAGGAGGAGGGGAGGGAAGAGGGGAAGAGAAAAAAAAAAAAACCCTGATCTAGTCTGCGAGTGTGATCATCACGTAAGAACCTGCTTCTGGGAGAAGAAAAGAAAAAAGAAAAGAAAAAGAAAATGAAAAGAAAAAGAAATAGAAAAATATTGTAAATATTTTGTGAATTACAATGTTTTATTTGCATTGTTTTACAGAACATTTAAGATTTAAAATAATTTTTAAAAATAAGGATAAAAACAGTGAATCCTAAACAAAGCCAACGTTTTTCACAAGAGACGTATCAAAGATGAGATTCTCATTCCATCCATCCCCCAGCACTTATGAACTGTGTGACTGAAGCTGACGGTCAAGTTACTTACACCCACAAAATTGACTTGGGAAGGACAAACTCCTCCGATGACAGGACAGGAGGTTAAGATACTTGCGCACGCTTGTGGTTGAAATATCCCTCGACCTAAATCTGTCAGACTTGTCGTATCGGATTTCTGGGATCCGGCCTGTGAGGAGCCATACTTTAATGAATCGCAATTGACATGAAATTCAAGATGATTATCACCACATGCATCTGCCGAGGACAAACTCCCCCCAGATTCGTATCTTTTTTTGTTTTTTGTCATCAGACTTCTCAATTGACATGAAATTAGCTCCCAAACGCCTTCCCTGCACGGGAATCCATTTCTTTTCAATGTTTGACGCAACCATCTGTCCTAATCTTCTAGAGTTTTAAACCAGATATGCAACTACTAGAGTGTCGTACCATATTAATTATATTCATATTAGAGTTAATATTGTACATTATCGCGGTTGGATGTATGATATATATGTAAAATTTTTATTTCAAATCAAATTCAAATCATGTGTCATGTAAAGTATATACGCTTTTAATGTGTAGAAGATTAATCCTTCGTATTATCACCTTTTAATTCCATTGAAAACGTCAAAGTAATTGTTTTCATCAAAAAAGAATATCAACAATTCACGTCTTTTACGATTGCGAATAATCCGCCTGCACCGACTGGCTGTTTAAGTCCTTGTTCTCAACGTCGGGAATGAATCCAGTAGAGTACCATGCCATATGTCAATTCTACTGTGCTATACTGCCTTTGTTATGGTGGGGGAACAAAGTTTGGCTATAGTTAGGCTTGAAGTGAAGATGGTGCGAGTGTAGGGGAGTGCTCTGGAGACCTAAAGATGTAATTTAGAGGGGAAAAAAAAAAAAGAGAAAGAGAGAGAGAGAGAGAGAGAGCCATTTTTAAAGATAAAAGAAGAAGAAGGAGAAAAATTTATTGAGCAGCTGTACTGATCACTGAACTCCATCTCCGGTGAAAAACATCTACCGTGCTAACATAAGAGACAATCTACATGCAGCAAGATGTGGATTACCATATGGAATATTTGCTGTGCACCAAGATTTGTGAAAAATATCCACATTAGCGACAAATGTTGAACAGTTGGAGAAAAGTAAAAGAGTAGTAGTGAAGTGCCTTGTTTAAATTAGAGTGCATTTCTCTACCACAAACTCATTTATCATGTGACAATTTAGCCATCAAACCTGAGCTTTCTTGTGTTACTGCCATCTGACTTTTTTGTGTAGTATTAATGGATATTATTTGATTTCCACCAGTCGAGTTAAAGATAGTGAATGTATAAGTAATCTTTTGCATGTAGGTAGAGAGGTCGTCGGACTGTCGAATGTATGGCACTGTGGTTGATAGATCAGGGGAATACTGACAGGTTAGGGCGGAGGAAACATTGCCCTTTTTGTGTTCACTTATTAGTTGTTGCAGCGCCTCATGGTTGGTATTTAAGAAGGATATTTTTTTTTTTTGGTGTAGCTCTTAATTGCTTATGGAACTTTATATTTGTTAATCCACCAAAAAACACTTTTTGGATAACATATAAGATTACAACTAATTTATATTAGTGGCAAATATATATACAAACAATTTTCAACTCAATAATATAATAAATTAACTCACGAGTAGGGTGGAGGGTTGGGTTTGGGTAGTAACATGAGAGGGATAGTAAATAGGAGATCCTGAATTCAAATTCTTTTATTTGCAAAAAAAAAATCTCACAAATAGTGGGAACAATATTAATATATTGCTATGGTGGAAGGATTTGGTTTAGTGGTCAAGATTGAGACTCCAAAATTAGAAATTTTGGGTTCAAATCTCTCTTCTTCATAGATTAGTCTAGTGGTCAAGATTGAAACTCCAAAATTACAAATTTTGGGTTCAAATCCCTCTTCTTCCTTCTCACTTTTTAAATCCCTCCCTTTCCCTGCACCAAAAAGGAAAAAGTGAAAAAAAAAGGATGCACTTCATTGTGATGACCTCGAATTCAAGACTCCTATATCAGTCTTTTGATCATTAAATCAAAACCTGATTTCAGACTACTCTACTCATTTGCACATTACCTTATAATAGTCTTTGCAAGGACAAATAAATTTCATGCATCTCTTGGATCAACATATTATACCCGAAGAAAAGGTAATAATAGTTACAAAAATTACAAATCAAATAATACGGGATTCCACCATGCTAATGAAATTAGTAGCGGCGGATTAGATACCATGAATTGATCCACTAACATGCATTCATATACACGTAAGCACATGCACACACATATAATTTTGTTAATCCGCCATAAATTTATGGAGATTAGCACAACAGATATAAATACATTAAAACAATAATCGCAGATGCTAATTTAGTAACTTACAAAAATACAATATATTGTATCATTTATTCAAATTTAAATTTATGTGCGACTATAACAAAAGATCGTGCAATAAAACAAAACACATACCTGCGATAGCTTACGTCGTCAGTGGAACACCGGACGGGAGGCGTGTAAAGCATGGCCGCCGACGACAGATGCATTTAAACGAGACAAGCCAGTAGCCCCTGATCGGACTGCTGAAACCTCAAATTCCATTTAATGGGCCGCCGTCTCCCTCATTTAATCGCCGTTAGCGTTAATGCCTACCATAGACTGATCCCCGTTACGACTATTCTTCGCAGGTGGCCATAAATTTTGGCTCCTCATGCATGTCTCTCCCACATCGTGCGTCCTATGCTAGGCAGAGCAGAGTCAACCCGTGCCTACCATAGACAGATACATCCTTTTATTGTCCCGTTATCGCGTGGATCACGTCTTGCGGTTTTTGTTGAAGAGTTCTTTTCATTGTTTTTTTTTTTAATGAAATTCTATTTTATTATAAGGAGGGATATTGGAGAAAGATGCCAGGAGGGAAGGGGAACGCCCCCTATGGTGTACCTACTTGCTGCTGCTCTTAGCGGAAATGATATTGGTAGGTTCGAACCCTAACCAACGCCTCAAAGTGAACCCCGGTGGCCATTAAATCAATGTTAGTGGTTGGTTGAGGATGATGTATAAACCCAGCAGCAAAACCAGAAATTTTGGTTTTGGTAGAAGACTAGTTGGGCTAGAAACCGTTATTATCTTACGGAGTTAATTAATTATTAAGGCTAAGAATGTTGGCTTGTCCTCCTTTTTATTTATTTATTTATTTATTTTTGGGGTTAATGCCACTCCGTCGTTTGTCCCTATAGTTGAGGGATGAGTTAAATCTGGCACTGCGGCAAACTCAGTACCAAAATTAATATGAACGAGATCTCCAACATTCAAGTATTATCTATTTTTCGTTAGTTGGCTCTTCTTCTTTTTTTTTTTTTTTCTTTTTTCTTACTATGTTTTCCAATGTATTTGATGTCTCATTTATTTGTTCTTTCGCATGTTTATGTATATATCTTGGATAGGGCAAAATGAAATCCATGCAACAATTGAAGGCATGACTACCTAGTTAATGTATCAGCAGTTTAAACTGTTGACATCGAGGGACGTCCTGCAGTACTATTTGACTAGAGACGCTGATGAGGATCGATAACTATCTATCCAACCGATGATGGTCCCAAAGATAGCGTGACACACAATCCCCGTTCATTTGGTCAGTAAACTTGTCTGCTATGTGACATGTGGAGGAAGTATAGCATAGCCGAAAGCAAAAACACATGTAGTCACGTGTAATTTAGACCTAAACAAAACGTTAGAAAATCTTTTATATTAGCTACTCATATTCTCAATTCTTTCTCAGATTCTATAGAAACAAAAGTTATTATATAAATAGAGAATAAGATATCGACCCTAACAAAACAAACAAATCTATGACAAATAAGTCTCTACACTCATAGTTTCGACCAACATCTGTCTAGTATTTATTTTCATTAATAAGTTCTTGAAATTCTAAGGACTTGTTTGGTTCGTATTCCAAAATCAGAATTGACATCATAAACCTCATTATGAGTGTGGGTTTTCATCATCCCATTACCTGCTTGGTTTGACACGAGAATGGGTTTTTATTCTATTCATGGGTTAATCAACTTCAAATCCAAGCCATAAGTGACAATAATAGGTGGCAAAATTTAACAGAATTGGTCTTGTTGAATAATTTTCATGTTAACCTGCCAAACAACAGGTAGATATAGATGTCATTACGAGTGATACTCATTCCTAACCAACATACCCATCTGCCAAGCACGCCTAAAACATCTGTGATCAAGTCGATTACATGAGGATTGTCTCCAATATCTGTCACAGTTATTGATTTTCTCAAGTGGAGTGCCAAACCGAATAACGCTACAACAAACATGCAACTTGAATTAATTCAATAAAAGACGATTTTTGCATAGGCAAACACGAATTGAGCAATCACATTAAGTAATTACAGTTGTTGATTTTCTCAAGTGGAGGCCAAACCAATTCCAAGTTACAACAATGGACACCGATTAGGCGTGCATTTGATAAAACTGAAATCTAAAAACTGAAATCTGAAAATTGAAGTCTGAATTTAGTAAGTGATTGAATTGTTAAATATTAAATCTAATACATTCAAATGGGTATTTCATTAAGTAATAAGTGAATAGTTTATAACTTATTTTTTGAAGCAAGTTTTGCTTAAAAAATTCAGTGTCACTTAATTAATTTAGTTGTTCTATATTTAGTTATTAAACTCATCTAAATCTATTAAATTTAAGTGTTAAATTAAGTTATCAAACAAGGTTAAGTAAATATTAGACTTAGCAAGCTAGATTTACAGCACTACGATGGGTATGTGTTGGAGCTTACTCTTGCAGGAATCAACATGTGTCCGTCATGTTAGGGACCCAAAATTTACAAAGTACCCTAGCTCTTTCACGGAGCTTTGAGCTGGCGAAGTTTGTGGCTGTGGGATTCCCAGCTACTCGTAACAACACAGTTACTTGGTCGCATTTTAGTGAAAAAAACGTAGCACTGCCAGACTAGCAGAGTGATGACTATTTTCAGTCAATGCCGAGAAGATTTGTCCGTGACTCCTCGAGTCTTTAAGTATCAATTGCGCTAGTACGTATTCTGCAGCATTCCAAGCAAACTACGGCCGCAGGTGCATACTGCATATTCCCCTTCCTTTCTTCTTTCGAGCATGGCTTCCAACAGCTGCACCATCCCACCTCGACCCGACAACTATGAGCTGAGTTATAGTGTTTTAGAAATCGAAATCCCACCAGAAGTTAGGACGAGTTTTAGGGAAATGCAGAACCAAGGAGAGGAAAACAACGATTCCAACAGGAGAGGGGTTTTTCTGACCTGGCAGGACTTATGGGTCACGGTCTCCAATGGAAAGAAAGGTCGCAGATCGATCCTTCAAGGGCTGACCGGCTACGCCCGTCCTGGTGAACTTTTAGCCATCATGGGTCCTTCTGGCTGCGGCAAATCAACACTTCTTGATGCATTAGCAGGTGCTATAAACCGTCTCAAATTAATCTTTTGATATGCCTTTAACATGCAATGGTATATAGAACAAGGCAAAGTGGAAAAGAAGGGACCATACAATACAAGAGTTAAGGAAAATGGAAAGTCAGAACTAGAAATCTCAGGGTAAACCTAACTAATAATGTTGTTGAGATCGCAGCTAGTGAAAACCATATGCAACTTTCTGTTACTTCATTCAACTCTATTAATAGTATATTCCTCTCCACATACAGACATGCATCCGTCCAACACTATTATATTACAAATCACCGGGAGTTTTGCTTTGGAAGAGAATTTAAATTCATTATTAACATGAATGGAGGACTTTTCAGGCAAATCCACAATCTCGTGGTGTAAAAAATGGATTTGCATAATGTTGGTGGGCAGCTGCACTTCCCGCCCGATCTGGGGCACACTCTTCATGAATATCTTCCAACACAGTCACATCCCTTCCGTTTCTTTCTTCTGTCTTTAGGATAAGAATTTCACGGATAGTCTTAAGATAGAAAAGGGAGATGGTGCTGGTGCTGGAGGAGTTGAAGTTATGTTTCGGAGAGAAAAGGCCCTGCCTGATTCTTTTCTGAGTAAGACATAGTGAGCTCCCAATAGAAGATTCATCCGATAAAATCAAGGGGTTTTGCTTCTTTTCTTTATCTTATCTTTTTTTTTTTCCCCTTCCTAACAATCTTCTTTTTGTTCCAAGTTCTTTTAACCTTATGTCTGATAGTGCATCTGCTGTAGAAAATCGACTGTATGAGTTACATTGATATATTGATCCGTGACTTGAAAAATCATAGATTTCCATCAAGTAGTGGGACGGAAAGACAAGAATCACAGAATAAACACGTCATTCAATTGATCAGCTCTCTAATTTGGCCTTTTCCACAATTACGCCCGTTAAATATCATGGCGAAATGACCAATATTGTTGACACCATGGCAACGTTAATCAAGCATAAATTTGTCCAATGAACTCAAAAGGTCTAAAATTTAATTGTTATACATAAGAACTTAAAACTGTTCAAGGTCAATTGTTTCACGATAAATTTGTTGGATTTGGAAATCTGCTTTGTAAACTAGCCGGGAGGCGGCTGTGATTAGTCCATGAATTTGTACAATTTCTGTGGTTGAGTGTAGGAAGGCTGGACTCGAACACGGGGCAGAGTGGTGACATCTTGATCAATGGTCGCAGACAAGCGCTGGCCTATGGAACTTCTGTAAGATTTTTACACTTCTGTACCTTTTAGCTGGTCATTTTACACCGTGTGGTCCGATGTTGGTGGAACTCAACTCAGAGCCACACAATTTTAGTGTACTTTTTTTTTTTAGGATAATTTTAGAAACCTCCTTGAGTTTTCTAACTATTGTAGATAGCTCCCCTCAAGTTTAAAGAATTACGCCTACCTCCCTTCTTATTAGTTTTTCAGTAACAATATAGATCATATACTAAATTTGTCCTCAAAAATTCCAAAATACCCCTTTATTAGAAGAGGGGAAAAACACACTCATGACTTGCAACCATTGCAAATAGAATCACCACTATCTTAATAAACTCAACAAGCCACTTCTTCTAAATTCCTACATCCTCTCACAATTTTGACAACCCCAATATCCCCCATCTTCGTTGCCCCAAAGTTTCAAGTGCAAATTAACTGTAACAATCAAAGTTTGCTTCCAACCAAATCTTTAGCTTCAACTTCTCTTTCTTTTTTTTTTGTTTTGTTTTTGCCTAAATTCAGTACTTGAATTGATCAACGTCAATATCCAGACTCCAATCCTAATGGATGCAACATTCCTACAAATGCTCAGCTAGAATACAAACATAGAGCAACCAGAGCAACACTAGAGACCAAATCCCACATTCCCACGCAAATCTCGTTGCAACTTTTACATCCCAAAAATCTTTTGAGCACAATCGACATAATTGTGTAACCTTTCTCAATCCTCAATCCATGTTCCTTTTCTAGCCATCACTTTTATTTTCTTGTCTACTATCTATACCACCGCCATCCTTTTCACTTCATTTAGCTTGACAACAAAGCTGTTCCCACAGCTGGTAATTTCAATTTGATAATACTTAAAAAAAATGGAAAAACATAAAACATTAAAAACAAGATAGGGTCTATTACTATAATAATAAGAATTTAGGATGTATCATATAGTAGTGTAGATGACAATTGTAAAACAAAGTGTGACTTATGAAAGAAATGAGAGAGGACGTAGGAGAGAGGTGGAGAGAGAGAGAAGAGTTTGTTTTGTCTGACAGCTGTTGCTTTAGAAAGATGAAAGACTGGTTGTAAGGTTTTAATATTTGTAGGAATTATCTATAAGTGAAGGATACAATAGTCATTTCATTGCATGAAGGGAGGTTAGTGTAATTATTTAAACTTGAAGGGAGTTGAGTGAAATTGTCAAAAAGAACGGGAGAGGTTTCTAAAATTATCCCTTCTTTTTTTTTTTTGGCCGTGCTGTTTTTGCGCCAGGCTTATAGCGTGATTATCGATGGTGGAAACTTTTCACTATAATGCCAATTAGGAAGACCTCCAAAACACGTGTGTTACACGTAACAGTCACAGTCAGACAGGCCGAATGTGGAATATGTGGAATTATTTATTTCTGGTACAAGTTGGTCAAAATAGTTGTTAAACACATGACCTTAGACGCCACGAGTGAATTGGCGAATTAATTACGACGTGAGTTCAATGCGAATTGTCAAGAGAGAACAATCGTACCACAACCTAAAAAAGTTGAAGAAAGCATCCAAACCAACACATGGGACAAGACTTGGTGTTTCAATTATAACCTTTTTACGTTTTCTGTGAACACGTTTTTCAATTATTTTTTTAATTTTATATATATCAAATCGTTATAGTATATTTTTTTTATAAAAATTTTAGAAGAATATTAAGCTAAACGATATTCACAAGACTTTGCTACTGCCAATTTAAAAAAAAAAAAAAAAACTTCCACAAAACTGCCAACCCTCATTTCAACTTTCAACCCTATTTTGTTACAATGCCATACCAGACCACATTAGTAGCTACATGATTACTGTTTTCTACACCAGTAATGTAAATATTTTGTTACAGCAGTCATATATCCTCTGTTCAAATTTTCGATTGATTTTATCAAGAGAAAAAAGATCCAATTCTTTTCGTTCACATTCGGCAAGCAATCAATCTTATAATTAGAACACACACCCAAAAAAAAAAATTATATTGTCAGTGTTGAAACCAGTAATTTATTCTTGGTTAACATACTAATTGAACAGAAGCTAATTAACAATGATAGAGAGGAAAATGATTAAACCTTCTTAGCCCAGAGTGTTTTTTTTGTGTGTGTGTGTTACTTTAGCTAGTTAATTCGGCTGCAAAGCACGTTATTTTTGTGCAACATTGTAATTCTCTTATTACAACGCCTTTACACCGCCAATTTAAGAAAGATTAGCTTAAAGGGGAAAAAAGGTCCTCAAACTACCAGTGGATTAGTTAAGTTTGCGAAATTTGAACCAAATTAGCAACAGAATACTCGCAAAGTAATGTTAAGACTGATCAAGTTTCTTTCATCTCAAATTTTTGTGGTAAAATCAGGCCTATGTGACTCAAGAAGATGCGTTGATTACCACCTTAACGGTAAAAGAAGCAGTATACTATTCTGCCCAACTTCAGCTGCCAAATTCCATGTCCAAGTCTGAGAAAAAAGAGAGAGCTGAAATGACTATAAGAGAGATGGGATTGCAAGACGCAATGAATACGAGAGTCGGAGGATGGGGGCAAAAGGGACTCAGCGGTGGACAAAAGAGGAGACTCAGCATTTGCATTGAGATTCTGACACGCCCAAAGCTTCTCTTCCTTGATGAACCAACGAGCGGACTTGACAGTGCCGCTTCATATTATGTTATGAGCAGAATTGCAAGACAGCGGGTAGGAAAGACCATTATAGCATCCATTCATCAGCCAAGTGCTGAAGTTTTTAACCTATTTGAGAACGTTTGTCTATTGTCCTCGGGAAGAACTATATATTTTGGCCCAACGAATGCAGCCAACCAGGTGAGTGAGATTACATCCATATATTCTAGCTTTTATGAGCCTGGGATTATCACAAGTGAACCTCAGTTACAGTTCTGATAAAGAACCAAATGCAGAGAAATAGTAATTGAGGATTATCTTTGAGGTATAACCAACTAGGAATGATTAATCTTCCAAGCTTTCTCTTGCTGCAGTTTTTTGCATTGAATGGTTTCCCCTGCCCAACTCTCCAAAATCCATCTGATCATTTCCTGAAGACTATAAATACCGACTTCGATGAGGTATGTCAAATTTAAAGACAATGAACTTTTTATCTTCTTTTAGTTTATGGAATATGTAATGAATGTCCGGGAGTCCATGTTTAACTCGCTCTTAATTAATTTGACTTACTAAGTTAAGGGTTTAATTTGGAATGGTCTTGACAGGATATCGAAGAGGGCTCAGCTGGAAAGAAGCCAACACAGGAAGTCATCAGCATTCTTATTGAGTCCTATAAATCATCCCTTAACTACCAAGAAGTTCAGAGGCAGGTTGCTGAAATATGCAGTAATGTGAGGACACGTTATGTTTTAATCTTTCTTTCTTCTTCTTTCTTTTTTTCTTTTTATTTTCTTCTTTTCGTTATGGTCTTCTCAAAATTTCATAACACCTAACATGTCGAAGGCCTCCAATCAAATTCAGAACTTGCGCCGTGGAAGTAATTAGTAGTAATCAGTAATAAACATTTATCACATACATGCAGAATGGGGAAGAACTACAGAAAAGGAGAGACAACGCCAACTTCATCACTCAGTGCAGCGTTCTGACAAGAAGATCATCCGTAAACATGTTTAGAGATCTTGGATATTACTGGATGCGCCTAGTAGTCTACATCATATTGGCTTTGGGGCTCGGAACCATCTACTACGATGTTGGCACAAGTTATGATTCCATTCAGGTATGAGATTGGGAATTATGCCATTAAAACCACAAGGGGAAACAACAGTAATGCAGGTCCTTCATTGCTTCTAACCAGTCGATCAAGCTTAAGTAATTGTTGCTATTATTTCAGGCGAGAGGTTCAATGCTCATGTTCGTGGCTTCATTCCTAACCTTCATGGCTATAGGTGGATTCCCTTCATTCGTGGAGGAGATGAAGGTATAATACACTTACTGTCTAGAAAAGCAAAGATCAACAAACAAATACTATAATTACTCTGAGAAAAAGATATTGACTTCCACGGCAAAAAACTTAACAGGTGTTTCAACGAGAAAGATTGAATGGCCACTATGATCCGAGTGCTTTTGTTATTGGCAACATTGCGTCTGCACTGCCATACTTGCTACTAGTTTCGCTGATTCCAGGGGCGATCACTTATTATCTTGCTGGACTTGAGAAAGGATTTGGAGCTGGAGAAGGATTTGAACATTTTATCTATTTCTGCATCATTCTTTTCGTTTGCATGATGTTGGTTGAGAGCCTGATGATGATTGTTGCAAGCGTTGTCCCTAATTTCCTCATGGGAATCATAGCTGGTGCCGGAATCCAAGGCATGATGATTCTAGGCGGCGGATTCTTCCGCTTACCAAACGATTTACCAAAACCATTCTGGAAGTACCCACTATACGAAATTGCCTTCCACAAGTATGCATATCAAGGTCTATACAAGAATGACTTCGAAGGCCGAACCTTTTACCATCCCGGAGGAAACCCTCCAATAGTCAGCGGCGAAAGCGTCTTACGAGATAAATGGCAAGTTGAAATGAGTTACTCCAAGTGGGTAGACATTGCTATTTTGTTTGGAATGATTGTCGTATATCGCTTGCTGTTCTTGCTTATTGTCAAGGTTGGTGAAAAGGTGAAGCCTGTTTTAAGAACATTGACGTCTGCTCAGCCAAAGCAGGCAAGGCAAGTAATGGCAGCAAATGATCAGGAGGAGCTTCCACAGTGAATGACACACGAGTCAATTTTTAAAACCCTGTTAGCCAGATCTAGCTAGCTGCCTACCATCTATAGGATAAAGTAGGAACTAAGCAGAATTTTTAGCACGATAATGAGTCCATGAAATAGCAGATAAATGCTTAGTTATTGCCCTGTACTACTTTGTTTTGCTTCATATGTACTATCTGAGTACAGTTGTATCCTGTACCAAAAAAGAGTTGCTATAATATGTTTTATGAGAATAGCAACATTTCACATGATTTTTCATATACGCGCGCGCGCACACACACAGAGTGCTGAAATGACAAAATTCCAAGCCTTTTTGATAATTGAACCACCCATTACCCATATATCAGAGTATCACTTTCTTGATTTGATATACATAACTAATTAGTACGGGATGGAAACAGTTTAAGAACAATAGCAATAGAGGTTAACTTAAGGATAAAGTTTTCTTTTATTAATTATAAGCATTTAAATGCAACTGTGTAGATTAATACTTCACCCATCATATTCCACTTTTCGAACCAAATAAAAAAAACTAGTGAGTGTGTTTGGTAAGAGATTACTAATAATATTATTTGGAATAATTAATGTAGTACTTTTTGAGATGTAATGCATGTGAGATAAAAAATTAATTAAAAATTATATATGTGATGCAAGCAAAATATAATTTGAGATGAAAAGTTGATTGAAAATTGTGTTTCTTATTAGTACCAAATAAATTACTTAGCTTGGATACCTGTATGTACTATGTGGTGCATGTTGAAAATTTTCACTATAACATTTTTAGATGCGATGTACGGTGAAATAAAATATGATTGAAAAACACATTTAGAGTTTTCTAAGAACATGGCCAAACAAACAAGGCCAAAATTACTCATATACCTCCCTTAAGAAGAAAAAAAAAAAGGCCAAAAGTCAAAAAAAGAAAAAAAAAATCATGCCAAACAGACAGGCCTAAAATTATTCATATACCTCCCCAAATAAAATAAATCCTGTCTACATGCTAAAATTCATCTAATCTTTACATGCGATTAATTAAACTATACTAATGCTAACTACTTATTGAAGCAATTTCTCATTATATGCTTGGTATACCATCAATCAATACTAAAATACTAGCCTAATTTATGCATGTTTACCAATTGCGTGTGCTTGTAAACGTACTATAATGGGAATATCCCTTTCTAGAGCTTTTAGAGAGGAGAAGAAACTGAACAATTAATGCTTTTAATTTTATTAAGAAAATGTTGATTATTGACGTTCGACATTGCACAACTATTGCACATGAATGGGACTGAAAAATGAACTAGCTACTCGGCATTCAACTCAAGTATAGCTTGGACATTGTTAAAGAATAAATTTTGGTTGCATCATAAATATTTTTTAATTAATTCTATATCTATTTTAATTATCTTTTAATCTTATATACATCATATCATAAAAAGTATAATATTTTTTCAAGTAATTTTCTATCCAAACATACCGTTATATTTGAGCTTCTCCCACTCTCTAGGAAAAAAGGGGGTAAAAAAAATACTTCGGATTAGTCTACCAAATAATCAAAGAAAACAAGATTCGACGTAAGCTCAACCTATAAATCTAAAACATAAAACTTAATTTAAAAAGAATCAAATTGTTAAAACTCTTGAAGTGTTTGGGTTGGAGAGGTTAAGAGAATAAAAGGAAAAAAAAAAAAGAATATTAATGCTCATAAAACTGAGGCCCAATGAAGTTAATGTAAGTCCTGTTTTGTCCTTTTAATATTCAGAAGAATATACATTTTAGATTTTTGTTTTAGATATATACACACACAAAAACACATATATAGAGTGAGAGAGAAGAAAGGGAGAGAGGGACGAGGTGAGAGAGATCGCGATGGAGGGCGACGTGGAGATGGCCGCGGCGGAGGACGGAGCTGTCGTGGTTCGCTCCTCATTCTAGCTCTCTCCCTTGCAAGTTTTTCTGCTATCAATTGACTTTGTTTCTTTTTCTTTTATTTTTTCAAAGCCCTAACTTTTTTGATCGTACTGACCCAGAAATCAAAACTGATGATCTTGTATGTGTCAAATTATTACCATGCAGGAGCTGGACGACATGAAGAAAAGATTGAAGGAGATGGAAGATGAAGCGGCGGCTCTCCGGGAAATGCAGGCCAAAGTCGAGAAAGAAATGGGCGCCGTTCAAGGTCTTCCCTTTTCGTATAAGTCATATATTCATATTTTTTCAGAGCCTTTCTCTACTATTCCTCGCTCTTGTTAATTTGATAATTAGGATTTTGAAGTTAATTGGTGAATAGTGATGTGAGCTTTGCTGGTAATTGCAATATCTGGCAATTTTTCTCAGGGATTTTGTAGCTAAAAAGCTGTTCTTAATGTGGGCATTGGTATTTTCTGCAGCTCTTTCCTTTTTTCGTTTTTTTTTTTTTTTTTTTGGGGTGTGGGTCTTTCTTACTGTTGACTGAGCTGCGAATCCGTGGATTGGTCTAAATGAGAAAGTTTGAAGAGTTTTAATGTTTAAACTCGGAATGTCTATGGGCTCATATTGTAGGACAAGGTCTGCTCTAGCGACTAAAGTTTTTCTTTTTATGGACTCTTATCTGTTGAATTTGGAATAAGCTTAAGAAATTACTGAAGTTGGAAATTTGACTACTACTGGATGGACTTTTTAATTGATTGCTCAACTGATTTTGAGTCTTGTCTGATGTTGTAAATTTTTGGGTTTGGGATTCAGTACAGCTTCACAGCTTTTCACAACTACAATCATTACTATCTCCATATATGTTGTTGGTCATACTGCAATTTGCTTCTTTTTTTTTTTAGCTGGTTAGAAAAGTTCAATCGAGGAATTTCCTGTATGGCAGGGAATTTTGGTCAAATTTGATTTAATACAAGCAATTAGATATTCTTCCATACGCTCTTAGGAACTTTTTGATCTGTTTAAAGAGCAATTAAATCTCTGATTTTCTATTTTTTAACTGTTCTGTTTAATCTTTTGCCATTTCCCAGTTGGAAAGTCTAGTATTCTACTATATCTTAAGGGTATTTGTCAATATGAATCTTATCTTGGTCCACTTTTTGCAATGTGATGTAGTGTGGTCCGTCCCCTTAGTAAGTACAATGCTAAAACTAATTGGCATTTGCATTTTTCTTGATTAAAATCTTCTACCGTTTCATTATTATTTCCTCTTTGCAATGCAATCAGATCCTGCTGCTGCTGCAGCAAGTCAAGCAAATAGGGAAGAAGTGGATTCTCGATCCATCTTTGTTGGCAATGTGAGAATCTCTATGATAAACTACGAATTATTAGATGAAGTGTACTTTTGAGCTCGCATTAATGGCTCATTAACTGATGAACCACCTAACTTCCCTATTTGAAGTTTGTATGCTTTCAATAATTAATTTCCATTTATTTTATAATGTTGCTTTAGTGATTGATATTCGTAGATAGCTCTGTGTTGATGTATGGGTGTCATGTTGGCTGGTATGATTACCTTGTAAAGAGTTGTGTTTTATCTTTGTCTATGTTTAGTTATTTTCCTCTGAATTATATCAGGGTATGCATGCAAGATAAGTGAAAATTGTATAAGGATTCGTGGAAGACACTTCTTGATGAATTTGATTTTTATAAAAAGTTGATGGGTGTTTAAATGTACACTTTTGGAGCTGTTGGATTTTTTTGGGTAATTTCATTCACTTTTGGAATCAGTATGTCTTTTTATGAGTTTGATTAGATTTTTATATCATCCAGTTTTTATTTGGTCTTCCAGACTTGGTACTATGAACTCACAATCTTTCTTCATATGTGTTTCCTTCTCTCCCTTTCTGTGCTGTTAAGAACAAGATTTCATCCCTTTGGGGAAAATTTTGGGAAGGAGAGTATTATCTCCAAGCTTCTAGTTTATAATCACCGTGTAGGGTGCTTGATTGTGTGAAAATGCTTCATGGCTTAATTGTCTAAACCAAGAGAATCAATGTGTGTTTAGATAGCAGATCGTTTGGGATAATTTTTTGAAAAAAATACCGTTACACTTTTTTGATGTGATGTATGTGAGGTAAAATGGTAGTTGGAAAATATGTTAATGATGCAAGCAAATAAATTTTAGCAAAAAATTCACTATCCAAACAAACCTATTTTCCTTCTTTCCAGAGTCAAAGAATTAGGATCCAACAGTCCATGACTGTTCATGTAAGCTTAAGTTTATTAAAGGTCACATACTGTGAGTTTTATGGCTTTAAGTGATCATTTTCATCCTTCCTGTGTCAGTGAAGAAACCTAACATTGTTTGCTTTATGTTAGGTTATTCATGTGGATTTGTGTTGGCTTCGTTATATCATCTCGGTGATTAGAACAATGAAATCTCATACACTATTCCTAAGTCTGACCTAGTAGCAACAAGATCTCGCATGGATTTAATTTATATTAAGGACATTGCTTTTCTTTTTTTTAAATTTATATTAATGACATTGCCTTGGATTGTTATATTTTTTAAGTGGTTGACGAGAAATCATAATTCCAATTTAAAAAGCTGATTGGCTAGGTTCCAATTATAGTTTTTCTTTTTCAGTTTGTACAAGGACCTGGGGCATGAAATGTTTAAAAAATTTCTTTTTGTATGTTAAGATGTTCTCATGAAGTGGATAAACATTGATACCATGCAGCTGAGGGCAATGGGAGCTTTAGGTCTCGTGGTGCTGGTTTTTAATAGCAGTTTTTGTTGGAGAGGTTTATTCTGGTTTTATGGTTGAGTTATTGCTGACTATTTGGATTTTGGGAATGGTTATGGAGTTTGTGCTGAAAATTTAGTGACCCTTAGCATTTCATGGCTTGCATTGTTTGTCTGTGAATACGATACCTGGAAATTGGGCTTTTCACTAGAAAATTTGACACTGCTCCTGCCTCAGTTATTTCTGATTGTGAAGCACCTTCAGTTTGCCATATGGCTTGTTTCTTGTTTTCTTTGCTCCCTTGGTTATTTGCTGCACATATTTCTCGCATAGTTGTCATTTTCTTGGAAAAGTTGTATGACAAAATTACAGGAGGCTAGCATGACTTGTACTAAGATACCTAACTTCTTGCACCAGTGGATAAGTGAAAAATAATCTGCTTTGTAAATCAAACTATTGATGGATATTCATAGGCCAAGGGATTTTTTTTTAATTTTTTTTTAATCCTCTTATGTATCTTTTTTTGGGTGATAAGTCTTTTGGTGTAAATAGGGAACCATGACTTGCACAATTTTTTCCTGAATAGTTCTCTTTGTGGCATCAACTTGCTCTCTAGGTGGATTATTCATGTACCCCAGAGGAGGTACAGCAGCATTTTCAAGCATGTGGAACAGTTAATAGAGTAACCATCAGAACAAACAAGTTTGGCCAACCAAAGGGATATGCTTATGTCGAATTTCTTGAACCAGAAGCTGTTCAAGAGGCTCTCCTTCTTAATGAGTCTGAGCTTCATGGTCGCCAGTTGAAAGTAAGCAATCACATAAGCCAAGGCTCAGTCTTGTATGCTTGTTTTGTTTCAAGAAACAACTCCTTGACACAAGGAATCTGAATTCTGTAATGAAAGTAAGCAAACACATAAGCCAAGATTCAATTTTTCTGTCCTTGCTTTGTTTCAAGGCGCAACCTTTTTGACACAAGGACCCTGAATCCTGCAATGACTTTAGCTGAATGGAGAAGTCTTAGCATTTGTTTTCCTATTCATTTTGAAGGCTTGTTTTTTCGTCTAACTCTGGATATGTCATCAGGTATCTGCTAAACGGACTAATGTTCCTGGCATGAAACAATTTCGCCCTCGGCGTCCCAGCCCCTATATGGGATTTCGAGGCAGGACACCATATGTGGCTCCGTATGTGTATCCTCCTTATGGATTTGGGTGAGCCTCCATGATTTCTCTGTGATGTTATTTTTTTCTGTAAACCGTCTTTTCTGCAACGTACATTCCACATGTATTGTTATCACCTTAGGCAATGGTATTGGAAATATCTGTTTTGCAGGAAGGTTCCCAGGTTCAGAACGCCTATGCGTTACAGCCCTTATTTTTGAATCCGGTCTTTCCATGGGATCATATGATAGGGGCACTCTCTCGCAAGTCCTGTGTCTTGCCTTGTGGTGTGTCATCCAATATGCTTGGGGGGGGAACCCGTTGTGGTCGAGGGGTGGAGTGGTGGTTTCAGGGTCAGTCGAGAATCTGTCAGTCCTTGGTGGTACTTGTATGCTTGACCTTCTGGGTATTGTTGGTTAATATTTGTAATTATCGACCGGACTGTTTCTTCTGTGGTGGATTGATGCTGTTTTGAGTTATTTGTGCAAGGTCTCTTAATGCCGCACCTTTCTTAATGCCTTCCCAATTGCTTGTGCACTTAGAGAGGATTTTGGAACTAGCATAGCGTGTGGATAGCACATTAGGCTTTGGAAAAAAAAAAAAAAAAATCTTCCCTTCCTCTTTACAGCTGCAGGCAATTAAGCAGGGAATTCAAGTGTTCACGTAGAACCACGTCCTCTTTTCTTTGATCATTTTTCATTCGAAAAACCTTACCCACATCGTCTGATTCCAGAGCAGCTTGTGGTATTTCTATTGCCACTTGTGTGTAAATTCTGATAGCTGCAAAGAGGACTCACTTTTATGGTCGGTGATGCTCATCTTTTATTCCGTGAAAGCTGCCACAAACTACTAACACGTTACGTTATTTTTGTGATCAACGGTCTAGCAGCCGGAATGCTTGATTGCTGAGTAGCTGGCTGGTTCAAGATACTAAATATCCCGCAATTTTATAAAAATGATGATTACATCCTTGACAGACACAACATGTGTGTGTGTGTGTGTGTGCGCCATTGGTAACCTTTGTTTTGGTTCTTTTGAAAAAAGAATAAGCCAAAATTAGTTTTGAAAATAACTAGATTAGTTGGTTATACACAAATGGGCATTAGGCAACACAAAAATATGACATAAATTTTGGACACCCAAACCTCCCCTTGTGCTTTATTTATAGAATGGTGTAAAAGATAATTACACCTTATTAATGGATAATATAAATAAAACAGCTCGCTGTTAAGCATTATTAATACATAAAATTTGCATACAAATTTTCTTTTTAAAAAAATTGCATTACACCTTACCGAATGTATAGTAAAAATTGGGTCTGTTCGAGGTACTTCACTATTCTAGAAAAGGAAAATTGGCTACACCTTGAACAGGTTTTCTAATTATTTTTTAATCTTTCTAAGCACATTTTTATGTCATACACATTATATAGTAGAAATTTCTATAGTTTTATTCTAACAAATTTTTGCAAATATTAATAATGTTGTTGCCAATCGTCCAAAGTCAAGTTGAGCCAATATTATGCATTAAAAAAAAGGTTTGAGCTTATTACTGCAAACCGTATCTTAATAGGTTAAGGGGTGATTAAGAAGCATTTTTTTTAATAAAAATCTATATCCAACAGAGATGACATTAAAATAATTTTAAAAAAACTCAAGCTTGGGGTTGGCTGTTCTTTTTGATATCCATCATAAACCGTAAAATTATGGTAAAAATGCAACTCTGGAAAAGGATGTGAATAATTTAATAATCCCTAAAATCTACGCTAAGATTTTCGTTTTTTGTTCCCTTTTTTCTAATTAGTCCTCTTTCTGTCCCTTTACCACTCCAAATCTCAGGACAGAAATAATGGCTCAGTATCTGACAACCACCATCACAGGGGCGGCCGTCACCTCCAACTCAGCCGTCCCAAGCTCCTTCCTCCACCCTGCAGGCACTAAACCCACTTTTCTTTCCTCTTTCCCGTTCAACTCCTTTCCCCGTAGAAAAGCCAACAATGCCAAGCCCATCTCAGCGGTGGCCGCAACACCACCAGCTCAGAAGGATTGGAGGCCAGATAGCTGGAAATACCAAAAAGCGCTTCAGCTCCCTGAATACCCAGATAAATCTGATCTTGAATCAGTCCTAAAGATTCTGGAATCCTTCCCTCCTATAGTTTTTGCAGGAGAAGCTAGGAGTCTCGAAGAAAAGCTCGGCCAGGCTGCAATTGGGAACGCTTTTTTATTGCAGGGTGGTGATTGTGCCGAGAGCTTTAAAGAATTCAATGCCAATAATATTAGGGACACTTTTAGAGTCATTCTGCAGATGGGGTTGTGCTCATGTTTGGTGGTCAAATGCCTGTTATTAAGGTTACCTGACTTCCATATTTTATTTATTACTAGTTTAATGATTACGTCTCTCAACTATAGCTTTGAGAATTTAAATGGAGAAAAGAAAATGATTACTTTATTACTGTAGGAACATGATGAAAAAGTGATCGAAATTATTGAATTGCATGATCAGTGTCTCTATATAGTTCTTGTTCTGATTCTTAGTATCTATATGCTAAATATGTTGTAGATGTGCTGATGTTTCATGTTTGGGGGAGGGATGTTGGCTGTATTTAGCAGTTCATATTGTTGCTGATATTTTGGGTGATCTCTTCTTTTTGGTCTTCACTGGTTACTACCCTGTCTAACTTCTGCATATGTTAGAATTTGTTAGGTACTTGAGGGAGGGAGGGAGGGAGGGGAGAGAGAGATAGAGAGAGAGAGAGAGAGAGAGAGAGAGAGAGAGAGAAGTGATTAGATAGCCATGGTAGCCCGGTAGGTCAGTATTGGATTTCGGAATGAATTTGCCACTTTTACTTCTGAAGTCGTGCACAAAGGGATTTAAGAAAACGTTAATGGTAATTATGCTTGCTATTTTAGGTGGGAAGAATGGCAGGCCAATTTGCAAAACCAAGATCAGATCCATTTGAAGAAAAGGATGGTGTGAAGCTGCCTAGCTATAGAGGCGATAATGTGAACGGGGATGCTTTTGATGAAAGGTCTAGAATACCAGACCCCCAAAGGATGATCAGGGCTTATACACAATCTGCATCTACATTGAACCTACTGAGGGCATTTGCTACAGGAGGATATGCTGCCATGCAGAGGGTTTCTCAGTGGAATCTTGATTTCACTGAGCACAGTGAGCAGGGGGATAGGTATATTGTCCATTTCAACAGTATGTTTCAACCATTTGTGCACTAATTTGATACGATCTTTTATTGCATAAACCAATGAAAGGTACCGGGAATTGGCTCACCGAGTTGATGAGGCCCTTGGCTTCATGGCTGCTGCTGGTCTTACAGATGGTCATCCAGTCATGGCTACAACGGACTTCTGGACTTCACACGAGTGCTTGCTTTTGCCTTACGAGCAAGCACTAACAAGGGAGGACTCAACTTCAGGCCTTTACTATGATTGCTCTGCCCACATGCTTTGGGTTGGAGAGCGCACAAGGCAGTTGGATGGTGCCCATGTTGAGTTTGTGCGAGGAATTGCCAACCCACTTGGCATCAAGGTATCTGAAATGCAGTCTACTTGATTAATTCAGATTTTCATTCCACATACCTGTTTGTTTAGTAAAGATGTGTGCATTGTGCTATCAATTTTGAATCTTTCCCAGTAATTTAATTGGTTTGCACATAAGAGTCAGTGATCAAATTGTATTATGACGTTAATTGACTCGTGTTCATGGATGAAAATGAGGATAAAGAAAAATTTGCATGACAATCTCAATTTTCTATCATTAATCTTCACTTAGCAGCTACACTACAACAATATATGACTGGAGGATTTCTCCTGCAAGCATTGTGAATTTAACTTTTGATGAATGTTGTAGGCGAGTGATAAGATGGATCCAAACGAACTGGTTAGGCTCATAGACATTCTGAATCCTCAGAATAAGCCAGGCAGAATAACAGTGATCACCAGAATGGGAGCAGAGAACATGAGGGTGAAGCTTCCACCTCTGATCAGGGCAGTTCGCAGAGCAGGTCAAATTGTCACTTGGGTCAGTGACCCCATGCATGGAAATACAATTAAAGCTCCTTGTGGACTGAAGACCCGTTCCTTTGATTCAATCAGGGTAAAATTTTCCCATTTTTTCATAAACTCCTAGTGGTCCTCTCAATCTTTAATGGTCATCTGAGTTACTCCAGCTGTATTATTGCGGCATATAGTTATGCCACGCCTGGACATGCTTTCAGGTAGTATTCCTGGAAATCCAACAGCAATTGCGAGCATCAGTCGTTTTGAAAGTCTTTCATAGTGTGAATGATTGCTAACAAGTATTGACAAATAATGTTGTGGCAGAAGCTGCTCTCAAGAACAAAGACAAAAGAAAGAGAGTGAAAATAAAATAAAACTAATGAAAAGATAGTAAGACTTTCTCGTGTTCATATGCAAACTCTCCTGAAGAGAAGTTTGATAAAAGATATCCTTTGGATTAATGATAATACAAAAAATTAAGATGTTCAAAAGGTATCCTATATACTTTGTGTTAGAATGTGTAGAAATTTATTCTAAACTTTGGTTGGTTGTAGGTTGTCTGCCTCACAATTATAAACTTTTTGCTGCGTTTTGTAGGCTGAGGTAAGAGCATTCTTCGATGTACATGATCAAGAAGGAAGCTATCCTGGGGGTGTGCATTTAGAAATGACTGGGCAGAATGTGACAGAATGTGTTGGAGGCTCTCGGACAATTACTTACAATGATTTGAGCTCACGATATCACACACACTGTGACCCAAGACTCAATGCTTCTCAATCACTTGAGCTTGCTTTTATCATAGCAGAGCGACTTCGCAAAAGAAGGCTCTTACCACAACAAAGACTGTCCTCCTTGAAGGTCTAAGAGCTTTGATTTGTCATGCTGCACCTCAGTTTTCTCACCCAGGCATATGTCATGAGTCATGGGTATTAGGTTTTTTTTGAGTAAGCTGTAAGGTATGTGGCTATTTGCTTGAGACTTCGAGCATGAGCAGACACAGACATCCAGGTTCTAAGGTCATGAAAATTTGAAAACCAATGCAGCTTGTGGTTGTAAAATATTTTGTGAGTATGAAGGCAGGTGAATTTGAACGAGTCTCGGGTCTAAAAATGTTTAGGACTGTATTGCTGCAACAGAGTTTTGTAGATCAAGTAGCCAGGTGGTCTTTAGTTCTTCAAAGGAAGCAATGGATTGTAAAAGTAACAACGTCACTTGAAGAGTTTGTTGTATATGTAAAATTTTACTTTTATGTGCTATTTTCCTGTAGGCAGATGAATGTTGCCCGTTTCTTCTACTTCTTCGGATCATGTGTGGATATTTTCTTCACTTTCTTTTCTTCAAGGTTGATTCATTTGTTGTGGCACGATTCCTGCTGAGTTATTCACCCAACCAAATCTCACTGTCATGGCCAGCCCATGAGAAAAATTTGGCTATCACGAACAACCAAATGCACAAGTACATTGAATGATGGTTATGTGCTTGCTGTCAGGGTGAATAAATTCCGAGTCACTTTCTCTAGTACAGTGGTCCAGATTTCAAGTTTTAGTTGCTTCTGGGCGATATACTAACGCAGGAAGTATTCAGTTATCCCTTCCCCTTCCCTTATTTCATCTGGCCTACAAAATGATTGCAGCACCAGACCATCTACTTCTGGTTCTACATTTTCTTGATGACAAAACATAACCACCTGGACTTATAAGTAGGAACATTACAAAGGAATAATATCAGCACTCAGTTTAGAGTTTTAAGACACTGAACAGCAATACCAGCAGCTTCTTACCAGATTCATGCACCAATATAAAAACCCAATGAGCAAGTATCAGCACCAATCTGTGAAAACATAATGGTTAAAGCTGAGATTTCAGAATTTAAAGGTCCTGGAATTTAATCCCCTCTTCCCCCCCCCCCCCCCCCCCACACCAAAGAAAAAAACTTTATAAATCTCACGCCTTCCTTGTTAAAGTAGAAATTAAAAAAAAAAAAAAAAGGTGTAATCGAATTCCTCTTTCCTGCTTTGAAAAAACTATATTTTACAAAGAAGTGTAATCAAACTGAACGCTGGAGCTATTGATGGGGGTCATTATACAAGTGTAATTTACTCCTTTTGAGCCTTAGAGTGGCTTTTTCTCCTCCTTTGGAGGAATAAAGGGGACCCAATTTACGGTGAACCATTAATTGGTTGGAATTATTAAGCATCAAAGCAGAATGGCCTGAGCTAGAAAAATGAAAAGCAGCAGCGATCGGGTATGTGGTTTCCATTTGAAAGGTAAGGAGATGGAATATCCACAGAAGTAATCAGGAATGTGCTCTCTCTCAATTTTTTTATGATTGTTTTTATTTCTTCTGTAGAGAGTGCCCGTGATTATATGTGGCTTCTTTCAACAATCATCGTCAAGTCAGGTAACGTATTTTATTAACAGGAAAAGTCAAGTGGGAATTCCATATTAGGGAAAATAATCCACTCACAATGACGGCTTTAGGATGAGGACCCCTATTAACTTGAATAGATAAAAATCAATTAGTAGCAGTCAATATCTTCTTCCATCTTTCAAGGACCGAGGTTCTGCTCATGCTACACAATACTACTATTTATATTGGATTAGGTAGATGTGAATCCAGACCTTCGGAATTATCAGCTGTCTCTGGTCGCAGGGCTAAAGGATTTGGCTGCTTAAAATATCAGGGATGATGGTGATCACTTCTCATTCTTTTACTACTATTTTTTTTTTCCTTCTTCTTTAATTTTTTTCTTGAAAGAAATGAATCAAATGATAGTGCCAGTGTACTGGTCTCTGCATTTGTAAACTCTGCCTTGTAAAGATAGATGGCGTAAAAGGACCCAATTGATCCACACATAAAAACTGGCGACCTTGGAAAATGGGAGCAGCTGAAAAGCTCCAAGAATAGTGGCAGAATTTATGCATGTAGGTACTGCTTGTATAGATTAGCTGGGCAGACAGTCCCAGAAAGGGATGAGGGGCAGAGCCAATTCTTGCACAAATACCATCTGGCGGCTCTAATACACGATTCTTTCCTTTGTTTTTTGGGGAGGCACCAAGTTCCCCCAGTTTGATATGGTTTTTAAGCAAACTAGGAATATATAACAACACTGATGGTCTTCCAAGATTCATAATGGCCAAGTGGATAGTTTAATTTAGCCAGGCATGTATTTCTACTATCGCATTAGAAGTAGTAGTACAACCTTTGCCTATTTATTAACTCGAGGGTTTGTTTGGATTGATATTATTTGATCAAAATTTTTTACTTGTATTCTTGACATAATTTTCAACCACCTTTTTATCTCACGTACATCACATCAATTTATATGTTTCTTCTATTGTGCCACGAGAAAAATGAAAATTTAGCAAGTCCTAGAACCCAACTCTTTCAACTTTCTGAATTCTGACCAGCTGTCCATGAAATAGACTATAGTACTTGGAATATTAAGGCAACTGCCGATAGAATTAATTTTACTCACTCATTCGACGAATAGTATCTTTGGAGCTTGTGGTAGTGAAATCAACAGCAAATCGAGGAATTTAATGCTGGACGGATCATATAGACCATTACAGTATAAAAACATGAAAAATGTTGAAGTAGACTTTCACCCCTCAGGACTTGGTCACGGGAGTGCAGTAATAGCCTAAACAACACACAACCCATGTCTTATCTCTGTGTGTAGCATTACTGCGTTAGTTTTTCATTTATTTGTTTGTTTTCAGGCTTTCCAGCCCCCAGTGGTGAAAGTACAAAATTCAAGCTCTGAACCAACTGTGTGTTAGTGCCTGCCTGGTACGTTTTGCTCCTGTAATTCTTGAGGTGTTTCCTTGTGGACAAAAATGAAATAGTTGCTTAAGACCGGACTCATCTATTATGACCGTGACTAGAGTTTTAAAGATGACTACGTCATTATATTCACATCAGAGGTTGCCACCTAAATTCCTGAGAAGGCATACATGTTGATCAATATTCAACGAAGCATATTGAAAAGGTGCTATAGCTAGCAGAACCATATATATATATATAAGAGTATGGGATTTCTTGGCTTTCGTCAACAATCAGCATATACTCAGATGAAGCAGTGAACAGTCTGTAAGAACTGAACTATATGTATGTGTAAATAAATGTTCCTGACACTGGAATGGGCTCATTTCGGCTTGTGAAGCTATCAGCACCTAAAGCGATATCTTGTATACAAAATTTGGCTGCCTCACCAGCTCTGCTATTAGGTCGAACGACACCAGCCTCTCAATTGATATAAAGCTTTTAGTTCTTTGTATTTAATTAAAATTCTCCTATTGATTTAATTGCACATTATCGGGCATGATGCAAGGACGGCGCAAACAAAGCACAGGTAGGACTGAGGACGCTAAACACATTCAATTATGTAATCCACAGTCCAAACTAAAGAGAGCGAAGGAGATGTTGGGACCCAAGAAATCATGAGCTTGTTATATACTCATTGCTGCTGCCGATAAAGAAAGAATCCCAAACCCACTTCTACCATATCATCAACAACATCATCCCCAGTGTATCCTATGACTATGAGCCCCCATTCTCATTAGGGATCATTTCAGAGTGGTTTTAAAAATTCCACTTACCTCTCTTATCAGTTTGACAAGACTAAATATTCCTGCTCAAGGTCACAAATTGACAGCATTACCCTTGCTCTTAATAACTACTTAACCAAAAATTCAAACCCAAATCAAAATTTTAAACTAAAAAAATATATACTAAGAAAAATAAATTACTATCTAATAATGTTGGCATATTAAATCAAGACTCAAAAATAGAATTTTCTATATTATTATTTAGCAGTGTTTTAGTCGAGTTATGTTTTTGGTAATTCTAATGGAGTCAAGTTTACGGGTAGTTCGTTTGGATTGCTCATTTTTAGCTAAAAAATTTTGCTTACATCATCGACACAAATTTCAATCACCTTTTTATCTCAGATACATCACATCAAAAATTCTTTTCAACAAATTATCCCAAAAAATCTACTATCCAAACGTACTTAATTTGTTTAGAAATTAGTATTTGATTAGGAAATTTCTTGTAATTGGAAGACTTGTTTACCAAGTAAGCTAATCTATCAATAGGGAGTCTTGTTATTGTTATTAGTTGAGAAGAGTGAAGTTTGAGAGTCTTGTTGTTATGTGTGATTATTGATATATATTATTGATATTATTCCTCTTCTCCCGTACATAATTGTTGTATGTGTGTAAATTGCCTCCCTCTCCCCATATACATTGATTTGACGAAATCTATTCCTTATATCGTTTTGGTTTTTAGGGTTCTACATTTGGTATCAGAACCCTAGGTTCAAGAGGATGATCCTGAGGTGCTTGTGAATATTGAAAAATTGGCCCGACTACGAGATTAGTCGTGGATGTTTTCCGCTGTCAGAATTAAAGCATAAGGTTTGCTCAAAAGAAGTTAGGAGATTGAGTTAGACCACAAGATTGGTCATGGTGTATCCAGTTGTTGAAGATTGGTTCAAAAGAATTATTAAATTGATTTGGGGTTGCGACAGAGATTGGGAAGAATCCTGTCAGTTGAGTTGTGATTATCAAATCATAAAGTGATGAGTTGTCAATAAATTGACATCAAATTGTGCGATGAGAGCAGTCTATCCAGATGCGTGGATTATTGCAACAAAAAAGTGTTTGAAGATGAAGAACCAATTAAAGTGATGTTGACTAAATGTGCAAAGGAGATTAGTGATCGTAAAGGTGTTGAGCTTGATCCAAGAAAGAAGAGCTTGATTTAAGGGAGGCAATGTTGGCATATTAAATCAAGACTCAAAAATAGAATTTTCTATATTATTATTTAGCAGTGTTTTAGTCCAGATATGTTTTTGGTAATTCTAATAGAGTTAAGTTATGGTAGTTTTATTGTTTAGAAATTAGTATTTGATTAGGAAATTTCTCGTAATTAGAAGACTTGTTTACCAAGTCATCTAATTTATAAATAGGGAGTCTTGTTATTGTTATTAGTTGAGAATAGTGAAGTTTGAGACTCTTGTCGTTATGTGTGATTATTGATATATATTATTGATATTATTCCTCTTCTCCCGCACATAATTGTTGTATATGTGTAAATTGCCTCCCTCTCCCCATATACATTGACTTCAAGATCTATTCCCCATATCGTTTTGGTTTTTAGGGTTCTACATCATAATAGTTTTAGTTTATATTCATCTGCATCGACGTCATGCTGAGATAGTAAAAGACATTGGTAATTTAATCTAGTCAAGTTCAATAATCATTTGGGAAGATTTTGGTGAGTAATTAATTTTAAAAATTTCATGTACAGTTATAATTAAGAAACCTAAGAAATTTGATCTAAACAAAGGTGTCTTAAGGCCTCATTTGGATTCTTACCTTTTTAAAAACATTTTTATATTTTTCGTGAACACATCACCTTACGTGCATTAAATCGTTATAAATTTTTTACAAAATCCAGAGCACTGGACTTCTAAGACTGATAGCAAGTAAACCGATTACCTACTACTACTAGTCGTTTGTGCATGTTCTCGTGCAAAAGAGCACAGATGCATTTATTAACAGCAATTTCAGAGCTGCCTTTTTATCAAAAGGATACCTTAACACCGGACTTAAACAGTGAAGTACTATAATAAACCTTCCATTCTTTTATTATGATAGTAATAATAATAATAAGTAATACTAATAATTACTACTTCGTGGTAGTGGTGGTATCACTTCACCCCTTGTTTGCAATTTTCACATTTTTTGTTTGGCGGATATTTCATACTACTATTAATGAAAACAAACTAGAATATACACGTCACACAAAACAACAAACCGCTTCCCCAGTACCCAAAGCTTCCCATTAAACCCAAAAGAAGAAAAAAAAAAAAAACACCATCCAAATTTCAAAACCTTTCTGCGATCGTGTATGTACATAAAAGTACAGCTGCCACACCTCATAATTTCCCTTTAGCCACCACCATCATCATCATCGTCATCATCATCAACCCTTTTTCGTTTTTTAGCTTCAACAATCACACGATCAGACGAGGGTCGAGCACGCCGAGCTCTGGGGGTCCCATATAGCAGGGAGCAAGAACTTGCGCCCGTTCAACCCGTTCGCATTGTAGCTCGCCCCGCTGGCCTTATCCACCAGCAAGTTACCCGGGTAGCCAGGGTAAGAACCCGACCCGAACATCCCCGTGCAAGCCGAGACCGCCTCCAACGGCGCCGTCGCCGGGCCCTGGAAATACCCGCTGTTGTAGGGATTCGTGACAGCTCCCGCCAAAACCGTGGCCAGGTTTATGACCATGCCGTCCACTCCGACGTCTCCGTTGGGCGCCACCAGCGGAGGCGTCTGGGGACCGTACAGCGGCTGGTGGAAAGGCCAGGCGCACTGCCCCGGGCACTGTGTCTCCGAGTCACCCACCCAGGCATAGGTGAAGCGGGCCGGGCCCCGAGTCGAGCCGTGAGTCCCGCACCTGCTGCAGAACCCGTCCACGTAGACATCCTTGGCGGTCAAGACCACGTTGATGGAGCCAGGCAGGTGGCCCCCTTTGGCCGCCAGATAAACGAGGTTGGAGTTCTTGAGGTTTTTCCCGAGGGAGCAGTTCTCGTCCAGGAACTGCTTCCCCACGACGAGCGAGGAGGGGCCACCACCTTTGTACTTCTGGGTGGTCATCCACCAGGAGGCGGCGGAGGGAGAAGGCGCCCTGGGGGAGTTAAGGGACTGGAGGAAGTCGACAATTATGGAGCGCTGGGCTGGCGTAAACTGGCCGTACCAGATGAGGTTGACGGTGATCTTCCCTTTGAGAAGATCACCGTTGTGGTACTTGAGGACCAGGGGTTGCTGGCGGACTAAGGCCGCGAGAGCCGGTTCAGATACAAGAGTGGATAAGAAGATACAGGTGAAGAATAGTAGTAAAGAAGAACAAGTAGAAGCTGAAGGAGAAGAGGAAGAAGAAGCCATCGTACTACTACTACTACTGTTACTGAGATAAGAAGGATTGGAGTGGGATTTGGAAATGGTGGGGAATTGAGGGTGCTGGGGGAGGAGGGAGGACGGGAGCTTATATAGTAGTCCCTAGTGGTATGAACCCGGAGACAGGACAGCTGTGGGAGGGAAGATGTCAACAGGGAACGGATGCCAGGTGGATGCAGGGAATTGGGGAATACTGGGTTTTTCTTTTTTTTTTTTTTGGGGGGGGAGTACGGCCAGGCTGGAAGCTGGAGACGGATGACGTGGGAGTGTAGCTGTGTAGGTGGCAATGCAATTATATTGAGAGGTAAGGAGGGGGGTGTGATGTTGACGTGTCGATGCGATTAGACTGAACTGATTTTGTTATTTGTTTAATACTCCTCCTACTTTAAGAATACTACTAAAAAAACACACACATTTATTAGGAAAAAAGTACTCTCATCTCATCCGCTCTCCCCGGCTGCTCCACGATCAAATTACCTCACGTATATCAAATAGTTATTATATATATTTTCTTAATACAAATTTTAAAAAATAGCAATCCAAATGGAGTCTTAAATTGTTTTTAACTATTGTTTTATTTGTATCATAAAAGGTTTTTCAAATAATTGATGAAATGCATATGCGGTAGAATTGAATTGTAGAGATGCTCAAGTGATTCAAGAGATACATAATGGAGTAGAAAGTAATTCTCTGTTTCGCCTCTGCGTGCTAGTACGAAGTCTACTATTGATGCGTCATTCTAATTATTGGTTTCATTTTAGTGGTAAGTTGAGCTAGTCCAACGATTCCAAAAGGACTCCAATGGTACAAGTCCAAGATGCGTCCTTCTAGCTATTGGTTTCTCTTTTCACTACTGCTTCTCAGTCACTAACACATGAAGTACTGGGCAATGCTACGATGGAAGCCAATAGTAGTACTTTTATGAGTTGTGAATAATTTTTGATTTTCATGTTGTCCAGTCCTAGATGTTTTCTCCCGCTGCTCCATTTGTACCTTGGAACTATTTAGCAGTCATGGAACGTGATTATAAACTACTCTCATCTCATCCGTGAAGCAACATGTTTGATGAAAGCAAGCAACATCACTGCTAGGATCTTTGGGGATATGGCCTTTATCATGTTAGGGCCAAGAGCATCTTCAAACTAATTGCCAACAATTTTAGGGCTCACCTACATGTATCTCTGTATTTTCTCGCTCTATCTTGTGTCTTGTTGCTGGACATTTTTTGCCAGCAATTTTAGTGCTCACCTACATTTATCTCTGTATTTTCTCACTCATCTCGTGTCTCGCTGCTGAACATTGGAAGACTAGGGCCATGTTCAAATTGATATTTTCTAAAGAAAATTCTTAATGCTTTTCGTAAACACATTATCCAATCGCTTTTTTATTTCATATGTATTAGATTGCTATAGTATATTTTTCTGCAGAAACTTCAAAAAATTAGAATCCACTACTAAATTTCAAGTTTTACACACACAATACATATCCTGCCCTCCATGCCTTTTAATTTATACACCATGAAAGTGTAAATACTCAATACCCTAATCTTAATCCAATTTCGTTTTGTGAGTTCTTCCACTTGTAATTTGTAACGGGCAGCCCTAGCTTATGTAGACCCAACGGCATCCCCCACCCCTCCCGGCTCTATTCCCTAGTGGTGCTAGTACTATTTATGGAATTTGGAATTTTTCTCCCCGGTCAGTCTAAATTGTCAATTTAACTTCTGAAACACACAACCAACCAAGACCCTTAATTCAAACAGTAGCATGATGATGCTCTTATGTCCTGAAATTCAAAATTGAACTGGGACCACCTGGAAAGAAAGGGTACACTGTCCTTGTTTTGAGTTGGTAGAGGGCTATCTAATCTAAGAGGGCAGCAAAGGGAGTAGAGGGCTGCTGCCCTACACCAAGATGCTGTTTCATATTGAGGGCATTGGTGGGATGGACCCATATGTGCAGTCCTTCAAGGATGACCTCAGCTAGTGTGGCTTCAGGTGGCAGTCGTACAGAAATGGGTGCTGGTAGTGCTTGCTCCTCTTGCTTTTACACAGTGGTTTAGTAGTATTATACTACTGCCCCATGATCATCATCAAGCCATCAATCCAGAATAGGGTTGCAAACGAGCTGAGTCGAGCGGAATTTTGGTCTTATTGAACTCAGCTCGACTCATTTTTCATTGAGTTGAGCTGAATGAGTCAAAAAAACTCAAACTCGAAGTTGAGTTTAAATCAGCTAATCGAAATGACTTGAAAAAAAATAATAAATAATTACTTTATTTTTTAAAAAAATAAATAAAATAATTATTTTTCTTAATAAATAATAATAATATTATGGATATATATGTAATTTCACTATTAGAATAAAAATAAAAAAATAATATATATATATATATATTACTGACGATTGAATCCCAAGAGAGATCAACTAAGTTCTCAAACATGGAACAAGTGGCTTCAAATTTGAGTTCGAGTATTTTCAACTCGAAAAAATTCAATCATTTGCTACCCTAGTCCGAAGCTTCAATAAAACTTGACTTTTAGTCTGAGGAGGGAGGGAGGAAGGGAATCGCCTCCTGGCTCAGCGCTTGGTTCTCTGAAATCCGGGCCTCTTGAGTTCTTTAGTGGTTGGATTTTGTGACCCATACGTCACTCTCTTTATTCACTTTGCATAGTTTACTGCGACAACTGGGCAGCAATACAATTAACAATTATTATAGTACTACTAGTAGTTTCAGTAGTCTCGCTGCCTAATGCTCTTTTTATCTTGATAGAGATTATTAGTGATTAAACTTTGCTACAAAAGTGGCTTAATCATCAAGAGGGAAAACGTATTAATTGCGACGTAATAACGATTTCTCAGATCATATTTGGTGTGTTTGAAACAGACTCTTCGATCTTGTCGTACGTACTTATTCCTAAAATCAATATCTTAATGAACAATTGAAGAAGTGAAGAACGAAGGAACGTAAAACCAATAACCGAGGTCGGTATGGTGGCCTTATCCCGTAGACAGTGGCTATGAGTTTGGAGGCATTAGTGTTGGCGGGTTGGGTGGTTTAGTGGTGGTGGTGGTGATCAGGTGGGTTTACCAGAGCCGGCGAGCGGACCAATAATATATATATATATATATATATTTACTAGTAGCAAAAAGTGCAAAAGTTGCATTGGGAATGTTTATGGGTAAATGCAACGCAGCTGCCTGAAATGGCGACGGTGCCGACTTTGTGTTCAATATGTTTTGTTTGATTTGTACGTTTTGCTAGCGTTAAATGTTTAATTGGATGAAACCTGGAAATGCTAGAATAGTAGTGGAAACGAAGGGATATAATGGTGGAAAGGAAGGAAAAGCCATCTTTGCTTTATTTGAGAGCTTTTGAAGTGAAATGAAATGGACAGAGTGAAAAATGAAAAGATCAACCCCTAACAACCCCCTCCCCCCGAAAAAAAAAAATAAAATGGGGAAGGAAGAGTTCGAAGTGAGAGGTTTTGAACATCAAACTTACAGCACTAATTCTTCGCATTTTATCATCTAATTCAATCATTTTTCAAAACTTGTTTTCCTTAACTACAACATTATAGTAACACGTTCTAATTACAAAAATGCCTAATTCATACATAAATTTTCAAATACAACTAAAAAAAATTAAAAATGAACTAATTCCCGTACCATATAATTGTTAGGTTTTGGGGCAGCAAACGCAGGAAAACAAAAATTTTAGCCCCCTAATAACCCACCAGGAATCACCCTAGGCTACATATGACTTGTAGAGAAGAGGAGTTGTAGGATTACCTTAATCCTAGAATCTATTCCTCCTGAGGGCCATGTGAATGCCACCCTTTTGATCCCCAAACGTCATGCCTCTACCGCAATCCATACGAGAGAGAAGTCTGGATCTTCTCCTGAATCGTCTCTACGATCCTATGTGTGTGTATGAAAGTGTAGAAAAGGTGTTAGTCCATTCTCTCTTTCTTTGGAATTTCTCTCTACGTAGGTTTTTCTCAAAAACCCTAACATCTCTCTATTCAAAGTTATTGTGTTGCTGGGTGTATCAGTATAGTCTGTATATTTATAGGAGAGAGGAAGAGAGAAAAGATAGGGTCTTGTTTGTTTTGATCCAAATCAAAACAAATATAGGATAACTATTTTATCCTATTTGCTCAAAAAGCCCCGGAATCTATTATTCCTTGTAATTAGATTCCAAAAGGTTTTATTTCCAAATCTCCATTTGGACACGCAATTTTAATCCATAATTCAATTTTTAAGCGTGTGATCCAATAAGTTCCAAACACACTGGCAATAATTATGAATTATAATTCTCAAGAAGAATTAGATAAAATAAACAACTTTATTTTATCATTAATTACAATAATTAATTCATTCATAATTATAGATTGTGAGCGGTGTCTAGTAACACATCACAACCACCCAAGTATTTGAAATTAGTTAAGGGAATTTTTGACCTAACCTTTCCATGAAAAATTACCATGTAATTACTATCCATTCACTATCGATATCCAATTAGTCAGGGAATGAGGAATAAGTGCCAATTCCCCAATGACTAATTAATTTGCTAGTTTTTGTAATTAACCCTAGATTAGGTTAACTTGAAAACATTCTTCAATTAATCTAATGTAGTCGACTATTAAGGTTAATTTCCCACTAGTGGCCATTCTGGATATCAACTCCCACTATCGGAGTGGTAAATCCTCTCTTGATCACTCACTATCTTTCCATACTTCACACCACCCAATTGCTATTCTTTAAGTCACTCTTGGTGAGCAACAAATAATAGAATCAAAAGGCAATGATTCACACTCAAAATACTATGGTGATCTCGTGTCTAGGATCACTTACACAATTTTTAATAAGAGATTCAACCATTGGCACTAGATAGATATCCTAATGGGATCTCATGGGATCACTCAATGAATTCCTTTACAATTCCATCTACACATTAGCTTAGGTATCACTATACCTTGGTTGATGAGAACAACCACTACTTACATTAAGTAGAGATTAACTGTGTACTAGTCTTTCCATGTTAATGATGTCCTATCTCATTAATACTATGACTAAGGAACTTTAAGAATATTTATTATAAATGTGATTGATATCTCATAGTCAGCAACTCTTGTGACTATCATCACATCAATAAATATTCTAAAGACTTTATCAGTTATATCAAATATTTAACAGATAAAATGGAAATTCATAAAATACAAAACTTAATTAAGAATGTGTTTAAATAAAATGATTGTTTTAGGACATACATTCCAATAATAATACCATTAGTATCCACCAAACCAATCACTACCACCATTCCCTCCCTCTTTTCTCGTTCTGTTTTTCTTCCTCCTTTGTCCTTCTTTCTCTTCCCTCCTTTTTCTTACTCATTTTCCCTCATTTCCTTTGCTCCCATCGCTTTTCTCTTAGATTGCAAAATCCTCTCCCTTCCTTGCAGAAAGGGAGAGCTTCTCATCATAGGAGAGGGAAGGTTTTGAAGTTTTAAAAACATCCCAACAAACAATTATAGTAATAATTTTTTCATATATATCTGGAGTTGTCAATGGGATCAAGCTAGCCCTATCTCAATCCATTTACCCCAAAAAAGGTGTGGTGAGTCTAAACTTTAATTGGGTTGGATAAAGTTTAAACCAAATATTAGCCCCGAACCAAATGTGAGCCAGTTAAGGCCCAACCAATATATGAGTATAATTATATATATAAAAAATGTAATAATATCTATAATTTATAATTATACATATTATGACATAAATTTTAATAATTTATACATAAATTTATTATAGTCCATAATTATAAAATATATATTATATATACTTATGTATTTGATTATGAGTTTGGGTCGAATCCGACTCAAGCCCGAAATTCATATCATAATGTGTGTTGAATTTGAGCCTTTTAATTTATGCTCAAATCTTGAAAACTTGCACTATGAAAATTCGAAGTACGAAAAATTGTATAATTCCTAAGCTGAATCTAGACTTGCCATAACTCAGTTCAAAAGCCCAATTGACACCATGCATGCCACGGTAAAATTTATGAAAAATAAATCCAAAAACATCTAATCCATGTGTAAATCAAATGGTCAAACATGCCAATAATTTGTGGTATATTTTTCTAACTAAAAAGGAATGGAAAAAATACGTCATGCAATCACGAGAAAGGTTGGAAAACATGTTAAACTTTTCCTTCTTTTTAAATTTTCTTGGCTTTTTTTTTAAGTAAAAATAATAAAGGCGTTGGGAACAAACACAACCCGTGACCTTTTTGTGTTGAACTTTGTCAAGATTAATAATTTTGAAAAGCACAAGTTAAGAAAGTTCTAGATGAATATGTTCAGAATTGAGTAATTGAACGCATGAGGAAGGCAAAAATCTATTAATTATGACCGCAACAAGTTTGGAATTTTACCTGGATCCTGTAATTTACGATTATGTAATTATGAGCACGACAAGTTTTAGTAAAATATACGATTAGGAGGACGATTATATAATTTACTTGGATTTTTGGGAATGAAATGTAGCGTCAAAACATTTTTTCAGAAAAAGTGTTTTTTTTTTTTTTTGGTTTGTTTTGGGAATTACTGCACAACCAGCCTCTTTAAGTCCGCTCCAAGAAGCACCAGGTGTTAACGCGCCCCTGGCCTGTACTTAGGGGTGACCACGATTCAGGTTCGAACCGAAATCGGATCGGCGGTTTATTGAACCTAAATCAGAACCGGAATTGAGAAATCGGAACCGTAACCGTAACCGTAACTAAAGGTTTAGGTTCAGGTTCATAAAAAATTTGAACCGGAACCGGAACAGGCGGTTCAAAACCCGTTCAAACCGTTTAAAAATACATTTATATCCTGAATTGTTGGGTTTTTTTTAATTCAATTTAGAATTTAATTTTAATAACCAGTACCCAATATCAAGCAGTTTTAGTTTTAGTCCAACAACCTATTATCTAAAACTAGAGAAACCGAAACCGGAACCCAAAAAAATCGAAACCGTAATTGAGCCGGAACTGGAACTGTAACCGTCCCTATAGGGTCGGTTCAAGAACTGGAACCGTCAGTTTTTAAACCGGAACCGGTAGTTCTGGAACCGTGATCACCCCTACCTGTACTTGGTGGAATATCAATACGAGAAAATAAGATGTGTTTCTTTGTAAGGAAAAATGTGAGAAATTGATGGAATATTAGTTATATTTTCATCTTGCATGTTTGGTAAGTAAGAACGTTGAAAGTTTTCTGTATTTGTATCCTGTAAAATTTGTAAGATTTTGAAGGAAAATAGTTAATTATTTAGAGAAGTTTCAATAATTGTTACTAACTATATCAACTTCCTATATTCTTTCAATATTTTTGTCCATAACCGAAGATGTATGAAAAACTTACTTTTATTTTCATTTGTCTCATTTTCCTTCACTTTATTTTCCTATATAACTTTCATTCCATTCACACGGAGCCTAAAAGAACGTCACGCACCGGAAAGGATGAGACCCTACTAGGAGAAGAGGGTGATGGGAGTCTTTTTTTGCTGGTAAAAAGGAGAACAACAAAGAGTTTTGAAGTGGGTTGGTCTGTAGTTTTGTTGGCGTGCTTGGATGCGTGCGAATATAGCCGACGGAGGGAGGCTCGAAAAGTATATACGCCCAAAGGCAAAGGGTAGGCTGCTTGCCCTTAAATTCAAAACCATGAGTCACATGTCCGTGTGGTGTGGCGGAGGTGGTGAAACGTCGTCGGCAATCTGAGGAGCCCGATGATGATCTCAGGCCAAACAAATCCCCGGTCAAACTTGGACGATTCAAACTTATCTGCCCTGTCCCCCCTATCCCATTCAGCTCTGCACCAGTCCAACATCATCCTCTGGGGGCCTATTAGGATCTGGCATTATTATTCTTGGACATAATGTGAAGGCCATCTCAGCACGCCCACTGGTGATTAAACTTGCAGCAGCCACGTTTCAACTACGCTGCCCCCCCCAAAAACTTTCCCAAGTCCCGCCATTCCCCCTTAAGGCTTAACCTTCCCTGTTATTATTGCATTACTAACTGCCAATCTTCTGCTACAATTTGCAGTCATAGCAGGGGATACGCTTCAGCTTCCAGTTTCTTTTGCACTAAAAGTTTGTGATGGGAATCAACAATTAATTGAGTAATTAAATTCAAGCACTGCTTCTTTTCTGCCAAATGTATCAGCTAAACGGGCTCGTGAGCTGCTGCAAAAAACACGCAAATGAGCCTTCCAAGATCAGCAGCTTGACATTTTACTGTGAGTTGCTTTTGGTTTCGTGGTCCAATCAATTGTTGATGACGAAAAACTTGTCAACACTCAATGTCTGGATGGCATATTTTCTGAGACTGACTTGTACGTAGTACATTTCTCAATCGCTATGCTGTCTAATCTGCGCAAACGACGAATACGCCAAAGGGTATTTTCTTTTCCTGTCAATTGTATTACTCCATCAGAAAAGGGTCCAAGAATTGCCATTTGAATGTTATAATCATGTCCACCAATTGGTTAATACGTAGAAGGTAACTCGCCATTTGGACGTTGTAATCTGTGGATGATGACAGAACCACCTTCTTTATAAAAGAATGCTAAGTAATTTGACCCTTCACCCTTTTTCTTGACCATGCCTTGGAACCCTTTTTCCACTACTGATTTGTGCAGCAACGCAATCAAATTCTAATTTCTGGAGGTTGAAAGTTCAAACGTGGACTCTTCTTTTCCTTATCAGAGCATGGAAAATTGCTCTACTCCAATTTCTGTGGGAAAGAAAAATGAAGGAAAAACTCACCTCAGGGAATAGCCCATAGGAGTTTGTCCTCCCTTATCTTATTCTTTTTCAATGATCATCGAATCACATCGCATAATTGGAGAGACAAATTTTAACCAACTCCTAAGAGATAGTAGTAGTGAAAGTGACCATCTGGGCCAATCTGCATCCACTAAAACGATCGCTCAAGAGAGTAGCTGAGCATGTTTAATCAATAATGATAATGATAAAGCTCTCGAATCGGTTGTTTGCATCAAGTGTGTCAACTACTAGGTGTTAAAACATAGTTATCAGTGATTAGATTAAAGTACTGATCCTCATTAGAAAAATCAGCATCGAATCCTGCTCATTACCAAAACCATAGACTCTAGTAATGCTGAAAAAAAGGATTGATCAGGAGCCCGTGGAGGTGGCTTAAAATTCTCATGGTGGAAGACAGTTGTCCATTGGCATTAAATTAAAGGTGTGTTATGTTCATTTAACTATTAGGTTTTGAGCCAGAAAGGGATTTTAGTCAAAGGGAGAGAGTAGTGCGGCTCAGGCCCATCAAATTAAGTAGCCGTGTTTGGATTGTGATGAATCTTTACTAAGATAATATTATGATAAAGATAATCTCCCAGCATTATGTTGTAGAAAAAGAAAAACAAAGAGAGAAAGGATGGGCTTGCCCAATAAACTTCAAAATAATGTCAGACAAAGATACTTGCATGTATACGAGTAAAGGGAAGACCAACCATATCTTGTACTTCCTTGATCGAGGCCATGCCCCCACTACGATTAAGCCAAGACTGAACAAGCATAATAAATTATGAACTTCTGTAGAAATCCTCCAGAATTCCCGAGTATAACATGTTAAATAGTGGGTTAATTTTCTGATTTTTTTGTTCTTTTTTGGGGTTCTATGCTCTTGTAGTTTTTTTTTTTTTTTTTTTGGGGTGGGGGGGAGACTGGGTTGGGTGAGGACTGAGGACCTAATAATCAACCGTACCAAGACATAACACCCACCAGAATTTTGAGGCAGATTGATGAAGTAATCAAACGACAAGAGTATCAGAATAATTGAGTAGAGGGTCAACACCTCCCTATCTACAAAATTCGTATGATTTTGAAAGCTCTTTGATGCCCATCCTTCCCCCTCCCAGACGTCTCTTTTCATAGACAAAATGGCCACATATCATAATACGACTCATGTTAAATGCAATTTGGGAGTTTGCGGACCTATGCCCGCCCCACCATACCAAGCAATCAGCTGTACAGTAGCTGCAATCCCTCAAGTTACCTGTATCTGGCCATTCGCATTTAAGCCTTTCAATTACTACCTATTAGTTTCCAGTAAGTTGGAAAGTGAAACGAGGTCGATGTATGTGTATTGGTTATTTTTGGGTCTCATTTCTAACTTTACGCTCATAATTCAGTTCGTCATTTCTGCTTTACATGCCAAACTTTTAGTTAGGTTACTCCTTGATATCGCAAGAGTTTAAGGCACACCACGATTGAATTCTTGCAAAGGCCATTCATCGGGAGTGTCGCGGTTATTTACAGAAATTCAAACGTGAAAAGTTTCACTTCTTGTGTATCGCATTGAAGATGAACTAAACTATTCCATACTCGAATCGATGTCGAGTTGATGAAAGTTCATTTAAGTTTGGTTCACCAACTAGTTAAACCAAATTTGAGCGGCATTTTATGTTTAATAACATTCAAATGGGATAACAAGTTCGTTCATACTCGATTCGATAAATAAACAAGTCAAATTTGAATAAAAATTTAAACTTGTTAAAACAATTAAACAAGGTTGAACACTTATTTTCAGAAGTTTTTACAAACATATTTTATGATCATTTTTTAAAATCTCGTATACATCATATTACAGAAAGTACAGTAGTAAAAATTTTCTTGAGAACTGCAATCGAAGCAAAGTCGATTGGAAAAAGAGTCGAACACCGTCACTAAGTCATGAGAAAAATGGAAAGTTTGTGACATAGGGCTAAAACCCGGATTTAAACATCATCATTAGCGTTGATTGTTTTATATTTTTAATTATTGAGCAGTACAGGCCCGCGGCCATTAGTACCACCACCTTCTGCACAAGAATAAATGAGCAACACGTGTGATAATGACACGTCGGCGTAAAGAATTCCCTTCGTGACCTGATTTGACGTTGACGAAACATTGCGACTTCGTCTCATCGAACTCAATGCGACGGCCACATTTTAATATCGGAAATTTGGATTTAATATTTTTTGGTTTGAACTTCTGACCAGTCCCAACTAATCCAAAACTCAAAAAAAAAAAAAAAAAAAAAATTCTTCTACCAATTTCAAGTAAAGTTGCTAATAGTCATACCACATGGACCCAACACCGCTGGAGGCTGGACATATAAAATAAGGTCATGGCTTAAACCACATATATTTTGGTTATTCGCTTGAAAATTATCCTAGTATCGGATAACTAGGATGAAAAATATTTAGCTGTATGATCTTTTTGTAACATACCACAAGGAGAATAGCTCACCACCACCTGTTATCACACAAAGTTCAATCTCTTCGTTCTCAATACTCAATTTAACTAGTAAAGACATTAGCCAGACAGTAGTGAAATCCCTTTATAAGACTTTTTTGGATGGATTAAAAAAAATGTTCAATCTCTTCACCCCCCCGGGGGGGGGGGGGTTTGGTGCGTATATAAGTCGTGTTATTAGCTAGAGGTTAAGCTATGAGCCTATTGTTAATGAAGACAGATTAGCAGCAAGTTGCCGAATTTTGTTGAATCTCTGAGCAAAAGTACGACTGGATAATAGCCTTAGCTTAGTATAGCCAATTAATTAAGAATGAATGCAGGTGATGAGAATGTAATGCAGGAAGACATGTCCCTAACTCCATGGCCTGAGTAGAGCCATGCTTTTCATCAAGGGGGTTGTACCGACATAATCATGCAGACTTAACTATTTGATTAGTCTGTCATTGTCAATAGCTATCCGTCTAATCGCGTTTAGGATGCTGAGACAGAAAGATCCATCCATTCCACATAAATGAATGAGCCCATTATCCAATCGAACTATGCAGTTTTAACATGATTTGGCAGAAAACTGTCTCTCTCTCTCTCTCTCTTGTGCCAATCTAACCAAAGTAGGCTCTGCGTTGGCGACAGAAATACCGTCTCGACTATCCTTCTTGAGTAATATCGCGAGTACTATATATATATATATATATATATGTTGATGCCGGCAGTAATCAAACTATCAAAAGTCTTTGGCGTTAATATATGGGATGAAAGGATAAGGTCGCGCACAGTGAAAAGCAGACCCGAATGCTTTTCCATAATTATTTGAAATGAAAATGTTGATCATGACAATTTAACAAATATGGTGCACTTTGTACCAGTAGTGGAATTTGGCATCTCCTAACTCTGCTGTCAAGTTAACAGTAGATGTGGATATCTGGATTAGTTTTCCCTGGCAGGGTAAAACTTAAAAATCAAAATAAAAAGCGAAAGATAGATAGACGACGATCGAATTCTGGCAATCCAATCTGTGAAATTGGCAGATTTAACAACCAGCTGCTCTATGATTTGCAGGTAAACCTTTTGGACAAGTCAACGACCAAGTGCCCCGAAGCTGTTGTCGCAGTTTCAGTTCTTTCTATTGACTCGAATATTTTATAAGCTGAGTGTAAGAGAATAGGGGACGACCCCTTCCAACTTCCAACTCATTCATATCATCTGCAGTATATTTTTCATGGTTCCAAAAAAAAAAAATCAATGATTAGCTAAAGGGATTCTCTATTTCTCTTTTCTTCTTTGGAAAATTAGAAAAATGGCGTTGAAAATACAATGCTACTAGGAGTCACCCACGGAAAAGAAAGCTCAAATGGTTTTTTCCGGTTAATTTTTGCTATAAAACTGTGGATGTATGAAAATCCGTATACGTACCAAACAAGAGGCTTCTGGCTCTTGTGAGTGATTCTAGTTTCTAGCTGCAAATGCGATGGAATAAGATAATAATAGTAGTATTTTCCAGCCCATTGACCATAAAATCATACAACAACAACTTCCAAATAAGTGTGTATGTGTTTATATATACATATATTGAAAATATGTGTACGTATTACTAAATGCAACTTGCAGCTCCACGTATGGATTGGGATAGATCATGCCCGGCCCGCTCGAATATATATATAGTGAGTAAGATTGGTCAAAATATTGAGGCGAAATTGGCAGCTGGAGGCTTGGAGTTGATGGTTCGTCTACTTACCTGCATGGGATTGCCAATGACCGGTGAGATGACAACTGCACGGCATTCAAACCATTTGTGCTTTCTTAATCTTAACGCCTGGCATACTATAACTCATTTGATTTTGCAGTCGAAGTTTCGTGCATTGTATTTTAGCAAGGACTGCTCTAACCAAGGTCCTCTTTATTCAATAGTTTGACAGATATGAAGGAAAGTGACAACTTATTAGTCCTACTCCTCCTCTTTCATTTCTAGCATTTCTTTTTTTTTTTTTGGTTTTAATTTCTGGCCATTGCAGCATGGTAGGGTTGGTGGTAACTGGCAAATAAACAGGAGAAGCCACAAGTTTGGAGGGGTATTGAAAATAATGGCAGCATTTTTCACGTAAAATTATATTTTATTGGGGTGATGAGATTTTATTACAAAGATTCACCAATTGCTGCGAGATTTACTTTCTATGTTCTTCAAGTCCGTGACATCTCAATTAACCGACAACTCAATTATTGAAGTCCTTTTTTTTATCAATTTATGCAAGTTTTGGCGATGGGGAAGATTGGACTGATCAGATTCCAGCAAAGCCATACAAATCACGTCGACCTGATTTATCATTTCGTCCCTTCTCTCCGTCCCTATTTTTTTCAACTCGTGTGATAGACTTGCCCAACTTTTTTTCCCTTGTGCTGGTCTTCGGTTGTTGCGAGATCATTGTCCATTATTAATCTCATGAATTGTAGTTCTTTTCATTCGTACCATTCCTTGCCCCAGTCGGCCGCATTCTTGGAATTAACTAGGCGACAAGACCTGAATAATATGAGACTGCTGAATTGTTTGGCAGCTAAGTTTTTTGAGAGTTTGTATAAAATTCTACTGTAACTTATTGTAGAAGTTGTAGAAAAAATTTTTGGAAATGAAGTTTTTAATGTGTTTTGGGGGTGTTATATTAAAAACTTTGGGAGTTTTTTGAGAATTCTTGAAGATAATGTAGGAAACAAACAAGTTTTATACAAACTTGCTAAAAATTTACATTAAAACTTTGGAAATTTTTTAAGGTTCATGTAGCAAAAGTAGGTAAAAAACTAGCAGCATACAAATCTGACAAAAAACTTAGTTGCCAAACAAGGCGCATTATGGCAGAAACTCCTTCAACTTCCAAAAAAAAAAAAATGGAAGCTCCTTTGATCTCATTTTAGTGTGTTGATCCTTTTCTTTTTTGGTATTCAACTGTTTATTTAGTTATTCGCTCACTTTCTTTATTGTTTTTCACTTCTTGTTTTTCAGTAAAAATTTTTGGTCTCCCGTCATGTTGATAATAGTACATGATGCAACTATGAACGCAAATTTGGAGAAAGGTTCAAGACAAATGTTTAAAGTTAAGTTTCAAGAAGACCACCGAAGGTGCACTGGTGTTTGGATAGAACATTATTTGGAATAAAATATATAGCACTATTTGTTGTGATATAATGCATGTGAGATGAAAATGGAATAGAAAATATAAAAGAGTAATTAAAAAATATATTCATATTACAAGTGAAATGATATTTACAAATAATAACTATCCAAAAACACGTATAGTTGGATCATACAAACCATAAGAATCATTTTAAATCTCCAAATGAGATTACGTGGGCTGAATTGACAATAATCATGTGGGCTTTGCATGAACCTTGTCGAAATTAAGAAGAAGTGTCTTCTGAAGTTTGCGTCGAGTTTCTGGCTGTAGAATAAGCCACCGGGCTTTACATGTCCTTTGCCTGAAGTATTGAGGTAAGCAAAGATGCAGAGTACGGTACGTTTAGAAACCAATTAGGAATCCCTTCGTATAATCGTCTAATCGAGGTACAGAGCTCCAAAAATGCATCAATCACTAGGCCTTCGTCCAATGACCAATGGCTACAAGAGGATCTTAAGATCCTCACTAGGCGTAGTTTAAGGGGGTCGAACTCCCATGACTGTGTTTTCTTTTCTAGAATTTCGTTCTCCTCCCTTTTCCTTAGTATAGGACCATGTGTGACAACTGTGCTTGAATTTGTATCTAATACATATATATATATATATATATATATGTATGTATGTGTATATGTATGTGTGTGTGTGTATATATATGTCTATATATATATGTGTGTGTATGTAGGTATGTATCGAGTTTGATTGTTGGCGAGATCAAAGGAAAGAAAGAAAAAAAGTCAAATGGTGAACTCAATGACGGTTTGAGCTCTAATCATGCATGCATTGGGCGGAATAATGTCAAGAACTTGCTACATAATTCTGATTTCCGATCACTTGGTACAGTTTATTTAACATTGCTGTAGAAGTGAGGAAGCCCTGCTCTTTTGGGACCCAACAACATTAGCGCATTTATTTGCAGCCCAACAAAAATTTTCACACCTCCCAAGTCCATCAGGCAGGCTTCACTTAATCAAACAATTTGGATCTCCCATTTGGGCCATTTTCATCCGCCCGTTTGCAGAAGCTGGACAGTCTGGCCCGTGGGCCAGCTGCCATCGCGAGCCTCCGTCAAGAAATGGAATGGAACATCCAAGACTGCTGCTGTCTCATTCTGCGCTCAGCAGTTAACAATTTGTTCTTTTTCTCTTGTAATTCATAAGTAATGGCGCCTAGTTCAAGTGGTAAACCAAACATCAAATTGATGTTTTCATCAATGGATTTGTCCTGTTGCTGCCCCTTTTTGTCTGCCATAATATATCAGGAAAGTTCAATCTTCCATGCACAAGGCCAAGGCCAAATTTTGTACGAGGAGGAGCTAGGAACACTAATGACTAAACCCAATCCACAATCAAGCTTAAATACGTAGTGGCTTACGTTATACTTACTGCTACTAGTTGCTGTTTTGTTGTGTTCTGTGATGACTGAGACCATTTTTCGCATACTCTTTTCAGAGGGCGACTGAAAATTTGTACTGGGAAATGACTTTTGGTCGTCACCTTCGGACGCTTCCCCCCAAGTTTTTTTCCTGCCCCAGTTCCCTTCCCCTCCTAGTAAACTAATCTGACTGAACCAGCATACTATAAATTCAATGGACGAATATTTTATCTGCTTGGACTCAACAATAAGAAAAAGTTGCAATTTTTGTTGATTTGAGCATCAAAAGCGACGCATAGGAGACAATTAAATGGGTTGGAGAGGGATTCTGGGATTTGAGTATGGAATAGTGCAGGCACCATTGGGACCAGATATTTCAGGTCCAGAGCTTGTAGCCGCTGTTGCTAATGCTGGTGGACTTGGTCTCCTTAGAGCCCCTGATTGGGTAAACCCTTTTTTCTCCTTTCTTTCCTTCCTTCTTTCTAAATGATCAGTTTCTTGGTTCAGTTTTTTATGTCTTTAGATTTTAGGATGACATTTCTGCAGTGTACCGTTGAGTATTTGTTACCCGGTAGTTTAGTAATTGCACATTACTATGTCAAAATCTGAGGGACTACTTTCCTTTCCTTTTGATTTTCCTGTGATTTGCATTGCTTTCCTTATAGTTTTGTATTAGTCTATGCTAGTCTCCTCCCCGTTGAGCTCACAACGAACATGCCGGTAATTGCAATTTTATTCCTTATTTTCAAAAATATACTTGCATTGGTTTCAGGTTGTGGCTTTCTCATTCTGGTAGGAAAAGTGGAGGGTAATAAGTGTTACTAGTGCTACATTGAATGTTAACACAAAATAAAAACTGGTGATTGTACTGGTCATTGAGGCTTGTGTTCACGGTCCATGTTTTCCCGTGTTGAATTAGCTTACCCCAAGTTGTTGAAATGCCATGATGTGATTTATCAGTCTTAATTAAACTCACTTAATAGTATGATGATTATGAGAGGACCTCAAGGAGTCAGATAAGAAAGTGTTCCAACTTATCACTAACTGTAAGGAAGACCTACATACAGAATCCCGTTAAAAGTTCTTTTTCTTTTTATTTTTCGTGGGGTACTATGTAATCTTTTTAAACACGCTTGTGTAACAGGAGGCACCGGATTATCTAAAGGAGCTAATAAGGAAGACCAGAACCCTGACTGACAAACCTTTTGGGGTCGGTGTTGTTCTGGCTTTTCCGCATAAGGAAAACATAAGGGCTATACTGGATGAAAAGGTAGCAGTCTTGCAGCTTTACTGGGGTGAGTGCACAAGTGATATAGTGCTTGAAGCTCACAAAGCTGGGGTCAAGGTTGTGCCACAGGTAAGTCCTGTGAGCTAATTATACTGTTTGAGATAAAAGTCCCTTTTTATGCTTGCAATTCCTTAATAACAATTGAGGTAGCATTAATGTTATAAAGGTGGGGAGCTATGAAGAAGCAAAGAAAGCTGCTGATGTAGGTGTAGATGCAATAATTGTCCAAGGACGGGAAGCTGGTGGACATGTTATTGGACAGGTATAGTTGTTAGTGTTTAGTGTACTCATCAGATATAAATCACTTCACTTAATTGTAAAAGTGGAGTGGTATCTTGTTGAATTTGTTTCATTTTGCAAAATATTGCTTCAAGTTGTTGGATGAGTGCCCATAAATTTTTACACATTGTTATACTCTTTTACATATCGTTATACTTTACACTGTTGTCATTGTAAGGATTGTGTTATGAATGGTTTGTAACTTATTTTATGTCCATAATTGTGTTTGAATAACTGTATGTCTCTCTTGAAATGAAATTAACTGGACTAGAATGATACAATTTAATTTGTTCCTTCTCTGGATTTGCATTTGGGTATAATATATAGGTGTACCTAGATATAGAAAAAGGTTATATTCTTGTACAGGGTACTACAACAGTAGTCCAACAGTTAAAATATTCAATAAGGAATCTGTAAACTATGTATTCTGCAGGTTGCTAGTTGCCTGCACATTTCAGGTTTCCAAATTCTTGCATTTTTTTTAAGAGCATCTTCACATTGCTAGTGACTGACTTGTATAACATGTAATTTAATTTTTGAGGGTATCGCTTGAGACACTTCATACGTACTTTGAAATTGAAGTTACAAGATATAGTTGAATCATAGGTCCACAGTTGTGGAATATTTATGCCATGGTTTTTGACATGTCTGTTAGTTAATCATCCTCCAATCTTGAGCAGTTTTTCTCTCATTCTGTCAGAGTTCTGAAATTTACCTGCATTGGAAAATTTGCAGGATGCCTTGATTTCTTTGTTGCCAAGGGTAGTTGAACTTGTTCAGGGTCGTGATATACCAATTATTGCTGCTGGCGGAATAGTGGATGAGCGTGGTTATGTAGCTTCTCTGGCCCTTGGAGCTAAGGGAATTGCGATGGGCACTAGGTATGTGACTTCTTTGGTTGTTAGTTTTCTTTATACCTGCTTTTATTTGATGAGAGCATGGTATATCGTAAATCTTTTGCATGGAGCAACAGGGGGATTTTAGTTTGCCATTATATAAGTTTCCCCTATAATCTGTTCCTGGAGCAATCCCTAGAAACCATGGCATTCTGCTAGGAACATTCTAATCATTGCAAAGTTCTTACCATGCAATGCTTATCCAATTTTTCTGAACAAGTTTTGGATTTTATGTCCTATGAAGTCTTGATGAGTTTGATATTTTCTGGTTAGAGGTTTTGGAATAAAATTAAGCAAACCAAACCGGGCTGTTATATATACAATTTTTATGTTATCAAACTGAAATATCTGTTGTGGAATCGGAGCTATTTTTGTACAAGGATTTGGTAGCATGTAATATCATTATGCTTTCCAAGTAGGTAGCAACTGAATGCAACATAAGTAAAGATATGCATCGGACTATGTCAGCCACCTAGAAATATGTAAATCAAACATATTTATGCCTAAGTGATTCACCAATATTTGTCCATTTCCTTTGATATTTGATAAGACTGGTCTTGCATCCTAATTTTCCATCACAACATCTTTAATAGTAAATCATAATGATGCTTGATATCCTGAACAGTGGCTAACTCATTTTCCATAGGTTTCTTGCTACAGACGAAAGCTATGCTCACCCAATATATAAGCAGAAGTTGATTGAATTTGATGAAACAGAATACACGAATATATTTGGTCGTGCAAGGTGGCCTGGAGCGCCTCATCGTGTTCTGAGGACACCATTCTTCATGGACTGGAGAACTCTTCCCAGTGATGAGAATGAAACTAATCAACCAATCATTGGTCATTCCACCATACATGGAATGGTATATACTTTTCACTACTTGCCTTTCGCAGTTACTTGGATGTTCCTCCTCCACGTTTCCTCTAATGTGCTGTAATTGTTATTGAAATTGGAAACATTATCTTGATGAAGAGCTCATTTTGTCAATCAGATGATGTCATAAAACTAACTAAATGTCTTATTTGTATCATTAAATCTTTTTCCCGAATGAATTGTTTTATCGAATGATGTAATTTTGTCGTACCAGACAACCAAAATGATGCTGACTAGGGACTTGTATCATTTCTTTCAGTAAGTAGAGTACTTGAGTTTGTGGTTGGTCTCAAATTGCCTTGTTGTGCAGGAAAAAGAGATTCATCGATTCGCTGGCACAGTTCCAAACCCGACAACAACTGGTGATATTGAAAGCATGGCCATGTATGCTGGTCAGGGAATTGGCCTAATTAAAGTAAATCTTACCAGCTGGGGAAGTCATTGAGAGAATTGTTGAAGGGGCTAAGCATCTGATCAATCAACAATTTGCTTGTGACATCCAGGCTTAGGCATCAGTTGAATCAGTATAACTGGTTTATGGTTCTACTGGTATGAAAATATTGCGAGATTTTGGGAGGTTGTCCGCAACCCCACCTCTGTCTCCCCTGTATTACTATCGAGAAATAAATCACTAGGAGAAGGAAAGGGAAATTGTATCAGTCTGATCAGTCAAGTTACTATATATATATTTTTAGGAAAGAATGCAAGTCTGTGCTAGTTTCAATATTTTGTGTCATCTTCTTTACTAGGCAAGAAGTATGTTTATCTTATGGTTTACCTTCTTCTTGGTAAGCATTTGCGTCAAGTTTCACAAATTCAGATGTGCATTGAATTTGATGTCAAGCCCAACTGGTCGAGTAAGCACTATAACAACTCGTAGTATTTGTTCCAAAGGTCATTCTACAAAAGCATATGGTAGAAATGTTGGAGCCACAGGCTCACTCAAGTCATGAAATAAGATTAGATCAAATTTTGACTTGGAAAATTTGACAATCTCGTTCACATCTTTCCTGTTAAAGTTGTGCTATGATTGAAGCTATTGCGTCAGTACCTAATATGGCATTTTATAATATGTTAAACATCCCTAGTTTCAGCCACTACTCCCCATTTGAATGATGAGGCATTCAATGAGACACGGTAAGAGGGTAAGAACCCTTGTGAGTGCAACTATTCCTTAACAACGTAATAACATTTGTATAACTTATAATGAATTACTTGTTTTAACTTCAAAAATAGTAATGTGGTATTCAAGTTATTGGATCCCATCATTTATGTATTTCATACCCATTTAAAATATGGGTATTATGTTTATTCATGGTAGGGATAATTTCAGGTATTTAACAATATCATCTAACACCCTTGAAGTTTCAAAAATATCACCTACCTTATTTTCAAAGTTTTATATCATTATTAACCTTATTCAAAATATAATACTAAAAACTAGTTTTAGTGTATTGATAATTTCATTCCAAAATTAATTGTATTTCCTTAATTGTCATGACAAATAATTTACAAAACAAATAAAATCATTATAATACTTTATAAAATAACTTTTGCATCTTGAGAGGATTACAAATTAATTTTATAGCCATCTCAAATAAGTTACAGATACAATTTTAAACACTTTTCTTTTTTAAATTTTCAAGCCATTGATATAGAAAAAATGAAAATATTAAATAATTTATAAAGTTTATAAATTCACTCAAATTAATAAAATGAAAATTTTCTTTATTCTAGTTAAAGAAAACCTAAAAAGTACCTAATTAGCATATCAAAAAAAATATGTATTAAACATCAAAGTTTTAAAATCATCATCAATCCCCTAGATTGCAACACTTTAGTAGAAAAAATCTACACTTTTGAAAATAATCAATCCCCAATTATAGTAGTACACAATTGAACCTTAAAAGACAACAAATTTTATTTTTCTGGTTTTAAAACATTTTAAATAAAATTTCCTTTGTCGTTTTAAAAATTTTGTTTTTATGGTAACAACCCGCTATATTATGTTCCATCATATTTATACCTCATACTTTTGCCTTAGTTTTGAAATTTTGATTAATATGCTTTTTAATTTGTAATCATCAAGGGCAATATTGGAAAGAAATTATGTTCTTTTCTTAAAATGACTATTTTAATAGTATATTTTGAATTGGGTTTGAAATGATATAAAAATTTGAAAATAAGAGAGCTAAGTGATATTTTGAAACCTTAGGGGCAGTGATATAAATTATCCCTACAAATAATCTTTCTTTTCATTTTTTCTCAAAATTGGTAAATTAATATTATAAGGTTGTAGTAGATGTTAGGTAAATTAGCACTTATGCATCATGTGTTCTCTACTACAAAATTCCATCATTACAAAATTCTATTCTTGATAGAATTTTATTGAATTGAATAGCCTTAGAATTGAAAAATTTTAAACAAAGTTAAGAAATAAAATAACAATGAGTAGATATATTTTGAGACAATTAAATTTTGGTGATAAATAGATTTTATTTAATCAACATGAATTCCCAAAAGAATCATCCACTTATATGAAGTTGGTCTTTATAAATTTTATTTAGAAAAATTTATTTAATTTGGGAATTTATCTCATAATTTATAAAAGAGTGTAGAACTTTACAAAGTTATATAAAACAAACCAAATAATATAAAAAGCAATATTGAGATATTTGATTGAGAAAAAAAAGAGTGTTTCTTAAAAATAAATAAAATGGGATTAATTTGGGTAATTTTAGTCCATAATATGGGACCCAAGGCTATCTGTTTTGAAAACCTTTCCTGTCCCTTTTCCATAAGACAACATCCCCAATTTTAACTAGTACTCACCAATTGAATGATAGCACAAGTTGGGTGCATTTAAGAGGCGTTCAATAAGACACAAAAAAAAGGTAAGAACTTTTGTGAGTACAACCATTTAATCATTCTTTAACCATGTTATGGCATTTGAACAAGTTACAAATCATTATTAATTACTAGTTTTAACCTCACAGTAGTAATGTGATATTTAGTTACTGTTCATATGTGTTTCATACATAATAATTGTTTCATCGATGACATTGTACTAGTAATTAATAATAGATTACAATTTATTATTCCATGAGTTTCTTGCTACAGATGGAAAGAAAGGAAGCAATGCGCATGTTCCATGGCGGCCGACTAGCTCATGTTCCATGAATTTCTTGCTACAGATGAAAAGGAAGCAATGGTCATTGAACATGATGGAGGAGAGCAATGCTCCTTCCTTCGGCCGCAGAAGCAAAGCCCTCAACGTACGTATTCTGGGAAAACCTAAAGGTCTTCGGGTTCATTTGATTCACTGATTGGATGAGAGGGGAATTAATCTTGGGATTAATCATTAGAGGATTATTCATCATTGTTATCCAGTGTTTGGTTTATTAATATAGTTGTAGGTTTTGTCTTTCTTGATCTTGATAAGGGTAAAAGAATCGATAAATCATTATCCCCTCTCATAATTATTTCCGGATAAACAATACCAAGACCCCTATGGGATAACTTTATCCCCTCTAGAGAGGATTAATTTAGTTAACATGGATATCTTAATCCAATTATAAAAATGTAACCAAACATTGGATATACACAGAATAAATCATCCAATCCTTTCTCATCGTATAAACCAAATGATAGATACATGATTCTACTTAGTGACGAGAGTATGACGTATTGGCTATGCAATCGTAACATGTTTCTGATTAGTGATTACCCTCTCTTGTAAAGTGGACGGATTGTCTTAAACTTGTGCAATCAAATGTTTGGTTTTGTGTATAGTTATTTATCTGCATTTTCCCTGCCAACAACTCCTCTTTTATGTGGAGCAAATTTTAATGGAGAAATGGGTCAAGCAACCAGATGATGCTGACCATCCATTAATGTAACTTTGTGCTTGAATTCGTTAGTGGTCGGGCCTAGATCGATTGCAGCAAAATGAGAAATTGGCCAGGAGCAGGCACTCATTCCAATTCGCAGACCCAACATAGTACTAGTAGTAGCCAAGTAATAACTACTAACAGGGGACATCGAATTAAATACCATGCATGTATTCTGGTCCAGGCCTCTCACGGCATTGGCCTAGTAAAGAATGAGTGCACTTGTAAAAAATGATTGCAAGTCGTGCACCTATAAAAAAACGACAATAAATTACGGTATTATTATGGGATACACACAGACAACAGTTTTGTTAGCAACGTCTCGGCAATTTCCCAGTGACGCATCAATTCAGTCCCTATAACTAATTTATGGCCTTCTAGCCAAGTGTTACTCTTATGCAATATTCCAAGTTGTTGACCACCCCAAATACCCTCAATCCCAGCCAACTCCTCCTACTGAGCACGCTGATATATATATATATATATATTTTTAGCCCCACAATGTAAATCAATATGGTTCAACGAAAGAATTATTAGACAAGGGAAGAAGTCTTACTGTGCAGCAGATATTCACACTCTTTCTTTGTCAACCGTTGAAATACAAATACCTAAAAATTTCTTGCAGCATTACAGTATTGAAAATCGCATATATCCCATGACGCATCAATTCTGTCGCTATGACTAATTTATGGCCTCCTACTCTTATCATGCAGTCTTGCCTTCCAAGTTGTAGAAGACATTTAATACCCTGAACCCCAGCTCAATCTCCATTTGAACAAGTTGATCTTTTTTTTTTTCCCCCTCTTTTTTTTGGGGGGTAGGGGGTGAGGGTGGGGGGGTGTTTGTCAGTGTAAATCAATGAAGTTCAATGAAAGAACTTGTTAGTCAAGGGCAGAAGTCTTTATGATGCAACAGAGGTTTAGACTCTTCCTTTGTTAACCGGTTGAAATACAGACAAATGCTTAACAAAATTCTTATAGCATTACAATATTGAAAATCCTTTTCTTTTTAATCTCATTATGGTTGATCAATTAGATAATCAATTCAAACATTTTACAACGTCACGTCAAACGGAGGAATCAAAACCGTCTTCTATTATAATGGCTGATCATTACTTTTCATTATTCCTTGTTAGGTGGGAGCTGTTTTTAATTAAAATGTTGTCGTTGGTCACTTTTTTCAGCTTATTGCAAGCAAAACTGGCTTCCAAAAGTAGGATTTTTTTTTTTAAATTATGTGCTTATGAAGATAGCACCTTGACTTTTTAAAAAAGCAGAAGCCTTTAAAAAAAAAAAAGAAAGAAAGAAAAAGACAGCCCCTGAATTGAGTAGTTCTTCAGCTTCAGCATTATTTTCTGAACTTGATATCTTTGGTTTTTGCATGATCCAAAGATATTATATATCTTTCTTATCTTTCGATCATTGCGATCATCCAAGATCCCTGTTATAATATATATTATCCGATTTTGCATGTCCTATTATTTCCCAGCTGGCGAGCTCGTGGTGTCACAAGTCAAAAAGCGATGTAACATTTCTCCCACACTAAAGGGATCACATGCATAGGTTGCAATACCCTTGGGGCACGGACAATCACGTCTAATTTGAAATTGGGTGAATGAGATTGATTGTGGGACGTAATTTTCAAAGAGTGCCAGAATTTGTCGTATATTGACACTTTATTTATGTTTGTGTATATATTTATTGTATTAGTGTCTATATTATATTGCATCGTATAATTGAGATTGGTGATTGCGGAAGCCCTTGATCCGATCACACGAGACCATGAGCCTAATTAAGCTTGCTTTTGAAAATATGTCCAACTTCTAAACAGCACAAAAGATTGGGAGAACCGGAAACAACCAGCGGCTGCAGGTTCCCTCCTCCAATCTTGAAGTGAAAAGCGAAAGAAAAGCAGAGTAGCTCTGAATCAATTAGTCCCTCTTTCAAGAAAAACAGTTCCCACTTTCTTTCCTGGACGACAGACCTGATTACAGCACTGAATGCTATATAAACTGGAAAGACATTCCACAGTTCGAGACACACCCCACCAAAAAAAAAAAAAAGGATATCAATAAAACTGAAGAAAAACCAGAAAGAAAGACAGAAATGCTTTTCGTTAAAATGCATCTATAAAATATCATGCATGCTTCTTCATTTCCATTTTTTTTGTTTTGTTTTGTTTTGTTTTGTTTTGTTTTGTTTTGTTTTGATGGGGGTTGGAGAAGTCTTCATTTCTGAATTGAAGATGGCACCTAATTCTTTTCCTGTATACATAATTGCTAGGTACTTCTTGATTATCAAATACCCCATAATTTACTTTTTCAAACCCAAGTCAAACTCGATTGCTTCCTGCAGCGTCTCCATCTCTTCAATGACTGTTTGATTTGTTTGAAAACCTGCTATATCGGCGAGGTCAGTTGGTACGGATTCAATAATGAACGTTGAATTGATTTGCTCCATTTCAGCCAAAAGAGAAATGAGAGATTATAGCTCAGGCTCTCAGCTATCTTTGAGCTTTGGTTTGGCTTTCAGACTTGACGACAGAGGCAGATAGCCCAAGTGGGGAGGCCGGCCGACATTCGGGAATTTTCAACGTTAATTTAGCCACGGTCTTCTTCTATTATTCACTCTTCACCTAATCTTTTTACTAGGTAAAATCTCATAAATATTTAGTCTTCAAACAAACAGAAAGAATCATCTATATAACACTGGACCCTATATTGCATGTTCACTGATTTTGATAAATAAAATGCCAAGTTTAATTTACTTATTAATCTAGCGAGCCGTTTGGATTAGTATTTTTCTCCAAAAAAAAATTTTACGTCCTTCATAAACACAAATTTCAACCAATTTTTTTTTATCTCATCTACATTAAATTATTATAGTTTATTTTTTTTAACAAAAATTTCATAAAATAGCAATCCAAACAAGGTCCGGTAAATAATTTACTGTCGATTGGCAGTAGTAGGTAGCTCGACAGCGTAAGCAACGAATGGGAAACTTTTCAATGGTGGCGGGGTCTGAACGCTGCATTATTCCTTCAAGTGATTAAACCATTCATTTGTATTTCCTAATGATGTGGTGATGATGTCTTAGTCAGACAGACGACGTGAAGATCAACTAGCAGCAATAATAGCTGCTGCGAGGCTTAACATTAATCTAGTCGCCTTAATTGCGTGAGATTATGAAAAACAAAAAATGGCCTTGATTTGGTATTGTTGACTCTGCTGGCGCCTATTTGGACTCTAACTCATATAGTGGATACGTCGTAAAGTAGATAAATATTTCTATAATATAAAGCGGCGGCCCCATCCAATTGTTTGCTTCTGTAATCAGAATAGCCCATCCTGAAAAGATGGAAATGCCACATCCATGGGGTGCTTGCACGTGCCATAACATGGTCGCTCTGTCAAATATACTGTACCACCTTTTTTTTTTTTTCCCCCTCCTTTTTTCCTTTCTTTTTTTTTCTTTTTTTCTTTTTTTGAAGGAAAGCAGCGGGTGGCTTTCTTTCTTTCTTTCTTTCTTTTTTTTTTTCATCTGATGTGCCTGTCTTGCTGCTTGTGAAAATGGTGTTGATAGAGTCCAAACCCTAAAGAGAAACTTAATCCTGATGGCCACACTGGATCAAAACCCTAACCAACACCTCCAAGAGGAACTTAATCCTGGTGGACACACTGCATCTTGGTCTAGGTGGTTGCATGTGGCATCGCATCCTTAGCTAGGCAAGGCAAGACATATTTTCGAGTCATTTTAGCATTCTTCCCTATTCTGTATAAAATTTCACTTTCCGTAATGGCTGTGCCACGTCCATGCACACGCAGCTCAATGAACAGTACTTCAGCAAGCAATCCAATTTTTTATTAGAAGACGTAAATTTTGAACTGCCTCCAGTGTTCAGTCCCATAATTAAATATACTATCTCAGATTGACCTCAGTGCACCCGTGTTGAATTTTCAATACTTCGGTTCAACCGACATTTTGGTTCCAACCAATACGTTTAGAAATACGAAGAGTGCCTAATCAACTTTTCTGAACTCTTTTAACCTGTAAAATTTAACCATCTCCCCCCTTACCTTTTTCAAGTCAAATAAAACAGCAAATGAATAATAACATACTACTATTACATTCATTGTAATGTGTTCGCATTAATTAGAGTTCCAGTAGATCTTATGATCAAGAGGATAAATGAATTAAAAAAAAAGAAAGCATAAAAGGACGTCAAGTTGCTATAGTATCTCAACTTGCAGAGTTCCTGGCAATTTTGCTATAAAAGGACGTCATAGCTAGCCTGCATTCTCAAGGCCTGTATCCTTTTGAGAGTTTATTAGTGCTAGTAGTGAAGAACGATGGGTTCGCTTGCAGCAAATGATCATCAGCCTCATGCTGTATGCGTACCATATCCAGCGCAGGGTCATATCAACCCGATGCTCAAACTAGCTAAGCTCCTCCACCACAGAGGCTTCTACATAACCTTTGTCAACACAGAATACAACCACAAACGCCTGTTGAAATCAAGAGGCCCCAACTCCCTGGATGGCCTGCCTGATTTCAGGTTCGAGACCATCCCTGATGGCCTGCCGCCTACTGATGCCGACTCCACCCAAGACATCCCTGCTCTCTGCGATTCCACCTCCAAGACGTGTTTAGCTCCCTTTTCTAGCCTCCTTTCCAGGCTTAACAACGCCGCCCCCGACGTCCCTCCGGTGACTTGCATAGTCTCTGATGGTTGCATGAGCTTCACCGTCGAAGCTGCCCATCAATTTGGCCTCCCTGAAGCGCTTTTCTGGACCCCAAGTGCTTGCGGCCTTTTGGCATACACGCAGTATTCCCACCTGATTGAACGAGGATATACGCCTCTCAGAGGTATGTTTGTGGTCTTATGATGACTTTGGTAACTAGGTATGCACAAGATTCCTTTTTAGTTGATTGGCAACTGAATTAAATTACTCATCCATTTTGTCTGTAACTTGGATCAACAGATATGAGCCACGTGACGAATGGTTATTTGGAAACCAAACTTGATTGGATTCCTGGAATGAGAGACGACATACGACTGAGGGATCTTCCAAGTTTCATAAGAACAACGGCAGCAGATGATATTATGCTCAACTTCGTCGTTCACGAAGTTAACAATATTCCCAAAGGCACAGCTGTTGTTTTGAACTCCTTTTACGAGTTAGAGCACGATGCCTTTGATGCTCTTTCCGCCATGTATCCTCGCGTTTATAGCATCGGCCCATTACAACTAATGCTTAATCAAATTCAAGACGAACAGCTCAAATCAATCGGTTCAAATCTCTGGAAAGAAGAACCAGGTTGTATCGAATGGCTGGACGACAAAGAGCCAAACTCAGTGGTGTATGTGAACTTCGGCAGCATCACAGTCATGACAGCTCACCAGCTTGCAGAGTTCGCCTGGGGACTTGCAAACAGCAAGAAATCATTCCTGTGGATCATAAGGCCTGATATAGTCGCCGGTGATGCGGCCATGCTACCACCCGAATTTGTGACGGAAACTAAAGAAAGAGGCAAGCTAGCAAGCTGGTGCCCGCAAGAAGAAGTTCTGAAACACCCTGCAATTGGAGGGTTCTTAACACACAGCGGATGGAACTCGACTTTGGAGAGTATCTGTGGAGGCGTGCCGGTGATTTGCTGGCCCTTTTTCGCGGAGCAGCAGACCAACTGCAGGTACAGTTGTGTCGAGTGGGAAATGGGGATGGAGATCGACAATGATGTGAAGAGGGACGAAGTAGAGTTGCTGGTGAGAGAGCTGATGGATGGTGAAAAGGGAGAAAAGATGAGGAACAAGGCTTTGGAGTGGAAGAACAAAGCTGAAGCAGCAGGGGCCAAATGGACAGTGTTTCCAGAATTTGGACGAACTCATCAACGACTTTCTTCTCCCTAAAATCAAATTATCTCAATAGTTAGCAAATCCCCGTACAAGGTGGAACTTCTTGGGAGAGGGTTAGAGTGGTTAGGATTTGATACGATTTGGTATGATTATTATTATACTTCTTACATTAATAGATGTATAATTATATTATATTATTGTATTCAAAGTAAAAATAATATACATGAATAAAATATTTAATATATATTCACTGTATTATTATAATATTATGATATATTTGTATGCTAAATATCTAAACATGTACGATAGTTGGATGGGACCGCACAAAACATAATTGTAGTGAGACTTTGTCTGAACTTCTTTGCATTTGATTTTATTTTCTGAAAATAGAAAAATTTTGGAGAACATCATAATTGGCAAAGAAATCTATTTAAACAGGTTGACAATTCTGCCCTTGTCTTGTAATTCTATATGTAGTCAAATTGATCCTATGGAAGCATAAATTAAAACACCATTTATGTAATAGATTAGTCCATTATATATATATATATATATATATATATATATATATATATATGACTAAGTAACACACACACAAACATACATACATATATATATATATATATATATACACACACACACACATACATATATATATGTGTGTGTGTGTAAAAGCAATCCATTTTTCTACATTTTTCAGATAGAATACCTGCTACAAATACTAGAGAAAAATGGGTAAAGTGTTTATTATTTTTATTGTGGGGGCAAAGTGTTATCAACCCTAAAATTTGTTTATCTTTTTAATGAATGGTTCTATAAATTGATTTTTGTTTAGATTTAAAATCTGTTCATCTTTGTCGAAGTGTACCATTTCATATTTAAAGCTTGCATTGATTTGTGGTCCATTGTATTACAGGAATTCTTGGGAACATAACGCTATCATCATAAGTCCATTTTTCCCCAAAAGAAAAAAAAAGGAGGAGGAGGAGGAGGAGGAGGAGAGGCTAGTTATTAGTACATTACACCTCCCACATGGGATTTGGGAATAATATATTTAAATGGAAAATTTGCACGGAATCCATTAACCTGTTTTGACGGAAAGTCACCAATCAATCTCCAATGTGGTTGAATTACATGTTCCTGGAACTTCAAACAAACGAAACGTTTGAAAACGGATTGGCATTTTGGACAGTTTTAGCCGCAACACTAACTAAGTTGATGATGGATGTGACTTGTGTGAAGTTAACCAATATAATCCCGCCGCAATATCAATTATCAGATATATTCCTTCATCTTTCAAAATCATGTTATCCCGATGTTGTCACTATCTTCTTTATTTATTTGTTTTTTTGGTAAGATCATTTTTAAATTCTGCAATGATATCGGTTTCCATTAGGTTCTTCCTGATTGATCTATATCTTGCTTTGAATGAAGATTTGTTTATCGGGAGCTTAATTACATCTCAATTTGCAAGCTAATGAGCGTTTGGGGATTTCTGCGGGAGCAAACCACTTGCAATTCCCGTTACACAAAATAATTCACTCAATTGGGCGTGATTTTTTTTTTTTTGGGGTGCTGCTGAGGGTTGATTAATGATTCTGGGTCAGGGTTAGGGTTATTTATTGTTGGCGAAATTTATTAAGAATTAATCTTCTATGTACTTACCGTGTATACACTGTCATCATTAGATGCATGACAATTATCAAAACTTGAATTAAATGTACATACACTGTCAATGCATGTATGATTAAATCATTGATTAAGAATTAATCTTGTATGTAGACAGTTTATACATACACTGTCACCATTAGATGCATGACAACTATCAAAATTTAGATTTAAAATTCAAATTTTACATATGTCATGCGTCCAACCATGATAGTATATATACGATTAGTGTATGTAAGATTAACCACTAGATGCTAAATTCGTAAAATTAACTCCAGACATTGCTTGCTAATCCTGTTCAACATAGTGCTATAGACTTTATCAGAAAAGGGAGGTACTGTTTTAGACTATAGTCCAGACTCCAGACATTTTGGTCCTTACGATCATTGAAGCTCTTGAAAGTAGAAACGAACAACAAAATCTTTTTGAATCTTTGGACCACTTCCCACTTTTATTACACACACGCAGGACTAGGGCTGCAAACGCACGAGCGGCTCGAGCTCGGATTCGACTCGAGCTCGATATTGATTGAACTCGAGTCGATTTCAAGCAACTCGTTTTCATATTCAAGTCGAGTTTAAGCAACATTCTCTCAAATTCGATAGTTCGCGAGTCGACTCGAATAGGTTCATATATATATATATATTACTTTTATTTTTATTAATAAAATTACATATATATCCCTAATATTTTTATTATTTATTAAGAAAAATAATTATTTTATTTATTTTTTAAAAAATAAAATATAGTTATTTTTTATTTTTTCAAGTTCGAATAGACTCAAACTCGATTAGATTCGAATTCAAACTCGAGCTCAATGTCGAGTTTCACTTTGAGAGTTCGTAACTCGAATTCAAGTTCAGTGAAAAATGAGTGGAGCTCGCCTCGATAAGGCTAAAAATTGACTCGATTCGACTCGTTTAGACTCTATATAGAACGCACTATGCTCACTATTGTTAATGCGGCCCGACGTAACTTTAATTCGCATTGATGGTGATGATTGGCCAAAAATTTAAAGCAAGCTTTCCACTTCATTCTTTTTGTTTTTTTTTTCTTTTTTTGTTTGAGCCACGTGTGGAATTCATGTTCAAACTATAATTTGTATTTGCATTTGGTTCAAGTGGACACAATTATTTTGTAACGGGTTGTAATAATATGGCAACTTTTCCTATCATTAATCCAATAGTATCGAGTGAATTTATGAATATTCTTTCAATACAGCATGTAAATGATTTCTATGATTAATTACTTTCTGATCTCACATTATACATTGTATAAACTAACATTATAATAAATTAAGGACAAAATTAATGGCAGTCCAAAAATTGATATTCGTGCTCCTCTCTAACTTTTTTCTTTGGACTTATGAAATGATAAATTGGAGAGGAAAAAAGTAATGAGAGGAGCGTGATTTATGAATAACAATCTTGGGAATGCCGTTAATATTTTTATAAATTAAATCACTAAAATATCATAGTGAACAATAGTGTTATATGTGTCAAATATTATCTTTCTTTTTTTTTTTCTTTTTACTTTGGCCTAACAAGCATCGATTTTCCATTAATGATTCCTTTGGCCTCATCCCAAAGTCAACTATGACTTCTCCCAAGAAATTGGCACGACTGGTCTGCAGTCCTAAAAAATTAATTTCTTCCCTCACTTTCGACTTTGAAGTTAGGCAAAAATTTAGATAGACTCGATCTTGTAAACATAATAGCCCAAATTTCTTCATTGTAACTTGTCATGAAGAAATTTTTTAAAATTGATATCAGTATATAAAATTTAGCCCAACACAGAATTCAACTTGTGAGCTGCTTCTCGTGTCTTTAATGTAGGACATCACCATGGGCGGCAAGTGTGCTAATAATACTGATGTTGAGAATCTTTTTAGCTAGAATTCTGCGATGCATTTGATGTGGGACATCTACATATGCAGCGCTCTCAGAAGATACTGTGGAGGAGAATTTCAGCTTTGGCCACTTTGATCTCTCTTACATTTACTGTTTGTGCCGTTTGTGATCCATTATAGATAACAATAATGATGCTTCAGTTTGTAATGTTTCTTTTTCAAAGAAGAAACTAGCAGATTTCTACTGCTTTATATAGAGCAAGGCTTGTTTAGCAGTAGCTCGCATATTAGTTTCTCAAAATCCAGGAATGACGAACCATGCACAGCAGCAGTGGCCTCCTCTGCCTTCTTCTTCCACTCAACAGCTTTGTTCTTCATTTTCCTACCCTTTTCTCCATCAATTACTTCATTGACCAGCTTCTCCACTTCTTCTCTTTTAACATTACAATCGATTTCCAAGCCAACACCCCATTCCGTGCAAGCAAACCTGCAATTAATGTGCTGGTCAGCGAAAAAAGGCCAGCATATCATTGGTACACCGCTGGCCAGGCTTTCTATCATGGAATTCCATCCGCAGTGTGTTAAGAAGGCTCCAACAGAGGGATGGTTTAGCACCTGTTCTTGTGGACACCATCTCGCAATTAGGCCTCTTTCTTTCGTTTCCTCAGCAAATTCAGGTGGCAAACTTACATCGCCATTAGCTACAACAGCATCAGACCTAATTATCCAAAGGAAATTCTTCCTGCTCTTGGCTAATCCCCAGGCAAACTCTGTTACTTGTTGCCTTGTCAAGACAGTGATGCTCCCAAAATTCACGTATATGACAGAGTTCGGGGCTTTGGAATCGAGCCATTTTAGACATTCGAGGTCTTCTGTCCAAAGATTTCCCCCAATGAATTTCAGGCTGTTTTCTGGAAGCTGATTGACTAGAAAATGAAGAGGGCCAATGGCGTAGACCGGGGGGCACATTGAGGAGAGAGCGGCCAAGACTTCACCTTCTAATTCATCCCAAGTGTTGAAAATTATGGCTGAAGCTTTTGAAGCCTCCTGTGCCCGCTGAATGAGGAAGTTTAGCATAAAATCGTTTAGGTCTGTTGTTCTTATATAGTTCGGAAAATCTCTGAGGCGTACGTTTCTCATTGATGGTATCCAATCCAATGTAGAGTCTAAGAATCCATTAGTTAAGTAAGTTGAATCTGCAGCAAATAGAAATAGAAATCATTTACCCATTCTTCTCCACACCCAAAAAAAAAAAAAAAAAAGGATCTAATGCAAGTGATTGAAGGTGTCATTTCCTCCCTTGTTCGGATCCGAAAACCTCAAAAGGGAATTAGAAGAAGTCCATCGTTCACAAACATTTCGAATAATAGAGATGATAAGACTTTACTAACCAGCAAAATTTCTTCTGATCTACGACTTTGTACAATTGATTACCAGACCAGTTGAATATCTATGATAAAATGATTCCTCCTATTTAAACAAGTCAAATCTAATAATCCTTTCCAAGATCATTCATCTAACATCCCATCTCAATTCTCAGCTTCACGAATTCATTCTGAAATGAGGGCATCTATTTAAATCTTAACTCAGTTGGCCTGCTCAAGTCAAACAAGCACTAACATGAGCTACTAAGTACGCGTTCAAATCTTAGCTAGAATATTTTGATACAATCCAATCTGCTAAAACCTATAGAAACAAAGAATTATGGAATTAGTGGTACTACATATTGTACCTTTGAGAGGTATGATTCCTTTTTGTATAAGCTCCGGCAGGTATTTGTTGGCCAAGAAGCAGGCAGCAGCTGTAGTCCGCAAACAGACGCTGGGGACTCCAATATCCTTGGCAGCTACGACAGCAAACGACATTGCGGCATCAGAAATGATACAACTAACTGGTGGTGGCCCGGAATCACTACTACTCTTGGATGTTGCATTGTTAAGCTTCGCAAGAAGTCTGCGAAATGGGGCTAAACAGTTCTTTGCGGTGGAATCACAAAGAGATGGGATGTCTTGGGTGGCATTTGCATCCGTTGGAGGAAGTCCATCTGGGATTGTCTCAAAGCGGAAATCAGGCAAGCCATCCAAAGAGTTGGGGCCTCTTGACTTGAGCAGGCGCCTGTGGTTATGTTCAGTGTTGACAAAAGTTATGTGGAAGCCTTTGGCATGAAGAAGTATTGCTAGTTTCAGCATCGGATTTAGGTGACCCTGGGCTGGAAATGGCAGACATACAGCGTGAGGCTTACAATTGCAGTCATCACTTTTCGAAACTGGATGCATTCTTGTTTCTTCTTTTGGTGGGTTCTTCTTCTTCTTCTTTTCCTGTGTTATAATTCTGGGCCTTTGGTAGTGAACTACTAACTAGGACTGAATATAGGGATAATTTTAGAAGTCTCTTTGAGGTTTCTAACAGTTTTATTTGCAGTTTCAAATTTTAAAAAATTTCACTTACCTTCCTCACTTTAAGATTTTTGTATCATTTACAATCCACTAAAAAAATATAATATTAAAAAATTCATCTTAGGAGAATAAATTTAGCCCTTTTTTTGTTTTACTTCTTTTGTTGTCTTACTTTTTATTACCAAAAGTGAGTCTACTAATAACAAAAGAAAATAAAAAAAAAAAGTATGAAAAATTATCCCGATTAACAAAATATAGTGTGTTTTGTATACTTTGAATTTTTTCAAGTTAAAAAGATAACAATTTTCTTTATTGTGAAGTATTTTGAGTTAATTTAAGAATTTTTATAAATCATTTACATACTTTTGAATTTTCCTTTTTTTTTCTAAATGGAAGGATTGAAAAATAAAAGATACAACATGTTAAAAATCATATATAAATTTTATTGAAATGACTCATTTAATAAAAGATTTTTTGTACAAAAAATCTTGTTTTTAAACCAGTGCAAAAATGTATTATCATGATTGTGAATTTTTGTAAATTATTTTTAAGAGTACTACAAATCTTTCATAATTTTAAGTAATTTAACATAATTTATCCGAATAGATGACATAAAACTACTAAAGAGTTTTTTAATCTCATTATCAACTTTTAAATTTTCATCAATAAACTACAACCATCTATTTACAAAAAATTAAGAGATAAATTCAGTATATTATGGTAATTAACAAATCACAAAAAAGGGCAAATTTAGAATAAAATTATATTCTCTCTCCTGAAATGAGCTTTTTAGCATTGAAATGGATTTTGAATGTTACAAAAAGTTTAAAATAGAGGAACGAAATGAGATTTTTTAAAGATTGAAGCCCTAAATGAAATTGTCAGAGACATCAAGAGAGGTTTGTGAAATTATCCATGAATAAAAGGGGGGAGTAGGTGAGCACGACTTTCCATAACTGTCCGTACCTTGAGCAATAAATTTTCACTTCATTTCTGCTACGATTATTATTAAAAAAGAAAGAAAGAAAATAAAAGAGGTGATATGGACCACTTTTATTATTAAAAAAGAAAGAAGAAAAAAATAAAAGGGTGAAATGGACCACTTTTATACCGGTTCTCACTTCTGTTCTCCAAAGCCACTTAGTAAAAAGTTCAAAAAAAAAAAAAAAAATAGACCTTCCCAATCATTTTCTTGTATCTTATGAATTTTGAGAAGGTAGCTTCGTATTTTGTCAGTAATTACTTGTACCTTCTTTAGCGTAGCCTAAATATAAAAAGTTGGCCATCAATGGATTGTCTTGTATTCATAATCTGGAACAGCTTGATTTTACCAAGTTCTACTCTTTATATTCAGTGTAGGAAGGAAGAACCTTTTGGGGCTCAAACTGCTTCTAGCTACTTCACTAATGTCTATTTCTGCAGTGTAGATAAATCCACATTCTGTGTTCTTATTACTATTGTAAGCGTTTTATTTACAGATGCTTGAGTTCACAGAGAAAAAAACAATTCAGTGCAAGACACTCACAGACATATGCGGTAAGAATCTTTCAGGACGAGATTTTTGTTCCAAGGGTAGGTAAATGTATAGCTCAAAACTCTTGACTTGAACAACTGCATGATTCAGTTCTCACTTTTCAAATCATGCTCTTTTCTAATTTAACTTTCTGATAGCATAACTTCCTTCACTAGTCTATTAAAACTCAAGTATGATGAACCAGCAAGGCCAGTTGCTTCTTCTGCCTTCAGCTTCCAGTCCATAGCTTTTCTCTTCATCTCTCTTCCTTTATCTCCTTCGATCAATTCTCTCACGATTTTTCCACTTCATTTCTTTTCACATTTGTATCAATCTCCATCCCGACGCCCCATTCTTGACATGCATACCTACAATTGATAAGCTGATCAGCGAAAAATGGCCAACAAATCATGGGCACACCACAGCACAAGCTTTCCAAAATTGAGTTCCATCCACAATGTGTCAAGAATCCTCCGGTTGAGGGATGTTTGAGCACTTGCTCTTGAGGGCACCACCCTGTAATCATGCCTCTTTCTTTAGTTTCTTCAACAAATTCAGGTGGCAAAATTGCAGAATCGCCCACAACAAGGTCAGGTCTGAATATCCACAGGAAACTTTTGTTACTGTTAGCTAGTCCCCAAGCAAACTCCGCAAGTTGTTTAGGCGTCAGCACAGCTATGCTGCCAAAGTTTACATAGAGCACTGAATTTGCTTCCTTTGTGTTCAACCATTGAATGCACTCTGCCTCTTCTTTCCATAAGTTGGATCCAATAGATTGATAACTATCTTGCGGAAGCTGATTGAACAAGAGCTGAAGAGGGCCAACAGTGTATATTGGAGGACACATGCTCGAAAGAGCATTTAAAACATCGAACTCAAGGGAGTCAAATGTATTGATCATCAATGCCGATGCTTTGGAAGCTCTGGCAGATTCAGTTATGGCAAAGTTTAGCATTGTGTTGTTTGGATCTGTCGTTCGAATAAAGGTGGGGAAGTCTCTTAGACGTATCTCAGGCATCCCCGGAAGCCAATCTATTTTGGTGTCCAAGTATCCGCTTGTCAGATAGCTTGCATCTGTGGTTACAAAAAGGTCGCACAAGTATTGGCATCATTCATCTGAGTGATCACTTTCAAGAAATGTATTCGGAGCACAACTATTCTGCTCCAAGCATTTTAAGGGGAATGCTCTATAGCACTAAAATTTGATGCATTTGGAGTACCCTTTGAAAGTTAAAAGAGTAACTCTCTGGATGCAGTACCTTCATATAACAATAGCAAAGCACCAACAGCATTTAGGACTTTCCAGTAGTTATGCAATAGTACCACATTAAAACCTGAAATGGTCCTCCTACTCTAAATGCAATAAGATGTTTCAGATTCCCCATTTTAACAGACACCTATTAAATCAGAAAAGAGCTCATATCCAAAGTTCTCTGATGTCTATCTGCTGCTTGTTTCATGATAATGACATGTGATTAAATGTTTAGATTAATTGTTGTCAAATTCAATCTCAGTTAAAGGCAACAGTTGACTAATGAAAACACAAAGGCCACTGCTTTCTTCCTTCTTTTTATTTATTTATTTATTATTAAACAAACAAGTACCAAGCAACAGCTAACTTTTTCTCATTTATCAGCAATCTTACATCTCAAAGAATCTATAATGTAGTTGTGAATTGAACCATTAAAATACCTTTAAGAGGCACGAGTCCCTTTTTCACGAGATGTTCAATATGTTTGTAGCACATCAAGCTGCAGGCATTGGCAGTCCGAAACAGAACACCAGGGACCCCAATTTCCTCAGCAGCTTCAACAGCAAAGGACATAATTGCATCAGAAATTATACATGTTACAGGAGGAACATTCAGAGATTCTGGTCCATCATTGAGTTTCTTGATTAGTTCTCGAAGAGGGCCTAAGCAATGCTTTCGAGTCGAGTCACATAGGGATGGAATGTCTTGTGTAGCATTATTATCATCAAGTGAAGTTGAGAGGCCATCTGGGATAGCTTTGAACTGAAAATCTGAAAAGCCATCAAGAGACTTGGGGCCTCTGGCTTTGAGCAAACGCCTGTGATTGTATTCTGTGTTGACGAAAGTGATGTGAAAGCCTCTGTGGTGAAGAAGGATGGCTAGTTTCAGCAAAGGACTTATGTGACCCTGTGCTGGAAATGGTAAGCATACTGCATGTGGCTTTTGATGGTCAGGAATATCTATCAAAGAGTCCATCTCTTATTTGTTCCTTCTTTTGCACTTCTTTAGCTCCCACAGATACATAGAACATCATCCACAGACCAATCTCTTTATAAGAGAAATCTTTGAGTTATTTCATTTTATCCCCTCAGAGTAAGCAAAAATTTTGATTGAGCCCTTGAAATTGAACAAGTTTCAATTTCACCCCTCCAAAGAAGAAAGTGCGTTCCTACTTGACCCACAATTTCTTTGCATTTACTATTTGATTTTTTAAGTAATTTCACCAACTTTTTCCCTCAACACTTAAACGAACTTGCTAGAATTTTCAATCAAGATGATTACAGTTCTTTTTCAGCCCTATGAGAATAGTGCTAAAATCACATATATAATTGCTAACACATTATTTACACTTCATCTTAGATATTTTATGACATCATTTAGGCGTGTGCCTCAGTTTACATGGAAAAAAAAAAAAGAAGCAAATTTAAGATTTTGGAGGGCCAAATTCAAAAGTTTCCACTTTCGTTAGCTGAATTAGAATTTTTGATTACTTTGTGTATTGAGGGTCTTGGTTCCTGAGATACTTAATTTGTTGCAACATAACATCCAAAATTTAGTTATAGGAAATGGTTCTATATGAGATCTTTATAACATTGTGCAGATATTGACAAGTAATGATAGTTATGACAATTTTCATTATACTTTTCAGCATGAGTACTATAATTGTAGTTTTCATGTACCAACTGCACCTTGAAAAAAGATATATGCTTCAAAATTGATTTTCAATTCATTACTCTTGGTGACCGCAAACACGTTGGACTTAGGCTGCTTTGTTTCCCTGATCAAAATGCAATATGATTTTCAATGACTAATAATAATAATAAGTAAACATGCTAGGATCCTGAATATAAATACTCAGACAATAGACACCTTGAATGTCCACACTCAAAACCAAACTGAGATTCTAACAAAAGAAAAGAAGAATCAAACCCATGACACTCCTGCATTTGCTCTTCAGTCCTTCAGTATTAATACGCAGACAAAGTGACCACTAATTCAGTAGCAGTGCTATATGGTTATTGGCAGTATTGAATTATTGAGGTTTCCATAGCCCAATGATTGAACTTCACGCAGAAAGTTAAAAGACTTCCAAGTGATGGTGCACGAGGCATCACCTTCAATTCTTTTAAGCTTTCTTTTTCATTCTACGTTCATCGATCATCCCCCTGTCCTTCATGCCTTAAAATTATGATAATAGGTCATACAACATTCTTTTTATTTATTTAATTTGTTTTAATTCAAAGAAAGATTCCGAACCTTCCAAAGAAAAATTTAAAAAAAAAATATTGGAGGGCCTAACAGTCAGATCAAAGATTTTACCATCACTTAGCTTAACAATTGGATCCCATTTTAAGATGAGAATTAAGCACCATTATGTGTTTACTGTATTTGAAATCATCATATTCACATAATTGTTGCAAATATACATTTTTCTGTATTTAACTGGTGGTACACGATTACAACTGAGTTCTACAAGTACATCCTAGAACATAAGATCAAAGACATACTATGTCCGGGTGGGAAAAAAAAAAATAGCAGCACACAAGAGAAATTAATCATCAAAGATGCAAAATTGGAATCAGCCCAAATTCACTTAGTCAGGGCAGAACTAAATCCCACAAGATACGTTGAAGTTCAAGCCATGAGAATAGGGAAACACGCACGCATTATCTTGGTTTGCTGCATAATTGCAAGTAACTTCTAACTGAAATCTGGAAGATTAGGCACAGGCAAACATGCTTTCATTATCTTGGTTGCTGCATATTTGAAAGTAACCTTTACCTAAAATCCGGAAAATTAGATACAGGCAAACATGCATGCATTGTCTTGAGTGCTGCATATTTGCAGGTAACCTCTAACTACAATCTGGAAGATTAGGTATTGTTGAGTTGGAGTGATGAAATGAGCTAAGGCTTCTTCGCATGAGATTCCCCTCTTAGGTGATTTACCAACAATTTGAAATTGTTGTAAGACGTCCCACCAGGCTTTGTAGCCCTCTCTGCTTTATCCTTCCATTCCATGATCTTTTCCTTCATTTGCTTTCCTTTGCATCCCTCCATTAAGTTCCTTACTAACCCTTCCACCTCTTCTCTTTTAACATTATTATCAATCTCCATTCCAATTTCCCATTTGTTACAAATGTAAAGAGAGTTTGTTGGTTGTTCAGCAAAAAAAGGCCAACAAATCATTGGCACGCCTTCACATATGCTTTCCAATGTGGAATTCCACCCACAATGTGTCAAGAATCCTCCAATTGAAGGATGGCTGAGAATTTTCTCTTGTGGGCACCAATCAATCAGTAGTCCTCTGTCCTTGATTTCATCCAAGAAATCATGAGATATGACCTCTGTCCCGCCATTTACAAGATTAGGCCTAATCACCCACAAGAATGGATATTTACTATTGGCTAATCCCCAAGCAAACTCCCTCAACTGCCCAGGAGTCAAAATTACGAAACTCCCATAGTTCACATACACAACTGATCCAGGTTTCTTCCTGTCCATCCAATCTATGCATCCCATGTCCTGTCTCCACAAGCTGAAATCGAGGGAATCCAAATGCCCTCCGCCGAGTTGTCGTTCAAGCATTGACAGGGGTCCAATCGTGTACAAGGTTGGAAACTTTATTCTTATAGCATCCAAAACTTCTTTTTCCAAATCTTCAAATGAGTTGAGAATTAAGCTGCTTGTCTTGAGAGCATTTTGTACGGACTCCAGGTTGTAATTGAACATTATGTCTCCAGGATTCGTGGATTGGATGAATGAGGGAAGATCTTTTAGTCGAATCCCTTTCATTGCCGGTATCCAATCAAGCTCAGTATCAAGATATCCATTAGAAAAGCAGCTTTCATCTGAGAAAAGAGTTTGTTTGCAGCATCTAAGTACTCTTAAATTATTACTATCAGAATAGTCACAGGAAAAAAGGACCCAAAGATGCATCATGATACCTGTCAGGGGAAAGTAGCCTCTTTCTCTGAGCTCCTCGTACTGAAGATAGCCTAACATCCCACAAGCACTAGGCGTAAAGAGCAGAATTTCGGGGATTCCGAATTCTCTAGCTACTTCCAAAGTGAAGCTCATGACACCATCAGAAACTATGCAAGAAACAGGAGGAACATCAGGGGAAGAATTCAGTTTCGTTATGAGTTGCTTAAATGATTGCTTGCAGTGCACAGGCATGGCTATGCACAGGTCAGGAAGATCCAGCATGCCTCGCTGGTTGGATGGTGGCAAGCCATCAGCAACTGTCTCGAATCGAAAATCGCCATGTATTATGTCTGGTGGATCTGAATCCTTGGACTTGAGCCATCTGTTGTAGTTGAATTCTGTGTGGACGAAAGTGATGTGAAATCCAGCATAGTGAAGAAGCTTGGCAAGTTTGAGCATGGGATTAATGTGGCCTTGGGCTGGGAGTGGAATACAAACTACATGAGGATTCCTGCTGGACTCCATTCCGATTTTTTTCGATTGGGTTACGGGTAACTGTTAAAGAGTGGAACTGACAAAGACACTGCTGTGGAGATGTAAGGCGGAGGGTGGAGCTTTCGATTTGAAGATGTACTTCAGACTAATCAAATCAGACCCATAACTATTTATTTTTGTCATTTTCCTTTGGGATAATTTCAGAAACCTCCCCTGAGGTTTCTCATAATATCACTTAGCTCCCTTGAGGTTTTCAAAATCTCACTTACCTCCCTTGTCAACTTGACAAAATTAAATATTCATATCAAAAGTCACAGATTGACAATATTACCCTTGATCCTGATAATTATTTAACTAAAAAATCAAAACAAAAATAAAATTTTCAAACCAAAAAAGTATATTAAAAAAATTGTTATCTAATAATAGTCCATATTTATTTATATCGAGGTTATGTTAAGATAACAAAGGAAATGGATAAATTAAATCTAATCAAAATCAACTACTTAGGAGGATTTTAGTAACTAACAAACATCTTAAAAAATTACATACTGTTATAATTAAGAAATTCAAAATTTTTTTGGAAAATATATTTTAATACATGAGGTAGTTTAAGTTGTATTGATACCTAAAATAATCTCTTTATACGTATAAATTTTTTATGGTGTAATTTTTTCGAAGTGTAAATTTTACTTTTTTCAATACAACTAAAATAAATAGTTTAAGTCAAGAAATTTACGCCTTACAAAAATTTAGTCTCAATTTATTTTTCATTTTTGTTGTAAACTTCAAAAGTAGGATAATGCAAGAGTAATATTGGAACAAAATTTTTGTCTTTATTGCAATTTTTTCACAGGGATTATAATATTACAAGAAATGTCAATCCAAGGGAGGTAAGTGAGATTTTGAAAACCTCAGGGGAGCTCAGTGATATTATGAGAAACCTCAAGGGAGGTTTCTGAAATTATCCCTTTTCCTTTTAGTCTGCTCCCGAGTTGTCCCCTTAAATCAATATAAACTATAGGATAATTTCAGGAACTTCCCTTGAAATTTCTAACTATTTCCCTTATAGTTTTGAAAATTAGATCTACCTCCCCTATTTCTACTGTTTTAGTAACAATATAGGCCTAGTCGACTACAATTATCCTTAAAAATCCTAAAATACAAGTTTCGTTTGGATAAAAAACACACATGCACGTATGTGCACACACATTCATCATTTTAATCCTCACTGTGACCGTTGCAAATGGTAGACCCACCACCCTAATAGATTCATCAAGCCACGAAAACTGAACTCTTTTCAAAATTTACAGGTCAAAATCACCCATCATTACCCCATTCGAGTATGAATCAACTACTACCATTATTCCCAAGGCTTAAGTTTGCCACCAACCTAACCTTTAGCATCGGTTTTTTTGCCTAAACAAATACTAGTATTGACAATGCTAATACTTGCAATCTTCCTAATACAAAATAATCTAATCCACCACCAATGTCACACTAGAGCACCCCATAACAAAAGCCAAAGACCAAATCTATATCTTTAGTAAACCAACACCCACAATTGATATATCAAAAAGAAACCCAAATGCAACTCTTTTTGGCACAAGTTTGGCATTATTGGGGAACCTCCAATCCCTTTTCCATTTTTAGCCATCACTTGTATTTTTTTAGTCTCGTTCACTGCCATCCTTTTCATCTGCACCCACAACTTATAATTTGACAATTTCAATTCGATAGTCTAGCCTTTTTTCTTTCTTTTTTTTTTTTTTAAGAGAGGGTATGATAATATAGGGATTGGGATGGATTGCAGGATAATGAAACAAAGAGTGGTTGTAGTCAAAGGAAGAAAAAGAGAGGAGGTAGGAAGGAGAGGAGGGGAGAGAAAGCAGCCGTTGGTTGAAAATAAAAAAAACTGGCTATAGTTGTAAGGTTTCTGTTTCTCTATTTTTGTGGTATGAGAACAAGTAAAGGATATTGTAGTCATTTTACTGTATGAAGGGGGGGTTAGTGTAATTACTCAAACATGAGGGGAGCTGAGTGAAAGTGTCAAAAATTTAGGGGAGGTTTCTAAAGTTATCCCTAAAATATACTACAAAATTGAACTTGTTGTCTTTAATTGACCTGGTACCTCTAAATTTGACTTCATCTGAAGATAAGGCAGTGCTGTGAAGAGTGTGAACCTAGGCAGAGCTTCTGGAATTTTGAAGATGCATCTTCCAAGAACAGGCGAATGAAGTCCAAACAATAGGCAATAATTTTTGTCTGTCTTCTGTTTTAAAATGGTGGCAGTCATATTTTGCCCAGAATGGTCGGCCTCGGCTCAAATTATTCATTTTATCACATCATTGTCTCAAATTATTCAACTGTACTTGGAAATCTGCATGTCATAGCGTCGCAGTAGAGTAAGCCGGCAGGCACTTAGTCGGATGAAGGAAAAAAAAAAAAAAAAAAAAAAAAAAAAAAAAAAGAGTAAGCCGGCGGCAAATTTTGGAATGCACACTAAATTCCTGATAGATGGAAAGTCAATACAAGTAATATTGTGTAATCCTATATGATTAAGCATCTGAAGATACCCAATTTCTAAACCAGTGTCCACTACATGTGAAAAGTATAATTACCTTGACATAAAATCGAAAAAATACCAAGTTATCAACAAAAAAAAAAAATTCAATTTACTTGAACCGTTCCACATTCCGAAAGTCATTGCATAAAAGCATAACGAGTTGAAAACATTATGCAATAGAAAATACTCTATTCGAGAAAGTGTGACTTGGGAAAGAGGGGGGAAAAAAACAACATAAACTAACCAAATTACTTTGTCCAAATGCTTTTATATATATGTATATATGTGAGTGAGAGGGTCAGAAAGCATTTTAACTCCTCTTTCTATCAAAATGTTTGTCATGTTAAAAAAGTTAAAATTTCATTCAGTCTCTTCTTTCAATATAATCGCTCCCTTTAATCATGTACTAGCGTTAAACGTACACCCGATGTGTGTATAATTTAGAACTAATTAAAATGAATTAATTTTATATAAAATTTGTCATTTACATGAATAAAATTGATGTATATTTTGCATCAAAGAATTTTGGTTTATAATGTTATAATAATCTGATAGTTAAGTCTAGGGTGGTTATGAGTAGTTACAATGGCAAAATGTGAATAGGTAGGGTAAAATTCAATTTTTATAAGGATAAAGTTGAAGTTAAAAAGATGATTAAAATTGTTTGTACCAACTGTCATCCCTCACTCCGACTTTATACATATTGTATAGATATGTTGCTATTTAAATTTGAATTTTGAATTTATAATGATAAAATTAATAAGTGAAGACGGTCTTTCTGACATTGATGTCGATAACTTAACAGCTTCTTCGGTCATTCAAGAAAGAAAGATGCCGGCGCAGCCACGCCACGCTGAACCAACAACCCCCCCCCAAAAAAAAAACACCCCAAATTGAAGGGAATGGCATCATGAAAGTGAAACTGTGAAAGGAATGGCGTCAGTACAAACTGTTTATTATTGGACAATTCCACACACACACTCTCTCTCTCTTGCAAGTGTTAGTTGGATAATCAAGCTGAGAGAGAGGGGAAAAAAAAAAACTCTTAGGAAATTAAAGAAAAAGGGTTTAATACGTGTAACTGGAAATTGGAATGACTCTGCAGGATAACGCCCGATCCCGATCGAGGGAGATAGATGGGATGACGATTGAGATTTTGTTTTACTCGTAAAACTTTTGGTCAAAAATCTAACGCCAGCCAGAAAATGGTCGTTGCTACATACAAATCGGCAATTATATACATTTTCTGCATCGGAGGGTGATATTGACGTTAACTTTTTGGTTATTGGCACGGCATCCTCTCTGGTTTATTATTAGTTCTTAAGCCAATAGGATTCCAATATAATTATCCTTTTGCTTTTGGCTAGCCGGGCTAGACTTGCAAACAATTCAAGCTGCTCACGAGCCGCTCGAGTTGGAGCTTGACAATATCGAGTTCGAGCTCAACTCGTTTTCATACACAAGTCAAGTTCAAGCAAATTTCTCTCAAATTCGATAGTTCGTGAATTGTTACGAATAAACTCAAATATATTTATTTTAATAGTGAAGTTACATATATATTCCTAATATTTCTATTATTTATTAAGGAAAAATGATCATTTTTTTATTTTTAAAAATAAAATAATTATTTTTTATTTTTTTAAGTTTAAGTAGACTCGATTTGAGTTCGATTAGATTTGAATTCAAATTCAAACTCAAACTCAAACTTTATTTTGAAAGCTCGTCGAGTTCGAGGTCAAGCTCAAGTTTGGTAACAGTGAATCGAGACTTGGTTCGATCAGTTCAAAATTTAACCCAACTCGCCTCGTTTGCAGCCCTAAACTGGGCACATAAATACGTGCATTCAGTGCCGCGCAGGGGTGTTTATTATGTTAAGATAGACACAGAGATGTCCTAAATATAGCCAAATAGGATGAGCGAATTCAAGGTTGCGTTTCTAGATTTCAGCTAGGATGCATGTTTATCATGAAATCGTTCCAATTCCAAAGATGACTAGTACAGCAAATTCCACTTCAAATGAGTTAGAGAAGGAATCTGCAAATTTCCATGCTAACTTCATATCCGATTCATTCTATTTATGATTTGCCCCAAGGTCCTTCACAAAAGTCAATACAAGTCAACTAGATTTTTGATCCAACAATACGATATCTTGGCCTGGCTTGAAGAATTCCCGTTCATGAATTTGCCACCACAAAATTGTGCGGAAAAAGACAGGCAAAGCATCCATTTGACGTTGCCACAATAGTATTTAAGTGTTGATGCAGTAAATCTTCCTTTGCTGGATTAACATGCCTAATTAAGATATGCATCAAAACCTGCTAGGGGAAACAGAATAAAAGACAGATCAAAATTCCTACTTGTCACGTACTTCTTTACAGTTTTAAGACCATGTAAGGACGCTATAAAAATGGCTCTCAGTTGTTTCCGCAGCGCAGAGATACTTGTTCGAGCACATAGCAACCATGAAGCCTCATGCCTTGGTTATTCCATATCCAGCACAAGGTCACATCCGCCCCATAATAAAATTGGCAAAAATCCTTCACTCTCGGGGGTTTTACATCACCTTTGTCAACACAGAATTTAATCATCGACGCCTTATTCGCGCTCGGGGTCCTGATTCAGTCAAGGGACTTGATGATTTCCAATTTAAGACCATTCCTGATGGTCTCCCGCCTTCGGATACTGATGCAACGCAGGACATACCTGCACTATGCAACTCTATTCAGAACACTTGTTTAGTTCCCTTCTTGAATCTCATTAAGAATCTCAATGAATCGTCCAATTGTCCTGGAGTTAGTTGCATAGTTTCTGATGGGGTGATGAGTTTCACTTTGCAAGCTGCTGAAGAGCTGAATATTCCTGAAGTGGTGTTTTTCACTACCAGTGCTTGTGGCTTCATGGGATACCTTCATTATGCTGAACTAGTAGCAAGAGGCTATGTTCCACTTAAAGGTAGATCCGCAGTTAATCCGATGGTACCCATGATTTAATTAGAATCTAGCCTCTTGTCAATTAAAACCTGTTCTGGCATGCTCTTCTTTGCATTTGACCTGTGTTTTGATCTTATTGTAGCTGGACCCAAAAAATATATATATATATCATCTCATTTCCAAAAGCATGAATTGCTCTGATTTCTTTTTTTTAACAGGACTTCTAGTAGACAAGTTCTAAAAACATGTGACCTTCAGCTAAGGTTTTACGTTTCTTGCACAGATGAAAGCTGGCTTACTAACGGCTATCTTGATACAATTATTGATTGGATTCCTGGGATGAAAGGGATCCGATTGAAAGATCTTCCAAGCTTTATTAGGACAACTGATCCAGAAGATATCATGCTAAATTACAACATCGTACAAACTAGGAATGCATCCAGGGCTAAGGCCATCATATTCAATACCTACGATGATTTGGAGAAAGAAGTCCTCGAAGCCATCAATACAAAGTTTGATTGTGTTTATACCATAGGTCCACTCCAAGTGATGGAACAGAGTGTAAACTTTGGCAAACTTGTGTCAGTAGTGTCAAGTTTGTGGAAAGAAGAGGTAGAATGTCTTGAATGGCTTGCTCAAAGGGAGATGAACTCTGTGATATATGTGAACTTCGGAAGCATCACAGTTATGTCGGCTGAACAATTACAAGAGTTTGCATGGGGACTTGCTGATTCTCAACAGAATTTCTTGTGGGTCATTAGACCTGACTTAGTAAGTGGTGAACCTGCAATTTTGCCAGCAGAATTTTTGGAAGAGACTAAAGATAGGGGTATTTTAGCAGGATGGTGTCCCCAAGAACGAGTGTTAGCACACCCATCTGTTGGAGCTTTTTTGACTCACTGCGGTTGGAATTCCACAATTGAGAGCATTTCTTGTGGAGTTCAAATGATCTGTTGGCCATTTTTTGCCGAACAACAGACAAATTGTCGATACGCAAGCTCAACCTGGGAAAGTGGTGTGGAGATTGATAGTAATGCGACAAGGGAACAAGTGGCAGAATCAGTGAAAGAGATGATGGAAGGAGAAAAAGGGAGGAACATGAGGACGAAAGCCCTGGAATGGAAAGAAAAGGCCCAGCTAGCAACTAAACCTGGTGGCTCTTCCTATCAGAACTTGGAGAAACTGATAAAAGAAATACTCTTCTGAAGAACAGAACTAATTACTCCTAGAAGTTTGCCTTGGGGAAAATCCAGCTCCATTTAGTATTTTTATCAGAGCAAGGCAGCCTTTTCATTATCTCTCTCCTTCCAAATTCTTCACGGAGTGTTGTGAACTTGTGATTGTTGGATCCATCTGATTTTATGTCTTATACTTGCATGTAGAAGTTATTTGAGAAAAAGTTTGTTGATTTCATCTCGTAATACTAATTTGCATCTCAAATGCCAACAGGGTAATACGTAAAGTCAAAAACAAATGAAAACTATATGATTAAAATGATAGTGGGAGTGTAACAAAAATGAGAGTGCAAATAACATTTCCCTTGTTACTCAGATATTCTAACATTTCCATGAAATATTCTGTTGACTTTTGTAGGTTCATATTTCATACTTGATATAAAGATGAATTGGTGAATATGTTATGAAGAAACAGAGAGGTTCAAGCAATTTACAGAAGACCTTTTGGATGTTATGGTCAGTTAGAAGCTGAAAACAAGAATCATATAGGGCATGGATTTATAAAGTTAGGGATATTAGTTTCTATTTTTTGTGAAACAAATAGATGTTGCCTGAAAACAAAAAACAAACAAACACAATAGGGGTTAGTGTATAATAATGTACTAACTTTAGGATGAGGCCATTTACGAATGCAAATATAGAAGATGGCGTCGGAAGCAAAAACTAAATAGTGTTTAATAGTCCTGTCCTGAAAAAGATAGGCATCTGGGGTGGTGGCGCAGTTGGCTAGCGCGTAGGTCTCATAGCTTCTGAGTTATCCTGAGGTCGAGAGTTCGAGCCTCTCTCACCCCATAAACTTTTGCAATATTTATCCCTTCTGTTTAAAGGATTGCCAAGAGGATTTTTTTTTTTTTTTCTCTAAGTCGAATGCCAAGAGTATTTTGCTTTGTCTTGAATCGAAATATTTCTTCAGTATGCACATTCCAACTCTGCATTAGATCTTGAGTTTGTAAATCCACAGAATGCCATAATCACATAAAATTGCCAATATGATTTAGGTTATTTTCATACAATACCCTTATTATAAAGATGACTCTATCATATTTCATTCCAAACATGACGATGCTCTTAATTACGCCTCGGGCTTTTTACGTAATTTGGACCTTAAGGTCTTGTTTCAGAAGTGGAATTCTTTATGAAGTAGGAATTAATTTGAAAAAGTTTTAGGATTTATACAAAAATATAATTTAGTTGAAATAATTTCTTTTCGTCATGTAGAAGTGTCCTCGTCAGTATGCACAATTGTAGCTATATCAAACCTCAGACAAGAAGAAAATATTAAACATTGGCATATGAATAAGGTATTTTTGGAAGTATTTTTGAGAAATTTTATTGTTGCAATTTATGTGGAAAACTTTTATTGTAAATAGAAGGTGTTTATTGGAGCGTCTGTGAGAGAGTTTTTATAGGGTTTTTGAGAATGTAATTTGAGGTATTTTTAGAATTTAAAATTTTAATGGGGCATTTTTAAGATTTTGAAAAACTTTATCACCACCCACCACTACCCTTCCCCTCCTTCACCTTCACCTCCTCCTCCCCCCACCTTGCCCCATCACTGGTCACAGCCGGCACAACTAGTGCCGGGGCAAGGGGGATGGGATATGAGAGAGAAAAGAGGAAGGGAAAGAGAGGGAGAGAAAGAAACAATGGTGGTAGCTGTTGATGGAAGATAGTGGTTGATGGTGTGTGGAAAAAGAAAGAGTGTAGGGATTTGTATTATTTTACTTTTTTAGTGTACTTGAATATGTTTTTAGAGTTGTTTGTGGAGTTACTATAGATTCCAAAAACCAACAACGTGTATTTGAGAAATGGTGCAATCCATACACAGATAGTCTACTTTATTCTACTTTATTAGTAGATGAAGGATAGGATTTAAGAGATAGAAAGGAGAAGGGGAAGTTTGAATATTTTTTGCCTGAAAATGTGTGTGTATGTGTATATTTTATCGAGTTTTTCTTCGACGAACATAACTATGAACAGTGATAATAAGAACCCATGCAAAACACAAACACACTCAAAACTAGTAGACAATTTAGCTCAGCAAAAGCAGCTCGTCAATGAATTATAATTCCATGATTAGCTATGGTAGGGATCTCTTTAATTAGCGTATGGAGGAAAGTAAATGTCTTTCCTCTGTATTTTTTCCTTTCTTTTTTCAATTTACTTCACTGTTGCTTCTAAAAGATCGTGAGTGCTGTCTACATTCTATCAAGGAAGAAAGTTGATAGCATTGCAATACTTTTCAGAACTTTTATCCTCGTAACTAATTTTAGGTCTACGATTTATAACATGCAATGCATGTGCGCCCAGACTAGCAATACAAAGGGTAAAAAGAAACAGAAAATCCCTCTCTAGCATCTTTTCCCTTTTCTTCAATTGTTAGTATAATACACAAATACAAAATTAATCCCCAAAAAATTGTCCCTAGGACTAGAAGCGGTTGCTTGTTGGCTGAGATAGAAGAAACCATGTCAAAAATGCCTAAACATCACAACTCAATCGCAGAACTGAGGGATGAAACGTGTTGGTCCTTTTGGCCAGCGGACAGAAACCGCTCTTCCTGCACTATCTTCTACTGTTGGGAGCTTTGGCTTTGTTTAGATTGGCAAGTTCTTCAATTAACTTCCTCTCTTCCCCGCTGAGCCGCTTCGGAATCTCAACTTGCACCTTGACAAGCTGGTCACCCCTCATGCTGCTTTTGTTCAAGTAGGGAACACCTTTTTTCGCCATCACCAATGTTGTCCCTGGCTGAGTTCCAGATGGAATCTTAAGATCAACCATTCCATCTACAGTAGGGACCTTGATAGTAGTCCCCAAAATAGCATCAATGTAGGACACCTTGCAAGTGTAGAGAATACTTGCATCATCCCGCTTCAGTACAGGATCTGGACGAACTTCTATAATAACAAAAAGATCCCCAGGGGGTCCCCCTCTCCTTCCAGCGTTACCTTCTGATCGAACCCGTAACCGGCTCCCAGAATCAACCCCAGCAGGGACTTTCAAGCTAATCCGCTTCGACTTCCTCACACGACCATCACCGCCGCATGTGTTGCATGGCGTGGTGGTCTCTCCAGCACCACCACAAGCAGAGCATGGCATTATTTGCTGGAACACACCAAGTGGGGTCCTTGCAGATGACACAACCTGCCCTTGGCCCCCACATGCACTACATTTAGCAGTTTTGGTCCCTGGTTTTGCACCTGACCCATCACAGGTGCCACAGGTCTCAAGTCGCATTATTTCGATCTCCTTTTCAACCCCAAAGACAGCTTCTTTGAAGTCTAAAACTAGATTGTACACCTGGTCTTCACCTTCAGTGGCCCGGCTCCTGGAGCCTCTTGCACCCATGCCCATACCACCGAGACCATCAAACAAGGACTCAAATAGATCAAAGGGGTTGCTGAAATCCTACCATAGTGAACCAACAAGATGTCAAGATACGAGTAGTCAATATACAGGAGCCAATCAAACAAGGAGGATGGTTACTGTTTCCTCAGAGTAAAAGAAACTCACCCCCGTGCCCACAGAACCTTTAAGCCCTGCCTCCCCATACCTGTCGTAAATGGAACGTTTCTCATCATCTGACAAAACCTGTTGCACAGAGGTTACTTTTCAACTTGGCAATTGCAAATAAATTTTCCCTTGATTACATTATTGATGAGCTATCAACTCAAACCCAATGGATACAATGATCACACATACCTCATAAGCATTGCTGATGTCTTTGAATTTCTGTTCTGCTCCAGGTTCTCTGCAAGCAAGCAATTAGGTTTCATTGAACATTTAAAAAATTGTATAATATACATCCTAAAATAAGTGAACAATTATAATATGCCATATGGAACAGAGGTCAAGGCCTCTAAGATTTGGTGGCATAAAGAAAAAGTTCTAAGAACAGGACCAATCTAGCGATTCTGGGTCAGGTGCAATCAAATAAACATTTCAACAACCTTGAGGCCACCAAAGCAATTTCATTTTCTTTTAAAAAGAAACTATAGAAAACAAAGTTTAGGCTACCTTAAAGAACATTGAGCTATGTTTCAACTGGGTTTCAAAGCATGAAGTTGTTCTCCTCCCAGTGGAACCATATCAATAACTTGCCAATGTGATCTAAGGGTTAGGCTGTAACTCACAGTTGAAACCATTTTGCTAGAACATCAAATATTCTGTCTAACTCTGACTTGCAGGAGAGATGTACTTACAAAGTTTATCTGAAAATTAGACACTGCAGGTTTGTCTAGCTAATGGTAACTATCTTACATATGTGGCAAGGCAGCAAAATGGCAATGCCACCAACGGAAAGAAATATGATGCAAAGAAAGGGCATATAGAATTAGGTATTTAGCTTCAATTTTGTGGAATCATCTACCTAACACGACAGTCAGCTTCAAGCTTTCTGATAGATTATTTTGGGATCAAACCCCCAACCCTGATATGAGAAATGCATAGTAGCAAATAGTTGGAACAAAGTACTGCCTCAGTCTTTCATAAGCAATTATGTATCCTTGAATCAATGTTGCATACTAACCGATTTCAAGTTTCAATAACCCTCTCCTCCAGAAGACTAAAGAGAAGCAAAATAAGGAAAAAAGAACTAACAGTTAAAAGAAGAAAAGTTTTGGCATGGTCACTTAGTCACTAAGTCAGTACATCATTGTCAGTCCCTTCTTTTTTAAAACTCGAACTTTTGATGTAAATGCCTTCCATTATATGCTGTCAATAGCTGCTCGCCACTTAGTCATCAACACACATAAAATTTTGTCAGATCAAATACCTTTTAAGAACGACTAACATATGGCTCATCTGAGGTAGCCCAGATGAACAGAGAATATAACATGTGGTCACTTTGTCATTGAGTTAGTGTGAGCAACTAACTGCACCATCTTACTGGACATCATTGCAAGAATCTTCTTTTCTAAAGTAGGACCTGTGATGCAAATGCCTTGCACTAGATGTTGCCAATAGCTGCTCCCACTTGCTCATTGACATACATAAAATTTGTCGGATCAAATCCCTTTAAGAATGAGTAAGATATGGCTAGGTTGAGGTAGGTCTGATATGAAGGAAAAATATTATATGGTTGAGTTGGATGTCCACTATAAGATTCAAATGTCTCAGGTCCTACTGGATCTTACTGAATCTTATAGCAAAGATGGCATCCAAAAAGGATCATTGCAAATAAGATTTAGAATATGTCATAATTCATGACCATGAATAGAAAGTTCAGAACTAGTAAGCAGCTTTAGAAATTAGTCAAACCAACCTTGACGACACTTATTTCCCATGCAAACTTCAAGCACTCCCCAGAGAAATTGGTCAAGAAGGTGGTGTGTCCCATGAGAAAGCAATCTACTCAACTATATACTTGAGAAACTTGAATAAAATGCAAGAAATATGCGAAGAAGGTTCAACTTACGAGCAGAAACATTTTCCAGGTAACTATGAGATACAGCCCAGCTATTCCTTAACAAAGTAACCCCCAGTTATGACTTAAGGACATAAAACTACAGCAGACAAGATTGGAGAAGCAGATAGTTCCTTGATAAGATTTAGTGCGAGCACATTCAATTGAATTACATCAACTTTCATAGGTTTTAAATGACCCCTCTCATTATACATGTTCACCAATTAACTTCTTCCAGTTCAAGGTTTATCATATGGTAATCAATTTGTGCATGGAAAGACCAAGCAGATTGTCAAACAAAAAGCATTTATTAATACGGAAGACTAGGAATGAATACTAACAAAAAGTCCTCAAGCAAATTATTGAAGTTTGAAGATGAAACTTACTTGTTCACATCTGGATGGTAACTTCTGGCAAGCTTCCTATATGCTGAACATGAAAGTATTAACAATCAACATCATAACAACTCAAAAAGATCAGACAGAAAGTGCAGTGTCATGCAGAATGATGATATAAAGTATGTTTATGCTTCAGACCAAAAACAGATGCACCAATACAAACAGAAGAAAGAGAAAACAAAAAATAATACAAGTATAAAATTGTAGAAAAGCTTTTACACAATGTACCAACATTTTCCCAGTAGCAAAATTCATCAAGTAATCAACAAGTAGCTGAAGATAAAAAATGAAACTCAAGGAGGCAATGACAACAGTCAAGACCGCATAATACCTGAACTTTCAAATAATAGGAAAACAGCAATTGTCAATTATATGTAGGGTATTGGAAAGAAACCATCCCAGAATTAAGCTAAAAGCATTCTCCCAAAGCCTAGATCTTCAGAATACTTTTTGCATTGGTGTTCAAATGTGTAATTAGAAGCTCTCAAGTACATTAGATAGATAGCATAACCATTTTCCTCTATTCTGGATGCAGAAAATAAAATGTAATTGCTGCACTCCAAATTATGTGATAGTAAAGTTTACCAGACATGCAATGATATAAGTTCCTAAACCCAGAAAGTTCAAGCAAAAGCTAACAAAGCAAGGTGCTTGGTACAAATGACATAAAAAATACCAACTACTAGAAAATTTTAAAGCAGCATGACATGTTCAGAAGAGTCAGGTTATACTAACCACTTTTGATTTCTGATTTGCTGGCATTTTTTGACACACCAAGGACAGAATAATAATCCTGTCCACAAAAGATAATGCTACGCTCATCACATGTGACCCAAACTAAGATACTGAAATTAAGAAACTTCAAATTTGCTCCAGGTGAATCACTTATGGACAAGGGAATCAATTAATTATCTTACTTGTTCAGCTCTAACTGTAAATCGAGCTCCCCTTTTCTGACATGAATCCTTGCATGACCCTGAGTTGAAAAGGACATGCAATGGACGTTGAGAAAAAAAGGTTGAACTTGGTGATGCCAATACTTTACTCCGGCTTGCAACACTGCAGCACAGAATTGAAAACATAAGAAGTATGTATAAGATCTGCATGTGCAATATCTGTTTGGTAAGAAGACAGCCAATATCATACTGTATTTGGCATCCTACAATTCACCAGAATATAATACAAGCGCAAAGTTTGCTCTGGCTAGCAAAAAGGATCATATGTAGACTTTACTAAAAAGTGCATTGGCGGTGTGTACATCTGTTCAATTAAGGCACTTTCGAAGATACTTTTTCGCTGAGCAATATTCTGTTTCTGGGTGACCAGGAATTGGTAGGTAGTGCCCCTACAACAGACTCTTCTTAACCACTCTTCGGACTGAACAAACTACAACTGTCACAATCCTCTTGGTTACTAGTATTCCTGTAACTAATGTATGAACCCTGATGTTCATCTGAGCCACATGTCCATTCTAGCTCTTTGCCCCTGTACACTGGCCTGATAATGTATATTCTCCAAGATGAGGATAATTCAAAAAGTGGAGTGAACTTAACCAGATCTTGTGGCTAGCAGAGAATAGGGTTCACATCAGGTCAAAACATATAAGATATTAACACTTCCTCTGAATCTTTCCCAGCTGCAGCCATGTTCTTCTCCTATTATCCTATTGTATTTTTGTGTGAGTGAGTGAGATTCTAAACGTAGTAGATGATGGTTTTCTTCTGTTAATAAATCAGGGGTCAGAGAGGTAGACACAGACAAGGGCTTGTTAGGCAGAGTTCCACCGTGTCAGGTCACAGTCTTTTCATCGTTTCAAGATCCAAAATCTCACAAAGATGCCAGCATAAGCATAAGATGATTAAGCTAATTTTTCAGATGATAAACAGTTCTATTATCAGCAATTCAGACAAATCATCATCATCAACTTGCAGCTAGGAAGTAGAATCAGACTGGCAATGATATAAGGTTTTTATATCTTCCTATTAAAGTTTTAAAGTTGTACATTTTAAATATTGTGGCTAAAAGAAGTATATCTTGATATTTCTACAAAAGAAAGAAATGTACGATCAGAAGACTGATTGAAAGTCCATTGTACGGTTTCAGGAGTGTGGCATAGGTTACTGGCGTTATCAGTGCACTTAAAAGAAAAATGGGCTAGCCCCTCCAACTTCGATTGCTAGCACATTGCAAAAAACAAAAAAAATGGCTTACCAATCTGGAGGTAAAGATAATTTATTTGTAACAGTGAATTGAGCAACTATTCGAGGCTGGACTCCACACCGAGCCATCCATGTACTTCCACAAGGTACGATAGCCATTTATTCTCCTCCTACTCAAGCCAAAAACAAAAGTCAACATAAGCATTTACAGTGCAGTGCAAGATTCAACTAACGCAAAACAACTGCAAGACAGCAGAAGAAATTAATGTCCATTAAAACGTTTTCGAAGCACAACACAACTGCACGACAACATAAGAAACTAGCTTCATTGAAACCTTAGTGAAATACCCACTATGACTAAGGCAATTCGACACTCCAGCAACAAAAGGAGGTGGGTAATCTACATTAGCTTGAGAAAAATCCTAACTTGAAATCCAAAATTGGCACTTTCAAGTGAAGAAAGAGGGGTGGGGGAAGTCTTTCAACATAACATTCATATCCTACTGTATTCTATTTTTCTTTACTATTGCCTTTTCTTTGGGTGCATCCTGCTAACACAGAAACAGCAATAGAGACCATAAATGTAGCAGTCAAACTCCTAAACCTAGGGTTTTGCACCTAGTATTGATCAAAAGATAAGCAAAAAGGCATAAATTCCAGAGAAGCTAAGCAAATATATACAGACTATCAAACAAACGAGAGAGAAGGGGGATTTATTGAGGAACTGAAATGAGAAAAATGGAAGATACTGGGCGCAAACCTGAACTTTATCACCGACTGATGGGAAGTGAATAATTTGCAGGATAGGCGAGGGCAGTTTCTCGCAGTTTTCTTTCTTTGGGGGGTTGGGGGGTGGTGCTCCGGAGCAGAGAAGTTATTGGGAGGGCGGTTGGTGTCCGCCTCCAAAGATGATGAGGCTTCCTCCAATAAGGTTATTACTTACTAGAGGAAGAAAAGGAGCCAAAAACAAACCAACCAAAAAGAAAAAAAGGGAAAAGAAAAATGAGGGCTTTCCAGAACCAGAACGCTGATTAAAACTCCTTCCTGTCCTGTGGCCTGCCTACTGTGCCCAGTGTGCATATTATGCTGCGCTCCATTTCCTTTTTTTTTTTTTTTCCCCCCCAAGCAATGCTGCGCTCTAATTCTAGACTCCCTCTTTTGCTCTTTGTGTGTGTGTGTTTTTTTTTATAAACCACAGATGTCCGCATACATCTTATGATATGTGACTAATCCTCTTTTATTTTTTAACTTGTCGTTTTATTGTACATTCAGTTTTCAATTTAATTTTTTTTACTCATTTTTTGCCAATTATTGACATCTTACAATTCAAAAAATAGGCTTGTAGTTAGACATTTTCTTCTTTTTTTAACAATCAATGAATTAGTAATTTATTGAATTTATATGATAATAATATTTTTTTCTCTTCATTTTTTGTCTATGTATTTGTGAAATAACTTCTCTACAATAATAAAGTCAATTTCTTGGGAGTTGGTATTAAAGATTATTGTCACTTTATGTGTTGCTAAAATTACCCTCATCAACTCCTATTTAATCACAAGTTTACATGTTTCCAGATTTATCCCTATTATCTCCTATTTAATCACATATTTATCCCTATTAAATCTTACTCATTCAAATTTATCTCATCCAAATTCCCATTTATCCTAATCAATTGCTATCTTTTTCTTCTTTTAAAAAATTTTCCTTCTAAATTATATGTGCCATTCCCACTAGTATAACTAACTTATACACACCTATTATATTACTATACACACACACACATATATGAACACAATAGCCAAAATTTTCATAACTTTTCGATTAAACAAACACAAGAATTTATATTTTCTTGTATCATTTTCTTGTTAATCAAAAACATGTGGGAAAGTTAATCATTATGATAGTGTATAAATTCCGCATGTTAATTTACACAGCAGTTATCTCATGCAAACCCTTTTTTTTTTTTTTTTTGGCGCCTATCTAATCTCATGCAAACTTGTATAGACATAGTGATTGGCTTTTCACATGATGAAGTGATATGACATAATTCAACTCGTAGTAGTTAGGCAGCAAATGGGTTCAACTTGTACATGTATCCTAGAGGTTTTTTCTTATCCCTTTTTTTAATTTTTTGAGCGAAAATATATCCCAGAGTTCAAGGACATTAAAGTCCCCAGTGCTTCATTATTATCCAGCTTTAATCAGTTTCTATTACTCTACCAAAGAACATGTGGGCTGCTAGAAACCCGCATTATTCTATATTCACAAATGGGTTGGAGTGTATTGAAACCGACCTTAGCTCAGTTGGCAGAGCGGAGGACTGTAGTGTGGACTGTCATCCTTAGGTCGCTGGTTCGAATCCGGCAGGTCGGATATTTTTAATTTTGGGTTCACCTCTTTCTTCTTTCTTTCTTTTTTTTTTTTTCCTTTTTTAATTTAATAACTTCGCCTTCTTTCCTTTCCTTTCATTTTATTTTCCTCTTCCATTGATGATTCTTTTCTAAATATAAATTCACCTTCTTTCATTGCATCTTTCGTTTCCTTTTCATTTTATTTTGCTCTTCTCATTGATGGTTATTTCCGTGGTTGCATGGCGAAAATATCCCTCACATTTTGAATCCTTTTCACACTCCTCTTAATGGACACATGCTTCCAAATGCAAAATTGCTAAATAGTTTACATTTGCTTCCATTTTTATGTACCGTTTTGACGTGAGCTCTTACCAATTGTTTGGCATGATTGAGGAAAAATAAAAGAAAAGGAAGGTAGAAAGGTTAAATTAAGACCAGTTACGTGCTTTTTTTTTTTCTTTCCTAGGTGGAAAATAAATCTTAGGTCGCTGGTTCGAATCCGGCAGGTCGGATATTTTTATTTTTGGGGTTCACCTCTTTCTTCTTTCTTTCTTTCTTTTTTTTTTTCCCTTTTTTTAATTTAATAACTTCGCCTTCTTTCCTTTCCTTTCATTTTATTTTCCTCTTCCATTGATGATTCTTTTCTAAATATAAATTCACCTTCTTTCATTGCATCTTTCGTTTCCTTTTCATTTTATTTTGCTCTTCTCATTGATGGTTATTTCCGTATTGCATGTAAAATATCCCTCACATTTTGAATCCTTTTCACACTCCTCTTAATGGACACATGCTTGCTTCCAAATGCAAAATTGCTAAATAGTTTACATTTTGCTTCCATTTTTATGTAGCGTTTTGATGTGAGCTCCTACCAATTGTTTGGCATGATTGAGGAAAAATAAAAGAAAAGGAAGGTAGAAAGGTTAAATTAAGACCAGTTACGTGCTTTTTTTTTTTCTTTCCTAGGTGGAAAATAAATTATTTGATTAGAAAAAAAAGATACTTATAAAAAATTTCCTTGCACTTCTTTCCTAAACTCCCAAAACCAACTGCATCTATTCAGTATTCTTCTCTATTCCTTCACCTCAACTCACAAGCAATCAGTTTGTTTGGATTGTGTTTATATCGTCGACAGAATTTTCAACTATCTTTTTATTTTACATACATCACATCAAAAAAGTGCTACAGTATTTTTTTTACAAAATTATCCCAAATAATCTTCTATCCAAACACATTTTAATATAATTGGAAGTAAAACAAGCTACTCGTCAAATGTTGGAAAATAAATGGCACAACGAGTATGTTGTTTACAAGTTAGAAAATGAAGATTACTACCTATTTTATAAATTTCGAAACAAATTATTGTTCTTTTGCATATAAAACACTTTGTACTGGAAAATCTATGAAAACTCATGATCCCTACATCTTGCACTTTGTCATTAAACATTAACCTTTTTAATGCTCACAAAGAGTCACTCTTAGATTTTTCTCTTTTTCCTTCACGTCACTATTCATGACGTATTGCTTAACTGACTGCAGATGGTATAGGATACAGATTGAGGGTTTTACTATTTTTTAACATGAATTATATACTCCTGGATAGAAAATTATTTTTAAGAAAATTTAAGATAATGATATACATGAGGAGATAAAATTTAAAAAACGTGATTGAATTTTTTTTGATAATAAATTAAAACATAATTAAAAAAAGTGTTGTGTTTATAAATATAATGGAAGAAAAAAAGAAATTCAAATAATATGATAGTAGCATTCTACTTTCTTCAGAGTCCACCTGTCAGTGCTTCAGACATCTTTAACGCCTCGGTCCTCAGTCCTTTTAGTCACCAGCCACCACCACCACCATCGCCACCACCGTCCCTCTCTTTCTTTCTTCTCGTTCCTCACTCACTCTATCCTCTTCTCGTCTTCCTTCATTTCTCCCCTCTCTCTCTCTCTCTCTCTGTTTTTTTTTTCAACACAACAACAAAGCTTCCTGCTCCCTGCAAAAACACGTACTCTGCAAAAGACTCATCTTTTTTTTTTTGTAACCGCCGTTGAGGGTGCTGCTTTAAAATGGCTGCGGCGGTCACCACTCCTCCACCGCCCTCCTCCTCTTCTTCTTCGACCCCCTCTTCTTCATGTGGGCTCAAGTTAGAATCTTTGACAAATGTAGACATAACCAAGTTATCTCAGTCAGAGCTTTACGCCCTCTCCAAATGCTCCAATTCCGCCTATGACCTCCACCGCTCTGACGACGTCGTCGTCCCCAACATAGATCGTTCCCTCTTTAACGAGTCCTCTGGTAGTCGCCGTCAAACCTATTCCCGCCTCCGCCAAAGCCACCCTCATCACCACCACCTCCACCCCCGTACCCGCCTCCCGGGGTTACTTCCCGGGCCCAAACTTTCCCCTTCTGCTGACCCCGAAAACCACGCCATTCTCCACTATTTAAAACACTATCTTAACCACAATTCAGCTACCAATTGCCCGCCTCCTCCACCACCACCGCCTCTGCCACCTCGACCACCTCCCCCGCCTCCACAGCCGGTGGGGCTGGGGTTGCAAGAAAAAATGGCAATTGCGGTGAATGTTGTGGAGAAGAAGAGGAAAAGGGGCGGAAAGGTCAGGTGGAATCCCGGGTTGTTGGAAAATGGGGTGGGGATGGAACTGGAGAGAGTGAACAAAAATGGGGTAGAGGTCGACTTTGCGGCAGTGGAGAGTAAGGGGGATGAGTTTTATAGTGCTGAATTGGGGAGAAGGACAATGGGGCTGGAGACAGAGGAAGGGGTTTTAGAGTTTTTGAGGGGTTTAGAGGGACAATGGTGTAGTAGAAGGAAGAAGAGGAAGTATGTTGATGCTGGCAATTTTGGCGATGCATTGCCCATTGGCTGGAAGCTCTTGCTTGGTCTTAGAAGACGAGATGGTCGTGTGTGGGTGTATTGTCGCAGGGTCATAAGGTTGTTATCCCACATTTTCATTTCTTTGTGGATATCATTCATAGTTGTTAATGACAACATTGCATTTTAATTAAATGTTTGTCTTCCTCTGTGATACCGTATCACAGCTGTGGTGTGATAGTATTTCTTCTTCTTCTTCTTCTTCTTGTTATTTTTTTTCCATTTCTTAGTGCTTGAACTCATGCTGTCTCAAGTACACTGTAAGCAGTAATCTATATTCTTGAACGCATGGGCTGCTTCGTGGAACCTCGTGCAGATATTGTTGTTGAGATTATGTGAGTTATTGTCCAAGGTTCACTTTGGTTCATGATTATTACAACTCAAAATATGACAATCAATATTCACATTTGTTATATAAGAGTTTTTTAACAATTGTGTTGACAGTTGTAACAAATGGTGGTTTTGTTTGTACATTTATTTGGCGATGGTCTTTCACAGATGACCTTCATGCTTCCCTCTCATTGTGTGATTTCAATTTGAATCATCATATCGCGACTTTTTAAAGCGTCATATTGTTGCGTTGAATTTTGATCTGAGTGGATAAGGTCCTCGCACTTTACTTTTCTCCAATGAAATTTTTTTTAGAAAGTCTGTTTGGTTGAAGTATAATAGATCTTCAAGCTGTGGTCTTTTTTGGTTTCAAATTCTTAGATCTTATGGATGAGTTGTCTTTTGATGATTAATACCGAGTAATTTTTGAAAGATTCGCATTCTCAGACAGACAGTCTGTAGAGGATCCATTGGTTGTTTTGTCATTAAACTGGCAGGAATATCTACTCTTGTTGGATGCAAGAAAGTGCATCTAAAGTGAGGATCCATAGGGCACTCTTTGCCTATTCAGTTGATGTTCTGTGCATTACAAGTTTAAAGCATTTCCGATGCTACCAGGTCTAGATGTTTAACACATAGTAATATGTTTCATTTCTATGGGTTTTTATTGCACATGCGGTGCAGATCTAAACCTCCTTGTGTGCCAAAATTGTAGACCCATGGTGTACATCTCAATCCTGTCTTTTGAAGCCAATTAATTTCACAATTCTGCAATTGTATTGTTTCATGTTTTGCATTACCATTATGACCTGCTGCTGATGCTACTTTTAATATTAGCAGCAGGAGGAGTAGATCATTAAGGTGAAACCATCTCATCATGGCCAGCATGGCAAAGTTGACGATAATGGCATGTTGATGACATCTGAAATTAGGTTATCTAAAAACTATCCTTTAAGTTTTTCAAGACTCAGAGAAACATCAGGGTTCATTTTAGTTCATCTCATTTAGTTTGTCCATTTTACTTAGTAGCCTTAGACTTGTTGAGTTTTTGGTAACTTGTACTTGTTTGTCCTCTATGAATATTGGTTTTTAACTGATTTCTTGGTGATAATATGATGTGTAAATTGAGGACAGAAGATATGCAAGATCTCTGTCTCACGTATGGAGGCACATACTTTTCATTTCACCGTTGAAATTTTTTATCCAACTCGCTTAGCGTTGGAAGCTCCAGATATTTCTAACTGGTTCATATTGTGTTAGGATAACTGTGTACATAATATGCATATTCTGATGATTTAGTGCAAGTACGATTGAAGCCAAACATCTTCTATTATCTGCTTGGGTGTCGTAGGCCTTCCCAAGAACAATTGTCTCTTGTAGGGGTGAATGAATACCTTTTCCTTGCATTGTAATTACCTGGTTGCAATCCTTCGGATTCTGAAGCATAAAGTTCATATTTATCATTGATTTTCTTGGAAAGAGAGCTAAAATGTAAATAATTATAATGTGGATATCATACAAGTAGTGGATAACTTTATTCCTATACCGAGCCTAATCTTTCATGTTTGGTGCGATTACATATTCAAATTGGGTTTTGATTGGTCTTCTATGCCTTTAGAACCTTTTTTCCCCTCATTTTTGTTTTAGCTGCTAACCATTTTTTTGCAGTTAATATGATAAAGTACATATGTAGAGTGCACACTGTGAAATTGTATAATCTGCGATAAAATGTAGCTTTTTCCTTAAAATGGACATTTTGGCATCAGCTTTCTTTATATAATGAAGAAAAATCCTTGAGGAAACATGCTAATCTCTAGAGCAAGAGAATATTAATGGCATCTAATTTTGCAACTGGATGAAAATTGTCAATTTGGTTAGGGTTATGGTTGCTTTAGCCCTAATCCTATTTGAAATTTTTCTTGTTGGCTAGCATTCTACGATGAGCTACCCCTCTCTCTCTCATGGAAGATTGGGAAGGGAGTGCATTTTGCATACACTTGCCCATTACAAGATAGTATTGATCTTTTGAGGCATGACTACCTTAGCAGTAATTAACTGTTATTTTACCAAAGTAGATCGAGCGGTAACTGGCTCACAGGTCAAGGATTCATTGAGTTTCATATGCAGCACATTTATGTAACGGTCATTGTTGCTGGAGGTTTAATGGGTTATGCTTTATGGAAGATACTGGCATGCACATAGAGTCTTAAGTTTACAATTTCTGGCCCCTTATAATAGACGTAAGTTTTGGGAGGATAGTTGTCTATTTTTTTTCCTTTTTGTCTCTTGGTCTAATTTATTCTTTCCATTACACTTGGCTTAAGGCAGTATTACATACCAAGATGTTACTTCTTCAATAATTTGGTGGTGAGTTAATTAATTAATTAATAATTGATATGTTATGCAACAGATTAGCTATTGTGGACGTGACAAATTGATGGGCAGTTCATTTATTTATCGTGTATGGTTTGACTTTTTACAGCTTCATATTTTTTGTCATTTCTGTTTCTGACATTTGTTACTCATTCTTTTATTGCCAGCCCTACTGGGGAGCAATTTCTCTCCTGCAAGGAGGCTTCATCCTTTCTGTGCTCCTATTTTGAGGCCAAAAGCTTAAATCAGTCAGTGGACGAGGGGACTTGCATAGTTGAGCAAGCTGGTGCTGTGGCTTCAGGAAGTGTAAGTTACTACCCAGTTTGTCTTTGAGTTTTTCTTTAAGAATTTCTGCAAATATGATTTATAGGCTATGGAACAGAATGCAGGTTCTATCACCAATGCTTATCAAACAAGTCATGAGATTGTTCCCTACTCGACGGCATCTGGTGCTCATGATAATGATGTTGGATTGATGGATATAGACAATCTCCCTGAAGTTCAGGTTCAGGACCTTTTTGAATGTTACAAGTGCAACTTAACATTTGACGAAAAGAATTTGTACCTGCAGCATCTTATGTCATTTCACCAACGGACTACAAGGAGGTATAGGTTTGGGGATACTGTAGCAGATGGGGTGATAATCAAAGATGGAAAATTTGAGTGCCAGTTCTGCCACAAAGTCTTCCTAGAAAGGCGTAGTTATAATGGTCATGTGGGGGTCCATGTCAGGAACCATGTCAAAGGTTCAGAGCTGCCTACTCCAGACTATGTCCAGAAGAGTGTTGATTCTCCTTCACGGGAGAGCCTGTGCCAGAGGACATCAAAAAATGCTGTCGAAATTTCTAGCGCTAGTATAATGAACTTGAATGAAACCTTGGCTGGCAGCACTCATGATGGAGCAACTTTGGGTTCTGAGCCTTCGCAATTGGAAGGTCTAAATGCTGAGAGAAAGCTGAATCTAGACTTAAATCAGCATAAAAGTGATAAAAGCGATTCTTTTATAGATGATGGGAGAATGATTATGCATAATAATGGGGAGGCTATTGAAATTAACTTGAAAGAAGTTCTAAGAAAGGATGCTGAGCAGTCAGATGCTGAAGAGTTCAAAGAATATGGAAAGAAAAATGTAGAAACTGGTTTTGGGCCTAGATCTTCTAAACAAAGTGATGATGTTGCAAATTCTGAGGGACCAATGGGTGAGGAAACTGTGCATCACAGGGGAATTACCTCCTTGTCAACACCGCTGGTGCAATCATGCGACTACTTTTCTTCTGTCCCAGACAAGGTAATGAGGTGTATATAGTAACTTTTATCATGGTGATAACATCTTGGAACACATAGTAAGTTTTGGGTTGTTATCATCTTTGGGTCAAGACCTAGAGATGAATTGGTCACTGTTTTACCTGCAAAGAAGTAAAGTTTTGTTTCACTAAACTTTTGCACCATTTAAGGTCTAGACTGCTTGACACCATGTCACAAGAGCATTTTCTACTCTCCCCTGCCAAGGTTGTGGAAAAGCTTTTGTCAGCTTATTTTTCAAGAGTTAAGAATAGTAAAGCTGATTAATATTTCTTTGCTTTTATTGGATTACGACATTTTTGAGATGCCTTGCAAGATAGAAGATAATGCAACAATCACAAATGAATTTTATGGAAATTCGGCAATTTCTAGGGAATGATATGATGCATTTTTCCTTTTAATTTACCCTGCTAAATTAGTATGGAATCTGTTCATCTTCTAACTGTACATCCAAATTTGCATAAAGTGACAGTGCAGATTTTGTTCCTCCAGGCATATGGTTTCTCAGATTAAATTTAAATTTTAAAATTTTGCACCTTGGCCTCATTGTTGCTGAGTATATTTTAAATTTGTGGCAATCAAAAAATCAAGGTACTGACATTTCTGAAGTTTGCAAATTCCTGTCTGCAGTATTGACTAATTTAAAAGAGGGTGTGGATTTGGTAAACCAAGAAATGAGCTGCTAAACTTTGAGAATCTTAGAATTCATGGAGCAAACCTACCATTTATGCCTTGCATGATACTTAGAGATTAATCATGGAATTGTTGGGTAGATCTGGCACCTATCAATGGGGATACTCCCCGTCTAGAGTTAATCAGCAGCTCAGAACTATTTGTACTCACATATATTGATGTATGAGAAGTTGTTCATTGATATCCATGTTTACTTGTAGGGAGATGATGAATTTTTCTTGGACAGCCAGAAACTTGAGAATTTGCCAAGCTTTGAGGAGTTGGAGTTGGATGATATGGAACCCTTCAAATATGATTTTGCAGATGGGAAGGAGTCATCTTTGCCAGAGGTCTCCATGGATTTGGCAAGTGATGCGGGGAAGGGAGAAGAATTGAATGCCTCAGTTGGATTTGATTCACAGGCAGATCAACTAGATATAACTGGCACTCATCAATTCACAACTGTGTGCGTGTGGTGCAGATCAGAGTTCAAAGTTGAGGCTTTTGATTCAGAACTTCAGTCAGATTCTATTGGATATATGTGTACACCTTGCAAGGATAAAATATCTGGGCATTTTGACAGGATCTGTCATTGAGTTCCCATCTCTTCTGAGGTTCACGGGCTTATTTAGTTTCGCGCTGACTCTGCAGATACACTTGGTAATTATTGTGTGCTCTTTCTGATGGATAATGTAAAGTTACGTCAGGACTTGTGGACTGTCTCTTCTTTTGCTTTATGAATTCAAAATTTGCTGCTTTTGCTTTGATGACTTCTCGACATCAGTTTGATGTTTGGGGAGTAGTGTATCCTAGTTTTAGTATTATCATATTTCGGGTGACTGGACAACTGAAAATAAATTTTACTAGTCTTATTTCAAATTGGTGATTGGTTTCAGGTTTTGAATCGAAATTGAGTTCTGCTAGTTTAAAAGCTATGGAATGAAGCCTTCAACACTGCATACTGGGTTAGAGTTTTCAACACTAGGCTGCATGTATGACCAAAAGGGGCATAACATGTGGACTTTGACTGCTTGCCTTTTTTTGCAAGTATATGCCTCGTTTTGTGCATACTTCCTTGATGTTTTATCAACTGGCTGAATTTTGAAGCAGATGATCCCAAATAGAAAATAATTTGGTTGCAACTGAATCCTTCTGCTGATTTATTTGTTATTAGTATTATCCTTATCTTTTTCATTTCGTATTCTTATCTATTCCATGTCCTTGGTGGCTCTTTCTTTACGTGTGTCTCCTCATCCTGCAGGGATTATTAGCTACTGACTGCTTTCTTTTGCTTCTGTTGCTGGGTGGTTGCTCGGTGAAGGACCGCTTGCTGGTAGTAGGAAATGTGACTAGTATGTTCATACCTAGACTGCATAATAGTATGGATTACCTAGTTGATCATTTTTGGTCGTAGGCTTACCAAAAGTTTGTCTCTGTGTGTGTATATATATGTTGTTCTCATATGATATTAGTCCTACACATAGTTTCTCCTTGTATCTTGGAGCAAAGGATTCAACATACTTCTCAAGTATCAGTACTTATATTTATGTATATTCATCTGTTCCTGGCACCGTTTTTCATTTTCTTTCTTTGCTGTTTAAATGCTACTGGAAGGTTGGATTTATTATTTTGTGATGTGTGCACGAGTGACAAAACTGAAATTCTTCTATTATTACATAAGGATCTAAAGGACTATTTTTTGTCACCTTGGGCGATGGTTATACGTGCCTTTTTTGGGTTCTAGGTTTGTCACAGAGATAAGGATGTTTTTCGAAAACCATGGGAATTGTTGTGGTGGTTTTTTTTTTTTTTGGGGGGGGGATGTAGGGGCTGCAAAATATGCTTGCAGTCTAATTACATGGATGTAGATTGATTTACATGTTTGACGGATTATTGTTGCAAAATCTATGCTGCTCGTCTCTGCATCACTTCTCAGCACATGGATTCTAGTTATCGAGTTCTATAGAGGGCAGGAACACCACCCTTTCATAGTCTTTTGGCCACTTTCCCGCCAGTTCTCCCTTTGCAGCAAATGGAAACAGCTGACTTTTACATTATATTGACATTCTTTGTTGCATTGGCTTGTTGCTCAAAGTACTTATTGGAACGTGATGGGTTCGGACGATTGCACGATAAGCGACTATGGTTTAATACTTCTGTGGGTTTGGAATATTGCAGGGTTAAGGAATTATGGTTTCTATATCCCTATCCCAAACCTCTGAAGGGAGGATTACTCTTTGCCTAGTGCTTCCTTGTTTCTATGTCTAATCCAAAGAAAGCAAAAAGGCCGTACTACTATGGAAAGGTAAGATGATGGTGAACGTCCATGACCCGGGTGGGAATTTTAAAAGTGGATGAAGTCGGCATCCGCCCCCGTCCTTCACTGCGTGGTTGGCTGGGCATCTGATTCTTCAAATCTCTCTCTTTTTTTTTTTTTTTTTTTGGAGGAATCAAATCTCATTTGAAGATAATGAGTATTTGTTAAAGTTCTGAACATTTAAATCACGTTTAGAATAAAGGGCTCGAAAAAAAAAAAAAATGGGGTTGTCCATCTTGGCCACTGAGTACTTGACTGATGGTTAGAAATATTATCTACCAAACAAAAAAAAGAAAAAAGAGGAAAAAGAGAGAGAGAGAGAGAGAGAGAGAGGCCAAACTTTTGTTTCAGCTTAGTCTCCTATTTGAAGTTTCGACTTCTATGCTCTTACGTACGACTTAAATTTGGTATCTCGCGGCTAAACATTGCTTTTTGTGTTCAGATCCTATACAGGGTCATACATACTGCCCTGAATAATTTACGCAAGGGCGGAATAGCTTGAGTTCTACAATATTTACCGTGAAGCATCTTTGAGTTGTGCTCCTTATATATGCTATTAGATCAATAGTTTGCATGCATGAAATTTTATCATAGCCACCCTTTTTCTCTTCCCCACCCCCCCAAAAAAAAAATCCTGAACTAGGTCTTTAAGGAACATCTTATTCCTCTAACCAAATGGCGTGTTACCAATGTAATTGGTTGCAGTGTTAGTTTAATGTTACTGGTAGACGAAACCAAAGTATAACATCTAGAGTTCTTGCAAACTCTAAAAGAGTTTCATTATATCTACTGCTTATATTCTCATTGGCTTTTCAGTTGTCTTTGGTTTTTGTAGGTAGTCTCCAAAGTTGAGTAACTTTGCCAGGGGTTGTCAATCTTTGAATCATACAGAAGTTGACAGTTCCTGGTATGGATACTGTGACTTGTAAAACATGCCATCGAATATCATCAGTGACTAAACATGCAACCAAAATCCGATGCCATGGTTGCCAAGGGACTATTTTGATTGGCAATAGTCAAGAATCAGTTCCGCTGGACGATAGCAAAAGGCCGAGCCATGATCAACATATCATCATCACTGAACCGAAAGGGTTCCGTGATTTCTATAAGAAAATCTCAGGTATCAATCCACGAGGTTCTCCCAGCTTTAGCCAATATCATACTGCAAGAATATCAGATACACCACCAAGAGGGAAGCGAGCACTGCTCTGTGGAGTATCTTACAAGAATAAGAAGAAATTCAAGCTTAGAGGAGCAACACAAGATATAATGAGCATGTTAAAACTGCTCAATCAGCAATTTGGTTTCCCAACTAATGCTATCCTCATCCTAGCAGGTATTGCTGGTAACAATTACTGATAAATGTTGTTGAAAGCACACTAGGGGCATGAGATCGAACATCTGTGAGGAACTGGATTGTTTCTAAGTTGAACATAGACATCAGATCATTGTATCTTTACATTCATTTGAACCTTTTTCATCTTATTCCTATGGCAATTGATACTGACTTTTCACTGTGCAATACTTTCTCAGTCTTATCGCTTGGTATAATTGAAACTGAGGCCTATTACACTTTCTTTAATAGTTTTCTTCAATTCCTGATGTAGTATTATGTATGTTATTATTTCCAATTGATACACCTTACAAAGAGACTGAAAAACTTGTAGATAATATGTCATATGAGCTTCCAACAAAGACAAATATATGCGGGCATTTGGCTGGCTGGTGAAAGACTTGCAATCTGGGGATTCTTTGGTGTTCTATTTCTCGGGGCATGGCGTACGACAACTTGATCATGGCAGCGATGAGACCGATGGTTTTGATGAAGCAATCTGTCCTCTTGATTTTGAGACTGAAGGGGTCATAATCGATAATGACATCAATAAAGAGATCGTTCGACCACTTACTCCAGACATCACACTTCACGCTATAATTGATGCTTGTCACAGTGGAACCATTCTTGATCTGCCGAAAGTGTACGACAAAAATGGGTAAGGGCCATTTTTCGATGGTTTTGTTTTACAGCTTGTGCATATTTTGGCTCAATACTAACGGATGTAGGCATGTAATTTGGAAGAGAAACGGCTCTTTTGAGTGTTACATTAATATCCCACGATATAGATTTCAATTAACAGACTGGATTTGATCATGTTACTTCTTACAAGTCACAAAACCTTGATCAGGCTAATAAGATCCAATAATGAAGAAAGAGTTTGAGCAAAAGGATCCTGTATAGGGTAGCATCCGGCCCATGTTAAAATGATATTTTCTTGTTCAGAAGCATATTGGTTGAGATTAAACTTCACTCTCTCCCTCTATTATATTGTGTGTTGTCGATGATTATAAATCCATTTATGGGAGTTACATAGACTGCGTTGCAGATGTTTTTGGGTAATTTTATTTCTTTTCCTCACTAGGGGGAGTTGGAAAGAAAATTATCCTGCATCAGGTGCTTATAAAGGTACAAGTGGAGGGAAGGCTATCTGTTTCAGTGCTTGTGAGGACTATCAACAAGCTTCAGATACCTCTGTAAGTTTGCTATGGAACTCTTTCGCATGACAGTGGCAAATGGCGGGTGGTTATGAGGGTGACTTTCTGTCATAACCAGTCGTATAATTGATAGACATGACAATGACAATTTAACTAACTAAAACTCTCCTTGCATCAACCTAATAATGTGTAGGCTTTCTCCAGGGAGATGGCTGGTGCCATGACATTCACATTTATAAAAGCAGTTAGGGAGAACCAAGGAATAACATATCGTGGAATTCTCGACTCTATGCACAATGCCATTGAAGAGGCCAACAATTCTCAAAGAGGATGTGGAATGCTGAACCGGATGTTTTACCGGAAGATGCTACAGGTACTGACTTTCCCTACTGCAACGTACGTCCCTTTGGCACTTAGTATAACATGACACAGAGAGAGCTGGTTTGAAATCTAATCCCTCTGATTGAAAATCTTTTTGCTGTTGAAGCATTATCTTCATAACCTCTTTGAAGGTAACTTTGGCTGATTTTCTGATCCTGTGTTTCCACCCCCACTGTGCAGGATCCAATGCTATCATCTTCTGTATCATTCAACGTTAACTCCCCGTTCAAACTCTAAGCAATGGCGGAGCATGAAAGAATTCGTCTGTTGGCGCAATAATGCAAGTCATTGCAGATGTAACACACCAGTGGATTTAAGTTCAAACCAGATTCTCTCCCTGGTTTTGTTGTATTTTTACGAATAATATAGCTCAGGACCAGTGCTGCAACGTGCTGAGAAACGAGCAATATGTTAAAAGGGCAACCGCTTGTAAAGGTACAATTGATACTTTAATAGTTGGACTGCAAAACTATCAAATCCTTGCGGATACAGGAAATGTTAAATAAGCTTCCAGAATAAAAAATCTGCGCTATTTCATTCCTGAATTTAAAAGAAAAAATTCTTCAGAAAATAAGAGACTAGTCAAAGCGCTCGATATTTGATTGTTCTAGCATTAACTAGACGTGCAACATGCAATAGAATATATATATATATATATAAAGGCCTGAGACAACATATTCTATAATTAGCTTAGTTTCCTTCAATTCTGTTTATCGAAGCCAATAGAAATGCAAGCAAAAGAGATAACAAGAGGAGCACTATTCTGTTCCCATTACAAATGCTGGAGGATGCCTCTTCAGGAGTTCATTGCTGTCAAAATGATTGAATTTCTTGTCCAGCTAAAAGCTGGCCATCGATCCGTTTGATCCTCTCGTGAATTCCATCCACCACCCTTTTTAGTTTCCACTTTTCAGCAATCAAGCATATTCCTGCTTCTCTGCTCTATGTTTAATTTAAGGTAAGCATCCTCGCACCATGGTCTAAATCACAATAAGTAGGCAATGGCCTAGTATAATATAATACTGACTTTGTAAAACACGTCGAGTAATCTTGGCAAAGATTTTCTTTTTTTTCCTCTTTTAACAGGTGAGTGCAGAATACTTTCTCCATTCTTGACGCCTTTTTCCACTCGTATCAATCTGAACAACTCGAGCCTTTCGGTACCAATAACTTTGGTCGTTTCCTTTAAGTCAAACGTGCAGGACACGCTGATTTTGTTAGTGCATTCCCAGAATCAAATACCCAGAAAAAAAGCAGCCAAATATGCTATTCAAATTTCAGTTCAACTCACCGAGTCCAAAACAGAGACGAAAATTCTGCCACTCGAAAAAAGATGGTTGAATCTTCCACAGTATATTAAAGACTGAATCTGGTTCTATAGAACATTTATATTGGCGGACAGTTATGCGGCTCACTTCACTTTTGACAAAAGAATATATAGATTCGTTTGAGATCATCCCTGAGCAAAGGAGATGAATGAGACCTTTATATACTGTGAATTTTGATGATCAAATGCTTCTACCTTGACCTTCACTGCCCCTCCAAGATTCAGAATCCCCGGAGAATCTTAAAAAAGAAAAAGAAAATGGCAACAAGAACGGAGAAATGCCAATGGTGTGGGGTAAAACTGCTTCTGCCTCTCCAACTTCAAGCAAAATCAGTACGCTGTCCTAACTGCCAAAACATCATACAGGTCCAGCACAGCCCCAATCCCTATTTCTATCCTGAAAGGAATGGATATCTCAATGGGGCATCAAGCAACATATACCAGAATGGCACGAGGTTTCCAGCATATGGTAATAGCTGGAAGCAAGATTACGAGCCTCCTTGTCTAAATGGATATCCAGGTTACACGCAATCTTATCAAATACCAATGCAGGTGCTATCACCCACTTTTCATGGGCGAAAACGGGCTGTTCTTTGTGGGGTGAGCTACAAGGGACACCCAAAGAGTCTCGAAGGAAGTGTTAATGATGTTTCATGCATGAGATATTTTCTGGTTGAAAGGATGGGATTCCCTAATTCTTCTGTCATCGTTCTAACAGGTTTGCACCACAATCCCACCTGTGAAAAAAGGGTAAGTTCTATAGACACTATAAAGTACGAGATGCAAAGTTGTGATCAGCAATGGACTACTTTTCCTCAGTCTGATATCTTGAAGGCGATGAATCTATGCTAAGGAAACATAAGTCCTCTGTATCTAACCTAGGTGTAGTAAATGGCATTTCCCGTAGGATTATAAACAGAAGGAATGAAAATAATTGTCAATAATCTGAGTCTACTTTAAGAACTGGGTAAAGTTCAACTTTTTTTTTCAAATATAAATCAATGGATATTAAAGCATAGAGAGAGCTAATGTCATATCATCAAAATTAGCTCCACCTGTCCAGACTATAGCTCATTCTGAAATTTTGCAGAAGAAGAGAAGGATCCTTATCGGGTCCCAACCAAGCATAACATCCGAACAGCCTTGCAGTGGCTTGTGCAAGGTTGTCAGTCAGGGGACTCTTTGGTGTTTCATTACTCAGGCCATGGCTCTCGTGTCCGAGACAATGATGGGGATGAAATCGATGGACAAGATGAATCATTGTGCCCCGTTGACTATGAGACTGAGGGGAAGATCCTGGATGATGAGATCAATGCTACCATAGTAAGGCCACTGCCCTGGGGTGCAACACTTCATGCCATCATCGACACTTGCTTTAGTGGAACTTTCTTAGATCTGCCATTCATGTGCAGGATGAACAGGTAGATAATTTCCTTTTCCCTTCTGAAACTGTAAGCAGTACAGCATGATTACTTGCAAAGTCTTGTTGTTAAGCAGGGAAGGATACTATCGGTGGGTAGATCATAGCATTCCATATGCTGCATGTAAAGGCACAAGAGGAGGCTTAGCTATCTCTATCAGTGCCTGTGCTGATGATCAAAACTCTGGAGACACTACGGTTAGTACTCATACACTTCTTTTGCTTCTGATTTTCAAGCCAATTGGCTTTTTCTGGAGAATAATATGGATAATTAATCATTCTCCTCTGCTTACTAAACATTTTTCACTATACAGAGCGAATCAGCAGATCAGTTTTTGTTATCGACGGACTAGAATTGACAGAGTGTGAAGTTCTCCCTTCTAGAAATATCCGACTGGCCCAAAACAGAAAATAATCCGTGCATCCTCAGACCTTCTTAATTAGCTCAAGTTAAATACGATTTTTGTTTGGCACTCAAACTTTCTAGGACATTGGGAAATCAAAAATAAACTGATAAGGTCTTGCACCATAATCTGCAGTATATCACCCAAAAAAGGCTTGTCAGACCACTGCTCAGTCCCCTGGAATACGATTATGGTGTAACATTTTATGTTGCCTGCGTAGGTTTTCACAGGCACAGCGACTGGCGCCCTGACCTACAGCTTCATCCAGACAGTAGAACGTGAACCAAGATTGACATATGGGCGCTTACTTTTCACCATGCGCAGCAGTATAAGTAAAGCACAAAATGGACTTTCAAGTTCCACTAACTCATTACAGGTATTGAATACTGACATGCTTCCCCAAGGCCTTCTCTCCTTTCTACATGTCAAGTTTAATGCTTTTGCAATGAATAGTAAAGTATTTTCTTGTAGCAACTCAATCAAGAGTGAAATCATGTCATCAATAGCAGGGGATTAAAAGACGTATCCATTTCAAAAACAGTCGTATGCCTTCCTACACGTATGCAAATTTTTGATTGGCTCAACTAAAAAGAAACTTCTTGGATGACACAAATGAGGAAGAAAAAAGCATGACCCGATAATATAGCATGCTTTGCAATTTGTAAGGAAAGTAAAACAGTTAAAAGTATTTGAGTTCAGGGGCAAATCCAAGAGCCTAAGAAGGGGATGAGCAGTTGATTTCTGGTCAATTTCAGTCCCATATGCATTTGTTGGCATCTTCACAATGTTAAATGAGGACTGATATGCAACAGAAGTAATTTGGCTATAATATATATAAGCATTACGATGAGGAGCAGAACAAATTTTAGTGATAGGCACTTCAGTTACTGATGTACCGATATTTGAAAAGCACATGTAACAGCGTGCTTTACTTTGGCATTGTGCAGGAACCTCAACTATCCTCTTCTGAACAGTTTGACATTTATTCAAAGGCGATAATCTTATAGATCCAGCTATGTTTTTAACAGATAATCATGACCAAGTGTACTGGCTCCACTTTCTGAGTTGTATAACGGCTTCAAGTCTAAAACAGCCACCCTTCAACTTTTGCTGAAGTTATGCACAAAAAAATCATACTACAGGCACTACATGGTGACTGTCAGTTCAATACTTGGTACTTTATTTGTATCAATAAACATGAATCCCTGGTGTAATTTACATGTCTGATATACTTAGTTTCCTGCCATCTCCTGTAGAATGCTCTTCTTTTCGTCTCTTATGTTATCTAAGTCTCATATGGAAAACTACACAATCAAAGAGTGCCTAAAATTTTTCCAGTTTGTATTTCGTTTAGGCTAGAACTTAGAAGTATTCAAGTAAAAATCAATCCAGATACAGATGATAACAAATTCATTACTGATCTGCAAGATCAAAAGTGGGGGGATGTTGTATATTACATCAGCTAGCCAAACCAGGACTAATATATCATAGTATGTTCTGGTTGGGCTGTCCCTTACCAGTTAGCTCTGCTCTTTCTGAGAGTGAGCTAAGCCAAGATGTACCAATATAGGATTACAAGAGCTCATTCAGCAAGCTGTCTACAAGTTTGATGAGTGGTGAATTAATCATGAATTTAACTGACGATTTAACAATGAACCTAATCAAATTCTTCCTTCCAAAACTTCAGGTGAAACAAGTGAATTTCTCTGGATGTATCTAGTAGAAAGGGATACAGATAGCATCCTTATTAGTAGACTCTTCCAAATAAAACGAGATTTTTTCGAAGCTATTGATAGAAAATTGGAAGGTCATGTATCGAGTTATTTGTTTGCAAGGCCACTGTTTGGCTGAAACAAAACCAATTAAACAAAAATTTCAAGAAAGTCATAGGTCTAGTATTTTTATGCTAAAAAGGAACCAACAGGACTGTAAAGAAACGGTTCGATTCGGCATTAAAGAGAATAAAAGTATAAAAGATCCCTGAAGTGCGATACTTTGTCCGTTCCCACAAAGCCAACCTTCATGAGATCAGAGAACACTGCTTACTGGAGATCATGTTGTAATGCTTTCTTTCATGAAAGAACTTGCATATAAATTGCATCAGAACTTGTATGAGATTTCATGCTGATATGCTCTCTAGTTATATGTCTTTGTCGTATATCAGCTGGGTGTACTACTGTAGGAAATAGCCCACAGACATGAAATACTCCACTAATAAACTGCGGTGGGTCAAACTGAATATGAGTCAGCCAAGGTGGGGGAAAAGGGGAAGGATCTAATTCCTCATCTCTACTTTGGCTTTTCTACAATAAATTCAATGTGTCAGCTCTTCAAGCTTATATACAACTCCTTACCGCTTGTTTCAATCTCATCCATTGGCATCTCAAACACAGAAGCTCAGGGTATAGAAATGTCAGATAGAAGAATAAGGTGCAGTTGGTGTGGGGTTCAACTGACAGTTCCACCCACAGCACAAAATATTCAGTGTGCAGTGTGTAAAGCTGTCACGGAGGCTCAACGGCATGATCGTCCTCTGGGTCAAGCTCAAACTTCATTTCATGATGCAACAAATAAGTTGAAGGGGTTTCTTAAGACAGTTTCCAGCAATATTAACTCAATGGTAGCATCAGCAAATAGCTACCCAATGCAGGCATCAAGTTATGGTAGTTATACCCAACCTGCAAGACCTATTTCCTCACTCATGCCTTTTTCAACAAAAGGGAAGAAACGAGCAGTGTTATGTGCAGTGAGCTACTATGGACAGAGACATAGGCTAAAAGGAACTGTCAACGATGTAAGGTGCATGAAATATTTTCTGACTGAGAGGATGGGTTTTCCAAATGACTCCATACTTCTTCTTTCAGGTAAAAATTCTTTGCATCATATAATTTCAAAAATCCCTGGCCTTGTGAAAATTAAGCTCCATATTTGTCTGATTTAAAACTTACATGCTTAACCTGCAGAAGAAGAGTCCAATCCTTCCTTGATCCCAACGAAATATAATATCAGAAAGGCCTTGCACTGGCTTGTCCAAGGTTGCCGATCAGGTGATTCGTTAGTATTTCACTATTCAGGTCATGGCTCACAACAGCGTGACTTTAATGGAGATGAGATAGATGGGTATGACGAAATGTTGTTGCCAGTTGATCACCAAATTGAAGGAACAATACTGGACGATGAGATCAATGCCACCATTGTGAGGCCACTGCCTCACGGCGCCAAGCTCCATGCCATCATCGATGCATGCCACAGCGGCACTGTCCTTGATCTGCCATTTTTGTGCAGGATGAACAGGTTAGTATAGGCATTGCTGTAATGCAGCAGCAACTGAGAAGCAGATTCCAGACTAGTCAAAAGAGATGAAAAATGAGTATTTCTTTATCTTGTAGCGAAGGATACTATGTCTGGGAGGATCATGGTCTGTTGTCATCCACCTACAAAGGTACAAGTGGTGGGCTGGCCATCTCCTTCAGCGCTTGTGATGATCGTCAAGTTTCAGTAGATACCATGGTGAGTAACTAGTTTTAGTATCTGCCTCTTAAATTTCTTGTCTTCATGCGACACCAGCAACAAATGGGGTAGCAAATCACATAAGATTGAATATACAGTTCCCTCCAATCCTAATAAATTGAGGCACTTGAAGAATACAGACACTAGAGTTTCCGCAAAGTTTCTTGCTTTCTGCAAAGACGCTGTTATTTCACAACTCTAAATATGAGAGATCTTAAAGAAATATGACTTACATGCACAAAAAACGTCACTGGTTCAGGCTCTCTCAGGAGACGCTGTCACCGGAGCCATGACATACAGCTTCATCCAAGCTGCACAGAATGAACCCGGATTGACATATGGTCGCCTGCTGAATTCCATGCGCCAGATAATTCGGGATGCCAAAGTTGGAACACATCGAAATGGACCCATTTCAGTTCTTTTAAGAAAAGTATTGGGCACCGACTTGTCACAGGTTAGCACCAACACGCCCACAAATCATTACTATACGATGTCTACCTATCTAATTTGCTTTTTTTTTTTATATATTGCCAACTCCCTCCCTCTATTCCACTCATTTTTGTTCTTGGACTTTATAAAGATTACATATTGCAAAATGCCAAAAGCATTATTAGGGTAATGACGTTGATGCTCTATTTTCCAAGTAGTAAGGTTGCCTTCATATGTCATGATGTCTGAGCTCTGAAGAAGAGAGAGCAGGTAATAACTAATAACAATAAGGGGTCATCCTTCTATTTGCGTGATAAGTTTTTCTTTAATCCATCAGCATATAAACAATACTACTGCTTTGCTTGGATTTCAATTTCCCATCACTGCCGAACAATAGCTGGTAAGCCTTGTATGAGATCATATCCTTTCTTTCTTTGTTGGTCATCTCATCCTGCAGGTGCCACAATTGTCGTCTTCTGCAAAATTTGATATTTACTCGCAGCCATTGAGTCTCTAGGATGAGAAGACTCGACCACATTACGAGGATCATCCGCTTGACTTCCATGCATTTGTTTACCGGGATTATATCAGCCGAGGCCAACATTGTACGCATCCAAGTAAATAAATAAAGAAATACTTCCACTGTTCTGCTCTGATACATAGTCTTAATTTTTTTTTTTTTCACACAGCTCAAAGCAGTCAACTTCACTTAATAATTCAAGAGCTTTCCGGCATCTTGGCGACTAAAACATTTCACTTCAGTGTAGTTAAGAACAGCGAACTCGTTTCTTTTTGAATAAGTTAAAGTATTTGGAAAATTAAAAGAGTGGTTTTTTTTTTTTAAATAGGGATAATTTTAGAAACCTCCCCTGAGGTTTCTCATAATATCACTCATGTCCTCTGAGATTTTTAAAAGCTCACTTACCTCCCTCATCAGCTTGATAAGACTAACGGATAATATCAAAACCTCTCTTGAACTTTCTCTTAATATTACCTGGCATCCCTGAAATGTTAAAAATATCACATACCTCCCTTACTTTTATTATTAATGTAACAAAATTTTTAAAAATCCTAAACTACCTTTTTGCTTGTTAAATAAAAATAATTCTAAACCACTTTATTTACTCCAAAAAAGCCATCACCTAAAAAATATTCTACAGTAGTACTACCACATTACAATACTATAATCCATAAAAATAGAAATTTAAAAAATAAATAAATATGTAGAAATTAATACTTTTGAACCAATTTAATTCTATATGGTCAAAATTAAAATTTTATGAAATTTATATTTTTTTTGAACTTCTTCTTTGCCCATACCCGATCAGCCTTAAAATTGTATTGATCATTATAAGAAATTAACTCAAATAAACAAAGAATTCTACCCAACTCTATCACAATCACAAATAATAAAAGATAAACAAAATTTAATTTATCATAACTTACAAATAAAAAATTACATAGTCATCCAATAAAAATAAGTAAGAGAGAATGTTGGAAAAGGAGAAAGAGAAGAAATTGACCTTTTTTTTCCTTTTAAAAAAATTTTGAACTCCATTTTATTTGATATGTGAATTATTAGAAACCTCGGGAAGTTTTTGAAATTATCCCTTTTTAATATCTTCTTATTTTGTACAGACACGTGGATCTAATATTGCTGTGGCAAAGTTTTTAAAACTCTTCCGATTTTCAAGAAAAACAAATAATAAGCTTTCGTAACATTTGACGCTTAATTACTAGTTTATTATCATTCAATTAGAAAAAAAGAAAAAAGTAAAAGGCACCATAATTGGGTTTAGGTGGTCACGACAGTGCGTGGTCCTTTTTTTTTTTTTTGGTTACGAGGGAGAGTGAGCTCACTCTAGACCGATACAAGAAGAGGTGTAGCCACCCCCATGGCATCTGCTGCCAAAATAGCCCTCAAACCGGCCGGAGGTAAATGAATGAACTCTTGCATAATCAACACTTTCCTTAACCAACCAGCTTCTCCACATGCTTTTTTTTTTTTCAACATGGCTCTAATCCTTAACATTGGAATGGGTTGATTTTGCTTCAAAATTAAGCTTTTTACCCAAAAAATTGCCCAAAGCTCAGCTGCTATGTTCATGGCGATGCTAAGAAAGACTGAGAAACCTTCCAACCATTGCCATGTGTCTCTAATCAACCCATGGGTTCCCTAGGGAAGCACCATCAACATTGATTTTGACCCATTGCTCAGGTGGTGTTTCCCAAGTCATCAAACATTCACGAACAATTTGTCTACCCTTTGGCTTCGCAATAGACTCCTTGGCCTGATTAACTAGGGTCTTGATTCTACTGTGAGAGATCTGTAGTAATGACTCATCTCCTGTGTGCACGAAGAGGTTCCTAGCTTTCCAAGCAAAGTGGGAAATGAATTGAAAAGTTGTATGCCAGTTAGTAGCACTCTCCCTTCCGGCAGATTTACAATGTAAACACCAGTCTACCCACTCTTATAGGTTCCTACTCTTGAATTCATTCCAGTGTTGAGGATTGAGGAAATGGTGCCAGATTCAACTTATCCACTGACAATCTCTTAATGCATGCAGTATCATTTCAGGACCGTCTTCGCAAATTGGGCAGCTGTCATCGACTTCAAGCTTCCTTCTTCTTTTCTCCGTTTGGGTTAACAGTCTCCCATGTCTCTAACCAACCAAAGAAAACATTGCCACCTACCTGGGCCTTCACACTGCGTGGTCCTTTACAAAGCCAATTGTGGGCTTAAGTAGGCGTTTGCCCATTTTGACAATAATAATAATAATAAATCCTGACGAACAAAACGTTTTGAGTTCCATTTCTTTTGTCCATCAACATTTTACCACTTAAAAAAGAAAGAAAGAAAATAAAACAATTAAACACTAGAAACAGAAAAAAGAGAAGAAGAAAATGGAAACGAAAATTGACAAGTCACATTTTTGTTAAAAGAATAGCATTTTTTTTTTTTTTGAAAGTAAAGATAAACTTTGTCAAGAAAAATCAGGTCTTAAATTTTTGTTTTAATTTTTTTAATCATCTGTCGTACGGATTCTGTGATACATGTTGAACGACAAATATTCATGACATTCAAGGCAAGAACGTTAACTAAAAGATCAATCATAGATAAGTTGATCGAAAAGAACAAAACATAAACAAGTAGATCTTTCAATCGCGAAGCTAAATATTTACATTATTTACTACAAGTAATATTCAACAAGAAAATTTTACAAGATGGGCTATCTTTATACTAAAAGTGCTCCAGCTCTGGAGTGAGCTTTCATCTTCTTTATTCTGATGAACAATGTGGACTGGTAGTTCCTCACTTCGAACTGCCCTTTCCTTATCCACAAGAAAATGGTGCCATGTACAAAAAGTCTTGTTTCTTTTTATGAAGTAGTTTCATGAGTTGGAGCGGAGCAACTGTCTGCGAGAAGCAATGCACCAGCGAGTGTAGCAATCGCGGAGGTTAGGCCAGTCAGAAGATGGACAATAGGTGAAGTGATGGAGCCAAAGGGACAGTACTTTCTCTTGATCCTCTTGGTTACCCAATGCCTCTATGATATATTCCAGTACTCTTTCAAGCTCAGCTCTTTCGTTTATGCTCAGGACTGGTGAATCTGTGCCCATGCTGGCTTGGCAAAGCAGCGGTATCCACATCACAAGCATCTTCATTTTGGTTTGCCGGTCTTGCTCTTTTTTGGTTTCTTCATCTCTAACTCTGCCCATGTCTTTGGCTTGTTTGAACAGGAATGCTGTTTAATGGGATATGCAGCAATGTCAGAACTTCCTTTGGCAATGTGATTAATAAATGGCATCCATCAAGTTTACTAGTAAAAATGAACACTGGTTAATTAAGATCATCTTTCCATGTATTGCTGCATTTTTTTTTCTTTAAACTGTTAAGGTGAACTAAGATAGAAAAGGAACTTCTCCGACTGCTACAATTCCACCGCCTTTTAACGTCTCTGTATCACGTTCTATTAGCCGGGACAACTAATATTGAATTCTTTCCCCACTCATACCTGACTCAGTACTGTATTCTGCTGTTCTTTCATCTTGCTCCCTGTTGATCTTTATTTTTCTCAGGTGAAAAGTATGATATGAAGTATGATTCCACCTGCCCAAGTATGATCTCTTGTCGCAAGCTAATTATGCGGCATAGTATCCAAACTAGATCAAGGTGAAACTTTATGGAGATCATTAGTTAAGGATTCTGAACATTTCTAAGTTTATGATGAAATTAAAACCTATGAACTCTTTTAACTCTGATGATAACACCAGATAGTTTACCATAGTTTTTATGGCTTACAGCTTTAATTCCTCTAAACGGTATATCAACAAAGCTTTAGCAGGGGGTGAACTTGCTACAAAATTTGTGTGCTTTCCGTATTCTAGCAAAAACTACTGAACCTACAAAGAAGAAGTTAAACAAAAGGTTCTGATGAAGCATTGAGCTTGACTAGAATGGCTTCAGAAACTTTGGAACCTACTGTCGAAAAGTTCAAAAATGTAGGCACTTCAGTGAGGAGGCACATACGGACTAGCTTTACCCTCTAGCTAGCCTATGGTATTATTGTCCAAATTAGTCCCAACTCCCAAGCCGGATATACACTGCAAATTTAAATTTTAGGCTTCATTTCACCTATTAAATCCTGTTACCTGTCCATTTGTCATACCACAAGACTAACAAAACCTATTTACGGACATAAAGAAACGGCCTACTTCATAATATATCAATGTTTTGATCATCCTAAAACTGAAAGGTTGCAACCTTTGGCCTATTTCTATGTGTAGAAAAGTCCCAAATCCTCTACATAGATTGAGATTCATATATTCTACATTAAAAAAGTCATACGAGGATGAAGGCGATCCATCAATCCCAAACCTTGGCATTAAACAAGAGAGTATATACTCCTGCCTCATAATTCTCCAGGGATAGTAATTTTCGAATCGTTGGCCAAATAATAGAGGTAAGTTAAGTAAACCCTTGGATACATCCAAGATGACCTACCTGTAAATCTGTAGCTAAAGGGTTTGAGGATGTCACTGTCCAGTACACGGCTGCGGAACGGCCCAGGGGTCAATTTGCCCAATGCCGTAAGCTATTAAGTCGTCGTCTGACTGGTTTCCTTTCTCATTAATTGGTTGGCAAAAATGTTTCCTATTCTTCTATGGTGACTACCAACAAGGTTTTCACATTTTGCGGAGACCAGGCAGACAGTCAAACGTTAGGCCAGCTGATTTTGTAGTACAATGATCAGAACTAATTAAGGACAACCACTGATCAAAGTAAGTGCATCTCTTCAATTTCTTTCCAAATTATTTGATCATAAATTGAAGTTTAACTATTATATCACTTCACCCTCACGAGCCGGATATTATGCTTACTGATCTGAGGTAACAAATGGGATTTCACCAAAGAAACACAAATCAAGAAATAAGGAATCAAGCACAATAATAATAGTGACTAGGTATGGGCCCAAACAGTTTTAAGCCTTTATGCTCGATAATGTGCTAGTGCTAGTACTACTACTTTCTGATAAACTTTTTCTCCCATTTTTGCCTTTGCTGCTGTTTTTAGTACCATAAAATTCTACTATATATAACCAAAAGGAATAAATTTTTACCACAAGCATATTCCTCGGACAGAATCAACCACCAAAAATCCACTGGAATGCTAACACGCCTGTTATTAAATGTAAGCATTTATATTAAAAGATTTACCTGAAATCTTGACTATGGAGCCCTGAAGCCGCGGCTCAGTCATCAGAGAAAGCCAAGCCAAATTTGAAGCCGAAGCCCACCGAGTAGCAGCTTCCTCGATACACCCACAAGCCGCCATCTTCTGAGACAGCCATAGTAATTCAGCGGCGAGTTTCTCAGCCGAGCTAGCCGAACGCTTCAGCTCATCCCTTGACTTCCCACGAAGCAACACCCTGTCGCTACAGTACCTAACTGCCCTCCTCAAACGGCTCAACATGTAGTAATACTCGGCTTCAGCCGTCCCATTCGTGGACTCACTATTCCCAGCACTAGCAAAGCTACCAAAACCACGTCCTTGGTCCAACATGGCGGCTTCAAGCTGGCTCAAGGTCCGCGCAAAAGCCGCCGACAGAGCAGTGCAATTAACTTCTCTTAATGCATCATTATTCTCTAACAGATTCTCATCAATAATCCTCTCGGCTAATGATCTGACGACCTCGTACTTTCTCGAGCTGACCGGAATGTCATTAACAATGGACAGCAGTTGGGACAGAGCTCTGGCAATACCCGAGTCGCCGGTGCCTCCTATCGCACCGCCACCTCCTCCACCGCCGCCTGCCGTGGCCGGAACATATCCATCACGTTTCTTGTGCTTATCCTCAGGTGGGTCCAAACTGGGAAAGAAAGAAGGCAGAATACGAAGGAAGAAGAGAAAAGAGGAGAGGATAACATAGCGCAGAGCTTCAAAAAACTTGGAATTGTGGGAGAAGAAGGCAAGGGATCTGTCTGCAAAGATGAAGAGCGTGGTAACAAGGTTTCTTAGAAGAAGAGGAGGCATGGAGATGAGGGAGCCTTCCATCATGGACATGGAAGTAGGATGATTTCTGTGTTTCTTGACTCTCTCCTCCTCTTTTTTTATGTCTTATTTTCCTGCTCAACCTCTCTCTGAATTGTTGTCCCTTAAATACTTGGGGTTTTGTTTCGTATGATAGAGATGACATACTAGTGGCTGGCGTGTGAAATTCTGAAATTTTGTTCACCTAAGATATGATTGTTTGACGGCTACTACTCCCAGACCCGGACTTTAAATCTAGAGATTTTTTTTTTTTAAAACTCTTTTACGTTCTTATTTGATTAATTTAAGCATGTTCTAGTGGCCGGTGCGGGACAACTCGTACATTATTGGGGATTTTTAATCTTTAAACCATGCTCACAATTGAGATTCAATTTTAATTATGTCTCAAACTATGAAATTAAATGATTTGTTGAACACCCTTTTCTTGGACAACAATTTAGTATAGTTGTATTCTGTGCAATTTTATCCAACCGTTATACATGTTTAGATTTTGTCTGGTTTGACATATTCTAAATTTTCTATAATAAAATATACTGTAGCGATTTAATATATATGAGGTAAAAAGGTGTTTGAAAAATATAATCATAAAAAACTTCAAAAAAAATTTTTGTAAAAACCTCAATCTAAGCAAGGTCCTTAAAATTTTGGTATACAAATATATCATAATATTGTATTGAATATATATCAAGTATTTTTATTTTTACATATGACCTTTTTTTTTCAAATATCATAATATAGTAATATAATTATACATTAACTAATATAAGAAGTAAAATAGTTGGATCAAGCCATATTAGATCCCAAGCCCCAACCGCACCAGGTTCCTCTCCACTTTTCTTGGGTAGCCATAGTGGGGCAGCTTGTGCCGGTTGGGTTGGGACTTTGGACCGAGGAAAATGAAATTTATTATGGCAGGGAAAAAAGAGCGGTGGGAAGCATGTGTGGTTCACGGTCATCTATCTATACTCTCAAGGATTTTTATATCCCCCAAAAAAGAAAATTTTACATGGAAATGAAAAAAACAACGCTGTTGCAAGTGAAAGGGTTTGCATCCATTAATTATGAGATTTTGAATTCGAAATCTATGAGAATGGAAAAAATAACGTTAGGAAAGTTTCCTTCCGCAAGAACCTGACGTAACTCGAACAGAATTAGTCACAAACCGTAAAACACATGTGGCTTGTACCAAAAAAAAGAAAATTTTAGGGTGCAAGTATCACGTGTTCAAATTATCTTGTCTGGATTAATTAGAAAAGCCAAAAGAAGGTAATAGTAGCAAAAGACATGCATTTGCTTTCAGACTATAATCATTTCGAACCAACCAACCACCTCCCCAAAAAAAAAAAAAAAAAAAATAAAAAACAAGGGTTTGAAGCCAAATCTGCCAGTGTGAAAGAATTATTCATCATGCTAGACTTGCTAGTTACAGTTACAGGTTTTTTCGGTTTATCAAAGCCAGCTCGCAAGGCTTTGAAAGAGCCTTTTCTGCTCATGAATATTATGCTGCGGTGATTTCTGATTGCAGATTCCTGGGAACATCGTTGCAGCAAGTGTCCTTCAGCCACATCTTTCGTGAGGCTTAACAAAGTAGCAGATGGATTGGCTAATATACTACGGCATCATTGTATTATCCTAATCAGGTTTTGATTATCAGATGATCTGGTTCTAGTAAGGGTTAGGTTCCACTTCATTTGATTTCTCTCCATTTATCCCTCTAGTTTTATACATGAACTATTATAATTTTTAAATCATCTAATTGTTTCATTATTTTTTCTTTTTAGATCTGTAGATAGTAAAAAATAATGTTGTTTTCAGAATATGTTGGAATTCAATTTATACAAAACATTTGAACTGATATCATTTTTTGTGCAAACTAGAGGTGACACATATCCATTATAAATAATGTTCTTTTTTTGAAATTAATGATTAAGTCTATCTAATAGTGAACTTCAATTATTATTGTCAATCCATGTAATATTGGGTGAAAATTTGGTTAAGTCTATACAAGAACATTTTGCAAATAACAATATATGCTATTTGTCATTAACAACTACGAGAAACATTAAACTAGAAAATTTTACTAAACATTAAGATCAGTTCAGTGATTAAAGAAGGGTTCGTGGTGTTAATTTCAGAGTTCAAATCCTATGCATGGTAGTTAGAGGTAAGAAAGGTGTGGGGAAGAATGAGAGGGTTAAAAAAACAAAAGAAAATTTTTGTTAGAAAAACTTATTGCTAAGTCTGTTTAACTAAGAGTACGCTTGATAAACCTAAAATTTGAAATTTGACATCTGAATTCATTAAATTTTTGAATTGTTAAGTATTAAATTTGATATATTTGGATGTATATCATATTAAGTGATAAGTGAATAACTCATCACTTATTTTTTGGGGAAAATATTATTTAGAAAATTCAGTGCCACTTAATTAATTAACTCAAATATCTATTTATGGTTATCAAACGCGTTTGAATATGTTAAAATCTGAACTCATTAAATTTAAATGCTGAATGGTGTTATCAAATAGGGCCTTAATTTACCTAACTCATAAGTTAGTTTAACAAAATATTTTTATGTTTAAAATATAGGGAAATATTTAAATTAAAAAATTAATAACTATGAGATAGCATTAGTTGAATTAATTGAAGAACAAAATGAATCATTAGAAAATGACATTAGAAACTTTCTAAATGATATCGATTGATGAATATATAGATATATATGACATAGTCTAAAAAAATGAGAAAAGAAAAAAAAAAGAAAAAAGAGAGAGGAGCATTTCATGAAGCAACAAAGTCATTAATTCACTCGGGATTTCCAGATTCCATTCACCATGAAGGTTTGGCACGTTAAGCTATCTCTGCAGACGGCCATTACAGGTTGCCTTACTGTTAGCACCAAAAAAAAAGAAGAAGATGGACGCACAATGAAAGTAATTTTAATATATGTATATAAATATGTGGGAAGAGACGAATAATAAATACATAACAAATACTTAATAGTTTATTAACTCAAAACTCAGTAATATTAATATCAAATTGTACTCTTTTGCTTACAATAACTCACAAATCTTAACTTAGAGCCTTGCTCTCCATCTTATGAGTAAACGCAATTCAACTTTTCAAAACTCAACTCTTCAAGACTTAACATAGCAATACTATGAGTATGCATGCATAGACTCCAGGATGACTGAAACTACTGGGACTAAGAAGCCAATTACACAGAAAAAACTGACTAATCAACTAGAAGCAAGTAGGAGTTAGACTCGTACATGAATCGTTACCATTGGGACTTTGACCCAAAATTATGGAAACTATAAACTAGACACTAGAGTAAGAAATTAACTACTGAACAAGTTGTCTTACTCTTTCGGATTAACCTTTTATACACCACACCGACAGTGTAGTGATTTTTTCACACAAATTACTTCAGATGCATGACACATGTGCATGATTTGAATTTCAAGTTTAAATTTATATTATATAGTACGATCCAACCTTGTTAGTGTTAGAAAGATTATATACGTTGACACAGTGTATAAAAAAAAGAAAGTTGTCCATTACATTATGAAGCTTGGTTTAAGGTCCTTCACTCAGTTGAGGTGAAAAAAGATGTCCATGCTGAGTTGTGTTGCTAATACTTCTTCTGCCTAGGGTGGAAACTGGGAAGCGGCTCATCCCACCACCATCCACACAACAAGAAGCAACCCAAACGTCCGCCGCCCACGCTAATGCATATTATTGGACGGTGATTTCAACAAACGCAGATGAGAGATGAGAGATGAGAGACTCCTCTCTGCTGTCACAGTTCTCTACATAAACAATTGGCCGAACAAACCTGCATTTGCGGCTGTTAAATTGGGAGCTGCAACATATGTACACGTATCGATCTCTCTCAGTTTCATGAAAGTCTTATTTTAAATGTGCCGTGTTTGAAGTTTTAACTTTGTCGCTTCATCCAGTAATGCTTGTGCTAGGAAAGAGTTCCAAGTACTTCCATCTTTCCTTCCTTGTATAGATGTCAAAACGAGTGATTTGGATAAATTTGGATAAGTCGTCATAATTGAGTAATAATTGAATCAACCCATTTATATCTATTTAATAAATGGACAGGGGTATATCTAACTACCCATTTATGACTCGCTTGAAATATTATTCATTTGTCTTAAAATTTTTCCCATGATGTTTGAGAATAAATAATGGCATCTTATTGCTGTTACATTGGTAAGAAATTCAAATCTATCTCTTTAACGCTCACTAAAATTTTGAATAAAATGTATATTTATTTTTAAATGGGTTGAATGAGTGAACCAAGTCAATCCACCACCCATTCAATTAAATACCCATTTAAAATTAATGGGTGGGTTTGGATAAATTATTAATGGGCAAGTTTGAGTGAGTGAATATAAATGTGTTGTGATTGACACTTCTACTTCCTTGCAATTTGGACTAAATTTTATTGTACTCTGTGCAGCCGTACCGTGGGATTGGATTATACATGCATCAAATCTTGGAGAATTCTTCTTTTTCACTTTTTGTTATATAAGCTAATAATCTCTAACTTTTTTTTTTTTTTTTTTTGGGAGTAAGTGCGAAGTTTTGAACCTAGGATTTCCTAGGTACAGGCCATCCTTCCTTCCTAGTCAATCCAACCCTCCCCTCAATAACTCTTAATACAGGGTACCAAATGGAAAAGAACAAGTGGCAAGTTGTTTCATTTGTGAGGTATAATTCTAGTAGTCATTGATTTGGACTTTTCGTTTGGATTTACTCATAATGGATGAGTTACATTACCATTTGAAATTCTTTTCTAACTGCAGTAGTTATAAGTTCATTGTCATCTAAATAAATACATCATCTTCTTCTATCCTATTCCTCACCCCAAAGTTAGTAGTATATTCAGACAGGTTGGACTGTCGACACTCATATGGTATTTGACTAATGAATATGCTTAATCAAAAGATTAGAGTAGGTATTCACTATTCACCCAGCACGAATAACCTGATAAACAAATGGGGAAAAGCTAACAGATTTTTGCGGACTTGGCAGAATTTATCTGGTCAGACTGCAGACCGGTAGACAGAGCAAGACTTGGCTAGTTTACCAATAGAACATGATTTTTTGTTTTCAATAAATGGTGCATTAACCTACCTAAGAGCACTGTAGAATTGATTCTCAAATTTCTTATACAATTCTAAGAACAGTCCCTACTTTTGGACTTACCCGAAATAAATTCTCCAAATTCTGGACCTTAGAAGATAACATGATAAAAATAGACGAAGAAGTATATTTCTTTTTTCTCTCTCTTTTTTTTTTTTTTTTGGAAGGGCGTTTGAAGATCAATTTTATAACTTCAAGTCGAAATAGATATGCTGTACACTCAATAGAACTAGATAATTTTGTCCCTGAATAATAATGAAAAAAAGGGACTGAGTTCTACATACTCCGTACAGCAATGTTCACTCTCCACTGCATTGGATTTGAGAACTCCTCTGGTCTTTGTGAAAGATGAGTCAGTTACTGATTAGCTGCTCCAAAAGCGTCGATGCCTGTAGTAATTAAGCAAGGAATAGGAGGAGGAGGAAGAGGATGAGGAAGAGGAAGAGGGGCCAGAATCAGAAGAATCAAGAAGAAATGTTTTGAGGTGTTTGGAAAATTCCTTTGGCTTCTCCAAGTTGACAGCATGTCCTGCATGTTTAATCACCTCAATTCGAGCATTTTCCCCAATATGCCTGTTCATATATATGATAATTTTTCCTCAATTCCCGAGTCACATAACACACAATTAATTTGTAGCAGTACATAAATGTTACTCCTCGATCTAATTAGATGATGGAAACAAATATAGCTCTTTGAAGCCCGGATGCACATTGAAAGGTTAAAGTTTACCTTTTCATTCTGTGACCCAATTCCACCGGGAAGATTTGATCCTGCTCCCCCCATATGATCAATGTGGGCTGTTTCAATTATGACACCATTTTGAATCAAGAAAGAAATTAGTCCATCTAGAAAGCTTTTAGAAAAAAATTGAAGCTGCGCGTGTCAGATCGATTCAGTCGTGATAGCAGAAAAATTCCAACCTATAGACACCACCATTATGTTTTCAGGAAGACTCAAACCTGTGTGATTCTGGGAATCTTTGAGAGCTGTCGATCTTTGAGTACAGTTTTGATGAGTTCCCTCTTCTGTTTTGCATGATCTGTGCACATGACCTGCCCATGCAACAAACAATGAGTGTGTCTGGACAAAATTGCAGTGTTCAAATGCTAGCTGCGGTGAAGTGATCAAGTGGCGTGTATCTAAACGAGCTAGCCACGACAAATCTCAGTTAGTTATCGCATTCTTGGACAAAATTATAATGGAATCATTTCAGAGTTTTTGTGGTGGAGCAAGGCAAATGCATAAACCTTGACATGCACAGAGAGGGAAATGAGACCAGGCTTACATCAATAAAATCTGTAAGGAAGCACGAGGGGACTCCTTTGACAGGCTTGACGAATGCAAACTTCATCAACTCCTTGAGTTTATCCGGGGTTTGGGGTACCAAAACGTTAGCAGCCTCGTCTATATCTGGAACCTGGAACAAACCCTCATCCATGTCCTTCTCCTCCAGGCAAACACCCGTGCAACACAGCACCAATTTCTCTATTGCCTCGGGAAACTGTACCGCCATGCTGTACCCTACAAACCCACCGTAACTTATGCCCACCAAGTTCATTTTCTGCACCCCGTGCACCTCCATCAATTTCATGACACATTGCGCCTGGAATGCCTCCGTTCTCTCTGGCCTCTTCGTCCAGGATTCGCCAAAAAAGAGGAGATCAGGGACGTAGATGTTGAACCTTGGCATGAATTGGCGGAGATGCTCCCTGTATTGCCACATTGCGTTGGCTCCAAAGCCATGCAGCAGCAGAAGATTAGGTTTTGATGGTTTGAGCGTTTTTGGCACCCAACAATGCATGATGGTCCCATCCCCAAAATCTGTTGTGACAGATTCGAGGCCAGTGTAGGCGAAAAAGGACCTATAAAACCAATCTGTCGATGCTGTGAAGCTAATGCATCCAGCCATGGATATTAGAGCTCAAAGATTTCAAGCTCCTCCAAGAATGGCCGAAACTAAAAGTTTTTCCTTCTTTTTTTTTTTTTTACTTCTCCTAGAAATTTTGTAGATTTCATCTATTAAGACAAACAAGGAAATTTTAGCTAAAAGAAATAAAGAATGGCTGTAATTTAGCTCTTCTCCAAAGTTTAAGTGTCAGGTGACCATTAAAATCGGACCCTCAAATATGGGTGCTGTCCAATAATAGTAGTGGTACAAACTACAAAATGATGGAGGGGGCTCGCCTTGTTTGATTATTTGGCAAGGGCTTTTCTTGATAACCGCATCTGGTTGTATGCTAGGGAAGGAGATAAAAGAAAACAACTCTTTTCTTTTTTTTTTTTTTAAACCCAAAAAACCAAAGAAAGAAAAGGAAAGAAGTACTTCCACTACCTAAATAAACTGCTCAGGTAAGGGAAGGTGAAAATCTTTCAAGAAGATCTTCTTCTTTTTAAGGTTTGGAGTCACCCCTTCAAAATAAAAATAAAATAAAATCTTTTTGAAGGTACGAAATTTATATATGCCCAACAAAATATAAGTAAACGTTCTAGTAGCAAGTATCTATGATTTAGGCTTTGCTCTCATTGGCTTTAGATTTTACAAAATTTACTCTCTGATTGATTATGAATTTTAGTCTTTTTTTATTATTAAAAATCTATGTCTGAATACAAAAGTAAATGAAAACATCATAAAAATCTGAAACTATCAGTTAAAATAATGAAATGAAAACGAGCCCCTTAACAACCCCTTAAGCTCAGGACTCAGTTCTGTAGTACGTTTATCGAGACAATGGCCACCATAAAACTCAAGAAGTTCCCTTGACATCTTGTGTTTTTCAGATGGCCAGAACTGCTGACAGTTGGATTTCTTTAACTTTGTGACAGCAATTGTTTTACTGGATCGAGATTCTAATACATATATAACAAATCGTCCGTTGGTTAATTGATTACCGTACGTGTTGACTTCATGGCGACAAGGTCTCCAAGGGCTTCAGATGAACAACAATCTCATAGCAGGGCAGCTCTACTTGAGATTAACAAAGATCAGGGATCTTGTGCACGCACTACAAACCGATATTGAAAATGATATTGCATTTGCACCATAAAGATCCACTATACAAAGTAATCATATTCCATCAACAAAGACAAAATCTCTGTACAGCATTCCTCATGCCATTATCTGACAGTTGCTTAACTTCTATCGATCTTGCTGAGAAAGAATTTGCCTATGAAAGAGTAGTAGCCTCACCAGATTAACCTCGTCATCCAACCATTCCGCTGTGACTCCATAATGTAAAACAACAGTTGCAGAGAGGCATCAACTAATAAGTTTCCTCAGCCTCTTTTCAGCCAGATTAGCTACCTTATTTTGAGGTTCCAGTACAAGCGCATGCTTGAAATCTTCAGCTCCAAACAGAAGAGAGAAGAAATAAGATTGCTAAATTCATTCCAGTCTGTGTCATATTTATGTGAAAATGTGCAAGTGCCAGCATGCATATTGGATTAACTCTAGGTCTAAATTATTTGAACTGAGTGGTATATCAAATCTGCTAGTTATCTTATCTAATTTTGGTTTCCAAACTAACATTTTGGCTCCCTTGTATTTTGGACTTGTGTTAGCTGAAAGTTTTTCTGTCATACTTTAAAAATGAAAATATTAAAAACCTAACTGTTCACTCACTGATTCTTATAGAATCTATAGTCAAACTCTTTTTAAGTTTCAGTAATAGCACTTTCTTAATTTTATTTTTCTTTTCTACCCATTTTCTCTTTTATCCCTTTTGCAGATAATACAGCCATTGGACACGTCAAAAATGCCATTGCAGCCTATCCATTACGTACAATTTTATTGGTGATCAATGCATAAATCAGAGCCATCTATACATACTTTGATTACTCAAGAAACAAACTTTTTGACAGGACAGATATTAGGTAAAGAATTTTAGACAGGCAACTCCAAAAGAACTATAACCTCACCTTTAAGAGCCTCTGTATAGCAAAGAAGTGATTCCCTAGCTGTTCCTCGTCTTAAATATGCCTTCACATTCTGCATAAAGAGACAGAAGGCATTAATACCAGAATTTGGATACTCATGGTCTTTGTGACATTACCCCCATGTGTGAACAGATAAAAAATTGAAAACCTGGTGCAGCCGTTACAAGAGACTTTAGCCACTACAAGGTCTAAGATAGCTACAATTCACAAAAGTCAATTTGCATCTGCTACTACTCTACACATTAGAAGAATCAGACCAATAAACCCTAGACAAGTACAACGTGAACTAGCAGCTAAACTCAAAAATCATATCAACCCATTGGAAAGAGAAAAAAAGAAAAAATCTGGCGCACACCATCGTTACTTATAAAAATAAGCACCTCAAAGATTGGCTCTGATTGTTTAGCGCACTCTTAAAGCCCTAGAAATTGGTCTAGTTCTCAAGATATGGCCAAGAAAATCAGCACGATAGTACAACTACTTACTTTATAGTGCTCAAAAAAAATAACCTTTGTCAGCCTAAATTATTAAGCAGGACAGAGCCAATAATTGAGAATATATATCAAAAGAATTTACCAAAAACAAACATAGAGGATATATTTTCCAAGCTCAGCCACTTTCAGCAATGGCCTACACTAGTAGGACAATAGCAAGGAAGACCATAATAAGCACAAAGTTCTGGAAGATAATCAGTGGAGATTGCATCTTGTGCAACTCTCTTTCTTTAGGTTCATATAATTGGTAATTACAATCTTAAGAGTCCTCACACTATGCTGTCTTTCTCCCTGAGATATGAAGGACAAATGCTAAACAATAGCACCTTTACAATGACATGGTACAAGAAACTAATAAGGTCTTTTCACCTTTTTATCAAGAGATATTGCATTAGTGCAGTCCTCCTCAGCTTGTTGAAAGCTGCAAGAAATTAATCATTTCAATTAATATAAAATCAAGAACTAAAATAGTTACTACTTACTACCAGAAAATGTTATCCAGAGTATAAATCCTACCATCCTAATTCCAGAAAAGCAGCTGCCCGATTGCAATAGTAAGTAGCAATTTTATCATTCAACCCAATTGCTTCAGTGTAGTAGCTTACAGCTTTATTCCATTGCTTTCTCTTATATGCCGCATTTCCCTGTAGCACAATTCATCAGCACTTCTCAAAATGAGAAAGACAAGAACAGGATGAGGCTGTCACAATACAACAGATGAACTTCGAGGAATCAACTTTTAGAAGGCTCAACTAATAATGGAATAATGTTGAAAACTATTTAGAATACTCAAACACAGACACCATCACCAAATTCTTCTATCAAGGTCGACAGTCTAATCAGGTCACACTATAATTTGTTATCCTGACATCTAAAAGTGGCAAAGCATCAAGGGACAGAGTTTGTTGCAGGAATATTTTTCTGCTTACAAAAGTGACCAGGAATCCTTCCTCTCCTCCTCCATGCATCCAAAAGAAATTCCCTTAACTGAGATTAATTGCTAAAGCTACAATCATTCTGCATTTGAAAATAAAATTGCCTGAATAAAATCCAAAGTGACTAGGATAATGCACAAAGCAAGTTATGACACAGAATTCTACGGTTCTATTAGTTTGGTCCTTCTAGTTTAAAGCAATTCCTGCAAGGCGGTAATCCAGATTCCAATAAGTAAGAAAAACTACAGATCCTTCCACTACAACAATATCAACTCAATCTCATTCTTTCCACTTAAGAGAACTTGGGACTTTTACCATGCTAATACAATACACAGGAAACGTTTTACATAAGAAATACAAATGCAGTTCATTATGAGGAACCTCTGCCAGCATTTTGAACTAGTTCAATTGTTAGTGGAAAATAACAAGCACAACAGAGAAATCAGGTGAAACAACAATGACATAAATTTCACAAAAGAGCCTCAGCGTTCAACCATTTCGAAAGTAATGCGTAGCTCTGGACAATAAAGTCTGAGTTGCAATGTAAGTCTAACACAAAAGACAAAGATCATACCTAAAAGTGGGAAACTTAAAAACTCAGCACCCAATGTAACGCAAAGGTTCTATTCAAATTAGACTAAAAACAAGAGCACCCCATGAAATCAATAGATTCTTTAACTCAAAGTTAAAACCTGAAACATAAACTTCACGTTACACCTATTCATTTCCCATTCTATCCTTGATTGACATCAAAGTTTCAACAATGGGCAGCAATATTCCACACCTTCCATTAGAAATAGAGTGCTTGAGATATCAATGGACAGTTTGAAGACTTACAAGTTAATTGACAGGAAAGATAACTGTACAGCTCCAACAGAAGTATACCTTTTCCTTCAATAGTTCAGATGTTTCCATGTTGCCATTGATATCGGGCAGCGGTGGAGAATTTGAAAGAGTACTAACTTCATCTTGAAGAGAAGAATACATATCCACAATGGTATCGAGCAGAAATTTGTCTGCTCCATGGGATGCAATAAATGACACAGATACTGGATAATCATCATGCTCCCCAAAAGGAACAGAGACCTGGATATTTACAGACAAAATAGAATAAAAAGCCAATAAAATGGCAAAGGGAATACTGAAATTCATAAGACATCTATACCTGACAGCAGCCAGACATACTCGCAATGCTTGATAAAGCAAATGTTCTATCCAGGAACTCAGAAAATGCTCCTTTCTTTACGTTAAGTTTCAGCGGAGGGTCTGCAACTGTAGGAATTACTAAAATGCCGTCATCCTAAAAATAAAAAAATAAGAAAGGTAAATAAAGCCCGTTCTATGGAAGAAAGGAGGCAAAAAAGGTCAAATATGTAAGTAAAAAATTAACGAATATCAGAAGAAACCAGATAAGGTCAAAACCATTCAAATTTGATATTATCTTCAATTTAAAAGGAAGGTCAAAATTCCATGTTCTCTCTTTTTTGACTGTTTACTGATTATAAAGACAAAATTGCCCAAGCCACAATATCCAATAAGAGAATTCTTCAAAAGCACATGAACACTAGAATTTCGCTACTCCATTGAATAGGCATACCACAATAATACCATTGAACATGATGCAGTACTAGCCCACATTTCAAGATCAAAGGTTCTTCCTACTGGCCATCCCCCAGCCTTCTGCCTAAAGCACAAGGCTGCCGAAAAGAGAAGATTGTAATGACAATAGTATTTGGAGACAAAATGTTAGAATACCTTCAAAAGAGCTTGAAGAGCTGTTCGCATTTCACTCCTTATTTTGTAAAGAATTTTGATGTTCTCAGGTGTAGTATTAATTGCTGCTAGAACACCATCAGAGACACGAGGTCCCAATCTGGGTTTGACTGAAACAAACCATTCCTCATGATTTGTCCTAAACTCGTATCTAGGAAGCAGTAAAATAACAGATGTCAGCCAGATTAGAACCAGAGACTCCAAAGTCAAGGTACCATCAAACATGTGAAGCTATGTTACACAGGACTTGTGAAAACGAAAATGAAAATGTCTTGTCCTTCAAGTGACCAAATCACTAACTAGATAGAAGACAATTTCTTTTATGACTAGTTCCACTACTGAAGAATGAACTTCAGAGAAGCATTTTACCTAACATGCAGACATTCAACTTTAAATTTTTGTAATAAAGTTTAGGGAAAGAAAAAAATAAAGTAGAAATTTCCAACTTTTAAATTGTGATAATAAAGTTAGGGAAAGAAAATTAAAGTCGAAACTTTCATAAAAATATCCTCTTGATATGTCAAATAAACAAATAAATTTATAAAGAACTTTCATTTTCCCAAAAGTTAAAAACATGGCATGTAAAGGACACTTTAGAGTCTATTACCATCTCTTCCACTAAAACTATAAACTTCCAACTCTTCAAGTTCAAACTATTAACCAAGTAAACAAAAAACATTCAAAAATTAATCTGAAGTACCTCTGCAGTATAAACATGACAGAAGCAAGAGCTTTCACATTAGATATCGAGTTCTGGTTTTTCAGTTCTTCACGAAATCCTTTTAAACTAGGCACATTTGAAGAAATATACTGCCCAAGGTTTATATGGTTTGCTGTTTGGTCTGCACCATCAATCAAAGTTAGAGAGTAGATATCTTAGTAAAAATGTCAGTTGCTTTTGTAAAAGTAGTATGATCCAATAATGAAAACCACTGATAGCATCTCATGTAAGATTATATCAATAATCAACCTTCATTAGGAGAAATCATAAGCCAGCTTTCACATGGGAAAGAGAGATGCAACTTACAGCCAGATAATTTCTCCGTGACTTGCTCGAAAACATCTACAGTCTTCCACTTGGGAACTTTAGAAAGCTGAAAGAGATCATCAGCTATCAAAAGGAGCCTTGTCTTCCTAGTTTCCAATGGATTTAACTGAAGCAGAACATGTCCAACATGACGCAAGGTAGAGGGGTCACGGGCAAACCACCCTACAAAATTATTAAGCAGATGATTTAAAAAAATGCCATTTGAGAACACCAATAGAATGACAAAGATCCATAACAATCAAGCCACAACAACAATTTTTGCAACGCATGTACTAGTTTGTTATCTAGTTTTCGAGGATAGAAGAGTGGACAGTGCAAGATGATAGTGACATGCACATGCAGTTGAGCGTTTGATGTTATTTTCAGTCCTAGCTGCTCATTGATATTGATGATTGACACGTGATATCATTTCAAGTCCTAGCCACTCTTTGAAATAGACCATCAAATCAAATCCATGGCCGATGGTCATCAACATTTAACAGGAAAATGACAAAAGAACTCAGTATGGAACCAAATATAACAAGAGAATTAAGATAAGCAGAGTTCAGTTGGCTAATCAATGAAGTAACTGTATGACATGTACTACATACCAACAGTGTCTAAACTTTGAGAATTTGGTAGAACACCAACTAGAGATACAATCCCGTGCGACGGTCTAAATCCAAGTATACCACAAAACGATGCTGGAATTCTTATACACCCAACTGTATCAGTACCTGCATCGCTTGAAATATGTCAGGTTACAGGGTCAGATATGAAGTCACTTTTCAAGTGTTTACAGAAAAACACACTCTTCATTTGCAACATACAAAGCAAATGGATTCAGTAAAAGGTGAGAGAAGTTCTAATAAATAGCGCTTTCATATGCAAAAGTTACAGGTTCCAGACGAAAGTCAACACAGCAAATAGAAGTCAACTCCATAAATATTATCAAAATATTGAGACACTAAAATGTTGCAGAGCTCAGGCTTAAGTCGCTCCAGAAACCTTATCCAAGAGAGCAACAATGCAACTCATGTTTATTTACAGGAGTATCAATCCACGTGAGCAGAATGCGTACCGATAGCAAAATCCACAAGCTTGGCAGCAACAGCAACAGCAGAACCACTGCTTGAACCCCCAGGTACATGGGATGGCAAGTTTGGATTCATTGGAGTTCCATAATGAGAATTTTCCCCTGTTATCCTGACCTCGCGATCCACAAAAATATTGATAGATTAGCATATAAATGACTTTTCAAAAGCTATAGTCCCAACAGATCAAATACTTTCCCTGGACTCCAAACAAATAAAAGTTCATATCTTGCCTACAAATTGTGCAGAATTCTGCTTAACTGTGACAGACGAATTAAAATTCATAGGTTGGGTCCAACTACTAGTAATCATTTCTACGCACAGAAGTATCTTAACAATAGAATTTTGTGACGAACTAAAACGTTGTCCACATGCAATTGAATGCACTGCATGTACAACATAAAAAAGCAACAAAATTTTTCTTTTTGACATTTCTTGTAGGTTGTGGCGCCCCTAAAGTGTAATCCAGAAGTTAGAGCCGTTGGAATAGAAGCTTATCCATAAACTATAATTAACTGCTGATCTAAATTCAAGAAAGGTTAAGGGACCAAAAAGAGATAATGAAGGCCAACAGAAATGATTTCTCTACGGCAACAAGAACAGAGGAGAAAGAGGAAGATACCCAAATCCAAATTCATCCATGATTGTCTTTCCAACACACGTAGCCCCATTTTTCAAGAGAGCCGTCACCACCAGCGCAGTCTTGGCCGCCACCTCATGAGTTTTCTTCCAGTCCACACTCCCAAACCCCGTCACAAAACCCTTTACATCAATTCTACCAAAAATCATTCAAGGAAAAAATAAAGGATAAGTAAGCTATAGAAGTCAGGAGCAAAGTATGATGAAACACGTATGATCAAAGAAAAAGGGGCTTACATGTCTTTAATGGCGAAAGTGAGGCCGGAGAGGGGGAGCCGAGCGGCGGGAGGAGGAGGTTGAGGAAATGGAGCAAGCTCGAAGCGCTCGACAAAGGATCCGAAGTCTTCTCTGATTGCATTTCGGGATTTCAGACGCCGGCGGCGAGTCTCAGCGAGAACAACGATGCCGGCGACGCCTATGCCGATCAAGATCCAGACTTTAGGGTTTGAGACTTTGAGGTTTGATAAATTTGACATGATGATGATGATGGCTATTTTCTTGATTGATCGACGAATTGATTGGGATTTGAGGGTTTTACCAGGGTTTTAGCAACCTTTTCTTGACTTACGTGGGACTCAATTAAGTCACAAGGGTTTTCCTCCTCTTCTTCCTTTTTTACTATTTTTATTGGTGGATTGGCAAGGAACCCAGAGCGTGCTAACCACGCGCAAATGCTGTGTCTTTATTCGCAGGAAAGATGCTGTGCAAAAAAAGCATGTACTGATACACCATCATTGTAAGCTTTTCTAAGCTTTTCTGAACACTTTTTCTATTATACTACATTATAGCACAAAATTTTGACGTGTGTGAAAAATTAAAAATGTGGATAAATAGCACTCATATTTTTTTTTGGTACAACATTGTTACAATTGGTTTTAAACAAGAGAAGGGAAAAGAAAATGAATCTATCTAATCTGCAGAGAGACTTGAAAGAGAATTAAATAATTTTCGACTATACTCTAAAAAATATTTTTAAAAAAATGCAGTCAAGGGGTTCGACCCATGACCGCATGCTAGTCTAGGATTTATTTTAGTATTGCTCAAGGGAAATAGTACTAGTACTGCTTAAGAGGAAAAAAGAACTGACATGCTGGACAAATTAGGATTCATTAGTATCCCACTGAGATTTGAATAGTTACTCCCACCTGCAAGATTGAGCTGAGCCCAAATTGATTGGACTATGTGACATGAGTTAAGACTCTTACTAGATTAGTGCTTTCGATTCCGAAATCGTTACTATTACGTTGGGATATTCATATTTGGACTCGTTTGATAACCCAATTCAGTACTTAAACTTAATGTATTTAGATCTTAATCGTTCAAATGCGTTTAATAACAAAAAATAGAACCTGCAAGATTGAGCTGAACCCAAATTGATTGGACTATGTGACATGAGTTAAGACTCTTACTAGATTACTGCTTTCGATTCCGAAATCGTTACTACTATGTTGGGATATTCATACTTAGACTCGTTTGATAACTCAATTCAGCACTTAAACTTAATGTATTTAGATCTTAATCGTTCAGATGCGTTTGATAACAAAAAATAGAACATCTGAATTAATTAAGTGGCACTGAATCTTTTAGGCAAAACTTACTCCCAAAAATAAGTAAATAAGTGATATCCTTTTCACTTATCACTGAATATATCCATTCAAATGTATTACATTTAGTATTTCACAATTCAATCACTTAATCAATTCAAACTTTCAAATTTCATACTTCAGTTTTACCAAACGCACCCTTAGCTGCGGCGACCACTTCTTACGTGTAACTTGCAAAGTTGAGTTGGATCATAGATTTGTATTTGGAAAAGGATTTGAGAAGAACAAATTTCAAATGATTTTTATACTGAATGCGTTTGAAATTCTCCATACTAGTTAGTCTACTCCATGAATCTAAAATTTCATTCTTAAAATAAAATTTCCAATCAGTGGAAGAGATCTGGATTGTAAATATGAAATCAAATCCACACATCCAAACACATCATAACGTTCTCGACTTGCAAAGTCAGTGCAAGTTCGAGGTGGACAATTAACTTCAGTTTTTTCACATGTAAAACTGACCATATAAGATCACAAAGCCAATACAACTTAACCTCCTTTGTTAACGACGAGCAATCTTCAGTGTCGGAATGTTTTTCATTTTGACGTCGCCATGTTCCATCGACCATCGTACCTTTCCTCCACTTTTCTTGGTCTTCAAACTTCGAATGGACGAACCCTAAGGTCAAGTAAATTATGGAATGCCCCAGAGGGACCGTTAGAAGAATACTCTGCGTTTGCTTCTTGGCCAACCGAACACCAACCTGATCAAGACATGTTTCAACTATATCTCTGTACCTTGACCTTTTCAAGAAATACCAATTTCCAGCTTCATTATTACAAGAACTACTGGCTGTCAAACAACTCAGCTTCGAAGCCTCGTATAAATTACAGAAAAATGCTGCTATGAATCTACAAATGAGAAGAATCAAGCTATAACAAACCGCACAACACGAATATAGAAACTTAAATTACTGCAGACGGTGGAGGGGGATTTATAACCTATGCCAAATCAGGTTTCCCCTAACCCCCTCCCCCCACCCTTTTCCCAAGCTGTGTACATATGTGGATAGCTTGTCGCGGTTTCACCCCATAAATCGCACAACAATGCAGGAGATATCATCTTTGCTTTCTCTATGTAATGCTTCCATCACCAGTTGTTTTGCTCCCTTCTGTGGGTCCTTTATCTTCCGTGCAATGTCAACTGCCTCCTGATTAGACATCACCTAGAGTATTCACAGGCTGGGATTAACTACAACTAATCATTTACATCCTTGAATATGGGTGCTCAAAAGGGGAGAGAGAGACAGAGAAAGAGAGTAAGAGACACCTTCCATAGACCATCACTTGCAAGGATGAGTACATCTGTCTCTGCATTTATGCTGGCATTTGTGATATCAGGATCTGATCGGAGGTGTGATTTCAGGTTCTTGTCTCCAAAGGCACGGGATACAGCAAGTTGACCATTCACTCGTGCAACATCCCCTGAGACAGAATCCAATTGAGTTTCACACTTTAATAAAGAAAAAATTGCAATAGATTCCATCACTACTTTCCTACCACCCAAGAACCATATTATGTATTGCTCCTTGTCAAGATCAAAAAGCCCTAGAAAAAGCAGCACTAACGATCGATACTTACTTTGGATTAAGTGATGCTGTTACAGTTGAATAGTTGCAAGGTGCAGAAATGACAAAATGTAATTATCCATTTAAGCTTTCTCAAGAACAGAAATGAATAGCCAAAAAGGACCCAGAAAAAAAAAGGCCTATAACTTCCCAAATACTTGTAAAAATAGACATTCAGTATGAGAAAGATAAGAAATGGTATAAATCTTCAAATGCTGACATACTTTGATTCTCTTTGGGTAATTGCTTGATGAACAAGACAGTTTTAAACCAAAAAAATGTTTAGGTTACAGCAGAAGTATTGAGCAATTTCCCAATTAAGGGCACCAAGGGATGTCAACAACCAACTTTGCCTGCCTCGAAAAAATGAAACCAAATGGGCACTATGTCGAGGTCAGACAACATATATATTTTGTGAAACACTAGATTGTATGTTAGCACATGTTATGAATTCAACCTAACATGCAATTATAATTTCCTTCAGCAAAATATTTCAATTTCAGCAAATTGTTCTCACTTGATACAAATAAATTGGCCACACCAGACTTGGAAAGTAACTGGTCAGAGTACTGCTGGTTTTCAGCACGAAAAGAGAAAAATGTTCAACAAATTAAGCTTAACAAAGAAAATTTCCTTTATGGTTGGATTCCAATTTAGACTTTCTATCTGGCCATTTGTTCCTATTCATGCTGGTTTATGTAAGAAGCATGGTAGCTTTTGAGGTAGTCCTATTAGAGAAATAAGGATCACCCACTTGAATTTGGCTAAGAAGTGTATGAATTGGCGTGAGTTGGTGAAATTATTTATGCTCAACATTTGCCAAAGACAACAGTTCGATCACTTTCTATCACAATAAGTTCACTTCTATTAGTGAGCTTATGGCATAACTCACTTCAACTTCCCTCGAAGATGCAATAACATTTGCACCTGAAATCCCTAAGTGCCCTACAGTTTTCCTAAATGAAATAGGATCTCTCTTCTAGGTTCCTTCCCAGCAAGCTCAAAGTCTCTCTCTCTCTCTCTCTCTCTGTGTCTCTCTAAAAAAGATAACTGCTTGTGAACAATAATTTTACGCTTTGTTGTGTTATAAGTTCATCAAAGACACTATTTATGTGCTTGAAGATATGTTGATGCAGTAAATTCTTCTTGTCCTTCGTCTCCAATATATTCAAAGTATCTTTCTCAATTGACAAAGGTCTAACTGTGTGCACAGATGGATGTGTTTCTGCGTATTAAAATGTCAAACAGAGGGAGGTGATTGTGGCATAGCATTTTTGGCATATGTAGAACTATTTAAAGCTAAGCTCCACAAGCATTTCTACAAATATCCTTCACTCGATTCACATTTTGTTTGGGAACATTAAGAACATGTAATAGCACCTGGCATGTTGGACACAAAACCACCTCTATCTTCAATGCTCCCACGCTCAGTATTTGGTTCATGGTCAATACTCAGCTGTATTGCATGTCCTCTCCTTGATAGGACAGCTCGTGAATCCCCAACATTCGCTACCCATAACACTCTAGCATTTACAAGAATTGCAGTCACAGCAGTGGACCCACCTCTTCCTAAGTCAGGACTGTGTGTGAGAATCGCCTCATCTGTTCTTTCATAGGCTTTCGAGATTGCTCGATTCGGATCAGTCCAAAAATCCTCCTTGAATAGTAAGAAATGCATTTTTACGATTAAATTAAAAAAAAGGCAGATAGGAACTCTTTGTTTACTATATCTTCATAAAACATAATAACTTTAAGTATATGACATGCCAATAAGTTGGAATTCCTCATGTAATAATCTAAAAGAGTGCAAGACTGAAAGAAAGGGAAACCAAATTTTTGATACAAGCAAAACAAGAAAGACCACCAAAAAGAATGTTGACAGATGTAATTTGTCAGCAACTCAAAGAAATTAACACCACCAATAGAAAAGTACCGTGAGCTTCGCGCAAAACAGACTGAAAGAGAATAGTCCACCATAATCATATGTGATAGACAAGCCAACAGTACAGTGAATACGGACAAACCTCCTTTAAGATATTAGAAAACAAATGCTTCTGTAAATAGGCAGGCACGCTGTCACCCAAATGCCCATCAAAAATAGCGAAGAGTCCAAGCTCTCGTCCTTGAATCTGAACAAATTTAGCAACATGGTAATCTTCCATAGGATGATTTGCTTTCCCCTTTACCAGGCTAAACCCATATTTAACAGGACCCAGCTGGCTTCTTCCCTTGCCAGAACCACATGAAGAACGTCCTCCAGCCTGATAAAGGGAAGGAAAAATTAAACTTCAAGAGCAACAGAAAATGCACCTGAGACAATTTGCTAAAACAAAAAAGAGAAATGCTTTAATACATCAAATCCTTGACATTGACCCTCTTAAGCATAATTTCTTCAACTCCAGTAATTTTAATCCAGATATTCATGACAGTAGTATCTTATACTACAGCAGTTACAAATGTAATGAGAGGTAAACATTCTCCAGAAGGAAGCAAAATAAAGCGTACAACAACTGCTATAGAAAGTAAAATTCCTCATGTGGATGAAATGCTGTAACAACCTCACTACTATCATCCAACAGCAAACATCCGAACTTAACAGAGAACCCATTCAAGACAATCATCACAAAACCCAGCTCAAGCTGAAATAAGACCCAAAATTGCAGCCAAACTGCATGTTGTCACTTCACAGACAGAGAAGATGCAGGGTTCTCCATCTCAAAAGAAGCCAAGCACCAAATAATTAGCTTAGTTTTTTTAACTCATGATGATGCAGAATACCTCCCGCAGTTCATAGCATCAGAACACAATCAATCATCAAATCCACCAGAATTAAGCAGCATATTAAAAATAGATTTACGAGAATAAAGTCAAAGTTACTAGATCAGTTCCTTCAGATAAAGAAAACTAATGGATCAGTTTTCCAATAGTTTTTTTTTTGTTTTTTTCAAATCAGTTTTCCGATAGTTACGCAAAGAATAAAACAAGAATAATAATAATTCAAACAATCTGTACAACAAAGAAAGAAATCCCAAATGGAGAAGCAGCTGGAAAAAGCTTACCTGGGAACTGAAGCAGCAAAACCTATCCATATAATTCAGCCCCACCTCACCCTTGGTCCACGACAAATTAACATCTAACCTCCAATTCCGAAGCCCCTATTTTCACAACCTGTCAGAGAGCAAAGAAAGAAGTTTGATGATCATCAAATAAACACCACCGCCAACAGTAAAATCTCAATCAAGAACCAATTTTTCTTCAAAAATCTACAAAAAAAACCATAGAATCATCGTATAAGTAACATCAAAAAGTTCCACTTACCGATCCACCAACTTCAAAATTTTCCCTTAAAACACAAGAAAGATCCTATCTTTGTGTACGACTTGACTAGCCCACTGACCAGAAACGCTGTAACACTCAATATTTATGTGTGGGAAAGAAATTTTGCAACCAAAAATTGGAAAGAAACAGTTGGAACTTTAGTAAAGAGCAGGCAATGGTTTATGGGTTTCTGTTGCTGAGGAAAAGGGTCCTGTATTTGCTAAGCAGAAGGCAAGAATGGCTGACAAAAAGACCAACGCTTTGGGCTTCGGCCTTCCCCTATTGACTTTTGTAGACTTTATTGTTTCTTTATTATTGTTGCTAATGTTTAGCAATTGTAATAATGCAGCGACGCAGGAGTAATTGTTACAAGTAGTCAGAGTCACTGTTTGTTCATTCATTTGATTCGTGAACACGTACAGCTGTTTCAGTTTTTCCTTCTATCGGATCGTGGGTCCACAACTTCCTGCAAAAGTTTGCAATCGAGTACTGATTTGGTCCATTTGTTGGGGAATGGGGACCTATTCTCTATTTCTGGTCAGCCCTGTACCTTTTTTCTTTCCCCTTAACACAAATAACCTCATTTGTCGTTTTTATTTTTAACCGTTACACTGTTTCTACTTTTCATCCATCTTTTATTCATTCTTTCAGCCATTCTTGATTAGGCATCAGCCACAAGCCGGAGAATTTTCCAATCTCCGTGGTGGATTACTTTTCTCTTGTTTGATCTTTCTCTTTTCCTTGCCTTTTATCTCCTTAACACGTTCACATAATGTGGCAAGAATTAGTCGTGAAGACCTTCCTTGCAATTACTTCTGTCCAGTGATGATGGGCCTGCGTGTAATGAGCTTCTGGTTTGTGGAGTATGCTGTTTCAAACATTTATTTGATATCTCAAACGGATTTAATTATCTCAAATCTAATCAAACCAACATCTCTTGAAAAGTTAAAATATTTAAGGGTCCGTTTGGATTAGTTGTTTTTGGGGTTGTTTTTCAAAAACATCATTGTAGCATTTGGGATGTGAAAAATACTATAACTGTCTTTCAAAAACTACTGTAGTTGTCTTTCAAAAACTTTTTGAGAGTGTTTTTCGAATAATTTGTGATATTTTTAAAGTAAAAATTTATTTGGGTCAATTTTTTGAAGCATTTTTAAAATTAAAAATTTATTTGGAATAATTTTTTAGGGCATTTTAAAATCAAAAATCAATTTTAGGTATTTTTGGGGGATTTTTAAAATTAAAAATTTATTTGGGCTAATTTTTTGAGGTATTTTTAAAATTAAAAATTTATTTGATGGGTGGTGGTGCGGGTGGGTTAATTTAAAAAAAATACCCCAAATAAAATTTTAATTTTAAAGATGCCCCAAAAAATTATCCCAAATAAATTTTTAATTGTGTTGCGGGTAGGTTAATTTAAAAAAACCCAAACAAATTATTCCAAAAATACCCCAAATAAATTTTTAATTTTAAAATGCCCTGAAAAATTACCCAAAATAAATTTTTAATTTTAAAAATGCCCCAAAAAATACCTCAAATAAATTTTGAATTTTAAAATGCCCCAAAAAATTGCCCTAAATAAATTTTTAATTTTAAAAATGCCCTAAAAAATTACCCCAAATAAATTTTTAATTTTAAAAATGCTCCAAAAAATTACCCCAAATACATTTTTAAGTTTAAAAATTCCCCAAAAAATTACTCAAAAAAAATTAATTTTAAAAATGCTCCAAAAAATTACCAAAAATAAAATTTTAATTTTAAAAATGCCCCAATAAATGCCCCAAATAACTTTTTAATTTTAAAACTGCCTCAAAAAATTATCCCAAATAAATTTTTAATTTTAAAAATACTCCAAAAAATTACCTAAAATAAATTTTTAATTTTGAAAATGCCCCAAAAATATCTCAAATAAAATTTAATTTTAAAAATGCCCTAGAATACCCAAATAAATTTTTAATTTGGATGGGATGGGAGAGGGAGGGGAGGGGAGGGGAGGAGGGGGAGAGAGAGGAGGAGAGAGGGGAAGGTGGAGAGGGAGGAGGTGGTGGTGGGGGTGGGTACTGGTGGTTGTGGGTGGTGGTGCGGTTGGGGTGGAAGAAGAAGGGATAATTTTTTTATTTTTGTATATATAAGTTGTTTTTGAAATATTTATTTGGATTGGTATTTTTGGGATTGTTTTTTGTTGGTGTATTACTGTACCATTTGGGATGTGAAAAACAATTTTTCAAAAACAGTTCAAAAAACAGACGGAGGCTAGTTTTATTGTTTATATAGCCTCGAAGTTGTAGTAATCTCAACCAAAAAAGAAAAAAGGCAATTATTTGCCACAAGTACTAGATGATGATAATAACAATAGTAATAAAATCTCTTTCGTGAGCTACAATTCAAAAGCATACCAACTCATGTACCAGATCCACCTGGGAGACAAAATTGCGAATATATCTGATCAGGAGGAGTAGATGTTTTGTGGCCTTGAAATGCAAATGGCAGAGTACCTTTAGCATTATTAAATGAAGACCAAAAAGCCAAAACACAGATTAGTCTAATGTTTGTTGAGTTAAAAAGAGTCAAAACCATATTGTTCTGCGGTGTTTCATCAATCAAAACCACGGACTAGATTAATATATTCTAGTTCAATTGGGCAATTAAAAATTAGAGGCAAAGAGGGTCAACTATATACCACTCAATAAGCTACATTGCCAAAATCCAAATGAGTCCAGAAGAAGACCAAGAAAGGTGATTACTGAACATCAAGTTGATTGGTTATGGCAATTATAATAAGTAAAAATAATTGGAGAATGGACATGGAATTTGTTAAAATACTCACTCAAGTCGTTCGAGCTGACTGATATTATTATTACTAAGCGTAAAACTGGCGCTACAGTCTGGAATTGGAACAGCAGACAATTTAATAACAACAACAGCAACAGATATAATAACAACGTTACAAGAAATGAGAGTTTAGGATTCCGCCAGAGCAGCAGCATTATAGATAGGCCCGACTAGTTCTTGACGCAATTAGATGCGAATGTCACGTAAGCACTTGTTCTAAGTTTTGATGTACACTGTCACTGACATGCATCAGCTCTCTGTTTTGGCATTTGGTGGATGAATAAAGTGTACACCTACAAGTTACTCCAAATGATAATCTTTTGGATACCTCAATATTATATCTGTCAATGTCGTCTAGAAGTAGAGGAGTGTAAATAAATCGAGCTATTTCCAAACTCGCTTGATCGAGTATTTTCGCCTGAGTAAGGCTCCAGTAGTAGTTCACTATTCGATCTAGTATCGATTGCTAGGGCCGGCAGGTCAAGAAACCGGAGGAGGTGCTACTTGTGATTTGTCCCGTTGCAGCGTTGCTTGTGCGCTTACTACCGTATCGAACCACCCAGATGCTGCAGGTGGAGCTGCAGGCTGGAGCTCTCACCTCTCGGGCGGCGGGCAGGAGAGGGGAATGACCCATGGGGACTGTGAAGGGAGTTTCACAGTTTTACTGACACTTTGACCATAGCGAAACCGGCGTAATAAGTGGGGCCACGACGCTAGGTCCATCAGAGGTTTTGCTGTCACACGTGGTACACCTTCGTTCCCCACGTGTACACCACGTTTGCCCTCCACCTGTCTTTTCCTTCTTTTCTCGGACTGAATATAATGAATAGTACTACCTGCCAAGTTCCTTTTTTCTTTTGCTCTTTTCTTTTTCATCATAATCTCTGCTGGAATTAATTACTGCAAATTGATGTGTGTTTCTTTCTTCGTTTGATTGATTCCATCAATGCTGAAATCCAAGAGGTTTGTGTTTGGCCTTTATCCAGGAGGTGAACTAATTGGCCTTTATGATTGGTGGAATGATATTCAAGAGTCGCAAAAATGGCAGCAGGGAATTTACTACACTCTTTCTGCATCTTATGCATTGGTTGCCTTGGTTGCACTGGTAAGACTAACAATGATCATGTTTTCTGGTAACAAATTTAAACATAAGTCTATGCTTTCAATTGCATTTCTTGAATGAATGTGGCACTCGGGTGTCTCACATAATTTTTTATTTCCTTTCTTCCTTCATTGAAGGTGTAGCAGCTTTAAGTCTGTTTTTCCCTCCTCTGACTTCACGTTTGTTTGGATTTTTCTGCTTTTCAAGATACTTAATTTAGCCTGTGGGAGTCAGATTTTTGTTGATTGTTGTCTAAAGCAGGAAGGAGATAATTCCTGGATGTTGAAAACAAACAAATTTTGGACTTAAAATATGTATTTGGTCTGCGAGATGATATTTAACGATTCCCTCATTTTGTTCTGTGGGTCTAGAATTAGGCTGAATTGTTGCTCGGCTGATCTCCCAGTCAACTGAGGAATGAGTTGCTCGAATCTGCATTTTCCATGTTCTAAAGTTTGAAAGTTTTTCTATTTTTAAATTTAGTTGTTACTCGATTGCCATTTCCTTCTTTGTTTTCAGGTGCAACTTATTCGCATTCAGTTAAGAGTACCTGAATATGGTTGGACAACACAAAAGGTTTTTCACCTGATGAATTTCATTGTGACAGGATGTAAGTTTTGCTTTTCCTTCTATCTGGAGTCGCTTCTTGTTAAATTTGTCTGACTCCTAAAACTTTATTGAACTTTTGGCAGTGAGAGCCACCCTGTTCGGATTTTACAGAAGCGTGTTTACCATCAGAACGAAGGTAATTGTTGTCCCCTTAATTTCAGTTTGTTTCATTTGTGTTTTGTAGTCTAGTCCACTGAGGCATGAGTTGATCAAGTATATTGTAAAATTGGTTGATGTTTAAGCCCCCTTCAGGTGAAAATATGTACAAGGACCTACATAATCAAGTTTAAGCCTTTACCTGAAAGGAAACAAACATTTTCTGGCTTGGGATTGCGTTTGTTAATCATTCAAATGTTTCATTCTTATAATGGACACTTGTTGCATCTGGTCTCCCAGTTTCATTCTGTCCTACACCTCTAATGTTTTTTAGTCTATTTTAGCAAGTATGAACCGCAAGTGAAAAGCTGTGGCTCTTGAAATCTTTTGAAATTCTTACTCAAAGAAAATGTGATGAACAGGCACTTGAATTGATACTTTTGGAACTTCCAGGTCTGCTGTTTTTCTCAACATACACATTACTCGTTCTGTTCTGGGCTGAAATATACTATCAGGTGCTTATGCGACAGATTCTTTACATGGTTGTGAACGTACTCAAGCAAGTTACTGGCTGTATTTCTTAATTAATTTGCTTCAGGCAAGAAGTCTTCCCGTTGACAAGCTTCGAACCACATACTATATAATTAATGGTCTTATCTACCTTCTCCAGGTAACAATATCAATTTTTGATGTTGGCACTGCACTTAATTCATGCTTTTTTCTGACTTTTGACTGTTCTAATCAATTGTGGAAACGCTCTGGTGCTTGTAGGTGTGCATCTGGATCTATGCAAGAGTCAGCCGGACCACAGCTGCAGTTCAAGTTGCTGAGATCTTTTTTTCAGGTGAGTATATATTTTCTTTTTTTTCAGGGGCGTCCATATTTTCTTGATTGATTGCTGGATTATTTGTTTGGTGATGCATTTTTTAGGATGTAACATTTGACTATTTACAGTTCTCTCTTTTTCTGCTGCTCTGGGATTTTTGATATACGGCGGAAGGTAATTGCTTGCATGACCATGACGTATTTTCTTCAGCCTCATTTAGTTATCTATCGGAGTATCCCAAGATTTTTAGCTTGCTTAGCTTTTCCTGTTTAGGTTATTCATCATGCTGAGACGCTTTCCCATACAATCTCGGGGCCGTCAAAAGAAACTGCAGGAGGTTGTAGCTTACAAATTTGTCTTCTTTATAGCGGCTATTTACAAAATGTTGCTATTTTTATTCCAAATTAAAGAAACACTGATAATTTTCTTTGGTTTCTCTTAAAGCCTTAATATAGAAGTCCGCCTCTTAAGAATCCACTTTGGAGTTTGGAGTCAACTTCCAAGATATCAACTTTTTCTCCTGTTTACTTTTCTTTTCCTCCTTTTTCAATTCACACAACACTCGGCATCCATTTGGTGCACAACACATCCACCCTAACTGATCCTAACAATTGAGTAATTATTGACACCTACTTTTACAGAAGTTTCCAATACAAATAGTTTGGAAAACTTGGGACCTTTCTTTGGACTTAATGACTGCAAAACATACGAGGTGAGGAGCGAATTCACAAGTAACATGGGCTCCATTGCAATAAACCAGTAGGTCCAAAGCCATGAATCTGCAGGATGAAACATTGTTATAGCTGGAAAAGGTTTTGGGTTTTGGACCCCAAAAGTGTACTGAGTTTAGATTGTCCTTGTTTGTCGTTTGAAAGGTTAAACCGGCTGTAAAGATGCATGTTAGATCTTCGTATGCTCTGGGAAGAGTGTGGCTTATGATGTTTGATGATGTGTAGGGATACTGGTGTAAATTGTGAAAGAAGAAGAGAAATAATAGTAAGCCTTCTTTATAGGGTCTATTTTATAGGTAAACTTCAAACATGGCAAAATGAATGAGACTACTTTATTTAGACCTGCAAGGTTTGTGGCCTTGTCCTGCAGCTTAACTTATTTTAGTGGTTGCAGTCTCAACTTATATGCTATGGTGAAGCACTAGTTAGTTACGGTAATGGGTTTGCATTGCCTCTTTACCAGGGTGAAGTGATTGTTGATGCTTGAACGATTCTTCTTGGCAGGTTGGATATGTGACATGCATTTGCTGCGCTTGTTTCTTGACAAGATGCGTTATGGTAAGTTGCATAATCTATTAGACTATAAAACATAACCATGTCCGAACTTCTATCAGCCATGTTAGTGTATAGCAATATCTCCACTGAAATATTACAGGATGCTCTTTCTGCCTTTGATGAGGATGCTGGTGTTGATGTCCTGGACCATCCTGTCCTCAATCTTTTCTATTACATGGTACAATTTGCATCTTTCTGTCATGTGATTCGTGTAATATAGCATCTGTAACTCTCAGTCAAGTAATTAAAAATGTGTTTACACTTGGTTCTGTTAACAAGTTTGTTGTCAGTAGATACTAGAAATGGAGGATCCAAAGCAGCAGCTGGATACGCCCACTAGAGCCATTAATGGCCCCTCCTGCTGATTATATGTTGTCCTTTTTTTTTTTTTCAGATAGTGGAAATTTTGCCATCTGCAATAGTGCTCTGTTATCCTACGGAAGTTGCCTCCAAGACGTATATCGGATCAGTATCAATCTATCCACTAAAGCACATTGATCTTCTGATAACCAGGAATCTGCAACAAGAGAGAACGTATAGAGTGAATACTTCGAAACAACTGCAAAGCTTTTGATTATCTGCCCTTCAAGATAGCACGTCTGCGTAACTCTTCAGAATGTAGACGGATTGATACCTCAGTTTAAGCCACCTCGCAATTTTTTTTTTTTTTTTTTTTTTTTTTTGGTTGGAGAGTCCAATAGTAACTTAGCAAGGGTAGTCATACTTCTTCTTGTTGGATCCCTGTCTTTAATCTTTTCACAAATTGAAGAGTCACTCCTAAAGTTTTTCTGCTACTAATGCTTTAAATTAAGTGGCTTTTGCACCTTTTTAACCTTTTGACATAATAATAATAATAGACCTAAGAAAATATCCAATAAAAATACCCAAAAGCTAATTTGGCATTCGGATGTGCAATTTATTAGCTTCACCCGTATGCTTAATCAGATATACCTAATTAGTTAATTTGTGTACAATAGGGTCGTCTGTGGATTGGGAAAATTAACTCCTTTTTCAGTTACAGGAAATGGGGGATTTTGAGAATTGAATGCTAACAAAATATTAATTAATTAACCAACTATGAAAAATAATTGAAAGGGATAATTAATGGGACAAACTCTAGCCAAGGATACACTTCAGAGATGGTTCAAATAACTGATTATTGATGCAAATATAATTCCAACATTCATTGATAAACAGGTTTTTAATTGCCGATACAATCTGATAATTAGTTTCTCCTTATTGTATCGATAGTTAAGGTACGACCATTGACTATTTCCCTAATTCAAGAATAACCTAGGTACGGCCATAGGATTTAATTCCCAATTGCATTAAAAGTTAGAGAAATCCTATTCTAATTAACAAACATGCTACGAGTGTTTATTTAATTTAAATTATATATTTCCCTGACACAAAACCAATTATGCCAGTTGCTACCGGGATTAAAGTAATCAAACAATTACAGATTCGACTACCCTAATTAGCAAATAGATTATGCAAGTAATTAAATATTGTACACCTATTCAATCACTCACAATAATCATCACCAATAAAAGTAGAAAATATATAAATAGCAATGAATAGGAGGAACGGTTAAAATAAATTAGATCTCACAGTACTCGTTGAACCAAATCTTTAGTTGTTCCTTGACTAGAACGATGAGATTAACTACACATCGTGTATGAAATTCCACCAAAGTTGTTAAAAGAAAATAGGAAAGTCATCTTCTAATATTCGAATGAAAGTAGTGAAAGAAGGACGGAAAACGGGAAAACTAATGGCTGGTCTTGGTTTTGGCTCTTCGTCCGTAGTCTTTCGTCCCGTCTTCTTCTCTTCCCGAAGCTCAAGAGGTGATGATGCGTCCAGAAGATTGATTCCTCCCAAGCCAAAGAGATGTAGTCACGTCTCCTTTTTCCTCAAGCCAAAAGATGATTTTTAATCTATTAGTCACCCGGTATATACCTCTTCACACGACTCCACTTTGTTGTTGGCTTTTCCCGAATTAAGTTCCCCACTTGCACACTTCTTTTCCAAGTCTGAAAATAACTTCCAGCCACATTTCATTCGTTTCTTTCTTATCCTCCAAGAAACAAAAACTACTAATAATACCAAATCCTATTCTATTGAGAATTTTCTATTCTAAAAGGTTTCCTAAAAACAAATACCAAATTAGTTCCAACTACCAAATAAGAAAACATCACAATTAACTCCACAATCTTTCAGAATTTGGACTTCACAAACTCTTGGAAATTGCCCAAGCGCCCTTGGGAATCTTGGAAATCTGGCCTGGATGTCTGCCTTAGGCACCTAACTATCAGGAACGCTTCTGGTTTTACATCCTTTTCAACACAATTTCACCAATCTCTGCAATTGACCACCAATTAAATAAATTTAGTAGAAACCACCCAAGGATGCAATTTTTAGTCTAAATAATTAGAAATATTAACACAATAAATAACTAAAATTGCACCCTATCACCTTTCTATTCAGCATTGATGGAGGCCATTAGCTACTTTGATCGTTAGATTCTTTGATTCTCTCCTTTTACCCAGGAACCAAAAAGAGGAGGGGAAAAGGGACAGTTAATGCATGGTTCTTTCCAGGTTCTGGCCATGTACTCCACGGGATACGTATTTGTCTAGGTCAAGCCCCAATATAATTTGCGTAGTCTAGCCGCTTTGAAAACATCGTGGGAATATTTTGAAGAGGGCACAAAAGTTTCGTTAAGAATAGAAGGACGCAGACGGAAGGAAACTTGGAAGCTGCAGGAAGAGGCATGGCAGATGAATACATAGGGTTTTATTAGTCTCGAACGATATCATGCATGATTGGCTCTGCATGGATAGGAAGAAGCCTCGCCCCAGCAGCGGTAGAAAATAAACAGGAATGATAGAAAGTAGTAGCTATTATGAATAGAATAGGAAAAGATCACTTACTGATTAACCGGCGGTCTTGGAACGAATTTCACCTTGTTCATCGATCCCAAAGCACCTATGCTATAAGAAGGTAGATTGAACTTATCTTATTGTAGTTTTTGCATTAACAATCTCACAAGAGACCATCAACACGTTGGTTTGCATGGCTAGTGCCATCCATGCACGGGGCAGGCCTTGGCCCCTGTCTCAATGGGGGTGGCCGCAGCTCCTCGATACTTGCCTGCGCAAATCCCACCACCTCCTCGTCCTCCAAGGCATGCACAACTGCTGCCCCCTCCACCTCTCCATCCAAAAATCATCACGTACATTTGTTCTGAAACCAAATTCTGCTGCTCCACAACAGCCACCACCGACCCCCAGGGCTTCCCAGGATCCCGCTGAATGCCAGGATGCATTGATATACGTGGATGGTTGCATGAAAGACCTCATAACTTTCTTTTTCGAGAAAGACGGTTCTTCAGCCGGGCAAAATTGCTGCGAGGCCACTCCAAGCTTTCAGATGATTGCTTTTCCAAAGCGTTCGCGGGCTTCAATGCTCCCGAATTCATTAATATAGTTAGGGACTAGTGTGCTAGCCAATTTCACGTCTGATTCGATTCATTGCATATGTTTCTTGTTTAGTTATTTTCCTTTGACATTAACTTCGTATCTCAATTGCCATGCATGATTTAGCTAAAATCGTATTCTCTTCTCAATACTTTATGGTCCAGCAAACATGAATCATCAGTTTTAATTTCTTGCGATCAGTGGACTAATATTAAGATTAATTTGCATTCCATGATGCAAGGTGCCAATGTGGGGGTAGGGTATACTTTTGACTGGAGAAGTTAAGTTTAAAAAAAAAAAATATTATTTGATATATAAACCGCTCGATCCAAATAAAAAATAATAATCCCGTATTTTGCCCCACTATTATCATATGGAGCTTGCCAAAGTTGTTGATTTAATTAGAAAAGCTCATGCTTCAGATGTAGATCAAGATTCAAGGCCGAGTGTAGTTGCATATATATTATAATTCTAAATCTAGATATTTTATCTTCTAATAATACACTAATACTAACACAAAAGTAAAGCTGAAGACAAAACAGTACATAATCACACGAGAGCTGCTGAGGTAATACAATAAAGTAGAACAAACTTTTGATCTGTTCCAGAGCATCTGGAGACAAAACGCAATTCAATGCGTTGGATTAAAAGTTATCGACCCTTAAGTTTCTGTCAAATGTGATTTCTCAAAATGATTATTTTCATAATTCAGCAGAGTTGTTTTAAACAGGCAATCAAGAAAAAAAAAACTTTTTTTCTTTATGCCTAACACAGGCGATTGTAGTACTACTAAGTAGGCAATTACAGTACTGCCACAAAATGGTGGATTAGTATATTTAGCATCAAACCTGCAGCATTGCTCTCATATAACAAAGATGCCACAAAAAGAATCACATATGTGCTTATTATGGATGGCTTTGCATAACAAAGATAAACAATTCTTTCCTTTTTAGTCAAGGAGAATATGTGCTGTAGATTGCACATATAAAGGTTACATTTTTATTCCCAAAAAAAAAAAAAGGTCAAGGGAAAACTTTAGCACTTAAGCAATTCTTGCTTTCCACCATGTACAATGATGATAACTTTTTTGTTTTGAAACTAAATCAATTCAAAATGAATATTTCACAATACTACAACAACAACAACAGGACTAAACCACCCTTTACAAATAGGATTGATTTTGCATGTCAAGACTCAACTTATTCCTGAACCAAAAAAAAAAAAAAAAAAAACAAAACAAAACAAAACAAAACAAAAAGGCTGTAGAAGACTAGGAAGGACGAAGTGCCAAACTTGATGCCTTGCCTTTATGCCAAAGATGCCAAGCCAAAGTCAACCAAATACTACTCCTTTGAAAACAACGACAATCAGTGGCAGCAAAACAAAACCTCCCAGCCCACAAAAAGAAAAGAAAATAAAGAAACATCATATGCCTTCCGCTCTTTCAGTCTTCTAGTCTTTTCAGAATTTTTGGCTCTCTCCTCCTCCTCCTAAACCACGCTTAGTACTAATACTATATCAACAACTAGATTTAAAACCCGCTAAAACCCATCAATTAAAAGACCAAGTCTAATTGAATTTAAGATTAGAAAAGAAAAATAATAGAGGAGTTTTGGTACCTCGTAGATGGTCTCCAGGTAATGGGTGCCACGGGTTCCAAGCTCGAGAAGGCCCTCGGAGACCAGTTTCCTGAAGGAGAACGCTATTTTGGCCTTGAGAATTTTGGGAATACTTGCTATTGCAACAGTGTCTTGCAGGTTTTTATCTTTTTCTTGCTTTTCTTTCTCTGGAATTTTGGTTTGTTCGAGTTTTGAGCATTTATTTCCTTCTTGTTGTTGGTCAAAGTTTCTATTTTTTTGGTTTCTAATTTTTTGTTTGAGCTTTGATTCATTTGTGATGATGGGCTTGGTTTTACTTGACTTTCCAGTGACACATCAAGATTTCATATTCGGATTGATTAATTTTTAATCATTAATGGCGTTTCTTTTTCTTTTTTCTTTTTTTTTGGGTTGGGGGGGTTGTGTTTTGGATATGCAGGCGTTATATTTCTGTGTGCCGTTTAGGGAACAACTTTTAGAGTATTATGCAAATGGGAAAAATCCGGGGGAAGCAGAAGAAAATCTCTTGACTTGTTTGGCAGAATTGTTCTCGCAGGTATGGTGTATTTGCTTGGAAATTGATTAAATCTACTTTCAAATTTGTGTTTGTTTCCGCCCATACTTGTACGCATTTGTAGCTTCTGCCAAGTATTTGACTTTGAGGGTGTTCATTTCTGCTGTGCTTTCCGAAATATATTGCTGTCCTCAAACATTGCTGGGCTATCTGTGTTTGATCTTTTGTTATGTCCTACAATCATAAGTTCAATGGCGTTGATGAGTTATTCTTAGCAATTTTTCTGTGTTGTACAACAGTAGCTAAGAGTAACTTCTTTCAGAAAGCTGCTGTCTTTGCATGCATAAGAAGTAAAACTAGGTCCTTTGTGTTGTACACAAAGATGTATAGCTTCATGAACATGAGACTAAATGGTTCTTTTTTTTTTTTTTTGCGAGCGTTTTTGGATCTATTTTCTTGTCCAAAACACTTTTTTTTTTGGTTGTGAATATTCATAGCAATCTCTTGTGAAGATTGGCCCCAGTAAGTCCTAGATAAACTGATTGTTAATACTTCCGCTTTCCCCAAGATTCAATTTAATTTTTATTGCATTTTTTTCTTCTTCTTGATACTTCAACTGGTTCTCAATTACTGTGCTCCTATTCTCTAATTTAATTGATAGTTTAGGAGTTTTGTGTGCATACTCCTTCGAGTCCAGAGTATTGACAAGAAAAGTACGTGGAGTCTTGCTGCTTATGGTGAATATTTAATTTGCCAACTAAATGTTCCTTATCAAAGAAGAAGCATCACAATCAGAAAATACATTTTTTTAAAACTAAATCTGATTTTGATTAGATATTTGGTGGAATCTTTCTTGTATTACTGTTAGTTAATTGAACGGTTGGTGCAAGTGGAAAAGCTGTTCTATAACATCCTGACTTCACAAGGCAACCAATCTTTTGCTTGCATGGCAAAGTAATAGCCCAGTTAAATTAAGAGATAACTAGATGGGTTGATGCCACACGTTGGACATGCATGTATTGAAGGATGTATTGGAGGTCAAACTTGGAGATCTGTCGGTTCTACAATATATTGCATTACATTCCATATGTGATGTTCATTTTAGATAACTCTGATGTGCTTTATTGTAAATACATGGTGATAATATTGATATTTTGAATAGAAATTGCACCTTTAGGTTTTAGGTGCTAATGAATATCTGAACTTTTACCCCCAGATAAGTTCACAAAAGAAGAAAACAGGTGTCATTGCACCAAAGCGTTTTGTTCAGAGAGTGAGAAAACAAAATGAACTTTTCCGCGGCTACATGCATCAGGTATATCTTATGATCTGATTTTTTGTGTTTACATTACATTGTTATGCAAGTATTTTATTAAAAAAAAAAGGATATGCAAATATTCAATCAGTTCTTTTTTATGTGGGGGGGCGGGGGGAAGGGTTTAAAATTAACAAGTGAAATCGTAGTTGTTGTCTGTCTATGCACAAATATATCTTTTCCTGAATTTCTCAAAAGGTCATTGAAATATTGGCAATATGCTATGCTTATCGAGCCACAGCTCATATCAATATGCATGATCTTTGTTGATTTTAAGAACCTTTGGTAGCAATACACGCTGTACAAGCTAATTAGATTGAGTCTATTGTAAGCCATACGTGCTTCAGAAACTAATAAATATGAACTTTGATAAGGTTGAAATAATCTGACATTCGGATAGAATGCTGAAGTACGCTGAACTGTATTGAGGTAGCCATTCTGAGCTCCCTATGAAGGAACTCAATTATTTTTTATTTTTATGTATCCAGTTATGTCTCCTTCCTTTGTGTGGTTTTGTTTCTTATGATATATGGAGAATGTTGTGTATTAGATATCCTTCCATGAATCATGTACTTTTGTAGGATGCCCATGAATTTTTGAACTTCTTGCTCAATGAACTTGTTGACATACTGGAGAAAGAGTCGCAAGCACCAAAATGTCCACCATCGCAGGAAAGGATTGCTAATGGGCAGAATAATGCTCACTCAAATGGTGTCAAGGAGCCACTGGTTACCTGGGTACACAAGAATTTTCAGGTAATGCTCTTTTAAGTTCTTCATTTCAATCTTCCTTGACAGGAAGAGCATGTGATACCTGAGCACGTTTGTGCATGATTTCCATTTGTTCTATTTGTCTGCTGTTTCTAGAGGGAAAACATGAGGTTCAATTTTTGAGTCACTGTGGTTTGTGTTTATCTAAAAATTCAGCGTTTAGTCCTTCAAAGGGGAGATATCTTTGTACTTTTCCCTTTTCCTCCGCACTGATGGCTCTCCTTTTTCCTCATGCATGAACGTTCTTTCATTGGTTGTTATTTGTTCTTATTCAGGGAATCCTTACCAATGAGACAAGGTGTCTAAGGTGTGAGACGGTGACAGCAAGGGATGAGACATTCCTTGACTTAAGCCTTGATATTGAACAGAATAGTTCTATCACTAGCTGCCTCAAAAACTTCAGTTCCACAGAAACCCTGAATGCAGAGGATAAGTTTTTCTGTGACAAGTGTTGTAGGTAGGTCCCTCTGCTTATTTTCTTTCATTATGAGGATCCATGCAATACATAATAATAATGTGTTCGATTCTGCAATGCAGCCTGCAAGAAGCACAAAAGAGGATGAAGATAAAAAGGCCACCTCAAATTCTAGTCATTCATTTGAAGCGTTTCAAGTACATGGAACAGCTTGGTCGATACAAGAAGTTGTCCTATCGCGTTGTGTTCCCTCTAGAGCTGAAACTGAGCAACACTGTGGAAAACGCCGACTCTGAATACTCTTTATTTGCTGTCGTTGTTCATGTTGGGAGCGGGCCCAACCATGGGCATTATGTTAGTCTTGTAAAAAGCCACAACCACTGGTTGTTTTTTGATGACGAAAATGTGGAGATGATTGATGAGTCGGCTGTTCAGACTTTCTTTGGATCTGCTCAGGAGTACTCAAGCAATACGGATCATGGATATATCCTCTTCTATGAATGCCTTTCTGCAGATGAGAAGAGCTGATGAAAGGGCATCCAATCAAGTGATGTATTTTTGCCATTTTACAGCAGGTGTTTTCTGTCCTCTACTCATCTGATCTTCTTTTGTTACCCATCACGCTCAATCGGCTCAGAGACTAGATGCTTTGTAGAGTGGATGTTCGATGCATACCGGACAACTATTTGTCACAATAAAAACAAGTGCAAATCCTGACACAATAATATCATGGCTTTAGATGTTTGTTAGTGATTAGGTGACTGAAACTTCTATATACCCCACGCCTCAAAACTTAGTTTCTCATTTGTGTCAAATTCTTGTGGCATTTCATTTAGCCATAGACTAAATCATGCATTAGTTTCTCATTTGTCTCAGATTCTTGTGGCATTTCATTTAGCCATAGACTAAATCATGCATTCCCTTATATGGGTATGGTCTTGCACACAGTATTTCATAAAATGGGGGAGTCTCCAGGCTAGAATTGCTAATAAGTCTGGCTTTCTCTCCTATTCTTCCACACCTTTTTTCTCTTCTCCTTTTTTGACGGCATGTTTGCTAATGGTTGTTACAGGGGTGCCGTTGGAAAATCCACCCAACTCCATTAAACACATGTTATTGGCTGATCTAGCTTCTGTGCCTTTTGTTACAAATACTTGATGAGGATCATGCCCCTTAATTTGAGCAACACCCCCTCAAAGAAAAATGGAAAAAGTAAAGAAAAAAAGGGAGGTGTTGAATTCTCGGTTGCATCTTGCACCTTTAAGCACAGGCTTTCCAGGTTAAAATTCGTAGCCCAATTTGAAAAGTTACACATGATGTACAAAATAGCGTGTACCGCATGAAACTGCTAAATAATGTACATTGATCCACCCAATATTTTTGTTGTTATCGTGGATACATGAAAGAATTAACCATTGATAACATAATACAAATCTTGTGTTAGCTCCCTAAACTTCTGCTATTTGGAGACATCCACCATATGCTTTTGCTCCTTCGGGGAAAATTCACATCAAGAATGTCGACTCTTGCTACTACTATAAGCAACAAGTAACACCACGAGACATTGGTACCATATATTGGTGCACATCAATAATGCATCATGGAATGTTGCTAATTGACACTGCTAAAATTTGCTACGTGACACATGTTATACAACATTGCCCAGTTCCTGAAAAGGAGTGAAGGAAACATCTTACACTTCTTGAACCATGCTGATGAGTTTGGCCAAAATAAGACAATATTAGAAAAAGGAAAGTCCAAGAAACCATCGAATCTGATGCATGCACCAAATCGAAGTAGCTTTGAGAGATTAGGAAACATTTGAATACCATGCTTCTTCTTCTTTTTCCCCATTGTCGGTCTCCACGTACAGGAATATGTGTTTTAGTTAAATTCTTCTCTTGGCAATAATCTTCATGCAGTGTTTTGAAAGTATAATTGTAATTTCAAGTGTTTCTTTGAGTTGGAGTGCCTCTCTCCTTTGCCTCTTGTTCTAAAGTAAAAGCAAGGGAATCCATTCCAAATAAAGAACATTTGTTGTCCAAGACATCCACCGGACCAAGAATTCTTTTACGTAAATAGAATTCATCATCTGGGTTTTATGTCTCAAATAAAAGCATATATATATATAGACACACACACACACACGTTTTAAGCAGCACTTGCAAGCAAAACTTTCTAATTAACTCGAACAAAATAACTGTTACACAACAAAGTAATTTCTTAATATGATGCTGCACACGCATAAAAGAAATTGTCTCTGGTATTTGTAAGAATTTTGGACTTTTTCTTTGTCGTCAGTGCAACCTCAAAAAATTAGAATGCCGTGATTTTCTTGACGAACATGAAACAATATTGACATTGAGTGGAGGGCTGGATATTTTATACAGGAGGACAGTAAAGACTAAAAAGGTAGTGTTTCCCTGCGCAACAATGCTACAAATGCTGGAGAAATTATACAACATGACACTCCTCAAAACATGAATTTCACATTGGATGATTTTCCTTCGTTTTTCATGCATACTGTAAATGAATCATATTGATGGTGCATACGTAACAAATTCGTATCGTAAATCACTTTCCTAATGCGTATTATCTTGGTTCATACTTTAAAAATAAAAAATAAAAAATAAAAAATAAAAAATTGTATATTTCCGAAAGAAAATAGTCTCAAAGTCAAATATACATCCATTGTGGACTTCTTGGCGTGGAAAATCCACATTCCGAATTCAAGGCGGAAAACAGAAAAGGAAAGTCCCAAGTCCCCATAGAATTGGACCTGTACATGCACAACTTTGCAACGATGTACCTTTTCGAGATTAGGAAACATCACAAACCAACACTTGCTAAACTCGCCGACATTACCGTCTCCAAATATACATAGGATAGGATTTGGTAGTTCTTCTCTATGTATGTATCTATATAAAGGTAACTTTTCCCCGGTTTTCTTCACACATACTTTTTTTCATCATTAGAAGAAGAGCTTCTTTAATTTTTCGTCGCCCTCAGTCACCAATTTCCAAGTCCCAATATCCAAGAACAAGAAGAAGAAGAAGACCAATTCATTGAACCAAAGTTTCTCAAGTGTTCTACAATGTCGCTGTTTCATCCATCCGTGGAAGTTATCTGCGCTGACTACTTTGGCGACGAACTTGTGTTGCCTCTGCCCAAGGTTAATAACAAGACGGATAGCAACAACAGCAGCGGAAAGAATATTGCAGCACCGGTAGCTGGAAAAACTGCTGCAACCGCGGTCCAGAACAAAGCTACTGAGCATCATCATCAACCCACTTACCACAAGAAATCGTTCCTGGGATTCTCTCCAGCTTTTGATGGCTTGCATTGTTTCGAGACGCTGCATTGGAATTGAGCTTCACCATGGTTAAAAGAAACCACAAACAAATCCCCTCCCTTTTGATGTTTACAGAGATAGGACCTCAAGACGAGGTAGTAGTCATATTGTAATGTGCTTTTCCCAAGATTGTAGTAGCTTGTTTCTAGATTAATTCTCAAGGATGTTCATCTATATACACTAGTCCTCTCATGTACAACCAGATCCACCATTCTTGATTCAAGTACAGTCCATTGTTTTCCCCAATTTAGTTCTGAACCATGTGTACCTTTAGTGTTCATATCACTTGGGAATCGTGTTAGAATCAATCACACCCCAAGATCGTCGTAACTCCGCAAGACAACACGTACCTAGTTCCAAAATCTCAGCATTATCTTTTTATAACTCTTAACAATGCACTCCAGACTAGAATTGCGGAATCATTTATAACTTAACCTCAAACCATGAAACATTACAAGCGACAGTCTACATGAAAGCTATAGAAGAAAGGAGGAGCCAAAAGTAGCAGTTGCTTCTATATACTACATATTTACATACATGGAACAATTGCACTAGCGTTCCATCAATGATCCATGAGCCGTAAATAAATACAGCGTCAATAATAGGCACAATTTGTGTTCAAGGCTCATTCAAATGCTAAGGACATGAAAGTATCGTCATCCAACAAATTTTCAACATCAAATAGTTCCTCATCGGCGTAGCTCACATCTTCAGAACCACTGAGAGTCTGGTTGCGAGTATCCTGTTGAAGATACTAATCATTATCAGCGATTTCAGAGCTAAAGGGGTCTCTGTGTGTGTGTGCGCGCACGCACGCGCATGCATTATTAAAGGGTTTTTGTGGGTTTTTTTTTTTTTTTTTTGGGGATAAGTGCTTCACTTCAAAACAAGTAAAAAAGACAACTCCAACTCAAGTTTTAGAAGACAGCTTCCTTCAATAAATTGATCTATTTAGCTCATGACGAAGTTCGAATGAATACAGGATATAACATATTTATCTTTATTGTAGTACCTCAGTTTGACGGAATCCTTTAGCAACAGTTAGCAGCCTTCTGTATTGAGCTCTTGCCTCAGGGTATTGAGCCATGGACTTGACCCTCGCAAGTGCTTTTTGTGACCTCTCTTCAGTCTGTTTTCTTCCTTCCTTTAGAAAATCGTAATCATCATCCTTTACAGGCATGTTTTCAGTGTTGGGACATTTGGCAACTGCATCTGGACGAAAACCCCTTAGCCCACTCCCTTTCCGTCTCCACCGCAATATAACCTTCTCTAGGATTCCCACCGACCAAATTATTGTTTTATACTTCTTCCTCACCTGATGCCCCCGTACATGAGCCTTTACACCAGAACAACAGAAATAGGAAATGAGTTTTGAATCCGCATGGTTTGTGAATGGTAAAATAAACTAGTCATATCCAAATGTTTAAGAAAGATACATAATGTACATACAGGATGCAAACCCACAGAAGGGAGGAGGATATACTAAAAATAATTAGAAGCACAAAACCCTGAAAAACATAGTTCAAATTGTTCAAGCAGCAAGTCTTCCAGAACATTAGGGCAGGTTTTACAGCAAATCATGATCCTAAACTGTGAGGAAAATGTGATGCAACATTTACTGCCATGGAAAGCACAAACTTAGTGAACCAACGAAAGATTTGGAAACCAATTTGGGATCTAAATTTAAACTACCAAAGTTCATTTGGGGTGCATGACCAAATATTCACGCTATTTTGAAGAGGATGAACTATGCTCTCCCAAATAAAATTTAAAACATGTTTAGAAATGAAAGGGAAATACCCACCTGAATTTTAACAATTCTTTGCCTAATAATTAGAAATTCTTTTCGCTTCTTCCAACCACGAAACTTTTTCTGAATGCTTATCGCAGCAGCATGAACAGTGCAATCATTCTTACCCAGCCTGCTTGTTTTGGCTGCTACAAGAGAAAAAGCACGCGCATCTGTAGATGATGAGTCACTAATGCCCTGACTATCAAGCTGCTTCCTCTGAAAGGATTGAACCCTAAAAATTTGATGAATCCGAGCAGCTGCTTGAGTTGCATTACATACAGCAGCCAAAGAATCCTTCAATGACAGTGAATCTGGCACATCCTGCTCAGTGACTGGAGATGCAACACGTTCTGAAACTGTTTCTATAGCTTTTGCTCCAGAGTATTGCAAGGTATCATCATCCTTTAAATCTTTCACAGTTAATGCCAAAAGCTGTTTTGTCAAGGCGCACTCAGCAAGAAAACCAGCTATACCCTTGTGTCCATTTGCGGAAGCAAGGTCTGCAGGGGTTCTGCCCAAAGGATGCTCAGCAGATGGATCTGTTAATGTTCCAGGAGCTGCACCAAGAGAAACCAGAGCAGCAACAGTGTCCTCCCTGTCAAACAAGCAAGGGAAAATATAAAATAGGGACAAAATTAAAGGAAAAACAAGTAATATAGATTACACACAATTGAATTACACACATAAACGGAAAGACAAGGCCCGTCGAATGTCTCTTGTTTAGCAGAATAAAAACTCCAAAAGCCTTTTACCTGCCATATAAAGCAGCCCAGTGAAGTGCAGTCCATCCATTTACATCACGAAAATCTATACTAATTCCTGAAATAATGATTGGCTTTATGGCCCAGTTAAAACCAAGAGCAGCTGCTAAATGCAAAACTCCTTGACCCTCATCATCAAGAAGACTTGGCCCTTTTCCACCTTCGGTCAACTTTCTGGATCAGCCATGTGTAAAACTTCTCCTTCAACAGCTTTTCAACATGTTGCTCCTCCATTCCCTTGGGTGGAGAAACATCCCTCGGTGGTGACAGCATTGCCATTTGATAGTATTCTGCCTCCATCAATGAAATTATCTTATTGACAACTTCTTTTTTGTCTGTAATATTTTCAGAGACACACTGGGTGCTATCTATCTGTCTTGTCAAGAATAATTTCTCAAGTCGTCTTCGAAGATGCGCCTCAATATCAATTTCCGGTGAGGGTCCAACTCGATATTCAAATTCTCGTACTTCACTACAAGCCAACCGATTTGAACAAGTCACGTAAAATGGAACAAGCCCAGCCTTGTGTAGTGGCGCATGGCAACAAAGAACTCCTCCTGATAAGACTTCTGGCTGGGACCTCCAGTTCTCCAAACATACATGACCACTTATAGCTTCCAAACTCCTCTCCACTCTTGAGAAACCTTCCAGTAATCAGGACCTGCTTTGTTCAGAATTTCAGACATATTAATCTAATGACAATCTAAAAGAACAAACATGTTAAGTCCTAAGCTGATGCTTAACTCAACAAATTGGAAACCATAAAATACCTAGCTATCAAAACCATTAGCTTACAATCTTTGACTATGAAAATATGAAATTTAGCAATCAATATCTGTTAGGACAACTCATCAAACCTTTGATCCCCTTAGCAAAGGCTTCAGGTTGAAAGAGGTGAGCAAAGATGCTGATATACACATCGTTTATGTTAAGGCACATGATAATAACCATGGTAACCAAAAACCACAGTTTTCCAAACAGAAAAGCGAAAGCAACATCCATTTCCGCTTGTTAGCAAACCAGTTATTTCATAAGAGTAACCAAGATGAATGACGATTGCTATATACCTTGGTCTCCAACCTTGAGTAAGCCCAATTTGGTGAAAAATCAGTGATGCTAAAGAGTTGATCTTGGGAGAGAGACAAATTTAATGTGTCTGCGTCCAGTTGCAGCTGGTTGGTAGTACACGAATCACCAACCACATCCTCAGTCTGTATCACATTCCATGAGTATCCATTGGTCGATTGCAAAGGCAATTCCTCAACTTCTCCCAATTCTCTAGCCATCCATCGGGAGAAGCTATCCACTTTCTTCAAGCTTTCTTCTTCTTGGATTCCACTTAAATGTGGCTGTTTCAAAACCAAAGAGCAGTTTCCAGTCCCTGCAGAAGGCATACCATTCTCAGCCTTGTAACTCATCATATATCCAGCTTCTACATCTTGTTGCAGTTTTTGCAAGTCCCTTTCCACAGCTTCGTCTTCTTGCCCATCAGGCCTCATGTAAAATGGCTCTGCAGCAGATTGAAGAATTGCAGAAAGAGATTTCTGCTCCAATAAACTTCCTTTGCCATAATAACCTGAACCCGGAACAAGATTCTGACTAAGTGGTACTCCTTGCATGGGCAACAAACAGTCTCCCTAACAAGCAAAAAGCCAAAAACATAAGCTTGTACATATGAATGATTAAACGAGAAATAATAGTCAAAGATGCAAATTGTTCAAGACACAACATAACAGACTCCTAAGAGTTTCAAAAGAAAAGGGAATACCAGTTTTCAGAAAAAAAATAACTTGGCACATAATGAGGAAAAATGGAAAATACAACTTTGATGTCATCAGTTAGGTCAAATGCATTCATAATAGACATTTTCAGAAGGCTTTGAGAATCTTTAAGTTTGTTTTAGCACTAATATATGGTCCAAGAAGTTACAGAAACGAGAGGTAACATAGATATCAAATTCAATGGAAGCATATTAAGTGTCAAATTTTGTAGAATTTTGGCTAGCTCAAGAGAATACGACTGCCAACTGATTTTTATAGAGACACTTAATTCTAGCTACATAAGTTGACAATATCTGGGAGGATTAAAATGCATAAACAAGCACTTAAAATTAAAACTGAAAAATCTGTAACCCAATAAGATCCTCATGAAAGCATCCAGCATCATACAAAGGGAATATCTTTTTCATTCTGAACAATTATCCTCCTGTGTATTACTATATCACTAGCAGTAAATTAGGACGATCCTGAACAAAGAAGTTCCTGAGATTGTAACCAACAAAACCAAGAGGAGCACAAACAATGCACCAAATATGTGATCAATGACATAGTCCTACCATTCAAATAGAACCTTAATCATGTCGCATCAAATAAAGGTGAACCTTTGAATGTTCAAAGGAAAGTGAATGTTAAAATTGCTGACCAAATATAGGTTTGTAAACTTTAAAATTGCTGATTGCATATTAACACCCTTGATCAGCTCTAATTCCACGCTTTGTTCATGTTAAATAGCAAGTGAAATTTTGGAGTTGTAAACTAATGATTAAGCTTTTAAGGCTCGTAAGAACACGGTTTCAAGTCTTGAAAAGTTTGCTACCTGCCAACTTGCTTGGTGTGCTGGGGGATTCCAGGACTTGTGTCCATCACCAACCACACCTGCCAAAGATTAGCTTAACATATTGATTCCCTTCACCAAGGAATTTCTAAGCATCAATATTGACAAACAGAGTTGATAACTTGACAGCTCAGATACCTGTTGTACATTGTCCAAAGACCTCTTCCCAAGATGCCGAATCTAGTGTTCTTTGAACTCCAGGTACAAAATTACTTTCTGGGTGACCAACAGCGCATCCATCAGGAACTGAAAGATGCTCAGCCGAAGTAGTGGGCTGAGTACCTATATGTTGAAAAGTGTTACAAAATCAACTGACATTCACTAAGTAATACATCAGAAGAAAAGGAAATTAGTCAGTCACAAAAGATACCCAAAGACTGAAGCACATTATAAGAGCTTGTGAAGCCAGCATCTAAATTCTCCAACCCCCTGAAGTCCTCTTGCGGTGTTTCAAGATATGGATGAAGTCTGGAACTTGCTGGGTGATCAATTTCTGCATTTAATCACATTTAAGTTGCCACAGAGCAAGAAGGCAGAAAAACAGACAACCAGATATCTCAAAGCCAAATTCAAACTACAATTGTGTGACAAGATATAATAAAATCCAATCTAAAAGTTCCATTTCAAAAGTCTCTGAAATGTTTTGAGAATCATAAATATCAGAAAGGGCCAATTTACCAGATTCAGCATCTTCACATGCAGATGTTAGAGTGCTCGTAGGACTCGTCATATCAGTATATGGCGAAGCCAATCTGTCAGAATTTGCAGGAGAACCAAAGGACAATGAACTGTCATCTTGAGAATTAGATGACACTGTTCCAGCATCCTTGAGGCATTGGATGTTTGCTTTATTACCCTGAAGTTGAGAGGACAAAGAAAAAATTGCAAATAGAACAAATGTCACTACTCCGTCTTTGAAGCAACAGGTACCATACATTTAGTAGATGAGGAATCCATCATAATAAGAATCTTCCGGGCAGACCCCAAATTTCTATCATCAGTAGACTATATCTTCAGAACTCTAACAAACAAAATCTACTCAGAAACTTTTGGATGGTAATGGGATGATTATCATAGGCTTCTGACCCAACTATCGTAGTACTTGAAAGTAATGAATCTTTCCAAGAACAGACCCAATCCACTAAACAAGGAATTAGCCAAGTTGAATTCCTCAAACTTAGCCAAGTTGAATAGACATGCCAAGGAAGTGCTTATTCACAATCCGAGATCATCTTATTGTTAACATGATGTAGGAGTGCCTTCAGATACTTTCAAAATACCTAGAAAAGAAAGAACCAAGAACTAGTAATGTAGTGGGAGGGTAGACGTGCAGCTTCCTGTTGAAACAATAAGCAAGCTGCTGTTCCAAGTTTGTAGCTCACTAGTGGCCACGAAAAGGTTAAATTCATTTTAACATAATTCAACAGATTTTGTATACTCAGAACCCATATCTTATACTAATACCACTCATGCGCTACCATTATTCCATATGCAAAGAAAGAACCATGACATAACATCCAGTGTCTCATCCAATCTTAGCTCATTTGTTATCTCAGGTGGATTTGGGCAAATACCAAAATCAAAGAAAAACAAAATTAAGCTCATGGAAAAGTATCTAGAATTAGTCTACAGTAACTTGGAAAATGAATAACATCAATCAAGAATACCAAGAAATTCTTTGACTGAAAGAATAAAAATTCATTTTTAGAGATGCAGTCTTACCTTAACCTCCAAGTAGTGGACAAAGACTATATGCATGAGATCCCTGCACCGTTGGAAGAATCAATAAGCAACATCTGGAAGCAAATCATCTCCAAGGTTGACAGGCACTAATTCTTAGGGGTTTAGAGGATTCTTATATGTAGACCACGACAGATATCAGCAATCAAAAGGAACAATAAAGAAGGCACATTCACAAACTAAAATGCGAGAATCGAACATATTGCATGAATGTCTATGTCATAAGAACTGAAATACTCCTTCATTACCATTTTAGAACTGTTGTACGAATGGCAGGAATATGCATGTCAGAATACGAGAACTAAAATACAGACAATCTAACATCTTGCATTAATGGTATGTCATAAGAAGTGAAACAATCCTTCAGTGCCATTTTAGAAGTGTTGTACAAAAGGCAGGAATATGCATGTCAGAATAAATCACATAATTCACTTGGGCAAGCAACTGCCAATCTAGTTTTAAAAAAAACATGAAGAAAGAGCCCCAAACTATGTTTTTGGATCAAAACACACCATACTAATAGACAAAATATTCACTGGGCATATACTTACTGTTCAAGCATCCAGTAACTGCGCCTTTGGAAATTCTCATTTTCTTCTCCATGGGCATAATAGCAGTGTAGCATATCAACACTCCCAACCTGATTAAATAAATTGAAAGAGGAATAAGAGATCACTTGATGACTAGAAAACACCCCAATTACCGTACTTTGTCAAAGATCTAGACTTCTCTCGAGTAAGAACTCATCAACAATTATGTCAGTATAATCTCCTAAAGATGTCCCTAAAGTTAATAATACCTTCAAATAGAAAGTTTCTACAAAATAATAATCACAGGTAGAAGTCTTCATTTTCCCCATACTCACCTTCAGCTTCTCATGTGCCTCCTTCACAGTCTTACCATCCTTCTTCTTCCTCCAGTTATGCCCATCTTTCCGGAAGTATCTTAGCACCTTCCGATCAAACAGAAAGACAGATCCACCTGAAGTGATTTGAAAGAAGATGAAGAATACATAAGGAGGTTTCAGACCAGAACTAACTCATATTATTACAGGAAGAGCTCATAAATTTGTAAACAAGTCTAGTTTACACAAAGGATTCGAAAAATCAAAACCAGCTGTGTAATCCGACATGGTAGAAATGTGTCTCTCATCCAAATGCATAAAACTTTAATTTGATAGACCAAATAAGAAGGTATCTCCCTTCCTGCTTTGATAAGATAGAAGCATACTAGCTGGCTTGACTGGAGGCTCAGGAGTAATATAAAACTTCTGATAGTTGCGCAGAATTTCACAAATTTCAGCAGGTCTTAGCCATCGGTGGTGTGCTTCTGATAAAATTTGCTTAATATCTGCACATGCCAATAGTCATTCATCAGACAATAAGAACAATGTTTAGCAAAGCCATCCAAGATAATCACATCCACCACAAAATTATGTTGGAGAGAGGAAGTATAAGTACAATACAAGTACAGCAATGAGGTATAAACAAGTTTGCAGACCAACTGCAAAAGTCAAACGAAGGGATATCTAAAAAGCACTCTCTTCAGTCTGCACTACTTTTTGAGAACATAAATAAGTCCAAGGGAAACCATTGTAAAATTTCAAGAGAATTTTTGAATAATGTGCAGTAGTCCAAGGCATGTTTAACAACCTCAAACAATTTTCCGACCGGGCACAGTAGAATCTACCATTGGATGTACTAGAATACCATAAGACCCCCTACGTAATTACTTCTTATGAACCTTTATATCTCCATTTACCCCAAAACCTTAAAAACTGCTGTAGACAAAACCCAACAACGTCAAACGAAATTCTAGCTCGAACATCACCTTACCAGTTAAACATTTCTGAGCTCACTAAATACACATAGCAAAAATTCAAATACTTAAAACAAACATTAAAAAAAAAAAAAAAAGGAACGCCATACTAGAGTGGACAAAGTTTGGAAACATTCGAGCAAAAAACTGAATCCAAAAGGTTCACTTAACAATTCCCGATTAGCATACAACAATCCACTCCAATTCACTAGTTTGACCACCAATTTGACTTTTCCCCAATTTAAACTCCAACTTTCCTTTCTTTCCGTAAAGGATAAACCCACACGCAACAAGCTAATAATATCCAATCAAGCAAAAATCAGCAGCAACTAATTTGGCGGCTCAGCTAAGAGGAGCTGGAAATCGTACCCAATCGAAACCCTAGGTTTTGCGATCCGCTTCCGGCCATGAACTGAGAAAACAACTTAGTCAGCGACGGATGAACCCTAACAGCGTCAGCTTATATAATAGTAAATTCATAAAAACTAGGATTGCAAAATAAACAGCCAGGGGAATGATGATTTGATGACTGACGAGTGATGAGAGCCAGAGAGAGAGAGAGAGAACGGAATGTGATGGGATTTGATTTTGATTAAGTTTTACTTTACTGTAGACGACTGAGAAGTAATACAATATAATACTACTACTGCTGGAAGACGAAGAAAATGGGAAGGTTTAAGTCCGTTATTATAAAGTCCTGGGAGGGACTGTGATAGTGTGGTAATTGCATAGTGGTGGGGGCAGGTAGTAACGAATGACATGTCGACACTTGGAGCCTGAAAGTGAATATCCAGTGGCTTTGATGATTTGGCCCAGGCTGAGGCCTCCACAAAAAGAAGCAAGCAACTCCTGCATGTAACTGCACCGGTTCTGATCCTCAACTTTCAGGCTTTAGCTTTTGGATGCGGGGCTCACGACTTGAGTTTTCAGTTTAAAACATTTCATGTAATCCTTAGTCCTATGTAGAGTGACGGCACGCGAGTGATGGGTTGGATGGCCGGGGAAGAATATTCGAAATCTCTCATTTGTACTATAAAAAATTTAAATAAGAAAAAATAAACATGTCAATCGATTGGATTTTATTCAAATATAATTTTAAATTTTTTAGGATTTCACCGTATATATATATATATATATATTATTTTAAAAAAAATACCCATGAATATCCAAATATATAACGGTTTAGATTGAGATTTGCTTCTGCATGCCTATAATGGGCGTGTCTAATTAAATTTAATCTGTCTGAATTTGAATCAGAAGGATCCAACTCGGATCTTATTCATCCATTGACGCTTTTACTCCTGAATTTTGGTGTAATAAGTGAAATATACATCAATTAGATGTATGAATGAATTGACAAATAAAATTTGCACTCAATTTCTATTGAATTTACACAACAAAATATAGAGATCACAAATAATTTTGAACGGGACAAAACTCCACGTGCCACTTGCGAGACCCTCCTGTTTCTCATCTCCTGTGGTTCTTTTTTCCGCGTTTTCGACTGTATTCGTGTTGAATCTTTCTGTTCATTTCCGCGGTTTCAACTTTTTTTGCATTTTCCTAACCGCTTTCGGGACATCCACTGTGAACCATCATTGTTCACATTTTCTTTAACTCTTGTGCAATTTCAATCTAAGGATCTCAGAATGATAAATAACGGATGCACAGAAGTTAACAGTGAGCTGTTCAAATTGGTTGCCATGATCTGTTCTTCATTTTGCATCTACCATTGAACAACAGATCAGGGGCAATTCTGCTGTGCATACTTTTTTATTTGTACTTTGGAAGAATTTTTACAAAAATAATGTTGTAATATATTTTTTTGAAAAGTGATCTGTGCAGCACAAAAAAAAATTTGTTTAAAAAAAAGGTGTAAGAGAAATATTTTAGAACAAAAAAATTTACAAGCCTAAATTTAGGGTTGTAAACAAGTTGAAATGAGTCGAATTTTGGTTTAATCAACCCAAGTTTTGAATCAATCTTATCAAGTATGACCTCAAGTCGATCTCAAATTCGAACCTACTTGTACTCGAGCTCCAAACTACTCGAGTTTTTAAAAAAATATTATTTTATTTTTAAAAAAATGAATATAATAATTATTTTTCTTAATAAATAATTATAATGTTACTATTAAAATGAAAAATAATATACATACATACACACATGTGTGTATATATATATAATATAGGAGTCGGCTCACGAGCTAATACTCTACTTGAGTTTGATAGCTCGATTTGGTTGGTTCAAGTTGGGTTTGAACTCTCAAACTTGATATTGACCGAACTCGAATCGGTTTGCTTGTATTTGATTTGTTTGCATCCCTAAACTTAATATCTTAAATTTCCACTGATCCACACCTTGCCATCCTAAATTATCAATCTTAATAGTTTAGTGCCTTTCATTCAATTTGGCATATGATTTGAATCCACCAAAATGCAATTTTATATTTTTTACATAAAGGATTTTAGCACCCTTATACTTCTAACAAAGCCGCTTATTTAAGTATTGTGCAACAAACATAATAGATTTTATACATTTCTTGCTTGTATAAAGTGTCCATTTGACGGATGTCATCGAACCATATTTTTTCTTTTCCTTTTGAGACTTGACACACGAAGACGCACCCTCATATGCCTATTTCTACAAATACTTGTTTGTTATTTAGAATTTGAAGCGCTGTCTAGTGTGAATACGTTGCACTTAGCTTCTCCCATGTTGTGGATGGCCACGATTCGTGAATATGAATTGATTGGATTTCAGTGACACACGTGTACAGGCATTTGTTCGTGACCATGCTTGTTTAGAGTCCGGAGAAGCTATGAGGGTCTTATTTGGTTTCATTTAACATGTAATGGGGACTAAATTAGCAAGTGAAGTAATTAGATATTTACGTGGAAATTTTTTATTGATCGTTGATCAACTATTCGACACGTCTAGCAGTTGTTTTGGACCCACATAAATTTCTTGTGCTTCCAGTTCCAAGTTCCGTCAAAATTTTGAATGGAAAAAATTTTTCTCCCCCGAGGGTCCTGAACTTCAGGATTCTTTTTGAACCAAACAGTGAACGAAATTCATTAATTAGTCATGGCGAATATATATATACATCTCCTCTGAATGGCGGTTCACATGCATTGAATCAGAAATAAATTTAACGGAATCTCACATGCAGTGATGCACACGTTGCTACATTGAATTAGGTGTGAGTTTTAATGGATCTTCCTTGGACTGATTGGAGCGAAGATCAATCCGACGAAATTGACTAAAAGGGAATCCTATTGGGCCGTTTCGAATGCATGAGACTTTTCTTCTGATCACGCAAATTGATTAACAACCAACCTCTTATATTGTGAAAATTTTTGAAATCTCCAGTATTGTGAAATTGGTGAAAGATACAGGTTTAAAAGATAAATGAAAAGTTGAAAAAAATACAAGCATGCCAGTAACTAAATAAATTAATGGTAAGATTACACCCGATATGTGTGCAATTTAATAGAATTTTAAGTAATTCTAGTGCTTACAACTGTGGGTGATTATAGGTGAAGAAGAGTATTTATAGGTGAAAATTAATTACATCGCCAAATTGAGTCAGAGACTAATCTAAGGGGAACCCACAAGAAAACCATGTCCAACCAACTGGTAACTGAACAAGTCCCCTATGGCCTTTAAATCCAGAGTGAAAACCCTACAATCTTTCAATGTGGGACGGAAGCCCCCATCCCCCGCCCGAATATAATCGGATGTTAAAGGCATAATTAAGTGATTGCGATGATAAAGGTAGAAATTTAAAAGGTGATAAGAAAAATTACAACCATACCCAATGCTCTCCGTTTATAGTTATAGAAAATTAAGTGTTTTTGATGATAAAATTAAAAATTTTAAAAGTCACACAAAATTTTACATCCTCCATGCTTGAGAAATTTTATGTGTGTAAACCATTTAATTTGTTCCTTGTGCGTTCTATACTAGTTTACTCCTAAAATTCATCTCCCGATGTTAGTTATATATAGTGGCCTAATAAGATCATTCCTCATCTAGGAAAAAAAAAAAAAAAAAGAGAGAGAGAGAGGGATAAAAAAGGATAATTGCCCTTGAAGCTCTCTCTCTCTCTTGAGAGAATTGCAACTTTAATCTCAAATGTTTAAGATTGGAATACTTTTAATCTCTAAACTTTTGATGAATCCCAAATATTTCAGTTTTCATGCACGCTTAGTCCCAGTGCTTGATTTTTACAAACCATGCTATTTCCGCTTCCCACGTATAATTTCCTCTACATATCAGACACATTACCCGTACTTTGTTCCATATTGCTCTGGTAAATTCACAGTCAAAGAACAAGTGATGGACACTCTCTTCTCCATCTTTGCAGAGTACACATCTATCAGGCTAAATTTGCATAACAACCATAGTACAAAAGCAAACTGGGTACATATTCCTTGCTCCATACTAAATTTGTTCAATCCTGCATATTTCCCTGATTTCTTAGCATATTCATAGCAGATTTTGTAGTGAACACTCCAGTAGAGCTTCCTGTCCATACAAGTTGGTCTTCAAATTCGATCATAGGCACCAAAGTATCAGAAGTTGCACTTTTCAATTTCCTAACTTCAACTATAATTCTTCTCCCTGTTGGCCATTTCCATCTACCATCCACTACTATACCAACCAAAGCTGTACAGCAAGTTTTCTGCAAAACATTTTTATAGAGGGCTGATGCCATCAATCATACCAAAAACTAGTTTTAGTTCCATTTCCAACAATGTGTTTCATGAATGGCTGAGCCAAGTGTCCTAATCACAAAATTTTCCTATTCTGAACCGAATTGTATTCATATTCATTTTTACCCCAAAAAAGTAGAATTTAAACCGAATTATATTTATTTTCACCTCCAAAAAAGTGGGATCTGATCCAATCTATATTTATTTTTTATCACTAGAAAAAAGAGATTTGACCTTTTATACATAAAAAATAATTGCATGTGGATCTCATAGTGATTTTAAACTGAAAACTGATTGAAAATTTAGATTTGGGCAAATTTTTGTTAATTTAAATTTGTAAGGGACTTAAAAATATTTTAAAAGTGAACGACGGAAAAATTTTGTAGCAAAATATGAGGATGTTTTGAATGATTATTCCTAAATTTTTCTAACGAGTACTTCAATACATTTAAATTGCACTCAACTTATCATGTGAATAATTATAATTATTACATTCCTGCTCAAAATTGTGAACAGTTGTGCGTAATTAAGGACCCAGCTTAAAAAAGAACTGCAAAACCACGTTGAGAACATTCGGCACAGTACGATCATGCGTTGCTAGCCTCACGTACCTTCGCTTTTCTGCTGCGTCACGGCCGATCCTCAGTCGCATTTTCTTATTACGTGTCACCATGATGTGGAGACAACTTGTGACAGTTAAGCACACCGATAAATTGCCCATAAACTTGGAGAAAAAGTAAAGGGTAAATTCCGTTAGATGAGGGAATTACATATTGTAACCGTGGGCTCTCCAGTCATTTCACAACAACGTCAAAGACAACCGTCGCAACCCACCGATGATCAAGTTCATTTCAACTCACAAACTACACGGGCAAGAATAAGCAATTCTAAGTTCGTCGTGCTGTAATTGCGAAAATGAACCACTTGTTGACTAGGTCAGCGCTAAGGCGTTTGGTTACCGGCGGTAACTGTAGCTGGTACATGCCGCCGTCGCTGTCGGTGACTCCCGGAGCTGCAGGGGCGACGACGGCAGTTGTGAAGCCGTGGGATGACGTTGCTGTGGCCAGGGGCCAAGGTTTGGGGCCTTTGGCTAGTCAGTGGAGGAGGATGGTGAGCTCGGTGCCGGCGCGTGCAGCCGCGCCAGAGAAGGAGAAGAAAGAGAGTGGTGAAGCTGCGGTGAAGGGAGAAAACAACGACGAAATGCTGGTTTCAAGTTATTGGGGAATTTCTAGGAAAAAGATTGTCAGAGAAGATGGCTCTGAGTGGCCTTGGAACTGCTTCATGGTATAGATTCTGCATATTTTACAAAAATACTCGTTTTCGTGTATAAAAGTCCGAAGGAATTCTGCGCAAACATGGTAATTGTAAACCATAGATTAATGCATAAAGCTACATAACTTCGGAACGCGATTTTTTTATTTTTTTAAAAAGTTTCTGGAGGCGGTGGCATTTTTGTTATGTAGCTCGTTTCATGCTTTAGATATAAAGAGAAATATCCAAAAGAATTACGAATATTCGCATCTGAAATAATAGTTTTCATTCTCTATCTATTAATTAGTTTACCCTCTGTTCGTTTTTTTCCGCTGTTGAATTTTTCTTTTTCTTTTTTCTTATTGGAAATGCCAGCTATTTTGAGGATGTCTTTGGATTGTATTGTAGGTTTTTGTTACAGCTCTACCGGTTGAGAAATTGTTATGTTAATGCTCTCTTTGTTCCGTTTCTCTTTCAGTTTCTAGAGGAAAAGTTAATTAAGATCTGTGATGAGAAAGAAAATGGGATATGATAACTTCATTATACGGCTGTGAGCTAGTTGGGTGGAAGGTACGATTATGTGATAAAAATTGAGTATGATATCATTAAAGATCAAATATACCAATTTTAGGCTGATTTAATAAAGAGTCCATGGTGGATTGGTTTGGACTGAAACATGTTCTAATGAGTTTGATCACATACATCAGTGCTGGAATTCTGTCGAAAAACTTACCTCTTAGTCATATGAACTAGATCTGAAAATTTTGTAACAGTGGATGTAAATCTATTTTCCTAATTGGTGGGACCTAGGACTGGGTCTTGAACCAGGACCATGCAGGGAGATATTTGGTAATTTTGTTCTTATGCTTGGCCAACAAACACTTATTGATAACAACAGTATCAGGAAAATGTATACAAGATCATAGATCAGCTTGTATTAAAAATTTTGTGCTTCGTAGAATGTAGCATTTGATTTCATTAACTTGAAGTGAAACGTTTAGACTGAATTTGTTTTGGCTTGAACATAATTGTGCAAAACCTGTGTTGAACTCATTTTTAAACCTATATAACTTTTGAGCATGCCTCTTGCCGCAAGTAACAGAATGATTACCTATTTCTCCTGGCAATTCACCTCGAAGCTAACTGTTACCTCTATCTCAATAGAATGTGATGACTCTATGAAGAGGCATAAATATCACATGCAAAGGTGTATTAATATACCATGAATTATGCTAGTAAATGATCTCTATTTGACTGATTAAGCTCAAGCATCTGTAATTGGGCTATGTATTTGTAGTCTGATAATTTAGCTGGCCATTCTGTTGAAGGAGACCTCTGGAATGTACTTTCACTGGGTAATAATTTGAGTTGTGCTCATGTCTACTTGAATAAAGTAACTTCAAAAGAATCACTTACTCTTTTTACAGAATCTTGCTAATATTTGCTTGATTTAGTTGAATAGAGTATGAACTTTCTCATTCTGCAATTATTGTTAGGTACCTTGTTTTTTGATACCCCATTATTTTTTACTGGTGATTTCTTCTTTTTCTTCTGGGTGGCTTTTTTCCTTCTGAAAGTACTAAATTAGGAAGAAATGCACAGGAAAGATAAATTGAGGTTCTCAGCATTGAGGAAACAAGTCATTGTCAAGAAGACCTTGAATATGCCTATTGATGTGTAGAACTCAACATGCCAGGTCTATAGTTCTTGCGTCTTGTATAGTTAAAAGATTGTGCAATGTCCATAATGTTGATTAGTATCTAACTTTGTTTTGCATAGAGTTAAAAGATTGTGCAATGTTCATAATTTTGATTAGTATCTAGCTTTGTTTTGCATTTTTTGTTTTGTTTTTCCATCATTTGTGTATCTGTGCCATTGCAGTTTTAATCCATGATATTATTTACTTACATTCAATTTGTCTTTTCTTTTGTAGCCTTGGGAAACATACCAGTCCAACTTGACAATTGATCTGAAGAAGCACCACAAGCCCAAAAATTTTATTGACAAATTTGCTTTCAGGACTGTGAAAATTCTTAGAATTCCTACAGATATTTTCTTCCAGGTGCCTTATTGTTCCATTAACTTCTTTCTTTATTGCAAATATAACTGCTGAAGATTGATTCAAGGAAGATCATGGTTAGTTGTTGTCACGAGTTTCATGATAGTGGAATATGTGCCCATATGCACTGATAAACAGCTAGACATCAGCTATTTTTCTTTGTCAAAGATCCCAATTCTCATACTCTCAAGTGTAGGTCTACCAAACATGACAGAACATGTCGTTTACTGACCATTAGTTTGAAATGCAGACTGTTATGTTGATTATAATAGAGATAATATGTCTTTACTCTTCAAACCAACAATCTAAATCATGGTGTAATAAGCTGATTTCTAGATGATTGAGCATGTTCTATGCATGTCATTTCTGAACACTTTTTTGTGAGTTGATGGGCTGTGGGGACCTAAATGGTTAGAGAAGATTAACGCTGATATGACACAGTTGTTTTGAAACTAAATATGCTGACCAGAGAATGCACAACCAGTGCCAGTGATCCTAACCTGTGCATTAACATAGTGCTGAAATGGGTCTTTACCAAACTCAGACAAGTCTCTGAATTATGTCCTATGGAATGAGAATCAAAGTTGCTTGGCCGGGAAAAAAAATGTATGATATATTTCAGTTATTTGTTTAATGATGCTTTCCTAGTTTTAAATGAAATATATTCACCCACAGTAGTGATGATATTGTTTCAAATGCTTAGATTGGTAGGGGCATGTTTAATTCTTTATAAGCATTTCCCTTTTTTTTTTTTCCAGCTTTTGTTCCTTTTCATTCTCATTGCCTTGATATTGTCTTTTTCCGGAGTTCCCTTGTGGCAGGGTAATAAATGTTACCTATCAGTTTGGTGCCTCTCTGTTCTGCTTGTTCTAATAGTTGATAACAATTGATGCAGAGGAGGTATGGCTGTCGTGCAATGATGCTTGAAACTGTGGCAGCTGTTCCTGGTATGGTAGGAGGGATGCTTTTGCATCTGAGGTCTTTGCGCAAGTTTGAGCAAAGTGGTGGCTGGATCAAGGCATTACTGGAAGAAGCTGAGAATGAGAGGATGCACCTAATGACGATGGTAGAGCTTGTGCACCCCAAATGGTATGAAAGGATGCTGGTTCTTGCTGTTCAGGGAGTCTTCTTCAATGCTTTCTTTGTGCTTTATGTTCTATCTCCCAAGCTGGCACACAGAATTGTTGGGTATCTGGAAGAGGAAGCTATACACTCTTATACAGAATATCTGAAGGACATTGATAGTGGGGCAATTGAAAATATTCCTGCTCCTGCTATTGCAATAGACTATTGGAGACTGCCTAAGGATGCAACCCTGAAAGATGTTATTACCGTTATCCGTGCAGATGAAGCCCACCATCGGGACGTTAACCATTTTGCGTCTGTGAGTTTAACAGTTCTTGATTAATTCATTTCATTGGTTTATAATCTGTAGAGATTGTCATTCTTTGGTAGTTAAATGCATGCTTGTTTGGTTATATCCCCCTTTTTAAGCATCTTTATCTCCTTTGATTTGTTTGGCTTTCTAGATTGTGATGGCAATTTAGCATTGTCATATTACACGAAAGAGGCTTGGAACAGACACTTGTAAAATATAAGTCAGGAAACTTGGCAATAATTTGTTTCTATTTAAAGTCAGCAATTGGGTGATTAGCCTGTCTGATTCATTTAGAAGCTTTAGAGGTTGATTGGTTCTCTCTGAGCTCTTGGTTTTATTATTTGATCTAACTTCTGTGGCATTTACTTGTTTCTTAGTAATTAATTTTTCTTCAGTTGTCCAGTTGCCTGTGGTGAGCACAATGCTGGTTTAAATTCTCTGCTACTATGGCGTGATGATTGAAGAAAGAAAATAAAAGTTGATTTTAAGTCTAAAAGAAGTTAGAGAGGATTACAAGCATATGTCAAATCTTTTTGTCAGGAAATTGATTTCATTTATTAGTCAGGAGTGATGCTTTTATGTCTTTGTTTCAGGGGATGAGTTTGTGCCTTTTGTATAGCATTCAGTAATTTTTGCATCAGCCCCTCTAATATTTGGTTCAACATCAGTATTGCCCATTTTTTATGTGCATCCTTCCTTGATAATCGTTGAATATATTTCTTTTTAAAATCTTAGCAATGCTGATGCTCAAAGAGTATGCTTCTTTTTGTAGGATATTCATTTCCAAGGGAAGGAGTTAAGGGAGGCACCAGCTCCGCTTGGTTACCGTTGATATCGCTCATGTTCTCATACTATAGATTTGGATTATCCCATGGTCTATACGCGCTATACATATGCTCAATTGCTTTCTTGAATAAACAAAGTTTTAGAATGGAAAGTGTACTTGTCTCGCTCTGCTTGGCACCTCCTCAGTTGGAAGTTTGTATAAAGTAAAGGAGGAAGTAAATGCGGTAAAAACTGCTTTAAATTTCGTGGGCTGCGAAGGATGCTTATGATCAAAATTTTGCATAGTAGTGTCTATGGTTTTTTGGAACAATTGGACCTGGTACACGGGAATACGTGAATCTAATTACTAGTTTGTACAATCCTATTCTTGGTTTTATGTAAGCTGGAGGTTTAATACACACAGATGATGAGCCAGGTCGTTAACAAGGACAAGCAAATTATGAAATTGGGCGTGTTCTGCTCGTTGCGTGTGTACTATCTTTATTTTCAGGTAGTTTTTTGGCATAACTCGGCTAGAAAAACTCAAAATTGGGAATGTGCCCTCCCTCACCAGCTGCAAATGTTGCAGGCCCGTGGATCTGTAGGCTGTGTAGCCATCCCTAGGACGAAAAAGAAAAAATGTTGCTGACCCGTGAAAATCCCAGCTCGCAACCTCTTGGGATTTCCGAATGCCGCTCAATAACGCTGTAACGTTGTCTGGGTATTCTATCCTCCCTCTTAATGAAGGGATTGAGTGCTCGAAATTTTTCTGAGGTTTTGAACGTTGAGAACGAAAATAATGGATATGTATACTTTGATGGGATATAAGATTATACAATTCGAATGATGGGGTGAGATGGATTGGATGGTATGGAGAAAGGGAGTGTAAATAATGATAAAAAAAAAAATCTAATGATGGGATTTTGGCTATTGAAATGGTATAAATCTGCAAAATTTTTATTTAGGTATAAAAAGAAAGAGAAAAAACGAAATGAAAGTTGAAGAGTACGGCCATGATAGAACGGGCAAGGACCTTCCTTGGTGCCGGTGGGGATGGGATAAAAAGAGAAAGCTTTTTCATTCCTGTCCTATCTACTATTCCTACCCTTTTGACATTTTCATTTTCTGGGGCATGGGTCCAGCGGCCAGCTTACTGTAGCAAAAGTCTCATCTCCAAGAAGGAGCTCTTTTACCGGGAAAAAAAAAAAAGAAAAGAAAAGCAATTTTCGCACGTGTTTCTCGAATAAATTGGGGTCTGCATTATGGTGCCTACCTAACCCCCACAGCCTAGCCAACTGGAGAGGTCTGGGTAGGTGGCAGAGGGAGGGCATAAAAAGAAAAGTAGAAAAGGACCTGACAGCCTACTGGTCCTCCGGCCATGAGGCCCAAAACAAGAGGGGCATGGAACTAATTAATGACTACCGCATCCCCGGCCCAAGTTCAGAGTACGCAAGCTTTTCTGTTTCGCTCTAATATATTATCCTTCCTACTTCCTTCAACCACACAGCACATTTCCACAGACCTTTGAGGCAGAGGAGCTTTTCGGTTTCGGCTCTCTTAGCAATGGAGTCAACATTATCAGTAACCACCACAATGGCACTTTTATCCCTAACCAAAACCCTTAATTCCAGCTCTTCTTCTACCTCTCCTCTCATTTCTCATCTCCATCGCCGTTTCTCCACTGCTCGCCCGACTCAACTCCTGCGTCTCCCCCTCCGTCGCATTCTTCCCAGTAGTTCTCTCACAAAACCAAACCGGTTTGGCTCTATCTGTTTGCCGAGGAGCTTGGGTGCGGCGGAACTGCATCCCGCCAGGAGCTGCCTGGAGTGTGTGTCCAACTCCGCAGCCTCATTTGCTTCCGGTGGCGGAGGATATGGGGGGAGTGATGGGAGCAGCGGTGGAGGCGGTGGTGGTGGAGATAGTTCCGCCGAAGGTGGGGAAGTCAAGCCGGCCGCGGTTGCTGCTGGAGCTGATGCTGATGACATCTCTGCTTTCGCTTCTGACGTCATAATTCTTGATGTTGAGGTAGGCTTTACATTTTTCTTCAGAATATAGTAATCATTTTATTTTGTCTCTGTTTGTTTAGTGATTTTGGAGCAATTTTTGATGGAATTTATCTGTTTACAATGTTATGGTGCACAGGGAATGACTTGTGGGGGATGTGCTGCCAGTGTCAAGAGAATACTAGAAAGTCAAGTGAGTTTTATATTTTGATTATTATTATTATTATTACTATTGTTTTTGGCTCTGGTTCTAATTCTAATAAATGTGCCAAACATGAATAAAATGTGGGCTTGCACTTTGAGAATGGATTTTGGAGCCCTTGTGGAAACTTCAGCATCTTTACTTGTGATATTAGTAAAAGTTAGAGATAAGTGGGCAATCCTGTCCAAAATGTTGAAATAGACTGCCAAAACCTTCACGTCATGCATGCTGTGTTGGAGGTCTGTATGCTTAAGTATTCTTGAGCAGGTTAACTTTTCTCTATTTGAAACTTAACAAGGAAAAAGAAAAAGAGAAGCAAATTATTTTCCTACAAATTTATGGGTGGCTTTACCTTTCAAAGGTTTGTTTGGAAAATTTTATCTTTGTCCAACTTCTATTTTATGTACCTTTTCTGAAGGGGGTGTATTTCTCCAAAAAATCATGCCCTCATTGAGAACTGTGATATAGAAAACTAACCTTTTTGGGGCTGACAAGTATGCAGAAGTCGTTAACATGCATAATGGTTACCATTAGGAGATCAACAAAATCTCTATCTAGTTTGCCAAATCCAAATATAAGTAAGCATCATAGTGAGTAGGTAGTTACTGAAAATGGTATCGTCAACTAGATATTAATGTGATACTTTTACGAACAGCCCCAGGTTTCATCGGCTAGTGTCAATCTTACTACAGAGACAGCTGTTATATGGCCTGTATCTGAAGCTAAAGATGTACCGAACTGGCAAACCCAATTGGGAGAGGCGCTTGCAATGCATTTGACTACTTGTGGTTTTAAATCCAATCTTCGAGGTTGGCATTTTCTAAGTATATTTTGATCTTCCATCTTCTTCCTATGTACCTTGTGGAGTTCTACCATTAACATTTTTGTTTCAAGTTTGTTTGTGTTTTGGAATGTGTTAATGTTTTCTCGTACCATGAAATTTCAGACATGCACCCTTTTTTTTTGTTTTTTGGGGGGGGGGGGGTTTCTCATCATTGGGCTTGCTTAGAGCTTGAAAATTGAAATATTTTTAGAAGTTGTATTAAGGCCGCAAGTGTTGAAATTCCAACATGATACCTCTGGTGGTAATTGTTGATAACTTGTATTTTCAGAGTAAGTAAATGTTGCAATAGGGATGGTTGAATTCTTATTACATTGTCGAATAAGTGTCAGTTATAGGAATCCACCCAGTTGAAATTAATTCACTAGCCACAAGCAAAAGAGGAAGATTATTGATCCGTCTCATGGAAAGTAGAACAGAATGTAAATCTACCTAGATGGAACAACTGACCAAGGGATGTGGATGACAAGACATATATTAGCTTCATTGTCAGATGATAAGGGCTAAGCTGATTAAAGTGAAGGGTAGTTCTTTTGCTCATAAGTTAAATAAATGGTAATAATAATGTACAACTGCCCAACACTATCAGCTACTAGTGCCTTATCATGCTTGCATTTGATAATTGATTTTATTTGAGACTGAAGATGACAAGGGAGGAGCATTAGCATTACAGAAATGCTCTAAATTGTACCTGAAATTTTGAGGATTTCAACTAAAATTTTATTACTGCAGTGACCTTTTGTTTTCTTGACTCAAAAACCATCGAACATTTGTCTTAATCAAACAAGATCTATGTAAGTCCAGATTGCAATTTTGGGTCTTCTTGATGGATCAATTTTTTCTAGTTCAAAAGAGTGATCTAATTATTGATGTCTTTTTCTGTACTTTGCTTGAGGGTTTCCTAGGTGCTTTTCATATACATTTCTAATCTAAGAGAGAATTCTTTTATTAGTGACTGTCCAGGAGCCTATCTTGAGTGTTATCATATTGTCTTTTGGTCTAGCAATAGGACATACTGGGGTTATTTGCAAAAGTTTGAACATTCAGGTGGTCTTCCTTCTTTAATATGAATTAAGGATGGAGGTAGAACTTAAATCCTGTCAATTTGAAGAAAAGAACTCGTACCTCTGGCTGAGGATAGCCCAGTCTTCATAGTTGTTTTTTTTTTCTTTTTTCTTTTTTTCCCCTCTTCTTTTCTTTTCTTGAGTTGATTGTGGTTTGAGTGGAGTGGAAACTACAAATGGTACACCAGATTTATCATGACAGAAGGTGATAGTTTTCTTTTACATCCCTCTGTAGTTGAGTAAGCAATTTCAAATTGCATATGTTAGTAGAAGCAATGAAGCATGTGGGCTTGCATATGACTTATGAAAGTTTGGTGGGAATGGCAGGTCAGGGAGCTATTGAAAGAGATGTTTCTTCTTAGATATGCACAGGAATTCTTGTAACGAGTAATCACTCTCCTTCAGGGTATGTCCCTAATATACTGGTTGGAAATGTTAGATTTATCCAAGCCGTATTTTTCTGATGCAAAAATCTAGGCTTGAAAGATATATATGATAAAATAGTTGTTCTCTTTTTCCCAATAGGTGATTCTTGGTGATTACTAGTGGTGATTGAAGGCAGCGAGTCTTATCACTTGGAAGCCCATATTGGAATATACTTTTCTACAAGCTGAGGCAGTTTGTTTGCAAATTAGCCATTCGAGGAGTTCCCCAACAGAAAAAAGTTTAGTGTGTTGTATTCATGTTTAAGAATAGATTACATGTTTACTAGCTCTTGTAAAACCCTTGTCCGATAAGGATTTTTTTCTCAATTTCTTTTTCTTTCAATTTGTGTAATATCTGGGGAGCATTTTTGGCTTCTTATTCAGCTCTACCTGCCAAGGTCTTTTTGTATACCAAACTTGTAACTTGCTCATGTGTAAAACTTGTGAACAATTGAAGTTGCAAACAAATGATGCGTTTGTCTTTTAGCGTTCTAGTAAAGTATATGATACCTTTGCTAATACTTACTTATTTACTTGGGCTTTGCTAGAGTACAATGTCTTGTAAGCTTGCATGCTACGCTGGATTTGTGACCAAAAATTGTGCTCACTTCAGTGCAATTATGGTGCAACTGTCATCACCTTAGTATATTTCTGGCACTTCAAGCTTAGACAACGTGGGACTACAATAAAAAGACTAGTCTGTGTTAGACTTTTTTTGTCGTTCCCCATAATGCTTGCTTTCTACTGCTTTTGCATTATGTCATAGCACACTCCCTCTCCCCAGAAAAACCATAGTCTACCTTGGGCTGCCTTCTTATTTCTCCTTGTCTACTGGTAATTTTCATATTTGTAGTTGAGCTTTTTGTATCAGAGAAGTAGATGAGCAAAAGGACCAAGGCAATGTGAAGTATAAGAAAGAAGGGCAAGCTGTTGATCTTCTTCATCCTTTTTGGCTCTGAAGTGTCCTTATTCATTCTTGTTAGGCAGTTATTTCCAACTACTTAAGCAGTTCCTTGCCTTTCTGGAGTCTCTCAAATGTGCCCAAAAGTGCCTTTATGATAGGATAAAAAGTTCATTCACCTGCACTGCTGCCGAGGTGCATTTGTCATCATGACTGATGCATCTTGAGACTAATATGGAGTCTATAGTAGTACTTTTGTGTATTGTTTGGCAGTCCTTAGTAGCTGCATTGGACAGGATAGTATCCATATCTCAAACCTATTTTAATGAACTTCCTGTTGATAGTCTTTGTTTCTGTGTGCTCGTGGTGCTCCATGTGGAGTTTTAGTTTTTCACTCTTCTGAAATGAATTAAGGTATAATTCAATATCATCTTTGGGTTTATCATAAACAGCAAGTTATTGCGCAACTAGTTTAGCAATGAGATCATGCTATGATATACAGAGTCCTTGAAATTTGGGACATGAATTAAAAATGTGAATTATGTCATTGCTAAAACTATCTTTCTTAGAAGGGATTATATGGTAGAAGCAGCTATATGGAGCTTCTTCAATCAATGTGCTTTTGGTTCATTTTTCTCCTTTTCGGCTGGTTGGATAATTTTTCCCCATCATTTATGGGATTAGCTTGTTATGCCATCTTAATCTCATAGATGTTGTGTGAATATTCAACATAACCACGTGAGCTCGTTGCATCATTTTTTTTTTTTTTTTGTTGTTTTGCTGTCCAAACACGAGGACTCAGTTTCGACAGAATTAGCCAGATTGCTTACTCATTTCTGTTATTCATCTCTGAGTCATTTTGCCATCAACCCAAAGATTCAGGTCTAAAGATTTCACCTTTGTAGCAATATATGACTTCATTCTGTAGCTTTTTAAAGCAAATTAACAGTCTGGCAGGCTGTTAAACTTTCTTCAAAACTTGTGTTAGTGGTAATTGTGCTGAATTGATTTGAAACAGGATATTATATTTGACAAATTGAATGGAAAAATGTCCTTATTGGCCGTAGCTAGATTAATTCTGTTGGCTGCCTATTTGCAGATTCCGGGAAGGAGAACTTCTTTGAAACTTTTGAAAAAAAGATGAATGAAAAGCGCATTCAGTTGAAAGAAAGCGGTACATATCTGATCATCTTTTGACTAACTAAAATAGAAAGTGTTTCCTTTTTTTGGTTCTTTTCAGGCATTTTGCATTTAATGTCTAATTGAGCACAAGAACCTGTACCACAAATATTTCTAAACCGTGACATTGAAAATGTTACTTCTTTCTGAGCAGGTCGTGGGCTTGTTGTTTCTTGGACTTTATGTGCAGTATGTCTTATCGGTCACCTTTCTCATTTTATTGGAGCTAAGGCTTCATGGATTCATGCATTTCATTCAACAGGATTCCATATGTCCTTATCTCTATTTACATTGCTTGGTCCTGGTCGGAAACTTATAATTGATGGTCTCAAAAGCCTAGTTAAAGGGGCTCCAAACATGAATACTTTAGTTGGTCTTGGGGCAATATCATCATTCGCAGTAAGCTCATTGGCAGCTTTTATACCAAAACTGGTACGTCTCATATAAAAGACAGCTAATAATTGCCTGTTAAGTTGATAATTGTTCTCAATGCCTGAATTAGTCTAAAATACAATGACTTCTTGCATGGTGCATCTTCGTTGTACATTGTCATGTTAGCCCACAGTTGCAGTAGTTTTTAGAATGAAAAATTGATTGAGCACTCTCCATAGCTTAGGGAAGTTCTCTGTTAAAAGTTTTCCTGCTGCAATAAGATCATACTGAAGTTGCAGGTTTTTGCTCCAGTTTTCACTTCACTTAAAGGCTTCTGCCTTTGCGTTTTTTAGTTATGTTGATTGGTTAATCTACTGGGGTACTGGTCTTCCTTGTAACTTCGAGAAGGGCAGAGATGTGGAACCTCTCCTGAAGTAAGGCTACTAACTGGGTTAAACTGTGCCGAGGCACATTTTTGTGTGCTTATTGAGTAGCTATGTTTACACTATTTATGCATCATTCTTTTTGTTTACAAAAAGTTAATATTTTATTTTGCTTATATGATTCTTGGTGAAGTTTGCACATGCCTATTAATGGTTGTTTGATATTATCTTTTATGTGGTCTAATTAGTGTTAAGAAACTAATTGTGTTGCACATTATCTTTCTGCTGCTTCTGAAAACCCTGGATTGATAGTAATCAAATGCTGGACACAAATATTTATTTTTGGTTCACCATGTAGTGTAGCAACTAGATGCTGTGGGAAAATCCTAGTGAAATCTTCAGTCTAGGCTGTTAAGGCTTATTATTATTATTATTATTACTACTACTACTATTATTATTTAATTATTTTTACTGATATTCAGTGAAAAAGTTTCTCACCATATCATGACTTGCACCAGAGATTTCCTAGAAGCTTCTTATCCCCATAAGAAAGTCCCTCATCTTCCACCAACATTATAAGACAGTAAAATACAAGGGGTAAAAGAATCATAAATGGCTTTTATTCTGCCTATGACTTTCTCCTAGCCAAATTAAATTTGGAAATGGTCTTGCTGGAAGGTTCAGTCTTCCATCCATCTGGTTGGAGACTTTGAAGTTTTTGCCATTTTCTGGTGAGAAATTATCTTTAGTTTTATATCTTAAATTTGTTCTGATTGTCTGGGCCTACTTGTCCTAGATTGTGCACTGAAGATGAATTATGTCAGGAGTTACAGATATTACTATGTGGGACACTGCAATGGGTCATTGCTTTTGAGATTGGAAAATATGATGCCTTACCAAGTTGAGCCATTTATACTTTTGTGTTCTGATATCTGCATGTCTAGATGAAATAGCTAGTCTCTTTGTTTACCTTCTTTTATGGACTCAGTGATGGATTATGTACAAGTAATATGATTAATAATTGTTGTACCTGTTAAATGGAATTGTTTTCCATACAGGGTTGGAAAACATTCTTTGAGGAGCCAGTTATGTTGATTGCGTTTGTCTTGCTGGGAAGGAATCTTGAACAAAGAGCTAAGATCAAAGCAACCAGTGACTTGACAGGCCTCCTAAGTCTTTTGCCATCTAAAGCTCGTCTTATTGTCAGTGGTGATTCAAGTGTTGAAGTTCCATGTAACAGTCTTTCTGTGGGAGATCAGATCATTGTGCTACCTGGAGTAAGTTAAATGTTCTTAGAGTATTCTTAAAATTGTCCAGGCTTTTCTCTTCTATTTTTATGGAGTAAGGGACAAATGCTATTAGGAAGTGGCTTTGCTTTTTATCTTTGTTTCATCATGTTGAAATATTTACAAGAGGCTGCAAATGTAGGCCATAACCCTCCCTCTGCACTTCTATGGATTGCCACATTAGAGTATGGGAATGCTAAACCTTGCTTCTGAATTATGGTGGAAATGCCTTTCATGTGAATTCTAATCTTTATCATTCAATGCCTCTTTTTGCATCACATCCTAGCGGTTCCTTAGATATCATCTTAGTGGTTGCAGTCGTTGATTGTAGAATCTGTTGACTAGAGCGGTTATGTGGTCAAGTCTTTGGGAGCATGGTGGAATTTGTTTTCTTTATTATAATGGTGATCAGTGTAGAACCTTACACATAATAGTTGGACACAGTCTCCAATGAGTTTTTGGTGATTCATGGTGCATTATGGAGAAGGCATCCAATGACTAGGCTACCAGGCCAATGGCAATCAACTCTTATGAGCACTTTTCTGTTCATTCTTTTGTTATTCAGGCTTTTCTTTTAACTGCTGCTGCCTGCAGCAGATATGGTGCCCACATGTTATAGCATGTCTCATAACCTTTTGTTATGAAACCTTATTTTTCTGGTTAAGGACCGTATTCCTGCTGATGGGATTGTTCGAGCTGGTAGAAGCACGGTTGATGAGTCAAGTTTCACAGGGGAGCCTTTACCTGTTACGAAATTACCTGGGGTAAGAATATTATCCTAATTATTGTCACTGATGCCATTTTGTTATCGTTTGTTTTTCTGATAGGCAAGAAATATTGATTTTTAGAGAAGGATTAAAAGCTCGACTGCTTTGAGGGTTTCTAACACGATTGTTTATTGAAATAAATGGGGAACTGGGTCCTCTTCTATATCTTTCTTCTTGATGGTTACATGGAGAAGTACTAGTCCCATTAGAAGCTTAACTGCTATTAAGAGTCTTGATCTCAAAAGATGGTTGTCTTTTTGGGAAAAAATAGTAAGTGGGACTTCTCGTTCTTATCTGTTGTTGTTTGCAGAAGTAAAGCACTAAGCCTGCTTGGTTTACTTTGTAGGTTTCTTCCTTGAAAACCATCATGTCCTTACAGGTTATTTTTGTTTGTTATCAGGCTGAAGTTGCTGCAGGAAGTGTTAATCTAAATGGAACACTCACCATTGAAGTGAGAAGACCTGGTGGTGAGACTTCCATGGGTGACATTGTTCGATTGGTAGAAGAAGCTCAGACTAGAGAAGCACCTGTACAGCGGTTGGCCGACAAGGTCAAGTATCTGCATGTTAAACCTTGCATATTTGTGTGGCAGTATGCAAAAAGTTGGTTGTTAAGAATGAACAGTACCATATATATGGCTGAGTGACATGGATTTGTCTCTTACGTTTTGTTTGGTGTCTGTGAGATTTGAAGTTTCAGGGTTACATGGAAGTTCAGTTGGGCTCTTACTTAATTAGCTCTTTAGAACTTAGTACTTCAAAATGAGAATTTTTTTAATAATGTCTTACCTTCCATGCAGAAGTCCTTTCATTTAGTTGAGGCATTTAGTATCTCTTTCTAACATCTTTATTTTTTCTGACAAAACTATGAATTGACAGAGGATTGAAGTATTTCCTGTTCTTTCTAGTTGCAGTTTTGTTGGAGTATTTATTTACATCTGAAGAAATTGATTCTCTTTTACAGATTGCTGGGCACTTTACTTATGGGGTAATGGCACTTTCTGCTGCCACTTTTGTGTTCTGGAACCTCTTTGGTGCACGGATCCTGCCAGCTGCTCTTCATCAAGGAAGTCCAATTTCACTGGCATTGCAGCTTTCTTGTAGTGTTCTGGTATAATATAAATTGGTTCATGAACAAGTACATTTATGAATAATATTAGTTATAGATGTCGGTCTCTTAGACCAAAAGGCCTGCATGAAGGGACTTTTGGCATAATTTTTGTTAGGTAAATATACAATAACACAAATGTTACCCAAATTGTTCTAGGTCTTCTAAAAAAATTGTTTTCGAAATTCATAAAGTTCATCTTTGTTCATTTAATGCCATCATATTTTTTTCCTGTTGAAGTAACAAATGCTTGTCTTCAAGTGCAGGTTGTTGCATGTCCCTGTGCACTTGGTTTAGCAACACCTACTGCTGTGCTGGTAATACTTAGTAAAGTGGGATTCAGATGACAGTGGACTGATTAGTATGATTAATACTTTTGATTTAGATGCATTCAGATACTACTAGGTTCTTCCTTGCAGGTTGGAACCTCACTTGGCGCTAAAAAGGGCTTGCTTTTTCGTGGTGGAAGTGTTTTGGAAAGATTTTCAGCTGTCAACACAATTGTGTTTGACAAAACTGGAACATTAACACTTGGCAGGCCTGTTGTGACAAAAATTATGGCTCAAGGACATGACAAGGATACAAATACAAAGCTGAGTCCATGATCTTTTTCGAGTTGATTTCATTTGTGTTATAAGTCTAAAGCTCATTATGTCCCAAAATTAGGCTGGCCAGTTCTCACATATGCAAGTGTTTCCTCTTTTCTTATTTGTCCATATGGCACAGATTTTACTGCATTCGAGCTAGATGTGATTGTCTAAGCATTTGTTCTGTCGTCTATCAGCATCTGAAGGTTATTTGTTGACCATTTGTGTCATTGACTTTCTCCTCCAACAAAAACTTCCTCCCCTTCTCTCTCACTATACCATGATGCTAATGAAAATATCTGCCAGAGTAATATTTGTTTATCAACACAACAGGAAACATTTGCTTTACAAATCAATCCTGCAATATTGCACTCATCATAATTTGTTAGCATAACTCGGTGGTTATGGAACTATAACTACCATTTATCTGTCTCAGCAAACAAGCTGAATAATTTACATTAACATCCTATGTCATCTTCTTCTTCCTCTTTTTCTTCTATGGGAGGAGTGGCATCATCTTTTTTCTAGTAGACAAAATATATTTGTCATCCCTTGTTTGCTTCTTCTCTTTTCATCCATTTTCTTCTTCTTCATCTCTTTTCATTCCATCAGGTAATGTGCTGGAAACATGATTGTTTTCTTTATTACTTGAAGAGTTTGTATGACTTCTTATTCTGCTAAAGACTTTATGAATAATGCATTCTTGAAAAGTTTGATCACATGAAAATGAAGTATTATCATAAATGTTTACACCTGTCATTAGTATATATGTTTTAAAACATTGGATTTCTTATTGACAATGAGCATTGTTTTTCCACAGACAAGATTCAACTCTTAAATGGTCAGAAGTTGATATCCTGAGGTTAGCTGCCGGAGTTGAGACATATACAAATCATCCTGTAGGAAAAGCAATCGTGCATGCTGCTCAGACAGCTAACTGCCTGGTCTCTAAGGTATTTTCTTGCTTTTGGCTGTCCTGCTATTTGCGGAGCCTTGAATTAATTTCGTTTTGTGGTACATTTTATGGTCTTCAAATTCATAAACCAACTCTAGGCACTTAAGATTTTCCCGGGGCATGGAAAATTTTTTCATGCTAGACTTTCGGCTGTTCTATTTTTATTAGCATTTACATACCAGTTTCCACATCTGGGTAATTTCTCTTTACAGTGGCACAGAAGTACATATATAGGGGCCAGCTTTATGCATTGTATGTGACCTGCATTCTCTTTTTCTGTCTTTAGTTTCTGATTTTCAGGAATTACGGGAACCAATTTTTGGTCGCATTTTTAGTATAAAGTTAGACTTGTTCTGTTAGATCTAGTGGAAATCTCCCTTTCCCCACATGTCATTTAGTCGGCAACTTGTAGCACTAAATTCTTTCATCTTCCAACTTTTCGATCCTTTCAAACATTTAGTTATGCAATATTTGCAGGCTGGAGAGGGTACATATATGGAGGAACCTGGATCTGGTGCAGTAGCAATTGTTGAGAATAGAAAGGTGTCAGTTGGTACGGTGGATTGGATAAAAAGGTACATGAGGCGGTTATCTTTGAAGCTTAATCATTGTGGTAGCTTTATGTGGCAACTATTTGTCTTTGTTTCAAGTTTGATTGAAGTTTTACTTGCATTTCTTGTCTTGAAGTGATTTCTGTCCTGAGTGTATTTTCTGGTTAAGTGCTATCATTGTCTCTAACTGAATGAAGTTGCCTGCCTATTTCTTTTGTGCTAGGTGAATTATATTCTTTTGGTTTATATCAATGATCAACTTTTAACTCCTTTCATTCAAGTTTAATTGTGGATGAATTAGCCATAGATGCACACGAAAAGGTATCTAATCCATGTTTTTTGGCTGGTATTGCGTTTTTGGTCGGTGAAATTGGAAAAGAATTTAGTACTACTACTACATCAGTAGTAGATGAAAACCAGTCCCATATTTTAATGGACTTCTCAAATGCAGCCCGCTAGGGCATTTAGGCTGCTAGGTTGCACGTTTGGGTGGGTCCTGCTCTGCTTAACTAAACAGCTTGACCTGTTTAGAATCAGGCAAAATCCTTAATATCAAGAGAAAATAAGATCAACAAACTAAACATGTTGGCGATCAAGATGCCAAATTGGGAAGAGAATTGAGGGTTTATAATGAGATAATGTATATTAAAGTGCACACCCAAGTGTATTTAGTATGAAATCATCAGAAGAGCATTTTTTTCGGATGAGAATCAAGTTGTCTCAGATTGAATTAAATCTTACGCAAGATATAAACTGGAGACCATTTGAGGTCCTTATAATGAGAAAAATGTATATTAGAGTGCACACAAACCAATGTAATTTAGTATAAAATTGTTAGAAGAGCTTTTCTAGGATGAGAATTGAGTTGTCTGAGATTGGATGATTCTTACAGGTGTGAGTTTTTGTGCTAAAACTTTACTTTGTATAGCAATCTATGCGTAATTTACAGAGGACATTGTTGAAAGATGAACATAACGCAGCTGGCTTTGGGCCCAGGTTCAGCTAGGTCTGACTAATCTGTCACATTTGAAAATGAGGCAGGCCTGCTCAATATATTGGAACTGAGATGAAATGGTCCATGTTGATAGGCCAAATTGCAGCCCTACTGAATAACATGACTGTGATGATCCTAGGTCAGGCAGTGTGCCCAATGCAGTAAAGTTGGTCAATGTCCTAGGGCAGTTGATTTGTGATCGTTCTATCCAAACTGATCCAGTCGTCCTCCCAATTCTGATTGAGTTGATGGTTAATGTGTTCCCTTTTTTTTGCTGAAGTTACTTGCAGTACTGTTTCTTATGGGGTCTTGTTTGGTATTTGTGAAACTGAAAACTAGAGGAAGCCTTTAAAAAGCTTTCTTTTCTCATCTTGTAAGAAAAGCCAAGTGCAATTGCATTTGCCATGATATTTTCACGTCCACTGCAGGCATGGAGTTGATGAAAGTCCACTTCAGGAACTTAAGGAGACTAAGAATCAGTCTGCTGTCTACGTGGGAATAGATGGTGATCTTGCTGGTATTATATATGTCGAGGATCAAATCAGAGAAGATGCCAACCATGTTGTTGAATCATTGTCCAAACAAGGAATAAGCACTTATCTATTATCAGGGGACAAGAAGAATGCTGCAGAGTATGTTGCATCTGTTGTTGGAATTCCTAAGGACAAAGTAAGCTACTCATTTTTTTTGTCTTTGTTCTGGCCTATGATGATGGAATTGGACTGTCAAGTTTTTTTCTTGAGGATCAACTGGTTCTTACATTGAGTTACTTGAGGAACATATCCATTTTGCTCTGAGAGAGACTCTAAAGAATAGGGGGTTTGGGGATGAAAAAACGTGCTAGACCAGCTTACTACAAAGTGTAAATTTAAAAAAGAAGTAGTTTCGTTTCAATGAGATTTTTTTATCCCAATACCCATACTTCTATTTTAATGTGTTGACTTATTCAATCACTCTTTAACCTTCTCAAAAGAGTTGGATGAATTTTCCATAGTTGCTCGTGAACACGGAGCTGCACAAAACAAGCTTAAGAGCATTGCAAGTTTTGCATTCATATAATCAAATCTGAGATATTTTCATGGACTGGTGGATGACAGGTTCTATATGGAGTCAAACCAGACCAGAAAAAGAAGTTTATAAGTGGACTTCAAGAGGACCACGTTGTAGCTATGGTTGGTGATGGAATTAATGATGCTGCTGCTTTGGCATCAGCACATGTAGGAGTTGCCATTGGTGGAGGTGTTGGAGCTGCTAGTGAGGTGTCTTCTGTTGTGCTGATGCACAACAGGTTGTCCCAGGTACGTCTAACAATTCCAATGTTTAAACTATGAAAACTGTTTTTCTTTGCATTCTCTTTTCTGGATAAAAGAGGGATAATGGCACAGTTACCCTTTCGAGATTTTTTTTTTTTTTGGGGTTTTGGTGTATAAATTTTTATTCTTGCATGTTAAAAGTAATAAAAAATTTTGCAAAACCCATGTTTGTTTTCTGAATTGATAGGACTCCTTCCACTTTTCTACAATGGAATGCTATGATATTTCATCTCCTATGAATCCAAAGCTACTGCCCATGTTGCCAGGATTCCGAGAAGAGCATGGATCTTGAAACAACTGTAGGCCCTAGTATCACTGCAAAAGTTTGCAGCGTTAATGACTTCATGAACGTAGCTTTTGCACACATGCAAAAAATGGAACAACTTATATGAAATGGGATGATTGCTGATTGCTTTTTAATTGGCAGGCAGCAAATTACAACTCCTCTTAAATCCCATGTTCTGTCGCCTTCCATATTGAATTGAAAATTAATATACTCAAAGTTTGGAATATATAGAAAGTTTTACTTGTACAAATCAGAAAAACCATCTGAATCATGCATTCAACCCCAAACTGATAAAAAACTAAGATGAAAAACAGACAATGCTGTTTCAATTTTTCCTTTTTAAGACGTGGGAATTAAGGATTAAATTATGAGAAAAATCCATATAGATATGCAAAATTATTGTTTTGATTTTTAATGAAGACTAGCATAAAGTAGATGGAAATTCAATTTCCTATGGAACAGGAGATAATTCTCAAGCAATCAGACTGCCTGCATAAAGTCAACTTTGTTATTCTTCTGCATCTTTACTATCTGAATACATCTTAGTGTACTGCATGGATAAATTTTATTTTTCTGTTTTATTTTTCCAATCCAATGCCTGGTGCAACAAGAGAACGAGGGAGTGCATGGAGGACCTAGAGAATATATTATCCTGTAAATGAATTAAGATTGGTATACAATCCACTAAATCTTCATATTGTAGACGAGCGAGTCCTGCTACATTTGCATGATCACTGCTTCAAGATTTCTAGTAATTAGTTGTGAGTCTACTTGTTTCATTTCTTCGTCATATGCACTACTTCAATAACTGTTATGACCTTGTCATTGCAGTTACTTGATGCTCTGGAACTAAGCAGGCTAACCATGAAAACTGTAAAGCAAAACCTTTGGTGGGCGTTTGCATACAATATTGTAAGTTCATTTCATGATGCAATTCATCAATATCTGAAGTTGATAGTAGGCATCAAGATTCTAAGACTTGAATTGCTGTCATTGTTTAATTAACTATTATCACCTTTTCTGTCGGGCTGTTTTCTCAACCTACCAAAACCAAGGTGCTATTGCTAAATAAAGCAAATATAATTCCTAAACTGCAGTTTAAATGTCTGGATATTTTTCAGAAGTCGATCAGTTACCATTATGGATTATGATATGACAACTCTTCATGTTTCCCCTTTTCACTTGATGAGTAGAAATTTTTCTTAAAATATTATTGAATTTTTTGTCAGAATCATTGTAGCCATCTATCTCTGTCTACTTATAGGATTTTGTGCTCATCAACATTGTGCCATTTGATGTATGCTAATTTACTCGGGGGAAATATTAATATTCTATACTATCTAATGGATGAATAGTTTGTGACTTAATGACTCATCTGGTGAATGAAGAATTCCGACTTACACTGAACCTCTGTGAAGTTTGATGTCTTCTTCCACCATTGGCTGAGGGAACGAGATTATTCATAAAAGAATTTCTTGGGCTAATAATAGCGAATGAATTTTAGGGAGGATCGGATGTGAGTTGCACACCTGTTTGGTTTTCAAAAGGTGATAGCCATTTTTTTTTTTTCCCTGAAACTCACAGTCTAGATCCATACCTACATTTTAACCTTCTATAGTTCATGGTTATCCTTCCAACATTTTCTTCCTTCCTTCCCAAAGTTGGTCTACAGGATCTTATTTTGATGTCACCCCAATACAGTTTATTTACTTTTTCTCCTCTGCTCTTCAGCTTGGAATTCCTATAGCCGCTGGAGTGTTGTTGCCAGTCACTGGAACCATGCTTACTCCATCAATTGCAGGAGCCCTCATGGGCTTGAGCTCTGTTGGGGTAACGACAAATTCTCTGCTTTTGAGATTCAAGTATTCATCAAGACAGAAGGAAATTGGTGCACCATCACTACGGATTGATATTCCTCTTGATGCTGATAGAGTGCTGGACCAAGACAAAAAGTCGAAAGACCCTTTAATATCCACTCGATGATGAGAACTGCAGGAATTGGAAATGAATTGGTTCTTGTGGACATTGCAGCAACCCGTCAATTTCACGAACACGCCTTCTTGGTTGGAAGCTAGTTGGAGATGATCAATATTCAACACGGATGTGTTGGCATTCGGGTTGCAATGGACTGGGTTGGTGCAGTATTATTAGTGCTTGGAAATCTCTAGCATTATTAGCTTCAGATCCTGCACTAAGTTAAGCAGCAGGACAACAGTGAAGAAGGAATAGCATGACCTAGGGCTGTGCCATCAGACGTCACGGTTGGATGAGCCAAAAGGTGGCTAATTCATTATGCACAACACGAGAGCAAAACTGATCTTACGAGGATCATTGCTTCATCATATGGGCATGAATTGGTAACAACTAGTTTTCTGTTCTATTGCACGTCCAGGGATGTCAAATTGGTGGGTTTTGGCAAGCAAATGACCCGTCATAATGCCAATTGATTGCTAGAAATATAATGGAGTATTCTTACACTTGGGGAACCATCACGACTAGTTCGACACAGAGCAACCGTAGCAAACTCTCGTCCATAATTAATCCGGTTGAAGAGTAATTTTATTCAAACAAAATGCCTTAGGCGGTTTTCGGTATTTACATCCATGGATACTTACGTGCATAAATGACCACATTACATCAGCAAGTTTGAAACAAACAAGGAGCTGGGAAATGAAAGGGTTGTGCAGGCAATAAAACCAGCAACTCAGGAATCATGTGAAATCGGGGAGCCAAATATCAACAGCGACATTTTCGTTAGCACAATCAACTATGCATGTGTCAAAAGATTCATATGAATGCAATCGCAATATTACACAATAAGAGGGCAGCTTTTCCACATTAGTAAATTATCATCAAATCCAATAGCTCCAGTGACTGCTACCGTAAGGTTACCGTGAGACTCCTGAAGGTATGAAGACTACAATGGGAATTCAAGTGACGAAATAATTGCAAAATTTCCCGGTAACTGTATCAGAACGCCAAAATTATCTGATGCAGAAGTTCAACCCGAAGGCACCCAGCAGCCAGCATGCACAACCCTTCCAAGGATCAAGCTCACTCATGATAAATGCACCATCCTTTACCGAACTTGTAACAAATCAACCGGATTGGCCGAAGTATTGGTGCCATGTTGATCTAGGTAAGATTTTTTCAGCATGCAGCCCGTATCAAGAAACTTCACACCATGTAGGTCATGCCAACCTGTATCAAATGTGAATGTGGCACACTCAAGTTTGCAATCCCCCTCCTGCAATTTTTTCTCAAGAAAGCATAAAAGTAATTTATGACCAGCTTCTTTATGAACCAGGAATCTTTCCTTGCCCTAATATCTCCATGACCAAGAAGATAAACCACCCCCGATTCTTTGGCTTTGTGTATGAATGACAGCTCCTTCTCAAGACTCTGTTCAGCGTCAGACAAATTTAGACTAGAAGACGACTCAGGCTTGACCTCTTCTGATGTGCTTGCTTGCGCACCAGACTTGCTTGCATCCCTGAACTCCGTCAAGAGAGGAACACCAAGTGAATAGACACTCCCATTTGGAGCTATAAGAACCCTTGAGAAAGAGTGCTCTTCCTCAGAATCTGAATCATCATCACCATCACTCTCTAACGACCTTTCCTGGGCTTCCCGACGGATAAATTTTTCAAGACTCTCAATTAGCAGCTGCTCAAATGTCTGGTGATTTTCTTTCCGAACATCCTTGTAGCCATATCTGTTCATAACACAACAATAGAGAGATAAGGAAAGAAGAGGAAAAAAGAAACAAGAATTTTTTGTGCAAATACACATGAGGAAAACACATGCACATTGCAGATATTTCAGTTTAAATACTTTCTCTAGGGTGTATATGACACTAATGACTGGTTTTCCATAAAAAGAGTAACCTATCCCTGTGCTCGCTATTGATCAAATATTGTAAACTGACAAGAGGTTGGATGGTAAGGTAAAGGGACTAAATTCTCTTCTTTCAATGAACAGTGAGCAATGAGAAGTGTAATGAAGTCAAGGTACCAAAATACCAAAACCCAGAAAACTTCAATAGATAAACCACAGGACCATCAAGGAATCTGGAAGGTCCCAGTTGTTAGCAATATACAAATTTCTGGTCCCACAAACAACCCCAAGAAACCTCCAATCACGTCCCAAGATAAAAAAGCGAAGGAAAAAAGAAGTGCAACTTAGAATAACTAGATTTTGCTTACAAACAGTTTTTATTTGCCATGTATGCAATCTTTTGCAGTGACTCTCATTTTGATGACCCTGAAAGGATTGGAAAATGATTTCTCCAAAAGAAAGAAAAAAAGAGAAACTAAAAAAAGAAAGAGAGAGAGTAAAATTCCAAAACATATTGCCAACGCCCCAAAATCCAAAATAATCCACTATTACTACTCCATTCACCTCAAAAAGGACAGCAACAGGACTGCTAGACATGTATGTTGGACCAGGTATTACCCTAGGGGAAAAAACAGCTATCTGATCTTAAACCCCATCTATATTTGAAATTCATCACTGCTTTCCTTTTTTTGAGAAATTTAAATTTGGAGAAAGATTTCATGCAAAATCTATCTCAAATTCTTTGTTTGATGCTACAGTAGATTATAGTAAAGATGAGCGAATATCTCAAAATACAAACATGACATTTATAATAGATTCAAACTTTGTTAAATTGAATACCTAAATCATCAATCAAATTCACACAAGATACCATGGATTTGAAGTACATTGTATTCAATCCTTGAATCAAATGGACCTAGTAGTGTTTGAATTTGTCATTGGTTTACTTCAAGTTGGACAAGGGTTCTAGAACTCAGGAATCAACAGCATATTCAGCTTGTAGTCCATCTTCATTAGCACGTTTTCAATACAAATTACAGCCTATAATGAAAGTTGGTTTAACTGGGTGGGACCAAAAAGGGTGCATAATTAGCACCCTCAAGCCCTATTATAATATTTAAATGTTCCATAAGCTAATGCTACTTTTAGAACCTCTAGCATCGCAGATATATTGTTTGACCATGCAAGTTAAAAAAGATCAAGGAATTTCCTCTGGACAATCAAAGCAATAAATGTGGCTCTGAAGACCCACATGACAGAAGAGAAGACATTAAGCATCCAAGGTGTGCATTGACCTCTATCCATTAACCCAAAAAGGGTCAATGAATCTAAACTTAACCTTAGAACTGAGCAGAAAATGAGGCAAGCAACTCACTCTACAATATGATAAAATATGAAATATTTACCTGGCAACACAGCGAAATATGTGGTAGCTTTTAGGGCAGACCCGACGGAACAGAAATCTCTCACTTTGAGGAACTACCGGAACAGGAACATACTTTATGCACACAAAAATGAGCATGGAATGCACAGCAGGAAGTGTGGTGAGGAAATGTCCAAATATTGCTGGTATACCCTTTGCCAGCTCATTGTAAAGCAAACCAATACCAGGAGCCCGGACAGTTCCAAGGTTAGGACCCAGTTCCCGCAACAAATCCATTGACATTTTCTGCTTAACCTCAGTTTCATACTTTAGTTTGCTCCCATAATTCCAGATGTACATGATTAAGAAGATGACAATTGCAAACAATAATATGATCCAACTTCCATCACCCACACTCCATAAAACTGATGAAAAAAATGTCAATTCCAATCCCAAAAAGATAAAAGCAAAGCTCAGCACAATGACGATGTTTATTTGCCATATTAGAAGCATAACAAGAGTAACTAGAATTGTAGTCATCATCATCACTCCTAGCTCAGCAATGCCTGAAAAGTAGAATCAGCAATAGATAAGATAAAAGCCAGGCTAAAAACCATTTGGTATAGCAATTTACAGAAAATATTAAGAGTTTCTATTTCTGTTTCTTCAGTTTTTCCTTTTAAGCAGGGGGGGGAGGTCTCTGCAGAATATGGTGTGCTAAAATGATTTATAGTAGCAGATACATAATTTCAAATTGAAGTACAAATTCTCAACAGAAACTCACATAAAGCAAACCTTATTGTTTATGCATTACTGAAAACCAATTTGGAGACAAAACAAAGAATGATCAGAAGGAAGTTAATAGTTATAAAACTCATATAGGACATGAACCAAATTTAAGAATAAAAGAACCTTCAACTATTCTACTACTCCCTCCATCCTGTCCAGATTTATTGATGCATTTAGTGATTCCAACTTAGTATGTAAGGTTTAAGAAGTGGTGGGTTCTGTTTTCCAAGTTTGCCCATTACAATAGTGTATCAAATTGCCTTTAGCATAGAATTTGACTCTATTACGTGTGGGATCTACTAATTTGATGTTTGTCATCCATATAACTCGAACTGAACAAGATGCGTAAGACATGCAAGTGATCTTGTGGGTGGCATCAGTTGGTACATGCATATCATACAGCCTGAGTCTAGTTAACAAGAGTTGATGGGTCCACAAATAAATTCTACACAAATTGAAAGACTGAAGGGCAGAGATCAAAAGGTTGCAGTGAACTTTATTCACATTTTTCGGTAGCAATGAAGTTGACAACCCAAAACAAAAGGCATGACAATATCTATGCGAGGAAGGGAGCATATTAGACATGACAGGACATTATTCACCAAGAAAATCCTACAGTGAGACTGCTGAAACCCCACTTGAACATGGAAGCAAAAGCACATCAACCAAAGGAAATTTCATTCCTTTATCACTGCTCACATTTTAATACAGCATCATCACATAAGCACAGAAAATCGATCCTGAAGAAAAAATAAGACAAGCATTACCATATGCATTTCCAATCTCATAAATACTTGAGATCGTACAGACCAGCACCAATGAGAAAAACAGGAGGAACCAGTTCATAACTGGGATATAAATCTGACCCATGAATTTTCGAGATGTATGAACAATTTTCAGGCGGGGAAAACAACCAAGTGCTGTTGATTGCTTAATACAAGAGAAAGTCGCTGTTGTCATTGTCCTACTGGCAATCAATGCAGCAATATTAGAAATGAGCAAAACTGGCCAGAAAGCCCCACCTGCAGTTTAAGTGAATATCTTTCAACTACTAATACTTGCAATTGTTTGGTAAAAGGTAGATCTCTGAAGAAATAAACCATGTATTTACTTGGATGACTTAAACAAAAATCATTATTTACTTGGAACAGATGAGAAGAAAGCTTGTGTAGTGTCATCATGATTCTCCATAAGGTAGGCAGCTTGACCCAGGTAACCCAAAAGAAGGCAAGGCAGTACAACAAACACAAAAGTGAGCTGCAAACAATTTCCTTCAGACTTTAGCAACATAAAGCTAGCAGAGAACTCAAACAAAGTTGTAAAGAAGACCATGAATTTTTTAAGAGAAAACACACACACGCACACACAAAAAGTAGGGGAATAATAGCTATTTTTTTACCTGAACTGATCTAACAGAGAAGTAGCACAGATCTGCAAACATTGCCTCTGAACCTGTTACAATCATAACCACATATGATAAAGGTCAACTTCTTATTCCCCTTTAAAGGGTTATACAACCCACAGACATAATAAGTTTACAATCTTATCAAAGCTAATAAGTTGCTAAAAGAAGCATAGGTTTCATCGAAATTACATGTATCCAACAAATTTAGAAGTTCTGCCATTCTGTACCAAAAGCTAGTTAGTTGCTACAAGGATCACAGGTTTCATTTAACTGTATGCATGTGCAACAAATTTAGAAGACATACCCATTTATGAAATAAATAACAAGGTGTACCATGGCCCACAAATGACAAAGCTAAAGTTGAAAATCTCAATCATTAATTTAATTATCAGGTTGTTACCAAAAAATTTACCTGTGACACAAAGAAGACAGCCTCCCAGAGAATACCATGCCTTAGTCGAGTTACGTTTGAAGAAATAATAGATGTGAATTGGATTAAATGCCCTCAGAACACGTGTATCATACTTCAAAAGGTTGTAGATGCCAATACCCGCAAGAGAACAAAACCATATGAACAAGGTAGGACCAACAACAATCCCAACTTTACTTGTACCATACTTCTGAACACAGAACAGTATTACAAGAAATGTGACTGAGATCATCACCACTTCATCTGCAGTAATTAAGATAATTAAAACTTAAAAAGCTGATCAAAGTGGAAAGCTCTATAGTTTAGCAAGCAAGTATTTAGTACAGGCAGCAGAAGACACTAGTTAATGAAAAATGAAATTCTGGAACCATGCATGCACCCAAGCAATATTGCCCTAAGCCTGAAAACGAAATGAAGAAACTGTTTGCTTGTGCTAAAACCAAATTATTAGTGTTTTTTGGGATAAATCAACAACAATCAGTATTGTTTGTTAATAGAACGCCAACCTGATCAAATTTTTGGTGATTTTTGGATAAGATAAATGGATCTCCTTTCCAGTATTCAATGCTTGAAATCCAAATATCCAAGGCTAAATAGCCTACAAATAGTTATTTCATCAATGTATTGACCATCTTACCTTGCTTTATCCCAGAAACACCAACCTTCAAACCACCAACAGCAGACATTACTGCAACAACAGAAATTCAGACTGGCACTGCTTGCATACAAATACAAATAAATTTTCTGGAAGAAAAAATGCAAAACATATTCTTCTAGACCACTGAAGTATGTCCAAAATAAGAATGAAGGACAAGAAGTACCTGACATTGCAGGTGTAACAACACCATCAGCTATCACCATAGATGTACCAGCAAGCACTAATATCAGAAGAAGCTTTTTCAGGGTCAAAGAAGTTTCAAGCCTCTCCTTTATTTTCAGTGACCTCTCAAGTTCAGCAGATGGCACCTTTAACCTGAAGCTTGATATACGAGCATCTGAAGGAAGCTGATTTGGAAGAAGACTAACCTTAGCATGCCTGCATATCAATGAGTACAATGCAAATGTACCACCTGCAGCAATTAGACAATGTAAAACAACTCATCTATGTGATCCAGACCAAATCATTGACAAGTTTCTGCACAAAATGTTGTGTCATAATTATTCGATTACCTTCACCATCGTCATTTGGCCCAGAGAACAATAAGGACATACTTGATCAGTGGGACCAGGATCAAGGTGTACAATACCAGAGAAAGTGCACCAAGAACATCTTCATTTCCATTGACAGGGGCCTTGCTGAACATCACGCTGAAGGTGTATAATGGGCTTGTCCCCACATCACCAAAAACGACACCCAGTGTCTGAAAGACCAGCATAATTTTCCTGCCCACAGTGATATCCTGCAATTATAATTTCCAAATCAAGCCACTAACTTCTTAATGTAATTTAACAACAGGAAATATCCTCTTCTATTACACCATCAAGAGGATGTGAAGAAACCAAAAGACATCCAGAACTTCTCTGTTATAATTGGTTCCACTTTTCTCTTCCTATGTGGATGCATATGAACACAAAACAAGGAGAAAGAGCAAAAAAAGAGGGAAAAAGATCATTTCTGTCTACTTAAAATCTCAACATGTAACAGGTTGCATTTCCATAAAAGTCAAAAAGCTTGAATTTATCCATTACATTATGTGTATGATAGCATTGCCATTTCAGTAGAACAAGCTGCTGAGACATAAGGACAAAAAGAGTTGGGGTTATTTTGGCTGCAACTAACCAGAAAAAAATAAGCCAACTGAAATCAATCTAATTTCTACTGAAGCAAAAGTCCCCGTCTCAGGCTCTCTCTCTCTCCTTTTTTGAACCCCAAAAGAAAAAAAAACTCTCTAGTATGAGGACATCGCCTATAGTATCATCAAGTCACCAAGATCAATACAGCTATTTTTAATAGTTTCCTCACAAAGATTAATCGACCCTCCTCAATTATTATCTTCCATTTGCACTTCGCACGTTCAGTGGCAACATTAAAACACTCGATAGAGCATAAAAAACCGAAACAAATAATAGTACTAGTAAAACCAATCAGCAAACTGAGAAGCATGGTAACCAAAAAATAAAAAAAGGCTACATAATCAAATTCAAAACACGCCAAAAAAAAAAAATTGCAACGAAATACCTCAAAATCATTTCTTTGAGCGCCAGGTACTTCAAGAGCTTCAACGTCAAAGGAATCGATCCTCGGCCCCGTCCGAATCAACCGCTGCTCGGCATTATCATTATCATCGTCGTCTGAGTCCATCATGCCATTGCGCGGCGACAGTAAGCCGTCAGCATCCTCATTTCCGTGGTCGCCTTCGCCATATCCGATCGCCGATGCCTCCTCGTCCCCCTCCTCGTCCTGAAACACCCACCGCGACTCCGAATCCATCGACGATAATAGCCCTCCGTGTTCTCTCTCTGATCCTTCCATTTGCCGAATTAGCCCACCTTACTCCAATACGTCCTTATATACCATTACATCGCAATACTTACTTGAGCTGTATTCAAAACAAAAGCGTGCTAAATTAATAGTCGCAGCAGTAAAATGGAGACCTAGGGGAAGAAGCAGAGAAGAAATTCGTAAAATTCTGGTTGTGCTCTGGATCTCGTATTTTTAGTAAAAAAATGGAGTGCTATATAAAAAGCAGTAAAAAGGAAAGGGGACAGGGCGGTGGTGGTGGTGGGGGAGGGTTTGTTTGGGGGAGGGGAGATAAATCTCCGGGTAAGGGATGAAGATTCAACCACTTTCATCAAGGGCTGGAGGGGAGCGTTGGAGGGAGAACCGGCGGGAAAGGGCCGAACCGGATCTGAGGAATGAGATTGGGAAGTGTTCCGGTCTGGTGCGGACCAGCTGGGGGATTATTTGATCGACACGTGCCGCGTCCAGGCTCCTTGGTTACTACTGTTACTACTACCTATTTCCGTTGGCAATTTGGGTGGTCCCGCCTATATCTTCTTCTTGTAGTGGTATGCCTCTTCTTTTCTTAGCTTTTTCCTTGTAGGTCTGTCCAAATATATTTAAATATTTGGACGCCTTATGACCACTTATTTAAATATATTCCAAATGTCATATTTTAGAAATATAAAATTAATTAGAAAAAGTAATTAAATACAAGGAAGGATAGGTAAAATTAAATAAAGCAAATATATAAATGTAACGGAGTGTAATAATTATTAATATATATATATATATATACACACATAATAAGTTAAATGAATCGTATGTATTTTAATAGGTGTCTATAAAAAAATCCTTTTCTTATGTTGATGAGATTTGGATGGGGGAGGGTTGCGTGTTTTCAATAAGTCGAGCGATAATACTATAGGGGACTAATATATGATTAATTAATTAATTAAAGAATAAATCCCATGTTGTTGGATTTTGTGGGTTTTTTTTTTTCTTTAATGTTTATTCAAGGAAGGAAAGTGATGGTCCCATTCAGTATGTGGAAAGGAGAACACAAATGCACAATTTTCACATTTTTGCTGTACTTTTGGACCCACTACAAAATGATTAATTAGAAGCAACTGTCATGTCTCACGTAAATAAATAAACTGATGAAACACAGATCGTTGCCCAATTTCGACTGCAGAGCAAAACTAAGCAATGGAGATGGGCCTGATCAGTTGCTGATTGTGGGCTATTTGGTGCATGGGTCGTAGCCTGCATGGTTCTAAGCCACATGGGTTTCAGTCACCTTTGAGGTGGAACTGGACTTTCCTGTTGACTGGTTGGATACCATTAAGCAAACCGAGAAGGACAGACAGGCATGCATACAAACATAAACAAAAAGCATTAGTACTGATTAACAGCCAGGATGGAATTATTTTCACTCTCTCTCTCTCTCTCTATTTTTTTTTCTTTTGTGGGGGTAAGTTGGGGATACATATTATGGGATGGAATTTACAATATGATCAAAGATGTCTCTAAGATAAACGAAACAAAATGCTTACTACTTTTACCTGGAGACAAACTTGGGCTCAAGAAAGCCCAGCCCAAGAACTATATTTTCTTAAGGTAAAGACAGACAAACTTGGGCTCAGGAAAGCCCACCCCAAGACTGTATTTATTTTAGGGATAATTTCAGGAACCTCCCCTGAGGTTTCTGACTATTTCACTTAGGGTTCTCAAACTTTAAAAAATCTCACTTATCTCCCTTACTTGATGCATTTGGTATCATTTATAACCTAATTTAAAATAAAATATTAAAAAATTCATTTTGGAAAATTAAATGTAATCTCATTCCAAAATTACCCCTTGTTGTCTTACTTTTTATTGCCTAAGTATATTAATAATAAAATAAATGAAAGTTTATTTTGATTGAAAAAAATATAGTTTGTTTTTATATAGCAAGGGTTAATATTTGACTTTTACAAGTTATAAAGATAATATTTTCTTTATTCCAAAATGTTTTGAGTTAATTTGAGAAATTTTACAAATAGTTTACATATTTTTGAATTTTTCACTTTTTGTCCAAATTAATGGCTTGAAAATTAAAAAGATATAATATGCTAAAAGTTATATATAAATTTGTTTGTATTGTATTTAAATCAGGCAAAAAGGTATTATCATGATTATAATTTATTGTGAGTTATTTCTAAGACTATTAAAATTTATTTATAGTTTTGAGTAATTTAACATTTCTTGTCCAAACCAATAACATAAAAATTATTAAAACTTTTTTTAATATTATTATCAGTTTCTAAATGTTCATTAAGAAAACTACGTCCATCCATTTACAGAATTTAAGAGATAAGTTTGGTGTATTATAGTAATTAAGAAATAAAAAAAAAGGGTGAACTTGGAATAAAATTATATTCTCTAACCTAAAACAAGTTTTTTAACATTATACTTTTAAATGGGTTTCAAATGTTATAAAAGGTTTAAAATGAGGGAGGCAAGTGAGATTTTTAAAAGTTTGAGAGTGTTAGGTGAAATTGTCAGAAACCGTAGGGAAGGTTTCTGAAATTAGGGGATAAGATAGCCTATAAGTGAAAACCGGTGACTCGACCTTCCCTATCTTGGTTCTTCAGTAAAGTTCGTTCCTTCGTTCTTGGGGAAGGAGCGTTTGCAGGGTCGCATATAGAGAGCGTCATCATGTCACACTTCGGAAGGTCAGGTCCGCCGGACATCTCCGACACGTATTCTCTTCTCGTCCTCAACATAACGTTCCGTACGTCTCTTCCACAAATCCTCATCCTCCCCGCCCCTTTTTCTCTTTATTTTTTTACATTTTATTTTCTATATGTTTTTGCCCCTTTTTCTCTTTATTTTGTTACATTTTATTTTCTATATGTTTTTCACTATTGGTTTTCTTAAATTAATAAATAGGCACCACTGCCGATGATCTCTTTCCACTGTTCGATAAGTATGGAAAGGTGGTTGATATTTTTATCCCTAGAGACCGAAGGTTTGTGCTCTGTTTTCCTTTCTTTCTTTTTTCCCTCCTTACACTACATTTGTTAGTTTTCATGCAAAAGTTTTTGTTGAAGAAATGGATGATGTCATGTCCTAAACAACCAGATTCAAGAGTTTATATAGGTCTTTCTTGTTGTTGTGGAAATACTGCAGGCATTCTGATCTCTGCTGCTTCATGCTTAACCAATTACTTAACTTGCATGAGAGTATATACCTTAGGGTTTGTTGTAAAGGGCTTCTTTTTTTTCTTTTTTTTTTTTTTTAGAGTTTATAAATGGAGATTATGAAATTGATGATTGTCAAAAATCGCATTAGAATCATGTTTTGTTGAAGTTTTTTTTTTTTCAGATGAAAACAAAATTTTTTTAAGCACCTCAGTGTCTATGTTGTATAACTGTATTTTGCTGCTTAGAATAAGCTAAAGGCTAAGCCAGAAGCAAAGTGAGACCACCTACAACAGCCTTTAGCTTAATGAGAAGCTGTGGTCAGTTGAGAACATGCACTTAGTCGTTAACATTGTTTTATTCTTAGACACTGTATTATAATCATATTGGACTCAGAAATAGCATATTGTCCATATCTTAAACCTATTAGTTAATAGATGATTGGTTTTATTGAAAATTTGTGTCCTATTTTATCTCTGGTGGTGCATTAAAGCTCCTGTCCTGAAATCATAAATGAACATTGAACTGATAATAAAAAATGTCGATTCTCTTCTCCAGATCTCTGCATTGGTTGGATGTTTCTTATCTTAATCTTGATTAATGGCAGGACTGGTGAGTCACGAGGGTTTGCATTTGTCCGCTATAAGTATGCAGATGAAGCCCAAAAAGCAGTGGATAGACTAGATGGTATGATTTTCCCATAGATGCAGTTGAAAGGATAAGTTTTAGCTATCTTCCTGAAGTAAAATCAATCTCGAACTGTGTGAAAGGAGAATTTTTTGCATGGAATTCCATGTCCAGAATGAAGCTTTGTGATGCTTTTCACTGAACGGGTCAAGTCTTTTTTAATCCTCCTCCTGGCCTTCCCTGCTCAATCTCGGTGTTCATTTGACTTAATGATTAATAAACCCATAGGGAAAGTTGGGGAGAAGAAATGTCTGTGGAATTGGAGAAGCCAATTTATTCAATCTCCCTCAGCTTCCTGGTTGCTTAATTATGGCACAAAATAGAAGTTCCAATGCACATGACTACAGGCTGTCTAGTTGTTTAGCTTACTGGCAGCTTGTGGCTCATTTTGCATGCTTGAACCAAAGGTTCATTTGCATTTATAAGAGTATTAAGCTGGAGGACGATTTTTAGTCTGCTGCCACATCATCATCTTCTATGTCCTTGACTGACTTAGATATTGTTCTCCAGCAGACTGCTATACAGTTGCATTTGAATTTTCATAATGTTGCAAACATTCATAATCTCCATAAATGGCTTCACGATTATCATCATGATTATTATTTCTGAGATCATACTTTGTGTAGCAGTAGAATTTTCTGGTCCATGTATAGGCAAATGCAATTCCAGTGTTAGTCAATGGAATTCATTGAAGCAGAACCAAGTTTAGGGATCTGAATGCAGATGGAAACAGTATTAATATAAGAAAGTGATGCACATACTTGTTAACTGCTGTCTCACCCTTTGTTAAGTATATTGGAGTCTAATTGATTGTTATTCTCTTGATGCCACTTTGGACAGGGAAATTGGTTGATGGCAGAGAAATTGCTGTTCAGTTTGCAAAATATGGGCCAAATGCAGAGAGGATGTAAGTCTGTCCTCCCTTGACCTCTTTCTTAAATATTTTCATCGACGGATTGTTATCCTTTTTGGTTGTTATTATGTCCAGTTCATATACTACAGCTTTGTTTTACTGATTGTGAAATGAGTTTCACTCGTGCAGTCAATTTTTTCTCCATTTAATACCAATTTCTAGTGGGAATGGCACACCCTATGTATTTGCAAATGTTCATTTTATATCAAGAATAGGGAAAGATAAAGTGGCAGTTTTTCAATGCTATCATTAGTTATTCTTGGTAAGTTCATTATGACAAACACCGAATGAGGCCATAACAATATTCTAAAATGACATCAATTATTAACATCAAGCCACCTTGATCTTGCTTCTTCTATAGTATTGGACAATTTACAATAGTTTGGGTTTGTTTTTGTGGTTCTCTAACCTTTTCTTGATTTAAATATGTATGTCTTGCCTATCTTTTGTTTCAAAATCCTTGTTTGGGGTGTTCTTTTTTTTTTTTTTTTTTTTTTTTTTTTTGTCTAGGAACGTCTTGTCTTCAAGCTGTGTTTGGGTTTTTCTAATTGTTTATCTGCTAATTCCATTTCTGGCATGTTGATTTTATCTTTCATGTCTTGATCTCAGCCACAAAGGGAAGATTGTTGAAAAGTTGCCAAGAAGCAGGTACAGGTCAAGAAGTCGAAGCCCTCCACGAAGGTGAGGTCTTGGCTATTGGTTTTTGCTCAACTTGCAGTAATGTTGTTGAGAAAGTTCCACTCTAAAACATTCAGCACCTTTTGTTGTCATGTGACTTCTGTCACGTGTATGCAGTTTATTATGTATGACTTGGATGTCAGTATTCTGTAATCATGAGGTTATTATGTTGCTGGAATTTCCTTTTTTTCATTCTGTTTTGTAAGTGTGACATGGATTGCAGTTTGCTGAGAAGTTGGGTTCGTTTGGGTGTATTATGTGGTGTAAGGATAGAAAGAATCCAAGTCTAGGGATGCAGATTTTCTTTGCTTTGTCTTATTTCCTGGGCAGATGAGGTCTTGAAACAGGATATTATATCCACGTTGGCTTATGGTTTACTTGTCGTGTTAAAAATTATTGGCTCTGGCCTTGAATTCTTCAAGATGCCAATATCTTTTTCTTTTTACTGGCGTAAAATGGGGATATGACTTTTAGGATTCAACTGTTTTCCAGGTATCGAGATGACTATTCTAGGGGTAGAGATTACCGACAGAGGAGAAGTCGAAGCAGAAGTTGGGACAGCTATGAGAGTGACAGGTATTGAGGCAGGGAACAAGATTACCATTATCGATGCTATGATATCTGTTTTGAACCTAACTCTCTTTAGGCGGGTAGGTCACCAGGTGAATCATAAAATGCAGGCCTGGCTGCGGGTCAGGGGTTCAACCTCTATACCTGCAGTAAAATCCAAAGGGTGCGCCGTAGTACACCCTTTGGTCTAGAGGTTGAATCCTTTCCCTCTAGCCCCCTTGGCCTAATTTAGCCTGCCCAGTATATGTTGGAGTAGGATATACTAATTGACCCAAAAAAAAAAAGGATGCTATGATATCTATGTTGGCTTTTGGTTCACTTGCAGTGTTAGAAATTTCTGGCTCATCTGGCCTTGAATTCATTAAGATGCCAATATCCTTTTCTTTTTACTGGCACAAAATGGGGATATGATTTTTGGGATTGAACTGTTTTCCAGGTATCGGGATGACTATCATAGGGGCAGAGATTACCGGAGGAGAAGTCGGAGCAGAAGTTGGGACAGCTATGAGAGTGATAAGTATCGAGGCAAGGGACGAGATTACAATTATCGAAGCATGGGACAAGATTACCATTATCGAAGCAGGAGCTGCAGTGCAAGTCCATATGATAGAAGTCATAGGAGGGGTCGTTATGATGATGAAAGTCCAGAATATGATAGAATTCGTAGCAGGGATAAACGCAGGATGAGTAGAAGTAGATCATTTGAAAGGTACTGTTAGTGTCATGTCTTCTTTATTATTAAGACTTCTGTTTTTTCCTAGCTAAATTCTTCTGAAAAATGTTTCAGTGCATCACCGCCCCGGCGTAGCCCCAGCTCTCAGAGTGATATATCACCATGGAGGACGTCATCCCCCAGGAATGGTAGTGGTGCTCTAACCCGTAATAATCAGTACTCCCCTGCTCAAAGCTTGTCTCCACAAGGCCGAGCTGCTGATTCACAAAGCCCCTCTCCCCACTATTTAGAGGTGGTCATATCCTGAGTTAAGTGTTCTGCTTTGTGAAATTTTACAGGCAAGGACCTAACATCATGATGCTTTTGCCCTGCCCCCCTCTTTCTTCTCTTTGCAGGAGTGATGGTTTTCTAGAGGACACCCTGCTTTATGTCAACATGTTGATTATGTTGGATGTTCTACATTGAGGTTTTAGCCCGTGCCTTTGGTAGGAGGATCCTCTGAATCAACTAATTTGTAATGGGACTATATGTTCTGTGGGGTAGTGGTTCCTTTTTCTAAAACATTAATGCTAGTCTGAATCACCTTGTATCCGGCATCCATCGTGTCTCTAGAAAGTTCTGCTCTTGTTCAATGGTGAAGCATCACTGTGTGCTTAAGTTATGGTCTAGTGTTCCTGGTTGCTGCATGCATTTATTGTGAATATATTTCAATTCCCAGTTTCTTCGCATGATCTGCATAAATATATTCTCCACCTTTCTGGGTGGTTAATAAAAGTTCTATATATGATGATAAAACTCGTGTTCTATTTTATAGCCTGTTCGAGAAAAGGTGAAATGAGGCTGATGATTACGTAGCTGTTGATGCCATCTGTAAATTAGTAGATGCACATACATGATTTCGTAGTGGTTGAACAGCAGAATGTGGTGCTGGTTGGTCGACGTTCTTTGATTGTTATGCGATGGGTAAGGCTTCTTTCCTACAAGGAACACGGCATTGAGTACTTATCTAAGAGATTTAAGAGATTTTGATAAGTGGTAGGTTCATTATCGCATGTCTTTCTGGCTTGACCTTGTTATCCTTCATCTTTGGTGCCTAGATTGGGCTTCAAAATTGGTTGTGTAATAGTGCACATGTCCACCTATTGCCGATGCTGCTAGTGAGTATATCTGTTTACGTAGTAGAGGTGGAGTTGTAGAAGCACAACATGTCCGTCCACCTGTTGCTGATGCTGCCGGTGGGTAGATCTGTTTACACAGTAGTGGTCGAGATGTAGAAGCACGGTATTGCAGTGGGACGCTAAGAAGAGAGTAGGTGAGGTCGTCGGTCTTATTTCTTGTTGATGTCTGTTAATTAGGTTCCTCTTCTGGAAGCGTGGTACGTCCATTGGGGAGACTGAATGCAGTCGGCCGTGATAAACAACACTTTTGTTCATCGAGTTGGCTCGCATTATTTGCTGCTGGCAGACGTTGCTGGTTTGATGCTACTTGTGTCCTTCACGAATTGCTCATGCATCTATAAAGTTTTTTGGCCTTCAACTCATCACAGTTCTATTTCGACTCTTTGGAACACCGTGTGAGCTTTTACCGAATAACTCGATAATCTTGAGAACAAATCAAGGTCTATCATCTGTTGTGAAGTAATTTTGAGGCGCGGAGCTTTTTCCTTGAGCTGGGAACTCTTCCATTTCGTTTAGGGTATTGTAGGTTCGCAGTAATTTTCAGCCTTCAGGATTTAACGAAAGCGTTGCTCCCGCTTAGTTGGAAAGGAGCACACTCTGTACCATGATGACGGGAGGAGCAGAGATTAATGAATATCCTGTTCTTTGATAAAGACAGCAATACCTTTTTTCTCCTTGCAACTAATTATTTCTCATTTCCATTGATCAGCAGCAAAACAACAGTGCAAAAGTGTTGGATGTTACATTTGCGATAATTTTTTGAGTAACCTTTTTATGCACTGTCAGTATATGTACTAACAAATTTAGTTGGATACATGTTACGTAATGTTGGTATATACACAAGTGGGTTTTAATGGATGTCTTGTAATTTAATTTGAAATTTGAAATTATTTGTTACATAAGTAACATGTATCTATATCTGATAATGTAAAAAATTTCAATAAATTCAGTAATGTTTCTTCATGCACAATACCAGTAGGGTGCGGAGACACTACTGTATCAAGATATTGTGGAAGGGCGAAAGACACTACGAATAATTATGCCTACATATATATCTTCCTTATACATAAAGCGGGGATCTCCAATGAACAGCAATGTGTCGCGGTTTCCCGGGAATTCCTCGGTTATGATTGTTCTTTTTCGCCTTTTTGCCCACTATTGCTCCTTCGTGTCGGTTGTGGGTTCGTTGTGCTATTTATTTCGTTAGCCTTGTCTCTCTTTTGCCCTTCTCTTGTGCTTTTGCCGTGTTTTGGGCTGGGCTCTGCTGTTATTTGTTGTTATTTGCTGGTATTTCCTGTGTTAACACAAATAACAAGATACTTCAAAAAAACTTTTTTTGGTATGTAGCTCTCTGGTGACTAGAGGAAGTTTTTGTTGATTGCATTGTTTTAAATCCTCAAAAAGTGGGTCTTTTAAAAAATTGATCTGTCAATTCTTATGCTTTTCAATGCGAGAATGAAAAACACAATTAATAAATCAAGCATATATTTTTTTTAAACAAAAAAGTCGCATCCCTATAATCCATTTTTCCCACTTGTATGGATGTATATATTCTTTGAAAAACCCATCCACATGCATTTTCTAAACAAAAACCACACATTCATTCATTCATTTTTTTTTCATCACCAGATTTACCACTTCATCACCGGTTTTATCACTAGATTATTTTTTCATCTGGTCCTAATTACAATAATTTCTTATTTATTCTCCAAACATCAATTACAAAAGAAACTGAATTACCATCTTCAATATCTTTTCACCCTTTTTTATACAAATGTGAAAATATTTCACTTCTTGTAATTCACCATACAAATTGCTATTACCACTCAATCAAAATCCTGAAATATAATTCTTACATAAAACAAAAACTTTGTGATTATACTTCCTCACTTGTGAAACCACTTTTTCCTCATTGCATAAAAAAACAATAGTTATGCTTCTCATTGGATTAACGATGTGAATCCTTCCAAACCTCTCTCCACCCTTATGACCTATTTTCTATTTTCATTACATATACACAATATAAAATCCTTCCCCTGTTAAAAACCCCGTCCATCTACAGTATACACCTAAAAGGGCCACCCCGAGTATCACTCGGGGAACTGAAGCCTAGTACTACGAATAATGCCTGTAAGCACAGAATTGGGCCACCACAAAATTTGCAGTCTCCTGGATGCATGGACTGCCTTGTTCTTTACTATGCCGCACGCGCTGTAGCTACTATATTCTAATGTTCATGGTGCTCGTCCAATATGGTACGGTCCTATTATATGGAATTCCAGGCTCGAGACATAATAAATTAATAATACACATGTCCACGTTAATTAAACACCATCAACTGCAAGATATAACATTAGCTAGACAACATTCAAAAGTCCAAGCATTTCTAACTACTAGCAGATTAACAACTACGCCAGAACATAATCAACGGAAACCATATTCAGGAGGGGAACCAAAACAGGACAACAGTGATGAAATGTGCATCACAAAAGATGCAAAGTTGAGACAGCATTCTAAGAAATAAGAATGCCACCTTTTCTCAGGAATTCTACCAAAGAGTGAAAAGGAAATGTCAAATTACTGCATATACCTCCACATTTACAATCAGATGGACCATGATCAATTAGGTTTTTTTTTTTTTTTTACCAGGAAGGTGAACAAGATTTGAGACTCCTATAGTGGTCCAAGGAAGTCTCCATCCAAGCCAACAACTGCTCGGAAATCTGTCTCAGCCTCAATATACTGCTCACCAATTACCATGAAACGTACAGTCACATCTTTCTCAATCTTGGATGTTTCACTTATGAAGATTGGGTTTTCTCCAGGCACATATTTATACTCACGCATTTTTTGATGTGAGAGATAAATTTTGTCCATAGGTCCGCATCTCAAGAAAACCCCATGCTTCAGAATCTTGTGAACAACACCTTCCAGAACCTCTCCCTTGAAGATTTTGAAAGTAATGCAACTGAACTCTACAGGAAAGAGTACATCCCCAGTACGCTCTCTAATTTTCCCTTCCCCAATCTTATCCAGAGTAGTCACAGCAAGAAAGTAACCCAGATCCTTTGTTGCCTTCTTGGCAGCAAAATCATCCATAAGGCGAACAATGATGGCCTTTTGAAGTGCCAAACCGTTGGAATCAAGGTTCTCAGGAGGGATCATTACATTCCATGAGAGTTGTGATTGAAGAAACATTTTGCTGTAACCTGTAGAACATCAGAACAGAATACAAGTTTGAAAGAACCTTTAGAAAAATTCAAATGATCATTTGACAGTTAGGCTTCCAGGGAAAATGTTTGTGTGTGGTGTTACTCAAAGTAAAACATATTACCAGCACTAAATGTAACACAAGAAAGAGTCACCAAGAATTCCACTGTGGCTACTCCTACTCAAATAAGTCTTGAGCAGGAAAGGATAATTCATGATTCCATGTGCATAACTTAAATCACAATGAACAACTCAAATATTTCATATATTATTGCTATGGGAAAGCAGCGACAGAAAAATCACTAACTCCTGATATTCGTCCACATTTTGCATTCTTTTTACATGGTCACTTATGTGCAGAGCAAGGCACACTGGGCAAGCAGATGACCTTATAATTTTCATTTTCGATTCATCAATTATTTTTTAACAACTTGTCCAACCTCAGACGCACAAGGCTTGATCTGCATCTGAATTATCTTGACTGCAAAACTATAACATTAACCTACAGATGTTGGTGTCCAAACAATATAAGCCCATCATGCATGCATCTGATACTCTGGTCTTATAAGGAGTAATTAGTATGATAACTCCAGAAAGGAAGTTATTAGCCAAGTTATCAATATATCCCCCTCTCTCCCTGTACAAGACCAGTCTGAAAAAGTAATGAAGACTTAAAATGGAGTAGCATATACTATAAATCAACATGCATTTCGACAGACGAAACAGATAAATCACCAAGTCCAGTGGACAAATTTCTAGGAGATATCTGATCTGACAAATCAGATCTGTTAAACCTCTTTTGATACCATGACAACCCCGGCTTTTTTTTTTTTTTAGGTTGGTGGGGGTGAATATATAAAATTTTAAAAAGTATATGCAGGAAAGAATTTCTTGGCATAATTTATTCAATTCTAAGTGTACAACTACGCACAAAATAGTAGAATTGGGAGGTAGATATCTACAGGAGTCCATTCCACAAAAAATAAGACAACATCACAAGACTATACAAGCTGAGGACTTTAGGTTAAGAAAGGGAAGGCAATAGCTTCAACGAGCCTTAATTAGACCCATAAAATCCTAAATTAGAACAATGACCCACAATGTGGGGAAAAATCAACTGTCTAGTGCATGGTTTGGACTCAAATAATCCAACCAACAAACTCAACAAACAGCGAGACTTCTACAATACCCTATCTACTATCTTATCCGTTGTTATTTTCCATTTTTAAAGAACCATTCGACAACACTCGGAGAAGGCATAAAACCCAAAACCCTTCAGACCCAAAATGCCAACATGCTGTAAGATTCAACCATCATGACTTCAGCAGTTCATCTCACACACACACAGAAGAATGGGACAATCCCATAACATACGAAAAATTTCCAAAAAGAAAAACTGGGGAAAAAAAAAGAGGTAATCTTGAACTTTATTTTCTCCGATTGAATGAATGTCAGACAAGGTAAAAACATGCTATAAGCAGCTGCTGGGTTTAAAATGGTGGGAGGGCTAAACCTGGTGAATCAGCTGGACCGACGACCTCTGTTTTCCCAATGGGGAATTCGCCTTCCACAATTCCTCGGGCTAGCCCAGAAACCAGCGTGAAAGTTTCGTACCGAAGCAAGGAGGTATAAAGGACTATAGCAACTCTACTTAGCAAGATGGCATTGATTTGTCGAAAACATTAAACAATTAAACAAATAAACAAATAAAGGAACAGAGCGGTACGACGCCGTTGGGCTCTACAAACTACGCGCCACTTAAGCGCCTGATTATTAACCCAACCCAGATAGATCAGTTCAAATGAGTCGGAGTAATATTATATATAATCAGATTTGTTGTAGTTAATCATTTTGTTTTTCTTGGTTTTGGCTTTTGGGTCCGGTGAAAGGGTTGTGAATTTAGATAAACAGAAAAAATTTTTTTAAAAAATTTCAATTTGAGGTAGCCTAGTTATGAGGAGATAGTTATATAAAAGTTGCAAAATCCTACGAACCAGTTCTGCACAAAACAACCCAAGAAAATTAAGCTTTATTTGATTCTTCCAAATTAGTGAAATAGTTACTTACGTTATGGCTGGCCAAAGTTAAATACTAACCGTCTACCCAATTCACCTGCAGGTAATTTTACCAATTCAAGGATATCTTTTCTTATTTTGGATAATGTCATAATCCTCTCTGACAATTTTCAATTAGCACTGTCAAACTTTAAAAAATATCACTGCTCTCTTATTTTAAGTTTTTTTATATCATTTACAATCTATTTTTAAAATATGATATAGAAAATTCATTTTGGGATAGTAAATATAACCTCATCTCAAATTTGTCTTTTTGTTGTCTTACTTTTTATTACGAAAAATTAAGTATATTAATAATAAATATAAAAACAAAAGGTGTGAAGAATTTTCTAATTGGACAGACTGTAGTACATTTTTTCCTTGCTGTAAACCAAAGAAGAAAAAAACAAAAACAATTTTATCCATCGTTTACAACTTTTTGTCCAAATTGATAGCTTCAAAACTGAAAAGATTACACCATGCCACCTCTCCCCAGCCTGCCGACTGACGCACTAGGGGAAGCGGAAAAAAGCTTCTTTTGTTTTTCTTAATTTAATTCCCTCTTTCGTGTTTGACAATTTTTTTCTTTCGATATGCGCTCGAAGCTTGCAACTCCAATTGACACTGCCAGGCTACGTCTCCATGGGGGGGGGGGGTGGTACAAGAAGTAACTGTTACCAATTTCTTTTACACAAGTAACAAATTAATATCAATCTGTTTTATGAAAAAAGAACAAAAAAGAAATGGCAATAGTTCGAAGTATTTCTGTAACGTCAGAGTTTTGGAAGAACGCTGCTGTCCATGCTCAAAATCAGACCTTGAACGGTTTTTCGTCCTATGGTTCAGCAAAGGCAAGGAAAAGTAAAAACAGGTGATTCCGAGGTGAAGGGAAAAAGCTGGAAATGATGCAAGACTACACCGAAACTTCATCTACAAGACTCCACGTAGGAATGTACAAGACCGCACAGTGTGCAAATGTGGGCTCAAGCAGGCAAGATGGGGTCTCTTCAAAAATACAAAGATCTTCAAGGAGAGAAATGCTAGTAAAATAGAGCCATGAAGGTGGGGGTTAACATCACAAGGATTAGTGTATGCAAATATGTTTCAAGCCTCTCTAACTCCGTAGTATGTACAGAACACTCCGCAATGTTCAAATTAACAAGCTGCAAATCAGCTCATAGTGTAGGCAGCCTGTTGAACCTCATCATATGTGCCTGATTCCTCATTATAAGAAAACCTACATGTAAAAGGTTAAAGTTCATTGAGTGTGCTTCTCGGTTGAAAACATTAGTAGACAGGAAACATTAAACAGAAGTGAATTACCATTGTCCTGATGCTGCATAACAGTACAGCCCTGAAGACGGATCATAATAGTAGCCCAGCCTGCTACTATAGTAATAACTGAACACAAGAAAGATCAGACTTTGTAAGCCAACTTCAAAGATTTAAACATTCAGAAGATATTTGTTAAATATTCAAAGGGCTTAAAATCATAAATCCAAGTGGTCCAGCACACAGTGTTTCCCAAGTAGATAACCAAACAGGGGGAAGCAAAATTAAGATAGACTAAGCCAACTTTCTGCTTGAATGGTTAACATTTGTCTTTGATAACTGAAATGGACTACTAACAAACATACAATTGTGTAGAATTTCCAGTCTTCCTAATACCAAAACTTCAGTAACCAATATTCGTGATTGATTGCAGTGATACATCACAACAAGAAGACAATCAAGTAGTTCAAGAACCAATGAAGATGGGAATAGAATTAACAAACCCCAAGTAAAAAGAAAGTTAGAGGAAAGCTCCACAAGTCTTCTGTCTCCTTGCATGACCAAAACAGTTTCTTACTCTATTTTGGTGGACTAGACCAAAAATCATGCCAGATAGTCAACAGACTGAAATCACCCCTCCCTCCCCAATTACCAAACTTTGGAAGAAACTGCTCGTGTACGCGTTACTGAACAAACATTCTAACGCAAAGAAACACTCAACCTAACCTCAGCCATCCAGATTCATTAATATTTCTACCATACGGAGTAACGTTTGCCTTCCGTTTTCGATTTATCCATTGGACATTGGAGTAAAACACAAAGAACCCTAACTACTTTCACCACTAAGGTAATAATGTTATCACAACAAATCTACTTCATTTTGTGTCTTAAGTGAACAGGTTTAAGATAAAGGCATACCCAGAAGATTCATCGTACACATAATCATTCTGCGGATCTCCACCTGCAATGGAAGTTACTTGCAGTTATAACAAGATTCAGGTGATGGTATATGTACCATGTTAAATAACTAAGCAGATTTTGGGGTCCAACCCTTACCTTCTGAACGTTGACTAGCAAGATCAGGATTACTCCCATCAGGGACTGGATTCAAAGTTGGAGTTTCATCATCTTCACCAAACATATCAAATCCATCACCAACATTGTCTGCAGCAGCAGAGGTACTCAATGAAGCACCATTGCCAAGTTGAAAACGGAAGCAGCCTTCCCATTGTCTATTCCATTGGGAATGACGTCCTCATCAAGGACACTACCAGCTTTCCCTGGTCCCGACCTAGTGGAAGTGCCTTGCCTCCTTGCCTCAGCTAACTTTTCATATCCCTCTGAAAATCAAGAAAGCAATGCAAGAAAAAGGAAATTATTACAATACGGCATGGAAACATTCAGGGAAACCCACACAAAACTGACTTTCTGGAAAAATAATCAACTCAGCACCAATTATAAATTAAGCTTGGGTGATATTTGTCTTTAAGGATATGGGCCATAAAAAGTTGTTAGAAAACAAGAAGAACACATTATATGCTCTTATATATCAGAAGTTCACACACAATACAATCCAATGTCTTCAAGATTTATCCTTTCTTTCACTGTCTGTCTTTGCATATGAACTTATCTTTCTGATTTCAGGAGAGGATTAACAAATTAAACTCTGCTGTTACCTTCCAATTTCCACAAGTCAGCAATCGCACTTGTATATAAGGTTACCAGAATGAAAATGGCACAGGCTGTTTAGACACACAAGCAACTAATCATACCTGCTTCACGCTGAAAAGTTTCTTGTTTTTCATCATATACATCTGCCAAACCAAAATAACAAAACATGTCAATTTTTTTTCCCTCCAGGATCAAGTCTCTAAGCACTGAGAAGGTACACTGAACTGTAATCTCCATTGTCCAACAGCATCATAGCATCTTCAGTCAGCTGATCAAAAAGCTGTTTAGTTTCTGCTGACATCTTTTCCTTCCTGTTATTTGAGGTTCCTTTCAACCTCCTCAAAGCTTGCAGAACCTATATATAGTAGCAAAATGCCACCCACAACAACAAAACAAGAAATTAACTGTAAAAAGTAAACAACCAAATCTAGGCATTAGTGACCTTAAAAGGATTTTGGCTATGATGAATAAAAACTCCAAAAAAGTAGAGGTTCCAACATGGGGCTTTACCCCACAACAAATGAAAACACGGACAAAGAAAGGCTAGCTCAGCATTCTCTAGCAGATAATGTCCAGAAGAAAAGTCTATTTGCAAATAATAACAAGATGTGCAAATTTTTTCATAAACTAAATCCCAAATTACGTCGAAGCTCTTAGCACACCTGCATGAATCCATGTGAAAGCAAGTCACCTCGGGCAAAAACATTTATAAGACAACTATATTTTAATTTGAAGTGGTAACGACATGAAATACCCTCTCAAATGGAAAAATGTTCATGACAGCACACTTTGAAGGCATTTGCATGGTTTCGCCAAAATATTTTAAAAAATAAAAAGAGAACTGCATTTTCCACATTGTAAGACAATACCAAATATTAAAAAAAAGCATCCAATCCTCATCTCACGTAGAACAGCAATAACTGAAAATGGGGAAATTAGTCTCACCGTTTCCCCAGGCTCAAGAATGTCAGCGATGCGCCTGTTGATCTTCCCCAAATCGTCAGATGAAAGATCAGCACCATCGCCCTCATTTTTCGGGACAGTAAAGGTATTTGCAGCATAAACTTTATTAGCATCAATGCTATCAAGCCACGCATCCTGCGAGAACACAATTACAAAAATAACAACTACACGCGCCATAAACATGTAATTGCCTAATATATACATCTTAGACTTGCATTCACACCTTTGTCTCATTCTCGTCTAAAAATTCAACATAATTTCCTTGTGGATCAAAGTAGCCTCCTTCTCTCTCTTTTTTCAGATTAAAAGGTTCTATCTGGACCCCATCTTCAACAAATGTCTCGTCATTCTGCAGAAAAAGTAAGGTACCATTAATGCCTATCCTTCATGCCTTTCATACAACTACGGCTGTTATATATACATTGAACAGAAAGGACCAAGCATTTGAACTCGTTCTATTTGGATAAGTCAGTTTTTTCCTATCAAGAGAAAAGTAGGAGATTCTTGAATCCAGGACGACAACACATATATCGTAAAATGACATATTAAAAGTCTGCATGATCAGCCATGCGAACAACACAAGCAGGACTACAAACAACAGAAAATATAATTATATATCTGAAAGTCAGAAAGGTAGAGAAAGTTGAGGCAAGATACTAGTACCCATTCACCAAACCATGCTCCAATATTGGACAAAGAACTCTTAAATCTCAAAAAGTTGGCAACAGAAACTCTAGTAAAAGCTCCAATCAGTATTTTAAAAAATGGGTAATTAATGGCAACACCAAAAACTGATAGAACAGCATCATCTCTTTGCTGTTAGATCATAGACCAATTATTTCTCCTCCAATGAACCACATCTCTGAATACAGTTTAAAATCACAATAGATAAATAGAAACCAAAAAAAAAAAAAAGAATGCACCAACACAGGAACACATGCTTTAGAAAAAGTACGAATGCCATAACAAACTACACCTCATATTGGACTTCAGCCCTTGTTATGTCAGGAAGCATTCCTCTATTTTCTTCATCAAGAAGATCAGCTGCTATCTGACTACGACGCCTTCGCCGTTCCTTAGCCACAAACTGAGGATCATCCGGACGAATGGCATCACCTTCACCAGGTTGGTCATCCACAACATAATCTCCAGTCTTCACCTTTTTACCTTTTGGAAACCTGACCCTCTTCTGACTGCACATGAGATGCATCTCAAATCAATGCAAAATTCATTGAACGCTGAACAAAAAGCCATATGGCCCGTGGAATTATGGTCAATAACATATTATTTCTTCAAAAGAGTGACAAAAACATCATTTGGCAGTCATAAGAACTATTCCATTTTCAGACTGTCCTTTACGATTGTATATGAGTCAAATTAGCAAATAAATGGAAAAAGTGAAAATGTCAGATACGCCATAACACCATAATTCCTCCTTTGACATGGTATAGAACTATAGAAGCTCTAAACAATAGCAGGCTTGACATGCGCAAAATAAAGAGAATGAAGTCCCAGACCCTCCTCTCAAATCTCTAGCGCCAGGGAGAACTCGGGAAAGGGGCAAAATAAACAAGATACTCGAAAACTAAAGAGCCACATACAATTTCTCTCCCACCAATCCCCCACGAATAAGACAACGACCGAAAAGCCAAGTCAAACAAGATTAAAAGATCAATTTCTTCCACTAATGTTCATCTCCAAAAAAGTTTCTGAAAATGGCATTGGAAACACTCTAAGAAGCAGCGTTCTACTCAGCCTTTTAACTGCAAGCAACCTTTCCCTCAACTCCAGAAGTTCTAAAGCACTTTAAAGACAATCCCTAATCACCCGAAATCAGTAACCTAACCAGACGTCTACATCCTATTGATACACAAACCGTACTAATTCAATGTACATATTAAGTTCTTTTCAAGCATATCACGAAAGAAGCAACCGTTATCAAAGTACACCATCCAGCTACGTATATGAACCTTATTATCCAAAACCCAAAAATTTAATCGAAATGATGTTACCCAAAATTAGGGCTTCATATTTCCAATTCCAAACTGTTCGAGAGAGAGAGAGAGAGAGAGTTACGAGGGAGGCTTGTTGGATTGATCGTCGTCTTCCACAAAGGGGCGCTTGCGCGACGGCCCTTCCTCCATGTTTACTCAAAAGGACTCAGCTTGCTACCCCTCTTCACTCACAACTAATCGGACCAAAAATTCAGAGAGAGAGAGAGAGACGCGAGTCGGTGGACGGACTATTCAGAGAGGGGTTCGTCAGTTCGTGCTTATCGCACCAAAAATAAAAACAAAAAGAAAACTTTATTGGAGTTTTAAATTGGAAGAAATGATTTTATTTGCATCTTCAACACAATTTTCAATTATCTTTTTTATCTCACATACATCCCATCAAAAAAGTGCTATAGTATTTTTTTCACAAAATTATCCCAAAAATCTTCTATCCAAACACTAATTCATACCAAAATTTGACCTTCATGTGATTGTTACAATTTTTTTTTTTTTAGGTATCTTTCAAATTTAACTAGGCATTATTTAGTCAGGGGCACACCAAATGTCACAATAGTTTAGTTATTTTATGTAGTTTATTTAACTTTTTCTTTTATTTTTTGGACGGAGAGATGTTGCAGTAATTGATTGTGTATAATTGTACAGTGCTGTGTTTATTCTTTTATTAATTTTCTCCTCCGCCCATAAATACTACAATATGTTTTTCTCCTTTAAGGAAAATAATGTATTGCTTTCTAAATGTAAATCAAATTCTGTTTTCATCGACTTTTGGATTGAGGTTCTTCACAAAAAAAATTTTACATTTTCTAATCACATTTTCAAATACCTTTTTATCTCACATGCATCAAATCACTACATTATACTTTCTCAAGCTCAAATTGGGAAGTTTTATGTTATTAAAGCAATACATTATGGATGCCACCTGCCAGTGTTTCCTCAACTGACTCAGACTTACCTGAATTTTAGATGTCTTGACGAAGGCAACTAAAAGCTGTACTTTACTTGCAGTAGCATGCATGTAATAGCATTTAGCCTTGCGCTCTTCTGTCATCAGAAAGACTCTTTCAGCACACGAATGGAGTGTTGGAGGGTTGCACCTGAGACTTCACGGGAAGATTGTGCCCCATGTAGAAGTTTAAACAACAGGTGCTGCTGCATCATTTCTTTACTTTGACATTTCTCAGAATAATTACCTCTAGCAAGCAATTATTCTTAATTCATGTTCACGACTGCATCTCTCATTCCTGCTTCAAGTGGAACCATCCACTTACATATCTTATGCAGGACAACAATTTAATGATAAAGTAGCCAATTCCTCAATTCAGGGGGGAAAAGATAAAGGGAATGTGCATAACGATCTCCAGACAAATGTTATTGGACTAATAACAATCACGAAAATAACACTAGCGCTCCAGCCACAAGTGGCATAGTAGGATCGTGGAAGTCAACCAAGTTACTAAGATGTTAAGCGGAATAGAGTAGTTTTTGGATTCAGAATTACTTCTCCATAACTCCTTCTGAGAATTAGTAATATACACCAAGACACGTATACAGACATCCTGCTATTCGTTTCCCAGCAAAGAATGAACAACATACTGGAGTAATTAGATGGGTCTTAATCATTTGAGTGACTCTCTGCCTCCAAGTGTCTGAATTATAGCTTCTAGGAGTTTAATTTCATTGTCTCGCTTAGAAATTTCTTCTTGCTTTGCTCGCAACTCTTCCATGTGCAATTCAAATACTTCTGCAAAATCGAAATATATTAGGCCAAAAGAACTCTCGCAAACAAATATAATTACAAGATTTAGTCTTACGTGACAGAAAAACTTCTCTCAAACTTGTTAGCTTATAGTCTTCACATCAAATAGGAAATGACATGGCCATCACCGTGATTGCAGAAAGACCTCAATAATTTATTGGAGGCTGGAACTAGAAGAATAGGAAACTAACACAAGGTATGCATAACAGGAGACGACCAAATCAGCTAAAGCCAGCTCCAGACTGTTATTTTGGGTCTAAAACAGCTAGACTCTGCAGTTCACCTTCACTTTCCCACACAATTATTTCCAGGTATTGCAATCATAACTTTTAACATCCCTATATTGAAGCGGCATTGCATGTAGCCCAACGTAAACTAAAAGGCAGAAACAAACACTAGACTAGCTCTTTGTGGCTTTTGGGAAAGCATTGAGACTTTCAGCCTATTAAAAATCCAATTTTAGAAACAGAGAAGATTCAGGGTTCATCTGAGACAGACAAAAGAAGCAACTTATAGAAATATCTAGAATTACTCTAGAATCTCAACAAGAAAGTTCACAGCACAAAGGCTCAAAGCAAAGATACTACAAGATGGAGAAGCGATTTAGTTTTCAACTTACTACTCCATTACATGATAATCTGACTGTGCATTCGGGATACATTTTGGAAAACATGATTATAAAGCCTTTCCCCCAAGCATGAGAATAGTATTGGGTCTTTATTTGCTGAGACTGTATAATCAGAAACACTTAACCAAATTAACCTTAATGAATAACTACAAAGACCTTTTAGTCTGAAGATTGTAGGTGGAAATATTGCAACTGAGATGAAAGCTTTACAATCCCATGCAATACCAAAAGTTTCCACAAATCAGGATTGCATAATAAGCAGGCTTTTGAAGTACTGTCAAAGTCCCAACAACACAAGCAATTGCCACAGCATAACCAGAGTACAGAACACTTACTTTAGTGGATGAAATTCTTCAATAATGTAGGACAAATGTACTAGGTAAAGGTAAAGAAATAGATGTAAACTTTTTCAGAACTTACTCTGTTTGGATTAGCCTATTTTTCCACGAATTGTTTTTGTTTGTAGAATCTATAGTAACAAACTCCAAAAACAACTTAAAAAACACACATCTCAAATACAATTTACAAAAACACAAAAAAAAAAAAAAAAAATACAACCTTTCCTTTGTGCATCCACTGCCACCACCACCCCTCCCCTCCTCCCTCCTCCCTCCTCCAGCACTGCCCCTCCCCCTCCTCCTTTCTCTCTTCCTCACTCCTTCCTTCTTCATCCTCCCTATTCCTCATCCTCCTCTCCCCTCCTTCCTCCTCCTCCCTCCCCTCCCCTCCTCTCCCCTGCCCTGCCACCGCCTCCCCCCCCCCACTTTTGGCTGCAACCAGAAGGTCGCATGACCTTCTGGTCAAGGCCAGATCGTGGCTTCTGGTCATGACCTTCTCTGGTTGCGGCTAGAAAGGAGAAGGGGGAGGGAGGTAGCAGGGGAAGGGAGGTGAGGAGGAGGAGGAGGAGCAGGAAGGAGGAAGAGGGAGAGGGAGGAGAGAGGAGGGGTGGTGGGTGATGATTCTTTTTTAATTTTTAAAATACACTCCAATAGAATTTTAAATTTTAAAAACCTCCCCACAAACAACTACTGTGAAAATTTTTCATATACCATGCTACAGTATAGTATTTCAAAAGCACCCCCAAATAACACCTAACCCATAAGGAGATTATGATCACTATTTATTTTGGTCAAGAATCTCCTGGGACATGAATTCTTTTCTCTTCTTTAATGATGCATAAGGTACTTATTCAACAATAAAGGAGAGAAAAGAAAATGTACTTGTAGTGTTCTCAAGCTCTCTCGTAACCTCCAAAGTACGTAGTTCGGCAGCTTTCTGTGCTGCCTCAGCCTGTCTTTTTTCATTTCGTGCACGTGCTGCGGCAGATATGGCAGCATCTAGCTCACGCTCCAAGGTCTCAACTCTTTGTTCAAGAATCTGCCATTAGAAAACAGCCCTTCAATATGCTCATCTCAGTCAGAATTTCAGTCCTTTCATAGAATTAAAAGCCAATTATTATTTGTAGTTGGAACACAAGGATTTCAAACTAGACTTTTCAGCAATGAATTTCATAGAGATATAAAACTTTGTGACCTTTATCCATAATCATAACAAACCAATAGTATCACAAGGTAATCAAAACATAAAGTATATGGTTTGGTCTGTAAGAAATTTGCAAGGATGTACTCATTTTCAAACAACCTAGGGTTGTTTTGAAATCACATGATTTATGGAATAAAGTGTATACTTAGGATACTTTCCTTAAAAGTATTTGTTCTATCAAGAAATCCTTTCATGCTAATCTAAATGGTCAGTGACCCATACATGTCAGTGGATGAGGACCAAACAGATCTATAACCTTCAGTTCCGTGCATTATGATCCACCTAAAGCATCCTGTCTTTCAAATTCTCTTACATATATTGAAGATCCTTGCATCAGAATATTAAATTACTCTTCAAATAACAAAGAACAATATATCACTTTAAAGTGTACTCCTTGATTAATCCTTTTATGATCAAGTCGTCTTCTGAATCAGTATTAACCACAGTGACAATTGATACATTTTCGTCTTCTTTTTTCTTTTTCCCCTCATGCCACAATAGGTACATGTTGCTCTAACTATAATATACATAGTCCACAGCTTTATGATCATTTTGGGTTGCCAAGCGTTTGCATTTTACATCTGATTGCCGCCTGAAGCTGTACAAACCTCACAAGCAACAAAAGTATGCAATCCAACATCTACAATATCAAATAATATAGCTAAAAGATACAACTTGCATGCAGAAAGCAAGCTGATTGATACAGTACTTCACCAGTAAGCTGCAAAACTACTCCATGTCCATGAACCTCAAGTTACTTCAATTGAACTACTAAGCCTTGTTTACAAGTTTATACTGACCAATATCAACAGCCTCTAGTGCAGACAAGTGGAGATCACCTCAATACCATGTCAATAACCAAATCAATCATCAACGTGGGGAACAAAAAGCCAAGAAACTCCAATCATAGCCATCCCATTTTATGAAGCAAAATAAACAAATAAATAAAAAAGGAATATCACAGAAAAATTGCCCGACAACAGCTAGGTGAACTTAGTCAGCTAAAATAACAAGCATCCAATCTTTCCAGCCCTCCAATAAGATACATTTAGTCAATTAGAACAAAAATCTGAGATACTTTAGCTTAAATATCATATGAATAGATTCTAAACGAAACCAGTTTCCAACAAAACATCCCAAATCAAAGCAAACCCAGAATATAATCAGTCAAATACTGCATGAATAGTCAAAGAATCCAATAATATAAAGTAGATCAGATTAATCAAATTGATATGGTCGACAGTGAAGTGCCTTGATAGTTCGAGCTTGTTCAGAGCTGAGAGGCTTTGGCAAAAGTCTCTTCGTCAACATATACAGCCTTCTTCGTTAGTAGCTTCTGAAGTGAATCAAGATTGGCCGCCATCTCTGATAAATTCGTGATCGCTGCAGTCCATCTCTCGCTTCCTTTCCCCTTTTCCTTGTCTCTTTCTTCCATTTTTTCGATGTCTTCGGAAAGCCTTGGCAACTACTCTGCAAGAGAGGTTAGCACGAAAGGATTTCTCATCTTCTGCAGAACGACACCGTTTCTTTTTTTTTTTTTTTGACAAAAAAAAAAAGACACCGTTTCTTTTTTAAACCGATTTTCCAACATTCAATCCAATTGTGCTAATCCTTTTATTTTATTTATTTATTTTTGTGATAACTTAAAATTTCCTCATTGTCTTCTTACGCATTATTACATTTTCAGAATATTATTTCGTTACTGATGTCTATTTTTGGAGGAAACTTTTCCTTTTTGAAAAAATTGTCATATGAAAATTCTAGAAAGTAAATTACAATATTTCATTTTAGTTCTTTGTTGCGCATCTTTTACCACCAGTAATCTATTAAAGTTAGGAGTTGCCATGGTTCAAATCTGAATTGAAACCAGTGCAACAATCTGTTAAATCGGGATTGTTTCTGAATTTTAAAAACGAAACCATAACACAATCGTAACTAAAGTTTAGATTTAGATTCATTAAATATTTGAATTAGAATAGGAGCTGGCAATTTACGACTTGTTCAAAGTATCATGACAAAATATTTAACTATCTAAATTTATTTGACCAATTCAGATTTCAATATCAATAATTAACACCGAATATTAGCAGCTCCAATTCTAACCTAACAAGCTATTGTCCGATTTCACTAGTAAGTATATACCTCATGACTAATCTAAATTCAAAACCAATCTAATCTAATAAATAATGAGACATTTTTTCATAAAATTTGCATCATTTTTTCTTTTTCCTTGAGCATGATAATACAATAAGTTCTTTTTTTTAATATATATCGTCATATTTTTCTAAAATCAATTTTATAACAAGTGTTTAAACGTAATTAAAAAAACTGAACTGTAACTAGAAGAAGCCGGAATCGTAACCAGAATCAAGGTTTGAGAACCATCCCTGTAACATAACTATAATGATTGGTTTAGGTCCCACCACCTTTTAGAAAAATTGGAACCGTCAAGTTTTAGTCGGAACTAATGGTTTGGAATCATGATCACATCTAATCAAAGTATTACCACATCTTTTCAAGCTAATTAGCCTGCTGGAGGGTTAATTATTGATCCATACTCCATATTACTATTTAAACTAGTCTAAATACCCGTGCTACGCACGTGGTATCTTTATTAAAAGGAATTAAACGAAAGGGGTGAATTAAAAAAAAGTAATAAATTTGCACCAAAATAATTTAATTTGAAATTTTTTTAACAATAGTTCAATCTATGTCAAAACATGTACAACATTTATGAGATGTCACTTTGATTGAAATTGGATATTTAAATAAAAATAAAAATATATATTAGAAAATGATTTATATAAGGATATAAATGTATGTAATAGCATATTTAACTTGATATAAAAATAAAATACTTACAAACATTATGCATTCAATCTAATAATATTGTACAAATGTACAGACATTCTTCACATCAATTAAACTTTAATACTGATGTCAATATTGGTGGATTAGTTAGCTCTGTTGAATTTTGTAGAGTTTGTATTATAAATGTGAAGGTGCGACTTTGCAAGAATTGATGTGATGGTTGAAATTGAGCAGCATACTTCCTTTTGCTTGAAAATTAAGAGTATAGTAAATTCAAAATTAGTGTTTTTTTACATAATTTCTAAATATTATTATGTAAAAATAAATATGTATAAAGGATTTATACATGCATTTGCAAGTGTTTGAGAAAAGAAACATTGGAATGAAATATGAATTATGCATGTCTATCCTGTAGATTAAGATGCAAGTTACCATTGGAATATCTGATTTGTATGACAATATTGCATCTATTGAGAATAAAATGTGATCTACGATATAAAAAAATATATTAAAATGCGATGCAGGAAATTGAATAGTAAATTGAATGTAGATGAAAATGGAAAAGAGAATAGTAGAAACTCTTTTTTTGAAAAGAAGAAAAAAGGAATCAAAGAAAGTGAAGTGGATTTATTTTACATTGACATTGAATTTGATGCATTACCTATATGGTTGGTTATATGATAAAGGAGGTAATTTTAGTATTATTTGTCATGTACATTTAATAGCCATACCTTCATGTGAGATTGAATGCATGTATTGATTTTTTCATAAAATGTTGACAGGTGTCAAGCCTGTACAATAATAATTAATAGACCTAATGCCAATAAAAATAACCAAAAGCTAATTCTAGGTACTAGAGTAGGGACTCCGGATGTGAAATGGGTTACTGGCTTCACCCTGATTCCAAATAGTATACTTGATCCGATATACCAGAATTAGTTAATTTGTGTATAGAGACAAATAGGGTCGTCTCCACAGGGATTGGAAAAATTAACTCCTTTTTCAAGTAATAATAATTGGGGGGAATTTTGAGAATTGAAAGCTAAACAAAATATTAACTGATTAAACCAACTATGAAAAATAATTAAAAGAGTGAATTAATGGAAAAACTCTAGCCAATGATATACTTCAGAAATGGTTCAAATAACTGATCATTGATGCAAATATAATTTCAACATTCATTGACAAGCGGTTTTTCACCGATACGATATAACAGCAGTCTCTCCGTATTGTTTCGATAATCAATGTACGACCATTGACTATTTCCCTAATCTAGGAATAACCCTAGGTACAACCATAGATTTAATTCCTAATTGCATTAAAAATTAGAGAAATCCTATTCTAATTAATTAGAGAAACACGCTACGAGGGTTCATTTAAATTAGATTGTATATTTTCTTGACACAAAACCAATTATGCCAATTGCTACCAAGATTAGAGTAATCAAACAATTACGGATTCAACTACTCTAATTAGAAAATAGATCATGTGAATAATCAAATATTGTATACCTATTTCAATCACACACAATACCACCAATAAAAATAGAAAATATACAAATACCAACAAATAGAATAAATAAATAAAATCAATTAGATCTCACAGTAATAATTGAACCAAATCATCAGTTGTTTCCTTGACTAGAAATAAGAAATTAGCCATCCATTAATGGAGAACAATCTATGCAAAAATCCGTAGGAAGCTTTCCAACTGTCTTTCTGTCCACGGGAAGAAAACAACTAAAAGCAATAATAATCTCCCAAAATCCTTTCCTGTTCTCTTGGACTCCTAATGATTTCTTTTTTTTTCATCTCCTAACATACCAATATAATAATAATAATAAAAACAAGTCCTACTCCTATAGGAAAGCAGAAATAAGAATCCTTTTTTAGATTCAATTCCTCTCTTCCTAATCGTGAATAATATGGAGTACACAATAGGAAAGTTCCAACAACTGTCAACTTGGAATTTGACTTGAATTAGGAAATTGCGATGTCTATTCCGACTTCCCGGCTTTGAACCCTGAGCTCAAACGCGTCCATATGCAATCTACTTCAAAAATCGTCAATTAGGCCCGTTTCGCTCCAATTCCTACAATTAACACAAAATACCAAATATAAGTAGAATCAATTAATTAAAACAATATTTGGTATAAATAGAAAGGAAAATAGGAACAAATATATCAACAAAATACACCTTATCAAATGTATAAGTTTAAACTTTTTTTGTAATTAAACTATATCACAATATAGTGAAAAGTATAATAGTTTTTACTAATTTGATGAAATGTAATGTACATACATATATATCAATGTTAATGTCTCGAGCAAAATTGGCCACATTTTATCAATGCTGGTAATAGAGAGCTAGTGATCAGTTAGTTGGAATAGTTGAAATTGTAAATGAAATGGATTCCTAAATTTATGTGAATATGGGTTGGATTTTCGATGTACCATATGAGTGGATAAGGATCATGGCTCGTGGCTAACGATTTAAATGGTTAGGTGGTAGCAAATATATGAAATTAAATATTCCTAAATAAAAAAATCTAAATTTCTTAGAAAAAAGAATTAAAATTTTGAAGCTATCTGAAGGTTTGTAGACAAAAACTTGGCCTACAATACATACATGATAGATGTACTAATCAAGTATCTTTTATTTATAATCCTTTATTCTTTACCACTCAATCCAATCCAGCCATTCCCCTACCTAAAGGTACTAAAATTGCCTTATTAAAAAAAAATTGTACAATGAACCATTATACTTTTGGAGCTCATTGAAAATTTAACTTAAAAAGATGCATTATATTACTGTTGTGATCCAACCCGGAAGGCAGCTTGATATATATCAGATGTCGCCCGTTGAGAAAATAATGCATATTTCTCCTGAGAACATATCTAATGTACGTTCAAGGCTAGCATAAAAAATTCTGGTTACGTATTTGTCATTATTTAAAATAAAAAAAAGGAGTCACTTAATTATTTATGTTCTGATCGAAAATACAACTTTTTTTTTTGCCACCAAAACCTGATCCTTAACTCCGTTATGTTCAACCCATTACAATGCAAAACTACAATCTCGAACATACGCAATGACGTTTTACCATTTTCTTGTACTTTTCTAGGTTCTAATAGCAAAAAGTTAATTTACCACTAAAAGAAAAAAGTTCCACATGACTGCTTTTAGAGATTTTAAAAGTTATTATGCAAGTTACATTTACTTGCACCCCAAAAAAAAAAAAAAAAAAACAGAGAGAGCAATAAAAGAAAGCTCGATTTACACCTTTTTCCTCTTCTTATGGGAAAAACTATTGCTCTCTGTTGTCTCTTTTAGCAGGGGTTTATAGTTGTTGGCAAACCTCGTAACAATATATAACTAAACAAACAAGTTGCAGACCAAAAAACGCATGAAGGAATACGTTATCATTTGAAGCTTTTACATCTTGAACTCACACATGTCCAGCACCAAAACTAGTGTCATCTGCTTGTGTCAGATTTAATACTAGTATTGCAATAATCAGATCACTTTTAGAAAGTTTGGTATAGTTATGTTTTGCTATAAAAGTTTATTACACATTGTATATTGTTTACATGTATCTGCAAATCTACAATGATGGGGTGTTTTAAAGATTCTACATGGCATCAAATAATTGGATGCCTAAAAACCTATATACTTTAAAAAAATATACATATACATATACATACATACATACATATATATATATATATATATATATATACACACTCTCTCTCTCACTTATGCACACGCTAGTGAGAAAACACATTCCAGTGATATACAAATTAAGGAAAAAATTAACTTTTTTTAAATTAATATAAATTATTAGAATTCTTTTTTTTTTGGCCTTGCAAAAAAAAGTTATGTTTGTTTTGTGGAAATTGAACAAAAAATAGGAGTTAGAAGAAGTGAAAGTTATTAGAGGTTACTAAATTTAAGTAGTTATTTTTAATAAATATGTACTTTTGTGAGGATGAAATTGGAAAACTAAAATTGAAACAAATTTTTTAACACTAAAATCATACGTGGTTAGTAATTTAGATCATGTGGAATAATTATTTATCGGTTGTTGATGGGATGCTATTGGATAGTCACGTCGCATGATAACAAAATAGAAGAAAAATTTTATGATTATAGTCATCATGGACACAAAACAAATCTCATATCAACGTCAAGGTGGAATTACAAACGAGTAAGAATGGAGAGAAATGTGCGGGTTGTTATTTGAATCAGGATCTACATGACATGAAACATTTGAGTGATAAATGTATAAATCCTATACTGTAAACTTTATTCATTTTGACTAGATCAATAACACATTTGAGATTATTTATTTTGCAACTCAATTAAACACTTAAAGAATAAATATAGAGTGAAAAAGCTAAAGAATTCTTGAAGATTGAGAAGTCGTAAGGTTAAATAGGTAAAATAACAAAATTTTGGTTTAATTTAGTTAAATTCAATAAATAAAACAACAAAAAATGGTTAAATGCATTAATAATTAAGTAAAAAGATGTTTATACCCTCAAATTAGCAATTAGTAGATACAATACCAAAAAGAAATCCTATTTTTTGTTTATAAAAAATGTGCTCAAAAATAGGATTCAACAATTAAAAAAAAAGTTTTCTCAAAATCTTGGGATTCTTAAATGCCTATGAAATGTATATGGCAGATCATTACTGCATTTGTATCTCAACTCCTCCGATTGATATTCGTGATAAAAAATATTAAATAGTAATAGTGAGCAAAATCTAATAAATTATCTTTATAAAAAAAGTACAATACTTTGAATACTTAGTTCTTTGTTTTCAAAAATAAAAAAGAAAAAAAAATTCCAGCACTAAATGAGGATAGTAGGAGACGCTTGTGCTTTGAGAAGAACAACTAAGAATAATGCAAATAATATTATTATTAAAATTTTTGATATTTTTCAATAGTTATTTTTTTTCTTTTTAAAATCTTCCTCTTTCCTTGATATTTTGATATTTAAAAATAATAGTAAGGAAAAATTCACAAATCAAACCAAACATAAAGGGCTTTTAGCGTGTAAGAATTGAATTGTTGAATTCTTTTTTTATTATTTTTAACCTCTTACCCCACAACTCTTTCGAGCCCTAACTATTGGATTTATAATTCAAATATTAAATCTAACAATAGGAAAAACTCTAAAAGCTCCTAAGCATTGAGCAACTTCAATGATTGAGAAGTTATATCATTTATGTAATCAAGTAATGAGAAAAATATGGTTTAATTTTATAAAATTCAATACCTTAACAAAGAAAAAGAAAAAGAAACGCACGCTAGACTATGCAAAGTATACAAAATGTAAAACATGTGGTAGATTAAAAAACTTAATACACTAATTGAAAAACTGAATAGTGAAAATGTTTTCAAAAAATGTCAACACTTTGAAAAACTAAATAGTAAAGATGCCTTTAACAAGTAGAAATTTGAAACTCGTAAACACCTTGTTGGTTCATGTCTACATACATTACATACATTTCCCAAAACAAGAAAAATTATTTTCCTACTTTACATACTCAAATACGCTTGTCAATAACTTACTTAAATGTTACAACTTCATTAGTGACACCTTTAAGAAAAGCAAACACAAAAACGATATTGAGATACAATGTTCTGAAGAATATTGACAAAAAAAAAAGCAAAATATGTATCATAATAAATTTTGGAATTGGAATTTGATGCATGTCACTAGGGCAGGAATTAACTCAAACCAATTCATGATTGCTAGCTAGTTAACTCAAATCAATGCTCGATTCGAACTCGAAATTGCGTCGAATTCGAGTTGGCTTGACAAGCCAATCGAGTACTCGACTTGTTGACTCGTCAAATTAGATCGAAGTCATACATTTATAATATATTATGTTTTAGTGGAGAATTGCATACATTTCTTTTATATTTTTTATATATTAAGGCAAAATATTTATATTATATAATTTTAAATAATACATTTTTTAATTTGTATTTGAAGTCAAGTAGGCCTGACCTTGAGTTCAATTAGGTTTAAACTAGTGTTCGCACTTGAGTTCAAGTTTTAGAATGAAAACTCATGGAGGAAGACTTGGGCTTTTATCAAATTTGAGTTTGAGTTCAAATTTAAGGAGTGAGATATATCTATACTCGTGCCGTGTGTATACACAATAGCAGGTATGTTTACAAAGCTAAACAACGAGTGTATTTAGATGGAAATTCTTTGTCAAAAAATTATTTTCTTATGTCACAAACATATTTTTTAATACATCTTTTTATTTTTTTGATCACATTTTTCTTTTCATGCATATTATAGGATTAACTTTTTATACATTGACAATATAGTGATTTTTTTACACTAGCAACTCTGGATGCATGCCACATGTGTATGATTTAAATTTCAAATTGAACCTTGTGTTATGTGATATAATCTAAATCCGTGAATATAAAAAAAGTATACACTAACATTATATAAAAAAGTTATTCTATATTATATGTTAAGAAGTGCTATATTAATTAGGGCAAAAAATCTAATTGGCCCTTAAACTATTATGTTAATTGACTTTTAGCCCTCCGACTACTAAGTATATATTTTTTCCCATTAAACATGTGAAAAGGTATATTTCTTATCCTTTGGCTAGAGATAATTTTAGAAACCTTCCTGAGATTTATGTTAATATTATTTGGTACCCCTAAATTTTTAAAAAGACCACTACCCTCCCTAAAACATACTTTTTGTGATGATTTCACCATTGTATCATTAAAATAATTTTATAATAATCATTTAATGAGAGAGATATATTTTTCTTACAATTCTACTCTTTTATGCTATCTTAAATTGAATGTTCTACTAAGTTGATTATAATATAATATTTACATATTTTGCCTAAAAATTTTCATTTTCATAATGCTTTACCTAAAAATTGTTAAAGTAGTGAAGATAATTTTGTCAATTTGTGTATTATGATACTAATTAATGGGCCGATCTCACTAATGTAGGGGTTAAATAATATTACTTTACTTTAAAGATGCCAAGTGATATTACCATAAAACTCAAGAGAAGTTTCTAAAATTATTTCTAGTCAAAAAGGATAAAGAGTATGCCCTTTACAAGTTTGAGAGATAAAACTATGCATTTAGTTGTTGAAGGGTTAAAAATTGATTAACTATATAGTTTGAGGGTTATTCCGGTTTTTTGCCCTACTAATCATTCCAAATAATCTCCTATTCAACTGCACCAACGTTAGCGTTTGAGAGAAGTGAGTAACGAACACTACTTGACTCTTCGATTTTTTTATATATTTACTATTTTCGCACACTCAATTGCTATATATATTCTTGGGGGTGTGAGACTGAGAGAGAGAAGGGGAGAGAGAGTCTGTTGCTTTTCTCCAGCTTTAATGGCGTGAGACCGTACCAGAAGAGTGCGTGTGTATGTATTCTCTACAGTATATGTATGTAACCGTATCCAGTCCATTATTCTTTGCATGCTTCACCAACTCATCCCAATAGAAAACCCAAAACCCAAATGAGCCGACTATTAAGCTTTTAATCCAACGAGAAAGAATGGATTTTGAATAAAATTTTACAGTCACCAAATCCCCACCCCACCTCACTCCTTCCATTTTCTTTAATCAAGACTCTTTTTTTGGTCTTTCACTCCATCCCAGATGATCAAAAGCGGTAATCTTTTCTGGGATTCTGTTACTCTTTTATTTTTTTCTTAGTCTTTCTTAGATCAGTTTCCAATGTGGGCTTCTTGATTCTTGCCTTGCTTGCTTTTGTGATAAATCTTTAGTTATTGGTACCCTTGTTGCTGTGAATCTTAGTTATTGTTGAAGAAGGAAAAAACAGGAAAATGAAAGATGATGAGGAGCTTGAATTGCTATTGGGTGAGATCCCTCATGCAATATCCTTCAATCATCATCATCATCTTAGACATAGTCATGGTAGTGATCACCATCATCATAATCTTGATGAGTCTTTGTTGGCACAAAATATGACTGGTATGATGCACGGTATGGGTATGTATGATAATGCCACATTGGATCATAATAATAAATATACATGTGCTTCCCCTGTGAGTGGGTTTTCTCTGCAATCAGATGGCTCTTCTTCAAGTTTGTTCTCGGGTGGGCATTCATTTTCAGACAATGGATCCCCTACCACACCTCCAGTGGAAGAGCTTCAAACTTACTCACATGGCGGTGCCTGTACGCAATCACATTACTCTGACCGGTTGTGGATGGAGAACAAATCTCTCGATTCATTTTTTGGGCGGAAGGCTGATGATAACATGTTTGATGAGCTGAGTTTGTTAAGAAATTTGAGACGAATGTATGTTAGTAAGGAGCCAGAGGATGTAAAGTTTGATCGTGTTAATGGTGGGAATATTGGAGTGGATTTGGATCAACATGGCTTAGTTTTTGCAAAATTATGGCAGAGGCATATCTGATTATGGGAGATTTCAGTGCCCTGTTCCAGGAAGTCCCCTGAGTTTAGACCCTAATCTATCAGGACCCCGGTATTCCCTGAGTCAGTCAGGTGAACCATTTTCTCATTTATATGGTAGAAATGGTTCTGTGAGTGCCCAGTTTTGTCTCACGAAGGGACTGGATGCCCATCATTATATGGGATTTCCAGTTACCAACTTGTCAGGTGCTCTAACTCGCCCTTCTATTACTGAGGCTCAATATTATGGTCAGCGAGATGGGGTGGGTATCCTATCCAAAAATGATGTATTTCGCTCTCTGGATATGCCTCAGTTGGCTCCAATGAAGACTCGTTCGAGTGTGGAAAATGTAAATTATTATCACCAACAGACAACAAATGCATGTAAAATAGTACCTCCACGAGTTAGAGTACCTCACGGAAGTCTTGAGGCTCTTTCTGGTGAACAAAGCTTGATTATTCAAGGAGAAAGTCTGAATTATGCCTTAAATCGAGTTCAGGAACGGTCAAAGCACAACAAGGGTTCCCCATATGAGGCTGATGTAAATGCACATCAAAAAAAGCAGTCACTTATAGATGGTTGCCCCCAGATTGCGGGAAATCAAGTAAGTGCTCAAAGTCTCAGACTGTGTTGCCCATTTTCTCTGCCATCAAAGTGTAACTCCTTGGGTGACGCTCAAGGTTACATATACTACATAGCAAAGGATCAACATGGTTGTCGATTCTTGCAAAGGATGTTTGATGAGGGAACTCCTCAAGATGTTCAAGTCATATTCACTGAGATAATTGACCACGTAGTTGAACTTATGATGAACCCTTTCGGGAATTACCTTATGCAAAAGCTATTGGAAGTGTGCAATGAAGAGCAGAGAATGCAGATTCTGCGCAGGGTAACAGCAAAATCTGGAGAGCTCATCAGAATCTCATTAAACACTCATGGGTAAGATTTGCACCTTTCGCTTGGAGTATTATTCAGCACAATACTGATCTAATAAAGCTATTACTGTATCAGCACACGAGTGGTTCAAAAATTGATCGAGACGCTTAAATCTAGGCAGCAGACATCACTAGTAATTTCAGCTCTTGAGCCTGGATTTCTTGCTCTTATCAAGGACCTAAATGGTAATCATGTCATCCAAAGATGCCTGCAATGCCTTAGCTATGAAGACAGCAAGGTACTCCTCTATTTCACTGAAGCTTCTTGGACATTCTTAAATGATCTTCCTCATTTTTATGCAATTTCTGTCATCGATTTGAGTTATTGTATAAAAGTTTATGTTTTAGATTTCCTGATTGCCTGATTGCACTATAGATGTCTGTAAGATATTGGTTGAGAAGATTGGTTTCATGTCTAGGTATAATCTTGTCGCATCATGAGTTAACATGGATTATATCTGACAATGGGCAAAAGTTCATAGAAAATGAATCTTGTGCTTGGTCTATTGTTAATGAACTCGGTATAGAGTTAAATAAAGGCCTTTTCGTGAATTTTGAAATGCATTCAACACTATTCCTTTGCTGCTTCACTTATCAGAAGAAGTATGTATGCTTCTTATCTTGGAAAGTACACCAAATGCAAGAATTGGGAACCAGTTCTGTATAAGAACTTTCTATTCCTTTACTGTGTCTCTGAAATATGAGAAGATATGATACACAATGTTTCTTTTATTCCTTTCTGTGATTCTCATGATTGAAAGAAGAGACTGTGGATCTCTTCTCACTATGACACAATCGAAGTTGCCAGCACTGATATCCTTTCACGACATTGACACATTAGTCTGACATCTAAATGTTAGAGAGGTTCAGTTCTGATTGTCCAAACGTCAGCCAAAGTCGTCATATTCTCATTTGGTTTTTATGGGACAATTCTTTTAGCTTAGCAAGCCAATAAGCTGTATATTCTCCTCAATGATAAGGCAAAGATATGGCTTTTCTGCTTTGACCACTATTATCATTTATGAAGGATTTTTTTCTTTTTTGGGCATTGCACAAGCATTACTGATTGCTGAATTATCTTTTTGCAAAGATGATGAAACCACTAATTTGGTTAGTGTTCAGGCTGCTATAAAATGAATCGTGTGGCATTACTTGAGCATGAAACACTTCAGTTAAATGTTGTTCTCTGGCTTTGTGTGATACATACTGATATGTCTTCTTTCTTACCTTGGGAAAGGAGGAAGGAGTGGTCTGTGACAAACAAAAGGAGTTGGTAGTGCCTTGTTTGGAAAACTTGGGAGGACGTAGAAATTGAAATGGATTGGATAGTAAGAAGGCTTGTGACAGAGGGCTTACTTGTATGATCTTCTAAACATGTGACGGAGTAAAAAAAAAGTTGGTGAATGACAATGAAAGAGTTGACAATAGTTTTCGATTTAGGCATAGTTAATGGGGTTTAGTTCTTTCTTCCTCTACCAAATCCTTATTACTAGTTGTTACTTGAGTTCCCTAAGACAATACCCATGTGCCTTAGCTCTGCTGGTGAACATGCATCAAATGTGTCATACATGTGGTTTTGACACAGATATGTGAGAGCAAAGATAAAAAATTGCTAGCACTGAGGAACATCGGCTACAGGGAAATAAAAGTTAATTCACAATTGCTAGCACTGAGCATACTATAATTATGGAATGGAGATTCTATCTAAAAGAAAGCTGGTTTTTCAACGAGTGCAAATCCTGTGTATTGGATAGTGTTGCTGTACAATACAAAAAATTTAGAGTTCCACTTTATGCTAGAAGGTGGGGTTCCTGCTTCAAGTTATAGTTGGTCGAGTAAAGCTCCCAGATTTGTGGGCTTCCAGAAAGGAAAATAGCTGTATCTTGAATTCATAAAGTGAGTTTTATCCTTAAATATCACAAAAGGAGAAACATGAAAAAGCAGGGGCCTTGAGTATCATAAGAGTTTGTTCATAAACTTGTGGGTTGTAAAAGAAATCATGCTGAAAGAATTCAGTTGGACGGCTGAATCTTACTTTACCAACAAACAAGAACTTCAATTAATTTTACCAAAGCTAGCATCATTTTTATGAAGGAACATGAAGTTTGTTATGATCTGAGGATTAGGATTTTCATGGATACTAATCACTTGTTAAAGCATTATCAGAGTTGTGATACCATTTGATTCAAGTCAGTTGAGTCTTTACCTTATCATCTATCTTATATGGATTCTTTATGACACTTTGGCAGTTCATTTTTGTTGCTGCTGCAAAGTATTGTGTTGACATTGCAACTCATCAGCATGGCTGCTGTGTTCTACAAAGATGTATTAGCCATTCAAGTGGAGAACATCGGGAAAACTTGATTACAGAAATTTCTGCAAATGGCCTTCTGCTTGCTCAAGATGCATTTGGGTAAGTAAACACAAGAAGAGTATCAATTATTATTTTTGTAACAACTTCTTGTTTTGAGCGTTTTTGTGGAGCCTTGCATCATAAACTACTTGGAAAAGCTAGATGTTCTGTGCCTAACTATAATCACGAGTATCCTACTGGAGAGTGGAGATTGGTGGCTTAAGTTTCAAGTTCTAGAGCTACAAAATTTAACATTTGCCTTATTTTTCTTTATAAATGTAATTAGTTCATTGTCCTATTTATTGGCTCATTTGAATGAAAATAAAGATGAGTACTCTTTCTGTTTGTTGTGTCTTGATATGTTCATATCGCATCATCTCTCCCTAATTCTGCAGGTGGCAACTCTAAATGTTGCTAGTCCATTACTGTATTGGTTGTTTACTCGTATTGTTAACTATCTAGTTTTGCAGTTGTTTTCGGTCACTTATGCTTTGAAAAATTCTACTTAAGCCATAAGACTTTAAAAACAAAATTTGAAGTTCTAATTCTTCCAGTTTACATCGACACATATTATCTTTCTTGGCTCTTCCTGTTATTTTCTTATTTCAGGAGTGTTTTTATTACAGGAATTATGTTGTTCAGTTCATCTTGGAGCTTAAGATCCCATCTGTCACAACAAAGTTGGTTTGCCAGTTCGAGGGAAATTATGTCCATCTCTCAACACAAAAGTTCAGCAGCCATGTGGTTGAAAAATGCCTAGCAGCATGTAGTAATGAAGTACGGTCAACGATAATTCATGAATTACTGACTGCAACTCATTTTGAGCAGTTGCTTCAAGATCCACATGCCAATTATGTGGTCCAAACAGCTCTTAAAGTTTCTGAGGTATGAGTACCCCAATTGTACAGATATTTACTCATTTGAGATATTTTTTAAGCAATTATCTGCTGCATTGTGAAGTTCTTTTGATGAATAGCTTTGTTCTTTATTCTGACTCATGTAATATGGCTTTCATTTTGCACATTAACTTGAACCAAGAAAATTTTCTTTCTTCCCTTCTCAGAGTCTCAACAGTTTGTCATATAATACATGGAATAGAAGTGCCTTTGCTGGAATGAATTAGTTGAACAAGTTTTATCATGGGATTTGATCTGTTGAGTTCGTTGAATGTACTCTGGATTTTCCAGACATTAAGTTGCCAGTTGGCTGCTTATTTTGCTTGCAATCTATTTAAGAGATTTGGTGGCCAATGAATGCTGATAAGCATGTGTATCCTAATAATTTAGCCTTCCATATGAAATCAGGGTCCTCTTCACAACTCGTTGGTTGAAGCAATTGAGTCCCACAAGGCAATCTCACGCAACAGTCCGTATTCTAAGAGAATTTTTTCCCACAAGCTTTTGAAGAAGTGATACATATCATCCCTCTTTGGTAAGGCTCATGTTGTTGTTCTCCCTTCGGGGGCTATTCCATTTTGCACTCCCACTGAATAGTATCCATGAGGAATGGGTATTTATCTGTACGAATATCCTAAGACAGAATCCATTTCTTCAATTTTGCTCTTCAAAATTTGTTCACTTGGTCCTTAAACTGGGATCTGCAGAGTGTAAAGAAGAGGCAACTATGCTTTCAATTACTTGACAATGGAGCTGTAATGTACTATTTTGTTGTTAATGTACTTTCCAATAGTTCTAATCCCTAAACCTGGGTAAGTCACATTGTATGAATTTAAACAGATGTAGGGCTACTTTTGGTTTTGTTTTAAGGCATATATATAGGCATTTATCGCTAGAAGCACAGTACTCTGAATGCTTCTCAAGTATTGAGTTAACGGTTTATTGCTTTGCCAAGTCTAAGCATGATCTGTGGCTTTAATCTTGGTTGAAGTGCTCAAGGAATGAACTTTGATAAGTAGTTAATTCTACTTAGCTGACTAGACTTTAACTTCAAAATTGAACATCTTGTACTTGCCTCTGTCATCATTTCTTGGACAGTTTTGCTTGGGCTGGGATCTGTCACTTCTTGTCTGGCCGATCAGTCATATGCATGCATTTCTTTTTCCAACCAGGGATACCTAGTCCAACCTTTGGAATCTGCACTTGAATTTTAGGTTGCAAATCCAATGTATCAAGCTAATATATAAGGATCTGGAGTCTTAGACCATTAGCTCGCAATAGTCTCAATCTCATTTCCCTCGTTCGCGTACGTGTATGCTCCTTCACGAATATTGCATTTTACTCTCTGATTATTATATCATCAGAGATACAAATAACCCAAGATTTTTACATAGCTTCTGGTCATTCCTCAGTTTGGAACCCTTGCTAGGGACTGGCAAGAGGGAACAGGAGCAGGTACGGTTGTAATGCTGTAATGCAACTAAACTTGGGACAATTGATTTTGTGCAAGTCTATCGCTGGTTCTGCATTTTTTTTTTCAAATAACTTTAAACTGGACATAATTTCCCATTTCACACAATTAGAAAGCTTGTAAGGCTTAAAATGTTCAAATATAGATTAGTCCTTCTTATATCGACAGTTTATAAATTAGCGAACATAGTTATTAAAACCAACTTGACAAATAATTCAATAAAATTAGTGAACATAGTTATTAAATCCGACTTGACAAATAATTCGATAAAGAGAACAAGTGGATAGGTCACTACTTCAATCAATGAATAGGTTGTTAAACTAGCTAGGCATTAAACTAGCATAGCCGTGAATAGCTGGATGATAAACTAACATATGCATTATCTCAGTCTATGTCAAATTGATGAATAAATTACTTTTCGATATTAATCATTGTGTTTAGAAAAATATATTTTAAATATATAAAGATTAATAGAAGATTCGATTGCTTTTACATACTTTACACATACACTTTTTTTTACACTCTTTTTTGTTACAAAACAAGAAATAGCATAATTAATTTTTTTTATTAGTGTGTTTTTGCCTAAAAATGAAATAGTTGTTTGAAAAAACATCTACTGTCACATGACAATAACAACTTTAATTGGAACGTGAAAGTGATTAACTATACAATAATAAGAAATTAAATAAACGTAGTCAAAGAAACACTTGATTAACAAGCGGAATTATAACCTATTGGTGAAGTCTAGGATGTCGAGGCTCAAACAAGGCCATAAACAGCCACACGTCATAGCAGGGCTAGAAAGAGAAAACAACCAGAAAAGGGGTTTGTGTAAAATAATTAACCACGCTGATTGTGCTACTTTCAGGCCTAATCCTTCCAAGGTTGGCAGCCGGCAGTGAAGAAACCACTCCTTAAGTCCAAAACTCAAATTAAGGAACCACATTCACGACTTAGTTTAAAGACACGCAAATGCACTCATCATCTCAAGTTTTTGACATGTGCTTCACATTATTCTTACGTTCGTATTTTTTTTGGCATGTTAGCTGCATCCTAGGCTCCCATCAGAAATCTGTAAGCTGAAACATATGCAGATATCGACGCCATGTGCAACCAAGAGAAGATCAAGTTTGCACGACAATACAACATGTTCTCTGAGCAAAACAACAGCTATACATACTCAGCTGGAGTCAAATCCCCCCCACCCTTCATGGCTTCACGGCAAGCCCTACAACAGCTATTATTCAACAAGTCATGCATGTCGGCGACAATTCAACTGTAGGGTCGAGTTAGCAAGTGTAGATGTTGAAAGGCCATAAGCCACCCTTTTCATATCCTGTATAAGCAAGTAGTATATAACCCTTTTCATATCCTTTTCTCAATTTGAATCTGGTAATCGCAGATGACGTCCAAGGTAACAGCGTACCAGGAAGAAGGCATGAGCGGAAGGACTCCAAGGGGGCACTTCGTAGTTTACGTTGGTACATGTCTGAAAAGATTTGTTCTTCCAATGTCCTGCTTGAAGAAACATTCGTTCCAGCAACTGCTCGAGATGTCTGCAGAGACGTATGGCTTCGACAACCAAAACGGCATTGTTATACCTTGTGATGAGTCCACCTTCCGAAGCATTATGGAGCTCGAAGAGGGCAATTGATCATGATCGTCTGCACTACTACTTGGATCTGCCCTTCTTGCTCTTTTCTGTTTGTACTATGAATTATTAGGGCTGTAGTTCTAGAATTAATTTTCACTATCCAGATGAAGTAGATTATGATGATGCTCACTTTAACGTTGTAAATGCCTCCAAATACTCCATTAGCATGATTTGAATTTATAGCTTACAACTGACCAATACTGTAAGCAGTTGAAACTTGATGTATCAGACTTGAGAGAAGCTTCGAACTTTATTAAATTGAGGGACCAAATTAATAAATATGATGTTAGTTGAAAAACTACATGCTGCCCTGAAACTAATCAAAAGCAATGTCAACGAATTCTGTCAGAAAAATTAGTTGATTGGCTTGTTTGTCTTAATTACGTGATTTTCTACGTTAATCAAATATTAAACTGAGGAAGCGGGGCAGGATCATGCATGAACTAGGTAGTCAGGGCCTTGTGCAGCTATAGCAATTGATGATTCGGGAGCAAATCACTACTTGGATTGGATAGAGACGTCTGAAAATATGGTTTATTCTGGATTTGATGGTGGTAGAACCCAATCTTAAAGCAAGTTAAAGCTTAAAAAGAAAAAAAAAAGAAAAAAGAACTAAAAGTTGTTAGTATCAGGTTCCCTACCAGTCCTGGACAAGTTGCTTTCATGGGTCCTTTCTTTGCTTCCCGTTTGCTCATGGATACTGAAAAACTGAAGTAAGATTAACATGTCATATATTAGAGAAGTTTTGACGATATATAAAAACAGACAAGGAACAACTTGCTGTTCACATCACAGACATGTTTGGTTGGTTTTCCTTAAAAAATGTGGGGTATAAGAAAAGGAGCTGCATCATTTTGTGGTTGATCAAGAAAGTGGATGTTGAAGATTGCTTGCTTTTTCAAATTTTCATCAGAAATGATAAAAGTAAATATGGGTCTAAGCAAAAAGGTGGAGAGTGGAGAAGGTCCTATATATTGCTAGAGGGTACAAGAAGTTGGTGAAAATTAAAGAGATTGTATGAGATATCGAAAATGTGAAAGGTTTGTAGTAAACTATGGCGAAAGCAATGGAAAGATCCTTGAATTTTATACATATATATATATTAAACTCAGATCAATTTCAGAGTTAATTTAAAGTAATTTGAAGTTCAGTATCTTTTGAGTCATATGGCTAAATGCTGACACCGGTTTTTCACTTCACATTTACTTGGCAAAAATGAATCAATTTACAGATCATTTTGGTTTTCTTTCAGAATTCAAGCCCCTGTTATGTCAAATCTGTGGTATTTGTAAATTCATGACGTTTCAAAATTTCTTAAATCATGGAAATTTAAGAGTCACCCAGAAGTATTGCCATTTTGAAATCCTATGGTTTTCTTGATTCTTGCTTTTCTAATCACTTAAAATGTTGATATCTTTATATAAATCTTATCTTAACAGAAAAAAAAAAAAATTGAAGCTCTCAGATATAATGTTTATTTTAGATTTCCAGTCTTGTCATTTCAAGAATTTTCATTATCACCCGACCCAACCCTCCCCCATTTCAAGAATCCCATGATTGTAAATTATTGTAAAAAGAAGACAGCATTCTTTAATAAGGAGTCAGTGGTTACATAAAAGAGTTGTTATGCTGGTCGGGTTAAGTAATAAAGTTTAAATTGTTAACAAATTGCATCTAATTTTGAATATGATATAGAAATAAAGCTAGAAAATTGGCAAACTGGATGTCTATGCAAATTTTGTAAATCATGTTTTACTTGATTTGATTTTTCCAAGGAAAAATATTCAAACTAGAAACAGTGATGAGAGATCATTCTCGATATTTATATATTAATCTTTAGATTATTGTTTTTATTAAGTAACTTTTCAATCTATCCGTACTCAAGTGGAAGGTAATGAGCAATTTTTGCTCTTACGTATGTGTTAAAAAGATTATATCATCTTTTTTTCTTTTCCTTTCTCATTTCTTAAATCTCACTCCTACCTTACCCTGCTCTTTAAAAAAGAAAACAAAAGAAAAAGAAAAAGAAAAAGAAAAAGAAGGTTTCCTTTCTAGTAAGCAGTTTGTTTTGGCACGACAAGAGCCACAAGACGAATCCATCTGCTAGCCAATGATTTTCCTGGAAATGGAAAAAATATTAAGAAATAAACCAGACTGGATAAGGATCAAAACAGATCATAAAGTCTTCAAACTTTGTGAGCCTTGGATGAAACATGACCCAAGGATGGGGCAACTCTTTTGCCCAGAAACAAGGCCCATTTCATTTTACACTCCAAAAAAAGTAAGCAAAAATCTTCTTGTAAATTCTTTTTTTTTCTTGGGGGAGGAGGGGGGTGTTTGTGGTGGGGCGGTTCTTTTTTAATGCTTATTTTAGTGCTACTGTCATTCATTTTATTTTATATGTTCGTATACTGCATTTTCAGTCTCCAAATAAAAATCATTAGCAACGGAACATCAAAAAAGAAAACCCAAAAATTATTAAAAAAAAAAGTAGTTCTCTTTAAAATTAAAAAAAAAAGAGAACTACAAATATTTTCTTAGGGATTTATTTTCTATAAAAAATTATCCAGAACGAGTCAGTATGACAGCCGCCGAAGCAACTTGAACAGCGGCGAAACAAGTGTCCCACCCTTGAGAAAACCATGTCCGCAACTTCTACCCACAAACCCGTCTTCCCCCCTTTCCCCGGCCGTACAACCGCCCCAGAAAGCCGACACGTGTCCCATCCACTAAACCTTACTCGCACCTGGACCAATCAGGTTGCAGAAACAGATCGTATCTCCACTCGCCCTCTCGTCCACGAATTCCGATACCCACCCGTCGCTCTACAGCCCTTGTTTTGATCTCCTTCCCACGTGGCACCTCATGCTCATCACTCATTATTTAAATATATTAACGATTTCTTTAAAATATTCACTCCCATCAGAATAAAAGAAAAAAATTTACTAGTATTTTTTTAAAAATTATTTCTACCCCAAAATCCTTCCTCCTTTATCTCTCCCCTGTCTTCCCTGCTTTCTAGAACCTCCCAGATTTGTGTCCTTCACCATCAAATTAGGGTTTTGCTGCTGCGTTTCTGGATTCAGTCGAAATTTCTTGCTTTCTTCCTGGTTCTTGATTTTCCGGTGAGTTTTCTGTCGAGTATCTTCGTTTGAGCTATCAACTTCAGCTGAAAACAGTACTTTTTAGTGTTTTTTCCTTTTTGGCTGGACTGCTTACTCTTGTTATCAGTTTTCTTGCTTGTTTGATTCTCATATCTAGCTTGTTTTGTGCTTTGCCATGAATTTTTTGTGGTTGTTGAGAAACGAAGGAGGATAAAAAGCAAATTTCATATGATGAAAAAGCTATTTCAAGTTTTCATTTCTTAAAGCAGAACTGAGGTGAATTTAGCAAAGCTTGTGCTTAGTTGAAGTAAAGATCTTACCTTTCTTATTTTTATTTTTTATTTTAAAAAAATCCCTTTAGATCAGAAGTCTGTTCTCCATGCTTGTTTTGCTTTTCGGCAAGAATAAAAACTTTTTCTCCTTTTTTTCTCCTCTCATTTTCTTTGTCTTTGAATTGATGGAATAGGAAGGAAATCAATCGGAGATCTGATTCTAATGCTTTTGTTCTTTTCTGTGTTTGCGGTTTTGCGAACGGAGGTGAGAAGAGGATTTGGGTTGTGGATTATGATACCGGATCAGCAAGCTGCATATGGTTTGAGCCCTGGTTGAGAAACTTTAGGAATGTCAGACTTGTCCATGTATGAGGTACTGTAACTTTTCCAATTGACCAATTTGCATCTATGCTTGCATACCCGAGTCTGCTCTTGTGATTGCTTAAATGAGGTTAGCATTTTGGCCAGCTTATCATGAGTTGATCATGTTGTTAACATGGTTCAAAACTTGGTCTCTCGGTTTATATTTTATGGTAGCTAGAACATGGGAATATATAGGATTCTGGACATTAAGAAGCTTCCAAGTTGTTGAAGGTGTTAAATGCAATGCAACTCTGTACTCGGGATTTTCTGTCATTGGAGGGAAATTTTGCTTTCTGATTTCCTCGAAGAATGATATGACAAGGCTAGTTTCATGTCATGTCTCTTCTATTTCTATTTTCTTACTTTTTCCCTAAAGCAAAATCTGATTTCTGGTCTTGGTTTTTGATTCCTCTTTGGCCTTTTTTTCCAGTAAGGTACGTTCTCATTTAGGAGTTACTAATAGGCAGAACTAATCTAATAACAGACACAGGTTACTTCTTTAAGAGCCATGCACAGCCTGAACTTTTCCTGGCAACAAAAATCTTTTATTGCTCAGATTTGATTCAGAAGCAACAGTCAATGCCTAACTCACTTGACCTTTCTCAAGATATGTGATGAGGTTAATAAATAAGTCATGAGAACTTGCAGACGATCAAAGTAAGAGTCAGCATGGTTAGCACATGCAGTAATCGGTTTTCTTAAATATGACAGCTATAGATAGTCTATGATACTTGGAATTTCTGTCTCTTTAAGGTGATTTGAGAATGGTGTTAATGTCATTGAATATCGTGCATGATGATATTAATCGAAAAAGTAGATCTGGGGCAATTAAAAGCATCCAACACATTGAACATATTGAAGTTTGACAACTTCTAGGATGTTTCCCTTTATCAGGTAGCTATTGCAGTGTGGGACTTATTCTTGAATTTAATATTTTATCAAAGACATATTGGGCTACACACTCTTCACACGAGAACCTGAAGACAGGTTGCAAAACTTTTGTCCGTTAGTGCTATTTCCACAATGTGTTGATAAAGGACTCTTTAAGTGCTATATATACGTAATATGTCCTACATAAAGAAGCTAAGTTTTCAGAAACCAGATCTGTTGCTTTTAAGTAGTGGTGGACATATTAATTTCCGTCAGCTGACAACCAGATGTGAGTAAAATCTATATTATCGGAGGACAATTTTTGATATTTTAGTTGCTTGGTAATTTCTCTTTTTAACTATAGAGAAGTTCAAGAAAGGTAGGAAACTTATATTGGGAAATCGTTGGCTTTGGAAAATTGCTTATTGTTTTTATTGGAATTTATATTGAATTGAAGAAGATCAAATACTCATAACTTCCTGGCTTCCCTAGTTGATATGATAAGATTTTAGGTCCCACATGTCTTACTATCATGTCCAAAGATGTCATGATTGGTAGTCATAATTCTGTTCTCTATTTTAATTTAGTATCTAGACGTTGTTCACTACAAAGAATAACAGCACTTGCAAATTTGTTTAATGCCAATTTCCTATGCACTTATAACAATGGAAAAACATTATACCTGCTTGAAAAAACAGAATGGAAGATGTGCAATCCACTGACACATAAACAAGCATGAAAGAAATGACTGCCATATGGTTCACCATCTAACCTGTGTAGTCTTCATTTTTAACTCCTTTTTTGTCTTTTTGATAGCTTTAGTTGTAAGTAGAATCCATCTTGCTCACAACACTCGATGCTTATGGTGAGTTTTGACGAATCTGTCGTTGGTTTGTATAATGTTATGGTAATGATCATGTCTATAAATTTTTGGATTGATTATATTTAGGTGAACAGACAATTTTAAAACATTATACCATGACAATTTTTGGCCAAAGGTGGTTGGGGTTGTTCTTTTACTATTTCTGCATAATCACACTCAGTTTTCTTCATATGTTAGTTTTTGCTGTATTTTTTTCCTGGCTAATGAATTGCTGTATCTCATGGAAACATTATTGAGTTTGCACACAATAGCAACATAATGGATGAAAAATTTTGCAGCTCTGCTTGGTACTAAAAGCAAGATGTGAAATTCTTCCGCTGCTTATCAGCATTGAAATTGTGCAGATATTCTCTAACACATTTGTTCTCAGAAACATAGTTGTTAGAAAATTTATCTGTAATATAACCATGATCATCTATGATAGACAATAATTTTTGGAGTAGTTGACTAGTCACTATACCCATCCTTTCTGCTCTCAAATCTATTTATCTTTAGGCCTTTTTTGAAATTATCTCATTGCTTGTGTCCTTCAATAGAGTGAATAACATCTTACAAGTATCAAGTTAGAGACTTTGGGCATAGCTTAGTTTTCTTGTATGTTCATAACAAGCGTTGGCCAAAAGGTGAAGTTTTCTATAGGAAGTTATAAATTTGAGGCAGATGAATAATCAGCTTGCTTATTTGGGAAAGGTCATATAAACCTTTCACTAAAAGAAGCCTAGTGCACTGGATTCCTCAGTACTGCAAACCAAAAATGAGGAGACAATTGACTCGTCGAGCTTGATTGAATTCTTTGTTCTACAAGTAATGGATATTCAAGTGGGAATTATACAGAATTTAATTTCTTGTGTTTCCTAAATGTTTTGGTTTTTTTTTTTCTTGACATTGAATGCAAATTTGTAAAATCCATAATTAGAAATGCATTTTAGTAACTGGGGGCAGAAAAATATAGTGCCTTACAAAAGACTAGAGTTCTGAACAATATTGTGCTATTCCATTTTGTGTTTTTTCCTCTTTTCTTCTCAGCTATTCATTTATTGGCTTGCCATTGGAACAATTAGTTTTCCTTTAACTGTGTGTGAAATCTAAAAGTCATTGGTTACTTCTATTAGTCAAGAGATTGAGAGCTTATAGTCACATTGGAATCTATTTTAATTGCTAAATTTTGTTTGAGATAGTCATGTATGTGTGTTTTTTGATGTCATCATTGAGGGTTTGGCAAAACTCTTTTTAGGGCTATACAAATAAGTTGTAGATTTTTTGTCTTTTTCCAACAAAATTCATCCTTGGACTAAAGAGCACAAGAACTAAGTTAGAAAACAACTGAATTCACTCGTTGAAAATTTGTAAACATAATTATGTATTGACTTAATCATGGAATGTTGTAGAGAGTGCACATCTGTCCATTGTGAATGTTGTTTACTTTGCAAAAGCAAGAGGGCAGCATCCTGCAAAAGACTGGGCATTAGTGACTAGGCACACCATGGAAATAGCCAAATTTATGCAACTATATGTCAAGGGAGTTTTTGAATGAGTTGTTGAGTTATTTGTATTTGTAGGAGAGTATGTTTTGTGTTAGAGGGTACAATATGTTTGAAAGAACAAAGAATTTGACCAAATTGCAAGGAACAAGTTTTGGTTAGGATTTTCAGTTTGAGAAACAAAGATAAGGTGATGAACAAGTACTATTCATGCGCTTATTGACTGGTTATAGTTGGGTTGACTTCCTGCTGATTGTTTACTTAGTATGATCAACACCATCTCCTTGGATAACCTGCTTGGCAATTGCTGCGAAAATCTTTCTTTCCTCTTTTTTGTTGATTTGTTCATCTTGTTCATTCTTACAGTACCATATGTAATGTAGGCCTGATGTCATCATAGACAGAACAAGTTGTGTGTGTTTTATGCCCTTGAAAATCTAAAAGGAGTTGGGACTGAAAGTGGTTAGGCTTCTGCCAACCAATATCTATATTATTGCTTTAACAAAGCAAACACATAGGGTGTGTTTGGATAGAAGATTATTTTGGAAAAATTATTTAGAATAACACTGTAGACTTTTTGTAATGTGGTGTATGTGAGATAAAAAGATGGTTGGGATTATAAAAAGGCCGTTGGAAATGGTCTTTCTGATGCAAGCAGAATAATGTTTGAAAAATTTTTCCCAAATTATGGTATCTAAACGAACCCATAGTTTCCTCTGTAACTTAGTTTGGCTCATAGTTGCTGTAACTATTTTCCAGACTACTTATCTTATACAGGAGTTTAAACATGCTATGAAGACTATCCATTTTAAGTAATAAGAATGGCTCAAATTTTTGCTCCAGAGAACTGGATTTAATCTTGCATCTACCATAGGAGACAATTCTTATAAACTAAGTCACAGGTGGGCTCAAAATACGTGTAGTTTTTTATGCGTTTTATTTCTTGGCGCATCATATTTAACCCACTGTTCCACTATTTGAGATGTTGGGTGCTTGTTATTTTCCATTCTCTTTGTATATGGCCTTCCTATGGGAATCATCTGAAAGCCAAGACATGAAAAACATAACCTTTCATTATGTTGATGCTATTGTTTAGAATATCTAGGTGGTCCAAAGTAAATTATGTCGTCACAAGTGTTCCTTTTAGTCCTGTATAATCACTTGGAAAATTTTCTATTCATCCCTAGGATGGAAGTTAAGTCTATTCCTAATTCATATTTGCTGTAAGGCTATAATATCTATATCTATTTTCTCTAGAGTCCTTGGTTTGTAGATAAACATTTGCCCTTTGGTGGGATTGGTGTATTCGTAGCTGCTGGGAGTCCTTTGCATGAAGATAGATGCATAAATCTGCTATCTGGTTGTTTCAGATGTGCCTTTTAAAGATATTTAATGTACTTCTGACATTTTGACAAGGTTGGACTGTGTGATTGTGTTTGGGGATGGAGGGTTCAAAATCATGTTGAAATGGACTATGTATAATTTTATTTGGTATTGTTGGTGTACTGTTGAGCTTCCTCGAGGAAGTAAGATGATGTTTGGAATGTAAAAAATCCAAGTTAGGTGGTACAACTTGCCTTTACAACTTGTTATTTGTGATACACATGCTATTGTTGTCTCTTCTTGTGGATATGTTTCACTCATTTTATGGGAGCACTTCTGCAGTTATTACAGCTAAAATTCTGTAACTGCTGCTACAGTTTGGAGACATAGTTTGGGATGAATTTTGCCAGAGCGAGGACCATATAGTTCCCCATCCAGTTGGCGAAGAGGCAAGTGAACAATTATTTATAGGTGACAGCCGTAAGAAACCTCGACATCAGTTCTGTGTTCTGGGTAAAGAACAATCAGCAAAAGACATCGTTTGCCAGGAAAAGCACCAAGGAAATACATCATTTCTGAATAATAGAAAGAAGACAATGTTGGAAAAGAATTCCTGGTCAGACACACCTGATGGCATATTTCCTTCTTCATGCAATGGTAGCTCTGTTAAAGAAGTGTCAAGTTTAGCATCTGATAGTACCAGGGCATCAAGTCATTGCTTCAAAAGCAGTAACACAGATTTGCTTGGGGATGAGTTATGTACCAGTGACTCCATGCTCATCGACAAGAGTGCTGCAGTTGATAGTAACTCATACAATTATCCTTTGGACCCTCTGTCCCAAACAGACGATGATCTTAGTTTCTTTGACAGTGACCGTAATGGCAAAGATTCCAGTGATTTCTTGTACTATGGTTGGCCAGATATTGGAAACTTCGAGGATGTGGACAGGATGTTTAGGTAATTATTGGCCTCAGTTTCACTTAGAGTTGATTCTTCAAAACTGCTGTTATAGTTATATTGTTGTACATTTTTCCTTCCAGAAGTTGCGATTCAACATTTGGACTTGGGGCTAGCAATGAAGATGAATTGGGATGGTTTTCATCATCAGATGCAATTGGAGGATCTGGAGACAATTTGAAGTCAGAATTCAAAGTTTCATGTCCTGCTTCTGGTGCAATGGCCAAAGAATCAGAAACCCATGAGCCTCTAGGATTAAATGAAACCTGCTGTTCTTTGAATGATACTAGCTTTGAAGTGGCATCTGTTAGCTGTAAAAATAATTCCTGGTTGTCAGATAAGGATGAAGCCAACACCCTTGGTGATATGTCTCTGGTGAATGGGACTAGTAGCTCTGACAGCAAGGATAATTATAGGCCTAGAAAGCAGGTCAGTAATCTCAATGTATTTTGAAGCTGGTGATAAAGTTTTCATCTTGGCCCCTTCTTTCAGCAAAAGACTCAGTAATGAAACATTCTGGTTTGAATTATTATTATTATTATTTTTAAATTTGTAGGCTGTTGAGCTCAACAGTGAAGTACAACAGAAAATCTCAGCCACCAACAACTTAACAACTGGTAGCACTGGAATGGTATATTTTGTACTTCTGTTTAAGGGAAAATATTGCAGAGCATATAATTTTTGCGTTCCAGAAAATTTTAAACTGATTTTAGTGCGGTCTTGCACTTGGACTTCGCTCTTTTGTTAACAATTGTCGGTCACAATCATGCCTATCTGTTTGTAGCTGCAAGTTGGCAGTGTTAGACATTGTAAATTTTATTGGTTTTGAAAATGAACTCGGAAAGATTTAAAGTCCTGATTTGATGTAATAATCATCTTTGACAGAGCAATGTGCACAAGAAGCAGCAAAAGAATCAAAGCCGATATGATTCAAAGAGAAAAGACCCATATGGTGGTTCGTTTTATTATAATGGAAGCCTTCCAACTGAAGTCAAAGAAGTTCCTTTTGAAGCAACATCTCACCAGAGTCTTGCATCGGGAGGCATTCAGCAGCAAAGACAAGCATCGGGACCTGAATCGTTTGGTTACTTGCAGAATGACATGCCCTACATGCAAGATTGCAGTGATACCTCAGATCACACTTCGATGTTTCCAACACACTCTACTGTTAAGTCTGATACCGATGGCTTTACAAACATTTCTCCCAAAGAGTCCTCTTATTCTTCAAATCAGATGCTTTCTTCAGACAGCTCTCACGGTCCTGCATTTCAGTTGGCTACTGGTGTACATTCTGAAAAGAGGGAAATGCTACATCACCAACCTCCTCTTCAATCATCATTTAGTAGCAAGGCTAAAAATATGGAGATGGGGGTTCAGGTCCCCCTGTGTGATCCAGTGTCTGTGGAGAAAAAAGTCCAGTATTCAGGAAAGAATTTTGAAAGTCGCATAGATGGTGAAGGAGTTCCTGGAGAATTTGGTTCCTCAACTATGCAGGAGAGCTCTTCTGTGAGTTCTGGTTTAGATGAAATTTCACTGGAAGCAGCAAGTTTTCGCCACCTTCAACTTGTCATGGAGCAGGTAAATGTCGTCTCAATTATGAAATGTATTACATTGGTTGACTTAACCTGTCTACAAGTTTAAGTTGGTGGATAATATATGAATGATCTCAAGTCTTTTTGAATCTCAGACAGAGAACCTTTTGAGTTGACATTGAAGGTTCATTGAAGGGTTTACCAAGTATAAAGACTCAGAGGGTGTACTATTGATCTAGATTAAATGAAATATTGTCAGTCAATCTGCTTTTTTAGCTATACATATGTTTCAGGGTGTAAATCACTTGCTTACATAATCTACTAATTTACATTTTTTTGGAAGTGTAAAGAAGTTCTGACTCCTTAATTGAGCAGCTTGAACCCTGCTTGCCAATATTTATGGTTATCATATCTTTGGTTGTGCTTGGATCTTATCTAAATGAAGTAATATCTTACACTGTTTTATGTTTTTTCCCCTGAATTTCCAATTTGCATGAGTTAGGATCCTGCATCGAGTTCAGTCTTCATATAGTTGTTTCAGGGTTTCCATGTCTGTTCAGACAAATTTCTTTGTTGTCCTTCTGTCTCGATTCATTGGCAGTGCCCATGTCCCACTACCTTGTCTCACCAATACCCCGACCCAGCTTTATCTAAACACCCATTGTGAAGCCTGCACTGGAACCCTATTTAACTACCTAGTCATTTTGTCTCTCTACCTTGTTCTGCTACCCTGTCCCGTTCCTTCTCCACATTCCTATCCCATTCAATTAACACACAAACCTGTTCACTCCTGTCTCTCTAATTTTGCCCAACTTTGTACCACAACCTGTCTTTGTCTTGTTTACTACTTCACCCTTTGTTGCAACCTTGTCCCACTACCCTGTCTCAATCCTGTATGGTAACCCTGATTCATTCCCTTCTCACAACCCAGGCATGCCAATCCTTGGCCCGCCCCCACAGAATAAATAAGAGGAAAACCAGAGTATTAAATAAAGTCAGATATAGTTACATGTAATGTGTTGCACAAATTCTTATTTCTATACTTCTACAGATTCCAAATAGCCCTCTTAGCTGGTTATTCTAGAAATCTGTAGTTCCATTTTTTTTTCCTTGTCATATTGTACTTTTTTTATACTCACGAGGTTGAATCTCCTTGGTCTAGTTGGATCTGAGGACAAAGCTATGTATACGAGATAGTCTATACCGCTTGGCCCGAAGTGCTGAACAGCGCCATAACCAAGCAAATCTGAAGGGTAGCTACTGTGGAGATGATAGAGACGCCAGAGGAGTACCGCTAGCTGAAGGCACAAACAAGTATGTAATCTTTTGCTTTATTTTACCCATTGCATAAAGATATAATGACTTCGGTCAGTTTGACTACTAGTTTCTCTAACAGAGAAGAAGGTGGCACTTGACAATTTCTGTGTTTACATCTTTCACATTTAAGATTAGTCGCTTCCTGTCTTTTGATAGTTTTACAAGGCTGTGATTTGGCATCTGTGCTTACTGTGGAATGCTTAATAATCATAGATATGCAAAGCTACTGATGTGTTTGCAGAAACTCTAATGCATCTATCAAGACATTACAGATATGTAACTTCTCCTAGATTTTCTAGCTTTTTTCTCCTCAGCTCTTAGGCCCTTTTTTTTTTGGTTGTAAGTAGGAGGTCAGCTCTTGGGCAATGACTTTTAATCTGTAGAGATTCCTTTGGGTCGACTGATTAAAATGAGAGCATCGGATAGCTAAGTTTAATTTGATGCTGTTGTATGTGTAAGTTCTGTCATGAAGAATCCAGACCAGTGATTTAAATCCCATCAACAAGAAGATTTCTGCTGATGGGTAACCTTGTTATGGGAGAGAAGTAAAATACTTTGACCTCTGGAACTAGTTTCCTTGTCACAGCAGTATATGGCACCAAAAACCCAGCTTTTTATTAGATTATTAACTTACTTGAAAAATGTGACTTTTCTTTGTTGGAAGAGGCACATCAGTTGTACTAACTTTTACACCTAAAGATTCACTGTGCAATTATTTGGTACTGGGAATATCTCATTGTAAGCATGGCTGCTGTCCCAGCTGGAGACACTATAGTCTTTGCACTCTTTTTCGTATCTCTCGGTGTTCTCTTGTGCAAAAAAGAAAACCATTACTTTTTTCCCCCTCTATCTTCACTTTTTTTTCTTTTTTTTTTCCAGTTTTGATTTTGGGGTCTCTTAAGAGATTCTCTCAATGCTCATGGGGGGTGGGGGTGGGGGTGGGGGTGGGGGGAGAAGGTGAATATGAGGTTCATTTGGACACCGAACAGGATTTTGGTATTGATTTACCTTGCTTGTATTGCTTTTCCATTATCAATCATGGGGTCAGTCCAGTTCTTATTCTGTTTAACTGCTCTAATTCAGGTGCAGTGGATTTATGGATATGGAGACTGGCACAAATCCTATAGATCGGTCCATAGCTCACCTACTATTTCACAGGCCCTCAGAGTCGCCTGTCATTACTGCCCAAGACTCTCTGTCTTTTAAGTCAGCAACTCCGGTAAGCTCCATAACTGGTTGTGTACATTTCATCTTTTCCTCTTAGGTTATCGATAATCATAGGCTTTTTGCTAGATGGAACCTGATCCTATTGAAGTCACAAAAAACAGATTCATGGTTCTGTCAGTAGCCCACCTGTGATGCCTGAGAAATCAGCTAATGATGAAGCAATGGCAGCTGAAACGGAAAAAGGTGTTGCGGATGGCTGACTGAAAAATGTAACAGAAACAACTGATATAGGACAAGAAAGCCTAGGAAGTGTATTTAACTACCTTGTGCGCTTGTATAAAGGTATTTTACAGAATGTAGCTAAGTGCGAAGTTGGTGTCCTGTTTGGATGCTAAACAAGGAAATCATATTTAGTGTTTCTACATTGTACTTAGCTTGTTACTATTACATATATTTCGTACAGTTTTTCATTAAGTTCCGATGGTGATTGCTTTGAGAGGGGGAGGTCGTGCATGGGTGCTGCTAGTAGGAAGTTTAGACATTTGCTGGGATAAGTATTATTGTCACAACCTGTGTGCAGAGCCTGACAACGTATTTATTTCGCTTGTAGTACGTGTGGATGTCAGGGATGGTCGTCTTCCGGAGACGATCAGAATAGTATGATTGGAGAGTTGATCGTAATTACTGTTCGAGTTCTTGTACATTTAACGCAAAAGATGTTCCCATCTGACTCCAAGCCTGAACACAGCGACTAGGTGAATACGCAGCCCCAGCTGGACGGTTGTGAAATAAGAAACTGCACAAGAGAAGGCGTGAAAGGAAAACATTTTGGTTCCTACTACTGCGATATTGAACTTAAGTGCTAAGATTTGAAAGTTAAACAAACAAATATAAACCGTAAATCCAGGAAATTCCATCAATAACTACAATTATTTCTAGCAAAATTACTGGGCCTCCGTGCAGGTTCTCAGACTGGTTGATTAAAGGGGCAACGGCTCTAACCATTTCCAACGCAAGGCCTACACTAGAGAACCAAAACGAATGATCATCTGTCCCTTTAGCTGTGAGGGTCAATAACACTGTACACCCAATTCGTCAAATCGCCACTTGGGCTGTCCAGAGGGTTTCGCCAAAGAGCTAGATATGGTCGTCAAAAACTCAATAAAACCCCATCAGAAAACGAAGTCATAATTCTAACTAAAGTATATACTGCATAATTTTTCACTAGTAACTACATCAAGCTCTGCCGTGTTTTCGATGCTAATTGGGTGCATTGACATTCAACAGTTTCCCTTCTAGTTCACATTTTATCTCACCCCACAATTCCCATCATAGTAGGGAACAGTTCCATCAGGCATGAGAAAGGAAAAGAAATTACTTCAATATACAGTTTCAGGAACGTGCTTTAAAATTTTTTTCATCTCATCCATAATCTGACTGCAACAAAAGCAAAGGTCCATAGATAACGTAGATCATGACATGGGCCCGGCCACAGGATTTACCAAGATCAAAAAGCTAATCAAACTGTTGTCTAAGATGCATTTCTGTCTCACTTTTCCACGTAGCATGTGATGACTGACCCTTCATCCTCTTAATCTTCTCCTTGTCTTTGATGGTTGATCCCTTCTTCTTCATGGATTCATCGCCACAAACTGGACAGACCATTCCTTTGGCACTAGAGTACGTTTTCAGCATTCCACAGGTTAAGCACATCCTATGAGCAAATCAAAATTAAGTTTCAGAAAGCTAATACATCTACAACACGTATACATGAAAATACTCAAATTCCAAAGCAAATTATCACGTTTGAAACAGTAATTTAAAGGCCAGGTTATAAAATTCAAACTAAACAATATTACATAGATGGTATCACAATAAGCATTGCAGACATAACTGTTAGATGAAGACATCAAGTTTGGGCTACCATTTCTCCTAGAATATTTAATTACCAGAGATGAAATGATACAAGTTCTCTATTCTAATTTTGTGCAGCCATGGGGATAGGAACACAACTGGCTTCTTTTGTTCAATCTCTTATTTACCCCGTGGAAGCTTGTACACCCAATTCCTTTAGCCTAAACACTGTACTCTTTAAATAAATGGTTAACATCCAAGAAGAATGGGGAAATGTATACATTTCCAGTTTAAAAATCCTAAGTAATCTCATCCTCTCTTCCTCAATTCAACACTCTAATATATAAGTTCTACTATTAAGTGCCAATCCACATGTCAACCAACTTTTGGTTAACATTATCCTAGGAATCTTTCGATTAGCTATTTCCTAGTGAAAGAGGGTGGCAAGAATACAAGAAAGGCAGAGTGTGCGAATTAGCGAGAAGTTTGGTATCCTATTATATGGTCATAAAATGTAGAAGATGGATCCAACAAACAACATTCTGAGAGGGCAATGGACATGAAGCAATCATCTCACAATTGTTTTCTCCATCAAGTACTCAAATCTCCAGATTAATCTTGAAAAAGGAAACTATGACATCTAAAACTGTCTGGAATGTGACAGAATGATGATTAGTGAAACCGCGGGAAAAGTGTGCACAAACTTATCCTTGTTTGGATCAACTTGTAGACAGAATAGCATGCTATACCTCATAAGCTCTGCAGCATTCTCGTTTGGATTGCTTGCAGATGTATTACGCTTTGCATCTTCCGCAGAGTGAGAGGACGATGTTCTTGGGATGTTGCCCTCAAAATCACTCCTCACTCTCTCGTGGATTCCAACTAACTGAGCCTTAGCTTCCACTACAGCACCTGCAATTCCATATTATAGAACTTTTAATTTAATAAAAAGGCGATTAAAATCATGGGATTGGACACCGAAAAAATTGGATTTGGACTATGAATTCATGGAGAGCGTTATTTACATTTACTGTAACTCTTCCTCGGCAAATTAAAGGTTCGAACACATTCTAGTTAGTAAAGGTGAAACCGTGATAAAGTAAACGGCTAGCATTTAAAGGAGTAGATATTTACCAGCAGGCATATCACTTTTATCTCTGCGATTTCTCCGGCGACCGTGGCGCCACTTCTGCCCATCGACATCTTTCGCCGCTTCCTCAACGGAATTGTTCAAAAATTCCGGAGGCCCTGAAACCTCCAATACCGGGGAAAAAAAAAAGGACAAGAGGGGGAAAAAAAAAAAACTCTCTGGTCAGCTGATATTCTTGACAGAAGGAAGGGAGAATTCAAGTATTCAAGATGGGGTTTATAATCAGTACTTACTTCGGAGAAAGCGTGGAGAGCGGAAGGAAGGGTAGAGGAAGAGGAGGGATTGGGGTCGAGCAAGGGTTTGTATCGGTTATCCGAGACGCGGTCATTTCTGCGGTTGTCGACGTCGTCGGAGTCATAATAATCAAATTCTTCAGCTTTTTCTTTTTCTTCTTCTTCTTCTTCAGATGAGTAGCCCTGCAGGAGAGACAAGCTCATTGTTTCTTAATTAAATTATTTCTGGTCGTCCGGTCGCAGCTAAGCTGCTAAATAATCAGTACAAGTATTGCTGCTGCCGCCGCCGCTCAAAGCTGCAGTCTTCAACTGCTTACAGACTCATGGACCTATTGCTTTCTCCAAATCAAAGCTAAAATAATCAAAAACCCACATCAATCTACTCAGTCGTTTGCCCTAGCCCCTTAGCAGTATTATAGTACATTGATGATCCATCTGGAGACTGGAGGAGGAAATCGGATAAGGTTTGCCCGGAATCCTATTACATATGATTAGGGATATTTTATGTTTCGAAAATACATCCCGTAACTTTGAACAGCCCCCGCTCCCCCCCAAAAAAAAAAAAAAAAGATTATACTCGTTTCGAATTTTTTTTTAATAGAGTGCATGGGCAAAATGGTCACTAAACTATTAAAAATAGCTTGAGTTGGTCATTAAACTTTTTTCATAGCTGAAAAAACCACTTAACCCCCTAAAATGAGCCTTTAAGATCATTTTAATCAATTCAACTGGTAAACCAACTCAGAAAAAAAAAAAAAAAGAAAAAAGAGCAAACTCAACCAACTATTGTAGGTTTTCAAGGGTAAAAATGTCACATTCTGATTAACACAATTTTAAAGAAAAATTAAATTTTAGAGGTTAATCCATGTTTTGGCAAAACCTTATAAGATGTAAATGCAACTAATATAAAAAAACCAACACATCATCTTCCTCTTTTTCCTCCTCCATGTTCACCACTCAATGTCACTATTTTATAATACCACCACCGTACCTTCTCTTCTTCCCTCTCATTATTATTTTCTTTCCTTCCCCCTCACTCTCCCATTCTCTCCTTTCCTTGCGACCACATCTAAATTCAAGATATCAATCCAGTGGAACCACCATAGCTAGATAATGGAGGAATCCGAAGCTAACTAGAGAGGAGGAGCGAAAATCCATCTCTTGGTTGCTTTATTTTGTCAAGTTAAAACTATAAAATAGAAAAAAAAAAATCAAAATGTCAAACCTATCAAATCGTCAAGTAAAGAGAGAGGACCGACATCATGTCTACAAGCCCGGGTAAAATTGAGCATGGAGAGCCCATTTCAAATAATACCATTAGGGATTTGCCTATTTCATGTCTGATTTACAACTCAGAGAGAGAGAGAGGAGGGGACGGAGGGAGGGGGAGAGAGGGGAGACATCATCGTAGCCTCATATCAAACAAGACGAAAATGAAGATACGAGACCCATTTCAAATAATGCCTATGACATTCTTTGGTTTGACTGAGAGTGAAATGATGATAATCATAAGCCATTGCTTTCTTTTATCTTTTCTTTTCCAAATGGCTGTTTTGGGAAGAGGGAAGGAAGTGGTACCAAAGGTGGTGGAAAGGGAGGAGGAGAGGAGGTGGCGGTAGGAAGGTGCTACTATGATGAGAATAGGGATGAGAGTTTGATGGCATCATTTGGACATTTTTACCCCTAAAAACTTCCAATTCCAGTTAATTTAGTAGAAAGTGATCCTAAAGACTCATTTTAGGGAGTTGAGTAATTTTTTTTGCCACTAAAAATGTTCAATGACCAACTCATGCCATTTTGGATAGTTGAGTGGCCATTTTGGCCATCCACTCTAAAAAATATAAATGACAACCTTTATATGTTTGGATTGTAAGGGCTTGTTTGGACAACGAGTTTTTTGGGGTGTTTCTCCCTCTTCCCCTGTATTCCCCTTCTCCCCCCCTGCTCTTAAATGACTTCTAAAATAATTGATTATCTTAATGAAGTTTATATCCAAAATCATCTTATTCTTTATTTGGATTGAAGGATGGCAAAATGGGGGAGGTGCCTATGGGATGGGCCAATGGGTGGGAAAAAATGCGAGGCGAATCCTTTCCATCCCAACTCATGTATTAGTTCAATATTATATATATATGAAATATAAAATATATAATACAATATGGATTATTTTTACATGCATTTACAGTGTAGTATTTTTTTAAACTAGTAATTTTGAGTGTATGCTATATGTGTATGGTTTGAATTTTAAATTTGAATTTATAAACCAGTTAGTGTAAAAATAAATCATACATTGACAGTATATAAAAAATTTATTCATATAATTATATACATGTAGCATAAAATGACAAATATGATATTTTCTTATGATAAAATAGTTTTTTTTTTTGTTAAATTTTGTGGTAAAATTGTTGTTACGTTTGTCTACTTAGTTCTGGTTATGGCATATTACTTATAAAAAAATAAATTGATAATTTATTTAAAATTTATATAATATTAAATATGGAGAAATGGATTTATAAGGTCACAATAATTTTTAAACTTTACCTCACGTTAAGTTTTCTATTAAAATTTAAAAGAGTAGTTAGTAAATTTATTATCTTACTATATGTAAATTCCAACGGAGGGATTGGTGTAAACAAATATGTTACTTAATGTTTTACCAAATATACCCTTATTTTTTAAGATCAATACATCTTTTTAACGACCAACTTTCTCATTTCACATTCTTACAATTACTGAATCAACCATCACTTCTCTAAAATAAATAGCCACTTCAAAATACTTTTATCACATAGTTGAAATCTTTTAAACTATTACTTTCTAACAAAAATAATTCTAATCATTTTAATATATTTTTATTAGTTCAATACACGTTGGGTATGCCATCAAACACTAATTAGGGCTACATATACAAAAATAAAAAGTTACGCAAAAAGAGCGGGGCGGGAGTGGTGATAGGCGGCGGACGGAGGTGGGCATGGATAGCGGGGCTTTAAAATGACGGGCAGGGAGCTGGGGCCTGCCCTCGCTCCAAACCCAGCGAACAGTAATAACAGAACAAGAGGGAAAAAAAGAATAAAAAGGAAAAAGAAAATACGAGGAAACAAATGAAACCCGACAAACACCCACCAAGTCAAGAATCAAAACCCAACAGCACAGAGACCAAAGCTCTCCCCTCCTACTTCTCATCACCCTGTTCTCTTTCGACTAAGTCGAGCAATTATTTGCTCTCTGGCGCCGGCAGCTCCCCGGAGCTAGCAGCCGCCCACCCACCTCGTGTCAGAGTTATACTTTCTTGATTGTGGCTCGTACGGAGAAGGAGAGGGGAAAAAGAATTCTGGGATTTTTTTTTTTTTTGCTTCTCCTATATCATATTTGTAAAATAGGAATTTGCTGAGTTGGTGAAGAGGGAATAGAGATTAGGGAATCAGGGATGGATAAGTTATTGAATAAAGTACGGAACTTGGATGCTTACCCGAAAATCAATGAGGATTTTTTCAGCCGTACGCTCTCCGGCGGTGTCATCACTCTTGTTTCCTCCATCGTTATGCTCTTGCTCTTCATCTCCGAGCTCAGTACGTGCCCTCTCGCACCCCCTTCCCCCACCCTTCTCCGTTTACGATTTATTTCTGGATAAAATAAAAGTTGGCTTCTTTTTTGATTTTTTTTCTTATAATACTGCTTTTTTCATGTGAACTTCTTACCTGTTCCCTGTGTGAATCAGTCATTCTATATGAGTTCATCCTTATTCAAGTGGACAATTGTCGCTTTCTAATTACTGGGTTTGACTTGATATTGGAAGATTTTGTGATTAGTGGTCAAAGTGTATACCTGCTTCGTATGAGAGGCAACTAAATTTCTAAATTGTAATTAAAAAAAAAAGCACTGTAATATCATCACAATAGATGCTATTTTGAAGCTATTTTCCATAGTTCACGTTAAAAATATCAAATTCTTGTGGACTGCATACTACCTATTTCAGGCTGCCTTCAGGTTCTTGAAGAATTGTGGTAATTTACTTGAATGGTCCTATAACAAGTATGGATTTGTGGTTTCTGACTAGGTTGGTTTGCCCCATTTGGTTAATGTAGAACCATCTTCTTCCTAGACAAACAAACAAACAAAATATTTTTTTAATTTCGTAAATTAGTACTCTTACATCAAAAGAAGTAAAGACACTTTATAAGAATCCCCAAGTTAGCAACAACAGGGGGGGTCCTGTAGGGAAGTTAAGAATTTTCAGATCACCACTAAGTGGAAACTGATATTCTCCTATATATAGTAATAGAACTAAGCGAGGTTTTCTGATACTGATAGAATGATGTGCAAGATACTGATAGAAAGACTAATCCATATCCAGTAATAGAATTGAGCATTTTTTCTGAGAATTTAAGTAAGAATGATGTGCAAGATGGGGAAGGTGAAAAAGGTGGTCTATCTGTGATGAAAACTCTCAGGCCGTCAAATGATGAGCTGCTAAACTTCGCCAAAGAACTTTTCAAATAGGATTCTAAAACTGGTAACTTGTCTGCCAGATATACCGTGTGCTGAAGATTTTGGGCAGATAGATTGTCCTTTTGATTTTATGAGTAGTTTTTTCAATTTCCTATGTGTCCAAACTACTTTAGTAGACGGACCCAAAAAAAAAAAAAAAAAAAACCTTAGGAGAGCTTACATAATATTCAAAGCAATTTGGATCCTGCTTTTCTGATATCCTTTCCTTTGACTCCTTTAATTTGCATTTCTTAGTTGTGAGTCTTGTTGATTATTTGTGGCTTCTTCCCAATTGCAGGACTGTATCTTCATACTGTTACAGAAACCAAGCTTGTAGTGGACACTTCAAGGGGAGGAAAACTACATATCAGTGTAAAGAATATTACTCTATGTGTAAAAATGATGCAAGTGTCCTATTATACCCGTTATGTTCATTTCTTGCTCAGTCCCTCATCTTCAGCTTGTATAATCATTTTCTTTCTGAAATCATCATGATCTTAGTAGTCACTAATGTGTAATCATTTCAGGATGCTTTGAACTTAATTTAATTAACTTGATACTTTCTTATTGAGATATTTTCATCATTTTGAGTGGGTTTGCTATTAATTTAATCTTCATAGAAATACTAATTGGTGCTTTTTTTGTTTTTGTAACAGTTTGATGTCACTTTTCCTGCTATTCGATGTTCATTACTCAGTCTTGATGCCATGGATATCAGCGGGGAGGAACATCTAGATATAGTATGTAATGGTTGCTATACTTTGTGAATTTTTTTGGCACTAGTCATAGCATGAAGCTATCATGATTCAAATGCTTTATCTCCTACTAGGGCAAATTGTTTGCCCTCTTTGTTGTTGCCTCTCTTTCCTGAATACTATAATACTATGACGTTAAAGATGCCTTCCTAAACTTGCAGAGACATGACATATTCAAGAAGAGAATCGATTCTTATGGTAATGTGATTGAAGTTAGACAGGATAAAATTGGTGCTCCTAAGGTAAGTTATTACCATCTTTTTGCCCAAGAAATATTGCTTTGAAGCATCTTGTTTCATGTATAGGTTGATAATGCATGTGAGAAACAAAGTTTATCAATTTATTGTCTGTAAGTCTTCACTAGGAATGTGTAGTTCCAAGCCTTTATCAGTTGAATGAGTAGAAACTCATGGAGAAAAGCACAACTATGTCTGCAAGTCTGATATAATTGCCAACATATATTCAATCTTGCTCTGACTATTCAAACATTAACATCACCAATACTGCAGGAGCTCAATAGTCTAGTATGGAGTTGGATGTTTCCATATGTTGACAAGCAAGACATTTGCCTATCAGATGCTTTAGAAAAAATCTTAAATTTAAATGAACACATATAGGGGTCTGATATGTTTTGCACTTCTTTCTTTGAACTGTATTTTGAGTCGTTTTTGGAAATTGTGTCATGTTAAATTAAGACGTCCATTTTCAGAAGGGAGTATCTTTTGCAAAAAATAGCATGTTCTTAGTGTTGAGAGTTGTTACTCTTTTGAGTAATTGGCTGCCTTCTATTCATTGTGTCCTTTCTCCAATTTTCCTGAATTCAGGTTGAGAAGCCTTTACAAAGACATGGTGGCCGGCTAGACCACAATGAGACCTATTGTGGTTCATGTTATGGAGCAGAAATGGTATGTCTACTTGTTTTGCTCTAATTGGGTGTAATTTTTCAATTTTGAGACAAGAGTCATCTGGGGAGATACATGTGTAACTTTATAATGGATAGATAGATATCAGAGAGGGAGGGAGTGAGGGAGGGAGGGAGTGATCAGTGATTTTAGTGCTACAGTCAAGGAATTGACGAAAATAATCATAATTTAGTTGTGGTACATGGTATCAGAAGTTTGCAGTTGAATTTGGACAACATAACAAAGAAAAGTCAATTTATATTCAATGTGAAAGCATCTACTTAAAACTAAAAGTCAAGGTATGAAGATATACATGAATGTGCATGCCCAAGAGTTGTTGCAGATGGAGCTGTTCAATTGAGTGGCCTCTGATGTGCAGAATGTCATGTGGGCTTTCAGCTTCTTTACTGTTTATTCTTATTTTTATGTATTTATCTATTTATTTCTTTTTTGCAGTCAGATGATGATTGTTGTAATTCATGCGAAGAAGTTCGTGAGGCTTATCGCAAGAAAGGGTGGGGGTTGACAAATGCAGATTTGATCGACCAGGTTGGCATGAAAATGCATGTTATATTTTGAATAATCTTAATCATTGGTAGCTAATGGCTTTTAAGCCTGAGGAAAATGAGATGGCTTTGCCATCTTCTCCAGATTGAAACATTTGCAATGCTTCTATTAGACATCTGTGCTTTAGTTAGTGAATAGTGACTTGATTCACTCATAGTACTATATCTTCCATATTTGTCAGGGAAAAGACAGTAATTTAAGAGAAAAACTTTCGTGGAAACAAAAAATGTTATATGCCTTAATTGTGCTTAGTATGGATTGCCATGTGCTTAGGACAAACGTTATGTTATCATATCAATGTATACAGTAATTTGATAGGACCCAGAACGTAAAATGTGGATTAGATGTGTTAATATATAATGTTTGAAATATGAATTTTTACATAGAGACAAATAAGCAAGAGATGATGGCATCACCAATAATGAGAATACGTACTTATGACTTGGAAATGGGAAACTTATCGTACTGCTTTCCCAGTCTTGAAGTTTAAAGGAGGATCTGCCTTTAAATGTGGCCATAAAATCACTGATTTTTGTATTAATATGCTTGAACTGAACCTTCTTTTATGAATTTTTTTCAATAGGTCCGTTAGGGGAGTGCAGTACAGGGAAGCGTTTTCAATCAGGTTTATCTAGAGTTGAATGAACATTGTTATCCCCTGTATATGAAGACACATTAGGGTGAGCATACGGCTGAGGTTATAATCAAGAGTTCAATAAGCACTTGCACACTGCTTTGAGATATTTTTGACACTCGTGTAATGTTAATTTCACATGCTATAAATGTGGTCCTTCTAGACTGCGCATTGCAGGTTAGTTAGAAAGAAAAATAAACAATTGATGATTTTGTAAAAAACTTGAAACTCATAGGTATCAAATTGCCAAAAGTGAAGGGTAACCCATAGATTTTCTATTCAGAATTCAAGCAGGTTATACAGATTGCATGAGAATTTCTTTTGTTCCTACATTTGTGTCATCATCTCAAGTCTCGGTTTTTGATGTGATATGTTGCTGATGCCAGTGCAAAAGAGAAGGTTTTTTTCAACAAATTAAAGATGAAGAAGGTGAAGGATGCAATATTCATGGATCTTTGGAGGTCAATAGAGTGGCTGGAAATTTTCATTTTGCCCTTGGTAAAAGCTTTCATCAGTCAAATATTCATGTGTATGATTTGCTGGCTTTAACTACAGAGAGTTACAATGTAAGATCTGATTTTTCTTCCCAAGATGTTGTTATAAAACTTAATATTTACTGTGATTATTTTTATTATTGAGTTGGGAAAAAAAAATTTCTGTTTAGTTTGTCTTCATTTCTAAGTGTTTGGTCTTCATAACTCTGATTCTTTGCTGGCAATGCAGATAAGCCACAAAATTAATAAGCTAGCCTTTGGAGATTCTATTCCTGGAGTTATAAATCCACTAGATGGGTAATTTTCTTTGGCACTTCATAATTGCTTTTAATTATTTATATGTTAATATGTTATTTATTTATTTGTTGAATTGAGAAGTTGTCTTCCTGATGCTTTTCGACATTGTGATGGTTCTCCAGTTCTTTTTGGAACTGGGTTCAGTTATGAAAGCAAGAAAAAGCTTATGTCCATGTTACATGGGTTGCATCCGCAAACATTCCTACTTGAAAATAAGTCCTACTAACAAGATGTTTCATGCCCAGATCATCTTATTTTTCATGTAAACTATTAGTGTGGAGTGCTTTTGAGCAGTGAAATTAGCTTTTAGTATTATCTTCAACCCACCTTCCCCAGTTAAGAGAAAGGGTTGACTGTTAAATCTTATGAGTTCTTTCACTTGAATATTTATTTTCTGCTTTATCTGTTTGCAACTTAGAGTGCACTGGGAGCATGAAACACCCAATGGAATGCATCAGTATTTTATTAAGGTAATATTTCTTATTAAATATTTGCTTTCTCTCCATCTATATAACTCAGCTTTTCTTATTTTAGTATCAATTCTTTAAAAATCTTAAGCAGCTTCCCCATCAAATTTCTCCCCATTTTGATTTAAAAATTAAGAACAAGATACACAAATTTAAGATAAAATGAGAATCTGGCTTCGGCGATCATACATCATTTGTCCTATTGGGGAGGTGGAAAAGATTTTCATACGAACCATTGATGAGTTCTATGCGTGTTTTACTGAATACATTTCCAGATCAAGAATTATGCGAGCATTACTGAGTTTCAAGATATTTGCACTGAAGCTATGGTTCATATGAGCCATTTTAAGTTTTAGAATTGAATCAGAGGCTGTAGAAGCAAGAATGTTTAGTTAACACCGCTGATGACATTTGCAGGTGGTTCCCACTATATATACTAATATTAGAGGCCGTAGTATTGAGTCAAATCAGGTACGCTTAGACATATTGGACATGATATCTTGTTTTGGTGCACTAATTTTTTTATCCATCTCATAATTGTGGCCCTTTTATTGGTGCAGTTCTCGGTGACAGAGCATTTCAAGAGCTCAGAAGTGGGTCATTCTCGTACACTCCCTGGGGTTTTCTTCTTTTATGACCTTTCTCCTATTAAGGTTAGTTCGGTTTCTTCCATTACTCTGGTGCAGGAAGTATTATTCAATTAATCCAAACTAGTCCAGTTTCTTTTAATAACCAAAAACTGTCTCTATTCAAATATTCTAAAAACTATTACACTGAAGGCCTTTTTTTTTTTTTTTTTGGGTGATGTGGATTAGATATTTATGTCGACAACTGTAATATACACCACTTGGTCAAATGTGCATTAGGATTCACAGGAAAAATGCGAAGGAGGGGAAGAGAGGGGGGGGGGAGAGAGTATTTTTGGAACTAAGCTGAAAAGTTGTATTTTTTTTTTCACAGGTGACGTACAAGGAGGATCATGCATCTTTCTTGCACTTCATGACCCATATTTGTGCAATTGTTGGAGGTAATACAATGGTTCAATTTATTTCGATCTCAATCGCATCTTTTCTTGTTCGAAGTGCTTTATGGTCTCATGGATGCTGTTCTGGTTTTCTTTTTTTTTTTTTTGGGGGGCGGGGAGGGAGCGGAGCAATTACCACTCTGTGAAGCATGAAGATCATTAGTGTTTTTCACATAACAAAAAGAATTGTCCTTTAATACTTAGACACTTAACCTGAACAACATCTTAAGACAGAGAAATAGTTAAAAGCCATATTGCTGAGATGAGTTGTGACCTTCATGGTTTATTATGTTGTGTATTTGACAAGTCTCTCATTCAGCCTTTCTGTATATAAATTTATGACTTTGGAGCCAGTTTTAAGCCCATTGTCTAACATGTAGTCATTTTGTTGCATCAATTCATTTGGCTTCCTTTTAATGCTCTTTGAAAATCCATTTTCCTTTTCAGGTATCTTCACAATTGCTGGAATAGTAGATGCATTGATTTATCATGGTGAAAAGGCATTGAAGAAAAAGATGGAAATCGGAAAATTCAGCTAATGTGGTTTCATTGTGTGACACTGCTACGTTTTCATTTGATAGTTTTGCCTAAGCTACGCGACCAAATGTAAAGCAATGGGGTGAACTTTTGCCCCTCGACAAGTCTCTTTGGTGCTGAATTTTTCTGTTCTACCTGATGACAGTCACAGGTGATAAACTAAGCACCAACGATGTTGACATGATAGCCATCCTCTTTTGTTGGCTCAGCTTAATTGAGTTCTGATCGATTCTTGGATTGATTCATGATGTTTAGCACAGTAAGCTTCTAAGTTTTCATGTTTACCTGGTTGCTGGATGACCGCCCTCATTTGAGGACGGGGATTGTTTGACTGAACGTATTTTCATAGACAATTCCAGTCTGATGACTAAAGTTGCATATTGTTCTGATTCATTTATCAAAAGAAAGGAAATCAGCACATTAGTTTAAGTATTTCAGTTTAATATTTCTTCCGGGCTTTTGGGGAGAGAGAGAGAGAGTCGAGCATGTGCAGGTCCGTCAATACATTGCATGATTGCAGCTAGCAAATTTAGCTTTGTGCGACCTAACAAGTACTAAGGTCGTTTGATATCATGTGATAAACATCCCCAGATACTAAACGTTTTGCTTTTGTCTTGTGTACTGCTGATTGTACATTCACGAACTTGCAAAGTAGTCATGGTTGCTTGGCTATTAATGTCAGGCCTGCCATTGTACCCAAAAATCAAAGAGTCTGATAAGGTCTAAGAATATGAAGTTACTTAAACAGCATCCTCCTTAGGAGAGCGTATGAAGAAGCGAGTAATAGGCATTTCAATATGTGGTTTGCACTTGACAAGGTAGGGTTTCTTTTTTCATTGACCTTCTTCTAGGACAAGGTGAAATGAAAATCCACTTCCCAGAAACAGGCAAGATGGGAGATTGACAAAATGATGCTTAATCTGAACATAACCTGCAAAAAAGGGACTGCAAAACTAAATACCCTTGCCATCTCAGATTACACGGGGGTAAAACAAACAAATCTCGATTCTGATGTGACATTTACTGTGTTCTTGCAGCATCAGTCTCAGGCGGTGCGTGATCGACTGAAACAGTGGAGAGCTTTAGCTTGATAGCCTCAAGCTCTGGATTCAGTCTCTCTTCCTTTGTCAACCACAAAGATAACAAATGGTTAATCAAATCACCAGCAGAACTAGAAGCAGAAATACTCTTACACAGCCTCATTTTCTCAAACTTGGTTATAAAATGTAAATTTGCATCATTGGGATCTCTGACATATTTTTCCAAGATATCCACAATAGCCTTGAACCAAATTGGTCGGGCAACCTTAAGAAATTCATGCACTGATGACATGGGAAGGTTCACACTCCCCAGATCAGATTCATGCTGTCCATCTCTCCCATGGTAATCTGATCCTCCAAGCTTCACAAGACCATATGCATCAGCAAGGTCGCTGTAAACTGTTTTATCAACAAAAGGTGATTCAGGATATCACTACAAAGCGCACATGCCCAAAAAGATGATTGAAGTGAATACATTGTATTCTTATACTCAAGATGATAATTTTCTGTCGAGGAATTACAAATGCGCACAATGAGTCTGGAAATCCAATAGATGAAAAAGAAAGTAAAATAAGGCAACACAGTATGAATGATGTACCTGCTAGTTTTCCATCACTTCTGTAAGTTTCTATTCCATGCAAGCCTGCTTCTGTTAGCCTTCTGATCACGGCCACTGCATTTTTTAGCGCCCAGGGATGTGCCAGAACTGCAACACCTCCCGTTTTACATATCAGTCCAACTGCTTCCTCTGCATTTGGCTCACTTCCCCTGAACAAGATCTTGTAATTAATCTATACAGACATCATAACAACCAACTTTAGGAATACAGAAAAATTAACTATATCACATTAATTACGTAGAATAAGCAGGTCCACCATCGTAGAAGATATCTTGCAAAGGCCTGTTTTAGGCTCTCTACATGGCCTGCTTCAACCAAAGCACGAGCAACATGCAGCCTACCAGGAGCAACACCTGTGCCTGCAATCTTGGTTACATGCTCCCACTTGAGAGGCAGCTTCAGTTTGTTTAATTTTGAAACCATGCTCCTTGCACGAAGGAAACGTCCATTCCTTATACCAAGTAGCAGCTTCTCTAATTCCTCTATTCTTGTTGGTCCACACACACTATAGTATGCGAGAATATGAACTGGTTCTTCTGATCCTGTCCCCCCTCTGTTTATTTCATGTTGAATATCAGAAAGGAAATAAAACTTGCAAATGAGAAATAAATAAATCAGCAAGCCGCTAACAATCAATGAAACTGTGGCACATGACAGCCACTAAAAGTTAATAGAAGAACTACCAGACCGCTAAAACATGTGTTTTAGCTACTGTTACAAGATGCTAGATATAATTCAGCCAAAAAGATGACTTTACCTTGGATAGAAAACTGTGCTAACTTCAACCCCTGGAATGATCTTGATCCCAAATCTGAAAGCTGCTTCCTGGGCTTCAGGTATGCCAGACATTGTATCATGATCTGTCAAAGCAAGAACTTTCACCTGTTCAGGATATACATAATAATAAGTTGCAGTACTCTAACCACATAATACCCACTAAAAATGCATAGACTACAGCATATGTCATAGCCAATAAATATTAGAACAACAAAGGAGTGAAGATATTATAAAGGATTGAACTATAAATTCCGTAAGAGGAAAAAACTGGTATTCATGGCATATAAGTCCATCAAGGTAAATAACACATTATCAGCAATGTTGAGTTGCAAGCATGGGAAAACATGATTCTAGAAGAACAAGCACAGGGAATGGTTTCCAAACAGACATATTTAGTGGACGATGATTATGGTCCCAACGAACTTAACAATTGTAATTTCACAAAACCTGAGCCATGCACTACGCTTCTCAGAGTTTTTTGATACAATTTCCAATCAGTTTTCTCCCTTTGATGGATTCAAAAATCAGAAACTGGTTATCAGAGTAACCTCTCCCTGTTTTCTCTCCAATTGAAATTCCCTCATGAATCACTTGCATACACTAAAAAAGACCAAACAAAAGAAAAGGCAGTCTTTTTTTCGTGATAAATTAGGTAAAGACTTCAAATTTCTATAGAGCAAAACATGATCCTCTGAGCACAATCATATGCTAAAAACAATTCCAATATCAGATTCTTCAAAACACAGACCAGATAGTAAAAGCATACCAAGGCCCAGAACAAAATGGCATTTCACAAATTCCCAGATTTAACACATAAGAATTACTAGTACAGACATAGGAGAACTCTTACCCCATTTCGATGGGCTCTCTCAACGAGCTTGGTCGGTGATAAGAACCCATCACTGTGAATCGAATGAGAGTGAAAGTCAAAGACCAACTTCTCCTTTGGATGATTCCAGTTCACCACCCCAAAGTCATCAATAATTTCAGCGGTAGATGATGAATTGTCAGAATGGTCCAAGAAGACCCATTCACTCACGGATTTATATGCTACAGTTTGTTCAAGACTCAATTTTCTCTTGCTACCGCCTCTCTTCTTCTTCTTTTTGTTTTTCATGTTGCTATTGTTGGAGCAATTGGTACCATTTGGCTTCTTTGGGCTATCTTTTTCACCTAACATTGGAAGGATTCTTTTTTTTTTTAAAGAAGAAATCTGATACTACAAGACTCAAAGGGAAAGGCTAGGCAGGCAAGGGATATTTTTTTGGACATGGGGTTTTTATAGGGGAGGGGATGTTTTAGGTGTGTAGGAGTAGGATCGCCTGTAGCAGCAGAATAGGGGGAATAATAGGTACCTACTATTGCATGGGGGTTCGCGGAGCATAGTATTATCGCAGCAGCAAAAGTAGACTGCCTTGGCCTTAGAGAAGAGATATGCCAACGCCAGCGCAGTTGTGGTTTTGTACTTCTACACGGCTGCCATCACCAACGCTATCTTCATTTGGTGTCTCAGCTTATCTGAAACTTCCAGCGATTAGTCCAGTTCCTTGTTAAAGATTCCTCCTCCCTCTTTCGCGATTCCAAGCATAGTAGAGTTGCTACTATTTGTTTGGACATATATCACATTAGACTTATAAAATTTTTTTATTTATTTACATTGTTAATCATTTTATCTTTACCATCGTCTTTTTTATCTCATATGCATCACATTATAAAAAAAAAAAAATGAGAGGCTAAATAGTACGTCAAATAATTTCCTATCTAGACACATTCCTAGTCATCTAGGATTTATTTTGATGAATTAGAGTTCAAGTCTTACCTTTAGCAAATTCAAACTAGTTAACTTACTTTTGTAATTTCAATCGAAAAGTATGAAAACTTGTTAGGGTGTTTTAATGTTTTACACTATTAGTATATAAAGAAATAGATAATACATTTAAGTTGAGGAATTAATAGAAGAAGTTAAGAAATCATACTACATGGAATAACAACATGAACCTACAAATCTTTAAAGAAAAAGGGATTTTTTTGGCATTTTCCATACCTACCTATCCTTTAGATAAAGTCGTTCAACTCACATTTCATCAAATGAATTTTTTTGTCATTTGTTTTACATTAACTTTATGTCTTTTACAACTTCAAGTTAACAAAATTTGGTCCCAACCTAAATTTTCAACTACTTTTAAATGTGAAATTATCACACAACTCATATATAGTCATTTTTTATATATAAAAAGATCAAATACCACTCTTTAGTAGTAAAATATATATGGATTGGTTAGATTCCACTTTTTGAGGAAAGAAATGAATTACTGTTTGGGTGTATTCAACAAAAAAAAAAAAAATATGAATTGGATTATTTGTCAACTACAAATGGGTTCTTAACCTTTTTACTCTTTAAAAAATAATCATGTATGAGATTCAAATAAAAGTAGCCAAAATTTAGGTTGGAACAAAATTTAACCATCTTAATTTTATAAGGGATGTAAAGTTATCAATTTAAAAGTGAAGGACCAAAAATATTCATTTGACAATATACGAGAACATTATAAACGATTTTCCCCCTTTTTTTAAAATATGCTTGTAACTCCTGAACGCTGGGAAACCTTCATCTAAACTGCATTTGAAGATCACCCGGATAACAATGATTTGGGTCTCTTAAATAATAATATTTATTTAATATAATTTAGCTAGACCTTTTTTATTCTTTCTCTTTTGCAATATCAAGCATGCGGCCTTTGGGAGTAAGGAATTGGAGGTTCTTGAGATTCGACCATACAAATCTCAATTTTACATACTCGTCAAGTGCATATAAACAAATTGATTTTTGCTGTGGCAAATATATTATCACACTTGAATTTTTATTTCTACAGTAATTCCTGTTTAAAATGACAAAGCTATACATTTCCAAATTCCAAATCCAACTTGCATTCCTTGGAAGAATATCTTTGGCATTTCATTCAATAATAACTGTGAAAATAAAATTCAAATTGTGACATTAACACCACTATCCTTTCTTTATATAGCCACGTTGAATCGTTCGAGCTAGAGGAATTGAAGCAACTTTGTTACCAGTGGGCATTGTCTGCTTGGCTATTGGCCGTACCCTTTGACAGATAGCTTATCTGCATCATGCACAAGAATGGCTGCAAGATAAATGTTGATGCATGCACCAACGCACAGCGTCTAGCGAATCAACACAAATTGATTCGATTGGTAGGAACTATCCATTTTTATAGTATCTGGTTTTGTAAAGAGTTATCTGTTCAAAATTTACTGTCGACATGAGAGTTGTGTTAGTGAACAACTTGTAAAATTCATACAAGTGACCTATGATTATGAGAATATGCTCCATTCTATAGCGATGATCGGAGTTAAATTCACCTGAACTTTTATTTACCAAAAAAGAAGAAAAACTCTTTAGGTGATGGAATGGTGAAAAAAAAAGCATGCCCTTACTCTTCAGTGTGATGTCACTTGATAGATCTTAAGTTTGTCACTCTTTTGGGGAAGCGGAGCATGTGTGACAGGTTTCCATCTTCTTGTTTCTTCTTCTTGTACTGCTACGCATTACGTCTTTTACCACTTTCATACATTGGATAGGACCACAATTCCGGACACTGATATCCCATTTCCAGATCGTTATACAGCAAAGAATGGTTTTTCTGTTAGTAGTACAGAAACAGCAGAAGTCACATCAAGCAGTGGTCGGAGCAGGGGTGGGAGCTAGAAAAGAAATTCAGTGGGGTAAAGTTAATATATAAAATTTTACTGACTGTAATATGAAAAGAATGTTTAACTAATGATATGTGCCAGAAGTTATGAATATAATTAAGGATAATTCAAAACCTCCTTTGAAGTTTCCAATAGTTTCACTTGACACTCTGAGATTTTAAAAAAATCTCACTTACGTCCCTTATTTTAAGTTTTTTTATATCATTTATAACCCATTTTAAATTATAATATTAAAAAATTCATTTTGGGAGAATAAATATAATCTTATTTCAAATTTACCCTTTATTGTCTTATGTTTTATTGCCTACTTATATTAATAACAAAATAAGTAAAAGTTTATTTTGATTAGAAAAAAATATAGTGTGTTTTTATATAACAAGCATTAATTTTGAATTTTGCAAGTTACAAAGATAATATTTTCTTTATTGCAAAGCATCTTGAGTTAAGTTAATAAGTTTTAAAATTATTTACATATTTTTGAATTTTCTACTTTTTGTCCAAATTGATGGCTTGAGAACCAAAAAGCTATAACATGCTAAAAATTATACATAAATCTATTTGTATTGTTTTTAAGTTAGTGCAAAAAGGTATTATCATGGTTATAAATTATTGTAAGTTATTTCTAAGAGTATTATAAATTATTTATAGTTTTGAGTAATTGAACATTTCTTGTCCAATCCAATGACATAAGAACTACTAAAGAATTTTTCAATATTGTTATCAACTTCTAAATGTTTATTAAAAGACTACGTCCATCCATTTATAAAAATTAAAAAATAAGTTCGGTGTATTATAGTAACCAAGAAATCACAATGAAAGGATAAATTTGGAATGGAATCATATTCTCTCACCCAAAAGAAGTTTTTTAACATTATATTTTGAAATGGGTTTCAAATGTTATAAAAAGTTTACAATAAAGGAGACAAGTGAGATTTTTGAAAGTTTGAGATTTCCAGGTGAAATTATCAGAACCTTAGGAGAGGTTTATGAAATTATCCCTATAATTAATTGACAATTTAGCAGCAACGAATATCTTTCAAATCTCAAAATTTTAATAAAAATTTCTTCCGCTTCTTTTCCCACAATTCTAAAAATTTTCTCTAGATTTTTTAAGATGAAATAAAAAATGAGCAATATTTGTGAGTTCCAATGTGTAGTGAAAAAGGTTTAAAAAAATTTGAATAGATTTATGGTCCAGGAGCATATTAGAATGCATAAAAAAAAGAAAATAAATATAAATTGAGTCTCTTTCTTTATTTAGATAAGGTGGTGTTATTTATTTTGCGTGTTGTTAAATTATTTGATGCAAAGACATATAAACAAAGGGTGCATTTGATAAAATTTGAAATATGAAATATGAAATGTAAAATTTGAATCTATTAAATTATTTAATTGTTATGTAATGAAATGTTAATATTTGAGTATATTTTGCATTAAATGGTAAATGAACAGTTCCTCACTTAATTTTTAGAGTAAGTTTTGCCTAGATAATTTAAAGCCACTTAATTAATTAAGATATTCCATTTTTATTATCAAACATGTCTAAATATATTAAGTGCTGAATTGGATTATCAAACAAGTCCAAAATATACACTATTACTTTAGATTTTGTTAAAAGATAGTATCTAAATGTGAAAGCAAACTCACACTTATACACGCATACACAAACACAGAGAGAACCTAATAGGGGCAATTTTCAAGTACTTAAATTTATTGAAGAATAATGGGGCAAATTTATTTAAATGGAGAGGTAAAACTACAATTTTATATATAGATATCAAGATTTTGAGGAGGCACTTTGTCTCCGTCACTGGGTCAGGATGTCACATCACAAATTTGTTTGGGGGTAAATGAAGGAAACTGGAGAATTAAAAATGTTGAGCAACCGCTGCCAAGTTGTGTGGATAGAAAATAATGGAAACAGTCCTCACATTTTACAAAAACTTTTTTCTTGGTCTCTCGCATTTGCAAGAATGTTAAATAGTCCCACACATGAGATGTATCATATATGAATGTAGCAATTTCTAAAATCATCATTTCGTATGGCCTTTTTATCTTTAACTATTTCTTTTTCAAGTTGAGAAGCCTTTTTAGCTATATCATCTCGTTTCCTTTAATTTACTCATCTGAAGTGCTTTTATTTTATTTATAAAAACTTAACCTTGAAATAAAAATTTTACTCTATACCTATTACTACTTTTTTTTTTTTCAAATAACCTACACCTTTTCTATTTGAATCACGATTTCACGGTTCTATAGATCTCAAAATTCTTTTAGTTTACATCAACTCCTACAAATTTGATAAAAAATTTGATGAAAACAAATCTACTGAGCTTATTTTAATTGCAAAAGTGTGATGGTTGAGGTCTATTTGTGGTTTAGATAATGCAAAAGTTGAATAGAAGAAGTAGGCGTTTTCTAGGTTTAATTTTAGGATTAGAAGGGTGAACAATCAATATATTAATGTAAGAATTGAGAGGAAAACGGTGGACTTATAACAAGATGCAAACTCACTCTTATTTATAGAGCTAAAACCAACGGATAATAACTTCACTCAACAATTTATTTATTGACATTCAACTTAACTGACAATAAGCTTCACTCAACAATTTATTTATTGATTTTTAAGCTGACAAGCAAGTGAACGGCTAGGATTGAAACTTGCTTAGCTTTCTCCGTCCATTCATCTTCTGACAACCACATTTTATTAGATTGGGGAAAATCAGCCGTATTTTTTCTGTTCTTTTTTTTTTTTTTGGTGTTTTTTGGCTAGTTCAAGTGTTCAACAATCAATATATTCTTTATCTAACAGTTATTGTTTGCTGAGTTTTGAATTGTTCGTATTCATCATACCATCATGGATTAGTTGTAATCTTATTGACACAAGAAGAAGAAAATAAAAAAACAGTATGAAGTAGATTGAACACTGATTTAATGAAAGCTAGAAAAACAGAGGATTTGCTTAGGATCAAGAATTATCAGATTCAGACACATATACAAATGGGTTTTACCAACCAGGAATGCTTTTCAGGCGGCTTCTTATTCACCAAAACAGAAGACAATCAATCTCTTGGCTTTCAACCTTGCTAATATACTAATACAGGAAAGTACAACACAGACAAAATTGCAAGGAGACCAGTGAAAGAAAAAGAAAAAAATTTATCGTCGATCTTCTAAAATCGTGCTCCTGGATGGAGTTGACATGGACTCATCCGTGAGTGATCGATCCATTGATGAAAACTCTTCCTCATCTTCTGAATCAGTCGTTACAACTATGTTCTCAACTTCTCTGGCAACCGCACTCATTTCAGGGCGATTTTCAGGGGACCTTTCGCAACATCTCATTGCAATCTGCAATAGTTTTAGCATCCCATGATTGGCACTTCTCTGAACTGCTATTTCAACGTCAAAAATCTCAGCTGTCCATTCTTCTCTGACTGCACGATTAACCCAACTGCAAAGATCAACTGCATTAGTCCCTGGTGGGGCTGAATCTGCTGAAACTCTCCCTGTTACCAGCTCCAGGAGTAAGCAGCCATAGCTCCAAACGTCCGACTTTCTCGACACCTTTTTGTGACTTTGGTATTCTGGAGACTTGAATGCAGTCATACATTGAACAACCAGTGGAGCTGCTACAAGTGAAGTTAGCCCATAATCTGTTACAAGGACACCATCCTTTTCATCAAGAAGTACATTGGATAGCTTCAAATTTCCATGTGGGACAACGCTTGTTGACTTGGTGTTGAGGTGTAGATATTCCAATGCTCGAGCTACACCACGAGCTACCGATAATCTTGAGCTCCACCGAAAAGGAATTCGAGTTGGTTTTCCCTTTCCCTCTGTAAAACACATCGAAGAGCTTAATGCATTCGCCTTACTTATTTATAACCCAAAAATTGGCAAGAAACTAATAATAATTATAAATTGATTAAACTTACCATGGAGTCGGTTGTACACATTTCCGTTTGAAGCAAATTTGTATACTAGTAGCTTTTCATCTTTCGAATAGTAATAGGCAAGAAGAGATAGCAAGTTTGGGTGTTTTTGATCAGCAATCATTCTTACTTGTTTCATGAATTCTTCACTGCTCAAAGGTTTCAAGTCCCTTAACCGTTTTACAACAACAATTGCTCCCCTTTCCAGCATAGCCTTATAGCAGTTACCAAAGTTGCCTTTACCTAAACCTTCAGCAGATGCTTTTAGGAGATCGTCAAGTTCAAATTTTCTTTCTTCATTTACGAACACAAGGTTCCCTTTCTCTACTCCATCAGCTGCTACCCTTTTTCCCCTCATTTCCATTTGAATCTTCTCATCCTTTTCTTCGTCCCTGACCAAAATGTGCTTTTCCTCCAGCCCTTTCTTGAGGTTTTTATACTTCTTAAAGAAAATAATGCAGAGAAGTAAAAGAATGATCAAAGTAACAACGTTAACAACTAACAAGATTGGAGCAAGTTTAGACGACTTTGAACTTTTTGACTTGCTAGTATCGGACGTATCATTTGTGGAATTGCAGACTGAGGAAAATGGAGGGCCACACAGGTTTGGATTACCAACGTATGAAAACCGATTGAATGATTGAAGGACTTTAGTATTCGGAATTGGCCCCGAAAGATTGTTGTAAGACACATTGAATTCCCTCAAGCTAGTCTGATCAAACGATGGAATTGAACCACTCAAATTGTTAGCTTGAAGTTGCAATGAGGCCAAGGAATTGAGCTTTCGAAGGGACAACGGTATTGCTCCATCAAACCTGTTGCCTGATAAATCAATGTCTGTCAACTTCTGATTGTTTGAGAAGTCCATCAGTGGTCCTGAAATTGAGTTGTCTTTGAAGCTCAGAATTGATAACTCTGTCAGGTTGAGAAGTGCATCGACCTTGATTTCTCCGGTTAGGCCCAAATTTTCCAATCTTATTCCGGTAACTCTTCCATTCAAACACTCAATGCCAAACCAACGGGGAGGATCGTTCTCGTAACACATAATTTGAGTCCAGTTATGATGAAGAAACGAGTTGCCAAAACCGGCTACGAGAGCCAAAAGGGCATTTCTTTCCTCTCCGTGGAAGCCATTTTGACCATCGTCGGCAGTGATATTTGGACAAACTAGAAGAAGATATAGAAGAAGGAAGTGCTCGAGGAATTTAGGAAACATCATTCTACAATTCAATGGCGAAGCCATTTGTTTGAACCTCGCATGGAAGAGCCTCGTACAAATATAAAGGTGGCATGTAAGTTAAGCTAGATGGATTTGTAAAATATTCATCGAGGGGTGCCATGCCGGCTACTAGTTTCCATTGTTGAAGGGAAAAACAAGGACGATCAAAACAGAGATCAGATACAAATCTCATCATCTGAGAATCCTAGAAAACGACTTCTTCATAAATGGTCTTGCATAGGATCAACCACTAGAGCTAGCTAATTGATTGTTTTGCAAGGAACGTTGGCTTTTTATCAATGGGATATTGTCGCATATTGCTGCTGTCGATATATTTGTCATGCCTATTTGGCTTGCTTGGTTACAAAATCTTTCCATTGATCTGAACGCAAAATGCTAGATTGGGTAGACAGACTTGCCCGCTTACCTAAGAGTTTTCTGGCACAAGATAGCCAATTGTGTGTGTTAATAATTAATGGAGGAAACAAGGGATGGAACCACTTTGTCCAAGGAAAATATCTAGGTAGAATTAGCTGCAACAAAATATTCATAAAATATAAAATATCAATAGCATAGATTACGATGACAAATTTGAAGCATATTCTTAATAAAATACGGAAAGATTTGCCTCTTGCTTCACAAACATATAATTTGCAATGATAAGCCAGCCCGGAATACGTATGCAAAAATTTGCCTTATACTCTGGTTAATTTACTGAGGATTCTTTGATGCGATTAGGATGTAAAGTAAATCTGTTAAACTAAAACATGAATTAAATCTTCCAGTTGTACGCATGTACATGTTGGACCTAGATGATTTTGCACTTTCTAATTCCATTACTTGATTTAATTTTGGAGGTGGGGAGGGTGTTAATTAGTTCCCTTTGATGAATGCAAAAAATGACCATGCATACTTCTAACAGACTATGGATCACTACAATTCTTTAAAACCATCTGAAGTGCCTGTTCTATTCGATTTCTTGATCACAAGACGATAAACTATAAAATTTCCCACAGAAAATATATCTAACCTTTTAACATCGATCAAGAATGGAAATGAGACCAGCAGCTCACCTAGTGCTATGACGTGCCACGCAATCAACAGAAGAAGCCAAGAACGATTATAACCACAAAGGGAAAAAAAACAAAGGCATGGGGAGCGACCAGTCGATCAACATTAATAAATGAAATGTCGTGTAGGTGTTTCCTTCCTGTTGCTCCGATCTCCCCTAGGAAGTTGTCCCTTGCAATGAATGTACACTACTATTGGATGCACTTGTCAAGCCACTCCTGTACACTAATTTTAAGAGTTTTTTTTCTTCTTCTTAATTTTAAGAGATTGAACGTTCACTGATAAAGAATTGTGCAAAAACATTGAGAAGATAAACTTCTAGTATAATATGTGGCTTTCTCTTGATGGTTAATCTATTACATGTTTAATATGCATATGCACCATTCATTCATTGGACTAATCATTCACCCGCTCCTACTGCCTACGGGAATTGAGTTTTGCTTTATTTTCTTCATATTTGATTCTTCATTTAACAGGGTCTACTTAATTGAAATGGGAGGGAGCAAAGGAAGTACATCTCGATTCTCCATGGAGCAAGGCGTAATTGAGTTTTGTTCCATTCTTTCATAAATTCTTTTTGTGCGGGATAAGAGCAAGACGTATCTACGAATAAACGTCAAACTAATCATATTACCTGCACTAAAAGAATGAAACAGAACAACTTGTATACGGGGGTAGAAAGTTTTCACTACTCTTAATTCTTTAACTTATTTAAAAATAACAAATGGTGACCTAACCATGCAATTTACGTCTACGTTGTCGCATGTCTTAGCTTCCAATCCGTTATTTGAGAGAAAGGTGGAGTATGTATGACAAGTCTCCTGCGTAAAACCCAAAAGGCAGAAAAAGAAGGACAAACTCCTCTTTCTACTAATTAGATTTGGCTTGCCAGCGGATGCATTCAACATGGTAATTCACACAGTATGAAAGGTAATACTAGTAAAATAGTAAAGCAAATTAGTAGTTGGGATATTCTATTCAAAATCGATAATTGAAAAAAAAAAAAAAGAGCACAAAGATGAATCTTGAATGGAATGTTCGTTTCTAATGGTAACGCAGTAGTTTATAGTTAGGAAAAACAAATTGTGCCAACCCCACTATATATGCAAATGATCACAGTCGGTGAATAAATTTGGCTGTGAATTTTAAGGGTTTAATTTCAGTGGAAAGTTCTCCTGGTGTGGTGATGTGGAGTGAACGGAAAAAATGGTGGTTCTTGTAGCACGGGAAAGCCAGTCTACTCCGCCGTTGTAGGTACAGTGCCTCCTATGCATGTATAGAGAATTGAAGGAAGAACTTTCGCTCCATATATAGAGACGTAAAGATGAATAATTAGCACATTTTGTACAAAAATTGGAGGCCATTATCTTTTCACATGCATGATACAAGGGCTTGTAAGACAAATGCTGGTTTCTAAGGATTCGAATGCAAAAGTTAAAAAGTGGTACATGCACATTTGTTTGACGGAGACATGAATAGTGAAAAGAAGAAACTATTTTCTATTGGAAGCGAACAAAAATTAGGTATGCAGAAGTATTTGGATCCACAAGAAAAGTATACCGAATTATATTAGATTATCCATGAAGTTGACGAGATCTACAAACGACAGAATTATAATAATCATAGACTATATTTTAATTCAAAATGACAGGACTAGTTTAGTGGTTGATTTATGTCTTATGTGCAGCAGCTTACATCGTTACGTTATTACATAATTTCTATAGGAAGTTGGGCACTTGTTAGTTTATCTTAATTAAGTATGGTTCTATCGGCTGCTTTGGCATCGTGATCTACAAAAATTCAGTTTGGCTCCATTGGATAATATATTTTTTTGAGAAAGAAAATAACTATTAGATAAGAAGTATCAAAGCAAAATGGTTTAGGATAAGAAGTGAATCTGAAATTCTGTAAAACTTTTTGACTTGAACTGCCATCCTGAGCTGTATTTATACTACTACATTTTTTCAAGAGAATGCAGTTAATCAAAACATACTAGTATTTTATTTGGAACCCAAATTACAAGGGGAAAAGAAGAAGAAGAAGAAGAAAAATCTTGGGATGTCTTTCGTTTACAGAAAATATTCCATGTTATTTTAACCAGAACTTTCTTGGGATGTCTTGACATTCTTTCTGTCTTTTTTTTCCCCCCTCCCTTCTTTTACTAGGTATGTCAAATTACATTCATATCTCAACGCATGCAGTTCATCTAAACAAAGAAGAAATGTTAGGGAAACTTGCGCACTATCGTGCGTGGCGGTGAAAATCCATAATGAGTAGTATTCAAATATGCCCAGAGCCACCATGCATGCAAAACACGGTTACAGTGGATGCAACACTGGATTTCGTGGAGAATTACCAAGTCTGAGGCAAAGATCATTCTCATTACAGGACAAAGGAAAAGGCAGCTGCACTGTAATGCATCCAACTCATCATCCAATCCACCGTTTGAAAAGTTTTCCAATCCTTATAACCAGGTTTCTTGAAGCCGGCTTTGTTTACTTTCTAGTTTTACCAACTACATAATCCAGGCAATTTGCATGCTTTTGCTGCATATAAACCCCAGAGCTCCAGGAAAACGATGGAGAATTATTGCAAGTGGTTCGTCAAGGTAGATAGACTTTAGAGATTAAACAAAACGATATGATGTGACAATATATTAATGCAGCATGCATTTTTGACAGCGTGGACTATAGTTCTTTAAAATCATCTATTTTCCTTCTTTTATTCGATTTCGTGATAACAAAAGGATGAAGCAAAATTTCCAATGAGAAAACACCATAAAAGATCTCATAAATTTGGTACATTATGAATGGAAATAAAAGCAGCACCTGCATAGCCTCAAGTCTCAACTCAACTCATGCGTACACCAGTATTAACAGCTTGTATATCCACTAATAACGATTTGTACACAATCAATGAGAAAATAAGTTTTCATGTACTTCATATGTATACAAAACAAATTTTCATAAATTCCATATGTATACGTCTACTTCGCCTTGAAAATTGATCGATTGCATGTTTAAATTTCGTGATGAATTACTTGGAATAATCATTCATCCGCTCCTAACGCCAGACAGAGCTCAGTTTTCTTTTCATTTTTCATCCTCGATTATTCAGTATTTCATTTCATAAGGGTCTAGTTAAGGATTATGATTGGCCAATTATTTGGATTAGGATTGACTTGCTTTTCATGTCCAGCAGTCAAGGACCGCGTTGTGCGGAGTACGCGCTTCAAACAAACCCCAGCTGACCAAAATGAAGACAAAACCAGAAGACTTCCGTCGGGTAGGTCGGGTGATGTTGCGAATAATTAGCTTAGCAAGTCTTACCCCCCCCCCCCCCCCCAAAAAAAAATTGTGATAAGCTTTAGCTTAGCAAGATGCTACGAATTTTGAATGGCTTTTTTCCCCTAATGACAATGCAGTAGTTTATAAGGAAAAAGAGACATCAGTGATTCATGTAACCATGGCAATATAATACTAGTTCTTTAGGGGCATGCCAACCCCACTATGCAAGTGAAAGTCAATGAATAATTTATATCTGAAATTTCTAATTTCGGTGGAAAATTATCTCAATGGTGATGTGAATGGAATAAGGTGGTTTCCATAAACATGGAAAAGCGAGTCAACTCCACTGTTGTAGGTAGAAATAGAATGTCTTCTATGTATACAACTAAAAACTAAGAAAATTAAAGCTAATTAAAAAAAAAGCCTAAGAAAACTAAAGGAGGAACCTTTTCTCTATAGCGACATCAAGATAAAAGTCATAAAACATTAGGATTTGATAATGCATGATTATCACATTCTGTCCAAAAAAAAAAAAAAAAACGAGTAGTTGGGTTGGATGCGATGAATGAATCATACGCTTTTTATTTAATTTTATCATTTTTTTAAATAGTGGATGGATGAGATTTAAGAAGAGAAACGACATTTATATCTAAAAATCTCTAATTTCTAAAATTTTAATATTAATCACCAATAAAAACCTCCTCAACTATGAAATATATATGCATGTGTTACCACATGCATGGTGTATGGAGTTGTGTTATTGTTGGACTTTGTATAGATTATGGTTGTATGCAAGAGTTAAAGTGCCACACCTATCTTTGACCGAAACATTAGAGAAGGAAAATAAAGAAAATTCTTGTGTGTGGGGGTGGAAGAAAATTAGGCATGCAGAGGCATATGGTTGCCCAATAAAAGTACACTAAAGTCATATTGGATTATCCATGAAGTTGACGGGATCTATGGATCTAGAAACGATCCACGCAGAGAAGTAGTGAAAGGATCCTTCCCTAGCACTGGATGGAATAATGATGAACATATCACATTTTTTAATTCAAATTGAAAGGAGTAGTTTGGTGGTCGATTTATATGTTACGTGTAGCAGCTAAAGTACTATGCATCATTTACAACTCTTATTATCCACACAAAATTGGGCAGTATATGTGGCATGTAGAACAAAAGTGCTGAAAATACAGAAAGTACTTTCTTCGGGTGACACATATTTCTCTTTTCCTCCCTTTTCAAGTTTTTAATGGGTAGGTCAAATTACATTGATATCTCCACACAATTCACCTAAGCAAAGAAGAACCTTGGCGGATTATATATCATGCATGGCGGTGAAAACCCAATATGCAAGCAAATATAATATTCACCGAAAGCCAACATGCATGCAGAATTATGTAGAACACGGTTGCAATAGATTCAACTGAATTCTATTAAGAAAGAAATATCAAAACCGAGGCAAACATCATCTTTGTAATGCGCCGAAGGAAAGGGCAGCTGTACTGCAATTCATCCAACCCAAAGTTTGAAAAGTTTTCCAATCCCTTGTTGCCCCAGTCTCCAAGCCGGCTTTGCTTACTTTACCTACTCCAGGCAATTTGCTTGCCTTTTGCTGCATATAAATACCAGAGCTCTAGCTAGCATATTCCTCATCATTTACACAAGTGTATATATGCATGTCCACAGCAGCTTAAGTACACATTACCAATTTCAAATAGTCTTGAGCTCCAAATTAAGTTCTTTTAAACTATAATTCTTTATTATCCTAGTCTTCGAACTTTTCACATTGGTGAAAATGGAAGCTAACCACCTTAGCAAAATCTATACCTTTTTATTTCTTTCCTTCGCCACAGCTGCGACCTTGGTATTAGGCCAAGGAACGCGAGTTGGGTTCTATTTTACTTCATGCCCTCGAGCTGAATCCATTGTTCAATCTACCGTGAGGACACATTTTCAGTCCAACCCTAAAATTGCACCGGGAATACTTAGGATGCACTTCCACGACTGTTTCGTCCAGGGCTGCGACGGTTCTATCCTCATTGACGGTGCTGGCACCGAGAAAACTGCTGGGCCTAATCTTTTGTTGAGAGGATATGAAGTGATTGACGATGCTAAGCGCCAGCTTGAGCAAGTATGCCCTGGTGTCGTTTCTTGTGCAGACATTCTTGCTCTGGCTGCCCGTGATTCTGTTGTGCTGGTAAATTTATTTTATGCCTTCACATTCTTACTATAGTTTCACTATTAATATGTCAATATCTTTCTTGAATCTACTTTTTTTTTGCCCGAGAAATTGTGTGTAACGCGTAAAAGTTCATGCAGAGTAATGGAGTGGGTTGGCCTGTGCCAACAGGACGTAGAGATGGCCGAGTGTCACAAGCATCCGATACCGCAAATTTGCCAGGATTCAGAGACTCCGTTGATGTTCAAAAGCAGAAGTTCGCTGCGAAGGGTCTCAATACACAAGACCTCGTGGCCCTTGTTGGTAAGTAACTAAGTATCGTACGTGTTCTAGTCAACAATGTCCAAGGCAAGGAAAAGTACTTACGTGGATCCAGTCGAATGTAAATTTGATCAATTATACCTTTTCAAAGGATATAATTTGTTGACAATTAACACAAAATAATAGTACAGTTCAAAATTTTGGACCCCATTGAACATGAGTCTATGTAAGGATTTTCCGAAGGACAAATACTTGTAGCGAACCATATTGACCATGTTACTAGTTCTCCTAGGCTCCTAGTTAACGAGTATTTAGAAAAGCTGACAAGGTGTATATCTTTGCAATATCAGGGGGACATACAATTGGAACTGCAGCATGCCAATTCTTCCAGTATAGAATGTACAACTTCAATTCCAGTGTGACGGTTGACCCTTCCATCAATCCAGCTTTTCTGTCTCAACTTCAGTCACTCTGTCCATCAAACGGTGATGCCTCCAAGCGTGTGGCCCTAGACACCGGCAGTGAAAACAGCTTCGACAACTCTTTCTTCGGAAATCTTCAGAGCGGTCGGGGTATCCTAGAATCAGATCAAATGTTGTGGACAGATCCCTCCACCAGAACCCTTGTGCAACGATTTTTAGGAATTAGAGGCCTGCTTGGCTTGACGTTCAATGTGGAGTTTGCAAGGTCCATGGTGAAGATGAGTAACATTGGTGTTAAGACAGGCACTGATGGTGAAATTCGCAAAGTTTGCTCTGCTATAAATTAAGCGTCTGATTTTTGCAAATCTTTTCTAGCACTGAATTAGGATTCCACAACTGTAATTGTGTAGCTAGCTACAATTGCTTTGTTATAGATTTTATTTTTGGCAATAAAAGATAGTTAAATAAGTAGTGGAATTAGGTTACGGGAACCAATCTGGGAGAATAATCCTCCTGAATTCCTCACTAACTATAGGGGGTATTTAGGGAGGACAATCATCAAAAATACAAAATGTGTCCTGCGGGACTCCTCTCAGCTTTGCTATTCCATCTGCACTTTGGTTTGATTTCCTATTACTTTGTTATAGATGATCAAGGGACCAACGTATTCATTTCCACAAATTTTAATATCTATGTTTCAGGTGCAACGACCCTTTTACCAGGATTTAAGAACTGGTATAATGTGTATTAGAAGATAAAGTACCCACATTAACCAGGAAAAGAAGAAAATACTTTAATCTTTCGTTCTACTAAGAAAAGAAATGTATGGTTTTGATGTGGTACCTCATCTATATATTTACGACTATGTATTGGACATTGTACACATGCTGTACAATAGAAAGTCTTGGTTGACAGAAACAAAAAATACGTAATATTTTTCTATCATTATCGGTCTAAGAAAGTTTTCCTAGTATTTTCGTCGAAATCAAATTTGAAATATTTTAGCATTATTTTGTAAATAGTTTGTCGACAGTACTTCTACTATTTCTTGTCATGTAATATATATGGCAATGTACGTAAAAACACTTCTTTTGGTAATTATTACATTTATGTAGTAATCGGAGCTCTTGAATGAGAACATCTCCTCAAGCTATGGCTCAAGAAATAATTTGTAATCTTGTAGTGTTCTCATTACAGTACCTACAAGTCCTTTCAGTTTTAAAAACTCACTGTTGACTTTATGTTTTGAACTAAGAGGTATCTCCAGTAATAGACTAAAATGATTTAAATGATTGTATTTTGTGTATAATCATTTCTATCTTAGAAAAATGTACAAACATTTAAAGCATTTCAGTCCACAAAATCTAGATCCAACATGAGTATGAGCTGGTATCTACAACTTTAACTCTAAAAAACTTTATGACAATATAGCAGAAAATTTCTTTTCTTTCCAATGGGAAATCAATTTCAATGTGATAGGCTAGCTGAGGGTGATGGAAAACGATGTTGGGACGAGTGGATGATCAAGGTATATACACGTTAGAGTTTAAACTTCCAAGGATGATAATTCATATACCTGCGAACCATTTTTCGTAGTCAAAGCATAGGATATTTGGAGTATTGAAGCAAAGGCATGCAAGATGTCAAAATACATTGACATTTTTGTGTTTCCATTTTCTTCTTCTTTTTAGTTTATTCCATTCGGTGAGTAACTTTTTTCGACTTTGTCAACTGAGGTTGACAAAGAATCCGTTGACTTTGTCAATGCAGACGAGCATGACAGGTTCGAGGATCAAAGGGTGCATGGGAATAAGAACTACCACTGAATTTACAGAATGGAGATTTAAATTTATAAATATAACCTCAGCAGCTCATAAACATTAGATTTTATCATACCTGTGAAAGATAGAAGTGCATTTGGGTAAAGTTCAACTTTTTAAACAGAATATGGTGCGATAGCCGACTGGATTTAAGGCTTTAAACACTTGAATATACATAAACAAAACACTTTGAAGGTTGCTCAAAAAACTCTCAAATACTAGGGAAATGTAAGCAGCAGATCAAATCCTAACATCTCTAATGAACCATTTTTGTTCTTGACATGCAAAAACTGTACCAAGCTGGACGTCCTTCATCACATTTTGATCTTTTTCCTAGCTTAGGAAGTCCGAAAAATATTCTAGTCACTCCACACAATTCCATTTGCTGTTGTCATTGGATTTGATTCTCGCTAGAATTTGTATGAAGATGACCTCGATGTGCTTTTTAAGTTGGAAAAGTAGTCCGAAATAGGATATGTGGATGGAGTGACGAAAATTGAAATATATTACTGCTCAAGATTCTATATTGTAAACATTCATGGACTTTTTCTTTTTTATTTTCTTTCAATTTGTTTTTAGAAGGTGAGGAGCAGGATTTAAGAAACCGGGAGGAAGAAGGGAATTTAAACACTGATGGACTGAAGGTGAAGGAAAACTCAGCATTGACAATATGATTCCCGCCCCTAATCCTATATTGCCTTCATGGTTATCGGTTAAAGTCGCTTTTTTTTTCCTCCATCAAAATGAAAAAAAAAAAATCTCTAAAAGTAGAAACGGACTACGTCGAAACAATATAATAAACATACACCCGGAATTCTTGGTATTTGAAATTTACCCAGCAACCGGATCGTTGGAATGTGGATAATTCAGTGATATGGACCAAAGTATCATAAGCAAAGCTGGAAAATCCGGCAAACGTTTAACATCAGAGGAATTCTCTCAGGATGCAAATTGTATGAGAAAACCCTGGGCGTTGTGCTGCAGGGCTGCAATTGATAACCATGATTAATTTTCCATTAATTATGAGGTAGCAAAACTTGGTTGAGAACTGTCATTTTTGCTGTAAGGTTACGATCGATACCTCAGTTTATGAAGATTTTTGAGGCTATAAGGTAGAAGAGACGGGTAATTGTTGAGGAAAGCAACTGTGCATGGGGATAATACTAATCAAGCTTGTCAATGATGACATTGTATTTGGTGGTGATTAATTCAGAAAATAAGTGAGCCCACCATCCGCACTTAAGGTTGCTTGTCACGTTAATGTTTTCCAAAACATTAAAAGTAAATCAAAAAAGAATCGTGATAGCCTTTTGACCTAATCTTCTTTCTTCAAGGATATGACACTAATCAATGCTCTAACTTGTAAACGTGGCATTGCCTATAAATGAAGTGCTGTCGAACTCGTGTACTATGAATCTTTTAACGATAAGTTGGAATTTGTATCAGAGAATGCTATGCAAGTTAAAACCAAATGCTTCTATTCCCATCTGCAGTGCGAAAGCATGGAATATTCTTTAGAATATATACTGCCATCCAATATTCTAGTAGCATTCTTTCACACTGTCCGGAGTTCCAGGAATCCAACAGTCGAAGGAGGATAGTAAGAGGAGATATACCCAACGAAATCTGTTAATCTCTGCTTTGTGCCTTAGATTAATCGGATAAGTACACCAAAAGAAAGGGTAAAATCTATCCTCAGAACTCTAAAACTTGTTATTCACTCCCTCAACTATGTATACTTCAGTAGAAAATATGCAAATTTACAAAAGAATATGACATCCAAGTGTCCGACCTGCCTTTTTCTTCCCCAAAGGTACAAGACATAATAACCCTGAAAAGAAACGTTGAAAGAAAGTGCTAGGTCAGAATCGATGGAATTGCATTTACCAGACAAGACTCCCTATGCAGTGGCATCTGGCCACAGGAGGGACACAGTTTCGAGAACAACGGAACCCTAGTGCTTAACCGGTGTAATCGCACCAAAACGCTGCCTTGTCCACCCTCGCATAAAATATTTTTTTCTGTCTTGTTTGCTTTAAATTTAGTGGATGATGATGGCACTTTCGGTTTGAGTACTTGCTCCAGAATCAAATCAGAAAGGCATAAACGATGATCCACCAGAGCCAAAAGCAATGAACCACAAGAAGAATAATTATATTCTTCTTAATATTCTCAATTTCGATAGTATTCCAGTATGCAGTGGTAGGCCGATGGGCGGCCGGACGTAACATGACCATGCAAATGCCCTCAAAACAACAAAAGTCTCTACTATTCTCACATCATCCTAAATCCTGAACCACTTGTTGGACCGACATACAAGAGGTGGAGAGCTCATTTCACAACTCCAATTTGGTGCATTCTCTGCCTACTTGCGAATGATCTAGTCTCTTCTAGATCAAATGATTTGATTCAGTTCAGGTCCCATTAGAGATTAATTTCAATGTATACATTTTCGAGTTTGATAGCATAACAACTAAATATAACATATAATTTTGATATTGAAATTTTACATATGTGATATAGGTTGAACAGCCCTACTAATATAGTATATACTATCAGTGTCAGTGTACACAAGATTTACACTTTAATTGGTGTTAGAGTTCCAACTTAAAATTTGAAGAAAGGAAAAAAAGGGGGGGATCCCAACTTAGAATTAGCTAGTCCGGCTTTAGTGGAGATAAAAATGAGTCGTGACGATGAATGCAATATTAATTCCTTGTGTAACCCACCTGACTTGTAATTTTATAATGTAGCCTGAACAAACCTACCAGGCCACTGATTTGCATATGGTATTGTCTAGTGAACTTATCATTTGACACCACAACCAACTCTTGGCTGACACTATTTAATGTTACTCAATCATGTAGCCTTCCTTCCTTGTACAGGTTCCTGCAGATTTACGTTTGCCCGTGGAGTTTCTGCTGCTTTTAACAAGGGGAGGGCACGATGGTCGATGGCCTTGCTCTCGGTTGGTTTAAATTTTATAAAATTTGTTTATCAAAACTAATTATGTAGAATAATTCGAATCACTAAAAACTACTATATGAATGATTAAAAATTTTAGTAGCTCTCTTGGTGATTATAATATAAATGCAATAAAAAATAATACAAAAATTATTATTCAAAATCAAAATCTATAATTAATTTAAAAAAAATCAATCGAGAACTAGTGGGGTGTGATTATCCATGATGGGGCTGTGGGGAATAAGGAATAAATGCGACAACATATCCACTTTTTTAATTTTTCTCCTTATATGGATTTATACATGGACCCATTAGATAATGGAGTGAGGCCAATAACAGAATATGTACCGTCAGAAAAGTGTAGGAAGAGATGTGAATTCCGGCTGTGCTGTTGCATATATATAGCCCAGGCCAATACTAACAAACACCTGTAATAGTGCAAACATCCCCGGCCAGAAATTCCGCGTTTGGAGCTCCATTTCTTTGTATTTTCAGGTGAATAATCGCCAGTTACATAACTGTGTCTTTTTTTTTTCCCCAGCAATTATATTCTTTTCTTCTTTTTTTTTTTCCAGCCAAAGCAGGGTTTTTGCGTTAATATTCATCAGTTCATGGCAAGATTGTTTTGGAAATGTAATGACGGTTGAAAAATTTTGTGCAGCTCAATTTGGTATTATTAAATCCTAATGGAAGTTGTAGGCGGGCGGAGTTCCAATGCCAGAGCAGCCAAATACGAGTGCTTGCTCTTTGGTAAGATCGCACTCTTGCTATAGTCGTAGGAAATGGAAACCAGGAGGAATTGTTTTCTCTCATTTCGAATATGCAGAAATAACGCATGGAAAATTTTCATACGTAGAGGGAAAGAATAATCACAAAAGAAAAAAGTTGATGAAAGTTTCTAATTTCTCAAATTTGGCTTTGTAGTATTAGTTGTCCCTCTGTTCCCCCCCCCTTCCTCCTCCTCCTCCTCCTGAACTCCGGCCTGAAGAAAACACAATTCACCCCCAAGAGGAAAAGAAGAGAAGTAAAGTCAGTTGACATATAATGGGTAAGGCACATATGAGTGCAAATTAATTGATGAAAGGGGGGAGGAAGAGTAATGCTTAAACCAAAATCAACTAATTTCTGGGGCATCGACGACAGTATTTGTAAAAAGCAAAGAAAAGAAATCGATTTCACGTAGGGTCGTTAGAGGCAAACGGAACATAGGTTGTACTTGGGACATATGACTGATGATGTCTGGAATGTTGTTTGTCAGATATGGATGATACGTTGTATCCTCTGAGCACCGGTCTTAACTTGGCTTGCCGCAAGAATATACAAGGTACGGTTCCAGAAGGCTGTGTCTGAGTTTCTGAGCATACTGGTTCAGTATTATCGATGGTAGTGCTAAACTTACATGGTTATGTACTAGATGTATATTCATGTTACGAATTTTAGTGTTAATGATATTTTAATTGTTCAATGAATACAAAGCTGCGAATTTACCCCAAAAAAAAAAAAAAAGAATTTGGTCAACTTAATTAGCCCCTCTCTGTCACTCTATGTTTGAACTCACTCTGATGGATTTCTACATATGTTCTTGATTCTATTTATGTCTTCTGTTACGACGACAGATTTCATGCTGCATCAACTGGGAATCGAAGCAACCCAAGTTCCAAAAATGTGCTTGGATTTGTACAGGGAATATGGAACCACAATGGCGGGTCTCAAGGTAATTAAATACTTGAGTAGAGCTCTCATCACTGTCCAAATAACTATTTAAAATACTAAACATATAGTAATTGCGAAGGTAAGAACTTAAAATAACGTATTGATTAATTAATCATTCATGGTGTCTTATTGCTTCTGTCTTTTTATAGCTGATGATAATGTATCCTGTTGCTTAGAGAACTTTTTGGTCACCTGTAACAGGATCTTGGTTATGAATTTGACAACGATGAGTTTCATGCTTATGTTCATGGGAGATTGCCGTACGATGCACTCAAACCTGATCCAATATTAAGGAACCTCCTGCTTTCCATGCCACAGCGCAAAATAGTATGCCAAAGCTGTTATTGTCATGCTTCTGCTACTAATAGTTTTAGCTTTACCTAACGAAAGCACAATAAACAACAATAATGAGCGTTTAATTCTGGTGGGCTTAATCAGATTTTCACCAACGCTGACAAAGCACACACAGCTCAAGTGCTGAGTAGATTGGGTCTGGAAGATTGTTTTGAAGGTGTGATATGCTTTGAAACCCTCAATCCATCACCACCGGTGGCATCATCTGCTGATCACGTCAATGGAATGCCGGATGATGACAACAATGGTGCTGGAGAAAGTACTGAAGCAATAATCTCCAGAGACACCATCGATGACGAGACAAAGATCAAGACCATATTCAACAAGCAGCAGCAGCAGCGAGTTCTCTGTAAACCTTCTCTAACAGCGATGCTAGCTGCTATTCGCATTGCAAACGTTGACCCCAACAAAACTGTAAGTTCTGAAATATTTTTGCTGCACTTGTCATAGTTTAAGATGATAGTTAAATTTCTTGGTGCAGCAAAGATATACTGACAAATTTCTGTCCGTTTTTCTCAGATCTTTTTTGATGACAGTGCCCGAAATATTGCTTCTGCAAAATTAGCTGGACTTCACACCGTCAATGTAAGTTTCTATACTAGCCTTGCATGGTACAGTTGCATCCCTTGAAATTCATTACAGCACAGTTTCATTACTAGGATACTCCTTGCTAAAGTATTACTCCCAAGGAAACCAGTTGATCTTTGACAGCATCACAATAAGTGAGCTAATAATGATGCAGGTGGGGAGCTCAAACCTCGTTCCTGGTGCTGACTACGCATTGAGTAGCATCCACAACATCAAAGAAGCCCTGCCTCAGATATGGGAAGCTGAAGAAGAGCATCTGGACCAACTCATCCAATCCAGAGTGGAAACTGTAGTCCTCGCGTAGGAATATATATATATATATATATATATATATTTATTGGAGATCACCCCATCAACCAGCAGGAAAACTTGAAAGTCATTGTTGGCTTGTCCAGGTGGCTATGCAATGAGATGTCATTCTGCAAGCACACCTCCTAAAACACTGTAGATTCCTATATTACATTTTTAATGCAGAAAAGTTTTAAAGGTTATTCTATCAAGCGACTGCTTCTCTCCTCAGAAGAGTTTAGACAAATCCTTGATAAGTACCTCCTCCCCTCTCAAGACAGGTGGAAGATGCAATTTGTCATCCAAGGGCAGATATCCCTCTAATTACAGGAATACCTAATCACTCTAGATGAACTACCAAAAAAAAATATATTTAAAACATAAAGAAAGTGGTCCAGATAATGCATACAGATCTTTCAGTTACATTTCCTAAATATTAGATCCGATCTTGACCTGGAGTCAGGAAACCAGACAGAGCAGGGCCAAGGAGGAAAGCAATTGGAATCCTACCACTAACAACACAATCATTTACTAGCATTAATTTCTGCACTCCCTGAAGTCTGAAAGGCTAGAGAGGCGTAGCAAGGCTCTAAGCCATCATGAAGCAGAATGTGGGTACCAATAACTTACATAGAATACAATGCAAATGTCCCAATCTCAAAGTTACTAAATTAAAGTCCCAAATTAGCATCTCCAATGTCATAACAAATGCAATATCTAGCTTACTGGTAGTTTGCACAGTTTCTGCCCGAAGAATGCACTTACGTCAAACCCAAATCCTGAGTGAATATGGAACAGCAACACAAACAAAAAATGGAAAAATAAAAGAAAAGAAAAGAAACTGATAATTAATATATATATTGACACATTTTCTAAACATAATCAGGTTAAAAGAGAAAAAAAATTCTTAACGCGTGAAGAACAGAACCAAGAATCCAAATTCTGAACAAACAGGAAAGCATTAATCAGAAAACACAAGGACATTAAGTCCAAATATAACCAATTGGAACACCTATCCATATCACGGTAATAATGATACACAGCTTTCAGGCTAAGTTCCAAGTTCAAGATTAATAAGCTACTTATACCAACAATCATTTACTCGCGTATAATCTACATATATACCTACATAATTCCACATAAAAACTCAAATTCAGGAATTAAAAGCAAGCTGAATCTCATACACTTCCAATATCACTTAGAAACCAAAAGGATCTCAGGCTTTTTAGCCTTACTGGGTGTATTCGCATTGGAGGTAGCATTGGCAGCTGCAGCTGCAGCAGCAGCCTCGCGCGCCCTCTTATCTAGCTGAATCAAGCTCCTAGTCGCCAAAATGGCCTGCGGGTTCAGGTCATGGGAGGCCCTAGCATACAAGCTCCTTATTGCCACTGAAGCTGCATCTTTCACATCCTCTGTAATCAAAGGCCCCAGCAAGCAGTGCCCCAAAATCCTCAACACCGGCTGCAATAACTCCCATGGCAGCGGAATTCTCACCCCCTGTGGCCTCAAGTCCTCGTCCCCCCCCTCAATTCGCAAATCCCGAATTTCTTCCACAACATCCTCAATCTCATTATGACCCCTCGAATCACCCGAAAATCCATTGCTGCTTTCAGTAAAATTATCAGGATTTTGGACAGTTACATTATCGAAATCAGATTTACAAGGGCAATCCTGACCTGCCCAATCTGCTGAAAATTTGCAAAAATCAAGCTTTGACCAACTGGGCATTTGCGAGATCTGTTTATAATAACAATCAAGGGCAATGCCAACAATGCAGGCTCGTTTAGTAGACTTCACCGCCATCTGGGGTTCGAGAGGAGGCGATAGAACGCCGACTAGAGGCCGAGACGGGGAGTTACTGTTAATAGGGTTCGATTTATTCGAGGGGGAATTTCGAGGAGAGTGATAAAGAGAAGGTTGAGAGAGATCAGGGATTGAAATGAGCACGGGTTTACCCGAACGGGCCTTGATTTCAGATGAGTAGAGGACAAGGAGGACAGCTTCGAAGCCGGCGAGATTAGGGGTGGGGGAGATAGCGGAGGTGGTGGAGGAGGAGTGGATGCGGGATAGATAGAGGGAGGAGAGAAGAGGGATATAGCAGAGGACAACGAGGCGGAGGTCGGGGTCAGCGGAGAGGAAGGTGTCGTATAGCCACTGGCAAAGAGGGTCGTCGCCGGAACCGGATGAAGGGGACGATAGGAAAGATGAGATTGAAAAGTAGGCGGCAGAAGAGAGGAGGAGGGAGCGGGCGGGGCGGTCGGAGTCCGCGAGCGACGAGAGGACTGAGGAGGTTTCGGGGAGAAGAGTCGAGAGGAGATGGATTCGAGCTCGGGCTTTTGATATGGACTCCCACCAGGAGTGCATCGGGTCGGAGTTATTTGCTCCGACCGCGTTGCGGTGGGGAGCAGCCCCCCCATTTTGGTGGTGGTAGGAAGCGGAGTTAGATGGGTTAATCTCGGTGGAAGAGGTGGACGAGGAAGGGGACCCACCGGGTCCATGGTGGATGTCCATCTGCGCCGGAAGAGGATTTGGTGGCGGATTGGGATGGTGGATCGGGCCGATCTCCGGCTCTCCTCCGCTGAGCAAAATGGGGAGTGGCCGGGGTTCTACAGTCAAGAGTCCAGTTAACGTCTGCCCATTGAGTGGACCGCCGCGGGAATAAAATGCAGCGAGTGGTTATGCGTGGATGCAACCATACCCCACTATTACAACTTGTTTTGCTCTTAATTTTTTCAGCATTCAAAATTTCAAATTTTATGGTTGAGCGATGAAAACCCTACGTATTATCAAAAATATGTTTCCAAGATTTTTACCCATTTCAAAAAAAAAAAATTTTGGTGAACATTTTACCTATGTGAAAGTTACTCCTAATTGTAATTTTTCTTCACCAAAACAAAAATTTACTAGTTAATATCTTCGTGTGCTCTTAACCTGCTTCTAAGGGCCTATTTGATAATTTAACTTAATATTAAAAACTAGTATTCTGACCTGTGTTATGCATGGGTTTTAAAAATATTGTCTTAATATGCATATAATTCAAGGTTCGAATTAATAATTAGTTAAAAAGTGAATTCAATGCGAACTATAAATAAATTGATGGTAGATAATATCTTATTCAAAAAAGTTATACCAATAGTTACATATAAATAATAAAAAATAGTTTGTAACTCACATATAAGATACCGCCAAAGAAGTGAATAATTTCTCAACATGCTCTTGTAGAGTTTAATTCCTAGAACAAAAGAGAAAATTTACATCAATAAATAAGCAATACATGCAATTTGCAAAATCTTACTGAATGTTGTTATTAGTCACATCACTTACATACATATATTGCTTGATAAATTTGCCAATTTTCTTGGAAGGTGGAAGCATTCTTCACACCAATCAACTCTCAATACGAATGTCACTAATGGCAGCTCTATTAATTGTCTCAAAATTTTGGAGCTTAAATCACAAATGAAAATGCACAATTTTTATGCATATTAACGTACTATTGCACCAACATATTTCCATTTTCCTGGGGAATAAAAGTAAATAATAGTAAATATTTTTCTTCCCATTTTTTTTAAATGAACTTATAAAATGACAAGTGTAATACATTTTTACCTTTTTTTGTGAATCTTTTAAATATGTTGTAGGCAACCAAATATAAATTCTGCATGCCTATCTTGAAGATTTACACATAATTTGCCATTGAAATCTTTAATTTTCATTCTAGCATGATACTTAATAATGAAAATTCTTCATATAATAGTAGCACTAAAGACAATTAGATTATATATATATATATATATATATTACCTAATAATTGTATTGACAATGTCATTATAGTTGAAGCACACAATTTTATCATAGTGAGATTGACTTGGATGTCCACAATTCACACATAATTTAGAAAACACATTCTCTATATCAATGTTATCAATGTATGCTGTCACTCAAGTGTATTCAACCTAATGTGTTAAATGTTTACCATCAATACTTTGAATGATAAAAAAAATACGTAAATATTACTTTTGGAAAGACATTGACAGAGGATAGATATTGATGATAATGTAAAATAGAGGTACAAATTGGTGTTTGATGCATAATGGCAGCTGGTACTACATGATTTTTTTCCGTTCCATACATTATTTTTAAGACAATTAGACTTGTTTGCAAGGAAGGAAAAAAAATGCTAAAATTGTAACAATAGATCATTTAAGGAAAATAAACAGAAAAATAGTTGATAGAAATTTAAAACATTAAATGATCTGCAAGAAATCAGCAAGTTATTTAAGAAGCTAATTACATTCAAAGTATAAGAAAAACCCCCTATTGATTATGGTCCTTAGATTTAGTAATCATGCCTTAAAAGTTGACAACTACTATAAAAAAACTACTGGACCATGACTATCTATATATAAGGAAACAATTTGTTTCGGTTGCAAATTATGTACTACGTTAGTGTATAAGAAGAGCTGAAAGACTGGAACTTCAACTAATTGCTTGGATTCTATATAGATTAATATGATTGATAGTGCTTCCTGAAATCCTTGATAGAGGGATTGATAAGCCTTTTCTCTATTCAAAACAATGAAATTGTTAACCATGAAGGTACGTCTCTTAATAATCTAATTAAGTCCAAAGCACTTAAGAAACTAATTAACCTTTCAACCTAATGAGCCTCTCAAATTTAAATTTTAAAATTCAAAATTGCAGTGACTTGAACTTCATTTGATTGCTTGGACTGTTTATACATTGATGTGACTAGTACTGCTCCCTAGAATGCTTAACAGAAGAATCAATAGATCCAGTTGCAAAACTTATCATTTTGCAATTAGAATGTTATGCATGGATTATCATGGAAAATACACAGTTAATTTTATCATTCAAAGACGTACACAGTTAAATTTTACATTGGCTTACATAAGTAGCTCTGAATGTGAATGAATAAAAATTCATAAACAATAATTGATAGAAATTAAAATGATTAAATAATCCATTAGAAATTAGCAAGCTACTTAAGGAACTAATTAAGCCAAAGTACTAAAAATCTCGCATTTTGTTTTTGGTACCTAGATCTAATAATCAAGCCGTAAAAGTTGACAATGACTATAAAAAATTACTTGAACATAACTATATTAATACAATAATTCAATTTGTTTCAATCGCAAATTATGACCAAAACTCTAATTTATGAACTATAAAATCAACAATAATTTAAGAACTATACACAAAAACAAAAGTTGACAATGACTATAAAAAATTACTTGAACATAACTATATTAATACAATAATTCAATTTGTTTCAATTGCAAATTATGACCAAAACTCTATTTTATGAACTATAAAATCAACTATAATTTAAGATCTATACACAAATACAAATTGAATCAAAATATAGCAAATTGACAAACACAATGTTGGCATTCAAATACAATATATATCTTAAAAATACCTACTCATATTGCTATTATCGATTCCACTCTTGTGACACTTCATCTGAAATAGTTGGGATTTGACCCGATGTCTTTCCTTCCAAACTTGACCAATATGGCTCTTTGACCAATGTGGCTATCAATTTGGCAAATTTTTTCCATAGGCGTCGGGCCAATAGTGTATCTATTTCACATCACAATCATGTGTTTTCTCCTCTACAGTCTTGCAATTTTAGAATCGAATCTTTATTAGCAAGCATGCAATTGAGAGTGCTCAATTTTTTAGATGCAACGTAGTTAGTCTATGGTGGGAGTATTGGTCTTGGGGCAAGCAAAGAAAGGATAGAAGAAAAGATGAAAACGGCCTAATGCGTTGTGATTGGTTATGGTTAAACGTATTTCTCATGCCTAGTTTGAATATTTTATTTCGCATTAATGGTCAAAGATATTGATACTATAACACATGCTATTTCCATTTTACATGAGTGTAGTAATGTCTATAAATATGTAATCATGGCTAATTTTTTAGTTTTGTTAAAATTAAGTATATTATATTTGGCATGACTATTTTATATGCGTACAATTTTATTATGGTAAAATGGAATATTAATGGTGATGATTCTTCTCAACATTAATACTCCTTTAGAAGTTTAGAATTTTAGTAATCTATTAAATTGTTTTAATTGTATTGCTGGCAGAATTGAAAGTGTTTCCTTTTCCAATATACTAACATATTTAATTTTCTTGATACTATAATATTGCTATTTCCTTTTTGAAGGAGTGTAATAATACCTATAAATATGTCATCATGGCTAATTTTTGGGGTTTTGTTTAAATTAAGTATACTTATATTTGGCAATGATTATTTTATGTGTGTATAGTTTCATTATGGTAAAATAGAATATTAATGGTGATTCCTTTTTGACATTAATACTCCTTTATAATTTTGATAATCTATCCTTTATAATTTTGACAGTCTGCTAAGTTGTTTTAATTGTATTATTGTCAGAATTGAAAGTGTTTCCTTTTTCAACATACTAATATATTTCATTTTTCAATTGATGAATATAAAAAATAACTATGGAACGAAAGCATTTGGTACATTTTATGTAATTAAAATAAATCAAAATTCTAAAGAAAGAGGATGAGAGGTGAAGAGCTCTCTAAGAGGTGTAATCTCAAAAGTTGTCTTCATATATATATATATATATATATATATATATAGATTAATTCATCCAGAACCTTTTGAATTCAACATATCTCATAATTGAAATATTTAACCACTTAATATTATTAAACATTGCTTAATTTATGTATCAAATTTTAAGTGAAGATTTTTATTGAACTTTTTGAACTGATCATGTACATTACACCTCTTACACATATAACACACTCTCAATATACACGTAGCCTACTTATGCATAACAACGTGAGAGAGCTGGAAAAGCTCACTTGATTGGGCTCGATAAATATGAGTTCAAGTTCGAGTTCCAAGCAATGCAAAACAAAATCGAACTCGAATTTGAATCCAAATTTTTTAACTCGAATTGAGTTTGAGTGATGCACCACTCTACGTCTTGCATACGCAACTCCATGCCATCCATGCCAACCTCCACACCTTATATGTGCATCTCCAGTCTCTTCACGTCCACTATATGCACCTCCAATCCTATTTCCAAACATTTGCCATTGTATTCTCTGCTATTGCTTTCCCTGCTGTAATTGGTTATCTCTTCTTCACTATTCATCTGTCATGTATTGATAATTTTCTGCCTGAAACATATGAGTAAATTCTTGTTTATCATATCACCTACATTTTGAAGTTTAAAATTGCAAAGCTGTATGGATCGGCAATTCGGCATTCTCCATATCGGATACTTATACATGATGGATTGTGATTTTATTCCTGGAAAAATTCAAAAAAAAGATAAAATGAAAAAAGGAAGAAATAATGAGAAATATAATAGATCTAGTACTAAAACATTGGATATCAATATAGTATTGTACCTGCTTTAGTTCCTTCGCTTTTTTGAACTGATGAACAAAATACTAGATCCTTGCATGTATATTTTCGTGGCCTAGAATTGAAATGATAATGCATTTCAATCTACGTGTATCGTCTACTTTTATTTTCTTGAATTTTTCTTTTATCGCATTCTCCAAATTTCTTGGCTTCTCCATGTCTTATAACTCCTTGAAATTTCCTTTTTTCATAGCTATTGATCGAATTTACCTACTTCCAGCAAGTAAAATATCATCTACTATGAGATTTCTCTATGTACTTTTATAGGTACTTTCAATCAAAATATACATAAACAACTAAATGAAAAGCACTTTTTTGTCCTGCTACTCATAGCAAAACGAATATTTGACATACAAGAGATGAAGATTTGATACTAACAAGTTGTATCAAATTATTTTAATTCAAAATTGAGCTTTAGAAATTGGATTAATCCAATCAAACTCTAAATAGATGATAGTTAACCATAGTCTTATTCTTCTTCCCTTTTTCTTCCTCCTAAAATATTACAACTATCCTTTTTTCTTCTTTTTTCTTACCAATTTAATAAAATGACGTATTTTTCAGTTGGATATGGAACTTTGGATACGGAACTTTGAACACGACATGTTTTTAAGTTGGATACGGAACTTGGACGGTAGGAGAGAGAATGGAACCATTTATGAAATCACTTCCTTTTCTTGAAATTTGAAAATAAGATTTCAATTCTTTATTTTATTTTGAAGGAACAAGAAAAAACCAATCATTATGGACCTTTTTCCTTTATTACAATTTCGGTTGACTTATAAAGGCATTTAGTACTTGATAGGACAAATTATCTGTAAATAATTTGAGATTATATCCCATGAGTTCCCACCCTTGTATATGTACGTGTATATCTTTTGAAAGCCAAAAAAATAATATCGATGTGATAGCAATAATGGATATGAAAGCATCGTATAGTGATGATAAGTATTAGTCTTTCTATTTCAGTGGGAAATTAGCAATCAACTGCGAGGTATTGATCATGAATTGCCCACGATACGAAATAATATTGTATTAGTCTTCGTATTTCAATGGTCTTTGTTTGTAGTGGTTGAATGATGGTGAAGTACGTGTTTTCAGGCAAGTTGTGGTGCCATTTTGCCACAAGTTGGGTGACATTTTACATTGGTGATTATAAAGATTGCATTGGTCATTATGAAGATGATGTGATTTGTGACGTCATGCCAATGTAAGCGAGCTTATCCTTCGTCCTAAACCTATTAAATCAATTGCGAGGTATTGATCATTATATATTTTTGCATTTTATTTTCTGCAAATAGTCTTCCTTCTTTTTTCTTACTCGTTAGTCAAGATTACAGCTATCAATCCAAAGAATTCTATATCTTTACAAACTAATTATTAGTAAATCTAGTATAAACACCTCCTGAAAGGTTATAACTATCCGTTTTTCTCCTTTTTTTTTTCCTCCTAAATTAAGAACTCATTGTCCAAAGGAAGGAATTCTCTATCTCTACAAACTAACCATTATAAACCTAGGCTTGAACATCTAAAATTAAGAACAACTATTGAAATTAACTTTCAATCTCCCAAGGACCAAGTCTAGCATTATTTTAAGACCTCTTTACAATTAGACAAACAACATAATAAAAATAAATGCATTATATTGTCAAGATGAAGTACTAGAAAGACAGTCAAATGGTGGTTGATCAATGTTCAGAAATTAGTTATGATCCATTATAAGAAACAAGAACCCTTTGATTTTGACTATGAAATCATGTAAAGAACAAAACCATATACTAGTAGAGAATTGCATAACTTCAACTAATATGTAGGGGTTTTGATCATAAAAACCAAGATAATGGGGTTGCCATGATGCCATCTAAACATTTGATAATTGCGATTAGCGATTGATTAGTTTGTATCAAATATTTTCTAAATCATGTCATGGAATCATCAAGGCACCATTTGGATTGAGGGAAATGGTTTGGATTGAGGGAAATAGAGGGAAAGGAAAGGTGAGAATTTAGAGAGATTAAGTATGTATTGTTCGGATTGATATTTTAAAATAGAAAGAAAATGATAAGGATGAAAAGAAGTAATAAACTAGTTATTTTGCTGCGGTCTTACTTCCGCCCAAAAGTGGTACGGAAGGGAAAAAAAACCAAGGTTAAAATACAAGTTGAAGGAACATTGAAGTTCCTAAAAAAATCCTTGTGTCCTAACGGCATTTTACAGCAACCCCTATATTCAAACGAATGAATTTATGGAAGATAGTAGTGTTAGATCCTATAAAAGCATAGCTCTATTGTTCTTATAATTTTGTTTAGATAATTCTAGAATATGTATTAAGTTAATAGTGATCAAATCTAATGTCAATAATCTAGACTAACTTTAATACGCATGAAAATTTTATTATAATTTTGTTCAGATAATTCTAGAATATGCGTTAACTTGATAGTGATCAAATATTGTGTCAATCTAAGCTAACTTTAATACTGATCAAATCTTATGTTAGCTCCATGATTTTATCTTTTCTTCCTTGATGTAAATCTTACCGATACTAAAAAAGAGTTTTTGGCTATAAGATATGATTAGCGTTGTAAACGAATCTAATCAAACTAAACATCCTAGTGTTTAAGTTTGTTTGATTATTTAACGAGTCTGAAATTTTGTTCAACATTGATTTGTTTACTTATTGAACCGAACTTGAACGAGTTTTTTATCGAACCAAACTAAACGAGCTTTTTATCAAACTTAATGTTATTGAATATAAAACGATATTTAAACTTGGTTTGACTAACTAGTGAACCAAGTTCGAACGAGCATTTATCAAGCCAAACTCAATTTGAATATCAAATAGTTTGGTTTATCTTTCAGTCTTGAAGAAAGTAAGAAATTACGAATACCTTCATATTATATTATATAGAGATTTTCACTCTAATTTGTTGCTCTCTTTTCCTTAATTTTTTGCCTTTTGATATGCAATATATTTATTACAATTAATCAGGAATGTGATTAAAATCAATTTGCCTATCATATATTTGTTATTTTAGAAAATGAGTAATGTACAAGAAAGAAAAAGTTGGAGTTAAGGAAGGAACTATAGGCATATTTTTATGAAATTCACTTGTCTTATATGTTCATGAACATATCGAGTTGGACAACGTAGATATCATAATTGGTTCATTAATATTTTCGAGGTTAAAATCATGTTCAAGTTTGGATTGATACCTAAATAAACAAACTTAAATGATCTTGATTCGAATCAAATACCGAGTTACTTGGTTCAATTCACAACCCTAAGTATGATCCTCTCTTTTTTTTTTTTAACATTTAAAATTTGTCCTTTTCCGTATAAGATTTAATGATATCCATGACCAAAACATATGTATAACATTTTTCTGACTGGATATGAAGATGTTGATCTTACTTTGAGAAATATTTCGTGAAATTTAAATGAATGCACAGGCCAAAAAGAAGTGGAATTTATGGCTTTTTTTGGATTAGAGAAGAAAATTTGTAGTTATTTAAATAATTTGTATTGTTATTTATTGGTTTATAAAAAGATATCACAAAAATTTGCCTAAAATCACATATAGTGCATCGAAGGAACACGTTTTCGAGATGAGTTAGTTCATTAAGAACTAATAAACTATATGCTTTTTACACGGAAATCTAACATTATGTGTTTGGATAGGAGATTATTTAGAAAAAGAATTATTTGGAATAACACTATAATACTTTTTATGATGTGATACATATGTATGTATACATACATATACATATGCAGATGTCTGAATGCATCAAACAGGTCCCTTATAATCTCTTGGAACTTTGGAAACAGGTCTCTTATAATCTCTTGGAACTTTGGAATGATTTTTACACCAACTCTAGATGCTTCATTTGATGCAAGTTGAGCCAAGTTTTGATCAATTTTCTCCACTATTAGCCAATAGAGCGATTCAGCATTTTTGCACCCCTCCAAAACAATCAAGTCAACGACTTTTATGTGATGACCTTCATGAACAGAATTTAGATTTCTTTTGTGGTGCTCCACGCCTTTTATAGAGTCCAAACCCCAATCCAATCATGTTGTCGCCTAATATTTCCTCTGATAGTAATGCCTACTTGGCGCAAACGAATGCAGTCACTATACATCTCAAGGAGCTTGACCAGTATCATTCCAATCAATATATCCATCGTATTTAAAAATCACAAAGAATCACCAAGAACTACTTAATAATTTGCTTCATTTCTTTAACATAATAGTTATAGAATCACCAAGAAAACCAAAAAGGACCAAAAAAAGAGAAAAGAAAAGAATCAAGAAATCAATCAGGTTGTAGGAAGTAGGAAAACAACTATAGTGAAAAAAATGAAATTAAGAAATGCACATGGGCGTAGAAAAACCTGATGCAATGTACGAGATATTCTAAGGATTGGAGGGGTGAGAATCTCAGGATTGTAGCAAAATAGAGAAAGACTTCTTTTTTGGAGCAATTGTATTAGAGGGATGAGAAACTCAGGATCGTAGCAAAATAGAGAAAGACTTCTTTTTTGCAGCAAAACACAGAAACGCTTCTTCTTATTTGTTTCCCTCTTACAATATTGAATCAAATCACTAGAATTGGCTCAGTTGTCTTGAGGACCAAAAGTTTGAAGGAGGATCCGTGGCAAAATAGAGAAATGCATTGGCGGGTTAATGAAATGGAAAGGCAAGGTTCCGTTATTTTGGTTTTTAGGCAGCATGGAAGCATTTTTGTGTTGGGGGCACAACACACAAGTAGTTGTGGGGTGAATGCATACCTATTAGGGATAATTTCAGAAACCTTCCTTGAGGTTTCTGACAATTTCACTTACCTTCCCTGAACTTTACAAAATTACACAAACATCCCTTGAGGTTAAGTTTTGTAATAAAGTTAGTCCAAATCAAAAAAGTAACATTAAAAAAAATACTTTGAGGAGAGAGATGAAACTTTTATTGAATAAATACCATTTATACTTGTGTGAAAGTTATATTGTAATGAAATGAAAAATATATTAATAAAAGCGAGAAAAAATAAGCGCAAATAGTAAAGAACCAAAAAATAATATTTTTCTTTATTGTAAAGTGTTCTGAGTTAATTTAAGAATTTTTATAAATCATTTACATATTTTTGAATTTTCTTTTTCTTTTTGTTTAAATAGAAGGCTTGAAAACTAAAATGATTCAACACACTACAAATTATATATAAAATTTATGTGTATTGTTTTTAAGATAGTGCAAAAAGGTATTATCATGATTATGAATTTTTGTAAGTTATTTTTAAGAGTATTATGAATCATTCATAATTTTAAGTAATTCAACATAACTTATCCGAACCAATGACATAAAACTACTAAAGAGTTTTTCAGTCCCGTTATCAACTTTTAAATTTTCATTAATGAACTACATCCATCTTTTTACAAAAATTAAGAGATAAATTTGGTATATTATGGTAATTAAGAAATCACAAGAAAATGGCAAATTTGGAATGAAATTATATTCTCTCTCCCAAAATGAGTTTTTTAGCATTATATTTTGAAATGGGTTTTGAATGTTACAAAAGGTTTAAAACATGGGAATTAAGTGAGATTTTTTAAAATTTGAGGGTACCAAGTAAAGTTATTAGAAACTTCAGGGTAGGTTTGTGAAATCATCCCCAAAAATTTTACACAAAATTAATTTGTAAAAAGGTCATTTTAAATTGCACACACATTGTGTGTGACTTTGAAATTTCGAATTCATGTGCCCATAATTTCAAGAGCAAAATTGAAAATGCACTTTGTTCCTTCTTAAAAAAAAAGGGGCCACCAATCCCTCAAGCAAAAATGGAACCACCCTTTCTTTCCCCTTTCCCATTTTCAGCTACCAGAAAAACATTTGGCCAAAAAAAAAAAAAATCAACACAAGTTCAATGGAAGTTTTGCCACGAAAAAAAAAACCAACCCTGCATTTGGTCAAAAATTCAAGATAATTAAATGAGAAACAACTATCACACAAGCTTAAACTTTAGATTTCCACTTCCTAAAATTATTTTCAATCCAAAATACGCATATGCGACTGGTTAGTCTAATGAAGACTATTGCACAGCATGTTTGAGCTAGTTCCGTAACAAGCAATCAATTGCTATTGTACAAGCTATATAGTATGCAACAACAAGGAGGAATTTAGGAATTACAAAGTTGCTTTGCATGAAGTTTTATTACTCCGATTCAGTGCCTCCTTTCTCGCTAATTCCTTCTTCTGTTTAGGATCTAATTTAGGGGGGTTTGCGGGAAGCACCTGAATTGAGTCTAAATCAGCCTCTTCCTTGTCCACCAGCTTGCCAATGTCAGGCATATGGCTCAAGGATGCAGAATGTATTGAACAAAGACCATCTACAGTGAAATATTGTGGGCAATAATCATAAATGCTTTTGCTCGTGCAATTTAAGATAGCAATAGCATGTCGACATGGTAAGCTCTTTTAGGTGAAATATTTTGGTGGCTTACAATTAGGGTTTTGGTAGTTGAAAATAGGAAATAGGGAAGAAAGAGTAGCTTCATTTTTGTTGGGGTTCCGTGACCCTTTTTTTAAAAAAATGAATGAATTCTAATTTTGTCCTTGAAATCATAAGCACGCGACAGAGGCGTACGCTTTTTAGCCGGAAAAGTGAGTGAAAATGAGCTCTAAGACCAATCGGGCAGATACTTTTATATATGATGGACTAATGTGATGGACTAGAAAAGTTTTTTTCAAAAATATGATGAAAAATCACCAATTTAGTCCCCAAACAATTTCACTTGAGCCAATTTGGTCCCTGAAAGTTTTTCTACATGTAATTGGTCCCTAAAGTACGATATTCCTGCCAATTAAGGACCTATTAGGCTGTGCCACCCTAAACGTATTATTCTTCAACCTGACGAACGGTGTCACGGGGGCATTTTAGGAAGTTCAGTAGATTTTCTGCTGATTCAACGCATTAATAGATAAACAGAACAAATAAAAATAAATGGTGGAAGGGAGGTGCGGGGAGGAGAGATCAGAAATTAGGGTTCATGCTCACTATCCCCAACTGCCTCCCTCTGTGAAAAATCTACTATTTCAGTCCTTCAAATACGCAGCAGTAAGAGAAATCTTAATGAGGGATCGTCAAGCTCAACTCCAAATCAAGAATGGAGGACTGAATCACATGAAGCTTCACACAGTAGAGGATTTAGCCGAAGGAAGATGGAATATTATAATGGAGATGAGATTTTGAAATGCAACTGCCAAGAAGAATGCAGAATAGCTACTTCATGGATATAATCAAATCCATCAAGAAGATTTCACGGGTATAGAAATTATGGGGTAATGGGTAAATTTTGAATGGTTAATTTTTATTTTTATTTTGAAATACTGGATTTTCGTTTCTTACGGAATAATTGTTGATGCAGACACCGCAGGCTTGTGATTACTTCATGTGGTATGATCCTCTGGTACCAGAAAATTTGAAGAACATTGTGGCAAAATTGATAAGAGATGTCAGAAAAGTTGAAACGGAGAATAGGGAGTTGAAATTAGAAATTGGAAAGCTGAAAACAAAGGGTAAGATGTTGCAACTGGCATTGGCAGGCAGTTGCATTTTATTACTAGCAGTGTTTCTTAGCACTTCAATAGAAAAATACTCTATTTTGGACCTGAAAATGCTACGCTGAAGTTAGAAGAGCACTCTGTTTTTGACCTGAAAATGCTACGCTGAAGTTAGGTAGAAGCTGGAAAACAAGTAGCTGCTTAGTCTTAGGGATGTTTAGTAGATGTAGTTTGTCTCGGCTTATAGATGTTTAGTACATGTTTAGGTAGCTCTTGATATATCCAGATTGTTAATTATGTAGTAGTGTGGGATTGACAACTTAAACAAACAGTCAGTCCCATATTTTGGAAAGTTTGTGTTGTTAGCTATGGTAATGAAATGGTGATTTACGTCATGTATTATTGAAGTTCAATTACATTCCTTTATGGTTAAAGAAATTTCAACAGAGTTTCACCTTAAATATTGATAATCCAAACCAACAAAGATGCATAAAGCCTGTTCATGGAGAAAATATCCACATTAACATTTCATAGCAGTAACTAGAATCCCAAGAATTCACTAGTATTTCAAAGAGATGGCTAGTTGATGCTGGCAGCCATTGACAAACAATTGCAATACAAAACAGTAGCCTAAACGTGCTATAATGCACTGTTCACTAAGCCAAAAGTATTGTCCATCCAACAAAAAATGAGCTACTTAATCATCTATTACTAAACAACTGCAATACAAAATAGTAGCCTAAACGTGCTATAATGCATTGCTCATTATGCCAAAAGTATTGTCCATCCAACAAAAAATCAGCTACATAATCATCCATTGCTTCACAAGTTAAAGTTAATCCCCACTCAATAGCAGCAGTTTCGTCGCACAATTAGTTATTAATTTAGTGAAGTTGGAGCTCCAATCTCTTCATCATCCGGCTCATCAATGAGCCTATGAGCCTACAATGGCCTGCATGTATTTAATAAATATTCTTATCAAGAAATAATTGACGAAATCAAGCTATCCAGCATGCTCCTATGAACTCACTTTTTGTTTTGTTCGTTTCTTTCGAATTGATTCAGCATAGGGCCCATAGGCATCAATTGTTGCCTTTTTCCTTCTCCAAGATTGTGCTTGATGAGTGGGACATGTTTTTTTATTATGCCTAGAAGCTCGACAAATGGAGCATTTTGCCTCCTTCTTCTTATGCTCAGGAAGTTGCTCAGGAGCTGAGGGTGTTATGTCAATGATCTCTGCAGCTTGCAATTTTTCAGCATTTGCACTAGCAACTGTAAAAAGGAGAAAAATTTAATAGTACTATACGGGGGTAGGAAAAATAAAGAAAACAAGAATTAATAGCATTATAAAGAGGCAGAAAAAAAATATGTTCGTAGAATGAATTGCATTGCAGCATAACCATCTTCTGTAGGGTCACTTCTATCTACAATGTCACTTGCATGATGTTCTTCAATTGGTTCAATAACATTCTCTTCAATTGGCTCCTCTACAAAAAAAATGAATAAATAAATAAATAAATATAGAAAAAACTGAAGAAATTAAAATGGATAGAGTGTAGCTGAAATATAGAAATATAGTAAACAGTAAACACCATTTTGCTTTGCCTCTCCAGCACTTTGATCCTTCACAGTAGATTTTGAGCATGATCTTTTATTGTACCCATACACACCACATTTACTGCACTTATTAGAGTTGAAAAAAGGACCCCTGCCAGTCTGCCACTTCTATGACCAAATAACTGCTCAGGTAGTATGATCAATTGGCATTTTCGGATGGTATGACCTTTCTTATGACATTTTGAGCAATTTAGTGTACTCCGTCCTACTCTGGACAGTCTAGTCATTCCCTTAGAGTTCGGTCTAGGCTCGTCAGGTTCCCTTCTCCTCATTTTTTCGGTCTACCAGGAAGCCTTAGTTTCTTAGGAGGCAACAGTGGTCCCTTGTCCACTGATTTCCAAGCATTTGGTCCACTTATTGGACCTATAGCAGGTTCATACGCATCAAGAAATGCCTCCCTAGAATAACATCTATGGATATATTTCTCAGGATTATCTTCAGTTAAAGAAATACAGCACACAGCATGGCAACATGGTAATTCAGTTAACTCCCACCTTCTACAAGTGCAAGTGGATTTGTCAAGCTCCATCACATATGTTCCACCATGAATATGCTTCACTTCAAATCTTTTTTCATCAGAGAATGTTGCAATGTTTCGTGCAGCCTCATTCTTGGCCTTTTCAAGATTTTTCTGGATTTTTGGACAAATTACATCACACATTTTTTCATCCATTCTCGCTTGTCCGTAGTCTCTCCATTAGATAGATCCTTATGTTCTCTAGCAAGCCAAGAATTGGCTTTTCTCTAACCTCGAGAATGACAGAGTTGAAACTCTCGCACAAGTTGTTCAACAAAATGTCACACTTAGGTTCTATTCTAAAGTGTGATCTTGACCAGTGACTTGGATGAGTATTGTCCACAAGCCACTTGTATGCATGTTCATCATAGTTTTGTAGAGCCTCCATCTCAGTTTCAAACATCCTAAGGTATGAAGATCGCGCACAAGCCCAAAATCTGTCCTTAATTGTCTCACCAGGATGCAATCTCTTCATGTTGTTGTGAAGGTGGCGCACACAATATCTATGTTCAACACTTGGAATCACCTCTTGAATGGCTGATCCAAGCCCTTGTCATATCCACCCATCACAATAATTAAAAAACAATTTATCAGTTTTCTCATGCATAACAAGGATGTAAGCAAGCTACCAGAAATTACAAAAAAGGACTTCTAAGCTCATCAATTACCTTTTGTCTATCACTGATAAATGTCCAACTCTTTTGCTCATAGATAGCAAGATCGTATTTCAAGAATTCAATGAACCATTTCCATGAATTATTATTTTCCACCTCAACAGCAGCATATGCTACGGGATATAGATAGTCATTTGCATCAATTCCAACTGTAGTTAGAAGCACTCCCGGATGAGGACCTTTCAAATGGCATCCATCTACGCCAATAACACTCCTACAACCAGCTTTGAACCCTCTCTTCAATGCTTCAAAACAAATAGAAAGTCTTTGAAACCTTTCCTTACCACTAATTTCGTTGATAGATGTCTCCATATGGGCCATCGACCCTGGATTACAATGCAGCAACTCTTCACAATAGTCCCACAGTCTTGAGTATTGCTGCTTGTAACTGCCATGTATCAAGACTTTTGCTTTCATGCAAGTCTTATACACCTGGTCTTTTGTTATATTCACATTAAGCTCCAAATGCACCTTGTCCTTGAATTGAGCAACTGTTACTTTCCTATTAAATCTCAAGAAATCCATATAGTGTCTAGACAAGAATCCTGAGGTGGCCCGTTTGTGGTAAAAAGTCCTCCCACATTGATGTGGTGGTCCCATGGTCCTAATCACAAATGCCTCACTGCCCTCCTCTTTGCCAGCATAAACAAACCAACCACATGACTCCAACTTGCGTTTTGCCCTCATCCTACTATTATCATTTTTTGCCCAATAGAACTCTTTTCCCCATTTTATTGAATATAAGTCAACAGCTACTTTGAAAATATTCTTATCATCAAATAGCAGCCCAACATACAAATTTGGGTCTTCCATGTCTTGTTCAGGTTTAAACCTCACATATCTTGGTTTCTTCTTCTTAAGCCTCAAACTATCTTCATCAGATGAGTCACTCCTGCTGTATAGCTCTTCCGAGTTCATGGATGCAGATTTTTCGTTCACTGGAATCTGGTCACCTCCATATATGTTAAACTCAGCCCCACTAGTTTTGTTGGAAGCATCACTTTGTTGCCTCGATGCTTTTTTCCTTGATGTTTGACTCTTCTCATTTGAAGGGCCAATTTTAGTCCTCCCACCAGATTTTGCTTCTTCCCTCTTCCTAATAGTTTCAAGCTTTTCATCAGCACCAGCAATAGAATTCTTGAAAATCAAATTATCTTCATTTTACTAAAGTCATAATCACTATCATTCAATTTTCTGCCTCAGAATATTCAGATTGCCTATCATAATCATCAATGATAACATCTGCTTGCTCAATAGCTTCAACAGGTACTGTAGTATCATCAAATGTTGTTGCGTCAGCAAGAGCAATATCAACATAAAATGTACAACCCTTTGCAACATCAGTCTCTGGAATATCAGTCTCGATGCATTTTTTGCTGCCATCCACAAATTGGTATGAAAGTCCTCTATTACATACAAATTAAGTTCACCAAATTGCAAGCCTATACCAGCCATGTTTGCAACATCCTCTTCACTATCTATTTGGCGAAATTTGAGAACACCATCTTCATACGAAACTCTATACATCATTTTAGGATTTTCTATGTACCTCAGATAAGCGCATAAAGTATAAAGAGTTGATTTTTTCACTTTGTTTCCAATCACGCCTTCGAAGTCTTCCACATTACCTTTAACATAGTTTTCTTCTGGTGGTTCAAAATATACCCCACCATGATAAATGTTCAATGTAAAGCAACCCAAATTTTGTCCTGTTATTTTTTTTAAGCAGGTAGCAAAAAAATATACTAATTAATAATGATTTTGTCACTATTTTAACAAGCATGAAAACGACACCATGTTGCAATTTCTAATGTAAAGGACCATATGTCCTTAATCACCATTAAAGTATAAAGGGACCATAGACCAAAACCCTTTTATAAACCCACTATGTTGACATCTAGGCACACAAAAAATCTAGTTTCCATTCTTTTATTTCAGCACCCAATAGCCACGTTAAACATCAGCATATGCACACTTGCGAGAATCAACTACAAAAGAGTTCATAGTTCCGTGAACTTACCCGAATCACTTGCTTTATTTTCCTTTTCATTTGATTTCTCCTCGTGCTTTTTCTCACGTTGCTGCTCCATCACCGAAGATCCCACAGCGTTTGATCTATTCCCCATCATCTCAATCAAGAAGCGGCCCTTGATTTTACATTGCCAGATTGTACCCTAATTTCACTCTCATTCTAATTAGTTCAATCGCTTTATGATTTGGGGTTTTATTCCTATAATGTGTTTCTATTATTTAATCGGTAGAAAATCTACTGAACTTCCTAAAATGCCCCCGCGACACCGTTCGTTAGGCTGAAGAATAATACGTTTGGGGTGGCGCAGCCTAATAGGCCCTTGATTGGCAGGAATATCTTACTTTAGGGACCAATAACATGTAAAAAAACTCTTAGGGACCAAATTGGCTCAAGTGAAATTGTTTGGGGACTAAATTGGTGATTTTTCCAAATATGATAGACTAATTTGGAAAATTTTCCATTTTCACACACTAATACGTTATAAGATTGTCGCAACGTAGCACGAGGAAAGCCATTGCTGGATTAGCCCAGGAACGATGATCCTTCCTACCCATAGTGATGAACTCCCGAATAAAACGGTTCAACAAAACACTTCAAAGCACAACTGAAATTTACAAATCCAACTCCTAGACAGCTCCGCCTCCTCCATTTCATGCCTTTGAACTCATTTCGCTTAACTCTCTCCGATTTCCAATCAAACAAATCATCAACCACTCTCCTGAATCCCACCTTGTTTTTCTCGTCCGCGTCCCCTTCAAATAAGTGAATTGCAACGCCTTCCCCAATTCCACCCCATTACTGCACGCAAAGCACAGAGAGGAGCATTTATCAATGGCATCAACTGCTCTATTGCAGTCTTTCTTCTCCACTCTCAATTCTCCCTCTCACAAAGGCCTTGCAAATGACTCCTTACCCTGCTTGCCCAAATCAATATCTCTTAACCAACAACCCATTGGTCTTGCCAGATCCTATCTCCAATACAAGAAAACCCATAAGACTCTCATCACTAACTGTGCCCCTAATGACGGTCATAGCGCCAAAACTGAGACCCCTATTGAACTAAGTATGCATCTTTTCATTGCAATGTTCGTTTATCTTTTTTGTTCTTTCTTCTTTTGCCCTTAATTTTTTACTTTTACAAGGGTAAGGAAAGGAAGGAAGTAGCTAGAACCTCTTTCTAAGACGAGTAACAAAGAGACTTAACCAGTGGCCTACATTACATTTTTGCATATTTACTGTTGAATGGGCTCTTAAATTCCTGTACTTGTAGTGTAAAGTTTCGATCTTTGTTTGTTTTATCCAACATTGACATGTGGGATTGTTATGAATTTCAGGGTTTCCAGCATTTCCAACAGTTATGGATATCAATCAAATTCGTGAGATTTTGCCCCATCGGTTAGTCAAATTCTTTAGGTTTTTGTGGTGGTGATCTGATTTAAAGTGCTTAACGTTCAATATTCTTTGGATTGTTTTATGATATCAAAAGATGTAAAGGAATTAAAATGATGCGCTTAACAGTTATGGGTTGTTAAAACTATGCGGGCTTTTGCAGTTTTCCATTCCTACTAGTGGATAGAGTGATTGAGTACAATCCTGGAGTTTCAGCCGTGGCTATCAAGAATGTGACCATAAATGACAATTTTTTCCCCGGGCATTTTCCCGAGAGGCCAATTATGCCTGGAGTTCTAATGGTTGAGGTAAATAATCTTCAGCTGCAATTTGTTACAGAAATTGTTTCGAAACTTTTGTTTTAGGCCCTGTTAGAGGTTTGGTGCGTTTACCCAAAAAAATAAAAATGCTTTTAAGTACTAAAAGTACTTCTAGGGTGTTTCGTAACTAATTTTCAGTGACTTAAAATGAGTCCAGTTTAGGGTAACTTAAAAGCACTTTTGGTAAAAGCACTTGTGTCAAAAGTGCTTTTTTGTAAGCCACCGCAACTCCAAACGAGATCTTAATCTCCTAAAGTTGTCTTCTTTTTGCTCTAGTTGTTTATGGATCCTTATTGCTCACACTTGGATATCTAGCCATTGAAATCTTCAGTTCTTATGAGTCTAGATGCATTTAAAACACAGAATGGCTTTCCAACTTTTCCAACTTTACATGGAAAGTTGAGCATATTTTCCAATGGTACAGTATATTTTCATCTTTACTAATAAAGGCCATTGCATTTTATGAAAACTGGCTTGACAATCTGCCAAGAGGATTGACCTCAGAGAATGAGGAGTAGTAGTATACTTTGTGCTACTTGGATGATAGTAGATGTGTTCTACTTGGCTCTGTGTATGTTGTGCCAAACTATGGTGCTGCTTTATTTCCTGGTTCTCCTGGTCCAATGTAGCTACAGATGCACTATGCTTCTCAAACTTGTTTTGATATCTTCCTAGAAAGGCCCAAAGTTGACAATCCACATCTAGTTTCTATATCAACCTAATCATATTAATGAAATAACGCTATTATTCTCAAATCATTGTGCCAATTCCTCTGCTTCTGTCACTGGGACACCCTTTGCATTGTATAGTCGTCCAGTCCTGGATCTTCCTTGGTAATCCGATTATCAGTAATAACTGTTCCTGTCCCCATTTGGTTTAGGACCAAACACTGCCTGCCGCTGCTTTTAAGATGTATTGTTTGTAGCCTCTATTGGCTTATTTGAAATATCTTAGATAATTGGCTGAGAATGTCGACATGCTTGATCAGTGACTAACAATGCTCCAGTGACACGACAATTATATTGTTTGACAGCAACTAAAGGTCACGACTATCTTTCTTGCTAATTTAACTGATAGATTCAGAAAATCCTCTGTGCAGCCTCTAGCTTGCTCAAACCTCAGAATCTGGCTACTGGACATTTCACTGCTAAAAGATTTCACCTCTACTGGGAACTGAAACAGGGAACTTGTCATGTCCTTGTTTCAGCAGCGAAAGTTGTGGAACCCTGCTCATTTCAAGCCCCTCTTCCTGTCAACTTAGGTCCTCTAGGCTTCTCCATGAGAAAAAGTTCACTTTCTTTGGGATATTGAGCTTCAATAGCCATCTCTAGACATTGTTAAACTGCTAACAAGTGTGTATTGTGTTAGTCCTTACCATGCCAAAGCACTAATTAGATGATAATCATGTCTTACACTTTAACCACTTTAGCGGCTCTCTTGCGTGAGTGTGGTAAGTGGCTCAAGTAACCTTGCTTTTACACCTTACAGCTAACACTTGTGCAAGCAGTGTATTGCTTTGTGATGTTATCCTTTACATGACTCCTATTTTCTTGTTATTGTTACCTTAGTTATTTATTTATTTTTGCTATCCATCTTCTTCAGTTCCAATTTACTCCTGAAGATGCTCTGATTGGTTTCACTTGGAGTCATATGACCTTGTTTATAGTTAAGCTATTCTATTAACCAGTTGGTGCTTTTCTAAAAGGGGAGTCAATCTTGGCTCATTAAGCAAAAGAACCAATCTAAGTAACCTCAAGTGCTAATCAAATTGGATTTTGAAAGAAGAAATTGGAAAAGAAGGGAAGGGAAGTACTAGCATTTAAAACATCTTTGAGTTTTTCTTTAAAACAAAATGGATTAAGTCAGTCAAAATTACCCATTTGGATAGATATCTCAATATTAAGATCTATTTTTCAGGAATCCTGTCCATGGATTTTAAAGACAGTTTAGTACTATACTGGGTGAGGCAACCCTTTTGGACTTCATATAATCCTTAGTTGTGGAAATTCACAATTGTTGTTTTGACATTATTTTCTTTTTTCATGAGATAATTGTTTTTGTCAATGAGGATAAACTAGCACTTAGGGTGCACAAACTAGAGCTTGCTGTTTTTGATTCTGAAGGTCTCCAAAAGCCTTGGGCTCAATGTGAAGTTAGGATTAACCCCCTGTTGTTGTCGCAATTTTGATGAATGTTTTTGGTTTTACATTAGGACATTAGAAATTCTGGTTTTTGGATAGTCTAGTGTTCAGTCAATGTAACCATCCTAACTTGTTGATTCATTCTTTTTCAGCAACTACCTCCATGAACAAAATCTTATTATGTCAGTGCTGTTTGATACAGGCAATGGCCCAGGTGGGCGGCTTGGTTATGCTGCAACCTGAAGTGGGTGGCTCTCGTGAGAATTTCTTCTTCGCTGGAATTGACAAAGTCAGGTTTAGGAAGCCAGTAATTGCAGGAGACACTTTAGTCATGAGGATGACACTCATCAAGCTGCAGAAACGCTTTGGAATAGCAAAGATGGAAGGCAAAGCCTATGTTGGAAGTGACTTGGTCTGCGAGGGTGAATTTTTGATGGCCACAGGCAGTGAATGAGTATCTGTAGCCTGGTTGGTTGCAATGTTTGGAAACTTGTATTTTTTTTTCCTTGCTTCCTGCTTTCTGCAATTTTATGTTCTCCAAGAGTCCGGTGGCTGCTTTTTGACAATTACAGCAACTCATTTATATCGCTTTTTAGATGGTATCTGCAGCATGTAGCAGAAAATCTCTTCTAGTATCTGTTGACTAAATTGAAGACAAATCCAAAAGTTTCTACGTTAGTTAGATGGAGTTGTGACTGCATCTATAACATAAGACTTCAAATGTTCTTCAGATTCAAAAAGCAGAGTTCTAATCTTCTTGGTTTAGCAGCTCTTTTATGTATGTTAGCCCCATCTTTAGATGTTTACACCAATGCCAAAGATGCCTTGGTAGGTGGCATATCTTTTACATTTATAGTTGGTTAACTAATCACAGGGATAGAGTTATTTCTATATTTGCTCATGTTTAAGACCAATCATCCTTGCTTGATTTGCAGACATATGCGAAGCATTTTTTGTTGATTGTCTAGTAGAATATTGTGGATCTATCCGCTAGGTTGCACTTTGCTTAATGTTGGAGGAACGGAACATGTGCAAAAACAATTTGAATTATCGTGGAGGAACTCTCCTCTGATTTCTTCTTTCTACAGGCAATCACTTTTTACATTATTGTTGGAATTATACAGGTGACAAACCAATAGCCCCAAGGGGTGTCTTTCCTTGGCCCGCCTCAAAGTAGAAAATTAGCATCGCTACCATAGCAAGTCTTGCATGCTTAATCTCTGCTACCTTTAGTCTCTCAAGCTTCTCTGTGTCAGGAATGTAAACTCCATCCTTGAGTGTTCCTGCCAATCCCAGTGGGTCGAAGAATTTTCCACCAGGATAGCCTTGTTCACCAGTAGCATTTGCGAAGTTTTCAGCAGTTCTAGACCATGGCGTGGCCCATTCTACAGATTGTGAGTCAGGGTTGAAAAAATCAACCCATCTTTTGCTCTCAACCCATCCCATGAGCAGGAGTTGAGTACCGAGGAGCGAACCAAAGGAGAAGGGTGCAATAGCACTAGGGTCAGCACCAGCTTCAAACCATGGGATGCCACTCCATGCCTGACCAACAAAGATTCCAACAACTGCAGTCATTGCCCATCTGCCATGAATGAGCTCAGCTTCTCTATACCATTTCAAGAATGCCGGATCCTTGCCAAGACCAAGTGGGTCAAAACCATAGTCACCGGGGAGCCTGCAATGCATAGATCCGGGTAACATAAATCACATGATATAAGAGACTGGGTAAAGGGGGATGCAGGGAGCTAAAAAAAAGGTTAATAATTTAGCAGTGGCACGAAGGAGTTATTTTTTAAATAAACTAGAAAATGTTAATACAGCAGTTGTCATAACTCTACCGAAAGAGGTGGTCAAGGGGAGAGGGTGAAAGGTTGCTTACGAGCCATCGAGATAATCAGGGTCAAGGAAGCCTGGACCAGTTTTAACAGCAGGAATCCATGACTTCTTGGGAGGAAGAGCAGCTACCACAACTAATCTCTTTGGAGCAGCAGCAGCAGCACCACAAACTCTAGCTGCAGTTGGTGAAGCCAGCAGGACCTGGCTTTTCTTACCACCAGTCAAGAAGGGAGAGCCCAATCCATTTAGCACTGCAGCAGATGTGGCAGCCATAGTCTCGCTCCCTTTTACTTGTTACCCTTCTCTTACTCTGTGCAGAAAGATTGGTGGTGAACGGTGTCACCAAAATAGTGTTGGTTTCAAGTTTGTTGGCTAAATGCTGGCTTGGCTTGTTATATGGTTATGTGGAAACCTGAGAGGGTAGGGGGAGGATCAAAAGAGGAGCTTCCTGGGGAGCCAAGTAGGATGAGTGAAATCCAACATCTCTGTTGGATAGATTTCGGACCAATGAGATCATGAGCTCCATCTGCATCCACCGTCTTTGTTTATTCCACGTGGACCATTCATTCTCCTCTAGTTTTATGACTTAACGCAGTTCTGCTAAGATGAATTGAGTATCTAAGGAGGACACTTTGAGATTTTCTCTGTGATTCTCAATATTGTTCACAAGTTTTTCTGATCTTAAACATGATTCCGTACCTGAACAATCATACCATACAAAGCATGACAAATTTGAATGTTGGAAGCAACACTAACAAATATATATATATATATATATATATTTTCTGATAAGCAATTGGCCTTTAAAACATTAACATCTCCAGTTAAGTAGTGAAAATGTTGTCCTTAAAAATCATTAATGGCTAAATCATCCCTGATTCGTGATACCAAAGTTTTAAACATCGAGTCAAGATTTAGCAGAAAAAAAATGACGATAATTAAGTATTCAGATCAAACCACGGCATGGATGATCATGTAGCAACATTACTGCCCATTATCAGATGATTATTCGACTGCAAGATTCTAAATGCCTTGATCCCTCTCTGTTGTAAAAGAATGAAGGACCGGATCAAGCACTCAAACTCATCAAGAAAGACTGCAGGAAGATTTCAGCCTGTCCTATATAAGAGATTTCGTAATGCTAATATTCTAATACTCTTGATCAAGACAGAAGAAGACGTCGTCCGAGCTGATTGCTGATTCCTGATTCCTCCATAGTGTACCTAAAAAGCAGCTATTGTCACATATGCAACTTGCAACAGAGGGGCTGGTCTTCCACACGACTCAGACTAGCTTGTATTGTCTCAAAAACTTACATGATAAAAGGAAAAAAAAAAAAAAAGTTCCGTATCTCGTACCAATTCTAAAACAAAAAATGAGCAAAAATAAAAATAAAAACACTGTGCGTCGTGCTGATTTTGCTTTTACCTAAGTGTCGTGCCTCTCGTAAGGAATTCTAGTTCCTTTGTGTAATTTACGCTTGGAATCTTTGCTTTTCTCGTTTCTATTACTTTCATATATGTCACCAAGTCATGTTATTCTTGCCTTCTGTTATTTACTTCCTCAGGCAATTCCCACCTCATTAAAGATTTACTGATGCTAACACTCCAAGGATCACGGCAATTCCTTCCTGCCTGCGTCGAGAACTTATCATGTCAATGGCCTTCTCCAATTAGCTAGCTGACGCTTTACTTTGCTTGTAATTCAAGAAAGACCCGGGCTTTTTTCCATGCAGGCTGTGTTGAAATTGCATCCCAGGCACAATATTGTTAAGTTTAGGCTTCAAAGTTGAAACTGTGGCAGCAGGTTAAGCAGGGCAGTGGAAGTCCTCAGCTGGAATAGGTAAAATAGCAACAAATGAATGGCCCTCCATTGTTTGCCAATATACAGCGGCGGTTTATTGCAAAGGCAAGTTGCAGTGCATAATCCTATGGCAGTATAAAGCCAAGTCTAACGAGTGCCAAATGGGTAAGAAAAGCACTTCGAAGTTTTGAAGTACGTAATGTAATTTACATTTTGACCATAGCTATGTAAGTTAGTGAGACGGTCAATTTGATTCAATTTCTGTTGCTCGTTTCGTAAGCATTTTAGAAGTACCATCAATTTCACTTCTTCCTTTGTATTATCCTCCCACAAATCTCAGTCCACAGCCCCACAAACACTTGGAGTTTGATGGTGTCACCACCGGCTACCTACTCGATTCTCAATGGTTCCATTGTCACTGTGGATCTCCTCACCTTTAAACCAAACTTAAGCCCCTTGAACCGTGAAAGAACCTCCAAAGTTTATTGCTTTATGACCTTATCCATTTCTTAATCTGGAATGATGGCTGATTGCCTCTGTAGCATCCTCGACTCCCGCACTATCTCCAGCCTCTGCCTCCTCAGCCCTTGCTCTTCACCTCAGGGTCCCTTTATTTCCACCCCAGCTCTTTCCTTTGCCAACATCAGGGCTCCGAGAAGAAGCAAAGGAAAGCCATTTTTGTTATGTAGATGTAATGATGAACCCTCTTCCTCAACTTCTTCCCCATCGAAATTTGACATCATTTCCACCCGTGGTACTGTCACTAAATTTGCTTTCTATCTCCACTTGTGCGTTCACCCATCCTTCTATGTCTTGTTGGGTTTTTGGATTTTGATTAATTTCCTCTTTCCTTGTGTGTCTACGAGTCTATGATTGGCTGTTCCTGAATGGGCTTCTTAGAGCAGGGAAAAAGGTTAAGGGCTTTGTAATTGCTTTTTTATATGAAATAGTACCTGTTTGCTTTGTTTTTGTGATTTTTGTGCATTTTCGTGGCAGAGCATTCTGATGGTAGTGTAGTCTTTGTGTTTGGGGACCCCTCTGAGTCTATGAAGAATGATGAATCAAAGCAATCCCGTTTGAGCAATAAAGGAGTGGAAAGTGACGGCCAGGAGGAATCTAGGGTGGTGAAGGTTTTGGATGGTGATCACGAGAGGAAGGCTCTTAGTACTAATGAAGAGAGCAGTACTGGAAGTTTTCTGGAAGGACCTAGTAAATCAAGTGAGAAGTTAAATGCTGAAGCGCCTGTTTCTGGTTTAAGTGTAGAAGTTTGGAATGTTTCTAGTTCCGAGTTAAATGCAGATACCCTCACATATGCTGATGATACTCTATCAAATGTCTCTGTGCTTGAACAACGGAGTCGAAAAGAAAGTGGCGAAACTTCTGATGCATTACTTGATGGTGAAGGAGATAATGAAGTTCTGAAACATTTAGTATCTGTGAAACCTGATTTGCCTACAGAAGCAGCAGATAGTGTTCACCAGGAAAGTGATATAGAGAGTGTTGAACTTCTGGATTTGCCTGGAGATAGTGAGTTTCATAGTTTAGAATCTGGAATTAATAATGTAACCATTGATGATAGCAGTGACAGCGGCACCATTGAAATCGTGCCTGTGTCTCCTCAAACAGATGCTGAACCAACTCTTGATGAGGAAGCTGGTTATATTGCAGTTGACACTTTCGGAGAAGAAGATACATCCATCCAAATATCAGAGGTCAGCAATTCATTTTTTGTTGGTGATAATATGATCACTGATGCATGTCAATTTTTCTGTTCTCTGCAAGTGTTTGATGATTTGCTTGACACGAGGAAATAGTGAAAATTTTGTTATTGGCATCGGATAATTTATTGGCAAGGTTTATGTTCATTTGGGGGCTTTCTTGTAAGGTGGCTGGGAACCCAGGTATGACTAATTAAAGTGTGTAAGTCGTAAAACTGAAGAATATTGAGTGTATGTTATTGGAACATTGGGAGGTTGCCTGTAGCATCCACGCATTTAGTTTTATGGACCTTTCGAGTTTACTTCGGCTTATATATTTCCCCCACCCCCCGGTGGGCTTTTATTCAATATCATTAGGTATCTTTGCTTAAAAACGTGAATTGTGAACCATAACAACCAGATTTGAGAGCAACAGACTTCTCATTTGCGATTCTGATAGCTGAATTTCATCCTACCTTACACATTTTGGCAGATCAATAGTGACCAGTCAATCCTAATATCCGAAGCAGGAATAGGTCCGGACAAGTTACAAAGTAGTGACAATTCTGAAACATCAAGTGTTGAAATCATACAATTGGAATTGCCGGAAGTTTCTGTGCATGGGTATCCAACTGAATCTCGCTTATAAGTTGCTTCATTTATCCATTTTTGTGCTCTTGTGTTAACAATTTGAATGATTATCTTCATTAAGAAGATGTCCTTTGTAGTCAATATAATGCTGGGAAAAATATGAAAGGTATTAGGAAATACTTTCTTCTTTAGGTAAGGAATTATCCAGTTTGTGCATCAGGTTTTCTTTCTCTGGTGAGAACCAGTCAATGTATTTCCCTCTCTATCAGCAATGTTGACATTTTTCCACATAGCTTTGTTACTGCTTTTACTAATATTGCCCGGTTGATGTTTCAGAAATCAGAGAATTATTTCCTCGGTTAAATGAGCATGTAATTGATTATGTTTCTTCCTTTTTTTTGGTTCAATTCTTAACAGTGAGGAAATCCCCATAGCAGAAATTGTTTTATCATCTGCTGCGGCATTGTTGCCACATCCCTCCAAGGTACATCTTGCATTTACACAATCTGGTGACAATTTATGCTTTAAATTAGAAGAAAAATGTTTTGGTCACAAAATATCTGAACACTTGTTATGTCCTCTGGATAACTCCTTTAAGTGGTTTTCTGTTTCCAAACTTCCATGCCATTGCTTTAAAGCACATTCCTGGTTTGGCAAAGAATTATCTACACATGATTGAGAAATTATAAAGTGAATGAACTGCTGCAATGCAGTCAATTATAATTTGAGTCCCCATTGGTTCTTTCTGGTTCTCGAATGTCTTGGCTTTAGCAATTGATTGGAATTCTTTAATAGAATAATAATTAAGTTATTAGTCTATCATTGTTATTATAGTAAACATTGTTATGCAGTAAGTGATTCAATACATAATAATTTCCAGGCATTGACAGGTGGAGAGGATGCATACTTTGTCTCTGGCCAATATTGGTTGGGAATAGCAGATGGGGTTGGCCAATGGTCGTTTGATGGTAAGCTTCCTATTATTATTTTGCACAGTTTGCAGAACCTGTAATAAGTTGGCCTTTTTTTAATTCTAATCTTCTTTACTGGTCTCTCTTATGTGAATATGTAATTGCTACAACTATTTCTTCTAAGGAAAATTTTGGAGTTCTCAAGACGGCTAGTCTTCCCTCTGCAGAAAGTTAATGTAGTATAGTTTGTCCAAGCAGCTCAGTTGTCCAATTGAACAAGAGCAGCCATGTTTCTTCATGGAATTTTTTTGGAATTACAGTTGAGAATTAAACCATTTAATGTCGACTTTTTCAGGTATTGATCCAGGAGTTTATGCCAGGGAACTCATGAAGAATTGTGAAACAATTGTCTCAGAGGGCAATGGATCCGTAAGAACCACCCCAGAAGAGGTCCTTAGTTTAAGTGTTGCCAAGTCCCAGTCTCCTGGATCCTCAACTGTCTTGGCTGCTCACTTCGATGGTCAGGTATAGTATCTCATGACTTCAGAGTTTCTTTCTGGCTAACTTTTACTGCCTATGATAGATAGATTCTGAATAAGAATTTGATCTGTTGTATTTTCCTCATGCTGTTTCTTCAGCTGAGAGCACAGTTTGCACTTAATCACAAGTATTTAAACAAATTAATTTTGACATTTATGAAACCCAATTGCCAATCAATTTAAATACATTGGCTCTACATGATTATAAGTCGATCGTGAAAGTGTACAATGTATGTAAAATGGCCCCACAATGTGACCCGACTCAATTGCCATCCAAGTAGATGGATTATGACATCATATCATATTGTGGCATGATTTATAAAATATATAATGATGGTGATTGAAATGATATGGATATATCCATTCTCGAAGAACTGATTTTGCATCAGAACTGACGGCGTATTTGCTTCACAGATGTTATAAACCCCAACTGAAAAATGGTTTTCGAGCACTTCTGGAGTTGATCTGATGTTAACTTGTACTTGCTGACAGGCCCTTCATGTGGTTAATATTGGAGATTCTGGATTTCTAGTACTCAGAAATGGTGCTGTTTTGAAAAGGTCATTTCCAATGTCCTACGAGTTCAATTTCCCATTTCAGATTCAATGGGGTGATGACCCATCCAAACTGTGGGAGGTGTGTTGTTGCAAACTTAGTCCTTCTGATACATCAATAAATAGCTGTAGAAATCTATAATAACCTGATGAAAGGTATGTTTTGAATATGTTTTGCTTCAGGAGTACAAGATTGAATTGGATGAGGGTGATGTTATCATTATTGCAACAGATGGACTCTTTGACAACTTGTATGAGCAAGAAATAGCATCAGTTGTCTCAACTTCATTGAGAGCTGGTAGAGGACCAAAGGTCTGCTGCATCTTGATCAAAATTTCTGAGTTTTGATGAGATCCAAACTGAAAAATTAGATAATGTCTCTCTCCTTGCTCCACTACTTGCAAATTCAGCATTGATTTGGCGTGAAATGAGCACTGAGAAATAGCTCCCTCAGCTGTGACTTGTCAAACTGAGTGCTTTTGAGGGCCTTCATTCTCTTCCTTCTCTTTCTCTGTCATTTGTGTACTTCTCTTGTTGTTTGCTTACTTGGGGAGACAGGGAGGGAGATGGTTGCTTGGGCCGTTTAAGGAATCCACCCAACTTCAGGCTACTTATTATTCAACATCCTTGTGCAATGCAATATCACGTAATTTCCCTGGTCATATTTGTAAACGTTGGTTCCTACCAATTTGTTCAACCTGCAAATGGATACTTGTGATTTAAGCTAACCGCTATGTAGTTACACTTGTGAACACTATACCTTGGAAAACCTAGGATTTCATTCATGATCAGGCTTATTGTTCACTTTCATGTTCTATTCAAGGTTGTTCACAATTTCTTCGCATGTTCTGATTCTGTCCAATTGGTTTAGGAAATTGCGGAACTCTTGGCGGCAAGAGCACAAGAGGTGGGCAGATCCTCTACCGAAAGAAGTCCATTTGCTGACGCAGCTCAAGCAGCTGGTTACACAGGGTGCACAGGTGGGAAGCTTGATGATGTAACTGTTATTGTATCATTGGTCCAAAAGCAATACAGCACCCATGGGTTGTGCTGTTGACGCTCAACTCTAGCATCTTTTCGCTCCCTGCTAAACATGGTTAGTGTTTCCAATCTTTCTAGTCTGACTTCTGTTAAGTTATCATAGCTGAACTCACTTCTTTACCATGTTTTGCAGATCTCTGACTTCCAAATTGATAGTAATAAGGTCTTCTCTTCACAAAAAGATTGGCCAAGTTTTCTACAGGAGCTATTCCATTACAGGATGATCAAAGTAGGAGTACAGTTTAAAACAGAGAGATGGCTCGTTCTGATGCCATTAATAAAGAAGATTGCTATCCTGTTGAAAATGGAACAGGAATGCACTGAAGAATCTGTTATGGCAACTAAAGTAAAATGCATGTGCACAGGGGCATGCCGTCATGTTCTTATTGTGAAATTGAGTCCAGAGAGCAAGTAGCTTTATCATATTCCACCTGAGATCAAGGAAGGAAAGAAAACTCTGGTGTATAGCCCCAAACCTACACAAGTTTTCCATTAGATAGATTGATGGCACGAATGGCTGTAGTATAACACAAATGTAACTCACTGTTGTTGTGAGGCAGTGGATCTGCATACCCAACTTTCTGTTCTATATCATCATTTCTGAAGATGAAGATAAATATTGAATGAGATGGGCCAGGAGCCAGGAGCCTTGGAATTGGAGACAACAAAATTCATCACTCAAAAATTTTATGATTGCGCATGAAATCGTGTAGAATCTTGTTTTACATTTGTCCTAGAATGATGGCAGTCAAAACGAAAGCTTTCACATTTGCTCCTTTCTTTTGTTAGAAAATCAAAGGGGTGAAGAGCTTTTAGCCTTTAGGCTGAATCTCCTCCTTTATTCATGCTCAGTGTACTAGCAACTTTAACTTTCCGGCCACAGGACTACGAATCATGACGTGAAAACACATGGTCGACGCAATCTTTCATGCCGGGCAACCGAAAAGTGAATTTACTTTGCGGTGCTGGACTTGGGCCCTTTATATTTCATGATTAACGGCAGCCCTCTCGTCGGAATGATAAGCTTTGAATGAGGAGTGCTGGTTTGCACTCGAGTCTCCGCGCATCCAGCAAAATTGCATAATTTCCATCCTAGTGCGGACGGGCCTACCGATGTTTTGACCAAGCCCACACCCGAAACCCCCAACGGGTTCTGCAGCAAGTGAGGCCATAATTAAGTTTAATGCTTAAAGCGCTCATCTCTCTCCTCCTTTCTTGGTGAAGATTGGAGTCTACCTTAAATCAAAAAATTATATTAAAAATGTTGACATATTTAGCAGTGCCATTAAAATTGTGGTCGACAAATAGCGTCAATTTTCTTTTAAGATTTGCCTTTTTGAATCTTTGAAATCATTTAAAGCTCATTTAGGGCTACTTTCGTGAAGTCCAAGCAAGCTATTTGTACACCACGTTTGATAACCCAATTCAACAGTTGAACTTAATAGGTTCAGATTTTAATACATTCAGACGTGTTTAATAACAAAAAATAAAACATCTGAATTAATTAAGTGATATTGAATTTTTTAAGTAAAACTTTATCTAGAAAATAAGTGATAAAGCTTATCACTTATTATGATATATTTTGAGATGTATTAGATTTAGTATTTAACATTCAATCACTTAATAGATTAAGATCCCCCTCCCTGGCCCAAAAAAAAAAAAAAAACCCTAAGGTGTATGTGACCCATGTACCATTAAAAAGAAAGAAATCACAGTTGGGATTTACAAATAAAAGGAAGGGGAAAAAAATGTATGAGAGCAAAAAAAATAAAAAATAAAAAAGGCGAATTAAGCAAAAGTAGAAAGCATTTGACGAGAGAGAAAGAGGGGGACCTAGAAAATGTATGGTCCACTCGTAGACCATCAGAAAAGGCTAACTGATTGGCCGCACACAACCCATGAGAAAAAGGTTAAAACTTGTCATGATTATGAGAGAGTGGACTTCGGAAGACTTCAATTTGCCCATTAAGACTCGCAAGCTAGCGCCATCATCATATACCATTGAAGCATTCTCTCTTTCAAAGGTTTCAAGGGTCAAAGAACAGACCTTTCCGTCATGACTGTTTTACCGAATTCACATTCAAATCCTTTTATGTACAAGTCAAAAAAATAATAATAATCTTTTTATGTATTGGACCAATTCCACGGCACAAGGAGTAGAAATGTAGAATATGGAATGGAATATGGAGTGTACAGGTCAAAAAAATAATAATAATCTTTTTTATGTATTGGACCAATTCCACGGCACAAGGAGTAGGAATGTAGAATATGGAATGGAATATGGAGTGAAAATGAGCACCAAAATTATGCACCCTCGGACTACCGACTTGGGCTCGAAACGTGTTTGATAGATAATGCAACAAAGAAATGTGTTGTCAAAATTAAAATGGATGCCTTTCAGAAACAGCCATTACCATGTCCCCTGCCTAAGATCACTTGCTAACTGGAGTGGCCTTTTCCCACTGGCCACCGCTTAAGCATGAATATAAAGGGCCAAATTTTGCTGACCAACCGAATCTTCTTGTCAAATAGGGCCTTTCATGAGTGAGTTCATTGTGCGTGTAAGTATAGATTACTTTATAGCGCAACCCTCACATTGACAATACAATTCGAATACATGAAACTTTTATTAAACATCAATTGAAACATTGACAATGTTGAATATTCGTTTGTCATTCAAAATTTTTGGTTAGTCTCTGTACTTTCAAGGCTACGGGAGAGTAGTCACAAGAAGTCCCCCAAACGAACAACGCGAAGAATTGAACCGAATTAATACGTGTAAATGGCTGATGTTGGTGCCAGCACTCAAATTCAAATGTCATGATGATTCTTGGGTCAGAGAATCAAAATCAGTCTGGTTAAATCAAGTCAAACACCATCAAAATTTGACTTGGAAGGGATGGTTTTGTAAATAACTACTATCATTTACCAAAAATAAGTAGGCATTGATACCAACAACCAAGCAAAGGGGCTTGGACTCGGGGCCAAAATGGCAACCGTTTGGATCGATTTTGTACAAAATGTATAATATATAATTCTAAATATATACGATGTAATTTACGAAGTAATTTACTTTCAACAACGTGTAATTATAGAATAAAATTTTGCAAGCATCACATATGGTGTAAAAAAAGATGCACTAGATGAAATTTGAGTCTTACATTCTTTTTTTTTTTTTTTTTTTGTAAAATCTTAGTCATGAAACTTCAGGAACAGTTGCTTCCTACAACCGCCCCTCTCCCGGGGGGCCTTGATCATGTAAGTAGCAAATCCACTGCCCGTCTGGCATCCGTCACAAAATGCGGAATGCGGTTAATAAAGTGAAATAGGGATATGGGGTGTTTCTTTTTTAGCGGTAACGTGACATTTTGGAGACTGAGATTTGACCAATTTGGAAGATGACGAGCAGATACCAAATCAAATCCAACATGCGCCAGGTAAAAATACTCTACTATTGAATCAAACAATCAACCAACTCCCAAGTGAAAAAAATTGTAAGATAGGAGCCCTAAGGCTCGGAGATTTTTTTTTTGTGGGGGGGGGGGGACCAAACCCCAATGATTTAGTCCAGCCGGCTGCAAAATGAGCATTTCATAATCTGCACTCTAATTATGGCTTTTTTTTTTAAACTGGCTTTCGCAATACTAACCAAAAAAGTGTAATTGGCCGTTAATCTCGCTTTAAAGAAAAAGGCTCTACCGCGTTAGCAATAGCATCAATTCTTTTTCCATATTGCATGCTGCTGGCTTTTGTTTTTGGGGTATCCAACAATTTTTTTTTCCCAAAAGCTTTTTTAAGGGAGATTTGATTTTGATGGCAGTATAGATTCGGGGCAAATGTTTTTCCCCGAGTATGATGAGGAACAGTAGAGATTCTGCTCAATTAGCTGTCTGCGACTTGGCAATTTCTTTCCCCCGGAACAAGGAGGAGAGGTCAAGTTATCTACTCAGTAGCATGAATTGTGGCGCCTTTTGTCGCATGCACTACTAGGCCATGTCCCAGGCTCCCCAGTTCAAGCCGTCCTGTAATGCTTGTTTATATTTTGATCAAAATTACATTTCGTTGGATTAATTGCAAAATGCACCCTTGAACTTTCTCTGAGTTGCAATATGTTTTATATGAACAATCTATTTCAGCTCTGTACATTCTCCGACTGTCAATTACTCCACGATGTACTTCAATCAATTCGTTGACTAGGAAATTTAATGAGTAAAAATATATTGGAATCACATGATGTTTTATTATTTATGAGCCAATATTCCCCGAGTGGACAGAATTATCCATACAAATAATATATGTGGTCATTAATGTTAGTTCACTAAATTTTTAATGGAATCCTGAAAGCTGCTGTTAGTTGGGGATAAAGTGTATATATTCTGAGTTTAGGGGGATAAAGTGTTACTTACTCCCAAGTTCAGGGAGGTGAAGTGTAATTAATAGCATATGAGACCCTCCTTTTTTTTTCTTTTTTTCTTTTTTTACATCATGGGAGGCTTTATTTTCTTTTTCTTTTTGGACCTTCATATTTATACAGCATAGCCCTCCACATTTATATCAATGACTACAATCATGGTATGGTACTTTGAAGTTCTAAGGAGGACTGGTGACTAAATTAAATTTAAGCAAACACAAATTTGGGTCAAGCAACTTAAGAATTTGTATCATTCCTGTCTCGAATTGTAACTTGTCTTATTGATTTATTTAACTTATGGTTTAGTCATCATATATATATATATATATATATATATATAACTTAAGCTAACACAAAGATGGATGTGCCCAATGGAATTTTCTTCTGTTATTTGAGAGCCCGTGAGATTGGGGTAGCCATCACGGGGGAAGTACTGCCCTTTTTTATAGAGATTTCTTCACAGTCAGATTTACCCTAAGAGCATCTCCAATGGGGTTGAATGGGGGGAAGTACTGCCTCCATTCAACCCCAGCATTACACGGCTGAACGCATCATATGCATTCAACGGTTGAATGCAAAATTTGATGGCCCACTTTGACACCTATTATGTCTTTTACATGTTTGTTGTTCTTTTTTTTTTTTTTTTTGTCAGAAGCATGTTTGTTGCATCCTGAAGCATATTTGTTGTTTCTTTTTGTCTAATCTTGCAACGGTCATAACTCAACGGATACTTATTGCAACGGCAATTTTTTTATTTTTTCTCTATAAATACACAAGGTAATTTTTTAGTTCACCTCACAATCTCCCACTCCATCATTTCTCCTACTATTCATTATCTTCAACATATTTACATACTTTCCTCCAATTTCAATATTTTGTCATTATGGAGGAGAATTTTAGTAGTTTTAGAAATATGTTAAACGCTCCGAATATAGAAAATTCATCATCTTCACAAAATCAAAACCACCAAAATTTGCCAAATTACCCAAATTATCCAAATTATCCATTTCCAATTTCAAATTACCCACATTTGCCCAATTCCAATCATTCACCAAATTTCCCAAATCCACCAAATTTTTCATATCCATTTCCTATGTATCAACCACCTAATTATTTTAATCCGTCCATGGGGAATCACTATACTTCGGGATATTATAACTATGGTATGGGTTATGGAGACTCAATGTCGTTAGATCCAAGGAAGGATTTTGATTTCACTGGCCAACAAAAAAATGCAACACCAACAGAGTCACTTTCGGACTCTCAATTTTCACCTTATTCAACACAATGTAGGGTAGAAAATATAAATCTCACCAATGAGGTAGCGGAAGAACCCTACGGTAAACGCATTCCATGGAGTGTTGATGATGACAAGATGCTTGCAAGTGCTTAGCTCACAATTTCAAATTGCAACATTGTAGGTAACTTTCAAAGTGAAGAGAGTTTTTGGAAACGAGTCCCCGACTATTTCAATGAGAATCGAAAATCTAGGCCATCAAGAAAATATAAAGTTACGAAATCAAATTGGCATTGGTTGAGTCGGATGGGGAATGAGTTCAAACAACACTACAACAAATTGGTCGACGAACATCATAGCGGGTGGAATGATGACCAGATCAAGCACCATTCACGTGAGTTATTTTACCAAAATAATAACAAACATTTTTTGCATGACCATGTGTGGGTGTTACTAAAAAATGATCCGAAGTGGAAGGTAAATACTCCTACGGAGCGTTCTTCAAAAAATATAAGGATTGATGAAAGCAAAGCTTACACTTTTTCATCAAATGCGGATTCAAGTTTCGACATTAATGACGGTGAAGTACTTGAAGTTCGCCCACCCGGTCAAAAAGCATCAAAAAAAGGAAAGAGAAAGGCAAAATCAAGGGTGAATGAGGAAAATTTGAGCGGGGAACTTGACCAAATTCGGAATCTGCTGAAACAGAAAAATGAAGAAAAATTGCAGGTCATGGAAAACTTGGCAAATCGGCTAGAAAGTTATAATTTTCGAAATGATTATGAAATCTTACTCAAGGATACCACATGCATGACCGAACAACAGCTTCAAATCCATGAGCATATGTGCTCCATCCTAAAAGCCAAATATAATATTCCTTAGTTTAATTTTATTTTTATTTTGATATATGTATTTTTTTATTTGTAATATTACTTATAATTTCATGTCATTATGTTATGTTGTTCTGAAAATTTAAGTTTCACTATTTTAATTTTATTATAAAAACTAGCAATTAGAAAACTAGCCGTTGAAAAACTAACCGTTACAATGTATTATGATATTTTTCGCATTTGAAGTGTCACGTATTTGTTTCACTCTTATGTAATTTTTTTTTAGAAAATACCAATGTATTATTTTTAAAGGGCAAAAAAAATATGTTATTAAAAATCATAAATTAATATATTATATTTTAGCAAATACAAAATCTAAAAAGTAAAAAATAATGAAAGTCATTAATTTATTTTTAAAATTAATCACTTTTAAAATAATAAATTTGTTTATTTACGGGACGTGAGTTATGCATTATCAAAATAAAAAATGGGAGAAAGTATAATAAAAGAGGGGACAGTGGAATGCTGTTATGACATGTGGACCCATGCAATTATACTTTGTAGAGTGTAATCCATTGTGGGTGAGAGTGTAACAAAAAGAAGGGATAATGGAATGCTGATGTGGGATAGTGAAATACTGATGTGACATATGGATTATACCCTGAAGGCTGTAATCCATTGGAGATGCCCTAATGTTGAGGGCATTTATTGTGAAAATTGTCGAAATTTAGATACTGACAAAGGATTTGATGCCTGTGAAAGAAGAAAGATGATGACTTGGGCATTGGTAGGCATTTTAGAACTTTCACTCTAATTTCGTGCTGACATCACTCAAAAGTTTGGTAGTCCATGTCAGCTGACTGGTGCTAGGAATGATTTTGTTATGAAATTTTGATTTTGAGGGACCTTTTCATAGTCTGAATAAACTTGAGGGGTCTGATTGGTAATGCGGCCCAATCTTCGAGAAAGTAAATGTAATTAACCCTTTTATTGAAGGTAAAAATCAACAAAAACTAATCCCCATTACCCACTTGTCTACTACTAAGTTTCTAAACACAATACACAAAGAAAACTAATCATATAAAAAAAGATTTTCACAAAAATAAATTATGGAGTGAAAAACTAGTTTTAAGGAAAAATATTCTCGCAAATGATTGTAATTTACTTGAACACATGCGGACTGCTTTAAATGCTAACTAAGTAAAAGATATTTGGATTGCAATTTTTTTAAGAATTTTTGAGAAAAATTTATTACAGTCCTTTCTTTTTTTTAAATGTGATGTACATAAAGTAAGAAGGTAGCTGAAAAATATATGAAAAGAATATTTACAAAAAAACTTTAAATTTTTTCTATCAAAAAAATTAATAATCCAAATAAGGCCTAGTTATAAGTTGGGAAAAATGCATCAATCCTCCTCTCATATGTTAATGATCTAAAATTTTAGTCCCTCATAATCAAAATGCAAGAGTTTAGTCCTTAATAAATACAAAATGCTTGCTTTTGATCCCTATCAACCTCTAGGTTGAATTTTGATCCAATTATGTTGGATTGCATCATCTTCCCCACTGGGTTTTATAGATTTTCTTGCTACCTTGTTGGATAATTATTTTGACAAAATTTATAACTTGATTTTGGTATCTATAAAGTTCCCCAAATCATTTCAAACATGTTCCAAACTCCAAATCGAATAAAATTCATGGCTCTATTTTATCCATAAGATTCAAAAAAAGTTGCAATCAAATTACATCTAATGATTTTTAAGATCCTAAAAATGAAAACCCGTGAGAAATTTGAGCCCAATAATTCACAAATAAGGGACCAAAATTTCAGCTAGAAATTGACCAAGGACCAAAAGCAAGTATTTTTTATTTGTTAGAGCTCAAAATCGTTCGTTTTAATTTTGAGGGACTAAAATTTTAGTTAAAAATTAACCAAGGACCAAAAGCAATTTTTATTTATTAGAGCTCAAAATCGCTCGTTTTAATTCTGAGAGACTAAGTTATATCAATAATATGTAAAGGATGATTGGTGCAATTTTTCCTTTGTACGTTTAAATTGATCTTCCCCGACTTTATTACGTTTGGAGATGAACCAAAACTTTTCAAAAGTGGCACGACTCCAAACACTAGCGTTAAGTTGGACAACCCACTTCCCTCATCCCCACCACGTGTCCCCCGATTATTATTCCCACGCCACACACCCCTCCATCATATCAAAGCCCATTATTCTCTCCTTCAAAACCCAAAAGCTAAAACGGCAAAGGCCCTTCTGACCAAAAAATAAAAAATAAAATAAAACGGCAAAGGCCCCCACGCCACCCCCTTCTTTTTATTACTACATAGCGTCTCCCCAGCCCAGGACCTGCTCATTAGCCTACTACTGGTACTTCCCACTGCCATATTCCACTCTGCATTTCCTTAACCAAAAAGCAAGAATCACATCCCACTTGAGAAAGATAGTGCCAGTACTTCAGGGAAAAAAAAAAGGAAGAAAAAATATGGCTTTCTCGACAAGGGTTATGAAGAATATTGCTGGGCTTTTCTTGGTTGGCCTTGTGCTGGTCTCAAATGCGGTGGTGGAGTCTGCCGGATCCGGTCATACTGCTCCGGCCCCGGCAGTGGACTGTTCGAGCTTGGTCCTTAACATGGCTGACTGCTTATCTTTTGTGACCAGCGGCAGTACTGTGAAGAAGCCGGAAGGAACGTGCTGTTCTGGCCTCAAAACTGTCTTGAAAACTGATGCAGAGTGTCTTTGTGAAGCCTTCAAGAATAGCGCCCAACTGGGAGTTACCCTCAATGTCACTAAGGCCCTCACTCTCCCATCTGCTTGCCATGTTTCCGCTCCCTCCGTCAGCAACTGCGGATGTAAGAATCACGTCCCCACTCCCCTCTCTGTTTTTTTTTTTTGGCCTTCACGTTTCTGTCTCTCTGTTTTCATAAGGATATATTTTTTTTCCGTCTGCAAATGTTTGCTTCTTTCGGGGTTTTTCTTGGGGTTTGGGGAAATCTCTGATTTTAAATGTTGTGCTGTTTTTCTCTTCTATTACAGTAAATGTCTGGTTTGAAATATTTGATATTTATTTTTTGCGCTGCTTTTTTTTTTTTTTGGTGATCTATGATCCCTTTTAGTTCCTTAGGTTCACAATGTGTATAGTCTTTAACATCTCCATTCTCATTTTGCCTGTATTTGTCTGATTATTTGTGTAACAAGGTATATGAAGTTCTAGAGATGTTGATTTTGCTCTCTTTTTCTGATTGCAGTGAGCATTGGTTCTGGAGCTGCACCTGGTACGTATAGATCTGCTGTTTCTTGACTGATTTTGCACTGATTTTTCCACATATTATCGGTTTGATTTTCTGCACTTCCTGTAGAGTAAAATGGAGGAGTTGCTAAAAAGGTATACTGCTACTACTAATAATAAGATATATTTTGGACCATTGTCAGTTTCATACTAGTTAATTTATGAAATAGGGAATGTTGTCCTTGCAATATTAAATTCGTCCATCAATGCGAATGAAAACTGATTAAACTAGTTGTTTTATAGTCCGAAACTATCAATTTCAAATCTCATGATGCATTTTGGGTGCCTATGTCTCGTTAACGCTGTTTGTTTGGAAAGGGCTTATCTGGAAGGTTCAATACTATCTGTATGTTTTCTGCATTTCTTGGTACAATCCAGTCCACGTGACACAGTACTGTTTCCCTGTCATTATTACATTTTTGCGTCTCAACATGAAAAGTGGTCCCCATTTTGGTCGAATAGGAGGGTTCATGTGATTAATTTGTAGTATGATACTGGCATGTCAGCAATAGTTTAGGGTTTAATTCTTGATCTCTGATAAGGTTATCTTGAGGCCTAAAGTAAAGCACAAAATCTCAGGGGATAAACTTCTAAATGTGGTTACCCTGATTCCTGTATGAAAAGAAGGCAATCATCATCAATGAGCTTTGACTACAGAATTAACATTTGTGCTTCGGGTTGGATTCTTGATTGAAATCATGGTCTTTCATTTGGGCGTGGTTTTAATACTGATTACAATCTTCTTTGGTTACAGCTCTCCCTCCAACTGCGGTATCTCCAAGCTCTGAAGGCGCAGGAGCTCCTTCTACTGTCGAAGGATCGAATGAAGCTGCTCCAGCACCAGCTCCAGGAAGCTCAGGCTCTTCAAAACTTGCTGTCTCAGTTGCATTCATGTTGGCCCTTGTTGCTGCATCGCTCACTTTGTTTTGAGTGCATTTTAGGGCCTCTCCCTCTTTTTTGTGCTGAGATGAGAGGGGAGGGTAAATGGGAGATTGACATATTGTGCTTGGTTTTAAATATTTGCTAGGTGGGTACTCTAGTTAATAGTGGCAGGACGACTTCTTAATTGAGACTTGTTGAGCAGATAGGGTGTTTATTGTGTATTATCTGGCTCTATTAAACCCCACGGATGTGCTTTCAATGTCACCTTTGCTTGCACGCCTCCTTGATATTCTAACTTCTGCTAATTTTCTTGCCCGAGATGTCCATGGACCTTGTTGACAGTAGGCTTACGGTAGGCTCTGAACTGCATTTCCAAGACGTGTACGCCATACTGTGACTGGGCTGTTAGGATATCAGGCTGGGGCATGCAACCTTGAGGGATGGCCTGATCTCTTTGATGACCAGGTCTGGGTTTTCCTACAACATGACAGGATAATCTAACTAAAGAAGATGTTGATATTTGCTTGCGCGTACATGAACCGCAATCCTTGGTCAAAATCTTGTGTGGACCATTAGCATGTCTGTAGGGGTGAAGGTATGTCAAAATTGAGCCCTCTGTGTTGGCAGAGGGTTTCAAGTCCAGAATTTCAAATCCATGTTGTGGCCTCTGGCTCTCCAGAGGATAAAATGCTGGAAACTGCATTGGGAGTAATCGGGCAGGGTTCTTAGAGGTCAAATATTACCACAATAGGAGTGAGTATACGAAGCATCAAGGGGTCACCCTCGCATGCTTCTTGTATATTTCAAAAGTATGGAATTGGCGCCACTGGGCCGAAAGTGGGCACCATGGACTTATGCATTTGGAGCATCCATAATGCATCCCTCTTAAAAAAATGTAATTCATAAGCCACATCATTACACTATCTATCTTAGTAGATTACATTCTGTAGATGGAATTTCCGATCACGTTAAATGGGACTCACAAATAGTTTCTTGTATGTCTATTCTGCGTGTAAATCATGGCTGGTACGCTCTCATCATTACATCCTCTCTTACACCCTACTGCGGCTGCGGACGCATAAGTGTGCTTTGGGTTTTAGACTGTCAGAATTGTTTATTGTCAGTTACTCTTTTGCGCTCTCTCGATCGGGTATACCAAATCAAGGTTCTTCTTCTTCTTCTTCCTCATTTTTCCGTGTACATGAATTCACAGCGAAAACACTTCGTGGATCAATAACGGCCTTGTCTAGGTTGCATTTTTTGTAGAAAAATTTTGTGAGTTTCTGTGAAAGTATTCATTGTTACATTTTCTGATTACCTCTATACCTCATATACCTCGAATCTTAAAAAAGCAATAGAGTGTGTGTATGTGTTTGCAAAAACTCCCAAAAATTTACAATTCAAACAAGCTACCAAAAGCAAAACGCATTGCATCAAATTCAACCGACCCAAATGAGCACTATAACATTTGTTTCCCCCTCCAACAAAGCACAGAGTTGAAACTTCTTGCTCGTATGATAAGTGAGGTGTGCTGTGCTCACACAGACAAACTCCAAACTAGTTACGTTTGAGCAACGTTTCAGATTTCGTCGTCGCACAAGACTTATGTGTATAAACGACGGGTCATCCTTGGAATTCAAGGCAAATTTCTTAGAGAATTGGTCAAAACAGGGAACAATCTCCAGTGTTTTTGACCAATTTTTCAAGAAACTGGTACAATGTTCTGACTTCTGAACCCGCTCCCCCAGGCAAAGAGGAAAGAGGAGGAGGACCGCCGTTGACCATGACGGAAATGCAAGAAACTCAATTGAATTGGTCAACACACTTCCCAGTTCCCCACCAGGTGTCCCCCGATTATTAGTTCCACCCCACACAGCCGCCCGTCCATTCTCTCCCCTTCATAGCCCAAAAGCAAAACGGGTGGTCAAGACACACACTAGTGTGTGTGCGCAATTAATAGGAAAAATATTTATAAAATATTTTGAGTTTTATTAAAATTATTTTAAGAAAAATTGGTTTTATATTTTCACAAAACATACGTGGAAAATTTATCAAAGTAAAATGTATAGAGAAGGGTTATTTAGTAGTAATTTATATCCATAGTTGGTACTTGTCAATGAAAATTAAGATTTATTAATAAGTTGAAAATTAGAATAATAAAAATATATATATTATTTGGTAGAAAGCCATCCATACTGATAGTGGTAGATATTAATGATAGTTTAAAAAGTATATATTATGACAGATTTTTGTTTCCTTTATATATACTAGTGATTGATGATGTACACCCTCGATGCGTACGCAATAAATCAAAAAAGAATCTTCTTCTAAATATTGAATATAGAGTCCTTAGCAATAACAAAATTTAGAATTAGTAAATTGAAAAAGTTAATACAACAAAATATGACAAAATTTTGAATCAAGCAATTGCTTGTAGTGATTGATTAATGAATCTCTGAAGAAGAATATTTTTTTTTTCAAAGTGTACTTCAATCATCTGTAGGGTTGTTATAGTCAACAGTTGGAAACTATAAAAAATCTTATGACAAGTAATTGAAAAAAAAAGTTCTTATAATGCATATGAAAGAGTTGGAGACGAAGTTTTTGACTTTATGGTTTGACTTCAACAGAAGTCTTATTGTGGGATTGTAAGTTACAGTTTAATAATTACTATATGATATGAATGTTGATCACAAGGAAGTTCGTTCCTAGATTACATTCCAGGAAAATAGCACGAGGAAGCCAAAGTCCACTTAAATCCTCATCCAACCCCTCCCGAACCGAAGACCTTCTTACCAGTCTACTGCTACCCCCCACTGCTGGCTGCATTCCGCTCTGCATTTCCTTGACCAAAAAGCAAGAACAGAATCTCACTTGACAAAGGTAGTACTAGTACTTCACAGAGAAGAAGTAAAAATATGGTTGTTTCGACGAAGTTTATGAAGAATATTGCTGGGCTTTTCTTGGTGGGTCTTGTGCTGGCCTCAAATGCGGTGGGGGAGTCTGCCGGATCCGGCAATATTGACTGTTCGGGCATGATCCTTGCTATGAATGACTGCTTATCTTTTGTGACCAGCGGCAGTACGCTGCAGAAGCCGGAAGGAACGTGCTGTTCTGGCCTCAGAACTGTCTTGAAAACTGATGCAAAGTGCCTTTGTGAAGCCTTCACAAGTAGCGCCCAACTGGGAGTAAGCCCTAATATCACTAGGGCCTTCGCTCTCCCATCTGCTTGCCATCTCTCTGTTCCGTCCATGAGAAACTGCGGATGTATGAATCAGATCCCCTTCTTTTTTCCTTCATGTTTCTGTCTCTCTGTTTACATAAGGATCCTTTTTCTTGTCCGTAAAAGGTTTTGCTTCTTTCGGGCTTTTTTGGGGGCTTGGGGAAATCTCTGATTTTGATTGTTGTGCTGTTTTAATCTTTTATGAAAGTGAATGCCTGGTTTGAAATATCTGATATTTAATTGTTGTGTTGTTTTTCTGACGTATCATCCCTTTTAGTTCCTTAGATTCACGATGTCTGGTTGCATGTGTAAGTGTGTTTGGACAGTAGATTATTTATTTATGATACTTAAAACAAAGAAAAGTTGAACATTTTTACGATGTGATATATATAAGATTAAAAGTGATTGAAAAATATACTCATGATACAAGAAAATAACTTTTGCCTATATTTGTCTGATTATTTATGGAACAAGGTTTACCAAGTTCTAGAGATGTTGATTTTGTTTCTCTCTTATTTTGACTGCAGTGAGCAGTGCTCCTGGAGCTGCACCTGGTACGTATATATCTGCTATTTCTTGACTTATTTTGCACTGGTTTTTTACTTCTTCGTCCAGTATGATTTGTGCACTTCCAGTTAAGTACGTTGGAGTAGTTGTTAGAAAGCATACTACCATGCTAATACTACTACCAATAATAAGATACGTTTGGACCATTGTCAGTTTCATACAAGTTAATTTATGAAACAGGGATTGTTGTCCTTGCACTATTAACTTCGTCAATCCATGCAAATACAAACTGATTAAACTAGTTGTTTTGTTGTCCCAAACTATCAATTTTAAAGCTCATGCTGCATTTTGGGTGCCTATGTCTCTTTTTAATAGTGCATAACGCTGTTTTTTTGGAAAGGGCTCATCTGGAAGGTTCACTTTTTGTATGTTTTTTTCTTTGCATTTCTTGGTACAATTCAGTCCACGTGGCACTGTTTCCCTGTCATTATTGCCTTTTTGCGTCTCAACACTTCTAGTGTTCCCCGTTTTGGTCGAATAGGGTTCATGTGATTTAATTACAAGTATGATACTAGCATGTCAGCAATTGTTCAGGGTTCAGTTTCTTGATCTTTGATAAGGTTATCTTGAGTCCTAAACTACAAAAGTTATCTCAGGGGATAAACTTCTAAATGTGGTTATCCCGATTCCTGTGTGAAGAAGAGAAGGCAGCCATCATCAATGAGAATTATTAACATTTATGCTTTGGGTTAGATTCTTGATTGGTACCATGGTTTTTCAGTTGGGCATGGTTTTAGTACTGAGTATAATATTCTTGGTTGCAGCTCTCCCTCCAACCGCGGTATCTTCAGGCTCCGAAAGCGCAGCAGCGCCTCCTACCATTGCAGGTGGTGCTCCAGCGGCAGCTCCAGGAAGCTCAGGCTCTTCAAAACTTGCTGTCTCAGTTGCGTCCATGCTGGCCCTTTTGCTATATCGCTCTCTTTGTTCTGAGTGCATTTTAGGCCTCTTCCCCCATTTTTTTTTTTAAGGTGCTGAGATGAGGGGGAGAGTAAATGGGAGATTGACATCGTGTTTGATTTTAATTAGTGTTTGCTAGTTTTGGGTACTCTAGTTAGTTTATAGTGGCAGGACTTGTTCTTAATTGAGACCTGCTGAGCAGATGGGGTTGTTATTGTGTGTCTACCTGGCTCTGTTAAACCCCACAGATTTACATTCAATTTCACCTTACTTGCAAGATGTCCATGGACTTAATTCACAGCAGGCTAACATTATGCTCTGAAATGCATGTCCAAGACATATACTCATACTGTTACTGGGCTGTTATGGTTTATCTGATTGGCGCATGCAACCTAGAGAGATGGCCTGATCTCTTGGGTCACCAGGTCTGGGTTCTATTACATTACAGGCATAATTTAGCTAAAAAAAGATGTTGATATTTGCTTGGACGAAAATGAATAGCAGTCCTTGGTCCAAATCTTGCATGGACCGTCAGCATGAAGTGTTGTAAACGAATGTATTTCAAAAAATTTCTGTCCCACGTTAAAAAAATAAAAAGACCTTTTATTTGACTGACTTTTATTTTATAACGGTTTAATGGGGTTTACATGCAAGTTGAGTTGGGAGTAATCTTTAGCAACGTTCTATAGCATACCTAGATAAAAAGAGAAAGAAGAATGCTTGTTTAATTCCAAAGAAACATAACATTTCGACATTTTGAAATAGTTTCTTAGGATAATATTATTTATTACGACTCAAACATGTTCATGTTTCTTATTCCAAGTATTAGTGCTAGCATTGTTGGCATTTTTTCCAATAGGAAGTATGTCAAAATTTGATCCCTTTGTTTTGGCAGAGAGCAGATCCATGGTGTGGTCTCAGGCTATCCCAGGAATAGAATGCTGGGAACTGGCGTTGGGACTGATCTGGCACGCTTCTTGACGGTTATGAAGCAATAAGGTAAGGGGTTCACCCCAGTGTTTTTAAACTCGGACAATCAACCTTCAAACCGAAAGTTAAAAAAAGGCCAAACCTCCGGTTTGATATTTTTTTTTTTTTTTTTTTACCTTTAACTCACTTATATCCTTTCAAACTCACTTTTTAAGTTTTAGTAAATATGCTTTAACCTCTCATCATTTTAATAAAGTGTAAAATTAATCCAATACATTTTTTAAATTACATTTCTACCTCTCTCTCTCTCTCTATATATATATATATATATATTATATTCTTTAAGTCAATTTATTTATTAAATATAAAATTCTCTAATTTATATATAAAGTCATAAATTACCAATTTAAGAAAAATTTATATATATATAAAGTTAAAACTACCAATTTGAGGGAATTTTATATATTATTTTTTAAGAAAATTTTTTTATATACTATTTTGATTATATATTATTAATATATATATTTATAATATTTATAATGTCCATCCCAATTGAGAATGGCATTGCATTGATCTATATTTTCAAAAGTATGAAATTGGTGCCGGCGGGCCTAAAGTGGGCACCACCGGCCTCCGGTCTTAGTAGGGAGCTTCAGGTCCTAGATGATCACAGTCACAGTCTGTTGTCAATTATTCTTCTCGGGCCCTTTCGGTCTGGTTTTTTAGTCAACGGTCCACAGTCTGCACTCTGCACTTTCATCGTTATTGGTTGGCGGAAAAAGTAGCATTTATTTTGAGCAGAAATGTAGACGATTGTATCAAGAGGGGAAAAGTAAAAAATAATTCCATTGCCTTTTTCTTCTTCTTCTTTTTCTTTCTTTCTTTCTTTTCTTTTTTTGTTTTCATTTTTCCTTTACATGGAATTCATAGCGAAGAACACTTGGAGAATCAACAATTGACATTGTTTGGGTTGCATTTTTTGCTGAGAAAATTTTGAGAGTTTTTGGTTAATATATTCGTTATCAAATTTTCTAATCACTTTTCTATTTTCTCACAGTAAACTCCAGAAAAGTTAGGCCTTATTTGGATTAGAATTTCTTATAAAAAAAATTTTACGTGTTCTGTGGTCACATTTTTCAAACATCTCTTTATATTACATACATCGTTACAAATATATTTTTTTTAAAAAAAATTCAGAAAATGACAATTCAAACAATATCTACAATTCAAACAAGCGACCAGAATGCATTGGCGTCGAAGTCGACCGACCCAAATGACACTGTACCACTTGTTGAAGCACACGGTTGAAACTTCCTGCTTGTATGTTAAATGAAGTGTGTAGTGTGTACACACAAACAACTCCAAAGTCAAACTATTTGTGTTTGAGCGACGTTTCAGATTTCGATATGGCAGCAGGAGACTTGTGTGTATAAACGACTGGTCATCCGTGGAACTCACTGTACATCATTTAACTCTGATACAATGTTGACGTTTTGAGCCCCCACTCCCCCCATCCCCACAAAAAAGAGTTAAAAAAAAAAAAAAAAAAAAAAAGAAAAGAAGAAAAGGACTGCCCTTGACCATGATGGAAATGCAAAAAGATCAGTTGAATTCTGCGCTTTTAAGGCTCCATCTTGGGGGCTAAGGTCATGACAGCATCTGATACTGTGAGGAAGATTTTGTCTTCTCCAATCAAGCTAGCAAAGGCGGACGCATGCAGCTTGCCCGCCACCACTGGTCCAGGATTTGCTAAAACCAGCTGTCCATGTAGCAGTGTAAAATGTAAATTTCTTCTTAGCTGGACATTTTTTGATCGGCACCGTATTATGGAAACCAAACACTAAACTTTGGACGATATGGCTAACCTGAACATCCCTCTTTTGAAGGCTACTGTACAACTCTTCCAAGGCATGGATTCCGCTGGTGTCAATGTCTGTAACAGCTGCACATGACAATAGACAAACAAACAAAAGAAGTGTTTGGCATCTTTCTCTTTTTCTCCTCTTAAGTATCGAAAGTCCTGGTAGAATGGGGTAACCAAGAATGCACTTACGTGACATTTCCACGATCAAGTAATGAAATTTAGACTTGAGCTCCCCATTTTCTTTCAACTGTTCTTCTTCATCACTTAGCCATCTTAGTATCCTGCCGAAAGAAGAAAAAAATGTTAATTATATTCTCTCTCTAGGGTTCACACTCCACACTTGAAAGACTGCTTCTTTAAGACGAAAAAGAGGAAAGGGAAACAAGAAAGTCTATCCCTTTACTTTTAGTAATCATCTAGGAAAATTCTGAAATCATACTTAATTATATTTAAATTTTCATTGATGTGAAAAGTGACTTAATTTGAATAATTTTTCTTAGACTGCGTCAAACTTTGAGGCTTATGCTTCATCCGGTACCTAACTTTTGGTGGGTCAGCATTGATAACTGGTTTTGTCGCAAAATATTCAGTTGTTCAAGTTGCAAAACCATGAGTTGTAAAATCTTCTGAGGGTGACAAAATCATGAGTTGTAAAATCTTCTGAGGGTTGAACTTAGAATGCTGTCCAAAATAAACTTTGACTAGTCGTAAGGGCAAGAGAAGACAAGTTCGCTATATGAAAATCTCTCACGTTAAAGAAGAAGAAAGAGAAAGGAGATCATCTGCACCTCTCCCTGACATAATTGGAGTTGGAAAAGTAGATTGCAGAATCAACTCGGATGATTAGAATCCCAGGAACCTTAGTTGCCTCTGGATATTGTTCTATATTTCTGTACACATTTGTTCTTGGGACTTTTCCAAGTACTGCAGTCCGAGGCCTCGTCACTTGGAGGAGGATTTTGGCAAAAGATATTGCGACCTAATTCATGAAACGCAGCTGGCAAAAATCAACACTTCTATCCTAATAAGATTGTTAGGAAAAAGTAGAAAGTATCTTTACCGCAATCAAGAGACCAATCTCAACCGAGACAAAAACCACACCGAAGAAGGCTCCCATGCACGCAATGAAATCAAGCTTGTCAATCTTCCATATCAGTAACATTGCATTAGTGTCGATTAGTCCCACAACAGCGGATATGATGATGGAAGCCAGTATAGCATTTGGGGTGTATTTGAACAGTGGAGTGATCACTTCTAGAGTTAGCAATACAACCATAGACATCACGATATTGGAAACAGCTGTGTTACACCCAGCCATAAAATTTACTGCAGATCGTGAGAAAGATCCTGCGAATTAAAAACGTCGAGTTAAATCAGAAATTTGGTGACAGCATTAGGGTATCATGTATTCTGCAAGATATAAAGATTAGACCAATTTTCAGCAAACCTGTGGCAACGTAACAGGATGTCATAGAGCCAATAACGTTCATTGTTCCTAATGCTACCATCTCCCGGCTTCCATCTATATGATAGTCCTTCATTGCTGCAAAAGTTCTTGCAATTGCTACAGCTTCCTATATCCGATATAGTATTCATTCATAACCAGCTTCTCATAATTAGGGATGTGGGGAAATTAAAGATGCTCTGAAATGTTCCGGTTTTGTTGCTTACCGTCAATGCTATCATTCCAGCCACAACCCCGATCCTGAAACCTTTAGCAAGATTTTTGCCAGTGAAGAAGATCTCATGGACAGATGACGGATTGATGCCTTTATCAATCTTGCCTACCTTCAAGATGTATGGAGAATACATTGTCAGAGAAGCTTTAACTTTGCATTTGAAAATTGTCATCGTCCAAATCAATGCTTGAAATACTCACAATTTGGACTCCCTTCTTTTCAGCATGGGTGATGTAAACAAAGAAAGTTGAAATGATTACAGAAGTCAATGGAGCAATTGCAGGCACCCAGAAGAGTTTCTTGTTCTTTTTTCCCTGATCCAATCAAAATATTTGAGGAAGAATAATAAAATGGTCAGAATCTGTTCTCCCATGACAAAAGTTGGAGCTAGATCCATGGAAAGAGAAATAAAACGAGCGATTCTTACAATGTACTTTGCAACGAGGAGGAAAGCCAAGAAAGTGACTCCTATTACTACGGTTTGCCAGTTCCACTGTTGTAACCAAAGACAAAGAAATTAGCTTCTCCATGGATTCAAAAAGAATGCCGATCCAGTTATAACCAGGAGGAGGTCTCACCCCATGGTGTACACTAGTCCAAACAGACCGCATCACAGAAACAAGATCAGTTTTCTTTGTGAATTTGTTAATGCCAAGTAGTCCTTTAAGCTGTTGAAGAGCAATGGTTATGGCTGCACCAGCCATAAAGCCAATAACGGCAGCATGAGACAGAAAGTCAATCAAGAAACCCAATCTGCAAATCCGAATATTTCTTAGCGTACGTCAAAAAAGGACGATATGGATGTTGGCTGGTCAGAAATACCTGAAAAATCCAAGGGTAAATTGAGTGACTCCAGCAAAGAATGTGGCTGTAAACGCTAGACGCTGATAATCTAATTTTTGTTTGACAGGATCAAACTCATTCTGGAGCAAAGTTCCAAGCAAGAGAGACACGACTGCCACCGGGCCTATGGCGATATCTCTCGAGCTTCCCATGGCTGCATATATCAGTGGAGGCACGAAGCTACTATCTGTAGAAGAACAAGCAATATCATTGAAAAATCCCTCAAATTGCGGATGATCGTTAGAAGTCAGATTGCTGAGTATAGATATAAGAAAATTACAAAGTCCATATTGAGGTGCCAAATATGCTAGTTTTGAATAGCCAATGTCCTGCACAGAATATCAGGAATTGTTAGGTTGCCAACTGACAAGGAAGCTCTATACTGCATATATAAATCTCGAACCTGAGGAATGCAAAGACTTGCAATGGTAAGTCCAGCAATCAGATCTCCTCTGAATTTGGAAAGGCTATAGCTTCTTCCCCAATCAAGAATGGGAAAAACAGCTTGTAGTCCGAGAAGTAACTTTTTTGAGTTTGATTGGTCCTTGAAAGAGCGCAAAGGATCATCATGCATGAACGTTTCCTTGAAAGTTGTCTTAAATTCAGTAAACAAATTCTGCTTGGGAGGCACTCCCACTTTGTGGACGTATGGCAAGTTCTCCGGATGTTCACGTGAGTAAGTATCAGCAGGTATCTCCATATCCGTTACCGGGAGTGCATCAGTAATCCGGTTGCTCATTTAGGTGGCCGCAGTGATGACCTGAAAACAGAACTTAACGGAAGAGAATCGGAGGACTTGTAAGAGATACAAACATTTCATACCTAGTAACTACATGTCAAGAACTATGCTATTTGTCTTTTTTCTTTTTGAACTTTAATAGATGGCTAAACTTCTACAAATGGCAAAAGGGTACATTGATTCTCCTACAATCCCTAACTACCGAAAAATATAAAGGAAAAATATAGAGGGATATATTGTTGTCTACAATGACAAAGTACGAAACCAAAACAGAATACCTTTGCACAGGAGGGTTGCTACAACAAGGCAGAAGAACAAGAAGTTCTCCCAGAAAGCTATATGTTTAAAGAAACTAAAATTGATAATCGGATATGAAGGGAAATATAGATCTTAATGCTTATATAAGCTACAAGCGTATGAAGTCAACTCTGTGTAAATGCAGGGCTACTTGTACACATAGACAGGAATGTATCTAGATGTTTTTCCTGTACCACATACAAAGAGCAAAAGAGGATAGGTTTTGATGAAAGTAATTAATCAAATGGTGGAAGAAATAACAATAGGCAATTATTGAAGAGTGTAGTAATAAAATAGACATCATTAATAAGGCCATTCTTTCAAGCAATAGCCTGGAAAATAAACAGTTGACTTTGATGTATGCGCTTCGCTTCAGATATTGAATTAAATAACCTACTTTATCCATACTGTCGCGTATACAACATTGCTTAAATAACTTATATGCCTGTCTGATCACACTAGGTAAGCCAATCCAGCAGAGAATGAAGCAAAATTGCATTCCATAATGCTCAACTACAAGAAATTGTTTATCCACTTGGTAGCAAAAGAGGGTGTTGGGGGATGAGAGAGGAAGCAGGAAGAGCAACCATTTGAACATTGATGCTTAAGCATACAAATTTTGAGTTGCATTGCAAGTGCAAAAGAAATATCTTGTCGATCAAAACTTTCACGAAAATCCTTGATTTACTGGCTGAAGGGACTGCCATGGATCTCAAAAGAAAAACAAGATAGATTCAGAAAGAATTGCGGATCAGAGGAAGACGGCTCTTACAGATATATCCTCAGCAAAATACTTGCTTGCAACTCATGAGTGGGGTCCGAAGTTTCAGCTACCAGGATAAGCAATAATCTAATTCGATGATATCTAATTTGGTAGATTAATTATCATGGAATACACTATGGGGCATACCAAAAGGTCGATCATTACAAGAAAATCCATAATTCAAATAGAAAAGTACATGTTCCCAAAAAGCACTTACCAACTTCTTTGGCCCTTGAAAATTCATGACAACTGGAGAACATGGATGTGAAGACGAAGAAAGATCAAGATGTTAATGGCGTTGCATTCCTGGACGTATTTCTTCATCCTTTTGTAAGTCTTAGACAGGCAACAACTGAACTACCTACTCCTACCCTTTTTGAGCCCCAACAAGGCAAAAAGAACTTTCGTTTTTCTGTTTTCAACTGATGAATACTTTTCAAATTCTAGCGTTGATTACTGGAACTACAGATTCCATCCAATCCGGACCAAGCCTATTCTAGTCGTCACACTCTTTGGTTTTCCAACTTATATCTGGTCAACCGAAGACTTCATGCGAAAACCATCCCCATCCCATTGGGTGGTTGTTTTCATTCCAGCCTATCATCATTTACCTGACTAGGAAGAAGAAATACAAAAACCAAGAAACAAAATATACAAATGCAGATGTCTGTTCACAAGCAAGATTAATTATCAAATTGCAACTGTTCCGTTACACTCAAATATCTTTATAAAATAGAGCCAGAAGGACACAGTAACAGGAAGTATGTAGGCCATGGATCATCATTCAGGAGTTAACACGTGGGTACGTACTTACCATGTTTGCCTGTTGCTGATTTACGAAGAACAACAACAACGACAACAGTTCAGAGATGATGAATTAAAATATTTGAGGAGACTTTCGAAGTCGGGAAGGGTCGTAGCTACGACGCTGAGCCCATTTTGCGTCCAGGTTCAATGGATTTTAGAGCGTTGAAAAGTTTGCCGCTGCTTCTCTGCTTCTTGTTTAATTGTTTTCCAAAGAGTGATGAGAGTTCTACGTACGTGGGATACAAAGATGACGAGTGCCCTGAAGCTGAGATGAATAGAGCAGGAAGAACCCCCAGGAGCTGATTAAGCCTACGAATGCCCACTACTCACTGGTAATGTTCTCAAACACCCCCTCTCATTGAAATTTAACCCTTTTTTCGGGGTTTTTTTTTTTTTGTTTTGGTTGGGGGGGGGGGTGTTGGGTTGAGTAAATGTGGAAATCAATTACTATGAAGTATGTAAATATGGTAAGAATCTAACAGGACCAAACAAAATATATCATCTGTTTTAGGAATTTGGCTTTTGGATTAGAGGCAGGTTTGTTTGGAAATGATTCATTGATGTTGATATCAATTTATGTAGAACATTAATGTGGCGGAGATTTATTACATTATCCGCACTGATGTTCTAGTCTAGTATTTACGTAGAAAAAGCCTCACGCATTTGTTAAACATACACCTACTTGTTTTACCTTATCAGTGCTATTTTCTAACCTGTGTCGGGCAAGAAGAAGATTTATCCCTAGTACCTTTGTCTTTTGTTTTATAAAATTACCAGAAAGGTAAGAATTACAGCTCAATGCTCAACTGTGAGAGAAGAAACTCACATATACTAATAATTAAATCCATGGTCTTTAATTTTTGAATCTCAATCTTGATCCCTGGATCAAGATCAAGCATTTAACTATCTTCAATAAGTAACCATCTGGCCAAAAAAAAAAAAAAAAGAATACATATTTTACGAGTTTGTCTAACAGGTGTCCAATGAACACGTATTAAGTTGTACTTCAAGTGTAAAATTTTTGAAAAGGTACACTTAATTAGAAAAAGTATACAAATGTAAGGAAATATATTAATTATTAATATGTGCATATACATATTAGGTCGGGTGAGATTTATGTATGTTAATAAATACTCACTCATGGGACAGCCGTTAAAAAAAAAAAAAAAACCTAATGCTTTATCTTAGATACTTACCCTTATATCTCAAAACACTTACCCATATGCATCCTACCCTCCGTATAATCAATAGTTCGAAATCTTTATCTGTCAATCCTTTTCTGAGACTTATTCTCGTCAATGCCTGTCGAAGCTCCTTTCTTTGCCGTGAGATGGACGCCCGCCCCTGCATGCCGGTCCAATCGGGGTGGAGAACCACCAGACTACTACACTTTGGTGACAAGGATTAATGATAAAAGTCGGAGAAAGTTAGAAATTCCACAAGGAAAAATCAAAAAAGCTACCATCCAATGCCAAAGAGGTCTTAATTAAAATCTTTGTCACATTTTAATAATATGTAGATTCCCATCATGACAGTAACATGACTTAGCAGGTGCATCGTTCACCAGTTAAGGAGCCCCATAATATAATTAAATTTGGAAAATATGTAAATGCAAGAAAATAAATAAGTACGAATGCATGAAATAATAGATTAAGACGTAAATTAAGAGTATTAATGAGCGTCTACTTTGCACTGATTAGAATAAATCTCACCCTATTATTGTAGCATTCTCAAGCTAGAAGTACTTACGAACACATTGCCTAGACGAAAGAGACAATGGTAGATTTCCAAAGCATAATCAATTCTGCATTTGGATCTTTTGTTTCGAACGCTCTTAGGTAGGACTAGGAATGTTGCAGATTGATCAAATAATAGAAATAATTTGATACTTGGTTGACATTAATTGCTGTTGTGATCCCATTTACTTATTATATATGTATTCACCTCTCTCAAGTTGAAAATGATCACGGAATTGTTCCTCCGAAGTTAATACTGCAATTAGGTAACGTATAAAATTAAATCTAGATGCTGTTTCTATTATGTGCTCCAAGAACTTAAAATACGCATATTAAAAAGGCAAAAAAAAAAGAGAGAAGAAAGAGGAGAAAGAACGAGTGCACAATCAAAACGTAATATGATCACCTATTCTCTAAAAATCTGAACTTTTGTAAACAAGAACAAACAATCGAAGATTCCAATCTAAAACCATAATACGTATGTAAGGGCCGTAATAAAACCTAACCTTTAATTGGACTTTTCGTGAGTCGTTTTGTAATTTCATTACTGCATGTCCAAGATCATGTAAATTTTTTTTTAACCAACGAAAGATTTTCAACAATAGACCAAGTAAGTAATTAAAACCCCTTAAATAAAATTAGGGTATGACCATACTTAATACGAATCATCCTAAAACTATGACAGTTGTATACTAAACCCTAAGTGTTTCTTTCTTCTTCCAATTGCCAACCGGTTTTACTTCCATCAATTTTAACCGACATGATCACGAATGGAACCAATTCATTCCAGCCAAATATCGGATCAATCCTAGCAAGATTGAATCTACAATTCCCTCCAAGCCAAATTCGAAATTCTCTCCAAGAAAATTCAGCAAAGAACCAGCCGCCCCTCTCCTCTTTTCCATGGCTGCCACTTGTGAAATTATGCTAAAATCTGGCGAGCTTAAGCATGCCATTCTTCCCTTTCAACCGGCAGCATGATGAACTTGGGGTAAAGGAGATTTTAGATTTCATTAGCCCAAGCTAATGATGCCCACCGTCCCTAATGCCCAATGCATGAAAGGATTTTTGCCATTTGGCATTCATTTCAGCAAAGTTTTGTTCACTTGAGCAAGGAATTTCAGATTTCTACTTCCTAGGCTGTCCGAAAATTTCCTCAGATTTTATCTTCTATTCCCTTTTCCACTCACTCCAAATCACTCTCACACATTCACTTCAGCACTTTCTCTCCAAGTCTCAACCGAGAAGCTCCTCTCCACTCACACATTTCACTTCAGAAATTCTTCCTTCAAGCCCTCAGCCGAGAGCTCTACCTTCTCCCTCCATTACTTGACTTTTCTTGACCCATCAAACCTTGCACCAAGAGTTGATCTTGGCTACAAGCTGCTGGAAACAAGTTTAAAATCTGGAAGAACTAAGCTGGTCATCTTCCATCCGAATCTAAGGCAAGCCAAAGGTAAACCCTATTCACTTTTGTGAACTTCCTAGATAGTTTGGAGCTCTTTCCCTTAGCTTATTTCATTTTTCTTGAAGCTGGAAAACAAAAATTATTCAACACCCAAGCAGCTTTGTTCATCCGTTTTGTTCAACCAAACAAAAGGTAAGTTGTAAACTTCTTAAATAGTTCCATCCAGCTTAGCTCCATTCTCACATTATTTCATTTTCTTGTAGCTGGAAACCGAACTTGAGTAGCCTATCCTCATACTTGTTCAACCGTTCTTGAAGCTAGTTGGAGGTAGGATTCATCTTGTATCCTTTCTAGCTCAAAGAAGTAGTTTTTCCTTTCAAAATATATTATCTTGAAGAATAAACTATCCATGCATATGATGAACAGCTTTAAATCTTGTCATGGCCTGCTTGTATCCTCTTAAACCTTTGCTGGAAATTTGATTGACTAACAAGGAGCATTATTCTTGAGTTCTCTAAGCTACCAAATCCTTAAAATGATAGTTTCATATTAGTTATTGCATGCATGATCCTTGAGAATGGTTAAACATCCATTTAAACTACTCAATGAACTTTGAATGTTGATGGCTGCGGTTGTACATGACTTGGGACCTTGGAACTGTTTTGAACTCTATTTTGCCCTCGGTCTTGGCTTCTTGATGATGAGCTGAACTTTTGATACACTAGCTTGGCATTGAAAATTTGAACTTATTTCGTTGATACTACTAAAGTAATTTCATGCATGTTGGTACTTTCAACTCTTGAAGCTCTTGAATGTCTAAGCTGGAAATGATGGTTGTGATCGAATATCTTGAGCCTTATTCATTCAAGAATCGTGTTAAAATTTCTGCTTGACAATCTATTAAAGCTGCCTTGCATGTTTTTTTTCAACTTTCATGAATGGTTGATGAACTTAAAGCTTGATATATCATTGTTTTGAGTAATGTGTGAATACTTAATGTTGTATGCATGTAACCGTGAGCTTTCAATGGATGTACTAGCTGCTTAAGAGCTTGAATAGCTTGCTGGAACTGAATGCAAACACCTAACCATGTGCAAATAAAACTGTTTTCAAAATACCAAAACCAGAAATTTTAACAAGAAACAAGAAACTTAAACCAACCAGAACAGAATGTTCATATCTCTTGATTTATAACCTCAAATCACGAGCCGCTTGTGGCATATCAAAACTAGACTCATAGAGCTTGATTTGGTATATGCGACGCGCCGTAGTTCATTTTCTAGACGACATAGCAAACAAATGAAATCGCTGAAATTTCAACTTGAGAATGCTGGAATTGAGTTCAAAATATTTTTGGGAACAAGTTTGATGTAAATTTTGAACCAAAACGAAGTTTTAATGTTTGCTAAAGGAAAGTTTCGTTTTCCTATTATTTCAAAGCTATACCAATTCCCAAACAAGATTTCCAACTTAATTTGTATCAAATCATGAACCTTAGGGTTTTCTCATGCAAACTTTAAAACCCTTGATCAAGAAATTTTGTCCAAACAAACTTGATTTTTTTCCAAAACTTGACTCGTTTAAAATCTCAGAAAGGAATTGTACCCACACAAGACCCAAACGAGCAAATTTCAAGGTCGTAATCTTCGAAAAGAACCTCACCAAAAATATCTTTCGACAACGAACGACCTCAAAACCATACCGCAATTTTTCCATCATAATATCTTCCATTATTGAAATCTTTAAAGATAGTTTATTTTCTTCAAACCTATCTCGAATTTCCAAGTTTTCATACTTTAATGTCTTGACCTAAAATATATATATTTTCGAACTTCAGTTACAAGGTTCATATCACCATATGCTATAATAATTACCCGTTAGTTATATAAAACTACTTTCTCTATTTATAACAGAAAGTGAATTGGTCAAAATTGATTTTAATAATTAAAAGTTAAATTATATTTACCTCGTGGATCGCGACGGTGACCAAGTCGAGGGCTTGACATCAAACCTTCGACACAACCTTGCCCTAGTTAGGTGGGGTTCCAAATTGTTGTTAAATGCTTTATTAAAATGTGCCACATGTTGGAATTGTATTTGTTGTTAAATGATACCGTTGATTGAAGCACATAATTACTAAGTGTTATTTGTCAATCAACGTTAATGTTGAATAGTATATGATGCCTTGGTGGAATTATTCAAAACCATTGATCAAAAGGAGGAGATCGAGTGGTACTTATCGCACAATTCTCTCATTTTACAAATGATTTAGAAATACACATAATTGTGTAATGTGCCTGTTAAATGTGCATGAGTATAAGCCTTTGCTAATGTCGCGCATTGATTCGGGATCCCAAACTTAGAGAAGCGAAATTGGCCTATTCGAGCCGACAATTGGGCTTGGTCGAATACGTCGTCGGACCGGGAATGAAATGAAAGGTTACCTCGGAGTGTACACCACCTAATGAATGTTGGATGTCCCGAGAACCAAGAGAAATCGGTGTAAGGGGTTGGAGATGGAAGTAGTCGAAGAAGTTGTTATTGACAACATGGAAGCAATGTATCCTTCCACAATGAATGTTATCGATGCTTTCCAATGTGATATTGAAATTCAATGTTTCATGAAATGCTTGAAGGAAAATGCTGTTGTGAAATTTTTTTCCTTATATGATTGATTAAATAAAGCATGTTTTACGAATGTGAAAATTGTTATGTGTTGGGACTCTCATTGGGCTTGTGAAACTCACCCCATATATTTTTCCCTCCCAGGATTCCAGGTTTAACTCGAGCAGAGGATTCGAGAGGTGGTTGGATTTTGTTGATTGTAACCTTACCCTTATTAAGACTAACGATGTTGAAATCCTTTTGGTTAATATTGCCTAGGAATTGTGTATCCTAGATGGTTGATGTTGAAATTTAGTTTGAACCATATAACGCATTTTAAAACATATTTGAGTTGTCCAAATTAGATTGATTGAGTCCTAATGGCGTGAGCTAGGGGTGATGTTCTCGGGGTTACTTGGGAGTCGTGCTACATTTAGTGGTATCGAGCTTAGGTTAGAAATTGGCTGTAAGGTTATAGGAGCCTAATTTTGGGAACGGTAGAAGTAATACTTGTGGTTATAAAATTATTTAAGCAGCTTACTAGATTGGTTGTGGTTGTAGGTTATGGCTGGACGGAGCTAGTGGAGGTCCTGCCCCACCTAGGGGCCCATGCCTAAGGTGCGATATCTTGAGGTGGGAGGCCCTACCACTTTACTGAGCCACTGCCTGAGGGCTAACCTTGTAGGTGCTCGAGGGACTATGCATATCCCAACCATGTGGTGTTTGCCGTGGTCGGAGAGGAAGACTTTAGCCCGCATCTTGAGAGGGCAAATGCTGAGATTGAGGAGTTAAGGGCGGAAAACGAGAGTTACGTGCTAGGATTCAAGAGCTCGAGGGTGTAGCCGATCGTGCTTCGTCGTACCCGTCGGATCACGCCGGTATCATGGCCAATTGCGAGGCCATGATTGAGGATATTGTAGAGATACATTGGAGGGCTGCATGAGAGCTCTAAGGCGTTGGACAGGTGTCTCCAGGACACATTGAGGATATTGATTATCAGGGAGATAGGGAGGCTTCCCCTACTTATAGCCCCCTTAGCGATCCCTCCGAGGGACCCTCGATTTTCCCCTCCCATGAGTGAGGGTTGAGATTGAATTCCCAATGAGGTCCCTTTTGCTTTTGATTGGATGATTGTATTAGACCGATGTTGTGTTTTATATTATGGATGTTATGATCACCATGTTATGTTGTAAGAACTTGATGTATGATGTTTTATGATTAACGTGAGCTATTTGGTGTTTTACTATGCTGCAAATACCTTCTTTATATTCTTTATAATTACTTATAGATAAATGTGTGCATAGATAAAGGAAATGGACGGAAGGGTAGAAAGAGAAGACCACGAGGCGGCTCAAGGCCAGGGGAAGGTGAGGCGCCTACCGCCCACCTATATCGAGAACAAGGTCGGAGCCGAGGGACCCTATGCAGAGGCCCTAAACAGATGACGAATTTGTTGGAACGGGTGACGGACCGTGACCAGGACCTAGGGCCATCAACGGGACCAGGGTTAGAGATGATAGAGCATTAGAGAGGTTTGAGATTCTCTCCACCTAAGTTTGTTGAGGACCCACCCATAGCGTAACAAAGTGGTCTGGAAACCATGGTGAACATTTTGGGACCCTAGGGTATACTGGAAGTTCGGCAGTGACTTTCGCCGCTTTCCACTTTGAAGGTGCAGCACGGCATTGGTGGAACGTATAAGGGAAAATGGGCTAGGAATCAAACCCCGTGGACGGGTTAATTTCACCGTGAATTAATGAAAAGTATCTTCCCCATGGTTGGAGAAGAGAGGGATGAGTTCATACTGGCCGGAGCTTTAAGTGTGGCGAATACGAGGCCCAGCTTACTTTATCCAAATTTGCACCGAATTGATTGCTACCGAGCCCGTAGGGTGCTTTCAGTCCAGGCCTCAATGTAGAAATTGTGAAGCCTTAGCAACTGCCCACACACCTACATTCACCGATGGAGAAAGCTATAAGGGTAGAAAGTACTAAGGCTCAAGTCAAGGCCTTCGTAATGTGAAACCACCAGCCCCATCCAACCCTAGTCTTGGGAGGACAGAGGAGGTCAACTAAGTCAACCGCTCCAAAGCCTAAGAGGATCCGGAGGAGAGCGAGTGGTCAGAGCCAAGGACGGGCAAAAGAGTAGCCCGCCCCAAGCAAGACAACCCCGCCAACTCGCCAATCTTGTGGGTACCGTGGTAAGGCAAACCACCATGAAAATGACTGTTGGAGGAAGGCGGGAAGTGCCTAATATGTGGAAGCAAGCACGCGGATCAACAATTGCCTGGCCGGACTCAAGAATCAGGGTACAAGCGCAAGGGCCCAAACCCAAAACCTTCAACCGACAGAAATCGCCTGGGTGCGCCGGATTTATTCCTTAACGATCGAGATACTGACCAGGTTGGAGTGGTGAGGTACTATTTCCCCTTCCATAGATTGGCTAAGATTTTAATTGATCCAGTGCTAGTCACTCTTTGTCAATCCTAAATTCTTATGTGGTGTGGATGTCAAGCCTACACTTTGTCTTATGACCTAATCGCGGCAAACTCCAAAGGAAAGATTCTTGTTTAATTGCGAATGAGGTCTATAAGAACCGTGAATTGTGATAGGTGAGAGGAAAATTTTAGCACTGATTGCCTTGCCTATTAAGGGATATGATATTATTAGGGAATGGATAGTCTAGCCCGACTTCATGCACATGCTTGATTGTAAAATGAAGGTGGTTGAATTTCACATTCGGAACCTACCTTAAGATTTGATGCTCGACGAGGATTAGCCTCACTGACTTGTTTCTGGGATTCCAAGCTCAAAATGTTGAGTAAGGGAGCTCGGGATATTTAGCTTTCTTAATAAACCCTCAAGAAGATAAATTGAAATTAGAGAATGTACCGATGGCAGTGAGTTTCCGTAGTATTTCCCGAGGAATTAGAGTCCCACCCCTAACCGAGATGTTGAATTTAAGATTGAACTCACACCGAGCAAACCCTATTTCCAAGACTCCCATCGAATGGCACCCGGAATTGAAGGAACCGAGGTTACAATTGCAAGATTTGTTAATAAAGGATTTATAAAGCCAAGTGAGTCTGGGAGCCCCAAAGATATTTGTGAAGAAGAAAGATGGAGGATTAAGGCTCAGATGATTATCGAGGATTAAATGAAGTCACTATTAAGAATAAATATCCATTGCCCCACATTGATGAATTATTTGACCAACTGCAAGGGGCAGAAGTGTTTTCTAAGATTGACCTTAGACAAGGTTATTATCAATTGAGAATCGAAGGAAGACGTCCAAAACTGCCTTTACTCGATATGGGCATTACGAAGTTTCTGGTCATGCCATTTGATAACTAATGCCCGGCATTTATGGATTTAATGCATAGGGTTTTAAGCCTTACCTAGACCAATTTGTGGTAATTTTCATAGATGACATCTTAATTTATTCAAAGTCCACAGGAAGATCATGAGCCACATCCGAGATTAGTTTTGCACTTTAGGAGCATAAGTGTATGCTAAATTTAGCAAAAGCAAATTTTGGTTGAAAGTATCTTTTCTAGGTCATGTGATCTCTGAAAAGGAATCACTGTAGATCCAGCTAAGGTTAAGCAAGGTAGATTGGAAGCAGAATCCAACGAAGTCCAGTAGTTTCCTAGGGTTGGCTGGATATTACCGGTTTATTCAGGATTTTTCCAAACTTGTCGCCCTTTGACCAATTTGACTAGAAAGAACGCCGCTTCGCTTTGGGATCCAAAATGCGAGAATAGCTTTCAAGAACTTAAGAGTCGACTGACTAAAGCCCCTGTGTTGACATTGCCAAATGAGAAGGAGAGTTTTACGGTCTATACCGATGCATCTAAGGAAGGACTGGATGTGTTTTAATGCAAGAGGGTAAAGTAGTGGCTTACGCTCGAGGAAACTAAAACCTCATGAACAATTATCCCACCCATGATCTTGAATTGCCATAGTGTTCGCCTTGAAGAAATGGAGGCACTATTTATATGGTGTGATTTTGAGGTTTACACCGATCATCAAAGTCTTAAGTATTTATTTTCCCAAAAGAACTGAATTTGAGGCAACGCCGATGGATGGAATTCTTAGAAGATTATGAATGTACCATTAAGTATCAACCGGAGGCCAATAAGGTAGCAGATGCCTTAGCGAAAAGTTCAGATTGGGTTAATGGTTAAGCAATGGAAAATGTTAAGAGGTCGCGACTTGGAACCCACTGCTAATGCAAAGTAATCTTGGGAAGTGTGACCTTAAGTTCCTCCCTAACCGGGATTAAAGAGACTCAAAGCAAGAATTCCTTGTACGTAATTGGGTAAATAAAGTGAAAGAAGGGAAGTTGCCTAACTTCAATTTGGGAGTGATGGGATCTTGAGATATCAAAACCGATTGGTAGTGCGATGAGGATGAACCTAAAAGAGAAATTATGGTTGATGCACATAAGTCAAAATATACTATCCACCCGGAAGAAACAAGATGTATCGGATGTAAAGAAATTTTTCGGTGGAATAATATGAAAAGGGACATAGCTCGCTTTGTACACTCGCCTAACATGTCAACAAGTTAACGAACATCGAGACCTTCGTGATTGTTACGACCATTAGAGGTACCTGAGTGGAAATGGGACCAGATTACCATGGATTTTGTCACTGGATTGCCCCATACCCGTCGAGGTCATGATGCTATTTGGGTGATAGTGGATCGGTTGACGAAATCAGCACATTTCCTACCAGTTAATATGAAATATCGATGGAGAAACCGCCCTGCATTTATATGGATGAAATTGTTAGGCTTCATGGAGTACAAAGTGAGTATAGTGTCGGAGATCCCGCTTTATTTCCGTGATTATGGCAGCAGATTCAAAGTGCCTTGGGAACCAAGTTAAATCTTAGTACAGCTTATCACCCTCAAACAGATGGACAATCTGAAAGGACCATACAAACCCTAGAAGACATGTTGAGGGCATGTATCATGGATTTCGGAGGTAGTTGGGATCAACACTTGACCTTAGTGGAATTTGCTTATAACAACAGCTACCATTCTTCCATTCAGATGGCCCCATATGAAGCTTTATACGGAGAAAGTGTAGATCACCAAAGATATCTGGATGAAGTGGGAGAAACGCAAAGATTTTGGTGCTGAAAGAATACCATGGGTCAAGCGCCTATGAGAAAGTTAAACCGATCCCAAAAGGATACAAGTAGCTCAAAGTCGCCAAAAGCTACACCGAGCAACCAAGGAAAGATTTAGAGTTTCAAGTTGGAGATGAAGTTTTCTTAAGAGTTACGCCATTGAGAGGAAGCCTCAAGTCTGGGAAAGGAAAGAAGCTTAAACCGAGGTACATAGGACCGTTTAAGATTTCACAAAGGATTGGAAAGGTAGCTTATCACTGAACCGCGCAAGCCTAGCACGAGTCCATAACGTTTTCCATGTATCATGGTTGAGAAAGTACCACAAGGACCCATCTCATGTTCTACCCACCATAGAGGTCGACTTAGATGAATCCTTGAACTATCAAGAAAAACCCTTGAAGATTGTCGATAGGAAGGTTAAAGTTTTAAGAAAGAGAGATTCCTTTGGTGAAAGTCCTTGGAGACACCATGGTTTAGAAGAAGCACCTGGGAATTAGAAGAGGAGATGAATCAAAGATACCCAGAGCTTCAACGGGAAAAAGGTAATAATTTCGAGGACGAAATTTCTTAAGTAGGGGAAGTTGTAAGGGCCGTAATAAAACCTAACCTTTAATTGGACTTTTCGTGAGTAGTTTTGTAATTTCATTACTGCATGTCCAAGATCATCAAAAGTAAATTTTTTTTAAAAAAACCAACGAAAGATTTTCAACAATAGACCAAGTAAGTAATTAAAACCCCTTAAATAAAATTAGGGTATGACCATACTTAATACGAATCATCCTAAAACTATGACAGTTGTATACTAAACCCTAAGTGTTTCTTTCTTCTTCCAATTGCCAACCGGTTTTACTTCCATCAATTTTAACCGACATGATCACGAATGGAACCAATTCATTCCAGCCAAATATCGGATCAATCCTAGCAAGATTGAATCTACAATTCCCTCCAAGCCAAATTCGAAATTCTCTCCAAGAAAATTCAGCAAAGAACCAGCCGCCCCCTCTCCTCTTTTCCATGGCTGCCACTTGTCGAAATTATGCTAAAAATCTGGCAGCTTAAGCATGCCATTCTTCCCTTTCAACCGGCAGCATGATGAACTTGGGGCAAGGAGATTTTTAGATTTCATTAGCCCAAGCTAATGATGCCCACCGTCCCTAATGCCCAATGCATGAAAGGATTTTTGCCATTTGGCATTCATTTCAGCAAAGTTTTGTTCACTTGAGCAAGGAATTTCAGATTTCTACTTCCTAGGCTGTCCGAAAATTTCCTCAGATTTTATCTTCTATTCCTTTTCCACTCACTCCAAATCACTCTCACACATTCACTTCAGCACTTTCTCTCCAAGTCTCAACCAGAAGCTCCTCTCCACTCACACATTTCACTTCGAATTCTTCCTTCAAGCCTCACCGAGCTCTACCTTCTCCTCCATTACTTGACTTTTCTTGACCCATCAAACCTTGCACCAAGAGTTGATCTTGGCTACAAGCTGCTGGAAACAAGTTTAAAATCTGGAAGAACTAAGCTGGTCATCTTCCATCCACAAGGCAAAAAGGTAAACCCTATTCACTTTTGTGAACTTCCTAGATAGTTTGGAGCTCTTTCCCTTAGCTTATTTCATTTTTCTTGAAGCTGGAAAACAAAATTATTCAACACCCAAGCAGCTTTGTTCATCCGCTTTGTTCAACCAAACAAAAGGTAAGTTGTAGCTTCTAAATAGTTCCATCCGCAGCTTAGCTCCATTCTCAGCATTATTTCATTTTCTTGTAGCTGGAAACCGAACTTGAGTAGCCTATCCTCATACTTGTTCAACCGTTCTTGAAGCTAGTTGGAGGTAGGATTCATCTTGTATCCTTTCTAGCTCAAAGAAGTAGTTTTTCCTTTCAAAATATATTATCTTGAAGAATAAACTATCCATGCATATGATGAACAGCTTTAAATCTTGTCATGGCCTGCTTGTATCCTCTTAAACCTTTGCTGGAAATTTGATTGACTAACAAGGAGCATTATTCTTGAGTTCTCTAAGCTACCCGAAATCCTTAAAATGATAGTTTCATATTAGTTATTGCATGCATGATCCTTGAGAATGGTTAAACATCCATTTAAACTACTCAATGAACTTTGAATGTTGATGGCTGCGGTTGTACATGACTTGGGACCTTGGAACTGTTTTTGAACTCTATTTTGCCTCGGTCTTGGCTTGATGATGAGCTGAACTTTTGATACACTAGCTTGGCATTGAAAATTTGAACTTATTTCGTTGATACTACTAAAGTAATTTCATGCATGTTGGTACTTTCAACTCTTGAAGCTCTTGAATGTCTAAGCTGGAAATGATGGTTGTGATCGAATATCTTGAGCCTTATTCATTCAAGAATCGTGTTAAAATTTCTGCTTGACAATCTATTAAAGCTGCCTTGCATGTTTTTTTTCAACTTTCATGAATGGTTGATGAACTTAAAGCTTGATATATCATTGTTTTGAGTAATGTGTGAATACTTAATGTTGTATGCATGTAACCGTGAGCTTTCAATGGATGTACTAGCTGCTTAAGAGCTTGAATAGCTTGCTGGAACTGAATGCAAACACCTAACCATGTGCAAATAAAACTGTTTTCAAAATACCAAACCAGAAATTTTAACAAGAAACAAGAAACTTAAACCAACCAGAACAGAATGTTCATATCTCTTGATTTATAACCTCAAATCACGAGCCGCTTGTGGCATTCAAAACTAGACTCATAGGGCTTCGATTTGGTATATCGTACGCGCCGTAGTTCATTTTCTAGACGACATAGCAAACAAATGAAATCGCTGAAATTTCAACTTGAGAATGCTGGAATTGAGTTCAAAATATTTTTTGGGAACAAGTTTGATGTAAATTTTGAACCAAAACGAGTTTTAATGTTTGCTAAAGGAAAGTTTCGTTTTCCTATTATTTCAAAGCTATACCAATTCCCAAACAAGATTTCCAACTTAATTTGTATCAAATCATGAACCTTAGGGTTTCTCATGCAAACTTTTAAAACCCTTGATCAAGAAATTTTGTCCAAACAAACTTGATTTTTTTCCAAAACTTGACTCGCTTTAAAATCTGTAAAGGAATTGTACCACACAAGACCCAAACGAGCAATTTCAAGGTCGTAATCTTCTGAAAAGAACCTCACTAAAAATATCTTTCGACAACAACGACCTCAAAACCATACCGCAATTTTTCCATCATAATATCTTCCATTATTGAAATCTTTAAAAGATAGTTTATTTTCTTCAAACCTATCCTCAAATTTCCAAGTTTTCATACTTACGTGTCTTGACCTAAAATATATATATTTTCGTAACTTCAGCTACCAAGGTTCATATCACGTAATACTATAATAATTACCCGTTAGTTATATAAAACTACTTTCTTATTTATAACAGTAAGTGAATTGGTCAAAATTGATTTTAATAATTAAAAGTTAAATTATATTTACCTCGGATCGGCCGGTGACCAAGTCGAGGACGCTGACATCAAACCTTCACACAACCTTGCCCTAGTTAAGGTAGGGTTCCAAATTGTTGTTAAATGCTTTATTAAAATGTGCCACATGTTGGAATTGTATTTGTTGTTAAATGATACCGTTGATTGAAGCACATAATTACTAAGTGTTATTTGTCAATCAACGTGTTAATGTTGAATAGTATATGATGCCTTGGTGGAATTATTCAAAACCATTGATCAAGAGAGATCGAGTGTGTACTTATCGTGACCGACCCTCTCATTTTACAAATGATTTAGAAATACCATAATTGTGTATGTGCCTGTTAAATGTGCATGAGTGATAAGCTTTTATAATGTGCCGCAATTGGTTCGGCGATCCCAAACCTGCTGAAGTCGGCCTATTCCGAAATTAGGGTTTGGTCTGCACGCCGACGGACCCCGGAATGAAATGAAAGGTTACCTCGAAAGTGTACACCACCCAATGAATGTTGGATGTCAGTCCGCGGTGTAGGGGTTGGAGATTGGGAAGTAGTCAAGAAGTTGCTATTGACAACATGGAAGCAATGTATCCTTCCACAATGAATGTTATCGATGCTTTCCAATGTGATATTGAAATTCAATGTTTCATGAAATGCTTGAAGGAAAATGCTGGAAATTTTTTCCTTATATGATTGATTAAATAAAGCATGTTTTACGAATGTGAAAATTGTTATGTGTTGGGACTCTCATTGGGCTTGTGAAGCTCACCCCATATATTTTTCCCTCCCAGGATTCCAGGTTTAACTCGAGCAGAGGATTCGAGAGGTGGTTGGATTTTGTTGATTGTAACCTTACCCTTATTAAGACTAACGATGTTGAAATCCTTTTGGTTAATATTGCCTAGGAATTGTGTATCCTAGATGGTTGATGTTGAAATTTAGTTTGAACCATATAATTGCATTTTAAAAACATATTTGAGTTGTCCAAATTGATTGATTGAGGCTGAAATGGCCATGATTCTCGGGTTCGTTGAGTCGCTACAACGTATGTCTTAATTTTAACTATTAATGTAAATCATGGTGTGAATGCAGATAAATTGCGATTTTTCGACCATAGACAAAAGGATGATGGGCAAAATCCATAACACCTAGAAACTTTGGGTTCATTCTCCAAATAAATCAAATCCATGTATGAGCGCTTTTGGGTGTAAATTTTTTCAACCTATTGTATTCGAGCCGCCCATTCTCGGATTTTTCTTTGGTCAAAAACGCGTCAACTTTTATTGATGCAGGCAGGAATTATATGAATGACAGTTGTTCAGTAAATGGCCAAAATATAATACCATATAGCCTGTGAACATCACACTGAGGCGGAATCCCTCCAAAGATACTTTCCAAAATTTTGAGACTTTCTTTGCATTTTCTTATGGATTAACTTTTTATACACTAACTGTATAGTGATTTTTTTATACTAGCAGTTTTGGATGTACGACACATAATACAAATTTAAATTTGAAATTCAAATCATGTACATGCGACATGCATTCAAAGCTAGCAGTGTAAAAAAATCACTGTACTGTCGGTGTATAAAAAGTTAATCCTTTTTTGTTGTTGGAAAATTCATAGATCTTCGTGACAAATGCTCTAAGTTACTAATTGGCCTTCCAGAATCACTCTCAAAGTTATTTGTAGTCGCTTCGAGGGTGTGTGTGTGTGTGTGTTAGCCAAATGAAACCCCTCCTACGGTACAGCCTCATGGGGAAAAGAAGTGTGAAAATAGTCTGATAAAATGTGTAGCAGTCACAGGTTGCCTTTGAATATTGGTCCAAACGGCAAGGATGAACTGCTAATCACATAAATAAATGTTCTAGCACGCTTTCGCCTCTAGTGAAACTTTTTCATTCAAATTTATAGTACTATCAGATTAATTCAGAGTAGCCTTCACTCTTCAGTCTAATTGATTGAAAAATTTATAACACATTCTAAAGATGATTCTGATGTGTTATAGAATCGTAGTAATAATATATATATATATGGAAGAGGATCACCGTTGATCAAATAGTTGTGTGAAAATGTTTAGGACATATTTTACTGAATTGAATTATGGGACAGGCTAATAAACCCAAATTCAGATAAATAAAGCTGTCCCACATTCAACTTATATGTGATCCCCAAAGAGTTCCTTATAAGACAAATCTGTTCCTACTCACGTCGTGGTAGGAAAATTATTCACCATTCATTTTCATACTTTATTATATATTGTTGAAACGGGGACCATCCCACCACCAGAGATGCAACAATTTCTCCTCCTCTCAATTGAAACTTGAAAGCAGCTACTGCGTGCACATCGACCTCCACCCCAAGGCTTCTTACTTGGACTCATTGGAAGCAGCTAAATCGTCGAAATGACCACATTCCATTCTACCACGTGGGTACGTAATTGTGATTGATTGATACACATGCATGCATGCTGTTGATTCTGATCAACTTCAACAAGGAGCCGATGGCCATAACTCTGCTCTTTTCACCTTTGACATGCTCTCCACCACTCCCATTGGCGAGACATGTCCCATCACAGTCACCCTCTTGCTCTCCAGATCAATGCTAAACGATGTTACCCCTAGAATTCCATAAGCATGTATATATATGTAGGTTAAAAGATAAAACACGAAGTGTTAAGGAAAGAAGACATCCATTTTCTTGAAAAATGGTGAAGAATATATACGCATGCAGGATCTTTTGTTTTCTTGTGGTCCAACAGTTTAACTTCATAAAGCAGAACACTGCCGTATAACAATTAACAAATGACCAGGACCAAGACCATGCACAGTCCAACACATGGATAAAGAGATGCTCAACCAGTCTACTTCAGCAAAACTTTTGGAAATGGAAATGTGCTTGGAAATTTGCTTCAATAAAGAGTATAAATGATATGAAATGCTCCACATAGAAAAAAAAAAAAAAAAAGACAGTAGTATGACATAAATTATATAGGTATACTTTTATGGGCATGGTGTGCTATTTCTATAGCTGTGGATGTTAGCATTCTCTGAACCCACACCACCCACCTACGGGCGGAACTAAATATGCATTTGAAGGGTTGATAAACAGTCTATCTTCCACGTTTTGTATATCTCACAAATTAAGCAATAATTGCATGTCTTAGGTAAACTCATCCAGCTTGCGTGGTCCTGCAAGTTTAATGTATAGCTTGTCTTTTTGGGTGAGAAAATGAATATGATTCACAACTTCAAGTACGAAGACGATAAGCCATATCACCTCCAGTCAAGCAAAATGTTCTTGGTTTAGAAAAATCTTTAGTCAAGCAAAATATCGTTGGATTCAGAAAAGAACGTAGTGCTCAATGGCATTGCTTGCTGAATTCATATTTAATTCTGCACTTGCTTCTTGCATATAATACTATCTAGCAGCAAGTATTTTCTTTCTTTTCTTCGTTTAGAGATACATGATAAAACTCTAGTGAGGAAACAAATGTTGCAATCAGGAAGTTCTAGATGTCAAAAAAAAAAAAAAAGAGAAAGGTATTACCTTCCATTTTAGATAAATGTTTCTTCACTTTACCAGCGCAGCCTTGGCAATGAATGGAGACTCTCATGACAACCACCTGCCACGGCAGAATTAAGAAGCAAGAAATACGCTTGTTTATAACTCAATGTGCTTCTTTCTTTTGTAATCTAAGAATAAAGACTGCAGGGTCTTTTAAATTAAGATGCGTGCCCGTATAGAAGAGCAAATAGAGATGGTTAAAAGCACAAATCATCATAGTGTCTCCCATCAACTTAACCTGGAAAACCTGCCCCCTTTCTGCTAATGAAGAGGCTACTTGGGATCGGGATGCCTTTTCTTGTTGATTATCGACCCCGACGGATGGAACAATAGCTGATCTGAGAGTGGCTGAAGCCAATCCACGGCTACGAGGCTCAACAATGCGACTGTACCTTGTGGTATCGATCAGCCTTGCATGTTCAGCCAAGGTTCGATCGGATTCAGGGCCCCTTCGCACTATCACAGACAAGGGTTCGCTTGCCATGCACACTGCTGTAGCAGCTGGAGATTGGCACATGAAACCCCTCATATTCTTAGCTGCCTTCTTGTTCATTTTCATCATATATTCTTAACTTGCATATAAATTGGTGCCGCTTGGGAAGCTTGCAGATCCTTAATATGCAGTTGTGCAGATATTTGAAGCTGTTCCGAAGGATATATGTAGGCCAAACTGAGAGAATGAAGGGCGAGAGGAGTAATTGGCGATGGCAATGCAAGTATAGGGAGAACTGCTCACTTTATGACATAATAGTTAATTCTAGCAGGACTTGGATGACAGTGCTCAATTCTCCACGCAGTATACCCATGTTTCGGATGTAGCCAATACATAACTTGTCATCCCTGCAATGGATGCCCTACCCATCTGGTTGTTGTAGGAAACGAACAGTTTGTTCGAAGTTATTACGTTGAAAACGACGGTGAACCCCTTGCGTCTCTGATCGGGATAGATCGCTATGTCGAAACAAATGGTTAGATAATAGTATTAATTAGATGCGGTGAGCTCTTCCCATGAACAGGACACGAATTATTTTCATTTTACTTGCCACTTGGAAGCAATTGTTCCTCCTAGATCATTATTGTCTCCAATAGTTAGCGGTAACACTGGAAATCTGGGATTATGGTACATTCCAATTTCAAACCAATATGTGTTGGAAACTATCCACCTACCTTTAAAAGTTACCAGTGTTCATCCCAAAGCAGTAATATGTAAGAAAGGTAGTATAAATTATTCAAACAGTTTGTGCTGATACTCTGCCCAGATATTTAAATATCCCAGGGAATAGTTGCTGGATGCAAGTGAGACGTTGATGTGTAATTGCACAGACCGGGCATGCATTAGAACCCCAACCCCCCTCTCTTCTCTTTTTGGGGAGAAGCAAACATTGACTTTTCAAGGGATAAGAAACATCAGCTTATACGAATTCAGCAAACTGATTGGTTACAAACAGAATTCAGCTAAGACACTGATGTGGTAAGGTCTTTTCATTTTTGGGTCTTCAATCAAGAAAAGCTAGACCATTAGATAATAAATGTACTTTGAAAAATAGTTTTATCTTACGCAGCATTTGGTTGGGACCTGTCGGACGGATAAGGGATACCGTCCTTGCTGCATATACTGCATGCTTGTTAATTTTACCAAAAAAGAGATTAAGAGGTTCTAAAGATTTTCGAGCATCTTGAACTTTGCATCAAACACGTATCAGAAGGACCAGCATACTTACAGATAATGGAAAATTACATGCATAAGATTTACAAAGATGGTCCAATTCTACTAGGACAGACTATGACGGTCAAAAAGAATGAAATGTACAACAAAGTTCTCAGTTGAACTGCAACTGCAATAAATAAGTTTACCAAGTTAAGGTAGAGACTCCTTTAACTGCCTTCGAATCGAAGCTGATCAATTGGTGCATCAGATCCTCTCCTTACAACAGAACCAAGTACTCTACCAAGTCAGATGTCAGTCCTAAACCAATTCTGGAACAGCATTATTAAATGCATACTTTACATGCAGCATCTGTTTCACACAAAAGTGATTCTATAAAAATAGAATATAAAGAAGAAAAGAATATCAAGCCTTGTGGGTCTCAGCATCAAGATAAGTATCAATACAAACCTTAGTTCTTTGATGTGGGGGATACAGTCACCTAAAATGCACTAATAATAGGAAGTTTGATGGCAGTGACTATGAAATAATGGCCAAAGAAGGGGGTTGATGAAGGTATTTTCTCTGCAGTTTCATCGAGTAGATCCACATTTAAGTTTATAAACAAGAAATTAGTAGCAGTGGTAATTTCTGCTGTCCACTACTCGCTTTCTCCCAGTGTTGCCTAGGACCACCATATGATAAAGCAGTGAGACTCCTATCATCATCAAGACTTGGTCCAGAACATTAAGTTTTGCCTTGACAAGAAGACAAATGAGTGGATGAGAGATCAGTTCTACAGCTAGCTAATGACAAGTCCATGAGTACTGGCTGCATAACTACTCCGTGGAATTGCACTGCCATGTGAAACTCTGACCACCTAGCTGTTTTAGTTCCTTCCCTTGAATTCCCATGCTTGAAATTCCAAGGGACCATAGGACGTGGTATAAATTTCGTTTGCTCTTACTGCACCAAATGGTCCGCCGTTGTGGTTAGCAACAACAGCTCAGTGGGGTTAACGCATTATTGTGGAAAAAGGTCTTGGAGGGTAATGCCCTTGTTCTAACTCGTCCCACAGCTCAGTGGGGCTTACCGCAAGTTCAGTAATAAATCTACCACTAAAAAGTGAATTGGAAGCACTGCTAATGTGGTACTCTATTATTAATCTCATTGTTTTTCCAGCAATTTATCTAGTATGTGAAACTTAATTCTGCAGGAAGGCGACTTGTGAGTTTGAGGATTTAATAAGAATTTTAAAGAGATTCAGAGAATTTTTTTTTCTTTTTTTTTTCTTTTCTGTTTGAATTCAAATAAATAGTTTAAGTAAGCTTATTCCAAAGCTTCAGAAAAATCCAGCCTAATTTACCTTGTACATTTTCAGTGGACACCGTCAACCATAAGGAAGATATGTTGCAGCTTTAACTTGATAGTGTTTGAGGAACAAAAAGCTGTGTCATGGCAGCATCACCAAAGTAGACAGTTATGCCCTTCAAATTGCCTCTGACTATATTTTCCTCTATCTGTGCATAAAATTTTCTCAGTAACATGTAATTTAGTAACAAGTAGATAAGAATGAATCAGTAGTTCACGAAAATTAATCTGGTAAAGCCAGAACCTCAATATCCAAAGGTGGGGAAGACAACCAAGAAAGTTGCTCTACTTCCAGTAAGTCTACATTTCTGGGTAAATACATGATTATATTAGGTGTTATTGCTTGTGCAACTTGAAACAATGAGTGCCTGCACATTGATAAAGTATTAGCTAATGGCTCTAGACAGAAGTTAGAAGCAAATTTGACAAGTGAAGTGTTACATTATCTCAATCCTTTAAATATCTTGAGCTGAAAGGCCAAAGTATTTGTCAATTCAGAACAAGTTCTTCTTATGCACGTTTTGATTAAAAGTGCATCAAGAGGAGTAGGAAATTTCAGACAGTCATTTAAATAGCAAGAATGCAGATAAACAACCCAGAGTACCACAAGACAGTAAAACTGAGACAAAAATTTAAGAACAGCTGGCAGAGAAGCAGCATGCTCTATACCCAAATTATTATCCAGACTAGTTTACAGGACAAGTGACAGTCAAGTTTGTTCAACAGAAATTAGAGTTCAAAAACAGTATTATTCAGGCCAGAGGACCACAGAAACTTGTATAATTCATTGGTCATACAGCAATTTTCATATTAATTTGGAACAACCTCACTACAAACAATCGTACCAGAGATAGTCTCTCCACAAAGATGAAGCCGATGAATGACAGAATATTAGAGGCACCCAAACTAATTAAATCTGATATCTTGTATTGTTCTTAATAAAAGACAAAAAAATAGATTAAAAAATCAAGTTATAAGAGAGGTTGGACTGAGTGAACATGGTGCTGCATCAAATACAATGCGAATTTTAACTCCAACTTTAGACTCACATTTTATTTTAGGCTAGGAAACCATCTTAACTGAAACCATAACCATCATTTCAAGCAGACAGAATTGCTTGTCTCTGACCAAGATCATGCATGATATATGTATATAGTATAAACACACACACACACACACACACACAAAAGTTCAGCAAAATATAACTTACAGAGCTACCACCACCTACCCATCTTTTGGCTTCAGTGAGTCGAGACTAAATTTCTTAGTCATCTTGTATGATGGACCTCCCCATGGTGGTGAAAGAAACAGTACATCTCCCTAACAGAGAAAATATTGTTCATAATTTAGAAAAAAGAGCAATATAGGAATAAATATCCACGAGAACTTGATAAAGGCCGATGGGTCCAACAAAAAACTAATAACTGGAATATGTATCCATACGCACAGTAAAAGTAATAGTTCAATCTACTAAAGATGGAAAACTACAGCAAACTCAATAAGATCAGGACACTCTAGGTGATGACCTTAAGGTTTGACACAAAATTATGTTTCCTCACTTCTGATTGTTCCAGGATTCCACATAATTCCTCCAAATGAAAAAAAAAGGAAAAGAAAAGAGAAAGAAAGGAGCAAAAATCTTTAGCCCACTATCATTGTAATTTTGCATTCAGTAGATCTTTCTGGCTATCAGTTTGAAGCCTCCATTCCTCAGTCTAAAAATATTATCAAGTCCAAGTCTCCAAGATGAACTTCACCAGAGGTTAAGTATCTATATGATTAGCTATCAGAAGCAAAAGAACTTACCAGAATGTTTTAAGAAAGTTCCCAATTCATAGAAGAAAATTCTAAGTTGTTGCCTACTGAAAGAGTTAGTATAGTTCTCAAACAATATCAACTGCCTACCTAGTATTATAGAAAGAATACCTTGAGGGATGGTGCCAGTTGAAAAAAGTCTCCAACAATGAAATCGATGCGGTCTTCAACACCATATATCTTGGCATTGTTCATTGCCAGGGCAACTTTTTCAGGTTCAATGTCAATGGCAACAACATGATCACACCTAGAATATGCATGCTCGTAAATTACTACTTCAATACATCAAAGATATTGTGAATTCTTATGAATCTTACTAGAACCAGTTACACAAATTCACATCGGCATCAGACATGGCAAACCACAAATTCATTAGAATAGTAAATCTTCAACCAATTTTTTATAAGCCAAATCTCTGCTAAGAACCAAATCATCTTAAGTAATCCAGTCTCTGTTCTTGCTGGCTTCAGCTTTGGCCAGAGGTGGTTATGAAGCACTTGATTCTAATATTCTTGAAAAACGGAGTTGAGGATTAAACTTGAAACCTCGTTTACATTTTTCAATGTTTTGAATATTGAAGAAGAAGCTGCTTACAAAAGCAACTCAAGGCTGCTACTGGAAATCAACATTTGAAGTTCACAAAATAAGTTAACAAAGCACAAGTCATGCGCGAAACATAACACCTCAGAGTAGCTTTTAGCTGCCAAAATGTCGATGATTAGCAGATTTAAGCTGACCATTACAACATTCCAATAACTAAGCTTTAGAAGAGAACACTAGTCTAAGCAAGTCAAACTATCCAATTCCAGGAAAAAGTAGAGGAACAACTTACGCTCGAGCAAATTGAATGGCATTCCCACCAACGCCGGCGAAACAATCGATGACGACACCAGCGCCGGTGCAACGCTGAGCATGACCGACGGCAATCTCCTCCGGGGTAACGGAAAACCAGCCTTCTTCGTCTAACTTAATTCCTTCATCATATCTCCGGAATAAATCGTACCTCTGACGCCAGTACTTCTCCACTAACGGACTCACCCCCTGCGTTATTTTTTCCTCTTTCAAAACTCTCTTTCTTGCCTTAATTCTCACTGAAAATATACCCCAAAAAAGAAAAAATAAAAAGAGTAAGAGTTAGATTTGCATTTCCGCCAATAATGGCGCTGGGCGGGGGTGAGTTAAACGTAGTTGCACCTTTCCTCTTGAAAATCCTGCGCTTCTTCCTCCAGTGTCGCATTACAATTTCACAACTCAAACTACACCAGAACAGGCAACAATTCTTGATTTTTCCTCACGGCAGAGGGTAAAGTGTAGTTCTTCCTCCAACTCAAACTACACCAGAACCGGCAACAATTCTTGATTTGCAGATGGTAAAGTTCTTGGTGGAGACAGAAAAGTATCAAATTGAATCAAGTTGAAAACTAAGAGCTGAGGTTTTGGGCTTTGAGGTAGGCATTTCATGCAAATAACCCGTCAAAATAAGGGGGGAAAAATTGCTTTGTTGAAAGTTGAAACAATTCCTGCATCTTTTGGTGGAGGAAAAAGGGGTAAGGGGATTCATAAGAACCAGTAATTAATGGAAATCCTGGTGATCGCAATTAATGATAAGTAAGGGTTCATAAATTTGTTAAAAGTGGATAAACTAAATGCACTAGCTGGGATTTTATCCGGTGATAGTGCACGGATCTTTGGACCAAAACCCAATGACTAAATAAATGTGTTCAATTATACGAATGTTTTAATAATCTTTGCCCCGCAATATCAATTATCTTCAAGTAACATAATTATACATGTTTTTTTTTTTTTTTTTTGTAAATAAAAAATTTTTAACAAGGAAGGGATGGATTTCAAGATTCGAAGACGAGAGAAACGGGTTTGATAGACGTGTGTTGTTGATATCTATAACCGCTAAAAATGCACTAGAATTAGTGCTTTGCTTGACCTACTATAGCTCTGATATCCTAATTTCAAGATGTATTTTTTTAGGAAAAAAAGCTTTGGTAATAAGTATCTACAAAATCTTCTCAGATGACAAAAAGTTTCTTGCTTTTTTTGGATTCAAAATCAATAGAAATCAACTTGTTTCACAGGTTCTACACATTATGTGCATCTATATCCACATTCAAGTAGGTTATGAGTTTGCAAAAATAACTTTTGGTATAGCTTTAGCATCTAAACTTGTAAAGAAGTAAAAGAAAGCCGGAGAAATGCGCGCCATTATCCTTTTTAAGTTTCTAAAATGAAATCCCCTTTTATCATGACAATATTAAGAAATTAGCCTCAAAAAAAAAAAAAAGAGGTAGATATTACATTTTTTAGTTATGAAAAACTACATGAAAATATCTTCACATATCTATAAAAATAAGTCAATGTTGTGATATAAATTCTAAGCATATTGATTTTCAGTTTTTCACAATGGTGCTTCTTCATTTTAAAACGCAAAACTATGTCAATACCATGTTTCTTGGGCTAATTACATGAGAAGTAACCCAACTTGGACGTTCAGAACCAGATTATCTTCCCCAGGCTTGGGTTAGGTCGATACAACATATCTCTTACAGAGCACGGTCCAACCCAATGGACTGGACCTTACTGGACTAAACCTTATTGGACAATGCGCTCGACTGAGTACTTTAGAAAAATATCAGATCCAATGTAGAATTTATCCAAAAAAAGTATTTTAAAAAATTGTCAGTTTTCCCTGCCTTGTATAAAAGAGCGGCAATTTCCGACACGAGACGAACCTAACACGGAACTAATGGAGCATTCATAGGCCAGATCAGAATCAGGTCGAATCCAATAAATCCAAAAAGAAAACAGGTCGGATTTAGGTTAACCCACGGATTGACTGCTGTTTATAAATTTAAAAAAATTTAATAAATATATTAAATATTTTATTTAATTAGGCTGACATATTCTTTTCTTCCCAAAGGTATTAACCACTTAACCCTAAAATATATTGTTCTAAATGAATTTATTTGATTTGTGTGAAGTTGGAGTTATTGTATTGAACAGGTAATGTATTACATTATTTTCATGATATTTTTATTTTTGTTAACCAGATAATGTATCATAGGTTTACTTTTGTTCATGATTTTTTTTTTAATAAAAATGAAAACAAAAAAAATTGTTATGTTCTAGGATTGAATTGTATTATTTTTATTCTATATTCTTGTAGAATCTCCATTGTAGAGAGATTCACTATACTAGAAAAAAAAAATTAAGTAAACGGGTTATTCAGGTCAAATTCGAGTGATCTGTTAATTTCACCTGTCGTGTTCGGGTCAAGAAAGTTGACTCGTTTAATTTTTCGGGTCAGATTTGGGTTGACCTATTATCCAAACAGCCAACCAGACCCGTCAACATGTGACCTGACCTGATTGCCACCCCTACCTTGTATTCAGAGATTAGAGAAAAATGAAAAAAAAAAAAAAAAGCTTTTTGACAGATTGTAACCTAATTTTCCATGCCCTGGGAATAAATTTTATCTAAAAAATTAAACGCTATTTAATTAATTCAGACGCTCTATTTTTCATTGCCAAACGCATATGAACGTATTAAAATTTGAATTCATTAAATTTAAGTGCTGAATTGGTTAAATTAGACCAACGGCCTTGAAAACTGGAGCGGATATCCCACGACCCTGTTGTTTGCGTTTCGACAGATTGTAACTTAATCAAGATCCAATAGACAGTTCTAAAATTCCGTGAGGAGAAACTCTTAATTATACTTTTATTAATTCAGCTGGATAGGCAATCCGGCCGTATAAATTCGTAGACCTTTGTTAAATGAAATGAATGTGCAGCTGAACTTGTACAGAAAATAGATATAAACCCACGTCGGCTTAAAGTAAGTTTCCAAACATGTACCACAAACTAGTAGATTGCTATTTCTCATAGGTCTTGTAGACGAAGACGAAGTTTAGGTCCAAATTGATCTCGGCCACCCCAAATAAAATAAAATAAAATAACACACTGAAGTTTATTTTGAACCAAGTCAAGTCATGTTTTAAATCTATTTCTCTATCTTTTTTTTTAAAATTTTTTTGGGAGTTTTTTGGGTGATCTTTTAATTGTCGGCACAGCTCATCACTCAATCTAATCCAGCCAGCTGGTAGGCAAAGAAATTTGTGTCCAACCGTTTACTAGTAATTTGAAGGAAATTTCACGTTTAATCATCACCGTAATGGTAGTCAGTAGTCAAGCCACCCTACCCCATATGTGTGTCAATACATGACATGTTTGCTAAAACGTCACATATCACCAGGTGTAGCGTCATGTAACACTTCTCTCCTTTTAAGAATGATTAAAAATGCCGTCTGATCGAAGTTATCCCAATCTTCTCTATTAAAGTCCCAAAGTCCTTTGCTGGTAGTATTAGTTTATTAACTGCTGGCAGCTGCCCGTTCCAGAAATACACCGCTGCTATTATATTATTATTAAATAAACTAATTATTATTCCCCAAAAATATTAACTGGATAAGCAGCACTGCTATCTTTCCTAGATCCTGTTAAGATCTTTCTGGTGTGGAGGAAAGGTCAAGTCGATTTGGGGCAAAAATTATCGCAGTACCATGAATGATTTCAAGAGTTGGGAGCCCTTCTTGTGTTTTTCGATTTGAGTTAAACGACTCAGATGCTTGAATCGAATTCGACTCCTCCATCAGTGCTCGTCTGAGCTTGATTTACTTAGGAGGTGTTTGGTAAATAAATTTCAATCCCCACTATGGGTTTCAAATTCAATTATACCCATATAAAATATTTGGTTGGGGTCAATGGGAATAAATTAATGGGAATGATAGGCTCTTCTATGGGTTTTTCGATTAACCACATGATACTAGGGAATCATCTTAGTTGCCCATCTTATTCTTCTTAAATCATCTTAATTACCCTTTTATTCTCATTAATTACAAAAATAAGAAAATGAAATGCTATTGTTTCAACAAATGGAAAGAAAAAGAAAAGAAAAAAAAGAAACAATGAAAAAAAAATAAATTATAAAATCCATTCCATAATAACAAACACACTGTGGGTTTTCGTCAAAACCCATTATCATTGACCACTCTATGATATCGATAGTGATAGTGATAGTGGAATTCGAACTAAACGACTCCTTACTAATTAAATTACACATAAATAGTACTACTACTTTTGAATTCAGTAAAGTTGTATATTCGAGTTGATAAAATTTTTTGTTTGGGTTGGGCTCGATGAGCTAATAATCTAGACTTAAACATAAATTCAAGTTCGCCAAAATACATAAATAAAATTGTTTACACTAATCCCCGCTTGGTATGTAGGAATGTACAGAATGAAAATGTCTTTTCACCCAAAATACATTTCTACCCATAATAGATGGAGGAAAAAATTTATTATTCCAGAATTTGGTAGATGAGTCAGAATTGAATGTTTACTCAATTTCCAATACTTGGTATAATCGATATTTAGATGTCAGGATGGAATATACTAAATACAAATTTGACTTAATTGCCTAAATTAGTTTTTAGGACGTAATATGTTTATTACTTTTTATTTATTCCATAATAGTATTTGTCAAGTTATGTGAAATTTTTATATTTTTACTTCAAAAATAAGTGAAGACTAATATCAAAATTATTCAATTGTAATGTTTGACTCAATCTAATATATATATTTTTAAATTAAAAATTTTCATTTACTAACAATATAATTAGCAACATAAAATATAAATTACATGAAGTCAAATAATTATAATTGATTTTTAATCTATCTTTGGTTTTAATAAGATTCAAACAATTATAATTCTTACACAATTTATTATAATCAACATTTGTTTCCTAGTTTAAAAGAAAAAAATTATTTCAAATGAAAGAAAAATTAATTATTATGAAAACTTATCTTCAAATATTAATTGAGTTTAAAAATAGCTTAAGATTGTTAGGCCTGGTCCCAGGAAATTGACGAAAGGATTCTTGATAATTGCAAAAGACAAATAACATAATAAATAAATCAAACAGAGACACCAAATGTATGTGGTTTGGTCAAATTTACTCATGTCCACGGCGAAGGGGTAGCAGATTTAGTATAACAAAAGAGAGTACAGAAGAGAGGATACAATCCAAACTGAAAACACAAAAGAGCCAAAATAGCACAAAGTTTCACGGCCCAAAGAGCCCACCAACTTGCTCTTTTGGTTTGATGCCTAACCAAAACTTCCCTTAACATTGGGCCATGGGCCCATAAAACTCTCTTGACTGGTGCCTAAGGCACGTGGGTTGGTACTCTTGGCATATGGGCCGGTACCTTTGGCACGCCTTAATTCATTTAAACCCATTTTATTTATAACGACCAATAGTAGATACTGCTTTATAAAATATCCGATGTGAGATACAAAGGCACATTTAACAAAGATATCACAATGTAGGCTAAAGAATTATAAGGATAATTTTTTTTTTAGTGTAAACCACACATCCGTTTTACAGTTTATGACTAATTTTTTTGAGTTACTGTCAAGCCTCTTTGGGGGAGGGGACTCTCCAAATGTTTTTTTTTTTTTTTTTTTTTATAGGTTTCGAACTCAAGACTTCATGGTTAAGGAACGCAAGTCCCTTTCACTTGCACCAACATCCGATAAATTTGATATACTATTATTTAGACATTTTAGAATGGAGGTGGAAAGAGTTTTTACTAATTTTTTTTGAGAAATGGGATTTCAGGGAAAAGTTGAAATGAGCATTCCAAGGAAAAAGACTTTTCCCTTTAAATGATTTATACCAAACCCTGAAATGAAACTGACAGATGAGAAAGGCCTCTTCTTTCCAGGCTTTTTCTACGTACCAAACAAGGGGTAATTGTCAAGACCCTATTGTATTGTATTAACAGCTCATTAGGAAATCCAACTCACTAAAGAGGAAGTTTGGGTTTTGAAAGAATGGCCTCAAAATTCTTAGCACCAAACGAGGCATGCAGTAAACGAGATTAGCACCATATAATCAAGGGATAATTTCAGAAACCTCCATTGAGATTTCTGATAATATCACCTAGTACTCTAAGGTTTCAAAAATATCACTTAACTCCCTTATTTTCAAATTTTTGTATCATTTCAAACCCAATTCAAAATATACTATTAAAATAGTCATTTTAAGAAAAAGAGCATAATTTCTTTCCAATATTGCCCTTCAGTTGTCTTGCTATTGCAAATTAAAAAGTATATTAATTAAAATTTCAAAACTAAGGCAAAAGTATGAGGTATAAATATGATGGAACATAATATAGCAGTTGTTACCATAAAACAAAAATTTTTAAATTGTAAAAACAAAATTTTTATTTAAAATGTTTTAAAACAAAAAAATAAAATAAATTTTGTTATCTTTTTTTAAGGTTCAATTATGTACTACTATAATAGGGGATTGATTATTTTGGCAAAAATGTAGATTTTTTCTACTAAAGTGTTGCAATCTAGGGGATTAATGATGATTTTAAAACTTTGATGTTGGGTCCTTTTTTTTAATATGCTAATTAGGTGCTTTTATAAATTATTTAATATTTTCAACTTTTTGTCTATATCAATAGGCTTGAAAATTTAAAAAAGGAAAAGTGTTTAAAATTGTATTTGTAACTTTTTTGAAATGGTTGTAAAAATTAATTTGTAATCCTCTCAAGATGGAAAAAAAAAAAGTTATTTGAAAAAGTATTATGATGATTTTTATTTGTTTTGTAAATTATTTGTCATGCCAATTAAGGAAATACAATAAAAGGTTAATTTTGGAATGAAATTAGCAATACACTCCAAAAACTAGTTTTTTAGTATTATATTTTGAATTAGGTTAATAATGATACAAAACTTTGAAAATAAGGGAGGTAGGTGATATTTTTAAAACTTTAAGGGTGTTAGATGATATTGTCGAATACCTCAAGGGAGGTTTCTGAAATTATCCCAATAATCAATAATGCTTAGTAGTAGTTTACTACGGAATGCTGATACAGTCAGAGAGATCGGCGTTAGTAAAAGTGTACTGCAGAGTGCTGTGTACTACTGCACCAGCTTAGGAAACAACAAAGCAAAAGTCACCAAAGGACGTGGAACGTTTATACGTTAAACCTGTAATTGCGAATACTCCCCAAAAAATAAAATAAAATAGAATCAACGCCAAAACCCAAAGGGTCCCCGGTCTCCGAGCTCTCTCTCCCTTCCATTTTCTCCCTGTCTCTTCCTATTTCTTCTTCACACTAGTACCCTTTTAATCCATCTCATCATCACTTTGAAGCAGGTAAAATTGGTCTTTTGTCTTTTTTCTTTTATGAATAATAAATTTTGGTTGGTCACATGCAATTGTTTTTCATGTCTGATATATAGAGTTTAGTGCTCTTTTTTTTTTTTTGGGGGTACCTTGTTGGAATTTCTGGAGTTTTAAGTTAACTGGGTATGTGGGAAATACTGAATTTTCTGATTTACTGTCTGGGGTTTTATTTCTTTGCTCGAAGAAAGATTTAATTTTTGCTCAAGGGGGAAAATTCACCTAAGAAAATACTATCAGGATGTGTTTTCGTGTAATTGACTTGGTCTATTAGCAAAGAACTGATCTTTTTCTGTGGTTCATCATGACTTTTGATTTGTGGGTTTCCATCCTTCAGCTGAATTTGCTTTCGTCTGATTGATTAGAATTTGAATTACTGTTGAATCTGCTCTTTTTTTGACAATCTCTTATCCTGAAATAGGATAAATATTTCCTTTGTGTTCTGATGGGTCGACCTTTCTGGTTGACTCCTCCCGCCCCATATTTCTTCCTTATGTAAGGACTGGAGATTGCCTGTAAGCAAAAGAACGAATTCTTGTCTAAATTGAACCTTAAAGCGTTTGATCATTTTTCTGGGGTAAGTTATGTAGACAGGTTTTGATTATAGGTTTCCTGTTGTCTTTCTTCCGAATTCGTACTTAATGATACCACAGTAACAAGATACCTTTTTTGTATTCTATGTTTCTTCTTGTTGTTTGTATCAATTATTTGACAAATAGATACGCTTTTATCACTCTCTGCTTCTATATGATGTGTTGAGACTCTTGAATTATTCTATCATAGTGTGTCCGGGAATGTGGAATTGATTGACTTTGTGGTAAAAGGCGCCTTTTCTTATTCTGGTCTAATGGTACTGTATTGATGTTCAAATTGTAGTGGAGCAGCTGCACGTTTGGAACACATGAATTAGAGGTTCATCACAGATTGGATGCAGTTTAGTTAGACAGCTCATAGGAAACGTTTCTTAATGGGGGGTATACTGAGTACTAATAATAACAAGGCTAGCTCGCGTCAACTCTGCAATACTTTGCAGATTGAAACGTGCAAGAGGCAGAGGACATCATCGAGCTTTTGGGAGGATAATCCACGATTAATCCCCACCCTTCCTGATGAAATATCATTTCAGATAATTGCTCGACTGCCCAGAATCTACTACTTGAATGCAAAGTTAGTGTCACGCAGCTGGAAAGCTGCAATTTTGAGTCCAGAACTTTATAGGTTAAGAAAACAACTTGGGACCACAGAGGAGTACCTCTATGTTCTGACTAAGGTTGATGGCGATAAGCTTGTGTGGAATGCTTTGGACCCGGTGTCAGGGAAATGGCAAAGGTTACCACCAATGCCTAATGTTGGTATTGAAGATGGACCAAGAAGGGGTTTCTCTGGACTTAAGGTGTGGAACATGGTAGGTTCAAGCATTAGAATTGCAGATGCCATAAGAGGTTGGCTTGGGAGAAAGGATGCATTCGATCGAATTCCATATTGTGGATCTGCTATTGGAGCAGTTGATGGCAGCCTTTATGTCCTGGGTGGATTTTGCAGAGCTACAGTCATGAAAAGTGTATGGCGATATGATCCAATTCTAAATGCGTGGAGTGAAGCAAGTCCCATGTCTACCTGTAGAGCTTATTGCAAGACTGGTGTTTTAAACAATAAGCTTTATGTTGTTGGAGGTGTATGTCGAAGTCGTGGTGGATTGAGTCCTCTTCAATCTGCTGAAGTTTTTGACCCTCGTACTGGAATATGGTCTGAAGTCCCTAGCATGCCATTTTCAAAAGCTCAGATGCTGCCAACTGCTTTCCTAGCTGATCAACTCAAGCCTATTGCAACTGGGATGACTCCCTACAGAGGGAAATTATATGTTCCTCAAAGTTTGTACTGCTGGCCCTTTTTTGTTGATGTGGGAGGTGAGGTGTATGATCCAGAAACAAATTCTTGGGTTGAAATGCCAATGGGCATGGGAGAGGGTTGGCCTGCAAGGCAGGCTGGAACCAAATTGAGTGTTATTGTTGATGGAGATTTGTATGCACTTGATCCTTCTAGTTCTCTGGATAGTGCAAGGATCAAATTTTATGATCACCGAGATGACACTTGGAAAGTGGTCGAAGGAGATGTACCCATTCGTGACTTAACTGATTCTGAGTGTCCTTATCTACTTGCTGGTTTTCTTGGGAAACTGCATGTAATCACTAAAGATGCAAACCAAAATATCTTGGTCTTGCAGGCTGATTGTCTAAATCAATTAGCTTCCCAATCAGCCTCTTCTGTTAGTTTAGGTGAATCCTCCAAGGAGGAGCCCTCTGGATCACTGGCTGGATCAGAAGGTAATATTTGGACTGTTATTGCAAACCGGAGTGCTGGATCTGCTGAGCTGGTCAGCTGTCAGATCCTTGATATTTAATGGAAGTACGGTTATGATTATTCTTGCTTTACTGTGGCCTTCTTCTGTAGGTATATGTTTGATGAATTTTATTTTGAGACACCTGTCAAATTAAGATATCAGGGTCACTGAAGAAGCTGTTATATCTTGTTTATCTATGCAACTTAGATTGGGCAAGCACTAATGTATATGGTTCGGGAAACATGTATTGCATGAGATGATTTGTTAGTTTAATATGAAAATGAGTAAATGATCCATCAGGTGTGTAATTTATTCTGGACTGTGGATGGTTATTATACCTACATAAATCACACAATGCAAATCTAGCAAATATTATCTCTTTTGTAAGTTGATATTCTTTGCAAATATGCGTTAACTGTTTCCATAATTCATGTTATGTATTTTCTACATTGCAGCTCACATATTATCAATAGCTATGTTGTTACTGCTGCTTGAAAGATCTTCAATGTGCAATTATTGAATTTCCTGATATTCATTCTTTAACTTGCTAATTTCCTTCGTGCTGTAGAAGAAAATTTGGCTCTTTGCTTTTTTTTTATTTTTTTTTTTGGGTTAATGAATTCAAGTCAAATGCATAAGAATTTTGCCTCGAAAAGAATTGGGACTCTTACTGGAAATAAGTATGTGGGAAGAAGTTTTAGTGATTAATTGCTGCTGTCTGAAATTAATTTTGTGGGACATTGATTAACAAGTTTCATTCCCGGAAAATTGTTGGGCAAGGCAAGATTTTGTTAATAGTCCATAATCCAACTATTGGAACTATTAGAAGATCATTTATATATCTCCATCATCTATATGGTTCCGGTTCTGAATTTTGGTTCTTGAAGAAATTCTTACTATGATTAGAATACTTATTGGTGCAGCTGCAGCGAGCAAATAGCAGGAGTTCAGACTAGTAAACAAGATACGCACAGAAACTCAAATCTTCTTAGTCCTGAAATGCTAGATAAAGGTTTAAGGCTTTATTGCAATAGTACATACTGGACATCACAATACAAAGATATGGTATATTCCAATAAAATTTGACTCTTGTGAACAACTTATGGTATAGTTCATGCAGTCTGCATAGGTCCTATCATAGTGATGCCTTTCGATGCATGAGCTATAGTTTCTGTTGCCGCATACAGGTACTCTACCAAAAAAAAAAAAAAAAAAAAAAAGGTAGAAAACAAAACAGAACAAAAACCTTCAGACCATTTCGCAAAAAATGAACTAAATATAGGGAAAACTTTTGAACTCAGATAGGGCTAGAGAAGTGTATCACGTTATATGATATGCAGGAGGGCTAGTAAATCTGATTAATCCTTACCATTGTTTAGAAAAGGAGCCTTTTCATCCTTGTTGATGCTTCCAAGATGTTATCCCTGTGTCCAAAAGCAGTAACCCTTATGAATTCTTCCCCGCCTGGACCAAAGCCGCTCCCTGGAACTGTGGTTACATGTGTTTTCTCAAGTATTTCGCTGAAAACATCCCAAGATTTTGAGCCAGGGAAATGCACCCAGACATAAGGGGCGTTTACCCCGCCATAAGCCCTTAATCCCAGTGAAGTGAAAGAGTCAACCAGTATCCTTGCGTTCTCCTTGTAGTAATCAACAATAGAATGTATGGCCTGGGAACAATGTGCAAAGCCAAAATGCGAGTGAGTCACTGTTAGTACTATCTTTAAACAGCTTCAATCTGCATTCTGAGGAAAGATAAGAAACTCACAGTGAGTCCCTCTGGGGATAGGCAAGCCAGTCCACCAGCCTGAGCCACACTTGAAGCTCCATTGAAGCAAGTGCATATAATACGATTGAAGTCGTGTAGAACAGGAAAGCCATTGGCGTACAACAGCTCATCAGGCACCACTGTCCAGCCGAGACGCACTCCTGTGAAACCAGCAATCTTGGAGAAGGATGAAACTTCAATGGCAACCTTCAGAGATTGAGAGACTCTCTCAGATTTAAATGCAGAACCAGCAACTGGATTTTGCAGTAAGGCTAAAACGCTAAATAACCCATCTGAAACATCTCGTGATCAAGAATGATTTGTGAAGTTGCTTCATCATTTGTTCGATGAACTCGACAAATACTTCCGGATCAAACTCTAATTAACTTAATACAAAAGTCCAGTTTAATGCTGGTTATCAAGTTCCATTAAGTAAGATAACCCAAGGTCTTACATACCTTGCGTGCACCCGGAATTTCGTAGATTGATCGAGGACTTCCATCGGAGACAAAAGCTGCATAAGCGGAATCAAATACAATAATTGATCCATTTTCTTGGGCAAATTCCACAAGCTGTTCCAATTGCTCCCTTGATGCAGCTTGGCCAGTTGGATTATTTGGAGAGCAAAAAAAGATGATATCTGTTCTTGAAGTCTCGTACAGATCCGGGAAGAAATCATTTACAGGCCCACATTTCATGTACTCAATTTTCTGGTATCTCCCAGATGCATGATCAATTTCGCCAGCCTGCCCCAGTATTACACCAGAATCGATGTAGGCCTGCCTTAGGAATGCTTCTCGTCAGTAATGCAATGGTGCATAAACGTTACTAAGATTAACAGCTTTCGAGCCCAACATCTAATGTACCAAAAGGCATATCTAGATTAGAAGGCATGAACCACTATACAACGTTATTACCGGAAATGATGGGTCCTGTACTGCAATTGTTACTTCTGACCCAAGAAGCAGCTGTAATTAATTTCAAAAGAAATGAGGTTTAGCAAACCGTCATGGAAATTAAACACTGAGGACGGATACTAATATATCACAGATAAGTTATAACGACTACATATGCAAAAATAATATAGTAGTATATATAAAAGTAAAGATATTGCTACACCGATACTTCTGTTCATGACCTGAAGGCGTGAAATTTCACTCTGTGAGCCATCCGATATGAAAACTTCCGTGTCCTTAACCTGTAGATCCTTGTACAAGGTTTCTGCAATTGCTTTCCTTAATTCCTGTGTGATGAAAATTATAGTTTATATTATATGTGTAAGCGATTTATTATCTCTGAGTTAAAAAAACATAAGAGTACTTGTTAACTTTTAGTAATTGGTATCTACTCTTTTATGTAGAATAGCATAGATAATACATGCATGCATAGAATCACCTGGTTCCCTTGTTCCAATCCGTACCCTTTATACCCTTCAGGTGTTGCTAGACCGCGAGCATACTGCATTTTCATGAAATTCATGTGTAATGAACAACAATGGTCTCTGCTCATACTGTACTACACCCAACAAAAAAGAAAAAAGAAAAAAGAAAAAAAAAACTGGAAGATACAGATAACATTACCAAATCAAGAAAATCAATGCATAAGCCCTTGAGGAAGCTTATTTTATTTTCAATCAGGGTAAATTGCGTATAAAAACTATAAGGGTTTTTTTTTTTTTGGGGGGGGGGGGGCATCTTTGTTTTTACCCTTGAAAATATATGTCGGATTTTTGTGCTCTTTCTCTTGCTTTCTTAGAACACATCAATGGTTATGTCCACTGTTTCAATATGAAACAAAACCACTTATGTAATTATTTCCGCATCTCAACATACGAAAAGGTCTAGACTTGTCTGTTAATGTTGTTAGAAAAGAAGAAATTTAATTGAAATTGTGCTGCATTTGAGACATATTTTCCATGTTTGGTGTACTTTTCTTTTTTGTCACAGCCCAAGAAAGCCAACCGGAAACTTCAACTGGAGTTCATGACGGCATGCACGTGGTGCATTTTTCTTGCTAAATGAGATAATAACATCTCATTTTTAGGGAAAAAAATTAAATAGCTCAGGAAAGTGTCCTTCTACAAGAAAATTCAAATCGCAAAATGATGAGGTAGATACAAGACATGGACAATATCCGTTTTAGCATGGAATTGACCTTTTTAATTATGATCCATCAATTTTGAACAAAGTTTTTCTCTGACCAATGTGTCTTTTGGGAGTAACGTTATTTTCACATATTATGAGAGTTCTTGGTGGGGTTTGTTCACCACATAAAAGGGAAACTACCACGAGACTTACGACCATATATAGTGAAAATCTGATACTCTTATCACTTTATGACCACCATATATCCTTTTCCTTTTGTCTTTTATTCTCCAACCCATTCCAGCCGCCAAGTATTGAAATAAATTAGGGTATTCCACTCTTTCATCATCTTGACCAGTGAATATCAGAGGGTATATATGCAAGATTACAAATGAAATTGTCTCGAGCTCAACCAAATATCTTCTCAAAAAACCAAAAATTTTAAGTACTCAAGGGATCTACAACCGCATGCAATAATTGTACTAACTTTCCTATATATAGATGCTAAACCACATCATTTCCATCTTAGAAATGCCTATAGGAAAGTTGAAGTGCATGTTGAACGACCAGAATTATTGAGGTGCTTGCATTTAGGTACCTACTTCATGGATCATCAAACTACTCAATGGTTTGATTCAGATGTCCCTACGTAAACGTTACTTGGAGAAACCTAATGCATAAAATAAGCGACAACTTATTATACTCTTTGTTTTAGAGTTCATGATACTAAGCTTGAATTAGTTAGAAATCAACTTACCTCCCTCTTGTGAAGTTTGACTAGCAATTAAAATATTGGTAAAAGTAATACAAGGATAGAATCAATCCTACAGAGTCTTGTCATCTGTCAACTTAATTAGACTGGTAAAATGATGCATGAAGGCTGTTTTAACGTCAAGGATCCTGTTGAATATAATGTGGAAATTTAGCAAAACATTCATTTAGCTCCAGGATCTCTAGAGTATTCGTTGAATTCTTGTTTTTTCCACGTTCAAAAGCAAATTAAAAACCTTGTGGTACGCTCTTACTATTTTGCAAGAACCTTGACCATCGGAAAGAATTTGTTAATTCAAAACTTAGATCAGCCAATTTCGTTCATCATCTTCTTGTTTGAATTTTTCTAAAGTGGATTAAATTTCTAAGAAATGATACTCCCAAACTCAGTTGGCTGATTATCTTAGAAGCTCTTCAAACGAAGATGGGTACTGACTGTCGAACAGATCAACTTACATTAGCCATGCTTAATGCTACGTTGTCTGGCAGCGGCTCAGTGGTGTCACCAATCCCAAGGCTTATCACTTTTGCGTGAGGGATACTTCTTCATATGCTCAAGTTCGCGTCTTGAGATCTATAGAAGAGCAAAATTTAAGCTTTCAGACATAGAGCCCTAACATCAACAGGAAGGAAAAGACCGCTCCATGATATTTTTAGGACCAAACAGAACAAAATGGTGATCAATTAGGATGTTGATTAACAAAGTTCTGCAAAAATCATTTGGATAAAGGAGGATGGTGATAGCTAGATCTACGGGGGCCTCATATGCACATCTGTGAAAAACGGAAGAAAGAAAATACAAGCTAAGCAGATGGTGCATCACCCAAGAAATCCAAAAATGTGCACTAACCTCGGGAAACAGATAGTTGTTTTGCAACCTTTCCATATTGACATTCCGGGATACCCTTGTCCTTGTGAAATAATCAGGCACTGCGTTCATCATTTGCATCGTTTATACATGTCATAATATATACCTTAGTCTTTATAGGCGCTCGCATGATCATGATAAAGTAGAATAGACATAGACGAGAGTGGAGTTGATGATCACATACCAACTGATAGTACTGATGGTTCCATTTGTGCTTTCAACCTGCATAACAACACAACAATTAATGAAACTGACGATTATTACATATATGATGAAATTTATAGGCATAATGTTCGTGCATGGAGGAACTGTAATCACCACGGTTATGTGATTAAAGCATTACCTAGACCTAGACTCCAGCAAAGCTGGGCAGTGCATGATAGAACTGCTGGTTGAAATCTTATACATGATTTTATATCTGATGAATGTTGGAAATAAGAGTTGGTGTGAGGTGACTAGCGAAAAGCATGTGATTGTTTACAAGTTGAGGATATATGGATATATATAGTGGACACTAGCATGCATGAACAAGGGTTTGAGTTGAATTTTTCAATCTCAAGTTAATTGTGTCCATGTTATATGTCAAAGGCTCAAACCAGACAACAATGCACCAATTTCTTTGCTGTAGGCCCTCGCTTTGAATTATCCACATGTGAAATCGAGTAATAGTAATACATGGTTCACACTAGCATTTTTTATCTATGGTCTTTATTCTTCCAATTCTAGATGAATTGCTGTTGGACTAGGTTATACATGGTGCTCGTTGTAACTTTCGAACAGGGAATTTGTTTAGAAATTTCTGTCTCCATCTAATTTCTTTTAAAAACTCCTTTTCGCCTGTACATTGCATAAAAGATACAATTTTTCAGCACTACCGCCACCCCCACCAGCCCCCTTCTCTTTCATTTTATAGCATACTATAGAGTGAGGTGATGATCGAACTAGAATGACATTATCAGTAAGATAAAAAGGTTACCGCCTAATTTATATCTGTTTTTTGATATTTTGTTTAGAGCACACGAAATATATTTGACGTTATGATACTGCAGAAATTAGTAAGTTTATTGTGTTAAATTTCCTAACAAAAGAAGGGAATAAATATATTTTATTTTACTTTTCAAGAGGATTAATAATGATTTCTCACTTATCTCCTCTTGATAACTTGAACTCGTGACCTGTCGGTTACAGGTGAAACGTCTTACCATTGTTGCCAACTAAGTTCCCTGATAGCTCATGAGGGCAAAAAGCACAAAAGATGGCTCCCATGATAGTTCATGAGGACAATTTTAAGTTCACTTCTCTGATAATTCAATCTCCACATGCCACCAAAAAGATGGCTGGGACAAGGTTATCGGTCCTGTGCTTTTTAATAGCATATGCTTATATAAGTTAAACATGTTAGCCAGCACTAGGCATACATGCCTAGCTTTGATCCTGTATAAGAATGACATACTAATCACTTCCTGTACTCCGACAGGAACGAAGGTATGTTCAATACAGTTTTCGGTTTTCCTTTAGTCCAACATTTGTACATCTAAATGAGCAAGTCCGGTCTTATGAATTAATACCCCTGCAGCATTTTGATCCAAGACTGCTAGACACATATTGGAATTTTTCTGTGAAATGTCGGGGAATCTTTCTTGTTCTGTCAACTTTCTTATCTTGGAATCAAAAGATCAGAAACATGATGCTGAGAATCTAACCCCAAGAAATCCAATGGAGAATCCCACGCACATATAGATATTTTTTTAAGGAAGAAGTAACCTCTAGAGATGCTCGATGACTCATGAGCAAGGAGACTTTCTTTGCTGATGATTTCTCGAATTCTTCCATACTTCTTGTACTAACAGATACCGATTTTCCACCAAATTTCTTTGTTTAAGACTGCGAATGAAGAGCTCCCCAAAGACGGAGATAAAAAGTTGCTTACTTTAAATGTCTCAAATTGGTCAAGTATCTACCTAGTTAAACTATTAATGTAAACAAAACACATTAGGCATAGCTATATTACTTGTTAGATGTTCCTACTTTATATGCTATTGCTTTTGTTCACGCAACTGGGAAGATACTAAGCATTTATGCCCAAGAAATTGCCTTAAAAGTAGACAGCCCTTGTCAGCGTAGCTGCCAAATAGTACTATGCTAATATGTTGACTAAACCAAACTAAATCTGACACAACGTAGGAGTTTCTCAAGTAGTGCCAAAGCAGTAAGCACAGTCTAGATACAGAAGAAGGGCTTTAAGAAAATATGGAGAAAAAGGCAGAAGAAAATTAAATGTCTACCGAACTGGCTGGTAATTTAGCGAGAAATCAACTAAAAGTAGACTCGACCTTTGGAAGTAGATTAATTGGGTAGAAACCGCTGCATCCCACCCACACCCGTAACCTTGCAAATGATGACACATGAAATATTGACTTTTCTTGGCAGGGAAGAGCTGGAAAGAAAATATTGCTTTAGTTTACTGTATTGATCCCTTAACCAAAAACTATGGTAAACGCTAGAAAAAAAAAAAATCCAGGGTCTAGCCTTGAAATCTAATAAATAATGCTTACAAACCATGTACTGAGTACCAGGTTTTGAAAATTAAACAGTCAAGAGTTCACAAGTCCAAGAAGCTCCAAAACAAATTACCAAAGCATTATTTTATCAGATGTTGCTTTATTAGTCCCCCTATGTATTCAATACTCATGGGATAGGATACAAGAATAATTATTGACTTAATTCAGTCAAACTTTTTACCACACATTCATGTTGGGACCATGAGTTAATGGCAGAGAGGAACTTCGTTTTCACGAGCTCAATACGTGGAAGAGGAGTTGATGAGGCCAAGTAAAAATGGAAGAATTGGTGAGTCAAGACGATCAAGACATCAAAAGAAGCCAACTGTCAGCAATCTACCAAAAGCCCTTTTTGAAATTGGATATCCAAGGCGTGCATAAAGTATCATCCCCCACTTGAGATTTGTTTAAACAATGTACCAGATCATCCTTCCTAAGTAGATATGTTCTTTCTAGCTACAAGAATATCTGTATAGATTCTGCAAGATAAATGCTTGGGTTATATAATCTTCTTTCCGAGTTCAAAGGCTGGAAAATTCTAATCTCTGAGCAACTTATGGCACATTCCTGCTAAGTGCTAGATTGCATCCCTCTGAAGAAAAGACGAATGACAAGTATGACATTTGACTGGAAATTTACTAGTTGCAAATCGATTATATGTATGCATGTGAACTGCGCATGAACCATCTTCACACAAATATTGTCCAGATGACAACAAAGGTGGTACTGTATATTCTTATGGAAGACTGCGTAATGTATATAAATTATATTGGATGTTTTTGTGCAAGTTAAAGTTTTCCGGCCATTTAATAAGCAAATTTGTTTTTTGAGATTATAAAGTTCCAAAACCAAAACATAATTAATGTATTTGGATAGTAATTATTTGCTTACATTACAAACACATCTTTTTTAACATCATTTTATTTTCCCAAACACTTTTTTTTTATTTATTATCTAACATATATCGACACGTCACAAAAAGCATTACAATAATTATTTCAAGTAATCTTCTATCCAAACACACTAGACGAGTATCAAAAACCTTTATGCGGTGGTAGGCGTTCTATCCATCGCGCCTGATTAGATTGGGAGTCCAGCCTTGTTATTAATTAAAATTTAAAAGTGAAAGCCTTAAAGCAAGATAATTTTGTTTGGGCAGTACGTACTTTAAATATAAGAAGAGTTTCTTGTTTTGGAAGTGGTGTAATCACGTTTAAGGATGGTGAACTTGGATCTTTTCTTCTTATATGCACCTAAGCAAGTGCTTATTTTTTATCTCAACATGTATCTACTTGCTTAACCGAAGGCTGAAATTGAAGTGTGATTTCTTGAGCCTTTCTGCCACCCATCATCTCTGCCGTGCCCCTTTTAACTTCTGTCGTCTTTCCTTGGCCAACGTCACTTCCTGATCGCCAAACTGAATACTATAAAGTTGTATTCATAGAGGGAGACACTAACCATGGAACTTCCTCGTTGGTAATCTTCTCCGAAATTCTGTATACATTATTTAAGAGAACTGACGCGATGCAACAGTTTCTTTAAAATTCTACTTCTTCAACGATTGTGGAATTAGACAAGGAGTGTTGTCGGAGATGGCCATCCAGGGCAATGCATGACTGCAGGCTTAGTCTAAAAATGTTTTATTTAAAAATTGTGCGGGTATGATTAATTGCCAATACAAACTATCTGCATAATGCGTGCGATTCACCAAATAGTATTGGAAATTTAGATGTTAACAATTGTACAACTCGTGAATTGCAGCCTACAACGTCTGAGGTGATTACAACGCCTGTTGGCGAAGTGGCGTTAAGCATCCCTAGCGGTACGAAAAGAGGGGTCGTGATGATATCATCTACGTCCGTACCGCTCCTCGTGGAGTAGATCCCGCATCCAACCAAGTCTTTGACCAGGGAACGGGAGAATTCCGACTACCGCTGTCAGGCCAGCCGGGCCGTGAGCGCGGTGGGAACGGGCTTCCCAAAAAGCCAGCCCGGGCCCATTTCACGAACAATTCGCACTACTGTCTCTGTGTGTGTGTGTGTGTATATATATATATATATATATATATATTTTTTTTCGCACTGGTGTATGTTGTTCTTAACTAGCTCCCAATGCCTGTAGAACTTGAAACTGTAGGCAAATCATCTGTTGAGTTTCTTACTGAATGTTAGTTTTGATCTGACTTTATTCAAGTTAATAGATGTAATGTTTTGTACAAGACTCAAAATTGCGGACTACTTTACTTTGTGATCATATAAAAGCAATAATCTCCCTGTATTTCTATGCCTCTTTGGATGATGAGTTTTTTTGGATGTTTATATAAAAACTTTACTATAGATTAATATCGAATTTGTAACTTTTTGTGTGCGCAAAACTTTTGTTTTCCTTTCCTTTTCTTTTATTTCTTTTTCTTTATGGTTTTCTTCCCTCTCCTTTTCTTTCTTCCTTATTCCACCACTGCCCTTCCTTCTAACTTCCTCCCTATTGCCAGTCACCTTCGCTGGCACTTCTATCAGCAGTTGGCAACGACATTCCTCTCTCTCTCTCTCTCCTATCCTGCCACCTACCCCTTCTCCCGTGATTAATTTGACCGCTACAACTAAATTTGATCACAGCAATTAGAGTGGTTGCACCGGCCTAATTAGCAGTGAGAAAAGTGGAGAGAGGAGGTGGCAACAAAGAGGAGAGGGAGTGAGGAGGAGGGGGAAAGAAAGAGAGAGAAGGTTGCCAGCTGGCAATGTTGGCGGGCGACGGGTTGAGATGGGGGTGGAGAAAGAAAAGAAGGGAAAGAAAGTAAACAATTTGTGTATTTTTTAAGTATTTTAAGGTGTGTCTATTAAAAACTTTTAGATGTTTTTAGAGAGTTCTTATGCTTAGAGTAGAGGAGTTTACAACATCTAGACATCTCCTATGGGCCTGGACCGATTAGATAGATTGGCATGCACCTGCGGTTAAAATAGGCTCCAGCCGTAACCTGTTACTGCAGGATCTGATCGACTAATATGTTAAAGCATGACAATCCCTTCTGCCCACTAGATGACTCTGAAGATACACGAATCTTTTTTTATTTTTTATTTTTATACAAACAGAATTCTTAGAAGCCATTTCAATCCAATCTAATAAGCCTGCACATTAAGCCCAGGCCGTAAACCAAACGAGCTTCCTTAAGGTTTTGAAGTCAGATGCCTTATAGTCCAGGCCCAGAGCCTTAAAGTACCGCATAATGATGTATAAATTGGGATTAGCGCAGCATCTATGCATTGTGCGTAAATGCTACTAACAAAATGTCCAGGCCCAGTGCGGGTATGAGACAGAGTGATTTTGGACGTCTTAATTATTCTTAGGAACGAAATGCAATTATAAAAGGCTAATTAAGATCCAAAGTGCAAAGTGAAAATGTGTTTAAAACTTTCACAGATACAAAAGCTGCTTTGGTCCTAACAGTATGATAGGGGAGAAAGTATAGAAGTACAGGATAGAAGATTATTTAAAATAACTTTTAGAATAAATAGGATAGTACTTTTTATGATTTGATGTATTTGAGATAAAAAGTAGTTGAAAATGTGATGTAAGAACCTTTTTTTTTTTTTTGACATCGTAACATTTTTAAACACCTGCACAATTTAACTCTATACAACTGCTTATTATCAATAAGGTAATTTTCACAACCAGTTATGGAAAAGCTTAGTATAAATTAACCAAGTTTGGCACAGATTTTTTGGTTGACCTGTATTAAAAAAAAAATGTGTTGAAATTCCTACCAATTCCAAGTTTTAAGAGATGGGGAGTCTAAGAAAATGACATTTGTATGTGTTAACAGAATAGTAATGGGTTACGGTTTGGCTTTTTAAGAGTATAATCTTTTGAATATGGCATCTAATAAAATTCAAGTTCCTCTCATACTTAACCAAAAAAAAAAAAAAGTGATAACTTATTTCTGCATAGAACAAATGTCTAGGCAAAGTGGCAAACTTAAAATTACTTGTAAGAATTCATTTCATTGAGGAAAAAAAAATTTGGGAGGACGGGGGTGGTACACGCACACACGAACCTAAATAGAGAGATTTTGAGATAAATCCAATGGCACAGAGGAAAGAAGTGTAATCGAGAGGTTTTGCCAAATTCAAGAATCCCTCACTTGCCTACAACCAAAAGAGAAAAAAAAAAAAAAAAAACTGAACTTGAATAGCCCCCTAATTTGGGAAAAGTTTAGACCGGAGGAGGTTAACCGAAGTTCAGTTCAAAACCAACCCGGGAAACGGATCCCAGTCCCACAATTCATGTAAGCCGCCTGGGCTTATTAGCTTTCTCTCAACGCTAAGGCGTAGCGTCGCCGGGACGCGGTCCGTAAACGCTACTGCCACTGCCATTGCAAACTACTACTACTACTGCTACTGCTATTGTAGAAAAAGGCGTCTTCTATATATACCGCCCCCGCCCTTCTCCCTCCCCTCGGTCGGTCGCTGTCTCGCTGGCTTTTTGCTTTTGACCTTTTTTCAGTTATTATTCAGTTTTGTCTGTTGGGGCCTGGTTGCCTGTACTTCTTCCCTCTTCTCTCCTTTTCAAAATCCTAATACTGAAATTTTCTTCTTTTTAGTAAAATTTCCTACGAATTGGAGATTTCTTCTAGGGCTCGTCGGTCGACCTCTGTAGCTCTACTCTTACTGGTACGCCTTTTGGTCTCGGCCGAGGCAGCTTTCGACTTGCTTCTGCAGCTCTAGCTCTCGCGATTCTTTCGATTAGTGATAGTCGTACAACTTCATGAAGATTTTATCCTTTTCGTTTATTTCCTCATTTTTAGCTCATTTTGTATGTCGTAATGCTGCAGTTTTAATGGCCACATTTGGAGCGGCAGCTGCTTCAAGTTACAACCCCAACCGCTCTGCTGAGGTTGATTTTTTTGTGTTCTATTGTTCTCTTCTTTCCTTTATTGTTTAATTACTGTACTCATTATCATTGGCGATTCCTGGTTGGGTGTTAATTGAAGGTGGTGCAACCGCCCAGTGATTCTGTATCCAGCCTTTGTTTCAGTCCCAAAGCTAACTTCCTTGTCGCCACTTCTTGGGATAATCAGGTGAGAGCTGGTTCCCCCTTTAATTCAATCCTTTATTCATAGAATTTTTTTATAAAAAAATGAATGTTGCCAGTTTATTCAATGCTTTATTGATGGCTTTTTTTAAAGTTAATGTTGTCACTTTGCTATTTTGCTTTTTAATGTTAGTCCTGCTGTTAGCTTGTTAAATGGTTTTGGAGTAATGTTTTTGATGTCTAAATGGAGGACATGTGCACCTGATGTCTAAATGGAGGACATGTGCATCTGAACTTGTTAGTTTGATGGCTTGAAATAATCAATTTCAATATAAATTTTTGGGGTGCCACCATGCACTTGTGTTTTTCCGTTACAGAAGCCTCAGTAGCTGTAGATAAACTCTCTTTTTTTTTTTGTTTGTGAGAGGTGGAAAGTTTTCTTTTTTTTTTTTTTTTTTTTGGACTGGAGCTTAAAATTGGGAGCAATACTGCTGCATCTTGTAGGTGAGATGTTGGGAAGTAATGCGGTCTGGAGCCAATATTAGTACTGTGCCTAAGGCTGCAATGGCACATGACCAACCGGTAATGTATTTGATCCCTGTGCTATATAGTTCTCCAATTATGTATGATTTCAGGTTGTTCCTTGACCCTTCAGTTTTAATGTGTGGTAGGTTTTGTGCTCCACATGGAAAGACGATGGAACTACTGTCTTTTCTGGAGGTTGTGATAAGCAAGCCAAAATGTGGCCTCTGTTATCTGGTGGCCAGCCAGTGCAGGTGGCCATGCATGATGCCCCCATTAAGGAGATTGCTTGGATCCCTGAAATGAACATGCTGGTGACAGGAAGCTGGGACAAGACATTGAGGTGACCGTTAATTTTAACTCTCTTTAAAATTTTAACTGGACTCTTCAATTGTGTATTTTCTCTTATGTACTATTACTGTATAATATGCTAGTGTAATGTTATTTTTCCTTGTATGTTGATGAATAGAATTTCTGAAATCTGCGCTTGGTATCTTCTGTCTTGGAATTTGGTATATCTATACTCAGTGATTGATCATTTGTCATACATAGTGGCTTTTGGAATAAGATAACTAGATCATTTTCAGGACACATGTATTGTTGGGCAAACATCATCTATACTCCTATTCCTGCTTAGTGTTATAATCTCCAAGCGTTTGCAAATATGTTAATGATTCTATGGTTTTACTGAGCTTTGAGCCCTTTGAAAATTGCACTTGATTTTCATTTGATGGCTTTCTGTTATTATTCTTTTTTTAATGATCCCTCTAAAGTTTTGTGTGAAACTGATTAATCATCCCTTTGTTTTTCTTTATTTTGAAAGTGGAGAATCTTCCCTTGGTCATCATCATGGTTCTAATCAGTTTTCTCTTTCAGGTATTGGGATTTGAGACAGCCGAATCCAGCTCATGTTCAACAACTTCCTGAGCGCTGCTATGCCCTTACTGTTAGATATCCTCTGATGGTTGTTGGAACTGCTGATAGAAATCTTATAGTATATAATTTGCAGAACCCTCAGGTATTTATTTTCTATTACAAATGACTGAACCTAAAGAACAAGTTGGGAGGTTATTGGTGTAATATAGAAGTAAGATCATGCCAGCATGAACGTTGTCTCTGATGAACTAAAAATCTGCTTTCAGTTAGAAATGGTATATAATTTAATATGCACTCCTAGGCCAATGGATATCTCTTCAGACATGTGCTCCAGATTGTTCTGTAAGACCATGTTCGGACTTCCTTGCTTTAGGTGTCATCAAGGTTCAAACCTGCGGCACATATATAATTTTTTTTTTTTAGTCAAAGTATGAAGTCTAATTGTTGTATATGTATTGTGCTAGTCCCCTATTTGAATGTTGAGGATTACCACTCACTGATGAAGGATGCTTATGATGTATGAACTTGTTGAATCACCTGATGTTAGGGGGAGGTGGTGGTAAATTTTATCAAAAGGAAAAGAAAAGATTTACATGACTGGCCAAAGTGGTTTGAGGTTCAAATACGGTGATGCTGTATCAGAATAATTTTTAACAGGCTTCAACCTTGAAAATTTGTGTTGTTTCCCCCAGAATAGCCTAACTTTGGAAGCAGAAACCCAGCTTTAAATTGATGTTAGATATAAAACATTTTGTGCTATCTTTTTCGTATCACCAGTGATCATGTAAGGGAGAAGTTTATCTGGCTGTAAACCACTTTTGAATTGGTATGAGAATTAGTACCAACATGTCAGTAGTTGAACTGCTTCCAAATCTTTGATTCCAATCATGGAAGTTTTCCTCTGTTTCCCTTCTCTCTTCCTTCTTGATCTGACTTAGCATTGAGTAGAAGAGGAAGAATCCTTACTTTGTCCACACAAATAATGATGAATAGTGTTCCAGGACAATGGTGACTTGAAAAGTAAATGATTCTGCATATTCCTTCTTCAGTTAGAGGTAGCTCCTCCAAGTTAGTTATACTTGAATTCACCTGCTTTGACATTTTTTTGAAGCTTTGTGTATGGGTAGTGTTTATATCTATGTATAAATTATTAAGCTTCAGCTTAATTGGTCAATAGTACTTTATACTTGTCGGTTTTCTTTATTCTTCACAAAGGATTTTTTTTCCCTCGATTTGGATAATGTATGGCAGAATTAACTTTTTAAAACTGGTGTAGTCTATGTTGTAAGCTTTGAACCCTAGGTAACTTCTCAACCAAAGCTCACACAGTTAATAGTGTTTTCATAGAAGAAGGTATAAGTGGGGTTACGCTTTCGTCTGGTCTCTACCTTTTCCTACTGAAATGTTGCTTTTCAATGAAAAGTAGACTGCTAACATTTTGGACTTCTTGTTTATGGTTTCGAGAAAAACTTAATATAGCTAACTTGTAACTGCAGGCAGAGTTCAAGAGAATCAGTTCGCCTCTAAAGTACCAGACAAGGTGTTTAGCTGCCTTTCCTGATCAGCAAGGTTTTCTGGTAAGTTTTTAAGTTTTTTGTTCTAGTACTCTTTTACAAAGCAACATTGATTGATGATTTTTCTACACATCCAATGGTGATCTTTCTTAGCTTCACTTGACATTTTCTCAGTGATGAAAACAGAATCATGTCCTACCAAAGTTGTTGAGAAAATGCTTTGGCGTGCTTTTCACTTATTATTATTTTAAATGAACTCATTTCTTGTTCTTATTTATTTTGAATTTTGCTAATGATGTTGCTTGTGGCATCTTTGCTGTCCAGGTTGGCTCCATAGAAGGCAGGGTTGGTGTTCATCATCTTGATGATTCACAACAAAATAAAAATTTCACCTTCAAGTGCCACAGAGAGGGCAATGAGATTTACTCTGTCAATTCACTAAACTTTCACCCTGTAAGAACTCTTCATCTGATCCTAATTGTTCCCTTTTTTTGGTTGTTTTGTAAACCAACTTCTCTTCTAACTTTCATGGAGATGAAGATGTAGCTACTATACGTCAAAATTTTTTGTCTGTTGGATGTAGTTGTCAGAGGTTCAAACGAGTCGTTAGTATGTATGTAGTAGATCTCTTTCTACGTTCATAACATTTTATGGACTATGAGGTTCTTTGCCTGACACATAACTCTTGATTGATTACAATTATTTGAATTAGTTGAATATATAATAAGAACCTCAGTCATATTTGTAGTTCCCTGACATGTTTGGCCATGAATTTCTGGTGTTGATAACTCATTTAATCTCCTGAACTCATGACTTCTTGGTGCTATACCTTGCTCTTCTTTATCAATAATTCATGCTTTTGTTTATTCCTCGGACCAATTGATTGACATGCTGTATTCATTAGCTTCCCCCTTGCCAGTAAATTCTGTGCTCAAAAGCAGGAATATGTTAAGATCTTGGTGATGAACCTATAAGCTGTAACACCTGATGAAGTTGAGCATAGCCTGAATTGGGCCTGTAGAATTGGCTCAGGTTCATGTTTGTTATGTGCATTTCATGTTGGAAAGCATAAATGGGATTCAAAAATTAAACTTTGTTTTATCTTTACTTGATTTTTCAATTCACATGGCCCATCAGGAATCAATTTTCTGCATGTTAAAACTTGTTAATAAGTCATTTTATCATCTTATGCAACCACACATCCCAAATGCTGGGCACTCTATTTTTAAGAGATTTTTCCAGTTTGGCTTTTCTCACTTGCAAGATCTGACATTCCTTTGTCTCAGGTACATCATACATTTGCAACTGCTGGTTCTGATGGTGCCTTCAACTTCTGGGACAAGGATAGCAAGCAGAGGCTTAAGGTATTCTTCTTCTTCTTTTTTTTTTCCAATGTATTGTTGTATTCAATTCCATTGGAGTTTTTAGGAGATTTTCTGTATTTGACAGCTAGTGTTTTCCTAACTATTCCTTCTCTTGCTTATTGATGCAAAGGCGTGGATGATATTTTTCCTGAAAAATTACAGATTTCCAGTATAATCTCAGTTGACATAAATTTACAAGACTAGTGTTTCATTGGTTTGGTGTTTCTAGTTTCTCATATCAAAGCTTGGGTAAAATTGAGCACGTGTTAGGCCTTATTTGGTACATCCGTTCTGCTGTCTGAGATTCATTTGAGAATCATGTAATAGTACGACTTTTTCTAATTCACTGTCCCTCTTTATAGTGTCCTTTTTCAATTGAATATTAACAATGGCTATGTTCATGGAACGTTCCCAGCCTCTTATTCTTTCCTGATTTGCTTTGTTCTGTTTATCTTGTGTTATGGGTTTTTTGTACTTACTATTTTGTTTACTGTTCAGGCTATGTCAAGGTGCAGTCAACCCATTCCTTGCAGCACATTCAACAATGATGGTTCAATATTTGCATATTCGGTATGACTTAATTTTGTTAGACTATGTTCTTAAAAAAAAAAAGGTGTTATTACCTTATGACAAACCTTATTCTTATCTTAAAAAAAAATCCCTATTCTCCCCCCCAGGGGCCTCCCTGAAAGGAAGAAATGGAAGAGAAGGGGGGGGGGGCAGTATGAGTATTTTATTTTGGGTTTTTTTGCTTTATGCTAGCAATACTTAATTCTAGAATCTTTAGATTTTGAACTTATAGCGCACAGTTCAAAGCAAGGTATTGTAATAGAGCAGTTGTTCCTCAGGTAGTTCATATACTTAGTCCTTGTAGTTTCATGGGTTTATACCATTTGTGGTGCACACTATGTCCATGATCAGTTATTTTTAGTCTCTGCAATACAGGTATGTTATGACTGGAGCAAGGGCGCTGAAAATCACAATCCAGCAACTGCAAAGACCTACATACTCCTGCACTTAGTACAGGTAAGTTACCTTTTTTGTTTTCCTCATTTGTAATTTAATTATTTCAGTAAGATGTATGTGAGATCCTGTCTGCTAACTGAAAGCCATTTGTGCTCCTGCATTTTTTGCAGGAAAGTGAGATTAAAGGCAAGCCAAGAATTTCCACTGGTAGAAAATGAAGCGCCTAGTCATTATCATAGATGAAGAATATACATTTTGTTCTGTACATGATATTCTATGGAAGTAGGAGTGTCTTTTTGCTTTTGGGCACCTATGTTTCCGGTTAGTTAAAATTTTGCCCCCTTTAATATGGAGTTTTCAAGGGTTCCCTTTCCAGATTGACATTTGCCATCACTTTTGTGTTGAGTTGGGGCGCATCCAATATCACCCTTACTTAATAGTTCTTGAATGTTATCATTTCTTCCGTCTTTATGGAGGCTTTTCGTGTTTAAAGGGCAGCATTAATTCATTAGATTCGTTTCTAGGAATTTGAATGTCGCTAGAGGTACAGCATCCTGGCTGGTTGCCATAATTTTTTCCGGGACAGGGGAATAGACAACACGGACGAAATCAGAATTTACAGTTGCCTTGGGACTCCTGGAAATTGGGAACAAAACAGAGATGGGGGCGGAAGGGAACGGAACAAGGGTGGTGTACATCATTTTTCTTCCCTCCTCCCCTTTTACTCTTCGCATTTGTTTTGAGATGGACGTCAAGATCTCTCAATTTGAAGGATGGATGCATTAGCGTTTGACAACAGCATATAAGATGATGTGCGCAAGTCATCCAATTTACACGAGCCTGGCTCCCTGACGATTTGACTTGCTCAGTTTAGCAGCAGCTACATTGGTAGTGTTCCTGAGAAAAGGCCTTTTTCTCTCTCATTTTTGTCTTTTAAAAAAGAGCATCTGGCTTCTCAATGTGTTTGATTGCTGTAGGCTGTCTGCTTCATTAGATACCAGTTTACATCTTCAAAGGAAAGTCCAGGCAAAGAAAGGGACAGTCCACCCTCCTTTTTTGGGGGGATTTTTTTTTTTTTTGGTGGGGGGGGGGGGGGGGGGGGGATGTGGGGGGAACACCCAGACACGATTGAGAACAGAACCTTTGCAGACGAAATTGGCCTTTTATGAGTTTTAAACGATATTCACCGTTTAAAGAGGCTTCTAGCTTTCCAGCCTGCAACCTCAGATACAGTGCGTTAGTTTAGTCCTAGAATATATGATTAAGCTAATGCTTGAAAGCTTCAGCTTGTTATCGATAATATGGAAAACGTAACTTTTCATCTGTAAAAGAGCATGAACCACTCCTAGGGTAAGGACATCCCAAAAACAAAGGAATGTTAACACGAACACAAAATTGGCATTGCTATTTTTGTAAGGTGATTATTTAATTGACAAGCTCCAGTATCCAGTGTAAAATAATAAAGTACAACTGGTGCCCTCACAGCGATACCTGCCATGTGTTCCACTTGCACCAAAACACTGTAATGTCAGCTGGCAACCTATAGACAAATGTTACTGTCGTCAAAAATTCCTATTACATGATACAGATTTGACACCGGAAAAAGTTAAATATGGAAAATAACAAAAACTTGTAGGGGAAAAAAAAAAAAGGATATGCACAAAGATAACAGACTATCTTTCTCAAATACAAATTAAACTCCTATGGAGTCGTATCACACAAGGCATAAATGTCTTGAGATCATCTAGGCCCAGATAGTTCATCAGGTCGGAGATTTGATGTGGAATCAGCAATGATCCAATCAGTACTCGGATGGTTTATATGGTTGAAATCCTGCCGGAACATCTCCTCCTTCTGCCACTCCTCCCACCTCTCAGCCAAACCATCACCTTCAAGCATTCTGACAACTTCTGACATTTTGGGACGCTCTGTGGGGGAACTCTGTGTGCAGAGCAGAGCTACCTGAATTAGTTGTTCCACCTCATCTTCGACATAATTACCCTGAAGATCTGCATCCACTAGCGTTTCCAACTTTTTCTCCCTCAGAAGTCCTTTAACCTGAAGAATATTTCAAACAAATTAAACCTTGGATGTACAAACACACAAGTTGAGGGATCTTTCTTTGTTTTTTTTTTTGGTCAGCAACGGTAACATCTATTCTCATCCTATACTAACCTACACTATGAGGGAGAGGAGAGCCTAAAGAGGCTTTGTAAGGGGCTAGAGGGGATGCAAGCCCATCTAGACCAAAGGGCACTATGGCACACCCCTTAAATTTATTTACCTGAAGGATATGAGGGTTGAACCCCAGATTTACAGCCCAAAGAGGGATCTTAAGTCCCTTTTTGGTGGCCAACTTGTCTAGTATAAGTTGGTTACAAGTAGAGGGAGCTACAAATGGTGATTTAGTTAGGACCATCACAAAAGCTACTGTGATCAGGAGGAATTGATCACGTGGGGCCAGTAATGTTGATAACAATTATCATTCAGTCATGAAACTATATTTTGCATAGTCTGATCAACTCATCCTCCCTCTCATTTTGGACAGAAGGCAAAGTGTTACCCGTCAGTTATATAGAATTGCTTTTATTGATGTTATTATTTGTGTGTGCATCAAAAATAGAGAGAGAAGGTGGGGAGGGAAGGCAAGGTACAGAGATTTTACAATTTATGATCTGATCCATTCAAGTTTAAAAAAACAAAATGTATTTTCTTCCCTGGAACTTTTCTGAGGAAAACAAGAAGTGCACAGTAAAAGAACTACGCAGTTAAATGCTAAACCACCCAGAACTCGATAAGGTTTGATAATCATGACAAATGAGAAACTCCAAAGTCCCATGAACGATGTAATAGGAGACCAGCCAAGCTTCTGGAAACTTGTTAGTATTTGGAAAGTAAATTCACAATCCTCTACTGTCACAGAGAATACCATTTCACAGAAGATGTACACCACTTTTTGTAGTCTTGCCTTTGGGACATCTTATCATTTTGGTAAACAAGCCCAATTCTCTTACATCCTAACTCCATTCAAATTAAAATTAGCCATAATACCCAAGAAACGTGACCATGAAAAAACTTTCATTTTGAGTTACACTGCAACAAATGAATGTCATTCTTTCAGGTCTATGTTCAACATTCATGAAACATAAAATGATTCCTAAAATTCTCAAGATTAAGTGAGAAATAGAAAGTAAACTAAAGAGTTCAAAGGAAAACATGACGGAGCAATATAAACTTACCCAATCAAGCAACATGACATCATCATCATTGGCGAGCCGAGCAAGATCAAAAGCTCTCTGCCCAGTGATGAGCTCAAGAAGCATGACACCATACCCAAAAACATCCGTCTTCTCTGAAGACTTGCCAGTGGAGAGGTATTCTGGGGCAATATGACCAATTGTACCACGTACAGCAGTGGTGACATGGGTGTCCTTGTAGTCCATGAGTTTAGCCAACCCAAAGTCTCCAACAACGGCTTCAAACTCCTCATCTAACAATATATTTGCAGCCTTTACATCCCGGTGAATAATCTTGGGATCACAATGATCATGCAAATAAGCAAGCCCCCTGGCAGATCCCAATGAAATTCGCTTCCGTATTGGCCAATCAAGAGGGGGTTGAGTTTCTGGGCGCTCTACAAGAATTATCAATAGCTTAAGTACAAGTGAGAACAATTCCCATAATATAGTTAAAGCTCTAACTAAAAATAAGATGCTAAAGATGTTTGAGAGTTGGTAACAATGTAAGTAAAATTTCAAATTCTTAGGTATGCTAAACCACAAGCCCCCCAAGCCCCTTCTTTCCAAAAAAAGGTAAAACAATTTTAAGTGTTTAAAAGAACTACATTTAACTCTTTCTTAATAAAAGAGGTATTCGGCTTTAAGTCCAAAAACTATTAAAACTACAGCAGTCTTGCCATGACAAACATCTGCAGCCGTCTCCGAAAAATGTAGCATCCACCAGGCACTTAAATGTCCCAATATACATCCTATAGCACCTAGGCAGCGACGTTCATAAGTTGGGCAAACATCAGAGATAGCAACATGCCCATGGTGGGTCAAAAACTACCTGTGGCAATAATGTACCTGTTGGCAGCTCTCAATGCAACAACCTGCCCAAAACACCCTAAGGCAGGCACAATGTGCCCTCGCTGGGGCAGACACCCAATGCAGCGAGTCCCCATGTTGGGGCAAACATCTAACTATAATACTTGATTAATGAATGATGACTATCTTCTTAAAGTAAATCATACCAAACAGTATCATGGTATATGTATAAACATCTATGAACTAAATGACGAAAGAGAACCTCTAAAATTTCAACCGTTATTAGTGGCTAAACCCCATGAACCATTTAATCGCCTTTACCTCTTAAACACGATGCGACACTGCCATTCACCATGTAAGGATAAACAAGCAACCGTTCTGTTGGTGTCATGCAAAAGCCACGTAGACGAAGTAGATTTCGATGGACAGCCATACTGATCATCTCCACTTCTGTTTGAAACTGCAACTCTCCACCTTGAGTACGCTCCTCTTTCAGTCTTTTAACTGCCACTAGAGATCCATCAGCTAACCGGCCTTTGTAAACCTTACCAAAACCACCTCTACCAAGAATATTTTTGTTGCTGAAATTATCAGTGGCAACTTGCAATTCACGTAGAGAAAATCGTCTCAACTGCCCTAGATGAACTTCTGGATCCTCCTCGGCTGCAACAGAAGTCAATCAAATGAGAACCACTGAACAAATGGGAAACCAAATTAATGAGGATCTCTGCAGTGAGTGAGCATTAAATGCAACACTAGGATGATAGGTTTAAGTCAGGTTCTAGATACACCAACCAGGAACATCAAAAAAGTGATCTTGTGGTTTCTTTCTTCGCCACCAAGCAAGTAAAATTGCAGGCGCGGCAAAAAGAAGAGCAGCACCTGCAGCAACTCCTCCAGCAATGGCGCCTGTAGCACTATTGCCTACTGGAAAGCCAATTGACAAGTATTCCATATGTAAGCTACTTGAAAACCAATAAAATTACTCATCAAATATTCTACTCTTTTCAGCAAAACATTCGATTAACCAAATCTATCTCAACTATAAGATCATGCAACAAAACATGTTAACACTGAGGGTGGAATGACAGATCTTAACAGCTGAATAATGTAGCAGTTTTAATTCCTACTCTTTCAAGACAAACTAATATTAATGGTGGTTATTAGAAGAATGTAGCAGGGAAAGTAGGCAGGAAATCATGAAGAGCAGTAAAAATCTGATAATTACAACCAAATAAGCAAGAAAAGACCTGGAGACGATGGTGGGGTTGGTGAAATTGGAGGTGGCGGAGAGACAGGAAGGGGATCCAAGTGATTGTTTTGAAAACTGCAAAACATGAACAGATAGTCAGCAAAATACCTCAATCCATAACCAAAGTCCAAGCATATGAACTCAAGAAAGAACCTGATAGGAGTAAAAAGTGAAAAAGAGCCATTCACAGGAATTTGGCCTGACAGCTGGTTATTCGACAGATCACTGCATTTTACAACGCAATCAATGTGAGAGGAGAAAAGTAAACACAGTACTAGGACTATTTATAACAATAACAAGTACTAAAATTAGCCAGATACAGCATACCAATTCAGAAATTGAGAAGTAGTTGAATAAAGAGTAAAGGTAAAACATAGTATGGATTACAATTCATACTTAGCAAAAGAAAATTGAAGGAAAATAAGGCATCCATTTTCCAACTTACAGGACTTGAAGTGTGCCGACAGTGGTTAGGGACATAGGAATATGTCCAGTCAAGGTATTATTATTAAGACGCCTGTTCAGTTCATAAGACAAATAAAATTAGCATTAATTCAGTTACAACAATGGGACTACAATAACATAAGAAAATCATTATTGGTTCACAGTTGAATTGTCTTATACAGTCAAACAGTTTCGTCACAGTATATGTGCCTAAATACACAATATATACATCAAATAGCTAATTTACAGCAACAGAATGTGATGAAATTTTCCATATCATACAAAAATATAAAAAAAGGAAACAATTCTGGTGCATTTTGCATCACACAGTTCTTAACAGTCATTGAATAGAAACTCCAAAATAGAGAACTGCATTAGGATTTTGGCATGTGTTATTATGGCATTTTCAAGTCTATGAAGTATGCTTTGTCTACTATGTATTTTAAGTGTTTCATATTAGATATGAGTAAAAATTGTGGATTAAAGGGAAAATACCTATATCCCTTTTTCCCTCACCCATTACCTGGTTGTTCAGCAAATAAGTAACTATTTATACCACGATATGAATGAAAAAACAAAAAGTGGATCCTAGAATTTCTATAAACTACATGAATTCAACATCATTCCACAGCACGAGACTTAAATATAGTTCAAGAAGAAATTAAAACAAACAATAAGAGCAACTCATACAGGAAACGTAATTTCTGAAGCTTTCCCAACGTGTCTGGTATGGGACCATTCAAGACATTTAAGTAAAGATCCAAGCTCACTAAGTTTGTCAAGTTCCCCAGCTCATTAGGAATTCTTCCAGTAATGTTGTTACTATAGAGTTCCCTGCCAAGAAAGAAACAAACCCAAAAAGATATTAACAAACATTGATCATACGAAAAACTGACGAGCAATATAAGTTATAACAAGAAAATAAAAAAGAACAAACCTAGCACATCTAGAACACGGTTAAAGCCTATAATCCAATGGAAAATTGCCAGTATCCATGATTAATTGTCAATAAAATTCGAGCCATGGCTAAGCACAAAATTTTTGCAGGAAGAGAAGTGCAGAGAAATACGTAATCTGCCTCTTCGCTCTTCATGGAGCCTAACTTTTCAGTAACTCAGCATATCAACATGTTTGACATGTTCAACCATATCAAAGTTTAACAGTACTATGTAGTGAACTTCCAACAGAATATCTTGAAAGTACTTCATGCAAAGAATTCTGATCCAAAGGAGTTGACTTACAGGTACTGCAGATTTGGGAGCAGACCAAGCTGTGGAACAAGTTGGCCAGACAAATTTGCATTTCCCAGATCACTGAGAGGAAGAAGCAATACAAATACATATTCCATCAGTTCTCCAGAGTAAAATGAAACCACAATTAAACAGTACATTGTACAGCCCATATCTGTACAAGGCATAAGGAGCTTACACCCTAGTAACACTGTTATCACTGTTACAGGTGACGTGAAACCAAGTGCAGGGATTGACGAGGGTTGGATCCCAACTTTGCAGAACATTATTAGGATCAGCTAAATTGGTCTTCAGTGCATTCAATGCATCACCTGTCTTGCATAAAAGATTCAGAAAACAATTACCAATTTTCACACATCGACTAGATAGCGCTAACTCTTAAGATATCTTCATTTCTGGATAAGCAAACAATACAAGTACAGAATAGCCCAACTAGTCGATTCCAATTTAAAAAAAAGGATGATAAATGCCACAAATGCCCAAGAAAAGATAAAACTTTCATGTAACGACAACAATATGTCATGCTAAACTCATCCCGTAAAGCTACTTCGTAATCAACGACTATGCACCAATACAAATGCAAACAAATTCTAATGCTAAAGACCGATTCACACAATCCAAACAAGTCTCTTAACTCAATTCACAAAAAAAGTTCCACAATAAAAAAATTATCCTAACCAAAACCGAATTAGAATTTAAGTCAACTAGCACTCACTATCACCAGCTCCATCATTCATGGACTATAGTAAGCAAACCAGAAAAGATAATTAAACAACAAAAACTAAACCAATAAAGACAGACAACAGACCTTCAGCGTTACCGGAGACGCGCAAGAATCGGAGAAAGAGCAAAAGAAAGGAGATAAAAGCCGAAGCTGAGATCGCAGAGACCATGGAGCGATCCATCAAAGTTCACGGCAACACTTACTAAAAACCTAGATTCAAAATCCTCATCGCAAAACCAGCAATACTATCAAAATGCCCCGTTAATCAAACGAAGCTCCTTCCAAGAAGACTTAACTACCGAAGTCAAAACCCTAGCTGCTTTTGCTTCTAATTGATTTTTACCAGTACTACTTTTTGGCCCAGCTGAGAAGAAGAAAATTCTGCCCCCCTTCTCCTCATCCAACACCAAGGACATTAACAGAGGAAGTAAATATTTAAAAATTAAAATAAAATAAAAAACAATGAAGGGAGGGAGGAAAAGAAGAAAAAAAAAAAAAGTCAGCAGCAGCTTTGAGCAATGGGAAAAAATGAAGTTGTTATGTTAATGATGATGTTTAAAGCTAGTTTAAGTCTGGGTTGAGTGGAAGTTTTGAAGGCAAAGAATGGGAAAAATTGGGAATTAAATAATAATGAAAGTGAAAGGGGAGGAGTGGAAAGCACAGAGGGCAGAGTGGAATGGAGCTTAGTCAAAGGTTCTGTTTTCAGACTTTCTTTCTGTGTAGTTTCTACCTTCTATACTATATATGTATTTTCCTAATACTACCCCAGCTGTATTTAATGAATTGAATATCTATGTGCTTAAATTATTACTACTTCACTCAACATCATTCTCTATTATCTCTCATCCTATCCAACTTTTTACATTTGTCTTCTTTTGAGTAAATTTTTATACATTATCACTGTACACTGCACTAATAGCTTTGTATCACACTGTATAATATGAATTCAAATATGAAATTCAAATTATGCACATATGTCGTGCAATTGTAATTGCTAATATAGAAAAAATCATTACACCATTCATGTATGAAAAGTTAATCATTTTCTTTTTGGATATGTGCTCTTTTCTTTGGTTTTGAGGGTAGAGAATAATTAAACTTCTAAAGATTTTATCACCACCAATTGCATGAGCTTTCACCAAAAACAATTTACCTTTTTTTTTTTTTAATCTACATAGTTATATGTACTAGCTTTCATTACTTTTACGGTAACTTATATCTAAAGTAAGGCTAAATTGAGCCAAAAGAAGTAAAGAAAAAAGAAATCTCATTTCTAATTCAAATGAATGTACTACTACATTATGTTGAATTTAATTAATAGTCTATTACACACCCTTATAATACCAAATAACAAACCCTTTTATTTGAATATGACTTTATAAAATTAGAACATTCTCTATTATTTTGGACTTGACTCTTAGAAGTTTCTACTCTTATTATGATCACAGACCAAACTGTATGTAGTTGAAGAAAATTCCTCTTCACCTTTGCAGATATCTCGCTTATTTTTGCTGACAAATGCTCATTTTGCAGATAAAATGTAAAAATTCATCAACTAAATAATTATCTAGACCCAGTTATCAAGAGAAGAACAAAACAAATTGGACGAGACCATAAGGGTTTCTATAATTTTTCATCATAATGTATGAAAGAGTCTACAAATTAAGAGAGAGGATAATAATAATAATAAAACCCCCCTATCCCACTCTTTAATTCTTAAATCGTACCCTTCCCTCTTAGAAAAATTAAAAAAAGAAAAGTATATAAATTAAAATCCTTAATTTAAATAAGAATTACCTACATTGAACTACGTTAAAACTATGATATATTCAAAATATGCTTAAGGGATAGATACAGATGCAAAACTCTTGAAAATTAGAATACAAGTCATCTTTTAGTTTGTGTGTGTATAGTATTAGTTGTATATCGTTTAGATTAAGATATTTCTTTAAATGATTATACGAAGTAGGAGCAAAAGAGAGCTCCAAAGAGGCTAATACTTTGGGTTTTTGTCTGAGGCAATAAAGTAGGACAAAGAAGGATAAAATTGAGAGGGAGAGGACTGAGGAGTAAGGAGCAAAGACCGCGACCACAGCGTGTTGTTTGTGCGGATGAAATACGGAATAGTAGTAGTTAAAAGGCTAGTCAAAGTTGCACGCACGAGAGGCGGTGGAGCCCCCCATGCCAGCCGTCTATGAGGAAAGGAAAGGAACAGAATGAGAAAAAAGAGACACAATTGATGCAGACATGGAGCGAAGCGGTTTAGTTTTACTTTGTTTTGTTTTTTTTTTTTTGTTTTTTTTTTGTTTTAGTGACTAGGAACCCACAGCTACAACTCGAAAGCGGGTATTAAGTAAACTCCACCCTATGTAATAACTCGCAAACCATATGGAGAGTAACACGTGCTAGGCAAGCGCTGCTGTGTGTGACGGATACATACCTTAAGAGAGGTTCGAACAACACCGGGTAATAAGAAAGCATTGCATCAACTCTACTATCTCAGCCAATTTCAAGGGATAGTTTAACTTTTCTTTCTTCTTCGTTTATTCTGCTTTTGGTTTTTTTTATTTGAAGGGCTGTCTTGAGTTCTCTTGACTGCATCTTGCCATTTCGGCAAGTGTCATTTTGGAGGTTTTGGGGCTGTTGGATTGTTTGTTTGCTTGGATTATTAACCTGAATTCCATAAGCAAATCAGCAACGGCCTTGGATCATTAAAATTGAGTTTTGTCTTTGATTCCTTTTTTTTTTTTTTTAAATAATAAGCACATCAAGTTTCATTGTCGTGTTCTGAGAGTTGGACAAGCATCGTTAGACAAGTGGAACATGCCGGAGGAGTTCTACTATGTATAATGTGTTTGCTGAAAGATGTCGAATTCGACAAGTGCAATTGATCCTTCTAAACTTGTGAGAAGATAAATCATTGAACAGATTATCTCTGTCAACGAAATTGATGTAGAACGACTAATATATATATATTTATATTTTCTGGTAAGCAACTTTTTTCTAATGCGTTCTCATGCAACCAAAAAGTCAAAGTTGTTAAATCAGGATAAAAAAAGTGATCGTGGCATTTAAGTTTCCCCCCAAGAAAAAACAGAAAAGTTGATCGTTGACTCTGACTAGTCAACCAGGGAAATGAGGAGCTCAATTCCAGGTCTGAGATTAGGAAAAGGTGCTAGAATTTAGGCGTAAAAGTTCGCATTTACGTGCAACTCTAAGCAACCATAGGTGTTAGTTACTATATTGCTGCTCTCACGACAACGTTGACTTCGGATACTAGAAGGAAAAATTAAAAGAAAACCTTGACTAGCCAGTGAACAAGTTTCAGTGTAAATTACTATATTTTTTTATAAAAAAATATTGTAGCATATTTTTTTATGTAGTATCAGATATGTGAGATAGAAATGTGGTTGAAAAATATGTTACTAATGCAAATAAATAAATTTTTGTAAATAATATACCATCCAAACAAACAAATGCGGACTGTTTGAGATACTCTTAGTAATATGTAAAAAAAAAAATTAATAAAAAAAGTAAAAACACGAAGTATCCTAGTACAACTTATACCTTTCATAAAATCCAGACATGATGGAAAAATCTAGAGTACGTATGTGTTTCATTTTGGATTTTGAATTGGGGCAGGCAAATTACATTCATTTTACTTAAAACAATTTAAAAAGAGCAAATAGGAAAACAATTTATTGCTATTACTCTAAAGAGGTCGAAACCAGAATAAATTCTTCTACAAAGAATATGGATCTATTTAGCAAAAGTTGTTTGACTAACGATGGTGTGGCTTAATAGTTAATACTAATCTAATCTAATCTAATCTTAATCTACGTAGTAGAGGTAAACGAATATAATTGAATGACAAGTTGGGGAGTGATAATTGAACAAAATCCCCTTCCTCCACGTGCTACTGGGCACTTACCCCATCCACTAGCCCACCACCAGTCGTCGCCCCCATGCTCGCTCGGCCTTCCTTTTGAAGACCAGCCCAAGCCGCACAAAGTCACGATGTGGGCTCGTAACACGGATTTGTGAAGTGGGTCCAAAACGGGTAGTTCAGTTGGGGATGCTATTTCTGTCTATGCCCTATACTTCAGTTGCCATCCTGATGGACCTACAGCCCATCAGGATAGAAAATTACTTCTCTGCCATCATGATAATCAGGGCCGTTGAATTTGCATGAGCATCTGAATTCAGGTCTGAAGTAGGGATGCAAATGAATTGAACCGCTCGCAAGCGATTTGAGTTTGAACTCCACTGGAACTCGATATTAATCGAACTCAAATCGAGTTCAAGTAGCTCATTTTTCTGTTCAAGTTGAATTCGAGCAACATTCTCTCAAACTTGATAATTCGCAAGGCGGTTCGAATATATATATATATATATTATTTTATATTTTTTATTCTAATAGTGAAATTACATATATATCCCTAATATTTTTTATTATTTATTAAGAAAAATAATTATTTTATTTATCTCTTTAAAAAGTTCAAGCTCGATTAGGTTCAAAATCAAATTCAAACTCGAGTTCGAGTTTCATTTTGAGAGTTCATCGACCTTGAGTTCGGTGAAAAATGAGTCGAGTTCGGTTCGATAAGGGCAAAACTCGCCTCGATTTAGTTCGTTTGCAGCCCTGGTCTGACGGAGGATTTGGGTTCATGCATACGTTTTATAAGTATGTAAGAAAGGCCTATGGTCCTTCAGGACGTTCAGGGCTTTAACTTGTATTGTCTTGAATTGAAGATGACTTGTATCCCAACAATCAGGGCTCCGTCCAATCTAGTTGCGGAAAGAATCGAAATATTAATTAGTTTCCTAAAATGATCAAGGTAACAGAAAAATAGATGGGAAAGGACTGACACGATTTTGGGGAAGGAAACCACGTCCTGTCGGGATCTGGAGGCCTGAATAAGCTAGGTAAAGTCCTCGTATTCATAATTTACTAGGAGTAGCAGGAGGAGAAGAAGAAAGGCTTGCGTCTATTTTATCCATCATCGATTTCCTTGATTCGATTCAGGCGCCTTGCCTGCCTGCCTTTTCCAGGTTGTTTGTTGAATTAAATCTTGCATGCTTATTCTCTTTGCCCCTTATGTTGTGCGACGAAAAATATGACATTTGCCGCTGCTGTAGCCTGCATGATTGATATGCCAATGTTTCCTGGGATTTTTTAGCCGAGAAGGTCTTGTTTCGCTACCTTTGCAGTCGCCGATTTTTTGTGGATGGTGCATGGTTGCTTGGTGCTCATTGTCCCACAATATTTCATAAATCTGCTGATTATCTAGAACTTTGACACCTTATTATTTTACTACCTTAATCTAACTTGTTGGATTATAGACACCAAAATCTTGCTGCCCAACTGCGATAACTAGTTTCCACCGATGCCCAGGAGCGGTACTGAGCATCTTCAACGGACTTCCCAAAGCAAAAAGCATCTCTTTGTCTGTATTTCTTCATATGCTTTGGGCATGTCCTATACCGTTCTATCTATCCCGGTTGAGACTTTGCTTGCTGCTGGACAACCTTCTTCAACTACATCATAGAAGAAGAAGGAGTTTAAGCGTGTGTTCCGCTGGAGCAAGCGGGGCCTTTGTTATTTGGTGAATTGCATTGACCTAGAAGATGGGCTCTGCTTGTTGGTGGTCGAAAGCCTACTGGAGATCCAAAATTTCCCACCTATAGTTGGACTGATATGAGCCCCCAATTCCTATGTGTTCCTTTCGGTCAATTCCCAAAGAAACCCTCTCTTTATCCTCCTTCACCAAGAGAGGAAATGACTTCTGGAAAGTCTTGTCTCATTGCAGTAGTAATCGGAGGCATATTATATGTACTTGCTGGCCCCCCGTACTCGGAGCACGTGCCTGATCCATGCTTTGAGCAGTATGATCCTCGTACCAGGCGGTGGTCTCCTCTACCCGCTCCTCCTATCCTCAAGAGATGTAGCAAATTCTTTACCGGTAGGCTCTGCAGTGAGTTGGCGTATGCTGTTATTGGGACAAAGCTTTATTTATCATCCTCAAAGGCCTCTGTTGTCTATGACTGTGCAACTGCAACCGAGGAATCAACATGGGAGCCCTGCAACTTATTTGATGGCTTCAATCCTCATGGTCTTAGCACTCCCTGGAAAGACAATGGTCGCATTCCTGCTTATTGGAAAGGCCCTGGTGATAAGACCGTGATTGGCCCCCCATTTCCGTTTGAAAAAGGCACCGTTCTGTACGATAATGATACATTGATATGCTATGCTCCCTGTTTGGAGGATGCCATTGTTGCCTTCCAGATCGAAGATGGGAGGGTTGTAAGAGAACAGTGCTTGGATTACATCCCTAAACACGTATGCCAAAAGTTGGTTGATCTGGGAGGGGGTTGCTTTTCTACAATGTCCCACGAGGTTGACTGGAATACGATGCAGAAGACAACGCTGTCTGTTCTTTGCTTTAAGCTGTCCAAATTAAGCAAACCCGTGGGAGACGGTCAAGTTTGCAGGTTCCTGGATTGTGAAGTTTTTAAGACACACAACGTAGAGCTTCGAGGATGTTACTTTCCATTCTTTTCCTTCGTCCGGTGAAGGTGCAAACCATATGGGTTTTTCCAGTGCATTCATCTTGAATAGATTTCATCTTATCTTTGTTCAATTGGCATTTTCTGTTGATGTCTTGTGTTCTTGTTCAGTTGTGTGAATGTTTTCTGAGATGAAGCTGGTGCCAAAATTCCCAACAATTTATATGAGAGCATGGGGCCATTTTTGCACTGATGTGCATGCCACTCGTTCTTTCGTGTCATTTGCTGAATTAATCTTTTTCAAGTGTTGCATCTTAGGAGTCAGAACATTTGACTGTCGAAGTCTTCCATGTTGGGATCACTCTTGCACTGGGGATTGATCTGTTGAGGTGCATCACTAACTTACAAGCCAGAAAACAACATTTGCGACTTCGTTGTCCAGAAACCACATTGGCTGAGGTTATTTGTCTAGTCATTGATTTATTCGGACAGCATAGGTGATGAACAGAGGATCCCTTAGAAAGTATGGATTCCGGTTCCTAAATTGGCAAGCTTTTTTGCTTTTGTAAGTTGCGATATGTGATTTTGTGGCAATTTTTATTCCTTCTTTTATTAGTGTAAACTTCAGTAATTTTATGATCGCATTCCTAAATTGCTTTCGCTATCTTGTCGAATGTGAAATTAATTCCATCCCTTTATAGCTCTCTAGTCTCCGTGGGAGGAACCAAAAAAAAAAAAAAAAAACTTCTTCTTTCTGCAGCAAGTCAATTTTACTGGGAAATCATCTTTGACTGATTTGAATAGACGATCATGGGATTCAAGGTTCCAAATTGATTACGATTTAATTCATTTGTGGCCAAACAAGCTTTCAAAGAATTGATCTCCAATATTGTTGCGCAAAAAAAAAAAAAAAAAACTCCAATAGTGTTGAAAAGATAAAGCAGCCAAAATACCGTCACACAGTTCAAAGTTTCGTGCGCACTATCAATATTTGCTCAACCTTAATAGTTAATTAGTCATTAGAGTAATGCTCTCCTAACTTTTGTACTAAAGACTGATAATCGAGAATAACTCTCTGAAATCGGATGGATGGAAACTTCTCATTACACTTGAAAATGGGACCAACATATTGTACCCGCAAAAAAGTAAAAACAGCAAATGAATGTGTGATCCAAAAATCATCGGTCACGAGCAAGGAGCAACAACTAGTGGGGGTGTGTAGAGTGGGACTGGCACAAGCTTTATCTTCCAGTCCAAGTTAAAATCATAGAAGTCCACAAAAGGCAACAAACCGTTCCCCATTTTACTTGGAATTAGGCAAATTCCCCTCCCAATAATTGCTTTGGCACACCAGAACCAGTTGCAGCAATCTGATCCAGTTCTGCAAAAATTGCTTTAAAGCAATGAAATTTAGGGCTTCCATCCAAAGCTAGCCAGCTCTAAATGGGAAGCTCAGCCTGCCTGAATGGAGTTGTCAGTTTTCTTGAAAGGGTGCATTTAGCTGTAGGGCCTGATGCTTTTGCTTTAGGGTTGGATGTTCCGGGTCCTTCACCTTTAGTTCAGTCCTTCAGTTGAGGACAATGCTCTTGGAGTTTAAGGATGAAATGAATAGTGGAATATGCTGATTGAACTTAGAAGCATGAGATGGACTGGCCAACCACCGCTACGGCCGAACACATGCATCCATATGTTGCAAACTTCCTACGTGAATGATTAGGGCGAATAACATAAGGTCGAGAATCAGAGAAATGTTATGTAATCCACTGACTTGTTTGGTTTGCATGCCTTATCTTATGGGAAATCATCACTATTCCTACCTTCCTTTGATTTGACACAACATTCTAAAATACATAATCATGAACTTCCAGAAAGTATTTTCTATTGTATCCGGGACCCTTTTATGATTCCTAGCATTCAATTACTGCTATCCCTTTAAGGAAAAAAGATTATTAAAAAAAAGTTAGGAATAATTAATTTTCCTAAAAGCTTATCCCACATTGCATGTCTTTCCCAAAGAAAGAACAACTAAAATAACTGCCGTCACGATCGATCAATCAATCGTCTTGAACTTGAAGCCGTGGACTGTAATCTCCGGCACCCATTTGGGGCCTACGCTCGTCGCGCCGGCCAGACACCAAGGCATGTGCCAAGACTCGTCCAACTTCACCAGAATTTGCAGACTGACAGTCGCATCTCCAGAAATAGGCTAATCCATTTCCCTTTTGTTGACAAATATGTAATTCTTGATGAAGTTCCAGCCGTGGAATAATTATTTAATCGTAGCGTTTTGAATTAGACCACCGAAGTTATGCCAAGTTACAATTAATGTCCACAACTTTTGGGTCTATGCTGAGACAAAGTTCAAAATGAAGTCCATGTCCTATACAAAACCTGGCGGATATGTATTCCACTGCCAGGCCATTTCTTGTCAAGACGGTTCAATAACGAAACGGAATGGTCCCTGTCGGCCGGTGTCGGACCTGCTTAATTGTACATACGCTTTTGGATTTTGTTCTTGTCCAGGGTCCGCAAGGTCGAGCAAGAGAACAACTACGGCTTGCAATTACCAGCAGTTGCACCAATTCAAGAATTGACACAAAAATAGAGGTTAAGATAAAAATCAAGAACCTGACTGCAATGAGTTCTTTTTTCATTTGATAAATAGCATGATCTGATACAGATATGTCTGCATATACTGGAATCTTGGGATGCCTCCATTTAATCACAATTGTTTGTGTGCGACAAGAGTGTCACATGGCAAGGTCAAATTTAGATTTATCCATGTGCCACATACGACGATTGGGGGATTCACTCAACTTGAGCCAAATCATTTTCTCTACTAGAATTTACATGCTTTTTACGTCAATAAAAGACCATAATTGACACATCATTACTTGGTAATCATAGGACAATTTCAGCTAGTTAGGCACTTCTTCGAAAGCTAGCTGTTTCTCAAGCATTGCCATTTTCTGGCTACTTACTTCCCTTGCCACATTCTTTCATTACTGGCCGTTTGCTGTCTTTGCCTCAACCTGCTTAGAAACAATTGACTTACATGTACCTACAAGAGTAGTTATCTATACCATTCTCCATAATCATTTGATGTACAACAATCCCTATGATGATAATATATCTACCCCACATTCTAAAACTCCATAGGTTTTCAAATGGAGCTATATGCATTGACGTCTTACCAAGAGAATAAATTCTTGATTATTGTTGATGTTGCATTGAGAAGACAAACAATCCACATATAATTTTGTTGCGAGGATTTATTATTTTCACTTTCTTACCGCTGTGGACAAAAATGTTCCCCAACAATATAAAAAATTTCTATATTTGCACGCATATGTCTAATGGAAGCACCAAATCATGCATTAAAAAGTTAAACCAGTCGGTGGCTGGGCTCCTCACAGGCCTAAAACCCCAAGGACCACCACCCAGCCAGTCATACATGACGGTGACCCCGGAATATTATTGTCTTTTAATCAGTTCCCGCCGAGCGGCATATCGCATTATCTAGACCACATGCATAATGCAATATCCTCATCATGCTATTAAGAAATCATTACAGTATAATGAACTCATTCAGACATCAATCACGGCCAAAAACAAAGTAGTATGTGATCTCATTCTATCCTCTGGGACCCCACATGCAAAGCAGACTATACTGGTTATGATTCGAAACAAGAAAGTATGTATATGTATCTATTATAACCTGTATAGGAGATGAAATTAATAGGTCTGCTGGGAAGTGCTTACTGGCTCTTCATCTGCCCTAATCAGATTCTGAACAAGTGGTGATCTTTTGGTTGAGCTGCTCGATACGTGTTCGATTTAGAATAAGAGATTGTCATCCACAGAACTTTAAAAGATCGATCTACCAATTTTTTTTTGATTAGCATCCGCGCATCCACCCATGGAACTGTGTACCGCAATTCACACTAGGACAGTACCACATATTATGGCTTCTTGAATATGAAATATGCAAGTAATAAAAAAAGAAAAAGAAAAAGAAAGGGCAATCAAGATAAGTTATTAAACGAACTAAAGAAATAGGAAAGACAATTCATTTTGTATTATTTTGTCCTGTTGGAACTTGGATCCCACTTCTGAGTTCTGACAAGGCAAGGCGATATTCATCAAAAATGAGGAATTATTTTACGTATTTAAGTTTGTGTGTGTGTGTGTGTGTATATTTGTATGTATATCTCTAGTTATGCATGGGGCCTTGCAGTTGGCACCGCAGTTAGAGAAACGGGGCCGAAATCGATAGTGGGTAAATTGGTTATAGAAAAGATGTTCGACAGTTCAAGTGTCATTCATCATTATCCTATTTGGAGAACGCTTTTAATAGAACAATGGTCGAAGAACGAGATAGTGTAGGGCTACATCTTTCTTATCTTCTGTATCTCTAGCCAGCAAAGAATGCAATGATTATCCGTAACGAAAAGCAAAAAAAAAAAAAAAAAATTTCTTGAGTTCATTCTATAATAAGTTGGTTTAACATTTTTATCAGGATCACATATGGATATCAAATTCCAACAAGGATGCAGTTGCTTTGGTTTTTTGTTGAGTGCAAAATGGTGATCGATCTAATTAAATTATCTATAGAAGACATTGCGTGACGAAACCCTTGTGGAGTTTTAAACACGTTTTTCGTAGGTTTGGGGAGTCATCAATTGGCAATGCAACTATAGATATTGCAGCTGACTAGTACAAAATAATAAAAAATTAAAAACAAAACAAAATGCTACTTGCGTTACCAGTTGAGGCAAATGAACAAGGAGATGACATAGTAGGTAATTGAGTTTTTCCCTTATCTCTGCATGCTTAATTTGATCGATCTAGTGAAGAAAACATCAGCATTAAGATCTCGATTAAGTATTCTGCCATTTTAATGCTGCTAGCTTAGTGATTTTGTCATGAAAATTGAATCGATAAAATGGGATAAATTTGAGTACGATGATTGAATTGTCTTGTGCAATATATGCTATTGGGATTTTAAGAACACGTTTATTTTCCAAACATAAAAGAAGAATGGGATAATTGAGAGAGGCTGCCTGCATTTATGGCTATTGCCCTACGTAATTTTTATTTCTGGGCAGGTGTCGAAGGCATAAATTTTAGTACGAGGATCAAAATTTTTCTTCGTTTCTGGGCGGGAGGGAGGGGTGTTTTGGATTCGCATTGGTCCATTACTGTACTCTCTGTCCGGTTGTCTAATATGAGCCGAAGAGAATGGATGGGCAATTTGTCCATCAGTGTCACGTGTGGGTTTCAACACCGTACACAACTCTCAACCACACTTGAATACTCCACGGAATTGAGGCGCCACATCTCCACGCGCCCTAGCAGCTCAAAGCCCCAAATTGCACTTCTCCTACTCTTCATTAACATTTTACATGGATAAGGTAAGAGGATTTTTTTTTTTTTTTTTTTTGGGGTACCAGATAGTGTAGGAGAGTTACTGTAAACTATTGTGCAGTAAATTTTTAAAATGTAAAATCATCACTGTGATTGTAGAGATCTTGATCTGTGTATAAATCCCACCAAATATAACGTGTTGTGTTTATTTGATGATATGTACTTGTGTCTAGAATTTTTTTATTTACTCTGCCTTACTGATTAGTCAATACACTTTTTTTTAATTGTTCTTAACAAGAGAAAGGGGGGGGGTTTAAAAGTAGAAAAAGAGAAGGGAGGTTTATACTCAAAACTTCTAACTTCTGAGACTAAGAAATGAAAAATTTTGGATTTATACAGGTAAGGAAATAAAAATGTGTTGAGATGTAATAAAAAAATGAATTAATCTTTCCTATACTCTCAATGATAATTGAAGATCTGTTGCATCATTTGAAATTGAATTCAAATATCATATTTTGTATCAATAGCATTCACTCATTGGTGTATAAACTGTCAGTATATAGAATATTTATCCTAAAAAAAATTAAATAATCATCTATTCAAGCAAAACCATTCTTATTCGAGTGGTTTTTAGTATAGCTCATGAATGAAATCAAGTTCACTACATGTTACTTCGATTATGTTATTTGTAATCGATCTCATCTTTAGTAGCTATACATCATCATCGTATGGTCAAAGAATCATTAGCTGGTTAGCTTGCAGATATGTTATTTTAAGTGCATTTTGCCTTGCCATTAGGGTAAAAATATAAATCGAATCCTGCTGGACAATTTCCAGCAATTCGATAACAAAATTTTATGTTTATAAAAAAAAAAAAAGAAAAAAAGAGAGATGCATTAGCTGGTTATTTTCTCAACATATATCGGTCGACCCAAAGTAGGAGGGGCATCCCTTAATTAGTGCCAAATTGACTTGGACTGAAGACTCGTGCAAACCTGGTACTAGTTGTTTAGCATTAGTTATCTACTTATCTTTGCCTCCATTGGTTGTCCTCCGGCCCCGTGATTGAAGTAGGCACCAAAACTCCCTTGGTTTTTTCCGAGTACAATTGTTCCCATCTAGAATGACTTGTAGGAAATTTCACTTCAGTAATTAGTACGATGTCTAGAAGAAAACTTGTTTCAACGGCTGCGATTTCTTGTAATGTGGAGATGCTCTCGTACTTGTAACACACGTGTCTAGAATATTATAAGGGCAAATCACATTTTGTCAAACAAAGACAGCGCGGCACGTAAAAAAAAAAAAAAAAAAGCCAACCAGAAAGGAGAAAAAAATAAAAAAGGAGAAAGAAGAAGAAGACAACTGATAAGCATTATAAGGGCACAGAATCAAGAGATGCCAGAACTTGGGATCAGAATTCACAGAACTCTACAAAAATACTTGTCGGTTTTCAGGTAATGCAAAGAACAAAGTTTTCATCCAATGGTTAAGGAATTGATAAACTTTGGTCTTTGTCTCGTATTTATACCAAGGTTTTTAAAATCGGGATTCTACATTGGATCGTTTTTTACTTTGCAAGATCGGATCGTGCGATCGATCGATCCTACAAAAACCGTAAAAAATAATCTTACTAGTAATTTTGATGTTTGCAATTCACATATATAGCAATAAATAATGCAACTTATGTACAATCAATATACTAGTATTATTAATTGAGGTTAAAATTGTATTATCTAAAATATTCGAGATAATCTAAAAATTAAATAAAAATTTTGGAACTACATGTAGCTGAAAAAATTGACTTTATATATATGTGTGTGTATCATTTAAGTATTTATTAATGAGATAATTAAATACAAATTTTTAAAGATTCACCAATTTTTATAGGTAAGAAATTAGCATAACATAATTATGTGATTTTAAAGTTTTTTGAATCTAATTTCTAATGCAACAAATAGCAGAATTTTCTATACAAAATTATGATCAAATTATTAAAATTTTTATCATAATATCTTTAAATGGTAGGATCATTATCAAATTGGATGAAATCGATGGATTTATACTAGAAGAAGCCGGTAGATGGTCAAAATGTTTTTACAACCATTTCAATAGCTAAGATTTGTTGTAAACAATCATATAACAAATGCATATATTCGCAATGCCAATTTACAAGACCACTACAAAATCATAACGTCAAAATTTACGCTTTTTTTTTTTTTTATCTCTAACAATCATTTCGACATTCCCACGCTCAAATCCTAACAAATATATATATGATCAAGTTTCGGCCAAAATCATTACTGTCTGTTTTGGTTGTCACCTGATTCAGTTCTCAAATTCTGATTAGGAAAAAAAAAAAAAAGGGACTCAATTCTTGAATTCTTCCCTGTAAGGCTTAGAATCACTCATAAATTTTTTTTTTGTTTTTGGAAAATTTTTCTGTTATGGCAGCTTGGTTAGCAATCGCAACTAGTAGATTGAAAACGAATTTTCGTGGCTTGTGAAATAAAGCATTGAAGTGTGCTGCAGTATACCACCATGGGATTGGACAAAAATGCACAGCTGGTGATGGAGGCGCGTGGGTAGTGAGGAGCAGAAGACGCAGAGAAGAGGGAGGAGTCGATTCTTGGAGGGAAGGTCGAAAGTCGCGGATGTCTGTTGCCGACCAATCACGGGGCTTCCTAGACGATCGAGCACCGAGTCAGAGCAGGTGGATGGGATTTCTTTCATGTATGGACTATGGTGGGGGACAGACTGCATTGTCCTAAAATCATCAACTGCTGACTCAGATACTGCAATTTCCGAAAGGGATATTACTTCTTAGGAAAAAAAAAAAATTTTTTTGGGGGGTATGATTTTCTGGTTTCTATTTTTTTTTGGTTGGCTACTACCATTCATCATTGGGCATTCGGTGGTGAATCGGCTGGCTTGTTGGGGATAACTTCACTTTTAAGTTAAGCTGGGTAAGAAATCGACAGCGGCTCCTTCATTCTACCATTGCAATTTTTCCAAAGATGATCACGGGGTAAAAGTATATAGAATGTAACATGCTATAAATATATGTTACATGTGTATGATTTAAATTTTTTAGTGTGAAAAAAATATATAATGGCTTTCAAAATAAATAATCTATTGGTTGAATGAAACTCATCCCGATTCCAAACCAAATACCTAAGGAGGTATGACAAAAAGCCATACCATAGCCATAGCCCTGATGGAATATATAATTTCAATTGGAGTATACAAACCAAATACCTTCTTAGTGTTGTTTTCGCTTCTTTACCATTTTTACACTCCATTTCCTTGTATTTGAAGCGTGTCTAAAATTCAGAAAGTAAGTTCTCTCTTTGTTGTTGTTTTTTTTTTTTACCCTTTTTTGGGTTTTATCCTTTTCTTTTTTTTTCTTTTTTCTTTTTTGGTTTTTTTTTGGGGAGGTCCTGCTGGGGTGTTCAAGAATGGGACGCTAGATGCAGGGGAGCTAACTTCTAACGGTTGTTAGGAACCGAAGATCAGGCAATTATGCCTATAAATGCTTGTATTCTTGACGTAATTTCTCTCTCCCTCCCTGATAACTAATCACCCTGCTAAGCAAGCATGTGAAATTCAAGAACAGATCCTTAAATTAAGTCTTCCTCCTCCATACGAATGCTATGGTCCCTAACCTTAAATCTATTACTACTACATTCACATTCTAATTTCCATTAATACCACCTTATAACTCCACAATCACTGTCCTTATCCTTTTGACCATGACAAAACAAGAGGAAATCATGCTTACCTTTTTCGCTCCATGGCTTGGCTAATATCAACCATGGAGCCGATATAGCAGCCGCATTATCTTTCACGGGAGTTAGGAGATCAGTATAACAGAACAAATTCAACATGGACTCCACTTCTCTGCATAATTCAAACAAAACTTACCTCAATTCTCTCTGTCTCTCTCTCTCTCTGTATATATATACATATATATATATACACACACACATACATGTAGAGAGAGAGAGAGAGAGAGCGTTGTGTTGTGTACAGATAGATATATCAAACGCCCAATACCATCATTCGGTGATAATACTTTTGTCTAACCATAAAGTTGCTTAAGGCACAATTCTCCTTGTCTTCACAGTTCATACTGAAAAAGAAACTTCCAAACAAGAAACTCACACAGGCATTGTACAAAAACTCATAAATGGTAAAGGAAAAACCTTTCACGGATTGAAAAGAAGGGAAAAAGGGATCTACTTCTCCTCTTGAAGCAAGTAGCAAGAGGTGTACAGAATCCACATTCAATGGACCCAAAGAAATACCCTTCTTACTCTTCTTATCCGTCACGGGTTGCTAGAAAACAACATGTGTATTTTAAACCCTCCAAAAAATTAAAAACTAAAAAAAAAAAAACAAAGAAAGCTTCTGTTTTCGCTATAAAAAACCAACCCCAGACTGTAACGCAAACGCGCATTCCCAGTCTCTTGTTTAAGGAAGAGACGGGTCGGTTAGGTCACACAAAAACAATGGCCTCTCAGTATGCAAAACACTCTGTTTTGCTCTGCTTCCGCATTGCTTTCAGCTGCTTCTTTCTGTCCCATTTTTTCTTCTTCAATGCCAGATTTGCTTCTGCTCAGACTCCAGTTTATGCCTGTGCATCCGGGAATTATACGTTCTGTGATACGTCGCTGGACGTGAAAACCAGGGTGGATGATCTGATCAAGAGGCTGACATTGCAGGAGAAGGTTGGAAACTTGGTGGATGGTGCTGCAGGGGTGAGCAGGCTCGGAATACCCAAATACGAATGGTGGTCTGAGGCTTTACATGGAGTTTCTTACACTGGTCCGGGAGTTCATTTTAATAGTTTGGTCCCTGGTGCCACCAGCTTCCCTCAAGTTATACTAACTGCAGCTTCTTTCAATGAATCCCTTTTCGAAATCATTGGGAAGGTAATTTCATTGACATCCCTCGTTGGCCTAATGTCATTGCTTTCCATATTGAAATGCCGGTAACCATCTTCACATTACTCAATTGTACTAGTATTCATAAAACGTTCATTCTTTTCTATGCTTTCTCAATCAAGATTGTACTTTTGGAATACAGGGGTGCGTTTCTTTGCACCTGTGTTTTTGTGAGCGCTGCATTCATGGTTCTAGTTTGCAGTTGATATGGAGTCTTTGTGATAGTAAATGATAATAAGGTATCGTATGCATATATTGTTTCTGCCAGCATTAATGGCTCGGTCAGAAGAAAATATCCGCCAGTGCATTCAGTCGGTTCATTTTAATTCTTCAGATGAGATTGACTTCTCCTTCTTTTTGGCTGGCTGGTTAGAAATTTCACTACATAACCCCTTTTTTTTTTGGAGGGGTCATTCCGGATTCCATATAGCATCTCTCGCAGTATATATAGTGTACTGAATGAAAAAAATTATTCCCTTTTCTTCCTTGTTTTGTTTTTTGGGGGGGGCTGAAATGGCTGATTCTGCCATTCTCTGGAAATGGCATTCAGCTCATTCTCTGTGTGTCACCAAGGACTCAGAGAATGAAGGGACATGATAGCCCGAGGGATATGTTTTAAAAAAGACCGCACTTTGTTCCAAAATCATGAAAGATCGGCGGCAGGAGTCAATTTAGAAATTTCACGCACGTCACCATCATTTTATTATTCTAAAGTCTTGCCTTTAATAAAAGCACCGGTTATGCTGTTTACAGACGGCAGCAATGACACCCACTTTCGGGGGGATAAAACACGGAGTAAGATGTCGTCTTACGGACGCAAGATACTAAGTGCGGATTAGGAACTTTTTACACATCCAGCCACTCTTAAGGTTTTTGATGTGAAAGGAAAAGGGTTATTTATTAATACAACCCTTGATGACTTTCAGCTTTTCAAGTGCCAATTTCTTTGATTTCAATGAACAGGTAGACTTGTTCTAGGAAAAAATAGTCTCTGTTGTTCGATTTGAATACGACTAGTAAACCTTATTAGGTAAATATGGCCTTGTCAATTTGCTCGCCACGGCACCTCTACTGTCTTCCAGCTTGCAAAATCCTTTTTTATCTGGTTTGATCGTGTTACAGCTCTTCTAGTTGGTCCGTGTTAATCCACCAACTGTTATGACTTAAATGCTCATCATAGCTCTTGAATGAAGAAAATGTGTAATATGATTCATGATGCTGACATTACCAGAAGCGACTTGTAGTTTGTCCGATGGAACCTGATGCCAAAAGTTAAATGTCGGATAACCTTTTGGATGAATCTCAAAAGAAAAAGGGACCCGAAAACAGAAAAGTTAAATGTAATTGAATACAAAAATTTGTATGTATTGTGAACAGGTTGTCTCCACAGAAGCCAGAGCAATGTACAACGTAGGATTAGCAGGGTTGACGTATTGGTCCCCGAATGTGAATATATTCCGCGACCCCAGATGGGGAAGAGGCCAGGAAACCCCTGGTGAAGATCCTACCCTCACTAGCAAATACGGCGCCGCTTACGTTAGAGGCCTACAGCAGAGAGACGACGGTGACAAAGACAGGCTTAAGGTTGCTTCCTGCTGCAAACACTACACCGCCTATGATTTGGATAATTGGAAAGGGTTTCAAAGATACGACTTTAATGCCTTGGTAAGTTTGGACCTATGCACTGTTGTTAATGAAGAATTATTTGTGTTAAAAAAAGTCCCATGGGGATGAGCGGACAAAATCGCTTACTTTTGTTCCTTGTGGGGTGGATTCAGGTTACGCAGCAAGATTTGGACGATACGTTTCAACCACCATTCAAGAGCTGTGTTCTTGATGGAAACGTTGCCAGTGTCATGTGTTCGTATAACCAAGTAAATGGCAAGCCAACCTGTGGTGATCCGGACCTCCTGGCGGGCATCATTCGTGGCCAGTGGAACTTGAATGGGTATGGTTTTATTCTGCAGTAATTCGCTAAATCTGTCACCCAAAAAGACAAAAAAGGAGTATTAACGTGTCTGCACAAATATGCACGGTTGCTCTCTGTTGCTGCAGGTACATAGTTACTGACTGTGATTCCTTAGATGTAATATTCAACAACCAACACTACACAAAAACGCCAGAAGAGACCGCAGCTCTGACTTTAAATGCAGGTAATTGTGTATTGGTGCTACATGTTAAGTCGGCAATCATGTGAATATGATTAGGTAATCTTAATCCTAGGCTGGTTAGTTAGGAAGGTCCAACTAAAACAAGCACTTTTAAGCACTTTTACCCTACAAAGAAATAATGGACCACCCTGTGTCTAGTGATTAAACCCCAACTAACAATTATTAAACTTCTATCCTACTGTCTTGCTTATTTGTCAAAAAGGATCCCAATTGCTAGAATAGTTTTAAGTTGTTCGACTCTCAATGTATTTCTGGAGATATAAGCTGTAATGAATTGAGAAAATTAAATTTAGATGATGCTGATTTATTTAATTGTACGACTTCCATAAAAATGATCAGGGGTGGATCTTAACTGTGGAAAATTCCTGGCCAACAATGCTGCAACTGCTGTAAACAAGGGACTGGTGAATGAATCAGTAATTGACAGAGCTCTCACAAACAATTTTGCCACCTTGATGAGACTTGGGTTCTTTGATGGTGACCCGAAAAAACAACTCTATGGAAATCTGGGCCCAAGTGATGTGTGCACCCCGGCAAACCAGGAGCTTGCCCGTGAGGCTGCCAGGCAAGGAATTGTGCTGCTCAAGAACACTGCAGGATCACTACCTCTATCCCAACCAGCCATTAAATCTTTAGCTGTTATTGGACCAAATGCTAACGCAACTCACACTATGCTTGGCAATTATGAAGGTACTTCAGATCGATCAAGATAACGCGATAATTTTTGGCATTCATGCTGCTAATGTGGCACAGATTTTTTTGATCAGTTACATTCTAGCTCTGTAATTTGAGTCGCTGAACAATGAAATACCTGTCAAATGCGTAACTGCTTTATTGATGGTCCTAAGCTATGTATATGAGGTTATATGTATATTATGATCAGATGTATGTAATTCTTGAAAGTGTCTTTCTGAACCATCTAGGATATTCGCAGGTAGTCCATGTAAATATGTGACTCCATTACAAGGTCTATCAGCCTCAGTCTCAACGGTATTCCAGGCAGGCTGTTCTGATGTGTCCTGTGCCACTGCTCAAGTGGACGAAGCAAAGAAAGTTGCTGCAGCAGCTGATGCGGTGGTTCTTGTAATGGGCTCTGATCAATCAATTGAGACAGAGGGCCGAGACAGAGTAGATATCACTCTTCCAGGACAACAGTCGTTGCTAATATCAGAGGTGGCAAATGTCTCCAGGGGACCCGTGATCCTGGTTATAATGTCAGGTGGAGGTTGGGATGTACAATTTGCAAAAGACAGTCCCAAAATTACCAGCATTCTCTGGGTTGGCTTCCCTGGCGAAGCAGGTGGAGCTGCAATAGCAGATGTCATATTTGGCTTACATAATCCCAGTAAGTTTTCCAATAATTTGACCGAAATTTCACTGGTTCATACACCATATAAAAATGTTCACAGCTGAAATGAGAAGTTCTGGTTTAGAATTTGATCAATGAAAGCCAGCAATCTAACGCGCAGCTCGTTTTCTAGCAAGTGAATCGTACTAATATAGTCCTGCTGCCAGGTGGAAGGCTACCAATGACATGGTATCCCCAGTCATATGTTGAAAAGGTCAACATGACAGATATGAACATGAGACCAAATCCTGCCACAGGCTACCCCGGCAGAACATATCGATTCTACAAGGGAGAAACTGTTTTTGCATTTGGGGATGGATTGAGCTACTCTACGTTTACGCACAGCCTAGTTCAGGCACCAAACGGTTGTCTCAGTTCCCCTGGAAGAGGGAAATGTTTGTCGTTCGACATCGACATGCAAGTCCATTGATGCAGTTGAGCAGAGCTGCAGGAACCTAGGTTTCAGTATCCATCTGAGAGTGAGGAATGTGGGGAAGATGAGTGGAAGCCACACGGTGTTCTTGTTTTCCTCTCCTCCCTCAGTGCACAATGCACCTCAAAAGCATTTGTTGGGCTTCCAAAAGCTCCATCTGACTCCACAAACAGAAGGCCTAGTGAAATTCAATGTGGACGTTTGCAAGCATTTGAGCATGGCTGATGAGCTAGGGAACAGGAAGGTAGCCATAGGAGAGCATGTGCTACATGTAGGAGATTTGAAGCATCTGTTGACTGTGAGGGTATAAACAAAATTCCACATGGTGATTGTCTTCTTTTTTCATTTTTTTTTGTTCTTTTAGAAAAAGAAAGAGAAAATTGCTACAACATTGAAATTAAAGCCATGAATGATTTGAGACAAGTGTAAGAAATATATCTTTTTTCTTTCACTTTCAAGGAAATGGAAATTATTCGTTGCGTTTCAATTTAGTTGGATTTGGATATTAAATCCATAACTCAAGACGGATTGTATCCCTCAAATTGGTTGGACAACTGAAAAGGGTTTTCCTCCAAAACGTCAGCCCAAATTTCTTATTGCATTTTCTTGGTGTGTCTAGTCTTGCAGTCCATTTGATCTCAGAGACGTGGTTTTGATATTTATCCCATTTGATTGAGCAGCATAGGCCCAATTGCTTCCCGGCTGGAAAACATCCTTTTTCTTTTGATTATCCGTCTCTCCGTTTATCAGTGGATTTTTTAAAAAATAAATAAATAAAAGAACTATATAATTTATTCTCATAAATCTCTGCTAATGCAGAAGATACATCAAATTAAAAAACAGATTGGAAAAATAAAATGATGGCACCATGAAACCCTAAGAGGTCTTCTAATCAGATGAATCACTACAGCTCCATTTTGTGAATGTCTTGAACTGTTAGATGTGATGTGAAATAAACTTGCAAAGAAGAAAGCAAGATGGTACTATATATGTTTCACTGACTGTACATATTGCATGTTTATTTTGTAAGTGAATATATATATATTTCTGTCGATAATTATTCTTCTATAAGTTGTTAATTTCATCTTAATTAAGTCAGATTTGAACTGGTTAATAACATTTGTCGTGTCAACACCTTTATCGAAGTTTTAGCCAAGGAAGCAATCCGTCTTATTTGCAGAACTGGCAACGTGAAGATACGATGATGCAAACTGGGTTGTTCTTAGTCCCAAATGTATAGCCTTCCTACTACCACTTGGATCCAATCGCTCTTGGTTGCGTTTACACCAGCAATGAATATTTGTTGGTAGTTATCTCGCACAAAGTCTACGTAATGAGCATTGGCCACCACCAAACAAGTCATCAGCTAATAGTTTTTGTTCACTAGATCCCACCAACCCAGTAGATTTCTTTTCATCCTGATGCTAATGGAAAAAGGTTTATAAAAAAAAAAAATTGGGTACTTAATAAGCTCAGTAAATAACTAAAAGCAACACAAGAAAACAGATTGAGTTTCCTTTAATTATGGTTGCATCTGCCTACGGAGTAAGCTGATGACATCAGAGGTCAGTCTCAAGGTAGCTCAATGGATTATTAACTTCTATTTTGCAGTATTTTTTTTTTTCTTTTTGAAAGGAACTTCATGTGATTTGCAGGTAATCATATGCGTCCAATGGTTGGGGAATGAAAGTGATTGGCAGCACCCTTCGCCTAGGTGGGTTTTGTACCAAAGTTAGACTGGCTAATTAATTTAAGATTGTGTTTAGATCGATGGATTTGGATTTAGGGAAGAATTTGAAAGGGATGGATTTTAAATGACTCTTGTATGGAATAGATTTGAAATACTCTAAACTAGTCTACTCCATCTTATAAGTAGATATGAATTAAATTTTCAAATAATAGAAAGGATTTAGATTGTGGATTTAAAATCAAATTCACCCAAATCCACCCATCCAAATACAACATAAGACTTTTCCATCTGGCTTGTGTATGAATCTATTGAATATTTAGCAACTTGGTAGTAGTAACAAAAAACGGGATGGTAATAGAACCAGCAATTCTGATCCCTATATATTACCAGTTTTCAAACTAATTTTCGCCGGATTATTATATTGCTCATCTTAAGTGATTGATAAGGATTAGTTTTTTTAAGATCAATATCATGTTTGGCAAAATTTGACTAGGATCAATTACAAGGAGAAAGCCAGATCATTTGTTGTAAGGGAACGAGCTTTATAAACACATAATTAACTTTGGAGTCAACCCAAAAGTTCTTGAAATTTTTTCTTTGAAGTAAAGCTTGCAGTTTAGAAAAACCTTTTTAATAAGCTTCTAAGATTACTAAGGAAGAAAAGATAAATTGTTCGACTACGTGTTAATAGTTCCTAGTGTTCTGAAGTCAAATCTTTGGTAGGCACAAAATTAACCACCACTTATTATATCGCGTTGAATGATTTCTTTGGCATTCCTCTGGAGATTTTAATGATTCATTCGTTAATATCTTGAGAGCAATTTACACGACAAGGGCCCTTCATCAGGTGAACATGGTTCTTTTTTTTTTTTTTGGTAATTTATCCATTCCTTTTTTCTTTCCCCTATTAGTATCTTTTTTATGGTACCGTAGTGAAGCTTTTAGAAAACCAGGCACGTCCATTGATCAGAGAGACACTTCCTCTGTACTGTCTGATTTTCAGACAAACTCTCACATAATTAATTTGCCATAAAATATTAAATTAAAGAGCAATTTGTTACATAAGTTTCATTTTTCTTGGACGAATAATAATTTACTTAGTGCATATATAATCAGTCAGAAATATTGTCCGCATCCCAGCAAGTTGGGACAGTAACTTCAGATTACTTGTCTGTCAGGGTTTCTACTTTACGCAGTTTTGGTAGCATAATGTGGTACTTAAAATAACAAATGAAGCAAGCTTCACTCGAGAGTTTGCTTAATTAATCTGAAGTACTAATCTACAATTAGTACCATTTCATATATTAACATTATCATTGTTGCAACTCACAATCGACAAGGCATCTGCGCATGCACATCTTGTTTTCGCATGTTTTTGCGACGTATTAATTAATATCCAAACTTTCTTGCAACAACTATTATTGAGTGTGCGAAGACTCTGTTAACTAATATGAGCATTTAACTTGAATAGCAGGTTCATATATAATCTTCAAAGTTGTAGCTCAACTCTGCAAAATGTCATGTGAGTTAATTATGCCTGCTCATGAACTTCCTTTCTTGAATTGAATACAAGAAGGAGAAGGTTAATAATGAAAAGAGAAATGCACTTTTCATATCCCCAGGAAAATTTCATGAAAAGAATCCTTTATTTATTTATTTATTTTACTTCTTTTTGTTTGGTGGGCTAGAGGGGTAAATTCCAAAGGTATTGGAACCTCCCAAAACCCCCAAAATCCATACTAACATTAATGCAATATGATATCTGGTCAGGTTAGTTATCTACTCTATTCAAAATCTTGAATACCATTTTAATTGCCATCCCTTCAACTAATCTAAAGACTTAAGAATTTATACACCAGACTGTGTTAATATAGGCGATTAATTTAATTACTTCCGATGGGCGTCTCGAAATTCAGGACTCAGGTGGTTAGACAAAGAGAAGTAGGGGTTTGTACTAACCACGCTATCTGTATATTTTGTTACCTTGGCCTCTTGAATGTACTCTCATGCTATGTACTAACTAGCAACAGAATTTGACTTTTCAATTTGAGTAGTTATCAAAGGCAAAAAGAAAAGCTAAAAACTTGGTATGAAAATAACCCAGAATTGAGTTCAAATTATTAGGATTCCAATGGGCATTGTTGACTATGGAGCATTGTTGGGACGACAATGAAGGTCGCAATGAAGGATGATTGCAAGAGTGACCAAGTGGCTGTGCTTTGCCTAGGCCTTTCCTTCTCCAACACCTCAAAACCATTGATTTTTAAGCCAACGTTTTTGTCTGCATTTTGGACTTCTTCCTCTCTACTTCGTTTTCGCATTGAGTCCAAAAATTAAGGCGTCATGGGAACGTTGGAAATGAATAGGAAACATCAATTACACGCAATGCGAAGTAATCTAGATACATCCGAGACTTTTGGGTCAAGTAGACTAGCAAGATCTTTTGAGCATTATCATCTTTTTTTTTTTTTTTTTTGGGGGCTAATATCATTGTCGTTTGTTTTCGTAAGAACTGAAAACGTGATATGTCTATGATATATTGCTGTAAATTGTAATATCACTAGCTACTTCTTTTATAGTCTTTTTCAATGTCAAGAAAGTAATTAAGCAGTACAACTTTGATTACAGAAAATTGGTAATTAAGATTTGACGAAGCGGGAACAATCAAGTGCTGATTATCCTACTGTAATACTTATGGTCGAAGATATTTCTGGTTTTGCTAAAAAAACTCGCCCTATCCTTTTCATATTTGTAAGCAAAATCATAAGATCAACTTCCCTATCTTTTATTAGTTTCATATGATTGCCGTTAGTAAATTGCTATTGGTTCCGTGCATGAGCACAAAATAATTTTTGTGTTTGATTAGTTAGAAACCTATGCGAGGTATAAAGAATTCGCCAAAAATGTGTATATATATTTATTTAATCTTTTTCAAAAAAATTATTGTATTCCAAATGTTCAACTAACATATCAATTTTTAAACATTTTTATAGGTAAATTCATTATAATATGATATTAATATTCATCAACTATTAGAATGCACTAAACAATATGAAACAATAGGAATTTTTTGAGATAATCATTAAACTTTATAATAATTATACACATAAAAATACGTCTTCAATCTCAGTTAAAGGAAAAAAAATCACGGCAGACTATTTTCATATGAATGATATTTTCAGCTTCTAACAAAGTTAATAAATTTACCAATATAACAATTAAATACACTAAGCAAAGCTACCATACATGGAAATTTAAATTTATTTAAAATTTTATTAAAAGAGAGGAAATCATAAACAATATGATTGAAGCAGAGTTAGATACAAAAATAGGCAAAATCCAAATATCCATTAACCCATTAATTCTCTTCAATTGCACATCCACCTAGAAGAGAGAAAATAGTCATATTGTATTAAATTCGTAGTACGAAATCTAATATGCTAGTCGATCAATCGTTACTAATGAGGCTTTGACCAAGCGATCAAGGTTAGAACCCCACTATTTAAAAGTCCTGGTTCAAGTTTTATTAAGCATGATTTTCTCTCAACCATAGATTGTGTACTCATTTCACCATTAATAGATTGGTTCATATATTATTGAGTTATAATTCGTCCTTGCATATGCTTTCGCTATTGCAGATTTCTTATAATATTAGTTAAGAGAAAAAAGGGAAAAAGAGATCAACCATTACTTTCGTTTCTCCACCCTCACGCTCCCTACTTTGTCTTTCATCATGCATGTTGATGTTTTCATCCACCAATAAAGATGACAAAAAGGTAGACATCTAATCGTGTTTTCAAGTGGAAAAGCATTGCATTTATTAAATAGGAATACGGGAAATAGACAAAGCTAATAATGGGCTTATTTCTTCGGAATGATGAAGAAGAAAGCCTAAGAAGTTGAAATCCCCTCCTCAAAAGTCAAAAGTCTTGCTTTCTCCCATCCGATGCAATTGTTGAGCACTTGTAACGGATAAGATTTGAGTAAATTAGTCTAAATTAACTCTTGTCGTGTTTGGCTGCGGTTCAAGTCACCAGAATAGCCAATTAGGGTTGGATGAGTCTTTAATGCATTTCTGGTATCATGATGATTACGTTTGGATAGCAAATTTTTTGGGATAACTTGTTGAAAAGATACTGTAGTACTTTTTTGATGTGATGTATCTGAGATAAAAAAGTGTTTGGAATTTGTGTCAATGATGTAAGCAAAATTTTTTAGATAAATATGAACAATCCAAACAATATAGATCAATATCACAGAAAAGTTATTCCATTGAATCCCATAGTCGACGAGTCCGAGCCTTCTTGTGAGTCATGATATCCATGTTTATCAAGACAACTCCTTGTCTCAAAACACCGTTGTATTACAACACATGGGATTTTTTTTTTTTCTTTGTGAAGGGGCATCCAGTAGACAGTGATTACTGGATATTTGGAATTTGCCTCTCTAGAGCATCGCAGTCATTGAGCCATGCATGCTCATTTTAGACAATCCTAGACTTTCATTGATTTTCATTAAAAAAAAAAAAAGGAAGAAGTTTAAACTATAAAACTTAGTTCTCCTCAAATCCATTGGCAAAGGAGAGGGGTAGTCATAACTAGCAGTGCTAGGGACTATGCCTTAAAGGCTTAACCACCAGTGCTTTAGAAAGACGGGCACTTGTAATCTTGAGGATATAGGCTATAGTTCTAACCCTAACATATTTGGCCGAACCTTAAGAGGCTAGACAACCTACCAAATAAGGCTGTGCTTCGCTTTGCTTTTGTTGACCGGAAGACTACAGTGCACTTCGTCACTTTCTTCTATTTCTCTGATTTGCATACAAGGTTCAATGCAAAATGCCACCCTTTAACTATCTTCGTTAGGTTATAATCATCCTCAAACTACTAAGTTCTACTAGATTGTAGCACTGTACTACTACCCTCATATCAATGCCACATTGTTTAGAATATTACGCTAATTCGTCCCAACCTTTCCAATTGGAAAAGACCACAATAGTGAGTAGTAGTAGTAGTAGTATAATAAATGTTTGGCCCCGACTACCATCAATGCAATTCTTTTTTTTTTCCTTTGTTCCCTCAAGTCTCATCAATAGTTGTCAATGCCACAGCATTTGCCGCCACCGCAATGACTTGTCAACAAAACTATCAAATTTCTCATTAAACTGACAACTGAGTGCATCACAGAATTTTATTGCTGTAATGATGATGTTATGGTTGGAAAAAGAAGAGACCAGGAAAATTTGTGGGTTTTATTTATGAGTAAATCTTGTACGCATTAACAGTGTGCCCACTATCATGGATAGATAAATGCCACATGAGTGAAATTTAGATTTAAAATTTAAATTGTCATATCTTTTTTACCCACTAGGTTGGATCAAATTGATGTTGTAGGGTAAGTTTCTGCAGTTCATAGTTTTAGTGGGGTGCATATCCCAAATAGGTGATACTTGAAGGGTGCATCCGCAATTGACACATGCATTTATATTTTTTTTTCCCAAAATGGTAAATAAACACACGCACCCTCTTAAGTTAACACGCCAATTATCTTAAGCGGGACCCACAAGAAAACTCCATCTAGTCAATTGGTGACACGAGGAGCTCCTCATGGCACTTAAGGAAAGTTAAAGAACCCCACAATCGAGCGATGTGGGACAAGAACACCCCATCCCCCGCACGCTCGGTAAAAAAATACGCACCCTCTTAAGTTAACACTCAAGAGTTAATATACCAATTACCTTAAGCGAACCACAAGGAAACATGCATTTATATGCACAATCAAAAAAGCAGACAAACAGCCCTCCTCTCCTGCGCGATTACGTACTGCTGGTATCTGCTGCTCTCTCTTTCACACAGTACACGCAGTGGACGCACTCGAAACGCGGCACGAGCCGGGATCTGGACGTGCGGAGGGTCGGGGTTGGTTAAAAATTGAGGCCACCCGTCCGTCATCTCTCACAGTGCCTCCTGCTGATAATTTTAGAATTTACAGGGTGGGGCGTTGTCGAGCTCTGGAGTCTCAATAATTGAGGAATCTTCCAATGAGGTGAGAGGCTGACAGGTGCAGCAATGGGTGGCCTAGATTCCAACGTAGTTTTAATAAGAATTGTTTCCCAACCATGGATGCAGCGACTGGGTAGTGGAGCCGCCTCTCGTGTGAAGAGCGTGCCAGGGGAGGACAATTAAGGACACCAGAGGCGGACCCCCCAGCCGCACCTTCTTTTCCATGCGTTGCTGGCTTTGCTAGTTGCCGCTTGCTGTACAGCGTTTTTATTTACAAGGATGGACCTAATTAAGAAGAGCTCGCTTGGATTGTTGTTTTCTGAATTTCTTATAGAAAAGTATAATTAGATTCATGTAAGATAAAATGGTGATGAATTTTTTTTTTTGAAAAAATAACTTTTTAAAAAAGTCCTAAGTTATTAGAATTTGGAGAGAACAAAATTATTTTTAAAAATATTTCCAAAAAATCTTGAATGAAAAATACAGATAAAGGATATCGAACTCCAGATTTACGCGCAGTGAGGGACAAAAGAGGGTCTTTCATCCCTCCTTGAGGGGCCAATTGGGGCTAGTTAGTTGCTACTTGATTGGAGGAGGGCATTTGAGGCTTACTAATTCAATTTCAAGTTAGCCAAGCCTCTTCATCAATTCAGCTTCAGCTGCACTTTCTCGTTTGTTTCTTTTATATTCACAACTCAAAAGTCAATGGTATCTGTTGTTTCCATCAATGCGTAATAGTACTAGTTATTGAAAATCAATTCACATAAGAAGATTTTATTTTATTTTATTTTTCTTTTTGGGCAACTTTGGATAGTACATTTTTTGGGATAATTTGTTGAAAATGATACTGTAGCACTTTTCTGATGTGATGTATGTGAGATAAAAAGATGATTGAAATTTGTGTTGATGATGCAAGTAAAATTTTTTAGGTAAATTAGAGCAATACAAACAAACTTGTTAATCCAACAGCAAATGGCAAAGGGCACAACCTTTCGATTAGCCTGCTAGCTAGGTCTCATTTTAGAGAAGCAAAGATGAAAAGAACAGTGTAAAAAAATATTGACTATTTGTTTAAATTCTATCATTAAGGATTTAACTAATGAGTGCACAACGCATATTTTGAGAGAAGTTTAAGTTCAATGTAATTAAAATATACTGACGACTGCCCCTTCACACCTGTTAAAAGTTCCTATCATTCGTAGTAGTATACTTGGCATAACATGATGAATTAATCTCACAAGCTGACCTTACTTATTTGTAGCTGCACAAAATCCCACATAAGCCACAGTTGTATTTGATTCTAACACATTTTAGTAGCTAGATTTAAAATACATTTAAAAAGATGTGTATACATGGTTACTCTTACTCTTTAACCAATCATATAATTTAAATAAATCCTTAAAAGCAGTGGCTAGAGTCTGACGAGTGAAGCATAGCCCTCCCTACGTCACAAATTTTGCTACCCTAACTAAAAATGATTTTATTCAACCAACTTATCTTAGATAAGTGCAAGTTGGTTACTAAAAAAGACTTAAGATCCCTCTTTAAGACATAGGTCGCGGGTTCATTCCTCATATTTTGCAGTTAAAAAAATCCAAAAAGTGCACCATATCATCCTTTTGGTCTAAAGTAGATCTGAATACCCTATAAACCCTCACAAAGTCTCTTTAGACTCCCCCTTCCGTACAGTGTAAGTTAGTGTAAAAGTAAAATAGAATGTTATTATTATTGACAAAAAAAACTAAAAATAATTTTATTCGCCCTTAGTAAAATGAAAGAAAAGACCGGTAAGAAATTGTCCATTCAACCCCAAGATCAGTAGCACATGCATAAGCAGCTGTGGAATCAAAACAGGCCAAATTCCCACTAGAAGCCAAGCCAAGACGAAGCCAGCAGTACCAAGTGTTTGTAGGCCAGCTCATGTGATGTCAGCAGATTTTTTTTAAGCCGCCAAATTGTAATCTTCTCGTCTTCTCTTTTTTTCTTTTTTCTTTTTGGCATAAACCATGAGTGCCACAAATGTTAGCATCCATTTTACAGTGTCAAGCTCCTAATAGTGTTTTTTCTATTCTCATGGGTTTCAATTCACATGATCTGTGATAAATTCTATTCGAGCCGCATCAAACTCTCAACAATATTTTTTCCATTTCCATGAGTTTCAATCCCGCATCCGTCATAATTAATGAACGCAAAATCCCTCCACTTACACCAACATTCGTTGTTATCTTTTCTTCTTCTCTCCTCTTTTCATTTGGTCTCTTCGGTTAGGTGAGTAGGGCGCGCCACGACAACTCCACCTCGGCCACTAATTTTCCTGCCCCATGTAATGTAATGTCGCATTAACCATTCAAAAGTCATGTCACCCCTAATATATACCCTCCCTCCTGAAAAAAATTTAAAAAGAATGGGGCTAATTCGGTCAACTCACATAGCACGTCCCTTTCACTAAAAAGTATGCAACGTCCAGATCAAGGGTCGTCCGTCCAAGCCCGTGCAAAAAATTAACAGTTGTTGCCTGCTAGGCAGCTGAGGCAAAGGGCAGTTCTGTAAATCCACATCAACAGACCAAAATAGCTGCCCCATTAAATCAAGATTTGGAGTGGCATTAAACAGAATTAAGCCCTATTAATCAAAGAAAAATTTCTAACTATTAAGTTTCCTCCCACATCTCTCTTCCTATCTAGTATCTACTGCTTTTTACATAGTTCAACTTGTAGCGCTTTCTCTCTCTCTCTCTGTTCATTTCTGCTGCTCTCTTCTTCTTCTTCTTCTTCTTCTTTTTTTTTTTTTTTTTTTTTCCTTTTCTCTCCTTCAAGATTGGTGGGCTAGGTTGGATTCTCTTTAATGGCTTCACAGATTTGGCAACTTTTTGCTCTTTTCTGTTAAAGGGTATTTGCTATCAATGGTTTCTTTCTTGTTTAATTCTTGTCTGAAATAGAAGTGTCTGATTTATTACTCTGGATACTTTACACTGGCTGCTGTTTCTGGAATCCCGAGTCATATGCAGTGTATTTGTATAAGCTTCCTGCTTTCTGTATTCATTTATTTGGATATTTAAGCTCTTTTCTTTCTTTTCTCAATTGTCGCCTGATACTAGACCTTAGCTAAAAGGTCATTAGTGCTTGTTTCGACCTTTTTTACTACTAAATTTCCTAATTTGAAGCTGAATAGCTTTCTGGGCTTTCAATAGTTGAGAGTTTAAGATAATTTATCCAGTGTTTTGATTTTTATTTTTATTTTATTTAAATGGTTATATTTTGGGTTTTAGTATCTCAGGTTTTAGCAAAGAGCGGAAACCGAATAAGTATTGCTTGTTTCCTACAATCCTAGACTAGTGGTTATATTCTTGGCATAGTATTCAGAAAGCTGCATTGTTTTTGACAATTAGTTGGATAATTTGATTGCTGAAAGATCCTTGATAAGCTTCTTGATATCCTGACTACCCTTTTTACGGTATCATGTACTGATTTGGATTTAATAGTCGTGGTATTGTATCCTCTTTACTTATGAATTTGTGTTTTTGCTGTTTTTTATGATGTCAATGTGGCCTTGACAAACTAAGGAATTTGACTCTGTATTTAGTTTTTATAGTTACTTCGTTTGTTGAGTACATGTAAGTTAGTTGAACAATAACAAACTGATTTTACCATCAAATGAAGATTGACATGCGGCTTGACAAGGTAAGAATATGTAGGGCTCCATAAATTCGTTAGGCAATTAAATTTTTTCAATGCAGTGCTCCCAAATAATATGACATAATCGATTTACAAAAAGTTTGTAAAATTTTGAATCAAGTATAGGAATAGCTACGTTTCTAGCTCGAGAAATTTTAGATGTTGTTCTTAGTTTTGGAAGTTAGTTACCTGCAGATTTATAACTAATTCGTTAATTCAAATTTTTTTTTTCAATTGGTTAATTCAGTGAAAAGAGAAGAAAGAAGGGACTTTATAGACAGTTGTTTTCAAATGGACAAGAAAGGGTTTTGTAAAATTCAATCCTGATAAAAAAACTGACATTGTTATCTTCTATCAGTCTATTTAGGAATGAGCATAGAGTGTCAGAGAGGGGACCCTAGTCACTAAGATCCAAATATTGGCGGTATGGAGCAATCCCTATTAAGTAGGATGGCCTCTTTGTCGCATTAATTGTTATTATGCTATTTGTTGGGTAATTTCTCATTTCGCCTGACTTGGAAGCCATAATTGAAGTACGTCCCAACTTATACCAAGGATTACAACTTATGGTTTATCTATTAGGGGGTTTGCTAATTAGGCCTGACTCTGGCTGTTGATTTTTTGTTATCTCACTTAGTTTTTAACTGTTATGAATTTCCAAATACACATTCAAAATGTCTGCTGAGTCTTTAAACATCAAGCCTCCAGCCAAGTGCTGCTTTGGCTCTCATTTTTGGATAATTTACTTGTATGGATGTCCTCAATAGCTACTGCTGTGGTGTGGTCTGTTGGTGCTTTCTTTATCTCTACCTCCTCCATATGTCCTTACTTTTATTGTTGTGGGGCATTGGCTTAAGTGATCTGAACTGTGCACTATTTTCTGTGTAGTCATAAGCATCTGTTAGTGAAACGGTACTCCCTTGTATGTTTAAATAGCGAAGAATTGTTACATTGTCTTTCCACTCTTGTCAGGTGATTGAAACTTGAGGACTTCCTAGCAAGCAGTCCAAATTGTTGACGTCCCTTTTCATTTCACTCCTGTCATCATGGTGTCAAGGACACAAAAGCCATAACAAGTTAAGGAGGTTAAAGAAGTATATCTGGTTGTTGGAGTTGAGACTTTCTGTATAATGGATAGGTCCGATACGTCAGGTTTTGTGAGTGGTGGATATAGCTTATTAGGGTTTCTTTTATTTGCTTTTCGCTTGTTGATATACAGAGATTCCTGTTAGTATGTTTTTAATATCCTCGTGCTAGTTGGTCACCTTGATTGTTGATAGCAAAAAAGCAGCAGTAATGGATTCCCAAAAGCCTGCGTTGTTGTTCTCTTCGTCTGTTGAGCTCAAACAAAGTAATTTCAATGACACTGCCTTGCGATTGGATTGTTTTGGTTACGTAGGAAGTAAAAACACTGGATTTGGGAGAAATCAGAACAATGCTGGTAGCTGGGTTAATCATACAAATGCACCAGATGATGGATGCAGGTTGGTGCTTGGACTGGGGCCAACACCCAGTGCATACTCAGATAAATATGAGGTTGGGGGTAACAAAAAGAAAGGAATTACAGCTATGGCGAGACAAGGGCTGTCGTCTGGTGGGGACTCAATCCTCAAACTAGGCCTCTCAGGGGGCATTGATGAACCTTCCGATGTACTCGAGCACTCAGTTTCAACACAGAGTACTTTGAACACACCTCGTCACTCTGTTGGAAATAGAATCGTAATTCCTGTTGTTGATGAAGGTTCTACATCGGCTAAGAGATCAGGTGGCTATTTGACTACGTTTTTCATCGAACCAAGAATTGAAAACAACAAAATTTTGCCGGAAGTAGAAGCTGTTGCAAAATCACCTTGTCATAATTCTCAGCTAAGCTCTGAACCTTCTGTTATCTCTGATTACTCAAGAAGCACCATCTCTGGGTCTATAACATCTGCAGATCGTAAGACCAGCAATCCCAAAAGATGCAATTTTGATGGGTGTACAAAAGGAGCTCGAGGAGCAACTGGTCTTTGTATCGGCCATGGGGGTGGGCAGAGGTGCCAAAAGCCAGGATGTAACAAAGGTGCTGAAAGCCGGACAGCCTACTGTAAGGCCCATGGTGGAGGGAGGAGATGCCAGCAACTGGGATGCACTAAAAGTGCTGAGGGAAGGACCGACTTCTGCATTGCCCATGGAGGTGGGAGACGCTGTGGCTATCGAGGAGGGTGCAACAAAGCAGCACGAGGAAAGTCAGGACTTTGCATCAGGCATGGGGGAGGAAAGAGATGCAAAGTTGAAGGTTGCAAGCGTAGTGCTGAAGGGCAGATTGGTTTGTGTATCTCTCATGGTGGTGGGCGCCGCTGCCAATTCCAAGGTTGTAATAAAGGTGCCCAAGGTAGCACTTCACTCTGCAAAGCACATGGGGGTGGAAAGCGGTGCATATTTGCTGGGTGCACTAAAGGAGCTGAGGGAAGCACACCTCTGTGCAAAGGACATGGTGGTGGTAAACGCTGCCTCTTTGATGGGGGAGGGATTTGCCCAAAAAGTGTCCACGGAGGCACAAACTTTTGTGTCGCACATGGCGGTGGAAAGAGGTGTTCTGTTCCGGGCTGTACCAAGAGTGCACGTGGCCGCACTGATTGCTGTGTGCGCCACGGAGGAGGGAAGCGTTGCAAGTCCGAAAACTGTGGAAAGAGTGCTCAAGGTAGCACCGATTTCTGCAAGGCCCACGGTGGTGGAAAGAGGTGCATCTGGGGAGGGGGGAAATGTGAGAAGTTTGCTAGGGGGAAGAGTGGGCTATGTGCAGCACACAGTAGTTTGGTTCAGGGACAGGAGGCAAGCAAAGGAAGTATGATTGGACCAGGTCTCTTCCATGGACTTGTATCTGCTACATCTGGAATGAGAAGTACCGTTGACAAGACGCATTCTTCATGCGGAGGGAGCATGACATCAGAATCCGCTGGCTCTCTGGAGAAGCCAGCAAAAAGGCAACATCTCATACCTCCAGAGGTGTTGGTTCCTTTGTCGATGAAGGCCTCATCATCTTACTCAACACCACTGAGTATTGAAAAGGATGAAGAAAGGAATAATGGAGTTGGAATTGGCGGTGGCAGCAGCAGCAGCAGCAAGGACCACCTTGGAAACGGCTTTAGTTTCGTCGTTCCAGAGGGGAGGGTCCATGGTGGTGGTCTGATGTCGTTACTTGGGGGTAACTTGAGGAATGGAATCAACGAGCTCTGACATTCTTCTGGCAGCCTCTTCAATTTCTAGTGTCATTCTTGTGTCGATAATCAAATCGTCTTCTAATACCTGGAACTGTGTATGTAAAGAACCCCATAATCGTGGGTTGTATTCAAGTAAAACCAGTACTGTTTAATAAGATCGTCGTTTGTTTTATGTACCCGAACGAAAGTTGTTCTGCAGTTATGTCCTAAAAGCAAAAACTAGGACAGCATTTCCTGCATAATCTTTAAAGTTGTAGTTATAAGTGCTTTTATGTACCCGAACTCTCTGCAAAATTTATAAATTCCTGATAGCTTCAGATGGAGAAATGCAGAGTCTTGAATGTCAATTCATATGTATAAATTTTTTAAATTTTGTGTGAAAAATAAGTATAGTGTGTAGTCTGCGATGTTTAAGAGAGGCAAAGGTTTAAGTTTTTTTTTTTTTTTTTTTTTTTGCTCCCCCTGAAAAATGAAACTAAATCGAGAAACCATCTAAAATCAGGTGGGACAACAAATGTAATTATGTGCTCTTATTAAAGAATCCTTATTACTAGTATTAATCACTGCCAACTGGATGCCCCCAAAGAAAAAAACACTGTATTAGCACAACGGTGCTTTGAAAAATGGGGAGCTATCTTACTAAATGTTAGGTACCACGACTCACAAGAAGGCACGGACTCGTCCTATGCGATCCAATAGAATAACTTTATTGTGATTTTGATGATACCAGAAACGCATTCCAAGGCTCATCCAACCCTAATTGGCTTATTTTAATTGCAGCACAAGAGTTGTTTTAGACTAATTACTTAGCAAACCTTATCCTTTTGTGATGATGGGCAAGCATTTGTGATGCGTTGCCTAGTGGTTTTGAAAAAAACTACAAGAGGAGAAAGATACAAGGAGAGGGTTTAATTCGATTCTCGAGTGATAATTGTTGGTAATTTTCTTTTGATGAGTTTAACTATTAAGTGAAGGGTATTTTTATCATTTTTTTGCATGAAGGGAGGTCCCTATAATTATGCAAACTTGAGGGGAAGCCAAGTGAAATTGTTAGAAATAATAGGGGAAGTTTCTGAAATTATCCCTTAACTTTGTCTATTTCTCGTCTTCCTACTTAGTAAATGAAATGCTTTTCCACTTGAAAACACGAATAGATGTCTACCTTTTTGTCATCTTTATTGCTGGATGAAAACATCTATATGCATGATAAAATATAAAGCAGGGGCGTGAAAATGGAGAAACCAAGGAACGGTTGATCTCTTTTTCGGTTTTTCCCTTTTTTTTTTCTCTCTCTTAACTAATATTGTAACTTTGTAAGAAATCTGCAATAGCGAAAAAGCATATACACAAATAATTATAACTCAATAACATATGAACCAATCTATTAATGGTCAACTGAATACACAACATATGTTGAGAGAAAATCATACTTAGTCAACCTTGAACTAGAACCTTTAAATAGTAGGGTTCTAACCTTGATCACTTGGTTCTTAACTGATGGAATCAAATTTAAATCATAAAATAAACTTTGATTCAAAAATCTCTGGATTCATCCCCTCAAGAGGAATTGCTTGAATGAAATTCTTGAAGTGTCAAAAACCTATAACTTTCCTCTCTTAAGACATTCTTGAGGAAGGAAGACTTGTTTATACATCACGCAAAATAGTTCTCCCTAACAATATAAGTGCTGAAAAGGAAGAGCAGACATGAACTTCCACGTGGACAAGGCTTTATTTCTAGAAATCTATAGTATATATCATTCACCGGTTGATGTTTTCTAAAATCTTTTCAATATTTTGACACATGTTATTTTCTAATATTTTCTGAATTATTTTATTCTTTAATAAATTCAATTAACACTACTAAATAATTATTAACTAGCATTATGTCCCGTGCTATGCACGGGAACTACAATAGTTAAAAATAATTTAAGTTTTATAATAAAATAGTTAATAGCCTCGTTATCGTCAAAGGTTATTTAAAATCTTTACAATTATATGTAGTTTAGTGATTTTTAAATTTGTTGAATTTGAAAGCAATTTAGATTTGGTTGTATTTTGTAGAACTTTTTGTAATTTATCAAAATAAGGGCTTATAATATGGGCAGTATAAAATGTAGAAAAATATTTGATAGACTTTTACTTATTTTTAAAATTTTAAAGTGGTAGTAAATGTGGTAGAACTCTTTGAGAATTGAAATTATTGTGGATTTTATAGAATTTTTTGTAATTTGGATGGATAAGTTATAGAGTGTGTACTAAATAGTTAAAAAATTAGAAATAATTGTAAACTCTACAAAAATTAGGAAAGAAATCTTCTAGAAGTTTTGAGCCAAAAAATAGCATATAGTATAGTTATAAATATATAGATATTAATGCTTAAAATGTGAAAATATTTTTTGCACTAATTATTTTTGTAGAGTTGGAAGTAATCACTTTGAGAAGATATTATTAAATTTTTTCATGAAAAGATAAGATATACAAAATATATTTGTAATAGTGAAATTGATTGTTTTTGTATAATTTAGAAGCATTATATCCTTACTTTAATTCTTTACAAAACTCTTCATTTGTATAAAAGGATTTACATTTATATGGTAGTCAAACATTGATATTTATTAGTTTGTTAAATAATTTAATTAAATTTCTAATATCCTATACGTAAGCATTTGACAAATAACTATATACACCGTTTGTCATTTGTTATTTGCAACTAAGGGAAGCATTAAAGTATAAAATTTGACTTAGAGAGGACAATTGATAGTTAATTTTTTTTATAATAAAATGGTTAAAAGTTTAATTATCATGGAATTTAATTTTATAATATTTGGTAAAACTATTCATAATTCTCTTCATAATAGTTTAGAGGAAGATTTGTGATATGATCAATGTTATATGTAGAAAAAAAATTAATAGGCATTTACTTGTTTTTCAAAATTTGAAATGGTAACGAATGTGGTAGTCTTCTTTGATAATTGAAACTAATGTTGATTTGTTAGAATTCTTTATAATTTAGAAAGATAAGTTATACAGTGCAAATTTTAAACGGAAGTTTATAGTTTGTTCATATGGTGTAGAATTCATTGATAATTGAAACTATTTTTTATTATTTTGGTAAAATTTAAAAGCATTATATCCTTGCTCAAACTCTTTACAATAAGACAATTAGCAAAACTCCTTATTTGTATAAAAGGATTGAGGGAAAAAATTTATCATTTTTACATTTATAAGATAGCCAAAAATTGATGTTTATTTGGAAAGGGTTTGGGTTAGATTTGGTGTCATTGGAGAGGGAGGGTAAATAGGAGGTCTTAAATTTGAAACTTCCTACTTGATGTTTATTAGTTTATTAATCAATTTAAATTAAATTTCTAATATCCTATATACAAAAACATTTGCAAATGACAATATATGCTGTTTGTGATTTGCAACGAAGGGAAATGTTAAAATAGAAAGTCATTTGCAACTAAGAGAAATGTTAAAGTAGAAAATTTAAATTTTATTTATAGAGACTTATTGATAGTCAGTTTAACCAATTTTTTAATTTAACTGATAAGTTATTTTGACAAACCATTTTCTCTTTATTTGTATAAAAGGATTGAGGGGAAAAATTTATCATTTTTACATTTATAAGGTAGTCAAACATTGATGTTTATTTGGAGGGTGGTTGGGTTAAGTTAAGTGCTATGAAAGAGTGAGTGTAAATGAGAGGTCTAAATTTGAAACTTTCTACTTGATGTTTATTAGTTTGTTAATTAATTTAATTAAATTTCTAACATCCTATATACAAAAACATTTGCAAATGACAATGTATGCTATTTGTTATTTGCAACAAAGCTAAACGTTAAAATGGAAAGTCATTTGCAACTAAAATAAATGTTAAGTAGAAATTTTAAACTTTACTTAGGGAGACTTATTGATATTTTACTTAGAGAGCCTTATTGATAGTTAATTTAACTGATTTTTTTTACCTAACCAATAAGTAAGTTTAACGAACTATTTTTCTACCTAAAATATAGAGATTTAAGCATTTGAACTAAATAAACTAATAACCATTAGATAATATTAATTGAATTAATTAAAGAATAAAATAATTCAAAACTCTTAGAAAATGACACATGTCATATTATTATATACCTTTTAGAAGATATGAACTGGTGAATAGTATATATTATATAGACATAGATTATAGATGGGTTTAGTTCAAATGTTTAAATCCAAAATATTAGATAAACTTACTTATCAAGTTGTCTGTCTAAGTAAAATTTTTACTATGATGTTTCCTTAAGTGAAACAAATTTTAGTCAAACTAACTTTTCAAATATTTACTTTAATGTTTCCTACATATTACATTAATCACAAAATAAGTCTTTATCTTTGCAAATTACAAGGAATTCTACCAAATACAACTGAATTTGAATTGCTTTCAAATTTAAAAAAAATCACTAAATAATTTCAATTTTTAAAGAGTTCTATACCACATTCTTTACCACTTTAAAATAAAAAAATAGTAAAACTAAATTTATCAAATTCTTTCCTACATATCACGCTAACCATAGTACAAATCTTGATCTCTGCAAATTACAAAAAAATGTTGCCCAATACAACCAAAATTTAAAATTCTTTCAAATTCAACAAAAAAAAAGAAATTACTAAATTACATATAATTGTTAATATTTTAAATTGCTAACTTACGTGTAATTGTTAGGACTTTAAAAGTTTTCAACAATAATAAAATTGTTAAATACTTTATTCTAAAATTTAATTTTTTAAATTATTTATAGCTCCCTTGCATAGGCATATTTTATCATGAAATCTTCCTGTACTACAACATGTTCTGAAAATAATTAATGGAAAGAGTACCTTTTTAAGAAGAATAAAAAATTAAAAAATAATTAATTTTCATACATCTGTTCCAAGCTTCATAGTCCATTTCATATGAAATTACACATGACTTTTAAGATCTTTAATAGCTTTCCATTGTAATAAAAATGTTGAAAAATTTATTCAAAAGTTTAATTATTTTTTAAAAAATGTTTAATTCTTATGCATAGCACAAGTGTTTATGTGAAACATAGTTAGAAAAGCCAGCTTGGACCTCAACCTAGAGACGATCAGTTCGAGTTCATGGTTCAATCGTGGGTTAATATAATTTTATATTTTAAATAAGAACAGGTTTAACTGGTGATTCAACTTGCGATTTTTTGGCAATTCACTGGTTGAACTGCCGAAGCATTGATTGGTCAATGTATTCAACATTTATCTAGTCTAATTAGTAACCCAAACCAATCCTATGGTCGGTTCACCGAGTTGACCGATTTGACTATTGGATCAGGTCGAGTTTTATAACTATTGTGTAAGGGTAAAGTTTGCTCGATTCAAAATATTAAAATTATCCATACAAATTTAAAATTTAAAAGTGTAGTTTACTGCTATTAACTACCATTAAGTGAAGATAATAGAATTATAAAACTTGCAAATATTATGGAAGAAATCTGCTACGGATCCTCTATCCCACTCTCTCTAATGTTGCCAAGCATCCATACTAACTTAATCCAACCTAATCTTTTTAAACCCTCCTAAACCTATGTTAATTTAACTAAATTAACCCAACCTAATCTTTCTAAACCTCTTAAACCTATATTAATTTAATAATTACAGCAAACTAACGATATTAATTTTTGAACAAAAAAAAATTCCTGTAAACATTGCAGGAACTCAAACAGAAAAAAGAAAAACTAAAACGAGAGAAACAAGAGAGGGTTCAACAAGAACACTAGCAAGTCGTCATTCTCATCAGATGGCTTCTATCTAATATCGTCCTAGGTTTTTTTCAAAAAATATAAAAACTATTAGCTGATTGACAAATTTGCCTAGGGTAATTTTTCCTTACTAATTTTCACTTAGGAACTAATCTCCTTACTTCAACTAAAGGAGCCTAAACCTATGTTAATTTAACTAAATTAACCCAACCTAATCTTTCTAGACCTCCTAAACCTATATTAATTTAATAATTACAGCAAACTAATGATATTAATTTTTGAACAAAAAAAAAATTCCTGTAAACATTGCAGGAACTCAAACAGAAAAAAGAAAAACTAAAACGAGAGAAACAAGAGAGGGTTCAACAAGAACACTAGCAAGTCGTCATCCTCATCAGATGGCTTCTATCTAATATCGTCCTAGATTTTTATCAAAAAATATAAAAACTATTAGCTGATTGACAAATTTGCCTAGGGTAATTTTTCCTTACTAATTTTCACTTAGGAACTGATCTCCTTACTTCAACTAAAGGAGCCTAAACCTATGTTAATTTAACTAAATTAACCCAACCTAATCTTTCTAGACCTCCTAAACCTAGATTAATTTAATAATTACAGCAAACTAACGATATTAATTTTTGAACAAAAAAAAATTCCTGTAAACATTGCAGGAACTCAAACAGAAAAAAGAAAAACTAAAACGAGAGAAACAAGAGAGGGTTCAACAAGAACACTAGCAAGTCGCCATCCTCATCAGATGGCTTCTATCTAATATCGTCCTAGATTTTTATCAAAAAATATAAAAACTATTAGCTGATTGACAAATTTGCCTAGGGTAATTTTTCCTTACTAATTTTCACTTAGGAACTGATCTCCTTACTTCAACTAAAGGAGCCTAAACCTAGATTAATTTAATAATTACAGCAACCTAATCTTTCTAGACCTCCTAAACCTAGATTAATTTAATAATTACAGCAAACTAACGATACTAATTTTTGAACAAAAAAAAAATTCCTGTAAACATTGCAGGAACTCAAACAGAAAAAAGAAAAACTAAAACAAGAGAAACAAGAGAGGGTTCAACAAGAACACTAGCAAGTCATCATCCTCATCAGATGGCTTCTATCTAATATCGTCCTAGATTTTTATCAAAAAATATAAAAACTATTAGCTGATTGACAAATTTGCCTAGGGTAATTTTTCCTTACTAATTTTCGCTTAGGAACTGATCTCCTTACTTCAACTAAAGGAGCACTACGCTATCTTAAATATGTTGCTTTTGATTCTCTATGCATTTTCTTCAAGTAATTAATTATTCGCCTGTGGATGAAAATTTTCTTCTTGGCACGTATGGAGTTTTATTTGTACAAAGTGCTATGTGAAAAACATACAGCTACTGACATTTAGATGCATTAATAAGCCCATGATTTGAAAACCTTTCTTAAGCAAATTCATAAACATAAAAATTCAATTTTATGGATTGTCACCCCACCATTTTCAACATTCTAGTGCAATTGAAGTACCAGCAACATGAGCAGCACCCCTGATGACAAAGTGTTTCTTCCTACTTTAGTTTCATTATCAACTTAAAACTTGACAGGATGCATTGATTAATCTAGGTTTAGACAGGTTTAGAAAGATCAGGTTGGGTTAAGTTAGTTAAATTAATCTAGATTTAGACGGGTTTAGAAAGATTAGATTGGATTAAGTTAGTATAGACATTTGGCAGCATTATAGAGAGTGGGACAAGAAGTGGGATAGGGGGTGGGATAGAGGATCCATTGCCCATTATTATGTATCTCAATTTTGAGGATAATAGTATGCGTTGTCAAATCTTTACTTGGTTCTACTTCCTCAAGGATAATAGTCATCATGAGAAATCTCGTGCAATTTTATCAGACACAAATTGGGTTAGCCTAATCCTGATGTAATTCTAACTCTACACAAATTGGGGTAGCCAAATCCTGATGTGATTTTAACTCGTGAAGGATATCAATACGGGTATGTTAAGGAAAGAAGAATGCCAAATTACTCCCAACTTCTCCCCAAGAAACACATATATATATATATATATAGTTAAGACATACATACATACATTAAGAAGTAATTCCATCCTTTTTTTTTTTTCAAGTAATTATATCTTTATCGTATATTAAAACGATAGCTGCGGATTTTTTTTTTATTATAAAGTCTTTTTGTAGTTTGTAATTCTCTGTTCTATGGCTTCGAGAGCCGAGGAAGGACACGATTATGCAGCCGAAGTTTCATCGACAGATCGACCACTACTTTCTGGCTCTGACTCTGAGGTACTCATAATATATTTTGCTAGTATTTTACTTATTTCAAATTCCGATTACCGCCCGCGCTTTCCACCTATATATATACAGGTACGTACGTGAAAAGTGAAAACCGAAGCTTATTCGTGGGGAAAGAGAAAACACTACTGAATTATCGAGCATAATATAATACGATCGTCTCTTCTTTTATCGCCGATATGTTTGGTTCAAATTTGCACATTGCGAATTCCTGTTAACCTTCTTGAATTCGAGCTCTCGCCTTGTGTCTTTCACAGACGGCAAGGTTTGAAATATTAGCGGGAGCGAGCGCAGTGTAAAATTTTAATTAGAAAGTAGTATATATTGAAAAAAAAAAAAATCTAATGTCACCGGAAATTTGCTACTGTCCGTCCAATTACTGCTGAGCTTATGCATTTTTTTTTACCTGAAATTCTGTTAAAGGCGTTCGAATTTAGTTTCGAATTCACAAATTTTATGAATTCGATTTTGTTTGATGACTTTTGGCAGAATCCGTTCATGGAGAATCTTTACGGCAGCGCCGGCAATAGTAGCAGCAGCACCAGAACTCCGAGACTCAATTCCTTCGGCAACGTTTCTCCACTAAATCTCGATACGCCGAACTTCATCGGCCGCGGTAGTTATCAGCATCATCACCTCCGTCCATCTAAGAGTCCAATCTTCGACCCGTACGCATCTTCGGATAGCGGCTCAGCTTCTCCCGATCTGGATTCTCCGCTAATTCACTACCTGCGCTCGAGCTCCGGCAGCGGCGGCGGTGGAAAATTATTGTCACCGTTGACTATGATTGAGAACTTCGATACTCCGCCGTCGAGATCGCCGCCGGTATTCAAGGCGCCGCTGAATCTCGAGGAGGACGTGCTTGTGATGGACGGCATTCTCCTTGATTCTAGCGACACAGAGACTCCTAAAGGCACTGGTGTGGCGAGGATGAGGTCACCGCTTTCATCATCGGATTCAGCTGGGAGGCAACCGTCGTTATTGTCCTCGTCACAATCGTCGGGAGGGAGCGAGAACAGCTTTTACAAGACTGAGAATTCTAATGCTGGCCGCTTTGGCTCCAAATGCCAGGTACAAGCTCCTCTCTTCTAGCATAATCGTTATGGTCGGACGATTGTTGTTAATCTTGCAAAGATATTTCTACGGTTGAGATTAGTTTAGCATATTGACCGTATAAAAGTCAACTACGCTGGATTCTTATGCTGCACAATTTATGGACTAAAACAGTAGTAAAGAATAAAAAAAAAGAACAGTAGAAATGAAGTAATAGTTGGCGGGTAAGTTTTTATTAGAGTTTCACGTAAAGAAAAAAAAAAATGGTGAATTTTGTGTATGTATGTATGTATCCTTTCTGATTAAGCCTGTCGGCGGCATATTAGTGTGGTAGCATCTCCATTCAACTTATTACTAAATGGGGTTGATGGGAAATTAAGAATACTTGATGCTGACATTTCAGCATTGAAGTTCCTTTTGTGATAGAATCGTAGTTTAAATTAACTCCTCTTAAAGTTTGTCTCCATCGTGGCTTATTTCCCAAGCTGGAGTCATGATTCATAAAACATTAACGGAACAAGTCTTATGTTACTCGTTCCATTTTCTTGTGGTTTTATTGTACATTATACTAAATCAGGATGGCTATCTTTATATTATTATCATGGAAGGTGCGCCAAACCAACATTGATTGCTCGCCTTTGTGGCGGATCAATTCTTACACTGTTGTCCTTTACAATTTTGCCAAGCTGAGATGAACTGGAAGTTTTCTCAAGGTAAACGTGTCTCGATCTCAGCAGGGTAACCCAGACAAGCACCAATAGTTTAAGACTCACAATTAAGAAATAATTGGCTGATGCTTAGTAGACTTCCCTATTTTTCACCTTTTGCAATACATGGGTCATTTGATGGACCACTTTGTTAGGTATCTCAGGCATCTTTGAAACCACCACAGCTACTTGACATCTTATTCCAAAAGTCGGCATAAGACCTTTACTTTTAATCGATCAGGACATCTTCTGGCTTTCGTCAGCTGTAAAAGTTGAAAATCCAAATTATATATTCCTTTACTAAAAAGCATAGCTTCTGCCAATCCATAATTACAGTTCGCACACGCAAAGGAAGATCTGCGTTCAAGTCGTACCAGCAAGAACAGTTTGGAGGTATACATGGTTGTGAATTATCTACTACCTTCTATGTTAGGACCGACAGGTGGACAATTAAAATTGGAATAAGCTCTCATCTGTTATTTTTCCTTTCTGATTCTGCACAGGCACAACTCTGCAAGATTGACAGTTCAGGGTCATGCGCATATGGCACAAAGTGCCGTTTCGCACATGATCAGATCAAGGCAGCTGTACCATCAATGGAACCATCTCCTGCATCAAAAGTCTTGCCAACAAGAGCAATTTCACCAATCACACAACAGAACAAGGCTGACTTTGGCGAGAAGAATCCCTTCGCTGCCTTCTCAAGCGGTGATTGGTCTCCCCTGGATGACGGTATTGGGGTTGCCTTACCATCTGCTTCGATTGAGAAAACTCCCTCAAAGGAAGATGTCAACGCCCACATACAGGCAGCTCTCTATGGCCTTCCCGAAAGAAGAGATTACCAGTGTTCACTGAGATTTGCCCCGACTAGATATGTCTTTTTCAAGCTTTCTCCTGGTAACAAGACTCCAGATTTTGCCCATTGACTCCAAGTTAAACGCATATTATCCTGTTGCTGACTCGTAACTGTACAGAAAGGCAAATTGCATTTACTCTCATTGATGTTGAAAAATCTTATAGCCTAGTAGATAGAAGCGGAATTGAATTTACAGAGTGAATAAAAAGTATCAATAGCGAAATAACTGTTCGCATCCTGGCTTATACTCAGTATTCAGGAATAAACCTGAAATCTTTTATACTCCTGTCATGTGCTTATTTCTGAATGTGCTCTGCCAGTAGTTTGACTTTCAGAGTAATTCCCCTATGCAATTGGAAGATAGATAATGTGTCAATTTTTTTGATCAGATTGAATTTCCGGCAGCTATATTAGCCCCTTGTGCAAGAGGGTTTTTTTATCAGATCGATCTCAAGGGCTAGTATGTAAGAGAAATTTTGAGTTTCCAGCAGCTATATGTTGTATTAGTTTGTAATTTGACATGGCAATGGGAATTTCTCAAATGAATGTTTGAAGGTTGCTGGGAGATAGATAGTTATAGGACTTGCTAAAGGTTCTTGATGCATTTCCCAAGTTACAGAAAGTATTATCCTTCCCTATACTGAAGTTATTAAAACTTCAGTATCTGTACATACCTAAATCTTTTATATCCCATCTATGCACAGGCCAGCCCAGCGTACAGTTGAAAAGAAAAAGGGAAATGTTGCAAAACAGATCTGCCTATGTATCCATTTGTCAGATCTGCAAATTTTAATTGTATTCTGATCGCTCCAGGCAGTTTAGACATCGTTCTGAAACTTTTTACTTGTAGTTTATACTAGTTAAATAGTTCCAGGTTCCTGATTCGTGCAGATTTTATTTTATTTTTTCACCAAAGCAGGTATTACTCCCCTCCCACCAGCATTGTCATAATATTGACATTCAATCGACATTGACATTCAATCAAGTTCAGGTACATTTGGCATTGAGAAGAGAAAAATGAAACGTGAAAGCAAAATGCTCATTCACTTTGGCTTCATGATCATATACATATAACCAAACGTGCATGATAGAGGGCTATTCCATGATCATTTTCATTGATTAGCTTCAAAGATTGTGCTGCAGAAAGGCTGAGATGATAGAAAGCACCATTCTTACGAGTCAGGCTGTAAGGATAACGATAGATTTATATCCACCATAAGGAGACAGTCATTCCCATTCCCCCAAGAAAGTAGAGTCCAGACTTTACACTAATGCAAACATCATGATCCTCCCAAGTCCCAAGAGCAGACTTGTTCAAGTACTTGATCATCAATCTTTTAAATCCAGCAAACTCTCAACTAGGAGATTTTACATGTACTCAGGTGGACGCAAATCTTGTACTGCTTGAGAAATTAAGAAGAATTCAGGGATGAGACTATTTATTTTATCTTTAATTATGCAAAACAACAAAGGCAGAAGATATGAGCAATAAATGTATGTTCTTCAAAATAAGCAAGCATAGAGAGTATACATAATCACTAGTGATATAGTAAGAGGAATTTTCTTTTTAAACGTGAGGTCCTGAATGATGACTGTATATTCGGAAGCTATTTACTCTTCCGCTAGAAAATTAGTAAATAAATGATACAAATTAAAATATTCTTTTTGGGGCCCGAATTCAGAAGGGCAGGCCTGGGCTGTAATTCACTCATGAATACAACTCATAAAGGGTTTCGAAATTTCGATTACAAATTTGTTATTGTACTAACCTCATGCTTTTTATTTTTCCCTAAGAGAGATAAAATGAGCAGATCACGGTTCTAGATGGGTGCAAACTTTGTAACTTATATTATGCTTAGAACACTTCATCAACTATTATTTATTTGGATGTTTGAAAATAGATTAATTAGACAAAATAAAGTGTCAAAACAATTTTAATTGTATAAATTGTTTAATAGTTATATGTGATTTGGTTGCCTCAGTCCATTAACAAACAAGTCATGACACGACACAAAATTTTTTAACACAAACACGATAAATATACGACCGAATAAACATACCCTGTACACATTGCCACCAATAATAATGGATTACACTGCACTGAATTAGATGTTTATGATCGATAGGGGTTTCCATTGGTTGATGTGACAAACACAATAATGCTTTTGATCCACGCACTGTTGGGCTGCTCCACGCGTATCATGCAGTCCTACCCATTTAACTAGTAGTGGTAAGAACAATAATAATGTCTGGGCCAATAATGGAATTCTTACCCTGTCAAACCCCCAAGACGCCAAAAATGAAAAACCCCAGTTTTCGAATTCAACCTCCAAAATTCAAAAACTAAAAAAAAAAAAAAATCTACTCTAATGATAGGAGCAATCTCCATCGCCATTCACCAATGACTGGTGAATTGATAAAGACACACACTCACACACTCCTCCACTGACACGCTGCCACCGCTGGACAATCTTTGAGAAAATGGAGAAAGAGCATGACCCAACATTATCAGCATCGCCGCCGGCTACAGCCGGTGTTGAATTGGGGGAAGGGCAATCTAAGCTATATGAGGCCTACAACGAGCTACATGGTTTAGCGCAGGAGTTCGAGACGCCGTTCGACGCCCCAGCTGTGCTGGTTGTGGGTCACCAAACTGACGGCAAAAGCGCACTCGTGGAAGCTCTCATGGGTTTTCAGTTCAACCACGTCGGTGGCGGGACCAAGACTCGCCGACCCATTACTCTCCATATGAAGTATAATCCCGACTGCGACTCACCTCTGTGTCATTTGCTCTCTGATTCCGACCCCAGCATTGACCAACAGCTGTCACTTCAAGAAATTCAGGTAGTTTAAAAAGAAAGAGAGCACTATCTGCTTGTATAGGATTGTTTACTTACTTAAAGAAGCTTGACTACCTTTTTGGGGACGGCGTGTTTTCCTAGTTAGTTATGATCACTTGCGAGCTTCAAGATTGGTATTTTTTCCAATAAAATGCTGTTATTATGGTGAATGTCAATAAACCAAGCACACAAACGGGCTGTTCAGTGAGGTGGATTCAATTGACTGGAGGCTTGATGATACTGCTTGTTTGCTTTCTGTGTGTGTGTGTAATGCAGATCAGTGTTACTGTATCGACTAGGAATTATTGAATTTGGAATCTTTTACGTTCACAAACAGTTCAAGGTAGGTTAGCCGTGCCTTTGATTTCGGAATATAGCATTTGCCAATTGTGTTTTCAAAAGTTTCCTGCTATGTTACTTTTAATTAAATTCAACTGGTTAATACATGGTTGAACCATACCTTTCAGTAAATGATACAGCATTATATGCGATGCCAAAGGCTAAATCTGGTACCAAAAAGTGAGCTTAATTTGTAATTACTGTCAATATTTAATTATGCATACCACATTCATTTGGAATTAAGTTGGATACACTTTATCATCAGAAGTGAACTGTTTTCCTATAACAGAGGCCCTTTTTTATTGAATATTTTAACCTCTGTATGATTCTAGGCATATATTGAAGCTGAAAACATGAGGTTGGAGAAGGAACCCTGTCAGTTTTCTTCTAAAGAGATAATCATCAGAGTAGAATATAAGTATTGTCCGAACCTCAGCATTATAGACACCCCAGGACTTGTTGCTCCAGCCCCCGGTCGGAAAAACAGGGCTTTACAGGTCTACTCTTCTTAGAAACTCCATATCTTTTTGGTACTTCATAATTCATGGTGATAAAAGTTGATTTTGTGTACACAACAGGCTCAAGCTCGTGCAGTAGAATCTCTAGTGCGAGCTAAGATGCAGCACAAGGAGTTTATTATTCTATGCCTTGAAGATTGCAATGATTGGAGCAATGCAACTACTAGAAGAGTGGTAATGCAGGTATATACTTGTGTAGTACTAGATTTATCTCTGGAAACTACAAATTTAATGGCAAAATGATACTTTGATATTCTTGTCTGTTAATTGAAATCTTGGCTGAATCTCTTTCCATATCTCTCTCAATATCCAGATTGATCCTGAGCTTTCAAGAACTGTTGTTGTTGCAACAAAGCTCGATACTAAGATACCTCAGTTTGCACGATCATCAGATGTTGAAGTATTTCTGTCGCCACCTCCATCTACGCTTGATGGGTTCATGCTAGGTGATTCCCCTTTCTTCACATCTGTCCCTTCTGGAAGAGTAGGTATGGAGCACGAATCCGTTTATAGATCAAATGATGAATTCAAACAGGTTTGTCTTCCCATCTTTGAACTGTATTTACCAATCTGCGTTAGCTTTTGTGGTTGTTTTTATTGATGATGACAACTGGTAGATGCCTGTCTAAGTATATTCATGTCATACAATTGTTGCTCAGACAGATAGCTCTTCTCCTTTTGTCTGCTATTAACCAGTATATGTCTTTCCTTACCCTGTGGTCATTGTGGTGATATTACATGTTAGCCAGAGTCATAAACGTTGTATGGCCTATGATTTTGATAAAATTATCTTACTTTTTTGGTCTCAAATCATTTGTCTACCTTCAAAACTAGGTTGGCATTTTCTTTGGTCAATCCTCACCACTTGAACTGTATGATGGTTGAAGAAGCCTTTTCTCATCCAACTTAATTGCTTGCAAGCATAGGTTATAAACTTTCAATACTTTATCATTTATGTTGTCTATGTAGGCTATTTCCTTAAGAGAAATGGAGGATGTAGCAGCATTGGAGGAGAAGTTGGGTAGATCACTCACAAAACGGGAAAGAAGCAGAATAGGTGTCAGCAGCCTCAGGCTGTTCTTAGAAGAGCTATTGCAGAAAAGGTAGAATTTCTCCACAGTTTCATTAATGAGTCATTTATCAGAGAAAGAAATGATTCTATCACTAATCTTTGCATGCTGTAACTGATAGTTTGAGATTTATGGATTGCAAGGTACATGGATAGTGTACCATTAATCATTCCGCTTCTTGAAAAAGAATATAGGAGCACCACAAGGAAGCTGACTGACATAAATCAAGAGCTAAGGTTTGTAGCTTATCTTCAAATGATATCTGAGTGGGTGAGATGAAATTTGAGGTGAATAAATGAGGTGAGAACTTTTTTTTTTTAATTTTTTTGACCTCTATGCTCACATCATTAATGGACATAGAGTAGACTTTCTGCCATTTTCCAACAATAATTTGTTTCAAATTTCTAATAGCACTTTGGATGAAGTCAAGCTGAAGGAGAAAGGAAGAGCTTTCCATGACCTGTTCCTTACCAAGGTTAATTCTGCCACGTCCTTGGGATTTACATCAATGATCCTAAAATCCAGTCAATGTTTTTGGCATGAATTCTAGTTATTATTAAGCTCATGCTGTATATTAGCCCGGCCATAATGCATTCCGTAGTTGTTATCACATATGTACATTCTCTGTCTAATGGATGCTTTTCAACCTTTCTTTTTCAAGGTATTGGTCCTTAAATATTGAAATACCTTTTCGTTCCTTTGGTATTCTGATGGATTTTCCTTTCATATACAGTTGTCGCTGCTGTTGAAAGGAACTGTCATTGCTCCACCTGATAAATTTGGTAACCATCTTGATGTTTACAGCATTGTCTGCATATAATTTGTGGGCTGTTTAGAGTTTAAATTTACACCTTTTCTCTGTGTGTGTGGAGACTGTTTTAGTGGTGTGATGTATGTTTTAGAGTTTCACTTGGTAATGTTATTACACTTGTTGATTCACCTCTGTAATTCCAAAACCAAATGCTTTACCTGAAAATTGATTGCTCAAACCAAATTCTCGCTATAATTATGCACTTCTGCTCTTGTATGTAGGGGAAACTCTTCAAGATGAGAGGGTCAATGGAGGAGCATTCATTGGAAGTGATGGTCTTCAGTTTCCACTCAAGCTGATACCTGTAAGTTTGGTTGTACCTGCTATGCATTCCTATTTGAGTTGGAGTACTTGATTCCCTTGCTTTTCTGTTTTGAAGAAGTGTTGATACATGCTGAATGCTCAAGGCTGTTATTCCAAACTTGCATCTTCTACAAAAACTAGATCAAATTTTTTAAGATTGTCAACTTTATGTCTAAATCTGCATGTAAACTGAAATTGTTGTCAATTACATGTAGATATATTATGTCACAGAGCTTTATTCCTTTTCACAGTAAATGTTTCCTTCACCTTTCTTCTGGCTTGTCATTTTGATGAATTAAATTATTATCCACCACATTTTGGATTCTAGTCTAGCAGGAAGAAAATTCTCCTCTATTAAGCTCATCTGCACGTATCTCTGTTTGCATAGAATGCTGGAATGCGTCTTTATGGAGGTGCTCAGTATCATCGTGCAATGGCTGAATTTCGTTTTGTTGTTGGAGGAGCCAAATGTCCTCCAATTACACGTGAAGAAATTGTAAATGCATGTGGAGTTGAAGACATTCATGATGGAACAAACTACTCTAGGTACCCATCAGTTCTGAGTTAGACTTGGATTTGTGATTCTACTTTGTCTACAGTGATGCTTTTGTATATCCTGTTGAAATTTAGTGGTTATTGTCTCCCTTTCACAATTTAGGACAGCTTGTGTCATTGCTGTTGCAAAAGCTCGCGATACATTTGAACCTTTTCTTCATCAGGTGATTTCAGTACTTTTCTTTTCTTGTCTCAACTGTCTTTTAAAGAAAATTGATCTAGTCATGATTCTGTGCTTGCTAAACAGATCTTTTGAGGATTGGAACATGTTTGTGTTAGTTGAATAGATTGAGATAAAAGATGGTGTTCAATGTGGAGAATTTCTGAAAATCCACAAATATCGGTCTCCTACTCCTAATGTATATAAGCATATGATGCTATTAGGCAGATTAATGAATGTGAGACTATGAGGAAATGAAGAATTTATTGATCATATTGGTTGGATTTCACAATGCAAAATCTGTTAAAAGATGGGGATGGATAGAGGGGGGAAATAAGGAGCGAGAGAAAGAGAACAGACCCCAAGTGCTTAAAAGTTATTCTCCACTGATATTTCCTACAATGTTAAATATGACAAATTTCAATAGATAATTGTATTCATGTGGATTTTCTGTTCATCCTTTTTTATTCTAATTGTTTTGTCAAACTAAGGGTTCTTGTTCACTTGTAGTTGGGAAACAGGCTTTTGCACATTCTGAAGAGATTGCTTCCCATCTCTGTTTATCTTCTTCAGGTGAGGTATAGTCATTGGTAATTTGGTTACATCCATTTTCTTTATGATCAATTCCTCCTTTGATGTGTATAATTATACTCTGAATGTTTTTTAACAGAAAGATGGTGAATATCTAAGTGGTCATGAAGTGTTTCTCAGACGGGTTGCCTCTGCCTTCAACAACTTTGCAGAGTGCACTGAAAGATCATGCCGTGAAAAGTAATGTCATTTGTTTCAACTCCTCTTTGTCAAGTTCTTTGATTTATTGTTTGTAAAGAAAGTTTGCTCCTTTGTTCTTCTATGTCACGCCATATGACGTGGTATTTTTTGCTCTACTTTTGTGGAGCCCTGTTATTCTAAATAAGGTATTTCATATATTAATAAAAATATCAACTTGTATACAGTTTCTGATAGAACTGTCAGCCCTGCTTAGCAAAACTTATGACTACTTGTGCTCAACATAGCCTTTTTAGACACTATGCCAAGAATTTTGGACTGCAAATATGCAATGCCTTGCATTTGATGTACTTGCAGGCTTTGAATACAACGTGTTTTCTCATGAATTGAGCAGGCAATAAAGCTTACACTTTCTTTTGAAATAGATCTTGAATTTTGAAGTCAAAGTGGAAAATTGGCGACCTTTTTTTAGCCTATTAAGTAGCTTGTACATTCTCTTTAACTACACCTCTTGTTCTTTTAGCTCTCAAAATCTTCATTAATTTTATAGATACTCAATTTGCCATATTAATTTGTCATTTTTTTTCATATTAAAACCTTCTGAATAATTGTTACTCAGAAGTTCTAGAACTTGATTTTTGGTAGAACGATTCATGAAATTTTGCTTCTCTCTCTCTCTGTTTTATTTTTATAAAAAATTATTTTACTGCATGTTCCTGCTTACATACTTGTTTATTAGGGGATTTGAAATATATTAGCTGTTCAATTTTCCCTTTTTCATTTGAAATTGCACAAAATGATTCTGTTTGTCCTTAAATATTTTCAGGTGCATGGAGGACTTAGTCAGCACTACTCGCTATGTAACGTGGTCCCTCCACAATAAGGTTTTGACACTTTAACTACTAGAGCTACTAATTCTTTTTCCTTTAGCAATTCAAACAAGTCTCTCTGCACCCTTTTACCTGAATGTAGTATCAGTTACAATTTTAGTGCCTTGCAGTAAGTGATTATTCATTTGCAAAGTCTGCTGACAGTGAACTAATTGTCTCAGTGAACAGTGTGTTTATCCCATGAAATTGAAGAGCTGGATTGAAATCAATATTTGTAATGTCTTCAAGGGCTATATTTAGACATGAGTTCTTTTATGCCTTGTCATTTTGGGTGGGATTTCCGAAGGAGGGGGCTTGGGATATGTTTTATGTTCTGCTTGTATGCCTTGTTGCTGAGAAACATGATCAAATGAAATTTTTTTCTTCGGTTTTGGTCTTTGAAAATCGTACATAGCTTATGAAACTCTGTCTGCTGCTTTTGTACATGAAAGAAAAATATGATCTAGATAAACTTCATTATTTGATGTTGGTCTTCGGAAATTGCAGTTCTGACATGTAATTATTGCTTTTACAAACACTATACCTAAAATTTTAAAGATTTTTCAGGAAGAGGATGAATGCTTTGAAGTGTTTCCTTTGCTTGTTGTACCTTTAATCATAATGAGCTAAAACATTACTGTATATCTAGAACAGATTGTGGAATGACATATTTGATTTGATATGATGCAAATAGTGTTGTTTTCATGAAATATAAGACAATCAAAAGCTGTGAGGCTGTACCTTACAATGAGAACTCTGTTCATGTTTGTGGCAACATCGTTCAAACTTTATCAGCCTAGATGAATATATTCTAAACATGCTACTAAACTGAGATCTGTAATCTGATACTCAGTCCTTGCAGATGCTATATGAAACAATATGTCCATTACTTTCTGTATGTTCTCTCTTCTTTATGCCTGTCTCACATTATGCTTCCAGAATCGTGCTGGACTACGTCAGTTCTTAGACTCGTTTGGTGGATCAGAACAGTCTGCCACGGGTGGTAACTCAGTAGCTGCTAGTCTTTCCCAAGAATTATCATCTCTGTCTATGGCCAGTGATAAGCAGGATAGTAAGCCAAGGCCAGACGTGAAGCTCAATCATTTTGCTTCAGGGAATGATTCAAGTGGGAGTGTTCAGGCAACAGAGACAAGGTTGGCTGACCTTTTGGATAGCACACTTTGGAACAGGAGACTTGCTCCTTCTTCCGAAAGGATTGTCTATGCATTGGTTCAACAGATTTTCTACGGGATAAGAGAGTACTTTTTGGCGTCTGTGGAGCTGAAGGTTTGCTCTTACATTAGTTTCTCTTTATTGCACACTGGAGACAGAGAGAAGAGTCTTGTTTATTGATACCGATACGGATTCTGTTTGTCCTTTTGATATTCTTCAGCATTTGTTCTGTTGCTTCCTGCCTCTCTGGATTTCCTCTTTCATTTCCTTTTTACACTTAAAAAGAAAAAATTTAGTCATTTCAGTTGAGTGTTTTCTGATATTCTACCAGAATATTGTTGAAGATTTACCCCATCATTGGCTTTCGCGTCTTTTCTGCAGTTTAACTGTTTCCTCCTCATGCCGGTTGTGGACAAATTACCCGCACTCCTTCAGGAAGACCTGGAATCTGCTTTCCAAGATGATCTGGATAATGTTTTGACATCACCAATCTGCGCCATTCTCTCGGACAGCAGAAGCGTGAAATGGAAATTGAGCTTAGACGGGTATGTATGCATATGTATCGTCTTCACTGCTTCGTCTCTCTTAATTGGGCCATCTCTTGTTTTCTCAAGAATCCCACTGATCTGCAGATAAAACGACTTAAAGAGAAGTTCAGGCAGATTCATGAGCAACTGATTTCACATGAAGTCATGTGTTCGCCATAACCTGTTAGCTATGTAAAGTTGAGTTTCGTTTCATGCCATTTCCGGCAAATAGCAAGTGCATGATAGCTTTTTAATAATTTTTCCCCCCTTTCTTTCAGACCATTTTGAAGGTGGGATGATTAACTGCTAGTGGCATTTGAGTTAGTTGTATGGCAGTTGGATGAGCCTCCTTCTTCTTTTTAGCTACAACTGGAACACTTGTTGGCTTTATGTCGTCTCATTCGTCAAAGTGTGTTTATTGCTTTCTGACACAAGCGTTGTGCCAGTTGAATCGATGTTCATTTGTTTTCTTCTACGGTTGGAATACCAAATCTCCTTCCATGCATTAGAGACTTATTAATCAACTTGAAAATCCCATCCAAGCTTTAGATTTTGCGACTTCGTTTCTCTCTCCTTTTTTGTTTTTTGGTAAATAGCTCAATTTCTCATCCTATTTCTTTCCATCTCATTACCTCCGATTACTTGCCGATTATTGATTTTGTCCTTAAAACTCCAAATGCACATAATCGAGGCCCGAAGAACACCGAACATCCAACTTATGTGGAAGCACATTCGGCGGTGCATTCATAGACTTAACTGGAAGTATCTTTGATCCTATATGGCTTCTCATTATGTCCGCAGGCTACTGGTTCGACTCTACTGAATTTTTGCACCCCCACAATTTGCATTTTACCTTCCAAGCCGATAGCCACCCACCACCTCAATCTCAGTCTATTAATAGCAGAGCTTTGTGAATCTAGAAGGATAATTTTCCTTTTTATCTAATATTATCCATGCATGACGAATCTTGGATCGAGGAAGAATGCTATTCAAGATTGTACATAAATCCAGAGGAAAACTTTGAAATAAAATGGCCCCCAAACAAAAAAAAAAAAAAAACTGTTATTCTTTTCTATGCACTTAGCACCAACAACCCATTTCACATTAGACTTCATGATTACAAGAGAATCTGTCCATTACTCTTTTAGAGTCAGAAGTCCTAAAATCTCACCCCTCTGCCAATCGCTCCATAAGGAAGATGAAAGGCTTAACTGTAAAAGATTGAGTGAATGACCAATATGGTCACTAAATTATTCAACATGGCATGAGTTGATTACTAAACTTTTTTTGTGACCAAAAATGTCACTCAACTTCGTGAAAAAGAGCCTTTAACACTATTCTAACTAATTCAACTTGTAACTCAATCAAAAAAAAAAAAAAAGAACAAATTGAGCCTACTGTTGTAGGTTTTCAAGAGTAGAAATCTCATATTCTGATTAACACAGTTTTTCTTTAAAGGAAAATTAAAATTTAAGAGCTAATCCGTATTTTGGTAAAACTTCATAAGATGTAAATGTCATTAATATAAAAAACCCCAACACATCATCTTCCCCATTTTCCTCCTCCTCCATCAACGCACCCTTTCTCCTTCCTTCCCATTCCTTCTCTCTCCCCTCCCTCTAGCCTTCCCTCCTTTCCTTGTGATCAGATCTGAATTCAAGATACCAATCCGTTGGAATTATCATATTTAGGTAATGAAGAAATCATAAGCTAAGTAGAGAGGAGGAGCAAAAATCCATCTCTTGGTTGCTTTATTCTGTCAAACTAAAACTATAAAATAGAAAAAAAAGAAAGGTCTCTATCAAAAAGTTAGGCAACCGATACCATGACTGCAAGCCCAGGTATGAAAAGCCCATTTCAAATAATGCCATTAGGGGTTTGTGCAGTCAAATGATGGAACTATAGACTGCATGCTTGAATTACAACTCAATTGCGTTTGGATATTAGATTTTTTGGGATAATTTGTTGAAAAGGATAGTGTAACACTTTTTTGATGTGATGTATCTGAGATAAAAAGCTGATTGGAATTTGTGTTGATGATATAAGTAAAATTTTTTAGCTAAATATAAGCAATCCAAACAAACGTCATGAAATAAGAATAAGAAGATAAAGAAGTTATGGGACCCATTTCAAATAGTGCCTCTGATATTCTTTGTTTTGACTTAAGAAAAGGAGGCAGAGAAGAAGACGATGACGGCAGCAGTGATGATCTTAATACAGCGAAAGAGTGAAATGATGATAATGATAAAGCATTGTTTTCTTTTATTTTTTCTTTTCCAAAGAGCTATTAAGGGAGAAGAGAAGGAATTGGTAAGGGAGGTGGTAGAGGAGAAGAGGAGAGGGGGTGGTGGCAGTACAGTGATAGAGCGTGATAGAGGATGCTGTTATGACGAGAATAGGAAGGAGAGCAAGGTGGCATTATTTAGACATATTTACCCTTGAAAACTTGTAATTCTAGTTAATTTAGTTAAAAGTGATCCTAAAGACGAGAGTTGAGTGACCTTTTGGTCACACAAAAAGATTTAGTGACCAACTCATACCATTTTGTACAGTTGAGTGACCATTTTAGCTGTTCACTCTAAAAGATTTGATGTTTTACCTCATTTCTCCAGAAACTTTTGATAAATGGTTTGGCATAACGAGGGCGCAAGTCAGAAGAGCCAATTCTTCAAACCAGGTAGTTAAAGTACTAAAGCGGAAACATATAACCAAAATGAGTAATTCCCACATGGCAGTTAATGCCACGGAGGATTTGAAGCCAATTTTGATCCAAAGTTGGTCTCAAATGGTCAGTGGATAAGGTACGCTACATCCCGGGAGCCACGTAAATGTCCAAGAAAAGGGGTAGCAGCCCAATCATCATCGAACGATGATGACGCTCGCCGTCTCCCCGTGCACCATCAGCCCCTCTCCAGCACCACCAGCATTCACTACCTCCAACACCAATGTCCCTCATTTCTGTTATCCTCTCTTCCACCGTTTCAAGCCCATCAATGCCTCCTCACAAATCTCCCTTCACTCCCCTTTGTCCAGTCAAAGCCCCTCCACGTCCTCCTCTTCTTCCCTCCCTACAAAAACCGGCGTCATTGTAATCGGAGCTGGCCTTGCCGGTTTAGCCGCTGCCACTCGCCTCCAAGCCGATAATATCCCCTTCGTCCTCCTCGAAGCTTCTGACGCTGTTGGTGGTCGCGTCCGCTCCGACCTTGTCGACGGCTTCATTCTCGACCGCGGCTTCCAAATCTTCATCACCGCTTACCCCGAAGCTCAAAAGCTCCTCGATTATTCAGCTCTTAACCTCCAGAAGTTCTATGCCGGAGCTCAGGTTTACTACGACGGTCGCTTCCACGTCGTTGCTGACCCCATCCGTCACTTCTCCGATGCTCTGTCGTCCCTCGTGAACCCCATTGGTACGATTGCAGATAAACTCCTCATCGCGTTGACCAGAGTCAGGGTTTTGACTCAACCTGACGATGAAATTCTAAGCGCACCCGAGGTTTCGACCGTTGATTTGTTGAAGAAAATCGGATTTTCGGATTCAGTTCTGGATAGATTTTTCCGGCCCTTTTTTGGAGGCATTTTCTTCGACACCGAGCTCAAGACGACGTCACGGCTGTTCGATTTCATCTTCAAATGTCTAGCTCTCGGCGATAACACGCTTCCCGCCAATGGCATTTCCGCCATTCCAGAGCAATTGGCTGCCAAATTGCCGTCAAATTCGGTCTTTTTCAACTCACGAGCAAGTTTTGTTAGCGTTAACCAGGCGGACTCCGATGACTTCACGGTGAGGTTAGGGAATGGGGAGGAGGTGAAGAGCGAGCTGGGAGTAATAGTGGCGGTTGAAGAGTTCGAAGCGGTTAAGATTTTGGCGGGAAACTCGGACACTCCGATTCAGGTGAAAATTCCGGTTCGGAGCACTGTCTGTTTGTATTTCTCAACGGATCAGGATAAGATGCCGGTTAAGGATCCGGTTTTGTATCTTAACGGGTCAGGAAAAGGGATTGTGAATAATATGTTTTTCGCGACCAACGTGGCTCCGTCTTATGGACCTCCAGGAAAGGGGCTGGTTTCAGTATCTTTAATTGGGTCATTTCATAATGTGGCTGAGGAGGAGTTGGTGGACCGCGTTGTTAAGGAACTCTCGGGTTGGTTTGGGGAGGCTGTTGTCGGGTCCTGGAAGTTTTTGAGGATGTACAGGGTGAGGTATGCCCAACCGAATCAATGCCCGCCCACGGATTTAAAGAAGAATCCGAGGGTTAAATCCGGTTTGTATATATGTGGTGATTATGTGAACAGTGCTACATTTGATGGCGCTTTGGTGTCTGGAAGGAGAGCAGCAGAAGCCCTGATAAGGGAGAGGACATTGAGTAAAGTTTAAGGTTTATAAATTTCTTGTAAATTGGTTTTGATGTCTATTTTTTTTGCAGGTACTTTGAAAGTAATTTTGTAACTTGGAACTTGTAGTATAATTTGTAGAATCCACATATGCATTTCTTGACCCTAATGGTTTGTGATTCATGAATTGATTAGTACGCTCTTCACAGTCTGCTTCTGTGTGACTTTGCCATAGCATGTCGTGATAGGATGCAAGCCGTGGAACTGATGCATGCACTCTGGTTGAATATTTACAGATATCAAGTATCTCGACACATTCACAACATTGAAAGTGTTTTTTTTTTTTTTAATTGTACTATTCTTTGAATCATCAGTGCTGGCTGCTTCATTGCAGTTTCAACTCTTTGCTCCTGTTGGTCATGCTCGAATCTGCATCATAAAGGTGATGTGGATAATGTCTTGGCATCACTAATTTCTGGCATTCACTGACAGCTGAATTATGAAAGTGGAAATTGAGTTTGGACGGATACATACAACTATTATCCTTACTCCTGTATAGTCCTTGTATTCTTTGTGTTTCCTCGAAAACTGTCCGAGTTGCAGATTGAAAGCCTTGCAGAGAAATCACATCCGTCTAGCTGCTCAATTCGCATTGGATTATCAAAGGCCATTACTATCTTCAGCTTGTCCGTAAGGTATTTTCTTTCTCATTCCAACTCCAGCAAAAAGAAAAACTATGTAAGATTATCAATCCTTTATTGTCCTCTTCAAGTTTGGTTCATTTCTTCATGAGCGTGACTGGGTATATGGACCATAAGAGTTCTCCACCTAATACTAACCGCCGTATGTCAAGCTCCTCTGGTTTTCGTATTCACGTCTTCAAATAATACAGGGAAGCCAAAGCTGCTGTAATGATATTGTCAATGGGCATTAGGCCGACTTTTAGTTTGAGATGCTGAACAGGACTAGCCTTTACAAATATTTATAGACCTACCCCTTAAAATCTACGCTCTAGCTGTGATATGCGCATGATCTTCTTCTTATCAAGCATTCTAATTAGCAGAACTCTCAGTAAAAACAGATATGACATGCCTTTTTCCTTTTTTGTCTGCTCCCTTGGTATCAAACTTCTAGGCTTGTGAATAAGATGGAAACCAACTACAAGGAAATATAGACGTCAGTATCAATCTGTCTTGTGATTGTAGGTTTTGAAAGACCCCATACTTAAGTCATTGATAAATTATTTTCCTCAGACTATTGAATAAAACACAGCAGCATTGAGCTATTCTTTCAATTTTAAAAGTTATGCAACATGTACAGCTGATACTTCATTGCAGAACAAAACGGATTCACTTTAAACTCTTCAACAGCTTAGAAAGTGATTCTCATAGCCTGCTTAGAAGCAATTGTCTTGCTTGAGAAACTAGTACTCCTAGATGAAGTTGCTGCTCCACATGATGGATATGAGTCATCCGGGCAAATGTCAGGATAGTCTATGTATGTGATGACCTGGAAGCTTCATGCTGGAAATCGGGAGGAAGCTTAGGAAGGCTGGCATCACCGAACAGAACTTCCACCACCCTTCTCATAGTAGGTCTGCACTCAGGCTGAGGATGAGCACATATTAGGCCAAGAGTAAGGACTAGTTCAACTTCATAAGGGTTATACTGGTAGAGTGAGGGATCGACTGCTTGAACCACTGCTCCTCGTGAGTGTAACTTCTTAACCCAGTCCACTAGTACCAATTCTTGAGCATTCCTTTGTGGCTCTATTGGTCTCCTTCGACAAGTTATCTCTAGCATGAGTGCTCCATAACCATACACATCGGTGCTGCTTGTGGCTTTACCAGTCCTTGTGATTTCAGGGGCCAGGTATCCAAGTGTTCCGACTACGTGTGTAGTCTGTGGATGAATCCCATGGCTGTAAGTTCTGGCTAGGCCAAAATCCCCAAGCTTTGCATTAAGATTTGCATCTATCAGAACATTGCTGGGTTTCGCATCTCTGTGAACTACCATCTGATCGCATTCTTCATGGAGATATAGTAATGCCTTGGCAACACCAAGAAGGATCTTGTATCTTTGCTCCCAAGTCAGTTGCTTAATATTTTGGTGAGCCTCATCAAACAAAAGCTTGTCAAGACTTCCATTTGGTACATAATCGTGGACAAGGAGTAGTTCATCATGTCTTCTGCACCAGCCAGGCAATTGTACTAGGTTTCGATGCCTAAGTCTCCCCATGCTTGTTATTTCTGCCACAGATTCTCTCATTCCTTGCCGTGAATCAGGGGCAACCCCTTTGTTGCCACATCTAGCCCTGTACTAGGGACCACTCCCTTGTATGCCTTCCCAAAACCTCCTGTCCCTATGACATTCTTCTCTCTAAAGCCCCTGGTGGCGGCATACAGCTCAGAGTATTTGAATCTACGACCTCCAGACTCAATTTCCCAGTTTTCTAAAATCCCACCGCCATTTCTAACATGATTTATGACATGAAGGGCTCCTGAAACAATTAAGAAAACTGAAGTCAGGCTTGCTAGGGTAATGCCAATGAGAAATCCCTTTTTATGCACTACCTTCATTTTTATAGGTTTGACAAGAAATCGAAGCCCAGAAGGATCTAAATCCTGCGCCTTCCCTCCTATCTTGAGGCTCCATCCAAGTATACTATGAGCAGCTGAAAGTTGTCCAGTGGAAGCAGAGAAGCCAGCATACATGTAGTCACCTAAGAAAGATGAAAGTTCAATAGGAAAAGATATGAGAGGCTGAGATGGCCTTCTCAATCCTACAGGAGATAGAGTAATATTAATGAGCATCTCCTGGGTGTCATAATCAATCCATGCCTGAATAGCATTTCCACTATGGAGAATTATAGACTGGTTTTCTTTGCCAGTGTCATCTATATGATAAGCAGCTGCTCGAGAAGCATTTGAGATCAGACTCGATATGTCTAATCCTACGTGATTATCATTGATGTCCAGGAGTTCAGGATTCTGAACAGTAGTATCGAATTCAACTGCTAGAAAACCTGTGTTGAATTTTGCAATGCTAGTGTTATCTGGAAGCCCAAGGTACTGGTTTGGAAGACAACATCTTGGTTCTTTTGTGGGCATAAGAACAAAGGCAAAGCCATGGCCTCCAAGCTCAGGATATCTCGGGGTGACGGAGGAAAAAAAAGCTGTGCTGAAATTAATGGGAGAAGATTTGTCACTACTCTTCTGTTTGCTTTCTTTCAACTGCAAAGGATATGAATAGAATGCATGTCCAAGTAACCTGGACGAGTCATTAGTTATGGTCAGCATGCCATCAGATGTCACACATGCAGCTCCATCCAAGCTGATGTTTGCTTGGAGAAACCCATTGTATTTGAAACTGCTTTCTGAGCCTACAGATTCTAGAAGGACAAGGTGCACGAGTAAGAACAATATTTCATGATCGTGTTCTTGAAATGGAATTCAGCTTAGAGTTGCCTTGGCTTACAGGATTTTTAGGTATGAAGAGTAGGATGCAATATGAGGCACTGTTCAACAGTTCTGAGCTAATGGAAACTTCATGCACTACATATATCTCATGCAAGAATAGAAATTCCTGCTCGAGTTTCCAAACATCTAGGAATCTGGGACAACTAGCCATGAGTGGAAAATAAAAAGGGCAACTTGGAGCCAGGTATTGGGCCTTGTTACTCCTATTATGGAGTTAATATTGCTTTCTAGCAAATTTGTGATCTAGTGAATCTAGTTGCTATAAAGTGGGTATTGTTGCGAGACTTCTAGTATGTGTAGTAAAACCTGATCACAATTATTTCTTATTTTCCCCTGTCTGACCCATATAATTGTATCTATGATGTTAAAGCTGTTTTGTCCCTCACCGTTTCTCTACGCACATGGTATTGCCCATTTTTGGACAGTTTTGATTGCTTAATAGGAAAGTTCTACTCCTACTCGATGTTTGTGCCATTAGATGGGGAAAAGAGTAAATCCACTGAATTTGTATTAGGCGACAGAGCTGTTGGAGGTGACAGAGCACTTTATCCTTGTTATTTGCTGGGCAACTAATTCAAGAACTGATAAAATATTTGGATAGGAGCATTCAGAACGCAAGCGCTAATGAAACTGCAGCCACAAGTGCAAATGTTATATTTCAGGCCTTGGTGAAGTATTCATTGCAAAATGTTCTTGTATTTTCTTGGCTAATCCAGTAAAAATTTCATGTGCTGGTCGGTTGGGGCATAGTGATGTTTTCTCTGCTCTTTTTTGCTAGATATAAGCAGGAGTGACAGTGGATATAGTATCTTGGAATGTTGCTGATGCTCGATAGAAGGGGATCAAAAGTGCTGGCGTTGAGATTTCGGCTGCAAAAGATCAATTTGTTGCTGCTGGTGCTTGACCAATTTTTGCACGATGCTGTCTTGTAGCTTAGGAACGAACTGCAAATACTTCGTAAGAAATAAACAAGTTATAAACATGAAGCATGTCTGCAGAAAGAAGTGAGCATGTGCCAATTTTATAAGAACATGAGAAGGTCTTTGTCTGTCTTTTAAGGAACCAACTTGCAGTCAAACCGTTATATTGAAAATTGTTAAAAGTTTTAGTTGATTCTTTATTTGAACAAGTTGATAACTGCATCATTCCCAGAGACATTGAGAAAATAAAGCTTCACAAGCAACATTCACTTAGAGGGATTACATTAATGAAAACAAATATGGAGTTAGGAGTGGGAGAAAACCAGAAGGACCATTTTGCCAAATTTACGCTAAACAAATACGTAGGAGGACTGGGAGAAAACAAACATGAAGCAAGAACTCATTGATAATCCTTGCCCCTAGTTTGAGGCTTAAGAAGCCATCCACAAAATGTGAGAGGCCTAAGAAGCCATCCTTGTCTCTGGTTTGAGGCTTAATCATCGAAGAGACTTTGTGGAAAATTCTGTCACATATCATTTTGGTTGCTATAAAGTTGATAAAAATACATAAACATAAGTAGTTTCATTATAAACCGTTCCTCTGGAATATTTCTTGGCTAGTAGCTGAATCTACACCATGATATCAAACATAAATCTCTTGGATCTTTTTACCTCCTGCATGAAAGATATTAATTACTTCGGACACTATTTTTGCAAACAGATGGACATCAAAACAGCATTTGCTTTTTTTTTACTTCGAGAATGTTGACTTTACTCAAGCAATCATGAATGACTACAGTGTTTGTATAGCTTTCTGGCACAGCACAAGAATTAGTATGAACTGACTTTTATTGAAGTTTTGATGTGCACTCACATTCTCTATATTCTCTGCATCAAAATAGAACTGCGAGGCTTTAGGAGAAGACACTTTAGTTGTCATAGAGGGGAGGGCCGACTTACAGACATCTAACCACTGTGTCCTTTGCGGCTGTTATTAACTGGAACATTAGTCTGCTTTGGCTCCAATCTTAATTGCGAAATTTGGGCTATGGAGTCCTTTCGCCCCCTATTAACATCTTCCAAATTCATTGAACTGAATCATTAGTGTAAAATTTAGTAGTCCACCAATCAGAAAGAAGAAGAAAACAAAAACAATTACTATACTGAATGTTGAAGATGATATTTTCTGTCATTTGTCATCAGTAAAAGACACTAAGCAGAAATGTGTAAAAGGAAACTAATGAGAAATATCTCAACCTGAATAATTGGACCATAATCCTAGAAGCACCAATTGATTGATGGTGGTTCTCATAGCATGCTGTGTGTGTCATTTCAGTGCTTTAAATGTACAGTTCACTCTTGCTAAATATCTTAAGTGATAAATTTCTATTATTGGACTTGTAACAGATGAACTTTGCTTTCCTAAGACTAAAAAGTTACCTAATAGTTAGGCAAAAAGATATTGAGCTGATGAGCTCTCAATTGAGTGAATGAAAATCAAGATAAAGACGAGTTTTTCGCCACTCAGAGAATGCACAAGGTGGACTCCACGACCCACCTCTACTGGAAGAAAAGACACAACTATTTCTGCATCTATCTATGCAGTCATCTCAATCTTCAACTTCACATGTCTAATTCTTAAATCTTTAAACCTGATTACGTCTCCATTAATAAGGGTTGGAATTTGGATAAGGCTCAAGTACTTGTTTGGTTGACTTTTCTTTCTGCAAAGCCCGACTTTTGGGACCAATTGTGGATGAAATGAGCCTTCACAAAAGAACCCCCCAAAAAAAAAAAAAAATCTATGAGTAGTATACTTGAGAAGAGTGGTTTTTTTTTTAAATTTTATTAGATAAACCATGAATTATGTATTGCAAGCAATTTTCTTCTTTTGATCTGTAAAAATGTAGTAGCATATTTAATTTAGACATCTGAAAGTTGAGGGTTCCTAAGGACTCACCAGCCTTCCATCTGACTTGATTTCCCCTAAAGCAAGATTTATTTTCTAAAGACGTTTTTGTTGTTGTCCATTTACTATTGTTTTTCCACAAATCGTTGGAATGTGCGCCATTACTCTATGACCTTTCCTATAGATCCATTCTAGCCCCTGAAATTAAGCTGGTACATTCTTCCTTTTTTTTTTTTTTGGGTAGAAAGAATACAAGATAGGACGACCGACAAGCAGTCATTGAACAGCAAATACAATAATTGATCTTACCAATAACATTAGAAACATATGCTTCGCTCATGACATTATTAGGACAACCTAAGATTTGTACTTATGTAACCCTTGTATTGTCTTGTGTTACGCTAATTGTTTGGAACGAAATCACTATCAACTGCGTTGGTTCATAGTGCGATGTCGTCGTACATGCTTGGTGTGATTCTTATGCTACGGATGCACTGAGTTTTCATTTGAGTGATTTGGTAGGTGAACTTTCAATCTTTCGGTTCAACTTCTGCAGTTTGCACTTCGATAATTCTATATGATCTGGCGACCAACTGATCTTCTGTTTCCTGCTGTCTACTCATACATGTGTGATCTAATTTAGCACGGAAAGATGAACCAATCCACTAGATATTTGAATTGAACTTCAAGTGATAAGAAGTCATTCAAACTTGGTTTTATTAACTATTCAAGATTGAACAGCTTTTTGTATTTGATAGCTTTTAAATTTGATAAAACAACTCATTCAAACCTATTTCGGCAACTAAACAAGTTAGGTTTAATTTCAAACTTGTTAAAATAATCAACAAGTTTGAACACGACAATATTCAATTTGATTAAACTCGTTTATACCCTTATATAATCTGAGTTGGTGAGTTATCTAGCTGGTGATAAACAGAAGTTACAGCAGCACTATCAGCCTCAAGCAGCAGGCCAAATACATGGTTGGTAAATGGTAAGTCGAGCTAACATGTGAAAGTTTTTAAGTGCCATTTGTAGAATTGTGGTCAATTTTGTAATTATAAGCCTTTCTTGCAAGATTTACAGGGCCTAGCTTGTTATGGATATTCTTTCTAATTTCGTAGTCTAATGCACTTTCTACTCAGGTTCAAGTTTAATAAGATTTTCTTCCCTCAATAATTTTCAACTTTTCAGATACAAGACACAAGTTTTAATCTCTACTTGCTTGTCTACTGAGTTGACTGATCAGTTACTGAGCATAAACATATCGGAGTACAAAATCCAATTGCTCCATTCTCCCTTCAGTTTCAGCCATACATGTAAGAAAATGTTGACCATCTAGGAGATATTTTAGATAGTGTCTGATTATCTTGCTCATAGGCAGATCACACTAAATAAGACGGAGCACATTTTTACGGTTAATACTGGTGACTTACAGTCTTACCGCGTACAATCATACAAAGGATAAAGGATGGTAGGGTTTTAACCACGATAACTATGATTTATTAGCTAGAAAAGTTAGGTAATGTTTAGATGGTTTTGTGATATGAACTAGGTAGATTGTTAAAAGAGATGGACATCTCTGAGAGGAAAAAAAAGTTGCTAAAGATTGTTTTATCACCATGACTTACTAATTAATTAAACTTTACTTTCCATCTTGCATTGGATGTATTTGTCTATGGCATGACAATCCCTAAAGTTTGTCAAAGTGTGATAGAGAAACTAGGAAAGCCATGGACAAGTGGGAAGTGTTACTGTCATTTAAAATCGTAATGGCATACTCGTTTTGAGTTTTGACTATAAATTGTGGGGCAGTCATCCAAGGTTATCATATATCATTATTAGATTGATTTAGGTTCATGCGATTTGTTGTTTGTTATATTACTATTTTTAGTATAAGAGATAAGGTTTTTTAAATCAGGATCCTATTTTGGATTAGGAGTGGGCACGGGTCGGATACCCGCCCCATAAGGCATTTGGCTGAATTGACCTGCACCTTGCGAGTCAGCTATTTTTTGACTCTTACTCGCCCCACATATTAACGGATACTAAATTATCAGATACTAAAAGCGGATTGGGTTGGTGGGTACCCGCTCCGTCCCTCACATCATTTAATTTTTTTGAAAAATAATTTAAACTTGTTTATTTTTATATTTTACATATTCATCTAACATTTAATATAAATTTTAGATAAAAGAAAAAGTCTCATGTTGAGAAACAAACATCCAAAGAGAACACAAAAAAAAAAAAGAATGAATTGAAAAGTAAATGAAAATTATTATAAGCAACGCCCCTTTTTTAATACATATTCTATATCAGTTAAACTTTTTTCTAAAAAAAATAACATCATAACCTTTACAAATGAATCTCGTAAACAAATAATAGGTGCTCTTACTTGGTAAAATTATTAGTTAGTTCTAAAAATAATATTTTGTATATGTATATAAAGAATATAAAAATAAAAGTAAATATATACGGGCGGGTCTGGTACTCACAAATTTTTAATCTATGACTCTAATTCGCCCTATATATAAGCGGGTACCCGATTCTCTTTTGACCCGGACAAATAATGCGGATTGGCTATCCTATTTTTCGAAACGGATCGGATCGGATCCCACGAATTTGCGGGTTAGTAGGTATTTTTGCCCACCTCTATTTCGAATAGTTTTTGGAATCATGAGATTCTAATAAAATACAAAATATTAATATTTTATTTGTTTGTAATCTCATTGTTCATGAAAATGTGTGCAAACAAATGTAAAAAATGTAATCTTAGCCAAAAAAATTAAATAAATCTCTTCAATTAAAACGTGTAATTTCTAACATTATATGCTAATAGATAAAAGTTCAAGTCGATCACTCTGAAATTTATTTATCTTTTGGCCAAAAAATTTGAAAAAAAAAAATTACAAGTGATCATCCATTGGCTAAAATTATAGCACTGTAAGAGCAAAATCGGAAGTTTAACAACTATAATGAGCCGGTGGGAATTCCAGGTTATCATAAAATGATCAATCCGCTTATCAGTTCAGAGCACAAAAACAAAACCAAAAAAAAGAAAAAGGGGAAAGACGAATCCTGGTTGTGGTTAGTATGGAGGGAGGATGACTCCATTCCATTATCAAAGAGAGCATTTTCTGAGGATGTCTGTGTACGCCCAGCACCCACCTGTAACTTTCCATTAACAATGACCTCAAAGAACTTTGCCAATCCCGTGTGCTCATTGTCCTTTATTTAGCCCTTAGTCTTTTTCTTCATTATTTCAAGCCCTACACAGCCCAATCCATTGGCTGCAACAGATATCATATCCCATTTCAACACTCCTTCTCATCAAATATTATCGAGTGGCAAGGCAAGCTGCCTTTTAGGAGTAGTATTATTTAATTAATTGTACTGGTTAATAGTTATACATTCTTATGAAGGTTCTCTAATTAGTTGTTGAGACTAAAAAGTCACGTTATTATAATAAATGATTGAGATTATTCACATCCTTAGTTACTTGCTCCATAGTTTTAGCTGCTTTGTTGTGGATATTTGGTTTAGATACAAGAAGTTAATGTAACGTGAACTTGACATGACCAGCAGTAAATCAGTAAATCAGTAGGATCGATAATGGGGACCTGCTTTTCAATCTTCTGCACCCAGAAATAGGGAATGAATCTGCGTTCATAGTTTTCAACAGAATGTAAATTCTGTGGATGGGCAAGAAGAATATATGGCAACAAATTTGGTGCAAACCTTTTACTACCAACTTAGTTCCCTTCCTAGTGGGTGCAGACAACTTCCCGATAAGGATGCAAACAAACTCAGTGCTTCTGCAGTAAAGAAACAGAAGGGGAAATGCCATGAACCCATCAGCATAATTTTGATTAATACTATTAAGGAGATAGATAAAGATGGTGCTGGAAAATGCCAAAAATCTCCACCGGTCACTTGAGCATGGCAATTACAGTCATGGGATTAACTCAACCTAACCCTCTAATAATCATTATCCAAAAAATGAGTGGCTTGTATAAAGAGAAACATGAGGCACAGATGGAAGATGAATACTAATGGGGCCGTCAGCAGAATTTAGTTGAATCCATATCTATAAACAGTGTTGAATTAAGTCCATCCCCCCTTCACACCCCTTCCCACCTGCACAACTTGATCGATCAAAACTGGGAAGATTAAAATAAGACAAAATCTAATGCTAGAATAAATATAGGAAGCTAGTAAATACATTTGGAGTACTAGTAGTTAATGATGATAATAATTAGTTTGAAGGGCACTCCCAAACTATGTGGGTCACTTAGACCATCCTATGGTCCACAAAGCAAGCAATGAGGAAAACCATGACACGTGGGTGGCATGAGGTTGAAGATGATATAAGCATGAAGTGTGATGATGATGACCAAATGTATAAGCCCTTTCTTTTCTTGTAGCATTTTTCCCCCTTATTGTGCTCTCTTTCTTTCTATATATATATACACACACACTCACACACACACGCACAAACACACACACGCATGCGGGGTCTATCTAATGGATACCTATAAGACACTCGTTAAAATACGTTTCAGGTGTCGTATTTTTTGAAATATAAAGAAAAGTAAATAAATATAAGGAAGGGTTGGTAAGAATAGATAGGGAAAGTATATAAATGTAAGGAAAAGTATATTCATACACTATATGCACTATGTAGTTATGATGAATTACTACTTAAAATGGGCAGCTGGTAGGGGGAATGGAGTATGGATACTGGTAGTGGGCTGCTGAGTTGAAGTTGGATATCCTGCTGTAGGCGTGGTAACTAGTAAGAGATCCCGATCTGTCACTTTGGAAGTATCCAACAAATACTACATTACTTCATCCGCCGCCTTGGAGTTGGAGGGGCACCAGCCAACCAAGACGTCACCCAACGTTGCTTGTTAAAAATATCGTATGAATAACACAAAACCGCAATACCAATATTCTTGATTGATTGATTGATTGAGTTATGGTGTTGCCTCTGAACCTGATCAAATCACACCTTCCATTTCACGTTAAATAGCCGAACACCTTCTCTCTCTACCCTTCCCCTCCCTCCCTCTCGCTACCTACAAATAACACTTCACCACACTCACAATCTATCCTCCTCCTCCTATAAATATACATATATACATATAGCAGTATTTGCTCGCATACAAAGGGTGTAGTATAGAGTCAGTCCATGGGGGATAACAATGTGAAGCTCCCGCCGGGATTTCGGTTCTATCCCACCGATGAAGAACTCGTTGCTCATTTCCTTCATCGCAAAGCTGCACTCTTACCTTGCCATCCGGATGTCATCCCGGATCTTGATCTTTATCCCTATGATCCATGGGACTTAGACGGTATCCATCTGCTTTCTTTCTTTCTTTCTTTTAATCCCTCTGTTTGCTAAAGTATATCCTAAAGAAGAAGAATTGAGCAAACTACACTTTTGTACACAGTATTTACCTTTAGTAGAAAATGTCTTGGGTTCGACCACCTTTTGTTTTTGGAGCATTCTTTTGTTTTTCTCATCTTGGTATACGTTTAGGTGATCGATAAGTATATATACTACATAGCCGTGAACAACCAACCTGAATGAACGCAATAGAAAATAAAACCAGTGGATACAGAATACATGATATTAATGGGATTCTACTTGCATTGATTTGATAGCAAGTAAGTATAGATACGTTTCGTTTTGAGCATGCAGGAAAAGCAATGGCGGAAGGTAACAAATGGTACTTCTACAGCCGGAGAACTCAAAGCCGAGTCACGGGGAACGGGTACTGGAAGGGGATAGGGGTGGATGAACCAATATTGTCGAGCACTTCAGGCCAAAAACTGGGCATGAAAAGGTGTTACGTGTTTTACGTGGGTGAACCTTCCGACGGTGCTAAAACTAATTGGATTATGCAAGAATACAGACTCTCCGCCGAGAATGGTTCTTCCGGCAGCAGTAGATCATCCAAGAAAAGACACTCAAAAATAGTAAGCACTATTGTCAAATTATTGTATGTGTATTTCATCATTTAGAATCAAGTGATTTCTCGATTATTCTTTACTTTAATTGCATTATTTCTCAAAAGGGTCCTCATATTTTTTTGTTTTCTGTTTTTTTGGTTGGTTTGTTTAGCAGGATTATAGTAAATGGGTAGTGTGTCGAGTTTACGAGCGTAACTGCGATAATGACGATGACGATGGGACAGAACTTTCATGCTTGGACGAAGTTTTTCTGTCACTGGATGATCTCGATGAAATTAGCTTGCCAAACTAGCTAGCTTAGCCAGCTGATCCAGCATTTTAAGTTAGGACCTAGCACTAGCTCAAGCTACAGGCCTAACACACGCCATGATCATCTCCTCTCCATTATTATGTAGAAATATTTTCCTTCTTTCTCTTAATTCAGTACGCACTACAATTAAAATTAATCTTGTAACCATAAAATCAGTTCAAGGGTGGCGAAATGCAATTGGAATTTATGCTTTTGCTAATTTTGTTACTTGTGATTATCAAAGCTCGACAAACTAGTATATGTTCACAGCTTCAATGCAATCACACGTTTGAGCTTAATTTTTGAACACCAATCAATTGAGCTAACCTACACAAGTTTGTCAAATAAGGTGGTCATTTTCATTTACGGGTTTTTAACAGGTATGGTTGAGATTTTTGCATAAATAATCGTCTTTTTAACTTAGTATGACGTATATTGACATTACTCTGTTACATGCATAAATTTTATGTACACCAATTCAATATATGAATATGTAAGTGTATATAATAACATTTAAAAAGATACACCAATCGTATCAATGTATCTTACAAGGAGCTATACCATACTGTCTCAAACCCTCCATTTAGGGTGGTGGATTGGGAACTAAATTAAGATGACATGGAATGTCTATTCAGCTCTTGCCAGCCATTGACACGTGGAAAAATGATCAAAGGGAAACGTTCAAAGCCAACCACAGGCGTTGTACTAAAAGATAAGACGAATCAGAATGCAGAAAACGGATGGAATTATGACCCACTCCTGCTTCAAATTTCCATACACTCATGGTTTTTTGTTTTGAATTTTTCATGCTTATAAGTATTGTTTATGGAGATTCTCACGTGCAAGGATGCTTTGAATTTGGAGAGGGGGTTGGATTGGAGGAGGAGGAGGAGGGAGACATGAAGGAAGAAGGGAGGAGAGGACATATATCATGTGGAGCCCTACAAGCACTGTGTTGTGTGTCCGTGAGCCTTTTGTTGGGGAGCATTTGGGCATTTCTTTTGGAATCCTCTTTCTTTCCTTCCCTCTTTCTCCCCTCCTAAGTAGCCTTTCTAGCTTTTCTCTGGTATGATGGGTATTTGGTAGTTGTCTTGAGTAACAAAGCTAAGGAACCATTTTCTTGTAGGTGCCTGCTTAGACAAGCATTGAGTCATTTCTGATGCAAGCACCTCCCACACGCTCAACAACACTCCACACATGTGCATTGGAGTCTTGAAATTCCAAGACAAAATTCTTCATATATATAGTGATTCCATACCAGGACAAATGAAAAGAGGAAGAAAATGAGAAAGAAAGCAAGTAATCTTCATTTGTAAAGTGCAAAATATATGTATCCATTACAGAAACATTAAGCATAAGTTTTTGCGCTCTTTTCGCCTACTGTCCCGAATTACTATGGACGTTAATTGTGGGATGGTCTGCAGGGAATTTGTACAGGAAAAGTGTGACTGCCATCTAATTTGACCAAAAATTAGTGGAGAGCTAATTATATCTCAGTGATGAAGGAAGGACAGTGAATCAATCTTCTTGTTTCCAAAGCTGTCTTCTTCGTGTTTTCTTGTTCAGGATTAGGTAATAAATTAGTTGACCTCGGAGCATTGTGGCTTGACAAAGTTTAGGTTTTTATTCTTTACTTGTCAAGGAGATTTAACCCTTTTTCACCTTTATGACATACTTTAAACGAGTGCTCGAAAGCCATCCCTAAGTCAAACTACTTTAACAGACATCACTATTATTACTATAATAATATATGAGAGAGAAACTATGGTAAAGCTTCTAATCACATTCTTTAGAAAAAGAGCCTGCCGGACATGTAGTTATGAGGCTACTGCGTCAAGATTTTACACAACAAGTATCTTAGCTCTAATCTTCAGGCTAATCAGGAGCAGTTCTGAACACATTTTTCAATCATCTTTTCCTTACATATATCAAATCGTTGCAGTACATTTTTCTACAGAAACCCAAAAAATAGCAATCCAAACAGGCATCTAGTACTACCATATTTGAAGCTCTTAATTTCGTGGTTACTGAATACTGCAAGAAGAACCAAGAATTGAAAAATTTTGCAGCTTAGTCTCGATATATTTCATGACTTGAAAGTTGTGTGAAAAATTTTTGCAGATAAGGCCATGGAATATTTGAACGCATATCAGAACATTTACATTGAAAGGAAGAGATTATTTTAGTTACGTGTCAGGGATGGTAATACATATAGGGACCGATCATTCAACTTTCGACTTGGACATTTCACACAACTTTTTTATACGTGATTAGAGTATTAGACAGTGACAAATAAGACAGTCATCATGTTATTGCAATTTCAAGATTGGATTACTTGTTATTTCAACCTAGTATATAAAGATTTCCAAGTAGACTAAAGATTCAAAAGAATCTGAGTTGTTCGATATCTCGTCCCCAATCACATCCTTTGTCGAATAAAGGGAAGAAATGAAGTGTTATTGATATTTCTTTTCTGGTAAGTAACTTGCTTGGTGCATTTTTATATAGTAGTAAACAAACTGGTGCACCCTGTTGCTCAGGTTGCAAGTCAATTGATTAGAACACATGTAACCATAAAAATAAGCATGGAAGTGGTTGCACAGCTACCAAGACACTGATGCTTTTGTATCAACCTGGGTATGCAAAATTAAATTAACTTCAGCTGAATAATTTACTATTTCGTCACAGAAAATATACGAAATAGACCAGCCTATTGCAACTCTGTTTCATGCAACATAGTCTCACTAGATCAGAAATAACACATAAATTTATGTACCCTGTATGATAATAATAACCATTTCGTTGCTTAATTTGCTCGTAAGCACTGAGCATGTCAATCATCTCCCCATTCAGACTGCATTTACAAACAAGAGCACATGCACGAGAGAGAGAGAGAGAGAGAGGGATTCTGTGCATGTGTGAGAAAGAGCAATACAAGCTTTGAACTACAGTTTTAATTGTGAACAAAGGCAACCCACATCATAAGTAATGTTTTCGTGGTTTTGCTTTGAGACTTTGCTTGTAATGGAATGGCCAAATCAAATTGAAAGCCATTATGATTGCACAAGACATGCTTCTCATGGGCCAATCTCAACTTGTTTATAAAGTTTATTAGTTCCATTGACAGAGACATTGACAGAGACACCCCAATATGTAATGTACGTACACAAATACATACACATTATGAAAAGATCACACTGCCTCCACCCCCCCCTCCAATACAAAACTCTTTTCTAGTCGCTTATCTAGGAATGAAGAGGAGAGTAACAAAAAATCATGGTTGGGCCAATATACACTGTGGCTTTTGAGCCAAGCTAATTATATTGATCCAGATATCCACATCAAAGGTCAAAGGAAAAGCTCAAACTAAGTCAACACCACACCACTTCTTGGATCAAAAAAGTACACCAGAATAGACCAAGATGAAAAACAACATCCATGTGAGACAACTTCTCCCAAGTGGAGAAGCCACTTGCGGTGCAAATTGACAAACCTCAGGCAAATCCGTGGGCCCTTGACCAATAATAAATTCTGCAACACTTCTCCCTGATTTACGCTATTCTACTGCATTACATTCATAAGCAGGCTGTAAATCTGTGTCCCAAAAAGTTCGATAATTTGACTGAAACAAAATAAACTACCATAGCACTGTCCAATTGTCTGCTGAGAAGTTCCTGATCACACTCAATATTCGCAAATCCCACCGCACACTGATAGACTCAGAGCCAAATCTGTACAGTACTAAACATAGATCTGAATCCTAATAATGATGTCAGTCCTATATCCCAAAGTTAAACACTCAATGAGTTTCTCCCTTGGACCTGTATCAAAACTTCTTAGGATAGCATTTTGTATCCCATGGAGGACTGTGCTACTTCAATTTAGGATGACAACATACTCGATATACTATAACATACTCCAAAGGTATCAGATACTTCATTTAGGAACCAGGTGATGAATTGCCCAGTAATAACTCCCTACAAGTACAAATGACGCAATCCCACTACGAGCCATCCGCAACCAAACACCACGAAATAGTATATTCCGGTCTGCAGGATGAATCCCTGTGAACCTCTCAAATCTCTTCCCTGGCCTGGGCCATTTTAGAAGCTTCCTCTCCATGGACACGTACTGCATCAAGCAACTCAAAGAATAATCAATTGAACTTTATCCATAATTCCCCTCCAAGAAAACCAAAAAATGATTTAGCATAATATTTAAAAAAAAAAAAAGATTGTGCCAACATAATGACTTTCTAGAGGAAGCAGTAACCAGTTACACTGAAGATAAAACTTTAAATGAATCCCAAAGAGCCTATGAGATTACATCTAATCCACAAAGTATTATGCATAAATGAAAATATTGCTGTTTATCGCTTACGAGAAATTTACCTTGGGAAGCACTATACACTCTGATCGACTTTTTGCAGTGTCGAAAGGATGAGAAGCAGCAGCAATTGAACCAGAAAATCCAGCAGCAAGACTGACAGCTAAAGGAGACAAAGGACCAATTTCATCATCAAACCTGAAGAGGGGAAAAGTTGTTGTCAGGAAAAAAGGATAACTTAAAGAAAAACTTGAGTTTGAGGTGATCAGAATCAGAATTTCCACTCTTACTAACCAAGCAACACAGAATACTTAATGCATGCAGGAGCAGACGCCTTAGCTGTGATGTTGATTTTATTGAGCATTGTGCAACTTCCATTGGCCAGATTTGAAGTATTTGACCAGTATGTCATGAAAATTTATTACTCTATAGAGTGACAATAGAAGGAGCTAAAGTTAAAAGAACTTGATGGTTTGCAAGTGCTGCTACACTTCAAAGTTTCAACAAGAGTAGCAGTGAAAAGAGAAACAAGAAAAGGTGACTAAACACTGAATATTCCTGTAAATGAACAATTTTTGTTACTGAATTTTAATTTAATACCGAGACACAAGAACAAGGAAGTAGAAGGACAGATCAAACAATAAGATGCTTCATTTGCACATTCAAAAAGTATCATAAGAATCTTGCCCTTTTCATTCCAAGGGTCTTGCCACTTTCATTCTTAAGTTTCTTGTCAGTCAGCCTAAGGCATGTTTGTGTGGTAAACAGTTCATGCACATTTGTATAGTAAACAGTGCATTCTAATGAAAATAAAGACTCAATGACTCAATCTCTTGACCCATAAATCTAATTAGCCTTTAGTCTAAATTCAGCAGTCAACAATTAAGATTACATTGGCATCATGTGATTTCACAACAATACCCATCACAAATGCAGTATAACCTCTACTATGAAGAAAATAATGAAAAGATTATCACATCTTCTACAATTAAGAATTGTATGTATTCCAAGTCAGAAATGTAAGTTATTGATCAACAAGGCCATTTAATGTTATCACAAAAGTTGCAACTGAACCACCCGCACATGCATATGTAATGTTTCAAGTGGACTTAGATTCACTTCGAGCCAGGGTGGAGTACACCTATGAGATATTAAATTTAGATGTTAATTCAAGATTTGTCCAGCCAATTTTAGGCAAACAACAACTCAAGTTAAAACTGCATTATATATTTAAAAAAAAAACTATTAAAAAGGAAGGACTTTCACTAAACAAAAAACCTTGGTGGGGGTGTCATCCCAACTGCTTTCCATTCAAGCATTGCTCTGTGCAGAAACTGCCAGCTAGAAAAAAAAATTCCCCCAAAAATAGAATCTCTAGCTATTCCAGATCTCCAGCCTCTCCAAAAAGCACCTGTTCCCTCAAAAGAAAGTATTTGTAATGGCCTTCTGACCTCAATGACTGATGGTGCTCTTCCAGAACCCGTCATCATCCAGGGATACTCTTTCAGGCCATCAATCATATTGGCATATTTGGTTGTCAAAGTTGATAGAAGACCAACAGAATTGTTCATTGCCCTTATATCTGGAGTATAACCACTTAGTAATCTAGCAATCAAAGGTGAAACAGCACCACTCTGAACAACTGGCGTGGAGTGTGATATGCGAGAAGCTGAAGTCACCTGAGCACGAAGCTTAATAATTTCAAATGGAGAGCTCACCAGTGATTCCACAGCACCAGCAGCAACTCCAGCCATTAGTGCCTCAGAGACATGTACAAAATTGTCTACACTACCATCTGACAGAGAAAGCACCAGAAAAGGGTAGTAGTGGATGCGGAACACAAACTGGTCAAAATTCAACAACATGATGTCTGACCATGCCAAACTTTTAGAAACATTGGAGATACATGCTAGTGCACAAACAAGAAGACGTAAACAGTTCTGGTTGCCGAAGCATTTCTGCTATAGTGAACACGACATTTACGATGATAGAGTAAATAAGCTGTATAATCATATTAGATATTCAGTATGGAGTTTTTGTAAACAGACAGGATGATTCATTAAAGTGTTAAAGGGCATCTGAGGCCAAAGAATCTTTGCTAACTCATTGACTGGTGACATATGAAACTACCAGTAGTTTTTAGCTTACCATACAATAGATCCATCTTGGATATTTTACTTCAAACTCTTATAATCCGAAGAAATTAAGCAGATACTTTGTTTTTTTTAATTTTCTAAAGTTTATCTACCTCTCTATTGACCATGAGACATTTTATAAACTGACAGTAATTTCTTGCAGATTCTAGGGGAAAATTAGATTAGGCTTTTCTTCTACTTCTCTCTAGTAATTTCGTAGATTATTAGCCAGGAATGGATGTGAGCATACTTTATCTACCTTCTCTTGACAAATTTAAACAGGTAGGTATTCTTCTGTAAGAAGAAAAAGCAAACACTTCAGATATTTTCAACATTATATTTCACACAAAGATGATCCTGGCCACCAGATTAACATCACCTATATTTCTGGAATGTGCCTGTCCTATGAATTATCATTCAGAAACAAAATAGTGGGTCTAGCACAAATAACAGAACAGTTTTTCAAACTCCCTATATTCTGTTTAAAAGGAAAGTAATTTGCATGACATAATAAATACTTCCTCAAATAAATGATTTCCATAGACACCAGTGGCTAGGGAAGGACTTTTAGAGTCTTTCCCCACTGTCAAATTCAGGGTTCAAATTTTGGGTCTGGCAGGTGGGGCAGGAAAGGTGTGGACAAGGGTGGGAGGGTGAAAAAAAAAAGAGAGAGAGAGAGAGAGAGAGAGAGAGAAGGGAATTCCATAGACAGATAGCAGAACTTTTGCAACATTAAATGACAACACAGAACTTGAATATGATACCCTTGTAAAATGCTGTCAATAGTTCATAAGTACCAAATCGAGCTCCAACACTTGGTATCCTCCCTAGCATCAACCACCCAAGACCTCTATACAGACCTACATGTTAAGTCAAAGAAAAGAGCAAACAGTTAAAAACATTGGAAGCTAGGTTCTAGATATATAATACAGATAGAGTTGGAAACACTCTCAACAACGAAATGCAAGCAAGAATAGAAAGGTGAAGCACAAAATTGATGAAAGTAACAAGACTAAAAAAATTGAGGATAAGATGTTTATTTACTCCTTTTCTGCATCTATTTCCAAGCTGACACATCAAAATTATTGTTTCTGCACCACAGATTTATAATAAGTGGAAAAATTTTTTCCCATCGCCCTGTGCATGGTAAAGTTGAAATAAATTTGCATGAGCATGAGGGGAGAACAATAAATTCATGCATATTATCTCATGAACCTAACTAACATTAAGAATTCAAAGCCTTCCCTAAAGCTGATTTAAAGATGTTATTCCCAAAGTTTTGGTTATAGAAGCTAGACAGGCAAAATTTATAAGCTCGAATTAAAGCAAGACATATCATTTTTGATTACTGAAAGGTAGAATTTAAGTTACCTGACATCCCTGACAATGCTTGAATTCTCTGAACAACCTGAACTGGTGTTAATTGTTTACTAGAACCTGATCCGACCTGTATAGTCACTCAAACCAAACAAAAAAAAAAGGCACATGGACATTAGAAACTAATACTTTTCAGGTCACCTTAGTTTCCGCATAATGATACTACTTAATTCTAGCTCATAAGACACCAAAATGATCACAAAATATACATTCTTGAACATTTATTACTTCTATCAAAACAAAAGGATGATGCATCACTTCTTTTATAGTTGAAATCACCTAAAACTGATTCACAAGAAACAGACAATTACACGTACACGTAAATGTGTGGTTCACTGAAACAGTAAAATGTTTTAAAATGTTATAAACCCTGTGTCATCAAGCTTGGAACCTGTATAAGGGCTTTAAGGGTATCAAGCGGATACGTGAGAACAGTTCCCAGTGCCACAGACCCAGCGGCTGCAACAGCATGGGTGGCAAACAAGTTATTCTTCAACAGCTCATCCATCTGCCAGAGTAAGTGAAAGACGAAACAGACAAGATAGTAATGTCAGTAAGTGATACTGGTTACCGGGTCGTCCGGCATTGTAGTGACTTCCAATTCTTCAGGCTAGAAAACCGCTGAGGCATTATGTCAAACATATGGTGTGCACCGGGCTACATAGCACATACCTGTAGACGGTCACGGAAAAAACGTAGCTTTCGCCGTCCAATACAGACTTGAGAGTAGTTCAAGTCACCGTCGTTGGTGATCGACTAATGGGTCTATGCTGCGGTGAGTATATTTCATTGTGGAAGCTCAGAGCTAGCTTTTCTTAGTGCCCTCTTCTCCTTAGGTGTGGGTTTAAGAAGCAAAACGCTATCAGCAATCCCGCACAAGCTTCAAGAGGCCTCCGTCAGTATGCTGTTCGGTTTTGTTAACTGGTTGAACCGGGAGCTCATAAAGTGCTGGATTAGTAGTTAAGAAACTAATCAGAATCATGGACAAGAACATATGTATTAAGAAAGAAAAAAAAAAAAAAAAGGGAAAAACTGAAGATTCGATACTCCGTCTAAACACTCGAATTTGACTAGATGTTTGGTTTGAGAGCTCGTGTGCTGACCTTTGTAGTAATGCAATACACTCAATTTTGGCGGTTAATTTTGCAATTTTTAACACTAGATTAAAGGGATTAAATAGATATATTACAGTAAAAGCAATGTCCATTGATACAATTTGAAAAGTCTAAGGAACAAAAGGACAAAGTTTTGGAGTCAAATGAACATTACATCAAACCAGATTTTGAATGAGAAAACTTGAACTCAAATTCAAACCGTGGTCGAGATAGTCGACTCATTTTGTGTTCTATGCCTTCTGTGATTCCACCGTGTGCTTTGATGGCTGTAAAAGTTCTAAGACGCTACAAACCCATACATAGAAATGCGGCATTTGATTATCCGAGTTTTGGTTTTGCATCTGGTAATCCACATGCAGTAATGCTATTGCTCGTAAGGGAATTTGCAACAATATATACCAGTAGTAAAGTTACGGACTACATAGTTGTTGAAGAAGCAATATAGGTCAATTCAATTTGTTTCTGTATTGCAAGGTTGCTCCTCTACTCCTATTCTTTAGATGGTTCTTGATATCTTACACTCTTCCGTCAGGCTTTACTGCATTTCTTGATTCTTGCCACTTCCAAAGTTCATGTGGAGCATCTGCAATTCACAGGACACCATTCTTATATGCAATTTCAAGAATGACCAACACCAAGGACAAAATTCTTCATTTCTTTTCTTATCGCTGCAGGCAACTGATACTGCTATAGGAACAAGACGAAGATGCTTAATCAAAAACTCCATTTCCTTCTTTCTTTATATGAACTATAATGGATATGGTCAGAATATTCAGCTGAAGATTGAATGTAGATTTTTTTTCTTTGTCCTGGTAGCGCACACCCATTTCCTTGGGGATTCAAGGTCATCTCCTGTGACAGTAGGTATATGCCAACTACCATGTTCTGACTCCTGCCATCACAATACACATTCATCAAGACCCACGACGTTGGTATTTGAACACGAGGAGATAGCAGGAATCTGAGGTCCAGCAGAATAATATAGATGCATATCAAGTCACCTGAATAACTATCGAATAAGGTGGAGGCATATGAAGGTTAAGTCCAGGCCTTGCGGGAGTTAATCTTACCTGCCAATTAGCAACATCAAAGACAGCAATGAGGAACTGTTATCTGCTATCAATGAACAAATTTGCCCACACATGATACTAACTAAAGCAATTGAATCAGGATCCTTTTATTTATTATTTATTTTTGGTGCCATCCAAAGCAAACATCAACATGAAACACAATATAAATAAATAGCTTTCCGAAGATTGAAATTCAGGTATGCCTTTGGAATTTAGCAGAATAGGTTACATGAAGATCAAAACCTTTCAACCTAGGTATGGATTTTGTGAAATGACTAGACAAAATCCAGACACCATGACTTATCTTTCTTTACTTGCACCAATTACAACCCCCCGCATGGACTGTAGCTTTCATTTTTCATATGTTAAATTTCGATTTCCCTGGCATCCAAGTTCAAAAAAAACAACTTCCACACTTATCCCCCCCCCCCCTCAACAAAACAAAAAAAAAAAAAAAAAGAAGAGTTCCTGATGGAAAAAGTATAAGTACATTGTTCTTCCATGAGCAAGATGTATAGCACATGACTTCCATGCAAGCTGTCAATTAGTTCAGTGGAAAGTCTCAATATATCATGTTTGCCTGAAAAGGGCAGAATTGTCCATGTCACAAGTATGGTCGTATATTTTATCCTGCTAAAAGTCTCACCAAAGAAGAAATGACTGACTTTTCTGGATGGTAGATCTCTCTAAAACTCAAATTTCAAAGATGAAAACACACATTCAAATAGCACAATAATAAAATACTCTGGAGTACTTTGGAGACTGCACTTGGCAACCACCAATATCTATCAATTTACTTCCTCCTGCTGTTCAAACCCACCAAAAAAAAAAAAAGAAAAAAAAAGGAAAAGGGACTCTGTCCACTTTGTCTAAGGCAAGAGTAACTACAACAAAGTGAGAACAACCATATGCAATAGGTAATAATTGATCATAGAAACTATCAAATTTCAGTTTTCTCTTTTCTGGTCTATTAACGGTTTATCTAAAAAGTTATCCGTCATCTAAAGTTGATAGGAAAAAGATAATACCTGATGCTTTTCTTTCCATCTTGGGAAAAAGCTAGTCCCTAATAGTTGGAATAAATGGTCTCTCATCTCATCGTTTGTCACCAACAAACATTTACAACTAACAGCAGCATATAACCAATACCTGAAAAGATGAGATGCAAAACACGATTAAGAACCATAAGCTTTTCATCAAGAATTGGCAACATGAGGAGTTCATCACCAAATAATTTTCTGACTGAATGATAATTGTAGTCTACAACAAACATCTTCAAGTCGTAACTGATTGACTCCTATGGTTAGTCGAAATCCTACAAAACAAGTTTTTTGCCAAAGGAATTCTGCATATCATTTGGAGCCAAAATTCAGCAAACTAAAGAAGTTCAACTGACTTGGACTTGATATGAATTAATAAAACCAAAATTATCTCAACCACTGAGCACCAAGTGGTAGTATCAGCACTTATATTGTGTCTAGGTCAACAACCCTTGTGTTGGAGATCATTAGCCACTTATCATCACTGGCTGATGATGGAAGCTATAACTGAACTTAAGTATCGCTAGGGTTTACAAATTCAATTATTCCATTGGTTATGAGTGCTTTAGCAAAAGATAAGCTTTGCAACCACTGCAGTTGATTACCATCTAAGTGAACTTGGATATGTGTCAAACGAAATCAAAAGTGCTATCTGTCTTATTCAAGCTGGAACTCAGCAGATGCATCTGCTTCTCAGCTCTTCAAGATAATTCAAGTAAGATAAACAAAGCAAATAATAACCCTCCAAAAGGACTTTGCATTATAGAAAACTCTACAATATGCAGCTCAAGATTAAACACAGAAGCAAGCAGAACAAAGAATAGTAATCAAAACTAAAGCTTAAAATATTTTGTAGACGGAATTGGAGTTAGAAATGTATGAGACATGAGACAAAAGAAATAAGTAGTACCAGTCGTCACTTGAACCAGGAGGAGTAGCATAAAGTGCACCAGCTTTTCTCCAGCTCTCCAACAATTTCTGGTTATTAGGGTGCTGAGCAGGACCCCCAAACACACGGCTTCTGTGCAAAATAACAAGTGGCAATCGATTTGACTTGCTCATCTGGCGTAACTGATTCACAACATGTTTCAGCTGTACCAAGAAAGAATTTGAAAAAGGCCAAAGGTCATTGAAAAACAATCTCAAAGTGTAAAGATGTTCAACAGATTTAATGTTCCTCTTATGTTTTTTATGACAAATTCAAGAGATGAAGTTCCCGCAAACTTAACTCCCCTAAACTAGGTTCAACTACTCTGTGGACGCTCACCAACAACTAACACAGGAATCCGAAAAAAAAAAAAAACTTTCATTACCTGCTGGAAACTGAAATGCTTTTGATTAATCAGGCCAAGATTTGCCCCGTCTACCACTGCATCAAATGGTCCATGCTTTTCAAGCCATTCCTACACGGGCGCATCTTCCATATTAATATGACAAATGCTATCAATATAAGTTACTAAAGCATATAAAAACATATAGCAGCAATCTCGATCAACTACCTGTATAGGGGCAAAACACAAATAAGCAGCAAACATAAATATCATTCAACCAAAGCACCTATAGATTCAATAAAGCAACATCGTACCTGAAATTTCACAAAATCCGCCCTTACTTCTCTCTCACAAGCCAATTTAGCCACTGAATTAGCAAAATTCTCCGTCTCTTTCGGATCAATGTCAATACAAACAAGCTTCTCTCCACATGAACAACACACTCCATTCTCCTCCATTTCAGTCCTAACCACACTCCATTTCCCTTTCCCCAGCCACCCTTGCCCATGCCAGCCACCTCCTCCCTTCACTATCCCCTTCTTCACCTTTTCCACATCCCAATTCTCCAAGCCAGCATCAGCGGCAGTCTCTGATTTAAACCAATCCTCCATAGCACCTGCAGTCTCCTCTGACACTTGTCTAACTGAAGCCCTCATCCTATGCATCATTTCATAAGTTTTCTCAACTAAATTTTCCTCAGAACTAAGCCTCAATAGGGCCAAAAGCTCCTCCTCCTCGGCTAAAACACCATTCTCAACCATATGAGCATCAACCTCAAAAGCCTCATCCGCCATTGATTTCTTACAGAACCCAAACAATGCAGGTCCATAAGACCTCAATTTCGGAACAATCCCGCAACTCTTCATTTTCTTAACCAAATCGAAGGCCATTTCTGGGTCTTCCTTAGCAGCTGCTAATCTTGCAGCGCTAGTAAAAGTAGCCTCATTTGGGACAACATTATCCAACCCCATTTGCTCAAAAATTTGAAAGCCCTTTTCTAAGCTAATATCGTCGCTGCAATTACTTCTAGCAGAGCACAAATAAAGCAAACTATTATAATGGTGAACGTTAAGGGGAATGTTATCGGCCTTTGCCTCATCATAAATGCGAAGGGCCTCGCCTAAATCACCGCGCTTAGAGCATTGATCGAGCTTGTGACGGAGCAGGACTTCTGGGGATCCGCGGCGGGCTTTCTTCCTGGATTTATCGGGCACTGTTGGAGAAGTGGAGGAGGGGTTTTGGAGGATGGCTGATGTGGTGCATAAATTGGCAGTCTTTTTCATGGAAAAGGGATTTGGCGGTTGGAACTTTGCATGGATTATTATGGGTTTCAGGGATTTGAAACAGTTGGGACCTGTGCAGGAAGGAAAGAGTGAAGGGGTTCTGCGGAAGAGAGAGAAGAAGAGAGGTGACGTTTTAGCTAGAGCCATGCGATAAACCATCCCCGGGAAAAGGGGCAATGATTTCTAGCTCTTTTACACTATTGCCCAGGGTATAAATAAAAAGGTTCCTCCTTTTTGTTTCCTTACCTTTCTATTGTTCTAATAAATAGGATTAATTTCAGTATGTAATTGACAAGGACTCAAACGTATCAAGTTCCACACATCACCCCATAACATTTACTAGCTTAAAATACAGTGGAAATTTAAGTGGTAAATTTCGAAAGGGGCTATGCAATTTGTAGATGAAAAGTTGCCATGGCAAGCCAGAATATACTTTAGCAGTTGCTACTCGTGTTGGCTCTGTCAGATCAAGCGTTGGAGACTTGGACGTTTTGCATTTTATTACAAGTCAAATTGAAGGTGCTGCTAGTAAAGCTCCTCCTCCATGAAACTTGCTGCAATAATGTCCCATAATCATGTTGAGACTTGAGCTTTGCCATTTTCCATCAATTTGCATATTTGATTAAAGGCCATGGAAATATATAACTATGTTCTCACCCAATCTAAATCGTACATCTTCCACCTCCATTGGGGCCATTGTGTGCTAAACAGATTACTCATTGTTAGGCAAATGAGAAGAGTTTTGGTGCTTATCGAGATTTCACTCATTTTATTGAACTTGAGATCGAGCTCGAGTTCGACGAGTTGAAAAAATAAAACTCGAGCTCGAAAAAAAAATAATTTCTTTATTTTTTTTAAAAAATAATTAAAATAATTATTTTTCTTAATAAATAATAAAAATATTAGAGATATATATGTAATTTCATTATTAAAATAAAAATATAAAAATAATATATATATATTCAACCATTTCGAGTTATCTCTCGAGCTCGATATTTTCAAACTCGAGTCGAGCTCAAATTCGAACCGCTCGCGAGCAGTTCGAATCGTTTGCAGCCCTACCCATTGCCCCTGTGGACTCTGAGGCCGGCCTTTCCAGACATTTGTCCGGTCAGCGCAATGGTCAAATCATAATCCTAAACAGCCAATCCTCAACAGCCAAGAATGTAAGATCGTGTTGCTCTTCCGCCCTGAAAAGCAAATGTCAAAACCTTTCTCCACACCTTCTTCATCCCACTTACCGCTTGCCTTCTGTACTATGTAGGATGATAGCATTTGCAATCTAAAACCTTCCTCCGTGGTTTCTGCCTGCAGAAAATTTCTGTAGTTATAACTGACGACCACAAGCTCACTCACCAGCAGTGAGTGATACTGATTGGACACTGGAAATGGGTCACGGCAATTCAAAAGCCGGGCCGGAGTCATCTTCAGATGAATCGGCAGGAGGTGATGGTTCTTCTCGGGCTGACAAGATCAAGAAAAAGCTTCATCTCCACCGCCCCCACTTCCGACGTCATAACCTCCATGCTGGCGCCATTGAGTCCTCTGCACATAACGTCTCTAAACTCCTCGAAGAAGAGGATTTTGCTGGCATCGCCCTCCTCCGTCTCATCACTGTATTTTCTGTCTATACGTTTTTTTTTTTTTTCATTTTATACTATATCAATTAATATTAGTACTTAATATGATTATTACCAGTGATTACTTTAAGTCTGATTTTTAGTTTATTTTTTGAAAGGCTGAAATGCAATTCAAGGACAAATGGCTGGCTTGTGTTACTCTTGGAGAACAGACCTTTAGAACTCATGTGACTGATCAGTTAAGTAGTAGTCGTACTCTATCATCACTTACTGTGAAAAAAATGTCTCTGTTTATTTTTTGAGCATGGTGCCTTAACTATGCATGCTAAATGATCTAAGCTTAAAACTAGTATAATAAGCAAGAGATATTTAGAGTATTGCTGGCGTTTAGCATATGGGGAATTTAAATACCTGCATACAGGTTTCGTCTCTTTGGATTAGATGGTTAGATTGGTGGAACATGCAAATGGGTTTTCTATTGTTGGATTTTTATGCGATTAGAACTTCATATGACTCTTCCGATTGCTGGTGTTATAGAAACACCGAATCGAAGAATATTAGCATGAGTTCTTCTTTATATCTGATGAAGTCCTCAAATTAGGATCCCTTTTCTCCTTCCTTTTGTCGTGTATTCTGTACCTTATCGAGCTTAAATGCTGTTGAAGCATTATGACCATAGATTGCTACTGATAGTCTATATATCCTTGCATGTGCTAGGAGGCGTGACTGAGTGTCTTGTGGGAGTCACTGGGGCAATCTTGCAGTTGCCTTCGGTCTTAAGACCCTTAGAGTTAGAGCCCCCGGGACTATTCGTGCTTTCAGTAGCCTTTGCTCCTTAGGCAGGGTTTAGTGACTCAGGAGCATGATCCAAGTTTCTCTTGTAAGACACTGCAGTCATAGTTAGGTCATGAGCCAACAGGGATGAATTGGCACTGTGGACTGGAGGCTAAAACTAGGACTTTGCTAGTTTCACTGTGGCAATCTCTTGCCATTGTCCTTAGGTCAACATGGAAGATCTAAGCTCAACGACAGGGACCGATGATTTTGCACACTTGGGGAAGGTCATCTAGATTGGAGGCTTATTGCTGATGTTTAAGTTACTTAATTCGACCAAGTAAAGGTTCAGTTTCTCATCCCAAGGAAACGCAAGAGTTTAAAGACAAGATTTGCTTTTTTGTTATTTTTATTTTCAAAATTTTTGTTATTCAGTTACTTTGTTTGCAAATCATAGAAAGGGCTTCCTGAGATAGCTACAGGTAGTTGCTATTGACAGAAAGTTGTTGCTTATAAATTTTTGTGGCAGTATGCTAGTGAATTTCAGTGGCTTTTTGGCTGAAAAAAAAAGTGTTTGATTATTGTAGTTACTATTTGTGGTTGGTGAGAAACAATGTATTAAGAAGGGTGGTTTTTCTTTGGACAGAGGTGAAGATGTCACGTGAATGTGATAAACAGAAATCAATCATTTGATCAGAGCAGTTGTAATCAGGGAGAAGCAATAGGTTAAGAGGTTAATTTTTCTTTAGATGGAGGTGAAGATGTCATATTGATGTGATAAACAGAATGAGTCATTTGATTATGTTCCTTTGTGATGAGTTGGAAATTTTGTTCTTGTATTGCTTGTTTCTTGTTGAGACTGTTTTTCAACTACAAAGAATCGTGATCTAACATGGACATGATTGAGATTGCTCATCTAGTGAAATTGTTATTCCGTGATGTTTTCTTCTGTTTGTGAGATTCAAGTTTTTCATGTGCATGCGCTGACCCTGTTTTATTGATTGAGCAGGACTGACAAGCCCACATGGAATTCTGTAAGTAACTTGAAGCACTATGGTCTTTGGCACTTGAACTCTCATTGCGGCTAGTATAAATTCATCCATCATTGTATTTAGCTCACTTCAAAGCATATTTGCTGAGCAGTCTGTCAACATAAGCTCTTAGTCAGGTTGACGTAGGGATTTGCGGTTCTAGAAGAATGTACTTTATTGTTGACAGTTTAAATTTAAAAACTAAGGTTTTTTGTAGGATACTTCACTTTGTTGGTTAAGATTACGATATTCAGTGGTCTCCTTTGTTTTTGGTTTTTTGTTTTGTTTTTTTTTTTTTTTTGTTTTTTGAATTGAAGTAAGTTTTCATCAGGAATGGCTTCCGCCATGGATGTTGTTCTGGTTCCTCCTGTCCATACCCAAAAAAGAATTCTAGATTTTTGAGAGATTTAAGTTAGTTTCTTGTTTGCAAATGTTCACTGATGTTGAAAATTTCACTGAGATCGTGTAGTTTTTAAATTATTTTTCTATGTAATATTTCCTCTCCTTAACATGTGTTGTCACTTGATTTGTGGCTCATTACTTGATAAAGAGAAAAGAAAATTGCTGCACCATGTGTTGACCTTTTAGAGAGAAGCTGGCGGTGGGGAGGAGAAGGAATTCTTATGTTAATAATGTCTTTTTGTACAATGCTGTGGGTTTTGATTCATCACTGTTTCAGCAATTGTAATCTTCCTTTCTCCCTTTTGACTTCCTATCGGGAGTTATTATGTCTCCAGCCTTTTTAACCAAAGTAACTGCTTTTGTACTGTTAAATTGTTAGGGGGAAAATTTGGGTTGCAAATTTTTCTCTTTTCTTAAGATTATACTGCATATAATTATTGTGATGTTTTTCTTTACAGGAGAAGAAGCTTCTTTTGGAAAAAAATGGGGCACATATAGCAAGAATATCTGTATTTGAGGTGTGCAGAATCAGTGCCTTCATGAAGATTTGGTGTTTGACTATTCTTCTTGATATAAGTGGAAAACATGTTGGATTTGATAGATCTGATACAGATTGACAGTAATCTCTATATTGACAATTAACCATATAAGATGTTTTGAATTTCTTTTGACTTGTGAAATCTCCTATTCTTTTTTGGCTTTGGCAGAAAATTTCCTGATGCTGAATTCCATGATAACTGGTCTTATTTCTAAGGCTTCAAATACCTGATGTTTAGCTTTATTGTGTGTAGATTTCTATAGTAAGAAGTTTATTGCTTTCTTCTTGAATGCTTTAGTAAAACAATTTTCATTGTTTTTTTTTTTTTGAATTTTTTCCTTACACTGTATAAACTTTGAATTTCATTGTTTATTTGCTAGAAATATGTTTAAGCATTTTTTTCTGAACTATCATTGTTTCATTGCCGGAAAAATGTTTGAACTTTTTTGTCTAAACCGTCATTGTTAATTGTTGTCTCTCTATGCTGTATCTTCAAATGGCTAGTGGTCTCTATATCTTTTTGTTGACTGATTTTTGCTATGATACAGACAAATAGATTGTCCAAGAACAATCTCGTCGGCTATTGTGAGATCGATCTACTTGAATTTCTCACTCAGGTGAGAATATACATCATCCGTCGATAAAGAGTGTCCTTAATGAACTATAAATTATGTTGATAAATTTCCCTTGATTTGTTTCTGGAAGAAAATTAATGGACACATGAATGTTGCAAGTTCCAAGTTCATCTTATATAGTCATGCAGAACTAAGGATCTAGGATCTAGATGTTTACTGTGCATTCATGTCTTCAAGTAAATAAAACTAACTTGTTATAAATAAATATTCAGTTCATTTTGAGTTGTGTCTCTCCATTTGACAATTTGTTTCTTTCTTTCTTCTTTTGTTTGTTGTTCTAACTCTTTTTAGGAGTTCTTAAAGAATTAAAGAAGCTTAACTCAGAATTTAACTCTGTGTGTGTGTGTGTGTGTGTCTTTCCCTCCCTCCTATATATTTGGTGGTGCATTGTCTGTTATTAAAGAATCATGAATGTGGACATCAAACATAGTAAGCCTATGGCAAGGAGATGTTTATCAAACAATAAGACATATGGGTATTTACACTCACCTAATTGAGAAAAGTTTTTTCTAATTGAATAGTAGATTCAAATTTAGGATGAGATTTTAAAAATGTGCATGCACACGTACAGTTACCCAGTGAAATATAGACCAGTGATATGAAACTTCTATACCATTAATCTGGAAAAGTCAGTTTTATATTTAGCATGGATCAGAGATGAAGCTCAAAAAAGAACCATTGATAGATTGCAAATATTTATGAAAGTGGTTGAAATTCGCTGGAGTTTAGGGTTCTTGAAGATAAGTAAGGACAATGAAATATAATTAAATAACCAAAAAAAAGAAAGGAAATAACATCTGGAATGTACTTCTGTAAAGAGGTATACTATGTGGATTCTTGGACAACTTGTCATTCACAAAAAAATAAAAAATAAAAAATAAAAAATAAATAAAAAAGATAATGTGTTCATGGCTTCAACCATTTGTAAGTTGAAAGGAAAGGTCAAGCATTAGTTACTGGGTTTCCTGGCTCGACTATATCAGCTCATTTTAGGATATTGATTGAGACCATGTAAATCACTTTGCTTTTATTACATTTGCTAAAGGTTTACTTTGTGAATGTGACATTTTATGATACAAGGGGGGATTTTAGCATACATACCATTTTACAAGGGGGAGTTTCAGCATCGAGAGCGAATTTCTCATATAAACAGATGAATGCAATCTTACAGGCTGCAGTTTGATTGGTTTAATTCCATATATGGAAGAGAGAAGAATAGTTTAGATTATGAGAAATTCATGTACTACATGCAGAAGCATGGTGGGAGGCTCAACAAATATTAACTATTAAAAAAATTAAAGAAAACAAATTGCCATCTTTTTGTAGGACAATAAATTCTGTGGTTCAGCAACCGTGCATAGATGTAAAAAAACACATTCACGATTTTGCCGCGGCTTTCATTCATGCTTCTTACTTCTTTCTGTGTTAATGAATTATAATGCACACCTGTTGAAACTATTCTTGTAGCAACAAATGATCTTGCATTATTGTTTAAATAGATCAAGATAATAGCTTCTCAGAATAACTGGTGATGCCAAGCTATTTTTTTTTCCCATTAAGCTCACATTTGTTAATTTCTGTCAGTATTATGACGTTCATCTATTGATGATTGTCTGAGTTGATGACAAGGGTAAACTAGTGTAAAGTTTATTTCATTTTTCTGGGCTAGACTTGTCCAGATGTATCATCTCTCTCTCTCTCTCTCTCTCTCTCTCTCTTTCTCTCTCTCTCTCTTTCGTATGTGTATCTTGTATTTCTTTGCTTTTAAAATTTTAGACATTCTCAAAAAATTTCTGATGCAGGATAGTGATACTGACATTGGGAAATTTGAATTGTTCGACCCATCTTCTAAAGCAGTAGTTGGCACCATAACTCTTTCTTGTTTCATTGAGGTGCAAGTGTAAAATACCTTTTCTATTGAGTTTGAATTTCTCCTCAATTTACTTCTATCTAATGCCTAAACAAACATTGACAGGATCCTATGGAAACAGAAAAGAATTTTGTGAGGCGCATATTGTCTATAGTGGTATGTTATAACCCATACTTCTTGCTGTTCCCGGTGTCCAATATCTTGTTTGCTTTTTACCTGGTGTTGAGCAATGGACATAAAGGTGAAAGACAAGGAAATCTTTTTCGATAGTTATTGTCAACTAAGACCAGATATTAATATGCCATAGAAGAAATCCCCACATTGAAATGACACAAGCAATGCCTCTTTGATATTCTGTCAATTTTTGTTGAAAGGGTGATTATTCCTACTCAATCAATTACAGTTATTTGTTATGGTATAAGATGTATATCACCATGGAATCTTCAAGCAATTAATATAGATCACGATAGTGGGCAAAGTATATATATATTCTTATTGCTGTCTGACATCTTTTCATGAGGCTAAATATCATATTGTACAGGACTATAACCAAGATGGAAATCTCTCGTTCAATGAGTTCTCTGATCTGATTGATGCTTTTGGCAATCAACTGGCAGCTAATAAGGTGCGTGTATTCCAGAGTTCATATTTTTCTCTGTTTGGCAACTTTTCTTGGACCATTTTTTTCCAATAAAAGAAGTTTCATTATAAGCAGGCTCTCCTAATGGTCTAATTCAGTTGTATGGTACTGTTAATTACCTAATATTCTTTATGTTAAATGGAGTGAATTTAGGGTGTCGAAGTTTTATAATAATTCGTGAGCACATAATTATCACTAGATGGATCTTGAAACAAAGAAAATCTATAGCAGATATTAATTTGCAGTAGTGTCCAATGAACTATATTTTCTTAGCAATTCATTGACCTTGTTTACTAGAAAAAGGAGCTTTTCAGAGCTGCTGATAAGAACGGGGACGGTGTTGTCTGCATGGATGAGTTGGCTGAGCTGCTAGCTGTTCAACAAGAAAAGTAAGCAATATAAAATTTTTAAAAGCTCTGGTGTTCATAAAAACATTTGCTTTACGCTTGCCTTTAGTGGACTTTGCATAAAGTAAGTTGCTGATGCGTTTAAAATAGCTGTGGTACTTCCTGCTTGGATCCTATAAGTTATTATGAAACATTGAAATTGTTATAGATTGATTTTCAGCTTCTTTATTCACAGTTTTTCTTGTCCTTGATGTTAACTTTTTGTATACTGATTTTTCTAAACAAAGAATTATGCAAAATTATTCCTCTGGAGTGATTTTTACAGTCTTAGCTGTTTCTTTGAAATAAGCACAGTGTAGGTAGTTTGATTGTGTAAAGTTCTCCTTGAGGATGCTTTTAACATCAACAAAAGATGCCAATGTGGACCCTGCTCGTGACACGGTGGGTTGCATTTGAGTGCATCCCTAATTATTTTGTATAAGCTAATATTTACTTCTTAAATTAAGAGGAGCACACATCTACTTGTTCCTGCAAAATTTACCTCAGCAAGCTATGATTTGCATGATTGATAAATTGGTAACTACTAGTCAATCTATGCACATGATGTTTAGTGATCTGACTCTTGTTACTAAACTGAACTTGCCACCAAGAAGTTCCTTTTTTCCCCGCTTTTTTGGTTCTATGGAAGACTCCAAGCCTTACAAGGGGAAAGGGGCAAGGGGAGGCCTTGAGATTTGAACTAGGGACCTTAAAGGATCTTGGGGACAAGAGCTTCCATTTCAACATCTACATACCTGTTCAGGAAATTTTGTTGTAGACAATGTGTGTATGTAAGTTCCTCTTTATAGTTTGACTGAGCTGACCTGAGGATATATAGGTGTCAAATTAGTTGGGCTTCGATTAATTGACTACATTCTATAGCAGAACTTCTGCTTCAGTGAAAATTTAACCTGCAGGAGCTCATCTTTGCTGTTAGTGAGAATTTAGTTTTTTGCGCATATAATTGCCCTGACTAAGTTTCAAATTTTTTATTAGAACATAAAGTCCTGTCACGAACTATGTAGTTCTTCTGACTGGCAAGCTTCCAGCATTAGGCTCTGCTCATTTAGGTCTTATTCCTGCTCTTTGGTTTTGACTACATGAATGACCTTTCCCTGTTTCTTATCTTACATCCTATGGTCTTTCTTGCAGAGAACCACTAATCAATTGCTGCCCAGTTTGTGGCGAAATTCTTGAAGTTTCTGATAGACTGAACAGTATGATCCATTTGACGCTTTGCTTTGATGAAGGGACTGGAAATCAGGTCATGACTGGGGGATTCTTAACTGATAAGCAGGCAGCAAATGGGTAAGGATTTTGTTTCCTGTATTTTGTTTCTTGTGACAATAACATTTTCATTAGGATTCTATAGTTTCTGGTCGAAATCTATTTTGAAATGATTTTATGGACTTAGGTGGATGTTCAAACTAACTGAATGGGCTCATTTCTCATCCTACGACATTGGTTTGAGGTCTGGGTCAAGTGCATCGCATATTTTGGTATGCTCTTGCTTGGTTTTCTCATAATGTATTACAATTTGAATAGATTGGTTCATTGGTTGTTGAAACAAAGGTATACTGTATTGGAACCTTTCTTTATGTCTCATGCCCTAATTAGTTTTTCCCTCCATTATTCATCATCTGGAACTGTCTTTTCATCATGGGTTAGTGGTTAGATAGTCAGCTACATAATCGATTGTTACCCAGAAAAAGGAAATAGAGTGAAAATACAGTAAATGCTTAATGGAGACAGATATCTTATAGACCTATATGTTTTGGCATGACGACCTTGGTGATTAATATTAGTTTAGGTGCTCAGATTACTTGAGCTTCGACTAGAAGTTGACTTGATATAATAGTGAAATGAACCTTGTGGCTATGAGTGTATAGCTATGGAAACACTTTTGGCTGGAACTTCTACTCTGGGTTTTCTCATGGAATGTGATTTATTGTATTTCCTATATGAGTTCTTTTAACAGAATGAAACTCTTCTACCTATTGGAATGCGTTGAATATGCAACTTTACTATCTGATATCATTAAACTCTAGTTCCTTAATATGAAAGACTTAAATCCAGTTCCTTAATCAATTTTGGCTCCAGTTTGTATCTCATCCCTCTCTCTCTCTCTCTCTCTTGTAAGGTGTATCTCATCTTCTGTTTGTATCTCGTCTCGTTCTGTAATCAAGAATACCGCTTCTCCTGGAATCAATAAGAAAAGAAGTGCTAAGTTTCAGATCAGTAAACATAAGCTGACTTAACTGGAAATGAATGAAATGTGTTCTTTTCATACATTTGGAAAATTCTTATTCATCTACTTCCTGTGTTGAGATTGATCTTATCAACTAGTATTTAACAATTTACACGACAAAGAGCTTAACTCTTGCCGTTAGAGGATCTATATGAGTTTTTCATGCATCTTGTGGTGCATATCTTGCAGACGTGCGTGGGTTTCCGCTAGTTATCCATGCATTCGTGTGATGTGCCCGTGACCAATTGGATTTGGATAGATATGGTATTGGAGGGACTGAGTCTCAGTTCCTAATATTTTAATCTGTGCTGTTAATTAACCTTTTCTTGAAATGAACGCTGGATTCTTTGTGAGATGGCATTGTGGACTGACTTGATACTCCAGGTTTCAATACTTCTGTGGGTTGAGTTTATTGACAAGAGAAAGTGTGGCTTCAGGGCTTCTACTATGGATGTGGTGTATGCATAGTGAAGATTATAATTTCATCTAACTAAATCATTCTTGTTCTGGTTTTCTTTTTCACGTATTTGTGGTGAAGGTACCAGTCAACCCACTTAACTTCAGTAGGCTCTGGTTCTTCTTTTCTTCTGTATGTTCACTTAGATATATGTACTATTTGCAAGAAAAACTTATGTATCTTTGCCCGAGGAATTGTTAATTTCAGTCAGTTATTTTTTATATTGACCACTTCATTGGGTTACCTTTTTATCATTAGGTTTTTGATAGAAGAAAAAAGAGGTTAGTAGAGGAGTTAATTGATAGCAAGATCGTCTTATCAATGAGAGCCATTTATCAATCAAAAGTTGGGCTTGGCGTCATGGACCAAGGTACTGCTTTTTGAGATTTCATACCAGACTAGTCATGAATTCTCAAAAAACAAACCTGACAAGGCAGTTTCAAAAGGAATAGATGCTACTCATATCTCATGATTCTCTCTGGTTTGTCTTTAAGCTATCTTTTGGGTTGTCATTGTCAAGATTACAGTCTATTGCTTTTGCAAACTATAAAATTTTTATGTCTGCTAGTTGAAACAGATTAATTACCTTTTCTTTTGATTAGTGCTTTTTAGATAAAGAATTTGTAATGTTTCTATCACTATGAAGCATGATGTTTCTTTTGGTACCATGATTTTGGTAATTATAACTATATACAATTTTGTATGTAGGTGCAAAAGAAATCTTGCAGAGCATGTCAGAAAAGCAGGGCAAAAAAATGGATTCCCTTGATTCCGCAAAAGATATACCGAAGTTCGTTGAATTTTTCAAGGCACGAGTCCATCCTAGTAATAGCAGATAGTCATATATTTTATTAGTTTTGACTTTGGTTAATAGCTGTGGTGTTGGGGATTAGGTTCATTGCTCTGATGTTTAAACATGTGATGTGTGCCTTGTCTTTGGCATGCATAAACTTTTGCTTTGCATTAACATTAACTTACTTGGATGGTTCTGGATTAACTTTCAAATGGTTGGGATTGGGGGGTCATTTGATTCACCTGGTGATTTTCTTGAACACATCTCGTTATTGTTCTCAGGAAAAGATGAAGATCAGATCGTTGATGTTACTGCTTTCACTATTAGTAGTAGGAATTCGGTTCTCTATTCAGCATAATTATCTTTCCTTTTGTCTCAGTTTCTGTTAGTTTACCCTGATCTCATGATGTTTCTCTCTTTATTCTTCAAACTTAATTCCCGTTTCATTTTATTAACCACAATAGAGGACTGTATTGGCTAGTATTGGCTAGGGTTTATGCTGCACTTTTTTCCTGTTGTTCTTGGCACTTTGTCTAATGTGCTTCTGGTGTAATTTTATCTTTAAGGATAAAATGATTCACTTCATTTTCTTTCCTTGCATCTGTGTTCTGGTTCATGAAACTTTATGCAAAATTTTCTGTTGATTGGCTAAAAAAGGCTGAGAATAATGATTGTCTTATTGAAAGACAAGTAAGCTGTAATTTATAAGTGCTTGTATATTTGAATGTACTTCAATGCCTCTTAATATTGTAAGAATAGGGAAAATTGTGAGGATGATCAGTGATTTAACTACATATCTCTGGCTATGGTAAACGATGAAGGTAAAACTCTTAGAACTGTTTATAAATCAGATAGGACTAACCAATACTCAGAAATGCATAAAAATACAGCTCTCTGCTCGACATATCCTCCATCTTCTTGTTTACGCTGCTTACAGAAGGTCTTAAACTTTTATCAAAACACAAGAGCCATTTTCACACTATCAAGAGAGATTAACGGACAGAATTTTACGTTGTGGAAACCTGTATAACTAAATTTTGAGTTATCTGAATAAGGAATTATGACAGAGATAAACTGAATTTGAGTTATCTGAATAAGATATTTTCCGTGTTCTTTATACATATACAACACATGGGATGATAGAGCTGCTTCAGTTTTGTGCATAATTATTTCTGTTAGATATCTGGTTCTTTTAACTGGCTTTTGCTGTTGGTGTGGAATATTGTTTGAGTTCAATCATTTGTATGTATGCGAAATTAAAATTCTTGGATGACTTTTAGTTCGCTGATTCTAATCAACTGTTGTGTTACAGGATCAACTTAATTTGGATGAAGCCAAGTACCCTTTGGAGCATTTTAAGGTAGATGAAGTGAAGCAAAGAATTTCTTTAGCATTGCGCATATCTTAAGATGGTTGAGACAACTAGAAATGGTGTGCAGACTGCCCCTCAGGAAAAAATTGACTAGCATTGCATGACTTTTCCTAGTGAATAGCATCAGCTTAACTCTGTTAATAAATCAGAGCTCTACTTAGAAAACGAAAGCTCGGAAGAGTAGAAAAACAGAAAAGAAAAAAATCAGGTAAATAGATAACCTGCTGTAGCTTTGTAGATCTTGGTCCACTCAGGCATTCAATTTGATATGCCAGCTGGATGAAGTCTTTCTTGGGATTGCAAGTAGTATATCTTAACTATTCAGCTAATTACTGTAGAGAATCCGTCTGTTCAGGGTGTGTGTGTATTTAACCAGTGGAATTACCCATTTTAAGATTTGTTTTATCTAGTTGTTCACCTTCTGTAGCATCTACTTCAGTTCTCTTTCCTTTCTTCCCTCATTGACATTTTGCATAGCTCCTTGGTTATTTGCACTTTTAATTCTTGATTCTGTATGTCTAGTTCTGTTTTCTCATTCCTAGTTGGAAGTGAAGCCTCTGCAGCCCCTGGAGCAGCTCCTTAATTCCAATAGTCAGAAAAGCGAATTAATATAGTGCTTATTTCTTCTTTGATCCACTAAAAGTATTTTTCTCAGTTGCATATTTTATCTGAGCTCTCTCCAAAGGGATCTCTTCACTCCTAACATTATGCAGCTACTATGCATATGGGATTTTAATTATCATATGGGAGAAGAACTATGAACTCTTTGTGCTGTAGAAAGCTTCATCTCCTTAACTTACTAACTTGTAATTTAAAAATATTCTCTGTGCAGACTTTCAATGAATTTTTCATAAGAGAGCTAAAACCCGGTGCAAGACCAATAGCGCATATGGAGCATGATGATATTGCTGTATGTGCTGCTGATTGTCGTCTCATGGCATTTAAAACTGTTGATGATAGTCTACGATTTTGGATCAAGGTATATTTTAATTTTCCCTCAAAAATACTTGCACAAAAAGTGCAAAATGCTTAAAATGCATAGTTTCTTAGGTAAATGTGCTATCCACACGTGGAAGGAGTTACATATGCGTTGTTCATCAATTACATTGCAAAAATATGAAAATGAAATTGCCAATTTTGAGATAACCAATTCATTAATATTTTTCAATTTGTAGCCTGTTGTTATCAATCAGAGAGGCTGGGACTGCTAAATGGTTTTTCAGACCGTGTTTTGAGTAGAAATAGTTACTTTTTGCCTCATATTTGCTTAGTGAAATCTGAATCGCATAAGCCATTCTTCCAGGTTTTCATAATTCGCATTGCGAACATTCTTTCCCGTTACAAACATTCTTTCCTGAACACACTGTGGAAAATGGTTGATGTGGCACTAGATAGATTCTCACTGTAGTAGAGTTGGAGATAGCAAAACTTTAGTGTCTATGACTCTATAACATTTGTAAATGCTTGGATCTTACATGGAATTTGTTTTTCTTCCCTCGAGAGGCAAACAAACTGCATGGTATCTTATACTTTCTGATTTCATTTGTTGCCTTAGGGTCGAAAGTTTTCTATTCAAGGCCTTTTGGGGAATGAAGCATGTTCCAGTGCCTTCATCAAAGGAACTTTGGTGATATTTCGGTTGGCACCACAGGTACTTTCAGCTGCAAATTCCTTTAGCTTGTGATAAGATATCTCCAATTTTGTTTCGCTGTTGAATAAATCGCAAGCATGTCTTTAGATTCATTTTGCTAAAAAATGTCCAATTATTGCAGGACTATCATCGTTTTCATTCTCCAGTTTCTGGAACAATTGAAATGTTTGTAAATATACCTGGATGCTTGTATACGGTAAATTGAGTTTGTTCACAACCTTTTTGGTATTTCTGTTTTTGGGCTTGTCTTTCCATCTTGCTGATTGCATTTTTGTGCATGACTTGAAGGTAAACCCAATTGCTGTAAATAGCAAGTACTGTAATGTTTTCACAGAGAACAAGAGGGTTGTGTGTATCATTTCAACAGAAGATTTTGGAAAGGTTTGTTGCAGGAATTTAATTGTTTTTATTCTGTTTGATTTCCTTGCATAAGAGAAGATTTTGGGGCATTCTTGTTAAAATTAACATGAGAAATTTTCTTCATCTGTTTGTAGTTCAACATCATTGCTTTTGGCAGAATCTTTGTTTATATGTCAGCTAATTTTGTTTACGTGCAAAAAGTAGGTCTCTTGTTGTACCTCCTGATTTGTTGGAAGTTGCTTGAATCCAAGTAGCACATTATAGCATAAGATATTAAAAAGTCAGGAAAGTCTGGGTTCTCTCCTAATATCTTTGAAGGATTTATCACCTGAACTAAAGTTGCATCAATCATCAGGCATGGACACGTAAGATGATAAAAAAATATTACTATTCGATCTACAATTATTGTGTGGCTACCGCAAACAGATGTGCAGTAAACTGGCCTTGGGCCTGCTGATTTTCCAAGGAGTGATCAAACCTAGTACTGGCTCACTCAGGGGCTTGGAATTCCATCTTGATGGGGTGCAAAAACTTTTTTTCTGATGTTCGCTGTCTGTGTCACCCTAATAGCTGGTCACAAACTAGTTAAAATGTTTTGTATTGATATCTAGACGAATTCCCTACTTCTTTGCAGGTGGCATTTGTTGCAATTGGTGCAACAATGGTTGGCAGCATCACTTTTTCAAAGAAGCTGGGTGAAGATGTTCAGAAAGGAGAAGAGGTTCACCTTATGTCATTTGTCTTTGTGTTTTTCTTTTCTTTTTTATTTTATCAAGTATATCTGTTTAAAATGTTTTTGGCATTCCCACCTTGTTTTTGCCATTTTTGCAGCTTGGTTATTTCTCATTTGGTGGAAGTACTGTTATATGCGTATTTGAAAAGGTTAGTATTCAGCAACCTCTTCTGTCGCATAAGATTAGTATATGTTTCTTCACAGTTTTGTCTTGAAGAAAAGCTTCATCTTTTTCAGCCTATGGTTTATACACTTATTGTTGACTAATTGCATGTAATTTACTTGGTGGGATGGTCTTTCTCATACTCGTGTGTTGTCATTGAATAGCATGGTGTCAATAAAAATGTTTTTGTTGTAAGAATGGGAATGAGGGAGTTAACTTGTATATTTTGTTGACTTACTTCCGTATTTCCCTCCCACTTAGGTGTTTTATCCTAGTAGAATTTCAGCTTCACAATATAGTGTAGGCAAGCTTTGCAAAGAGTGCTGCATCTTCAGTCCCTGACTTTCTGATACAGTATATGCATGTGCAGTGACTCTGTAAATTGATTTAGTTTCCATTTTTGCCCTGAATGGTAGTAGCAAATGACCTTTGATGTGTATATGATAGTCAAACAAATAGTGGATTGCTGATATCGGTATCTCTCTGTATTCTTCAGGACCAGATAAAGATAGATGAGGACCTCGTGGAAAATAGCGAGAGGTCACTTGAGACCTTTGTTTCTGTTGGAATGCAGTTGGGAATCTCTACTAAGAAGAAGTCTGGTGTTGGGTTGCCAAATATGGAAAAACTTGTTCTGCGTGCTTGAGTACTTGAGTGTGTTCTCCTTGGACTGTACCATCTAAAGATAAGATAAACCTCAGTAACAAGTTGATAATACATGTTCCCCCCCCCCGAAGGTATGCTGATTGCATTTGGTTTTTATGCTCGAAGCCAAGCATTTCTATTTCTCCTCCCTCACATTGGGACAGAGATACTAGTCAGCAAACTCATCTCTGTGCTTGATTCAAAAATTCTTTTCCACGTCTTATTTGGATTGCAAAATAGGCTCTGAAAAATGATAGTAAATGAACTTGAAGAAAGAAGATCAAAGTTAAACACTAATATCGAAGAGTGAGAATACTAAAAGAATATGTCAAGCCTTTACAAGTAACTTCGAAAAGTTGTGTCTCCAAGCCTCAAAGACCGTACGCCCTGTTAGTAACTGAGAAACAGGTCGGCAACAGTTTAGCTGATAGTACACAGTGGTCATCGTGCAGTACGGATTCTTCTATTTGCTAACTGCCCTTACGAATTTCCTTTGGAAAGTGCCTCAGGAAACGCTGGAGCTCAACCCCCACAAAAACAAAAAGATATAGTTACATACCATTACCAAAACTTCAATGGGTGCCCCTATAACCACTCATGTTATATTGGTTCGACTGTACTTTTGCTAATCCTACGTGCCCTTGCATTCCATCCCTTGCATATTGCTGCCACATTATCTGCTCCTCCACTAGAAGTCTCTGTTTCTTCTCCATCTCGGCCATCTGCACATAAGCTGGGGGTGCTACTGAAACCGATGCTGCAAAAGGATCGGCACCAGCTGGATGAGCTCCATCTGCGCTAGGAGGTGCAGGTAGTGCTAGCGTTGCTGGCCTTCCGGCAGACCCAAGTGCAACACTGCTAGCACTTCCGGTGGCTGTAACGCCAGATGTAGCCACTGCCTGTTGTACAGCTCCTTGTTGATACATACCTTCAAGCACCATGGTATCGAGACCGCCAGGCAGAGACAGTTGCTGGTTAGACAAATGGCTAGCGGATAGTACAAGTGCTGTCTCCCAGTCTCCTGATTCGTTGAAGGCTTCCCATGCAGAAGTGCCGCTTGTTGCAGGAGCATTTGTTGATAGATTACCATCAAATAAAGCTAAGGCCAGTTTATCTCCGTGCTCTTCCGTTGTTGGGGCATCTTCACCCAAGTTCAACAAATCCCCCACTTCTTGAGTTTTTGGCTTCGCTTTCTCCTCTTCTTTAACCTCTTCCTGCTCCTCTTTTTTGTTTTCCTCTTGAAATCCTTCCGGAGGTGGCAATGCTTTGATTGCATTAATGTCTTCCTCCGGTTCGGCCTCATTGTTTTCCTCCGCAGGTTGAGCCTCAGGCTTTGGCTCAGTCATTGTGACCTTCCTGTTTTGCTCCATTACTGACTTCTCCCTTATAAAGTCGTCCATAACATCGAGCTTCTTTTGTGGTATTTTCTCAACATCTGGATAGTCAGAGGCACGGACTATTCCAACCGACTTACACCAGCTGTAGAACATGTCAAGCTCATCATACTGCTTCGAAACACGGCAGAAGATCTCATATACCCTTACAGAATCGGGCACACTGAGCTCCATGAATCGATCAACCAAGATTCCCAGAATCTCAGTGATATCATAATATAACTGGAAACTTTCTTTGACAATAGGATAGAGCGCCACGACAACAATCCTGTTGTTCTTTGCAAAACCTGTTTTGGCGTTTTTTAAGAAGGGGATCACTAATTTTTATCATCTCACAATCATCAAGAAAGAGGTTAAAAGTTTTAAGCGAATGCAACACAAACCTGTTGGTCGACAAGCTAAAAACCTTTCGAGAAGTTGCATCAGGTGATGAATCCTGGAAAACAGGTGCTCGTTCTTCATTTCCCGCACGGGTGTAGATCTGACGACAATAGCATTAGGACCAACTGGCTCGTCGTCTTCCTGATCATATGAAAATGCACTGCGTTTACCTCTCCGGTTTTGCATTCGAAACTCAAGTTGTTCATCAAGGTACAACGCATAGGTTCTGACAAACGCAGAATAATCCCAAGAATCCGATCTTGAAGTATCGCGAAAATCAGACATGTTGAGAAGGCGAGTCCCACGCCTAGTCGCGAAGAAAATTTCTTGCTCGTAGGATGGATCACCATCCGCTAGCAGCCGCTGAACCAACATTAATGTCTTGAGTGCAACCACCCAATTCCTTGTCTTGCTTAGGCGCCTTGATATGGTGCTAACGCATGCACCAACATAGGCACGAGAGTAACATGTCAGGCTCATGATCTCTCTGATATGCCTCTCATCAGCCGGGTACTCTTCGTGCCGGGTGGCTTTCACAATCGCGACATCAAGGTCAGATAATGAAGCACTGCTCCCAACTTTGGCCAAGCTTATGCTTGTTTGATCCTTGACTGCCCCAATGGCCTTCCTGAACTTGCTTGGAGCCATGATAAATTCTAGTTCTTGTATCCCTAGGACGATTTAATTAATTTGCCAACTAACGGTGGTCGGCACAAATGTTTTTCAGATGGCAGAATCAACCTGAAAAGCCAGCAAAATAATTCACCATGTGGGAGTTGCAGAAGAAAAATTGTTAAACATTCGTGCAATGCAATCCATTAGAAAAAAAGTACATAAACTGATAAGCAAGAAATATATACAATGTAGGTATAGATATAGGATTGTGAATGATGAAATAATGTTGATGAGTAGTGTACCAGCTTCAAAGAATGATCATTCGGACATGGTGGCTTTAGAAATAGTCAGGTGTTTGTTGAATCCAAAGCAGGAGGAAGAAAAAAATATGTGGGATGATCTTCAACCTCAAAAGAATCTCTGTTAATGAATATTCTACATGTGAAAGAGAACAACTTGAGAAGAAAGAAGAGAAGAAAATGGACTCAGGATCTTTTACTTTTCCGCTTCTTCTCTCAGTCAATTCAAATTTCTGTCTCTTTCCTTAGTTTCTTTTTGTCTCCAGGTCTCCCCTCCTCCACTACTGCCACCGTACATCTCCCTCTATTTTAGGATGTTAAGACGGTTCCCGAACGGAGACCGATAGGCCATGTGGAGCTATGAACTTGTGAATCATTCATTTGGAAAATGAATATGCATATATATAATTTTATATATCTCAGATTTTATTTTATTTTATTTTTTTCCTTTCCACCTTGCAACTGATGCTAAAGTTTGATAAGTTTCTTACATGATTACAATCCCAAGCAAGAACATATCGAAAAAGTGACTCACAATTTAGCTATAGATTGAATTTTACAATAATGTCATGTAACATAGGTCCCTAGAAATATTTGAAACCTGTGAAGAATATTTTTTCTCTTCAGCTCATATGTTTCACCACGCAGTGCATTTAACTTCAGAATAAGTACTAATTCTTTGAGTTTTCTCTTCAGTTGATGTGTTTCGAAAAAAATACAATTCGTTATCCCTTTTTTTTTTTTTTTTTGGGTTGTCTGGTCTATTGCAGCAAGGATATAAAAGTGTAAATCGTGACTGAATCATAGCCAGATACTATCTATTAAAGTATTAGAATATCAATACAACAGAGCCATGCATGCAGCTGTAAATGTTTCTTTACGTACAAACCATTCTGCTCCATAACATACTGTCTAATCATGGGACATCTATTAATGAACATGAACAACAACTTGATATATATATATGTATATATTAATTATCAATACCCAAGTACATATACGTCTGATTATAAGCACATGATTTGTAATATATAATCAATTGAAAGCAGAACAAACGCGCCTAATCGTGCCCTGGGAACCAGTCTTTACTTCAATCCTGCCCATTTTGATCATTGCAGCAGCAAAATCTTGCTCAAAAGATGATCCTAAGAATGGAGCAAAAAAACCAAAATAAGAATCCACTACACCCCTTGTGGCTTCATCCTCGTACAGACTGGCGTCGGATCGGAGGACGGCAAAGCCGCTTCTGATGTTCTGCAGAATGTGGTCGTCGAATGTCTGGTCGCTGCCCCGGTCCATCGGCAGCCGAACATTTACATCTCCGTTCTTGGGACATGTTCTTGTTAACTCAGGGAGGAGTTGGGGGTTTATGGAAGGATCAGAACCTCCGTCTGGGGAGAAGCTGTAGAGCCGGTTTGTCATGAAGAAGCATGCTGTGGTACCAATTGTATGTGCAGCTGAAATTTGTGTGGACAACATTTGTTATTACAATGATTTTGATTACTTCTCAGGCTTCAGTTAGATCAAATGGTTCCTACCTACTTGCTGCACATTTACAACATCAAACAATACATCTTTGCTTGGTGGTCCAGAAATTAAAAGTGATCACATGGACTCTAATTATGATCAGTGATAATTCATACATATCTGATATCCCAATGCCATCCACATAGGGGAAACAGCAGGCGATCAAGTGGTCAACAATCTGTTATTAGTGATTTTCAAGTACCCCAAAAGAAAAGGTTGTCCACCCAGAATTTTGAAGCATCCCCTCCCAGTCAGTCGTGGGCTTGAATCTTTTCTTTTACTAATTAATACAGGTCAATGTACATGACGTGGAAAGTGATGTAGTCCACGTCCGGTGTATAGATTCTAAACCAATTACAGTACTTTGATTTTTTATCCAGAACTTTGATGGCAGAGTTGCTCAAAACAAGACTGACTGAATTAATCTTTCCTGTGCTGAAAATATACACACACATAAGCCGTACATTTGATACCTTGACGAGTATAATACTTTTTTAACGCGATGTATGTGAAATAAAAAGTGGTTGAAAATATGCTGATAATACAAACAAATAAATTTTATTAAAAAATGTACTATCCAAACAAACAAGTACTTTTTTAAAGAAAAAAAAACTATGCCAAATAGTCTTTTGTTCAAACGTACTCAAAGTTTCACTCGGCTTTTTTTTTTCTTTTTTTTTTTTTTTTAAGTTCGCATGAATTTTCACTCGGCCACTTTTTCTTTTCTTTTTTATTAAATTTCTTTCACCAGGCCATTTTTTCTTTTCTTTTCTTTTCAATTTCGCGTGCATTTCACTGCAAGATACTCAGCGTGATGAAGGATTACAAGAACATCACACCAAAAACAAAAACAAAAACAACAAAGAAAAAAAAAAGGATGACAACCAAAAATCGAAACCTAGCTAATAAGAGACTCTGTTGCCCGTTGCACCAAAGCCTAGTGATTAAAAAATTTGAAGTTTATTGGCTTGAGGATAATTTGCTGTCACCAGTTTAGTCACGTCCCGTGATGCCTACCAACTAAACTACCCCAAGTCCGGACATGCGTATTGAGAGAGAGAGAGAGAGAGAGCAATGGGGTGAAGTATTACGTACCGCTGAGAACCACAAGGTCTTTGGCGTTGAGGCCTTTCTGCTGAAACTTGGTCTTGAGTACCTGAATTGAATCCTCAACATCTGGCATGCTATCAGCCAGGGACTTGTCCGAAACTTGTCCATCTCTTCTTCCCGTTTCAACCTCGTAAGACGGTCCATTGGCCTGTGCCATCAAGAAAAATTACAGAAATCCAAATTCAGCTACCCTTGATGCATGCCCAAAAATGAGAAAGCATCCTCATGAAATCTACCCAGCTAGCAATAATGAATAAACAATACACTACAGAAATGGAAGAAGAGAAGCGTTAGCTAATAGGGATGAAGTCATGGACCAGAACAATAGCATCTCTTGCAGCCAGAGCCACAATATCTGCACAAGAAACCACCCCCGGACACACAGCTTCCAACTGTGCCTTGGCCTTCTCAATCACATCAAAGCCTTGGACGCCCTGATGCCCAAATGCTTCTTTCTCGGCTGCTGGCCCATTCTGAATCAGTATAGACCCCTCGCACCCCTGCAGAGAAATTAAATGCCCATTTTACAAAAAAAATCAAACAGAGAGAAGCAGGTGCACACTTTTCTTGTATACGAAGTGTGGCTGCTAGTATTGCTCCGGTGCAGAGTATGCATGTGACCTCAACAAAGCAGTCGTGGAAATGAAGCCTGAGCAAATGTGGAGCAACATCTCTGTTGGAGGCAGCCGCTTCACCGACAACACCTCTGACAATGTTCTCGGCATCTGGGCAAGCGCTACCATAGAAACCAACTCTAAGCTGGCCTTGAGAAACCCCAGCTAGACAGCCACTGCTCAAAATCAGGATCAGAACTAGTTGTACCATTTGACCTTTAGTTTTTGTTATATACTACTGTATGTGTTCTAGTCCTAGTTCTACGGTACCTATTAATGAAAGAGCATTAATGACTCAAGCCTCAGACTTCTAACTGGATAAAACTTGAGAATATTAAATATCTTTCAGTACAGCAAATACACTAGAGTGAGTTGACCGGCTTCCGACTGTGTAGAAGAAGTAGAAGAGAAGATGAAGAAAAGATAAATACGCATACAAGAGGAGTAATCAATAGAGTAGCAATTGGGATGGGTGGGAATAATAATATTTGCTCGCTAGCTCCAAACCTCAAAATTTGAGCCGCCAGCAATGAAAGGGGAGGGGTGCAATGTGTCAACAGTCTTTGCTGCATGTATTTTGTTCTCTTGCTCTTTTTTCCTTACTACTACTTAATTGCAGATTTTCTATATATATGTATAGAGTGGAGCTGATGTGCCACTGGTAAATTGTTCGTTTCTATCCGATTCTGGCTGTTTCAGTCGTCTACATCTAATCGAGGACAAAAATTCCGTGTGCACTTTAGCATTTCCCGTGAGTAACAAGTTGAGACTTGCTATGTCTCATGTAAAATAGGATTTTTTGCTAAATGCTTACTAGTTATGGTGGGGTGTAAATCGTTTTCCCAGAATAATATACCTCCTGTCGTTTAATGCTTTTCTATATAATTCTCCTATAATTTCAAAAGTTATATATAATCCACTCATTATTTGAACTAAATGGTTAAAGTAACAGAACTTACTTCTATAATGAAACTGACTAAAATGTTAAAAGTAAATTATGTTACGATCAAAACTAATTATTAATATTGCAGGAATCACGTATAGATTTTTACAAAGCACAAAAAGGTTATGTGAAAAAAATCTAAATTATAAGGGACTAAAGTGTTATGCATACTACATTTTATATATTTTGACCATTTCAATCGTTTTAGTTTTTAAACGAGAGTAATCTTGGCATTTTAGTTTGTCGGAATTTGACATCAGAAAAGAGGCAAAGATACATAAATCATCATCCCATATTGAAATGAAACGAAATTGGCAATTTGACACTGACAACAAACCATTTTCGGCTTTAATCCTCAAAGATGGACGCCTTTTGGTATGAGTTCCAGCCAGCATCAGTAAATCAAATTTCATCAATGTTTCGATTCATGTCCCTCTAAATAATGGGAAAAAAATTCATACAATTTTTGGCAAAAGTAGTGGTGGACGATATGGAAGGCAGAAGAAAACAGTATTACTACAATATTAATACCTCTTTTTTTCTTCTTCTTCTTCTTCTTTTTTTTTTTTTGGGTGGGTCCCCCTTTCGTAGTCACCCACCTGGCTGTGGCCCTATTTCTTAATTCAAGGTCCAAGAAGTCAATTAGCTTTTTCTTCAAATTGAATTAATACCAGTAAATTAGGGAATAAAAAGGAAATGGAGCAAAAATTTTGGTGGGGTAGGTTAGGTTTAGGAATTAAGACCATGACTGAATCGGGTATTCGGCCTTCCTTCGTTGCCATAGGCTAATAGGCCCATTTGAGGTGGTGTTACAATCAAAGCAAAAGCTATCCTTCTCCCGTTAAAATTGTGTTACTATTAATTATGGTTAGTATTCCCATAAATTATCTCATCAGGAATAATTCTTTTAAAATGTTGAAAGACCCATGATCGACCATTTCAAGGACCGAACTCTTTCTTTCTTTCCTTTTTTTGGGCTCCCATTTGTGCCATTTTATTCTCCAAAACATGTAATTTTTTTTTTCATCTTTCATTCACAATTAGTATCATCCACTAATCAGGAATGAACTAAATCTACACCTCTAATGCATTAATAACTTGTATCACAACTATTGATAACTTGCACTATTAAAAATTAGCGACAAATTTAGACGGTAAAGATATGAATTTAGTATCACCCCAGTAACTATTTGGTAAGCAAGAATTTTGCATGATCATAAGTCTATTAAACTGTACTTGTTATATTAATCTTCTTAAACTGAAACAGATATTATTCCTTTTAGTAGGGGGATTATAGATCATTCCATATGTATAAAAAAAGTTAAAAATCTAGAATTGAAAATGCAACCAATAGTAGAAGATCAAACAGCAGGGCTAGCTGCCTCTAATTTTGGTTTTTCGAGTAAACCTAACTGAAAGTGCTGATCCTATGCTACTTGTACGTTGCTTGGCCCGATCCTAAGTATGAGATAATGCGGAGATATAATAACAACTAGTAAGCAGCAACTAGCTAGTCTTTCCAATCCAGGAAATGCGCCCTTAGATAGTCATGGATTCCTTCTTCACGTAGGAACCATGGATTTGCCAGTTCTGGCATTTGACTCGGAGGGAGGAAACCTCAAACTTTTCAGGTGTTGGAGCTGAAAATGTCTAAAGACCTTGCTGGCTGCGAGAAAGGTACCATGTGTGATGCACCTCTTACTGTTACATATGTCAAGAAACGTCCATACCCGATTTGCCACCCTCCAACCTGTTAAAATTTCAATTTATGTTATGAGAAGCAACAGCACTTCTTGATGAACCAACCAACATTCTTATTTACAAGTTAAAGAGGGTACAAGAATTATTACTTGGCCATCATGAAACCAGAGTGTATAATTATAATCAACATCTGCAATGAAGTTAAGATCCTTAGCGAGCAGAAAAAGTTAAAAGATATCAACTCCAAAAAAGAAAAGAAAAGATAGATATTGCATGCAAATTCTGTAGTTGTTAATATATGAAACAAGGTTAAGTTGTTTTAACCAACACCAGATTTGTCTATGGAATGGACCGTAGCCGAGCCACAGGGTAAGACAAGTCCCAGTTGTAAAGTCAGGAAACAAGATCTTTAGTCACTGTCAAGAGGAAAAGGTTGGGGCTTTAGCCTGGTTAGCCTGACCAAATTTTCTCTCAATATCTGCAGATTGGATTGTTGCTTGAACAGTGATTTCATTCTGAGTTCTCCTCATGTTCATATAAATTACGATGATATTATTATAAAATAAACTGCCAAAGTGTAAGGGAAATGAGAAAGATAGAATACTGTACCTGCAAACCCAGAGGGTTATAGTATGTTCAACAATTTGCTGGAGTAAGGGAAGAATACTTCTGTCATGATCAGCTTCAGTGTAGTTAACTATACCCATTAAGGAAAAAAAGAACATGAATTTGAATTCTTTATGCTTCGATTATTAAGTTAATTAACCTAAAAATAAACGTTGAGAGTGCACGTACTCGCTGCACATAGTCCACGAGTATGGTAAGTTAATCCGATTAGCATGAAGGGCCTTTTGCACTTCTGGAAGATTGAAATAGAACTTAATTTCTTCCTCGATGCATACGTCCACTCCCACACTTCTATGAGCAACCTGTTCCCCACATACATGTTATGGCAATTAAGCATGCATCAGAAAACAGGCAAATCAACAGAAGAATGGCATGGTATGAAAAGAGCTTCCATAGGTCATGTACATAAGACATGACTACTAAATTTGGCCTGGAGCTAGGGAACTCTTTTTCAATGGGAGCCTGATTACAGCCCCTAAACTATTACCTTTATACGGTTTTGCCTCCTCTTTAACTATAAATCGTCATGGTAATCTCAACAAAAGTGATTAGTTTAAGGACTTTCACTAATTCTAGCTGTTAGAAAGTTTATGGAATTATGGGCAAAATTGCCCAAACAAAAAAGTTAACAAGCAAGAACAACCAAAAAGGTCTTGTTGACCAATTATTTCATCAAATTAGGGTTCGAGAAGGTGAAAAATCAAAGAAGAGGAAGAAACATTAAACACCATATTATTTGTTGACTTAATATAATTGGTTATTAATAAAATCATGTATTGATTTTTTTGTTTGGTCGATTTTACCCCTAATTCCGTTATATTTAACACCTAAAACTGACGGAAATCCTTAAACTAAGCATTTTTCTTGTTTAGGGGTTTATTTGCTACAATTTATTGTTGAGGGACCAAAACCTTACAAAGTGAATAGTTTAGGGACCTATAGGAAAGTTTCCTCTTGAAAGATAGGGTAAAAAACTTACTATTTTGTGCAGCCGTAGCTCTTGCTCAACAATGGCAGGATAGCATACATCAAGAATTACGTCGTAAGGGTCCATGTGGTTATTAGCTTCATCATTTGCCATGTTCAAGAATTGTGGCAAAACCATGATTGGTTATGAGGAGCTGCCCATGTATAATCCTCGAAGTCGCAATTATCCTGAATTAGTTGGTGCATGTCATCTGAAATCATCCCATGGGACCAGTAGAATTCATACGTTGCTGCAACATCTGTATCAAGTCTCAGCAGTGGACTCCCAATCTGTGTAGAATCACATGTAACGTTGTTAACACATAAAAAGCCTCAAGTTTAGATAAAACATTATACTAGCAGAATAGAATAACACAAGAGTGCTTGGGAAATCAGAAATGACTCTATTGGTTCTTACAGCAACTCCTTTGATGTTAAACTTGAAAGACTTGTTAGATTTCTCATTATAGTCCAGAAGAAGACGTCTCAACTGTGGAACGTAATGCCCTGCAAGATTCGTAGTTTCTGTCAGAAATTTGAGTATACAAAATTTATTCAGTTATTTTTTAACTCAAAAGGGAGAGCCACAAGCAAGGTTAGCTTAACAATGGTTAACTTAATTGTCACTTTTTTTCCAAGGTTGATGCCTGGACTTGATTCCATTCTCGCCTACCTTAGTCACCTAAATGTTTTGGAAAAAAAAAAAACACATAAAATGCACAAGAGCACATGCAATAATTAAAATTTTCAATCATTCCGATGCTTTTTTTTTTTTTTAAGGTGGTAGGTCATACCTGCATAGCTTTCACCTGCAAGAAACAACGGTCTATTTTTAAATTCTGGAAATTTGACGTACCATCTGAGCACATCCTGAGCTGCAGAACATAAGAAAAACATCAAAACATATGCATAGTTGAGCCTTGATCAGATATCTGTAAACTTGAGAAAATTATGACTGGCATGTCAATTACCAGTTTCATCATCGCCACGAGTATACTCGGCTGTTCTATTTGAGTATGACCATCCAACTCCAGCGGGAGACTCGAAAAATAGAAGATCTGAAACTGGAAAATGTGGTAGAAAGATGGTAAGCCCACGAATATCCTAGAAGTCATGAGTTATTAAGATGAAACTATCCCCTATGTCATTTGATCAAAGAGAGACCTTTGTTCCATGAATCTGCATTCCTGCGAAGACCACGACCATCACCTGCTGGAAAGAAGGGACCTAATTCTGTAAAGGCTCCCCCACCCACAGACGAACATCCAAGACCTGATCATAAATGTTTACTTAGTATTTTGCAGGTTTAGATGGGATTGAAGTAGAAATTTATCCAAGATAGCAACAGCATAGAAGGATGTCAGCTCCAGCACTGTTTCATACTAGCATGTGCTTAGGAAGAAATATTATTGGTAATAGGACAATAGCATATACATATTCAAGTATTGTTAATTCCACTCTTCCTTAATATTCATGACAACCAATCTTCAACACAAATTAAGTTTAATTTGCCATAAAAATTTTCTCTTACACAAGTTAATAATTAACCTCGATTTGTAATTATAAACATCTGCTTATGATAGAAGTTTAATAACATAACTTTAATTCCAATTGCAACCTGAATTTTATAAACACACAGTCAGTTAAAAGTGAGATATATTTTCTTGTCTAACAACAATGTTAAAAGTGATTGACATAGTATGCATGCATGCACTAAAATTTCTATATTTTGAGGAAAGTAAGCAAAAAAAAAAAAAATTTCAGGATTTAGTAGTAATTCCTATAATCATGATTACTATTAAGTGAAAAACTCCTACTTGGAGCTTTAAAAAATTTACTGAAAACAAGATTCATCAAATTGAATTGGTGAAGCAGAGAACATAATAAAGCGAAATACAATGTTATTAAACCCGAAGTAGACCGGCTAGTGAGACCGGTCGGACTGTGAACCGGCCTTCTTTATGGGTTGGTTAGTAGTACAAAACTGCTTTAGTAAAAAAATCTAGTCAAAACCTGTAAAAAACAAGCAAAACTAGTGACCCTATTCAACTGTTTGACCCAGTTCTCAAACTTTTATTTCTTATTTTTTCAAATATGATTTAAGTTATCTAAATTGTAAAACTTTTATTATTTAAAGGAATAAAAAATGTGACCCACTTAATGTAAATACTAGAATTACTCACATTCCTAAATGATTTCTAACTCAAGAAATTTCCATCCCTATCATCTTATCAATTTTATCATCATTAATTTGAACTTACATTAGAAAATTGTTCCCAATAGAATGACCTTGAATTGGATATAACTTGCTTTGATTTGGTTTTTCAAGTAGTTTTGGAGAATAAATATAATTTACACATGAATTCAGATTTTTATGATCTTTAAGTGTAGATTTGATAATAAGCCTAATATCTTTGAAATACTTTGTATATTTTGTCAAAATATAGTTAAGAACTTAATTTCAACAAGTAAAGGAGGATAATTATAAATATGCATGCGCATCAACAAGAAGCCAAATTGAGTTTTAACAATCATTTAATGACCTCTTGGTAGAGGCAGGTAAAATTTGGATTTCTTTTGGGTAAATGTACAAGTCTCGTTCTTGAAGGGCTGTTAGAGTCGTTTTACAAATCAATCACAAGTATTTCTCTTCTCTTCGATGTCTACAGAACATCAGAAGAAGATTTGATTTGTCATGCATATTTTAGTTCACAAGGATAGCAAGGTAAGGTTGAACTTGACTTGATTCTGGGTTCAAATTTCTCCTTCTCCCATCATCCTTTCCTTTCCTGCTTCTTAAATCCTATTCCTTCCTTGCCGGAAACATTTTGTCACTGATCGATGCAGCACCCAATACAAGTAGGAAGAATTGAATCCGACAGAAATTGAAGTTGAAGGTTTGCAATACTGGGCCAGTATTGTTGGTACACCAACAATCTTATTGACATGAAATTCGACTCCATCTAATTCTCCAGGTCCAAGAGGGATATTGCCTCCTGAAGTTCCCATTAGAAGAGCATCCCATATTGTCATTAGCTATATTTCTGCTGTAATCAAATTCCAAAATTATTAAAGAAATTTTGCACTGATAATTTTGGGGAAAAAGTTATTTACACTCTTATTAAATTACCTTCATTCTATTTGAGGATTCTTTTTCATTTTCAAGAATCAAAAATGGTAAACATGGTTAGACTGAAGTCTCTAGAGCAAAAATATCATAGCTTTTGGTCAACAAAAGAAAAGAAAAGAAAATCACTCACCGTCTATTTATTTATTTATTTATTGGGCAAAAAAATCACTCATCTAATATTATATTGTAGCAGGGCTGTTCCAGGGCCTCCAATTGAAATGAGTAGCTTGCATCCAGCAAATTGGCAATGTTTAATATATAGTGTACAATGAAATAGGCCAGCAAAATAACTATCACAACTTTTTCAAAAAGAAATAAAATGAAATGAAATATTGATTGATTCAAGTAGTGCGCCACAAATTAGTAGAATAAGGTATTTCTTTACTCACGTAAAAATAGCTAGCAAAATTTTCTCGTAAAGAATAACAAAAAACTTATTGTAATTATTGGTTCAAGTAATATTTAGTGTATGATAGATAGACAGGATAGGAATTTATGCGAACGAATTACAGAAATTAAAAGTTTTATGGGGGGCATATTGCAATTAATTCAGTTATGCTTAGGGGCAAAAAAAAAAAAAAGGAACTAGAAAATAACTATTCCGCCGATAGGTGCCACCTGTCATGGGAGAAAAGAGGACCCACCAACTTATCACAGCAACGGCTGCGATCAACCCATCAGTCATCAATGGCGGTCAACAAACGAGACAACAACCGTCTGATGAAAGACCCTAATGCTAATATACGACTGGCTCCACTCGATCAATGTACCCTGCGGATAAGTACAGAATAAATAGAAAAATTCTTCAGCTTTCGGATTCTGCGTTCTTCAACCGTAAGCAAAGGCAAAGCGTCGCACTCACAAAGCTTCATATAGTCTTCTATGTAAGTTCATCTGATTCAAACCCTTTTGCTTTAATCTTTTATGTAAATCTTATATACTGTAATTATTGATGTCCGTTTCATTATTTTTGGCCGTTAAATTTCAATCTGTATTTCTCTTCTATTTGGAAAAAGGGAATAATGGAAATTGTGGTCAGATCTGATTTAATTAAGCGCTTTGGTAATCTAGTGTGCCATGTACATCCAATATGGGTCTATGGAGATGAGGGGTGAAAAGGGTCGATGGAAATTGGATTGTATAGCTATTAGAGATAACGTTGTTGTTCTTGTCGATGGGCTTGTCATCTTATCTGCTTTTTCCTTTTTTTTTCCCCAATTTTCTGAGGTTTCATTAAAAATCATGTATATGTGATTTTTAACATGTGGTAGCAACCCTTGGAGGATGTTTGGCCGATGATATAGGACATGAGTATGCTTTGTCTGATTTGAATATTTATAGAGCTTAAATATCTGTCTCGATCAGCTCATAAATGCATGTTGTTTGAAAATTTTGGGAATCCTGATGTTCTCTCTACTTCTTATGAGTAACAGAGTGGGTTTAAACTTGTAAGATGATTGTTAGACTACAATGGATGCTGATGTTATATCACTGTTCTGGTCAATCATGAATTTTATTTTATGCTTTTCTGTAGATCTTTTCTGGGTATTTTTTTTCTCATTCCATTCCTTGTGGATCGTTTTTTCCCCCTTAGTGAAAACCAGATTGCAACATGTCTGATGCTGTGGAGTACCGCTGTTTCATTGGAAATCTGTCATGGTCAACATCAGATCGAGGTCTAAAAGATGCATTTGAGAGATTTGGCCATCTTATTGAGGCAAAGGTAACCGTGCATCACTTGTTAACTTTGATATTCAATTTTAACTGTGATATGTGTTTGCTCTTTTAGTGACCTTTTGATCTCTGCTAAGACCAATTAATATGATCACCTTGACTGTCCATTATGTGTCCCACTTTCCAAGACCACGGACAGAGAACAGGATAAATAAGATTGACTGTGTCTTCTTCATTGCGTATTGATCTGACATTTCCAATTCTTTTGCTGATGAGAAATGTTCTGAGCACTATTTTTCAGACCTCTTCTTTTGACCTTTCAAGTTTATAATTTTACAGTCACTACTGGTATAATTATAGGTTGTTATGGACAAGTTCTCTGGACGCTCCCGTGGATTTGGGTTTGTCACATTTGATGAAAAGGAAGCAATGGAGGAGGCTATTGATGCAATGAATGGCATGGATTTAGATGGCCGATCTATCACAGTTGACAAAGCACAACCTAACCAAGGTGGTGATCGTGATAGTGATCGCCCACGTGATAGGGACCGTGGTCGTGATCGAGATCGTCGTGATTATGGGGGTGGTCGTGGATCTGGTGGTGGAGACTGCTTTAGGTGTGGTAAACCAGGACACTTTGCTAGGGAATGTCCTGATGATGGTGGTAGAGGCAGCCGATATGGTGGTAGAGATGACAGATATGGAGGCAGTGGTGGAGGTGGAAGAGGTGGTGGGCGTTATGGACCTGAAAGGAATGGAGACCGGTTTGGTAGCCGTAACAGAGATGGTGGTGGTCATGGGGGAGGTGACCGATATAATCGTGATCGATCTGGGCCATATGACCGTCGGGGTAGTGGAGGTTTTCGCTAAGGGTAGAATCTGACTGCCACAGACTGGTATGCCAATCAATTTAGTTCTCTAGATTCTTGCATTTAGTTGTATGGTCTCTTAATTTTGTCTCAGGTTTATTGTGGTACTAAAATTCCTTTTCATGTGCATTGCAGTTGAAGAAATGCAGGTGCTGCCTGTGATGGAACCAAATGGCTTGAAGTATATTGGAAAAGGATATTTTGTCTTCTTGGAATGTTGGCAAAGTGGATCAATCTTTTGAATTCATGAAAATTGGCTCTAATATTCTACTATTTTGTGTTCGTAAGATGTTCGATATATGGTCTGATGGGTGGTCTATCACTCTTGAATGCTATTATTGCTGCTGGTTGTCTGCTTTGTTGATGGAAATTTCACTGCCCTTATTTGCTGCTGGATGCATAATGGTTTCATACACTGCAAATTGCACATCACAAAGTTTTGCATTATATTGGATGGTTTGAGGACATACGGTGAGGCCTTAAAATTGGTGATAGGAAAACTTTGTTCCCCACCTTCAGGTGTGCCTGTCAATTGAGGTGTAGAGGCTATCTTACAAGCTGTATGTCATATGTTCTGGTAAAGAAAGATTTAAACGTGTGAGTAAATCGGGTAATGTTTGTTTCCATCAAGTATATTATGAATTGCATCACATTTCAAAAGTGAGCTATTTCAGTGTTTCCAGTATTAATATTTTTAACATTTTGGCAGGCTCCGTAATTGGCCTTTCGGATACATAGTGGATCTGTTTGCTAATTGGGGGTAGGCTTTTAACATAATAAAATTGAGAAAGCATTTTGGACGGCAACAAGCCCTCTGGAAGTTAACCGCACTGTTAGTTACTCATAGCTTCTGCAAGGTGCACTAAGGGAGGATTATGTCCAGTTTAAAATCCTGGCAGTTATTTAGATACTCTTGGGGAGTCAGCAACTTTTGTCCATGAGTTTGTTCTGGTCCTCTCGTTGATTTATTCTCTTTGGGACGAGCTTCCTTTCTATTCTTCTAGTCTCCTGGCTTTTGCTGCTGAGATCTATTTCAGTGGTCAATATGTGTACGAAGTTGCTGTGTTTTTCCTCTTTCTGTTCGTGGTTCTTGGTAACTGTTCTTTGCAATCTCAAGGATGGATCAACCTTCCATAAACTCCATTTGAGACAGTGGCATTTTCAAGTTAAATGACTTGTGACAGCAATGTCAACTTGTGTTGTTGGGGTGATGAGAGTTCTCTGTGTTATCTTTTCTTTTTCTTTTTTCCCCCCAATTGGTTTTTCTTTTCTTATTTTTCATGTTAATCTTTTAGACAATAGGGGAATGGGGGTTTGGACAAATTTTTCTCTTCATAATCCTGCTAATGGTTGCCGCTCTACTGCCCAGATGGCTTTAGATATGGTGCTTGCTTATACTTTTTTGTGTTTTCCGCTATTGGTATCTTGGTTTGTCTAGTGCAGATATCTGCTTATTTATTATTGCAGCTGGAATGGCTGTTGATTGCTCTCCCGTTCTTAATGATTTCTTGGGTTCACTTTTGCTGCAAAAATTCGATTGGAAGGACAGAGTCCAAGTATTTTTATGTAGTTTTTTGGTTTGTCATGGCGGGTTTGGTGGTGTTTCAATTTGATAATTGATATGTCCACTTTAGATGAAATAAGCAAATTCGTGGATAATGCCTACAAGAGCGATTAGATTGTGTAATCAAGTAATCCTTGTTGCTCCTATACAACTGTTCTGAGCTTGAATAAATGCTCTATTTCATTTTTTTGTTGCTAATCATATGAACATTTGTATGTTCTCCTCGCTTGTCACCATTGCCTAAGCCTGCTTAACTCCCATCTTTACCTTCTGTTCTGCTTAACTCCCATCAAATGGGGAAAGTAAACACTGAAGAGTTGATCCTTTCAGGAATCTTTCTTGAACTCTAAGACTCTGTTGGAATTTGGTACCTCAAGTTTTTAGGAAGTATGTATAAAACTTGTTTGTGTCCTACTTTAACTATAAGAATCCTTTCAAAATTTCAAAAGTTTTAATGTAAATTTTTAGCAAATTTGTATAAAACTTTGTTTGTTTTCCAGAATCTTCAAAAAATTCCTAAAGTTTTTAATATACCACCCTCAAAACGCTTAAAAACTTCACTTTCAAAAATTTTTTCTACAACTTCTACAATAAGTTATAATAGAATATTACACAAACATCCCAAAAACTTCACAGTCTTCTTTCTATCTCTTGTCGATTGTATTCAATTTTTTTTGAGATTGACGGTTTTGCGCAAATTGCATTTCCTCCCGTGAAAGTGATTCCTATTGTTTGCTCGTTTGCTGTGGTAGATATGCTGTTAGTCTACGAATTTGCATGACTTAGAATCCTATGCAATTTAAGATAAATATAATAATAGTGGCTTGAAAGTTGGGGTTTTTTTTTTTTTTTTTGGGGGGGGGGAGCATATTTTTAATCGTCGGTACTTTCATTCTTGGCGTAACAAAATTTCAGTTTAAACAGACTTGATGCTTCACAATCGGATGAAAAAGAAAACAATATTAAGACGCAATTGCTTGCACTAGTACATAGAAATAACTGAACATGGTAAAATTAACAATAATGTGATAGAGAATAATTGTCTAGTTACAATTGTCTGGACGCTATGCACTACAAGACAGATGCTAAAAGCATTTTTTTCTTGAAACAGCTTTGCTATCTTTTAAGGAGTGTGAGGGATAGAATGTTGGATGGTACTTGCGAATTATAGGGATCTGCTGCTACTGGGTTGATGACTTGGAAATTGCACACATGAAATGATGTGACTCGGAGATGATAAATATAGAATCATCATCTCGGTTGGACACGTTATGTGCCTGTGGAAGGAAACAGTCTGGAGTGGAAGTGTACCGTATGCAAAGTTATGGTCTAAGCAAACAAGCAAACATCTACTTGTGCCAAAGAACCATCATCATCTTCTTTCTTTTTTTTTTTTTTTTTTTGGTCCAACAGCAACATTCTTCCATTGTTCCTACACCTGCATCTATTCTAAAGGGGAATGGGGAGACCCAACAGGATTATATTGGGCTAGACTATCTCAAGACTAAACGGGTATCTTACGACATCCCTTTAATTTGAGAGACAGAACTGGTGCCTGCACCGTCAAATATAATAAGAGAGCGGATTTGATCGCCCCCACCTACACCTAAAGCAAATGTTGTGGTGGCGAGCCCAGTTGGTTGCTATGGTCTTTAAACACAGTTCTTGCAATTGTGAATCACAGGTTCCGGTACTATGTGGGCTTCTTTACTTGCAGCCTTCTGTTGTCCGTAATTCCGTATTGTCACATACTTGACATGAAAATCAACATTCTCAGCATAATTTTTGAGTTTTCTTTGACGACAAAACGACCAATTCTGTAGTGACTTGGGACACACAAGTGCGACAAATATCGTGCGCAGTTTCCTATCGGAGATGAAAAATGAGATAAGGTTGTTAACTTCGTGCTCTGGCTGGTAACACAGGCAAGCGATGCAACGATAATATTTATTTTTGGAGGAAATTTCCCTTATCACCAAGTTAGTGTTCATTCTAATTTGGCATCTGCATGACTTCTGTCATTTTTCTTTAAGCTTATTTTCACTCAATTTCATGTAGACCACTAGAAATAGGCTATTAAAATTAGGTGGCTTTGTCAGAATTTACTTTCAACTGAAAGCTATACACTGGTATTATGGAACTTTGGACTCGACAGACATCTGACCATATGAAGGTGTAAAGCGTACTACAGGAATGATGTTCCAGGAGTTCTACTCCTGCTGGATTCACAAGATTTAATTATTTCTCAAGAAGATATCAGATCAAGGAGTGGAGCCAACACCAAAACTCACAGGAAAAACAGGAAAATTAAAAGGAAAGAAAAAGGAACACTGCGCTGACTCGTAAGAATTCTACATTTCACAAACTTAGTTGAACATGCAACAACCTTCTTCAAGCTGAAGATTGCATTTATTTTCATAATTTGCAGTGAGGGAAGAGGGTGAAAATGGCATGGTAGTTGATGATTTCACATTTACAGTCCAGTGGAGCTTATTAATTTGGTCATTCCAAATGTAATGGCCATAGCCATCCAACCTCCAATCAAAGCCCTAGCACAGTTCCTGATTACAGGAGCCTTGCCTAGCACTGCCCCAAGCCATCCAAAAACTAGTAAAGCCAAGCTCACTGCAGTAATGATGGCAGCCAACCTCACCTTATGGTCTCCTATGAATGCAGCTGCCAACAAGGGCACTACAGCTCCTAAAGAAAATGCAAGACCTGATGCTATTGCCGCACTTAGTGGATTAGGCAGATTTTCTTTCTTGTTTCCTTCTTCACCCTCTCCGGTCTCTATCGTTTCTGTTTCTCTCTTGGTCTGTGCCACCTGTATCTCAAGTTGAGAGTAAACAGAAACAAATTCTCCAATTGCCATGCTACAAGCACCAGCAACCAGTCCTGCAAAACCAGTCAGGATCATGGCTTTGACATCTGTTTTAACAGCTCCAACCCCCATCATCAATGATGCGATTGAAACCAATCCATCATTAGCTCCTAATACAGCAGCTCGAATCCACTGGGACCTTTGTGAGTAGTCAAAGTCCTCGCCTGGTTCTTGGAACTGGTTTTGGTCAATACCGTCATTGGGAAGTGCAATTTGGACAGAGTTTTGGGTACTCATGGCTGAGAATAAGGAAAGACACTACAGTGAAACAAGGAACGCTAAACATGCAAGATACTACCTGCTTGTTGAGGACACATCCTTCTCATGCATTTATAGAAGGAAGCATTAAACAAAAATATTGGGCAATCTTGATGGTGCTCTTCTCGGTTCCTTTTTGGTCTAAAAAAATATGGTAGTGTGGAGGGCACAAGCTTCAGTGGAGACCTTTTAGGTAAAAGATAATGAACCGTCTCTTTACATACTCAAAACTCCTAAGTGAATGAATTTGTTATTCATGGTCTAATCCGTCAGCTAGAATATTAGTATCTTCCTCAGGGATACTTGATCCCCTGCCCCTTCTTTCGCTGTAATACTCGATCACATCCGAATGAATATTTACTGGAGAAAGCTACGCCAGTTCAATTGTATCTGCAGTTTATCCATCATTTCATCTCCATGTACATCATATCCACAGTCAACCCATCAAAATAGAACTTCACCTGGATGTTTGTAACATGAATTCCTCAAACATGGCAAGGTAGGAGAAAAACATCAAAACCTCTAGAAAGCATTGTTCAGAACTAGACAAGTGTAACTCTGTTTTAGGACATAGAGATCGATCCTATATGCTTGCAAGTGACTACTGATTTGAGTGTCTCAGAAAGGTCGTCATGCCAGTCAAAATTTTTTCAGTTCTGGCATGCGGTTTCACCTGAAGAAAATGAAAAATCTGCTCTGGTCATTCGACCCTAACTAAAATCTAAAATTCAGATCTTGATTGTTAACTGATCATGTTTCTGTTGGGTCTAATTTGTAGGCCTGACCAAATGCGGATTGGTGCAAGATCAAATATCTAGATATCTCTGCCAATTCCACAACGCCCGCTTCTCTCTTTACCCATATTTCAAACGGCAATTCCTTACTTCCTTTGCACTAAGAAAATCCCATTTTTCAAAGTTTCATTTGTAGACCTAGTTCGACATGGTTCCACAGATTGAAACCTGTGGAAGGATTTCCAACATTTGATAGAGCCCCAAATTGCTTGTAGTTAAACTAGCTGGTGATGTCTTCCAGATATGGCTCAACCTACCTTTCCACAAAAAAATGCTGCAGAATATGACCATGGCGAATTGATGACTACATGCATCTACTACATCTAGAAGCATTGGACCACTGGGACATCTTCTTCTATGACATATTCACAATGAGAAAACAAAGAAATTCTTGTGCAATTGGCCTCCAAGTGGGATTGCATGTATACATGGCAAGTACTTTCCCAAGAACAGGATATAGTATGTAATTCAGGAGTGTGCATGCCACACAATGACTTCAAAGATATATCATTATTCTATCCAGAGGAGTGTGGAATCCACACATGAAAAGCGCTTCCCCCAATCCAGTCTAAGTTAATGGCGGTTTCTTTTTCCATGTTTTACTCTCTCTCTTTTTTTTTTTTTTTTTTCCCCACTCGACCAGTAGAGCCCATGGCGATATTGTGCTCCTTCCAATTACCAGGGAGTTTTATCTTCACTCTGTCTCGTGTAAAGAAGCTTTTTTTTTTTTTCTCTTTTGGGTACTAAAAGCCTAAGTTGTCTTACCAAGTATGATGCTGCTCGACAAACCAGAGTGCTCCAGATGGTGTAGGAGACTCAAGATCCTCCGAAAGCACAGATAGAAAATCTAATTATACCAGAGGCTACTTAGAGGGCAGGCACTGAAACAAGAACATGTGCCGGAGCTTTAATTATAAGCATTGAGATTTAATTATAATCAAGGTTCATATTATCATCACTCATGGATTGATATCTTTGCCTAGTCCCATCCTGAATTGATACATGAAGAGTATGATCGAGAAGACTGAAGTGCAAGACTCCCACATTAATTTTTTTCGAGCACACAAGAAAATTCTATTAAGGGCGGTGGAGCTGAATGCTGCATTGGCAAGTATAAGAGTCGGAAGCTGGCATGTAGCCTATGGCAAGAGTGGCTTTACCATTTGAGCCAATCAGCTCCCATTCAAGGGAAATATTCGACGTCAAAACAGGAACTCACAGCAACTTATGCTGTGTGACCATTAGTTCAGAGGAAGATACTTCTGGAATTGACTGACAGTTACAAGGTCGCAGAGGAAAAATAGGCCAGATACATGCTAAATATATAGTTCACCATGTCCGCACATTACAAAGGAGGGCAAGATTGCAACATTTATTCAATGCACTATGGGATCTACGCCATATCCATGAGTCAATCGATCTCAACTAAAAGGATATTACAGACTACACATATCTTGAACTCCTGCAAACTGTCACCGACTTGATAAAAATACTGGTTATGAAGGTATCCACCTCTTACCATAGGAATAAATTGTATTTACAACTCTTTACTAATTGGATTGATCAGGACTCTTTCTATCATCTTCTACAGGTATCTTGGTATCACTTCCAAAGACACTCAAAATTTAGGAAAATCACAAGCCGTGACCTTCTGAAGCATCTTCTTCTCTTTTATTATTGTCCAAAGTTGCTGCCATTCTCTCTCTCATAGATTATATTAAAATTCCTGCAACATTTAAAGGTGGCAATGAGTCCATTTGCTACTACTGCTAGTAGCAAGAAAACTGCAACAGAGACTAAATAGTAGCATGTTGAAGAAAGCAGAATAAAAGAGAAGTTGAGAAGGCATAATAGATCCCTCGACTTATTAACCTCTCCATGCCCTCAATCAGTACAACACAGAAACTTTAAATGTTGAAAGAAGTATACAGACAACAAGCAAATTAACGGAGGTCAAGGAAAATAGTGCCAATTCAGTTTCAAGTAAGGTGGACCACAACAAACATGTTGGCTACGAACAATTTAATAATATTGGGTTTTGAGGTACTTTTCCATTGAATTTGCCAAAAACTATATATGGTTATCAGTTTTCCTTTTTTTAATTAATAATTTTCTATCACATTCAAAAGCTCGATGTGAAATGATTGAAATATATTTGAAGCTACAAAGAAATAGTCAGCAATTAATTTGCCCCAAAAAAAAAAAAAAGAAAGGGTGACAACTTGCAATATTGATTTCAATTGACTAAAATACAGGTGCTGTCTAAATCAAAGGTATGAAAGAAACTCAGTATTAAGGAAAATTTGTAAAACGCAATCCATAATGAAAAAATAGCACACTGTTCAAGTCAGAGCATCATAGTTAAAGCTGGCACAAATCCAAAGGCAGGAAAGACCAAGGCATGACATAATCAAGCTAACAAAAGTACCACTCCAAATAGAGGACATCAGCCATAACAAACGTGTAAAAACTTTAAACTCAAAGCAATGACACGTATAAGGCAGCAGATGCAACATAACACTGAAACTAAAATAATCAGAAGAACCACTCACTTTTATTCAACTTTATATTACTTAGAAGTCAGTTTTCACTTAAAGAATACCCAGCTTAGGCAATCAAGAATGATTAATGGAAAAGATCAAGAATAATGCCCAGATGGCCACAAAGAAAGGCAGATAGAGCACATCAGTCAAGTAAAAATGGGCATAAAATAGGCAAATAAAACCAGTATGCAAAAATATAAGGCATCTAAGACATTGATACAGTATTGCCTGTACTAATACTTTGTTGATAGAATGCTTCTCTATTCCCTCGTCAACATTGAGGGAATTTTCGGTCAGCCACAAACAAATCACTCCATATATCACTAAGACCATGATAAGTTACTTCACTTTCACGAACAAAAAAACTCAAATACCATATGTTAATTCTGGTGTCATCCACCATACAATTTGTATTTTGTCCATATTAAACCTTCTAAACAACACCATAACCATCAAGAAAAAAGAAGTACTCAAGAATAATTTAATCATACAAAGACTTGAGGTTTCATATTACACTTTTGATGCAATGAATGGATTTGAAGATACAGTCACAAAAATGGCCATCAACTACCAAGGTAGGCAATTGCATGTGGACAAGTAAATGGATCATCAAACCAATATACATGTACTCTTCAGTGGAAGAAGTCGGAAGGAATATCAATAGAGTAATCTACGAAGAACAACACAGTAGGGTGGACATGAAATGAAAATTATATTGTACAGTTGGTGAGCTAAAGAGGCACTCGTCCATCATTATGCAGGGCAATTCATCGTCAACAAGTTTGCCCACCAGCAGCCAATCACTTAAAACAAGAGGAAAAGGAGCAATCAATCATAAGTTGAGAACAGCACATGAGATCATCACGCAACAAACAACCAAAGATTAAGGCACAAAAACAATTTTGAAGCATATAGTTTCCAGAACTCCATCACTAACAATAAACTTAAGTGAAGTTGTAGAATCTCTTTTTACCTGTACAAGTCAGATCCCTTCTTGAGATGAACCAACTACAGAAGCACACCCCTGCAGATTAACAACACAGGAATGCAACGAAGCATCAGACAACATGCTACATTCGGCTGAGCAATAAGCCAATCTTGGAGAAGAAGCCTGATTTTCTTTATTAAAAGCTGTGCAATAAGAAGAGACATCAGTCTGTAAGCCTTGACTCGAACCTCTTATCCTCTTGCTATACTCCAATAAACACTGCTCAGGCCTTGCATTGGCACCCCCTTCTTGCTGTATAATATCACCATTTGACTGCTCCAGGCTAAAATTCTGAGTGCTGTCAACAGGTAATTCCATCTTAACTTCATCTTGCAGACAACATTGAGATTCAGATACAATTCTAGTATCATCATGGATGGTACAAGTTCCAAGATCACCAACCTCACCATTTCCTAAGCATTCCTTCCTCTTCAAGATGTTCCTCGTATAAGTTCTGAGCTCTGGTTTAACAACAGCAGATGTAACCACATCACTAGTCTCACCATTTTCTAAGCATTCCTTCCTCTTCAAATTATTCCTTCTGTAAGTCTTTAGAACAGATTCATCAACACCAACAGACACAGTATCACCAACCTCGCCATTTCTAAAGCATTCATTTCTCTTCAAATTGTTTCGTGAATAAGTCTTTAGTACAGGTCTTAACCTATCAGAAACAAGAGCGGAACCACCTTCTTTTGACTTTACATAAACTGGAGTCTCGCTAATACTTCTCTCTTGAACTTCATCTAGCTTAGAATTAGTGCAGCCCCCTGCCTTACGACCTTCATGACTAACTGAGTCTATCCATTTTGGTGAAATACCATTTGAACCAGTCTTCTTTAAAACATCTGAGCAGCTCATATTTACTGAGCATGTGTTCTTTGATATTCTTGGTGAACTATTCATGGCACGGTGCAATCGAAATGCCAATTCTGCATCATCCACCACCCTAGTCACATCAGTAACGCCATTACCTTTATGGCTAGCATTTCTCGCCAACCCCTCACTGATCGTCTTACCATTGCCATCCTTCTCCACAGCCAAGTCCAAAGCATTACTTGCCAACTCCACCGCATTCTTTGCAATCACAGCCTTTTTTAGAGCCTTTTCCTTCGCCTTCACAGCAGCGGCAACCTTCCTTTCCACCGAACAACGTGCATCCTTAACCATCTCCTCCAAAGACCTATCATCATTCTGAGCCCTCCCTGAACTCCCAGAATCACCATTTTCGTTCTTCTTCTTACGAACCCTAATCGAATTTTTCAGCAATTCTGGCACCCAACAATCAATGCACACTGAAAACCCTAAATCCCTGGTGCAGTAAGACCAGGGGTCGAATTACCAAATTTACTAACACAATCCTTGTGAATTAGGCGGTCACAATCACGACAACCAAAGCAATCAGAAGAAGGATTCGCGATGTCCTTGAAACAGTAGAGACACATTTGGCCAGAAGTTACCTGCTTGATGCATTTCTTGCAGAGAAGAACGATCCTCCAAAAGCTGTCCAGGGGTTGAAGGCGTTGTCTGGGGTTACTATAATCGATCCGGAGGCCACAGCCATGGCAGTCAGACAAATTTGGGAGGTCCCGGGTTTTCTTGTCATTCTGGGGCAAATGAATTGGGGCAGAATTCTGATGTAATGGGGTATGTTTGGGTTTTGGGATGGCGAGGAGGCGTTTTTGGGAGGGGGAGTGGGTAGAGGTCAGGGGAGGTGGCGAAGGAGCAGAATTTGGCATTTCGGGTACAGTTTCGGTGCTGAATTTGCAGAGGATTTGTCTAGGGTTTGGAGTGCGGTGGCCGGGGGAGGTTTGTGTCTGGTGGTGTCAAGGGAGTGGTGTTGGCCACTGGGCGTGGCGTTTTGTGGAGGGGTTTTTGAGGGTTTAAGAAATGAAAGCGGTGGATAAATTTGAACGGCAGAGACTTTATACTTTAGTACTAGTACATGCTTTTTCATCCGAGATTGATTTTGGTGTATCACTACTTATTTCCTTGGGCAACATTATGAGATTTATCCAGATTTAAGGCCAATGCTACACTGTTTGAAGATTTTTTTTTTTTTTTTTAGGCACAACTTTTCAAAATCTTCTGCCAAACTTAATAAACACATTTCTCAATCAAATCAAATTTTTATTTCGCATATTTTACATTCTAGAAAGTATTAAATTTATTCAAAAATATGCAACCCAAACTACCTCAGAAAAACATTCTAAAATCTCTTCCAAAAAAAAAAATTTAATAATGCAAGCCAAACAACCTCAGAGATATTAAGTGCCTCTATGTTGCCCCATAATGTTAGTACAATATGTCAATTAATTAAGTTTGAGGTCTTGTTATGAATGTTTGGTGATCCAAAATTCAGGGATGATTTATATTTTATTTTGTTGGCTTGAATCAATTGGCCGTAGCCCATTAATTTATGCATGTGGAGTGGCATAGGACATCATCAAGAGTTCAACTCTGCCCCCCTTCCAAAGTATCAAAATTACACTAACAAAGAGAACATTATTTAGAAAAAAAAAAAGAAAAGAAAAAAGGAATTGGGTAGGGGGAATATGAAGTTTTGCAATGATTTGGGCAACACAAATTATATCCAGCTAAAAAAAAATCAGGCTTTTGTTTCCGACTTTTTGATAGGAGTCCAAAAATACAATGGAAGCTACGGTGGTAAGATGAACTAAATTGAACTGACTTGAATGGCATGGAATCTTCTCAATTATGCACTGTGATTCTCATGCATTTTTTATCGTGGAAAATATACGTATTGTATCTGTGCTACCGTCTTCTTTCGTTCGGTATTACTACGTAGGAATTGGAACTCAGAATCAATAATGTTATGTACCAAGATTTGCAACAATATAAACAGGAACCACTTAAAAATTTTCATGAATTTTGAAGCAACACACACCCGAACTTGCTATTGCATTTGAGTCTGAGACAGTAGATAAGTAGTAATTTTCTTCTGCAATCTGTGAGCTTTTGCATTTTTCCAATGGCAGGGAAGTGTTGAATTGATTTCTTAGAATGATACTCAAATGCCACAATATTATTGTCATTTCCCAACATTCATCTCAGTGCTAGTTTGCATTGGGTGCACTCGAGCAGTAAGGATAATCATAGAGGCAGGGGAGAAGTTGAATAATACACACTAGAAGACGAGAACAAATTGCTCACGGCTCTGATTCAGAGATACAGTTCTCTTGTTGGATTTTGTCTCACTTGTGTTTGTTTCATAAATGGAAACCACTTAACATGCACATCTCAAATCTGGGCTACCACCACAGTTTTCAATATAGAGTCCATTCATAAGAAAAACAACTTTAAATCATGACGTTATTATTAATCTCTAAAATTAATTAAGGAGGTGGATTATCTTTTAGTTTATTTCTGTCGCTTAATCATAACTTCATTTAGTATAGAATTTTCCTTGAATGTAAACAACATACTCAAAATTCTCAAATGAGTCCACAAGACGGGAAAGCGGTTTTGGTTGCTGAATGAACCTTTTGAATAGCCGTGTGACTTGCAAAAGCTTGTTACACAGGCGTGAACTTACTACTACGCACAATATCACGCTTTTGTTGCATTCCCACTTAAAGGCAGTTCAGCACGTCAATACGGACCATATTTAACCCACGCCTTGTGTATGCAGCCATCACGAGGCGTGGGTTTGAGTTCTTCGGGCGCAGTCACCACCCATTTTGGGGCATGAGAATTAAGGAATTAGGTAGCTAATTATACGGTCTCCACTTTGAAGGCGGTAGCTTCTTTTCGCAACATTTTCCACGCCTTTATTGTAGTCTCCGACCTCCCCTCTCTTTGCCATATCAAAATCTTCTATAAAATATATTACTATTTTATTAGGAAAATGTTAATCGCACTCCAATTTTTTATAATATCACTCTCACTACTTCTTTTTTTCATTGTATAGCATAATAAATGAAAGCTATATGATAAAAACAGTATTGGGAGTGTCATTGTGAAAAAGTGAAGTAGAATTAATTAATATTTGCCTTCCATTAATATTAGATCACAGAGTAGAACTACACCACCATAAACTTTTCTCAAATCCTCGTGCTATCAAGTTCAAGTGTGAAAATTGAAGCATGGAAAACTTTTCTCATTAGAAACACCAAATAAAAAGAAATTAAGCAAGAATCAAGAAATTCTACTTGCTTGAGAATGGATTCGACATGCATGCATTTGCAAAAATGAGTAAGACACAAATTCATTGTACAAGCATTTGCCTTTAACCAGAATTAACAAATAACTAGTGCACAATACATGAATTCTCTGCTGCGTCTTTTCGTGGTTTCTGTCTCCACACACACACACACACACACACAGATGGGGTGGTGCAAGTCCGTTTCACGTTTCTGTGCAACGTAAGTAATCCAAAAACAGATGCAGAATTGCAAGAACATCAAAATCTAGCATCCCAAATTGTGGTAAAAGAGAGTTCCATAAGCAATAATGGGATATATCAACTGCTATCAAACATTTGCAGCTGCACGCAAAGGTATCTATCATATGCTATTCTACCACGTTATACCGTTTATGTGAGCTTGCATGCATGCATGGAGGTTCATTTTTGTACGTAATTGATCTTAAACAAATACAGGTATATCAAGTCAACCATTTAGATCAAGCTTGCACCTCTAAACTTGGGTATGGCATATGTGCCTTAATTTTCTTTTAGAAATTTGATGTCAACTGGCTTCGAAAATTACTCCTAGATGCTAAGCGTGATAATTTTTTCTTCATCGATCATAAGGGTTTTTACAAGAAAATTTAACCGAAACTCTTTATATTTGAGTGCCGCAATTGAACTACATTACTCCAAGATTACTCCCAGTACGTGCATTAGCATCAGTCTCCACTTGGGTCTGATTTACAACTTTGAAGAGACAATCATTGAGGAATTTTAATTTGTACATCCCATAAAAAGATATGCCGTGGAGATAAAATGATACTCTTATGTTTGAATGGTCATTCTAAAATTTTAAAAGAAAAAAAAATCACTGTAGCCATGCACTTATTTTCCTTATATCGAAAAAGTTTTTCCATACCCTAGGGTGACGTTTGGATTGAAGGGGAGGAAATGCCAATCGAAAAGAAAGAAAAGAACAGTACATAATAGTGGAGGAAAATGGCTTCGAGTCATATTGTTTAGATTAAGTACGAAAGCAAAATAAAGAAAAAAAAACTAGATTATTTGGATTGATAAATGAGGCAACAACTATGAATGCATGAATCTGGGACTTCTAAGAATCATGAGTAAGGGTGGCAATTAGGCGGGTTGAGTGGGTTTTGGGCGGGTTGATAGTGCGTTTTTATTTATTTGGATTATACCCAACCCGCCCAAGTATAACTTGGGTTGATATTGGGTTGGGTCATATTGGGTCAACTCAAACCCATAACCCAAATATGACCCAATATATTATTTTATATATTTTACTACATAATATTCTCTCACACACATTTATATACATAAAATGATTTTTTCTTATATATAAATATTGTTTCACATACATAAACATATTTTCACACACTAAAACACTTCCACACATACAAACATACATTCAGTTATTAATCTCATTAGATGGAAATACATTATTTTCATATACACAAACATATTAAAACGCACACTAATATACATACTAACTTTTTAAACTATTTGGATGGACAAATTTAATGCAAAAAATCCTTTTTCAAAGACAAATCAAATAATGTAAAATGTCACTAAATTGAACTGAAGAATTGTAAAATTCAAGCAAATACAGTCATCTAAATAGATATTTTTTCTTTCATGATTCACAAGGGGCAACCAATTTTTTTAAAATATGCTAAATATTATGCTATGAAATCTCCAATTGCTACAAAAAATGTTGTTAGTGGCAGTGACACCCACATGGAGACACTATGAATGTGGATGATTAAAAAGTAGTTCAAGCAACTACAGTAATTCTTAATAAAGTTTAAAACTATAAATTTGGATCAAACTAGAAGTAAGCTCCTCAAAATATTCACTCTTTAGTTCAAAATTTTTTGATGGGAAAAAATGACTTGGTAAATATTAAGAAGAAAAAGACACCGAATTTAATGGGGATGAAGAAAAAATTTGAAAAAATTAATTTGATTTTTTGGGAATAAAAATAGAGATTTTAAGATTGAAAAATTGAATTTTTTTGTCTGATGCGTGATGGGAAAATGGAAAATTGAGGTTGGGAAAGTTAAAAGACTAAATTGTGTTCCTAACTTTTCTTAGTTTTGTCTAAATTCATATTAAAGAAAAATTACAACAAATAAAAAGAAAATGGATTTTAAAATTTGATGGTCATTAATTAAGAAAATGATTGAGTCCAGAGAAAAGAAAATAAAAATAGTTGTAGTTGGAAAAAGTAAAATGAGGTTGCCAAAACCATCACTCTTTTTTTTTTCAAAAAAAAAAGATAAAAATATTTGAGTACATGCATTTATTTTATGCTATATGGAAAAAAGTTGGGTTAATAGGTACCTAACTTCAAAACCCAACCCACCCAACACTTACTTGGGTATTTTACACCCAACACCCAATTGACCCAACACCCAACTGATCCAACCCAACCTCTCAAATTAGTGGACGGGTTGGGTGGGTTGTTGGATTATGGGTTTTCTTGCCGACCCTAATCATGAGAAACCACCTTCGGTCGTCAGCTACCCCATTAAGGATTTGCAAATTCTGCACTATCTGGTGAGGTTGATTAAATGGTTTAATATTTTCCTTGGGCGAATTTCCACCACATCACATGTCTTTCGGTTGCCCCTTTTCAACGAATAATTCACAGTTGCTCGTGGGTTCATATCTAAGCAAACCAAATACTACTACTGGCTTTCTGTTCTTGTGAGTACTATTCCAGGCAGAATTGAAATGGACTGCTGCAAATATTACTGGCTATAGGTTGCCAGTTTTCAACGAAGTAGTTCGTATCAGTTAAATTAATCTCGTTGAAATATATTGGCTAACAAAAGAATATATATATATTATATATACCTCCCAATTAAGATCTGCACTTCTCCCCAAAAAAAAAAAAAAAAAAAAAAGAAAAGAAAGAAGAAGCAAAGAAAAGAAATTCTAAGGTCAACTCTTGTCCCCATATAACTACTCTGTGTGTGTGTGTGTAGCAATCGCATATAAAATTTATTTCCAAATATATATATATATAATTTATTTCCTCCACTACTTTATTTAGCATTTTTTAATTACTAAGTGGAATCAAATCATCTGTACTGGCTTGGCCACGTCTCAATTTTATCCCCATTTTTATCAAATTCATTAGCTGAAATTGCAAGAGTTTCGCCATTGCCCGAATCAAATCAAGGTCCACCTTCCCCCCGGCCCGTCGCTAGGCATCACCATCGATGATCGATCCTTGGCTTTAGCTAGACTGTAGTTGGAATCAAGAAAATGACAACTTTGGATTTGGAATGCATAAAATAACTGCGGATGCCGTGTGGATGCCACACTCCTCCTGCTGATCAAGTAAATTTAAAAAAACCAGACAATCAACCTAATCACCAAGATTTATTCTATCATTTTTCTGTTCACGGTTTTTCGCTCTATGTACGTCCTGATGATTCCATTACATTAAACAAACACCACTTGTCAATTATGCCAATCGGTCCATTTGAAAGTTGACAACATATTGTTGTATAAATTTTTCTATTCTCTACCTTAAGGCATAGGATGAATATACAAAATAGGAGGGATGGATCCATTCTGAAATTTAAATATTATCATCTCCTTCTAAATTTAAAAAGCTTTAGCGAAAAAATTTTAAACTTTTCCAAACAACTAACTCTTGAACCAACCTCGTTTTGCATTGCTGACATTTTCTCACAGCTGATTTGGAGGTGCAATTCATTGTGCTGCGTAGACGTCCAAAGCCCTTTATTTGGAAATTCGTATCTTTCCGGGATTTATATCTAAACGGCTCCTCTTTCCTAAATTTGTCATGAAACATTCATTGAGTGACAATCACGTTTTCCAAGTTATTTCTGGAAAATAGAGTCGGGCAAGAATGATTAACAAAACAAAGACCCTATGACCCTATCCATGCTAATCCGGAGGCATGAGAATTATGTCCTGGCAAAAATGAATGCCGGGTCATTTCCAAAAGGGATAATTTCACATTCCTCCCATGATGTTTACTAAAATTGCAGGAACCTCCCATTTGGCACGTTCCAATAATTACGCTTACCTCTCCTATTTTAAGTTTTAGGTAGCAAAACACACCCATAGAGATGGCATCTGCAATCTATCACTATGATAAGCCTGAAATACCCTTCTTCCCAATCAAATTGATTCATATTTTTATCATCACCTTCTTCCTAATAAAACAATACCAAAAGCACCTGTTTCAATTCAAAAAAAAAAAAATTCCACCACCAGTACATACTCCTCTTCCTCTCCCTTCTTCGGTTCTTCCCCTCCAACAAAAACTGTCACGTTTTAACTACCTACTCCTTATTCGCCATAGCCTTTACAACAGAAAATTTTTGAAAAAGAGATGCTAAAGAGAGACTTACAACTAGGGATCAATAGAGGATGAGTTCATCATGGGATGAGGGAGTGAGAAGGATTGAGGGGAGGGAGATCATGGGTCTTGGATGACGGAAAAGATCAAAAGATCAAAACAGTTATTGTGCGTACACCTTTTTAACATATTGAGTTTATCTCCTTCTATAGACTAAAGTGCATGTATACTGATTAAGAGCCATACTTAGAGGTTAGAGCCCATTCGGGGTTTTGGTGCTTTTGGTTAGAGAACTACTTTTGCTACTAAAAGCACTTTCAATGTTTTTGGTAAACATCATCCCACAAAATTAGGGATTGAGTTTTTGGTGCTAAGAGCACTTTTAGCAAAAGCTAAAATTTGATACTTTTAGAATAGCTTTTGTGTTTTAAAAAATGAAATATTAAAATTGGTCATTTTATCGTATATTATTAACTAAATAAAGAGATAAATACATTTAAAAAATTTATATTATTAACTAAATAAAGAGATAAATACATTTAAAAAATTTTAAACTTACACATTATAATCCAATAATAAATACTTGTTGAACTTTGTATGCAAACAATATATTTAAAAGCACTTGAACACATAAGAAATGCTTTTATTAAAAACTCTACTAGATGAAACACTTTTTAATAAGTTACCGCAACCCCAAACAGGCCGTAAATTAGATTAGATAAAGAGGTGTACTTTCACCGTATATTATCGTCTATGCAAATATTAAACTTTCATTAAACTAATTGTTGCACCCAAATAATATTCACGGATATATCTTCTCTATTCTATGTAATAGCAAGTAATGAAAGAGATGAATCATTATCTTACACAAATTCTCCTCCTCGTTGCAAGCTTCTTAAACTCTCACCATTCCTTTGTTAATGAATCGATGACCCCTTTTTTTTCTTCTTTTTTGCTTTTCTTGCCAAATATTTGACATGCCAACTAATCCATGGTATGGTTTAAGATAATTCATTTAGGTTTTGGTATTCCTGATTTAAGGCCGCATCAGGGGGCGGATAACTTTTGATCAGTACCAGCCTACAACAAACTCGAGAATCGATCAACAGCAAATCCTAAATCACTAATCAACCAGAACTGGAGATCCAGACGAGGTATTTTACCAGATGATGGAAACTTCCCCTGCTATTGATTTGTGGAATTAGATTTAGACAAAGACCACTCCTTGTACTGAATACCTTGCTTTGCATATATAAAATCATGTGGGACCACCCCTTTTTATCATCACCTTCTTCCTAATAAAACAATACCAAAAGCACCTGTTTCAATTCAAAAAAAAAAAAAATTCCACCACCAGTACATACTCCTCTTTCCTCTCCTTCTTCGGTTCTTCCCCTCCAACAAAAAACTGTCACCTTTTAACTACCTACCCTTATTCGCCATAGCCTTTACAACAGAAAATTTTGAAAAGAGATGCTAAAGAGAGACTCTACAACTAGGGATCAATAGAGGGATGAGTTCATCATGGGATGAGGGAGTGAGAAGGATTGAGGGGAGGGAGATCATGGGTCTTGGATGACGGAAAAGATCAAAAGAGAGCCAATTATGATTTGCCGGGGAGGCTTTTTATTTTTTTTTTCTTGAACCTTTTCTTTTTGGATTGGATGCTACAGTCATTTATTGTGCCAAAGGGAGGTAAGTTTAATTATTATTATGAACCCAAAGGGAGGTCCCTGCAATATGGCAAACCTCCAGGGAGGAAGGTGAAATTGTCTCTTCCCAAAATAACCTACTTTTAGATAAATATCCGTAGGTGACTAAGGAGCTCTAACGATGATAAATCTCTGTTCTCATTCCTATCGCTTCTTCTCAACCTTGACTTATGATGTTCCCATATTTACATTATTATTATTTTCTTGTTGATTTTCAATTTCCATTAAAAAAATGTTTCTGAGATTCCTCTTAATTTTTTCAATATTCCTTTTGAAAGATAATTTTTATAAAAAAAACACCAAAAAATTGCAACTACAAGGGTCCCAGTAACCAAAGCTTGCACCGAGCATATCTTGTTCGAAAAGGTATAGTAGGAAAGAGGTGCGATGGATTATCCTCTTGTGGATCCTCTGATGTTTACTCAATAACGAAATACCAACAAAGTTCAAGAAAAACAATACCTTAACCTTAAAGCCGCAGACTTTGAAAACTTCCAATAAATTTAGGGTAAATTACCTATAACCCCCCTTTATAGTTTTACTTAATACCAAATGATCCTTCTAAGGATTTAAAATTACCTTTAACCTTATAGTTTTATATAAAGTGAAAAATAGACGGAATGCAAAATTAATTATGATGTTTATACCAAATACGGTCTAAAAGCACATGTGAAAAAATTTTAATATCCATGCAACCTCCTTATAGTTTGTATAAATATCCATTTTATCTCCGTAATTTTACAATTGTCTACGTCAATTTCCTTATACTTTTATATAAAAGTGGCTAAGTTTATCCATAGATTTAGCATTTAAATAAAGACACTATTGTTATTTCAACTAACGATCAAGATAGGCTATTTTTTCATCAATTTTTCACTTTATTAAATCATGGGGAGTGAAATGGATATTTTAAAATTTTAGAGGGTTTAGATGGCAACAGATGAAATTGCAAGGGGATTATATGTAATTTATCCATAAATTTATGATGTGCATGTAATGCCTTTGCGCTTACTATGGAACTTTATGGTACAGAACTAACGTGTAATGGATAAAGAGTACAAGCTCTTCCTATATCGTGACACGTGAGGAAAGTCAAAAGTGTGTGCATATGAAAACAGTTATTGTGCGTACACCTTTTTAACATATTGAGTTTATCTCCTTCTATAGACTAAAAGTGCATGTATACTGATTAAGAGCCATACTTAGAGGTTAGAGTCATTCGGGTTTTGTGCTTTTGGTTAGAGAACTACTTTTGCTATACTAAAAGCACTTTCAATGTTTTTGGTAAACATCATCCCACAAAATTAGGGATTGAGTTTTTGGTGCTAAGAGCACTTTTAGCAAAAGCTAAAATTTGATACTTTTAGAATAGCTTTTGTGTTTTAAAAAATGAAATATTAAAATTGGTCATTTTATCGTATATTATTAACTAAATAAAGAGATAAATACATTTAAAAAATTTATATTATTAACTAAATAAAGAGATAAATACATTTAAAAAATTTTAAACTTACACATTATAATCCAATAATAAATATTTGTTGAACTTTGTATGCAAGCAATATATTTAAAAGCACTTGAACACTTAAGAAATGCTTTTATTAAAAACTCTACTAGATGAAACATTTTTTAATAAGTTACCGCAACCCCAAACAGCGGTAGTAAATTAGATTAGATAAAGAGGTGTACTTTCACCATTATATTATCGTCTATGCAAATATTAAACTTTCATTAAACTAATTGTTGCACCCAAATAATATTCACGGATATATCTTCTCTATTCTATGTAATAGCAAGTAATGAAAGAGATGAATCATTATCTTACACAAATTCTCCTCCTCGTTGCAAGCTTAAACTCTCACCATTCCTTTGTTAATGAATCGATGACCCCTTTTTTTTCTTCTTTTTTGCTTTTCTTGCCAAATATTTGACATGCCAACTAATCCATGGTATGGTTTAAGATAATTCATTTAGGTTTTGGTATTCCTGATTTAAGGCCGCATCAGGGGGCGGATAACTTTTGATCAGTACCAGCCTACAACAAACTCGAGAATCGATCAACAGCAAATCCTAAATCACTAATCAACCAGAACTGGAGATCCAGACGAGGTATTTTACCAGATGATGGAAACTTCCCCTGCTATTGATTTGTGGAATTAGATTTAGACAAAGACCACTCCTTGTACTGAATACCTTGCTTTGCATATATAAAATCATGTGGGACCACCCCTTTTTATCATCACCTTCTTCCTAATAAAACAATACCAAAAGCACCTGTTTCAATTCAAAAAAAAAAAAAATTCCACCACCAGTACATACTCCTCTTCCTCTCCCTTCTTCGGTTCTTCCCCTCCAACAAAAACTGTCACGTTTTAACTACCTACTCCTTATTCGCCATAGCCTTTACAACAGAAAATTTTTGGAAAAGAGATGCTAAAGAGAGACTTACAACTAGGGATCAATAGAGGATGAGTTCATCATGGGATGAGGGAGTGAGAAGGATTGAGGGGAGGGAGATCATGGGTCTTGGATGACGGAAAAGATCAAAAGAGAGCCAATTATGATTTGCCGGAGAGGCTTTTTATTTTTTTTTTCTTGAACCTTTTCTTTTTGGATTGGATGCTACAGTCATTTATTGTGCCAAAGGGAGGTAAGTTTAATTATTATTATTAGAACCTAAAGGGAGGTCCCTGCAATTATGGCAAAACCTCCAGGGAGGAAGGTGAAATTGTCTCTTCCCAAAATAACCTCACTTTTAGATAAATATCCGTAGTGACTAAGGAGCTCTAACGATGATAAATCTCTGTTCTCATTCCTATCGCTTCTTCTCAACCTTGACTTATGATGTTCCCATATTTACATTATTATTATTTTCTTGTTGATTTTCAATTTCCATTAAAAAAATGTTTCTGAGATTCCTCTTAATTTTTTCAATATTCCTTTTGAAAGATAATTTTTTTTAAAAAAAAACCAAAAAATTGCAACTACAAGGGTCCCAGTAACCAAAGCTTGCACCGAGCATATCTTGTTCGAAAAGGTATAGTAGGAAAGAGGTGCGATGGATTATCCTCTTGTGGATCCTCTGATGTTTACTCAATAACGAAATACCAACAAAGTTCAAGAAAAACAATACCTTAACCTTAAAGCCGCAGACTTTGAAAACTTCCAATAAATTTAGGGTAAATTACCTATAACCCCCTTATAGTTTTACTTAATACCAAATGATCCTTCTAAGGATTTAAAATTACCTTTTAACCCCCTTATAGTTTTATATAAAGTGAAAAATAGACGGAATGCAAAATTAATTATGATGTTTATACCAAATACGGTCTAAAAGCACATGTGAAAAAATTTTAATATCCATGCAACCTCCTTATAGTTTGTATAAATATCCATTTTATCTCCCTGTAATTTTTACAATTGTCTACGTAATTTCCTTATACTTTTATATAAAGTGGCTAAGCGATCCATAGATTTAGCATTTAAATAAAGACACTATTGTTATTTCAACTAACGACGTCGCATAGGCTATTTTTCATCAATTTTTCACTTTACGTAAATCATAGGAGAGTGAAATGGATATTTTAAAATTTTAGAGGGTTTAGATGGCAACAGATGAAATTACAAGGGGATTATATGTAATTTATCCATAAATTTATGATGTGCATGCAATGCCTTTGCGCTTACTATGGGAAACTTTTATGGTACAGAACTAACGTGTACGGATAAAGAGTACAAGCTCTTCCTATATCGTGACACGTGAGGAAAGTCAAAAGTGTGTGCATATGAAAACAGTTATTGTGCGTACACCTTTTTAACATATTGAGTTTATCTCCTTCTATAGACTAAAGTGCATGTATACTGATTAAGAGCCATACTTAGAGGTTAGAGCCCATTCGGGGTTTTGGTGCTTTTGGTTAGAGAACTACTTTTGCTACTAAAAGCACTTTCAATGTTTTTGGTAAACATCATCCCACAAAATTAGGGATTGAGTTTTTGGTGCTAAGAGCACTTTTAGCAAAAGCTAAAATTTGATACTTTTAGAATAGCTTTTGTGTTTTAAAAAATGAAATATTAAAATTGGTCATTTTATCGTATATTATTAACTAAATAAAGAGATAAATACATTTAAAAAATTTATATTATTAACTAAATAAAGAGATAAATACATTTAAAAAATTTTAAACTTACACATTATAATCCAATAATAAATATTTGTTGAACTTTGTATGCAAGCAATATATTTAAAAGCACTTGAACACTTAAGAAATGCTTTTATTAAAAACTCTACTAGATGAAACATTTTTTAATAAGTTACCGCAACCCCAAACAGGCCGTAAATTAGATTAGATAAAGAGGTGTACTTTCACCGTATATTATCGTCTATGCAAATATTAAACTTTCATTAAACTAATTGTGTATAAATGTGTAAACTATACTCATTGTGCACCCAAATAATATTCACGGATATATCTTCTCTATTCTATGTAATAGCAAGTAATGAAAGAGATGAATCATTATCTTACACAAATTCTCCTCCTCGTTGCAAGCTTCTTAACTCTCACCATTCCTTTGTTAATGAATCCATGACCCCTTTTTTTTCTCCTTTTTTGCTTTTCTTGCCAAATATTTGACATGCAACTAATCCATGGTATGGTTTAAGATAATTCATTTAGGTTTTGGTATTCCTGATTTAAGGCCGCATCAGGGGGCGGATAACTTTTGATCAGTAACAGCCTACAACAAACTCGAGAATCGATCAACAGCAAATCCTGAATCACTAATCAACCAGAACTGGAGATCCAGACGAGGTATTTTACCAGATGATGGAAACTTCCCCTGCTATTGATTTGTGGAATTAGATTTAGACAAAGACCACTCCTTGTAATGAATACCTTGCTTTGCATATATAAAATCATGTGGGACTACTCATGTTGTAACCCTAAAGGGAATCACTTTAACTCTCAATTATCTCATCCTTATGGGACTTTGTTTACAGCCTTCTGCCGCCGAAAGTCGCCCACTTTATTTCCTCAGTTTTTTAGTTGTTTCACCTCAAAGCGGCTTGTTTTCACTTTGGTATTGGTTTTTGGCATGTTTTCTGGTGACTGGCGAGCCATGGTATGTAAATACTTGCACTTTGTTCGTAACTTATCTTTCTTTAGTCAAAAACTGGCATATGATTTTTTTCGAGTTCTTTAAAGAAACAATATATTTAGCTTTTGGATTTTTTTTTTTCCAAAACAGCATATTTAGGCGTGTTTCTATCCACAGATCTCACGAATGAAATTATGAATTTTATCAAAAAAAGACCTTTCAATTTTTTAGTTCTTGTATTTGTTTGTACACTAATTTTAGTCAATTTGGATGTGCATATCCACATATTTTTCCCTGTTATTTTTCTAATTCACCTCCACCTTTCTCCCCCCAAAAAAACAAAGAAAAGAATAGGACCCAAAGGGCATGAAGTTCAAATAGAAATTAAAAGAAAAGAGTTCAAATTCAACTCCTAATACCAAAAACAATAAGGCAAAGAATTTTGCAACAGGGGACAATGTTGAGATGGTGCACTTGGGAAGAGGACCATTGAGGGCTGATCTCATTTCCTGCAGATTTTTTATGGTACTACTGTTTTGCCAAAAATTAGTTCAAACAATTAACATATCTCACATAGTCAGAATACAAGAGTAGTACATCCTTTATATGACAAATACACCATCACGGCCAAAGGAACATATACCTTGAGCATATGCTTTTAGCATAATCACAGAAGATGGTTCGAGATCAAATAAAGATACATGCTTAATTATGCTAATGGCCAAACTGAAATTTAAAAAAATACAAATAAATAAAAATTGAAAAGCAAACGCAAGACAAAGCCTAGCAGCATCTGGATATGATGATTACACTCCAGTTTTGCCAATTAACTTTGTTAGACCATAGGTGATTCCCATGGCCATCCATCCTCCAACTAACACCCTCAACGAAGACTTCACTAAAGGTGCCTTCCCCAGAAAGGCACCCAGCCAGCCAAACCCCAGGAGTGCGAGGCTTGAAGCAGCGACCACCAATCCAAGCCTCACATGATAGTTCTTCACAAAACCAGCAGCCAGCAAGGGCACCACAGCCCCCATGGCAAAAGCAAAGGCTGATGCAGCCGCCGCCTGCAGGGGGCTTGGCAAGTCCTCTTTCTTGGCATCATATTCAGTTTTACCAATATTATTAGCTGCTGTTTCTCTCTTCATTTGAGCCAGTTCTATGTCGTACTGCGAGTACACGGAGACATATTCTCCTAGGGCCATGCTGCATGAGCCAGCCACCAATCCGGCTATCCCGGTGAGGATCATGGTCCTAACATCTTGCCGGACGGCTCCAACCCCCATCATCAAAGATGCAGTTGAGAGTAACCCGTCATTTGCTCCTAGAACAGCAGCTCTGAGCCACTGAGCCCTCTTAGAATAATCGACAACCGGAACAAGATCAAGTTCTGGAGTAGGAGGAGCTTGTGCTTCCAGATCATTATTCCTCTCGTTCTGCAAGTTTTGACATGGGGTATGACCTGCAGGGATGATTTGTTCAATCTCGAACGAGGAAGGGGAGGAGGCGGAGGGGGGATCCATCGTTTTTTTACTACAAGAAGGAAGCGGGCTGTCCAAAATGATGGACTCTATTTCTGGGTGCGGGGGTGGCGTGTGGCGTGTGGCTGCCACAAGAATGAAGAGAAAGGGAGATGATACTTATTAGGGTTGAAGAAATATAGGAATGGATATGGGGGAGTGTGGAGGGCACACGCCCAGGGACTGACTATATATAGCGGGGAATCCGAAAATGTGCCACTAGACATATATGTGAGGGCCATCCGGAGGAATTTGAGGCTGGTGGGGTCTTCTTCTAAGGAATCTGATGCGTTCACACCAGGATGAATGAATTCGAGAATCATGGATTAATGAATCCTTTTCCTTGTTCACTTTTTCGAAATAATAAATTTCACGCATGAATCAGTAGACATTATTATCAAAAAATTTGCTATTTTATTATCAAAAAAATGTCAAGCATAACCCAATGGCCGGACAAAAGTGATAAACGGTTTGTGAATGCTACACTAAATCAAAGTCGACTTCATGAACAGTTTAAACAAGTAAGAGCCTTACTCCGAAGCAAGAATGGGCAACCTGAACCAAATCTAGATTAATTGAGCCAGTGACTTTGGATACCGGGTACTCAGAACCAAAAAAAAAAAAAAAACTAACTAACTGGATTAGTTGAGCCAGCGGCTCTGGATACCGGGTACTAAGAGCCAAAAAAAAAAAAAAAAAAAGGATGTCACGCATGAATCACTTGCGAAGCTACAGGTTGGAAATGGTAGCTGGGCCTAGTTTCCACTCCATTTCCTTCCTCTTTACAGATGCTGGCCTTAAGTACCACGGAATTTGGGACCGTATGTTTTTGTTTCCTTCACTTTCTCCACTTCTCTCCTTATCAAAACTGACTACTACTTCTTTTTATCTCTGTTCCTGTTTCCTTTCTTCTCCATATCAAAACTGACTACTTCTTCTTTTTCTCTCTGTTCCTGTTTCCTTTCTTCTTGCTTCTCCTTTATCCAAAACTTACGACCGCTAGAGGATTTTTTTCTTTCTTTCTTCTTCTTCTTTTTTTTTTTTTGGGTCTGCCAAAGAGTCCTCATTGTTAAACTATAAAGGATAATTACAAGGGTAAATACATATATATTTATCTGTTAGTACAGTAGTTTTTGTGAGCCACATGGAGAAGCTATCTTTCCACCTACTTCCACCCACGTAGTTCGTTGGAAAGGGTTAATTATAAATTTTGCGAAATCATGACCACACAAGTTGCTCTTCTTTTCTAATGACCAAAATGAACAACGCCAGAAGGTACTATAGAAAGATATGAAATATAATCTACAATAACATCAGTCACACCAATATCCGTGAAATTGATTTTGTCAATCACATTTTTTGCAGCACTCCAAAAGGACCAAAATTGATATCCAGTGCTCCTCCAATGCGTTTACAAGTGCAGTTCTGATAGCCAAAGCTTCTAGCATTTTGCTGCATCACTTCTTGAGGGAGTAAGGAGTAGACCGTTTTGTGATTGGATTCTCCTGATGCATGGTCTTTAAAGGCAATACCAAGTCCATGTTTAGTTTTTAGATAACACCCAACTACTATTAGTCACCCATATATGTCACTCAAGAAGAGTTAGGTTTTCAGGAAAATATACAAAAATTGGGGCCATTAGTTTGTTCCCCAGATTTTTTTTTTTTTTTTTTTTTGGAATTGAGAATTGATTTAAGAGGAAATTTAGGATGGGAATGCTATCTGTGTTTTGAATAACATCCAAATACTATTTAGTCAACTATGGCACTCAAGAAGATTTAGGTTTTCAGGAAAATCTATATCTATATAAATTGCAGGAGTAATTTTTAGGATAGTCAAGTCATAATGCTTCCAACTCTCTATTTTCTTAAAAAAAAATATTTTTTGAAATTTTTTTAATTATTAAACAACCCTTCACGCATTTTGAGTTTAAAATATAAGAAGTGGATCCACTAATATAGGAATTTGGTTGAAGTTTATTCATGGGAAAGTAAATAAAGATGAAACATCATTAGTCCTACCAAAAGTAAAAAATTAAATAACAATATTTTACTCTTCAACTTGTAATATTAACTGAAAGGACAAACTATATAAAAATAAAAAAAAACAAATAATATTCATTAGTCATGGATTTGGAAAATCAATAATATCTTACTCTTGAAATCTAAATTATGAAATCCCTAAACTAAAAACAATTTCCTATTGGTCCTTCAAATTGGAAATTTTTATTTAAAATTTTATTTTTAATAAAAAATACTAAAAATGACGCCAATCCTACCGAAGATAATAAAACAAAAAGTAACAATATAATTTAAGAGAAAGGTATAAAATATTTGATCATAAACTATATCTACTCATTCATATATATTTGATCTAAATTCGATGCAAATTAGTTTTGTATAAGAGCATAAAACCCATCAGCTAAGAATAATCTCGGGTATTATTGATTATTTTGTGTATTTTTTTCATATGTAAATATGCAACGTTACTATGTCAATTTTACATTCTAAATATTTTCTATTTTGTTGTGGTTGTTAGGAATATTATAAGATATTATCAATTTCTTATTTGCATTTCTAAATGCCAATACTTGCAACCTTTATAGTATATTCTTGGTTTTATATAGTTTTCATATTATGGGAGGTAAAGTTAGTTATATTCTAAATATGTAAAACCAAATTGCAAGTTAAGGGTTTTTTGGGTCTTTTGCTTCAAATTTCACCTTTCAATTTGGCAGAGGAATACGGAATCAACTATAAACTTTAAATAAAAAAAATAAAAAAAGGTTGACAGCATTCAATCACATTTACGTCACAAATAACTAAATCTAATGCTTTTATTTTGAAGATACAAATGTAAGTATAATTTAAAAGTGTAAAACTAAACTATAAGTTGTAAGAATTTTTTATTTTGCTTCCAATTTTAACTCCTCAATTTGAGTGTTGAGTTATGGACCATGCTGCGCACAGGTCAAGATGTTAGTATATAAGATTTGGGACCATTAGCTTTTTTTTTTTTTTTTTTGTGGAATTAAGAACTTATTTGAGAGGAAATTTAGGATGGGACTACTATTTAGGTTTCAAATAACATCCAACTACTGTTTAGCCAGCTGTGGCACTCAAGAAGATTTATGTTTAGAGGAAAATGTACAAAAATTGGGACCATTATCTTGTTCCAATTTTTGGGAATTAAGAACTCATTCAAGAGGAAATTTAGGACGAATAGCACCATCTTGATTTTTTTTCCCTATTTTTTTGCCGCCATTTTTTTGGTTTTTGATTTTTTTTTTTTTTTTTTTTGGGGGGGGTGTGTGTTGGTGGTGTTATGACCGCTGTAGAAGAAGCTGATGCGCATCTCCTCCCACTTCTCTTTGGGTTAACAATGACGGGGATTCTCCTCTTGGTTTTTTCTTTTTGTTTTTTTTCTTAGTTTTTACCTCTTTTCGTTTCCCTTCTCCTCTATTTGCTTTTCGACAGCGTTACCATGATGGAACCAATTGGTATCCACTTTTGGGCCTATATGCTGTCTCGATTTGCTATGAAACACCGCATTGCACTTCGAAGTTCGTGATTGCCATGCGACGTGAATTTGGATAGCGCTTCGGCTGGCTAAAAACTCATCCCCAGTACCTTTGAAGATCAAGTACTTCGCGGGAGGGTAAGCATCTAAAGGCCAGAAGCCCAGTGCCACCTTAAATGGTTCTCTTTTAAAAGTACCACAAAATAGCACTTTAAAAACTGCTCTTGAAGGCAAGTTTGAAATGCACGTAAACCAAGACAACTTTATTGCAGCTCAGTCCCCAGAAAAACATATATTCAACATCTATTGAGATATCGAGATGCATCACTGACATCTACTGAGAAGCATCGCCATCATTGAGGATTCTAATCTGTTTTGCTGTCTACAAAGTATAATTGAACCAACTTTGGATAGAGAGTATTTGAAATAAAACACTGTAGCACTTTTTTGATGTGATGTGTGTGAGATAAAAAGGTGGTTAGAAAATGTGTTAATGATGCAAGCAAGTAAATTTTGGATAAATTTTGGGAGAATTCTCCTATCAAAACAAACTTTATATTTTAACTAATAATCTCCAAAGCCGGGTGGAATTCAACACATTTGAAAAATTGTAAATTCAAAATTGCCAGTCATGTTAGTGTATAATTTTAAGACCATACTTTATTCTCAAAAGCCACATAGTTTGCTGCAAAGACAGAAATGAAAACTGTTTCAAAAGAAAAGCGATAACACCGCATGCTAACTACCAAGGAAATCTCACTTCAGCTTGGCAAATAACTTTGGTGCCACCTGCATAACAAAACAATTAGAAGGGCAAATCAATAATAAAAAAAAATGAAGAATTTGTCCATCAATGTAATTAAATGTGAAAAGACAGAAAGAGATGCCCCATACGCATTTATCAATGCAATGCCAGTAGTCAAAATACTGGCCCGTACAGTGCTTAGTGCCAGTAGCATCGTCCCTGACTCTAAATACACAGTCCTGTAAAAAATAGGATGTCTTTGAATATTAATCATTGCTATTAAAAGAAATTTCATAACCCAAGCATAGCTAGGATACCAACAACATAATGCCAAAAGAAATGAAACAAGCTATTTTATGGCAAGCAAAAAGCATGTTTTGAACTTGTATAAATAATTATAAAGGGGAAAAAAAAAACTGCTGTTATAGTAACTAATTGTGGTATTTTATCAGCAAAATAGCAATCCATCTACTGCCCAGTAATCAAGGCAAGCATCCCATTGTTCGCACTCAGATACGAAAGAAACTCAGTATTAAGGAAAATTTGTAAAACCGCAATCCATAATGAAAAATAGGACACTGTTCAAGTCAGAGCGTCATAGTTAAAGCTGGCACAAATCCAAAGGCAGAAAGACCAAGGCATGACATAATCAAGCTAACAAAAGTACCACTCCAAATAGAGGACATCAGCCATAACAAACGTGTAAAAACTTTAAACTCAAAGCAATGACACGTATAAGGCAGCAGATGCAACATAACACTGAAACTAAAATAATCAGAAGAACCACTCAGTAAAGCACAGAACAAAATGAAGTCCCGAAAATCGATTCTCTGAAATATTCTTAACTTGGAATCCTCTATCAAACGACAGCAAGCGCCTCATTCTCCTAAAAAGCAGAAAGGGGAAGATTACCAGCAAGTACAAATAAAAAAGACAAAGCCACACCCTAAGTTATCAGGTTACTGTCATCTATACTATCTACAGAAAATTGATTGGAGTGTGGCTGTCAAGCATAACCTAGAGCCCCGCAGCTTGTTGGCAAAATCTATTACAAAATTTTGTCACAGGATAATTCTTAAATTTTTTTACCAAAATGCTTATGTATAAAAGGGTAAAAGAACCACCAGTTGAACAAGGTCTCCACTTTCAGTTTTGAGATAGTATTGGAATTGCTATTTCTCCATATGTGGGAAAAAACAAACAAAAGTTGCTTGACCACCTGACTAACTTAGATTTTGGTATCCAAAAATCAGAACCAAAACAAAAAAATAAAGAAAAAGAAAAAGTTCCTCTTTATCCAACTCCTGTATATGCTTATGCTCGGCAAATAAATATCTATTCAGAAACTCGAGCCAAATAAATACTTGTAGCTGAGGACGGAAAGAAAATTTGTGGCAAGATGAGAGGAAATGGCCTCCACAAAAAATCTGTTGAAAACGGTTAATCACATCTTGGTGTCTCAATTACAAGCAACTTATTGTTACACAACGCTCAAATACAATGCAAACATAAAAGAGTCAAGTCTCAAAAATCAAAGCAAACAAATTTAGATACCTAAGTTTCCATACAAGGCAGGTTTCAGAGAAAAGAATCTCTCATAGGCAACCCAAAAAAATTCATACAAGTTTCAGAACAAAAATATGTGAAAAGTCAAGGTATTCCATCCAGGTAAGACTCATTCTACCACATAAATGTCATTTCGTGCATTCAGTTTAGTAAAAACAGCCATGCTTGTACTATTATAGGAGAAGTTTCTAGAGGATAACAGTCAAGTAAAAAGCCATAAAGGAAAGGAAAAATTAAATTAAAAAAGACAATAAAAGGCTCTCATATTATCATCTATTACCTCATACGCTCGCCATTCCCTGGTGCACTTGGCCTTGCAAGCGTCTTCCATCAGCTTCTTTGGATCTACTGGGTCCTCATCAGCCCTAAATTTTTGATGCATACAAGATTCAACAGAGAATAAGGAAATCAGAATCTAATGGAAGTATGGAAGCTTAATATGATTAGAAGTGTTAACATGAACTCCACTCTAGTAGTGCACGTGAATACATGCTATTGTGCCACAATCTACAAATCATTAAACATTTTTATCATAAACAGTCATAACATGATACTACTTTGAACACTTACTGCCTAAGGACAGCAAAAAAGTTACAACACTTCATAGTTTATAAACAGAACCAATTTTCTTTACATATTACCCTTCACAACAAGAAGGAAACTTCACATTAGTTCACTAGTGGAAGCTTGAAAAAGAGCCATAAATGCATCTGTTGCTCAGGCATTAGGCTATGCCACAACAAGTTGCATCGAGTTTATCTCAGTAATGTAAATCAGTACTTCTAAAGTTCCTTCGGTGTCCTTTTTATTCTAGTCAAATCTTTAACTGGACAACCCCAGGATCTCAAACTATAATTTTTAAGTTTCATAGTCACAGGCATATAACCGTTTTCAGATATAAAACAAAAGCCATTATGTTATTTAGCTAAGTTCTGAATTATTAAGCTCTACACAAACAACCATTTTATGAATAACATGATTCAGCCCACAAAGTGTATATTATTTAACAGATACTTGTCAAGTTGGTACTTTTGCTGTTGCATAACCACAATGCAACTGTGAAAGAATTCAAAAACTCAAGTAAATAAGTCAATATAAATAACAATTTGATCAAGCCAAAAAGCCAGACCAGATATCATTAGTAAATAAATTGATTGTAAGACCTTTTTCTTTTTTCTAAAATACCCACATTATCAGACGACAATTTGGTCAACCAGAAAAAACCAGACCAGAGCATAAGGGGGGAAGGGGGGCTTATCCTTGCCTTAACTAGCATATCACTTAACCAACAATCTCTACTTTTACAGCTAAGCTTCTTACCAAAGAGTACATAGCTTATGCAAGGCTAAACGCCATTAACGTCAATTAAGTAAAACCAAATCCGATCACTAAAACAGTCGAATAAATAGAAAATACTCACATGGTAAGATCAGATCAAGTGACAATGAGCTGGAAGCAGCGTAGTCACCTGAAAAAAAAATTCAAAATTCCATCTGAAAATTAGCGAAATCGTGCATCTTTAGAGCATATACTTCGTAATGGAAACCTAGTTTTGCAGATGGATAGCAGTCATATATGACGATCGGAAGATAGATCTATCGTGAAATTAGAGAAAACATCAGGATACTTACTCGTTTGGGTTGATTCAAGAGAGTGTTGGTGTCGAGTGGGAGAAGACTGCCGCGAGGGAGAGGAATAATTTGTGATATTTGCTGCCTAAACTAAAGTGCTTCAGGCGCGTAGGGTTATGCGGGAAGGCGTCTCTGGGTTTCGTTTGGCAGTGGAAATTACAAGGAGCTATGTCTCAAAAAGGCGTAATTATCATCAGATACCCTGAAATTTCACTTATGTCTGAAACTACACCCACTGGGCTAATACATCCAGCCTCCGACTCCCAATTAAATTTCCCTTTTGGATTGGGAAAATACCAAAGCTTTTGACTCATGCCCACGAATCCATTTTCAGCTTTTCATGGGATTATAAAGTTGAACGTGTGATTTGAAAAAAAAAGAATTTATATGTTTTTTGTACATTTAAAAAATATTCTGAATGATACTTTTTTTTATATAATCTTACGAAACATGTAATAGTAAACTTTCGACATATACAGACTTATACTTCAAGTTTTTTGAAAAATTTAATATTTGTGTAACAATAATTACATATCTTTCTAGTTATATAAAATTAAATTAGCACATATTTGAGTGTATCATAAATTTTATATATGTATAGGATAAAGTTTTAATAAATTCAAAGTAAGATACACAAGGGCAAGAGTTAAAATTGGTATTATGTAGCACTTTGAAAAATGTAGCAGTTTAGCTCTTTTTCTAGGTTAGTAACTTTCAAAAATATATTCATATTATTCGTGTACAAAATTAGATGCATAATCTTAACAAACTCATATTTTTACATCAAACTTTTAGTCGTACTTTTGCTAAAAAAAATTCATAAAGTATAGGCAGCACGTATTATATATTTCATATTATATTCTTCCCGTAATTTTACTAACTATGAATAAAGGGCTCTCATCAAATTTACCTTATCCTTATGTATGCTTTAATTAAGTGACATCATGATTCGACTCTCAAATTCTTCGTTTTGTATTTCCTTTTCCATGTAAATGTCAGTGTCGCTGATGAATAAGAGAGAAAAAAAATTAACTTTATACATTTGGAGATAAGAGGACTAAAACGTGATTTTTTATTATTTAGTATCCACATTGACTCCAATTTGATAGAAATTGTAATACTACTCGATATGACTTTGGTACTTCATCAAACCAAATTCATGTGGTATTGGTTACAATTACAGACTCGGATGAGGAGTAATAAATTTTAAAATCTCGTGCATAATTAGATCGCATAACTCTAGCTAAACTCGGGGCCAAAAAAAAAAAAAAAAAGTTTAGCGTCAATATTATAATAATTAAGCCAAAGCCGATCAAATTTTTGACCCCGCAAAATTAAACCAGCCTAGAATGCTGTAGAGTTTCCACCAATATCTACTGGGAAAAAGGAGGAAGTCGAACAAGCAACCTGTGATTTTCCACTTTCTTTTGTTGTTAAATTCTTTTTATTTCCTTCTATTCATGTACTTTCTAGATACCCAATTTAGTCATTATTTCTTTTAATAGAGGACAGTACTGATAAATTAAGTAAAATTATACCTACTTGTTTGCCATCTAGTCAGTACCGAAATATATTATTGTTTTGATTTATTTTCATCTTAAGATTATAGGTAAAAACATACACAACATGCAAGTTTTTAACAAATCCTTGTCAAAAATAAGGTATCCTTGCCAAAATCCTTTCTATTAATGTCTTTCGACATTACTATCATAAAGTAATTTCCTCCGCAGTTATATGGGATCTTTTTGTCAGAAATTTTCATAAGCAACAAATAAATCTAATTCCTCAGTTTTCCACTCAAAAGGAATGCTGACTAATGAGGGAACCCGAGAGACTTATCTATCACTCACTCGACTCTTATACAATCGATGTGGGATTAGAGACAAGGGTTGATCCTAACAGCTGCTATTAAAGGTGTACTAACCCCCGCAAACTAGTGATATACCTCGCCGAACGGTCTTTTTTCTTTTTGTCAGAAATTTTCATAAGTAACAAATAAACCTAATTCCTCAGTTTTCCACTCAAAATGCATGCTGACTAATGAGGGAATCCGAGGGACTTATCTATCACTCACTCGACTCTTATACAATCGATGTGGGACCAAGCTTAGTGGGATCTGATGTATAGAAATATATGTTCTGTCTAGGCCTAGTGGGATGCCTCCCATGACCCAAGCTTTTTCAAGTGATAAAGTTGTTAAGCACTTCATTATCAAATGTGGCGATACATCATTGTATAGACGAGTACAATGTGTTTGTGAGTAGCCAAATATTATTGAGAACATAAATGTTTTCTCAATGTGATGTTTTACTAATACTCCTACAATCGTATGCTTTGAGAAAAGGTACCCTTAGATTACATTGTAATAGTAACAATACGACTTTTTGGAAGATGGCTAAAATGAGCTAAAACTGTAAAGGTGCAGTTTTTGGAAGAATAATTCTATAGTAAGTGGCATTGCGACTAAACGATAGAAACAAATTAAAGGATAATCCACTTTGTTGATATTTCACTGTTTTGACATACTATTATGATTTATGTGGTGCTGGTGCGCCTTATGTATATTTCCCTTCTATAAGAGGAGAGAGAGTAAGCGGGAAGAGAGTCCATTGATGACGAGTACCAATCTTGATTAGGTGTCTAATGAAATTGAATTGATGACAAGAACAGGCTAATTGGACATTTGTCCAGATACTATACATACTTTTATCAATAAAATGAAATTTTATCGTTATGCAAAAAAAAAAAAAAAAAAAAAGAGTGAATGGCACAAATATCAAGCTAGTCATGGGAAATATCTAGATGCAGATGCTCTATCCTGCTTTTCCCGAATTATGAAATTTATGTAGCTTGATTCTTTCTCCGTCAGTATGGGAAAAAAAGATAGTGAGATATCTTTAAGCATGGATATCAGATTAGTCCCTAATCAGGGAAACGTCTTAATTTGCTGCCTTATTGTGAAATACATTCCATATTATGTAAGCTCTCTGGAAAGGGCATTATGCACTAGGACAATCACGGCGAAAAGAGGCTCATTATGTGAGTAAATCATTCATATGTCACACCAAATCCCTCCATTATTCTTTATCGAAAATAATTTTGGTATCAAGTCATTGGCTTAGTAGTGATGATTTGAGGGAAGTATGCTTCCCTAGAAACGTTTTAAGGATGTAGACTTTTATCTATTTATTATCTTGTTTAACCACCCCGTCTCTCCAAAAGGGAAAAAAAAAAAAAGAAAAAGTAAGGAGTTGTTTGAATTTCACAATCACTATCACTATCGGTATCATAGAGTGGTTAATGATAATGGGTTTTGATGAAATACTATAGCGTGTTTGTTAATACGGAATGGATTTACAATTTATTATTTCTTTTTTCTTTTATTTTCTTTTTTTTTTTCCATTTGATGAAGATGTAGCTTTTTGTTTTCTTATTTTTACATTTAATGAGAATAAGAGATAATTAAGATGATTCTCCAATGACAAAGTGATTGATCAGAAAATTCATAGAAGAGATCTACCATTCCCATTACCCTCGAACAAATATTATATATGGGTATTCTTGAATTTGAAAATCATAGTGAGAGCTGAAATTCATTTACCAAACACTCCCTAAGTTTATGAGACTACTAAACTTTTTCTCCTTTTTTCTATTTGCATGTAAAGATTCCTATTTTTTGAGAAACTTATTCAAAACAGTCAAAACTACGTCCTTTGATCGAGTTACCAAGTGGGATGGTCTTAGTTTTATTTTTTTCCCCTTTGGAAATCAAACAATATGTTCTTTCTATCTGAAAAAGTAAGAGCCCAGCTATTTTATGGAGTTTTTGTAGGAAAATATACTGTAGTATTCATGGGAAACTTAAATTCTTTTTTAAGAAAAAAAAATGACAATTCAAACAAGCCAAAATTCCTAAATTTCGACATGTGAATACATTGATTTTGTTCTCTCCGCATAATTAAGGAATATCACAAAATTTTCCTTGTCACCATAAAAAACACCCAAAAAAGAATATCGTGTAAGGCTGTAAGCTTGAAAAACAAATTCGATAATTCCAAGGCATTGTCAAACCAAAGTCCAAAACCAAACCTCTTTCAATTGAGAAGACACAGAGTCGTCTAAGCATTAGCAACCGCCCGGCCGCCCACTTTGGCCGCCCAGACGGTTCACTCCTCAAATTAGCATCAATCTGACGTGGAAATTCAAAAGTGAAAAAGTTAATTGCAAATGGACGGTTAGGAAGAATTAATTATTGCAAAAAGTTTTTGTTCGCCGACCCCATGAAAGTTGAAACGTGACTAACATCGAGCTGACCTTGGGCGACTGAATATGTTTCGAACTCTAACTAAGGCCTGTTTGCTTCGACGCAGATGCCATTTTTCCTCTTGGCACCAATTTACCAAATGCAATTATGCACTAAATCAGCACCACGTCTGTTTGCCACTCATCTTCTTGCTTCTTAGAACTACTTTATGGACTAATAAAACGTAAGCTCATAACCTACTGAACAAAGTTTTATTTCTCTACATTATCTGAGTTGGGATAAATTTGGAATGATAGTTTAAAATTCAATCATTTTATAGGCTAACAAAACGTAAGTTCATAATCTATTGAACTAATTTTTGTTTCTCTACATTCTCGAAGGTGGGATTAATTTTGAATGATAGTCTAAAATCCAATCACTATAATACAGATAAACACGAGTGATAATATAATTACATTTATGTATCTATATATGTGCAATATTGTCTTAATTTATTTATGAGCTTCTAATTCTAGATGCTAGTTTCTCTTAGGGTGAGGACCGCTTTCACTTTTGTCTAAGTTCTCGTTACAATTTTCTTAAATTTTTTATATCATGCACATATATGATATATATATATATATATATGTATATATATATATGTAGAAACAGAAAACATTTGCATTTAGCCAAACGCACCTTGACTACATTCTTCTGTTAAGCCCACACAACCAGTGTGCATGGACAAATGGTCCACAAGAGCTATATATAGGGACTCAGCACGACGACACGTTTGACGTTTTAGTTGCTCATTCCCCTCGGCCACCGAAAACCCTTTTGCTGCCTCTGTCAAGTCTCTACTCTCTTCTTGACTTCATTGCCTTCTTCATTGTCTCTACTCAAAACTGGTTCGATTTTCTGATTCCTTTCTTCTCATTTAGTTCCTGTTATGGATTCCATGTCTTCTTCTCCATTTTCAGTTGATTTAGACTCGTGTTGTGGTTCCGTGCTTCATGTTATTCGCGTAGTTATCACTTTTTACGGTCTAATTTAGTGTTTCAGTGAAACAACCATCCAGGTTTTCTGTATTAAGTAATTTTTTTATTGTGATTTTTTATATGCTTAACTATGTACGTTGTGATCGGTTGATTTTTGTGTTTTTCGGTCGGTTTTTTTTCTGGTTATGTAATAGTAGCGACGGACGATGTTTTTCCGTAAGATATTACTCGGGTGCTCTTTGTTACTGTGTAAATAGCTTGAAATGAACGAACTACGAGGAATAGCACTTGATCTAGTTTTCTTGTTCGCATTTCATATTTATCACTTTCATCGATGTTAATTTTTTTTGTGGTACCTCTTCTTGTTGAGTTTTTGTTGGTAGAATGAGGATGTTTTATTTGCATTTTTAAAACTTTGTGGTATTATATTTTGTAATGCATATGTTTCATTCTATGAAGTCTTGTGGATAATTACTTGGTTGCTCTGGATCTTCTTTGTTACGGTTCCTCTCTGTGTGTGTGTGTGTGTGTGTTTGGGGGGGTGGGGTATAACTTTAGGTAAGATAAAAGTAGGTGGTTAAATGTTTTAAAGAGTCCTACATGCATTATGCAAAATGATGCGAGATTGCCCTGTTAATTTGAAGGCGGCAGTCCTATTTTCTCCCTTCCTGCTATTATTGGAAAAAGTTGACTGATAGGGAGGCTGGAGAGGATATAATTTCTGTTGCCAGATGCTATTCTTAACTGTTGCCTTTCAGCTTTTAGTGTAGGAATTGTTGTCTGTATCATGTGGCTATACTCATCTGATCCTTGAGTGGCTTACACTGTATGTCTTCCCTTTTTAAGGTTGTTAAAGATGGCTGATGTGGAAGAAATTCAACCAATTGTCTGCGATAATGGAACTGGAATGGTTAAGGTTAGTAAGCCAAGCTATTACACTTTGTATCCCGATTTCTTCTTCGAGGGTTTGGGTGGGCAATGGGAAAGGGTCTATCACACTTCAGCCTATGTCTGGGATGCATGGTGTTAATAAAAAGATCTGATAAGCTTGTCGACATAATTCCATTTGCCGATGACCCACATGTCCATATGGAGTGTCTCTCTTACTTCTTATGATTTTAAGCTTGTTTTACTTGTATGTGTCTCTTCTTGTTGCACTAGCATAATCTGTAATATTGACAATTGCAAGTTTTACCTTTTTTGCTTGGAATTCTCAGGCTGGATTTGCTGGTGATGATGCTCCTAGGGCTGTGTTTCCAAGTATGATTGGCCGACCTAAACACACTGCTGTGATGGTAGGGATGGGTCAGAAAGATTCTTACATAGGTGATGAAGCTCAGTCAAAAAGAGGAATGCTTAGCTTGAAATACCCCATTGAGCATGGTATAGTAAGTAATTGGGATGACATGGAGAAAATTTGGCATCACACTTTCTATAATGAGCTTCGCATTGCTCCGGATGAGCACCCTGTACTGCTGACTGAAGCACCGTTAAACCCCAAGGCCAACAGGGAGAAAATGACCCAGATTATGTTTGAAACATTCAATGTCCCTGCCATGTATGTAGCTATCCAGGCTGTCTTGTCTCTTTATGCCAGTGGTCGTACAACAGGTTTGTGGATGAAAAGTTTTTTCTTTTCACTTGGTTTTGAATTCTGTCATTTTGGTTGTGGTAAAAACTTTGGAATGATCCCCGAACAGATGTCAATAATAAAGTATCTTTTTGTGCTTGGGGAGGGAGGTTGACATGACATCTAATTGTCTTTTTTCATCCAGTCTACATTCTCTTTTGGGTCCTTGGTGCATAATTTTGTTTTCTGTGCAGGTATTGTCATGGATTCTGGTGATGGTGTTAGCCACACGGTTCCAATATATGAGGGTTATGCTCTTCCTCATGCAATCCTGCGGCTGGACCTTGCTGGTCGTGATTTGACGGAGTATTTGAGGACCATTTTGACTGAGAGGGGGTACGTCTTCACAACGGCTGCTGAACAAGAAATTGTTCGCGATGTGAAAGAAAAACTTGCTTATGTCGCCTATGATTATGAGCAAGAACTGGAGACTGCCAAAAGCAGCTCTACACTTGAGAAAAACTATGAGTTACCAGATGGGCAAGTGATTACCATTGGATCAGAGAGGTTTCGTTGCCCAGAAGTTCTATTCCAGCCAGCATTAATTGGAAATGAGGTTGCTGGCATCCATGAAACAACTTACAGATCCATTATGAAGTGTGATGTTGATATCAGGAAGGATCTGTATGGGAATGTTGTGCTGAGCGGTGGATCAACGATGTTCCCGGGAATTGCTGACCGTATGAGCAAGGAACTAATTGCTCTTGCTCCCAGTAGCATGAAGATAAAGGTAGTAGCTCCTCCTGAACGAAAATATAGTGTCTGGATTGGAGGGTCAATATTGGCGTCTCTAAGCACCTTCCAGCAGGTACATCAAGATTTTCTCAGTTTTTGCACAATATATTCTTAAACTTTTTATTAATTTAGATATGTCTTACATGTATTGTTTCAATGTTGCAGATGTGGATAACTAAGAGCGAATACGATGAATCTGGTCCAGCTGTGGTTCATAGGAAATGCTTCTGAGTTAGAGGAAGAGATACATGGTGTTTGCATCATTACTTTGGTTTAGCTGAATGTTGAAGCTTGTTCCTTTGTAATTGAATGCTTTAGAACAACAAATGAACTTGGACTTGGTGCCAAACAACATGTGTAGTGGAAGAGTGCTTCAGGAGTAGATCTTTTTTGCTCTTTTTTTGTCTTAGTTACTTTTGTTTAGCTGATCTGAAGTTGGTACATCTGAAAATTTCAATCCTCCGTTTTCATTATTTTTCTTGAATAGTGGTTTGCTTTTTGTTAGTATATTCCCTACGACTATATTGATGTTAGTGCCAAATTGCTGTGTTTTACAAGGGAAATTCTGCCTGGTTTTTTCCTTCTGTTCTAAAGTGACGTTGGAGCTCATTCTTTTCATCACCAGTTAATTTATTTTGGGGCTTGAACTGTTTCTACCATCAACTATGGTTGGTCAATCACTCATGACAGATGCGAGCTCCAGTTGGTATTCATATCAATTAGCCCTACCTGCAGTGATGGCTAACGCATTTTTTTTCCCGTTTTCTCTCTTTTACTTGTATTGCAAAAGGTAAAGTTGGCTTTATTATTATGAAGCTTCGGAAACCCTCCTTAGCGAAAACCTGTTCAACATGTCTTTGTGGCACTTGAACAGTGATGCAGAAGAGCTGAAAATTTTGCCTTCTAGGGGCAATCAGGGTTAAAAACATGGTACTTGATGGTATGATACAGATGGGGTTTCAGACCTGCCAGTTATCATAATACTTCATCTATATATTTACAGCTGATTGTTTTTAAGACAATGTGGAATTTCAGTGCCTATCTTAAGCCATAAGGCAGAATTGATATTGCATCAAGATATGTCTCAAACTTAAGGCAGAATTGACATTGCATCAATATGTCTCAAACTTCTAGTCCGTTTGGCTGTTTCTGAATAATCTTCTTGCTGTTATAGTATTTGTCATTTTTCTGCTATATCCTTAAACATCATGTCTTGCCAGCTCACCATGCTTTATTGTTTTCTCTTTTCGTTTAGCTGAATTTTGAGTTTTGATTTAAAGCATATCTAAAATGATTGCTAAATATCCATATGTTAGGTATGTCATTGTGATTTATCGCCGCTTTTGTCTTTTAATAGGTTCTGTTTCAACAAGATGCGAAAGACAAAGAAGGAAAAGAATCTTGATTATTTAAACTTGCGTTTCATTGTCCAGTTCAATATCATTTTTATTTTTTCTCCATAAATAGTTGTAGAGGTTCCTTTTCCTCAGAGGTGCTTGACTTTCTAAAGGTTATTTGGCATTATTTGCCAATGCCAACTACCATTTTAGTAATTTACTGATGGAAGGGAATTAGAAAATGAGAGGCAGACAACAGTTTATGTATGTTTATCTGGAAAATGATAAAAATGGAAATTTATACTTAAGTATTGTGGTTGTCATTATATAAAGCTAGTCGAAATAGCCGGATTTAAGTAGCCATAATTAGTTGTTTGGCTAAGTCTTTGTTGGGGTTTGATCCTTTTGACTTTGAATTGTATTCTTTGCACATATTTGAATTTGTCTTCCTTTTATTTCTTTTGCTTGGCACAATCTATGGAGCTGTTAAGATATTTGTATCCCTGAACGCACATCTAAAATTCTTATGGAATTTATCAAGGCATATTAGTGGTGTGGCAGTTTCTATCCTTGATATATCTTGTTTCCATATAAAACGCATTTTGCATTTGGTGTATGTTGTCGTGACTCACGGATGTTTAATCTCTGGAAGTCTAGTGGGGGTGGATGTTCTCTCATGTTTTGATTAATTTTTCTTTTAGTTGAATTGCTAATTCGCATGATTCTAAATTGCTATACATGGTAACAGGGGATTTCTGCTGTTATGCGTGATGCTTCAATCTTTTCTACCTCTTTGAAACTCGTGCAGGTTGCTGATAAATCTTCTCAGCATGCATGCAGCTAAGGGACTTGAGGCAGCGGATAGATTGTATCACTTCAGGTTCTCGTCAGGTTTGGTTGCATATTCATTCTGGAAAACCATATTAGATCAAACAACGGTGAGAACCAGCATTGATTTTCATAGTCTGTAGAAGTTAAGTGTTAACATGCTTCGTATTAAAAAAGCTTTCTATTTGTTGTACTAAGAATACAAACTTGATATCACTGGAATATGCTGTCACCATATCAGTAGAAACATCTCTGAGTTATAAAGTTCATGTTGGGCCTGTAAGATTCTTCTGTAAATATGAGTATTGTATCATCAGACTGATGCCCAATTACCCATATTTAGTGCTTATATATAGATTCTGTATTATCTCGGGAGTTTCCCTTCTAAGCATGACTAATTGGGCAAATTTCTTGGTTTGTCTACTTTTGAGTTGTCTGTATACTTTCTCTCGTGGTTATCAATTTGGTTTAGTGCTATACTTTGAGGTTTGTTAGTTAGACAGATCCAATCATTCTTAGACTTCAGGTGATAACATGTTATTCCTGAATATTGGAAAAGTATGCAATTGCTTTTTTTTTTTTTTTTTTTTTGTGACACAGCAGAATATGTATCACCCACCTTCAAACCTCATATATCCTTTTTCCTGTTCGCCCTGATTAAAGGGTTTCTTTTAGCCTGACAAATAGGTAGACTCTTTTTATATCTCATGATTAACAAAATTGACAAACAGCACAGAATTAGTATTAAATATCTGCTAGTCTTTGCAATGTCAAGAGGAAATAACTGTAGCCAAACATATTGGATTAAGACTTGAAATTCCAAGGCTAGTGCAGCTTCAAGCATATCTTTTTGCCACTGCCTGCTAATTGCTTGGGATAAAATACAGGTGTGGACCAGCATAGAGCGCCTATTGATTTCAGTAATCTATTTGACACTTGCAAACACGATAGATTGTTGTCTAGATTAGCATGCTAAGTTTAATCCATTAAGATTGGTCATATGCAGTCTCTTGGTCTTTTAACATGCCTATTGGTTCAAAAGTTGGAGAGTTTTCTGGAAAAAGTTGCCCCCAAAGTACTTTTGTAAATTAGTCTGGAACTAGATGCGTGTGGCCACCCACTCAATTTGCTCTTCTTGCTTCCCACAGATGTTTGCTTTCATCTGGTATAAAAATCATGTTTTCTCATAACTGGCACAAACTCAATGATGTCTTCAGTAATTGGATCTTTCCTGTTATTCATAAACATATGTTCTCTGTATGCATTATCTCAATAGGTCAATTTGCATATTAATGAATCCATTGTTCGTGCGATATTTATTGCAATCGGATTTTAATGGAAGCTTATATGATGCTACTGTTATGTCGATACATCAGAAGTTCACATGTCCTCAATTCATTTGATAAGTATCCGAGTGGGCTCTTTATTTTGATGTATGGACTTTGTCTGATCCTGAATAACCAACAGTTCCTGCTGACTGCCTTCTGGCATAAGTGGACAATTCATATGTTGTACATGATTTTCTACACTTTTAGACCAAAACATTGATACTAGTTTATTCTTTAGTAGGCACTAACAGATCGAATAAAGTCGCTTGTCTAACAATACACGTGGTAGCTTTCAACCAAACATAAAAGTAGGATTACAGGAATGAAAGTTCTTGTGGTATCCACAACTAGATTAACTTATTAATAATCTTAGGTTGAAAATACTCTCTTTCCTCGCCTCCACCTGATAAAAAGGGCTCCTAATCTTAATTCAGATTGTATATGAAGTAATTATGATTATATCGTGAATACAGATATTTCCAAAAGAGAACTGATGTCACAAATTGAGAGTTACAGTGATCTCAAAGTCATGAAATGATTTTGAACTTTTGGTGGTGGAAACATTAGCCAGTTGTCAAATGGGATGACATTTGTTCACAATTCCTACCTCCACGGCGTTCAAAACAAGGTGAATACACGAAGTGCTCTGAACACTCGCTTTCATCTATCTCCTCTCTCTATATGATGCAGAAAATTTATTTGCCCTCATCAGATAGATATCGAACAGACTTGTGACTCAAAATTCATTGAAGAACTTGCCAACAAGGTATTCTTTCTTCTTATACATTTTCATCGGCACTAGCATATATCTTGAGATCAAGCATCGATGTTTACTTGTCTATGAAAATCTAGGTCTTTCATTATAATCTGAAGTGCTATATCTTTTCACTGTTCTACAATTTTATTTAGTTGTTTTACACAACCACGGGGGATGATCCTGCAAATGAGACCTCTAATTTGGATGATTTCTTGCTTTGAGATTTCTCTCCAATTGTATTTTCGGAGGAGAATTTCCATGTGAATTGATGTCAAGGTTCTTTCTGATGTGATATAGAACACTCATTTGCTTGTACTTATGTGATGCAAGGTAAACAGCTTAACATGCAAAAACAGTGGTTCCTGATGCCTGTCAATGGTCAACAAGAAACTGACCCTCCATATGATGGATTTGTGTTTCGTCCTGAGTTTTTCCTGGATATGTCGTCACCTTCTGGGGTTGGGTTTGTGCAAGGACCTGATAAGCCTCTTCTATTGATTGAACAAAACAGGGGTAAGAAAATAGACGATTTTGTTGGTACTAGTGAACATTTAAATGCTGTGCAAGGTTCAGATAATAGGATTGAAGGTGGTGGATGGGCAAAGGAAACTTCACACAAGCGGTTAAAATGGACGGATGATATGGTAAAGCTTCTGATTACTGCTCTTTCTTACACTGGAGAGGATGATGTTGCAGCTCAGCCCTTTAGATGTGAAAGTAGGGGATTCATGAGTTACACAAAGGCAGGCAAGTGGAGAGCTATCTCAAACGTCATGGTACAAAGAGGTTATCATCTAACACCACATCAATGTGAGGATAAATTCAGTGAATTGAGCAGAAAATACAGAAGGCTGAATGATTTACTGGGCAGAGGTACAGCTTGTGATGTTGTAGAGAACCCAAAGCTTATGAACTCAATGGGTCTACCTAATGAAGTAGTGGCAGAGGTCATGAAGATTTTAGGTAGTAAACAGTTATTCTATGAGGAAATGTGCTCGTATTACAACGGGAATCGACTATTCCTTCCTGATGATCAGTCTCTCCGAAGCCTGGTAAAAGTCGCTCTTAAAGGTAAAGACAAGCTCCCGCAGAACATGAATCCCGACCTGCCAGCAAAAAGAATGAGGGAGCAGACTGATCTGATTTCTCTTACCAATGAAGGTGGTGAGGGAGACAGGTTTCAGGATGATTGGATGACATCTCGCTTACTACACTTGGAGGAGCAGAAATTGCAAATACAGGAGCAGAGACTCGAACTGGAGAAGTTTCTCAGGAACGCCCGACAGCAGGACTTGGAGTTGGAAGAGATAAGGCTGGAAAATAAGGCTATGAGGCTTGAGAATCAACGGCTAGCTTCTAAGCTGAAATACTGGAAAAGAGGTCCTGATTGGAACTGAATACTGTCAATAAAATGTTGTCTAGATAATGCAGGCATTAAATAGACATAGTAGCATCATTATTGAAATTGATCTTGCTTTTTTTATTGAATCTCTTTCACAGGAAGTAAATGAGCATTTGGAAAGTCTTATGCGGCGATAGATGGCAGGTTTTGCGAAGTCATTAACCAGGTTTGGTTCTGAAGCAGCGGGCTTGCTGATGTTAAGCAGCAGTATCTCCTTTTTCCTTTTGTTGTTGATGTTTCATGGAATGATTTCTGTAATTTCCTAGCTTGAACTTTATTTGTACTTGAATTGGAAATACTGGTTTTATCTTGGTGCTGTTTCTAGAGATATTTGCTTCACAACGTCATGCTTCTTTTAATTGTTGAACCTTCCATATCAATAAGTCGTGCTATATTTAAATAATTTTGCCTCATGTGGATTATATATCTTAAAATTCCTTTCCTTAGCTTAAATAGTGCCACTGGCATAGTTATAGTACTGAATGGTGCCGTCGTTAACTTGTGATTTGGCATTTTTGGTTTCTCCACATCAATGTCCTAATCCACAAATCTTGTGTCATCATATTGTCTGTCATTCAGCGTCATCGTTTCCTGAGCTCGATTGCTAGTGTGCAACGTTTTTTGGAGTTATTGACATCATGGATACAATTTCATCTGTAATTCTTGGAATCTGAAAATCTATCTGATTAATTCTCTGAGGTATAGTAATTACTGAATAGCTGTCTTGAATTCTTGATAACTATATTGCTGGGCATACAATTCAGTTCATAGAAGTGTTATCTTTTGGTACATTACTATTGGACTTATTTCTGAAAGGTAATGGAAAGTAGATTTGTTGAACCCCCCCGTTTTTACGCATCAACATATACTCTTGTCTCAAACTTGGCCTTATTTCGCAATCTGATTAGTTATCTGTCCGAGCAATGTAGATGCTGACATTGCAGTAAATCTTTTTCGCACTGGAAAGAGTTAGTTTGTGCAGTCAATTGTAAATAAGAAGAAGAAAGGCGAAGAAGAACCAGAGAGAAAGAAGGACACATTGAAATGAAATGAATTTCTAATGATTTGTCAACTGTCAAAAAACAAGAAATTCGTACACAATCTTTTCCAAAACAAACATTCGCCGACTTAAATCAAAGACACCGTGCATGACTTCTCACCACTAAATCCCACATTTCTTTTCACTGATAGCAGCAACCCCCCTCTTTCCACTCTATAAATAATATTATTATTGAAAAATATATCATCAGTTGCTACAATTTATAAAAAGTCATCCATCCTACTCGTTTTTACTTTCTTCCTTTGTTTCTTCTGCAACCTTTGTATCCTTGACTGGTTCCTCAGCCGGCTTGCTCTCGGGAACGGCCTCTGCTGCCTCAGCTTTTGGTTCTTCAGCTTTTTCTGCATTTGGTTCTTCAGGCTCTTCTGGTTTTGGTTCTTCAGGCGTTGATGGCTTGGCTGGTGCCTTTTAACACAAAAGAATTTTGAGACTTTCAGTTCATATCATTCGCATTTACAAAGTAGATACTATATAATGGCATCTAAATCCTACACATAATATAATGCATTCGTTGAGCAAAAGAATGAGCGAGAGATTGATGCCTTTCACTTACTTCCTCTGCGGGAGCACTTTCCTCAGCCTTCTTTTCTTCCTGGGCGGGGACCTCTGCCACCTCGGTGGTGGTCTCCTCCTTGGCTGGCTCCGGTGGTGGAGCTGTAGCCTCTTCCTTCATGCCCTTTTGAACGCTAGCACAGGCACCCATTTTTTTTTTTTTTCCTGTTTATTCAACGACAGATGCAGAAGCAATCCCTCTTTTCTCTCTGTCCCTGAGGTGCAGGCAAACCTTTCTCTCGCAAATTTGGCTCTGAGGAGAGAAAGATTGAGCAAATTACTTAGAGAGAAAAGGAGATTACTCAAATCCGGGTGATCAAACCATTGGTAAACTGGAGTTTATATAGGGGCACAATTTGCTGTTTCCGACATCCTATCCATGGTGAGGAAAATTTTCAGGGACATTGCGGCTAATTTTTATTCCGCCTAAGTATGCTATTAAACAACAACCATCAAACAAGCCCGTGAAATATGATTGTAATGAGGCTATAATTCCAGCATGATCACACAGAGGTTGTAAATCCGAATGCACATGGACGGTTTTGCGGTTTTGCTGCTATATCTTTCAATGTTTTGCACCTTTTTTTTTTTTTTTTTAATTTTAAAATCCCGCACATTGGGTTGAATTTCCTGGTTGGGAACATGGAAACATTTGACTAAACTGGATTCTGCTGCTTTGCAGCATAGGTCTCAAACTTAAAAAGTTTATAAAGCGTTGAAAAGAAAAAGATTAACTTTTTTTATTTGTTGATAGAGTAGTGAATTTTTTATTAACTTTCTATGCATTAATAGAGTAGTAATTTTTTTATACTAACAACTATGACTGTATGTCACACGTGTTTGATTTAAATTTTAAATTTAAATTCATATTATGTAGTATAATTTAAACTTACTAATATAAAAAAAATTATACACTGATAATATATAAAACACTTACTCAAAAAAAAAAAAAAAAGGAACCTGTGAAAGGTTGGCTTAACACGGTCAAATATTTTTACTTTTAAACATCTCATCTACCCCTTTCCTCCGAATAATAGAAACGGAATAGTTAATGAGACCCGAAAACTTTACATGTTGGCAAATGCAGAATACACCATTTGTCCATCTCAAAATGCAACCTAAGATTGGAACAGATTTTTATAAATAAATATTGGCTAGTGACGCATTGTACCCCTTCATAGTTTTTTTTTTTTTTTTTTTTCCCTTTTCATGCTATGTATCTCATAAAATGGAACTGGGAGGAAATGGAACCCTTGATTTTATACAGGATTATTGTACCTATGTTAATTTAAACTCTGAAAATTCATTCTAAAGTTACAAGTTTGATAAGGTCTCTTCATTGAATGAGTTTGTGTATGTTTTTAGACACTGCGAAATTCAATCCACAACATTTCGTCCAAATGGAAATCGAGAATATTTAACCTTTAATTTGTTACCATATTGTATGAGTATAAATGATTTTATGTTAAAATCCATTAAATAGGCAAAGGTCGACCAAGACCCCCTATAAAACTATATGGTATTTCTCAAGGAAACAGAAAAGGGAAAAAGATTCTATGTTAAACTTTTCTAGTAACACTCAATTGGTAAGTAGGAGTACCAAATACGGCAAATCTCTCACGGATTAACTTATTCAACAGCAGGAGTAAATGTCGCCTATCTTGTTAAAATTTAGCTGGAACGATGTCTATGTACAACGAATGGATGTAGCTTACGATCTCAGCTTTTGAATTATTCAATACTTATATTCTTTGTGAAATGAATCCATCCTCAACCATTCATCACCTCTGGTTTCTATTCTATTATTATGACTCCATCATGTCCTCAAATTATTGCTTTTGCAAATTGGGACTGAAACTTTTTTCCCGACAAATTTGGAAAAACCCCTTAAAATGGTGGATATCTGGAACCAGCACCTTGTGTAGCATTTTACTTTGACGCAATGCCTACTAAAGTGCAAAGCAACTAAAATAATAGTACAAGGGAGCAGCAAAATTTGGTCAAAATAATTAAGTAGAGGCTCCAAGGACAAATTATCACAAGTTTTTGTTAAAGCTAACCATAAAAAGAATTTTGTAATTTAAGAAGGATCAAGCCGTAACCGTTTAAGGGGATTTGCTTACTACAATTCTTTAACCCCTCGTTTGGTACGTTGGAAAGGCCTAGAATGGAAAGGTCTTTCTAACTTCTTCATTCCATCATAGTGTTTGGTATGGATGTCTTTTGTTGGAAAGGCCTTTCCCCTTGGAAAGCCTATTCCAACTTTTTCCTAGAATTCCATTCCTTACAAAAATCTAGGGAAAGCCAATTCCCACTCTATCCAGGAAATAACTAAATTATAGGAGTCAATATTACCCTCCTATATTTTATATCTCTATTTCTTCTATACGTATTTATCTTTCTATATATCATACAACTCTTCTCTCTTGCTATCGTTTGTCTATTTTTTCTTTCTTTTTACTTTGAAATAAAATATTCAATTGACATTTTTAAAATATTTTTATTTAAAATATTTGATTATATGATAGTATTTGTTAACTCAAACGACCAATAACATGCCAAAATACATTCATATGAATTTAAAAAATTTAAAAAAAAGGGAAAACCCACTAGATCATCTACTAAGCAAATTACAATTTTCTATTTACAAATAGTTCTTAAAACCCTTCAGACGCAAAATCAAGAGTAGAGGATTTAACATGCATGAAAAATATATGGGATTCAACATGCACGCATTTAAAATTTTAATTTAGTTACAACTAGCATTCACCTATTGCAATTGTATTACAGTTAGTATTCACCTATTGTAATTGTATGCTATTAAGAAGTTATATTTTTACTTAATAAATTATTGTGATTTTATACTATTAAAAAGTTCTTTATTAATTAATAATTCATTTGTCTCTAAATCAATATATATATATATATATATATATATATATATATAGAATGTTATACGTAGGGGCAATTAAATCAATATAGTAGTTTTTTCCATTCCATTCTGACTTCTGAATATGATTATACCAGACATGAGAAAAGGAATTAACATTCCATTCTGACTTGGTTACCAAACACTAAAGTGATAAACATTTTCCTGTCCATTCTGGCAGGAAAAGAATTCTGGGTGGAAAGGTCTTTCCATTCTAGACCTTTCCAGCGTACCAAACGAGGGGTAAATGTACATGTCCAACGCGGAGGAGTAGTGAATGTACATACTGAGAAGTATACATTAATGTACATACTGATAGGTGTGGGTAGATGCCCCTCCAGGGCAGCCGAGCTGGTCTCACTAAGGATTAGTACACCCGACATCTAGTGTTCGAGTCTTGTCACAAAAAATGGGGAATAACCCAACAATCCGAATAAGGGTTGGGGCCAGGTCCTTTTGTTTGACAAAAAAAAAAAAAAAAGAAAGATAGGTGTGGGCAGATATTTTTGAAATAACACATAATGACACTTCTTTTTTAACACTAAATCTGCCCACGCTTTTATTAGAGAAAGATATACATATGAAACTGCATAGTTCATCAAATACGTCATCTCCTACGTCATCAATGCCATTAGATATCAGAATTGCTTTTTTACTTTGGTAAAATTTGAGGAACATTAAACAACGTGTGCCTTAATTTAGGACTGTTACCGTATAGCTGACTAGGTATTTTACCCATCCGTGGGCTCTTGGATATCTATGCACAGCGTAACGAAAACACAGTCCTATGACAATCGCAACTCCTTGTTAAATGTCCGTTTGGTTTCTTCCACACATTTGCTGGTTATTATATATATTATATATATTCCTGTTCCATAATTCCATCCCCTCAGAACTCCATCTCTACCCTATCAAAACCTAGAGAGGGGTTCGAATGGGAACCGTGAGCAAAGTAGGTGACGGGTTGAAGGCAACAATCCTAATGGTGCTGGTACAGGTAATTTTTTCAGGGGTCAATATTATGTATAAACTCGCAGCCCATGATGGGATGGATCTCAAGGTTTTGGTGGCTTATCGTTTTCTTTTTGGCGCTGCTTTCATTGTTCCCGTTGCATTCTTTCTTGAAAGGTCTGAAATTCTGTTTTTAACTGCTATTGTTTAATAATACAGTGTTCTTTCTCTTTGACATATTATATATGTTTTACCTGAATTAGATTCTGGAGTTCATGCTATACTTTCTTGATTGATACCGTTCAGTCATGCTGATAATCTGGAGTTATAACCTCATGAAGATATTTACTGTTCAGTCATGCTGATATTTGTTTGCATGGCTTGTGGTGCACTAGGGGGTTTTGTGGAAACCTTTGGTAACATTTTGTAAATCCACGGCTTTTGTTCAAAATCAATAGAAATCAACCTTTTTCACATGTTCAGCAAATGATGTGTCCATATTTTGCAGGATTAACTTTTGGTCTACTTAGTGACTCCCATTGGATTGCATTTTATGGAGATTTATGGAAACAATTACTGTAGCACTTTTATAAGCTGGATGTGACATATGTGAGGGGAAAATTTGATTGAAAATTGTATAGAAGGAATATTCATGGAAAATCGAGAATACCTCTATAGAGAAAACACAATCCAAACAGGGCCTAGATTTCCAAGTTTGCTGATCATAAGTTAAAGTTGTGAGGACTAAATTTGCGAAGGTGTAAATTGGAGCTAGTGAACTGTGCTGTATATTTTCTTTCTTTTTTCTTTAAGTTTCTCAAATTGAAGTTCCCAATTTCTTTATTCTCAAAGTCCAATATATCACTATTAAACACCTCGATCACGATAACGTTCTAATATGACTACATTCATCCTGTATTAATTGCAGGAAAAAGAGGCCAAAACTGACCTGGAAAGTGTCCTTATTCGCTCTTCTTTGCGGGTTATTTGGGTAAGTTGAAATAGTTCTGTGTTCTGTGTTCTGCGTTCTATAATTTTTCGTCTTCAACTTGGGAGCTTTACTTCATGGTGTTCTTTTAACATGTGCAAACTCCTCTGAAAAGCACGGACCTACCAACCTATACTTATACTACTGTAGTTAGCCAACCGTATAATGCAACACCTCAGTGCAGGTGCTCGTTCTAACATGCATTACCACTGCAAGTCAATTTCAGGTACCCATTCCTACATGCATTATTTGCACAACTTTTTCATCCCATTAGCGTCAATCACATATTGGCAGAACTAGAAGATCCAACCAAGTGATTAGCCGTTCTGTTTATTGGATTAGATTTTTTACCATACTCCTTCACAAGAAATGTTCAGTACGCTTCGGTGCTCTTGTTAAGAGTCATAGCCTCATGATTGTTATTCCAAAAATGTTGGTGTGGAGACGATCTCTAAAGGGCTTGTTGCTGGTTGCTTAAACTAGATCTAAAAATTCTTAAGCTAGAACTGGAATTTATTATCATGGATCGTTTAGTTCGCTTACAAAGTGATCAATGGTGTCTGTACTAACTGAATACTTAGTCTACCTCTGATAGTTCTAAATTTTGTAATTAATTTGGTGGAAAATACAAGAGGCATACCCCGTTGGAACTGAACTTTGATAGAGTTAATATGATAATGTATAGATTCACTCAATTGTGGAATTTCTCATATTTTTGTATGAGAGATTTGGATTGTTATATAACGAATTATAACTTACCAAGTAAAATTACAAAAGAAAAAAAAACCATCAGTGTTATATTTTCTTCTTCGTCTATCCATTAAAATTCTTTGGTTTTGTTTACTGCAGTGGCGCACTGGGGCAGAATCTGTTGTTAGAAAGCTTGGTACTTACATCTGCAACATTTGCTTCAGCTATGGTCAATCTGATACCCGGTATTACCTTTATAGTAGCCGTGTGTTTGAGGTATGTTCCTCTTGAGTCGCTATGATTATAGATTCATTCTATTCATTTCTTGACTTGATTTTTTGACTTCTAATTGTAACTGGAACAACTGGCATCCTGATTTGTGGTTTCACTAAGATTAACTTTTCCTACATTTCAGGTTGGAAAATTTAGGGTGGCATACACTGGCAGGTAAAGCAAAGGTGTTGGGAACATTGATGGGCATTGGCGGGGCAATGTTGTTTACATTCTACAAAGGACCAAATATCACAATATGGGAAACAAACGTTAACCTTTTGAAAATAACCAGTCCTCATCCATCCCATGTTGCTGAGAGTGGTAACCTCGTACTTGGTATCATCCTGGCAATGATCAGTTGTGTCTGCTACTCGCTCTGGTTGATTATTCAGGTGAATTCGAGAAAATGACTGTAACTAAGATCAATTATTACTGCTTCTTTAATTCTTGCAATATGCTAGTTAATATCACAATTTTTGATTTTGTATTTGACTTTCTGCATTGCATATTCTGTTTCTTGAAATAGGCCAAGGCAGCTGAAGTGTACCCATGTCCTCAGTCATTTACGGCGCTCATGGTTTTCTCTGCATCAGTTTTAGGTGTTGTTTCTGCACTTTGTATGCAGCGAGATTGGAGTCAATGGAAGCTGGGATGGGATATTAGGCTCCTAACAGTAGCCTATGCGGTAGGTCAATACTAAGAAAAAAATCTAAAATCAACACTTTCTGGCAAAATATTCAAGTTTTTTATTCGTTTAACATGCAATCATATGATCACATACTCGTGCTGCTTAATTTTCAGGGGATTGTGGGCTCCGGAATCATGTTCGTAGTGATTGCACAAGTTGTAGCAATGAGAGGTCCAGTGTTTGTAGCAGTTTTCAATCCATTGCTGCTTATAATTGTCGCAATAGTCGGATCCCTTGTATTGGATGAGACGCTGTATTTGGGAAGGTAGGTTTGTCACAAAAATGTGCCAAATTTTTACTATGTCCTGTATATCCACATCAATGTCAATTACCATATATATATATATATATAATTGATAGGCATATACTCGATGGTGGCTAAGGTTGCCACTATGCTTCCAGGCAAGAATAAGAAAAATATTTATTTTTTCCTAGATGAGCAGTTTTATGAAATTTTACATGTTTTAGTCATGGGATTCTAAATGGCTAGTTCTACTAATCATTCCAATGTAATTTTCTGCACAACAGCTTGCTTGGAGGCATTCTCATAATTGCTGCGTTGTTTGTGGTCGTATGGGGAAAAGCAAGGAGATTAGAAAGATTACTCAATTGGTACCAGAAGAGAACACAAGGATTGAGGATCAAGAAAGGGAGGAAAGCAGTGATAGGAATAACGAACAATTGGTGCAAGAAGAGAACGTCAGTACTGGAAGTCATCCAGACCAAATCGATATTGCTATTATCCCTAAGTAGATAATTGTGGGTCATTATATAGTCCTAGATTTAAAATGTGGAAAAGGGAGAAAATTCCTAGCGAAAGAGGTCAGTAAACTGTTGTAGAGTAGCCATGCAGGGGAAACAGTTTTGTTGTTATATGCGGTGATCAAATATTTTCCATCAAATTTGAGATTTTGTCCTCTTTTTTTTTTTTTGTTACGATAATTTAATCTTTGCTCCAACTTATGATGTGGGAGAAATCCAAACCTACCAACCATACTTATTGACGTTATACTTGGATTGACACTTATGTATCATATGTGCCTAAGGTAAAACCCAAACCCACCATATCAATTGCAAATACCATCTTGATAGGGTTAATTTCACTTTGAATCTTTCAACTATATCCAGTTATCTACTATGATTTCTAAATTTCAAAACTAGGCACTTTAGTACTTAAAACATAAAATTCATTTCAATTAATTAAAATTTCTTTCATTTTAGATTCTAAAGTATAAAATCTATACTATACATATAGGGAGTGGGGCTTTTGGTGTTGTCACTCTATATTTTTCTTAAACTACCATTGATTGGTATTCACTACCAATGCATCTTTCTACCAAGTAACATGTATTTCTAATTATTTTATTTTTCAACTTATTTAGTAAATCTCAATTTTTATTAGCGAATTCAATTATGGTTATAAATTACCACCAAGTACCTATCTATACCTATCTGTTTATACACTTCATTTTGGTGGATTTTCTACATATCTATTATTAAAATATACAATCAATTCTCTTGAAAACGATTTCAGCAAATATACTCTAAGAAGCTCACAAATATTTTTTTTTTCCTATTAGTTGCAGCCATATTGGTTTGTCTTGAACACTGGTTTTAATAGTTTATTATTCAGAGTTTGCTAACACTTATAGTATGGTAGCATTTCAAAGACAATTAACCCTATGACTGTCAATTGGGTTTTCTGATTTAAATTTTGACAAGTCCAAGTTTGACAAACTAAATAGAGTTTTTGGGTGTTCACACTCGAGTCTAGATTAGAAAGTTAAAACTCGTCTCACACTTTTATATGAGTTTTGGGTTCAAATCAAGTTCAACCCAAATTCATAAATAAATACATCATTATATATATATAACATAAGTTTGATAACTATGAATTACTATATATTTATATATAATTTATTAATATTTTGTATTGTGATATGTCTAATTATAAATTATAAATATTATTATACATTTTATGTATATAATTATATTTATATATGGGTTGGGCCTTAATTGGGCTTGGACCTCATAAAACCAGAATTCAGCTCACATTTAATTTAGGTACAATATTCAGGTACAAGCTCTATTCCGCCCAATTAAATGCTAGGCATAGCGGAGTTTTTTTAGAGTTAAATGAGTTGAGCTCGATCTGGTCGGACCCATTGATAATTCTATTCAAAGCCTATTTAAGAAATTTAACGCATCCACACCTAGACAGTGGATTCTCAACACCATTAGAAAGAGTGGATATTGCAATTGTAATTTTCAATTGCGAGGCACATCAATGAGGCAAGCTTTAATGGTCCTATTTTGTTACTGAGGTGAAACGTAAGCATCGAAGTTACATCATGTAAGATCCATAGACAAATGAAAAAAAATGCTGAAGTTCAAAAGTTGTTTGCCACTGACATTCTTTTCTAAAACTGCTCCTACATCGCTCAGAATTCAACATAGCAATTTCATAATCTCGGGGATCCAAATTTCAAAACTGTAATCCCACAATATACGTGACCATGTCCTAAGTACATAGGAACTCAATCTGTCATCTGTGTAGATAACATGCATGGTAAGCATTTAAGCTCTAGATTTTGTATAGGAAATGAATTCTGAAGATCTGTCTCGTGATAAAATAATTCAAATGTGTGCACTGCTATCTACATTTTCACAGAAACATTTATACCACTTGCCTACCATATCAAGTATTTTCGTCCCACATTGTTGCTCGTGCATAAGTGAAATGGTTTCGTCAGTTTTGTTTTCCATCGTCCATTAAATGCGTGAACCAAAACGGAATTGAAAAATATTTGGAATAAATGCTCCTTACGGCCTCAGTTCCTGAACTTTCTGGTTCCGATCTCTCTGACCAAAAAGATCAAAGCATCCCTCCAAGGAAAACAGAAAATTAATTGCCCCAATTGGGTATTGGAGAGAGGGACAAAAGAACTAAAGTGGGTCGCGGCGTCGGCGGCGGAATGGCAACGATCATAAGCAAGCTAAACGGGTGGAAGCCAACGATACTAATGTTGTTGGCTACATTGATTTTTTCGGGGATGAATATGTTGTTGAAAGTGGCTCTCCATGATGGGATGGACCCGCGGGTTATCGTGGCCTATCGATTTCTATTTGGGGCTGCTTTCATTATTCCCGTTGCCTTATTTTTCGAGAGGCATGTCTTACAATATGGTTCATTAGTTGTAATTCTCATGTACATCGTTTGATACTTGTTTTGAGTTTTCATTTTTACATGTCCATTACTTAAAATCGGTAGTTTATGATGATTCTGACAATGTCATGAATTTTTGTATCTTTGATCAACTTGGACGAGTTTCAAAGTTAATTAAGTTCATGAAGATTTTGATGCTCGTATTAGGCTGAGGTTCGCATGGCTTTTTGATGTAAAATTTGTACTTAAACATGAAAAGTGGTTCATCAAATGATTTATCTAGGTCATGTGCATAATATTTATGGTTATCGGTTGATATGTGCTTAATTCGTGATTCTATGATTTCTTTTTGCTGAGTGGGTGAGGATTGTCAAATTTCCCATTCAGGAAAAAGAAAATTTGACACCTCCTAAGTCATAATATTCTAATGTCATCATTTTTGTTTTTAATTTCAGGAAGAACAGGCCAAAATTGGATTGGAAAGTGCTCCTCTTCGCGTTTCTTTCAGGGTTACTTGGGTAAGTCGAATTACTTCCTTTTTTTTTCTTTTTCTTTTTCGGTGTTTCTACCCCATGATTTTTTCCCTATAAAAATTATTCACGAAATCGAGGACTTAGCTAGTGAACATGAACTCACTCATAAAATTGCATTATCTAATATACACTTAATCAGTTGCCATTAGCTAGTTGCATATTTTGGGTGCAGGGATTGAGTTTTTCGTAATCAAGCACATTGGTGGAGCTACTGAAAATAGTTGCCCTTCGTATTTTTTCTTTCTTGTAGAAGGATTCAAATGGCTTTCGTTTTTTTGTTCCCTTTTTTTTTTTTTGTTTGTGTAAAATCCTAGCTCATCCATCCATCAATACTGCAAGTACTAAAATGATGATGTAACATATACTGATTAATGGTTTCACTATTCACTTAATTCTTGTTCGTTAACTGTGAGTTTCTTCATTAAATTGACTTGAAATCCTTATGATCCTTTTCTTCATTTGGTTTTTGATTTTCATTTCATTTTTTTTGGGTCTGTCTTTATTTACTATACACTACAATTCCTGCCTACCGCAGCGGAGCAATTGCTCAGAATCTATTGCTGGAAAGCTTAGCACTTACCTCTGCAACATTTGTCTCTGCAATGACCAATCTCGTGCCGGCTATCACCTTTGTTGTAGCTGTGTGCTTGAGGTTGGTCCATCATTCTCTTGCCAATCGGATTTCTTCTTCGTAGTTTAATCAAATATTAGTTTCGAGTTTTTGTGCATCTCAGGTTGGAAAGTTTAAGTTGGCATAGACGGGCAGGTAAGGCAAAGGTGTTGGGAACATTGCTAGGTATTGCCGGGGCGATGTTGTTCACATTTTACAAAGGTCCAGAAATTGTCATTTGGAAAACAAACGTAGACCTGATGAACCTAACTAGTCATCATTCATCCCGGAAATCAGAGGGCACTAATCCCGTACTTGGTATCATCCTAGCCATGATCAGTTGTGTATGTTACTCGTTCTGGTTGATCGCTCAGGTGATGTTAAAAGAAATAAGAAGAACAAATAACTTACTGGCTTGTTTTGTGCCTCCCTAAATATTATCCCTGCAATCAATAACTAGTATGATTAGCAGTGATAAATTTGCGTTCCTAATTGACTTTCCTGGATGCTTTCTTATCGAGTAGGCTAAGGCAGCTACAATGTATCCAAGTCCTATATCATTTACAGCTCTGATGCTCTCTCTTGCAACAATTTTGGTTGTTGTATTTTCTCTCTGCATGCAAAGAGATTGGAGTCAATGGAAACTGGGATGGAACATTAGACTGCTCGCAGTTGCTTACTCCGTAAGTTAGTACTGTTCAAATTCAATAATCAAGAAATATGTACAGTTCAAAATGAGTTTTTAGATTTCTTTTTTCTTTTTTTTTTAATATATGCACATCATATTAATTTTTTCGATTTGTAGGGGATTCTGGGCTCAGGGTTAATGTTTACCCTAATTGCATTATCTATAGCAATGAGAGGCCCATTGTTTGTATCAGCTTTCAATCCCTTGATTCTTGTAATTGTAGCCGTGGTCGGGTCAGTTGTATTGGATGAGAAGCTACACTTGGGAAGGTAGATTAATTTTGTACAAATCTGTCAATTTCTTTTATAGATGGAAAAATTAATTAGTAGTTTAATTTCGTAGATGAAGTCTGTCGTATGGTGATAGTAATAGATTGGACGTAATTTTTGTCTGTAACAGCTTTCTTGGAGCTATTCTTATAATTGGTGGATTGTACATTGTGTTATGGGGTAAAGGGAAAGATATGAAGAAGATTAACCAAATGGTACCAGAAGTGACTGTAATGGTTGAAGATCAAGTGAGGGAGACCAAAAATATCAGTCCATTGACGCAAGTTGACAACTCCACGGATAAAGATGAAGTAAATCTAATCGAGCTAACCGCTAATCCTTCAGCCAAAAAATAACATGTAATAGATTATGGATTAGCTTTTTTATATACTGACAGTGTAGTAGTAATTGTTTTACATTAGCAACTGTAGATGTATATTACATGTATATAATTTGAGTTGAAAATAGGGATTGAACTCAAAATGGGAAGAAAGTTGCAAGAAACAGAGAAAAAAAAATCCAATTTTTTTCTAATTATTGGATTGTTGTGCATGGGTTATAGGTGAGGTGATTTATTAATGGTATATATACTTAGATGTTGCTTGGCCGTACTTCCAAAGGCCCTCGCAGCTAGATCACTAACTATTCCCTTAAGCTCAGGAAGATGGATTTCCATAACTTTGGAACACTTGCATTGGATGTAAAGGAGAGAACACTGCAAGATTAATCTCAATCTCAAGATTTTAAGTGAAACAAGAGGGAAAAGGAAAAAAAATAAAATTTTGTATTGTATGGCATAGACTCTCGAGAAGCAACCTACTTAATAGTAAAGTTTGCTTGCATTGGCACAAGGCATTTGTATTCTACATTGAAAAGTAGTCTACTTGGTATGTCACTAATAATGAAATCTAAGAGTCAGACACTTATAGCTCTTTTTTTTTTTTTCAAAATGGGGTTTTACTTATGTATTCACATTACTTGGTTTAACTCGCAGAGTTTTGCAGGCACAGTGTTGATGTTTTCTCTAATTATACTATCTATAGCAATGAGAGGTCCACTGTTTGCAGCAGTTCTCAATCCTTTGATACTTATGATTGTTGCTGTGGTTGGATCAATTTAAACCAAATGTGCCAAATCCTTGTAATAGAAATAACAAATAAGTAGTAGTTTATACTGAAATGCGTCTAGCCTTGTATTCATTCTTAGCTGAAGTTTCCCATGTATATGATAGTGGGTCTGATTGCAAAAGTAAGCAGAACTTTTGGGTATGATCTTCACTGCAACAGCTTTCTTGGAGGCCTGTGTTCTTCTAGTTGTTTGATTGTACATTGTGCTATGAGGACAAGGGAAAGAGGTGAAGAAGAATCATCAGCCGGTGCCAGAAGAGGTGATGGTATGGTTGAAGATCAGGAGAAAGGTAAGGACAAGAAAATCAATTCACCCCATGCAAGTTGACTATGCCAAGAATGAAGATGAAGTAAACCACATCGGGCTAACCATCCGTCCTTCAACAGAGAAATAGAGTGTTAAAAGGACAAAGCCGTAACGTTGTGGATTGTTGGCAAAGGGATTGAACAACAAGACATGACAAATTTTGCACTGATGGATTATTGTGCATCACCTGATTTTTACTCACACACAAAAAGAAAAGGCCGGTTTTGGCATGTAACTAATCCCCTTTTCTCAAGTAATTATACCATTGTGTTAATTTAGAAAACAAAAGAAAAAAGAGCTTACCATGAGAATGTTGAAGTCACGAATATTACAAAAGAAAAAGAAAAAATATTGATTGCACTCCCACTACTGTGATTTCTATCATATAATATAACTTTTATGTATCAGATTATATGATAAAACGAATGATGAAAATGCAATTAACGTTTTCTAAATAAACAAAAAAAAAAAAGAAGATTACTATCTCTCTACATGTAATCCCTCGCAATTAGACCATGGTGGGAGAAGCATCGAGGCACCTTAGAGAGTAGAAATAAGCCCTAATTAAGAAGTTGTTAGATTAAATCTGCTGCTAAAACTAACCCCAAAAAATGGATTGGTCAAGTACTCTAGGTCACTAGATTAATCTTTGACTCAATTTGACGATAACTTCCTGAGTGTTTCTAATCTAATTGTCTGTGTGTGTTTCTATCTACTCTTACAGAGAAAAAAAAAAAAAAATACTCTGGCTCACTATAAAATTCAATTGACTGAAAGAGGTCAAACCGTCCATTATTCAAACTCAGAGGGACCAGATAGATATTCAAAGTTGACAGGCGCATGGCATTATTAATGCTGGTCCAGCACCAGCAGCAGCCCAGTTGCCAGGACGCGTGGCTGTAAGCAAATCTAATCCAATGATTTGCCACCTTTCCCACTATGATATCTTTATGAGGAGAGGAAACTAAACTGTAGAAATTAACGCATTACTCTGCAGCCAAATCACAATCCCTTCACTGTTCGCATTCACCCCAAAAATGCAGAAGCAGAGAACAGCCCTTGCATTTCTTCTGCTCCTTTTCATAGTAGCTGTGGATTTGGAGGTTCCCGTCTCAGCTCAAATCGACTGCTACGATGCTTGTTCCACCGCCTGCGTTAATCCTGACCGTGCGTTGTTCACCTTTCCTCCCCCCCCCCCCCGGGGGAGTTATTTTTCCTTGAATAACTTTACAAAGAAAAGGGCCGGGACTTCAAATGATTTACACTTCTTCTTTTTTTTTCTTTCTTTCTTGGGGCTTCTGCTAGATTCGCTGATTTTGTGTTTATTTTCATCTTTCAGCTAGGCTAATGTTACGTTGTGATCGCAAGTGCCAGATAAGGTGCGGTCCAGGTAATTCCCTGCTGCTTTTGAACTAGGAAAGTTTCCTGATTAATTCACACGCCCACCCCAGGTAAAGCTACGATTTTTCTCCAAACCCGTCAAAGTATGGGATATCTAGAACAGATCTACCTTTGGGGTAGCTCCTTTCTTAGATGTTGATCAGTCCACCACAAGTTTGAGCTAGCAGCAGCATGTTGTTGTTTTTTCTGGAGAGGAATATCATCATTTCTGGAAATGGAAGTCAATCCATTAGGCTGTGTGGCCTGCATACCTAGTGGTAGTGCGCAGTCCTAGTACAAAAGCAAGACTGAAAAAATGGATCCTACTGCATATTGCTCTTTGGTTTTACACTTTTATTAGGTCTGTTCTGTTTCTGTCTCATCTTTTGTAAGCTTTGATGATGATGAATAAGATGTTTGGATGTCAATTTTTAGGCTGGCTTTTGTCATTCTGTCTTGTGTCTAGTAGCATTTTCAGCCAAGAAAAGTGGACTTTAGGTGCTTAATGCAAATGCTACCACTGGCCAGTGGCCACTAGAGCATGAATGGCTGAATTAAGTCTCAAAAGACAGTTATGAGTAGGATAGAGTTGGAGACAGAACCGCAGAAATGGCTGTTAATGGCAAAATATGATTAATATTGCCTGGAGAATATCATTAAGCTTAGATCCACACACTCTGGCTGTTGCATTCGTAACCTTGTGAAGAAAGTACCTTGCAAATGCAATTAGTGGAAGGGGATTGGGTATTTTGGAACTCAGTTTTAAGAATTAGCAGAAAAATTTGGAAAGCTAATTAAGCAGGTGGGAACTTTGCAAATAAGACCCTTCATCTAAAAAACAAATTATTCATAATAATAAAAGAAAACCCTCCGTAAAGTTAATAATGTATTTATCTATCTTCCCAGTTGAGATTTGCTTGGTTACGTGATCTCTTTATTCTTGTACAGATGATGCTCGAGCCAAGCACGTTTTAGGTGGGAATTTGAAACCATAGTGAAACATCTGGAGCATGTTCGAATTGGTAAATGCCTAAATGGTTAAAGCTAAGGAGTAAGGTAGAAGAGGAGTTCCAATTTCCACTTGGGGTTGTTTGCCAAAGGATGTTTCATCATTTATGTCTATTGGTCTTGTGAGTGACAAAGTCAAAATTAAAGAAATCGGCCTTTCTGCCTTTACTAGATTAAATAATTCATGGATTTCCATTCTCAGAATTCAGGAGATCCTGTTGATTTGTGTTTGCTGCTGACTCGTATGTTGTACTAATTAATAAGAATTGCAACTTTCAGTGGTTGGTCATGGTCATGATGCAGTTCTTCATTTTCATGCAAAGTTTGTTTCAAGAAAATAAAAGATTTTTGTCTGATTTGGATATTGTGAGCACATGCATAAATTCGTAGCAGCAATTCGGTGTTGTGTTTAAATATTTCAAGATTACGCATGCTTGACCTCTGATGTGGAGACTACCGTTTTCAGCCCTGCTGGTAAAGAATTAGTACATCTTTCAAGATGTCAAGGAAATTTACTGCTAGAAACCAACCCAACCTATTGTTCTGCATAATTCTATTTTACTTTCTTTCGTGCCGGGGAAAGAAAAGGAAAAGAAAGAAACCACACCCATATATGCAAGGGGTTCAGATCAGGCAAGACAGAGTTAAAAATCGTTGGAAAAATAGAGCATGAACAAGGATATCAAGAATTGTATTGAGGATTCGAAGATAAGTTTTAAGTTCTTCCGTCATCAAGAACCTATCTATAGTGTTTACAAAAGCAAACACGCACGATTTCAGCTAATAATTTTTTAAAAAATCTCAACAAAACTACATGATAATATAATATTCTATTTAGCAAATCTTATCTTAATATTTTGTTATCTGAAATATCGATTAACAAACAAATATGATGTTTGGCTCAAATATCCCATCAACAAGACTTAGACCCAGTTTGATAACTTAATTCAGCACTTAAACTTAATAGGTTCAGATCTTAGCGATGCGTTTGATAACCAAAAATAGAACATCTGAATTAATTAATGTGGCACTGAATCTTTTAGGCAAAACTTGCTCCCAAAAATAAATGATAGAACATCTGTATTAAATTTAGTTCTTAACAATTCAATCACTTAATGAATTCGGATTTTCAGACTTCAGTTTTATCAAACGCACCCTTACTCAGCTAATAATTAAATTATTTTAGTATCAAAAGAAAATTTAAAAAAAGTGTGCAGAAAAAGTTGGCATATCTCAACAAAAATCTTTTGAGCTATGCCAAGTGTGGAAATATTGCCTCTCCATGATTATAGCAAATGAAATTTGTTTTTATGGGGCAGAGGAATAAATGGGTGATACTAGTTATAGCCAGGCAATTTGTAATCTCTGTGCTGCCCACAACGCCCAACTTCCCCGCAAGCACAAAACCAGAAGGAAGCCCACATCAACACTTAAAAAGAAGAAGTTGAGATGATGGATTGCTCGATGATTAGGTTAGGTTGTGATTGGTAGGCGCTGAAAGGCAAGTGCCCAGATCTTATACTCAAAGATGCATTGTGGAAACTTTTCCGGAAAAAGGCAAAGAAAAATGAGTTAATACCAGCATGCTGTTTTTTGTATAGTTTTTGTAGTACGTCTGAATTTCTAAGTTTTATCCACCTAAAATTCTACTTCTTCGTTGACGAAGTGAGAAGCAGTCTATTAAAACCAGGCCATTTCATTTTGGACAAAATGCACAAGTGTTAATTGAATTTTAATTAAATACAAAATGATTATCCAACTATTACAAGGGTTACATTCTACCAATCTGATCTATGTCTATCCGTTATATATATATATATATTAACCTAGAACTCAGAATAAAGAGAAAAAAAGCAAAAAAAAAAAAAAAAACCCTTTGAGCTTCACAACTAAGCTAATTATCTACTACATGGGCATTGTCATCCATTTATTTTTACCCAGACACTTATGTATGAAATAAATAATACACCATTTCTATACAAAAAATTAAATATCTTGTAAAATCAAGTAGACGAAAATGCTCCTGATAAAGATAATTTATCTGGATGTGGAGCTCTCTGTTGGGTGAACTAACCCAAGACATTGAGCGAAAAAGGCACCCCAATTCTGAGTTCTGATAATTAGACCGCTAATTCCAAGCAAGAATAAAAAAAATTCACCTACAAACACTCATAAAAAAGTTCAGTGACCACGAATACTTCTTATCTTTTGAGCTTTTATAGCACATTTACTTGGAAAAATGTCGCCAAAACCTGCACGCCTCTCTCTACTAATTACACCAACCCACTCGAGCTCTCCACACATTATGTCTATTCCTCTTGAATATGCATTACCTTTTCTGACCGTTGTACATATATCCTTGATAGGTTGATGTATTTACTTGAATTACATATCTTTCCTAATATGCCATTTTTTTGACGGGTATCCCACAGCTTTGATTGTCTCGCATGATTTGGTAACACTACATCCACGTATCTGTCGACTGTCATGTGTGTGCCTATATATTTACATACATACAAATGTACATATGTGTATATATGTATACATATACATGTACACACGCATAATGTGTGTGTACATATACATATACATATATGCATACATACATACGCACGCGTGTGTGTCTATATATATATATATATATATATATATATATATAGGTCTTTGTGTGTGTATATAGACACACGTGCACGTGTGTGTGTGTGTGTGTGTGTGATTAAGATATTTCCAATCACATCCCTTAGTTTGTGTTTACGATTAATCTCTGAATTATTCTATGACACGCGTATGACTACTTACATATCCTATAAAGCAAGGGTTGGCTAAACTAGTTTAAAGATTTCACGATCAACTAATGCAAGTAGGTAACACCTCATCAACCCCTAGGTGCTCTTGTAGTAAGTATAATGTATTATACATTGGGTTGACATTTGAAGCAATATAGTAAAGTCCATAAATATATAGCAATATAATTTTGAAGCCACAAAATCTTGTCTGTATGGTGAGTTTTTATTAAATTATTTTTTTGTGGAATGTTGGCATATTAAATCAAGGTTCAAATCTAGAAATTTCTATATTATTATTTAGTAGTGTTTTAGTCAAATTAGGTTTTTGGTAATTCTAATAGAGTCAAGATATGGTAGTTTTATTATTTAAGAATTAGTACTTGATTAGTAAATTTCTTGTGGTTGTAAGACTTGTTTACCAAGTCATATAGTCTATAAATAGGGAGTCTTATTATTATTGTCAGTTGAGAAGAGTGAAAGTTTGGGGAGACTTATTATTATGTGTGATTATTGAGAAGAGTGAAAGTTTGGGGAGACTTATTATTATGTCTGATTATTGATATATATTATTGATATTATTCCTCTTCTCCCGCACATATTTGTATGTGCGTAAAATTGCCTCCCTCTCCCCATACAAATTGATTATCTCCTATAGCTTTTTCGTGAAATTTTTGGTTCTACATGGGATATACTCTTGATACAGTTTCCAATTACATTTTTATCTAACATATATTATATCATTAAAATAAATTCTTTTAAACAAATATTTCAAAAAATTTGTAGTCCAAACAGGCAAACAGGATCTTTTAGTCTAAAGATTTAAATAGAAAAAAAGCTCTATTCCGTAGATCATGAGGTTGCTTATCTCACGCATGATTGGTGTGCTCAGATAGTTCTAATTGGTAGAGTTTCCTGGGTTCTGCATATTACAACTAATGTTGCTCTATGTCCAACTTGAATATGAGGGTGTGTTTGATAAAACTGAAGTTTGAAATCTGAAATCTGAATCTATTAAGTGATTGAATTGTTTAGTACTAAATCTAATATATTTGAATGTAAATTACATTAAGTGATAAGTGAATTGTTTATCACTTAATTTTGGGAGCAAGTTTTGCCTTAAAGATTCAATGCCTCTTAATTAATTCAGATGTTCTATTTTCATTATCAAACGGTCTAAATGTGTTAAGATCTGAATCCATTAAGTTTAAGTGCTGAATTGGGTTATCAAACGGAGTCTGAGATTCATGCGGCTTCTTAAACATGTAATGAAGAAAGATTAAAATGAAGGAGTTCAATTAAGGTTGATATTTGTCATTTCCCTCTTTTAGGATTTTGGACTGTTCAAGTAAAATTACGTACCTTGTAGAGCTATGGTGTCGTGTAAATCTTACATTCTTGTTGTTATGGGGTCCAAGAAATAAATTAAAGACATGCTTTTTAAGTGTTTAGAATCAAGAAAATTGGAACCGTAAAAGCTCATAAATCAATAGCACGTTAAAAATTGAAAAGAAAAATGGTGCAAATGGAAAACATCATCGTACCACGGGGAATTACATGTTTAGAAGTTAGATTGATACAACATACTCTAGAATAAGTATACATAGAAGATTATTTAGTAAATCGACAGTAAACTGATGAGTTGTAATGCATCTTTCTCCAATTGCAATTTTGGATTCAACTTTAGCAAATCATAGTTTTGAAAGCTGAATGTTACTTGAGGAAGAATCAAAAAGATTGTGCAGAAGCCTAATCATCCTCGTGTGTACAAGTTCAATTTAGTTTGCACCACCTTCTTTCGTCTTGATGCCTAGTTCAATGCACTTTCATCATGACATTTTCTGAATAATGTACTTAGACCATAATTTCTCGAGGTATATCTGATCAACCCACAAGAACACCAGCTTCACTTTTTTTTTTTTTATCCAACTATTGGACTTTCTGAGGAGAACCAAATTTCAATTTTTCTACTAGGAGTGACTCCCTTTATTTATTTTTTATGGAGGGAGGGAACTTCTAGGAGTGACTTACTTCAAAGGTATGTCAACACTATGTACTTTTAAAGCAGCACTTGATAGAAAGCGGTGCAAGCTAGCTATCTTCAAACTTCATAATTTCTTGCCATCCCACAGGTCCACTACGTGTAAGAAACTAGAAAAGGAAAAAACACATATTCACTTTCAGATTCCAAAAGGAGAAGTTGATCAGCAAGATTTTTCCTAAAGAACACACTAGACTAGAACATCACAACGTACACAAATGTTCCCAAGAATTCCAAAACGTAATAAAATACTTACACGAACTTCAAATTACAGCTTTCAAGCCTTAAATATCAGCATTAATTCATGTAGTATTTTCCGGACTTTGGAGTGACTTCACCTACTTTATTAATTTCACTTGCTGCATCGTGTAGACGTGTTTCTATCTCACCGCTCCGCACAACAATCGATCATTAGCGAAAAAAATCCCAGAAAATACACCCAGCGTTGTAGATATCGGAGCCCTCCAACACCGTAAGCATTATACATAAAAGGGGGTCGTTTTGCTGAAGATTTTCTCAACTTTTGGAATTCACAAAATATTCACCTTCGACTCATTTCAATTTTTGACAGTCCATATAACCTCCTGATACTCCACACACAGGAGTGTGATCGAATTGGAATATCGAAATTCAACACTTACTGAGGAATTTTATCACCCGAAGAATCGAGGATACTAGAAAGCATAAACATCTTAGAAGGGACCCTTTACAAAAAATTGTACGTTCAGTTCAACCCGATCGATTAATGGTAAAGAGTAATCTTGAAAACAAATGGGACGGAGAGTGGCAAGGTATCTATTCGATTATGGCATGAAATTTCAGATCACTGTTAATACAAAAAAAAATTAAAACTAGCCAATGTGCATAAAGTTCAGTTTAAATTTGAATAAAAATTACGTGACATGTGCTTAAATCCGTTAGCATAATCAAAAGTCATATATACAACATATAAAAAAGATGTCGTAAAAGTTTTTAATTAAAAAATGGTGTAGTAGCATCAAATTTTGTTAATGTGGTGAAAATTTCCACGGTTGAGAAGGCTAGGCCACCACCATTCGCCACCATGGTAGAGTCCGAAAGAGCATTAACTCTTGTCTGCCTTTTTGTGGTAAATCAGCGGTAAGGCCACTTTAATTCTTAGTGGTTAAGGGGTGAATTGGTGGAGTAGAACGTAGGCTGTGACGCACGGTTAATCCTATAGCTATCATCCATGTACTTTCTAACAACAAACTCAATGTGAAGTGTAAAACAATTAAAAAAAAAGAAGAAGAAGAAGAAGAAGAAGTTCCAAAAATGAAGAAGAAAACGGCCATGCAACCTCTGAGGCGTCCTGCTTATTTCTACCTTCTCTTCTGTGCGCAGTGCAGTCCAGCCAGCCAATCTTTTTCGCACGTGTCACCATGCCCTGTTAGACGGGCTAATCAAAAGGAGAAAAGGAAAAAAAAAGAAAAGAAAAGAAAAGAAAGAAAACCCCACCTGCTTTCTGACGTGGGGAAATAGCAAGGTTCTTGATTACACTACAATAAATGGTAGTAGTCAGTACCCTCCATGCATGTTTAGCAACCCTTTTGTTTCACCTGCCTATATATATTAACACTCCTTGGCTTCCTCCACCGATACAAGCCCAACCCCTCTCGATCCCATCTGTCTCAGTCCAACTATTTCTCCCTCACCTGTTATTTGTAGATATTGACAAGGAGTAAATGAACCCGTTAAGAAAGCAATAGAGAAAAAAGAAACACAAGAAACGAGCAAGAAATTGTGATTTTTTTCCTTGCTTGTCTTTTCTTGCTCAAATACTTGAAGAAAAACACCCAGAAAATGATGACATTCGCGAGGTTCTGTAACACACTTCATGGTGTGAAGCCAACCATGATGATGGTAACGGTTCAGGTAGCACTGGCGGGAGTGAATATATTCTACAAATTGGCAGCAAATGATGGAATGAGTATGAGGATCATGGTTGCCTACAGGTTCATGTTCGCCGCTGCTGCGGTTGTACCTCTTGCCCTCTGCCTCGAAAGGTACTCCTCCTGCATCTTTCCATACGTACGTCGTGATTCAATTTCTGTTATTTTGATATTATCGCTCTTTTCCAACCCTACAATCTTTCTGAGTTCAAGAAAGTACTGACCCTTTTGCCTGATCTTCAAAAGTACTGCTAGTGTTCTTAAACCTGTTTTCCACGGCCTTTCAAAGTGCTAAAGGAATCGAGAAAGTTCTTCACTTTGTCTTCCAGATGGAGAAATGCGATCTTTCCTTCATTCAGAAAAGATGAGGGTTAGCTGAACATAAAGAAAGATAAACAAATCAAGAATACTTGTTTTTCGTATTATCTTTAAATTAAAGATTAATCAAGAATAATCTTGATGTTGGATACTTTTTATGAGATGAACCTCCTTAATGAGTATCGTTTCAAGTAGAAATGCACGAGGAAACTCTGAGAAACATGAACCAATTTTTTGTTTGTTATTTAATTTATGCAGGAACAGCAGGCCGAAATTAACGCGGATGGTTCTTTTCCAAGCATTTCTTTGTGCATTATTCGGGTATGTGGCAATCCGGCCTCCTGTTACTGTTACATCGATTGTCCATTCTCATGGCAAACTCTTGTGACATAATTAGCAAAATCGCTCTAATTTTACGCACAAATATATATAGCAATTAAAATCTAAAGATGGAATGGAGGAGCCAGCAGAAATTTGATAAATTCCAGCTGCATTTGTCACGTCAGCTACTGTAAATCGACACGCAACATTTGTTTGTTAACATAGTAGTATTAATTGAACAAGGAATAGAAAAGAAAGTTAATCAAAGATAAGATTTGCTAGCTCCATTTATGTTATAGCTTTCTTTTCTGTTCTTTCCTTGTCTTTTTTTTTTTTTTTCCCTTTGTTTCTGCTCTTTGCATAAGGAACCAGTTCTGGTGGTTCGTTGATTCATATATATGTGAAACAACTTTTGACAATTTTTCCCATACCGGCAAACTTGTCACATGTGGTTGGAAATCGATGGTGGTGAAGAAATACACTTGTAAGTCGTAAAACTGAACCCGTTAATCAACTATATGTGCAGGGGATCATTGGCCCAAAATTTGTATGGACAAAGCCTAATAATGACGTCGGCCACCTTTGCTTCAGCTACGACGAATCTAGTTCCGGCACTCACCTTCATCATAGCTGTATTCTTCCGGTAAATGTTTCCTGAAATCTAAGGGCAGTGGTACTATTAATTTGTCGACAGATGGAAGGCATCACACCGTTGATCTTCTAATCATCAATAAATCTTGATCAACTGCAATTAGGTTGGAGAAGTTCGAGCTGAAAACCAAGGCGGGCAAGGCAAAAGCGGCAGGAACATTAATATGTTTATGTGGGGCAATGTTGCTGACATTTTACAAAGGAGTTGAAATCAATCTTTGGTCAACCCACCTTGGACTTCTGCACGAGAACAGCCGCCAGCACGCTGGACACCTGGCAGCATCCCATCAGAATTCCATGAATCACATTCTAGGTCCTCTTCTTGCAATATCCAGCTCTTTCTCTTTTGCGCTGTCATTGATTTTTCAGGTACCTTTTTTTCTGATTCTTTTCCTCTGGAGCTAATTTCCATATATTTTTTTTTGCCTTCCACGTGTTAGTGAATTTCCATTTGTTTTCAGCAAGAAACATTTATTGTTTTTGATGATTTGAACGTGTATCATAAATTGATAGGCTCAAATGAGTGAGAGCTACCCTTGCCATTATTCAAGCACAGCTCTAATTTGCTTAATGGGATCTCTGCAAGCTGTAATTTTTGCACTTTGTGTGGAAAGTAGACGCTGGAATGAGTGGAAATTGGGTTGGAACATCAGACTCCTCGCAGTATCCTACTCGGTATGCTTAATCGAAATAAAATGGTCAAATGCAATTTATTGTCAATATCATGATTACAAATCGACAAAAGCTTTCAATGGTTAGTTACTAGTAACCGAATTATGCAGTTTCCAAGTTTCTGCTTTGATTAAAAGTTGTGCATTGGGTTAATTTGCTAGTATTACACTTTCTATGTGTTCTTCTTGTAGGGTACAGTGGCTTCAGCAATAGTGATCGTATTTACAATGTGGTGTGTAAGGATGAGAGGCCCTTTATTTGTGTCCGTATTTAGCCCTCTTATGCTTATACTCGTTGCCATAGCTGGCTCCTTATTCCTCGACGAGAAGTTGCACTTGGGAAGGTAAATATTTCCTCTTTCTTTCTTTCTTTCTTTTTTTTCTCATTTTGCTTCTTATCACGGGAACAATTAATGCATTTTCTTTGTTTCTACAAACTTTCAAACTTGGCTCGTGATAGAATGTTGAAGAATCTTGAACTCAATCATCTAGTAACAAGATTTGAATACTTCACTAAATTAGGCACAAGTACTAATGTAGGTAGAGCCAAATTTCAACATGCATTAACAAGCATTTTATTTATATTCGGTTTTGGCACTCATTTGACCCCATCACATTCCATCCAGTGTGCTCGGAGCATTTGTGATAATCTTTGGCCTGTACTCGGTGCTATGGGGAAAAGGCAAAGAGATGAAAAGAATCACTCAGTTGATGCCAACTTGCGAAAAATCTGATGAGCAAATTCAGATGACTGCCGAGCCGGACAAAAATGTAAAGAGCTGCAGTATGATGGCTTTGGGACTTGGCCCCAATTTTCTCCCAACCTCAGAAACTGAAGCATTAGATACTGATCCAGAAGTTCACTTAGAAGAGGGAATATCTACTCCCGATGGGAAGGCCTAGAAATGACGAGCTTTTGCGCTTAATGTTGTGTCCCTCAGTATCAGATTTGTACATTTTGCCTTTTGGTGAAATAACCTATATTGACAGGGACACATATTATCTTCATTTTTTAATCAGTCTTAGCCCAGGCAATCTCAGTATTGATTTAACTGTGAATCCAGGTACAGATAGTTAGACGATTAAATATACAAATGTGATATCTCTACTCATTTCGTCCCTTAAAAGAATAATGCGATCCTTATTTTAGTGGATTTGTAACAACAATCATTGGACCTTGATGACTTCGAATACCAGTATATCCCGATTGTCCAAGGTTTGCTCTAACAGTCCCACGGCAGTTCATGCATGAAAATATGATCACAAAAATCCAAACCAGAAGCTAACCCTTGGCTACTTTTAGTGAAGCTCAATGTCCCAGTTTATCTAAACTCAACAGTAGTACGACATTGTCAAATGCACTACGTTATCGTTTTAGCTTAGAGTTGATATAATTCTTATAAACCCTTCTGGCTCTTCTGCCATTGTGCGTCTGTTTGGTTCCTTCTTCATATCCATACAGAATACATCTACGTAATTTAAGCTTTATAAGAAGTACTACTAAATTTTACGTCTTCAATCCATCCGGCATGAGGTTTACCCCTGATCAGTGAGTGGGTAAGATTTGCCCCCCGCTCTAGACTGTCCAATGTCGCCACCGAAATGAACAAAACTCATTCCTGGCACCCTTCTAATACCCCTCATTTTAAGAACTCCTCTGAAAGAGTCCGCCTTCTCAGGCTTACCTACTGAGTCATACATGTTAGAAAGCAAAACATGATATTCTATGTTTTGCGGATACAATCGAAGTAGCTCTTGCGTAACTCTTTCCCCTAACTCTAGCTTTCTATGAACAATACAGGAACCTAAAAGTGATCCCAATACAAACTCATTAGGTCGCATTGGCATTCCCATTATTACGGTCTCAGCTTCTTCCAAATGTCCAGCCCGACCCAAAAGATCCACCATACAAGCATAGTGCTCCATTGAAGGCTTTATCCCATACTTGCGTTCAAGGTCTAAGAAAACAACTCGGCCTTGATCAACTAACCCTGAGTGACTGCAAGCACTTAAGAGAACTGTGAAGGTCACATCATCGGGTTTGACCTCCATTACCATCTGATCAAACATATCTAAAACAACACTACCCTTTCCATGCACTGCAAGACCATTTAGCATAGCGTTCCACACAGCCACATTCCTATGATGCATTGCCTTGAACACTCTACAAGCGGCAGCTATTCCACCACATTTAGCATACATATCAATCAAAGATGTAGCGACCATAACATCCATTTCATTTCCCATCATTTTCAGTGAATGGAGATGCAACCACCTGCCCATCATAACATCCCCCGATCGGGTACAAGCGGATAAAAATGAACACAGCGTGACAAAGTTCAACTCTAACCCATGATCAAAGAGCATCTCCTTGAGCATTTTAAAAGCTTCGCCAACACACCCATTATCAACATACCCCGCGATCATTTTCGTCCAGGCAATCTCATTTCTCTCTGGCATCTCATCAAACACTCTCCTCCCACTTTCCAGACATTCCCATTTCATCACAGCCTCCAAAAGAACTGTCCAAGAAACAGCACTCCTTTCACTCATCTCATCAAAAACCCGCCTCACTTCACGCATTAATCCACATTTCGCATACATATTCATAGCCGCATTGCAAGCCTTCATACTATTATAACAGAAACCCATCTTCACCAGGCAAACATGACCTTGATACCCCAACCATTCATCGCCCAATCTCGCACAAGCACAGAAGAAAGAAACCAGCGTAATTTCATCAACTGGAACTCCAATACTTCGCATCGCGACGAACAAATAGAGGGTTTCGCGTGGCAATCCATCTCGAGTATAACAGTTCATCAAGGTAGTCCAATCAACCGTGTCTTTATGCGAGCGGGGAATTTCGTCGAACACCTTGCGCGCAGAGTGGGAATCGCAGCAGGCAGCGTACAAATGGAGGATGGTGTTGCGGAGGAATGAGTTTGGGGCAGATAAGGGCAGCAGACCGCTACTTATGGCTGTGGCGTGCAGCTTCTGGCCGAAGCCCAAATCCGAGTGGCGCGCGGCGGACCGCAGAAGAGCTCGGTAGTGACGAGCCAGTGATGAGACATGGCGGGCACATTCGGGCATCATGAAACATCATGTACGTGGACACAAATGTAATCAGATCAACAAAATGCATGCTCGACGCTAGCTGCAGCTAGTAAGTGCTAGGACGAGTCTTAGACTCTGGGTTGGGGCTGCCGAAAAGTTTCAGATTCTAAGCTCATCTTCTCCAACTCAGTATCGTACCTTGACTTGACATCCTCTCCTCAGCACCTGCCACTGCATACAATTATTGTCTTTATTATTACAGTGCGATACATATTTGTTGAATGTTTCAGTGTTTAACAGTTTCTTCCAATTTATAAAGTTTTCCACTTTGAAATGGGTCAGAGTTTGGTTCTATGGGTTAACCAAATTGGCAGAGGGGTGGCAGCCGGTTGGGTGTTTTGGTAATGTACCTAAAGGGTTGAATTAGGGCCTTTTTATGAAGCCCAGTTAAAGCTTGGGCTGATATGGCCTCAAGCCTACTCAGGATCCTGCCCTTTGCTGAATGTAGATATATCTCCAATGTACTTTTGTGTGTATTCTAAAAAAAATTTTGCCTAGTAATCCCCTATAAGACTATATATATTCCATGTCAACAAAAAAAACTTGCTCATTCTTGGGGTAATTCCTTCGTACATTGCTTGTTTAAAGAAAAGTGGGTGACATGTGACTTTATACTCTTGCTTTCCCATTCTAGGCACGGCGGGCCAATTTTTTTCTTTTTAATAAAAGGCTATGGGCCGTCGCGTTGACCGGGTGCGACGGCTCCAAATATTTTTTTAAAAGTAGCATTTTTTTTAACAAAAAAAAAACGCCCAATGTAGCGCTGCGGCCCATACATTAAAAAAAAAAAAAAAGAAGTAGTCAAAATGAGTGTGAATTATTACTTGTATCTAACAATATAACCATGACCAATAAATTATGTAACTTATAGCTATTATATATTATAATTTTTGAATAATTAAGTTTCTTATTTATTCAACTAAATTAAAAGACTAAAAAATTAAAACATTCATGCATTTACTTACACATTTTTTTCTTAAATTATGGATTAAACTAATTATATCTCCTTAAATTACATAAAATATGTAATTTTAATAAATTGCCAAATCACTTATACTTTAGCATTGTGAAATATTTAACGATATTCTAAAAACAAAGTAGAAAAAAAACGGACTAAATATCAATTAAAGTATAATTCAAATGATGAAATTTTAGAAAATGTACAAGAAACGACAATTTTAATTATTCTCCCATTTCTTACCCTTACCCTTATCAATTAAAGTATAGCATCCGACTATGGGTGGATTAGGTAATCTATCGCAGCTAGGGCAAGGGCAAGTAATTGAAATTGTCATTTTTGTACATTTTTTGAAACGTCATCATTTGAATTATACTATAATTGATATTTAGTCTTTGTTTTTCTTCTTTGTTTTCTAGAATCACTCTATAGTGGAAATATCGTCGAATATTTCACAATACTAAAGTACAAGAGATTTCACAATTTATTATCACAATTTATTAAAATTACATAATTTATATAAGTTAAGGGAGATATAATTTAGTTTAATCCATAATTTAAGGAAAAAGGGTGTAAGTAAAAGCATGAATGTTTTAATTTGTTTAGTCTTTTAATTTAGTTGAATAAATAAGACACTTAATTATTCAAAAATTATAATATATAATAGCTATAAGTTGCATAATTTATTGATTATGGTTATATTGCTAGATATAAGTAATAATTCACACTCGTCTTAAACTACTAATGTATGGGCTGTAGCGCTGTTTTGGACTTTTTTGTTTTTTCAAATGCTATTTTTAAAAAAAAATTGGAGCCATCGCACCCGATCAGCACGACGGCCCCTAGCCTTTTATTAAAAAGAAAAAAAAATTGGCCCTAGGCACAACGGGCATAGAATGGGAAAGCAACTGTATAAAGCCACGTTTCACCCACTTTTCTTTAAAAGAGCAGTATATGAAGGAATTACCCTTGATTCTTGCACCCAAGTCGATCAAAAAAATATTCTTTGTTAATTTACACGAGGATTCAGATATAATTTCCATTTTCTAAAAGCAGAAAATAGAATATTATAGATAAAATATAAAAAATAAGTATGACACTTCAAAGAGAGGAGAGAGATTTCCCTCCTAATTAATAGTACTGAGTGGGAAAATGTGCACTATACGCATGTGTGGTTAGATTTGTCAATATAAAAACTGCAGGCGGAGGGCGACTTTTGAATTTTGATGATGATGAGAAAAAGAAAGCAGACGAAGCATGGGGCTCCGGCCATCATTCATCTCACAAGTCACAAGCCATATCCACCTCCCGCCGGGCCCACACCCCAACCTCCTCTCTCTCTACTCCCAGTCCAGTCCCCATAAATAAGTAACTGCTCCTAGCTACTCAAATGCAAATACACCGACCCTGAATCACAACATGTCAACCTATCGCGGAATTTTCGGTCTCAAGACAAAGAAACGGAAAAATAATAATATTATAGTACTGAATCTACTGATGACAGGAAAGCGTGAAACATAAACTGTACAGAGGACTACGAATTACGGCACTCTTTCAATTCTGTTCATACTAAAACACATTATATTCTCTATATTATGTTATCCTGTCATGGGGACGTGTGACCAAAATAATGATAATAATGTAGACACTGAAACCATAAGCAGTTATGATGATTGCCGAATTCGACCACGTACTTATGAAAATTGTGTCCAACATTCTATCAATCTACACAACACAAGATTTTGGTATTTTCGCCATGAAACCAAGTACTGCTCCTTTCATTGTTTTTTTTTTTTTTTTTTTTCTTTTTGTTTCTTTTATGTCAATCTTTAACAATCTACTCTGCTCGTGCACTAGGAGAGAAAGAGAGAGAGCCCAACTGAATTCCTTTCATCCCCGTTACAAATTGAACAACTAGACCAAACAAGCGCGCCACTACACCTAGTGATGATGGTGTGCAGTTTTTTCCATTGATGACTTTTGCTTTTCAGGCTTCAATATTCCGGTCGTGACAACTGGTAGTCAGTTTCTTGGTTTGTCTATATGGCTATGGATGGCTGCAAAGGCTGTGTTGTGTATTGGTTGTCAAAATCAGCCGATACTGGCTGGTATTAATTAATTTGTAGTCGAATGTTTCCACAGTAATTTAAACGTGAAAATGATCCAGTTCAGAAAGTTAACAAGTTGCTGATTACGTACATATCTTAGTTGATCATCCAAGAAGGGCTCTGCTGTACCGCCGCTGACGAGAATTAGGCTCCATCCGAGACATGGTAGCCAGTATCTGAAATAAGAAGAAGGAGAAAAGAAATTACCCAAAGTCCAATCTCATCTCGGACCAGTGCACAATTTCGTAGTATTCTTTTGGATGAACATCGAATACTAATACAGCTACAGAGGTGGAGTAGTTGGCAAGTGATGCAAGGCACCCACGAAATTGACTAGCACCCGGAAAAAGTCTTAAATTCGTTTACTACAAACCGTACATGTCATTATTATTGTTATTATCTCCACGTACAACAGAGAATCCCATTAGCCATATGCCAATTGGCAGGCACCATGCAGTTATTGGGTTTTGGGCTTATCCCCTGATCATATGATCTTCTTCCTTTTTTTTCTTTTTCTTTTTGGGTGTAAACATACATTACATTCATTTTACGGTTTGCGACTAATTTTGTTCGAGTCGCGTCCGACCCTTTGCAAGAGGAAGCTTTCCCAACATTGGTTTTTTCTGTTTACATGGGTTTCGAACGGAAACCTCATGGTTAAATGATGCAAACCCCTTCTACTTACACCACAACATCCGTTGGTTATCATATGACATTCTGCAATTTCTAAGCTACTTACAAGTTCACGTGATGATGATCGGTTGGCTTACCTAATCATCACCTAGATACAGTAGAAATAGTCGAGGACTTTTTTTTTTCTTTTTTTCTTTTTAGTTTCTTTAGAAGAAAGAAATGTGCTGATGGACTGTAATGAACGTACTACTTACTGTAAGTATGGTGGAAATTGGAATGTGGGGCTTTGAAGATGACCCAAATTCCATGTGAGGCGTTTGAAATATTGAGACAAACGCAGTGAGCTTTTCAGGTGTATTGGATAATGGGGCAGCAATTCTGCACATGCTTAGGATGCTATGAATTCTATGCTTAGACTGAGACTTTTGTTTTGAGAAATTGGTGGTTCACTTTTCAGTTTTTCCACCTCTCCACTTGTTGAAGGTCAGTGCTCAGTAGTAACCAGCAACCAAAGTCAAGAAGTCGTTTGTTATGTCTGTCTGCAATCTGCGTCTGTTGTTGTGTTTGTGGACTTCCAGCTTTCTTGTGATAAAAGGGTCGGCCGAAAAGTTGGAAAAAGTACACCAGTAATTGCTCTATGATAAAAGGATAATCTTCTAGCTTTACAAATTGATATGATATGCTTCAAAAGAAGATATAAGCTCAGTTGCAGTATGATCTTTGTCAAATGCATGAATTTTGTTTCACTTCTTACTTTTTATATTTTATTTTTTGGTTCAAGGAAGGCTCTAAAACATCACAGGAGGGCGAATGGGGCGGGATTTAAGATTCGAATTAGAGGTTTCACGATCATTCTTGGTTAAATTGGGTCTTTTGGATGAATTATATCTCACAAATTAAGAGTTCATTACTAGCCTTTTATATTTTGGTGTACAATCAATTCACAAACAAAGCAGCAGCAGTTTACAGAGGAAATTTGAATCTGCCTTCAAGATTCTAAATTTGGCGTAAGAACCTGGGCATCTAATGATTTGAAAAATTGACTAACAGTGTGAATTATTGCTTGAATCGTATCCTTTGACTTGAATGAATTACTACTTTGAAAATGTGAATGATATATCTTGAATGTGCCTTAATTGTTGATTACCTTATTTGATCGGAACCTTACTGGGCGTAAACTCATCCTCTGAACTCCTCTCATCTCCTGCACTCTGGTGTGAGCCCTCTCATCTCCTTACTGGGATAACTTGGTTTCTTGCATTCCTTTTAGTTGATATTTTGGTTTCTTGCATTCCTTTTGGTCATTCTCAATTCGGTATTTACTACATCTTTGGATATTGTTGCTTATGCCATGGCAGAAACCTTTCGCTCTGAAATTTTCAAATCGCTTTTTTAAGTTTTTTGCCCCAAGAAACTCTGCAAGACAACAAATAGCTGTGATGTGTACAATAAAAATATGAATTAATTTTGTGTACACTAACAATATATATATATATATACATATATATACACACACACCATCAAGCATGCATGCACTAATGCACATCATATATATAAGAATTTAAACTTCAATTTTTGCGCATGGGACATGCATAGTGTACAAATCGTCAGCTTATATAGATAACTCTTACAAATTAAAACAGATTAATTTCACAAAATCCAAATAGTTGTGAAGTATATTGTGCCTTGTGAGTTAGTATGGGTCTTGAATATATTCATTTAGAGAATTAAAAAATAATAATAATAACACCACATTACATATATGAAAAAAAACAGTTGAATGTCCGTTTCACTTGACATTTCTACTTCTTTTAGAGGGACATTTCGCATTTGTGCTACAAACGTAACATCTTTCCATCACCATTCGTAGCCAATTAAACCCTGACGCATGATGTCAAATCAACACCTCAATCTTAATTACTTCATGTTACATTGAAAAAGATGAATTCAGATTCCATTCCAAATCAAAAGTTTCTTTCTTCGTCTTAAATCCATCGCCATTGGGATGTGTTCAAAGTTTTATGTTTGTTTTACCCTATTTTCTATGTCAGTATTACAATATTGCATCATAATTTTTTAAGGTAAATAAGAAAAAAAAAAATCTTTTTTTTTCCCCATATGGCTGCTCTTTGACTGACAATAGGCAGAAGTGACAGAGTTGCAATCTACATAGACCCAAAAAAATGAGCCCAAGAAAACAACTTCCTCTAATAAATTTCTGAGCGAGTTGAAGTCTACGCTGCTGTTAATATGATAGTAATAGCAAGGATTTTTGTAACTGGATGACTAATGGCAGCGGTTAACATACTTAAAGCCACTTAATTTATTGTGTGAATGTACATATAATAATTATTGCACCCTCTATACTTGAATACGTTCACAAGTAATTACACTAATCTAAAAAAAAATAAAAAAATTTAACACCTCAACCCTTCTGGGGATGAGTACCTGCCGAGTTTCCATTAGCCAAATCATAATAGTAACAGTCACATACGACCCAATTGCATTCAGAGAGTATTTAGAAGTTTACTAATATGAAATTAGGACACGAAGATGAACTAATATATTCGACAATCAAATCAATGCTAATAGTTGATTCGAATTTGGTTCGCTAACCCATAAATTCAAACTTAAATAATAAACTCTCAAACTAGACGGAAAAAAAAAAAGAAAAAAACTTTCAAATTGAACCTGAACACTGCTTGATTTGTATACAATTGGATTTTTACTAATTAGAGGTTCAACTCCATAAAAGTTTACTTGAGCTTGGATGGTTAAATAACTAAACTAAGATCATGAATAGAATTTTAAACTCATTAAAGCAGTTAAATAAACTTGAACGCTAGAGTATTCGGTTTAATTAGACCGGTTCGTACCGTGCACCAAACCAAATATGAGGTCAAGAGCGCCCCGCTTGGGTCATTGCTTGGTATCCCAGCTTGCTGGTCACGTAGTGGCCAAATATAATATACCTTTTGCCCATTTCACCCAATAAACAAACAATAAAGCATGCAAAGACTCCCTCTTTAACTACATGTCTTTAATATTTTATACTCCATTTTTTTACTACTAATTCATTTCTTCTTCTCGCTTCTCTCTCTTTCTGGTTCGTTGAACTACATTTAATGGTACTTCTGAGTCCGTGTTAAGGAAAGACAGAGAGAGAGTTAGTATGTGACTGTGTGTTCTTGGGTGTATTAGCGTGTATGTTTGGAATACAAGGTGAAAGTGGGTAACAGCACCAATATACATGTAACTGTGGGGTCTGACCCACTTCTTATTTTTGTGATCTGCTGCTGCTCCTCTTCCTTCTGGGTTTGAAATTTTCCCATCTGAATGTGAACAGAGACAGAGAAAGAGACATTCATTCATTCATTCACCTGGGCTTGGCTGTCTTTCTTTCAGGTACAGATCTGTCATCCCTTCTTTCTTTATTCTTCTTCTTCTTCAGATCTTAAATTAATGCTTCTATCCGTCTTATGCTTGCATCAAGTTCTTATCTTTATTCTTTTCTTTTACTTAGAACACTTTTATCACTAATGGCTTTCATTGTTTTCGTGGTTTAAGTACAATCACTGTAAATGTTTTCCTGCAAGTGAATTTCTTTTTCTTGGTTATAATCATTTTTTTGACTTTTTTTTTCCCTATTTTGGCCTAATCTTTTGGGGTTAAAGGGGGATCATGGGATTTTAGGCTCGGTATTAAAGTTTGAATTTTGAAGCCTTTTTTTTTTTTTTTTTGACGTTTGATTGGCTTAATTTATAGGGGAAAATTTTGATAAAATTGGTGGCTTTTTTGGATTTCTAGTTTCGATTGGTAAACCCTTTCGACTATTAATGTTACTTTTGGAGTTATTGCAGATCTTCACGACGTTGCAAAGCCTTGTTTAGTACACAGCTCTTTAGAAAGGTGAGTTTTGGTCAAATGTTACTGCAGAATAAATGTCAGAATAATAACAGGTTTTCCGAGAAAGAGACATGGATGAACCTGTAGGCACTAACAGTACTGAACTGCCGAGACCATGCTTATTTTAGATTTGTAATCTGTAGTTTGTTTGGCTTGACTTAGATTAATAGTCCTCCAGAGTTCTACAAGATTGGTAAAGAACCAAGTTGCTGATATCTTTTAAGGTTCCTTTGTTGAAGTAGTAATTTTTTTGATGCTCTTGTTGATGCTGTTGACCCCTGTGTTCATATCTTTGTATGAAGTACTCAAAATGCTGCAACTTGTGTGAGTTATGGAGATTCTTAAATTATTTCTTCCTAGAATGGAATTGCTTGCCTTAACTAGTATCAGTTCGGAATTGTTACTTGTACAATGAAACATATGCTATTTACTCTCAAACAGAAGCATACAATAATTCTTTACTTGTATATACGTTTGACCCCAAGTAGCTGGTTGTCAACTTTTCTCGTGTGAGTGGCAAAGAGGGAGCTAATCTAGATCTACTTTAATAACCTATAAAAGTTTCATCTGATACAAGTTCTGTGATCTTTTTCACTTTGTGGTCCATGTGAGGCTGTCTTTTTCTACTTCCCTTTTTCTTTCCTGTTTCTTTCTTTTCTTCTATATTCTTTTTCTCTTTTTACCTCTCTCTTTTCTTTTTGGCTACTAAATTTTGTGGCTGAAACATGATTTTCTTTTGCTTTTTTCCAGCCAGATTCACATGTCAAGTGGGAGATAGTAAATTGGAAAAGAAGCATACTGGTTATTTGTCACTTAAGTTCTTGCCTCTACATTGGGAACTAGATGTCGTTCCGCAGTATAGTGAGTGATGTAAGAGATAGTTTTGGGAGCCTATCGAGACGGAGTTTTAATGTAAGACTACCTGGCCATCATCGGGGCAAGTCTCACGGTTCATTTCATGATTCAAATGACCAGCCTTTGGTTATTCAAAACAGCCGTTGGGCTAATCTTCCACCAGAGCTACTCTTTGATGTAATTAGAAGGCTAGAGGAGAGTGAGAGTGCGTGGCCAGGTCGTAAGCATGTTGTGGCTTGTGCTGCCGTTTGCAGGTCATGGAGGAGTATGTGCAAAGAAATTGTAAAAAGTCCAGAATTTTGTGGGAAGCTCACTTTTCCGGTTTCTCTTAAGCAGGTACTTTTATTTCTATTTTCTTGTGTTTCAGCCAAGCAATCAATGTTATGTTACTTTTTACATTAAAGTTTTACCTGAATTTGGAAATTCTGTTGAATATCTTTTCCCTCTTCAATGTATACAAAATTAAGTAGCTTAACTGATACTGAGTCTTCATTCATTTGTCTTTCCAGCCGGGGCCTCGTGACGGAACTATCCAGTGCTTCATCAAAAGGGATAAATCTAATCTAACGTACCATCTTTTCTTGTGTCTTAGTCCTGGTAAGCATTACTTCCAGCCCTTGTACTAGAATCTACTTTTGCTGTAGAGTGAGGATCTTTGTTGAACGATCAAATTAGTTTTCACTATCAATACTCCTTTTAGTTTTCTTTTAAAAGCTGATATTTAGTTCAGGAATACCTTTTATTTGGACCAAAAACTTCTTGTTGTTTCTGATTACATAATGGGCTTTAGAAATTATTACTGAATTTTGTGCGTCAAGCGGATAAAGGTTGTTGGATGGGCAGTTAAATTTGCTGTTTTGGAAGGAAAACCTGGAGAGACAAATTTAGACGCCACTTCATTTTTACACAGTACATGTGAATGTTTCCAGTGTCTATAGTTGCTAATGATCGAGTATTTTACTTGTATTTGCTGCATGTTACTTGAATGTTTAATTTATTAACTATTGCATTCAGCATACTCAAATGCGTGGAGTTAAATTATTCTTTTACCGCAGTAAGCGTGCACTTAAGTTTCTTCTTTTGGTTGATTGTGTTTAACTGTGATTGCAATTGAATTTACAGCTTTGCTAGTTGAAAATGGTAAGTTTCTTCTCTCCGCAAAAAGAACTCGTCGAACTACCTGCACGGAGTATGTTATCTCAATGGATGCAGATAACATTTCGAGATCAAGCAGCACCTACATTGGAAAGCTAAGGTTTGGTCCATTTATTCCTTTGTACACGTTTAGTATTCTGAATTGCCTCAAAGCTGAGAGGTTTTTCAGAAGTAAATTTAGATAGACAAGAAAGAATTGGATGCTTGCAGATAATTCAAGTGGATGCTTTCAGAAAATTCAATTGTTCAGCATCTATTTCATGAAACTTGCAGATTGATGTTGCTTGTTGTTCTTCTACTTAGTTAGCATATTACAGGTATTTTTTCAACAGTATCAATAGAGGCTTTTTTAGGCGAAACGCCATTGCTAAAATTTTAATTCCAGACAACACAGCATCCCCATTCTTGAAAAGAGGATTGTCGAAAAAAAAATTATACCAAAATAAGCTAAAGTCCCTCCAATTTTTTTGGCTATAATATATTATCACCTTGCAACACATGAAAGGTAAATTTTATGGACTTGTGCAAAGGGTAATGTCTTTGAAGATTTGTGGCAAGATTTGAAATCATTGTTTTCAAGAGTTTGCACAGAAGCATATAAACAGATTTCTGGTCAGAAAATGATAAACCAACTTAACCACTTGTTGGTCATATAATATGTTATAATATTTCGATGATTAGCAAACTGGTCAGTAGCTTTCTTCCTTTCAAATCTAGTGCTGACCTGTCATAGAGAGTTTTTGTGTTGAAATCGAGTTGGTTTAACTGGCATATTAAGGTTTTGACAATTTTTCCAGTGAAATTGCTACGATTTATATCCTCATATTTTCGTGTGTTATCTTGTATGGATCTGCAAACATTAATGCCTTAGACTGTAGATGTCACTGGGCTGCTTGACTTCCAGTTAATTTGGTTTTCTGGCATTTGCAACTTTATGGATTCAACTAGTTCAAGGGGCTATGCTTTTATATATCATCATAAATGTCGGTTTTCTTGCTAGTTTGGATTTCTCTGTCTTGTTAAAGCTCGAGACACCGCCTTGTCAATTTGGTGATGCATATACTTTTTAGTACTCCAATGTGATTTTCTTCTGTAAATCTTGGTTGTTTGTTGCAGATCAAATTTTCTTGGCACGAAATTCATAATATACGACACACAACCTCCATATACCTGTACAAATGTCCCTCCACCTGGGAGAACAAGCCGCAGATTCTATTCCAAGAAGGTCTCTCCAAAAGTGCCAACTGGAAGTTATAACATAGCTCAGATCACATATGAGCTAAATGTGCTGGGAACACGGGGTCCGCGGAGAATGCATTGCGTAATGCATTCAATTCCAGCCTCGGCACTTGACGCTGGTGGAACAGTGCCTGGCCAACCTGAGCTCCTTCCAAGGTCTCTGGAGGACTCTTTCCGGAGTATTTCTTTCTCAAAATCTCTGGATCATTCTGCAGAGTTCAGCAGCTCAAGATTTTCTGATATTGGTGTGCCGGGAAACGAGGATGAGGAGGGTAAGGTCAAACCTTTAATCCTCAAGAACAAGGCACCTAGATGGCACGAACAATTACAGTGCTGGTGCCTAAATTTTCGAGGCCGGGTAACGGTGGCATCTGTCAAAAATTTTCAGTTGATCGCTGCCACACAGCCAGCTGCAAGTGCTCCAACCACCTCCCAACCAGCTCAAACAGACCATGACAAAATCATCTTGCAGTTTGGCAAGGTGGGCAAAGATATGTTTACCATGGATTACCGCTATCCTTTGTCTGCGTTTCAGGCTTTTGCAATCTGCTTGAGTAGCTTTGACACCAAATTGGCTTGTGAATAGGATAAAAGATTAGGGTGTTATAACATATATTTGCTGCCAAAGACAGCATGGTCGCAACGCCTTCATGTTCGCTCCATTGTATCCTAACTTTCTCATTATCATCATTAGAATTCAAGATTGGCTGTTAATCTGTTCTGTGACTTGATTAAAATCTCTAGGACACTCGTCAAGATACCTCCAGACACTCGGACCATTGTAAAAACAAAACGTACGCCATTTGCATCTTCACTTTTTAGCTTTAACATCGTAGTGCCCCTTTCTCTTGTCAGCTTGTTCTTGTGTATCGTCCTCCTGTGTGAAGAAAGAATTCTACTACACAGATGCATGGTTATTGGAAAGGCTTTCTTGTAGGCCTACATGATGAGAAGAGAAATCAGCTGCTAATTTCAGACGAGGGAAAGCTATCAAAAAGCTGTATGTTTGTTTCCCCACGTTCTCTTCTGCCTCTTTCTGTCTTTCAAGATTCTCTCACTGGTTCCTTTCCCTCAGATGGCTTCTTGGAATACAAAATATGTTGTAAACGCCCAAAATCAATTCAATTTTTCCTCTAAATGGATGAACTATTATACCAATTCGTAAATTGTACGATATGTTAAGCTACTAGCTACTACTGATCTACAGTATTTTCCGATCAAATATTAGAAGCTGCATATGTGAAAAAAATTCTATATTGGATAGTCTATAACCTCTAGCACTTTTACATAGCTCACTTGGAAGTTGGAGTCCCCTTCCCATAGTGTGAAGTTGGATAGTCCAACCTCAGCCGTTTTGCATAGCTTAGTTGATCCCTCTCTTTAAAAAAAAATTGATAAAAATAAAAGCAACAAAGAGAGATCAAAGACGAGATAATACACAAGTTTCACATATATAATGAAATCAAAGATAATTCATAATTGGCGACCAGACCTTAATCTAATAGTCAAGGCTAAAGTTTCAAGAATTAGAGGTTTTAGTTTAATTCTTACTATATGTAAGTTTCTTCCCCCCAAAAACCCAAAAACACACTTTGTAGGTCCACGAATCAATTTTATAAAACTTGAAAAGAAAATAAATACAAAAGGACAAGTCTTGTATCTGCCCAAAAAATGAAAAAAAAAAAGAAAAAGAAAAAAAGAGTATTGACTTATTGAGTACAAAAGATACTTTAACAAAATACTAGCTAGTTTACTACCCGTTCCTTGGCTGGGAATCGTATAATAAATTACTTAGGAAATCTTATAAAAATGTCTATATAAAGTACAACCTTATACATAATTGTATGAGCAATACAATTTTATTAATCTACTATAGTTCTTCTTTATTATATTACTATGTGCATATTCTTATTCATGAAAGCATTCTTCGAATCATATAATGAAAATCTAACTCAGTGAATAATAATTCTCAAAAATACAAAAAATAACAATGGACAATATGATAACATTCACGAAGTTGAAAATAGATAATAAAAAAAATTGCTGCAAATAGCATTAAAAATATTCTACCTTCAGGAATTTCCTTTTGTTCTTCTCTTGGACCTCTTCATCCACATTGAGGTGTAAATCTTCAATATATACTGATTTCCCATTATCACTATGCAAAGGAGGATAGTTAAGCACAAAAAATAGATCATTTATCACAATTACACACACACACATATAGACACACACAGACATACACATACACGCAGATTTATCACAATCACTCCAAAATCAAATCCCTCCCCCTCCCTTTATATATTTTATATATAGTATAAACCAATGATAATGGACACACTCAATATGTGTGCAATTTAGGAATAAATTGTTTCTTATATGAATTTATTTTACACAGATTTTTTTAGTATTAAATATAACTTTGATGTTTTAAGATTTTTTTTTTATCTTTAAGAGTATAATTATATTGGTATGTTTATAAGAAGTTATATTGGGAAGATATGTTTTGATAGTTACAATGAAACTAGGTTGTTGTTAGAATAAAATTTAGAATTTTGTGAGGGCAAAAATGAAGTTCAAAAGGTGATAAAAAAATGTTTATACTAAAGTGGAAAACTCCCTCTTTATGTATAACTAGTGTTCAAGGCACACACAAATGTGTGTGCAACTACTAAAAGATTTTTGTGCCAAATTTTTTGAGGATATAATCATTTTGAAGAGAATTAGCTTCATGTTGTAATAGTAAATATGTAGAAATTTCACTAAAACAAAATGTATAGACAAATAATTATTCAGTAGTAATTTATGACTATAATTGATAGTTGCTAATAAAAATTAAGGTTTATTAAATAAGTTGAAAAACAAGATATTCAGAAAAAAAATTCATTGGAAGACTGGATATAATTGGCAGCTAGAAATGTAGTTTAGGAAACATAAAAATAAAAATAATAATAAAAAAAAAAGTTTACACTAACATCTCTCTCCCTTCGGGAAAATATATGTGCTACTAATAAAAAGATATTAATACCGACTAATAAAAAGATATTAAAACCGAAAAGCATCAAGTATAAAGTCCATTCTTTTCTTTTCCCGTGATACTGTAATTCTACTTTTTCTTTTCCCGAAAGGATTACTCGAATTAAATTAATTTGCGTCTTTGCACTTCTTTTTATATCGACCCTCGTTCCAAGTAACCTCTCGAATTTTTGTGAGGCCGAAGGCGGGGGAAGCTTTTGGTCCCTGTCTAGGGTTCCTTACGCATATTCTTGGAGCTATTGTGCATTCTTCAAGGTACAATCTTTCGTAAACTACACTAAACTCTTTCCGTTTCTCGAAGCAATGTTGTGTTTTCTTGAATATGCCTTTGAGACGAGTGATTTCTTTAATTTGCAGAGCCCTTCGATTCAGATCGGTCATAGGATGGTTTCTTGATCTGGGTCTTGCATGTCGACGTGGGAGTCTATGGATTTTAAAGCCGTTTCTTAGTGTTTCTGTTGAGTTTGTGGGCTCTCAATATATTTTTGGATTCTTGTTCAGGGTTTTCCAGATTTTGTTAGTTTGGATTGATGTTGGATGTAGTAATTTCGACGGTTATGGATATGGTATGGGATAAATATGGGTTCCAAAGGTGTTCAAATCATCAATGTTGCTTGCTGAATCACTAGATACTTTTTTGCGGCTTGGATTTTGAAGTTTTTGAATGGAAACTTTTTGTTGATTTGGGTTGTTTATGTATATAGGGTTCTCCTGATTTAAGAATTTTTGGGTGGAGGATCAATATAGCTAAGGAATTAACTGGGTGTTAAGTTTGGATTTGATGTGTTAGCTTCTTGTGTATTGAGAGCTGAGTGGGTGTTGTTGCTGATTTGTGAATTTGGGATTCATTTGAGCTGGGTGAGCATTGGTGGCTGGTTGCGTTGATTTTTTTCACTTAGGAGCTCTGAGATTTTTGATGGTCTGGAAATGCCATCAGATAAGCAGGTTTCACCCGTGCCTTTTGTGTCGTTTCGTCGCTCAATTTTAAATATTAGAGGTGATAATGCTCATTCAGTAGGATCAAGTCACGATTTTGATTCCCAGGACTTGGAAATGGAATCATTTCAAAAGCTTGTTTTCACTCGATTTCATGAACTTTCAGTGGCTAATGATGATGAGTTGCTGTCTATTTCATGGATCCAGAAGCTACTGGATGCATTTGCCTGTTGTCAGGAGGAATTCAGGGTCGTCTTGTGCAACAACAAGGCAATTTTCTCAAAGCCACCGCTAGATAAGTCCCTTTCTGAGTTCTTTGATAGAAGCATTAAGGCTCTTGATATTTGCAATGCAACCCGTGATGGGATCGAGAAGATTCGGCAGTGGAAGAATCACTTGGAGATTGTTCTGTGTGCGTTGGATGGTAATCAGAAGATGATCAGTGAAGGCCAAATCCGTAGAGCAAGAAAAGCTTTGATGGATTTGGCTATTTTCATGTTAGATGATAAAGAAACTGGATCTGTGTTCTCACACCGCAACCGGTCTTTTGGGCGTCGTCAGAAGAGCAAGGATCATCACAATCGTCGTGGGTCAGGGCATTCAAGGTCTTTGTCCTGGAGTGTACCTAATTCTTGGTCTGCATCCAAGCAGCTCCAATCAATGGCAAACAATTTAGTTGCTCCTCGTGGGGCTGAACTTGCAGCTGCTAATGGTCTTTCTGTTGTTGTCTTTACAATGAGTTTTATTCTCATGTTTGTTTTCTGGACTCTTGTTGTTGCATTTCCATGCCAAGACCGAGGCCATCAAATTCACTTCGCCATCCCGAGGCAATTTCCATGGAGCACTCCCTTGTTTTTGCTTCATAGTCGAATTATTGATGAGTCCAAGAAGCGGGGACGACGAGATAGTAATGGTTTGTTAAAGGAAATTTATCAGGTGGAGAAATGTATCAATCGCATTACAGACTTGGTAGATTCTGCTCAGAGCCCATTGACAGAGGAACAGAGGGAAGATATCAGAGATGGTATGCAAGAGTTATCGTTGTTCTGTGAAGTGTGTAAGACTGAACTTGATCCACTGGAACGCCGTCTGAGGGAAGTCTTCCGCAAGATAATGTCTTGCCGCACAGAGGGTCTTGATCTCTTGGGGAAGGCTGCCCAAACATAATGCTTTGACTTTGTGGGTGAAGAAGAAATTTAAAGATGTTTGAATGGAGTATACATAATTTAAATGTTTTTGTTTTTATTCCTGGTGAATGGAAGGAAGATGTTCGATTGAAGGATGTAAATGAATTCACTAGGTAACTTTTTGTACTTATGAATATGCTTTTTGGGAGAAGGAAAAGAAAGAATAGAAAAACCACATTTCCATGTTTTGTATCTTGTTCTATAGTTTATACCCGAAGTTGATTTGGTTGCTATCAATTTTTTTCCGTGATATTGTATTTCCAATAATGGGACAATTGTCTTCTTGTCATATTCTATGCCCATGTGTAAAGCCATCAAATTATTCTGTTATTCATCCTTCGTTAAACTTTTATAACAGTGATTGTTGTCAGTTGCTTTCTTGCCACTTCAACCTTATTACAAGATATGAATACGCATCAACTTGAATCGAAGAAAATAAAATCAGTAGCATGACATCTAAAGAGCAAAAGATGCAGTAACTAGTAATTATCTGCTGTTGCTGCGTGAAGGTGCTTCTGTTTGACAAGACTGATCTGTTAGTGTTTGGGCACGCACTTGCATTTTTAATTGTGGCCAATTAGCAAAGTTGGGCAAATTCACGTTGTTTCGAGTAAGAAGATGCCACTAGTAATCCTTGGTATCCTCGTGTCTTTTCCTGCTTATAATGTATGGTCTCCATTGCTGCGGAACTTCTGCTATCTTCTTGAGCCCTCAATGAATAGCTGAATTAACCAGAAAGCAGGAATAGAGAACTGAAAGACAGAAAGACAGTATGTTAGTGGCGTTGATTGGTTCATAAAGGTTTTCCTGTGTTAAGGTGGGTTGAATGCATTAAAGAGCTTGAGCCTCATTTCACACAAGTTGCTATCTTTCAGAGTATCTGATAGTATTGTGGCACCCCGTCAATACATAGAAAGGAGAATGGGATTTTGATTGTTGAAGATTGTTTTGATAGTAATGTGGCATGCCGTCACATTGCTTCCTGAGTTCTAGACATTGCATCAAGTTGCTTGGCTTTGGAAAATGCCGTAGTTGAGCTTGAGCATGTCTTGACAATGAAAATTGAGTCATCTGTGAACTTTGAGGTTGCAGTACTTGCAGCATTTGCATTTTATCGGTTTCAAGAATGATCCTCTCCTCCCCTCCACCCCCAAACCCAACCCCACCAAAACACACACACACACACACCCTCTTACCTTTTGTCATCTCAGATTCGTGGCTCCTTGGTACGCAGCAGGTTGCAGGAGCTGGAGATCACAATGAGAATCTTTTACCTAAACTGTTATGTTGAAGATGCTAAGAGCGTTTACTCTGTCGTTGACTACTTTGACAGTGGCTCCTTTTTTTGTTTTTGTTTTTGTTTTTGGTTTTGAGTGTGTATGTGTGTGAAAGATGCTGTTGTGCTTAATTGCTGCAAGAGGGGAGTTTGTTGCCGGAGCTTTTGCTTGTCCATTCATGAAACTTCTGGTGCATATCTAGCACAAGTCAATAACTTCATTTTGGCATGGTGTTGGTAGGGCTAAAAGATGAACCAATTTACTCGATATTCAAATCGAGTTCGGCTTGATAAGAGCTCGTTTTGTCAATTCAAACATTAATAGCGTTTCATATTCGATTACTTTTAAACTCAATAACAAACACATCTAAACTCAATTCGACAACTGAACGAGTGAAATTTGATCAAAATTTCAAACTCATTAAAATAATCAAACTTGAGCACTAAAGTGTTTGGTTTGATTAGATTTGTAAGTTTACAGCCCTAACTAGATGTTGGAGGATTCTACAAAGTTGCAATGCGGACATGACATCCTTGTTTCAATTATTAGGCCAAAACATTTTGTGTGAGGCAGAGCACCTCACATGCCTGAGTCCCACTCCTTCTGTGCCAATTACAACGGCTGCCATTAATTTGGCGGTTCGTTCTCTGGGCCTTTAATGTTTGCCTGATAGGATGTGGGAATGCCATGTGAAAACAGGGTGGAGAGAAACAGGCTTTGCATGGATGAGAAAAGAGAATGCACACAAAATTGACTCCCGAAATATGCTTTTGCAAAACCCCTAGGCAGGCAATAGCACCATGTTCCTACAATTTTATTAGGAGGAAGTGTTATCAAGAAAAACCATGGCAAAACTATGCTGTCGGTAGGGGCATTCATCCAAATTACAATGCACATACCATTAATCATTTCAAAGTTTTTATGTTGCTTTTGATGCTGATGGGACAATGTATGGGACTGCTCAGTAACTGCTGATTACTGGTTATGTTTGGACTGGATGAGGTTGCTAGTTAGGAATCAACACATGCCACATGAATCGTCCATAATGTGATGCAAGCTGCTGCCAAACACAAACCATTAGAGTTTGGAGGTTGGGATGTCTAATCAACTTTGAGATCAATCCAGAACCAAGGTCCATGCTGGATTTTTTTTTTTCCCCCTCTAAACACAACCTCCTCTCGTCTTCCTTCAAAACTCTCTCGTCTTCCTCCAAAACTCTCTCTGTCCCTATGTCCCATAATATTAATAGATGTTTTCATGACATTAACTGGTCACGTGAAATGGCTTGAAAACAGAATACGTGGCAACTATTAATGTTATGGACACAGGGACAAGAGAGAATAGAGGATTTGGACTCTTACCATAATGCCATTACGCAGAATTCTGGAATACCAAAAATTAATTATTATTTGTTATATGAACATTTACAATTAGAAAATATCAATACTGTCCTCAATAAGTACTGATTATATATTTTTTTAGATACTTATTTCTTAACTTTTGGTACTAGTAGACATATATCACAAGTAACTCAACAGGCACTCAAAAATTTGCCCGGAGTGGTCATCGAAATTAGTTCGTTGCAATTTCTGGTCTTCATCGTCTATTCTCTCAGCAGCCTGTTTTGCAACATAAATTATAGCTACCTATATTAGGATTGACCCGAAAAGGGCTGGGTTAAATATTTCGATTTACGCCTGCAGTTACTATAAAAACTCGCACTTGCACCATTTTATTCGTGGGCATTACATGACAATTGGCAAACTTTGGAAGAAACATAGAGGCTTCAATGTTACAACCGTCTTGAAGTAGTAGTATATTGCTATATATAGATTACTCAATTCCACCCCCTCAGTTGCTCTCACATTATCTCCACTGAAAATTTTGAATTTGTGAAATTCACACTTAAGCCTCAAAATTTATTTGATGTCACCCCCTCTAAGAATCTTCCAAATTCACACTAGCCCATTCAGGGTACAGTTGAAACTCTCAGTACTTGAAAGTTGTTCTGTGATAAACACCAAGCCTATCAATAGACCATATCACAGGTGAGTACGCAAAAAATATGCACCCTGCCTATCAATGGACCATATTACAAGTAGATAGGAGAGTTCGTGAGCTGGCCTACTAGAGGATTGAGTCCATAACACAGCTTCCCCTGAAAGGTTCAACTGAGACGATCTTATAATGTAGAAGACCCAGTACAAAGAACTATTCATTCATTTTAAAGAGCACTCTATGTACATTTTCATGTTTCCAAGAACACATGCTAATCAAGTCGATCTAAAACAATCAAATACCTAACAGATTGTCACAAATAAAGCCCTTATTTGAAACTATAAAACAAACTATACTTGGTATAAATTAGTCCAAAGATCATAGTCTTCCCAGCCACCGGCATGAAGAAAAAGAGAAGCTACAATTCCTGTATAAGAAAATGTTTCCTTTCCTCTACAACATCTAACTATGCAGAAACTAAGGGATGGTTCTTAAGCTGATCATTACGGGCCCACGAGAAAACTCTTGATGTCTAACCGCTCTTTGGTTTTGTATCTGCAAATGCTGCCATCAAGCAATTTCTCCCGCACCAGAATGCCTCTTCTTACTAGTCCATTATTCACCTCATTTAACTGGTCATGAAACATTTCTACACTTGTTCTTGACTGAATGATTAAGCCATCCTACCAGCTCATTGACTGCACCCTCCGTAAAAGTCTTGGTGGTGTTCGCTTCTCGTCAACTGGAATCAAGTTCTCCATGAGCTGCATTAAACAACAGAGAAGAATGTGTTTATTTATATGTGGCAAAGCTCTGCATGCATCAACCAAAAACCAAGGATGTGATCTAAAATGTCACAAGCGCGAGGAAAAAATAAAATAAAATAAGAAACTAAAGTAGTCGATGGTAACATTCAAGTTGCATGCTGAAAATCATGAGAACCACTGCAACGATGCATTTCACCTCCACAAGCAACGAAGGAGCAACACACCATCTATAACAAACCAAGACAGATACTGATTGAGTGTGGATAGCAAGGTTTAAAACCTTGAAGCACTGCAAAGCTTAAAGAACCTATAAGAGCAACTTTTCCTTCCATAAGTATATTAAATAAAAATTTCAGATGTGTTCAAAGGACAAGAAAAATGGAAGAGGCCTGAGCAACAGCCATAAGGACATGATTCAAGTCCTAAGAAGCTTACTATTGCTCATTAAAATCCATCTTGCCTGAATTACAGATAAAGAAAACAGATAGCAGTAGATGTAACTGCTGGAAGGCTACAAAATGAGGTTGCTGATCCTACCAACCTAAGGGCACTAAAGGACAATTGCCAGAGAAATTTGTCTAGTTGACTTGAGATGACTTTGAGAAAACGGGGTATCACTAACACCACCAGGATGTTGAACTGGTTCATAACTTATACTATACCTCTTATAAACTGGTGCATAAAGTAAACAAGATAATGATGAGATCAACACTTCAAATATGTAAAATGGTGGTATGATTGGAATGACAGCACTAGTGTCTAGGCATAGACTACAAAATAACAAGAAAAAAGGGAATCACTTGTCTCTTTACCTCACCACCTCCTCCTGACAACAATTTTTGGAATTTGCAATGAAGATCCATGTCAAAGTTGGACAAAAGTTTCAAAAAATTCTGTTGAATCACATCAGACATGGTTCATCATGGTATACAAATTCATGCTGCATTTTGAGCTCATGCCAAGAAATGATGAAAGTATGAAGAAAATAGGTTGTTACACATATCTATAGCAAAGTCATGATTACTGAAGCACATAGTTCCCGTCTAGAGAGACAATCTGAGCTCTATCGACTAGTTCTTTTGCAGGCTTCATGAAGATGAACAAGACAAGTGCTACTATATGTGAATGTTTTCTATATTCAGCTAGTTTCCAGAGGATCAGAAAATTGATGCAAAATAAACGCTCTGGCTGAATTTGATGTCTTACTGTACATGTATGCCACTCAGGCTAGAAATAATGAAAATACCTGGAATAGAGACAAAAGGGCAGGAGGCAAATGAATTGGGAATCCATTTTGTGAGTTAGTCATTGACTGAAAAGTATAGTTGAATAAAAGGGATACACACTTTACAACCATATGAGCAATTCCATAACATTCACAAGCGTGTAATGTCCATTTTGTCTGGCGAAGCAGACAAGAACATGCAGAAGTAATCAATATGCACCATATGCATCCAAATGCATCACTCACAATGCCACCAATCACAAATCTTAATAGGCAATTCACTGCTCAAAAGAACTGCAGCAATAATTGATTCAAGAAGAAATCACATACATCTGAACAAGCTTTCAAACTTCTCTAAAGTTTAACGACCAAAATTGATCATGTGTCGGTCAAAATTGTTATATGCAAACAACTGCAGAAATTTGAAGAGTGCTTTAGCACTCAAAAGTGTAACGGCAAAAATTGTGCCACCTAACCAATACAAATCTTCGAGGCAACTCACCCCCCAAAAAGGCAGCAGCAATAATTAATTCAATAAGAAATCATACACATTGGAAAGAGCATTTAAATCTCTCTTCAATTTTAACGGGCAAAATTGATAACGTGTCGCAAAAATACAGTCAATGTCAAAAAGTAGTTACATGCAAACAAACAGAAATTTGAATATCAAAAGTATAGCGGCAAAATTGACACATGACTATAAGCAAGGGTTAATCTCAAAACTTTTAACGGCCAAAATGTATCGTAGCCAAACAAACACATAGAAGACGGAAAAATAATCCAATCACTAGAACCAGTGGGCACGGCCAAAATGTATCATAACCAAACAAACACATAGAAGCCTGAAAAGTAATCCAATCACTAGAAGCAGTGGACAAAAATAAGTACCAGTGTAAAAAAAGGAAAATGTTAAATAAGAATAAACAGAACATAAAAGGTCAGTTACATAAAGTTCAAGTTACAAAATAAACATCATTGAATCAGGCCTAAAGAATGGTATACTTAAGAGTAAAAGTTGTACCTGCTTATACCTCTCCTTCTTTAGGTCAGCCTGCGTTCAAAGGATATCTTCTTAGTGAATTTGCCAATAATTGATCAACTTAAGCAAAGGTAATGAAATTCTAAAGAAGATAAAGAACAGGTTGCAAACACTTTATTGTCATACGCCACATACCTCCAAGTTTTGGTTTAGTTTAATTTCAGAAGCAAGTAGTACAGCAATTACAAATTTCAAACTACCAGTTGAAAAGCCTGCCCTTGAGACCACTTGCTCCCATAGACCACAATCCCGACAGTGCATTACATGGAAAGCAATCTAAATTTAGTGCAGTTAAAAATGAGGACACTGAAAGTTGATTGATGATCTTACCTAATAAAATCAAAATGTACAACAGCCAACAAAGACCATCTTACAAACATTCAATTAAACAAGTCACAATCTCTTCTATCATAAAACGCCACAACTATTTCAAAGCTTCATAGTTGACAAAGCAGTCATAGACATATACTGTGTTTGAGAGTGGTACATGGCTGTGTATATCAATAACTAAGCCCTTCAACCATCCTCAACACATTCTATAATTAAGATGGAATGGCATCTGGATGTATCACGTACTGGAGTCTGAAGGGAAAAAATATTAGACCAGAACACTCTTAATTACTAACCAACGATCAAGCTAACTAAATGAATTCAATTTTCCGGTGATGCTCTCAACACAAGACCACAAGCGCAAGATATCTTTCACACAGTAACAAGAGAAACTTAAGAAATGGTACCTCTTCTTTTAAAAGCCTTGCATTTTCCTCCTCCAATTGCGTCACCAGTGATTCCAGTTCCACAGTATAAGCCTGAAAATTTCCAACCAATTCAGACATGCATTCATTTCTTTCAACCAATTTCTTTCAAAGTGGGGAAAAAAATCAAGAACTTTACTTAAGGAAAAGCACCTGCTTCCGTTCTCTAGACCTTGCAGCAGACTCTCTATTCTTGATCATCCTCCTCTGCTTCTGCTGTGAAGCCTTGTCAAGAACCACGTCCTCCACCGGTGGCGCCCTCCTTTTCCCTCTCCCACTTCCACTAGCACTAGCACTCGCTCCTGCACCTCCTCTTATCTGGCCTGCAGCCCCAGCTGGCCCCATCCTGCTCCCAAACCCCAATTGTGACTCCAAACCAAAACCCCCCGGCGCGTTCTGCATGTGCACCATGGGGGGAAATTGAACCCCAGCAGCCGCCGCATTCATCATCGCCTCCATTCCATAACCTCCTCCGCCACCTGCCGTAGCAGGCACCGGCTGCGGAGCAGGAGCAGGCCCCCCGGGGACCCTAACATCCTCCTCGCTCACAGCTCCGGCCTTGGTCAGAAAGTCCTCCAACGTCATCCTCGGCCCATCACTCCCACCTCCTCCTCCTGCTGCTCCTTCTCCGCCGCTGACAATCTCCTTCCAGACCTCGTCCACCGTCTTGCTCCCACCTCCCCCGACATTATTATTTCTGCCAGCTCCGAGGGCGGGAAGAGAGGGGCCGCCGTCGACGGCGGAGGCGAGTGTGTCAGGGTCAGAATAAATATTTTTGAGAATTTCCTCCATATTCATGGAGCCAAAGGAGTGATCATCAGAGGGATGGAGGTGGTGGTTGTAAGGGGCTTGGGGTGGTTGATGAGGAGGAGGAGGCCAGGGGAAAACAGCAGAAGAATGCTGTAAAAGACTAGCATCAGCAGTAGAACGAGTGGAGGAGGGGGTGGCGGTGGAGGTGGAGTGGCGTGGCAGATCCGGATTGGCCGGTGATGTAGACGCCATCACCTTCGACGACGCCATCCCAGCCGGCTTTATAGCTGATGTGGTTATACTAATCCTAGTAGTAGGACTACTTGGCTTCTCTTTTTTTTTCCTATCTCTCTATGGGGAATTTTTTTTTTTTAATGGGTTTTCTTTTCTGAGCTCAAACCATGAAGCCGGACCCGAATGAAAGAAAGCGTGAGTGTCGCTTAACAGTTGTTTGAATTTACAGTAGGGATGTTGAAAATTGGACTACTCTCCACTCTCACTTGAGGTTGAGGAGAGAGAGAGTGAAGGCGGTCAGGATCAGGGGTGATTTTGGTCGTTTCAGAAAAAAATGGGTTGGTTTTTTCAGCGGGAGAGAAAGGGGGACAGACAGATGATAAAGTCACACGTGTTTTTTTGGGCCCGGGGGGGGGGGGGTTGTGGGTGACTGAGGTCTGGCTTATTTGCAGTGGATAGGCATCTCAGTTATTGCAGGGTTAAATTTGTCCTTCTAGTCCCACGGCAAAACGCTGCTGCTACCAGTATTTAGTGGCGACGGCGACGGTCGCGGTGGTGCAGCTGCTGGCGGCGGCGGCGGCGGTGTTGGTGTTGGTGGTGGTTGGTAGTTGGAGACGGCATCTTCTGATAGATCTTTTTCTTTTTTTAACCCTTTTTCTTCTTTACGGAACTATGGAGAGATACACTTAACTGATTGGATTGAGAAAGTGGTATTTTAAAGGTGAGAATGGAAACTCGGACACCTCCATACTTCAACATATGAGGATTTTTATAGTACTTTTCTTCCCCTCTCCTTGCTAGAGGCATTACTTTTCTTTGCTTTTCACAATTCAGTGGCTTTACTTTGTAGATACACCTCCTCTGTCTCGTGTGAACGAAGTCAATTCAATTCACTAGTGGATTTTGGATGGTTTTAACTTTTAAGTTGCGATGCCAAAATGTTTATTTATTTTGAATTAGAATTAGGAGAAAAAAAGAAAAGAAAAAGAAGAAGGGTCTATATAATGGGTGTCCATAGAATACTTGTTAAAATATATTTCAGGTGTTATATTTTTTAAAATGTAAGATTAATTAAGAAAAGTAAATAAATACAATTGATGGTAGGTAAGATTAAGTAGGAAAATTATATAAATGTAAGGGAGGATAATATTTGTTAACATATGCATATATATAACAAGTTAGGTGTGTTTAACGAGTGCCCTTTGAGCATCAGTTACAAAACCCAAAGATAAATTAGTGGTAATTAATGATTGCCCCTGTCCTATTACACTATTCCAGGATGAGTAGCATCATTTAATCCAAGTCCCGAACCAAAATACTTGATCGCTGGTTATAAATAATACTAATTTATCTCTATTATATCAACATATGATCACATCATTCTTACTCATCCCTAATCATTCATCAGTCTGTGACGATCACACACTAGCATTTAATCTAATACTGTCATTAATTGCTAATTTTCTTTTTTTGGGATTCAATCAACATACTAAAACATTGAGTAATTTTTTTATACACTGTCAGTATATACATAAATAGGTGCAAATGCATTTCACATAATCCATTTTCAAATTTGAAATTCACATTTTAAATAGGTGGCATGCATTTACACTTAATCTCCCAAACATTAGATTAATTATTTTAAGTCCCCTGTTATTTTCACCGACAAAATGTCTACATACGTCTCGTACCATCATATCTATAGAAAAACAAACCTCTTGTAAGAAGCAATTACTGACATCGCCGACATTGAATTACTACTCACTACACTGTTGAGTACTTGTTTAAACAGGCACGTCAGAATATTATTATACCACTCTCCAGAATTAACAAGATTTGTGTCTTTTTTTTATTTATTCTTTTTAGCATTTTCAACACGGAAGCTAAAAAATCTATTGCATAAATTACGAGTTGCTTCACGGTCAAAATCTTCTGTCGCTAAAATATGGGAAGTCAAAGCAAAATTCATCAAAAGATGCAAGCATTTGGAAGCCACCTACATATTAAAAAAGTATGAGTCGTACGGCTGTTTCCTTTTCTCTCCTTTTTATTAGAGAACTAATTGTAGTATAATAGATCAAAAATTGCACACTTCAGTGTTCTTCCAATTCATTGGCCTGAGGTCAAAAAAAAAAAAAAAATCAACCTCCCCTCATTCAAATTATGGATTACAATTTTTTAATAAATAAAAATAAGGTAGGTTAGACTCTGATCACTACTACACATTAGGAACTATAAGTTACGTTGCTCCAATCGTCACTACGTATCAAAATAAGTATTAGGAATCATAAGTTACGTTGCTCCGGTCATCACTATTACGGGTCAGAATAAGTATTAGAAATCATACGTTACGTTGTTCCGATCATCACTATAAATTAGAATAAGTTTCAAGAATCATAAGTTGTTTATACTAACGGAATTCGAGCACATAATATTTTATAAGAAAAGTAGGTTGTAGTTGCCAATTGAGCCATTATTAGATCACACAAATATGCATTTCATGAGAAGGAACTCGTAGGACAGTGTGCACGACGAGCCCTCGTACGGTTTCAATTTGGTGCAGAAATATATGATTGGTTTAGCATACTAGAAATGGCAGAAAATTGGGATTTGGGAGTGGGATAGTGCTGAGTCTGCCTTGTATGAAATTTGCCGTTTCAAGTTTGACTTTTTTTTTTTTTTCTGGGGGGCAAATATTTTAAATGGGTGAAGAAATTACTAGTAATAAAGTAAGGGAGTAATATAATACTATAATATATATCCACAGCCAGGCCGGCCCCATGTCTTAGCCGGTTAGATGGGACCCAGGAAACAAAAGCATCAATACAAACACAAATCCCGAAAAGGCTCCTCAACCCACACCAAGGGACTTTTTACTATTTCAACAGAATTTTTGGGTCCGTGTCGTGCCAAAAGCCAAACTAGTAGAGGTAGCAAAACTACCAAGACCTATTGGGATTCCACACCCAAATTTAATTTGAACGGGATGGGTATCTAAAATATAGGTTTGAACCTTATTGGGTATATACTCAATAATACCGATTTAAAATATGGGATTGTATGGGATTTATTTGGCATCCCATGGGTATTTATTAAAACAATAACAAAATAATAAATAATTTTTTTTCATTTCCTTCTCCAAATTTCGGAAGTTGAAGAAGGTGTTGGAGACGCGTACTGACAGCATATTTTTACAAATGCATATTTTTTGAAGATGGTTTTGTATTAAATTCAGACTTTATCTGTCATTTTGGCGTTAAAAAGTGAAATTTTGATGATTGTTTATTGACTGGAAGATGACATTTGAGAGTTAGGATTTGTTTTTCGAGAACATTTGCTACTAGGAATTTTTCCAAGCATCCACCAAAAAAAAAAAAAAAAAAGCTAGCGGAAGTTTTGGTTTTTATCTATTCAACACGAACTCCCAAAAAGAATCATCCAGTTATATGAAATTTGTCTTTTATAAATTTCTTATCTAAAAAAATTTATTTAGTTTGAAAAATTATCGCATAATTTATAAAGAAGAGTGTAGAACTTTTACAAAAATTAATAAACAAAATAAATAATATAAAAAGAAAAGACAATATTGAGATATTTGATTAAAAAAAAAGAGTTTTTCTTAAAAAATAAATAAAATGGGATTAATTTGGGTATTTGGGCGGGATCAAATGGGTGTAACCCAATTTAATCCCGCCCAATTTAGTCCCATGACTAATATGGAACTGTTTGAGTATGACCCATATTTTCCAATCCCAAATAAATCGCGCCCAAGTCCCACCCATCCCGCCCATTTGCTATCTCTACAAACTAGTGTACATTCTCTCCTCCTGCCTGACAGAACTACACCACACGAAATAGGGAAAAATGGCGTGGAGAATTCTCTCACTATTTCATTTATGGCGAGGACGAGTTGTTTCACATGATTGGCTCTCGTTGAATTAGGTGTTTTTTAGTATGTTCGTCGAATACTACCCTACTAGAATTCTGACCTATGCTATGCACGGGAGTATGCATTTAAAATGATAATAATTATTATAAAAATATTTATAATAGTTACATGAAAAATGCGTTAAAAGTTAAAAAATTATTATTTTATAATCTAATTTATATTCTATTTATGTGTCTTATTTAAAATCTTAAGGTATACTAAAACATATATGAAATGATCATAAAAAAATTTAAAGAAATATTAAAAACAAACCAAATATAATATTATACTCGTACCATTTCTCCAGGCCATTTCTCTCAACTCACAACTCATCCTTCTCACCACCCCCTCTTCCTTGCCTTATTGACCCAACATTTCCACATTCTTATAACTTTTTCCCCCACTTCTAAATCCTACCTTTTCCTTAACCTACGATACTCTCACCTACTTGACATTTCTCTGGCCTACTTTTATAGCACATCTAGCATTTTATTATACTCTGATCTTCAAGTAATTATAATTGTGAATGATAACATATTTACTTTGATTGACTTGTTAACAAATATGAGTTTGAGTATAGAATTTAATCGGATTCAAATGTATTTATATTTCAACTTCCAAATTAAAAATTTAATATTCAAAGAAAAAGAAAAAGCTGTCACAAATTTGAGTTTAGTTATAAACTTTTAAAAAATACTTATATTTGTATTTTTCAAAATAAAAGCGCCAGGTATAGATATTTATATTATAAATTTGAATTGAATAGTGACAACATTTCTTTTGAAAATGTGTTTAGTTGGTTTCATATTTATCCTCCAATTTGAAAGATATAATTTGAATCAAAAGGGAAAAAAGAACCCATGACCCGTAATTTTTAGAACATATTTAATTTTACATCCCATAATACGAAACTATATAAAACCAAGAATTAATCACAGTTGTAATTATTGGCATTTGGAAATGCAAATGAAAAATTGATAATATTTTATAATACCTCCAACAATTGCCCAAAAAAAGATTTAGTCATTTTTCTAAAAATGACATAGTAGTGTTACATATTTACATTGAAGAAAAAAGCAAAATTATATTAAATAATCAATAGCACTCAAGATTATTCTTAGTGGTTGTGTTTTACGCTCTTATTTAAATCTAATTAGAGTAAAATTTAGATCAGCTACGTACAAGTTGAGTAGATATAGTTTACGGACAAATGCACTATATATATATTTTTAAACTATATTGTTGCTTACTTTTTTTGGTAGGACTAATTGTTGTTATTATTATTGTTGTTGTTGTTATTTATCAAATATAAAGATTTTAAATAATAATTTCCATTTTCAAGTGTCAGTAGGACTTTGTTGTTAATTTAGTGATTTCATAATTTAGCATTCAGGATTAGTAGTACTATGGATTTTTTAGATCCATGACCATTGATTTTTTTTTTTTTTTGTAATTTATCCTTTTAGTTAGCATTAGTGAGTTAAATTAATTAAGATAGATATCTATTAGTTAACATGGATAATGTTTTTAAAAATTACGTAATTACTTAGCATGGATAATGAATTAGTAGATGTGGATGAATAATCAGTTATTGGAAGTTACTGGAAATGAATGAAAGGGGGAAGTGGATGGACAAGAAAGAAGCGGGAGCGGAAAGAAGGAGAAGAGGGTGATGATGGCTGGTGAATGGGAGACAAAAGCATTGATAGAATATATTTTATTTTTTGAAGATTTTTATAATTTTTGTTAGGTGTATTTGTTTATATTTGTGAGACTGTAAAGAATACATGTTTTTGAAATTTATTGTTGTAGACTTTAAAAACAAAGATTTCAAATGCAAAAATACTTCAATCCAAGCAGACATTCTGATGTTTTTGAATGGATTTGCATGTTTTTTATTATATAGTAGTAGTAATTTCGTCAACACATATGTCAGTTTAGTTGGTAAAAACAGATTATTTTGTCATAAAAAGTTATACATTAGAATCCTATTACTGACATAAAAGTTGTGTTGGTAAGTAATATGTAAACTTGCGTCCTAGGCTTATTTTGACCATTTGTGATAAGGGGTGACACGATTTTAGAACTGCCGGTTCTGATTCATTTTTGTTACGGTTTTTTTTTTTCCAATTATGGCTCCAATTATTTCTAATTATAGTTAAACACCTATATTCATAAAAATAAATACAAAACAATATTACAATGAATATTGAATAAGAAGAAATTAAAGAACTTGAATCTAGAAAAAAATTACATTTTTGTTATATTATTAACTGACTGAAAAAAGAAAGCGATACAGAGTTAATGAGAAATAGCACAATATATCCATTGGATATTTTAAATAAAATAAAAGATAAATAATTTTCTTATTGAAAACAAAATAGAAAAGAAAAAACGTCTTAATTTTTTCGTTAAATAGGCACACACACAATCAAAATCGAAACCACCCAAAATATTTTATTTAAAAAAAATAGTAGTAGTAATTGCTGTGTTTATCTGAGAGTCTACGTTCAACACAAATGCCAAGCCGCACCGCATTCGTGACGTAGCATATTTTTCTTAGCCCTTGGGCGTTGGTTATTTCTTATTATTACTACTACAACTGTCTGCATTTGTCGTTATGTGAAAAGTTTTCGAGGGTCAAATAAAGGAGTTATTGGTACAGTTGTTGTGGTGAGCACTTTCTTGCACCTTTTCTTTTCCTTTTTTCTTTAACCGTTTTCCTCTTATCCAATTTGCTCAATAATCTTCACGTTTTTGGAACGATGTAACAGGAGCAGGATTGGTTAATTATATACACAAGTACAAATACCCTGCTGAGGGCTCTATCCTTATCATTATTCAGTCCCTACTTGTACCGGTAGAAAAGTTGATGGCAACCAAACTTAGCATTAGGGATACCTATTCTCAAGAAAAGAAGGGGGAAAAAGAAAAAAAGGGGCATTAGGAATACCAAACCCCAAAAAAAGACTAAAGTAAAAAAAAAAAAAAAAAAGGGGACAAGGATCTTGGCCTAATGCTAGTCTCTAAAAGTTGTAGAGACTAGGATGACGCTTGCTTGAGTTTTTAAAGTCGTTGGAGTATTTTTCTTAAGGAGAAAAGAGGACTGATAAACAAAGTAGCTAACGGGAAATGGGAAGGATACAGCTAAACAAAATGAGGAGGACTACAGCCAAAGTGCCAGACTTGTTCTGAGGGGAATCAGAGGAATGAAAAGTTTGACCATCTCTTAATCTGGCCAGATCACTCAACATCTCCAACTTGGATGTTGAAATGGATGCCAAAGTAATTGCCGACATGCTTAAGAGTGATGCTGAAGTAACACAGCCTTTCTCTCCTCTTATATGTGATTGCAGGATCATTACGTGGACCTTCCAATCAATTACCCTTGAGCACATCTTCAGGGAGGCTAATCAATGTGCTGACTTTTTCACCAAGACAGGTGTTGAAACCTCTGAAGACTTTACTTTGTTCCCTTGTAAACCCCTGGCATTATCTAAACTTTCAGAGGGTGACTGTAGAGGCTTGTTTTTGCCTCGTTATGTAAACTCCAACTAATTTCGCCATTTATGCTAATTATCCTTTCTTACCAAAAAAGAGAGAGAGAGAAGTTTGACCATCCAGGATCGGATCAATTCTGAAAATTGAGATATACTAGCAAATTAGTGATCCAAATGGGTGCGTAGCGCACCCGTTTGGTTCGGTAGTGGTTCAGCCCCCATCGATTCTCCAATAATCCAGTTGGATCCTTTTGTAGTTAGTTCCCCTGGATAGGTTAGAATAGAAGTAGGTTATAAAGAGTTGCTATTTGACCCAAAAAAAAAATGCAAATTAGTAATGACAACAGACCAGGTGCACTTCCTATGAAGACTGGTGAGGCACTAATATATATATTTTTTTGCCCTGTTCTTGTGGGTAATGCTATGCACACTGAACCAACACTGCAAGTAGCATTTTATGCTAAATGGTTATAGCCGAATTTTTCTTTTCTCTCATCACCCATTCAACATCACTTCATCCATTTCTCCTTTTAGTAGATGAAATTTTGTTAAGTAATTTATCAAAAAAAATTGTTAAATGAACTGAGAAGGCATGACTCATTTGATTCCTCATCACCAAATAAACTGGGCTTTTCAATCAATTCCAATCTCTTCCACATGGCTAAGTGGGTACAAAGTCCTCGGGCCACAATTGATTTGTTTGTCAAATTTTTAATTATCTTTTAATGCTGACAACGCATCAATTTGGAACTTCTCAACCCTAGTTACCTCCTCATAGCTACTAACTTACTCATGCAAGTGACATCATGCAAAAAAGGGAAGGGGGTAAAAAAAGAGTTCTATCCCTCTATAATAAATTTTATCTTTTTAACTGTTATCTTATGAGTTCATCTTCCTAGCTTTAAAGGTACCAGAAGGATCAATCAACAACAAGATGATACTGTGGCGGCAGCTAGCTATCTGTCTTCCGTTCCCAGTTTTTGCTACCTCCAAACTACAAAGATGATTAGCCCAAGCCAACAGATTTGGGCCTGTCCTTGTCGTCCTATAAATAACCGCCCGCCGAAGAATCTGTTTCAGCCGCCCTCCCAATTGTCCAGAAACCGACATTGCATTTCAATTTCCCAACAGAAAAGCCCGCCAAAATTCACTACTGTGTAACTCGGAAACAATGGCGTCAACTCTCCGCCTCCTCGCCGTAATTCTCCTCCTCTTTACCCTCACCACCACAACCATCACTGCCGTCGAAGAGGAGGAGTTAGAGTCGATGCTTAACGTGCTCAGAGCTAGAGGCTACAACCTCTTTAGCAACGCCATTGCCACTTCCGACCTCATCTCCGATGTCCTCGTCGGGAAATCCTTCACTTTCTTTGCTCTGACCGACACCTCTCTCTTCACTCTCGACATGACAAATATGGCGTCGGATTACGTCTCCATTCTCCGCTGCCACGTGATCCCTCTCCGCATGACCTTCTCCGACCTCCGCCGCCTCGCCTCCGGATCCTCACTGCCTACGCTAACTACTGCTCGTCGAGCAACCCTTCGCGTTGAGAGTAGGAGCTCCGCGACTTCATCAGATGATTTCATCACCATCGACGGCGTCGGTATTCTGTTGCCTGGCCTGTTTTATAGCCGTAATCTCGCAGTTCACGGCTTGAGAGGAATTCTTAACTGCACATTCAATCAAGAACCGAAGACGGCTCCGGGGAGCTCGATAGATGCTGATGATTCTAAAGCGCCATCTCTCTCTCCATCGAATTTGCCTGATGATGTTAGTTTCGAGTCGCCGCCAATTAATGACAGTCAGGAGAATCCTTCGCCTTCTCATTTCTCTGATCACATTTTGCCCCCGAGTTCTAGATATGTGGATGATGGTAAAATTACTTCTACAGAACCTGATTCTCCAGCTGATTCACCGGCAAAGCAAATTATGTTTCCAGCAGAGGTTTCTCCAGCATATGATCTATGGCTAGAAGCTCCAACTGCTACACATTTCACGTCCAACGGTGAGCCTTTGCCACCGCAGGAATTCTCAGAAAACGATGATCCCATGGCTTTTGCACCATCGATGAGCGATGCGATTGGTGCTCATATGGTGGCTATGGACTCAGAATTAGGTTCCTTCAGCGAGGACGAGCTTTCGCTCATAGAGAAGACTGGACGGAAAAGTGCAGCTTCCAACTACTTTCCGGTGACTTCACCAGAAGATATGGCAGGGATCAAAGAATCGGGGCCGATTAAATCTCAACCGTCAGATGGGGCTTCTAATGACTGCCCAATAACTGGTGGATATGACCATGTCAGCTTCTCCCCTGGCAATGTTTGTACACGTACACCAATGTCTTGTAGCAGAGTGTGGAACAATTTGTAATATCTGTTTCCAATTTTTACCAGAGAATCGTGCTTATATTGAGTTGAAAACCTGGTAAATAGACCAATTACTTTCACCACAGGTCAAAATGTGAGTCTGTATAATCGTTAAATTACAGTAATTTCAATAATTTAAAATATATAAACAATTATTGAAATATATATCATTACCAAGAAATCATCGTTGATTGTGAAATGTCAATGGACTATAGAACCTTTCTAATATTAATGGATGGGTTAAATCAAATACTGGTAAGGATCTTCTAGATGGTTTGGTGTACCATTCTTTATTACCATTCTTTTAAGTTTTAACAATTACCTATTGGATAGAATACAAAATATAACAGACAAAATAGCAATATATAATCAAAAAATAATAGAAAATCATAAAAAATTCATTTTTTCGTTAAATTTTATTCTTTTAGTCTGTTATCTTTTGTTCTACTCTATTAGTAGTATTACAGCGATTTAATAGATGTTGGTACAGTGAACAGTGAACACTACAAAAAATGGAGTAGAAAATCCTTTGTGATCAAGTATTTCCATCTAAGATCATTTCCAAAAACTACAATACTTTGTGATCAAGTACTTCCATCTAATATCAACTCCAAAAACTACTAGTGCAAGCAAGAAGATATTCGAGGAAATTGTGAGCTGTGACACATTTTGAGGGGTAACGGGGTCCCTTGACCTAATCGACTAAACAAAACTTTTCATTGTTTAGTCATTGGCTTATAATAACTAACTCCTAAATTATCAACTGATCTTGTAACTACAAGATTTTTCTCAAAAAAAAAAAAAAAAGAAGAGAAAAGATTTAAAGAAAAAGAAAACAAAAGCACAAAGTAATCTACACAATATAATGCTAATATAAGGCTAGAGGGGTGGGAGTTGGTATAAATTTTTCTTGTCATTTTATGAACTTCTAATTTTATTCGTACTACTTAATTATCTAATCATATTTTACTAACATAATGCAACTGCCTTAAGTACTGTAATCGCCTAATTACTATGGCCTTACAAATCAAAGTTCTTTACTTAATTTACATAAATTGTATTTATGTGAAAAATAAGGTTTATATAATATTAATTTTTTAAATTTTTTTTAAAGAAATTGCAAACACAATGTGCCATTAACACTAGTTATTATAATCAGAAAGTGGGATACAAACACCCAGGAAATCTCATGTTTACCCTCAGCGTCTGCCCTGGGTTTTGCTTGCCTGGTTCCACTAATGGAACCATTTGCCAAAGCCGGGAGACTGCACTGGCCGGACGCCTCCTCCTCTTTCTTGCTCTCCAACCCTAACAGTACACCTCATTGTTCTTCTTCCTGTAACTGCCCTTCTCCGCTTTCATGTCTGTATATCAATTGACCCCACCTTCGTTTCCTAAATCTCCCACTTCTTAAACCCTAAACCCCCTTTCCCGATATTACAAATTATGGCCTAAAAAGCTCTGGTGTTCCACAAAATATATCAAGTTTACAACAAACCCCATTTGCGCTGGCCCATCACTGGGAATAATGCTCTTGTGGATCCAAAGGGCGTCCAGAAAGATTGCCTTGAAATCCATTAATCGTTCTTTTCATGGTCCCCCTGCACAATTTGAATCGCACCTTCCCAAGGCTGAGACAATCTGGTTCATCAAAGTAGTATGTACTCTATCTGTTTGTGAAAAGTTATCCGTTTTCAGCTCAGATTATTTTCGGGAGCATTTGAATCCGTCCATTGCTTTCTTTGTTATTCAACACATTAATAACCATTTCAGCAACCCCCGATTAGCATTTGAGTTTTTCCAATTCACACGGCTGAATTTGAGTCTCATTCATTCCGTTCCAACTTTTAATTTGCTTTTGATGTCACTTGGTGAAATGGGTCTTTTTGATTTGGCTCAATCAATGCTTGAGCATACGATTACTGATGGACTCTTACTTGAAAGTTCAGTAATAGAATGTCTGGTTTCTTGTTTTGTGAATGCTGGCAAGTTTAGGATCGGGAAAGAAATTTTGATTTCTCAGGCTAATTTAAGCAGTGAGAAAGAAGAGGTTGTTAGTTCTTTTGTACATAACATTTTTTTGAGCATGCTAGTGAAGCGAAACAGAGTAGATGAGGCTGTTCAATTTTTTCAAGATCATATTCTTAGATTAAGGGGCTTTCGTCCAGATACTTGTAGCTTTAATATTGTGATTCGAGGATTGTGTAAGGTAGGCCAAGTTGATAAGGCCTTTCAGTTATTCTACGATATGGGAAGTTTTGGTTGTTTGCCTGATATGATAACATACAATTCGCTTATAAATGGGCTGTGCACAGTCGGTAATTTGGATAGAGCATTACATTTATTGAGAGATATCCAGTCGCAAGTTGGGATTGCACCTGATGTCGTGACGTATACTTCGATTATATCTGGTTTATGCAAGTCAGGAAAGATGGAGGAGGCTGCTAGTTTTTTGGAAGAGATGATACGTTGTGGGATAAAACCGAATTTGATTACTTTTAATGTTCTTATTGACGGATTTGGCAAGTCAGGTGAGATGGTTTCAGCATTTAAGATATTTGACAAGATGCATACCTTCAACTGTGAACCTGATGTAGTTACTTTCACATCTCTCATCAGTGGTCATTGTCAGATTGGTGAGTTAGACCAGGGCTTGAAGCTCTGGGATGAAATGAATTCAAAAAGGTTGTTTCCCAATGTATATACTTTCTCTGTTGTTATCAGTGCTCTATGCAACGAGAATAGATTAAATGAGGCTCGTGATCTGTTAAGACAGTTATTTTGGAGAGATGATATTGTCCCCAAAGCTTTCATTTACAACCCTGTGATTGATGGTTTTTGCAAAGCAGGTAATGTTGATGAGGCAAATGTAATTGTTGCAGAAATGGAGGCAAAAAAATGTGTTCCAGATAAATACACATTTACCATTCTCATTTTAGGGCATTGTATGAAAGGGAGAATGTGTGAAGCTATTAACATCTTCAATAAGATGTTAGTAGTAGGTTGCTCCCCTGATCAGATTACTGTAAACTCTTTGGTATCTTGCCTTCTGAAGGCAGGGATGGTGAATGAGGCTTACAGGATAAAGAAAGCTGCGTCTGAGCAGTTGCAGTCAGGATTTTTATCTTCCAAGCAGCCTGAGCCTATCAGGGAAAATATGGGTATTCCAGTGGCTGTATAAGGGAAGCTCGTTATCAAGGCCTGCTTGCCCCCCTTGGAAGCTGTTTGGCTGCCTATATTTTTCATTCTCCATCGTGCTTCAGTCTTGAGGAATATAGTTTCAGAATCCTTGAGTGATAAATCAGCTGGGGGTAAGCATTATCTTTATTCACTGTGTTCATGGTTTTTTAAAAATATCAGCTCTAACTACTAAACATGACATGCCAAATATATGTCTCTAAATACTAAATATGACATGCCAAAAATATTTCTTCATCAAGTTATAGTTCAATCTTGGAAGATCTAAGTAATTCTTCTTGCAACATCTATGGGTTTGCAGTTTTGTTTGAACTTGTAGTATGCAAACTATATGTTCCTTATATTCCGATGACATTGTCCTGGCAACGTCTGTATAAATTTTACTCTCCTGTCCAAAGGCGTGAAATTGGGAGGACAGTTTAGGTTCTTGTTCTGGGATACATCTTCCAAAGCTTAGTGATAGGTGAAGAATTTTATGGCTAGCTGTATTGCTGAAAGGATGCATGTAAATGTTCACTTAGAGAACATACATTGTGCACAAAAGCTCGTAACAGTATTTGGAGTATGCCTGAATGACTGAAGTTGGCTTTTTTAATCCATCGGAATCTTCCATTTTATACACTAATAGTTAATGGGTGAATGCTTTATAGCATGTTTCTCAAATCTCTCCTTAGTTTATACAAAAGCATCTGTAGTCTTATCTGGTCCATCATTTTAATTTACTCATAGCTGTGCAGTTGTCCATACTGTTGTGCCCTATCAGTTTCATTTAGGCATCATGTCCTATCGGTTTCATTTAGGCATTATGAAATATGTATTTTAGTTTTCATCAGCTTATTATGACTTACTGGTACAATACTAAAGAAGCTCATGGAATTGTCTTGCTGCATTGGATTCAGAATTAACTTCTAGGTCCTTTATGGCTGGCCCTTGGAATTCTTTGGTTACCAAGGTTGATATAGGTTAATAGGTGGCAAATATTTCCAAGTTTGCAGGTAAGCAATCCATTCAAACTCTCAGCTGTTGAAATTCTGACCAGAAAATTACCTCTTTAATGTATCTCTTCTCTCTTCATACAGTTATAGTATCTGTAATTAAAGCAATTGGACAGGTTGCCAAATACTTGCAAATTTCCTTTTCATATAGGACCCTCATTTACAGAAACATGACTAGACAACCCTTTTGGCATGTGGCTGTATTTGCTTTGTAAACTGAGAGTTGTGAGTTTGCATATACTTTGTGTTTAGCTTACCCTTTTATTTTGGTTTAATGTACATGGGAATTTCTCAGTGAAACTGCATAGTATTAGGTAGTTGGTCAGGAAATGGTTGACCATTCCCAATGCTCGATCAATACTTCATATCTTCACCGCTGATAATAATCTCCAACATCTTTTATTACAGTCACCAACTTGAAGAATGGGTAGGGGCATGGACAAGAATAGCATCAGCCTAATATACAGCTATTCTAATAGCCTTGTTGACCTGTGAAGTTTAACTCTCGAAGGGTGTTTTCGTGAAGGTCAGCATCCCATTTCATTTTCTTCTTACTGGTTGTCTGGACACCTTTAAGTAAGTGCTATTTTGGCTTTCCTTTTACCTGAGGTGCTCTTGTTTGTTATTGACATATGCCAATACTTTGAATTCTTTTTTCAGGTAAGAACAGATTTCAGTTCTTCGTCCTGTGGAAGTCAAGGGTCCCTGGTTGGTCAAGTGTGCCAATTTTGCGGCAGAAATTGCAATTTCGTCAAAATATTTGATGGACTTGGGATAGGTCAATGATGTGGTTTGACGTGTATGCTAGAGTAAACTCAAGCTTTGCTCGGTTCTGGTCCAAAGGGCGAAAAAATATGGCCAGAAGCTGTTAAGCTGGCACCGTTGTTTTTTCGGTCAATCGACGCCCAGCATGGTAAAACCCCCGTAGCTGCACCTTCTGGTAGCTTCTAGTAATGCACCTGCCTCTGGTATATCTGTTTTCATTTTTATTATTTGAGCTCTCTTGTAGTTGTGGGGCAATTGGGCGCTGGTGGGGAGAAACTAATCTGAAGTGATAAATGAGTTTCAGTTGCCAAGAGAAATTGCACCTTTCTCAAATATCTGTTCAAGGCGATGAGCAAGATTGTTCAGCCCTATAACTGCATTTCCCATTAATATATACGTTTCTGAGCTGCACCTCTTCGACTTTAATCACCAACGATTAGATCATATTAAGAAGGCCCTGGAAGGTGTGGGAAGGCCCCGTAGTACAATCTATTATGCAAGGTGAGAAAGTAGACCATTAGAAGAGAGGGAAAAACAAGGCCTACTCCCTCGTCACCTCTAGGGGAAAGACAAGGCCTGCCCCCTCCCTCCCCCTCCCCCAGGGGGCCACCTTGCATACTGGAGCTATCAAAGTACATTGTCCATGGAGTTATGATCAGGCGACAGCTTGGCTATTCCTTTCTACCAAAAAATAGCATTTCTAGCTCCTAAATGGATATTTGGAGTAGTTTATTCGTCTCCTCTCTTTGGTGGAGTAGAGTCTGCTGAACACAAAGCAAGAAGTCAGCACTCGCACACCACTGGAGCAAGGGCTGCCTTACAAAAGAGGGGAGCTGGATCACAGCACTCAGAATGAGGCCAAGCGTTTTCGTTCCAATCTGACGCAAGGAGATTAGAAATTTCATAGGCCAGATTGTAATGGGAGTACAAAGGCCCTGCAATTATTTTTCAAAAAAAAAAAAAGAATGAATGAATGAATGAAAGAAAGGGCAAAAAAAAAAAAAAGGACCTTACGGAGGCAAAGGCTATCTTTGGGGAAGACAGGTTGGACTGTACATCAAATGACTCTGCGGCCTTTCTCTTTGCAGACGAATTGGGTTTTGTTCAGCAAGTTATGCTCGACGCTTTTAAAAGTAAAGAGGATCAGTTTTAAGACTGCAGAAAGAAACTTCAAAAGCATATGATATGCTGGTAATCATGGGTTCCTTGCTGCATGATGCCCTTTTTGTGTTTTAGTTCCTTGTACCAGAAGAGTTGTAGTTGCTTTTACACAGGTGAGGATGTGCTCGATCCCTTTTGAGTTTTGAGAGAGAGTATAGGCATGTCGTGAAGATAACACACAAAAGATTATTTGACCCATTTAGTAGTCAATCCATATAATGGAAGTTTGCTATATTTATATGTATATATCACCACCAAATATATACACTCCTATGTGGAGAGCAAGCTCAAATGTTTCCTAAAAAAGGGACTTACTATACACTGCTAGTTAATCTTCCATTTCCCTATTTTTTGGCCCGCTGCCCATTTTTTGTTTCTTCTGCCGCCAGCACTGCCGCCCATGCCCAACTACCCAATCCGTCCCAACTCTTTGCCACACTTTTTCCACATCCCCCCCATTGCCCCACCACAACCCCCGCCCCCCCAAAAAAAAAATAAAATCCACAACACAACCATTCTAGCTCCAAGATAAGATTCCAGGTGTACTTCTTCCTCTGAATCTCTCCTCCTAAAAACAACACCAAATCTACAAAATAGTTCTGAAGCCAATAGTTAATTTGTTTAGTTTATCAGATAAATATGCGTGTGTGCGCGCGCGCGCGCATGCAACTTCAATTCCCACGAACGACCAAACTTAAGATCACCAATATTATCAATTTAGCAACCAATCACAGTGTGTATAGTATCTTGACTTAAGACACGCTGACTGTGGTTCTCTTTGAATGCTTTATCTTGTTCGTTGTAAAATTTTTGGGAAGCAAGGAAGAGGAAAGAAAAAAAAAAAACTCAAATTGTGGACTGAAGGCAGAAAAGGATGAGAAAGATTAAAGACAGAAAGTGATTAAAAAAAAGGAAGCAGGACACATCATTAGTCCACATATGCATTAAACGTAGGAGGTGATACGCTGGTGAACCAAATGGCTGTGACACATATCATTTCTCAAAGGAAAAATAGACAGAGGTCAAGGAAACTGCAAATCGTGCCGGCTGTAACTTGCAAATACTCTATTCGGCAGAATGGAAATTTCTTTTCAGGGCCTGCAAGCTGTGATGTTGTAAAAGCTATCGTGCAAATACCAGTGTATTTATAGAGCTTCTACTGGGGAAACCTGGGGCTGCAAGCCCTAGAGAGACGACCTAGATTAGTAGCTAATAGTTTGGATGTGTATAAAGCACTTGAAACCCTAAAAGGGCAATCCTTTTGGTAGTCAATGTGAGTAATATGTTATGAATTATGTGATGTTCCTGATCACCCAATGAGTTTTAGTTGAAAGAATTTTGCGATTTATTGTAACGATATGATGTGTACGAGCGTATAAAATAAAGGATGTTTAATGTGTTGAGAAAACATTCTCAAAATCTTTTACCAAAGCGTACAATCCAAGTAAGATGGTCCTTCTTTATATCATTTTTTGTTAGGTAAAGTAGCAATGGAAGCTAGACGGGGTTAGATAGGATATCATTAGATAAAGCAGTTCGGCTGAGGAAGTTATGGCGTAAACGCCTTCTTTGACGGTGTTGGCAGCTTGATTGGAAAACTGGTCGCAATTACCTGTTAAATGAAGGAGTACGCACATCTTAAACATCTTCTGCAAGTGAAGAAAAAAGGGTTTCTTTTGGTCGAGAGTCGTGCTCCCTCTTGCTTAACGACAATTTGCTATGACTTATAGCACTTGTTAGGCCATTAATCTAAGTCTGTTTTAGTCCATAATTACACGTATACAAATTTTTGTTTTGTTTTTATCTTTTCAACAATGGGCAAAACCTACATCATCATTCTCTAAACAAACTTCTTTATTTTATTTATTTATTTATTTATTATTATTTTTTTTTTTTTTTTACAATGGGCAAAACCTATGTTATCCTACTCTAATGGGGAATGAAGAATCTAAGAATCTAACTAGGCTACATAAGAAATCAGTGGGAAAGGCGCATCTAGACCAAAAGAAAGGTACACCTGCACGTCCTTAAAATTTATTTCACTGTTATGATATATAAGTGCTAGAGCCAAAAAACCAACGGATAGAGGATAAAAATAAGTAGCAAAGTTTGGTTACTCTAATTCAGAAAAAAATGACTGGTTTATGCAATATAAGCAGATCTTAGAGGCTGTGCTATGAATTAGAGCCATGTATAAATGCTAGAGTCAAAAAACCTATGCTATGAATTAGAGTAACCAAAGGCTGGTTACTCTAATTCAGGAAATAAATAATTGGTTTATGCAATTTAAACAAATCTTAGAGGCTGTGCAAGTGATCTCACAGAAAATATAGAAACAAGAAAGAACAAATAACACAGCACTGGAATCGCCAGATCCAGAAAATGAGAGTGATGGGCAAAGAAAACCAAGAGAAGGTCAGGCGTGGAAGATGTAGCCCAATGACACTTGACCTGCTTGACTCTTTTGTGAGCCGTATAAAAATATGAATTGGACTTGTCTCAGGAAGTTGGCCTTCAAAAGATTTTTTTTGGATTTAAAATCTCTTTTGGATTGTAGGTCAAGATTTAAACCTTGCGCTTTACACTTAAAAAAAAAATTCAAAATTTGTGTCAAGGCATTCATTTGGTCTAAACGGATTTGTCTAAACCGTGTCAACTCTAATCCCTTATACAATTTAGTTTGTTTTTTTTTTTGAAAACGATAATTATGATGTATTGCTGTCAAAAGTTATACAATCTAGTTGGGTTCCATCTCTTACGATGAAGTAGAATAATAGAGATGTTGTTGATTGTCAAAAGAAAAAAAAAATGTATATAATCAGAATCAGGATCGTGGAATAAAGCAAAGTTCTCACCCAAAAGAAGAAAAGAATAGGGTCTTTTATAGAAGTATTACACATCTATTGGAGATAAAATTTAAAGTAACAAATTTGGAGGGAGGTGAGGCGGCTGGTGGGTTAAGGTCGGTCCTCCTTCCTTGTGCTGCATTCTTTGAGGGCAGTAGGTGCTACCAGTAAGGACTAAAGGCGGTGACTCCCAAATACTATAAAAAACCAAAGGCGACGTGGTCAAGACTCTACAAGTAGCGTAGCTGAAAAGAGCCACACAAATAAATTATATACTGGTGTTGCAGCCCAAACCGCTTTCTCTCTCTGAAACATATATAGATTTCGTGATCCCTTCTTCTCTAGAAATCGTCTCCGATGATAAAGAAATTGACACCAGCTGCCGGAGGACAAGGAGAAGGAAAGGCGCGGCCGAGATGATGATGAGGAGCAGCTGGCTGACGGGGCCGGAACTGGAGGCTGCTCACCAGCTGATTCAACTCAGCGGAGATACTCATAGCAGCAGCAAGACGGCCACAGTAGTGCTATTAGTGGTGATCTCGATGACGACGTGGTGATTATGAGGGTGGCGCCCAGTGATATTGAAGCAGCCGCAGCAGCAGCTGTAGAAAGCTGTGCCGAAGCGACTCGTGACCAGGACATGGCCTCCACATCATCATCATTACCGTCTTCTTCTTCCTCCAGTTCCACTTCCAGTTCTGCCATCAGGACGGGAGCAAACTTTGCTGTTTGGGAAGAAATAGATGCGTCTTGCTTATTCATGATGAAAAGGAAGAGGAAGTTTCGTTCCGTCGCTGATCTCTATGCCAATACCAAGCCTAATCTGGTCAAGAGAGCAGCTAGCTAGGACGACGTCTTCAATTCTTGTTGAATGAAATAGCTATATGCAGCCGCACCCTTTCTTTTTTTTTTTTTTTTCTTTTTTTTTTTTTATTTGGGGTTTATCCATCCATCCATTCATGTAAACGATTTCTGTGACTGTGTCTTGACGTACCACTAGATTAGTTATTAGGAAAAGTTTAAAATTTTTCTTTCTTACAAAATATCCCATCCTAACCCAAACAACTGAAAAGGAAGAAAATTGTTGCTCCAGACAATAATAAACCACACAAATAATTGGATCTTGTAGCACTGTTACAGAATTTGTTAATCTTCACTATAGCAACGGAGCAGACCGACTAGCTAGCTGCACAATTAGTTTCAATCTATTGGTAATCCCTACGCTTGATGTGGTGAAGACCACCATAATTGATAACATTATGAAACGATAAGACCCCGTTTGAGTTGTTATTTTCTAGAATTTTTGTTTTAAAAAAATGTACTGTAGTAATTTGGTATATTTGAGATAAAAATGTGATTGGAAAATAGATTCATGAAAAGTGTAAAATTTTAAACCAAAAAAAAAAAAAAAAACCAGACAATCCAAGACCTAAGACTTCGTCCACATTTATACTTCAATCACGTCTTCAACATGTCCTCATCACAATTTCTTCCCTTGCTTTGTATAGTACTACTTGATATTTTGGTCAAATTGTCTACATAGTCTCCGGGCAGCACTCTTGAATCCTAGAATATTGAAGTTTGAACAGAATATTTCGAGAATATTAGGCGGTTGGTTATACTATGCATGAAGAAGGAACCTATGCAACAGAGCAATATCCGTCAAGTCATCAGGATCTAAGACCCCTTTATTGGATTTGTTACTTACCTAACAAAGTTCAATCTATACAGATTGATGCCCAAGTCATTCGGGCACTCGAAGTTTTCTGATGACTCACAGGCCATATTTTGGAGTGATCGTTAATGTGTAGTATCCTTTAGGGAAAGAAGACGACTAGGAAATTAATTCAAGTACAATTACTAGTAGTCCTAGTCTTAAGTTGGCCAGAAGAAGCAATAATTAACATTTGACTGTTGACGCAAACCCACAACTGTATCATTCCATGGGCTTTCATGGAAACATATACAGAGGAAATTTTCCCAAATATATGTGATCAAGAATAAAAGATTCATATATATATTGGGGAGACTCGTTGAAATCGTCAATGCTTTTTCTTTCATTTGACTCCGGAGCCCTTTGGATATATGATACACTATGATCGTGAATAGTTGTTTTTCTTTAATTAGTACTATTCATTAGTACGAGCTTTTGTCAATTTTGATACTTTTGTAGGTGCTATATAAGCTCTAATGGACCATGAGCGAAAAAACTAGCACTGATGAAATATACAGCAATGGAAATATTGGTTAATGGGCCGAAAGATTAGCACTAAGACATGGCATTATCATTTATAAAACCATCTTTTTATGGTATGATGATCAGGAGCTTTGCTACTTCTTACTTTGGCAAGAATTAATCGACATGGTTTATCCCTCGTAATAGAGTAATTGGTTAAAAAGTGTATAGCTTGGATTATCAACTACTATAATGCTTCGAACCCTTGCAATCTTTGACACCAAATGCCATTCGTATGTGGTAAATAGAGATACTTAATGAGATTAATCTGCTGGCTGCTTATTATTATGATCTCGTATTAATTCACCTTCGCAGAATGAAGGTAGGTATTAATCCCTTAGGTGCCGTAGAGTAAGTTTTCTATAGTCTCCACCAAAGTTAATGAGATGTAAAGAGTGGATTTCCACAAACGGTGGCTCAATGCTAATGTGACAATAAGTCCAGATGGGTATTCAGCGATGCCGAAGTCGACACTAAACCCCACAATGCAATGGAAGTTTAGGCAAACTGACATATTTACTAAGCAATAATTTTGATGTTCATGACACTTGTGCAGTTGCATGGAAACCAACGATGACATCTGAGAGAAACAATAGCGACGTAGCTAGCTTCAAAGTTACGTAGCTATGTAACTTTCTTTTTGGGAAGAATGTATCTTTCAATTCCATAAGAAATAATTATGCGACTTTATAGACCCTTAATCCACACATTTATTCTAAGAAGACATCGAGAGTCGATGGTCGTGGTCAAAACTTGGGTAGAGCCGATCTATATAGATTTTGCAGTCCACACTATCTCACTATTAATGAATATTTGACAAAATTTGAGTGGGTAGATGTATAAAACCGTGTTTATCCAAGTATTTTTGTCGACGGTCACTCACAAGCATCATAATTAGGCATCAGGCATCATCGACGGCTTTGGTTCCTCTGGAGAGAAAAAGAAAAGGAAAGGTGTCATTGGCCGTTGTGGCTTGTAAAAAATATATCTCCTGGTAATTCCACTTGACGACGACGTCGTCTAATAAAAGACAGAAAGGCCTATCAAAAGTTTAGGACCAGCACTAGCAGCAACTCCACGTCCACGACAAGAAGTGACCAATTCTCGACAAGGACCTTTTACGAGTAAGTAATAACCAGTCCTTCCAAAAAAAAAAAAAAAAGGAAGAAAAGAAAAAAATCCTTCAAGCCGTCGACCCTTTTTTTTTGCAAGAATTTTAAGCCAAATTCGTTCGAATTTGACTGTTTCTCATTGCCTGTTGGCATAATTTCTGCAGACTGTCTATCCTTCTTTGCTTCTCTTATTATGCATAAATACATATATATCTCTTTAATTAGGCTGGCTAGGTAAAGATAAAAGTACAATAAGCTGTAAAATCTGAAATATAAATTTGGACTGTACTACGGAAGCCAGAATGTAATAGATTATTGTTTTCAATGATACACGAGATAGGTTTAAGAATTTATTAAAGATTAAGACAAATGAAGTTGAATTAATTGGGTGTCATCACCAAGATTCATATTTCATGGACTGAAATTTATCTTAGGGGATCGATGTTGAGAAATCTGAATTCTGTATTGTTTGGATTGTACATTATTTGCACCTTATTTACACACATTGACTAGTTTATATCATCAACACAATTTTCAATCACTTTTTTATTTCACGTACATCACATCAAAAAAGTATTACAGTATCTTTTTCTTTTTCTTTTTTTATAAAAAAAATGTCCCAAATAATCTCCTATCCAAAACACACATGCTTATGGTGTTCTAGTCCTAGTCCTAATTCTCAGTCGTCCGAACTCAAAAATTAAACAACCTAGCTAGCTAGTCCAGAAACAGCCACACCAAACCGAGTGCCTCTTGGTTGTGGTGGTTTCTTTTAGTCTCCAGCTTGTGTATTTGCTTTTTTAAAAGCTCCAATACAGGTTCATATAAAAGACATAGGGAGGGATTTCCAGCATTAAGGTCACATTTCGAGATCAATTCGTATCTTGATATTATTAGAGTACTATGTTCTATCTCTGTTGTGTTGCCCCGTATGAGAAAAACAGTTGTATTTTTTGCATCTACATCAATCAAAAGTCACTTAATTTGTAATATTTCTTGTGAAACAGGATTTACTTAGCGACATAATTAGATAATGATCATCATATCATGAGAACAAGTCAAAAGCTAATTAATATGCCACCATTGACATGTTGCCACTAAAGCCATATATATTCTTTACTTGGATGATGCATTCTAATTAAATTCTTTATCCCAACACCTGAAAAGATATAGTCTAACATCAAAAGGACCCTAAGAAAGTAAGTGCCAAAAAAAAAAAAAAATCTGCTCCAACTTTTCTATTCTTAACATTATGAAGTAAGGAGCCATTGTGCTAATCCATTTCCAAATTATATATTACACAGACATCGAATTTTTACCTTGACCAGATGCTCTGAAGTGAAAAATAAAAATAAAATCCTCTCCAGTTCTTGATTCGGAGCATCAAGTGTAAAGGAAGAAAGCCCTAGATGGTCATCGAGGTAGATGGTGAAATGCTTTTGATAGACCTTCAATTCTTGAGATTGACGATGCATTAATTAAAAAGTCAACCACGTACACCTTATGCAAATAACTGAATAATTATAATCATTAACTTAGTTGTGCACACCCATTTCGAAGATCCACGAGATTAATCAATGGCTAAAAACTTGTTCCATGTGATAAAATGTTTCATATGCTATGAATATCGAGTGTGTTTGAATAGAGTATTATCTGGGATATTACTTGAAATAATTACTGTAGCACTTTTTATGATGTGATGTGATGTGTGTGAGATAAAAATATGGTTGGAAATAAAAAGATGAGTTGAAAAATGTGTTTACAATGCAAGCAACATATTATTTGGAATAATTTAGCTATGGTATGCATAACATGTATTTCAAATATAATCCGTTTGGATCGAAATTTGTTTGGGTAACAAGTTTTTAACAATATTTGAGCACTTCTTATGATGTAATATAATATCTTTAAAATAAATTAATAATCAAAAATTGGAAGAGTAATTAAAATTTTTCTTTTTAGTGTAAGTATATTTATTTTTTTTTTCATTTTTTGGGAGTTATTAGTAAATGTTTATGCACTATAAAGTAAAGTAACAATAAAAACTTCTTGAAGAAGAGATATTTTCCTTCCATGTACTATTTGCTTCATTTATTTATTTTACTCACATCGATTGTGTGAGACATGTCAAAATCCTATTAGAAAAAGGATTCGAGGTCGAGGAACAAAACCCGTCAGCAATTTCGTGTCCCCTCAGTCACAAAAACCTCCTATTTAAGCATCACCCGCTACCCCACCCCGAACACATATCCCCCCTTCCCAAGTCCCGTCCCATTTTTCTCTACCTCCCTTCATATTTTTCTTCGAATTTCCATGACAAAATCAGCATCCCAAATGAAAACTCGACGAGCCCAGATGGGTTCCAGGCTGACGGAACCGGAAGTCGACGCGGCTCTGCAGCTGATTCAGCTCAGCGGCGATTCTTCGGACAGCAAATTTGGCAATGGTGGGGGCGCCTTTGATAAGGAGGAAGAAGAAAGCGTTGGGAATACAACAGGCAGCACAGCCGATGAAATATCTTCTGCCATGAAAATTAACTCCAGGATTGTCGATGACAACTTGGATGATGGAGCTTGTCCGCCACGGCAGAGGAAGTTTCGATCCATTCTTGATCTTTACATGAACACCAGGCCTCTGATCAAGAAACCAGGTAAAAAAGCTAGGAAAATGTGAGGATAGACCCCGATAGCAATTGACCCCCCCATATTTCTATGTAAATTTAGACCCTTAATACTATGCAAGGCTATCTGCAGTTCCATGTTTTGATATGTGTATATATATATATATCAGGAAGGATTTAGACCCGCAATCTAAATTAGCAGGTATGTATGGTGTGTGCCCGTGCCCCTTTTCTTTTAGCTTGTTTTGTTTGGTTGACAAATTGAGGTACCTAAAGTCTGTAATTTAGACTAGTGATGCTTTGGTTTTTCAGGTGCTAATTCCGTTTTAACTCTTAATGCTTTTCTTCATGCTCTAGCTCTTGATGCCCATCTGTGGATAAAATAGTAGATCATTGTGGTGGAATTTTGGGAATAATGGAATGAGGATTTTTCCGGGCTGTTCTAGAATTTTCTCGTATGAAGTTGGAAGGAATACTCACTTGATATCAATATGAATAATGACCAATATTATTTTTATCTGCTTATCCGGATTAGATTCTTGAGAGGATGCATTTGTCCGTCAGATGTTTTAGGCGTTTTTCATCTGAGACTCCATGTCGAGTTCATGTTCAAGGCCAGTCGTCGTCCGTGAGGTTGGAGGCCCCAATCAATCCATGCAGGCCATCGCGGCGCTGCATTCAAACTTTCAAATGATTTTGAATTTCTGCTTCTTTAGGGTACTTTAGAGACTCACCTTCCAAGTGCTATTAAAAACAAAAAAACCAATTCAATTTTCCTCTCTTCTTCTTCTTCTAGTTCTTTGACCCTTTTATTTCCTTATATTATCTCTCTATTTCTCTTTTCTTCTAGAATTAACCTCGTCCATGGGAGCATAACATGACCTTAGCTCTTCTAGGCTTCAGTTCTTCTTGATAATGGACTTGAGAGAATTTTCATCTCTTCTTCAGATTTTTGTGGCTTATACTGCCCAAGATTTAGCTGAACCCTTAAAATGACAAGTTTTTTGCCACACACTATTGGGTGTATGCGATGCAAATGTATATATCATTAATAGAAATTGGAAGGAAGTTGTTATCTTCATGTTTATTGAGAGAAGTAAGGAGAAATAAAGAAGGTAAAGAATTGAACACTGGACGTAAACGGTCAATTGCCAAATAAACTACCAAACACTTAACAGTTGGTACAAGAAGATTCTAGATGTTCTATGGTAGCAATACTACTTATTAACCCTTAATGGTCAGGTTAGAGTATTTGTGCTTGTGTTTCTTCGAGTGTTTCTTTTCTTTTACTTTTCCGCAAAAATGATGAGTAAATGCTATATACACTGTCAGTATATACACTATTACAGTTAGATTAACGATATTGACAATATATACATTGACAATATATACATTGTCAGTATATGTAAGATTAATCCATAAATAAGTACATATTTTGGCAATATATGTCTGTCTAATCATACGTAGTTTAAGTAATGTGAAATAATGAAGTATACATTTCTTGCTCTAAATTAAATTTCGATGATCAACGAGTTATACGAATCTTGGGGGGGGGGGGGACTACACAATCCTTGCGCTCATTGCCTAGCTCACATCTATTGAATGATCTCGTATATTTTTGCCCTAGTGTTTACTTCAAAATTAAAATGTTTCTGTAAACGCCTTATTATTCACTCACAACAAAATATATTTCTCACGTAAATAAATGGTCTAACCAGAAGCATGCAGTATCGACTTCCCATGAATGGTCCGTTTCAAACACCTTTATGGTTTCTTCCTTGAGGAGATGTATTCATCGCAATTATGTGGGATATGGCTCCTCTCCAATGGATTCTCTCTCCATTTCCCCATGGCATCTGAATTTGTATTGTGAGAAATGAAGAGGGGATCCACTGTGAAGGAGCCAAATTCAATCAACAAAACCATACAAGTAGAGTTGAGATTTCAAGATTTGGAAGTTTTAGACCCCGTTTGATAATTCAATTCAACACTTAAATTTAATAGATTCAGATATTCAGATGCATTTGATAACTAAAAATAGAATATCTGAATTAATTAAATGGCACTGAATCTTTTAAGCAAAATATGCTCCCAAAATTACTACTGAATCTTTAAAGCAAAACATGCTCCCAAAATTAAATGATAAATTATTTACTTATCACTAAATGTGATATACATTTAAATGTATTAGATTTAGTACTTAACAATTCAATCATTAATAAATTCAAACTTTAGATTTTAGATTTCAAATTTCAATTTTATCAAACGCACCTTAGATTTTAATCCCTCTTCTACCTTCCTTAAATCCCACCCTTCGTCTCCTAAATAATAATAACATATAAGTTGGTTGGCCTTCTTTAAAATCACCTAAAATCTTTTAATCTCTTTCCTAGAGAATAAAAAAATAAATATGACCCGCAACTGTTCCAATAAAATAAAATAAAATATCAAAAGACATGGCTTTTAGTGAATAATTTTATTTTTAAAAAAGATTGATTAGTTAAACTAAACAATTTTCTACATAATAACTAACTAATCCTAAATTGTGCCTAATGGCTGGTATGCTAGCCCAACAAGAAAGTGCTTTGCATGGCCACAAACGAAAAGCACGCATGCTTTAAAGCTTTCAAATGAAGAGTTCCGTCGTTTCCAAACATGTGTGAATCACGTACTGGTTGCCTGCTCGTTCTCTTATTTCATCAACATCATGAAAACACGTTTTCTTCTTGATACTCTGTACCCGGCCACCAAATATCCCAAGTTTTCGCTGTGCTCGCACGTGAAGATCAAACTGGCCATTTCAAAAGTTCCATCAGTGGGGATCTATTTTAAAATCAACGATAAGGCCCGGGTAGATGAGAAAAATAGAGGATAACACCCCAGACACATTTGTGGCCCACCATTTAGTGGTCCTTACCACTATCTGCTAGAAAACTCAAGACCGACTTCAACAACGCCGCCCATCCGAGTTGGTTAAAAATAACAAAAGATATATTAGCAACACCCTTCATGTTTTGGCAAACAAAAACAAAAGGGTTGTCATTCTTCACCGGACACTGTCCAGAAAACTCAATTGGAACGAGATAAGTACAGGGAGTATGTGCTCTTTAACAGATTCTAGACGGTTGAAATTAGTGTTCAAGGTGGAATACATATTCTGTCAAGCGCTGCAATTTACTGGGATCTAGTTTCTGCTCTGCTGCGACTGCCTGCTTCTTCACAGTCAGCATCTGAGAACTGGCATCAACAATCCAACCGTGTTGCAGCACATCTACACAGAACACATCATCAGAACATAATTTTTTGATCAATCTCTCATCGAAAGAATGTCTACATGCTCCTCTACCCACTGGCTCACAAAGAAGTTATAATTGCAAGCAGTGAATGATTGAACCAAGCCATGTAAATGCCAGTTTGCACAAAGTGTAACATGAAAACACTTGAATTTTGGTGTCAGTGATCTTTTATGTGACTTCTGATCAACAAATCCGAAGTTATTTGAGAATGCACAATTTTATCAATTGTAATGCAAAAATAAGCATATTGTCTGACAAAATCAAGTTGTAACATTCCCAAAATCTACAAATCAGATATTCACCAGGTTCCTCCTTAGGTCATGCACCAGTATGGGGTAAAATGCAATTAGCATATTAATCAAAGTAAAACAGAAACTTTCTATATACACCCTCACAACTAAAAGACTTCCAATTACTCTGTAATCCCTGTGATCTAAGAAACCATATTCTGTCAAAAATCCATCTCAGCCTAGAAAAGAGTTCCACAGATTTGCTACTACACACACTGCTGTTTGAGTAGCACACTGCCGTTTGATCAAACAACTACACAGTTTCACAGGCAGATATCCACATACTGATTATAAAGCACTTTCTGACATAGTTCCTCATAACAGCAAACACAGACTCACTATCTCCAAAAGCACCTACTATACAGCCCAATCATCTCAACACGGTAGACAATGCCTTACAAAGTAATGTAATTCGTATGCTCCGCAAATCCATATAGTGCATCCCAAATGTATCGAAAGCAATAAATGTTAAAATAAACTAAACACGAAAGCAAGAAGCTTACAGTTTGTAGCGTCATCCTCGCTCATTCCTAGGAAAAGTGAGGCATCTTGTATGCTTATCGTTGAATATGCAGAAACCAGGAGGTCAAACATTCTTTTAGTGTAAAGTTCTGCATAACATACAAATTAAAGGTAAAAAGTGGAGGCACTTGTTAGAAGCACACAATAAATTATACTCGACAAACAGAACTAAACTTTTAATCTTTCGTGAAAGCGTATATCAAAGCAAAAGGAAAAGCCTAGAGTATATAGATAAGTATACCACTGCTAATTTTTGGTTGCAAAATCACAGTTATGACCTAATTCTGTATTCTGAAATTTCTCCTACATCCCATGAACCCATATTATCTGTCTTCCTAATTCACATGACAACATGTATGCACACCAATATAGACTCAAAGAGGATAAATGAATAAAAAAATAAAGAAAAAAAAGTAAGATATATGCTCACTACTCTCCAAGGTATCAAATGACCAATATATATATATATATATATATATATATATATACACACACATATAAAGAAAAATAACAAGAACCTTTTGGGGGACATGCCAAGAACCAGAAACAAAGAAACAGTATGCTAAAGGATTTAGGACTACATTTGAATATGTCACCAAGAAGAGTAACCCAAACATCTCAGCTGACAAAAAAGAACTTTCAACTCCTACTAGGAACGAATAATCTTCAGATGCATCTTCTTAAATTCTGAAGTTTTGAAGTTTTAACCTAACAAATTTCCACTCCCCATTCCCATTGAAAAGAAAAGAGGGAAGCCAGCTCAGATTTAAGTCTCAAACATTTAAAGATAGGTCTAAATCACAAGATGACTCTGTTGCTCAAACTGTTGGTGGGTATTCCACCCAACTGAATTCAGCTTTGAGTTGGCATCCAATCGTCCATGTCCACTCCATTTGATCAAAATTTTTGTTCTAACTAAGCACAAATACAATATCAACTTCCTCAGACTCAACAAAAAGTTAAAAAAAAAAAAAAAAAGTTTTGCACATACTGCGTCACAAAATTGCCACTGAATTCCAGACGTATACTAGGACTTAAAGAGGCACAAAGAATGCAGTTGGATCATAGACAAACTTGCCTGAGAATGCGACAACAATACCCTGAGCCTCAGGACTCCAATTAAACTCGCGAAGAGCAGCATGAACACCCGCATAGTCCCTCGTCCAGAGATTCTGACCGATTTTCCAAGCTGCCACCACCTCCGGCCGGCTCTCCTTTATTGCAACCGGAATAGTTTTCCACAGGAAACGTGCACTATTACTGCCCACAAAACCCAATACCAAACGGATAAATGAACTCTAAATTACATGTCCCCAATTAAACTACACAATCAAAAAAAAAAAAAAAGGAAGAAGAAGAAGGAAAGAAAGTTGAGTGGAGAAAGTTTACATGTCATTGACGTAAATGTGCCCTAGAAGATGAATAGCGTAGGGCCAATCATCTTGGAAAGCAATGCCCTCAGCCGCAACCTACATGGCAAAGATTTAGGGTTTTAGAATAGAACTGACGACTATTTATTATTAGTAACATCCAAAAGAAAAGAAAGCCACGAATTTGGTGGAAATTTGGTTAAAGAATAACAGAGGAAAAGAAAGAAGAGCTGACCTGAAGCATTAGAGAGTCGCAGATATCAGGGATCTTGGCATAATTTTGGGACGATAAAGCGTCTGTGAGAGACGAGAAATCCATGGCTTCTGCTTCTGCTTCTGTGTTTTCTGAGGAGCAACACAGGACCTGTACACTGAATTTGCGCTGTATCGGGGGTGACTCACGGAATCGGCCTTCGTCAGATTTGTACAGTCTTGGGCCGTTTGATTTGGGCCTTCAGTTTCAGCTATGGGTGGGTAAATGGGTAAGGCTAAAATGAGCCGACTCATTGCCTAACGAAATTCATTTTCATTTTCGCTCGCTCAAAGCTTCATTAGCTCGGAAGATGGGATGAGTGGGATCTAAGAAGAGGGAGGGAATTTGGTTGAAATTAAGACGTCATCTCTAGATGTTAAGACCTCAACCTTAATTATTAAACTAATACCTCATCAGCACTAATTGATTCAAACTCATGGGAAATGCACACATTATGCATGTGCACATTACAAAAAAATTCTTAAAGCAAAAATACATAAATTTGTGGGTGATTATTTGGAATTTTATCAAAGCTTATAAATATGAGCGCATTCCTTTTTTTTTTGAATGAAAGGAACTTATTGGTGGCCTTTGAATGGTTTATTCTTTTTCTAGCTATAAAAGTGAGAAAGATTGCAGATTAGCTGTTGTTTGAACATATGGGTGTGCGAGATGAGATGTGATTATGCAATGTCCCATCATATGAGACCAAACTCATGATTGAGGCTTTATATACAAAGAGATTTCTAATTTCTTATTACTAGTGAAATCATGCTTGCTAATTGTGCTATTAGTTTTCAACGAGCTTGATCTCATTGTACCTAGGGACTTTGGCAATCCTTTGACAATGCTCCAATAGCTTGGATTAGGAAATTGAATGTTGATTAGAAAAGAGTTATATTCTAAAAATTTTAATCATGAAATAAATCTTAATCTTTTTCATTTCCTTTTTTTTAAAACTTTATACTAGTATTATGGAAGCTGGACTGATTTTATTGGGCTTCAGTTTACGTTTGCCAAAAAAACTACAGGCTTACGACACCAGCCCATTAGCCCATACGATCCATTTCTTGAAGGCTTCATAATAAACCTACTAGCTATAAAATTTGCAGAGAGCTTTAAAGTAGGGTTTTTCTTCAGTGGTCGCCTCTCTCAGCCTCAGCACAGCGCCGTTTCCCCAGGTTTTCCATCTCTCCCTTTGATCCATCCATCCTCCACTCCTTGCTCACCATTTTCTGTTTACTCAGCATAGCTAATTCATAAGAATCTTCACATATGCATTGTTAGCTACTTCTTTGTCCATCCTTTTTAATCTGTTTATCCCTTAAGGAAAGCTAAACAGTCTTATCATTTTCTCTGAAAAGTTTAGTGCTTCTCTTTTGATTGGAGTTTGAGGCTCCTGATGTTTTTGGGGCTGCATTTATTCCTTTGTTTTTATTTTGTAAAATTTGAGTTTTGATTGGTATTCCCAAAATTGTGTTCAGCCGGAGGAGGAGAAAGATGTCGCACAGGAAGTTTGAGCATCCCCGCCATGGTTCCCTCGGTTTCCTCCCCAGGAAGAGGGCTGCTCGTCACAGGGGAAAGGGTAAAGCTCAATTTTGCCATCTTAGTTGCATCTCCATTTCAGAACACTCCCTCCCTCCCTCTCCCCCTTTTGCTTTTGTATTAAATTTTAAGCTCATTCCTATATTTGTTTTGTTGAAAAAAATGTGGAACTGGTATATGTTGAATTATTTACTTTTTGCCTATTAAAAGTGGATAACTTCGTTCAACTGCAAAAATGTTCCGTGGCCTTCTCAATCTGTTAGATTTTGTTTTCATTATTTTTCCGTCTGTGATTAATAAATGCAGTGAAGGCATTCCCAAGGGATGATCCAAGCAAGCCTTGCAAGCTAACTGCCTTCCTTGGTTACAAGGCTGGGATGACTCACATTGTCCGAGAAGTCGAAAAACCTGGATCCAGTAACGTCCTCTTCTGACTCATTGCTCTTTTTTTTTTTTTAATTTGGTGAATTTAATTCGCAGCCTGCCTTTTGGCTCAACTTATTGAAATGTGTTTCTGCTTGCTAAGAAGTAGCAACTGTTATCACCAGCAACCAATCTATTTAATCTGTTTGATGGCCATCTTACTTGTTTCTTATTACCTGTTATTTTTGAGACGTGTGTTGGTTGTCATGACTAAAAGCAAGTGAGTTGGTGTAATGGACATCATGTGGTTTGATTGTCTTTGACAAGTAGAACTGTATTTATTGAACTTGATTATCTGGTAAGAGTTGTTTCTTCTTGTAATGTTGGATGAAGAAAAGGGGAAATTGTGGAAGAAATCTTCAATTTTGTAATTCAAATTTCAAACATCTTTCTGGATGTCATGCGGGGTTTTTCTTCTGAATGAATTGCATTGTAGAATATGCATTGTCATTATGAGTTTACATACCCTCTTTTAATTGTTTTGTATGTTCTCTATTTACTAAATTTATTTTGAGTGATTTCTGAATTCTATCTTGTGATTGGGACTGTAGAGCTCCACAAGAAGGAGACATGTGAGGCTGTCACCATTGTTGAAACTCCTCCAATGGTGGTTGTTGGAGTTGTTGGGTATGTCAAGACACCCCGTGGTCTCCGCTGTCATAACACAGTTTGGGCTCAGCATCTTAGCGAGGAAGTCAAAAGGAGGTTCTATAAGAATTGGTGCAAGTCCAAGAAGAAGGCCTTCACCAAGTACTCCAAAAAGTATGAGAGTGAGGAAGGGAAAAAGGACATTCAAACTCAGCTGGAGAAATTGAAGAAATATGCATCTGTTATTCGTGTTTTGGCTCATACTCAGGTACTGATGATTATAAATTATGGTAACTTCTCCGATGTTCCATTAATTGTTGTTGTCTTTTTATTGCTTGATTTCTTTGATCATTTCAGTTTCTTCCTTCTCCCTGCAAAAATTTTTCAATGCAAAATAATAGAAACAAAATACTTGTAATGGAACCACTGATGAGTTTTGAAGGACTACAATGATGACCAATGCTAATTTAGTAACTAATGGTCATTCGTGCAGATTAGAAAGATGAAAGGGCTGAAACAAAAGAAGGCACATCTAATGGAGATTCAGGTGAATGGTGGCTCTGTTGCACAGAAGGTTGATTATGCCTATGGCTTCTTTGAGAAGCAGATCCCAGTTGATGCTGTTTTCCAGAAAGATGAAATGATTGACATCATTGGTGTAACAAAGGGAAAAGGCTATGAAGGTGTTGTAACCCGTTGGGGTGTTACCCGCCTTCCCCGTAAGACCCATAGAGGTCTTCGTAAGGTTGCTTGTATTGGTGCTTGGCACCCTGCAAGAGTTTCCTTCACAGTTGCTCGAGCCGGTCAAAATGGATATCACCACCGTACTGAGATGAACAAAAAGATTTACAAGCTTGGAAAGGCCGGCCAAGAGGCACATACTGCTGTTACTGAGTTTGACAGGTACAGAAGTATTATTTTTGCTCGCCTCATTTTATCCTTGTTTTGGACATATAATTTTGGCGTTCTTTCTAACGGATGGCAATGCAACATCTTCACTTTCCCAACCGAATCTACTTTGTTCCTGCTGTGGTGATGCCTTGGCATTACCAACCAAGTTTTATTTGCAAGTAGTTTGTAATTCTTAGTGTTTTTTTAACAACTGACAAAGGCTTTGGGATTTGTATCTGTACATGTTACCATTTTACAATGTGAGTAGCATATTGTATCTTTGTTAGGATTCATTGAAATTAGTATTAATAACATGCTCATAACACACTTCTTTTTTTCATAACTGGAATTGAAAGATGGTGTTCTTAAAACTGTGAAATTCTTGTGCAGTTTACATTATCTGATTCTACTATTGACTTTTACTTTCTTAATTCTGTTCTTACTGGCAATTAATTTCACTTTTCAGGACTGAGAAGGATATTACTCCTATGGGTGGATTTCCGCACTATGGTGTGGTTAAGGATGATTATTTGTTGATCAAGGGTGGTTGTGTTGGTCCCAAGAAAAGGGTTGTCACACTTCGTCAGTCCTTACTGAACCAGACATCTCGTGTTGCTCTTGAAGAGATTAAACTCAAGTTTATTGACACCTCTTCTAAGTTTGGACATGGTCGGTTCCAGACCACACAGGAGAAGCAGAAGTTCTATGGTCGATTGAAGGCATAAATCGTTGGTTGCCGAAAATGAGAATATTGAGCAACGTTTGTGAACAGTTTGAGTTAAGAAAATTACTCTTCTCTCTCTAAGTTTGCATGACTTGGAGGAAATTGCTCTGAAAGTTTTGTTTTCTGATTTGGATTTGATGCTAGTATTGTTTTATGGAATATTGATGGATTATTAGTTTTTTGAAATGCTGTTTTGCTCACGTGGATTTTTTTAATTTCATGGGCTCTTTATTTTATGTGCCCTTTGTGGATGATGGCCGATGCAATGTTTAGCAAGAACCCCCCTCTTTGGTGGTAGAACATGCATTTTGGATTTGAAGCGCGTTTATAGGAGTATGCAATTATCAAATTTGCCGAGCGGTTATGTATTGCTGCGCAACGGGGAAGAATTAGCTTGTCTATTCGGGCGAATCTCTTCCTCTGGCCGAATCCTCAAGTTAGTTGGCCTTTGGCAGTTAGATTTTGCCTTTGTCTAAGAGAGAGAAGCTCTGAGTAGCAGTGTTGGATATATATATATACATATATATATATATTATTTATTTATGGGGACAATGTGGAGGGAAGAGCGATTGGCAGTGTGAAGTTGCATATGTTCCCAGTTAAATTGCACGCAGTGGGTAAACCTGACACCAGGCTTGCTTGGACCGGTGGGCCTTACCAAAGCCGTTTTGTGTACTGAAGTCTTGACTGTGGAGTAGAGCTGGAAGCCATGAGCGCCTATGGCTTCGGTCTTGGTTGTCGTTGTACAAAATTTACCTGTTCTTCTTTTTTGGAGAAAATAGCGGAAAAGATTTGAGTGGCCGATAAACTATTGTTGAGGTTATCACTAAACTTACTAATCAACGTACCTGTGGCTATTTTGTCAATTATTACTCTTAATCAGGAAAATAATCAAAACATATAGCAAATTACAAGGGTATTTTTGTACACTATTATTTTCTTCCTCAAATATAATCAGAACATGTTCCTGTTTTTTTCCAAATTGTGGGTTAGAGAGTTTGATTAATGATGGACAAAAATACCCTATACAATTTGCCATATGCTCTGATTATTTTCCAAATTAAGAGTAATAATCAACAAAATAGTCACAGGTATGCTGATTAGTTAATTTAATGGTCAATTAATGACCAAAAATGTTTGATAGCCAAAAGCTAGCCTAAACTATAGTTTAATAGCCGTTCAACTTTTTTGCCCGAGAAAATATCCACTATCTTTTGAATAAGCATTTGAAATGGCCCCAGTGCAAATGTTCAACGAAGATTGAACAGGGAAGTGTTTTTTCTTTTTTCTTTTTTTTTTCCCTTCAACAAAGCATTCTAGCAAGTACATTTTTCCCAGAAAAATCAAAAAATGGCACTAGAAAATACATTTTTGACGATTCTAGGAGATCAAATGACATCTCACAACTCCCTTAAATTCAAAAAGAAAAAGAAAATTTTTATTTCCGGCTTTTTTTTTTTTTCATGCGATAAGCTACACTCAAGTCAATACTTTCTTATTAAGCTACACTCAAGTCAATACTTTGCCAATAAGAATCCGGCAGTACCAGCCACGTATGAGAAACAAGTCATGCCCAAACGCAAGCTTGACTTTGTTGGATTGAGATTTTTTCCTAAAATAATTTTTCACCGTATCATAAACATGTTTCTAAATTATTTTTTATATTTTAATTATCTTTTTATTCTACATACATTACATTATAAAAAAAAAAAAAATCATTAACAAACATCCACCTTGTGATCCAAAAACATTCATCATCTTTAAAGACTTGAACCATCATTAACAGATAACAATCTTGTGATCCAAAAGTGTTCATCATCATCTCAAACGTTATTTTCCTGTCTAAGAGATTTTATGTTGTAGCACATGAATGTAAAATGTTATATTTGCACCCCCCAAAGAAGTTTTTGTGCCTACCTGCTTAGTTCTTATTAACTATGCATCTGTAAGTTGCCGCAAAAGTAAGTTTGACAGTCGGATTAGATGAGATCTATACTTTTCCTTTTTTAACTTTTAGTAGTTGCAGTAATACTACGATACTACCCCTACTTTAACCCAAAAATTGGCAAAAGCTGCAGCGAAAGCAACAAAAAAAAAAAAAATATTAATCTGAGAAAATCCTTCATGATCGTGGAAAGAGAGAAGAGAAAGGGGAAGATAGAACTCTGACACACAGCCAAACATTACACAATAAAGAATGAATGCTTAAGCAAGAAGGCAAAGCCATCCCAAGATTCTCTCCAATCTTCACCAGTAAGTAGTGCATGGAACACTAAAAAGAACTACCCAAAGGCGGCGGCGTTGGCGTGGTAGAGTGAGACATCCATCCACAAAATCGCACCAGAACTTTACAAAACCAGGACAAATTTTGCAAACATTTAATAATAAAAAAAAAAAGAGGAAAGATGCCCTCATCATAAGTTAATTTCTTTATAAACATTTGCCTCAGTAATGACAGTAGTAATTAAAAATCAGTGATGACTAATCACGTATTCTGCTGAGCTTAAGAGTTCTTGTAACCAAAAATAAATAGGGCGGCGCTTGCTCCTCCCTCACAAAACCATGTGCGCGGCGGCTGGCGGTGACTAAAATTACTTTTAGCACCTTTTCAAGCATGCAAATATTCCTCCTACTCGGTAGTCTTTTCTAATTTACTCTCGAAAAGGAAAACTAGAAAGGGGGGAAAAAAAAAAAAAACTGGAGGGGAAAGAGAGGGGGGTGACCAGGTGGTCATACGCTGAGGCCATCAAATCCGCACTGCTTGTAAGTGAGCGCTTGCTTCCTGGGGCTGATCACTATTGCGCAATCAACCGACACCTGCTCCCAGAATTCAATAATTAGACACTTTTTTTTTTTATTGTTTTATAGTACTCTCTGTTCGATTAACCAACCAAAAGAGTCATTTTGCAAGCTCAGCACATGACTTAGAGAGCAGAAAACAAATGCTAGATTAGAATATGCAGAGCAGCAAACGCTTACCCATTTGCAGTGATATTTATTAGGAGAAACAAGGGATGTCAACTGGGGAGGGTGCCCCAGAGGGAGGGACAAGGGGTTTTCCTTCACCCATTCTTAAACACCCTGTTCCTCGTATTAATTAATTAACTATCTCTTTTCCACATTATGTTGGGTCAAATTATTATTATCGGTGGTAGTAATATTAATTTTTTCCTAATAATAGTATTATTATTAGTAGTAGTGGTGATAATATATTAATCTTTTCTAATAATAAAGATGTTAAGAGGGAAAAAAAATAAAGGTGCTAAGAAAGAAACAAAAAGAAAAAACGTGGTCCGTGGAGGGCCAGGCAGGGGTAGACCGGAGTGAGACAGGAGCCGTGCAGGGGAGGGCACGACTACGGCTTGGGCAGGGTAGGGGGGGGGGAATTATACGGCAACGGGCCACCCATCAAAACACACGACAAATGCAACATGATGACCTAAGTGGATAACGTCCGGTCCACTGTCCAATCAGTGTGATATATATATATATATATTTATATTTATTTGTCAGAAATCATCTTTGTATAAATTTCACAAAAAATACAAGGTTAAATACATAGGCTGGCAACTGTCAGTAGTCTTTGTGTGACTCTGTTAATAGCCATATCGGGAAGCTTTCCTTCCATCTAGTGTCATATACACAGTTTGTGTGACTCTGTTAAGAGCCATATCGGGAAGCTTTCCTTCCATCTAGTGTCATATACACAGTTAGATGTGGCAAACTTTACAAAGCATGATTAGTGAGGTTCCATTCCCTTCTAACAAAGGCGAATGAATATCTCCAAGAGGATTTACTTAAAGCTATAATATCATCAATCAGTGTGATATTACTTAACCAAAATAGAAAAATCAGTAGTGTGATTTAACCCTTCTTTTTATCTTTTTTTTTTAATCAAGTCGTAATGAAAATTTTTGAGGAAACCTGATCAAGGAAAATGCGCCATATCTACTAGTAGTGCTGCCTATTTTTGCTCTTTTTTGCCTAAAAATTTGTATTTGCATCATTAACACAAATTTCAATCATCTTTTTATCTCACATACATCACATCAAAAAAGTGTTACAGATCTTTTTCAATAAATTATCTTAAAAAATCTGCTATACAAACGCTTAGCACTCTCGTAAAGCAAAACGGAAAAAGAAAGGAGGAGAGAAGGTCAGGCTGGCACGGAACAACGGAACGCAAGGCATCTTACCGAATAATACCTGTCCGTGCACACTACAAACTGTCTATCGAATGCACAGCGCATGTTCTGTGGGAATCCCTTTCTTTCATTTTATATCTCTGCCCGGAGAGCGTACACGACGCGCCTCTTGCGGCGAGGAGTTGCCACAGACCCATAAATTAATTAAGCACTAAAAAGAGTTAACCAAACTGACTCAACTACAAAGCAAATAAACAAAAATATTGCTACCTTACGTTGCATTACGGCTATGCACAAATAAATTAAAAGATAACTCACCTACTTAGTTTTAGAAATTTATCATTTTTTTATCTATCACTCAGTAAAATCTATAATTTAGTGTCACTTTTTTTGTAAGTATACTCTATGAGGAGTCAATGACACACATTAAATTAGGCAAAAGGTCCAACGAGAAACACTAAGAAATAGGGCAAAATGGAAGCTTTTTTTTTTTTTTTATCAATAATATCACCTATCTAAGAAAGAAGAGCTTCTCCTTCTTAGCACCACCGGCCCCGAGCCCGCTTGCCCCTCCGCCCGCCCACCCCAGCAAAAAGCATCTCAGAAAAGAAAACACAGAAAGAATTAATATGACACTCTAAAAACAGCACCAAAAAAAGAGCACATCCCAGAAATAGAAGGTACTACTATGACATTTCCACTTTAATATCTATCCTATCATCCCTCCTAAAAATGATAAAGGCAAGTGATAATATCAAAAAGAATTGGCTAAGTCCATCTATCTCAAGTCCCCTTCACTCTCCCAGCATCAGCAACGCACTCACCATCATCGGCAGCGAAAGGAGGATAACATAACCACTACTAATGGCTCAGAGACAAGAGTAAATATCCATGCCAATAATTCAATTTAATGGCATGCTACTACTTTAGAGGGAAAAAAAAAAGAAGAAAAGAAAAGAGGCTGACAACTTCCAGCCGTAATCTCCTTCCTAGACAGTAGCCCCTGGACCAGACCACAAGAGGAGCCTAATAATCCTACTAGGCCTAGTTCCTTTTTTTTTTCCCCCCCTTTTGTAACAAAAATTTATGTGATTCGACTTTGATCACCACCATAAATTAGGATAGAACTCAACAACTATATCTTGGTTACAGAGGTACTTGTATCGCCCACCAACACAACCTAACAAGTGAAATTCGAACACACGACTTTTTTTTATAGAGGTGCCCATCAACACAACCTTTACACTGACAAATTCAAACACACAACTTTTATAAAAAAATGACTCGTTCTCGCAAACTAAGCCGACTTGTGTGAGTCCTACTCGGCCTAGTAATACTAAGCCAACAACTCCCGCGGATTTTAGCAGATGGGAACCCGCCAGCAGGCGTACCTTAGCAACACCAAACAACCCCTTTCTATGCTGCACTCACAGTGGAGGCAAACTAACGACAAAAGCAACATATAGAGCCCTCCCCGAAGATATCCTCCCCACGCCGACAACCACCCAAGGCCCCCCCACCTTTTTCCCACAATCCAGAGAGAGAGCCCTGAGAAAACAAAAGGTAAGCCCTCCACCCACCTCAGTCCTCACCACCACTGATGACTAATGTTATAGGAGTAATTGTCAAAATGGTAATAATGATGAAAATGTCTGTTTTCCCATGCTAGTGATTAGCGGTTTACTACTCTGTTTGTTTGTTGACAAATGGGAAAATGATCCATTCTCAGTCATTGCAAACAGCAATTTGGCAATTTGTCAACAAACAAATACCCCATTAAACTGTAGTGGTAAAAGAATCCATCAAGAAGCTATCGGTGTTTTTTGTCAATTGCAATAATTGTAGGATGGCAAATTGTGTAGTGGAGCAGTATAATGGGAGTGATGGTGGGAGTTGTAGTAGAAATTAATAAATTAGTCTGCTATACTAACCTGCACCCCAGGTGAAGTAAAGCCAAGAATCCGGATCTTAGCTCCAACATCCCCCACCACCCGCAGCTCAACCCGATCATTGACGGTGGCGTCCCTCAGCAAATCGGCAGCATCAGTCTGGAGCAAGTTGACCCGGTCCACGGCAATGGTGGTCTGAACTTGGCGGACGCTGTGGGCGGGCTGGTAGAACCCAGGAACAATGCCCCGTCCCAGAGGGATCCCCCGGTACATCACCGTGAACTTGGAGTCTCCGTACTTGATCCCGACCTTATTGTCGTTGGTGGCGGTGAAGAGCATCCTGATGACTAGGGAGACAGAGGCAGAGGAGGAAGAGGTTGGGGTTGGAGTGGGGCTGGGATTGGAGTTGATGCCGAGATACTGGACGCCGACGGATTGGAGGTCGAACTGGGGCTTCTTGGGCTTGATGGCGAGGACGACGACGAGGACGACGGCGAGGACGAGGAGGAAGAGCAGGGAGAAGAGGAGGAAGAGGCAGCAGCAGCAGCCTTTGAAGGAGGCCTTGGAGGAGGAAGAAGAGGAGTGAGGTGGGTAGTAATGAGAGTGAGGAGGAGGGGGGTGGGGTTGGTGGGTAAGAGTGGTTGCATCAGTGGTTCTGTTGGGGGGTGGCGGCTGGTGTTGCTGGTGGTGGTGGGTGCCGTTGGTGGCGCTGGGTGGTCTGGAGGTCATTTTGTTAGTATTTAATGGGAGGGGGATGGACAGAGGAGGGGTGGGCGGAGGTGGAAACTGGAAAGGGGAGGAGCCCCTCCTCACCTCCTCAAATGGGTCTTCTTCTGTTGGTTCTTTTTCCCTTTTTGCTTTGCTTGCTTTTCAAGAGAGATCGACAGAGAAGGGAAATGATGGGAAAGAACCCCCTCTTCCTCCTCCTCCTCCTCCTCCTCCACCTTATTCCTCAAGGCTCTCTCAAAGAAGTGGGAACCAAAAATAATAATAATAATAATGCGAGTGAGTGAACAGTGGTTGCTTTGTTTAGTGAAAAAAGTCGGGGGTCATAAAGTGTGTGTGTGTCTATATATATATATATATATGGGTTAAATACCTAAAAACTCCCTGTGGTTTTACGTAATGTTCAACTTAACTCCCCGATATTTGGAAACCTACATTATGACTCCTTGAAATTTTAACTAAAGTGAAAAGTTAACAGAAACCGTCCAAACTAACTGAGTTTGAGAGACACGCGCTTCTTTGATGTTCAGTTAACCCATTGTGGTTTGAAAATTTACAATTTAGCTCCCTGTGATTCTAACTAAAATGTAATTTGACAGAAATCGTTCAAATTAGTTGACAATTTTACCCCAATGGATGAATGAAGACTCACTTTTAGGATTTCAAAACTCCATTCTTTGGCTCGTCTACAGTAGCAAAATGATGAATACATTCTTAAGTCATTGCATTCTCCCGAGTGTCCTTTAGGTTCCTAGATTTGGATTTTAGTGAAGTTACAGAAATTATACAAACCCAATTGCACTTCTAAATTATCCAAACGTCAGGGAGTTAAGTTGAACATTACACAAATCACAGGGAGTTTTTAGATATTTAACCCATATATATATATATATATACACACATATATATATATACACATATATGGGAGAATTTCAGAAACCTCCCCTGAGGTTTCTCATAATATCACTTAGCTCCCTTGAGATTTTGAAAATCTCACTTACCTCCCTTATCAGTTTGACAAGACTAAATATTTCTATTCCAGGTCACAATTTGACAGTATTACCCTTGCTCTTAATAATTACTTAACCAAAAATTCAAACCCAAATAAAAATTTTAAACTAAAAAATGTATATTAAGAAAAATAATTACTATCTAGTAATAGTTTATATTTGTCTCCATCGAGGTCATACTGAGATAGCAAAAGACATTGATAATTTTAATCTAGTAAAAGTCAATCATTTGGGAGGATTTTGGTGAGTAATTAATATTTTGAAAATTTTCATGTATAGTTGTAATTAAGAAATTCAATAAATTTTTTGAAAAATATGTTTTAATACATGATATATTTTTTATTGAAAATTAAAATGATCTCTTCATATGTGTAAATTTTTGATGGTATAAATTTTTCAAAGTGTAATTTTTTACTTATTTCAGTACAACTAAAATAAATATTATAAATCAAGGAATTTACACCTTGTAAAAATTTAACCTTAATTTATTTTTCATTGTTATTGTAAATTCCATAAATAATATAATATAAGGGTAGTATTGGAATAAAAGTTTTATCTTTCTTGCATTTTCTTCAAAAGGGCTAAAATGTTACAAAATATATCAATCCAATGGAAGTAAGTGAGATTTTTAAAACTTCAAAGGAGTTAAGTGATATTATGAGAAGGTTTCTGAAATTATCCCTACATATATATACATATATATATATATATATAGACAGAGAGAGAGAGAGAAGTTGAAAACTGGGGGTAAATATCCCATGTTCACCATGCCCCATGATCATGACCGTAACCCATGACCCACCCCCGTAAGAAATTTCAAAGCATAAAGATTTCTATGGGGCTGAGAGACTCGCTGAGACGGAGGTGGTGTTTTGTTTTGAGCGGCCGTATCTGTAGTGTTATGACTATTTAGTATTTACCCGCTCACTCGCCCTATGTGTCTTGTCAGACAAATTGTGCCAAACCTTTCCGCCTTTTCCTTTTCTTTTTCTTTTTTTACCCAATACAAGAATCAGTCTGGTGACTACTAGTAAAGTAGTAGTATTTGATGGATGAGCAATACACTAGTAGTGTACAGTATTAAACCCTTTTTCCTCAGAACAAAAGAGAGTACACTGAACCAGAGTACTTCCACTGGACAGTATGATTGATTCCTAGGAATGACTTGTTACGTTTCTACCACTTGTTTCTAAATGGGAATGCTTTATTATTCTTGATGAATTTGAGACAAGTACGGTTGCAAGTTCAAATTGTAAATCACATCTTATACTCGATTTTTAAAAATTGTTCTATTATTACACACTCTGTCAAACAGGTAACTCACATGTTGAAGAAATGAAATTACATTTTGTTGAAATTACATTTTGTTGTATAAACCGTCCCGAATAGTCATTCTAACAACTATTAGGGCTCTTACTCGCTCTTCTTCTTTTTTTTTTTTTTTTTTTTTTTTTTTTTTTGGTGCATTGGAGGCCTAAGGCTGTCTACAAAGGAACAAGTCGCGACTGTGAAACACCCGTTACATCTTCATTCAAGTTCCGCCTGACCGTCTCTGGTGGTACTTCCTAGATTGTTAGACCCAGGTTCCATTTGGCAGGCTTATCTGCACTCCCATTTCCTTCTCTCCAGGTGTGAGTCAGGGAACATTCCCAATCTTCCTTCAGCCATTTCCTTAATTCTGTGAATGATGTTGGAATGAGGGCTATCTTCTTCAGGACCTTCCTTAATCAGGTTTATCCCCGTTGGTGAATCCGATTCCAATCTCACCTTTTTGTAACCTTCCCATTCCAATTTCACGCTTTTTTGTATACGCTTTTTAGAAGAGTAGTTGTGTATACGCTCACCTTTTTCCCCTTTTGGGAGGTAACCAACGTTAAACCTTCTCCTCCTAAAAATATCCCAATATGCACTATACATAACCTAAATTTGGTGCTCTTTTATTTTTTATTTTTATTTTTTTTTCACACTGGTACAATCTACCAGCATTGTATACTTTGAAATTTTATTTATGCAGTACACGAATTGTACAACGCAATGTCACGATTTAACAACAACGAAGCTGTTATAATATTCTGACTTTTGCCCACTCGTAATAATTCACCACAAACTACCGTATCCCGTTACAGAGTGGTACCTTTGGCCAAACTCACCCGAAGTCCGGCCCCGGAGATCAGCTAATTCCATGCGCAGTAACCAGCCATAGACGAAGCGGCATCAAGATGACAAAATATCACACGTAACTGCACAAGCTTTACGCTGCAATTAAATATCCAACCACCCAACGCTCCAGGGAAAATCCAAAACGTCCTACATCAAGCCGATAATACTTCATATATCCAAGCCATCCCAGGAACTATTTTTAGAAGCAAAAGCTAAAATACCAATTAATAATGTATACAACAAATTTAGCACACCTCTCCCAGTCAAATATTTGTTCGACACCACAAAACTGGAGGGTTCAAGAAGAAGACACACAATACTCAACATCAAGTTAAATAAACGCATAGCTATCCAAAAAAAGAAGCCAAGTAACAAGAAAAACTCAGCGGCAAGAAACTACAGACCAAAACCTACAAAACAACTAGGACAGGCTTCAAATATTACTACTCCTTGTTCTCGGGTTGTGGACTCCCATCTCCAGTTTCTGCTTTTGCTATTTCATCAACTCTCCTGCCGTTCTCATCAACGTCCAGGACATCATCCATCATATCATCCTCCCCAACGTTAATGTCTTCAACATCCTCCTCTTCTTCATTGCTGGTTCCGCCGGGAATCTTTCTGGTCTTGGGACCATGCTCAAGCCTGTGGGTCTCAAGTTCCTTGTCCATTGTCTCCTGTAAATTTGCCATTTCATTATTTGCTTTCCTACCTTTCCTTCCATTTTGCCACCTCTCTAGCTCCTTTTCAACATTTGCCACATACTGCTCAACTATCTGTTTCTGGTATTGAGATAATTCCTCTCTCCTTGCAGCTTTCCATTCTTGGAACATCTGATGATATCCAGGGAATAAGAATCAGCAAATCGTTAACCCCCACACCCCAAAAAAAAAAGTTGGACAAAATAAAAATTTTAGCTACAATCCCACAGTGGTACTCAAAAATCACTGCCAACTTCTATCACGAACTCTCTTAAGTAATAATTTCCAACAGCTAACAGTCAACTGCATATTTATAAAGTTCTGTTGCTGCTACTAGTGTTGTAGGGCTACGAACAACTCTTCGACAGAATTTAACCATTGTTAATGCTAATTTTTACTTCATATATCCCAAACCAAAACCGGATAATAAGCTTAATTAGTTTCTCTATTCTCCCGTTGCTTTTGCATGGGCAAACAATAACCAAGTCTACAAGCAGGAATTGCAAACAGGAGCACCTGTTCTTTCTGCTGCTCAACCAGCTGCACATCTTCATCCAAAGGCTTGGCAAAAGCGTAATATATGGGAGGCTCTGCCTTTGTCCTAAAAAAGAAACACCCAGAAAAAGTAAAGAAAGAGTCATGAAACATGTTAAATGAACACATTTGATCAACACAAATTCCTGCAAAGTAGGAAAGCAAATATCAATCAACTGCTTCAACATTCTCCACACCAGAAGAAACTTATCTTCGTGTCAATAAAATTGTGAATATGGACACTTTTGGACCAAAATTAGAAATAACCTGCAGTAGGCAACATAATAAAAAATTAGATCAGAGGTGACCACCAAATTAAAGTAAGGAGGACTGGTCTCCAAAAGCTTGGTCATAATTGCTCCATCCTACACACCTTATAAAATTGCCAAGTTTTTTGTGATGCTCACACCACCGAAGAAACAGCAGCTCCAGTTTCTTTTCTTCCGCCTTGGCTGCAACACGTGCTCTAAGAGTCTGGTAGAGAAAGGAAAGATCCAATAAACAGTTTCAGAAAGTCAAAAAGAAAGATAAAAAACATGCGATATGAGAAAAACAGACCAAATCTCTCCTCCGCTTTTCTGCAATCTGTTCACGCTCTTGTTGTCTAAGCCTTTCACTTTCTTCACGTGCCCTTTGCTCAGCCTACAATATATCCCCAAACACTTGTTTACTATTTAAATACTTCAGTCAAACAAAAGCATAGCAGCTTTAAGGCAACAAAATCCCCTGACACATATTATAAAGGAAATAATAAACACTCACCCTTTTGAGTGAATCTGACCTGCGCATGTATGCTTCTGATCCAGAAAGTTGCATGTCTTCTTTTCTGAACCTCTGGAAGTGTTTTAAGCAAATAAAGAAAAAATTATTAATGATTTCGTTATTCAGATGCATTACAGAAAATAATATGACCGGATACTTTTCCATTTTCTAAATGCCGCGATGTGTAGTTATGAAATCGTTCAAGCAAATATCAATTGATTGGGTTCACAAATATTTAATGATCAGCCACGGAAAGCAACAGTAAGTCACTCTTTCACAAATATTTAATGATCAAGCAGAGAAAGCAACGGTAAATCATGCTTTTCAAGGATTATGTATTAAATAACAAGTAGGGTTTACCTGATGACAACTACAAGATGCAGCAATAGCATCACTTGCACTTTGTTTCAATTCATTTGGACACAACAAAGACATTCAAATTTGGACTCAAATGGCAAGTAACCAATGACACATGCAATGCAAGAAAAAGGATATACTGAATTTCTATACCTCTAGGGTTCCACGAAGCTGGTTCAGCATCCTCTTGTTCCTGTTAACCAAACTAGGATCCTCATTCTTGGGCAATACTCTGGGAACGTGTTCGGCTGGAGGAACGTCAAAGTCCTAAATGACATGATTCAAGATCAACTCAAACTCTCGAATTTCCACATTCAGAGAACAAATGATACAGTGCATCATTGAAAGAGGATAAAGACACTTCACCATTCTAGATGGTCTTGGATAATTAGAATCCCCCCTGGACCAATTGGAGGGCTTCCTCTCGCTCAGGGTAGGAGTTGAATTCCCAGCACCTTGTTCCACATCAGCAGCCTTGTTTGCCACTTCTTTCACAGCAGGCGAAGCAGAAGCATCCTCAACAATCTCTCCATCCTCAACCTTCATTGACAACAGTCAGTGAATTTAGGCATCTCAATATGCAATGAAATGTAGCAGCAAAACAAAAGCTGGTTAGGGTTCCTTTGACAAAACCTTAAAGACAGCTGAAGAAAGCCGCTTTTTTGGGGGAGGTTGGTCTTCGGAATCGGTCCTATCCGCCTAAAAAGCCCAATTAAATAAAAAATTAACACCAACAAGTAACGAAATATTTGGTGTAAAATGTGTCTGCAATTGAGGGGCGGAGGCACTTTTTTTTTTTTGGGGGGGGGGGGGAGAGGGCAAGACTTACAGGTCTGACAAAGCCACGCTGGCGGCCGCCGTTAGGGGCAAAATTGCGAGGAGCAGAGGCGGATAAGGCACCGCGGCGGAGACCCCTTGGATCGCGAAGCCGCTCAGTAATCTGAGAAAGATGAAATAAAGCACCCGTGTTACAGCAATTGATTTGAGTTTAATTCCACACGCAAGCAAATATAAATGGAAGACATAAATTTGAAGTAAAAAAGCTGGGAATTAGTGGTAAAAGGAAAGCGAGATTGGGAGGAAGATGAAGATGAACCTCGCGCTGCTGGCGATGGAGTTCTTCGATTTCTTTGCGAAGCTCTTCCTCAGTCTTCTCCGCAGCAACCATGGTCGCCATATTCTCTGGTAGAAAAAAACAAAATATAAAAATAAAAAACAAAAAGGCCCAGCTTTGCCTCTCCTCTGCTTCACCCGGTACTGCCCTAATTGATATATGAGATTGAGAACGAATACTCGATCGAGGCTGGACAGAGAGGAGTGCCACCAAAACCCTCGGCGCTCACGCCTCACCTGCTATTACACTCTGCTACGCTACTAAAATTCAGCTATTGCTAGTTTTCTTTTACCCTTTTCTTGTTCTGTGTCTGTACCTGTGAGTGCTATGACGAATTTTACAAAATTAATTTTATAAATTCACACCCTTTCAATCCTTTTATTCTAATTTCACATCCTGCACAAATTTGAATACACTTCTATTCTGCTTATATCCACACCTTGAATACAGAGCTTGCTAAGGTAGGCGTACAATGAGATACAATAGAGGGTGTAATATCCTTTTATTACACCTAACAATTATATTTTCTTTTGTAGTAGGAGTGTGACGGTCATGGTACATATCGTGATCGTTACATGCATAATAGACATGCAAGATTATAAAAAATTGGTTGTCAATCCTAATTTATTTATTTATGGGATATGTGTCGTGAATTATTAAGATAAATGCGTAATTTGTTTGTACAGTGTAGTCTATAGTGTGAGATAGTGATAGTGTAATGAAAGAATGGATAATAAAGTGATGATGTGACATATAAATTTAGGATGCAGAAATATGAACTTAACATATTCAGAAGTACTCTTTCTTCCCTCAACTGTGAATATTGATTAAGAAACATTTGGGGGAAAAACTTTCTATATAGATCATCTCACAAGGAAAGGGGAAAAGAAAAAAAAAATGGCCTTCAAAACATGTAAAGACTCTCAAAAAGGCCAAAAAAAAAAGAAAAAAGACAAAAATTAGATGCTACATGCATAATTCATCAATAGCTTGTTCATTGCTATTGATTTTTTGGGTATCTTTTCCATACATCAAAAGCAAAATTTAAGCTTGATTATGTGATCGTGAGCTAGAATATTTATTGGGCTCTGCTATAGCAAAATCTAGCGTCAAGGATTTGCTCTACTGATCAGTGGTTTTCTAGGATGAGTTGTGCATCACTTTTAATTTTTGAATGGAACTTAGGTCACGTATCCACTGTTTTTTAAACTTTTGAAAATAAATACTAAGCCACACAAAAAAATGTAAATTTTTGTAAATTCCACTTTCCACCCATGCAGATTTTGTAATTTGTAAAAGTGAATCCAAGAGACACCGGCAGCATGACTGCCTTGGACCCGTCACGGGCGCTTGAGTGGGCCGAACCAAATAATCTCGTTCAGATCGCTGGTGGCCCTGTTTGGCAGGTGAGTTTTGTCTCTGAAGGATGGTTGGACTTTCCTCTCAGGGCCCAGTTATGGTGATGGACTACCCTGAAAAATGTGAAGGTAAATGCAGGGCCTTGATGGTCAGTTGTAATTGCGAATTTCTTGGAACATCACGAGGGAAATAGGAAATTTTGAGAAAGAGCCGAATTGCCTTGCCGTAGGATCAAGAAAAAGCAACACTTCCAGGGAACTTCAAGAGTTCTTCTCACTTCTGACTTTGCCTAATTTTACTGACTTGCAATTCAGGAGATGTCTGAGTTTGAGTAGTAAAGCTTTTCCTTTTGCAATGCATTTATTCTTTACTTCGAAGTCTGCTTTTTTTGGCTCAGTGGTAAAGTTTTGCCCTGTATGGCTGTGTCTTGCTCATTTCTTGCATGCTTTTCAGGTTAACCCAGAAATATCTCGTTTTCCATAGGCAATAAATTTCTTTTTTCCTAGCCAGTAAATGAATGGGGAAGCAGTAAAAGAAAATAATCCGTTGAATGTGCTGCATCAAACTTTAACTACCAAAATGTTTCGTCTTTCCTAACATTTTCTATAGACCTTTTTTTTTTTTTTTTTTCAAACACGACAAGGGTTCAAGAACTGGTGATCAAGAAAGGTGTTCAAAAAAGTCCCTTGAGTGTTTTGCCATAAAAAAATGCACGATTGGAAGTGTCCGCTCCTGTGTTTAGCTAGTTGACCTGAAGTTCTCTTGTGCTTTTGTTTGGATTCTTCCATTCTTAATCCACAAAATAGAAGATGGTCCGGTGTCATTTTGTTTATGTAAGTTTAAATTTGCAGTATTCATTAAAGGAGGTGGGTGACAATGTTATAATTTGATAGTAGACTCACCTTTTCTTTTTAATGCGCTTATCCGGTGCTCTAGGATGAGATTCAAAGTACATTTTGGGACAAGAATGGGTTCCTCCTTGTACCGGCCGCAATTAGAAACAACGAAAATTCAGAGAAATCAGTGAATGGTTCACCTATTTCATAGGTTTTTCCCCTTGCTGTGAGGTGGCAATTCAATAACCTAAATCTGTACATCCTCTTCCAGCAACTAGTGCTAGGATGGGACTACTACTATGTAATAAATTCCATTCAGGAGTGGTCACACTTCAAATTTGAGCCGAATTCAGATCGACAGTTTATTAAATCGGAACTGAACTCGGATTTTGAATATTGAAATCGAAACAATAATCGTAACTAAAGATTCAAATTCATTAAAAACTTGAATTAGAATCGAAATCGTAACTAGGAATTTAATATTGTTTTAAACCGTCTGAAAAAAGCTTACTATCTAAATCTATTTGATCAATTTAGAGCTTCATCTTTGGATTCCTATCTAATGATCCAGGACGTAATCTTGGGCGTGAAGAATAAAAGGGGGTTTTTCTTTTATATTTTCTTAGTATTTTATGTTTACCTAAGAGGAAAAGATTTGTAAAATTAGAAAAAATCAATTCATCAATGGAAAATGGAAAGAGAGGGATTCGAAACCTCGGTACGAATAACTCGTACAAGGGATTAGCAATCCACCATTTTAGTCCACTCAGCCATCTCTCCCAATTTTATTTTATTTAAAAGATAATTACTCTGTTAAATTACACATATTTTCAATATCAACTGTCAGTACCTAACACTAGCAACCCTAGTCCTAGCCAATAATCCATTGTCTTATTTCATTAATAAGTCTAGACTCCATAACTAATCTAAATTCAAGACCAATCTAATATAATCAACAATGAGGGATTTTTTTTTTTTAAAATTTACTTCATCTTTTATTTTTCTTACACATGATAATATAATAACGTTCTTTATCTCTATATTTATTGTCATATTTTCTCAGAATAAATATTGTAATAACAAGTGTTTAAACATAACCAAGAGGAGTGGAACCATAACAGAAAGAAATTGGAACCATAACCGGAATAAAATCAGAATTGAAATTGGATTAAAACTGGAGGTCTAAGAACAATAGCAATAATTGTCTCTATAAGGATAGGTTCAATTACACCTTTTAGAAGAATTGGAACCAAAATCAACAAATTTGGCCATGTGTAATTCCACTAGAACAACCTTTTAATTGCTTTAAATTGCTAAGGTTATGCAGTTGATTCCATAGCCAGGTAAATAAACTATTACAGCTGTTTACAGGAAAATCTTCTCCTCGTAGGTTATAGGCCAGTCCACCTCCAGTGTATAGTTCCTGAGAGAGCTGAACAAACTCATTGTGCCCGTCAGCCTCCACTTTTTTACGTGTTGTCACAATGTTGCCTCCCTAATTTGATTTGAGATCTAATAACAGAAATTGCACCACATTTAAATATTATTAGGTGCCCTAATTCAGGCTAACAAGAAAATTCTCGAAAGAGGGAGTCAAAAATGTGCTAAAAGATTCACTAGTATACAGCTAGCCATTTTTGGTTGCAGACTATATTATCTTAAGTAGCATTGGGCCTCTTTCATCATAATAATCAAGGCTGGTTTAAGATGAGAAAATTGAGAAAGATGTACAACGCACTAGCTATATATAGTCTACAATATGAAGCAAATTAGGCGAGGGCCAGTCGTGAATTAGATGGTAATCCTACTGTAGCCATTGATTAGTAGACTATAAAAATATATAGCAGTCTAGTTACCTAATTACTTGCAAATATTTCTGAATTGATGAAATTAGTCAAATTGCAGCATGTTATGTTCTTGCTTAAGATAACAGCTGTGCTAGAAAAATAAGGTATACTAAGTATACACGTCAAGGGACTTCGTAGACGTTAGATTTGTATAGTAAGATTATCTAAACAAGAAATGATCATTTTCGTGGGAAACCAAATAAGAATGCACAATTGCAGTACGAAATTTATCTGCAGGTGTTTATATTTTTAACTGTATTTCAGCGGCAAAAAAGAAAGGAAGTAAATTACTCTCTGAATGTGAATAAATTAAGCTAACTGAGAAGAGCTAAAAATGGTTACAAGAGAAATTTGAAAACAAAAAAAAAAATCAAAAGGTAAAACAAACTTACTTTCACGATGGCTGATGGAGTTTAACAACCTGAGTAGACTAAAGTGCTAAAAAAAAAAGGGTGCAATATAGGGGGAAAAGAAAAAAAATAGACTTAAATTTGTAAGTATTACATATATAATATTCTACAATTACAGTAGTAGTATGATCCTCCAATCTGTGTTTGAACAAAACTTTAATGAATCAACATCAGCACCTCATTTTCATGGGGAATTTTGAATGGGCTTACCACCAGTGGAGAGAGACTCAAGAATCCAATTTTTGCTATTTGATGAGGTACCACCACTCTCACCATCTCTTGTAGGAACTAAAGAAGGTGCCATAGGAGGATGAGTACTACTAGTAGCAGCAGTTTGGGTTTCCTTATTAATGAGCGAGGAAATTGCAGCCGCGACAGCAACCCTAAACCTAGGATCAGAGGCAATTGCACTTACATTTTCAGCCAATAACTTGTTTCCTTCGCCTTTAGCTCCAATCCCGCCTTCCACTAGTTTAGGACCCGGGAACAGATCATTGACAACATTAGTAGCATTATTTCCAAAATAATTGCCTGGTAGTGATTTAGTCATCCAAGGATAGCTCGGTTGCCTTGATGAAGAGCTGGCTGTGGGAAATTGTCTCCCGTCAGGATTAGCATTATGCGTGAGATCAAGAACGATCCCTTTAGAGGGGTCATTTGGATGAATGTTTATCAGGTTTGATGCATACGATGAAGATGGATTTATGAACTGAGGACTCTGGTAAGGAAATGCAGCTGATCGGTTGAAATTGGATATTGTTCCATCTGATGAAAGAGTGTTACTAGAATCCAATAGCATAAATGATGCTGCTGCTGATGCTGTTGATGCCATTGCTGTTGCACCCACAGGCAATGGATGATTGTGTGTTCCTTCGTAGGTTGTGATCAGGATAGACATGTCCTCCAAGCATCTTTGCACCTAGTTACGTATACACACAAGTAAAATAAACAAATCAAAGGATAGATGACAAATTGAGAAGGCCTAAAGGGAGGGCCCCAAAAAAAAAAAAAAAAACACACACACACACGCACGCACACGCACACAAAGACAAACATAAATTCACTGTACATGACGACTAACAGGATTCAAGAGTCAAAATCAACTTTTTTTTTTCTTAACATATTTACCTGTTTTCTTACTGGGCATCCTGGTGCTACAGTGCAACGGTAGTAGGCTCGCGGGCAAGGATTTCCTTTCGCAATTTTTTGGCCATATTTTCGCCATTGGCATCCATCGTTCATCTAGGAAATAAGAGAGAACATTTATCGTTTTCCATTTCTGAACTCAATGAGGTCATGAAAAGATTTTATCAAAATTTAAGCAACATATATAGTCCTGATAAATAATTATCAAAACTTACTGTGGCAGCTTCACATCTGGCCCTGACAGAAACCCTAGCTTTTCTGTTGGGAGGGGAAGAAAGGTGGTTGGAGATTCCCCCTCCTAAACTGCTGCTCCTTTGTAGCTTATTTTGCATCGGTGTAACTAATGCTTTTGGTTTGTCTTCCTTTTTCTCAATATTTCCCATGTATTCTTCTTCTTTCTCTTGGCTTGTACTACTGCTTTGCAGCGTCAACGACAACCCTAACTCATGACGTCCTTTAGCATCATCTTCTTGAGATGTAGATGGTGGTGTTTGATGATTCATTTCTAAAAATCCTGGACTTTCTTTGTTTTGCTCTTCATAACGGGGGCTGTTATTATTACCCGTAAGGGAAAGAAGAGTTCTCGGATCCTATAACAATCAAAGGAATTCCAATCAAAATTAATGAATTAAAAACAAGATACCTCAGCTATATATCTATATGGTTAAAATCAAATGGTATTGCACTAGAGAGATGTTACCTTGGTTTGAATATTTTGTTGGACAACAGCGAATTTCATTTGTAGATCATAGTAATCTTTCATAGTTTGCTCGACTGCCTTTCTCAACGCCTTGTTTTCCTCTCTCAAGCGGTCCATCTCCAGCTGCAATACTGATATCTAAGAGTACAAAGTTTCAAACTTCTATATTAGTTTAGAACTTTAATTACTGGATTGGATCCAGACTGATACATGGATAATCTTTAATTTCTTTTATATTGAGGATTTGGGTTCAAGGGGGATTCATGTGCACTCTCACACGCAGTTCTATAGTGAATTCACATGCATAAAAGTCAGAAAGAAAGATGGTGGTCGGGGTTTCAAAGAACACGAGATATACCTCTTCTGTCTTCATAGTTTCAGATACTGAATTATCCACAGTTGTATGATCTTCTTGATCATCGGCTTCTTCAACTTCTGTCTCTCTTTTTCCTTCAGCTGGGAGTTCTCCTACTTCTTGGTGACGATGGTCATCTTGATCTTCTGTTGTTCTCTCTTCTTGTTGAGCATCTAATTTAAGTGATAGATCAATTTCCATTTCAGTTTCTTCTGGTCCTGTAGAAAACAGATGAGAAGTTGTATAAACTTCTCTGCAACAGCTAGCTAGCCTCTCCCTTTCCTTGTTGCTTTAATTATTTGTCTTTCTTTAATTTTCTCTGTGCTTCTTTTGAGGCACCGAAGTCAATTCCCTCGTCTCTAAGACGTATAATTAGAATTAGACACACAAGGACGCATCTTAGTTTTGACTTTTGAACTGGATCTTTGATCATCCCACAAATATTTTCATAAGCAAGTACAAGAATAACAATAACTCATACCAGTGGCATTATATTTACCTAGATTGTATAATCACTAAAGTGCCCCTAACAAAAACTACTAATTCTGCATGGGGTTTATCCTATAATGCATTTAATTACAGGTTACTACTTACTACTATTCGTTTGTTGAATTATAGACCAATCTAGTATAGTTTCTACGAATATATATATGTATGTATGTATGTGTGTGTGTGTGTGTATAAATTTGTTGTAAATAGAAAGTTGTGAGTTTCATGTTTTGTTTGAATTATGGATGCATCTTTTCATATCAAATTGACCTTGATGATCCATGAGTGCAAAAGAAATAGTCGTAATAGAGCATCTACTTTCTTGTATAACTATTTATTAAATATGTGCAAGAATTAAACACTATACTCATTCTTTGCCCCTTCGGCTCTGGCAACATTAGTCCACACAACACACCACATTTACCTCTGTCAACAGGCAACAAATATTGTGTTGGCAATTTTGTAATACAATAAATAAACAGAGACACAATTTACGGTGGAAAATTTTATCTGGTCTTCTGGATATGTAAGTGAAGACTTTTTTTTCCCTTGTTCTTTTGGTAAGGATTTGAGGCAACTTACAAATAATCCAACATATACAAAAAAAAGTCTGCCGCCAGCACGTAATTTATACACTAATAGTGGCATTTCTCTAATGCAGATAGATCAAGGACCCAAATCTTGTAAGGCTGAAAGGGAATTAGGGAAAGTTCTGACGTCATTCATCCGCTTAACTAGGGAATTCGAGCCCTGTACGAAATCCCACAACTGGAGGAAAATTAAGGGCCTTGGGATCAGATCATGAAATTGTCAACTGGGATACCCTCACACACCTTTCCACTCTTTATGATTATAAGATTTCATTTGTTTAATTAACTTAGTTGCCACCTCCAATGTTGAGAGGACTTGAATTAAACAAGATTATAGTTATTCTGAGATGACTATATATATAACCTGAGATGCATTGATTTCCTCAAGCTCGGAGCTTATTATTGGAGCTTAAGCAGTTGGTCGAAGTGTGATAAAGATTTTTAAATCAAATTCTTAATTAGTACATTATTCCTTTCTGAATTTCTGACAGATGGAACCTAAAAAATGTAGACTGACATTGGAATTCAATATAAGCTTCTAACGTGAGATGAGAATTTGGTTTTCGAGCAATAGTTCCATATATCCAATCTGCTAATTAATTCTTATCATCTTGAGTTGTTTAATCTTGTTGATCAAAGTCTTAATAGGCTTAATGTTGTTAATTACATTTGGTTTGAGTATAAATCCAAGTCTATCATGTTTTCGTGCAATTTATATCCAGGTTTTACCTTGACTTGCTTGATCTCATAGATGAACCTCCATGTTTGTTGACCAAATAAGCCAGTTAATTTATAATTACCAATGCTCGGCTTGAAGAAAGTGTCTGATTGCAAGCAAGGTAGTTGAAGCATGAATCTGACCAACACACACACATATATATATATATATTTATTTATTTATTATTTATTATTTTTTTCATTTAGTATCAAAATCTTTAGCTTCCGACTAATAAATTAAGTTGCTGCAGTCCATTTGTGGAATTCATTCTTCTCCCTTGGATTTAGGTTTTGAAACATAAACTACCAAGGAGAAGAAATCAAACGTCTAAGGCAGGCTACTGGGACAAAAATCTTAATTGCCTTTTGTTATACTAGTATTTATTGAAAAGATCTTATAGTCTCGAGAATCTTTTTAAGTAACAGGGATAGGAAGTAACAGTGGAGAAAGAGAGGTTCATTTCCACAAATATAGACATCGAACTCAATAAGACCAAATCCTCAATCTACCATATTTATTGCTCATGGTCACATGATTAAAATAAAAAAAATTCAGACTCCACCAAAAAAAAAAAAAGAAAAGAAAAGAAACCTGCTGTTCAAGAAGGAACATGAGCTCGTTGAAATCTGTCTATCTCACTTTCTTGATTAGTAGTTGGATGGCAAGAGACGACTTTCACGGGAAAAGATGTACAAGCGTGGACTTAGAGGAAGAGCAAGCGTCGCCGCAGCAAATTCTCACGTTGATTATTCTAGATATACGACAGCCCAATGAGTACTTAGAAAGAAACAAAACCAGAAAAGAGTTCAAAGTTTGTAAATCAATTCCAATTCCCTATCTCTCATAACATGACACCATGCATGCACATATTTGTCTACTTAATCAAGGAGGTTGTCCCACCCTCTCGAGCTTCTTGACCAGGGTCTGAACTCTGATCCTTCTTTTTAGATGCTTCATCATATAATACAATACCCATCTATCTATGGATCTAGCCTTAATTAACAACGATCCATCCTTAGTGCAGGAACTGTGGAAGTCCCTGAAAAATCCAGTAATAAGTTAACAGGCGGAGATCCCTATTGCACTTTGTCGTAGGAACCCTCTAGGAAAGTGTGGTGTGTCGAGAAATCGAATTTTCAAATAAGATTATAATGTCAATTTTCAATTATGTTTAATAAAAGCCTAGTAGTAGTGTTTTTGAAAATCTGAAAGAGTCGTTAGTTTTTTCTCAAGTGTAGGTTATGTATTGATACATCAAAAACCCTATATGTGTATGTGTGCGTGCGTGTAAAATTCGCCATGACTCAACGAGTTAACATCTACATTATCGGCTAAGTGAGGGAGATAATTCAAGAGAAATTATGATTACACACAATCAAATTGTGGTTGAATTTAACTCCAAATTTGAATTCAACATCATTCATATGACACTATACTCATGCTTTAGTCAATCGGCAAGACACAAAAGATTCTTTGTTTAGGTTGTAAAACACTCGGACAATAAAAGGTGGTGCTTCTGCTCCAAAACCCGTTAAGTTGCTTAGTGAAAAGACGTTTTACCAGGTGAATTAATAAAGCCAGTGGAAGAGAGGACATCATTGATTTCTCAAAGACTATTAATAGTCCGCAAAACATATAATGTGTTGCCATCAAACTCCTGTCTTCATCTAGATAAACCATTTGTTTATTTTCACGGGGTAAAACAGATCTGTCCTTGTAATATATCCAAAGAAAATTCATAAACTCGCCCAACGTGCCGTACCTAACGGCCAAGCTCATGACTTTTTCGTAGTGTCATTGACCAATGTTGTATAGCTGAATGTGTCTGTAATGTATGCCTCCTCCAACATCAAATAATGTGGTAAGAGACTAGGAAAGTCTATCTTGTATATCGAATGAGAGCTTGACCATTTCACCGTAGAAGATACAAGTCACCATGCTGGCTGGCTCCTTCTCCTTTTCTTCCTCCACCGCACAAGGCATATGGCAACATGACAGGTTGGGCAAAAATGGCTGATATTTATACACTGGAATAAGTACAAAAGTCCCATTGGATAATACTGTCCCATATGCAGCAGCAGTAAAGGCTTTTACATTTCAAACTGTTATACTGGCACAACAGGAGCCAGTATGTTAGGAAATGTTAACAAAAATTCTATACGTCATTTGCATTTCATCCCATTTTTCTGCTGAGAAGTCAATCCATCTTTCAAATACTAGTGCTCCAAAGTGAGGTCAATAGCGTGATATCCATAGCCTGTTCTAATCAAGAATGATATATTAATCTTAGTTTCAGACCATGAAGGTATCTTTCATATCCATTCTCTTTTGTCACCACCCGGAATATTATTATTTGTATTCATGTGCATTTTAAATCGTTCTAGTCAACTTGTCTGACGCGGCTTAATATGATTCCAAATGACTTGATCTTCCTTTATTTTCGGCATTGTTTTGTCAACATGACGACCACAAGAATGAGCAGACGCTAGCTGCACCAACCAATTGGATCATCCTTGTTTTTTTTTCTTTTTTTCCTTTAATTTCTAACAGTTGTAATGTATTTCTTCTTATCTGGAGTCATATTGTACATTTTTTATTTTTGCCTCTAGCTTCTTGCATTTGGGAAAGAAAAAAAAAATGGCCAGCAAGACTCTCATTCGATTGTTATCCCAAATTAAAGTTGCTCGAGAAATATTCTTCGATAACAATTTTAAGTACATATTTTTATACATTAAAACTCTCAAAATTATTCAACGAAAAAGTTTTGCCCCGTTGATTCAATCTTATGGAACAAGTACTCCTGGCACTCAGCTTTAAAAAGAAAGAAAAAAAATGTAAAGAGTTAATCAAGGAACAATCAATTCTTGGGGGTTGAGATGTACATCATATGCATCAAGAAAGACAAAGATAGTTGACCCGACACTGGTTTCTCAAATTTCCTCTGGCTTGACCTCTCTACACTCGCCATACCCCATTCTGTGGACTCTCTTATCACATCATGCAAAGACACATCCAGCCTTTGACGAAGAAGCAAAGCTACACGGCAGAATAGTTTAGTTTAGACTCTTCAAGATTTTGATCCATTTTGTTTCATTTCGTTTCAATATATCCCAACCCTTCCAATATTCATCAGTTGCTGCTCATTTAGGGGCCTCAAAAATGTCATGTCAAGTCTCCTGCACGTCTAGCCATTATTTTGGACTAGATCTTGTGTCTTTTCTTTTTCTTTTTTCTTTTTTCTTTTTTTTTTTTTTTGGTTTAATGGCGGTGAATTAATTCTTGCATCTGACCAAAATTGGGCTTGACCAAGCCCGCAAATGAGTGATTGCGGGGTATCGGTGGCAATGTGTCAAAACCTTGGGCTAGCCCAGTTTGATATTTGCTGACAATGCAACACTGAACTTGATTGAAAAGTTCTCAGCGAATCTTCAAGATGGAGAGCAAGAAGCTACACGGCAGAATTACTTTGTTGTCATTCTTTTATGGGATAATTTCAGAAACCTCCCCTGAGGTTCCTCATAATATCACTTAGCGCCCCTGAGGTTTTCAAAATCTCGCTTACCTCCCTTGTTAACTTGATAAAATGAAATATTCTTATCAAAATTCACAATTGACAGTATTACCCTTGATCTTGATAACTACTTAAGTAAAAAAGCCAAACCAAAAATAAAATTTTCAAACCAAAAAATGTATATTAAAAAAATTGCTATATAATAACGGTTCATATATTTCTCTACATCAAGATCATGTTAGGATAACAAATGATATGGATAAATTTAATCTAGTCAAAATCAACTACTTAGGAGGATTTTAGTGACTAGCGAATATTTTTAAAAAATTTTATGGACAGTTATAATTAATAAATTCAAAAAAAAATTTGACACAGGATGTAGTTGAAATTACATTGATAACTTAAATAATCTCTTTATACATATAAATTTTTCATAGTGTAATTTTTTCAAAGTGTAAATTTTACTTTTGTTTCAATACAACTAAAATCAATAGTTTAAAGCAAGAAATTTACACCTTATAAAAATTTAGTCTTGATTTATTTTTTATTATTGTTGTAAACTTCATAAGTAGAATAATACAAGATTAGTATTAGAATAAAAGTTTTATCTTTATTACATTTCTTTGAAAGGGATTATAATGTTACAAAAAATGTCAATCTAAGGGAAGTAAGTGAAATTTTAAAAACCTCAGGGTGCTAAGTGATATTATGAGAAACCTCAAGGGAGGTTTCTGAAATTATCCCTTCTTTTATTTTCCACTTCATATTAATGTTTACACATGAACCTAGGACACCCCCCCCGGGGGGTTGAGGGGGTGTCAGAAATCACACCACTATGCTCAATGTTTGTTTCTGGGTAGGTAGCTTGACAGTGGATGCAGCAGATGTAACCTCCCCATGCGGCGGCTGAATAGCATGGCATGGTAAAGCTTGCAGTTTTATCAAACATATTGTCAAAAATATCAAATAACTGATTGTAGACTTCTGAGCAGACGAAACCGAGAGAGCAGACAGCACTTGCATGAGCCTTCTAATGCTTCGTCTTCTGCATGGATTAAATTTAAAAACATATATATATATATATGTAATCAACAGTTAAGAATAAGATCTAAAGAAAGTGAAAAATCCAAAAATTATTCTTCCTTCTTTTTCCCCTTTTTAACCCAATAAAGAAACCATATCTCATCAGTTTGGATTCAACCCTTCCTCAAAACTCAAAACTGATCTACCCAGATTTTGCAGCAGCAGCTTTACAGTAACCTATTCCTATATTTCTCATCTCAAAGTCCTAGATCACAAAATTCCTACGATCTTATAGCAGGCAAAGCAGCACTTCAGAGAGTCATCATCAGAACCCGACCAGCTGTTACTTATTCCTATTCACTTCCATGAAAATGCATGGATTCCTTCTTGCAGTAGTTACCTGAATTTCGCGATCTTCCATCTGAATACTCAAGAAACGAACAAAAAGTTCCCAAAAAAAAAAAAATTTAAAAATGCCTTCCCAAGCCGATTCTGTCAATACCAGCAGTAGTTCAGTAAAATCAAGACTCCAACTTCGAGTCAGATCCAGAAGAAATAGCACCAATACCACCGTGTGAGCTGAGCAGCAATGGAAACTTCGGTTGCACTCCTTGTAAACTTTTCAAGGATGGCTTTGAATTCATATACTGCAAGAAATACATAGTAGTTTAGTAATAAGGAAACTAGGGAATACACAGATAGCTTGTTCAGTGCAAGTAAAAGAGGAGTTCCCATTCACAACCTCCTTCTTGGACCCATTAGAACCATACCTTACTCAAATCCCTAAAGAAAGCACTAATCTCCTCCTCTGTAAGACCATCCTCATCAGCATTTTCCTGCCAACCAAGTTTGTGTAAAAATGCAGCCTCTTCCTCCTCTGAAAACAGTGGAAGAGAACTATGGTTCTTTCCATTCTTAAGATGCCCCTCGTTATGAAGAGCATCCTCATTGCTGAACAACTTTTTCTCAGTAGGCTGGCAACCATTCAGGCTGTCTAATGATGGCACATCTCCACCCTCAGGAATAACAGGAGCAGGGGTAACTTCTACTTCACCAGGCTCATCGAGAGTCGAGGCCGACACAACAGAACCAGCATCTGAAACAGAAGAAGAGTTTGGCATAGATTTTTTCCTCACAAGATTGAAAAAGTCATTTCGGCTCTGAGCTTGAGAAGTTGGTTTCTTCTCCAACATCGTAAGCGCATGCCTGCGCTCAGCACCAGGGGAAACAGGGTTGATTGCAGGGCCCTTTGAGGTAGCCAATCCAGTCACCGATGTTGCAACAGCAAGGCCTGAAGTTGCTGCTTTGGTACTACTTGTTGGGCTCAAGGTATCCTTCGAAGCAGTAGACACACCATTCCGCTCTCTTGAAGGCTTGAGAACAAGAAGCTTTCCACCATTACTTGTCTTTGAAGCATCTGTTTTAACAGGCCCGCCGCGCAATGGAGGACTCAGAATAGGAGATGAAACTGGATGCTGCAGCTGTCCAGCTTTTGCTTTTCCTTTGTCAGAAGAATTCAAAACCTGAAACAAAGGTTTCAAACATTGACCTCAAATGCATGTAGTAGGTAGGCTAAATATAGCACTCGAACCACCTAAAGCAATCCTCCTATAATACCACCTTACTTAAAAAAAAAAAAACTACAAAGATCAAATCATAACGTCCGTTAACAAAAACGATAACAACAACAACAATATAAGACAGTTTCACATTTAGCACGCTTCCTTATAGTTCATTTTCATTTCATATTAGGAAAGGGAACCACAGATAAAAAATGGAAGACTATGGACAAAACATTATAAGCACCAAATATTCTGCAGAGTGGGCCAATAAAACATAAGGGGGGCTCCAATTATTTACATCCTCGCTCAATAGTGGAAAGTGAAAAGAAAGAAACAGAAAGCATCCTTAGCCACCACACCTCCACAAACCATAAACAAACACGGGGATGGCACAAACTTAATGAAACAACCAAAAAAAAACCAATTGAATAACCACTTTCCTTGCCTTTTCCTTATAGTTCTCATCTCATTCTAAGAACCAAACAGAAAAAGAGCCATCTCATTCTATTTCCATGGGTTTGATCCTCATTTAGTGAACTTTAATGCATCTTTTCCTGCCGTGTCAAAGAACAATATGCTGAAGATATGTTGTCACCATGGAGGGCCAAAATGATATTGACTAAGTAAAATTTAAAAATACTGCGTTTTCTGTCCTAATGTACAAGGTCAAAGCATTGATACAATCAAAAAGAACGTTGGCTGCATGCTAAAATATAACTGTCAAGGAAGAAATCTAATCGGTAAAAAGTAAGGATTCTATGAAGGACAACAAATAAAGCAAGACACAAGGTCCACACCTACCTTGTCCATGCTGATGCCTAGACGTGAAAATCGTGTTCACTTTTAAAATTAGCTTTATGTTATTTGTGTCTAATTAATCCTTCACGATATTTTGCCACTTTTTATGGCCAAACTCATCATATTTTTCTCTGAGCTTAAATTATTTCATACATAAATATTAGGTTTTCACTTTCTAATCCAGACCTCTTCATATTTTCTCTAAAACCTGCACCAAAAAGTAGCTCTATAAAATCGATTAACACAATAGAATCTGCCAATCCACACGATGCAGCACAAATAACCCTAGCTTCTCTACAATAGGAAAACAAAATGCTGAATTCGGAATACAAGAGATAGGACATATCAATCAACAATCACTTCATCACAGCTGTCTCAACCTTATTTTAAGACACCTGTTGATACTGGAAATGGATTTTCTCATGACACATTCATTCCAAGTCCATTCACCAAAAATCATACTTAAGTGTGATTAATGGAATTGGAATTAATGTGTCATGAGAAAATCCATTGCACAGGCTACCACTAAGAGTAAGTCCAAGGAGGACAAGGCATCTGCACGTACCATGAAAGTACTGAACATATCTTACTACACACCAAAGTTCAGTATGGCTAGCTACTTTAACTGGGGAAAGAAAATGAGAAATATATAACGCTACGACTTCCTGTAGTCCCCTCTCTCCTCTCTATTCCAAGTTGTACACAAGATTACATTGTCTTTATAACTACTCCCCCTCTCCCAGAAAATATGTCGCACTTTGGGACTTGCAATTATTATCAACAGTGCAAGGCTTTTGAATGATTTGGGTTTAAGTTCCGGTAATACTCTGCTTGACTTTCAATGTACTCATACATGGTTGAATGATAAAAAGGCCACAATGTGTGATAAGATATGTGGGACGCAAAAGAATGAAATGTCTCCAGATAGCTTTTGAGGGAAGTGTCATGCACGATTGTTGTTTTCTTTTCACGTGGGAGTTTTGTACTACTTGGTAAGTGCATAATGGGCCCACTAAAAGATATAAAGGGCTTGTATATTGAAGGTTATGGAATGGGAATATGTTAAAGTTTTAACTGCCAATTTTGGTAAGCAACAATTATTTTCTGATGGACCAAAAAGGAAAGCATGACACTTTCAATGGGACAGAGGGAGTACTAAGAAGATACATGTGAATTACTTTTGAAGAGCGTTATAAACATGCAGGTTGTCAAGTGTGACAGCTTTATATAATTTGCCGGACTTGTGAACCAACAAATAAAGGATAACCTAAATCTGACAGCCACAGAATCTTCTAGTTCCCATCTAATTACCAATTGGCAGCTAACGGAATCTATCACACACTTCCTTTCTAACATCACTGTGACCAAGAGATGTGGGCAGTCTCAAAATGAATCCTCTCATCAGATAAAACACTGAGAGATGAATTAAATAATACCTAGAGGAGATAAGCAAAACATAATAAAAGCATTGCAATCATCAGAAAGAAGTATAATCTAATAACCAAGCATTCTCACATCAAGTAAAGATTGTAGCAACCCTTACCAATGGTTTAGGCATTGATGGAGTCATTGGAATCAATTGGCGAGATTGCCTTATAGCCAGTTCTTCACGTCTTTGTGTTCCAGAAGTTATCTAGATTATAAAATGAAATATTATAAGCAACAAATAATCTGAAGAATGCCTGAGAAACAATGAAGCATTCAAAGGTACCTTTGGAGCAGCCTGAACACGAGGACCCTGAGCAACAGTTTCAGCCATATTGAGACCAGCAGAAGTGCTTGAGGGCAAAGAAGCAGAACTAGGCAGCGAAGCTTGTTGCCCAGACAAAAGTCCAGTACTGCCAGTTCCAACAATTGCAGGAACCTCTGCCAGAGCTGAAGTCCATTTATCCCCAGCAATCATAGCTGAGGCACTAATTGGTAATCCATGAATGGCAGTATTTAATCCAGGAGAAGGAACTCTTCCTACCTCAGAAGCTGCTTGTCTTTCTTCTGATCCAAGGGAAGGAAAATCTCTTTCAAATGCAACTTTGTGCACAGTGCCAACTGAATCACCCTTATCAAGCAGGTTATTTCCATCGGTACTTTTGTTTCTACTGGCAGAATTTGAGTCAGCCACTGGTCTTTTAGGCCAAACTTCATTGCGCTTCCGAGAAACCATTGACTGAGAACGCCTTAATCCATCATTCTCGAAATTGCCAGGAAAATTATTACTGGGTGGATCTAAATAATCCCGATGCTTATGGTCTCCAACAACTAAGTTATCTCTATCACGAGGCTCGTACAGGTCCTTATCCCAATCTCTACCCCGGTGATTCCTCCCAAAACTACTGTAAGACCGCATCTGACCAGAACCATTACTACTGGAACTCCGGCGAAAATAAGATGCAGAAGTTCGATCGGAAACAGATGATCTCCCTATTTCATGATCATTATGATTGACAGAGGACTTGTTTCTAGCAAGTTTTGATACAGCATGATCATCTATAACAAACAAAACTAGGATGTTGACATCATATTAAATAAAATACTTATAATTAAGAATATACAAAAAATTATAAAAGCTTTACCTGACGGTGAAAGTGGATGCGACGTTGTCCCACTGCCAGTTACACTTCCACTGCTTTTCAACCATTCCGGAACTAATGAGGGTTCACTTCTTTCCATAGCTGACAGAGTACATGTTCATGAAACTAAAAGGGAAAAAGACAACTTCTCTTAAATTCTCAATAGGTGCCTCGTGTCCAACCACGTTTCCCCGACAATCCTAACCGTCTTTGCAAATTTGTACAAATGCAACACCAATTTCAGCCTATTTCCAACCCAAAGAAGCCCTTCAAACGCAGGGCTTATCTTTAACTAGCAAATGATTAGAATTGTCAACCAAGATTGGCAGCATCTTTATCTCAAGCCTTCCATGGCTACAATATAACAAAAGAATCTGAACTGTTCTATTAACGATAGCTGAAATTCCGCCTCTCTCTACTACACACCTTTGTGTTTAGGGTAAGCCAGTCGAGTGGACAATACCTCGACTAGGTTTCAAAAACCAAGAACAACTAAAACTCCTCTATCTGTCTGTTATATCAGTGCCCAAGGCCAACTGTTTGATATTCAACAAGGGCTTCTCAAGGCCGACATATTTCCCCAAAAACAAAATAACAAGTACCCTGAATCAAAACCCAGACACAGATGGGCCTTTCCCTCACGCAGAACAACCACAATACGGATTCCCTCTTGGAAAAAAGCCAAAACCCATTCAAGGGAATAGCAAAAATAATCAAACCCTAGTCACCAATATTATCAAAAGAAATAAATAGCCCCTCTTTAAAACCCTAAGGACAATAACAGTCCAGTTATACCAGGAAAAATGTATAGAAAATTTCAGATTAGGCGTGCCTAAATTCGTTAACAAAGTAACCGCCGGGTTGATGGCAATTAAGGAAAAAGGATGTATATACCCCGAAAAAGGTCTGGTAAGAGAACAATACTGCGCCGTTTTGGGCCTGGGCAGACGCCGCCTTCGTTGTTTTCTGCCCTTTTCAGGCTATGGAAATTTCTAGAAAGAGAGAACAAGAAAGCCCAGGAAGAGTTCCGTTCAACTTATTTGTTTTTCAAAAGAGGGAAGAATATAATAGTAGTATGATGCAATATTTGGCGGAGGCTTTTGGCAGTTTTAGAAAGAGAAAGTTGCAGTAGCAGTAAATGGAGAGAGAGAGAGAGACGCCGGGAGAGGAATTGGGAGGGCTTTGTTGTTGGGGAAGACGAAAGAAAAGATTTTATCTGTGTATTGTGTATTTGTGTGACACAGGTGAGAAAGAGAGAAACAATGAAGGCTGATATGTATTTATATATTTTTCAGGAGTTAGAATGCTGTGTGATGTTTCATAAATCATGTGAATACGAGGATTGCACACTTTATCTTTCCCCTCTCCAAAAAAGAACAGGTTAGGTTTGCTCTATTTTATTTCGAGTCGAGTTAGGTTAACAAATTCTCTCTCACGCTATTTTAGGTCTCATACTCTCAAACTAAATTAATCGTGAAATAAGTGTTTTGAACTCTTCAATTGTATTAGCTTAATTATTTAAAATTTAAATCACTCATATTACTTATAAAATAGAAATTAAGTGAATGGTTTCTAAAGCATCGTAGAATTTTTTGTGAGCTAAGATGAAGTATGCAATCCTAACCCAAAACTCGTATTTTGACTCCACTTACTAAAATTACTCTTTAACGTTTAAAATAAAACGACCATGAATATACTCTTTTTTGTTTTTTTTTTTTTTGAGCAATAAAATATTTACTTAAATTTTAGATACTTGGAAACCTTAAATCTAACAGGAGGAATACTTTAATTGTTGTTGATGTTAACATGTTAAGGGTACCCAAGGTTAATATATGGCTTATTTACTTGGATTACAACTCATCATCTCATTCTTGTTTAACTGGCTTTGAAACTTTCAACAACACCCCAACTCATAGTTTTGCAAGCTGCCAATAATATGCACCAATTACATGCTTCTGCAGTTCTACTTTTAAGTTTTTTTTTTTTTTTTTTTTGTTGCTTAGGTTATAAGGAAAGGAAATACCCTGATAGTGCAAATTGATCAGCTGAGCTGCTTAAGTTATGTGCCTTGACATATGTTAAATATTTCAACAATGAATATTATTGAATAATAATACCTCATCTATAGTTTGCGAAAATCAGCAATGTGTTTGACAAAAAAAGAAAAGAAAAAAAGGAATTTCCCAAAAGTATGTCCTGTATAATAATGTGGAAAAATTCTATGATCCATTTTGAGTACTACACCCAGTCCAATAAACTTCTGTCACGTCTCATTCAATAATTTAATTTAACCCTTAAAATCATCCAACAACAGTTGATAACTCTTTTTTATATATATTTAACGGTGAATTAATACTTATACCCGGTATGATACCAAAAGATAATGCACCATAACTAAATTAAGCACCAACTGGCAACTGAACCATCTCCTCATCTAAAACTTCTTCTCTTAAACGTGGAATTAGGATTAGTGGTTCAAACAGGAAAAACTAGGATAATGAGCTTGCTTGCTCGGACGTTAGTCATTAGTGGAAATTGTGCTGTGGCTTTTAGTATTAATAATCCGTATCACTTGCGATCTCTTCAAATGGCATGGAAACAGAATAGTGTGCGGACTTGGGCTCACGATTCGAAGTGTTGCTATTCTTCTATAGCTCTAATTGCATTACAAATAATTATTTGGCACTTCAATAATAGTTGCAGGTACTCTAAGTACAAGAGGAAAAACACTAGTCACTTGCCAGGAACTGAATAACTCAGAGAAATTAAAGTAATCAAACGGTGGATAGAGTTTGCTACAGAATGAATAGTAAATTATTTGGGATAATTTTGTGAAAAAAATATTGTAACACTCTTTTTATGTGATGTATGTGAGATAAAAATGCGGTTAAAAATTGTATCTGTGATGCAAGTAGAAATTTTTGGCCAAAGAAATTCAAAGTGTAAAATGCCAGAAGCATTAATATGGAAAACATCAACCAAATGTAAATCTAGGTAGATATAATTTCAGTTATGCAACAAATGCCCGTTACGTGTTTTTAAACATCATAAACTAAAATAAGATATTTATACCCTAAATAATACTTTGTAATCGATTCACAACTTTACTTAGGAGAATGATGAATTAGGTGGTACAGGAGAAAAAGTAGCGTAAGTAAGACCGGTGTTATTTTGATATGTATTCACAACAAATTTGTGTAGTTACAATATGAGCTTAACTAGTATAAATTCTACCACATTTATGTATTTACTATTTTTTCCCTGCAAATTGAATCAGGTGACATTGGCCACCTTGGTAAGCACTATAACTAAGTAGGAGTTTATGGTAATATGGTACTTCTTGCTTTCTTTTTATGCATGGAGGGATTCAAAGCAAGTCAATTAAACACTAATCAAATGATGAACACAAATTTTCTATCATGTTGGATATAGGCTGGCTTAGTCGATATATATATAAATGTGTCAGAGAGTTTTACTAGTTTAACAAAAAAATGAAGAATAATGTGGATTCACATAGCTACATAGTAATTTATAATTGTATAACATGCAAATCAAAAGGAACTTTTGTCTCTCTTTCTTTTTTCATGAAAATTGCAAAATTGCCAAACCCTTGATAATTATCCAATCTGCGACTAATGAACAATTTATAATAATTATATATAACTTCTCCTCCTTTTTTATTTTCATTTTTACGTTCTCCCAATGTGTGTGTGTGTGTCTATATATATATATATATCCCTTTTTTGTTAGTGTGTTTTCGGCTTATTAAATTTCCTCAAATTGCACATGTGGGCTGTAGACTGTGATAATAAATCCTGTCAAACTGATAAGGCCCGCCAGCTCCCAGATTACCAGTTTAGCACTAGGAAAATGGGCCTCCGAGGCCCTTGGTGCATATTCAGAGCCCAGATTTCTTCCTTGGAATGGCTGCTGGCTGCTGGGCAGTCCTAGCTGGCCTTGACCCTCGTCAACCTGTCACGTGGCACAACCCATTCACTTTCTACTGTTTCCCCTCCATTTCCCTGTCTCTCTCTCTCTTTTATTTATTTTTCCCACCCACTTTTCAACCCCAACAGAAAATTTGAAATTATAAATAATTACGAGTACCAGTCGTAGTACGAAGTGAAGAAGCCAATCCCATTAAACCCATTTTACTCTTCACTTTTATGTAAGACTTCCTCCAAAGTCACCGCCGTCTATTCTGAATTTCTCCTTCCACTTATCATCATCGCCGTCGTCACCATTTCATCATCTATACTTCTTCGACCTCTGCTAGTATTTATGCTCGACTTTCTAGAGGGAGATAGTTTCAGGTGAGGCATGAATTATGCGATGAAGCAGAGGAGAAGCATACGGAAGCTTGATCGGAGAAACGCGGTAAAGAACATCGATTACGATGCATCGGATTCGTCATCTTCGTTGTCGTCCTCATTCGACGAGTCGTCGACCAGCCGGGGACGATATCTCGACCCGCGCCACCTGTCCGAGCGGACTAGCTTTAGAATTGACGGAATTGACGGCGAGTTCGATCTGATTTGTCGGTCGCTAGGGCTGTCTGGACCTGAGGATTTCTCGATTCCTGTCGCCGCTTGGGAAGCAAGTAAAGTTTCTTCCCCTTCGGCGGCTCAAATTAGGAGTTCCAGGTTCCGTGATAATTTCGGTGGTGGTGATCAGTTATCGGAGGCTTTTTCTGCTGCGGTCGGTCTTAGAGATCAGCTCAAGTGCGACAGCGACTGTGCCGAATTAGCTAAAATTGATGCCATTGCTAGTAAAAAGAGTGAAAAGGATGATTACGGAGATGATAAATTGCTCTACCTGGAGGTCACCGGAAGAGATGATTGTGGAGATGATAATTTGTGCAATGAAGTTATTAGAGGTGTCAGGCCGCCTAAATTGGCTCCTCCGCCAGTTGTTTCATGTAGGACTGTGGACAACACTAGTTCAACATGGGATTTATTCAGGGCTTTTGGTCCTCCGGATGATACGAATTTAAATGGCTCTAAGCAGAGTAAGGTGGAGAATGGGGTGACGGATCAAAATTATGCTCAAGAGTTGGAGAGTATGAGTGATCAGGCTATTGTTTCAGAATCTTGTTCGGATCTGTCAAATGATGAAAATGACACTGATGGCAATTCATTAAATTTGATGGATGAATCTGTCTATTGTGTTACACCAAATGCTACATATCGCCGCAGCATTAACTCTTGGCAGAAGGGAGAATTCCTTGGGAGTGGATCCTTTGGGACTGTCTATGAAGGCTACACGGAGTAAGAGTTACTTAACTATATTTGATTATGTTGTGCACGATAATTAGTTAGTGAAGCTAACAAGGCAAATGATTTTACGAGCTAGGAAAAAGGTGAATATGAGTTTGTTTAAAATAGATAGAAGCAGGAATTATGAATTTATGATAGAGATCCTGGTTCTAGATACTTCAACTGGAAATGGGAGAGTGCATTTGCTTAGGGCTTTGATAAAAAAAAGTTGGTAGGACTATACTTGCGCTAACCATTCTAACTTGTAAATAGATGCCTAAGGCCCTTTGTCCTTCAGCAATCTTTTTTGCCAGTTTCTCTTAGTTTTGTGTATTAAGTGTAAATTTTTCCAGAACAACGTGATAGCTGGGTATCCCTGTTTGCTAACTCAAAGAATGCATGTCATCTGCTTTCCCCTTTTTACCTTCTATCTTTGTTTCCTTTATTAATTTAAATAACCAGTGTACATTTAACTGCTCTTTTAGAGGGGGAAAAATTGTCTCTTGTTAAAGCGAAGTAAAGACTAATTTATATCTTATATCATCTCTTGTGATGTTCCCCATCTTGCAGTGATGGGTACTTTTTTGCTGTAAAGGAGGTTTCTTTACTTGAACAAGGAAGCCAAGCGAAGGAAAGCATTTATCACCTTGAGCAGGTAGGATGTTACTGTAATTTTTTTTCTGATTCTTTTGCTGATTTTCATTTAGTGTGAGTCAGAATTGTATGCTTCATATTGGATAACATTTGCTTTTACTGTCTTGTATAAATACATGGATTTCAGTAACGCCTATATTTACCATTTGTTGGTTCAGGAGATTTTGCTTTTGAGTCAATTCCAGCATGAAAATATAGTTCAATATCTTGGCACTGAGAAGGTATACTTCTGAGCAGCATATTGGATTGTTATATTATCTCCTATACTGCTTTTCCATGTTTGATGTGCAATGCCACTTGAATGGTAACTATATGGTTACAATTGAGTACTGATTTTGGCCCCAGAGGTTGTATATGGATGAGATATGCAGTTGCCATCACAGCTGCAATCTACTGAGCAAGAACATGATTTAAAGGGTTAAACTGTACTTATAAATTAATACTGTAAATCTGTCTTTTCAGTTGATGGTGGTAGACTATAAATCCAGTGCTAGTCCTCATTTTGTTAAAAAGTTTTGAACATTTTAGAAGTAGCTGGCATTTGGATGTATTTGGTGACAGAAAACTGAAAGATTTTGAAACAAAGCCCTGTCACATTTGTTCATTGGGCCACACGAATTTTATGTAGCATGCGCAGATAATTACTTGCAGTTGTTATTCAGGGGGCCACTCATTTGTATCTGATATTTTTGTTGCTAAATTATCCTACTGTGGCTGGTTCCCATTCAAGCTTTTAAGTTCATTATGGGATGACCAGTTGATCTGTTTCAAACCTTTCTATGCTTTACAGATTAAATCTCCATGGCTTTTGTTTAGATTACGTTGATATCATCAATTCTTCATGGACCTTGGAGTTTTATGGTCTTTTTGTTAATTTGGATATACCTGTATGAAATCAGATGCAGAAACAAGGATTTGACATTTGCACTACTTTTGCTTTTGTTCTGTTTGAACATTATAGTTGAGGCCATTTAAGTTTGCTGACTATTTTTGCTGGCAATAAATTGTAAAACTTCTGGTGTGGGGGAAAAAAAAGTATAACATCTGGCATAATCTTGAAATTTTTTTACTAGGGGAATTAAAGTAAAACACATGGAACTTTCTTGAGTTTTATCATATTGAGAGATGTCTGACCAAACTTGTGTAAATACATTGACATTTTCTTACATGGTATAACCTCTGAAAATATTTTAAATATCTCATTCAATGGCCTCCTGTCTCTATTTTAGATACAACCTTGAATTTTGAACTAAATAAGTTCAAAGAAGGTTAATATGATTTGAAGAGACGTGAAGTAGATATTATTGTTGAAAAAATTTAGTGTTCTCTATAAGTAACTGTCTTATTAACTTCTTGCTCTCTTACTAATTTGGTAGTATTTGGTTATTTTATGATATTCACTGAGGAAAATTTTCATACTTCCAGGATGATAGTAAAGTATATATCTTCTTGGAGCTTGTAACCAAAGGTTCACTTTCAAGTCTCTACCAAAAATATAACCTACGTGATTCCCAAGTCTCTGCATACACGAGGCAGATCTTGAGTGGATTAAATTATCTTCATCAGCAAAATGTGGTGCACAGGTAACGAGATTGATTATCTTAATAACTGTATTTTAGTTTCTATTTCACGTTAAATATGTATTTTTTTTGTCATAAAAATTGGTTTTCCTTTCCCTGTTCTTTTAATTTACAATTAATGGAAGTGCATAATGCAGTCAACTACCTTAGCATTGCTGGTAAAAGATGGACCACTGTCTATTCTTCATGCAGCTCATGATTTAGAACCTATTCTGTCAGAAATTTTCATGGTGGTTGAGTTGATTATATCCATATTTACAAAAGATTCTTCTTCTTCTTCTTTTTTTTATTAAATTCCATGGTTATTTGTAGAAGCCTGAATGTAAATGAAGCAAGAGGATATGTGAAGTATAAAAGGAAGATAGTATGATAAACTCAAGCAATATTAAATAACGCTTAGTGTCTTTTCTTGTTGAAGAGGCACTGAGCAACTGATCAGATACTCTTAAGTACTTGTCATAGAGTTTGAAAACTCATCTTGCCAATGAGAAAAAAGATTCAATATTTTGCACTTTCTCGATTTATCACTGCTGTCATAATGCAAGATTGTATGGTTTTGTTATTACAATATGACATAATAATGATGAGTAAGTCTGAGCAAGTGATGAATTACTCTGAAGCAATTCTTGATGGAGTTTGAAGACTTATCTTGCCAATAAGGAAAATATTTGGAGCATCATACTTATGCTTAAATATTTGTTCTTGAATTACTGCTGCAGTCACAGCTGAGGCTTCGTGTCAGCTATTTTAGTTCTTGTTGTTGTAGGATGCCTTGGATTTTGGTTATGCTTCTCGTGGAGATAAGATCGCTACTTCAACTAATTATTGCTCTGTTTTTGCATGAAGAAGCTTTAGTCTCCCAAAACTATAGTTATTTATTTATCTTAATTTAATTCTCTATGACAGTCATTTGATCTGCATTAAATTTGGGAACATTGTAATTGACCACCACATATGTTTTCTTGGGTCTCTCGTAAATTGTACGTTGAAATGTTGATCGGATTTCTAAGCAACAAAAAGAATTTTGAAGTCACTGTGGAAGTTATTAAATAGTAATTTGCTTTTTGGAATTCTTCTTGAGATAGAATCAGTAATGTGCAATGACACCATCAACCCTTTCATGTTGTGTTTTCAGGTATATATTTGTCAAACTGAAATAAAGTCTGTAACTGAACTGAATAATCCTTTAGCACCTACCAGCATATGGTGTTTGTAGCACTCCATCTCCTTCTGTGCCAAGTTTACTTCTCACTATGTAATTTGTCACTAATAATAATTGGTTTTAAGCTTACAACGTAGTTGAAACATTGTTTTTTGAGAAGTATGTGACCTATAGGGATGATGTTCTTGGACATACATTACAAATCTGGAATATTTCAAATTTTGATAGTTGAATATGTCAAATCTCACATTCAGTTTTCTAAATCTGGAGTCTTGCATTGGATTTTAACAACTCTTTTTGAGTTGTATACATATGATGAAGAGCAGGAAAAGAGTATAAGATGTATATGCTTCATCTTGGTGGGTTTTATGTGGAAAACTTGAGGATCTTGAAATCATGATTGTCAAAACATAACTTTTCATCATTTCATTTATAAGTCTATTGTTACTTTTTTCATCTTCAGGGATATTAAATGTGCCAATATACTGGTTGATGTGAGCGGCTCTGTGAAACTTGCAGATTTTGGGTTGGCAAAGGTTGGCGTACTTGGATTACACTTCTTTTTCTTAAATTAAAATTTAAAAAAACATTTACCTTCGGGTGCATCAATGATTTTGATGTTGTGTATCTCTGCAGGCAACCAAATTGAACGACATAAAATCTTGCAAAGGGACTCCATATTGGATGGCTCCAGAGGTGTCTCTATGTTCTCTAATAACCCTTCTTTTTTTTTTTTTGTAGTCTGAAGCTCTACTGACTAACAAAATTTTACTAAATAGCTCCATAAACATATTCAGTAGCACAGTGATGCATTTTAAGTCTGTGAAACACTATAAGGTGAATAGAGTCATGGTAAGTAGGTAGATATTCAGGGATAGAATGAAATCACTAATGAAAGGCAATTGTCAATCAGTACAGACATTTACATTTAGATCTTCTATTTCTCCAATTTCATTTTAGTTGTTTATGCTATTCGTCTCAGCTGATATCTAAAGGACATTTCTTGAAGGATTTGTTAGGGAACTGTGTAATAATGTTAGACCATTAAGATTTCAATCTGACTGCTTACTGCCTAGACATAAGTCAGCAACAGATTTGTTGAAGCATTTTGGCAAGCGTGGACGCGTTCATTCAGTTTTGTGTTAAATCAGGAACTCATAGGAATGTCCTACAATACTTTCTGTTATGGAAGGCTTTGATCAACTTATAGCCACTTCTTAAGTCTATTACATGGAATTGTTTTATTGCCTTCCATGAGACAGATTGTGGTACAAATTCATGGTTGAATGACTAAATTTATCTTCTCGTGCACAAAATGCACTACAAGCATTTCTATGAATCTGAATCTTTACATCTATTTTCAGGTTGTCAATCGAAAAAATCATGGGTATGGGCTTGCTGCTGATATATGGAGCCTTGGGTGCACTGTGTTAGAGATGTTAACTGGCCGAATTCCCTACTCACATCTAGAAGGGGTATGAGCAGTATTTGTTCTTTGCTTTGATTGTTTAACAGTTGAATTGTGCTGGTTCTTATGCTCGTCAATTTGCAACAAAATGTACAGGCCCATCAAGAGTAATTTTTGAAGTTAATCACTATTATTCACTGCCAAAATGCGTAGTATGCATCGTCTATGTTTGTGACATCATTTGGTTTTGAAGTCGGTTGAAATGCATGTAAGTGGTGCAATAAGATCAATCGAGTCAATTTTATAACATGTTTTAATAATGGAATATCCAAGCAGTAATTCCTTTTTTTATGTGACAAACTATGCTAGAATTTCCTTCTTTCTGCATAATACTCTTAACTTGCAAGTTGTTACTAAGAGATTTTAAGGGATACCTTCTTTCAGTTTGAAATATGATGACAAACCACTGTAAATGCTGGATTTATGTTTTTGGTATTGTATCTGAGCTCATAGTATTCTGCAGCCATTTGCTTTTTCTCTGATGCTTTACTGCTTGATGCTTACACCATGAAGTTTGGGTTTTAGAGTTTCAAAAGGTGGATTTCTAGGTAATTAGCTCTGAAACTTTTTCATTCAAACCTGCAAATATCAAGTATGAATTTTGTTTAGATTAATTTGCTTTGATACTGGTGTGTTGACAGGTTTGAGTGTTTTAAAATCTGTGATAGAGATGGTATATGAAAAAACATAAAGGATTATTCAACTGCACAAAGAATGCATAAAATTTGTTTTGTCATCCCTTCCCGAATTGAAAGTGTTGATCTCAAGCTTTCAAGGCTTATCTGTGTTTTGACAGCATTATTATTGTTGCTTCAAAACAGATGCAAGCATTGTTCAGAATTGGAAGGGGTGAACCTCCTCCCATACCTAATTCCTTATCAACAGATGCTCAAAATTTTATCCTGAAATGCTTACAAGTCAATCCTGATACCCGACCTACTGCTTCTCAACTTTTGGATCATCCATTTGTTAGAAAGCCACCATCAACGTTCCCAAGCCCTGTATCTCCACACTATTCTGGGACAAGGTCATGATCTCTTCAGAAGCCTAACTTGCTAAGATATCAAGGTAAAAAATTCTCATTTACTGTGACGTATTTGGTAGCTATTTTCGAATATAGCTATCATAAAATCATTGTCACTTGAACCAAGCATGAAAGATCAAGTAGTCTAGCTTCTGATCTTAGGAGAGCCTCTGGATGCACCACTTTTTATGATTCAGTTGAATGTCCAGTATGTGGGTGATACTTGAAATCTCACTGTAAACTTGTGGAGAATTTATTTACAAATCCTCGGACTCCTGATCTCGTTCAACTTGTTCCACGAGAATTAACTTTTCCGTTCTAAGTTCCTTTTTTTTTTTTTTACTTGTAATTACTTGAAGAACCTTTTTTTTTTTTTTTCCCCTTCACTAAAAATTCAAATTGTCAAACCAATAATGCATATGGTCCCTGCTCAAGTAGCGACTTGTTCTTTTTCCACCATTCCTCATTGTCTGGGCTGAAATAGCTTTACCAGCCTGATGAAATACCTGATAGAAATTTCCTACTTTAAGTGATTAAATAACTTGGGTGCATTAAATGAAATTATCAAGACAAAAATATGAATTACACCCATTTGAAGTAGATCAAATATTCCAAGCTCAACTTTCTTTGATGCCCTTAAATATGGAAGGTATCCAATTTTTTCCGCCCTCTTTTCTCTTCCTGACAATAAGAGTGTCGTTCTTTTTTCCTTCAGCCTGCATTAAGTCACAAGGATGAAGCCGTCAAATGGTAGCTATGCTTCAAGCTATTTGTCCATGAATTTGTGAACTAAATGCCTTTTTCCCTTATCGTGAGACGGGGATGAAATAATAATGCTTTATTTTGAATAGGTGGGATTCTTCGCAATATATTTTTCTTTAGCTTTCCTGTTCCTTCATGGACACACCCTTTTCATCATGGTCAACTTATTTTCTTTGAGTTTTTAAATGGTGGTATTCGGCAATTTGTTCCTTGATTTCCGATTGTGTGCGAGAATTTTGCGGGGTCACCTTATATACTACTACTTTTATAAAAAGCCCAGGGGCTTCTTGTCATCTTTCTCTTCCATGAAATAGTGTCTTTTGTAGTCAACTTGACATGCATCTTGTACCCTATACAGGCTAAAACAGTTAGCGTGCCAGGGTGCTCTTAACCGTCATGGTGCCTGGCTACATGATCTGGCAATGCTTGGAACATTATATGAGAGCTGTCCATGAGCCAGCAATTTTTTATTTTTTTTTCCCCTTTCCATCTCAATAGTCAGTCATTGCAAGCCTAAGCAGAGTATGCGACGGGAAGCTACAGCCACAAAGTTGAATTCTTTGGATCCAGGGATTCATGCTTGATGCTTCATCGGATTTGTTTGTAGGGCTAACTGTAAATATGCTGCGGTAGTCAAGTACTTGGGAGTTGTACGTGTGCTCATTTTGTAACCCTGTAGATACGCATGTGAGATGTATAAAGCATAGCAAGTTATTCACATAAATTTATCTCCTTATGTCATAAACATTAGTTTCCAAACATACATCACATCAAAAAAAAAAAAGTGTTAACGTTTTTTTTTTTTCGAAAAACTTTTCCAAATAATCTCCCATACAAACGCATATATCTCAATTCCTGTGTAAAAGAAGTGTAATAGAGATTAAGAATTGTTTAACAATTTTTTGTCCAACAAAAGTGCCAGTTTCACTCAAGTGGTAGAAAGCCTGCAGCAACGTACTCTTTCTGTTCTTTCATCACCATCAAAATAAACAACAAAGGTTCATTCAGAATCTGCTCTTACATTTTCTAAAGTCAGTCATCTATGAAACAACAGGAGAAGACAATAAAGTCGCACATAATTTAACAATCATCAATTAACAAATTTACATCAGTGGCTAGCTTTACTATTTCAATTCTTGCCTGAGGAATAAAAAGAAGCTGTTTGTGGCCATTCGCGCAAAGGGACTGATTGCTGCTCCTCCAGCAGATATTGATGTTATTCATGAACCCCTTTCTGGATCTTTACAGCCCAACTTAGCTGACAAAGAAGCTTTGTGCATATTGGATATGGTACCTACGGTTTCTAAAAGTTCATTTTTCATGTCTGCAATTTTTGATGCCATGTACTCCTTATATTTTGAAACTGAATCAATCAACAAAAAGAGTTCCCGAGCACATAGTTGAACTTCTTCATCAATTTGCACTGTTGCTTCTTGCAACTTTACCTTAGATGCCTAATAGTATAAAAAGCACAAGAGAAGAATAACAATTCCATATGAGTAGTATATCATCAAAATCATCAAACTATGTAAGATCAGTAAACAAAAAATAGAATCAGATCGTGAATGAAACCAAGCTCATTGGAACTCATGTTGTTGGTCCAACGTACTACCTACATATCTCCAAATAGTTATTGAAAAAATAGTACACTTGAAGCTAACCATTGAACGTGTGAAGTGATGATACATACCTTGAGAAACTGTGCCACTTCTTTTTCAACAGTTTCCAGGTTATGAGTTTCTGCTTCAAGTTCATCTACCATCTTTGAAGCTTCAGATGCACATCTTGAAGTGTACTCCTGTGTTTCTTTCCTTATTCTATCTATATGAGCTTCAACCTGATAAATTTTGGAAAGATGAAAGACAGAAAATCATTATTCTACAAGCAACCACATGGAATAATTGCTCAGTTTTCTTGATAGAACCCAAAAAAGGGAAGAGAGAGAGAGAGAGAGAGAGAGGAGGAGGAGAATGAATGAACGAATGAACGAATGCATGAATAAATGAATGTTGAAACCATCCAAAAATTTCCTGACCATGAGTAAGGTAGGCACCTGGAACACACTTGACAGTGATAGAAATGAATTCTGGTCTCTAAGCACAGAAAATCCATAATACACCTACTGAAGTCTACTGCTTTCTGTAAATATTTAAAACTCCTTTCTCTACTGACTTTTAGCCTACTTGCGCACTTACAATTTTGCTTGTAGGCAACTGTACAAAGGTTTTCCTCAGTTTTAATGTATATTGTGAGCGTTAAACCGCTAGGAGTGATGAGATAAGAGAAATCAAAAGCCATCTGAGCTTAATGCCGAAATCTGTTAATTTAAACCAAAACTACTAAGAAAGTCTCATGATGGTACTCCATTAGCCTGTGTAAACAACAAGGTCATAACTCAACCAATACGCTTCAAGGGACATTATGTAATAATTGGAACTCCTCCTACAAATCATTTTTGGCCTTTTGATTCATTACTTATTTAGCTTTAATAAATATGCATAAGGATCATCGACCTACGTGTGAATTATAAGTATTCCTCCTCTTAGATTTATAAGAATAAGACAATAGAGTTGTAGTACTACTTCACTTGATAGACAATCTAAAGAACTGTTTGTCTTTACCTCATCTATGTCGGATTGACAAGTTGCAACTTTATTCCTTTTGGCCTCTATTTTAGCCTCAGTCTCAGCTGACTGCTGCTGAAGGCTTATCAACTCTTCTAATTTCTCCATGGAGCCTTTCTTTATGCTCTCCTCAAAAGAGGCAAGTGCAGGTTTGAGGGTTGACTTGTAATCCAACCCCAACAACTTGACAGTTGTGGATCCTTCTGCATTCAGCTGATACTGGCATTCAATTCCAAGCTTTAACCTAGCCAGCACACACACATACATCCACAAAAGAATAACAAAAATATATAAGTTGCTGCAGTAAAATGCTGGGCATAGTCTCATGTCTATTGATTACTTCACTCATGACTTCCATGTGACACCAATATTGGATAATAGTAATATATAAATCAGCATCCATGTAGACATAAACTGAACATTGATTGATACAATCCTGTTTGCATTAGGAAAACAAGAATGAGAATGGACAAAACCTCCGGATAGCTTGGTTGCACTCAATGATCTGCCCTTCAAGCTCCTGGAGTTTGTGATCGATTTCGGAATTCAGATGCCAGTGCTTTTCCTCCCATCCATTCCTCAATACCTCAGCCTCTTTGATATCCTTCTCTACAGCCATCAACTCTTTCCTCATCCTCTCAGCATCCGAGGCATTAATCCCCTGCTCCTCAATTTTTCTCTTCAGCTCCTCATTTTCCTCTTTTATTCTCTTGGTCTCCAAAACCTTAGCATTCAATTGATCCTCCTTCTCCTTCAAAACATTTTCCACAGTGACCATATGCCGATCCAAATGCTCAATCATGGCATGAAATTTCTTCACATCCTCCTCCAACATGCTCTTCTCTTTCTCCAGGACCTCCCTCTGACTAGGCTCCGTCTTTAACAACTCCAATTTCTTAGCTGATTCACTCACATTCTCCTCCAAAGCCTTCAAATCTTCCACCATTTCCTCCCTCCCACTGGTCAACTTCTTCACATACTCATCATCCAACGCTTCCACAGCCTCATCGTCTCCCTTTATAAAGAACAAATAACTGTCGGTTGTATACCGGAGCATATCATTCGACTCGAAATTTGACCGAACACTTACTAGACTATCATCAAGTATATTAATTTGAACAAGCCAGTGAATTACGGCTAGTAAACTAGGCCAAGAGTGAGGTGTGCCAGGAGCACGTAGTGCCGATTTGTTTAATTTGACAGGACAATTTAGGGATTTCAAGACAATCTGTAGGTCATCGTCAATTTTCGAGGGGGTGAAGCCCATGCGAGAGAGGAGGAATTTTAGGGTTTCGGTGATGTCTTTAGCAGAGGGGAGAGGAGGCTTCAGGGAGATGGGGAAGGAGTGGGAGGAGAGGTAGCAGTTGATGGAGTCGATAGCACCTGATTGATAAGATTTGTTGGTGATAGGGGCGGAGGAGGTGTGAGGTTTCATGCCGGCGGACGAAGGAGGGCGGCTGCTGGCGAAGCTGGCGTCGGAGTCGCGGCCGGTGGAAATGAAGTGCCATGGGTCACCGGGAGTGGGGGCGGCGCTGGTGGGTGTGGGTGGCGGAGGTCGTCGGTCGGATGCTAGGGAGTCGGTGGCGCGGCGGCGAGTGGAGTTTCTCATCGTCGGAGATCAGTTGCGTGTGTGTCAGTAGTTGATTGATTTCCCGCCTGATTGCATTTGATAAGTTTGGGAAAGTTTTTGAGTTTCAAATTTCGAGAAAGTTGTCAACGGTCTTAGACGTGGGCTTGGGCTTGCATTATGAGCTTCAGTGGGCTCAGACGGAGGGCAATCCACTGGAATTTTCTAAACTAGGTTGCAAATATATGCGCCTGTATAAACCTATATGAATGACTGGTAAATATCTTTACAATTACAATAATAAAGCAAAGGGTATTGGCAGTTGGTTGTTAACTTTTTTTGTCAGTGTTTTCAAATTTATCCTTATTAAATTCTATTCGATCACAAATTTACTCTTATAAAGTCATAGTATTGGCAGTTGGTGTTAGAGGTGCAAACAAATCTAATCAAACCAAACAGCTTTTAGTATTCAAGCTTGTTTAATTATTTTAATGAATTTAAAATTTTGTTCAAACTTGATTTATTACTTATCGAACCGAACTTGAATGATTTTTTATTGAATTAAGTTTGAACAAGTTTTTTTATTGAACTTAATGTTATGAACATAAAACGATAAAAAGATGTTCATATTTGATTTGACTGGTTAGAGAACTAAGTTCAAACGAACACTTATCAAGACGAGTTCAACTCGAGTGTGAAATAGTTTGGTTCTTCTTTGAACCCTAAAAAGGGTAAGAAATCACGAACACCTTTATATTATATTATATAAAGATTTTTATCCCAATTTGTTGCTCTTTTCCCTTAAATTTTGCTGCCTAATATTCAAGAAATCTATTACAATGATTCAGAAATGTGATTAAAATCAATTATGTATATCATATACTTGTTATTTTAGAGGATGGAAAATATACAAGAAAGAAAGAACTAGAATTAATGAATGAACTATAGGCATATTTGATGAATTTACTTGCATTATATGTCCATGAACATATTGAACTGGACAGCATAAATATCGTAATTAGTTCATTAATATTTTCAATGTTGAAATGATGTTCAGGGTTGGATTGATACCTAAATAAATAATGTCGAACGAATCTAACTTGAATCGAGCACCAAGTTGTTTATTCAATTTACAACCCTAGTTGGTGTTAACTTTTCCTATCAATTTACGTGTTTTTATCTCTATTGACTCATTTTTAATCACATATTTGCGGCTATTAACTATTAATCAAAACTATCTCGTACCAATTCTCACGTTCATTCAATTATCCTAATCAATTGCTATCTCTTTCTTATTTTAAAAAATTATCCTTCTAGATTTGCATACACATATGGTGTGCCATTCCTACCAGTATGAATTATTTATAAAACACTTCTTAAGTCTTAACTAGGATGGGGGAAGGGATAAATGTTTCGAACCCGAATCCTCTCATTTACGCTTAACAATAAAAGGGTTTTAACTAGGATTTTAGTAGATATGGTAATCCATCGTAACTAGGATTAATAATTAACAGTCAGGATTGGTTTAACATTTTGCCATATTTTTTTTCCTTTTTCCCTTTTTTGAGGTTAAAAAAAAAAAGAAGCGGCATAATTTGTTATTTTAAGAGTTTGTAAACAGGAAAAGAACAAAATTGAAAAAATTGGAGAAAAAAAATGAGAAAGAACCGACAATTAAAGAGAAATGAAAAGAGAAAAAAAGGGGAAGGAAAGAAGAAAAATGAAACAAAGGAAAGGAAAGAAGAAATGGTTAATTGAAGAGAAAAAATTACGGTCACACAAAGTTAAGAGTCATGTAAGGAGTCGGAGAGATAGTAGCAGGAATTGAAACTTCTATGACCAAGTTACTAAACCTTGTATGACTAAATGTGATGTGATTAACTAATAATTTACAAATTTCAGGATATAAATTACAAGAAAGTGCAAAAAATGCAAAAAAGGGTTTTCCTTTTCCCGCACTCTTCCTTGCAAACAAACGCACTATCTAAGGGACTGCATGATCATCCTCCTGTTCTTTTTCCTCGTTATAAAAAGGCTTGGCCCAAAAAAGATGAAAAGAGAGAATGGAAAATCCCTCTTCCCTCCAAATACCCAAACCCCAGCACAGCATAAAATCCCTCTGCCACTTCAAAGCCACCCCTCCCAAAATCAAAAACCTTCCCAAATCTCTCCCTCCATCCAAAGAACTGACCCCGCCAACCTATTCCTTCCTTCTTCTTCCTCATCTTCCCGGGATAAATTTCCCTACCCCGGAAAAAAAAGAAGAAGAGAAACAAGATTTCTTTATTCTCTTCCCAAATTCACTGTACTGTTGTCAGATAAGTAGATAATAATGGGGAAAGACGAGGATGAGATGAGAGGGGAAATTGAGGAGCGGCTAATCAACGAGGAGTACAAAATCTGGAAGAAGAACACCCCTTTTCTTTACGATTTGGTCATTACTCATGCCCTCGAGTGGCCGTCTCTCACCGTCGAATGGCTTCCCGACCGGGAGGAGCCCCCCGGAAAAGATTACTCCGTTCAGAAGATGATTCTGGGGACCCACACTTCTGAGAACGAGCCTAATTATCTCATGCTTGCTCAGGTTCAACTCCCGCTCGAAGATGCCGAGAACGACGCCCGCCACTATGACGACGACCGGTCTGATTTCGGCGGATTTGGCTGTGCCAATGGAAAGGTTTCTGTTTTTGGAGGGCTTTTTTTTTTTCACGGTTAATTGTTTCTGTGCGTCGATTTTCATGTAGCTTTATTTTTGTACCAAATGCACTACAGTGAGGGTCCTTTTTTTTTTTTCTTGAAGTGTAATAAAGGGAGAAAAAAAGGAATCATAGGTCTATAGCTGCTCAGATGCTTTACTGGGAAAAAAAAGAAAGAATTTGTCTGAGCTGGGAACGATTAGTTAAAGATAGAGCTAGTTTGATGTTACGTAGTTTTACTATTGCGTTCTGGGAGTTTAAGCGTTAGAGGCCTGAGAATTATCCAAAATCATGCCACTATGTCATAAGAGGTAAAAATTGTACACGATGTTGATGAAAGATTTAATCTTTATTAGGTGTTAGAGCTTCTTGTTTCACTTTCTATTCTCAGCAAATAGAGGCCATATTTAATCCTCATGAAATGATATAGAAGTGCTCATATAACAAGTAGCAGCAAGATACAACTTAGCTCGTATTCATACTGCTGTCTAATCTGGGTGTGTTCATATACTTGACTTTGGGTATTTAGCTAGCCTAATTGGGCAAAGCAAATTTGCGACTAACATTTACAACTAATGTCTTTTTGCCAATTTGCTTATAACGGAGTTAGATCGATACTTGGTTATAAAGGTGTTTCCATTTTTCTTTCTGGAAGAATTTGCAACAGGTCATGTATATAGCAACTTGTCAAATTTGTACACCTCATATGTCTACAACTAAAATAACATTTACTGGGACATAAGACATTTATCCACGATTACTTATTGGGACAGTTCATGTTAGAATTCTTTCTGTTACTTGATCAATCAACTCGAGCTAGTTTTTGTGTTTCTTTTTCATTTTGAGGATGTATGTTGAAAGGCTGTATCATTCAAGAGAGAACATTTCATCAGTCGGTGTTGTTGAGACTGATTTTGAGGCCCCTGCTAGATAATCCTCTACATGTTTCTTGCAGGTACAAATAATCCAGCAAATAAATCATGATGGTGAAGTTAACCGTGCTCGTTATATGCCCCAAAACCCGTTTATCATTGCAACTAAAACAGTTAGTGCAGAAGTTTATGTCTTTGATTATAGCAAGCATCCATCCAAGCCTCCTCTAGATGGTACATGCAATCCTGATTTGAGGCTGAGAGGCCATAGCACTGAAGGCTATGGTTTATCATGGAGTCAGTTCAAGCAGGGTCATTTATTGAGTGGTTCTGATGATGCCCAAATATGCTTGTGGGACATCAATGCTACTCCAAGGAATAAGGCATTGGATGCCATGCAGATATTTAAGGTGTGTACCATTTAGCATTGGACATGTTATTATATTAAAGGACATACATGATCAGTTATCAGCTCCTAAAGCTTTATCTGGCTACTTTACTTCTTCCTTTTTTTTAAAATTTTTTCTTTTGGTTAGCAGGGGAGGGATGGGATTTAAGAAACAGGGAGGGGCAAAGCGGGTTCTAATCCCAGGACCTCTTAAGTCCTGTGGTATCAACTTTAGCTACTAGATGAAGGCCTCCTTGGCATCTGGCTACTTTACTTGTTAAAACTAGAATGAAAATCTGGAGCAACTGTGTGGCTCATTTTGAGGGAGACCACAAAAATTAATCAAAGCATATCAATAGTTAAGCTGAAACTGCCAGTGAAGGAGGACTATCAGTCAAGAAGTGTGTGTTCTCCTGATTAATGCTGGGTTGTTTAGATGAACTTGATTCAGGTCATCTTGATAGTAATGCTGTTTCTTTATTATTTACACGCTGATTAATGGCAAACCTGAAAGTTTGTCCTTCCAAGTTCAGGCTATTATGTTGTAGTTGTATGTTGAGATATGTAGCTTATAGACAATGAATTTATGTATGCTACAAACAGATTCATGATGGCGTTGTAGAAGATGTGGCATGGCATCTGAGGCATGAGTATTTATTTGGTTCAGTTGGGGATGATCAATATCTTCATGTATGGGATCTACGCTCTGCAGCATCAACCAAGCCTATTCAGTCTGTAGTTGCTCACCAAAGTGAGGTGCGTATTGTCTTAAATTAAAAGTTGTCTATATCTCCATATGGATTTTTATTAATGTTTAGAGTGAAAACAATTAATGGAATTCTTTGATAAAGGATGTTCTAGCCTATTAGTGGATCTTATCCTTTTCCTAGGGGTTGTTTTCTTAAACCTGTTTGAAGAATCACTGGATATCCAAATAAGGTGGCAATCATTTGAAAGATTTTGCGGGAATACTATGATTGTGATTCATGGTGTAGATTCATTATTGCTGGCAAAGAGAGGAAAACAAGAAAATAACAGTCAAACGATCTAAAAGAGGCCATTTTGTTTCAAGTGAAGAAACAGGTTACAAAGTTCTTATTATTAAGGGAAAAAAAGGGTTACCAAAGTCCTTAAGTGTGCAGTTGGCTAACTTTCATTACGGGTTTTCTGTTCTTGTGTTTAACTACAAATACTCTGTTGTACTGCATCATTTGAAGATTGTGAATTAGGATACGGGGCATAATACTACAATTGAAAAATTGGGTCATTCTTGAGGTATCATATTTTGTGAAATCATTAATTGCATGCGTCAAAGTCAATTGTTTCTTGTGTGCATATTCAGTGCGAAAACATGACCAATACAACTACACCTTTTCAATTTTGACATCTTTAGTTTTTGAGCTGCATAAAATTGGGTGTTACTAGAACTTAACACAGGATTTGTCTGATCTGAACTGTTTGTAGGTTAACTGCTTGGCGTTCCATCCCTTTAATGAATGGGTTGTGGCAACTGGATCTACAGATAAGACTGTCAAGTTGTTTGATTTACGCAAGATTACTACTGCCCTTCACACCTTTGATTGTCACAAGTACGAGCCTTTCCTGCTTCTGCTCTAGTCATTATTGATAATCTTTAAGTCATTTTAGCAGCTTATTTTTCTTTTTATATTATCATTGATCAATCTTTGAATGCTTGTCCAATAGGGAGGAGGTTTTCCAAGTGGGCTGGAATCCAAAGAATGAGACCATCCTAGCTTCTTGTTGTCTTGGTAGGAGACTTATGGTCTGGGATCTTAGCAGGTACATCTCTTCACGGTTTTATCTGGTCTAAAACGTGCTTTGCTTTGTCACATGTTGATTCTTAAGGTTAGTGTACCATAAATCTTCCATTGTTACCTTTTTGTGCTTGTCAAATGTCAGTGGTCGATGGTGGCGTTCATTATCTTGCTGCAACAAATGACTATGAGATTATCCATCTAATGTACTGCAAGAAGACAAGCGACATTGTTTAGAAATTTATAATGTTGTTCAGTAACGTAGTCTTGCTACTTTCTTTTACATTTGGCATGCTGTTGTTCAGTAAAAACCTTTACTGGGAGCTTTTTCCTTGACGTGAATACTAACTGTGAAGTTGATTGCTCTCTATCTCGGCTTTCAGATTGGGTGAGGCAATCTGAGGGTTTCTATAAATAACATGCTTTTAGGGGTACTATTTCATGATTGGGTTCTCCGAATCTACTTGGGCACAAATTTTGACAATTGAACTTCAGATGGTTTACCATGACACCCTAACTGATTGATAATTGGTGTGTCTTGCCAGAATTGATGAAGAACAAACACCAGAGGATGCAGAAGATGGGCCGCCAGAGTTACTTTTTATTCACGGTGGTCATACAAGTAAGATTTCAGACTTCTCATGGAACCCGTGTGAAGATTGGGTTGTTGCTAGTGTAGCAGAGGACAACATACTGCAGATATGGCAGATGGCAGAGAACATTTACCACGATGAAGATGATCTACCTGGAGATGACCCGACAAAGGCCCCTTAGTCTAGGCTTACCATCTAATTTCAGCCCAGTGGGCGGAGTGTATGATCATTTACGTTGATAAACAGCTAGAGTTACACTTCTATTTTGTATCGTTGTATCTTTGTTACTTACATATCAGTAATTTTATTTTTCTGATATCTGCTGGGAATTGAACTGCTTAATTACTACTTTTGCTGTACACGGCTATGCGCCCCCATGTGACTGCATGGTTGGATTTCTTTTTCTTGGTTGGCCTGCCCATCACGGGGTCGTGGTGAAATATGAGACGCTTAATTTAAGCTGCCAAATTTTGGGTCAAAAATTTGTGATCTATGTTTAGTGCTGACAGCATATAATTTTTGAGAGCAATTTGGATCTTCGCAATCATGGTTGTGGGGCTATTTGGATCTTCATGTTCTTCGTGGAATAAGACCTTGCCAGCCTAGATATTTTCATCAGCCGTGTTTGTTATGTTTTGGATGCTATGGCATATTCTCCCCTTAGAAATGAAAAAGAATTGAAGGGGTAGACTTATTCTTCTGCTGCTGGAGTGTGAATGTTGTAATCCTGAAATGATCTTTTGCCACAAGCCCCGGTATATCAAGTGAGTTGACGCCATCTTTAATCTTACATTTCTACTTGACCAATTGCACATCTTGTGTGAAAACTCAAAATTATGTACAGTCTTGTCATGACAGGAAATGACTGAAAACATATGCAACTTAATTAATTAGTTTTACAGCATCATAAATGTTTTACTCTAATTCCCATGATTACCAAGACAAGTTTGAACGTCACAGACTGGAATTTTCAGAAGCAGCAAGAATCTGAGATTGTTGCTGTTCTTCTTTCTCCTTTATCTTCCCCCCTTTCTTAACTTGATCCCGTAGTATAAAGTAAGCTAGAACATCTCTTCTCGAGTGCTTCACGTTAGGCTTTCAACAAGGAGGAACTCTCTACTTGATTCCAGCCTTAGGCACAAACAAGCATAGAGTGTAATACATATAAAAGAAACAAGAAAGTGGGAAGATGTTTGCATTTGCCCATGAAAAAAGTGCTGTTTGAAGCAAAAAAACCTTTCTCATGCTTTGAATTAGTAGAAGTTGTATGGAAGTTGGATTTGGGGAGGACAGCGACGCATGCCTTTTATATCAGACAACTCACAGATCCAACCAAAAGTCCAAGACTTGAGAGGTAGAGAGGCTCCGCCTTTGATGAACTAACCCCGAAACTTCCACCAACTTCTTTGGCAGCTTTTCTGGTTGTTAATGTCGTCATCATGTGCCGGATCTTTCTACGGAATGCTGGAGATTGTAAACCAAATTCTTTAAATCTTTGTCAAATCAATTTGAGTTAATTATAATATTTATTCCCTTAAAGTATACCCTAATTCTTAGTTTATGACCTAACCTTTATTTTGTGTCACTTGACCTTCCGAGGGACAAAAATACCCTCTCTTATGTTAATTTTTTTTCGTCTTTTTGTCTCTCTTCTCTTTTTTATTCCAATTAGTTTTCTTTTTTAATTTTTATTTTGCAGGAAAATAATAAATTTTTATAACATAAAATTTAGAATTAATTTTTACAAATCAATATCATCTATTTTCTAAGTAATGAATTAAGTTTGTTCTATTTCCCTGTAATTATACCATTCATAGTAAATCTACAAATCATACATTCACATGTTAGTCCTAGATTTTTTTTTCTTCTAACGAGTTTTTTGATTACTAGGATCTTTTTCTTTTTGGCCATTTTAAAAAAATCAATTGTTAGCATATTCTCTGATACATACATTCATCTCGTGTGAAAACTTTACTGGCATCAATTAGAGCGGTTAAAATCAAATTGCAGGTTAAAGTTCAATGAGTAAAGGAAGTAGAAAGTTTAAAAATGAAAATTTAGCATAATAGAGGGATATTTTTGTGTCTTAGGTGATTAAGAAAAATAAAGGTTAGAGGGTAAAATAAGAATCAGAGTATACATTAAGCGAATAAATTGTCATTAACCCAATCAATTTTTTAGATGACAAATTATGTGGTAGAGTATAGTCGCTGTCTAAGGGTAGTATGCGGGCTGTTGTCCTAAGTAGGACAAGGAAGAAAAAACATTGACAACATACGAGCAATCAAGAGAGCTTGTGTGCAAAGAAGTTAATACGAATTTGTCAAATTAGTGGTAGAATTTGCCAGAGCGTGTCCATGTTAGTTTGTTAGCTGATACATTAAAGCCATATATTGATTTCTTGGTCGATTCAAGTTTTCTTTTTCTTTTTCTTTTTTTTTTTTTGGAAACAAACGTTATTGGGATTTTTAATTTTTTAAAAACATTTTCTGCAACCCTTTTTCTTTCTGGGATTAAGTATGTAGAAACAAAAGTGACTGGAAAAATGAAAAAGGACGATGAGAAAACATATTGAGATAAATTAAAAAAAAAACTATTATTTTACGTAAAATTTATCTATACACACTTAGGAGTGTTTCTCTTCTTCTTCTTTTTTTTTTTTTTTATTTTTCGAAGTACAAGAAATTTGGATGTACATCCAAGCAAAATGCCTGCATCAGTAGCTCAAACCTCATAAAAGTGTTACTTGTACATTCCACTCAAACAATTCAAATAAAACTCTTGCTTTTGTTGTATCCATCTCATCCCGTTAAAGCAAGGCATCATCAGATCTGTGCTAATGTGCGCCATTACTTTGGAGGAAATTAGTTCCGTTTTCCAGTAGCTAATAAGCTTTAGCCAAAAAAGAAAAACAAACCCGAGTTTACTTAATTAAAAGGGATAATATCAGAAATCTCCCCTGAAGTTTCTCTTAATATCACCTAGCACCCCTGAGGTTTTAAATATATCACTTACCTCCCTTATTATTATTATTTGTGTAACAAAATTTTGAAAAACCCTAAACTACCCTTTTGCTTGCTAAATATAAGTACTCCTAAATTACTTTGTTTATTCTAAGAAAACTATCAACTAAAAAACAATTTATAGTAGTATTATAACATTACAGTACTATAGTGCTTAAATATAAATTTAGAAAATAAATAAATATTTATAAATAAATACATGTGTACCAATTTAATGTGCTCAAAATTAAATTCTTATGAATCTTATAATTTTTTTTCCAATTCTTTTCCAACCCGTATCCAAGCCTTTGAATTGTACTGATCATTATTAAAATTAACTGAAAATAGATAAAGAAACCATATCCTACTCTATCACAATCATAAAAAAGTAAAAGATAAAAAAATTTTAATTTATTATAATTTAAAAATTGCAGGGTCATCCAATAAAAATGAGCAAGAGAGAATGTTGGAGAAAGGGGAAAGAGAAAAGGTGACTTTTACTTCCTTTTTAAAAGATTTTTGAACTCCATTTATTAGATATGTGAATTATATCTCAAGTGAAGGTTAATATAGTCTTTTTGCAATTACTAGGGGAGGTAAGTGATATTTTTCAAACCTCAAGGGTGCCAAGTAACATTAGGAGATACCTCAGGGGAGGTTTCTGATATTATCCCTAATTAAAAAGTCATCAAAGACGCGAAACACAGGCGGGCTTGTATTGTAGGGGAAGAAAGGAATACGAAAAGTTGAGGAGGAGGAGGAGCCATCACGGGATTGCCATCAAATTGACCCATCCAAAACTACTGCAATTAGGCCTTTATATAAAATTACTATCATAGTCATCGACGATAAATGTAATTTCTCCCTCCTTTTTTTTTTTGGGTTATCTCTCCCTTAATTAGTATTTTCATTGCACTATCTATTTTTATTTGGTTAAATACATACTATGTAAAGGGGAAAAAAAAAAGTCAAGACTTTTGAGTACAAAAGCTAATGAATATCCAATATTCATTAGCTTTTCTGTTTTTTTTTATGCAAGTGGAAAATGTTTTTTTTTATGTAAGTGGAAAATCTTGAATTCCGGAACAGAGTGTTTGGATAGCTCATTATTTGGCTTATTTATTTACTTACATTGTCAGCATATTTTTCATCTAACTCATTGTCTCGCATGCATCACATTCAAAAAGTGTTACAGTATTTGAATAACTAAATTATCCCAAATACTAATCTATTGTCCAAACAACCATGTTCATTAATTAATAGTAACACCTATTAACTCAAATTTTGCCAACCACTATTCCCTAACCATAAAATCTCGAAAATAACAGAATGTTTTACTTTAATCTGCCAGATTGGCTATAAGATTAAACTCCAAAGATTCTTTTCCAAATCCTTGATTGAATATGTTTCACTGATGTTGTAATGATGTGGTAATTTAGAGGTGGTTTTTTGGCATATGTACGTGTTGAACTCAAGTAGTAGTACCATTTTTATCAGCAAGCATCTACATCGAAACATGTCTAGATAAATTCGTAATCATGGTAGTTATTTTGAAATTTTATGTGTACATGATGAATTCAAGCACAACATTTAACATCTCTCCCGCTAATAAAGCCATACCACCAGCTTTAAATTTAATGCCACAAGACTCCAATTGGAAATTCAAAATTGAAAATTTTCCTTTGTTTTGAAAGGGCTTTATATAATTACCAAGACAAAAAAATACAGACTAGTCTGAGTTCTTCTTTCTTTCTTTCTTTCCTTTTTTTTTTTTTTTCTTTTCTGATTTGCTGCTAAGTTTATGTTTATATTAAACTAACTTTTAGAACTTGACGAAAAAGGAAAAGAAAAGGGGGAAAAAGAGCACGTTGTCAGTATTGTCACGGTCACGCCTCCCCATGTTGATAAAAACTCGCTTGTATAGCTCACGTCACCTCACTCCCAGATTCTCCCACCTCCCCACTACGCCCCGCGTGTACTCACTCTAACATCCTCACCCGCTCCCTCTTCCAGACAAGCTCATAAACTTCTTTCTCAATCATCTATATTTTTATAAAATTTTTATCTTAGATATATATATATATATATATATATATTACATTATGCCAAAAATATTACACTATTATTCTAAAAAATTTAAATTATCTTTGATGCAAACAGGTTAAACGAGTTTTCAAACAAATTTAAGAATGAAAATGCGTTTGGAGTTTTATTTATCTTAAAAAATTGTAGCCAATTCAATTCAAAATATATCATTGCATTAATTTTTAAATATGGACTTGAGATTTGAGCGCTGCTATTGTATGAATCAAGTCCAATACTGGCATAAATTCAATACAAAATTATCTAAGTTTGAAAATTACTAAAAAATCATTTCTACTTATACAACTAATTTCACCATATTATTCATCTAAGACATGATTTTTCATGAAAAGATATAATTTCCAATAATATTTAAACAAAAATTTTAATCCAATGCTCATATTATTAAAATAACCTCCCATATCAAATGCACAAGTCTCAGCATTCCTATTAAAAACTTAATTTCACGCGTATTATTACAGCTAAATCTCAATATAAAAATTCAAAAATTGAGTTAAATATTATATTTATAGTATTCTTTTAAACACACGTGCGCGCGCATACACACGTATAAATATATAATCAAGCTAATTTCCAAGAAAATCGAAAGTTTTACTTAAATTTAAAGCATGATGACAACATGTGGCTACGTTGCTCTCCCCACCTTCTACAAGGTCCTAGCACCAGCAGGAGGCAAGTGTGTCACTCTCCTCCTTGAGAGCGTGAAAACGCCATCCCCAAAAGGAAACGCCCTTCCTCTGCTTCTTCTTCTTCTTCTTCTCTCTCCCACCCTGCTTGGACCAGAGAGAGAGTGAGAGAGTAGCGTACAAACAACTCAGACGAATCGCTTAAATCAATCGTCCCAATCGCATTTCTTCTCTCTCCCATCCTTTTTTTTTTTCTTTTTATTCATTCATTTTTTTCCAACTCTTCAAATTGTAGTAGTAAAAATTAGCTAACGGGGAAAATTAGAAAATTGCCCCCGCGCGCTCTCATTTCCATTTTCCCTCGACCTCTCCGTAGCCCTAGCCTTTTACCTGTCTATCTCTCTCTCTCTCTCTCTCTCTCCGTATAAATTTTCTCTCCAATTACTCTCTAAGCGAATTTCATCCAGCTATTGTCCAATTTCGAGAAATTTCCAGGTAAGATGAATTGGGTGGAATTTGTAATATTTCTGGTTTTTGTACAAAATTAATTGAGTTGAAATGAATCTCAGATGTGGATTGCTAGAGTGTCACAAGCCATGTGCAATGGAGATTTTTCTTTGTAATTTTTAAATGAGCAAAATTTGCTACCTTTTTCTCGTCCAGAATTAATTTTTTTTTTTTTTTTTTGTGTTGCTGCGATTAGTTTATTCAATTACCTAACTGTCCAGTCGCGTGATTGTTTGGCTGTTGCACGTTATCTGGTGATTTAGATGTATTATTCTGATACGGCCACTGGGCACTGGCAATACTATAAAAAGGTTGAACTTTTTCGTTTTTTTGGTTTTTTGTTGGGTTGTGTGAGGAATGCTTAGGTTCATTTGATATCGGTGAGATCCAGATACGATCGAAGTGCCCAGGTGGGTTTGCTTGCTTTTCTCAAATTTAAGATTGGATGTTTGTTGGAGGAATAATCCTTTGTTTCGTTAATTTTTTTCGTTGTGCTGATCAATTCTCAATTATTCGAGGTGAATGAAGGTATAATTTGGCTGCCATTGTTGTTTGGTTGAATCGAATACTCAATTCGTTGTCTGCCAGAATTTGTGGAGAAATGATAATGTGTTGGTGGTAGCATAGGCATAACCAAAAAAGGAAAAAAAAAAAATCTGAACTTTCTAATTGTCAATTCTTCACTCATGAATGATGGCTGGCAGTGAGGTTGAGCAATCTAGAGTAAACCTAATAAAGAATTGAAAGAGACGGATAATATTTTGTTCTAGTTCTTTATCCTTCCACTACACCTTGATCTGTTGTGCTGCTGAAAGAATTAAAGACCAGTTATTAATGTCATTTTTGTTTTCTGGATCATCTGCTTCTCTATTATTCAGAATTTATATATCTAAGGGATACACGAATCCAATTGACCTGTTTGTCTGCTTACTGCTGCTGGTTAATTTTGTCCTCTACCATTTGTTAACTGAATGCTGTAGACTCTCTAAACATTGAAAGTGGTTTGCTACATGTTTTGTTAAGCATGATATATCTATGTATATCCAGGCCATTTGTTCTATGATTCTTTTCTTGTAAATTCCAATAGCATTAGATTAGCATGTTGGGGAAATAGTTAACAAAGATTACAGCGAGAATACATGGTCTTGTTCTTATAGATGCAATTCAGAATATCTTGTCTTTTGAAGGTCTGTTTTCAAAAATTCCATCTCGTTTCAGTATATGGGCCCTGAACCATCAATCTCTATGTAGTTATTTAAAAATTTTCAATTATTTGCAAGTTGAGATTTTTAAGCTGTATCATGTATCTATCATCTATTTGTGGAAGCAGTTCTTTTGAGTGTAATAGAGGGTGGCTTGTGCTTGAAAGCAGTAGTGTATAATTGCAACCGAGCAAGGCCCAGCTAGTGCCTGTTAGTTCCGATGCTTATTTTCTGATTTGATGGCCATCAATGTGTGTAGAGGCAGGACGCATGTACCTTTATCATGATGGTGGGAGCAATAGTGGTTGTCAACTATTGTTTGTTGTTTTCACATGATCTTTTGGGTCATGCAAAGGTTACGGGATTTGTTCAGGTAAGTTGAGAAATGAGTTGCCTGTTTGGAAAAAGGAGTTTCTTGTCTCTTGGATGAATTTATTATCAGTCTGCTACTTAGTTAATTAGTCTTTGGTGAAACAGTAAGCACTAATTTCTTTGCCTGAAATGGATCTTTATATTCACTATGTTTGGAACTATCCAAATTTGATATCTTCTTTTACATTGTACAGCAACTTATTTTGTGCTTGGCGTGAAATGTCCAAATTTCCTGTGGTCTTGGAATATTATTCATGATGTCCCACTGTTCACTGTAGATTATTGTGCCAAATGTGAATTTATTACTGTTTTATTCAAGTGACAATTGTTGCATATGGTGATATGCTTTCTGGTGCATTTGTTTATTGCTTCTGTGTGAATCTTGTTTGTTGCAGCGGAAGATGGTTGGTGCAATAATTTAACAGTTCAGTGCTAGATTGATTTGAGATGTTACCTGTAGTTAAGCTTCAAATGTAGATTTTACGTATGTGTTACTTTGCTTTCTTTTCTGTCATTATCAACAGGGTGTATTGTATGATGCAGTTTCCGATTTTACTTGCAGATCCATTAAGGAAATGGCAAAAGGTACCAGGGGGAGACGCAGGATTGCTTTGCGCCAGTGCAGGCAAACCCCATACCCATTGCGATGCAGTAATCATTCTGAGAAGATGCAGCAGAAGAAATGCTCCAAATCACTTGTCAAGAAAGATTGGGAAGATGCCACTTGTTCTGTATGTATGGAGTATCCCCACAATGCTGTTCTCCTTCTATGTTCTTCACATGAAAAAGGTTGTCGCCCCTATATGTGTGGAACAAGTTTTCGCTATTCCAACTGCCTTGACCAGTACAGAAAGGCCTACACAAAAGTAACATCAACTGATCACAATCAACATCTTGATGGTACAATTGACAGTCCAGCCAGGATTCCACCTTTGTCTGGTTGGCCGGTTGATAAATGTGAAGTCACTGAACTTGCATGTCCCCTTTGCCGGGGTCAAGTGAAGGGCTGGACTGTAGTTGAGCCAGCACGAGAATATCTGAATGCTAAAAAACGAAGCTGTATGCAGGATAACTGCTCATTTGTCGGAACTTACAAGGAGTTGCGGAAACATGTTAGGGCAGATCACCCTTCTGCTAAACCTCGTGAGGTGGATCCCCTTCTTGAACAGAAATGGACAAGACTTGAGCGGGAACGAGAAAGAGAGGACGTTATCAGCACAATAACATCATCAATGCCAGGGGCAGTGGTTTTTGGTGATTACGTGATTGAAGGAGGTCATTATGGTTTTATTTCGGATGAGGAAGATGGTTTTGATGATGATCCTCTGGACCAAACTGATAGTTTTGAGTTTGGTGTTGATAGCAGTTTGGCAAGAATTGAAAGCAATTTGAGGAATGTCTTCCTTGTTTTGCAGAGAATTGATCCTGCAGGCAATATTGGATCAAATAGAGGGATCAGGCGGCAGGAGAGAGACTCTAACCGTACATTGGAGGGAGGTACTGTGGTAGCTAGTCGCACCTCCCGTATTGGGAGCTTTGACTTTTCAGATCAAGACAGTGAAAGTGACAATGATGGCAATGCAGTTATTCCTCATGCGAATGATCGTTTGTCACTTGTGAATCGACTCCGTAGTCAAGGCAGAGTCCTTTTAGGGCGTTCTGGGAGGAGGCGGAGGCGTAGGGAGGCCAATCGGGGCCGCAGATGAAGCTTTATTGGTGGTTGGAAAATGTAGATTTTAGATGAATTTTAGGAACTAGTCTAGTCATAGAACACAAATTTAGCTGTACTTCTGACATTGTCTTTACATTACCAACACCGATTCATGTTACATGGTTTGATGGGGTGTATGATGGTGTGATTCCAGAACCTTGAGGGTTGAAGAAAGGTAATTCTTCTGTAATTTTTAGGTTGTAAGCCTATGGGCAACTCTTCCTTTTAAAATACTCTTGTACCTAAGATCTCAACTTCCACATTCTCTTTCCGCTTTTGTTTTGGCTTCTTGGTTGAGGATTTCTTTAAAACTGTGTTTGTTCTATTAGCATTTGTTCTCCGAGGGACAATTTTATCCCCCCGGTACTAGTTTGAATTTTTCATTTATGACCCAGATTCCATAACCGCTCATGATTCGACTTCAATCTCATTCGAATTTCTTCATTTAATTGATCGTTTTAGACTCTTAGTCATTCTCGAGTTGCTCAAATCATAAATTCAAAAGGAAATTGCTGGAATTTGTCGGAGTTAGCATGCGAGTTCAAAAGCAAAGGTCTGGAGGTTTGGAGTTCGCTCGGACAATGAAGTAAAATTGACTTCTAGATTTGTTGGTGAATAATAACCTTGTCAAAGAATGAAACTGTTCCCTGGCAAACAAATTTCAGGGAGATAATATTACAACTCTTTTCTTTTCAGCTATACCTGTAGGAACACCGTAACAAACTGGGGATGCTCCAATCAAGAAAGGTAGATTACAAGCTTTGCGAGCTTGCCCCATGAATGAACCAATCTTGGGTCTGTGGTTACAAGTACTACACACACTCACGCAACTATCAGGTGATTTATTTCTTGTTCTTTGTTTTCCGTTTCCTCTAGTCTCACCAATACTTATGGACTTAAATTTGTCCAAAAGCATATCACATCTAGTGCACCTCTCTGAAACAACCGATCTTTCTCTCAGCCATGCATCCAGCATAGCTTTACCAAATCTATCAATGTCCTTATCAGTCACTTCCCATAAATTAGCTACTATAACAGGAGAACCAGCTAAGAGATAGCAGAGTGGGGCACCATGGGGAGCATAGCATCCGCTTATAGACAAAGATCCACTACAGCAACCCATAAGTAGAGTAGCCGCACATCTATTGAGCTTCTTAATCTCGTGTTCATGAACATATTGGGATCCTGAAGTTCAACATGTACATTCAAGTGTCATTTATCATCACAGATAATTTACAAAGATACAGAGAATAAGGAAAAACTAGCTACAGGAGTCATTATCCAGTCAAAGCAATTGCAAAAAGTTCAAATAATCCATACCACTTCCATGGCCAATATAAATGAAGAGGTCATAGCTTTTCAAAGCCCCCACCAATTCTTCACTTTTAGGCACAGATCCTGTCTTCCCCTGTAAAGCAAGTCAAGCAAGCATTTGATGTAAACGCTACCACCATGCATTTCAAGTTTCAAATAAAAAGTAGCAAACTGGTTCATTGCAGCAATAAACACTTGATTAATTACACACGTGACTGGATGATCGTTGTCTATTTGCAGAAAGTATAGTTTGAATGCAATTTGAACAGCATGTTCCTGTTTTCCAGCTGTCCAGCTAATCAAGAAATAATTACCTCAAACTTCTGATCTTTGAACCAATTCTCAAATTCAACCTGTGTGCGGCTAAGATCACCACTGGGATTCAACACATAAAAGGAATCCAAGGGATCTATAACTGGAAAAGCTTCATCCTGCTCAGGCAGCTGATCCTGATAGTGATGGCGTCTAGCAAGTGTGGTACAAATACTGCCTATAGAAGGCATGCGATAGACTTCTTCGTTTCTTAGTATTGGTAGACTCTCCCAAGGAAGCATCTGCATGGAGTTTTTGATCAATTACTTGATGTAGAAATTGCTTTTCCTTTCATTCATTTTGTCCAAAAAAAATATGTAAATGAACTTATACATGCTATGATTTGTCACTGACTGCATAAGTCACTCAAGTACCTAATTGAGTTGTATCCAGCTAGCGCAGTTGAAGAACAAACAAGCTTATGTTAATACTTGCAGTTAATGTCAATCAGATTATCCAAGCATTTATCGAGCTGTTTTAATCATTATTTCACCCCATATTTTGATTACACTAACTTTCCTCTTGCTGGTTTTCCAAGGGACTTATTCACCTGTGTCAGTTTGGGATACGAAAGAGTTCTGCTAATAAGATATGAAACCTGAGATCTTTTGAGTTAAAAGTATCATCATCAGAATGGACGTCTTTGATATTATGACAGGACCAAGAGAGAGTTCCAGTTTCAAAAAACTAATCCTACTATATTCTTGGCTTCCACTTCCAAATCATTTGGTTCTGAGGGAAGTATAGGAAGCTGACGAAAAACAGGTTTTCTCATGTCTGTTAAGTTGGTAAGAGATGTAGAAATTTTTTTACTTTTTTACACTTTCCAGCATTTAGTGCACTCTCAAATTGCAGGATTTTGCAGGAGAGTTATGTTACAGAAACTTCAACTACCTAGTGCTACCAATTTCCCTTAACAATTTGTTGACAATAAGCATGAAAATATTTTGCATTTTCCTCCATCTCACCTTATTGTAATTTGGTTTTTGACATAACTTTCCCCCTATTCAAACAAAGGGGATGATATTGTTCAAAGTCTTGTCAATCCCACACAATTTGACAGTCAAAGTAATCTGAGTGCAGTGCTTCAGTAAACTTTTAATGTACAAACAAGTAAAAAAATACTGAATAAACAGTAAGTGAGAGATACCCAAATCGCACCTGCACCTCAGAGTCCAAAACAAGAGTGACAGGCTTCCGGCCAAGGCTTTCAGTCTCCTCAAGTGCAAGTTCTGTTTCAAGGATTGCCTCAAACACTTCCAGCGAAAGTCTTCTGACTTCAGTAGATGCATTGGATAATGCCTCACAACATCCACCAATGTAACATCCTTTGTTCATAATAAGCTGTAATCCACATTCTCTTATTTCAGAAGAATACAAAGCACCACCAAGAATAACTTCAGCAAGATCCTCATGAACATTCACTCTACATTTGTGCAAAAAATCATCCATTAGATTCTTTCCTAGAGACTTGATGTGATCGCTGTCCAACCAATCCCCTAACAATAAGTATTTCCAAGGACCTAGCCATGAATCTTCCAAGTACCTGAGTCCAAGAGGTGCTGTACGTCAGTATTTCAATAGGATGTCATCAAATTCAGGAAAAAATTGCTTAAGCAAATATTTAATGGTGTAACATAGAATATGGAAGCCTAATGAGGGAAAAACGCCCACGCAACTAAGTTGCAAGGGCATGGAATATGGCTTTTATCAAAGCTAATGGCAGACAAACACATACAAATATGTGTATATGCATGTGTTTGTAAACATAGATATGTATGTGTATATCTGTATATGTATACAAGTAACTGTCCTCTTCATTCCAATCTAGACAACAGATATCGCTGTCATTTACAACTTAGCTATAACATTGCATGAGGTCCCCATCACATAAACACTCCAGCTTTTTCTCTTGCTAAAACTCATAGAGATTTACTTTAAACAAAATGAGACACTCCCTAAGAAAAATAGCCAATGCAGTCAGATTATATTTGAGATCCATTTAATCAGTTGTATGGTTAATCACAAACAAACGAAGTCTCAAATGCCAGTGCATACATGAATTTTTCATTAGTGCAGGCAGAATTATATTTCCAGGGCAGAAAGACATACTGCAAAAATTTACTAAAGCAGTCATCAAGCCTTTTCCTCTCTGACCACCATAGTAACCTGTTGCTTTTAGAGTCTTCTTTTGGAGATGCCGAAGACAAGTAATTCTCCTTCAGTATAGATCTGAAAGCTGGGGCAATTTCATCCACCACAGTATGCACCCATGGGCAGCGCCACTGCCTGACAAAATCTTCACCTTGTAGTGAAATATCAAATGATGCTTCTGAAAACAGGGAATCAAACAAGTGAAAAGGAGTAGCCTGATATTATTTTCTTATAAAAGATCTTGCATATAATATTCTCTCAGGTTACACAAGGAGACACCAATTTTGGTGACAAACTCAAAGTTGAATTAAACTTGAGAGTATAAACTGGTGACTTCCAATGGTATAGAATAAGCTAAAAAGCATTTAAGACAACTGTGTATGTTAATTTGAAAATAGTACTCAGATAGGTTGCATATGCATCGACAGACTTGAATTCCATTCATGCTAGTTTTCCAATTATGCAACATAGGGTAGACTTTACTGAGGCATTCTCAATTTTCAGTTCTTTTTGTCAAAATTTCTCTATTCAGGATATCTGAACATTCTTATCGATATTTAAAAACTTTTAGTCCTCATTGGCTCAAATATTTGCAAAGCCAACTTGAAAAAACACAATCAATATTACCTTCTAACAGTGATTCTATAGGTAGAACGAGGAAAATGGGCTGGCTTTTGGAATTCAAGCGGGACAAAAGGATCCATGCTTGAGCAGAAGTACAACACAATAGCTCTCTCAACAGAATGGCATCAGCACCTCCTATAACACTTATACAGATTATGGTAGTGCAAGGGAGTTGCTGGAAGAATCTCATCACATAGTTGTCCAAACTTTCTAGGGAATGAGGTGCAAGCCTGCATCAGGAAGAGAGATCTTAGAAAGACAGATACGGATGAACTTCGTAAAATAGTGAAAAATTCTCCCAGCAAGCCAAATCAAAACCTGAGGAAGCAAACGGTGCTGAGGGAAACAAAATTTGAGCTCGCAAAGGAACAATCCTGAAACAGAAACACAAGAAATGAATGCACAGACAAGGTATTAGGAAACACTGATAGCATTCAAAACAAAATACAACTCAGTAGAAGTCACTAAGAAGAGCTATTATGAACAGTAAATATGCAAATCAGACCAGAAATCATGCTTTTAACAGCCGAAATTCTGCAATAGCAACAAGAAAATCAGAAACAGAGAGGCTAGAGTTCAAGAAAAACAGTTTCAGACCAGAAGACCAAAGACAGCCTCCCATAAATCCTCAAAATGTGCCTAGGAAAATAAAGGGTCAGCACCATTTTTCTTGTCCACAAAGATGGATATAGATCTAAGGAAGGGCAATCAGAGCGCAGTATGAGTGCCTTCCGAATGGTGGTATAGTAAAAGCAGAAAAGCCCAAGAAATTAATGAAACAACAAAGAGATACCAATGCGCTACTGTAGAAGAACAAAGCATATCTCAGAACACATACCTCAAGATCCATCATGCCTTCAACTTTTGGCTTCCTCATCATGCTAGAAAGTAGCTGCTGGTTAAAATGGTTACCAATCGAAGCTTGGTGGAAAAATGTAGCCCAGTGACTTTGAGAAACTGCTTCATCAGGTGATATAGAAAAAGCCTCAACTGAGGTCGAAAGCACATAGAGCACAGTAAGCAACCTGGAAACCTGTTGCAGGTGCATTTTGGGTTGGAAGTCAATTGCCAAATACTATCTATCTAAATAGAATGTAAGACACCACAGTTAACCTAGGCTAGACCAATCCAAATTCAAATCTGATTGTCAGAAACTGCCATCAGCAGAGTAATGCGTGACCATGGTGTCCCATACCAGTACACCGTGGGAACCACTGCGACTAAATTCCATTAACTAACCAACCAGTGGTCTCATTAACAATAAGTCAAGAGGGAATATATGGCTCGGTCATTGTATCAAGCCTAAATCTGCTGTATCTAAGTTTTTTCAAAGCATGACAAAATCTAAAGCTCTGAAAAGATCTAACCTTCTGAGAAAGCAATGGAACTTCACAGCAGAGCACAAATGCCAGCTTCAACCAAGAAAAGATTCGGGGAATTCCAATACATGACAATTGGCAACTATTCTCCCTGGTTGACATAAGAGAAAAAGCGAGAGACACAGTAGTACACGAATATTAGATGGGCTCAAGAAGAACCAATCTGAAGGCAATCCTCATCAATCAGGCAAAACAAAAATAACAAGGAAACAAGTAGGAACAAGTCATACAGAAAAGAATAACATCATTTCAACTGGAATTGTTATCTCTATAAGGTATCCATTTGTGCCAAAACCAGAACTTATTTCCACAAAAAAAAAAAAGAAGAGCTCATTTAAACACCTAAAACCTTCTCAGTTGTGTAAATAGTTAACTCCTAAAATAGTTCTCACTCTTGTGAATTTTAGATCAAAAGGAATTACATTAATTTTGGCAAAAATATCAGTGACTACTGGCTATTATTTTATACTTCATGACATGGAATGTAAGACATGTATGCACATAGTATAACGTGTTGGATAGACAGATTATTGAGTTATAATCTGCAACATATACCTGGCAAACCCAAAAGAATAGTGTTTCACAGCAACCCGGCAGATATTGTAAAGTAGCATTGCATGCTCAACAGCAAATACATCTCCTTGGATATCCTTATTGATTGAATCAATTAAGGACATAGAAGAAAGTGAAGAGTATTTTGGACAGGATGGATTCCCCAGCAGTGATACACTCGTCAAAATAATCTGATGTGCATTATGGTCATCATCATAAGTGCCCAAACATTTCCCTGTAGCCAACGGAGAACATGTACGGTGTAAAAGATTCCAGACCAGTGAAGAAGAAAAGAAATAAGAAATGAAAGAGACAAAAAAAAAAGATTAATTTAGAACTGAAACTAATGTTTTTAGATGCTTTGTACACAGCGAGTATCAGCCTAGCATGACTATCTCCATGTTTGTCCAAGCATATGCAAATACTACATTACCAAATATTCAAGCAGCCATGCAGCAACGCATGCATTAAGTCAAACAATAAATTTGAACTCATGGTGCACTCACAACTAATATCACTATGCCCATCTTTGTCCAAGTATACTCAAATAAACCTGACAAAACATTCTACCAGAAGTGCTAGAATATAGCCATCGCTTTAGGTTTGAACTGTAATAGACGCTAAACTTAAAATTAATCAGATGACTATGCAATCCATTTTCTCCAAAAATGATTTAGTGGTAATCCTATCTCTCTATCCTTTTTCTGACAGGCATACATACTAGAAGCTGTTGATAGAGCAATAGTGGTATTTTAGCATTTCAATATGATATCATGTGCAGTTATCACAAATAAAATAATGGACATGTAGGTAGAACCGGAGAAAGAACATGTTGATCGTGGTCCTAATCAAACTTTGAAAACTTTAACAAACTTCAGCAACAATTACGGTCTAATATTATCTCTTCAGCCACTAGATGGTTGCATCAGAAATGGAACTCTAGAGTCCCTAACGATAGAAACCCAATTCACACACCCAATGAAGAAAGACAGATTGTTAAAGACAAGCTTTAAAACCAAAGCTCAAGAAATCTCAGCAACGGCAATTTAGGCACATAAAGAAATAGTTTAAACCAGTTAGATGCAACAGTTTTATCTGGCTTTCAATATTGTTGAAGATGCTAAAGACCATGTACACACCACTACAGTACACAATATGCAATCTCAAGGCAAATATTGCACCACAAACACAGTAAGAATTTTTTCATTGGGGTTTTACTGTACCTATGCTGATGAGCAAAGTTAAGGAAAGTCGTCTGTGGACTAGGTCCCAATTCATATGCAGAAAATATGTCAAAGACCTAGATTTGAAAGCTTCAAGAGCAAGACAATGCCAACATTTGATTTTGTTGCAAAACCTTGTGATTTCAAGTGCAGAGTCAGCAAATGACATTTTAGATTCTGATGAAAGTCCTCTTTGATTAGGTGAAACATTAGAAGCAAACGAGTGATCACTGTTTGACTTTATTGGAGGCCTACATTGATCACTGACTGATATACTTCCACAACCTTTTTGCAAAGACCGACATCTAGATCGAGTCATCCTCAAATGATGGCCTGCGACCAAGCACTCTCCATGCAGTGAGGAAGGCTTGTCATCTTTTTTAGTCTTCCTAGATCTTTTCATTTGAGTTTTTCTGTCCGGCAATTCATTTTTGGATGGGAGCTCTCTTGTATCCAAAGGATCTATTGAGCAGCTGAAAAATGAACTTCTAGTTCCATACCCATCCAGCTCACTAGTTGCATCTGCAAAACTACTGATAGAATAATCCCCCTCAAAAGGATTCAACTTATGCAAGGCTGATCTGTACTTTTCTACAGCATAATATAACATCTCAACAGAAGGATTAGTCATGCTACTGCACAATCGGCTTCTGTACAAATCCCCCTGTTGTTTATAAATGGCACACTCCAGAAACATCTTGCACTTTGAGCAAGAAATCATGTTGCAGTTGTCAGCCATCAGCTGTGAAGCAGCTTTTAGTTCCCTTTCGGCCAATTCCCAAAGCATCCTTTTGTGGTAGAGCTTCCCTGACAAAATTGCAACCAGTAACTAAATAGACTGTACAATCTCCTTAGTATCCAGGAAAAGTCCAGAGATTTCCCAGGCGCAAGCCTTGCATGATAAATGAAATAAGTAGTTAAAGAATTCAGTACCTAGCACTGTAGTAAAAGAAATCACATAAAGGGGCAAGCACTGACGAAGGGCAATTTCTTTCCCCCATAGTAGAAGAGCTTCAGCTTCCAATGCCTCTCCAAGTATCTCATGAATATTTGCTACCTGTTACGATAAATTAGTCATTGAAAAAAATTCACTCAGTGGAACAATCACAACTTTCTTTGTAAAAAGAGTATGTCAACAATTTGTCAGATTCAAGTTACTAATAAATGATGAAAAAAAGAAGAAAACAATTTGTCAGATTCAAGTTACTATAAATGATGAAAAAAAGAAGAAAAAAATAAAAAACCTGCAGTGTGCTGTCCAGATAACACTGAAGTATATTCCAAGAAGTCAAAACAAAGCTCTCAAAATCACATGGAGGTCCATAATTCCAAGCTTCAGTAGCCGCTAAATCGTGCATTTGGAAGTTTTCAAGGCTATAGCAATGCTTTTGGGTGCCATCTTCATTTTCATGATTAATCTCAGTCTGATTCTTTACAGAATATAAGAATTTCTCTTGCAAAAGTTTAGTGCGCCATCGGTAGGCTTCTTTTGCATATGAAAGAGCCTGAAAATCCAAAAAACTTATTAAGATGGTCACTATGAACAAAAAATAACACATCAGTTTCAAGAAAATAATCATTTCAGGAACATTATAGAGTAACTAGAAACCATCAGCAAACAACTAGCTGATCAGAAATTTAAGATTGCTGCTGGTCCACATTGCAAGTTAGAGTAGTTTAGGCCAAATAAATTGGGTGAAACGTTCTTCTCTTTTCAAATTACTACCTTGAATGATAGGCAGTTATCAAATTGAAAATAAGACATCCACTTTATGCCTATACATCACTTATTTTGTCTAAATGTTAAATACATCATATACCAGAGTGACTAAGGCCAAGAAATTGGAGTGAGCATCAACACATAAGGCTAAGAAATTGGACCAATAAGGCTTCACAATTGATCTGTATCTCTTCAACAAGCATGAAGGGTTCCTTTACACATGGTGAACCACATGGCTTTGAAAAATCATATCAAGATATTTGACTTTTAGTTTTCAGGGTTACGGGCATTATTCATTTGATTAGAATGCTGAAGCGTAGAAAAAATAAATTCCAACTTAAATATGGGCTAAGTGTTGGCCTTATTCTTGCTGGAGAAGCAAGTAAAGATTCCATTTTAGTTTCTTCCCTATAACTTGATTCATACTAATTGTATAATCTCCTATAATCTTTGCAATACACAAAAGCTAAAAGCAATTCTTATACAGGAAAACAATTGAGAGCTAATCAACTGAAGAAGCCAATTTACCCTTTTACCAGGTACATTAATCTTGTTTTTAGGACCCAAACATAAAGTAATGAATCTGAATTTCGCTGCCTCTCTCTAAGCTAGCAGGATGAACTCATAATTACCAACTAGTTCCTTCTTCCTGCAAAAGTCAAATTAAAACTGAATGCACAACATTATGGGAGGGACTGTTTAGGATACCTCAACTACTCGTCCTTGCATAATTAATCTTTCACTCAAGTCATAGTAAAGATGTGCAGAAAGAAAACATCCAGTGCTGGACTCAGGCACCTAACACAAGAAAAACTCTTAGGTTTAAAAGGTCTGAGGAAACTATTAGAACTGCATAAAAGGAAACGAAATGCAAATTCTTGCTCAAGAGGGACTCACAGGGGAAGTGAGATCAGAAGCAGCAAGTTTGACTTCTTCAATAGAAACCTGGCATGAGAAAAGGCAAAAAGGTTAACAAGTTCCTCAAGCAAGAACACACACACACACACATATAGCAATACTTTGCCGACATGGTAAAGACCTTACATGGAAAGTAGGATCAGAAGCAACCGACTTAATTTCATCATCTGTGATCTCTGGATTTTCATGATGAAATGAGCTTTGCACAGAGACAGGTAATGTTGAAAAGAACCTCTGTTTGAATCCAACTAAGAGTGCATGTGAAGGCTGCATACATTTTAACCAAAACCCAATACACTCAGAAACTTTACCATAATGCTGTGACAAATTTGAGATTAAGGCTTCGCTTATAGGTGAAGCACAGAGGGCATGTCCAACCCTTCTACTTCTCCATAGCATGATTGGAACCTCCTCCACAGGAAGTTTCTTCCATTTGAATAATCGAATAACTATCTCATATATGTCTGCATGAATTTCCATGTAGCCCTGGAATGAAAACAGGACCAATAATTAGACCAAATCTGCCTAAAGCTGTTGACAGACATGATATTTACTGTCCAGATTCAGAGCTGGTAAAGTACAAAGTTTACCTTTATTGCTAAAAAATCAAGAACATGAGACAACATATTTAACATGCACTCAAACGACAGAAGGGAGTGATCATTCTGGTGAAACAACTGTAATACATCTTCGAGAGTATTGCAATAATTAGAAGCAACGCTGTGATGTCGGTGCAACCACAGATTAACAGCAGTATGAATATCTTCAAAGTAGCTGCTCACAACAAAAGAAGGTGGAAATTAAATAAAGAAACAATTTTTTTGGAAAAATAATCCATATAGATAAAAACCCTTTGACATGTACTACTCAATGCTGGAGACTAGCCTTTTAAGCAATAACACCTTTGAGTTTGCTTCAATTTTCTCCTGTGCAGATAATGCACGTAAACAATAAGCGCAGGCCATCAGATGAAGAGCTTGACCATCATACTTTGAATTTTTATCACAGCAGTCCCTCTGTAGAATTAACGATTTCAGATCACCATAACCACAACAAATAAACCACAGGATTCCAAATCAAAAATCAAGAACGTAAAAGGGGGCAAAAAGAAGAGAAAGAGCGTCATTGAAGACAAAGCTTACTAATAACAATATTGCATCAGATAAACACTGGATGCACTCATCTAGACTTTCAATTCCAAGTTCTCGGTATTCCCCTCCTTTTGCAATTAGAATTCTTGACCTCTGGATATAGGTATCACTAGAGATGTATATTTTCTCCAAAAGAATGTCTATGATCTTCATTCGCATTCTCAGACAAAAGCTTGGGTCCACAGCACTCTTTTCTTTATAGGCAACTAGTTCCTGATAAGGTTTACCAAAAATGGTTAACATCATTTCAACATATATAAGCAACAAGCTGTATAGAATACAAAAATAGGAAGAGAGAGAGAGTCATCAAGCTCAGCCTTTGGGGGGGGGGAGGAGGAGAAGCCAAACCTGCTCCAGTAGTACACCAAGAGCCCTTTCAGACACATTTACTGATGATGAAAGCAAACAATACAAAGTTGTTGGGCTATACTCACTTACATTCTTGCAGAGTTTATTTTGTATCTGAAAAACATGAGAAAAGTAAAATTCTGGATATGCTGAGAATTTGTAAAAGACAAATAAGGAGGCATTTACAAGTTACCTTTACCCAACGTCTGACTAAAGCTAGAGGAGGTGGAAGTGATTTGAGCATATTTTCTGCAATACACCATTTTTCAAGGCTATCCTTGAGCTGTCTGTTAATCTTATATTGATTGTTTTCAAAAAGTAGGTCCAATAGAAAGGCTGTTTTTTCAGATGCCTCACTGACCAAATTCGTGGCCCCATCCACAAAAGCACTAAAACAATTTCCTGACAGATCTCGAAACTCACTGGATTTGCAATGATATACCACATTATTCCAGGATGCTTTGCAGCTTAGTGTTAGAGCTTTTGTAGCCTGAGAAAGGGGGAAAAATTACTTGATGGAAACCAAAGCAATTAGAAGTGCATGAACATGGGATCCCATGTTGTTGTTACATAACCAGATTAGATTCACCAAAAGATTAAGGGATAATTTCAGAAACCTCCCCTGAGGTTTCTGACAGTTTCACCTGGCACCCTCAAACTTTTAAAAATCTCACTTACCTCCCTTATTTTAAACTTTTTATATCATTTGAAACCCATTTCAAAATATAATGTTAAAAAATTTATTTTGGGTGACAGAATATAATTTTATTCCAAGTTTGCCCTTTTCTTATGATTTCTCAATTACTATAATACACCAAACTTATCCGTTAATTTTTATAAATAGATGGACAGAGTTTCTTAATAAATATTTAGAAGTTGATAATAATATTAAAAACTTTTTAGTAGTTTTTTATGTCATTGGTTTGGACAAGAAATGTTAAATTACTCAAAATTATGAATAATTTATAATACTCTTGGAAATAATTCACAATAATTTATAATTATGAAAATACCTTTTTGCCTGATTTAAAACAATACAAACAAATTTATATATAATTTTTAGCATATTATATATTTTTAGTTTTCAAGCCATCAATTTGGACAAAAAGTAGAAAATTCAAAAATATGTAAATAATTTGTAAAACTTCTTAAATTAACTCAAAACACTTTGGAATAAAGAAAATATTATCTTTATAACTTGCAGAATTAAATATTAAACCTTGCTATATAAAAACAAACTATATTTTTTTTAATCAAAATAAACTTTAATTTATTTTGTTATGAATATACTTACACAATAAAAAGTAAGATAACAAAGGGTAATTTTGGAATGAAATTACATTTACTTTTCCAAAATGAATTTTTTAATATTTTATTTTAAATTGGGTTGTAAATGATACCAAAAGCATAAAGCAAGGGAGGCAAGTGAGATTTTTAAAAGTTTGAGGGTACCAAATGAAACTGTCAGAAACCTCAGGAGAGATTTCTGAAATTATCCCAAAGATTAAACAAATTCATAGTTTAAAGACTCATAGAATCATGCACACGAAGAAAAGAAATGGAAATCACCATAGCAAAAAATAGGCAGGATTCATCTAATACATTCTAAGACAAGCATGAATTACAAAATCCTATTCTAGACTATGAGAACTCAAGATTGATCATCTAAGATCTGAAATATCTTTCAAGATTCATTAGTACAAGAACCAACCAATCATGTATAACGAAGAAAAGCACATTTTGCATTATGAAATCCTACAATCTGAATAATTGAAAACATCAACAAGAAAGTTTTCTATTCATGAATACCTAGGAGCAATTGGAGCTACCTATTCACAATAATACTCACAATTTTTGAATTACTATGTAGCATTCTCAAAATTTCCTGCATGACACAATAATTCATCATCTAGAGCAATCAGAGAGAAAGAAGCTGTAAAATCTCAATTTCCAGACCACAGAAACTGTGAATTGAATTCACATCAAACAGGATTCATTGACTTCATTAAGCAGCACTTTCACATTAAAAGTGTCAGACTATTAACTCCAAATAAAATTATTTTATCAACAAGCAACATAATTGCAGAAGCCTGACGAACCGGTTAAACCACTTGAAAAGCTGATAATGGGATGCCATTAATCAAATAAGCCAGCTTTGATTTATACAAACAGCAAATTACACAGCATGGAAGTAATATGATGTTTCATGTTACTGAAAGCATCTTTGGGTGCATGTACCTCTTTCATTTGCTTATTCCTATATAAAACAACAGCAACATTGTAGAGTGAGGCAAAGAGATATTTGAATCCATCAGCATCAATCCAATCACTTGAAACAACATGCTTCACAAGGTTCACACTTTCCTAAACAGAAATGACAAACATAATTCTGAATATAATTATTCTTATATGCTAATAAAAATATCAAGACAACATTGAATAAGAACAAAAATCGCAAAGAGCAACAATAACCTACATCATTGTTCATCACAATTACTCTACTTATGCAACATAGTTTGCAAGGCGCACCTTAATGTGATGTCCAGTTTTGAGAGAGAGAACAAAAGTAGCAACAGATACATGAGTTATCACTTTGGTGTTATCATGAGATGAACAGTTCACAGATACATTGCTGATTCCACCGGTGCTGCATACAAGAAACAAGATGCAGCCAAAGCTTAACATGCCCCCAAGAACAGTAGAAAGTGCAGAACAAAATCTCAAAAAAAAGTATAATTTATAATCTTTACTCTTTCTAAACGACCATTAAGACTTTGACTCATGGCACTTACCAACAAAACTGGCGACAAATATAGCAGAATTGATTGAACACGTCCTGGATGATTTTTAGATTGGTAATAAGGATTGCATGATTTCTTTCAGCAAATATCTCTTTCCTCTCTTTAAGAATGAAACCAGCAAGTGGTTGGCACAAGAATTTGAGAACATTATGATAACATATCACGTGTGAAATTTGTTTCTTCGACAAGCCATTCCTGCTGCCTCCAATATCAAAAAATTCTTTCATCAAATCAATATTGATGGCCAATTGTTGGAGCACCTCCTCATCATCAAGGAAAAATCCAGTGGATCTTCGGGTGTTAGATTCATCAGTTCTTGATTGACGGTCAAATGAAAAGATCAACAATCCAGTGGAATAAAGCACCATTGTAGAGCCAATAAGTGGTATAGCCTTCATAAAAAGTCAAATGTATTTAACCAATAAGAGGAGTACTCCCAACAAAGAAAAGGACTGTAACATGGGAATGAAACTACAACAAACCTGAGAACCAGCTAACCTATTTAACTCTTCTGCAACAGCAGAACAAACTGCTGGAGATGCATTCTGACATCTTTGAGCACAATAATGGACAATCTCTAAAAACTCCATTATTGTGTAATCCACGTTGAGCTGTTGATTAAAATTAAATGATAGCTAATGTCAACTCACTTCAACAAAGTTCAACTCACTTCAACAAAGTGTAACCCACGGCTGAACTCAACATTTTCAAGACAATGAATAATTTGCACCAAAGATTTCTTTGTCCAAGATAGCTACTGGAGATTGCTTAATAACCTTTATAGGACAGAACACAATACAATTATGAAGAACAGGCATTCTGTGTAGTAGGTTGCATGTAGTAAAGTAATATAACTATCATCATTAATGGACTGAAAGATCTACTGTAGAACCTTAAAAAGTCAAGGCGAGGTGAGCTGCCTGAAAACTGCCGTACTAAGCATTCATCTAACCTCTACCCAGGAATTGAAAACATATCTCTAAATGAAGCACTAAACAACAATCACTAATTTTTGATTGCATAGGGAAGAACAAAGAGTTACAATAACAGCAAGAACCTAAACAGGTAAGGATGAAAGCTGGAAAGATAGCAAAAAATAAGTTCAAATAACTTAAGAAAATGACAAAATCAGGTTGCGAGCTCTTGAACCAAATCAATTTGCTTAGATGTAAACAGCCTATGAAGAAAAAATGGGAAATCAAGTCACTCAGCCCTCATACCAACAGTTAAATGTTAGACACATGGGCGATTAAGTTGGTGCAACATTATTCGGAATTAGTTTAGAAACACTCTTGAACCTAAAACTTCATTTAAGTTATTCCACCAACATCCAGTGGATTTTGCAAAGTATATGCATCCAATTGCTTCGAAGAGTAAATGATTTCCAAATTCATCCAACTGCTTCGAAGAGTAAATGATTTCCAAATTTAACTTTAAATTAACAAAGATCAGCAAGTCTCAAATTTAAACAACAGAAAAACAAATGGTATTGAAAAACTAGGAAGAAAACTTGTTCATTAATTAGTCTCTCATTACCTTGCAATCAGCAGCTAAGGTGCTTAACACAAAATTTAGTATGCCAATGACATAAGACAACTGGCAGCTCTTTTTTGAGAAAAGACAACAGCATGTTCTCAAAGCCAACTGTCAAGGGACCAAAAAGAAAAAACAATTAGACATATATCCATCGCCTAAATTAAAAGCTCAAACACATACCAATAATCTGTAATTCACCTTGTAAACTTGATCTTGAGATTTTTTGAACTCGGAAAATGTGACGTCACAAAATTCGAGCACCAACTCCAGATCAAAAAACTCCAGTTCCTCAACCAAGTTCACAGCAAGTTTAGATATATGTCCAAGAAGCACTTTGTGCCATTTCTCGTATGCATTGCCATCTAAAACACTGAATCATAAAAAATTAAAACAAATCCTGTCAATAAACCTCCCCATCACTCTAAAGCTACGACTGTTATAATCACAATTATGTCCATAGTCCCACAAACCAACAGGCAAATGCAATTCCGGAATATAACAATGCATTCTGAACAGTAGGATTGTTTCATTTGAGCACACAATACACTGCATATGCACAAATTGCGACGTTTAGATTAGTATTCATATGGAAGAGAGGGGACTGACACGAGAGAATCTTACTCAAACCAAGGTGTGGCTTCATGAATCAAAGCTAGAACTCGCTTATAATCAGTCGGGTCTTTACTTTGATTCACCAAAGCACATTTGGCCAATCTGACGACAGTCTCCACAACCAGCCCAGCAAATACTTGATCCGCGTCCCCTTCATCCAACCTTGGCAGCAAGAGTTTCTTAGACTTTGCCCCCATTTTCCCATAATTTATCCCTCTAAGACCATCTAACACTGAGAAACATTCTGTTTCCGCCTCTTTATACAATTCCCACGCCTCCAAACAGTGAACTAGCCGAAGCTGTTGAAGGTAAATAGCGTAAGGCTTACACTCTAACTGCGAAGAGACCAAATGTAGGCAGTTGAGGCAGAGACGGTAAACATCGAACAGATTAAGGGCGGAATCGTGGGAGATCTTGCTGGGGCTCGTGGCTTGGGATTCGGAGGAAAGTCGTTTGGGGAGAAAAGAGATGGAATTGTTAAGAAATGGGAGGAATTGCTTCCCAAGAGATCGAATGGTGGTGGTATCTAGGGCTCTGTGGGACTTAGAAGAGGGTTTTTTGGTTGCTAGGTGGGGTTTGAATGGGTGGAGGTAGTTGGAGAAGAGGGTATAAATGTCGGCAAGATCTGCGGAGTACTGGAGTTTGGAGAGCAGGGAGGACTCCGTGGCGGAGTTCATTGATTGCTCTGCCGTCACGGTGGTGGTGGAGGTGGGTTGGGAAATCTGGAGATAAGTGATGGTCGACTGCTAGACTTGAAAAACAACTGGAAAAATGTGGATGAGCGGGAAAGTTAGCCGCCTTGGATTATTTTCAAAACCAGCTTTGGGGAGTAAAGGGACCTGCTCCGTAGGTCCCGCGCTGTAACGTGCAGTTGCAATTGTTGTTTCCGTAAGCGGGATTTTTCGGCCCTACAAATAGCACGCCTTCCACATCACGTTCACGAGTTGAAAGCGTGAAACTAACCCCGTCAGCGGCCTTCAAATGAGAGTTTTATGGGCATAACACATTGGTATATTTGAATAATAGATTAATTGAAATATTATTTAAAATAATTATATAGTACTTTTATGTTATGATGTATATGAGATAAAAATATAATTAAAAAATAAATTATTAAATAAAAATTGTATGTGTAATATAAGCAAAATAACATTTAAGATTAATTTACTATTCAAGCATGCTCACTAATTGTGCAAATTCACAAAGAGGTTATTTTTAAACAGCGTTGCATTTCACTCAATAGTTCATGAATCTCGTGTGATAGGCTATACCCTATTCCTAGTGCCTTCATTTGAACACTTGCCATTAGTAATTATATTCTTTTATTTTTGTTAAATGGGAATAAAAGTCCCCAAAACCCAATTTAACTTAAGTGATAGAGATATTAATTATTAGAAATTTTTATTTGACTCCTAAACCATTTATTTTTCTGTATAAGGCCTAAAACCTTCCCTTCCCCCCTCGCCAATTGCTATTGACACTTCAAAATTCAACAAAAGTCCATTTGTATATTCTTTTTAGCTAATAGGAAGCCTCACTTTTGATGGCTAATAAAAAAAAAAGATTCAATGATCATACATACAACAATTTTTTAAATAAAATTCAAAATTTGGACAAAGAGTACACATGCAAACTTTATAGTGGTTAAAATTATAAATAATACAATCACCATTTCTAATTGACCTTATAATGAGTGCGTTTGGATTGCTCTTGTTTAGCTAAAAAATTTTGCTTACATCATTGACACAAATTCCAATCACCTTTTTATCTCAGATACATCACATAAAAAAAGTGCTACAGTAGTGCTATAGTATTCTTTTCAACAAATTATCCCAAAAAATCTACTATCCAAACGTACTCAATATATGAATAGGTAAGTAAAGTAACTCGTGTTTAATTTAAAGGAGAAAAAAAGCAACTCACATTTAGCAAAATGAAGCGGGCTGCAAGTCCTTCGGGTCCGTGAATAGTTTGGGCCGTTGATTGCGTTCGTGTGGTCCGAGTATTGGGATTAAGATTTCTTACAGGGTGAAAAGAGTGGGCTTCCTCATCACACACTGACTGACCAATAATAGCAAACAGCAAAGCCCAGTTTAAACTTTAAAATTAACGAATGGGCGAAAACAAAAGAGGGGCAAAAATTAGTTGCAGCAGAGCAGGGGTTTGTAGGGTTTTAGCATTCGCAGAGAACTAAAGACCTAAAGCCTGGTGAAGTTAAAGAAACAAGAAAGCCGCCCACCCACCGTTTCCTAGCAAAAGATGCCGAAATCAAAGCGCAATAGACCAGGTACTTCTCCATCCCCTTTCCCCTGTGTGGTTGCTGAAAGCAGTTGAACGATTTTATGTTTTAAGGGAGTTTCTTTCTGAGTTTATGTTGTTTCTGATTCTTTTTTTTCCCTGGGACGTTTGTTTGATGCAATTGTGTGATTGGAGTGCAGTGACTCTATCGAAGACGAAGAAGAAAGGGAGAGAGCACAAAGAAAATATAGTGAGTTCAATAAGGGAAGCTGTTGAGAAGTATGATTCCATTTACGTTTTCAATTTCGAGAACATGAGAAATCTCAAATTCAAGGAGTTCAGGGAGCAGCTCAAATCTTCCTGCAGGTAACCTGTCCAAGATAAATCATTAAAACCTTCACTTATTTCCCACTTCCTCAGGGTTGAACTGTATAATCGTTCTTGGGCGAAATGAGAAGAACATATAATGTCTATTTTGGGTACTACCAAAGATCAGAAGGGGCTGTCGATGCTGATGTTTTCAAATGATTAAGTCAGTGTTAATCTTCAGTTGTTAGTATTCTAAACTGGCTACTTGTTGCTATGTTTGCTATTTTGGTCAACCTTCTGATATATGATGTCAAAGTGCTTTTTCCTTGGATGAAATTGTCCCGCTGCAGTTTTCATCTCTTTTCAACGCATTCACATGTTCAAATAAACTACGATGTTTCTTTTTATGTATGGTTTCATTTATGACTAGTTCTTCTTATGGAATTCCATGAAAGAGCTTTATGCTCATTATTTATTGAGCTCAAGGTCCTGTGAATATGAAGTATTAGTGTATATTCTTAGTTAGTATTCTCAAACGCATACTTCTCTTTTCATTGTTCAGGTTCTTTCTTGGCTCGAACAAAGTGATGCAAGTTGCTTTGGGTCGATCTGTTGCTGATGAGCTTAGACCCGGACTTCACAAGATCTCCAAGGTTGGGCACACACACACATACATATATGCACATACGTATGCAATTCCAGTTTATTAAATTTATCTCCGTGGTTAATATTTTTCTGAGCTGATGGATGGTTTTTCTTCTTTTCCAGTTTATACGTGGTAATTCTGGGCTTTGTTTTACTAATCTACCAAAGGAAGAAGTTCAAAGGTACTTTTAGATTCATGCACTATGTCTGTGAGACGTGCTTGTTTTGAATGTTTTTGTTGATGAATAACAAAGATTTTTAAGGGCCACTTTTGGCTAAAGGTGGCAAAATGGTTGTTGGAGTGTTTTTGTTGATGAATAACAAAGATCAGAACTGCTAAGGGCCACTTTTTTGCTGAAGGTGGGAAAATGGTTGTTGGAGTGGATGAAGGAAAATGGAGAGAGTAGATTTTGAATTTTCATGATGACTTGGTGGTTTTAATTAGAAACCATACAGGAGATTGCTCTTTTCAGGTTCCATCCATGGGTAGTAATTTAAAGCATGGTTTTCGCAGTTTTCTGTCTTTGAAACCTATTGAGTCAGTCCTGTATCTTGTGCTGATCGGTACAAAGAAATTGCTTTTTGGGGCTTTACTTCTTTGTGCATATAAAAGGTACTGGAGTTGTGAACTTCTGTTATGTATAGGCCGTAGACCTTTTTCTGAGACCTGCTGTTGTTCTATTCAATTGGTCCATTCGCATGTGGAATTTCATTTTTCCTTTCTTTTGGTTTGTCTGACTTTTTAAAATGGCTGGCAGATTATTCAATGAATATGAAGAATATGACTTTGCAAGAAGTGGAACCCTTGCAACAGAGAAGGTATGCTTTTAACTCGCTTTCCCTCATCAGGGATTGTTTGTGTGAAACCTGTGCCTCATAGAATTTTGAGTAGCTGAATTTGGATTTGCTTATTGCTTGTTATTTTGCTTGGATAAAGAATAGTGCTACTTTTTCTGGAACATCTGGGGATGAATCCTGATATTAGGTGTTCGGCAATTGCGAAACTGTCATGTGTTTTGTCCTTTTGTGTTTGCACAGATGGAAGTTGTGCCTGTGCAGCTGTTTGTTTATTAACATGCAGTTCTCTGTTAATTTCGTCATCCTATGATCAAGAAATGTGCATTTTTTGAACTTCTTGGGCATTTGGATCACACTTAGCTCATCATTCAGTACTGTCATAACCATTGGCTGATAAATGCAATGACTATGGTTTATACAGATGCTTCCTGGATAATTGAGAATTTGCATCCTTTGTCTGTTTAGAGTCAGGATTCCCCATATTTGTAATCAAACGTCTTCTGTTGACTTCCCAAAAAAGAGAGAGAAAAAAAAAGTGTCTTCTGTTGACTTATATGTTGTTATGGCACTATGCAGAGCACTCACTTCTCATTGAATTTTTAGGTGGAGCTTAAAGAAGGTCCTTTGGACCAGTTCACCCATGAGACGGAGCCCTTCTTGCGCAAGCAAAACATGCCTGTCCGCTTAAACAAAGGTGTGCCTTTTTGTCTTTCTTTTCTTTGGATGTTTTCTTGTAAAGGCAATAAGATGTAAACATAGTCTACTTGGTGATCAGGTGTGATTGAGCTCCTGTCTGACTTTGTTGTATGTGAGGAAGGGCAACCTCTGTCGCCTGAGTCAGCTCGGATACTGGTATGCTCCATGTTAATGAACAGTTTTTTTTGTTGTATCGTCTCAATTGTGATATTTACAATTTTCTTTCTGTCAACGTTAGATAGGACAAACTTACTTTTGCCTTGTTTTGCTGTGTTTTAAGAGCTTTGGGATTGTTTGAGGTACTAAATAATGGCTTTATTGTTATGTAGCGTCTTCTTGGTATGAAGATGGCTACTTTCCGGCTTTATTTAACTTGCAGATGGAGCTCTGAGGAATTTGAGGCTTATCAAGAAGGATTGGAAGATTCAGATGTTGAATCCTCTTAACAACGCTCAACGTATGACATGCATATCCCGTATACATTGTGCCATACGAGTGTTTGGCTAGCAGCAGCCCCTTCGATATCGTGTTGTAGGCTGGTTGGTGGTAGTACCCAATATATCTTGAAGTTGGAAACCTCAAGTGCTTGAAGTAGTACAGGCTTTTGTATTCTATCTCCAAGTTTTAGTTGACCCATTAGTGAGTTAAAAATTTTGTTGTTGTGATCAAGTATGGGCAGTTATTCTTTTTTCGAGAAATATATTTTTTAATGGCATTGATGTAAGAAGTTACATCATTTCAATCAGTAAACTTGACTGGATTTAGAGTTTCAATCAAGAACAGTGAACTCAGAGCAAGTACTGTGTTTTGCACTAGATAAAGACTTCCGACTCAAAAAATCTCCATGCGATGTAATCCCTTCTTCTCTTCCGAAATTCCGGGGGAAAAAAACGCCAATAATGGCTAGCTCTGATCATCCATAAGCAAAGGCTCATCCTTTATTTTTTGGGTGCAATGCACTTGCCAAGACTCTTACTTGCGTATCTGCTTTAGAAGGCCAGACACGGAAGCACAATGTGTTGATTTGTATTTGCACTCTTCGCAGCAAGCCTGCAACAGTTCAATGACCCTAACACACCTGCAAGTAACAAACACAAGACCTTGAAAGAATCAGTTTTTATCGCAAGCTTATGCATGATATTAGAAACAAATGCTACTTCAGTGAATAAATTTAGATACCATCAGACCGTCTATCAGTTAATTGAGCAGCATCTTATGCATATGGAAGGCAGATACAATTGAAAAGGACTATCCAAGTCAATGATTGATGAACCTTAAATTTTCCATAAAAAATTAGAGGGGGGAGATCACAAGTGGTGCTGAGCTAGACCAACATGAGCTCAGAACGAAAATTAGACATACTTGTAGTGCGAATGATAAGTATATTAAGTGATAACCATCTAATGATTGGCCTTTAGCTCCATTTCACTGAAAAACCAATAAATAAAAAAAAACTCATTTTACAGTACGTCTCAGCTCTTTTGAACATGCCCAAGTTTTGCAGTGTCATAAAACATGACTGCATAGCAAAGTAGGACCATATTTGACAAATAGGTAATATATTTACAAGAAGAGGCGATAATTGATAAGTACCACCACCTACTAGTTCTTGTATTGATTAGCTTACATTGGGGGATGGTCTAAAACTACTCCCTTGCTATCAGTCCAACCAAGAGCACCCCCTTCCTAGTCTCCTTGGATGGTTGAGTAAACAAACTTGGATTCTAATATTGATCAAGTAGTGAGACGGATACTTCCTCACAATCATATTGTTGATTCCAGTTACCATCAGATGAATGGAAGGATGACCAGCAGATGATAGCAAAGCTAAACAGATTCAAGATTGTGTTTACCCCTTTCTCTTCTCTCCAGCACTCTTGGACTGAACATCTTGCTGAAACAAAGCAAGCTTAGGAATGAATCTAACGGAAATTTAGGTCTCTGTCCACTTGGAAGATTATTCTTTCCTCCTCGGTGAAAGAGGGCAAAGGTGTGTGGGAAGAGGCTTTAAAGAGCTATTTCCTGAGGTCTTTCAGTTAGGAATTGCTAATAAGAAAAGATTGGAACTTTGAGCTTGTATATGAGCAAAGGAAGCATTTCCTAAAGCTTCCAAGTGAATGATCGAGTGACTTCCTCTTGTTGGCCAGGAATTTTTTAACTGTGTTATCCACTTTGCTTTAATGCATTATGGATAGTCCGCCACTGTACTGACTGTACTAGGTATTCTCACTCACCAGCAGAGTTGAAATCTATATTCATTTTACGTTTTTCAGGCATCAGTTATGATGCAGTTTAGTGAGGCTGGCTTGCAGCTGGCCTAGCAGAACTCCTCCTTGCATTTCTGACAGTAAGATTGTAACATTAGCAAAGTAGCAGGCAGTTCCATTTATTTCTCGCTTGTATATCTTTCCACACCGATAAGAGGGATGTGTACCATGGGGAACTCCGGATCTAGGCTCGATAGACGAGAGGAGTTCAAAACCCGAACATATTTGACAATTACAAACAAGGCCTCAGTCCATATATAAATCTCTTCAAGTGAAAACTCGCCAGTAATCTGAAAAAAGTACATTGTGAAGCACCATTTCAAGAGTACTTTGTCAATCTCAAATCAATTGGTCCATTATCAACACCCAAATCCTAAAGGAGATGCGACTAGGAGGATGGGCTTGTCTCAGAGTAAAACGCGATTTACAAATACCTAAGAACCAGTACACCGAAAATTCTTTCAATCAGCGATTTATGCAATATGAGTGATAAGATTTCCTAAAAGCGCTAATAGGCAGTCAGTTTCCCTTCAATAACGAGCCAAGAAATGCACAAAAAAGGTCCACGGAATCGACCAGAATTTCTACATATTCTATTCTAAACGATGCATATTGACTACTCCAATATATAACAAAGAAAATCAAACTTTGGCGTAGTATATATGCGTTGATACCAATATAAACAGGATACCACAACCTAAAGTGAAGATTCACTCCATCCAAATTTTGTATGCAAAGGATTAATAGCTCATCAAAGAAGAAAAGATGGAAAATTTCTACACAGGAGGGGACTTTTCTTCTTCAGTTATCTGGTAGCTTGAAAAAAAAATACATTTTTAGAGTCAATAAGTGCAGAAATGAGATTAGAAGAAAAAGGGTACCTTTGTGAGTTGAAATTGTTCTTGGTGAGGCAAGCTTGAATATCACAAGCCTGCTTCTTACATGGCTCTTTGCTAGGCTCCGGCATCTTTCTTTCCTCCTCCTCTTTCTTCTCTCCGCTCGTGGAATCCTCCTCTTTCTTTCCTGTTTCTCTATTTGTCTGATGGAGGAGAAAATGGAAACTTCTATATCATTCTTCGACAGGAGCTCGCGGTGCGATGAACGACAACAAAGAAAGAAAGACTCGCTCCCTCGCTTTCTTGATGCTTTTGGCTTCTCTTGGGTTGATGATGATGCTACTAATTAGTGGAACCGCTACGAATCTTGGAAACCTCTTAATGGGCCATGTTGGTGGCGGCTGTATATATAGTGTTCGGGTTGGCCCCCGGCTTGGTTCTGTTTGGTCAGGTGGATTTAGATTTGGGGCCCTCTGGTTCAGTTATCTCCGGTTCTATCTAGTTACTGTAATTCTTACCGTATTTAGTGTAAACTCTAATAACTCTGATCTAATCTAGATGTTTGTCAATTTATACAATTAAAAAATTAGAGTATAATTGAATATTACGTCAGTGAAATTGTATAAGATTACACCAAATATGTAACACTTACTTCATTTAAATAGAATGAAAATTACATCAACCGGATTGAATTAAACAAAACTCAACTAGAGAGATCCGGTCAAATTGAACTGAAAGAGGCCCAACTTTTGATGAATTCATCGGCTACCTCACAAATTAACATTGGCCCTTTTCATTTCTTTTATTTTTAGTTGCTACTCATAACACGAGGATTCCAGTCATCGGGTGGCTCATAACTTGCATCACTTGGAAAAAGCATGTTATCCCCGGAAAATAAAGAGGTTAAATTTATTTGTCGCTCATCTATATTTATCATTGGAATCAAGACCAGATTTTTTGTGTTGAGTTAAAATGCTACTTCCGAAAGGTATCCTATTCTTTCCTGACAGTCATGATCCCTGACCTGCTAATCGGAAGTTCAACTGGCCACCACTCACCAGCCCCGCAGCTAGTGGTTTTATTAGAAGTATTATTTGTTTTGTTGACAAAACAGAAGACAACGGCGGAGACAACGCTCTTTGCTCTCCTGCTGAACCTTTCCATCATATGATGGTATCAAACTCAACTCCAGAAGGTCGCGCTAAAAACAAGCTCCACTCCATTCCATCCCTAATCCAACTCAAAGAGGTTTGATTGAGAACCCTCACTCTGATTTTGATTGATCCGGAGGAAAAAGTCCTCAAAATAAATGGGCAGAACTTCTGCACACAACTACTCTAGCAGTGCATTATATTTGTTAAAGACTTGATTTTCACCATCTGGTCCTTTTCTTTTTTACATATTGTTTTCACGAAATTTTATGCCACTTGGTCGTGAACGTTCCTAGTATTTACGTTTTGGAGACTGCCCCTTGCAGGGGCCAATTATTTCTCAAGGTACAAATCAGTTGTTCAAAACGCTGCTTTGAAGCGACTTGCTCCAGTTCCCATGACCCTTACCAAATATCACCATATTTCCCAGCCAATCTATCCACATATCAATCCCGCCTCTCTCTGGGAAATGCCATAAATCTTACCAAAAGGTGCTTCATGTTTATTAGTAAACGACATTCAGTTTTCAGCAGATGCTAACAGACCCACTACTTGGTCCTGCCATCAGGTCTCCTCTCCCATGGAAGTACATCACTACATCACATTGTTGGCAGTCTCATTTAACAGGCTAAATATGCCAATCAAGCAGACCAAAAGAAATTATAAATGTTTGCAATTGTTATATCAATGAATACGATTCTTCTCACAGCTCATTGGGGAAGGTTCGATTCAAAGAGTTAAAAAATTGCTTTAAACATCAGAGAGGCTCGATCTGACTCGCCCAACAAATTCTGTGCAACACTAGTTCGGGCTTTTTAGTTTTTGAATTTAATAATTTATAAGCTTGATGTCCCTGAAAAGAAAAATAAAGGAAGTTCTTCAAAACAACCTAAAAATATATGGGACAAAAAACTTCTGCTTGTAAAAAATAGCTAGGAGCTGCTTTTGGGGCGTGTGTGCATGTGTTGTGTGTTGCGGGGAGAGGGAGGAAGGGAGGGAGAGAGAGAACTTCATGAGAACAAAATGTTGATAGAGAAAAAAATCTATCATGCAGTAATTACATTCCATCAACCAACACAACTAGGATCAAATGAGTCTTGTAAACCTACCACACATGATAAAATCAGGATACTGCTCCAATCAGTTCAGCCTTCTTATCCTCTAGAAGCTTCAACTCCTCACGCCAACCTTCCAATCTCGCTACCTTCTCCAATTGCTCTGGGTTCATATCTTGCTCCATGGTTTTCTGCTTTTGAGCTTCTGTCAGCCGTATCTACAGGATAGAGAATGAATGCAACCAGAAATTAACTCCCATCGATTGTGAAGCAGATCATAAGCAATACAAGCTAATATGTGTGAAAAATGTAGGCCAAACAAGTAAAGGAAAAAAGAAATTATTTTTGGATAAAAAATCAGCTAGAAGTTTATATTTCTATAATATTTCAGCATAACTCTCTTTAATAGTTTTACTATTTTGTCCAACCAACCACCCCTTCTGCATTATATCTTATATGCCACACTAAAGTGTTCAGAGGTTTTGTCAAGTAAGTATAAGGTACATATAAAAACAGCCAAGAAGTTTCACAGTATTGGAATGTCAATTCCTTCAAACTATTCATCTAGGAGTCTGATCTATTTAGGCACAAGCAATTTCAGGGTTGCCTGCAGGTATAAACACAAATTTCTTCCCGCATGCAACTTTTACTATACAAGTTGCAGGCCACTGCAATGTTAATGTGCTCATATATGCAGCAAAAACGAAGACTGAGACCAGGAAGTTCTGATATTTGCAAGTGCCATAAGTATAGTGGCATATGCATGTTAATACTCCTTATAGAATAAGGTATGGCATGACAAACAAGTAACTTAGGTGACAAAAGAGTCCACCACATCATCAAGCAGACACTCGCCCAAGTCCTCAGCCTTATCAATCGAGGTGATGCAGCTATCACCCCATGTTGGCGAGGTGAAGCAGCTATCACCCCATGCTGGTGTACTGTAAATTTCAGGGTACATGGAAATTCTCTAGATTTTGCACTACTTCTCTTCAAGGACCAGCTTCCTCTTCAAGACTTGTGGTCCCCTCTTACATAGGTGCAACCATGCAATTTCCTATAATCTCTCTCTCTCTCTCACTCTCACAGTTTGTGGAGGTTGGTTCCTAACCTTTTAATGACAAATGACCTTATCCAGAATATGTAACTCTCAGTATCAAAAGATTGTGCCAAGGAAATCAAAAGATTTATACAAAAAAGTCCAAAACACCTTAAAGAAGTCTATGCAGCCAGTCATGCTGGTACAACCACTGTAGTTTTACCTTCTTTTTCAATGCACGTATCTTCTTGTCAATATCCTGAACATGATCAGCTGGAGTCGAACTTTCTGCTGAACTTGAAGGAGGATTAACCATGGAGGAATTTGAAGATATATTGAGCTCATTCATCTGAGATGCAATTGTCCCTTCAGGCTCCAGCATGTTATTTGAATCCTCCACCGAGGAGGTATCATTTTTTTCAGATTCTTTACCCTTTTCAAGAGCAGCCTGCCATTGGTCACACAACTTAGACCCATATAACAGAAAGGTAAAATGTATGAGAGAAACAGGGAAAAGGATATCACTCCAAGTACGGAAAGGAAATTTTCAGCAATTTCAAGCAAATAATCAAATGCATTTTGAAATTAGTCCCACCGAAGACTTGATGCACAAGTACATTCGTTCAAAATCTAAGTGTAAAAGTAAAAAAAGAGGAGTGATAACAAAAGAACATCCCACAAAAGCACAACAATTATCTGCACATTTAAACAGTCAATAATACTGAAACACAAATTCGACACTAACTTTTGCTAGCTATAAATTAGGCATGAGAATAGCCGTAATTCACATTACATAAAAACCTCAAAACTGCCCCAAATAAAAGAAGCATAAGCAGAGAGAGAGAGAGAGAGAGAGGGAGAGAGTTGTGATAGAAGAGAGAACCTGCAAACGCTTTTCCTTCTTCCGTTCATTCCTCTTAGCGGACTTAGTCTTGGACTTGGTGGCATCCGTCACCGGATCGTACCCCGGCGGCACATCCTGCAACGACGCCATCTCCTTTTTCCACTGTTATGTAAATTCCACCATTCAAAGAAAATATTAGCAACTCAGTAAAACACAAAATAAATAAAACGAAAACACACACCAAAAGTAAGATTAAAGAGGAGGAAGAAAGAGAGACTTACTAGGGAGCCTTTAGATTGATAAATGGCAACTTCTTCTTGAGGAACATAGCCCGCCCTAATCTTAATGGGCTTACGGAGAGTGCCGTCGGGCCGTCGAGTCGGGGCCAGTATTCTCTCCCCTTCTTTTAGGGTTTTGCCCAGCTCAGCCGCCAATTGCTTCGCTTCATCTTCTCCGCCTCCTCCTACTCCGCCACCACCACCACTGCCACCATTGTACTTGGCCCTGCTCCCCATCTTTTTTAACTTAATGGTACTAATTTCTTCTGTGTGTGGGGAAAAAAGAAAAGCTGTATTTATTTGTATTTCAGTAAATTTTAATCATGTGTGAGTAAAATTGGATGATGACCCAAAAAAAAAAAAAAAAAAAAAAGGCAAGTGATTAGAGTATCTCTGAGTTGGTTAACCGGTACTAATGGCTACTTCCGTTGCTAGAATGTAGACTGCGTTCGTCGGGATGTGGCCGGGGAATTCGAGGCCGTAGGCCTAATTTCGGCCTTTTCAAAATTAAAATATTTGTGTCCTAGTCATTTAGCCCAATTTAAGGGCACCTATGACTGTAAGGAAGTCCATCAGGGTCAACGTTCTTTGACAAAGTTTTGGTAACAATCCCTTTTTACTTTCATGAAGCTGCTACAATCCCATTTATTGATTAGGAAAAATGATCGGTCAATTACGTTGATTGAATTCTTGAACCAATCATAATTGGCCTCTGACTATCTCTTCCTTAAAAATAGGGATAGTTTTATAAACTTAGCGCCCTTATAATTTTAAAAAATCACTTGTCTTCCTTATTTTTAAATTTTTTATAATATCACTTGCTTCCCCAATTTTTAAATTTTTTATAGTATTCTCAATCCAATTCAAATTATGTGATTAAAATAGGAAAGGCAAAATGGATTCTTTTCAACAATGCCTTTTAATTAGCTTACTTTTTTGTTTTTTAATTGAAAGTGTGATAATCAAATCTTAAAAATAATGACAAAAATCATGAAGATGTACTTTTTATAAAGGAACAAAATAAACCACACCCCTAAGTAATATGCTTTTCTAAAGTACAAACAAATAATAAATTTTTTAAATATGCTCTCAAATTACAAAATAATTTTTTTCCCTTTAAGCTTTGTTTTTTTGGCATTCTAAGGTCACATAATGTGAAGTTGGATATTATTGTTGTTTATTTATTTTTTGACAAAAACATAGATTTCTTCTGCAAAGTGTTGCAATTCAAGGAGATTAGCTATGATTTTAAAACTTCAATATTGGGTTTACCTTCATTTATCCAATTACTTATTGTGTGCTCTTTAATTACCAAACGAGAAAAACCTTCTGTTTTATGTAAAATGTTTTGAGCAAATTTAATAAATCTTACACATTGTTTAGAATTTTTTATTTTTATTTATCCATATTGATGGCTTGAAAATTAGAAAAGGAGAAAATGTTTAAACGTATATATAAAACTTATTTGAGATGTTTAGAAGGTGAAAAAGTTATTTTCTTCATTTTCACAATATTACAAATAGTTTTTTACATGCTTTGTTAATTATTTATAATTTGTCAATTTTAAATTTTATCTGCAAATTATAGATAAGATTTGTTAAAGGATTTTCCAGCCCCAAACTTATATTTTTCATTAAAGAACACATTCGTCAAGTTTTCAAATGTCAATGGATTATAAATTGATTTGTCATTATAACTAAGGGATCATAACAAAAGAGCAACCTTAAAACGAAATAATTTTCTCGTTCCTAAATATAGTATCTTAACTATTTAATTTGAATTGAATTAAAAAATGCTACAAAAATTTAAAAATAAGTGAAGCAAATGATATTTTTAAAACTTCAGGAGTACTAAGTAAAATTATTAAAAACCTAAAGGGAGGTTTCTGAAAGTATCCTTTTTAATACTTTTCCTACCCTATCCTCACTGTAGTAACTTTAGGTTGAATTCATGTCGTGTGTGTAAAAGAAAAATTCACAAGTTGAATACAATTCACAAACGCATACATTCTCAAATCTCATACAAACAATTTGCAATTCAAAATGACTACATCTATGATACTACCATAAATAGTTTTTCTCCGAGAAAAATGGCACATTTTATCAAAATACTCCATCATTCGTGGCATCAACATATGTGCACCCTTCAACACAAAGCTGTTCCAACGTGAACAATAATAAAGAGAAGGCAAGACCGAATTTGACATGGCCTCTTCAGAACTGTCCATGTTTTTTTCAGATCCTTCTTTTCATTCCAAAAAGCTAGTATACAGCAGTCTACACTGTTATGATCTCACTATAATCGTGACAACAAAACTTTTACATGAATAACATCATTCTGATGCACCAAGACTTCCTTTCTCTAGAATTTCATGCTTTCAATTGATACAAAGCAACAAACAACAGACTTCATCTATACAATGAAAAAATTGATCCCACCAAATCACTATTCATCAAGTCAGAGAAGTTGGTCTTGCACCCAACTTTTGTCGCTCATTGCACCATGAGGTGATCCTTGTATGTGACAGATGGTTACTCACAGCAATAGTTCCCCCTTTAAACCTCCTATCAGTCATCTTCTAAGTCAGAGGAGTCACTATCTTCCTTTCTATCCTGTTTAACTAGACTGATATCACCTTCTCTGCACAGTGCTTCACTTTCTTCTTCATTAATCTCCTCACCTTTTTCACCAGCATAAGCATAACTGGTGATATTGCAATGTTAGAAGAATGAACCAAGAAGGAAAAGGTCAAAAGAGATAGGGGAAAAAATAGAGGACCAGTCAGAAGTTCGCAAATGAAGCCTGCACAACTTAACTCGTGACTTAACTCGTGACTTTTCAAAATTGTGCTCACAGAATCTAAAACTTACCGTTGACAGCTCAGTGATGGTGCCCAGAGGTAACAGATAACAGATAGCAATGCCAACGCTAGAATGTCCCAATAGGCAGTAATAATCCAAGCACCCTGCCACTTCTCGTTGAAGGGATCTGTTGCTTTGAAATAAAGCTGAAAAAGTGAAGAACAACAATGGCAAGGGCATAAGAAATTCTGAAATAATTAACAAACATCAGGAACAAAGTACCTTGCGAAGCTAAAGAACACGTGATTGAAGGCCACAATGATACTTCAAGCTCTCACCCTCTAGTTGGAGTAAGCATGATAAACATGACAACCCATATTTACTCATTTCCAAATAACAGAAAAAGTGTTCAGGGCCGTGAATGGGGAAAAAGAAAATCAAAAGAATTTCAAACAGTTTCTCATCATCTCTTGTTGTTCTTCCAACATTCAAGCCCATCACTGTTAATAGATTGAAAAATCTTCCACACTACAGGTCACAGGAATTTTACTTGTCCAGATTCATGAAGTGCTTTCAGTTGACATGTTAAGTGATTTCTCAGGCCCCCAAGAAGGATTTAAAACCGCATACTTGATAAGCGACTGTGAGCAATGTCAGACATGCATCCTTGCAGAAAACATTTTAATCTTCCCCTGGTATCTTTACTGATTAAATTACTAAGTAATCGATCTTCAAAAAGTCCCCTAACAACCATATATTTATCAGCCAAAGCAAAATATTACATGTTGTCCAAAGATAATACCCTCTGGGTCTAATTGTAGCATCAAAAGTCTATAAAAGTTTCCACAAATAATGAATAACAACCAATTACAATAGACAAATAATCTAAGACTTAACTTTGCAACCAAACAATTAGAAAATTTAGTCCACATTCTAACATTATTTACTTTCTCAGGAGTCACTTAACAAATTATTGACAAAACTGATTCAGAAGGTACTTCCCATTAGTTAAATTGACAAGTAACTAAATATTTTCAGGATAAAAAAGAACAAGAATAAGCCACACCATGTATTCTCCATAAATTTGAAATCCGTTTCATTCTATCAATCAATTTACCTCATAACCTATCCAAGCAACTGAAGCAATAACTGTCACTGCCAATGCATTTGAAAATTTTCTGTAGATATCCAACTTTACAGAACTTCTTTTAGCCTGCAAAGTATGTATGACAAGATGGATCAGAACACTATTGAAAAGTACAAGAATTAAGGATGACAGTTCCTATTTATTTTCGAGACAAAATTAATGTAAATAAGACAGAACCTGTAGCTGCTCCAATGTCTTCGAAAGAGAGCTAAAAATCCACAAGATCAAAAATGCATCCAGCAATGCATCAGGAAGGACCAGAAAGACTCTAGCTCGTCCTGCTATATCGTTTATGGTTCCAACATACTCGGCAATATTAAGCAATTCAGATGCCAAAAAGTAAGTTATTCCGAGAAGCAGCACCTTTGTGGTAAGTCCGCCAAGAGTGGGACGGACAACACCAAAGCCCATTGCAATTGAAAGAATAAGAAGACGAAGAAGCGTCTTCCTAATGGCGCCAATTGTTACAACCAAGGTTGTAATTCCCGCAGGCCTTGTTCCAGTGCTGTTGAAGAATGCATAATCGAAGTACCAGAAAATCATCTCAAGCAATCCAAGAGCAATAACAACAGCAATGCAGTGCTGAAGTGGCAAAACATCTTTCCAATATCTCACATACTGGAAAAACCATATGGCACTGAGGACTGCATAAGCAACAGACATAAACACATAAAACTTCATGAGAGGAGACATTCTACCAGGTAAGTATCCATCAGGATTTTTCCATAATGTCCTTCCAGTCACCTTCAATCCTTTGAGTTTTGGATCACATGAGATAAAGAACAAGTTGTACATTCCAGTCTTTCTTATATAGGCCTCCTTACTTTTCATGCGGGTGGACAATGAATTTCCTCTGAAATGAACGTTCAATACAACAGGCCAGTTAATGTCAGTTGCTGAAGGTATCCTAATCACCTCTCCTTTCTTACAGCCTTCCAGTTTTGCAAGATCTGGCGTGCAGCAAATAGACCTCTGCCCACCATAAGGTGAACCACCAATATTATCCCGATCAGCTGCCTCAAAAATTACAACTTGTACCAATCCACTACTATATGCCATTTCAGGGTGCTGGACTGCAGCAGCTCTACTCCTCCAAAATGTGATATTCTCAAACCTGGATTATTTTATTCTTAACCTCTCAGTAAACAGAGTTAATGAACGTGCTATAAACAAGAGAAATGCAGAACTAGTATACGAGGGTTAAATGGTTTATTACAAAATCTTGGTACACTTTAAATTCTATCCTGCTCAACAACTAAAAATGGCCAAAGCTAATTCATCAAACTTGGTTTTGTCTCCAAAACCAGGTAAAATTGTACTCATGGTTTCCATTGACCAGCCTTCTCATTTTCCAGTCGCAATAACTTTGAACAATAAAATAGAATACAAGTTTCCCAACATAATTATACAGGAACATTGAACAATTATTTTATCCAACAACATAGATTGGAACTGATATTAAAACATTCAAAAAAGCTAAAAGAGAGAAAAATAATTATTTCAAAATTCAAGTGTCAGGACTCCTAACTCAAATAACCCATAGAACTTGTCATATTATGCAGCTTCGGAGGATATAGGAAAATTTTATATCTTTCCCGATTTTGATAAGATCGTTCATTATCTGCATTTAATGCCACTAACTAGAATTTAATTTTATTCCTGAATTTGGAAACCCAGTCATAGTTCGTGGAGTTCGCGCTACTTCACTGAAGTTCAAGAACGCTACTTCTGAACTAAAATATCCACTCTCTTCCAATCACGGGCTACTGAGCAAAATGCTCCGGAATCTGACACGTGCATCCAAATTGTTCAATTAGATCTGGACCAAATCTCGACGAATTGCACAAAAAAAGCTCGAACGAAGTGTAGTGCGTAAGTGAGGATAAAGATACCGAGAAATTACCGGATGTAAGAGAGACCGTCATGGACGTCGGAGTGGAATCCGCGGCGTCTCGACGGAGGGGAGGCCTGAGAGGCGAGGATGCCTTCGCTGCCACCGGAAAGTAAGTAAGCATTGCCGACTTCCCGGAATGGATCCCCATGGTAGACGTGGATTGAGGATTCAGCTGATCTGACGGCTGATATTAATACAATGATGAGGAAGCGGAGAACTGAAGCGCAAGTATTGCTCGGCCAGCGCATTGTGGCGCGAGCGGCGGCGGAGACAACTGAGGATTTTGGTGGGAGAGTTAAAATCGGAAGAAAGAGAGAATGAGAATTTGGATCGGCGAATTCGATGCAGATTGCAGTGAGGAAAGTAAGGGAACTCGAGCAGGAGAAAAGATGTCAACTTCAAGCAAGATATGAAGGCGTGTTTTTTAATATAGCTCACCACAGTTGGCTCGTCCTGCCTCAGCTATACCTCAGATGTCTCTGTTGTGAGATCTCGGCTGTGTATTGCTTGTTGCTGATTACCAGTATTAAACTAATTAAATTGCATGTTTTTGTTGATTACTAGTAGATTGCCTATTGGCTATTGCATAAAAAAAATTGTATCTGAGGTCATCTCATGTGATTTACTACGTAATTCGCCAACGTTATTGGATTTAACTTGAAGACAAATTTGTACAGCTTTAACAATAATATTGACATGAATAATAACCTTCAGAGTGTTTTTTTTTTTTTTTTTTGGTGGTGATGAACGAAGAAGAGAAAGAGAAATGTTGGCTATGGCCTTTCCTTACATTACTTGAGATAGTAGATTTTTTGGAGTAATTTTTTTTTTTTGAAAAAAAATAAGCATTTGGATAGTAGATTATTCAGGATAATTTTTTTTAAATACTGTAGCAATTTTTTTAATATGATATATAAAATTGTGTTGTTGATATAAGCAAATAATTTACTATCCAAATAAACCCTGTATGACACATTTTTGATATAAGATGTAAGATAAAAATGAGATTGTAAAATGGGTGATAATGATGCAACTAAACAAATTTTTACAAATAATACGCAATCCAAACAAACCGTTGAAAGTGCTAATTGGTGTGCATAAGCAAACGCTATTAAAAAGGGATTTGATCTTTCTATTCCTCTTTCTCTATAAACTTTCTTTTTTTTCTCCACTAAAGACTTAGCTTTTTGAGCTTGATCCAGTTTGATGGCCCTTTAGTTCTATTATTTTGCTAAAGGATAAACACCTAGAATTTAGCTAACCAAGAATCCCTAAATGCACTCTCACACAAATGATCAATAGCGACAAGTTCATCGCCCTGTCTGTGCCATCAACAACATCATCCAATAAATGATCAGAGTGTTCTGTCCTCAGGCATCTATCCTCGTTGTTAATTAACCTGTCTACATCCTATTATTGTACTAATCCATACTGCTAAGCACACAACTATGGTTTCTGCTAGAAACTTTTGCTACTGCTGCTAGTAGGTAAAGTTCAAAAATTTAAGACTCTGTGAAAAGAAAGTGAGAAGAGAACAAGGACCATCAAATGTGCAGACCAAAACCATTACATTGTATCCCAAAATTCCACATTGAGAATAACAGTACTATAAAACGACGGACACTAAAAGTACATATAAAACCAGGAAAAAACCAGTTTAAGTTAAACACACAGCACCATCATCAGGATAAGGCAAACATAAAATTGGTCTTGTTACACAAAAGAAGCACATTACTGGGACGCTTCTTTTACAGGAACATCAACCAAAGAAGCGTGGGCTTCTTGAGATGAAGATTTCTGCCTGAGTTGCACCCTTAGTGAAGTTCTACGAACAACTCCAGAATCTGATTTGGTATCCTTAGCGAGAGGAGCATGTGAGCTGGGCATGGGTGAATCCTTAGAAACCTTGGAAGGAGACACAGGTGATCTGAGCCCACGTGAGGCTTTCACTTTGTTGCCCGCCAGAGAAGAACCACGCCGCCTGATTCGGCCAGTTGATGGCTTTGGCTTTGATTTTTCGGAAGAACAAGCATTGGTTGTAGACACGGCTGGAACTTCTGGGCTGGAGTCTTTGGGCGGAGAAACAGCCGGTGGTGGTAACATCATGCATCCAAGGCCAATCTCGTTCTCCGGTATGTAGTGATTAGTACGCTGATATATCAGTACGTCTTCTTCATCTTTACTCTGAGAAATTGCTAAATCTTGCAGAACATTGGAAATTTGTTCCTCGGTTCTTTCAGGAGGGAGTGAAACCAGCTGTTCAACCACTGGGCTTTTACCCTTGTCGAGAACCCCTAGACGGGGTTGGACAGTTTCTGTTAATGAAAAAGCAATATTTTTTCACCAAAAATGGCGCCATCTAAAATTAGCTTCAAGTGCTATGTACAGCTTCTGTAAAGAGACTATAGAATATAAGTACAGCCAAACCTCCATGACCTAGTTGGTTGATGATGCATGGCTTTGTTTGACTAAATCAACACCAATAATTTGCAGTAGTAAATTAATGCTGAAAACTTAAGATGAGCAATTTACCATGGGATAAAAGTAGTTAGAATCGCAAAGTTTGAAACTCTAAAGAGTATCAAAGTGAATGCATGTTCGAAAGCATCTTACCACACGTATTCTGCTTCTCAATGTAGTTCTCAGAGGATGCTGCCTTAGGCGCAGAACTTGATCCAGATTTTGCAGCATTTTTCAAGAGTGAGGACTGATCAGGCTCACTGACTTGGTTGCTCTGACCCTCTGCATTTGCTTGCTCATGATCTTTGAGAGTTTCCCATTTTGCTGGCTTTGATCCACAGACATGGCATAAGTCTGATTCTTCAGATGCTCCAGCATTCCAAAGAGGGTTGTCTGTAACAATTTGCTGCTTCTTAGTACTGTGAACACTTTGGTATGATGAACTTACATGGAAGCATGGAACAGGCAATATAAATGAATCTTTAGGCTAGTAGAAGGGACTAGATATCAAAACTTGCACATAATTTCTAATGAGTTTAACAAATTGATAAAATGTTAGGAAAAAAATCATTTATCAGAAAGACAATTCTGAGGAGAAGTATGTAATGTCATGTTCTAATTTGACTTTATAATATAGAAAACTTCTCTTTCTCCACTTTTTAGATCTCACCTGCCTCTTCTAAAAAATAAATAAATAAATAAAGTAGTTGAAAGTGATAACTATCTTTCATGTCATGTACACCATCTAGGACTGTAAGTTGGGCTGGACGAACTCAAACTGCCGTTAAATTCAAGGCTGGGAATGACGAAGAATATGTTGGGTCATGTATCGGCCGAAAATTAGACCCAACATCAAAGTGAGCCGAACTTAGCCCTGCCAAGTGTAGCCTCTCTCTACAACCCACAATTGACTTGTTTGGGCTTGATTTAGAATTTAGGAACTTACTGTCTTTTTGTAGTTCAAATAAATAAGAGCATAAAATTAAGTTACTTTAGGCATCTTTTAGACAAAAAAAGAAAAAATGGAAAATAGTACCACAGAGTTGGCCACACTTTTGTTCTCATTTTTACAAAAATTAACTCTGAAATGCTAAACTTATGTTGCAAAAAAAAAATGTAAAATGACAACTAAAGAAAAAAAAAAAAAAAAAAGCAATGTAGTTGAAGTACGAAGAATTAAACTTTCACGCTCCTATGCTCGTTTATTTAAAACGGTCTTTTTTTTCATTTATACAATTCTTTTCTAACCATAAGTTTTTTAAACTAAAGACGTCATCCCTTGAATGTTAAATTTCATCAATTATGATAATTTTATCCACATTAACGAGTGTTCAACAGGTACCCATTAGCCGGACCAACGAATGAATTTTTCTTTATCCTAACAATTAACTTTCTTTCTTTTGTCATATGAATCATTAATGCTTAATCCGATGCCAGCAAGCATATAGCATGTATTGTTTCCATATGGAAAGGATTAAACCATAGTAACTCTTCACGTAGTCAGCTGGCCCTAAGTTGTCAAAAGAATTCAATATAAGAGATATTTTGCCTATTATATATTAAAGTCATAGCTAGACATTTAGACTATGCGTGTGTTCAATTGGTGCTGGTTAATATGTATTTGAGATGTTAGATTTAAAAATATATATATATAAGATTAATTAAGGAAAGTGTATAGATGCAAGTAGATGTGTCAACGGATCTAGTCTTATCCAAATCCCACCGAAACCCAATATGTTTGGATAGGCTTTAGGTTTAATTTCTCACACCCTATAAGAAAGTCATGGGTCTGACTACGATTTAGTTTTCTGTTATCTATATACAGACCCAAATCCAAATCAAACCCTACCAAAACTCTTATAAAAATAATACTATATACACACATGTATACATACATATATATAATTAGTAAATTTACAAAATAATTAAATATTCTATGGCCATTGAATCGAATACAATAAGATTTCATGATTATTAGATTAAAAGATACTATTTTATCTAAGGAAACATCACATAATCCTGTCTTTCTATTGCATTCAACTTCTTGATTATTAATTTTATTATTTGAAAACAAAAATTGGATAGTATTTATGTTATTTTTTAATTCTATATATTTTTAATATAATTTGAATTCTGTATATTTGTAATATAATTTTACTTTAGTTATTCACTGCGTATTTAGAAAACTAGCTCCATACATCCACTATATACCCAAATCCATGAGGATCCGGGTTTGAATTTACTTTTTGAGACCCATAGGGATTTGGATTTGAGTCTGAATCTAATTAAATTTTAATGGATCCGGATTTGAATCAAATTGATTCAGTCCAAACTCTGTCCATTCATGTACCTAAATGCAACGGATGATAATAATTGTTATAGATGGGTTAAATCCACACCTCTAACACATCAATAACTTATAGTATTAATACTAAAAGTTATATCAACTATAGATTTAGGAGATAGAGGTATGGATTTAGTATCACCCTAATTGTTATACATATATACATATATATTTGTGTGCGTGCATGATATGTGCATGCGTGTGCGTGCATGTGTATGTATGTATATATGTATCTATAGACACACATACAAGTGTGTGTGTGTGTTTGGATTAGGTGGAATTTTGATATGTTAATAGATGTCCAATAGACACCCGTAAGAAAAATTATCAGACTATTACAATTGTTTATAAATGTTTAAATCGTTACATAAGGATCATAAGAAAATGTAAGCATGGAAAATTACTGGAAGCAATAATAGACTAATTAATTTAGACTTTTAGTCATAAAACTTTCATAATTGAAAATAAAATGCAAAAAGAAATTTAACAAATGTTGTTTCTTAGGTAAAACTTTGAAATGAAAATGCAAGCATTTTCATAAACATATTTTAATTGGTAGATCTGGTTCTTATCCAATATATACACTGGTCCAAATTATGTTTATTCAAACATTTCACGTGCAATGATTAAAGGTAATTGGATATTTACATTAACACAAGCAATCAAGAGGAATATAGAACACTTACACTGGCTTCTACAGTAAAAGCACACAATCTGCTCGTGCAAGAGATCTGATCAGATAATTCAAGTTCAGAAGTGCTATTAGCTCAAGATTAAATTAAAAAGGAAAAATAAAAAAACATAACCTGTACGTTATAACAACAAACGATTACGATTCAAGAATTCCAATTGTATAATGCTGAAAAATCTATTAAAAACTATTCACAGAGGAAAGATAACAAGAAAAGTAATAGACTTATCCTGTAGGTTGGAAAAAGTTAAAGATGCAGATAAACGGTTTAAAAAATAATAATAATAAAAGAAGGATGAAGATCATCATTGCATACCAAGGAATTCCATTGCATCTTCACTCATTGTGCATATACTAGACAATTTACCAGCAAATTCGAAAGAAAGACTACCAAATGCTTGCAAAATTATTTCAATCGTCTAGGTGAATGAAGTGTGTGAATATACGAGCATTTGGTATATGTGCCCGTCGTCAAAATGTGAAAGCATCGGATGCACATTTTTGACAGGCGAGCACCAGAAAAATATTTGTAACGCACGGTACAGATGTCAAAAAAGGAAGATAGAAGAGATAACAAGTCCACGCGACATCAACTAATTTTTTTTGTCGTTTTTCTTGATAGTATTGAAGTAATAACCGTTTGAGTAATGAGCATAGTCACACCGTAACTAACTCGGCAATGCTACTGAATAATGAAAGAATTGGTTGTGGTATTTGCTATTAGTGACTTGCTTTTACAAAGATAAAGAATAACTTCAAATTTTAGTTGATTTTTTCCCACAACTTTTCTTGTGAATAGAGTTACAAACTAGTCGAGTCGAGTTCAATTCATTTTTCAGACTGAAGCTCGAATTAGATGAGCTTTCAATGAAAAATTCGAGTTTGAATTTGACCTGAAATTCGAACCTATTCAAGTTTGAGTTCAAGCCTATTAGAGTAAAAATAATAATAAGAAAATAATTATTCTTATATTTTAAAAATAAAAAATAAATAATTTGTTTTTTTAAAAATAAATAAAATAGTCAATTTTATTCATCAATAATAAAATATTAAGGATATATATATGTAATTTTACTGTTAAAAAAATAAAAAATATATATGTATTTGAATCGACTCACAAGTTAACGAATTGAGTTTCTCTATGTTCAACTCAAGTTCAATTGTTCAACTTAGTCAGCTCAAACTCAACTTGAGTCTGACGTTGACTGAGGTTAAATCGAGTTTTGACCAAGACAACTTGTGAATGCTCACGAGCAGTTTGATTTGTTTGTAGTCTTAGGGTCTGTTTGATAACTATACTTAATGTTGAAAATTAATTCATTTAGAATTTTTTGAATTCAGCATGTTTGATAACAGAAACCCTTTACCACTGAATGTATGAAGCACTCGTTAATTTGTATACATAATTTTAAGTGAAAATTTTTACTGAATCTTCTAAATTAACTATAAGTATCATTCTTAACACGCTTTAATATTATTTTCGCATATGGTACACATTTATTTATTTATTTTTATATTAAATACACATAGACACATATGCATGCACAAACACTCTCATACACATAAACGCACACACTTGAATACTGCCTATAAATTATTTTATTATTTTCTCACATGCACACACGCATATTTTTATCCAAATACATAAATAAAGGCAATGTTTTTTAAAATTGAAACATAATATATGTGCTATGTTTCAATTTAGCATTATAATTTAGTTAGTTATTAAATGGATATAACTTAATTAATTCAATGACTCAATACTTTCAGCATTTAATTTTCGATATTCAGAATTCAAATTTCAAATTTCAGTTTTATCAAAAGGACCATTATTTCTAAAAAGTAAACAAAGATACAAATTTTCATGATTGGCAATTTGAATTAGTCTATCTTCCTTTAAGTAATAAGATTTTTTTTTAAAAAAAGGATCCCACAAAGTCTTTCCAGTATCTCTCATATTTGAAAATTTTCATTCATTCGATAGGAAGAAAATTATAATTATAGTTCTTACGCTAATCTTTAAGGCCCCGTTTGATAAAACTGAAATCTAAAATCTGAAGTCTGAATTCATTAAGTCACTGAATTGTTAAGTGGTGAATCTCATACAACTTTTGTCTGAATCTAGACACTCAACGTATTATATCTGTTTGATAATTATAGACGACTGAATTCTAAATTGCTTGTATTTTACAATTTTGTCATTATATTGACTTGTTTATAAATTATATATATTGGTAAATTTTACTAGTAGTACATATGATTTAATTTTATTTAAAATAAGGACTATTTATTAGAAAAAGAATGAACTAAAAATGAATGAACTATTATCAAAAAATAAAAATTATTTATTAGAAAAAGAATGAACAATTATAAAAAAAAAGAAAAAGAATGAGCTAAAAATTATAATATAACAAATTTATTTGATAAAATGTAAATGCTAATCTATCAAATGTTATAAATACAATTAATCAAAAAAGCTAAAAACGTTGATTTTTAATTTGCTCACGTAAGTTGATCATAAATGTTTGATCAACTTGTCGATATTCTCCTCCGTGTTCTGCATTTTTTGGGTTATCTTCAACATGTTGCTCATTTTGTATCGCAATTTCTTCATTCTCAAAAATTATTTTTCTAATCAATTTGTATTGCTTACGCTTCCATTTCTATTATGGAAGATTATTTTTCCATTAACCGTATAAATCAAATAGATAGATGAAGCGTGGATTTTTATTGAATATGAGTATGAATGACAACTACACAATAGAAATAAAGCATATTCATAAAGTTAATACTTACCTTAATATGCTAAAAAATTAAACGTTTTAATGGGTAAACTTATTAAGAATGAAGCTGACAAAAAAAAAAATGGAGAAGAGGTTGATAAAATGAGAACAATGATGGAAAGAAAAGAATGAGAGAGAAGAAAGACATTAGAAGAAAGAGAAGAGAAAAAAATAAGGTGATTGTGTTTTATTTGACAATGGTCATTTATGTCCTAAAAATTGTACTTAAACCATAACATCTGAGCGTACTTTTTATTAAGTGGTGATAAGATTTTTTGAACTCCATTTTGTCTAGACAATTCAGACCACTTAATCATTAAGATGCAATATTTTTTGTTATCAAACAGTCTTAACACCATTAATGTCTGAAGTTATTAATATTAAGACCTGAATTGGGTTATCAAACGGCGCCTAAGGCCCCGTTTGATAAAACTAAAATCTGAAGTCTGAAATCTAAAATTTGAAATCTGAAATCTGAATTCATTAAATCAGTGAATTGTTAACTGGTGAATCTAATACAACTTTTGTCTGAATCTAAACACTGAACGTATTATGTCTGTTTGATAATTATAGACGACTGAATGCTGAATTTCTTATATTTTACAATTTTGTCCTTATATTGACTTGTTTATAAATGATCTATATTGGTATATTTTACTAGTAGTACATATGATTTAATTTTATTTAAAATAATAATTATTTATTAGAAAAATAATGAACTAAAGATGAATGAACTATTATCAAAAAAAAAAGGAATTATTTATTAGAAAAAAATGAACTGTTATAAAAAAAGAAAAAGAATGAGCTAAAAATGAAAATAAAACTATAATATTCAATTTTTTTTGATAAAATATAAATGCTAGTCTAACAAATGTTATAAATACAATTAATCAAAAAAGTTAAAAATGTTGATTTTTAATTTGCTCACGTAAGTTGATCATAAAAGTTTTGTCAGCTTGTCAAGATCCCCGTTCTGCATTTTCTGGGTTATCTTCAGCATATTGCTCATTTTGTACCACAGTTTCTTCATTCTTAAAAATTATTTTTCTAATCAGTTTGTATTGCCTGCGCTTCTATTTCTATCATAGAATATTATTTTTCCAATAACTGAATAAATCAAATACATAGATGAAACATAGATTTTTATTGAATATGAGTATGAACGACAACTACACAGTAGAAATAAAGCATATGCATAAAGTTAATACTTACCTTTATGTTAAAAAATTGAATGCTTCAATGGGTAAATTTCTTAAGAATGAAGGCTTACAAAAAAAAAATATTGGAGAAGAGGTTGATAAATTGAAAACGATGATGGAAAGAAAAGAATGAGAGAGAAGAAAGACGGAAGAAGAAAGAGAAGAGGAAAAAATGATTGTGTTTTATTTGGCAAGGGTTATTTATGTTCTAAAAACTGTACTTAAACCCTAACATTTGAGCGTACTTTTTATTCAGTGGTGATAAGTGATAAACTTATCACTTATTTTTTGGGCTCTATTTTGCCTAGACAATTCAGACCCATTTAATCATTAAGATGTAGTATTTTTTGTTATCAGACAGTTTTAATACCATTAAGGTCTGAAGTCATTAAAATTAATATCTGAATTGGGTTATCAAACGAGGTTTAAGTGTTAACTGCCAATAATATGGGGTATTTGGCAAGTAACAATTAGTGGTTGTTAATGGTTATACATTTATTAAAAGACTTATGGCTGGAAGTTTGAAATTTGATTTCTGAAATCTAAAAATTTAAATGTGAGTTCTGAAATCTTAAAATTTAACTATTGAATGTATTACATCGTTGAAATGATTAAGTTATAAATGTTTAATAACTAGACCTCATTTGATAACCCAATTAAATATACTTAAACTTAATGAATTTAGATCTTAACATGTTCAAACACGTTTGACAAGCAAAAATATAACATTTAAATTGATTAACTAGCACTAATCTTCAAACAAAATTTACCCGCAACAATAAGTGATAAATAATGCGATATACATTCAAATGTATTAAATTTAACATTTAACAATTCAATTACTTAACGTATTCAAATTTCAAAATTTAGTTTTCAAATTTCTGTTTTATCAAACATACCCTAAATTATAGTGCTGAATTGAAAATTACATAAACATTATATTGTTATCTTTAAAAGATTACCCTTATTTGTGTATTTAGATAGAGAAAAGTGCGTATATATATGTTTGAGAGGGATAGAAAATAATGAAACAATTCACAGGTGTTGTTTAAATATGCATATTCGTATGGAAAAGCATATATTTATGTGCATGTGTGTGTAAACAAAAAGAGAACAAACGTGTATTATGGGAATGCGTTATATGTATGAGAGTTATAGTGTGCATGTAGTCAATTTAGAAAAATCATTGAAAAGTTTTATTTGAAAAATTTGTACACAAATTAAGCAGTGCTTAATACATTAACTGATAAGGCATTTTTATTATCAAAATTTAATTTAAAAAGTTTTGAATGAATTAATTTTCAACATTAATTAAAGTTGTCAAATAAGCCTTGATGGGGAGAATAGAATACAAAAGGACCATTTTAAAACAATTTATGTTAAAAAATTGGCAAATGATATTTCCACAACCATTTTTTTAGACCCACAGCTACTTTTATATGAAATGATAAAATTGCCCTTATTAGACTCAAATGCAACTTAAACATAACAAATGCAACTAAGACATAAGATCCAAATGCAACTCAAACATAAGAGGGTAATTTTATCATTTCATGCAAAAGTAGCTGCGAAACTAAAAAAGGGCTGTGGGACTCTCACCAGCCTAATGAATTAATTCCTCAACCCACTGTCAAAACTCAAAACCCAGCTTAACCTCAACATTCTTTTTACCGTTCACAAATCACTGAATAACTTAAAAGCCAACTAGGCCCAATGTCAGTACCCGTTTCACAGTCCACTCCAACACTGAATACCTCGAAGTCCGACTAGGCCCAATGTCCATACCCATTTAACAGTTCACTCCAGCCCTACCACGGCCACCGCCCCTCAACGCCTGCTCCCGTGGCCTTCCCTCCGCTGTGACCTTCTCACCGTCTCTCTTCACCTTCTCATACAGAAGCTTCACTCGTCGCCCTTGTCATCCCCATTCTCCTTTTTCCACCTGCTTGCTGTTCTCTTGAGGGTTTCGTTTGGCCAACGAATTGGTATGGATATTACTTTCCCATCTTTTTGGGTGTATTTTTCGTACATTGATTTTGTCCAGCGAATTTTACTTATCAATCTTTCTGGAATATGTGCTTGGAGAATCATAGTCTGTTCATTCATTTTAGTACAGCTGAAAGGTTTTTTTGATTTGGTTCGGAGTTTTAATAGTCGATTCGGGATAGCCAGCCAAGTTCTTGCGGCGACTTGTAGGAGTTGAACTAGTTTTTGAACCATACATTTTTTGATTTTGTCGAACTGAAATACTTTATGAAAGTGCACCTTTGCTGTTAATTATGCGATTAATTCTTCTTAAGCTTAAGCAAGTTTCATATATCCTGCTAGTGCTCCTTTTTTCTCCTTTTTTCCCCAGCTGAAAGAGGGTGAAAGGTTGAAGCCAATTTGTTTTGAGTTGTAAAATTTGTACTTGAGCATTTACATATATATTTTTTATCCTGCAGCTACTTAAATTGTAGATATGGTTAGCTTAATCTCTCAAAATGCTGCTCCGAAGGATAGAGTAGAAAAGAGTAAAAGGAAAGCTGATGATGAGCCTTCAGGTATCGATGGTGCGGAAACAATTGATGATGGACTGGTGTCTGATTTGCAAAAAGTTGCAAGTCACAGGAAGAGCAAGAAAGAGCAGAAGGAAGAGAATAAGAAAGTAGAGATTGAGCAAGAAAGGGAAATGAAGAAGTTAGAGAATTTTTTGTTTGGTTCCTTGTATTCTCCCACTGAAATTGGTAGAGATGAAGATGAAGAAGCTAGACAGGAGGTGGATGACAGTGCTGCTATGTTTTTTGTGGATCGTTCTGCAAATAGTGCTTTGTCTGTCTACAAAGAGGATGTGGACTCGGCTGAGACTAGTGATGAAGAGGATGCTAAGCCGAGGAAACCTGTGTGGATAGATGAAGAGGAGGAGAGAACCAGTGTAAACATAGCTAAAGTGAATCGATTGCGGAAGCTGAGGAAAGAAGAGGATGAGAGTGTGATATCTGGTTCTGCTTATGTGTCGAGATTGAGGGCTCATCATGCTAAGTTAAACCCGGGTACTGAATGGGCCAACCTTGAGTCAGTTGAAAGAAATTATCGCTCGGATGATGAACATTCAGATGATGAGGAAGGTTACATGGGTGTTGAAGGCATTACTGACATCCTTCGAACAGATGAGGATCTGGTTTTGAAGAGTGGCACAAAACTTTTACCTGGACTTCTCGAGTATTCAAGACTGGTTGATGCCAATGCAGAAGAGCCTTCAGGTGGTCCAATAAATTCAGTTCAGTTTCATAGGAACGCCCAATTGCTCCTTACTGGTGGACTGGATAGAAGGCTGAGATTCTTCCAGATTGATGGCAAAAGAAACACCAAAATACAGAGTATCTTCCTAGATGATTGTCCAATTAGAAAGGCATCTTTTTTGCCTGATGGGTCTGCAGTTATTGTATCAGGGAGAAGAAAGTTCTTTTATAGTTTTGACTTGGTGAAAGCAAGGGTTGATAAAATAGGTCCACTAACAGGAAGAGAAGAGAAGAGCTTGGAAGTATTTGAGATTTCACCGGATTCTAATACTGTTGCTTTTCTTGGTAATGAAGGTTATATTTTGTTAGTTTCGACCAAAACAAAGGAATTGATTGGGACACTCAAAATGAATGGAACAGTCCGTTCAGTAGCTTTTACCAACAATGGGCATCAATTGCTGAGCTCAGGTGGGGATGGCCAGATTTACCACTGGGACCTGAGAACAATGGCGTGCCTTCATAAAGGTGTTGATGAAGGTTGCATAAATGGTACTTCTCTTTGCACTTCCCCTCGGGGAAATCTGTTTGCAGCCGGTTCGGACAGTGGAATTGTTAACGTCTACAACAGAGATGACTTCTTAGGGGGAAAGAGAAAACCATTAAAGACCATTGAGAACTTGACGACAAAAGTAGATTTTATGAAATTCAACCATGATGCTCAAATATTGGCCGTATGTTCTAGCATGAAAAAGAACAGCTTAAAATTGGTCCATGTTCCATCGTTTACTGTTTTCTCAAACTGGCCTCCATCAAACAGAAGCCTGCACTATCCCAGGTGCCTAGACTTCAGTCCTCATGGAGGTTTTATGGCAATGGGAAATGCTGGTGGGAAAGTGTTGTTGTATAAGTTGCATCACTACCATAATTCCTAGTTAAGTTTCTTGACCAAAATCAATGTCTGTGGATGAGCTGGAGAACTGGAGTAATTTGCTTTCTGGTTTCTAATCTGCTTTTAGTTGATCAGCCTCGCCGAGTTCCAGGGCACCAACAGAGATATTTACCAAGTAAATCCATGGCATTGCTATGCACGAGCTACGTCCCCAGTGAAATACTTATTCCTCCCCAAAGTTATTGAGTTTCCACCGTGCCATGAAGAAGACAAAAGTGGTAAAATATCAGAGCCCAGGTGCACGAATCGAAGCCTTTTCCCCATCCTATATGCTACTTCTTTTCTACTGTTTATCATTCGCGTCCAATGTTGCATTAGAAGCATTTCAACACTTGCAAGGCAAGAATGCTGTAATAGCTCCAAGAATGTATTTCTCTTTGCCGTGGTTACTTTACACTGGTGTTGCCGTTGCTGCATCAAATATTCAAAGTTAGCGTAGCTTGCTTGATGTTACCATGCTTTGATTTGGCTCTTGCTTCTTTCTTTTCATTTCTGTTTTCCTTTGATTCCTCAACTACAAATTCTCGTAAATTTTAATGTAGTTGCCATGGTATTAGCTCAATTCCCTTGTAAAAAGCAACTGAAAGGAAAATACGACCATGACAGTATGATGGCAATTGGCGTTACTTTGTACGAGACAATGGAAAGGACCCAAAGGTCATGTGAATGAATTGCTTGTACCAATTGTCATAATACGAGAAGAGGAAAGGGTCAGAAGAGAAGTAAGTTTGTTCAGAAGAGAGCTTCTTGGAGCCAAAATGGAGACGTCTTCGGATATTTATTCAAGCCACTTGCAGGAATGAAAAATTCTCATGGCTTTGCCTATTATGATCAAGGGTATATCTGACAAAATTGAAATCTAAAATATAAAGTCTTATGAATCCATTAAGTTATTAAATTATAAACACTGAAATCTACTATTTGAGCGTGTGATAAACTGAATAGTTTATCACTTTTGTTTTTTCCCTAGTGTAGGTATATAATTCAAACTCAATTAATTAATAAAGATGTTCTGGATATATTAGGATTTTAATTCATTAAATTTAAGCACTAAATTGGATTATAAAACTGACCTAAATAATTAATAAAGATATGTTCTAAGTATGTTAAAATTTTAATTCATTAAACTTAACTACCAAATTTGATTTCCAAAGAGTAACTAAGTATCATACAGTCACTCTTTCTCACCTGTAATTCGAGGTGTACAACAGGCAATCCCCAATTTACTCCTGAGGCCAAGGGCAGCATACAATACAACTTTGGTGCGCAAAGGCCTAAATTTGGACAAGCCCAGAAAACAAGGGAACCGGAAATATTTTAGGAACCGAAATTCTCGAGCCTCCTGCGCTCTAACACTAACAGCTGAAGATGTACTACCGACTACTGATGAAGCTTCCCTAGAAATTGGCGGGGGAGCATTTGGAAGAGGAAGGTCGTCCATAGTCATGAGGACAACTCCCATAGCGGTATTCATGGCCTTTGGGACGAAAGGCGACGTCTATCCAATCGCCGTAAGTGTCGAACCTTTAATGGTGACTGACGTTTCAATTTCAGGGAGTTTAAATTTTGTCATCTGCGGCAAATATTGGCTGTTGTTGATTACCTTTCGATAATGTCATACTAACAAATGCGAGTATCAGTTCAATAATAGCATAAAACTACTACTGGGATGTTAATTTCTTTCTCCTCTAGAAGAGATTTCAACTTCGAATTCCCGCATCGGAAGTTGAACTCTATGGTAGCTTGGGTTGTGATGCAATTTTTTTTTTTCTTGGTTTGGGGTGGTGGTGCCGAACAATTCTGGAAATAGGATACGAGTTAATGACGTAGTTGGACTAGGTTGGCTATCCATGTCCTTGCTTGTATTACCTACTATTCCATCTTAGGGGGCTTTTCTTCTCATACAACTAATTCCTTTTTTTTTTTTAGTATTAATTCTCACTCTGGGTTGACAATATGTAATTTTGCAGGCCATAGCTGCTGCATTTGCAGTTGACGTGGAGCAATATAACGTATTTTTTATAACTCATTCAGCACATGAGGTAGGGTGATAGGTGCATGGCTAACGGAGATCTTGTTTCTCTACGTCTTGCATTTCTTTAAAATGCATCTGAACCATGCCTTGATTTCTTTCCAAGTGATTACTTATCTGGTTGGGATTTGAACTCTCGGTGTGTGCTTCACATGCTTTGCCTAATCCTCTCCATGTTAAAGGCCATTTGCAAATAATACATACTAAATTAAATAAATTCCTCGATGCTGTCCACAGTAATTGACAACTTTGCTGATAATAAACGTGTAATCTTTCCTAGAAGACCTATGCATTTTTAAGTATAGGCAAAAGAAACCTTTTTTGAGGTCTTTGTGCACGTTGCATGTCATTCATGGTAGTTAGACAAGGATAAATTTTGCACCTGAAACCACTTGTTTTAAAGGGGATATTGCCTTGTAAAAGATTTGGCCCAAAGCAAAAGCATTGGAGTGCTCATACTATTTAAGGCTAATCGTGTACCATTTAAAAAGTTTAAAGAAAAGTAAACGTCGCATAGCTTGTTTGAAGGAATGTTAAGGATTGTGCTAAAACACCTATAAAATCCTTTTTATGGAGCTTTATTCCTTGTTCTTGGAATAATATAAATTCCCTGACGTTTAATGATTTAAAAACTCCTTCACTCTAATGAAGATATATGTCTTATCCTTTAGAGTGCTAATAAGTACAGTTCACTTAATTGAGAGTTCAGTGTTTTTAAAAGATTTTTCTGCACATGTTATTGCTAAAATACTTTGCTGAATGTTGATATCTTTATTGTGGTTGTTTACTGGAGTGAAAATAAAAATAACAATAGAACTCTTCTCATTTGGTGGCTTACAATCAGTCAAAGTGCTGTAGTCAAAATGAGCTTGTATTAAGGCAAATTTACCCTTTTCCATTTTGTGGTTGAAGTAAGTTATACTCAGTCAATCAGTTAAGTATCATATTTCACTGACTAACAGGGCCTGAAAGTGCACTTAGAAGCAAAAAGAGTCATTTATCTCCCTGTTTCATCACCACCTGCTTTGGCACCGCATGATAATGTTGCTCCTTCTGCAGGTTAATTTCCTCATTTTACATGGTCTGTGTAGTTATTTGTGTTATTTCTGAGCTTTGCATTGGCTGTTTAACTTTTCTAAGGGTTGAATATTGGCTCTTTTCTCTCAGGCTCCAAAGACTTGTCTTTCTCACTCCAGAAGAGGGAAATTACAAGAGATCACAGAAGAGAATGTGTTTCAATTGTTGAAAGGATCTTTGGAGATGGCTTGAGCTTGCAGAGCGACCTTATGGTTATAAATTTCTTTGCACTGGTAATGATGCAGGCAAATTGGAATTTTCCCCAAAGAAGATTAAAATGAAATCAGTTAGGCGCTGTTGCCAAACATGCACTGCGTATCAAGAATCATTTTGATCTCACCATGTGTATTATCTGGTAGTCTTGGGTGGAAAAAAATCTGAATCTATAGTTGCTGAAAGAGAGATGTTCTGGAAATATCAAGTAAAGTTTTCTACATTTAATCACATGTAAATGTATACAAATGGAAGACGTGTGGCAGATAGTATTAACAGTAGGTTATCATCTAACTCTTTTGTTTATAGAAAAAGATGGGCATTTTTCTTTAAGCTTTCCGGTGCATAAACAATCAATCAAAGGAATGATAAGAAAATGCCTTTTCTCTTTCTGAAAGCTAAAAGGTCTTATTTTAGTAGTCATTTCTTTACACTACTACAAATTTTGATGATTTTACTTCTGAGAAATATTGTCTATCCTTTTTGTCCAGGAAGGGTGGAGTCTTGCTGAATTGTTTCACCTCCGTTGTGTTGTTGCTGCTCCCTATGTAGTCCCTTATAGGTACTAGAAGATTTTCATCTCTGTTATTATGCAGTATCCATCATTTCTCAGTCTAGAGCCTTGCTGTTCTAATGGCCTATTTCTTGATGCTTATTGATGTGTACAAAGTTCAAAAGTTGAGAGAAGGACACAAAACTAGTTCACTCATATAGTGCAGAAGTTGCAAGAGAAATAGAGCTATCTGACAATGGGTCTAGGTCTGCATAAACACAAAGCACCTGTGCTTGACTTCTTAATATTTCCAGGATACTTTCTTACAAGAGAGGTTTTATACTTGGTTATACAGAGGGTATTAATTACAAAATTTCTTGTGAAGGATAGTAATGCTATTCCCTTTCTCCCATGTCATTCTCTTGTTATAATTGGTTTTTGTCTGGTTCCTTGCGTTAGAACGTGAACATTCTGCTTGAAATTGAATTTTAGAGCTGTTACTGTGTACAATGTACGTAAGCTCTTTCATGAACTGACTATAATTCCACTACTTTTCACTCATAAGGTGGTTGTGCTGAATGAAGTTTTGCTTCTTTGTTTGATTCATAACTCATTCTTACATGCTATGCAGTGCCCCATCATCATTTGAGGGGAAATTTAGGAAAGAACTTCCAGATTTATATAAATACCTTAAAGAAGCTCCAGATAATAAGGTATGTAAACAAGGTTTATTGTTCTTTATTGCTGAAACTACTTTTGGTTTTTGTCTTTCCTGTCTTAAGGCATCCTTTGAGGCCATAATTGGATTCACACTTGGTTAGGGCAGTCTGTTCTTATTGTCATTTTGAATTTCTTTTTGATACTTAGTAATTTTTGTGTTCAGATAGCAAATGATCCTACACTATCTGGGAGACTATTTAAAATTCCTGCCCTCCCAGCTTGAGAAACTTGTTTCATTAGTTGCTTCTGGAAAGCAAGAAGGTTTGGAATTACTTCACTGGATGTAACTTATATATTGCTGTAATAGGTTGGTTGGAAGGATGTAATTCATTGGATGTGGCCACTCTTTACAGATGAATGGGGATCTTGGAGAAATGTTGAACTTAGGCTGAGTGCCTGTCCTTTTACGGTTTGTCCATATTGTTGGTGAAAATTATCTTGATGTTATCTTTGAATGAGATAATGGGGCTATATGTCTATCTTCTGGGCTCATCCTTCCTTGTCACTTGTTGGTCTGAAATGACTTTATTTGGTTTCAGGATCCAGTAACGGGGCTTCCAGCATGGCATGATAGGCCTTCTTCCCCCTTAATACTGTAAGTTCAATTATCTGCCTTGAAAAAATGCCTTTTATGGTAAATGATCTTAAAGAGGAAGATAAAAGATGGCTATCCACATTCAATTTTTTTGGTAGGAAAATTTTTATCAAGGACATGTTGGCTCTTTTAGAGCTGAATGTTACCTGTTTCAGTTCAATTTCTTGCAAGGCTTCAGTCATGCTCTGTACAGTGGTTAAACAGCCTGTTTCAAATGGCTTTGGTTTCCATGTCGCATAATTCCTAACAGAATCACCATTTTATATTGTAGTAGGATGGCACTCGTATGCTTATTTACTTTCCAGTAAAGGTTGGTGGGTAATGAGTCCGTGATATTAAATGCAAGAGTGTATTTCATCTTTGTACAGGTGTATAATGGGAAATGTAATAAAATTGTGTAACAGAAAATTTATAGCATCTTCATAGTTGTTATAGAAAATGCCATTTGTCTTCTCTTGCTTTTAACTGCATTGCATTCCCATGCTGATGTATGCCTCATGATTATTCATTCCCATGCTTGTTTGTTTGTCACTAAAATGGAAAATAATGGAACTTCTGAATTTTGTTTCTATCTTGGCATGGCAGGTATGGATTTAGCAAAGAAGTAGTTGAATGCCCTGGTAATCCTTTTTCCCAAGGAAATTCTTATCTTTTATCGTGTTCATCAAATGTGATCCATGTGTGAAATATGCACCAAGTTCTCTGAGAAGTTTTAAAATAAAGCCAGATATTACATGTAGCTTACTAAGGAGCTTGATAATAATAGATATCCTGACGTCTGACTACTTTGATCTGCATCTTAAGCATTTTGTCCTTTTGATCAGGAAGAACAAGCTGTAAGTGTTGCTTTAAACATATGTGATTATAATACTTGGTTGTCTAATATCTTGACTGTCTGTGCTTGATGGTGAAATGTTTGCCATTGATATGTCTTTGTTTCATCCATTTCTTTAATATCATAACAATGACAGGTTATTGGCCATCAAGGGTACAGGTATCTGGCTTTTGGTTTCTTCCCCCAGAATGGCAGTTCTCATGCAACAAATGTGCAGAAATTACTGCTTCAGTTTCTTCGATGCATTGGAACACAAAAGATGAGTTGTGCTCAGCTCATTTTAAGTTACAATCCTTTATGTCTGCTTCTGCACCGGAGCTACCTATTTTCATAAGTCTAAGTTCCATTGGAAGGTGAGTTTCTAATTTCGGATAGATTATATCTTCTGTTCGAAGATTGTGGCTTTACCATTTTGGTTTTAGAGACTATGGTATCCTTGTCCTTATCGTTGTTTGGGCTAATAAAAAAAATATGTTTATTTAAAATGGCCACATAAATATGGATAAATAAACACCAATTGCCTTCTCTGCATATGGACAACCAACTTTCTACCATGGAGGTGTATATATGCGTTGTAGTTAAAGGATTCAATCATCTAACTCTTCATTTCTTTGTGTTGACCCTAAGCATTTAGAATACTCTCATTGGCTCTTTTCTTCTTTATTCTATTAGTGCTATCTCCTGGGGGACGCTTATAGCATCATGATGAAGTGTGCATATTAGCATTAGAGGTACTTTTGTTTGCAATGGAAAGATCTCTATGACTTGGGTACTTTCATTCCTCATTTTGGTAGTTTCTTATCTAATCAAAATCCTTCTTGCATCCCTGTATGGTTATTCAAATTTGAACATCTACACAGAATGATCATCCTGATTTTCTAGTGCTGTGGGTTACATGTTTCTCTCCTTTTTCCGTTGTCCCTTTGGTGCTGAAATGGGTGTGTTTTGCCTTCTGCAGCATGGGTTTTATGAGAAATCCCCAAGCATTTCTTCAAGTAGTAGGGAATGTTATAGATATTTCAAGTCATCGATTTCTATTATTCTCAGCTGGCTATGGCCCATTAGACACCGCTATTAATTCATTAGCACAGAATGGATTAGTTGGCTCAGAAAGAAGACAGTCAAGTAGAGATGGAGTGTCTATTTTGGATGGCCGACTTTTTTGTTACTCTGGGTGAGTGCTTTCACCTTTTGATGTTGACTTGTGAAATGAGTAGGCTAAAGCATATGAATTGGCATGGTTGCATTAGGAACTAAAAATGCAAGATACTCCTTTAGAATTCTTATGCACATGCTCGAATTAGGGAAGAGAAAATTTAACCAACTACCAAATAGATGTAGGATAATGCTGCACAGCCCTCAGTTTTTCCTATGCTGATGGTGACAAGGGACACAATCAGAAAATGATGATGTTTGCATGAATAGGTGGAAAGTGGTAATAGCAACTGCATTGCAAACCCTTGGATGTAGAGTCTGTTCTGTGAAGTACAATCATCTACTTGAATCAAATATCACAGTTTTCTGTGCAAATATATTTTAGTCGAGAGTGGGAAAATATGATTGTTGACGCAGAACTTCCAAAATGTAAAGTCATTGTGATAGTTAATGCTAAATGGAATAACATGTACAGATCCTTTCTGCGTAAACTTTTTGGAGAATTAGTGCATACACCTTCATGTGCAAATTGAATGTCCTGTTATACTTGTATAGACAACTGGACTTTTGTCAAGTTACAATCTTTTTCACTACTTTTCAGGTTTTTTAAATTCGAAAAGATTGAGAAATATCTCATGAAACTTTTCAATATGAAAGTTTGACAAGCAGAAACATTATTGCTTTAAATAACATTTGCATAAAGAAGTGCTACAGGAGGAGAATGGACATTTAAGTTTTGGGATCAACTACATACAAGAAAAGGAAATTCTTTCTTTTGGATTTTCATTGTTGGTGGTAGAATGGACTGATACAACTGAACAATTGGTCAAAGCTTAAAAAAAGTGAAGAGTACATGTGAGAGAATGAACACAGCTTTCATATAATAATATAGGAGCCTTTAGAAGGCTACTTCTAGTGTTGGCTTTTATAAGGACTTGGATATCATTGGCCGATATTGGTAAATACTGCTGAATTCCTTGTCTTGCTAAACAGCCTGTTACAGTTGAATGTTGTGTATAACAACTGATTAAATGACATTTGTAGCCTGTTGATGCTTGATCACTTTGGCATTTTATACATTATTTCCGAAGATTAATACATTCTCTTAGATGAATTTAGTATCATACCATACAACTGGCTGTTTCCAAGATGTGCTGCTGTAATTCATCATGGAGGAAGGTAAGAGTTCATTCCTAATGACATTATTCTACTGCCCCCATCTTAATATTATGTTATCTTTTGAAATTTGATGCTTCTCAATTTCAACAGTGGGTCTACTGCTGCTGCATTACGTTCTGGAACTCCCCAGGTTTGTTCTTGACTATCTCTAAAGCAACATTTTTCTGTATCTTACATGTGGTCACTCACCTTAGAAAGTGGACTGAGGGTGGAATATTGCATTAACCTTTTCAGAGTATTGACTGTATGTAGGTCGGGAGTTTTATTACATTGTTTTGCATTGTTAACTTTAAATCTGTTTAAGACTACCAATTACTGGGTTTGCTGTTGAGTAAGCAGTATAATAGTGTAACCACTGACAGAAGGTAAGCATATCATCCTTCAGAACCCTTATCTCAGTTTTTTCAAAATATCTGGAGAACATTAAGATTTGCTGTTGTTTGAAGCAGCAAAATCAAAGGTTTTTTCGAGCTTCTGATAAACAAAGTATTGGGATTGTTTGACCATTTTAGTTATCAGAAATGGAACTTGCTCTTCATGATTTAGTCGAACTTAACAACAGCAGCAAAATCAAAGGTTTTTTCGCGCTTCTGATAAACAAAGTATTGGGATTATTTGACCATTTTATTTATCAGAAATGGAACTTGCTCTTCATGATTTAGTTGAACTCCACATGTATGATCGCTCATTTGCTCCTAGCTCACGGATATGTGCTCAGAAGTGATTAATATTGGATATCAGGTGATTTGTCCATTTATATTGGACCAATTTTATTGGGCTGAGAGGATGTTTTGGATTGGTGTAGCCCCAGAGCCATTAAAAAGGCACCAGCTACTTCCAGATAAAGATGATGATTTATGCATCAGGGAAGCAGCAGAAGTGGTTGCCAGGGCAATAAACTCTGCATTATCTGTTGAAGTGAGAGCACGTGCTTTAGATATTGCTAAAAGAATATCATCTGAGGTAAGGGTGATCATGCAACTTTAAGTTAAATAACTGCAGAAAATGAATTTAGATCACTCAAATTACAGGATTGCATTATGGTTGACCTTCTGATAAATATTTGTTATCTGCACCACCAAGTTTTTCTGCAGTATTTGATGTGTGTATGAATGAAAATTTATTGTCATTTTTATCCAGCTTAACCATTCTCCTACATAATTCTCCCAGGAGATGAACTTTCAATGGGAGAGACCAATAAGCAACTGAATTTCAGTGGAAAAGCTTTGATCATCTATTGCCTTAATAAGCATTCTGCAAATGGACTGAATTTTGGAGAAATCTATGTATTGTTTTACGGCTAAATTAAGACTGACCAAATTGAAGGCATGATGACTTCGCAGATATATCAGATGCTGGATCGACCTTCTGAAACTCCACCCTTTTGTCTTTGACATTCTCATTTTAAAGTTTCCCATGATTATTTTTGTCGCACCTTGAATTCCAAGGAACATGCGTTACCATTCATTGTTCGCGTTTTATGATCCATCATATTAGAAAAACCTTTGCATCTAACAACAATTTCTATGTTTTTCATGTGTGTTTGTGTTGGTGTGTCTCTGACAGAGAGTAAACACATGGGCAATAGTATTTGACTAACTTTTTCTACTTGTATTTTTGATAAATTGCTTGATCTGTATTTTTGTTCTTGCTATCATATCCTAGCATTTTGCAAACTTAAAACCTATGACCTTGTGCTAAGTTTGGAACTCAGATGCAGACTGAAGCCAAAATTTTGTGCATGTTTTGTCTTTTTGTTACAGCGTGATAGCGAATGTGAGATACCACTTAAATTGTGCTTGTGAATTAGAACTGAAAATGACAGAGCTGATGCTTTCCGTTGTACTTGCATTTTGACAGGATGGAGTCTCACAAGCAGTGCAAGCTCTAAAGGAGGAGCCGGGCTTTGCAGGTTCCAGAAAAGGTTAATATTAGCAAAGTGTATATTAGCTACTAACTTACGTTTAACGCTTCATATTATTAACCTAAATTTAATGCTTCATGCTGAATTTACTAGTCTGCTTTCATCATGATCCATTCTCTTGTCCTTCTTGTTCCTTCCTTTGTTTACATCATAGGATGTACGTTTCATACACACTGAATTTTAATTCAGGCACCTGCGTACATCTGAATTGGTACATTTCTGTAGTTGAGATGTTGAAAGTAATTGGTTCAAATCTAGAAAACTGCTGAGCAAACTATTCTGGGGATACATGGGCCGCATTCCAGTCAGTTTGTGTCCATTTCTTTGGTTCAAAAGTTGCTGCCAAAATATCCTAGTGTGGGCATACTGTTAACTTAGTGTGCTTGGAATTCCAAATTGCCATTTCTCCCTATTTTTACTGTTTTCCCTTTGGTGGTGGGACCCTTGTGTATTGATGATATGAGGATATGTTTCTTGATATTCTTGACTTACCTAGTTCGCCTTAGGAATGGCACAAAGTAGGTGTACATATTGTGTTTTAGGACCGTAATTACACTAGTCTTTGCATGGAAAATGTGTTTATTGAGGTAATCATTAAACTGGACTTAGTTTTGCGTTTAATCTCCTTTTGATTCAGGTTTCACTGGTCATGCAGGAACTTCTTTTTGAGCTTTGGACGATGCCACGATGGAATGACCAGGTCAACTTGAAGTAACATTTGGACTACTCCCACTCAGAAACATAGCCTTACTGAAGTCCAAGTTGGAAACTGTGAAAGTATGCAAAATCAGTTGGTTGATAGATCAATTGAATGACCACTGTCGTCAGTCTGCGAATGGTAACATTCATAATTCATGTCTCACAGTAACGCGAGGACAGAGGACTGGAAGTCCGAGATGTGAGCTGTTGTGGTGGAAACCGATCCCTTTGAGGTCTTTTGGACAAAGTGTTTTTCAAAATTGTGCTTTTACAGAACACTTTTAACACCTTTTTATCTCATAGACACACTCATTAGAAAAATGCTGATGTAAAATTTTTTTTGAAACTACCCAAATAACATCCATATGGAGATTTATGAAATGTAAGATTTTTGCAAGATAGCTTTCTAGGGGTTAAGAGATAGTCGTTCCTAATTGTTGTATCATTCCTTAAAAACCCATTTGTATTGTTGTTCTTGCTTGCATTTTATATGGACATCTAGTTTTAATACTCTGATGATTTTGAAAAGTACATAAGGTGGTTTTCTTTCTTTCTTTCTTTCTTTCTTTTTTTTTTTTTCCATTGCAACTACTTTCTTTTTTTTTTTTTTTAAATCGCTGTTAAGGATGTATTTTACACTGTTTGACTTTCTTGGGACCTTTTCAGTTCCTACCTTTGAAGACAAGAAAACAAGCAGAATCTGAACTGATCTACGAGAAATTTCGAATATGACCAGAAAAGATGGTCATTTTGGGGAGACAGTAGCTTTACAACAAAAGAACTTTTTTTTTTTTTTTGGGGTACAAACAATAGATGATTCTACTTAGCGATCAAAATGTTTTTGACAAGGAGGTCGCAATGAATTTGTTTGCATCCACTACCAACCTGATATGCTTGTGAATGTCACTGGGGTCAAAAGTTTGCCAAAATCTGTAGAAAATGTGTGACTAACAAGTCATCAATTGACAGCATTGCTTTAATTTTCCACCAGACCCCCTACCTCTCTCACAATCTGATTTACTTCGCTGTCTGAAAACTAAAGGGCAACAATTCGTGGCCGGATTGAATTTCGATCAGCTCCCCTTAGTGGGCAAGAATGTGGGGCCTAGTTAGCATTTGTTTCCCTTCTGCGGTCTCATCCATTCTTCATGACCCAACACGTCTTGGCAGCTGACAGGATATAACTCTGCTATATAATGGGGTCCGAAAGCTCACCTGGAAATGCGTCTCAACAACCTAAAACTGTATTCATTTGAGCTTTGCTTCTCCTGTTTTCACCTTTCAGGATGTCCCAGGGAAGATGCAGTGCAACATTTGCCACAGTGATGCTGCTGTGCCTGCTGGTGCTCCATTCTGGGGTGGCTGATGCTGCGAGTTACACGGTGGGAGGAGTAAGGGGTTGGACCTTCAACACGGTTTCTTGGCCCAGAGGGAAGCGATTTAGAGCTGGTGATACGCTTGGTACGTGCAGTATTATGTATGGCTTGAGGACAAATCTTCCTTCTTAAAAACTGCTCTATGTTAATCTTCAGTGCTTAAACTCCATTTTAGTGCCAACAAATACTTTTGAACCACGGAGTCTCCTGGCTCAGCGGCACTGGATGTTTTCCGGTGGTTGTTTGAGATTCTCAGGGTTACCTCCTTAAGTCAATCCTATGCATTGAGCGTTTGAAAGTTTGACATGGATTGGGTTACACTAACGAGCTTGTTATTGAAACCAAATTTAAATAGAACAATTTGCATCATTAGCTTCTCAAAAATGAGCTTTCAAAAGCGGTTAGAACTAGGGAGGGAGCTGTATCTTGAACAGGTTAGAATCATGGCAAAACTCCGCTACGGAAAACTCAGGTGGATGTTTTTCCGCCATGTGTGAAAGATGGAGAGATTTCAGCTTTAGTAATATGCAAATTTCATGTTTTCTCTACTCTTAAAGACTATCCTAAACGAACAAATCCGCAGACAATGCAGAAGAGTTCTTTCATTTATAGCTTCATGTGTTTTGACAGTGTTCAGCTACAATCCAAAATTCCACAATGTGGTTGTGGTGAACAAAGCTGGTTACGACCGTTGCACTGCTCCGGGTGCCAAAGCGTATCATTCTGGAAATGATCAGATAAGGCTTGTGAAGGGACCAAACTACTTCATCTGCAGCTATCCAGGCCACTGCCAATCTGGAATGAAGATTGCAGCTATCACTGCTTGACTTGGTTCCGAGATCTAAATCCTACACTACTGTATCCCTTTCTGATGAAGTGCCCGATATGTGGCTATGCCACAGTAAATAAAAGAAAGGGTACATCATGCTAGCTATAGATGCGAGTATAAGAGTTCACCGGATCTCGTTTTAGCAGTTAAAAACACTAGTGTTTGTTTCGTAAGCCCTCGTGTCTGAACTATTATTACCGTTGTCCTTTGTTGATCTTCTATGTAAAACAAATTTTCTTTACTGCTGCAACTTCAACACTATTCCTTTCTTGCTCGTGAACTTATTTATTGGGTGAATAGTGTCCTCCAACTTCATCGTGAATACCGCCAGAAACCCCAAAAAAAAAAAAAAAAATCAAAAGCATTGTGAGAAGCCACATCATCTCATTTGCAAGGGTCTGCATTTAGTCTCGAAGGTTTCTAAATGTTACTTTTTGTTATTTTAGGGCAGGTAATTACGAGCGAAATGGTCCTAATGTACCACGATGTTATGCAGGAATTTTATTTTTATCTAAAGCTGAACCCAGCAAACGGCATGCGTACCCACTGACCATTCTCTAAAAATAACAAGAAACTGATAACGATGCATTGAATGTGGTTTTACAAGGCAAGTCTCTGGTTGAACGTTTTGAGTATTTGTAGACGACTTCTACAATCAGTTCACACTGTCACTATTTTCTTTTCCAGAAGAAAAGCTGTGCCAATTCATGTCCGTAATTCAAAGGGATAATTTCAGAGACAAATCACTAAATCCTGAACTCTTCAAAATCTCATTTATCTTCCTTAAATTTACGTTTCTTGTAATATTTTAACTTCTTCGAAGAAAATACAAGAAAAATAAAACTTTTGCTCCAATACCACCTTTATGTTATCTTACTTATAATAGTTCACTTCCACAGTTCGAAAATATTAATTACAGAAGCTGGTGAATCAATGTTTAATCAATTACTAGAATGTGATGAAGAGCTATCAGTTACTAAATCTTGATGTATGTACCATTATTATTATCTGTAAAGGCCCACAAACGAGAATACTGTAGCACTTTTTGATGTGATGTATCTGAGATAAAAAGGTGATTGGAATTTGTGTCGATGATGTAAACAAAATTTTTTAACTAAATATAAGCAATCCAAACAAACTATGACAGTCTAGCTCAAGAAAGCAACATTCTTACCCTGTTCCTTTACAAGTCTTGAAAGAGAAAAAAGAAGGGATAAATTCTTACTTCATGTATCATATTTCATACCTTTGTCTCCCTTGAAAACTTTTACCATTGCTCAAGGCAAAGTCACCAGAGCGTTTGGCGTAGTGGTGTTCCTGTGTGTGTTGACTCGTAGTACTAAAATTGCCAGCACACCACCTTTATTGTCGTTGATAGTGAAGGTTGGACTTTCCATCCAGGCATCTAGATGGCCCAAGTGGTAAATTTTTCAGGGCTGGTGACGTTCCTGGTATGTCATTTACTGAATACACAGGGCCTGTTTGGGAGTGAATTTTTTGGGTGTTTGTCTAAAATTTTACTGTAACTTACTGTAAAAGTTGTAGAAATTTTTTTTTTTGTGATGTGTAAAAACTTTTGATAGATTTTGTTTTTTTTCTTTTTCTTTTTTCTTTTCTTTCTTTCTGCTTCCTCCTCCCTCAACCCACTGCCGCCGGTCACCGACGCCAACGACCTTTTTTTTTTTTTTCCTTCCCTCCTTCTCCTCTCTCTCCCCTCCCCTCACCAGTTGCCAGCGTCAGCTTCCCTTTTTTTCTTCTTCTTCTTCTTCTTCTTCTTCTTCTTCTTCTTCTTCCTTCCCTCTCCTCTCTCTCTTCCCTCCCCGCCTCCTTCTCCCTCTCCTCCCGCCACCCTTCCCTCCCATCCGGTCACAACTGGTCGCTACCAGACTAGGGGGGCGGGAAGGGGAGGGTGGCGGAGGTGGGAGAGGGGAAAGGGAGGGAAGGAAGAAGAACAACAACAACAACAAGAAAAAGGTCGCCGACGCCGGGGTGATGGTCGGTGCCGGCGATGAGTGTTTTTGATGTGTATTTTTTGTATAAGAAAAAGGAAAGGAAAGAAGGAAAAAAGTTTTTTTGTGTAGTATTTTTGGATGTGTATATTAAAAACTTTAGAAGTTTTTTGAGATTCTTGTAGCTAAAGTAAGAAAAAAAACAAGTTTTATATAAATTGGGTAAAAAACATTGCTGCCAAAACAAGCCAAAATATGACAAAATTTTACAAAGAACCTGAGAAAATTGAAACGTTTCTCTTGCTTCTTTATTTGCATGGAGTGTTCAACTACCCTTGTGGAATTCACACTTCAGTTGTTGTCGGCAAGAGTGAGTATGCGTCCTGCTATCCATCAGGCAAATTTTATTTCTCAGGGAATGATCGTATAACCCTCAGAAGGGATGCGGGCTACTTCATTTGTGGTTAGAGCTGTAAATCGAACGAGTTGTTTGCGAGTTCGGCTCGTTTAATCTCGTTCGAATTCGATAAAAGTTCGTTTGAGAAGTTAAATGAGTCGAATTCTAACATAAAATCTAACTCGATAAGTTATCGAACGAGCTCGAGTTTTGTTCGTGAACGCTTGTTAGGATCGTGAACAGGGGTAAAATAGTTTGTGATTTAGAGTTTTTGTTTGCGAACACTCATTAGTGTTCAAATATAAAATTGGCTCGTTTGTTCGACTTGTTTAGCTTAAACAAACCGAGTTCGAGTTCGAAATTCAATTGACGAACTGAGGTCGAACAATTTTTTCAGTTCATAATTCTTAACAAACAAACTCGAACTAAACTGGAACAACAAACGAACAGAATGTAGTGCTGCTACTTAGGATATAGTGATATACTCTTACGAGAGAGCTCTCTAGCTGCTGGCTCAATAATAGAGTACAAAGATTGTGGTCTACATCATGAAGGGGATGAATCCTACTATTGTTCAAAATTTATGAGAAAAATCTGTTAGTAACAGTTGCTGTCAATTTACAATACAAAAATTTTATTGATGTTTACATAAATTTTCAATCGTGGTTGTTCGAAAGACTACTTGAGGTAACATGTATAACTATCCCTTGGCAATTTTTATGAATCACTTTTCTTTTATACTACATTTTCCCCAACAAAGTTTTTCTCTTAGGTTGGTCATATAATGCAAGCAAGGGTTGCCCAGCGTCTTGTTGTCATTGAATCGTGGTCACCCAGAATTTGATCTAACGCCTTTTATTTACTTTCTTCCTATTTTCACCTACGAAATATCAGTTGGAGTCTCCCTCTAACAGCTGGACTGGTCTATGATGTATGCGTTGCACCGTTTCAAAGAGACTACGTCATCGTCCAGCGGTAAGGATGTCTGGCTTTCACTCAGAAGACCCGGGTTCGATTCCTGGTAACGAAAATTTTCTTGTGTCTTCCCTTAATGTCTTAACGTTTTCTCCTGCTCTTCAAAACACTGCCACTCGACATTCTTGTAGACGTTACACTTTTTATGGTCAGGAACGGATGAATATTTGGCTAAGCATTTTTGGCTCTGGAAAGACCAGAGATTATATTAAACTTTTACACTTGAACATTGGTTTAATACATCTACAGTGGGTTTGTACCGAGACACAAACCCATCCACTTCTTGAGTACTACTACTTTCACCACTTTGGTTCGTGTCTATACTCCCATAAACAGGTGGATGGTCAAAAACAGGCTGCAACCACAATAATGGAAAAAAAGCCCCTCGAAAAGATACAACTAACGGTTCATTGTAGGTGTAAATCAATGGATGTTGCAAAATTATGTGGTTTTCAAGAAACTGAAAATCTCGTATCTGTCTGAAATTATGAAGTCTTGTGATTTAGTATGAATTATCATTGTCCTTCCTTTTCTCTCACTCTAAACAAAGGTTGCTAGATACATTTCTAGATAATTGGAAACTTGAACAGCAAAGTATTTTCTAGACTTAAAAATCATACTACCGCTCCCAAATATTTCAACATTGGAAACATCAAAATATGTTACCTTCTACAAATCCAATGACCTTTTTTTTTTTTTTTTTTTTTGAACGGCAAATTCAAGAAAGGAGAAGACCATATATCATCCTCCAGCAACATCAACGGACTGGTCTGACAATCAAAGTTGAACTAGGATTGGTGGGGTGCGCCTGGCCCGTGCAGCAGTGCAACGCATGGGCGACGCTCGAAGGCCCCGATAGCAAGCTACCGTTGTGGGACTTCCCCGTAGAAAAATTGAGTTAATATCATGTGGGCCGATGGCCCACGTATCAGATATTAAACTGATAAGAACAGATACTACACTTGATCTTAGCCAAAAGGCCGAGAAAGGTATGCTTTCCTTGGTATTGGGCTGTGCCTTTTATGCACCTTCGGCACCATTAGTTAGCTTCATGAGGCCGATGTGGGAACCTAGGACAGTCTGCAGTTTCCACTCGTACGGTTTAATGAATCCAATCCCCCGGGCTCTTTTGCAAATTGGCTTTTTCATGACACTAAGAACAAGACCAAAGAGTGGAGTCTTTGGAAGTTAAAGTTGTTTCCTATTTTTCTTTTTGGGTAAATTGCGATTTTTCACTCATACAGAAGTGAAGAATGTACATCGTAGCATAGGCTACCTATACATCAAAATCTCTACAATGTACATAAATTCTCAACTGAACATATTAAGTAAGTCTTATCAAAACATTGGTGGGGGATATTCCATTCCATCATAGTGTAAATCTTCGTTTTACACAGCAGCCAGACAATGAATGAAAATCTTGGGATATATCCTTTGCACTGAACAATTTTATGCCAAGAAACTTTTGGTGAGCTAGGCCTAAAAAGCCTTTAATGGAGATTGCATTGTGAATATTCCGGAATTGCTAGGCAGCCACACACTCATAGTAGCATCCTCCTCGCTTGGTGAAGGGTTAAGCTCACTAGGAGTAAGTTGCTTTAGTCTTCACACTTCCTTATTAAATTTCCTTCCATCTGGCCATTTCCATCCAGCTACTTCTATATATTTGGCTACCAAATCGTTTCTTCTTTAGCCGAATCCTGTCAATAAAGCCTCTGTAAAATTCTGATATAACTGTCCTACCGGATGCGACAGGTCAAACCAGAACAAATTTTACCCCATTTCCAATCTCTCTCTCTTTTTTTTTTTTTTTTTAATAAAGGGCTGTGAGCAATAGGACTAATGGAGTGTTTGGTAAATAGGTTTCAACCCCCACTCTGGGTTTTAAATTCAATTATACCCATATAAAATATTTGATTGAGGTCAATGAAAATAAATTAATGGAAATGATAGACTTCTTTTATGGGTTTTTTGATTAACTACCTATTATTAGGGAATCATGTTAGTTACTCATCTTATTCCGCTTAAATCATCTTAATTACCCTTTTAATATCATTAATTGCAAAAATAGGAAAATAAAATGCCAATATTTCAACAAATGGAAAGAAAAGGAAAAGAAAAAAGAAACAATGAAAAAGAAAAATAATAAATTATAAAATCCATTCCAGATTAACAAACATATTGTGAGTTTTCATCAAAACTCATTATCATTGACCACTCTATGATACCGATAGTGATAGTGATAGTGGAATTCGAACCAAATGGCTCCTTAGTTTAAGTATTTTCCTCCAGGTCCAAGAGCAATCAATTTAATACCCCAAAATGAGTTCTCTTCAAGATGAATATTATGCACACATTTCACCCACAGATTATCTTTTTTGCAGCAAATGTTCCAAATCTGCTTGATAACTAAACATCTACTCCATGAGGATAAGTCATTAAGCCCTAGTCCACCTTCATCTATAGGCTTACACATGTTTTCCCAACTTACCTTTGCAGTCCATAAATCATCGACTTAAAAATATATTAGGTTGTGTTTAAATTGATGGATTTGGATTGGGGAAAGATCTGAGAGGGAGGAATGTCAAATAATTATTGTATTGGATCGATTTAAAATTGCATAAACTAACATATTCCATCTTATAAGTGGATTTGAAATCTCATTTTAAAATAAAATTTTCAAATAATGAAAATAATTTAGATTGTGGATTTAAAATCATATTTACTCATCCAAATACAGCACGAAGGAAAGTTAGGAAACCAAAGCCCACCTTGTTGTTTATTGATCGAACTCAAAAAAATTCACGAGAGTTCCATCTCATAATTGTTATTTTGTAAGTGGTATCACATGTCAGGAGAAATATTGGTTCATTCAAAGTCATATGTTGATTTATTGTTGAAGGATTCTTAAATTGAAACTATTGGAATTGTGAAAAATCTTTTAAATTAAAAACTAATTAGCATATTTAACCATCCCCATGCAATAACTAATAATAAGTAATTATGAGGTGAGGAAATTGAAAGGTATATAAGTAGAGTGTGGCGTGTATTTTGTCTGGCGGGAACTGACCTGCAAAGGGCACCAAAAAGTCTATCCAGTCGAGATCTTTGCTACTCATTAACGGATAACCTGATTTTAAAATAACAATCAGCCCATTAGCGGAGGAAGAAAATGCCTGCTGTCTCCATCTCCTCTTCTTCCTCTCATCAGCTGCATTATTTTTCGAACGATGTTATCCCTTTACATTCTTTACCCATAATTCAATTTCCCCAAAAAGGGCAGGACGCCAATCCTAGTTTCGACATTAGTAACGAATGCAGCGCGAGGATATCAGCGAAAGCAGGTCATCAATGTTTGAAGTGGAGGGCTAGAGTTTCTTTCTTTCAATCTTTCTCGACCAAAAACAGAGACGTTGAGACCCTAAAGCAGGAGCTTCTCGGGGCTGTTGCCCCTCTTGATCGCGGTGCTGAGGCCACCCCCGAGGACCAAGAGAGCGTAGACGAGGTGGGTTCATCTCCTTAATTTGAATTTGCCTCTTGTTGGATTAAATTATTGAGAATTGTTATGTGTCTTTCTGAACTTTTCTGTTATATTCATGTTTAGATTGCTCGAAAACTGGAATCAGTCAATAAAGTAAAGGAGCCACTCAAGTCCAGCTTGTTAAATGGTAAATGGGAGCTTCTCCACACAACTTCCAAGTCAATTCTGCAACCTCAGGTTTGACAATGTGCTCCTATTACTTGCATCCCCATAAACCTAAAATATATTACGGAGAGTTGTTGCATTCTTGCTTAATGGGGGTAAAAACTTTAAACATGTCCTCAGGCACGTTACTGTAGGCTACTTCAGAAGCCCGGCTGAACATGCTTGAGAAATCACAGATTAATTTCATACTGGCTGTTTCTGCATCATTGGTATAATAGGTTATGGGCATTTGATTTTGTTTATCTGATAGTGGGGCTCTTCTTTGCTGTAAATGTTGCAGAGACCTAAACTTTTACGCCCTAATGGGAAAATCTATCAAGCTATTAATGTGGACACATTGAGGGCTCAGAATATGGAAACTTGGCCATTCTTGAACCAGGTAGATCAGATGACAAGCAAAACTTTTGTGCTTTTGAATGTTCCTCCCCTTAATGAGCAAGAATGTGGGGCCTAGTTAGCATTTGTTTCCCTTCTTCCCATGAGGAGGGACCCGGGGCCAAACGGCTATGATTTCAGAATCGGGCCGGGAATCGAACCTGCTGAACTCAGGGTTCAGGGGTCGATGAGTCCGACTGGATTCGACCAGGGTCGAATCGGATAACGTCATAAATATATATTAATAATATATAACCAAAATAGTATATAAAATAATTCTCTTAAAAAATAGTGTATAAAAATTCTCTCAAATTGGTAGTTTTCAACTTTATATATATAAATTTTTCTTAAATTGGTGAGTTATGACTTTATATACAAATTTGAGAATTTTATATTTAATCACAAAATTGACTTAAAGAATATAATATATATATATATATATATAGGTAGAAATGTAACTTAGAAAATGTATTGGATTAATTTTACACTTTATTAAAATAATGAGAGGTTAAAGCATATTTACTGAAACTTAAAAAGTGAGTTTGAAAGGATATGATGAGTTAAAAAAAATTTGGTCAAATAGACAAACCCGATCAACCAGTTCACTCGGTTAGACCCGGTCAAACCCGACTTTGACTGGGTTTTAAATTTTCAGTTTTTAAGGATGACTGAATCGACGCTCGGTTCAACCGGTCGGACCGGCCAATCCGGTCCGAGTTTAAAAACAAGGCCAAACAGTTGTCAGGAAAATGGGCCGGTTTTGTACAAAATGCACAAGGTGTAATTCTCTTTGCACACGATATAACTCTCTCTGCACACGGTATTAACTAAAGAACAAAATTTTGTGGACCTCACGGACGGTGTGGAAAACGATGTGCAAAAAGAAATCTGGATCTTACATTTTTTTTGACCAAATCTTGGTCATAAACCTTCAGGAACGGTTGCTTCCCATGAGGCAACACCTCTGAGCAGCTGACGCCTGAAAGGATATAACTCTGCTATATAATGGGCTCCGAAAGCTCACGTAGAAATGCGTCTCAACAACCTAAAACTGCATTCATTTCAGCTTTGCTTCTCCTGTTTTCACCTTTCAGGATGTCCCAGGGAAGATGCAGTGCAACATTTGCCACAGTGATGGTGCTGTGCCTGCTGGTGCTCCATTCTGGGGTGGCTGGTGCTGCGATTTACAGGGTGGGAGGGGTAAGGGGTTGGACCTTCAACACGGTTTTTTGGCCCATAGGGAAGCTATTTAGAGCTGGTGATATTCTTGGTACGTGCAGTATTATGTCTGACTTGCGGACTAATCTTCCTTCTTAAAAACTGCTCTGTGTTAATCTTCAGTGCTCAAACTCCATTTTAGTGCCAACAAATACTTTTGAACTACAGTCTCTCCTGGCTCAGCGACACTGGATGTTTTCCAGTGGTTGTTTGAGATTCTCAGGGTTACCTCCTTAAGTCAATCCTAAGTATTGAGCGTTTGAAAGTTTGACGTGGATAGGCTTACACTAGCGAACTTGTTATTGAAACCAAATTTAAATAGAACAATTTGAATCATTATTTTCTCAAAAATGAGCTTTCAAAAGCGCTTAGAACAAGGGAGGGAGCTGTATCTTGAACAGGTTAGAATCATGGCAAAACTCCGCTACAAAATACTCAGGTGGATGTTTTTCCGCCATGTGTGAAAGATGGAGAGATTTCAGCTTTAGTAATATGCAAATTAGTCATGTTTTCTCTGCTCTTAAAGACTATCCTAAACGAACAAATCCACAGACAACCTAATCGTTTTTGCAAGCAATAAAATCCAAAATTGAACTGCTTGCCAGAGTATTTTGCGACTTTTTTACATCAACTCCATAATATATGTTTGGACTCCAACCCTTCCCAACTATTGTGGAGAAAGTTATTTTGGAAATAATGAGCTTGCACAGGACAAAAGAACCTAAGATTGTCTTGACTTGAAGGATAATGGTCGCTTCAAACAATGAAACATTTGAGCATATATATGCAGAAGAGTTCTTTCATTTATAGTTTCATGTGTTTTGACAGTGTTCAGCTACAATCCATTATTCCACAATGTGGTTGCGGTGAACAAAACTGGTTACGACAGTTGCACTGCTCCTCAGGATGCCAAAGTGTATCATTCTGGACATGATATTATAAGGCTTGTGGAGGGACCAAACTTCTTCCTCTGCAGCTATCCAGGCCACTGCCAAGCTGGAATGAAGATTGCAGCTATCACTGTTTGACTTGGTTGGGAGAACTAAATCCTACACTATTGTGTACCTTTCTGATTAAGTGCCCGGTATATGGCTATGCCACAGTAAATAAAAGAAAGGGTACATCATGCTAGCTATAAGCCAGTATAAGAGTTTCACCGGATGTCGTTTTAGCAGTTAAAACACTAGTGTTTGTTTCGTGAGCCCTCGTGTCTGAACTATCATTACCATTGTCCTTTGTTGATCTTCTATGTAAAACAAACTTTATTTACTGCGACAAATTCAACAGTAATCCTTTCTTTGCTCGTGAACTTATTTATTTGGTGAATGGTCCTCCAACTTCATCATGAATACCGCCAGAAACCCCCAAAAAAAATCATCAAGAGTATTGTGAGAAGCCACATCATCTCATTTGCAAGGGACTGCATTTAGTCTCGAAGGGTTCTAAATGCTACTTTTTGTTATTTTAGGGCAGGTAATTACGAGCCAAATGGTCCTAATGTACCACGATGTTATGCAGGAATTTTATTTTTATCTAAAGCTGAACCCCAGTAATCGGCATGCGTACCCACTGACCATTATCTAAAAATAACAAGAAACTGATAACGTTGCATTGAATGCGGTTTTACATGGTATCTGGTTGGACGTTTTGAGTATTTGTAGACGACTTCTACAATCAATTCACGTAGGCACTACTTTCTTGTCCAGAAGAAAAGCTTTGCCAATTCATGTCCGTAATTCAAAGGGATCATTTCAGAAACCTCCCCTGGGATTTTTCATAATATCACTAAACTCTTCTAAGGTTTTTAAAATCTCACTTACCTTCCTTAAATTTACAGTTCTTATAATATTTTAGCCCCTTTGAAGAAAATGCAAGAAAAATAAAACTTTTGTTCCAGTACCACCTTTATATTATCCTACTTATGAAGTTTACTATAATAACTGACTTTTACAATTAGAAAATCTTAATTACAGAAGTTGGTGAATCCATGTTTAATCAATTACTAGAATATGACGTAGAGCTATCAATTACTAAATCTTGATATATGTACTATTATTATTATTATTATCTGTGAAGGCCTACAAACGAGAAGGATCACATTCTAGCTCAAGAAAGCAACATTCTTACCCTGTTTCTTTACAAGTCTTGAAAGAGAAAAAAGAAGGGAGAAATTCTTACTTCATTCTTACTGCATGCATCATACGTCATACCTTTGTCTCCCTTGAGAACTTTTACCATTGTCCCAAAATGTCTCAAAGCAAAAGTTACGGGAGCGTTTGGCGTAGGTGGTGTTCCTGTGTGTGTTGACTCAGAGTGCTAAAATTGCCAGTGAACCACCTTTATTGTTGGTGATAGTGAAGGTTGGATTTTCCCTGCATCTAGATGGCCCAAGTGGTAAATTTTTCAAGGGTGGTGACGTTCTTGGTATGTCATGTACTGAATACAATTAATATGACAAAATTTCACAAAGAACTTGAGAAAATTGAAACGTTTGTCTTGCTTCTTTATTTGCATGGAGTGTTCAACTACCTTCGTGGAATTCACACTTCAGCTGTTGTCGACAAGAGTGAGTACGAGTCCTGCTATCCATCAGGGAAATTTTATTCCTCTGGGAATGATCGTATAACCCTCAGAAGGGATGCGGGCTATTTGGTTTTGTCTGAATTGCCATTTTTTAGATTTTTCATAGAAAAATATACTGTAACGATGTGATATATACGAGGTAAAAGGTGTTTGGAAAATGTGATTGCAGAAAACGTTAAAAATTTTTTAGAGGAAAATTGCAATCTAGACATGGCTGGCATGGGTTCCCATTGTATTCAATGGTGGAGTCGATTGAAGATGGCAGTCACAGCATCTTAATACTCAGTCCTCAGGCGCACTTCTTCAACCAAAATGTAATGCTGCTACTTAGGATACTCTCTTATGAGAGAGCTCTCTAGCTGCTGGCTCAATAATGTAGTACAAAGATTGTGGTCTGCATCATGAAGGGGATGAATCCAACTATTGTTCAAATTTTATGAGAAAAATCGGTTAGTAACAGTGGCTGTCAATGTGCAATACAAAACTTTTATTGATGTTTACATAAGCTTTCCAGAACCTACGAGAAATTATTTGAAACATTTGGTGGTACTTTCTGATTCTCAAGATTATAATGCAATGAATTAAGGTACATCTCAATTTTCAATCGTGGTTGCTCGAAATAGTACTTGAGATAACATGTATAACTATTCTTGGCAATTTTTATGAATCCCCAAAAGTTTTTCTCTTAGGTTGGTCGTAAAATGCAAGCGAGGGTTGCCCAGCGTCTTCTTGTCATTGAAACGTGGTCACCTAGAATTTGATCCAACGCCTTTTATTTGCGGGATAATTTCAGAAACCTCCCCTGAGATTTTTGATAATATCACTTGTCTCCCCCCAACTTTTGTTAATAACATTGGCCTCCCTTGTCAGGAAAATGCGGTCCAAAGCTGACATCACTCATGTAAAAATTACTTAACAAACCTTAGAAGTTCTAGAATATTACATGCTTTTTTTTGAATAATCAGTTAAGTCATTTATAATTGTCATTAGCAGAATTAAACGGTAATCTATATATCTATATATTTGAAGACAACTTTTCATTCTAAATTACTCATTGAACTTCCAAGTCTCCATTCTTTTTCCTCGATTTTTTGATTTATTTTAAAAATATCATTAGTATCTTTTGTTTGGATTGAACCAAAAATATGTTTTTATTAGTTAAATTTAGTCCCTATAATTAGATTCTTCCAAACATAGCATACCAAAAAATAGTAAAAAATGCCTATGATTTGCAATCTAATTTCAATTTTTATTAACTTTACTAAAATAAAATATAATCATATTTGAGTTTGGTTAGTTTTACCAAAATTAGAATGAACAATTAAATGTTTGAACCTATTAATGAGGAAACCTTCCTCAATTCCCTTACTCTTTTATAAACTTTAACAAAAATAAATTAAGACATTTAATACCTATAAAATAAATTTAAGGAAACATCTTTGCAGTTGGTTAATTGTACCAAAAATAACTATATACATACTACTAGTTCGAACATCAAATTAAGGAAACTATAATTGATTAATGATTTGAAAGAAAATTACACAAATTTTTTACTTCTCATGATATGAATATCATATCACATACAATTTTAGGGGGGAAAAAGAAATCACGACAAGTCCAAATATTGTTCACTTCCTTACTATTTTTGGCAAAATCTATTATTTTAATAAGAAACTAGTTCTACTGTAATGCAATATATGTTTTTTTAATTTTTTCCTCTCTGAAAAATATATTTACGACACTAATTTTAAAATCTATTAATAATTTCTTTAAATTGACCACTATGCAAGTTGATATCTTTTAATTACATAGCCAAATTAAGAATTTATTATTTTTTTATCCTATATAACAAGCCATGTATTACTTTTCACTTTTATTTTGTTATAACATTCAATCTTTGAATTCTTAAGGCTACACATAGGAAAATGTTTCATCAATTATATTTTAATCTCCTAAGTCAACTAATTTTACGTTAAAAAATCAAGGGCTAATAACCATAACACAATCACAAAATTTAGATTTAATATGTTATCACATTAATCTTTTCTTTAGATTTATTATTTATAGTAAATTTTTGTAGGAATTCTTTAAAAAAAATTAAATGGTTCACTCTATGGATGAGTTATTTAATGTACTAATTTCAAAATCTATTAGTAATTTCTAAAAATCAACCATAAACAACTATATAGCTATATGTTTGTCGATATCTTTTAACTTACATAATACAAATTAAGCATTTTATATGTTTCGCATCCTATATAGCAAGCCATGTCTTTCTTTTCACTTTTCTTTTATTAGAACATTTAATCTCTTAATCTTTGAATTCTTAAGACTACTCATAGGAAAATTTTTTATCAATTATATTTTAAATTCTTAAGTTAAATAATTTTGCTGTAAAAAATCAAGTTCTAATCATCATAAGCCAATCAAAAAATTTAGATATAATATGCTATCGTTCAAAAATATCAATTTATCGATAGCCTAAAAATATGGTCTCATTATTATGATTTTACATGTGGTGATCTTTACTTTATTTTTTTACACTCATGTTAGTCAATTAGTTTTCGTTTTGTTCTACTATCCTTGGTTGAAATAGACAAGTTAGCTCCATGTTTTTTGTTAGCAAGCTCCATGTTTTTTGTTAGCAAATTCTAAAAAAACTAGACAAATCTATTGTTTAGTATCTTCTTTATCATAAATGTGTCTTTTTGGTATTTTTTATTTTTACTTTCACTTTTTTATTTGACATTATTATAATTATATTAGACGCTCACAATAATACATTTTTGAACAATAGGGTGAGAATTAAGGTGAATAAATTTATTGATATGAATTTATTTCTTAAATAAACAATGATGCATTTGGATGGTCAGTTTTAAAAGTGTTGTGGGAATTCTAAAAAATCAAAGATAAATGGCCATCTCAAAAAAAAAAAAAACCTCCAAAGATGCAAAATTTTATGCAGTTTATGCTCAAATTTTGATTTTTCCAGAGATCATAATTTTTACCTTGAATTTAACTGAAACTATTTTAAAGGTGATTTAAATGGGTAGTGAATAAGGAAATGTAGGGTTAGGATGTAGAAGGAGGGCAAATTATAATTATGGAAGAAAGTTGTTGAGAGATTGATTGATAAGATTACAAGGGTAGATAAGAGATAATATTGTTGAGTAAAAGCGAGAGGAAGTGCGACTTGCAAGATAAAACTGTTGAATGAGAGAGGAAGAATGTACGACTTGCAAGGTGGGGGAAGGAAAAATATTGCAGAGATAGAGAAAAATAAGTCTATTAGGCAAGAAAAGCATAAAAAATTAAAGGGGATAATATTGGGGAGGGAAAATGAAGGAGGTAACACTATAGAACAAGGGAAATGTGGCAAAAACAGAGGAAGAATAGTAGTAAGGATGCAGTTACAAGGTGGGACATAATTGAGAGGGAAATGAGGAAAATGGTAATGATGTGTGTATGTGCGTTTGGTAATATCCTTTGGACCTTATTTGGGTATTTTTCTATTTAATTTTGATAATTTTTTATCATTTAATTGAAGATGTAGTTGTTTGAAAACAAATATTATCCAATAACGGAACTAGAATTAGTTTTTTTTTTTTGTTATTCATGGAAGAATAGATAGTTTAAAAACATACAAAATTCTCAGAGTATTATATAATGAATTAAAGGAATTTTTCTAAAATGGGACAAAATTTTATATGCAATTGTTAGAATATATGAAAATTAAACACAATTTTTAGATAATTTCATATTCTCTCTCTGTTTTTTTATTTTTTGTTCATGAGTGGGGATTTTTTTTTTCCTTGGCTCTTTTTTTGAAAATAATATCCTTTGATAGAAATTGACACTTAAATTTTTAACTTTTCCATTCCAAATAAATTGGAGAAAAATAATTTTATTATTTTGATTTGAAATGTTAACCCATGCACAGCACGAGTCAAAAATCTAGTTTGGAAGTAACTTCTTCCTAATATGCAACCAAGAAAAGGGTGCCAATTTTAGGTGCCCTTTTATGTGATTGCCACATCTGTCCTAATTTTAGGTACCCGTTTGTGATTGACACATTTGACACAAAGGATGATCTAAGACGTAAATGAGCCATTTGAAGTTCTTGTAGAGAGAAACCTCCTCTTTCAAAAACAGAGTGAAGCATCCTGTGAGTTTAGGCAACTTGAAGGGAAGGATACAATTCCTCTTTATTGCATCTGAGAATCGTGTCCTTGATCAACTTGCACAGATTAGTCGCTGCAATTTTATCATGTTAAATTTTGGTCTTTGTTATGTATCGAATGTAGATATTGTAGTATTGATTGTTGAGAGTGTTTCATCCCTCGCATTATAACTAAAAAACAGCAAGTTGGATTGTATATGAAGTGGAAATTATGTGTTGATATACCTTTTTTTATGTACTATGAGAACTGATCGTTGTTGATGAACACATAATCTACCATTTTTTGACTAATTGTGTTTGTCATTAGTTGCATCATCATGAAAATTAGATGTTTTAGAATAAGTGTGACCAGAATCTATTATGCTACTTATGAGGAGGTAGTTGAACATAAGTAGATTATGCTACTTATGAGCAGGTAGTTGAAGATAAGTAGATTATGCTACTTATGAGATAGGTAGTACTTGTAATCTACTCCCTCCCTTTTTTTTTATCTGTCGTTTAAGGTTTTGCACACCAATTAAGAAAATTTTTTCATTACTTAAATCTATGCACTACTTTCCTTTTGTACCCCTCATTAATTGTCCAACTCACTCATGTTTTCTCTCAACAGAGTAATAAATGGCACTTTTTTATTGTTTCTCTCACCTATGTTTTCCCCACCTGGAAGGCTCATGGTAAAGAACCCTGCATTGGAAAAATGAGAGATAAAAGGGTAAAATTGGAAAAAAATAATTAATACTGCATGGGGCTTATAAAACGACAGATAAAAATACATTGGAACAAAAACCTTAAACGACAGATAAAAAAAAAAGGGAGGGAGTAATATACAGTACTAGATGTTTTGGTCTATTTATTGTTTAACCAGATATTTTGTTTAGATCAATAGACGTTTGAGAGTGTAGTAATTAGTTATTGAGGAATCTTGTCAATGACTAATTAAAACTACTAAAATTGTAGGATGGTAAATACTACTATTCATGATATTGTACTCCATTTTATAGGAAGAAAAGTCAGAATTCCTAATGTTGATCCAAAGCAGCACAAGTACATTGATTTACTAAATGATGTTGTTGAGAGAGCAGTGTATGAATTGCCTAGGAGTGTGAATATGCTGCTGTGCCAACCTTTGCTCCTAATCCCGTGGTGCCAACTCCCGCCCCTAATCTTGTTGCTACTTCCCAAGCTGCAACCTCTATGAGTATTAATGCTGCTGCCACTCTTGAATCAGACAACATTGTCAGCAACCTCTATGTACTAGTATCTAGAACTACTTAGTTAATATTATGATTGTCAACACTTTATTCCTCATTTACACTTTAGAATAAAAGGAAATTTAGGTACCATTTTTGCTACAGGCATAAAGCAACCATTTTTATTTACTATCTGTTCCCAACATTTTCTGCTCTCCTATAATTTTCATCAAATTTTCACTTACACCCCCTAAAGTTTTATTGTATTGAGATATGGAATTACTAATCTATAGACATTAACTACAAATGTACTAGATTGAAGGACATTGTTGGAATTGTAAAACTTTCTCTCTCCTGATATTATTTCTTTATTGTACCTTGGACTGAAATGCAACAAAATTATTAACCTTAGGAGAAGTCAGTGTTACTAATGAAAGTTGGAGGGAAGTGCGTGATATAGTCAGAAACCTTAGGGGAGATTTCTGAAATTATCCCTTTAATTACCTTCTTCCAATTTTCACCTACGAAATATCGGGACTGGTCTATAAAATTACCTTTTTACTGTTTCAAAAAGACTCCGTTATCGTCCAGCGGTTAGGATTCCGGTAACGGAAATTTTCTCGTGTCTTTCCTTAATCTCTTCACGTTTTCTTCTGCTCTTCAAAACAACGCCACTCGACATTCTTGTAGACGTTACACTTTTATGGGCAGGAAAGAATGAAAATTTGGCTAAGCATTTTTGGCTCTGAATAGACCAGAGATTATTAAACTTTTACACTTGAACATTGGTTTAATATATCTACAGTGGGCTTGTACCGAGACACAAACCCATTCACTTCTTGAGTACTATTACTTTCACGACTTGGTTATAGTGTATATACTCCAATAAGCAGGTGGATAGTAAAAAACAGTCTATGGTTGCAACTTTAATTGACCCATTAATGGAAAAAAGGCCCCTCGAAAAGACAACTAGTGGTTCATTGTAGGTGTAAGTCAATGGATGTTGCAAAATTATGTGGTTTTCAAGAAGTTGAAAATCCCGTATCTGTCAGAAATCTTCTGATTTATGAACTATCATTGATCCCCCTTTTCTCTCATTTTAAACAAAGGTTGCTAGACACATTTCTTGACGTTTGGAAACTTGAACAGCAAAGTATTTTCTAAACTTAAAAACCTACTACCGCTCCCAAATATTTCAACATTGGAAACATCAAAATATGTTACCTTTTACAAATCCAATGAATCTTTTTTTTTCGTTGAACGGCAAATCCAAGAAACGAGAAGACCATATCATCCTCAACGGACTGGTCTGACAGTCAAAGTTGAACTAGGATTGGTGGGGTGCGCCAGGCCCGTGCAGCAGTGCAACGCATGGGCAACGCTCAAAGGCCCCGATAGCAAGCTACCATTGTGGGCCTTCCCCCTAGAAAGATTGAGTTAATATCATGTGGGCCGATGGACCACGTATCAGATATTAAACTGATAAGAACAGATACTACACTTGATCTTAGCCAAAAGGCCGAGAAAGGTATGCTTTTCTTGGTATTGGGCTGTGCCTTTTATGCACCTTTGGCACTATTAGTTAGCTTCCAGAGGCCGATGTGGGAACCTAGGACCCTGTTCAGTTTCCACTCGTACGGTGTAATGAATTCAATCCCCCAGGCTCTTTTGCAAATTGGCTTTTCATGATACTAAGAGCAAGACCAAAGAGTGGAGTCTTGGGAACATAATAATAATGAACCCCACAGTTAAAGTTGTTTCCTTTTCTTTTTTTTTTTGGCTAAATTGCGATTTTTCATTGATACAGATATGAAGAATGTACATTGTAGCATAGGCTACCTACACATCAAAATCTCTACAATATACACAAATTCTCAACTGAACATATCAACTAACTCGTATCAAAAGATTCGTGCAAAGGACATAGAGGGTCTGAATACAAAAATTTTTCTCAAAATTTCCTGCCATAGACATAAAGAGCACTCGAAAAAGAGGTGACTCCTTGATTCCTCCATTGCCTCACATAATGGACATTCAATGCTTCCTCAACCTATCTCTAGTGTAAAGACTGTTTTTCACAGCAGCCAGAGAATGAATGAAAATCTTGGGATATATCCTTTGCACTAAACAATTTTATGCCAAGAAACTTTTGGTGAGCTAGGCCTAAAAGCCTCTATAAAATTCTGATACAGCGGTCATACCGGCTGCCAGAAAAAAAGTTTTACCCCCATTTCCAATCCTTTTTTTTTTTTTATTTTTTTTTATAAAGGGCTGAGCAATAGGCCTTAGTTTAAGTATTTTCCTCCAGGCCCAAGAGCAATCAATTGGAATTTTATTACCCCAAAGTGAGTTCTCTTCAAGATGAATATTATGCACACATTTCGCCCACAGATTATCTTTTTTGCAGCAAATGTTCCAAATCTGCTTGATAACTAAACATCTAGTCCATAAGGATAAGTCATTAAGCCCCAGTCCACCTTCATCTATAGGCTTATATGTGTCTTCCCAACTTACCTTTGCACCATAAAAAATCATCAACTTAAAAATCTATGATTTGAGTGGGATGAAAGTCAAATAACTCTTGTATTGGATCAATTTAAAATTCTACAAACTAACGTACTCCACCTTATAACTAGATTTGAAACCTCAATTTTAAAATAAAAATTTCAAATTGTGAAAATGATTTGGATTGTGGATTTGAAATCTCATCTTTAAAGTAAAATCTTCAAACAATGGAAATGATCTGAATTGTAGATTTAAAATCAAATTTACTCATCCAAACACAGTATGAAGGAAAGTTAGGAAACCAAAGCCCACCCTGTAGTTTCTTGATCGAACTCAAAAAATTCAAGAGTTCCATCTCATATTGTGTTATTTTATAAGTGGTTTCACATGTCGGGAGAAATTTTGCTTCATTCACAGTCATATGTTGATTTATTGTTAAAGGATTATTAAATTGAAACTATTGGAATTGTGAAAAATCTTTCAAATTAAAAACTAATTAGCATATTTAACCGTTCCCATGCAATAACTAATAAGAAAACTATTAATTATGACGTGAGGAAATTGAAAGGTATATAAGTGGAGCGTGGCGTGTATTTTGTCTGGCGGGAAGTGACCTGCAAAGCGCACCAAAAGTCTATCCGCTCGAGATCTTGGCTACTCATTAACGGATAACCAGATTTTAAAATTACGATCAGCCCATTAGCGGAGGAAGAAAATGCCTGCTGTCTCCATCTCCTCTTCTTCCTCTCATCAGCTGCGTTATTTTTCGAACAATCTTATCACTTCACATTCTTTACCCGTAATTCAATTTCCCCGAAAAGGGCAGCCCGCCAATCCTAGTTTCGACATTAATAACGAATGCAGCGCCAGGATATCAGCGAAAGCAGGTCATCAATGTTTGAAGTGGAGGACTAAAGTTTCTTTCTTTCCATCTTTCTCCACCAAAAACAGAGACGTTGAGACCCTAAAGCAGGAGCTTCTCGAGGCTATTGCCCCTCTTGATCGCGGTGCTGAGGCCACCCCCGAGGACCAAGAGCGCGTAGATGACGTGGGTTCATCTCCTTAATTTGAATTTGCCTCTTGTTGGATTAAATTATTGAGAATTGTTATGTGTCTTTCTGAAATTGTTCGTTTTATGTTGGTGTTAAAGTGAATCTGGAACTTTTCTGTTGAAATATAGATTTTTTTTTTTGGAGAATTGTTTACAGTTGTGGAATGAGATATTGTGCCAGAAATAAGTAAAGAGCAGTTCTTTGGAACAAGAAGATATAAAGGTTGGAATATTTTGAAGTGTTCAACTGCTTCTTGAATAAGCTCAAGGTTTCCAGAACGAAGCCAAAATTAGCGAATGGGAAGTTTTACTCTCCAGTAGAAATTTCTAAGACACGACCCTGACCTCAAATCAATGATTGAACTTTTTTTGTGTATATCGTTGACGATCTCTGATGTTTACAGATTTTCCTGTTCAAAACTAGGGTCTGTAATCACATCTTCGTTCTATCTCCAATCAATTATTATTTTGTTGTATGGCCTTTGCTTCTTTTTCTTTTTTAATTTTCGTCCCTGTGGGCATTGTGTTCGTCTCTATAAATTATGTTGAATACCAAAAGCCAATTGTTGGAAACGGGAAAATGATTGTTTTAGCATCCATCCTATTCCGATCAACATGCCTCAGGTAATGTATATGTTTGCTAACTTGACATTCTTAGACCCTTATTCATGTTTAGATTGCTCGAAAACTGGAAGCAGTCAATAAAGTAAAGGAGCCACTCAAGTCCAGCTTGTTAAATGGTAAATGGGAGCTTCTCTACACAACTTCCAAGTCAATTCTGCAGCCTCAGGTTTGACAATGTGCTCCTATTACTGGCATCCTCATAAACCTAAAATATATTACAGAGAGTTGTTGCATTCTTGCTTAATGGGGGTAAAAACTTTAAACATGTCCTCAGGCACGTTACTGTAGGCTACTTCAGAAGCCCGGCCAGGCTGAATATGCTTGAGAAATCACAGATTAATTTCATACTGGCTGTTTCTGCATCATTGGTATAATAGGTTATGGGCATTTGATTTTGTTTATCTGATAGTGGGGCTCTTCTTTGCTGTAAATGTCACAGAGACCTAAACTTTTACGCCCTAATGGGAAAATCTATCAAGCTATTAATGTGGACGCATTGAGGGCTCAGAATATGGAAACTTGGCCATTCTTCAACCAGGTAGAGCAGAAGACAAGCAAAACTTCTGTGCTTTTGAATGTCCCTCCCTTTCTCCTCTCATTTTGTTGTGGAATATATAAACATGCTAGCTTCGGCTAATATGGTAAATCTTTTCCTTCTGTGTTCATACTCTGATCAAATCATTAATACAATATGCTAAATCTATGTACAGGGCAGTGTAAACCCGTAATGAAGTGTCAGGTATGGTGGTTGCAAAATGATCTCATCTTATTGGGTTGGCAATGTATAACCAGTTAACCACATGTGTATCTTCAACAAATAGTACATGTATACGCCTCTTGTACTTTGCTTAGGAATTTTAATTGACACTGGAGTAATGTAGACAGATGGTCCCTTTGCAGTTACTTTGAGAATCTCTCCTTGTACTAAGTCTCAATTTAACTTTAGAATGTGGACTTTGCCTCGAAATATGGATGTGTTCTGTTTGAGCATTTGCAAAATTCTCGTTGTACCACTGGGAGAGTACATCATCTGTAATCTTGAGACATGTTACATGAGCATGTGCATATTTCTTCCTAGTCGAATTTACAATACGGGCTTCAATCTCTCCTTGTCCTGAGACCTATTCTAGTTGCATTGGCACAAATGTTTGTAATGGATCTCAAACATACATCCTTTAATCATACCCACGGTTTGAGGTTTGTCCAAATTATTGCAGGCCACAGCCAATTTAGTTCCCCTCAGTACAAGAAGGGTTGCCGTTAAATTTGACTCTTTCAAGATTGCTGGTGTGGTAGGTGAAACTTTCACCTTCTTAAAATTCTGGTTATTGGTTGTACTTGACTCGCCATTATTTGTCTGGGATTGTAGCAATTTGCTGTTATAGATGTTTGTGGGACATTTGAGTTGACGAAAGCAACATAAGTGGGATATAACTTAAAACTGGAGCATCTGCTGTGCATGGCTCCATGATATGTTTTTTTCTTGAGCATACAAAAGGGTTGGGATAATCAACAAGTCTTTTGTGGTTCACAGATACCTATAATGGCACGTGGCAGTGGTCGTGGACAATTGGAAATTACATACCTGGATGAAGAGTTAAGGTAAGGAATCTAAAAACCTTTTACAGTAACTGCAACACTAGTTACGCACATATTTTTTGTTGTCTCATGTTTGTGAAAGATATCAATTCCATAACAACTAACAAGACCTTATAAACTGACATTGCGATCGGTGGTCTCTATATCTTGCTGCCCTGTTCTTCTAGGTCTGTTCTTAACTTCCTATTTAAAACTTCTTTATCAATTATATGCTTTTCTCTCAATGAAAGATGAAAGACTCCACATGACACATTTACTAGCTGAAAACCGTTATTGGCAGGCTGCTTTGTTGATTATCCTTGATTTCTACCTTATTTACTCAAAATTTTCTATTATCCTTAATCAATTAGGTGCTCCACAGTTCTCAAAATGTTTTGTCTCCAGCAAATGAAGATCTTCCGAAAGCAAACATATGATAGCATGATAACTTCTTAGCATTAGAGATATAGTGATGTGGTCCTTTCTTTTACCTGATCATCTGTGTAGTAATTAATAAGGACTTGTCTTTAAGACGACGCATCTGCTGCAATGTTTCTCAAGTCAAAATTAAGGATAATACCACGAAACGATCCTCGTCACATTGTCATATTTAGTGTGCTAACTGCTAAGTGGTTGACATCACTTTTCTGATGACTTTTCTGTGTCTTGCTTTGCTTTGCGGAAAGTGCAGTAATTGATTATTGTTGGGTTGTTCTTAATTCGGCATGGCTATGAGGGTTTTAGCAAATGAAGAGGGGAAAGACAAAAACAGATGTTTTGGATAGACAAAACTCAAGCATTTTTCAGTCAACTTGATTTTGCTTGTATTCTGAAGCTCAAGTTCATATTACTTGCAGGATATCCAGGGGCAATCAAGGTAACTTATTTATTTTAAGAATGGCGGATCCCTCCTACAGAGTCCCTCTATAACATTCCTGTATCACTATTACTGGGAAAAGCATTGTATTTTGTTCCCTTTTTCTTTTCTTTTGGGAGGCCGGAGGGATCTGTGGTTGTCATAACAAGTATAGTAGCAGCAAGCCAGACACAACAGATTGTTAATATAGTCCTCAGTTAGAATTTCATTCTTGATGCTCTTCTTTTTTTCCCCTCCTTTTTGTTAATTAGAGGGCAAAACTAATTTGCTAATTCTCCAATCTGTGTCTTGAGTGAAGCATTCCCCCTGGCTGTGGTCCTGTGGATTGTATGGAGCTTTCTCTGTATTGCTCCATCATGTGCATGGCAGCCATGCTTAATTTCATCAAATTAGTCCATCTCTGCATTTAGTTGTCTATTTGTACCTAAACAAGCTTGGTTTTTTTTAAGGTCTCTGTTTGCGTGAAGAAGTTACATGTCCTGCCTTCTCGTTTAGCCTCTAGTGCTTGCTCCCCTAAAGTTGAGCGTCCAAGTTCATGTTTGCCTGTTTTGAAGGAAGATGCATCTACTTTTACCTTTGAAAAAGGAGCTTAACCATATACTTCTGGTGCAGCAAGCTATTGGCCTCTTTCAAGTTACAACTACATGAGTGCAATGCATTTGGATACAAAACTTTTCCAATACTTCTTAAACTGCATCATAAACATATATTTTTAACTATCTTTCTAATCTCGCAGATCTAAAAAGTATAGTAGTGTCTTATTATTGCCACTAATATCTTGGCATCTAGTATAATTACTTAAACATAATTTTGTGACATTGGAAATGATTGAGTAGATTACAGTTGTTTGGATAGGAAATTATTTATCAAAATTTACTTGCTTACATCATCAACACATTTTCTAATCACATTTTTAAAAAAAATTATCTCAAATAATCTACTATCTCAGTTAATAATTTGGCTAATCGGCCCTTTACGTATCTCTCCCTTGTTTTATAATAACACGCAAGTTTTAATGCAGATTCTCCATTAATTTACTAATAGAGGATTGATTTTGCTCACACTAAGTGAGTCTGTTTTGTTAAAGCTAAACAAGGTATTAGTGAAATTAATACATGAGGAAAGTAAAACAGAGTAAGGATGGAGTAGAGACGAAAGCAGGAGTAGCAAATTCTATAAATACTACGATAAAGTAGTCCGTACAAATCTAACCGAGGAGAGGGAAACAAGAAAAAAGGAAAAAAAGAAAAATCAAACAAATGAAACGTTGCAGCGGTCGTGTCTTCGCTGAGGCCTTGTTCGAGTTGAAACCAAACCAAGACCCACTAGTCCATCGCCCCCCAGCCCCCGTCGTCATGGCCTCCCTCTCCCTCTCCAGCCCTCATCGTCCTCTCCGCCCAGCACCTTTCCGATCCCTACATTTCTCCGCTAAGGCCTCTGCTTCGACCAAACCACCGCCTCCACCGCCACCCGAGAAAAAGTCTCTTGCGGTGGCTACGGGGGAGCTCTTCCTCGGCATCGCTTCCAGACTCATCATAAGGCGTCGGGACGGCGATTTAATTGGCCAAGGGGGTGAATTCAACAATGGAGGGCTGGAACCGGGAGTCACGGTTACGTCGGAGAGCTGGTGGAGACGGTGGAGGAAAGAGAAAGCTTCCTCTGTTGTAATTGAGGATCCCCGTCAGCCTGATGTGGTGTGGGAGCAGAGGGAGAAAGACGTGGAGGCGGAGCGCCGGAGGAAGGAGCAGAGGGCGGTGACCAGCCCTGGGTTTAGTTTCTCTGCGGCGGGACTTTTGTTTCCCTATCATCTTGGGGTGGCCCAATTTCTCATTGAGAACGGATATATTAAGGTCTCTCCCTCCCTCTCTGCAACTCTCTCACCTTTTGTTTTGAGTTTCATTAGTAATTTCCTGAATGTATTTGTTTTTAACATGTTGCTATGCTAATTAGCTCTTATTGTTATTTGTTTCTGTGACACAGGATACGACGCCATTATCTGGTTCATCTGCTGGTGCAATTGTATGTGCAGTGATTGCTTCTGGGGCGAGTATGCAAGAGGCTTTAGAAGCTACCAAAATATTAGCTCAAGACTGTAGGCTCAACGGTACTGCATTTCGCTTAGGGGTATGTGTGTGTTTGTGTTTGTGTGGTTATGTTATGAAACATGAGCTAGCAATTATTTTGTGCAGACATGTAACTAGATACAATTTCAATCACGTTATCTTTTCGGGTAACTGAGAGTAAAGTTGCTCATCTAGGGTGTATGAAACCAAATAGGATGACTTGTTTGGATTGGTTCTACTTTTGCTGCAGCTGAGCATCAGTGTTTGAACATGTGTTGGAAGAATATTAGCCTTTTAACTTCAATATGGCACACCGATTGCAAGAATATCAATTGAAGAAAGAATCATGCAAATTGTATTTTGGTTTATGTACTAATTTGGTGAAGGAATGGCCTTTATCATGCCTGTTTGCTGTGCATTTCTCTGTGACCGTGCATGTTTGAAATGTTGAGGTACATAAACATGTTTTTCTTGTATACATTAACTGCCTTCTGTAAATGGTGTTAATGTGAGCAAGCTTATGATTGTAAACATTATCTATATGGGCAATGAGCAGAAAAATATACTCTCTCTCTCTCTCTCTCTCTCATTTTTTCCTTCTCCTTATTTGAGTACCAAATGGAGAATTTTTCTTTTGCCAGGCTGTTCTTAGAGATGTTCTTCAGAACTTTCTACCAGATGATGTTCATATTAGATCAAGTGGAAGAGTTCGTGGTAAGAATTCTTTATTCCTGATGCCCATTGTACTCTTAACAGTGATTTATGAAAGTATCTATTAATGTTAATGAAATTTTTGTATACATACAGTCTTTGTCCTCAAGGAATTAGGGGGAAAAAAGAGTTGAGATGATTAAGTTTCCTGCTTGCTTAAACTAGGAAAGATTACTTATGTACTCATGCTTCAAATTATGCTGTGCAACGGTGAGCTGTCACTTGGATCTTCAGTAGGTTTAACGGTCATATGTTGTTATACTGTGTGATGTGTGATCTTGGATAACTACGAAATGGTTGTACCTCTTTTTGACATCTGAAGGGAAAATGTATTTGATCACATCCTTATTTCTGAAGTCTAGGCAAGCTGACTCTGTTTTAGTGCTTCTCTATTTTATCTTATGTATGGGTTGAATACATAAAACCATGGAAAATATATGACCTTTGATGTATCTTATCAGGATCTTGAGAGCTAGAATAATGGATGCGCCAAATTGGGAGAGATTTTCTATGGTCTATGTGGACTGATATTCTTTAAGAAGAGGCTGCATTTTTTCATAATCTAATTTTTATCAGATCTCTGTTACTTCTTCTTTGTCAGAATTGTTTATAAAGTAATTTCTGGCAATATTTCACAGAATTATCTCGTTATCATGTATAAACAGCTTTCTGACAATTTGTGTTATGGTTTTACCTCAGTTGCTGTGACACAGATACTATGGAGGCCCAGGGGTTTATTGATTGACCAGTTTGATTCTAAGGAGGACCTAATCAATGCTGTCTTTACTTCTTCTTTCATCCCAGGGTAAACATTCTTATATGCTATAATTAGCAATTACGCTCTTTGTGGCTTCATGCATCCTGTTGAGCTAAGATTATAGTTTATGGCAGATATCTTGCTCCAAGGCCAGCGACAATGTTCAGAAATCGACTTTGCATTGATGGTGGCTTGACATTGTTTATGCCACCAACATCTGCATATCAGACGGTATTTTCTTGATGAATTAAACTCATTCTATCCAATGAACTTAACTCCTTCCAACCAAATCTTGAGACATGATTTGATATATTTGCTATAGTATATAATTTCTTTGCTTCTTCATAATTTCTTCAAATGTGAATGGATTTTCTCAGTCGTATGACTTGCATTCTTGTGCGAATTTGACTTGCTGTGGTGTATTTTGAATAGGGCAATGAATTTTTATGTGATTAGTTTTTGGATTCTTCTTGAATTTAATCAAAATGTAATCTGAGACCTTGCTCCTCGTGATTGTACTAGATTTTCTGGGATTCTATGTGAGAAACCTTACAAGGGAAAAAAAAAAATTTTTAGATTATTTGTCAAACTCTCCTCTGTGGTCTATCCTTTGAAATTCTTAAAAGTAGACAATTGATATTTGTGGCATCTGGAGAAATTTAATCTCGAATATGATGTCGTGTTGTTTGCATCTCTATTGTCTACACATACATGAGCCTCCTATTAATCAATCATTTAAAGGTAGAGTCACTTGTATTAGGCAATGGGTCAGTGTGGCAAGTGATACAATCAAACTAACCTCTGGAGTAGTTAAATGATGTTTATTCTTGTTGCATTCTAGGTTCGTGTTTGTGCTTTCCCAGCCAGTCGATTGGGGTTAGCAGGAATTGGTATTAGTCCCGATTGCATTCCTGAAAATAGGGCGAGTCCCAGGGAGGTAATTGTAGTATTTGATTTGCGGCCTATTCCAGCTACAAGACTTACTACATGCAACTAAGATTTCCATGTGCCTGTGTTTCAGCTTTTCAATTGGGCACTGGAGCCAGCAGAAGATCACATTTTGGATAAGCTCTTTGAGTTGGGGTACTTAGATGCAGCTGTTTGGGCTAAGGAAAACCCAGTTGAGAAATTAGTTGAGGATGATAGCTCTTCTATTCCTAGTGGCCTTGCCCAATAGCTTATTGTGAAGACTGCTTGGCTGCATACAGGATGATACATGAGAATGCTTGGAACCCAATGCTTCCCCTGAAACGAAGTTAGAGCGCCTACGTGCTGCTGTGTATTAGTGATAGAATATTTATATTTTGTACATTAATGTTGTTGTCAGATACCATAGGGGAAGGGAAAAGATAGCCAAAAGAATGGAGGAAAAATACGTAGATGTTAGGCCAATTCTAGTAGGAAATTGAGTGTTAGTATCTGATCTTTTCACAATTGCATGTTTGTACATAATTCTTTCATGGGTGTCAACCTAGATGAAATAAGAATACGTCACCCAGAGGACACTGACATTTTGGAACATTGAAGCATGAGAAGCCTTTTGGCTTTTCAAACTGTATCACTTTGTAGCGTAATTGTGAAAGTAGATATGCTATATCTTATTTGCCTTTGCCGCTCTCCTGCACTAGTTGTTGGAGATTGGTGATAGTAGCAGCAGTTTATTGCAAATCGTTAGAAGGGAAAACTTCGGAATAAACCATATGCGCTTGGCTCAGTGGGCAAAAGTTGGACCATCTCCCGGACAGTGCCTCTGTTTCTCTCCCCTTTCTCTTCTTTTTAGGGTAAATGGTACTATAACTGAAGTACTAGTGTTATGCTATTGGATAGGAAATTAGGAATTATTTGCATGACAAACACATATTTAAATACACAGTTTATCTTTCCAATCACTTGTTTGATATACATCACATCGCAACAAATGCTACACTAATTATTCTAAATAATATTCAAATAATCCTACCTAAACACACTCATTGTAATTTCCTTTGAATTACAACCATTACAATTAATTTGGATTCATGGTTAACAGATATGTCGCTGTGTAAATCTTTATTACCCATTCTTATCTATGCATCCCTATAATAATAAAGTGGGAGTGCATGGTTTGGTGTAAACAATGTCGGTCACTTTTTAAAATTCGTTTTCTTAACCTTTTAAATAGCTTTTCAGCACTAACACAAGCCAATTCAACTACTTACATCACACTATTAATGAAATGTATCCACCAACATGACCGCTAATATCTCATAACTACTATATTACAACTTATAATCTCATAAAAAACTTCTGCTGAACTACAAGATACAACTATATAAAAAACTTATTCTTCCTCTCCTTTATACCCATCATAAGAAACCTTTTTCTATCTCTTGCCATAAGATTTTTATGTTCTCCAATTGTTGAATACAATAATGCTATAGATGATCGTGGAGTTATATCTCAATGTAAGAGTACGTTTTAAAAAAAAAATTGTCCTTCTTAAGAGATTCATTAATCAATCACTACAGAAATTATTTGATTTTTATCATATCTTGCTGTGTTAACTTTTTAATTTACTACTTTTAAATTTTGTTTTCAAATAATTATTATATTTATTAGTTCAAACAAAGATTTTTTTTTATTGAATGCACACTCGATCATTATATTTATTAGTTCAAATAAAAAAAATTTTATTGAATGCATAATCGAATAAAAAGAAATCTTTATTTGGACTAATAACTATAATGATCGACTGTGCATTGATTAAAATTCAAAAAATCTACCTGTCTACCAAAAATTGTTTTCTTAAGAGAACAATAAAGTTTTAATAGGCGACTGAGAAATATGTAGTTTAAAGTTGAACAAAATAAAAGATAATCCACCTCTTTAAGTTTAGAGATTCTCATACTTGTGACTTAATAACATCGTGATTTATAGTCGTTTTCTATAAGTGAACTCTTTTGCATAATACTTCTTCCCTAACAATTAACCATTCTTTGAAGGAGTCGACTCAACCTTGTGCTGTTCATATCAGGTGTATGCATCTGTTATCAAAGAAACAAATATATTTTGATTACATTAATAGAAGAATGTTTTTCTTTAACTTACATTTCAGATTTCGTCAAATTGAAGCCTCAAAACAAAAGGAGAAAAAAAAGGTTTTGTCAAATTTAATAAATCCTTTTTTTTTTCCCACTTAAAAAAAAATGATAGGACGAGATAGAGACTCAGAGTTTGAACTCTTAAAAAAACTTGCATTATGGATTTGCGGAGGCTTGCCTATCCAATACAAAAACAAAACTCAGCTGTGCGGCTACAACGAGCAAATTCCCAACAAATTTCAAGAAATCACCTTAGCAATTTCCCTCCGTCCCACTTCGAAAGATTGTGGGGTTTTTATTCTGGATTTAAGGGCCATAGGGGGCCTGTTCAGTTACCAATTGGCTGGACATGGTTTTCTTGTGGGTCCCCCTTAGATTAGTCTCTGACTCAATTTGGCATGGTTTCCTTATGTGTTCCCTTAGATTAGTCTCTAACTGGGTGTGTGTGTTTATACCGTTTTGGGAAAAAACCTTAGCAATAATCATTAGGGTTGACTAGAGGTCAATGTTTGAATCCTATGTGCGGCACTCGGAGGTGAGAAAGATGTGGGAAGGGATGGGAGGAATAAAAAATAAAAAATCCCAATGAGTTGAGAGGATTTTACACTTGTCGATTTTGGAACAAGTATTTGGTATAATTGTATTTGTTGTGGCTTCATTCAATTGTTGTGCATGTTTAAAATTTTGGTGTACAAATACATGTTGAATATATATCAAATAATTTATTCATTTGCACTGATTAATATGTTTACATAACAAATAATATAAAAAATAGCAACCAACACCAAATAGTGTAAAAAGAAAACCCAAAAAAAAAAACAATGGGACCGAACCGTATCAGACCCAAACACACGTGGGTTTGTTTGTATAACAGAAATTTGCAAAATTTACTTTGCTTACATCATAATCACACTTTCCAATCACCTTTTTATCTTCCCAACAACATTTTTATCTCACATACATCACATCACAAAAAATGCTACAGTAAATATTCCAAATAAAATTTCAAGTAAATTCTCTATCCAAATAAAACTGTACTCCTGCTATGATTTTGCAAACATCGCCTATTCAATTTTTTTTTTAATAATTCTATTCGAACGGTGTCGAATCCTTGGGAAAAGGCAAGCATCGGGATATTTATTGTCGGTCTTGTGGCAATCAATTAGTCTCCCACATCGGTCCTCGAAACCAAAGAGAAGGGCGGAGGGCAGGCTATAAAAGGAACGGTTTAGCCCTTAATAAAGCATACCTTTCTCGGCCTTTTGGCTAAGATCAAGTGTAGTATCTGTTCTTATCAGTTTAATATCTGATACGTGGGCCATCGGCCCACATGATATTAACTCAATTTTTCTAGGGGGAGAGCCCACCACGGTAGCTTGCTACCGGGGCTCTCGAGCGTCGCGTTGGCCTTGCACTGCAGCCTCGGCCTGGCGCACCCCACCAATCCTAGTTGAATAATTAGTTTTAAAATTCAGAGCTAGGCAACCAGCAAATGATGGCAAAATTAAAAGCATTTGCTGAATAATTAACTCTGTACTTGATAATGTGTTTGAGTTTGGTTGCGCATATTGTACATAGATGCCGCTCTAGTCTATAGCACAGTATGAGGTTTAAAGTACTTTTGCACGTCTCAAGGCTAGGCACAGATTCAAGTATTGCAGAGTCTGGATATGGAAAAGTAAGCAATAGTGCGCTCAAGATATTCTATTCTTGCTCTTTGGTGTGAGAATCAGTTTAGAACTCTGTCTGTCCTGTGTTGCTCCCTGTAGACTTTAGCTCAGGTAGGCACTCTATAGGATGGATCAACCATCTTCAAGATGAACAAGTTCCCCAGATCACCTCTTGATACTCTGCCAGGGAAAAAGAAAGGAACAAAAATGGAAGGAAAGTTGCAGTTATTTAGCGCTCAAGATGTTGCTGGTTTACGTAGTTATCCAATTCTATTCGCAGAAATAAGATGAGCCAGTATTATAATTTCTCAAGTCAGGAAGATAACTAAATTTAGCAAACTGAGATGCAACTTATGCTTAGATGCAATCTCGAAAATAAAGATGAAGTGGTAGTACCTGATCCCTCTCAAATACTAATTATCTATTCCTGCTGCACAAATGTAAGGATTCATTCTAGCAGTTCTAGAGAACCAGAGATTCCAAACTGTCCCTCCAACAAATGTTTAAAAATGAACAAAGGGAGCAAAATCACTGCAGGGCTCCTAACCTTAGATTCTGAACTATCCCTCTCAAATGCCAGTTGTTGGCATAATCTGAAGTAATTTACTAACCAAGACATAAACAAAGGAGCTTTCCACTAACTTGTTTAAGCCAATGAAACTTCATATTGAAGTTTTGGACGATAACAAATCCTTTTGAACCTGCTTTAGTCGGCCTAATTCATCTTACCAATTATCAATTCTTTAGCATAATCACCTGCACTTTTGCAACCAGACATAGCAATTACTTCCACGTATATGGTAAACTAAATGGAGTTAAGTATGCTGCAACCTAATGTCAGCTCCATTTGCTGACAAGATTCTAATATGCTGTGCATTCCTGTATGAAGAGAAGTTTGAAGGTGATAAGCATCAAATGACATGGGTTTACAAGAAAGTCCATGATTAATAGTCCACTGAACAAATAATGAAGCTCACCTAAACTCTTCATCCAAGTATGTAATCTCTAGTTCACCTTTCGCTCTTCCAGGAGCTTTGACAGGTATCTGCGAGCCAATGATATCAAGCAGTCATGTTATTCTACATCTTAATTTGTTCAAAATGCCATGTTCAAACTGCAATCAGTGCTACAGAGTCTGGAAAAACAACAGAAAAATAGTGCCCAACTTGAGGTTAGTCCTACTCAGAAAGACCACTGCCATTGTTTCTAAAATTATGTATCGACTCTGAGTCAGACTTTATCCTCAGCACTGCAATGTTGAGTGTTGCAAACGTCATTAGAAAAGGTTTGCTTCATTTCAAACTTCTTAGTTCAGCAGCCATTTAGAGTGATGGTATTACCATTAATATGTTAAAGGTAAACTAAGCAAAATTTCAAATTTTCATTTCGTGTAGCAGTTGACTGGTAATTCCATCTACTGAAAAGATTCCACTAATTTTCATCATGTAAGCAATCAGAATAGTAAAACACATATCTAACAACATGCTTTGTTCTTGCATTGCTAATCTGTGAGAATTAAAGGCTCACCAGTCCAGCAATTTTAAAGTAATCAAACTTTACAGCCACCTTCCTTGCATTTAGGGGTGTTAAATCTGCAGTAACCTGCAGTAGATATAACAAAAAGCCAAAGTCATTGAAAATAGTGCAGTTGTAAAAGTTGAATTCAGATTTTGGTCTAAGGCCACTAGTTTTTTCTACTTAGCTTGAGAGTTGAAAAACTGAAAAGTTTATGGCATTCTTTGGCTATATTTCAACCACAAGACATGCAATTTTCAATGGAATTGAGTTCATGCCCACTACCTATTCGCATTTAACTAAAAAATCTGGAAAAAGGAACCCGAACTTTACAGCCTAATGTAAGATCAACTGCCAATGGAGACAAAAAAAGGGAACCCCTGATTATTGAGGAACTCTTCTCAGTATATCCTTTTGGAGTTTTAAGAAGCCACCACTACAAAATGGTCTTCATCTCAAAAGATTCTAAAAGCAGCAAGAAATTTTCTTTTAGGTCAGATTATGTAACGAGAAACAGTCACTAAAATCTTTAGCATTGTTCATGAGTGATTTTCCTTTGTTTACTGTGATAAATATGTAGAATGTGATTTTAGCCAGATTCTAATTGATGACAAAAGTTTAGAACAAGAGCTACACCACAGTATGCGAAATACTGTCGATTTAATTTATAAAAAAACGAAGATGTTTATCAGCTAGAACATACTAAATTATAAGAAAAGGTATATTGTGAGACAACAATATTGCTATAATGCTACTTGATGAGGGATAAAATGATGATTTGACCAAATCAATTATAGCACTGGAAGCCTGCAGAATGCAACGACGTGATACCCTCTGTACAATATTGATTGTGAGAGTTTCTTGCTTGAATTAATGGTCCACAAATGAACTTTTAAGAGCCTGTAGAACCAATATAGAACAAGCTAAAATAAGACATAAAAATGTAAAATGTAAAAGATGTCCAGAAGTACCTGATTGAAAAATGGCCATGATTCCATATTTTGAGCCCGAAGTGTATCCACGTTTATCGCTTGATAATTCGTTCTAGACCTTAAGATTTTGGGCCTCTGTTCACACCAATCCATAACAGCGCTCTCATTTCACCGAAGTGTAAAAATAAAAAGTACTACAAACCCAAAAATTACTGGAATGGCTTAAACATCAGTTACTTACCTCGGTTTGCAAGATGGACTGGGAAGTTGTATACATGAGTTCCCATTTGCCATTTAGTAAATCAGACTTCAATGGCTGCTTTATTGGACTCACTGCTTCTAGTTTCCGAGCAATCTATTCTAGCCAAAAATAAAGTCAAGGACGAAAAAGCAGAATCAAATGTCAAGAATGGTCTAATATCCATGGAAACCATAGCCCTCAAAAAAATTTTGGTTGGCTTTTTTCACACTTTTTTTCATGGTTAACACCGTAGCAGTAAATGGGGTAGTAAAACAAAATGTCACACTTATAAGTTGGAGGGAGACTGTAGCATATTGATATACTCAAACGAAAACCAAAACACCAGGCATAACTAGGGAAGCTAGAGATTAAGCAAACCTGATCAATACTTTGCTGGTCTTCAGGGGTGGCCTCTGCCCCACGATCAAGAGGTGCAATGGCTTCAAGAAGTTCTTCCTTGATGGCCTTTGCATCTTTGCTCTTGTTTTTCAAGAAAGCTGGAAAGAAGGAAATATAGGTTCTCCATTTTTGAGATGGCACTGAAGCAAGAGAAGCTGGTGAAGTGGAGAGGATGCTGATATCAGGATAACAATTTTGTGGTGGGGTGGCTGGAAAAGAGAAGGTGTTGAGGGAGGAGTTGGGCGGGTGGGGGGTGGTGATCCGGAGCTGTGTGGGGAGATGGTGTGTTTGAGGTGGAGAGAGCGAGGAGAAGGCCATGGACACGGTGCTGCTAGTAGCCATGGTGGAAGTGGTGACTTGGAGCTCTGAGAATCAGTTGAAGACGTCTGGTCGCCTTGCTGTTTGACTCATGGGCTTGAGGATTTGGGCCTACTAAAGATTGGGTCTGTGGCCCTCTATGCATTGGACCCAAGAAAGTATTGAGACTCCAAGTATTAGAAATCATGGATTTAAGTCTTTCCCTTCAATTATTTGTGGTCTAATTGTAACATGATTAAGTTGTAGTTCCTGCCACTTTTTTTTTTTTTGATCTGGTCAGTATCATTCTACAACTACTTCTACTCTACTGGATAAGGGAGAGACCCAACTAAGTTAGAGAGGACTTGGCCACTTTTAGGTCAGAGTGGATTGAACCGCCTCTGAACCAGAAGAAGGACACTCGTTGAATTTGAGACGTAAGTGACATGCACTTATAGACGTTAGCGAATCAATTTTGACGCTCATTTCATTCCTCAAAAAAAACTAATAAAATGATTCTCTCAATTAACACGTTGTTGTTTTAATATTCAGCAGTCCCACCCCATCAATCCTCAGGCCGTCACCGCTTTGAGCCAGATTAAAACAAAGAAAAGTAAGTCTCATGTACATACTTCATAAAAATCCAGCTTTTTTTTTTTAAATAAAAGATAATATAGCACAAAATAATTTGTTCAATACATCGGCATCATTATCCAATTCAAAAGACAACACTAACAAAAGACAACAGTCTATCTTCTCTCACATCAAGGTTTCTGTAATTACCAATACAATGTACAGTATAAAATAGTTACTAATTAACTAAACGATGATAAATGTAGACACAAAATACAACAATGAATAAAAGCATAGCAAATTTTTGCTTCCATTGAAATTTGTGCCAGAAAATTTCGCGTGTTTTCATTTGTCATTGTATTAGTGTCTAGTTTTATCGTTCTAGTATCTATATTTGTTGTATTAGTGTCTGTACTCTCGGATACAGTAAAAACTAGTAATTGTAGAGGCCTCTCATCTGTTTCTTGTATAGATTTTCTTTTTTTTTTTTAATTTATTTTCTTCAATTTTTTTAGTATAATCATGAATTCATGAAGTGATCATAAATAAAGAATATTCTGTGATCCCTTTAAACTATCTTATCAATTTATATTCTTAAATAAAAACAAATATCTATATCTTTAAATGATCAAAATCATTACAATTGGTGAATAAAACAAATCTCTATCTTTTTATTTGTTCATAGAATGATATATCTAATTTTTTGATATAATACCAAAGAGACATTACAACTTCACCATAAATAAATTCTACAAGAAATTAGTTGATGAAAAATACCACTCCCTCTACAAAATCCACAAACACAAGTGCAAACTGCTCGTTCCGCTCTCGCACTCATCTCTCTCTCCTGTCTCTTCCATCTCTGGAAGTCACCTTTTTGTCTTCTTCACCATCAAGAAGTGGAAGCCCAAATTATTCTTTCGTGCTCATCTCTGGCCCCCTCATTGTTATTATTCCTGTTCTTATACCCCACCGACTCATTCTTACTCCAATAATTCTTCCTCAGCCAATACTGCAAGTTAGCTTCGTACAACCATTTCCTGTTTCTTGGAATAATAATCTGGAATTCTTGGGATTTCAATCGGAAAGGGGGAAACTACTAAGAAAGAAATATGCAGACAGGATTCTCGATAAAGGGCCACCTTAAACTTGCTAGCTCATCACCATCACCGCCACCTTTTGCTCTGCTCTCTTGTCATCAGCATCACCATCAAGTTTCCTCCAAGATTAAGATTATTTGTTGTGACAAAACTTCTTCTTCATCTTCATCTTCGGACCAAAAGTTTAATCTCAAGATTCTGGGTCGATCTCTGCTTGATAATAGTAGACGGAAGCTCACTGAGATTGATGCGAGTGAGTTCAAATATATAAGACTTACGGTGGTTTTGTTAACTTATTCCCAGTGGTGCTAAGGCCTCTGAGATGCTTAGCTGAACCTCTGCTGGTTATAGATTGTTTTTCTTTATATATAGAAAGTAAATTTATAAGCTGATAGGAAAATTCTCCTTTACATGGACCCCAACTTTCATTCTATATAAACCTTGATTGAAAATATTGCTTATCGCTGTTTGCATTTAACTTCCGGTTTTGGCTTTTTGAGTTTTCAATTTTTGCAATAGAAGCTTTCTTAGGAGCAGTTCTTGATGGATAATTATCAGCTCCGGGAAGAGCTGAACGTTATGGAATACAGGATTCATGTTGTCTTTAGTTGCTCTTTGGTTAGTTATTGGCATATTACATTTTTTTTTCCCTGAGTTTTTAATTTGACCAAGTTTCTGTGAGTTCCTTGCTGACTATACATTATACACGCACAATGATGATCGAAAGTTGGACACTTTCTTGGGCAGTTAGCTATAAAAATTTGAAAATTTCGTGACATTGAATTGTTAATGTGCTTGGAAGATTGTAAATTTGGTGGAGGTCTAGACGGAAGATGTAAGGTTTCATCATAATGGGACATCTGCAGACTATATGTTCTCCTTAACATACACAAAGCAGTTACATCAGGATAAAGAAAAGGGAATGAAAGATACTGCTAATATAATCTAGAACTAGAACATAAATTATTTTTCTTTCATCTGTAAGCTAAGCCTTTTTATCTACATACTACACATTACTAGTCTATTCAAAATCAAATGTATCAAAGATGACTGAATTCAAGTTGCCATGTTCCATGTTAGTTGTTGCTGTAGAAATTGTAATTAGGACTACAGGTGGTTCTTTCAATTGTAATGAACAAGTTGTTTTTGATGAAAGCTTTGTGAATTTTCTGTATTTTCTTTTGTCTAGCTGTTCTGATTTCACTCTATTTTTGTAGATGCAATACACGAGTCACTGAACCATTGGCTCTCAAGGACCCAAAACTTTTTGAATGAAGTCACGACTCCACTGGTAAAAACTGTAAATGATAGAAAACCTGTTGTTCAGGATGATGCTGGAGATTTGGAGGACATTTTCTTGGCTGAACAGACAATTAACAGCAAAACACCCAGCGGAGATCTTTCTCTAGATGCCATTGTTTCTATTGAGCAATTTAGCAGGTAATAAAGGTGCCATATGTGCAACGTCATGGTCGTATCTGATTCAACAGCTCTTGTCTGCTTTGTTTGCAAATCATCTGGTCTCCACTTGAACTAGAATTGAATTGGCCATGCAACTTTTACTGGGTCCAGTGTTGCATAACTTAGATGTGGATTCCGCCCCAGTTTTTGCTGCGTCACCAGAATTTCAACTGGGAGAATTACCCAAAAGTATGTTTCTGGGTTTTATTAAGTGTGCAGAACTGAAAAACGTGATTTGCAAGAGGTTAATACTAACTTATCTTGTAGTACTTAACTGAGGATTCTAACCTGGAGCTAAGAAACATTAGATACTAGTAAACTAGAGTTTCGACTATTGGGCTGGATTTACACCTAGTTCATGTGAATACACTGAGTTTACTGAAGAAGACGAGCTTGGCTCTTTTATCAGGCATATTAGGAAATGTTGCAACTTAAATAGTTGAACTGATTCATCTCTATCTACTTTAAGAGAGCATGAAAAGGTTTATGATTATGTCCTGTATAAGCTGCAAAGTATTCGTTTCTGAAGTGTAATTATAAAAAGCTAATTATTTAACTAAAAATTCAAAAGAAAAATTTCACCCTTATTGTAAGATGGAAGGAGCTAGATGCTCAGATGGGAAGCTTCATAACATCACACTTTGTCTCTTAGGCGTCAAGGAAAAAGCTTTTTTGTTTTCTCCATCTTTCTCTTTTCCTGTCCCTTTCTATTTGGTTTTTAAATCCTATTCTGTGAACTGCATAGTATCAGATTTGCCTTTTTACGAGTCTGTGCCCTTTCATCTGGTTCATTTCTGTTCATGTGTCATTGACTGTCTGACTCTGTAATCATCCTGAACTAGCTTTTCCCAAGTATTAGTGTGATTTACGAATTTCTTACATTCAGATATGTTAATCTAGTGGATATGCCTCTATTTGGTGGAAAAATAGATATGCCTTTACCATTAGGAGCAATGAATATTCATTTATGAAGGGGAGCTATGTTAAAACATTGGTAGATTCTACAATTTTCTCTTTTATTTTGATCTGTACCATTTTCTTGACATGAACCATGAAAATATTCAAAAAGAGACTTGCATCACAAACTTTTATCAGCTGAAGATGAGAACAGTGTATCACAAAATTTAGTTTATTTGCTTGTATTATATGCATATAAAGTATTTGACTCAAACAAGGATATTTGTTCCTTTTAGATTTTATATCCTTTGAAAGCTTTTACATGTCTATTATCTGTTTTAGGTTCCTTTGAATAATTGTAGATTTTTATATTCTTTGGAAACTCTGTTTTGTTTCTTCTTATTATCTGTTCTTTTGTATATTCTCTTCACTGTGTGAAATGTCAGGGTGACTAATGATTGGATGTAGAAAGAAGTCCTGAAGAAAAATGGAGTTTTATGAACTCAAATTATAATAAACGTCTAGCAATAGATTCTGTAAACTTTCATTATCATCATGCATTTTTGTTAACATTGGTTTTGCATGATGTTTTTCTTGGATCCATGAATAAAATAAGAGTTAATTTATGCAGGATGAATGGGTTGACTGGGAAGAAAATGCAGAAGATATTTAGATCCCTTGTTCCTGAACCCGTATACAACAATGCTCGTAATTTAGTTGAATTCTGTTGCTTCAGGGTTTTGTCCAGAGATAGTTCAGATGTTCATCCTTTGCTGAAGGTTTGATCAAGTTTCCTGCTTGCGTCAGTGTCTAGGTTTAGTTGTATGATATTCTTTTGGCTAACAGAGATGCCATTGTTTTGATAAAAACAGAGAAGGATCAAAGTACTTTTTGTGGTTCTTATCTTATTTGTAGGAGAGGGTGATGACTTCTTTGTTGATTAAGTATCTGGTTTTTGCTGTGATCATAGGATTGTGCATTTCGGAAACTCATTTTTGTAACCATGGTTGCATGGGAGCATCCATACAGCAGCAGAAATGATTCCCAGGCTGAGGCCTCAGACAGAAACTCTTTTAAGGTTTTTCTATCTTAGCTGTTTGAACATCATATTTGTAGTATTTTTGTACCCCTTCATTCTTTAGTTGAATTCTTTGAATGGGTTATGTGCATCAATTGGCTTATAAGATTGTGCCTTGGGGTTCTTATGGTAGAATATTGATGACTTGGTCGAGTTATACAAGCTGATTGATTTCCCTACTGGTGACTCAACTAAGTAAAAAAAGGTTTGCTGGACTTCCTGTTACTGTTCTAGACGTCCAGTAATTTTGATGTCTGCTACATGGCAACAGGATTCTTGCTTTTAGCGCCCTATTGTCTTTAGCAAAGTCGGATCTCTAGGAGGACAGATATTCAGTGAGTAAAGCACTGTAGTAGGGCAGAACCGTATTAGCTATTTGGAGGTGAATTGAATCAAAGGCTGTGCATTTGACATATTTCTATCAATTTTGTCATCTATTGCAATACTCTAGTTAGTCCTAATCCTATTCTAGCATGTAAAGAGCTTCACTAGGAGTATCATTGTGTATCAGTTGGTATGAGATGGATTACAGTCTTAACGCTCCATGTGACAAATAAGTTTTTATGATTCTTCTCTCTCTCTCTGGATTGCAGTTCCTTTTAGGAAAAACTCTTTTAACTTGTCAAAGATATGTTACTTCCTAATGTACATCAGTATATTAAATGCAACAACTAACATGTTTCTTCTTGTTGAAACTCAAAGAGGAGGCTTGTAGGAGAAGCAGCTTTTGTTCGAATAGCTCCCGCTATTTCTGGTGTAGCTGACTGGTCCACTGTACACAACCTTTTCAAAGCTCTTGCTCGTGATGAACAAGGCATCTCATATGGCTCGTGGTCTACATACATTGACGAACTTCTGAAGTGAGTGTGAACTAAATGTGCTTATGAGTCTTCCAAATAGTAGATGCATCTATAGGCATATGTGTGTTAAGGAGTTATTTGATGGTATTCTCATGCATATGGCTGAAATGTGTTGGTGAACCCATTCAGAAAGTTTTCACTCCTTTTTCAAAATTTATCCAATATAGGGTTCATGAAGGACGAAAATCACATGAATCCCAAGGGTTTCCCAAGCTTTTTGGAGAGACAATTTTGTGCCTCAGTTCAAGCAGAAAGCCGCCTGTGTTGAAATGGGAGAACAACATAGTATGGCCAGGAAAACTCACTTTGACTGATGGGGCATTGTACTTTGAGGTACTTGCTATATCTGCTGAATGAATGGCATGGAGCTTAGGGATGTCTACTTATTGTCTATTGTGCATGTTATGTTCATCATTAGTTACTTCAAATTATTATCTGTTATGGATCTGTAGTGTGTACTCTTTTACCATAAAATGAAACTATGAAGGTTGATGAGACTTGGGGTAGTTTCCAGCATCCATACAAGGTATTCTTTTCGAGCTCAGTTCATTTAACTCTTAAACATCTTTCCAGAGAATTCGCTTAAAAGGCCAAAGCGATGCAGTGAGATTGGATCTTACAAGAGATGGTTCACAAGTAAAGAGAACAAGGGTTGGGCCTTTGGGATCCGATCTTTTTGACTCTGCTATATCTGTTACCTCCGGGCTGGAGTGAGTAAGCTTCTTTAACCTGTTCTGTGAAATTTTTAATTCAAATTTATCCATGGGCATTGTACTCATTATTTGGATTGTGAACTTGAAAATCCCTTAAATAATTGGTTCAGATTTTTAAAGTTTCAAGAACTGCTAAGTATGCTGGGGAAACTTCCAATTCACTTTTTTGTTTTCCATTTTGTTATATATATATAAAAAAAAGGATGTCATACATGAGGTTGCAAGGTTTTGCGTCGCAAAACAAGAGAAAGCTAAGGATTTTTGAGTTGTCTATCGCTACTGAGATCCACTTGCATCCTTATGTTGAAGTTGTTAGGCTACAAACTTATGTTTACTTTGTGGTGCATCCAATTAGGTCAGAAACATGGGTCCTGGAATTTGTTGACCTGGGAGGCGAAATGAGACGAGATGTATGGTATGCATTTATTAATGAAGTGAATGCTTTACACAAATTTATACGAGAATTTGGACCCAAGGATGGTGACCAATCCATGTACTATGTACATGGTGCTCACAAAGGGAAGGCAAAAGCAATTACTTGCGCTACCAATGCTATTGCTAGACTTCAGGCTCTTCAACAAATGCGAAGACTCTTGGATGAACCTACTAAATTTGTCCCTTTCTCTTTTTTGCAACATGCTCCTCATGGTGATGTGGTTTCCCAAACTCTAGCTGTTAATTTCTGGGCTGGACCATTGATTTCAGAAATCACAGACGGAGACAAACAACCAGGCCAACATCTAATATCCACTCAGGATGCATCTGAAAGTAGTAATCATGTGTTTGACATAGATGGAACTGTGTACCTGCGGAAGTGGATGACATCACCATCTTGGTCTTCTAACGCCTCAGTTGCCTTCTGGAAGAACTTCTCCATGAGAAATGGAGTAGTACTGAGTAAAAATCATGTCATTGCTGGGTTGTCTTTGGTGGAAAAGGCGGCAATGGTATGCAGAGATAAGCATATAACAGCTGAAAAAACACAAGCAACAATAGATGCTGCAATGATTGAAGGAATACCTAGTAATATTGATCTTTTTAAGGTTGGAATTGCCTGGCCTTTAACTTGGTCTTACTTATTCTCTACATCTTCATTATGTTTCCTGTATAAACTTGATATTTGTTGCTATATGAAATCTAAGCTATCATGTATTAAAATGTCTTCACAGATCACAAGGCTGGGCTTTTGGAGATTAATCTGTTTTGAATTTAATAGTGATATGATGTGTTGGGGCATATGACATCCATTTCTACTTTGTATCTTCCATGCTCCTTCTAAATCTGAATAAACTTCTCGGTGTTAGTGAGTGAAGTCTTACATGCATTTCAAAATTTTGGATGCTTTAGCATTATTACAGTTCAAGTTTTGGCTTACTAAAAACGTCTTTTCCTTGTTTTTCTTTTCCTTTTTCTGGGCCTTTATGGCCTTATATTTCAAATGAAATTTGAATGTCCTAGATTAACTAATCTGCATGTCTTCTAAAATTTTCAATTATTATCAGGTCTCTTTTTGTATCTCCTTGTAAGGATGCTAAATTGTTTTTCTTCACTCTTTTATACCATAATTAGTGCAATAGTTGAGGTTTTCCCTAGGTTTTATGACCGAGAAGGTCAATTTTTTCACATAGTATGTTTTAAAGTACTTGTCTCATGCCTATACATCTGAACTTTAGGAATAAATCTGGGTTAGCAGAATATAATTGCTTCACTCCTTGTCCTGAGTCTAACCAGCTTGTTTTGGGGAAAGATCTAGATATGCGACAAAAGTGGATGTATATGTCTCTCTCTTTGTGGGATTACTTTTTCTCTTTTTGGTGCATGATGAATTAATCTAGATTATTGTTGCTGATAATCCAACTTTTCTCTCCAACAGATTTGAAGATCATCTTCTTGTTACGTATACCATGTGACTAAGCCTCTCTTTGTTTACCATAATAATTTAGTACTCTCTTTTTTTTTTGGGTATTTTACAGGAACTCATACTTCCTTTAACTATTATGGCCAATAATTTTGAACGACTTAGATGCTGGGAGGAGCCCTTGGTGACTACATCATTTCTTTTGTTTGTGTATACAATGATCTTCAGGTAAAATGGCCGTGGTTTCATGGCACTTAACATGTTTTGTCATTTGAGCTTCTGGTTCTTATATTAGAACAAAATAATTTAGTAATTTTTTTACTTTGCAAATTCGCAAGTATATTTGTTATTCCTGCAATCTTGATAAAATAGTAAATTTGTTGCAGTGGATTCGAACTAATTGCTGTTTTATGATCAATCAAAGCATGAAAAATCAAATTTTACTGTTATGCATTTGCAGGAATAGCACTCAGATTTCCTTCCATATTGTTATTTTTTTTTTTTACTATTTATCTTTCTCGAGTATGGGAGGCCTTAAACTCTGCTCTCAGTATGTGATTAGGGGATCCTGGGATGTTAAACAAATTCAATTCAGCTGATAAAGATCATTACTCAGGCTGATAGCTCTAACACATATAACCATCCAACTTGGGTGAATTTGTGAAGTCAAATCCTTGATGTTATACTCTTACATTATATTCATTTGGATTATCTCCTTTGCCAAGTCTGTTTCTTGTGGTCTTCAAATTGATTTTGTGATGGCACTCTGTAGACAATGCTTTCTGTTCATACTGTAAGAAACCATCATAAGAGGGGGATGCAATTCCTATTTTCTTACTTTTGCACGTGTACTTGGTGAATGAGATGAATTTTGTTGAAGTGGGAACAGATTGAGAGTATGCTAAATTTTGGTGAAGTGGGAACAGACTGAGAGTTAGAAAACTTTTAGTGAAGGGAAGAAAAAAAATGCGGTTTGTGATTGAAGTCTGCTAGTCAGAACTTCTATACTTTTGTTAAAAAGTATTAAAACCAACAATGTTTTTGTAGTCTCCATTTCCGTTTGTGATTGAAGATTACTTTCTTAAATAAAATGTTTTTTTAATCTCCATTTCTGTTTGTGATTGAAGATTACTTTCTTATATTGGACAAAGTTCAAACTTTTCTTTGCTCGGTCAATTTGGTAGACCACTTTGCATGACTGCAGTCCTTTGGATTTTTGACACTGAAAGATGTCAACAGGGCCATGTGATTACTGATCCCAAATCATTCTGCTATCTGTTTGATCAGAAACATGCTCCGTTATCTGTTCCCCATGACATTGATGATGTTGGCTGCCAGCATGTTATTGTTGAAGGGGCTTAAGGAGCAAGGTCGTTTGGGAAGATATTTCGGAAAAGTTACCATACGTGATCAGCCACCATCAAATACAATTCAAAAAATTATTGCGTTGAAACAGGCCATGCGTGAAGTGGAGAAGTTTATGCAGGATCTTAACATTTCCCTGCTCAAAATCCGAACTATTATTCTTGCTGGTCAGCCTCAGGTATGCTGGAACTTGACTCGCTTTAACTTGACAGTCAAATTTCCAAATCGCTTGAGATGAATTTGTAGATATATAGTACGCGAATAAGGTGAATTCAACTCTTCTTTGTAGTCTATCCTGCTACTTATCTTTCAATTTCATTTCCTGTTAACTAATTACATGTAAACCTCTAGCATCTGTCCATATTATTACTAGAACCCGCAAGACGTCAAAATTACATTTTAATATTTGACTTGAGATTAAGATGAACACCCCCGTTAAAATTTAGAGTATGTCATTGATAAATGCCAAAAAGTAAAGCTACACTCCGAGATAACAACTCTTCAGAGAGAAGACAAGCTCACCTCTTCTTTGTAAAGCAAACAAACTCCCATCATTCCTCTTTGGATATAAATCCTTAACACTGAAAAGATGGCAGAGATCCACAATGACTACAGTAAATGTGCAGAGAGAGTTCAGATGCACTGATAAAGAAGCACACAGACACCCCAAACACACAAACCAGGTGTAAACTGGGGGAGAGATGTTGATAGGTCTGGATTATGGCCTGTGACACAGAAATTGAGGTAAAGGGGGTGGCAGATAGTTGGGGTGGAAGGTTTCTTTTTTACCTTTTTCTCATGTTCTTTTATCTTTTTCTCTCCCTCACATCTAGACTTCTTTCTTCTCACATTTTCTTCTGTTTACAAACTTGTTTATCATCGTAAATTTGCACATTATATAACCCGATCTAGTGAACGATAGAAAACAAGTGGTTGCGTTTATATGAGCAAACCATAATGAAAGACACTAAATATTATTTATCCCCTTCTTTTTCTGATAATTATCTATCTTCGTTCGCAATCAGAAATGTGTAAATACTTGTAGTTAAATCACAAGTGGGTCTAAGTGTTTCATATAAACAATTCCTCTTGATTCTTACAATAAGGTGAGGGGGTCTCTATCATCTGATATGCAGGTTTATCATACTAGGTTAGCTTTATAACTATTGGAGGAAGAGAAATTTTTTCTTTAAAAAGCTGGCCATGCTAACATGATCAGATTAATATGAAGTGTTGAAATATCTTATTGACTTGCTTCTGAAGTTGTGCAATAGAAGCTGATCCAAGACAGGTAATGATGTGTATCAAAGAGCTTGTAGAGGCCCATCACTGAATGCCGGATCTTGTTTTATTTCAGAGTATATTTTTGGGCCTCTGGGATTTTGGGGTTAATAGTTTGTGTATGTCTAGTTAGTTAATGAATTTTTTAGGATTACAGCCTTCTCTCTTTTGTTTTTTCTTTCACTGGGTTCTCAGCTCTTTTCAGGTAACAACAGAGGTTGCTTTGCTGCTATCACTAGGTGCTACAATTCTCCTCCTTGTTCCATTCAAGTACATTCTGGCATTTCTTATACTTGATCTCTTTACAAGGGAGCTCAAATTCCGGAGGCAGATGGTTTTAGCATTTAGGAGATTTCTGAAGGAGCGTTGGGACACTGTACCAGCAGCCCCTGTTGTTGTACTACCATATGAGGTTGATGGGTCCAAGGCATTGAGTGAAAACAATACCTTGGCAAATTCAGAAAGCACTCAGGGTAAGAGAAAGGCTTGATCAATTTTGGTGGATGATTGAAGTGAGAAACAAGATAAAAACAGTTTAGATGCAATCAAAACTAGTTCCCCAAAGCATTGGTGAAATCTGGGAAACAGGAAGGACATGTTTATTCTTAACCACTTCAGAAGCATAAAACAAATTGCCTTAAGGGTGCAAAACTACAATTTTGCAGCAGTGCTTTATGACGGTGACAGAGTGTAAATGGTGAAATCCTATGCTCCATTTGCTGCTAACTTTACACATGGTTGCCCTGCATGCTACTGATCAAGCAGAATGAGCAGGCCAAGGTATATAACTTTCTTTTGTTCTTTTTGGAGTTCTTTGGTAGATGTAAATGTGTGATTCTAGCTGACATCACTTGTTCGTCAGATACAAGTGAGTATATACCTGAAATTTGTTGTCAGATAGCTTGTATAGATCCGGATGATCAGATGACATCTAATTAAAATCTTACCAGAAATTTTAGAAATTTTTAGAAAGGAGTTAGATCTCTTCACCCTCTTGATAATTTATACACTTGCAGGAACTAAACGTAAGATCACCACTATAGCGAAAAGGAATCAAGTACATGAAGAAGGGGAGCAACATTCCATTGCCAAAATTCGTTCTGCACTAAGATCATCTATCACAACATAGCTCCTAAGTTCAATACGGTTGGTAAAGCTAGCAGCAGCATGTTCCCCAAGGGAGAAAATGTGCTTGGACCCTTTGCTTCATTACAGGAAAGCTTCCTGTCATGATATGTGCACTGTGTTTGATTCCTAAAGGAAACAAAGAAACAGGTTTAGTGAGTAAATGATTAATAAATAGTTCCTCTACACCTGAGGAGTGTTCAATGATGTAAATCATATTGTCCAAAAGGTTCTGACATGCATAAATAGTTGAGCATTACACAGTAATCTATAACAAGTTAGTCATATACCTTGACGAGCAAAATGTGACTACGTAGTCTGTAGCAGAACAGGTGATGATAGAGAGGTCATCGTAGGCATAGCTATAAGCTGCAGGGCATGCGGCCTTGAATGTCCTTGAATAATTTGTTGGCACGCATGTGCTGGGAGTTGAGAATGCTCCTCTGCAGCAGTACTCGTCTGTGTTGAACACGTTACAAGCACTGTTGCAGGCGATGGATTTCCCACTGGAATTGACAGCAAGCTCCGGGGGACAGTGGGGCCTGAGGTCACTGTCACAGCCTGCAGTGCTGCAATTTCCTTTTCCTGATATTGGTTTTATCGTGATTGGCAAGTTGAAGCCATCGACAAGGCTAACATCGTAAAAATCAAGGCCACCGAAGGCAAATTGGGCAATTGAAGCAGGTGGTTGCCCGGGAGTTCTGCATTTTAGAGTGCTGCCACAGTCACCAGTTTCGCATTTGCCACTGCCATCCTTGTCAAAATCACAACCGGTTCTTCCCCAGATTCTGCCATTCCATCCTTGTGGAGCTGAAAATACAGCGGATTGTCCGGGCTTCAATTGGAAACCATCTCCACTGAAGTTGGTATCTGGTGCTGAGTTGTTGTTTGGTGCTATGCCAGGCCATATGGTTTCTCTGCAGTTGTTTATAACGGTCAGATTCGTGGACTCGGCAAGCATTATCCCTGTTATTCAAGAAAATACACATTTTCCATGTCATGAAACCTGACTTATATGAACTGAGAAGTGAAGCGTTCTGCAACCAAAAATTAGAAACATAGCACCTAAAGCATATTATTCCCTCACTTTATACCTGTTACAAGGCAGGCAAACAAGATGGTCGAAAGTGCACCAGTAGGAGATGCCATGTATCACTTCTTGGTCTTTGATGGGGTATTAAGAAGCTGAAAGTTGATTAGTGAGAGTTTATAGGAGTGAAAGAATACGTGTTGAGGAGAGTTATGAAGAGAATACTAGGAAGCTCTGGGCAAGGCAGAAAGGGGGAAGGCTTCCTTCCTTGGTTCCCAATCAACTGATACCTTGCCTCTGTCTGACACTCTCCATAACAAATTCTCTCACAGAGACTTGTCGTCTCCTCACTTTGTTCATCAACTTATCTTATTACAGCTTGATGAATATTTCTTAGTGGTCATTTTTTTGCAAGGTTCCAGTACCAAACGAGCATAGCAAATTAAGAAACCTTCAACTAATTAAAAGGGCAACAGAAGTGTTGACTCCAAGTATCCAGCAGCAAAGTGATGTTCCTTTTCCTGTAGAGTTGGGTCCATCTAACCATTTCCGGTACCCTAAACATATGTTCTTTTTGTCCTTTTCGAAAGGGGAAGGAAAATTTTCATGGTCCTAAACAACGCTAATAGTTGCAACAGATAGATTTCTTAGAGGTAGCGATAGTATATAAACTGAATAACTACTACTAAACCGTCAAAATATTGGCATTGTGTGTAGCAAAATTTGGTATGCAAAATAAAACTATCATGTTGTGTTGTATTTGGAGTTCATACATAATTCCTGAACCAAATTATCACTATGAACTCTAAAACTAGAACAACAAAATAGCTTTATTTACATACCAAATCTTGCTACTCATAATGTTATTAACTTGATCGTTCAATGGTAGTAATTCAATTTATATGTTATTGCTGCTCTTGAGAAATATGTCCGTTGCAAGTACCCATTGGTGTTACTGCAAAAATACTATTTCACTGTGTAGTTGTTGCTTTCATGAATCTGTATTACACTTAAACCTTTTGGACTTCACTAATTATTTTAACCTTCTAATGAATTTCACTCTTTTACTAATAAAACAACTAAAAGGGCATTCATGGAATAAAAAATATCATCTTACCCGTGAAAGTCTTATTTTAATGGTTGTTGGACTAAATTGTTATCAAACCTCAAAAGTGGGGGAGTCAGTAAAATTTTTAAAACTCCAAAGAGGTTACTGCAAGTGTTTGAAACCTCAGGGTAGTAGGTTTCTAAAATCAGCCCTAATAATTTTTATAAAATCACACCACAGTCCTTATGAATCTCAAAAATAACATTAACTGTCTTCATACGTAATCATGTGACAGTTATCCTTGTCATCATCATCATCATCATCATCATCATTGTTTCTTTTTCTTGGCATAATTCTTGGAATGAAAATCAACGAAAAGATATAGAAGTGAAGCATTAAAAACGGCATTGAAGCACCAGCCCCGTATCCCGGAGCATCCCGACCCGGTGAAATGATAATGCAGCATCAGACCCGATATCCCGAAGCTAAAAACGAACTGGATAATCTGACAGTCCGTCACCAGTCTCTTCCACCACGGACGCCGCCCGAGGGCGGCCAACAAGTAGTAGGCGTACATTAGCACATGAACGGAAGCGTTGGTAACGAGAGCCACGGGGAACAGCGTCTGCGAAGTAGCGAGCCAAAGATAGCACATTATCACCACCACCGCGTGATGGTACACGTGGAGGAACGACAGCCGTCGAGAGCGGGACCCGCTCAGAATGATTAAGAGGGTGTCGATGAACTCGAGGATCTTGGACAGATAGAAGACCTGGGCCCAGAAGAATGTCGGCCCGCGGGGTTGGGTGCGCTCGGCGGGGAAGCAGACGGCCCATGTCCAGTCATTGTGGGGCATCTGGCGGAGGGTGGAGAGGGTGCAGCCCACGGCCATGACGAGGGAAAGGAGGCAGAGGATGAGGTTGTGCATGGCGGTGACGAGGCGGAGGGTGGTGGGGCCGAGGGTGGGCAGGAGCGGGATGCGGCTGAGAGTGTAGGTGAGAGTGAGGTAGGTTAGGACAGTGAGGGTGAGGAAGAGAGGGGTGGAGGCAAAGGTGTGGCCTTGTTTCCATTCAAACTGGCTGACCAGTGTTTGGTCGACGAGCCCGTAATGGATGGATGAGTAGAGGCTATCCATCTTGTGGGTTGGACTCGTGTACCCCACGCTCCGCCGTGGAAGGAGGAGAGAGTGGTGGCTTGATGGGAATCAAGAAGCTGCGTCCGACTGTAGATGGAGAAGGTATATGCCATGTGCGGCTGAGTGCTGACACTCTAATCGTTATCTACTCCACGGCACCACAAATGCCCGTGCCAGCTTTTTGATGGAATATTTTTTCATTTATTTGCCGTCAGTTTCTTCTTTCATCTTTCTGGAAGGCCGTTTACTTTTCTTTGGAGGACTCGTGAATTCTTCATGGAACACATCAAGTCTACGACAATTCAGAATAAATAAAAACCAAAATAATTCATTGACTTCTTCTACGTTTTTTTAATTTTTTTTTTCCCTTACAAATTGTTCTAGTAGTATTTCGTTGCAGAATGTGTTTCTTTACCGGCAACTATCTTAGTCCTGGTGAATTCGGATTCAGGAGGATTCAAGAGCTCACCACTTCCTCTTCACATCCAACTGTCAATACCAAACTTTCGTATGCTTGAATTGTCATAGAGCTCAGAAAAATGCATCCTGTAGCTAAAAGACCAGACGTTATAGGTACTTATTAGTATAAGAACAGCGTCCCTGATTGATTGAGTGAAGTCGATAAAAGAATTTTCAACCCATTTTCAGTCCACAACGAAAATTTTATTCACAACCTACTAGGAGTTGTCCTCGAGAGGTTGAACCAACACACCCATATTTAACACCTCAAACAGTGCCAAATCAATATGACAAGGGAATCTACACCATCCATTAATCATTAGAATCGCCAAGAGAATAAAATTAGCAAGGTTTTCACGAAAAAACAGAAAAAATTCCCCGACATCTCATTCCACTTAAATCTCCTCTCTCCGCCTGACCTGTGGTTGGCGTCCAGAATGATTGTCGTGATTGAATATAACCTCGCCAGTCTCCACTCTACTGTTTACCAAAAATATCAGCGTTAATATACCCAGGCTGCAAAATTGAAGCGATGGCTGCTGCATTACCAGACTATACTTGACTTCCCGCCACCTTTTTCCGCACAACTCTCTTCCTTCGAACCTTGGGAGCAGGTGCTTCGCCCTCGGTTGTAGAGTCGCTCTGCACCTGTTTGATGCCCAGAAGACCAAGTCCAGAAACAATTGCATTCTTGGATATGAACCATTTCGAAGAAGTTGCTCTATTGACATTTTCTGATGGTCTATTGTATGCTTTCAAGAGATCTGTCTCAGCCAGGGGATCAACCTCCACTCCAAGCCAAGCTAGCCTCGATGTCTCTCCTAGTTGAACATTCAAGACCCTACACACATTTGAACAACCAAATTTGTGGCAACTGCTTGGTCTTATAAAAAAATTAGTTTAACACATTCCATACGAAACAAGACCAATATCAAAACCTACCAATATAAAGTAAAACGTTGTTCAGCTCAACTAAATGATGACAAATATGAACCAATGACCAATATTAAGTAACCACAATTAAGCAATAAAATTTCAGAAAAAGCAAGTCATAAGAGCGTTCAAGAAATAAAAACAGCAACAAAGAAGTAAAAATTAGTTTACTGCATTCTGAGTGTGTGTGTGTATATGCACGTGTATCTGACCCATAAAAGTTTAGCACAAAATGTATCACACAATATTTATTGATACATGTAAAGAAACACATACCTTAAGGCTGTGCTAAAGAACAGACCCACTCCAATGACATCAAAATAGTTGGCTACTGCCCTATCAAATCCACACAATAGCTGATAGCGTAGGTTCGCATATAAGCCAAGGAAGGCTCCATAACCAAGAGCATTAGTGCTTACAGAGGGAATAGTTACAGATAACCTATCAAGACATCAAAGCGGCAAATTCACAACTAAAATAACGAATCTGATAAATAGATAGATGGAGAGAACAATATACATTTTTATGTGCATATGCAATACTTACCTTCCCTCCTTTTTGCTGGCAGCAAGATTTGAAACTGCTCCCTGCACAGCTCCAGCAGTTAACCCAACCATACACAATTTAGCAGCTTTGTAGAAGAAAGAATGAACCCTCTTTTGCAAATCAAATTCTCTCATAGGATAACTCATTTCAAAAATGTTGTTTGGGAGCTTTTGCAATGTATTCTGCAAATCAAACCGAAATGTATTCCCATATGAACGACAAGGAGCAAGCGACCAAACAACAATAGCATTGCAAGCCGTCACTGTGAGCACATTAATGAGGGCAAGATCCCATTCTTTCTTTATCCTGCCATTACAAAAAAAATTTGTCCATTAAAGGATGAAAACTAAGAAATCAAAACAATTTCAAGTCAGTTCACATGATTTTGTTAAAATTCAAACCTCTCCTTGCGATTTTTCACCTCCCACCAAACAGAGCATCCAATTGTAGTTGCCTGTTCCAGAAGCAGCTTATAAAGAAATGCTGGATCTGCAATCATCCTGCACACAAGAAAGGACATAATCAAGGAAACTACATGAATATAAAAGGCCACAGTCAAATGGTGTCCAGCTGTTAATACAAGCAAAGGCAAGCAATGAAAATTATCAGTAAATTACTCAGATATGGAGGACATAATAATCATGATTTGACCTCAATATTTGAAGAATTAAACAAATTGTGACCATTCTATCTCCAGAAAAATGACACAACGGAGTTTTCACCGAATATACAGGTTCGATCTTATGAACACAACTACAATTATTATCACTAAAACATTACATGACCATAAAATGCATACCAACCAATCAAAGCATGACAATTCTGAGAGTTTCACTACGGATACAATGCATTTCCAGTTAAGGGGGTACCTCAGCAGAATTCAATACGTGTTTTAATTTCTTCATTTTGGTTCCTCCATAACCACATTTGCAACTCATTCTACTTATCATGACATGACCAACTAAAAGAGAAGTATAAGATATTTACTGCAATCATGCAAGACTTATCAGCATAAAGAAAAAATATTTGGGATAAAACTACAGCTCATCCAGCAACATAACACTTTTTAACGACTTTTATCTTACAATCATCAAGCACTCCCTCTCTGTCATTACTTGTCTTTGCATTTTAAATTTGTCTCTCCCAATCAATATCAGGTATTAAACCAGCCAAAGACACAACTGATTTCCCCATCAGACTGGTTTAAAAAAAAAAACTACTTTCGGATAATATATATGGACATGCAAAAAGCAACATGCAATTTCAGCATCATTTTCCAAAAAATAGAGCATCTCTTCTGTTAACTTCTCCCTCACAGTTCGATGCAAGAATAACCTTAATAGGAACTACGGATACACAATTCAAGCAAGACTTCCGATAAAATCAGAGGTGAATTAACACTGAAAACCAACAAATGAGTTGAGGGAAAATAAATAATAATGGAAGAACAACTCACTAATCTTGATACCTAAAACTCAGAAGACAAGAAGTATGTTCAACTACAGTGAGCTATGTATTCAAATACCAGGCATACATTGAAAGTCTTCCATACAATGTTCAATGACAAACTCAGGAATGAAAAGAAATTCTAATGTGCCATACTTCATGTTGCTGATCAAACAACGTTTGAAATCTTCAGGCTTTGGGCGTGACAATAGTCAAGAATCAAGCCAATTCCAACTCAGTTACCTTCCAGTCCCCACAACCATGAGAAAAACACCCAAGAACAAACTAAGACATCAATGCTCTCTCTACAACAAACCTCCTTGACTATCTAAAGTTGTCACAATTTAATGATGGACTAAGGCACGTCACGCCCTATGATAAACGTCTGACCCAAACCAGTGAATATTTGTCCAACATGCACAACTAATCCATGCAACGATCAAATCATGAAGTCCAAAATTGCATTCACCGTTTTAGATAAAGGATTAGCTAAATTACCTGGCAATAAATGCCCTAGACAGCCCTTGAGGAAGCAAACGAGAAATGAATCTAGTAGTGGTAGGCCTGGCATTAATAGCCAAAAACTTCACCATTTGAGCAGAGCTCACCAAACCCTGAATGCAACCAAACATCAGCAAAACAACCTAAGGCTCCTCCTGCATATATCGATAGACAAACATGATTTACCATTTCATAAGCTTGCCGAAATCCAGCAGGCAAATCCATCATTGTCCTCTGCCACTCACTCAATACCGCATCAACAAATTTTCGGTCAAATAGCTGCCAAAATGTAGAAGGCCATTATTCATATATAAATGTCAAATCTATTATATTTAACCAGTCTACAGTAGTAATAAGAGCACAATTTTGTCAGTTTGTGTAATGCCTTTACCTCCTGGAATATAATCCTTCGCCTAAAAAGTCCACCTTCATCCCCCTCATCACCATCATCAAAATCATCGAAGTAGGAATCGTCATCACCATCGTCATCACCCCCATCACCACCACCATGATTAATTTTCTTTCCAATATCACCACCACCTCCACCAGTTGCCAGCTGCCATTTTGACAAGTAATAGCCAAATTATTACCAAAAGAGTTGTCAAGTTAGTCAACCAGTAAGAGGATAGCTCCTGTTTATGGGGCAGCAAACAACCTGTGGCTATTTACCTCTTTTTTTTATTTTTTTATTTTAGGAGGATAACTCCTGTTTAAGGAGCAGCAAACAAGCTGTGACTACTATTGTAGTTAAGTGAGACCAATTAGTTAACTACGTTTCATTCAGTAAGGAAAGTTTTTATAGTCATTTTTTCCAGATTGAGCCATAGTGCTGTCACCTAAAATGGCAGGGGCTCACTACCATGTAAAATGATCATTTCAAGTGTACAACAAGAAACTTCCAGGTTGAATACGTGTAAACGTAAGGGGCACTTTGCCCCTACTGAAGACGAAGTCCACAATGAAAAGATTTTAAAAAGTGAATTAACATTCAGGTTCATGTAAAACATGTATATTTACTTCAGCAATGTCTTCAAATTAGATCTTAATCCACCCAATAACAGTACGAAGCAATTCCACAAGTTGAGCCACAAATCAAAAGACAAATGCAGCTCCAAAGCCAACTATTATTATTAAAGCAGCAGCAATGTCAAAAATGCGAAATTTTAGAAATAGACTCAAAAGATCACTCTCTACTCAAATAAACCAACATCACCCTCCTTGAATATTCCAAAAACCAAAAGAATGTCTTAACAACTAATTTCTGGGTTAGTATGCCACGCATATCATAAAACCTGTCAATGCGCTTCACAGCAAGCTCTCATAAAATCAACCATAAACAATCCTGCTGGTTCTCAGATTAGAATTCCATTCAAACACTCAAAAGTCCAAAAGGATATATAGCCGAAATTTCAACCATGAAACAAACCAATACAAAAGTCCTAATTTCTCTAAAGTTGCACTTCAGCAACCTCATACTATAGGAAGAAAACACCAAACAAGTAACTCAGATATTTCCCATACTATTTTTTTATCTTCTCAGTTTAACAACTAAACCAATTACTTTCCAAAAAAGGAAGTAAACCACAAGTCTAGATTAAACATCACTGTCCTCCATACTAAGCCATTCATATTTCTAACTTATACAACGGGAACAGAAAACTTCTTAACATTGCACAAATTAACCACAAAATTGGGACATCAAAATGCAAACTAAAACAAGATTTCCAGTTTTAAGTAGCAGCAGAAATGAAACAACTTTAGTTCCAAAAAAAAAAAAAAAAATTCTCCAACCTCGGGACTAGACGTGGTTTGTTTCTGCGTCATGTCAAGCTTCGATTTTTCCAACGTAACCGCACCAAAAGCTCCGTAATCCTTCTTCATAACGGGAGACGACGGCGCCGCCGACGAAGCAGCAGCGGAATCCACTGCCGGCGGAGCATGAAAACACCGCTCCAAGTGAGGAACAATGTCTCCAACTCTATCAACCAACCCAGACGACGAGGAGGAGGTGGAGGAGGCTTTAATTAAAAGAGACTTGCAAAGCCTTACGGCGGCGGCCTGCGACGGGAGTGGGTAGAGAGGAACCGTGGAAGGGGGTAAAAATGGAACTTTGGATGATAAGGTTTTGGTGGACGGAATGGTTTTGATGGGCATAATTTGGGCCGTTTGAAAAACTGCGTGTGACATTTTCCGTTCGATTTTTTTTTCCTTACCTCTTTCTAGCTTTGGGAGATTATATGTAGAATTTCATGGAGTAAATAGGAAAGGGAATTTAATTCCTCCTTCTCTCTCTCTCTCTCTCTCTCTCTGCGAAAGAGTCTGAGTGGGAGAGAAAGAAAGGAATTGAGGGCAGGGAGTGAAGTTGGGGTTTTGATGTTTTGACGTTGATGGAGGGATGGCTGAAGCTATACGACAAACGCAACCCGGATTTGGGAGTCGGCTCGGTTGGGTAATAATGGATCAACTCGACTCTACCGCCCTTGTTGATTGGGTGAACCCGGAGTGTGGACGAAACAAAATTTTTGGACTTAATTAATTACTCTCTTAATCCAAAGCTATCAAGTGTACCAAATTAATTCATGCATTATTCAATCGAATTGAAGAATTCTAGATTGCAGTTGAATAAATATCATCCCAAGATTATACAACTAAGATCAAGAATCCAAAATTAAAGAGGTCATATACTGATAGCTCCAAAAAAGAGTTTATATACGGATTATATAATAGGTTACATTTTCAAACACGTTGATGTCGATAAATAGTTAAGTTTAAAATGATTTCAGAATACCATGTTTAAGCCCAAATTGATTCATTTGGATTGATCATTGTTCAAAAAAAATTATTGATTGCATTATCAACACATTTTTCAATCATATTTTTATCTTTTCAATTATATTTTCGTACCACATATATTGATAATAAAAAGTGTTACGGTATTATTTTAAAATTTTCTTTCCATATAATCTCCCACCTAAACACACAATCTATAATCAATAGAAAGTGTAACGGTCAAGAAGGTGCATTCTAATCAGAAGTGTGCACAAAGCGATTCAATACCTACTAACTAACAAGATTTAAATAGCAAAAAAGAAGAAAAGGAAAAAAAAAAAGGTATGACAGTTGTCTTCCCGCAATCAACCAGCTATAACTCATATGGAAAACAATCTTCTGATCAATCGATCTTTTTTTTTTTTTTTTTAATACGGTTGAGTAATGATCATGACCAATCGATTGTATTCTTTTGCAAAAAAACTTGTACGTTTTTTATAAATACATTTTTTAATCACTTTTTAATTTCACATATATCAAATTATAATAGTTTATTTTTCTACAAAAACTCCTAAAAATAGCATGTGGGAAGCATGCGTGGATTTGTTATATAAGAATAATGTATTATTGATGGTAAATACAGGACTCGCCTTTTGGTGAAATTGAATATTAATATTTTAGGCCATCCGTGGCAAAAAGGGCCAAGAAGACATATTGACATATTAGGGGCAAAGGCAGCGCTTTTTCAGATTGTATGGCGAAACTACCCTTTGGTAAAATTGAACCCATATGACGATTTTTGATTTTCTATCATGTGATTGCATCAAAGTATTTGGTTTATTGATCTCAAAACCTCTGACCAACTACCCAGTTCGTCAATCTCGACTGTTGTATTCAAAAGAACTTTCTCCCCTTTTCTTCTCCAATCTTTGCAATGTAAGACAATCTGCCTTTCAAGAAAGGATGCCCAGAAAGAAGGCACTGAAGATGAAATGATAAAAACTTCAAACACAGGCAGCACACGTTGATGGGCAATCAAAGCAAAACATAATTATCAAAGACTATTAATCACTACATCCTTGATCAAAATCAATTTCCAGGAAGTATGTTTAGGCTTTCATCATTCCTCACGCATCCTTTACTTTGATCACAGGAGACACACAGGATTAAGCAAAGAAAGCTGGAAAACCAGCAATGGCTCTTTAATCATGTCATGTGGGCAGAATCTGCATGTGCAACTCCGGAAAGCCATTCCTTTCTCTTGTGTTCAATCAAATTATCTCAGACTCTATAAAAAGCTTCTTCAGCCATTAATCCCTCTTGCCTACCTTTAATTCCTTCTTACACATCGATACCAAATTGAGCATGTCACTGCTTCCTCGTTCCCGGGTTGTCGTCAATGGAGTCCAGAGAACGAGAACGTACCATTACTACTGGTGTCGCCATTGCCAAAGGTCAATCAGAACCACTACCACAAATCCTTCTGAAATAATATGTCCACGTTGTTTCGGGGAGCTTAGGCACGAGCTTGATATTTCGAGGCCTAGGCTCCTTTCTGAAGATCTCATGAGGCTTGAGCCAACCTCTGCTTCTCGATTACTCGATTCGCTGGCTCTCATGCTTGATCCATCAATTAGGCATCGAAATCTGGACGAAGCTCATCAAAGGCATCGAGCACGTGTGATAATCCAATTCATAGGCCCTGATCAGCCTCCAAGTCATGTCCCCCGGTTAGGAAATGTTTCGCAAACAAATTCAAGAGATGCAGCCTCAGAGGAAGGTTTGGAGGATTTGATTCAAGAGCTGACTCAAAATGATAGGCCTGGACCGCCTCCAGCCCCTGCTTCAGCCGTTGATGCCTTGCCAACAATTGTTCTCACCCCAACTCATCTAGCCAATGATTCTCATTGTCCTGTCTGCAAAGATGAGTTTGAGGCTGGGGAAGAAGTTAGAGAATTGCCTTGCAAACACTTCTATCATTCTGATTGCATTATTCCTTGGCTGCACATTCACAATACTTGTCCAGTTTGTCGCCACCAGATCAGAGATTTATCTAATGACGATTTCGGAGAAGAGCGAGCTGATAATTTTGATGAAGAAGAGGAGGTAAGCAGTCCTCCGCACCACCGGAATTGGATAATGCAACTCTTTTCTCTGTGGCCATTCAGTCTATTCGAAAATTGGGCATACCCGCATTTGACTGATCTCGACAACAGAACTACTACTGATCATCAAGGTCTGGTTCAGCTTTAGCATATTCTACCTGATAATTATACAAGTTTCCTTCTCCAGCACTAACGTACCTACGATTCTTTTCTCAGATTTGTACAGGTGGTTCTCTTGGCTCATGTCCTAGCTTTGTACAGCCACATCCTCAGAAGTCAATTGTGCATATATGGTAGCTTAATTTCACCTTAACTATCTTCTACACAGGTAAGCATAGCGTTCAATCCTATTCCCAAAACCCCAAAAAAAATTGTAAAAACGAAAATAAAAGTTCAACCTCCATCTTGTGGATGAGATTGGTATTGAAGAAGTCTGGGATATAGCATTTAACAGGTATGGTTTTGCATACTGAACTTTTTGCTTATTGCTCCAAATTGCAGTTCTTTCTTTAATTCTTTTCTCTCAACTCTGCAGTTACAAACTAACAATTTATAAGTTTTTTTTTGGCATATATACTCAAATTGTTTCTTCAGGCCAATTATGAGGATGGAGATGTTAAAATGCATCATCAAATTAGCATGAGCAAAAGAGAAGTCACTTTGTTCTGAGTAGATCATGCATCAAAGAATCAGGGGAGGACTTAGAAGAATTGAGCTAGTTATTCTGCCTTCAACCAAACCAAAAACAAATTCGTTTGCTCAATTTGCATCCCACAGTTGTTTCTAACATTGGAGGGAGACTGAATTCTTTGCAGGAGTCCATGAAAGAGAACAGGTTACGAGCAGAAATAGAAATGGAGAGAGATGCTGCAGAAGTAAAATAATTGGAAATTTTATTTATGACCTCAAAAGAAACAATTATATGCAATGGATATGATCCGTGATAAATTAGGATTGCACGGTCTAAAATTTTCCAAAAGCCTAGATAATTATATACCAATGACTTTTGGTAATCTCAAATGTACAGATCTCATCAATTTCTTACGTTTCAGCAAGGGGCAAATGCGGTTGTTGATTCGCACTTTAAAAATAATCGCACATTCTCTACCCTAGTGATCCAACAAAAAAGTAATTTTATATATAGAATTATAGATTAATCTTGTATATAGTAATGCTATTACATACTAACGAATATAGATACATGTTGCCTAATCAAATTGAATTTGAATTTAATGTATACCCTTTTACCTTCTCAGTATATATAAGATAATTTCTTTATATATATATAAGCACACATTATTTTATATGAAAATATTTCTTATCCACATAAAAAAAAAATCATTAGTTGTGTGGTGCTAAGCAGAAATAGTAATGAAATCAAGGGCATGTTTGGGTTGAAGTTTTTCTCCAAAACCTTTTTTTTTCCTTTTATGCAATCATATTTTCAATAGCTGGTTTACCTCATGTATATCAAATTACTATTATAGTGATTTTTTTACAAAAATTCTAGAAAATAACAATCCAAACCTACGCTCCTCAAAATCCAAAATATTTTAAGGCAAACAAACATTGGTGGAGTATGGACCAGCTTGCTTTAAAAAAATAACTACATAAATGAAAAGATGCGTGGTTCAGCAGTCAGCCCAGCTGCCCAGTCCAGTCACATGACGAAAATCTCAATCCAATCGGGATCTGATTGGTTGTTCACTGATCATCTCAAGAAAGAAGTGCCCGTTTGAGTTGTGGGGGTTTCTGGTGAATCTGCTTCTGCATTTGCGGTTTTCACTGGAACATGGAGATGAATCAATCATATTACTGCTAAATATGATGGTGGGTTCAGCAGCTTTCCCGTGGCAGTCCAACCCCAAGTTCTTCCCATTCCCAGTATCCCTGGTGGGCCCCACAGCAACCCACCTCATCACCACCGCTGCCGCTCTCCGCCTGGGTGACTTCCTTCGCCACCGCATCCACCTGCAGTTTCTTCTTCCCTCCGCATCCTCCTCCCCCAACTTCAAGGTACTTGCTTCCTATAACACGCCATTTTCTCCCGGAAAGGGGAAGTTCGAACCTTTTCTTGAATGGGACCTTGTAATAGTTCCCAAAGTTTGCAATTTGCTTGTAGCGTAGTGTAATTCTGGACTAGTTTGCGTATATGTTTTGACAATTCATCTATAGTTTTTGTTCTGATCCATACTAATTAATAATCAATCTTGCTTCTTCATCATAATACACTTTCAGTAGTTTAAGTTATACAATATGGAAATGAGTGAAAGACAGCATGTATGGATGATTAGAAAAAGATAACTTCATATAAAACACAAGTAAAGGAAATTGACTTTTCTTTTTCTCCCATATTACTCCTCTTTGCTAATTTGGTTGTGCTGGGGTATATTTTATCTTTTTGATTTTTCTGCATAAAAGAGCTGGGAACAAGAATTTACTAGCTGATTTCTGCTTAAAATTGCATTAGTGACTGTGTGAAACTCCACAATGGTGAATTGATTTGAGAATTCTAGTTGAAGGAATTCGAAAATCTATCACATGAACAATTAATAAAATCAGACAACTAGGAAGAACAAGTGAATGATACATGCTTTGGCTCTTGGCGTAGTTCTTGAATTTGGAAAGGCTGGCAGAATGGAAGTGGTCGTGTTTATGATAAAATTTAACTTCTTCCTGGTCCTGATACGATTACAGAGCTGAGAATGTAACCACCTGGCATTGCTTTTAAATGCAGAGCATATTTCACCCTGGCTATTTGCCTTTCTTGAGGGATGTTTGGCATGAAAGAGCCGACCAATATTCTGGTTCCAATGTTCTTCAGTGGACATGTGACTCTATATCTTCAACATGTATGGCATTATATTTCTTTAACGGAGGTGAAGATAAAAACGACTCAACCCATGTTAGGAAGACATTCTCAAAACCTTCTAGAAGATTCTCATTCAACGGAAGGAAATGGACCAACATCCTCTTAGCTGCTAATGTTTTGTGAGTCTTACTTTCTCGAAATTGCACTTGAGGATCTGCATGTTGTAAGTAGTAAATTATGGGTGGATTTGATGGTCCTAGTTGTGAGTAAATTTTTTCAGTTTCAACCATGTTGCATGCCTGTTTCCCCTGCCATCCCCAAAAAAGGAGCTAAGAAGAAGAACACTAAACCAGACTCTCAAGTAATTATTTGAGTCGCCCAAGTGTTCAATGTTCTAAACAATGAAAGCTTTTCTCTCTGGCTCCAACCTGCAGAATCTATGTAGCACAAATTGCAACTCAAGGAAAGCTATTATTTTGGGGTGCCAAGGTTAGTCTCATGACTGAAAATGAGAATTTTAGCCTGAAAGGAAGCAATAAAATTACTCAAACATTTACTTCCTATCATCTTATAAAGCTTTACTCTGTGTGATAACTGCATCACATTTACCACGTGCAGATTAATAGTCTAATTGACAAAGGGCAACTTTGGAGGCTAGCCACATCGTCCTTTTTGCATGCCAATATCGGGCATCTCATGGTGCAATTTGAAAATATTCAGCTAAGTTTATCTTTCAGTTGTCTTTCACTTTTATACATCCTAACAGTTTGGCACTGCAGATTAATTGCTATTCTTTAAACTCTGTTGGTCCAGCAGTCGAGAACACTAGTGGTCCTAGAAGATACCTTGCTGTATATATCACATCTGCAGTTGCAAGTAAAACCCATATGTTTTTAAACTAGGAATGCTTGCTTTTCCTAAAAGAAATGACTTTGCATTTCGTTCTGATTTTTCTATTTAAAGATCAGGTTCTGCAATGAGCTATTGGCTATCTAAAGCACCTGCAGTGGGTGCATCTGGAGCAATATTTGGATTAGTAAGTTCTTTAATTCCTAAAGCCGGTTTTTTTCTTTGACTCACACATAAACAGGTTCCTCCCAATTTGAATTCCAGGAAAAAAAAAAATTGACTCCTTTATTGTTACATCTTGCACCTTAACATTTATGGCATAACTTTGTCAATTTTCACAATTTGGTTTCAATATACTCAGGGTTTTTGTTTAAAGTCAGCTTGTTTTAGGGTTATCTTGTATATTATTGTCAATCTAGATTATGCAATGTTGAGATCATTGATCATATACTAATTTCAATGAGAGGTACTGAAGTTTTGCCTCTAATTTGCTTATTGGCTCTATCATCAGGTTGGATCTTTTGCTGTTTTCATCTTGAGGCATAAAGGCATGGTTAAGGGCAGTGAGCAAGGTTTACGACAGATAATGAATGTGATTGTTCTAAATATGGTATGCCTGTTACTATCATCTAGAATTTGAATGCCTTCCTTTCACCAAGTCTAGCAAGCTACCAATTGAGTCAACTGAATGTCATCTCAAGAACTCTAAATAATGATTACTCCTTGGACCTGTTGATGTTCATTAAGTAGTATCTGTGGTGTTCCTGGCTTTCTTCGTCCTCCATAAAGCACAACAATTATTTTTCCCTTCAATTGCAAATTGTTCTCAAGTTTAGTTTCTCATATGCATTTTCTCTGTTTAAACTCTGACATCTGAGAATACATCTGCTACATTTTCCTCTTTGTTTTGGACTTGTTAATATATTTCATCTAACACCATGGGTTATTTATCTTGTAGGCAATTGGGGTTTTGTCTAAAGGCATTGATAACTGGGGACATGTAAGTGTAGAAACTCCATTTGCTGTATCATGTAATGTTGTTGATTTTCATTGGCAATCAGTCTTACCAGAAATATTTGTCCAAGTGAAAACTTCCATGGCAGTTATCTGAGTATTGAGAGGGTTAATTCTAATGGATGGACGATTTCAAGTACAGTGTGCTGACAACTAAATAACAGTATTCATGTCCAACCTTTTGATCTTGGGTTTTCAAAATCTGGAGCTTGAGAAATTATTTCATTTTGGGGACTATCATTATGCTGGAAAGAAATGTTTTCCCAGTCAGCTTCCTGAAAAGCATACCCTTGTACTTTTGGTGATTTTTCCCCTTTGCATTCTGAAGAGACTCAGTTTTATTGTCTTGACATGATGCTTAAATTCTCAGCTTGGAGGATTAATTGGTGGAGCTGCAACCTCATGGCTTCTTGGTCCTGCTTGGAAGCTGGAGTCCACTTCTAATGATGGGCATAAAGTTTTTGCTGACAACGCACCCATTTTTACTGTCATTAAGCATACAAGAAATAGCAATAGATGAAATCAGCCATTTGCATGGAGGTTGTTCCATGAAGCTTACACCGACTTTGATGTAGGTTTTTGTCTTGAAGTTGAATCTTAGAGATCAGGATGGAAGGTTTTAGTCCTGTAGGTAAGATTATGAATTAATTTGTACGTACCGGGAGGTGGTAGACTTGTGGAAACTACGAAATCCTTGGTGGTTGCTTTGAGAGAAAAGTGTGTTATCGGTTTGCTGTAAATTGTCAAATACATCTCTTGTGACTTATCTCTACACTACTTCTTCTTCTTCTTTTACCTCTCTTTTCAAGTAACTTTGGGACGGGATGTGTCAGAGCGTTTGACGAACAAGACTTCCAGGCCAACATTCATTTCTCTTTTCCATGCTACCGGGGCAGCTATAGCTCTACTGATAAAAATCGGAATACAAAAACATGGCGAGCTTTTCCACACTTTCTTAATTCTCTGGGGCTTATTTCCGAGAATGAATATATACATATACATACACATGTATATTTAATCCCAAAGAAGATGATTTCCGGTTTATACATTCTATCAACTCCAGAATTGTTGAAGATGTAAACAATTAAGATCCTCGACAAAAAGCCCTCCATCTTTTGATGAAGATTGGTGAATGAAATGTTCCGAGGCAATCCGCCATGTTAGACGTCATGGAGATTTCCGCAGCCATAAGTTGGTTTTATTCGTCCAATTGGATGACACCACGATCTCTGGACCATAATCAGACGACACAACGATAAACAGCTAGATTAAACAAGTGGCGATGTTATCAATGTCAAACGCTTGAAGTCATAAAAACAAGAGCTCGACAGATACTAAGCATGCACGGCAGAAATTTTGTACTACATATAACGAATGAATAAGCAAAATACAGAAACCAAACTGAGGCGGCGTTTGATAAAACTAAAATCTGATATTTCAATATTAAATCTATTAATTTATTGAATCGTTAAATACTAAATGTGATACATTTGAATGTCCATCATATCAAATGATAAGTGAATGGTTTATCACTTATTTTTTAACACAAGTTTTACCTAAAAGATTCAGTAGAAAATTCAGTGTCGCTACCATTTAATTAATTCAAATATTTTATTTTTTATTATTAAATATATTTAAACATGTTAATATCTGAACCCATTTAAATTTAAGGACTAAATTAATTAAATTATCAAAGAGGGCATAAAAATGGTGATGGTCGCGACTAAAGCAACTGCCCCACTCTCCAGAAAAGCCATATGTATTTAGTTTATCTTTATTGGGAGGTGGCGACTGGCGAGTAGGCCGGTCCGTCCAACATACGGTGCGTACGTGGAGAGAGGTACTTAATACTAGAAAATGACGTTTATCATTTATCCGTTATCCCACGCAAGCCACTGCCCACTGTTGAGATCCACTTTATCAATAAATGCTTTTCCTCTTGGTTTTCTTTGGGAACAAGTGTCATCCATGCATAATAAAATAATACAAACGGCTCTGCCTGAAGACAAAAGGGTATCAGACTATTCAAATACACATGGATCTGTTTGGATTAATTATTTTTAGAGTTATTTTTTAAAAATCAGTACTGTAACATTTGAAATGTAAAAAATTACTATAACTGTCTTTTAAAAATTTTTTGAGGGTGTTTTTGAAATAATATTTTGTGATATTTTTAAAAGTAAAATTGTCGCCAAATTGTCACCAGACACACCCATACGATTTACGAATATATATTTCCTCTCCATCCCACGGACCACAGAAAGGGGAGGCGTATTTACCGGCCCACCGCTGGCAAAAGGGCAAGCAAAATTCCCTTCCCAGGACAGATGACCTTCATAAAAAAGCAAACCGACATTTCAAACGTGTAGTCTAACTCGTCATGCAACGCAGTTTCGTGTCTTTCTCCAGTGGTGGCATATGTTTGTGTCATCATAACTAACTAAAAGGATGAAAACTCAACATCCTCAATTGCTTGATAATGGTATTAACATAAATATATACTCAAGAACATTATTTTGTGAACATCTAGTTGGTTCTTCTATGTATCTGTATAATTGTGGTTAGCCCGTTGCAGATGTTCAAGGAGAGCCTGCACGGCTTACAAATAGGCTTTTCCTTGAAAGACTGCAGAGGAAGGGTGGTAGTAACTTCATCATCAACCTTCACTGTCTGGAGGACTTATTCCCTTCGGGAACATCATCCCAAAAAACACCGTCCAAATATTTCGCACTTAAAGAGAGCAGCCAGCCACCTTTATGGCTTTAACCTCCAACTCTCTGATTCATATGTCCTAGCATGTCTTGTCTTCCTACAAACTAAAGCCTTCTGCCAAACTTTTTATCATCCTAGCCAAAGCAAAACTGTAACCTGCCATGACGCATGCCAATAACTCCACTTGAGTACAAGCGTCATCAAAACGGGTAAGAAAGGAGGTGGAATATGAAGAGGCCAAATAAGCAAACCCAACAGGTATGGTAGGGAGAGGATCGTGCAGAATCTGCAAATGCACACCTTAGTTTATCAGCTGATCTGTTGTATGCAAAGACCAAGTCAAATCATCATGAATGCGAAGATCCACAAACTTCTGTTATCTCTATCATACTATTTTACATTTTCTCTCCCTCTTTGCGGGTAGAAGGGTGCAAGAATGAACTAAGTATAACAAAAAGAGATTTAAATATCATTGAAAACTTACTAAAGGCATCATGAATCAACATATAGCATTAGAAGTAAACCATGCCAATAATATCCAATTCAATAATCTAACTATCCTGATGCAAACAAAAACTCTGATCCTAGCCTTTTAAGTGTAGTTTAGAAATAAAGCACAGATTTTCTAAGGTTTTGCTGGTATTCTAAAGGATAGCTTAATCATAGTTACTCTACATATTTGGTTTTCCAATTAAATTCCATTTATGTCCTTCCTTTTCCTAGAAAAGCCTAGGTGTGTAAATCCTAGGTTATCTGTCCTATTTCTAAGAAAGAATTTCTAGTTTTTTCTTTTATATCTTTAAAACCAAATCCTATTCCAGCTATTATCAGGACCAGATCAAATCCATTAAACTCAAGAAACTCCTACACCAAAGTAGTGTTGAACAACACAGATAATATTGGAATGCATTCTCATCAATAATTACTCAAATAATGGAACTAAGAATCAAAGTATTGGAAGCAGCAACTTACACAGAGAGGAAGCTGAGATTAAGGGCAATGAGTGGGAGGGAGACGCCAATCTTCTGCCATTTTCATTTTCCTGGCCATGATCAGAGTGAAAAGATACTGTAGGTAAAGGAGAAGGGCCAGTCCGTGCTATAGGTCCTGTGGAAGGAGCAGAAGCCCTGGGTGATAAATTACGACTAGGTGGATGGGCATGAGATATAGGTGAATAACTTGGAGAAAGCCCAGAACAACACTTTGGGCCATTTTCTGCTGGTGAAGGTACAGAAAAATAGTCAAGATCATTCCGTGGCTTGGATCAGAAGGTGCATATACATCGGAGTTAGAGCAAGGTGCTGAAAGAGGAAAGTTATGCACAGGAGCTGGAGGATCAGATTCATAAAATGGTAGAGCTGGGGATGGAGATGGAGATGGCGAGGGTGATGGAGTTGGTGGCAAAACGTCAAGGGAATGTTGAAGAGAAGAAGATAAACTGACTTCCTTAACTTTACCAAAAACATACATGTCAAGGCCAAGATTTTTTGGAGACCCCATTAGCTTTTTTGCCAATTGTCTCATTCTCTGAGGTAACAGAATCCCCCAGTTTGAAGTAATTGAAGCTTCAACTACAACTGGAGGATCTCTAGTAGATCCATTCTTGTTTGTTACCTGTATGTAAACAATCTGCAGACAAGAAAAAAAAAATACTTATAATCTTGTGATGAAAAGTTGCATCACTGGGCATAAATAGCTTATGAACAAGCTATTCAAGCACGTAACAAATATAATTTCAGTTTCTTCTTTTCAAAATTGAAGACGGAATATCCCTCAATGCGAACTTCATCACAATGTGCAAGTTTCTCTCTGTTTAAATATCAACCTTGGGAAATTTTGAACCAGATTATACTTATCCAGAACAATTGTTACACTATGTAAAAAGTAAAGTAAATAAGACCTCATTCAAAAATTATCAAGTCAACAGTTTTGTTAGTATACCTCATCAGGCATCAGATCCAAACCCAACTTCAACTGTGTCTTCAACTCAACAAACTTTTCTCTAATCTCATAAATGGAGTTGTTAAGAGTAAAATTAAAAAGGATCTGTGGTACATTCCAGATTGAAGGAGATTGCTCAGGGATTAATGTGATTCCACCAGGAAACTTCAAAATCTCAAAGGAAGAGGGCTCTCCGAAAGTTGTGTTAGTCAGAGTCAAGTTGGACTGTAGAAGAAACAGCTCCACAAAAGATGACTTAAGCACGCTTAGGAACACTGGATTAATGGGAACATTCGGAGGATCAGAAAGGACACCAAAGACCACATCTGTAATGTTAGATAAACCTTCCCCGTGCATGGATAGGATAGCAACCTATTTAAAAGAAGTAAATGTTATGTTAAGTGTATCATATTTCACCAACAAAAATAGAACTAAATATAAAGGCTTGTTGCAAACCTTTGTAGAAGGAACACCAATCTCCCCAAAGATATCATATTCTAGCTCATTAATGTGAGGTAGAAGCTGTGCTACAGGCTTCTGCAGTCTTAAATATGCTTGAACTGTGGCTGAAAAAAAAAACAGAATGAGAAGAAGAAAATAAGTAACCTGTCAGCTACATGTAAAGACAATGCACCAGTTTATACACAAAAGCCATGTGCTACTATGGAAAGCATGCTAGTCTTGTACAAATAGGGAGAACCAATCAAGAAAAAATCAAACTCTTGCAACAAAAAACAAATTTATGCAATGAAAGAGTAGAGCAACATTGCTGCTCATATATTTTCCCTAGAAATTTTGCCATGACAGAAGAAGCATATTCCTGATTAGTTGGAAGAGAAGTCGAATCCAGAATAGTCAAGGATATCTCTATCTATTTCCCATTTTTTCCAGTAAAGTCAGTTCTGCTGAAACACTCTCAATTAAAGCAGAAAGAATTTGAACTGCCCAGGAAATTATGAGCTTCCAGGGATGACCCACCAATTTGAACTACTTTTGTTAGATAAATTTAGAGAACAAGATACCAGATGTAACACGCCCAGTATGGATTTTGTGAAAAACAGAAGGAAAGGAAAAAACTGATAACAGTCAGCAATTGCTAAAAGACACTAGCAAGAGACACTAAACATTTGAAAGCTTCAATGTTTCAAGCAGCCTTCGGATAAGAATTTTTTTTTTGGGAACTTATGCAGCATGTAACCGTGCACATCTACTCATACAATCAACACATTTCAATGCAGAAAAATGCAAGGTCTTGAAGTCAAACCACCCTACCCACTACCCTACCAAGACGTATTCATCTTCATCTTACAAATAACCTTAGTAGCCCAAAGCTTATTAGCTATAATTGGAAATATCAACTCCAGTAGGAACTACAATACTGTATCTACCATTTTTACATATACTCGTAACAATCAACTATAATTGACAAAGCTGCTTGAAATTTAAAACCATCTTAACATAGCTCTCCCTATGATTCAGTAAGACTCTCCAAAGGAAGAAAATTTGCTCACATGCTTTCAAACAAATAAAAAAGAAAAAAAAAATGAATCCGGATAACCAAACTACAATCCACATAGGTTTCCCAGGATACATCATTCAAACACCATAACATCTAAAAAAAAGGAGAGGTACCACTTCAACAAACAACTGAAAATCCAAATTATCGATCGATATTGTAGTAAAAGAAATACCCACGAGTCCAAAATACCCAAAGGAAAAAAAAAATCAAAGAGAAAAAGGAAAACCGTCATCACAAAATTCCAGACAAACAAAAAACCCTCATCACAGCGATCCAAACGCAAAATGGAAACTCATTTTAACTGAATATGGGAATGCATACCACTGATTTTGATGGCATCTTTTGCATCATACCCAATTTCCTTCGATGAAAGATGAACGACCGAAAACAAGGCGTAGACAAACACGGCAACGCTTAATAACAAAACAAAAACGCATTTACAACCATAATCTCTCGCAATTCTGTTGAAAACCGCCGAACATCTCCGACAGCAGAAGATTGAAGAACCGACTCCACCCTCCTCAGTCGGGCCCCGTCGTTGTTGCTGCTGCCGTACGACTGGCAGTTTCTGGTGCGACAGTTTCCCCATCTCCACAGCATCTGAACCCCCCCAAACTCCAAAGCCCACACTCCTCAATTCTCCCTCTACTCCACTTTCTCTCCCTAGGAGTTAGTTTTTGGCAAATCTCTCTCTCTCTAAATGTCGTAGAGACAACTGGGTCTGTGGAATCGTCAGGGACAAGTATTTATTCTTTTTCCGTAGTGAGCGAGCGTATGCTCTCCCCTTCTTATTCCATTCTTTCAGCCACGTAGTTCACCATAAGGCCGTGTTTGGCGTGACTCTCCAGCTTATTCGTTACGGAATATCACGCTAAATTGCATCATAAAAGATTGCTACCGACACTACATCTGATACTATTACCAATCAGTCATTCAATCAGACAACTGTAAAATATATTTTGATTGCCTCAATGATTTTTTTTTTTTTTTAAAAATAAAAAAAAAAATCTAGCATGTCTACTAAAGGTTTTTTTTTTTGGTCCAATTTAATGTTATAATGTTAAACTTGGAGATAAAAGGGAAAAACATAGAACGTATTTGTTAGATTTTTTTTTCATAATTTTGATCGGATTCCTTTGTTTGAGAATCAAGGTAATTAACTCGATTGAAATAGAATCCCAAACTTATCAGAAAGTTTGCTCAGAAGTGTAATGCTTCTGAGGTATGGCTATATAAAATTCTTTCTAGCATGCTTCGGAACATTTTGTAAAACCCCTGTCCGATTTTATTCTTTTTTTTTCGTAAAAAATAATTTGGGTGGGTTCGGCTCCGGTCACCATCACGGGTCAGGGCAAGCGTCAATTACCATAGGTCGCTTATAAAGGTACTTACAGCCCTCACATCGGAAGCGGGATTCAAACACACAACCTTTTATGAGGAAGTGGTCATGTCCAATTTCATTCTTCAAGTTAGATTTTCTTAAAATCTTTGAAAGCTCAAAAAATGTTTAAGACACTTTCAATAAGATAATTATGCTCGAATATTCCATATCTGTAGAGAGAGAAGGAGCATCCGTAGAAAGAAATCAATCTAGTGACATAAAGCAATTAAAGCACGTTTACTAATCCTTTTAATAATCCTTTTAAATTTTTTTTTCTTACTGTAGTTTAATTTGTTGAGTCGGTGGAGTGTCGAAAGTTTGGCTAGTAGTGCCAATAGCAATTGTCTCCTATTAAAACGACATAAATGGTTTTTATGGACGGGGATTAATTGTCCAATTAAAAACTTTGATGATTTAGCTGCGGAACGTTAGGGAGAAGCAAAGGTGAAAAGGAAAGGTGGGGAGAGGGAGAAAAGCTGTGCTAACGAATAATGAATTATAACAACGCTAAACAAAGCATAAAGTGAAAAATAGTTGTCTTTGTTACTACTCATTTTTTCCTGTTCCAATTCGCTCTTTACATTTACATCCTATAATTTAATAATATAACTGCTAATCGGGTCCCATAAGCTTCTTTTCATCATTTTCTTAATTCCCAATGATTGAGATAAACCCATGTTGAATGCTTGGGGCTTACTCTATGGATCCCTTTTGTGGTATAACTAATTCCATAATTTGACCATTCCCATGCTCACACATGGATCCAAAAGAACTTTACTTTTGCAAATTTTTGCTAAAAACATTACATACATGATATGATAATAAATTATTAATAATTAGTCCTTTTTTTTTTTAAATCCTACTCTATTACAATGAGGGGTCTTTCGGAGGAGGGAGAAGAAGGGACGCCTCCTACTATTCGTGTAATGTACGAAACCCGACCAACACCTCACGAAAGAACTTAAGTTTCCCTTGGTGTCCACTGGATAATCAAGATGCAGTGATTAATCTGTACCAATTAAAAATCGTCAAATATTGTGGTGGATTATTTCTTGTTTGGTATTCATGAGATAAGAAATGACTCACTACTACTACTTAGTATCGAAGGATTGATATTAATGCACTAAGTAATATATTCCTATTTTTTTTTTAATAAAGAAATGGACGCAGTTTCACTGTAATAGGTCTATATATGGAGAAAACATTAGGAAGTCGACAATAATTGCAAAATGATGGTCAATTTTTTGATGAAGCTATCTTATAGTTGTAGTTGGATTTGGCCTCACAAATTTGACATGCGCAGATAAAGATACTCATTTGCAAAAATTTTTGCAAATCTTTATGTACAAACCTCATCTTTAACCTGTATTTAACAGGGGAATAATCAAACCACTAATGAATCCTGTCTTTATTATACTCTGTGACCGAACTCATTTAAAAAAAAAAAAAAAAAGAGCTCAATCCACACATTTCACGAAACTACACAAGTATAGTCAAAATATAAAGAGGGAACATGGCTATCTCCCCATAACAGAGGCCATGTCTCGCAATTCTTACTATGGAATGTCATATCCGAACTAATTTTGACCTAACCCAAAACAATAAGAACCTAATGTTTAAGGGAAATCTCTAGTTTCTTTAAAATGAAAAGAAGAAATTTCTAGTTTTCTAAAGTTAATCAATACGAATACTAACTCCTATGATTGCTTGTTTTGGTAGATTCTTATCCCTCCCATTCTCCCGTTGTTGTGAATATTATCAGATACAAACACCTACTCTATAATACATGGATTTTCCCTCCCATGCTTTTATATAAGTTTCCTCCTATTTATAGTACATATATATATATATATTTTTAACCTTATCACAAAAAAAAAAAAAAAGAAAAACTCTCTTTTGTGAAGATTCATAGGAGATTTTTCGACAGTTTTGAGGGTCACGAGACTCACGAAAACTAGATACTTCAGCTACTGTACAATGCATTCGGCAGCAGATCCTACATCGAAAGCCAGCACAAGAAAGGAGACTTTGTCTTCAGCTAACCTTAGATGGAAAATAGTTGTATTATAGATGCAAACTGATGTAGCTGGATCACAAGCATTACCAGCAGTCCATGATATGAATTGACATCTAACTAATCTGTTACGTCAATACTGATTTACGAGTTTTGTTCAAGTTCAAGTAACGTGCATGGTCTGGGTCGCCAACTGATAAACGTTGCCTTGCAATCTTAGAAACTTGGGAAAGATGATAGTTCCATATGCTTGTTAGGGATAAACATTTCAGCCAACACATGTTGGCTCGTTTGCGAGGACATGCCACTTCCTCACACACAAAAAAGTTACGAGTTTGAATTTCGCTACCGACGTGAAAACTGTGTGTTCGACTACTGCTATCGATGTAAGAACTATGTTGGTAGGTGATCTATGGTCCCGAAACCTGCCCTCACCGGTAGTGGTGTCTGGAACTGAACGCATCCAAACTTTTTCTTATAAAAAAAAAGGGGGGATAAACATTTCATATGGGCAAAATTTATCTGTACACAATTGTCTTGCAAGATGACGGCTATCATTCCTAATCTGGTTATTTACCTATATTTCACTCAATTAAACAACAGGATTACCTTTTCTTTTCTTTCATCATCTTGTACTAACTCGATGCTAGCTACCAATAACTCAAGCACATACACGATCTTATGAAGTTCCTTTCTTCCTTTATTTCTTTCTTTCTCTTTCGTTAGTTCGTTCTCCTTGTTTGAAAAAACATATGGAAGCGTCTTCCTGGCAAACTTAGACATGGTAAGCTGCACGTTGCATGAGCAAACTATCATGAAATGTTTTGGTTGGGTTAACAAGTAAAGAAACATTAAACGTAACCCTATCTTTGGATTTTTTTTTTTATTTATTTGTCTTGGCATTCTAATAGGAAATTTACTAGCATAAACCACGCAAAGGCTTATGAATGAATTACCACCGTAATGAACTTAAAAGACCCATAAGCCAACCGTGGCCTTGAGATTATGGTGCTTTCAAAAACTTTATATTGTAGATTTGTAGTATTGCATTTCAAAAATATATTACTGTAGATGGTTCGCCTAAGTCAGTTTGCTTTTGAGATGTTTTTAAAATTTAAAATTTTATTGAGATACTTTTTAAAAATTTTTGTTAAAGATTACTGCCCACAATCACCCACCACCCCATCCCTCTCTCCTCCCCTTCCTTCCTCCCTCCTACTCTTCCCCTGTCCCTCCCTCTTTCACTTCCTCCCTTCTCATTAAACTTCTCTTAATTTTCACACATGCGTTTTCTATTCCATAAGAAGAAGTCTAATCATCAGAGAAGACATGCCTAAAATGAAGTTTATCATATCTGAATTTTCACGTCTATCATACTTGATTAAAAGGTCCAGTTGTTACAATTTGATTACTGTAGGCTCTTTTTTTTTTTTCCTTTCTTTCTTATGAAGCAACATATAGAATAGCTAACATAAAGAATCCTCAATACATAACTTCATATCCATCCCACAAAAAATTAGTATATATATTTTTCTTTATTGCAATGTATTAGTGATATATACTAAAAGAAGGGGGGAAAAGAAAGAAGCTTGCTAGAAGTAACTAGTTTTCCTGTTACTCGAAGAAAAAAAAAAAAAATAAGTTTGTTGTTGGTGCCAAAGTTTCAAGTGAAACTACTAGACTACAATAGCAAAGCAAGGCCCAATCCAGATCAGAAATTTCTTACTGTATCCTGAATCTCCTTCTTATGTAGCCAGCATTTGTTTAGAGGACTTTGAGAGGAGTTTTCTTTCCTAGCATTGATTGTATAGCTGCAGTTTAATTTATGTGAAGTCTCTTTCTTTAAAAAAAAAAAAGGACTTAAGGAGTTTCAATTAAACTACTATCCTCCAATGGCAAAAAATTGTTTGATTTTTAATTTCTTGTTGGGTGCTTTGGATGGCCATCGGCCCATTAGTACTTTGGATTTGGTGACTTTGAGTAAACCAGCAGTAGACTAGACTTGTTAAAAACGGTCATAAAATTCAAAAAATTTCAAAAGCGAGGCGGGCCTTTGAGAAATTGCATGGCTATGAGATTCAAATGAGATGTAGATTTAGAGAGAGAGAAAGGCGTCAAAATATACAGAGCGAAAAAACAAATTCCCCACAGCAAAACAAACCTCGCCTCACCAGTACCACCTCACACACAAGCTTTTCGAAAACTTTGAAATTTGAACAGCTCCACCAATCCCACTACCCTCTCCTTATAAACCCGCGCCTACTCGTTCCCCTTCTTCTCTTCTTCTACTGCTCTCTCTCTTTTTCTCTACCATAAGCTCCAGCCCATAACCAATAAAGCTCTGATTTGGGTACTTTCTTCACGTTCTGATTGTAAGCTCCTCCAACTCTTGTTTCTTTACTTTCAATTCAATTGTGATTCCTTGGTGCATTTTACGTAAGATATCGCAGTTAGAAAGTTTTTTTTTTTTTATTAATTGCTGATTTGCGTAGGTTCTTTTAAGATCTTTCTTCCCCATTTTGGGTTCTATTGTTGATGAATCTTCAGATATTAAGCTTTTAGCTAGAGGCAATAAGCTCAAGTGTATATTGGTTTTGGTTTCTGGTCATAATGAAGTCTTAATTTAGAACCTTATTGCAGCGTTTGAAACTCAATGGACGGTTTTTTAAACTGTTTTATTTGCTTAAGATGGATTTCCTTGACTGGAATTTTGAATTAGATTCATTTGTGCATGAAACCCAATAAAAATCTATTCAATTTGCTCAAGATAATCATTCTTCCAAGGAATTCTTCCTCAACCCCTTGCTCAATTTTGGTTTTTATAACTAAATCTAATCGAACATTAGCTGTTTGACTGTTGTACCCAGATAAATGGACTCTTTGCCTGATGCTGTTGTTCAATTTATCTTGTCCCATATCAATAATGCCAAGGATGTGGCATCTTGTGCTTGTGTGTCCCAGCGATGGAAGGATTCAATTCCCTATTTCCGGAGTCTTTACTTCCCTCGCAACGTTTTTGATAACCTCAAATGTGGGCTAACCCCGGATTTGGTTGTGTCACGAATGGTTTCATCCATTGATCGGTTAGAAGACCTTGTTGTTTACTGCCCTTTTACAAGTCTTGGCCTTGCTTCTTGGCTACTGCACCAAGGGCCATTCCTTCGGAACCTAGAGCTGCGGATGGACAACATCGTTGATCACCAGACCTGTGTTGATATCCCTTCCAAGTTGGACTGCATTAGGGCTGCGTCAAATTTGGAGTCCTTAAAGCTTTGGGGAGTCTTAATGATTCATTCTCCCAAGTGGGACGCATTTCATAGGCTCAAAAATCTTGAAATAGTCGGTGCTAGGATGGAAGATCCCGCACTATCTGCTGCCCTACGAGCTTGTCCCTCTTTAACCAGTCTCTCTCTCCTTGGCTGTGAGGGATTGGGGTCCATATCAATTGAACTGGCTTTTTTGCAGCAATGCAAGCTTGATTTCTATGGCTTGGGTAATTGCTCGCTTTCTATCACTTCTCCTAGGCTTGAACTGCTTGACGTTCAGGGCTGTAGCTGGATTAGAGTCAGAGAGACACAATGCTTGAGAGATCTCACTATTGCAAATAATTCAGGTATTTGCCATGTGATTTTAAGCCAATCCTTTGCCCAAAAAAACTTCTTTATGGAGCTTTGTTTGACAATGCAAGTTGACTTATGTTTCACCAATCATGGTTTATTTCCTGCCAGGTCGTGTATACATAGTGGATTTTGGAAAACTTGTGGCCCTTGAGTCATTGTCTATGAGAGGAGTGCAGTGGTGCTGGAACGCTATAAGTACAATGCTGCAATTGGCAAGTGAGGTGAAGCACCTCTACATGAAGGTAGAATTTACGGGTGATTATGATGCCCTCTTGCCCTTTCCGGAGGTTGATTTGGTTGACTTCTTCAATAGCCATCCCAAGCTGCTAACCTTTGACATACATGGTGCTATGTTTGCTGCTCTTTGCCAGAAGAACAGCCTAAAAAATGTGAGCATGAACTAATAACTCTCTCTTTGTTGGTGATTGATGTTTAATTAGGCAAATGGTCAATGTTCAGGAATCATGTTTTTCCTTTTATTTGGCAGGTGGACTCGAGGTTTGTGATTCCTTGCCTGGAGAAGCTTGTAATCACAATTAGATCTCCCTTAAATGCGGAGCAGAAAATGAGTACCCTGGAATCCTTGTTGCGGTATGCGAGAAACTTAAGAAAGATGACAATAAAGATTCTTCAGATGAAGAGCAGCCATAGCAGTGCAGATGATTTCTTTGAGGATATATGTAAATTCAGATACATCAACCGGAGAATTGTTTCAATTGAATAATCACCACTTTGACAAAAAAATTTCCGTTCATTTTTCTAATTTGATGTTGTAACCTGCATTGACAGATGCATTATCAACCCTGATCTTCTTCGCTATTCTTTCATAACGTCAATCCCAATTTTTTAACTCTTCTTTGATTCTACTTGGAGTTTGGGGGACTGATGTTCCTTTTTTTGTTTGGTCATTCAGTGATGCATTTTGGACCATAATGGACAAGGAGATATGCTTTGTCTTGAACTGAATAGAAAATTCAACTGCAACCACTCTTTTTACATGTTACAACCCTCTGAGCATAGCAGTAATCCTTAAGTTATCTATTATACTTCGCCCATTAACAGTTTTGTTTGGATAGGAAATTTACTCTCAAAATTTACTTACTTGCATTATTAACATATTTTCCAATCACTTTTTTATTTCACACACATCCTATCAAAAAAGTGCTACAGTGTAAGATGATTTATACGACTGTACCTGGTTCCAAAAACATGGACAAGGTCGTATCTTCTCAATTGAGAACTCATCAAGCACTAGAACCGAGCAATGGCTTATTAATTAGCTCCCACGCTCTAAAAGATAGCTCAGAGTCAATCGAATCTTACAAATTTTGGAAATGCAGCCAAGGATACAAGTTAAATTGCCCTTGTTCCTGGGTCAAAGGAGCAAGATCAATAGTTTCTACCGAGGCTTACAATGCCATAGAATTTCTCAATATATGTTTCTAGGAGAAGACATTACATTAGCTAGCGGCCTAGAATATGTTACCTAATCAACAATTCAGTCAATCTAGTTACGAATCTAAAACTAGTAAGTGCAAAATATATGCCTGAAAGATGTGATGAGATCCAACTTAAGTAAGGAACCTACTAATTTCTATAAAAAGTTAATGGATGGTGTAGTTTACTTATTTTTTTGTAAATGAATCAGTCATTAACTAGCATTTGAGACGTGAATATTTTAAGTATTTGTTCAGCATTACTCACAAAGCAGACTTAAAAGACTCATTCAATAAATCTCACTATTACTGGACCAGGTATGCGACCAGAAATAAAACGAAGAATAGCTGAATAAAACTCCAATTCATAGACAGTAAGATAAACCCATACAGCAAAAGCATTAATAAGCAAGTAGACGAGTGGGAAAAGCTTATCATTAAAAACATTTGGAGGGCAACGAATGAAGTAAAATACCATCCCAACACGGCACGTTAAATTAATTCCTCGTCGTATCTCTAACAGTAATAGTTTCTAAAAAAAAAAAAAAACAACAGTAATAGTTGGATGATCAGTATTATACAAAAAATTTCATTCTACATAACTTGGACAAAGAACAAAGAAAATCGAAAACAAAAAAGGCTAAGCTCAATTTGGTACCAAGGACTGAAATCAGATTAACGAACCCTAGATTAGCTTTTTCTTCTGGAAAAATCTTTTCAAATACATTATCTGTGCCACTGAAACTGAAATGCAGACACCCAAGGACATGATACTGAACCAGGCCACCCTGGCATTTGTTGTTTCACTAACTACTCGCATCTCTGCTTCTCTGAAAATAAAAAAGGAAATTAATACCAATAACCAATTAAAGAAAACACAAAAGAAAAGATATGACTATGAAGCAAAACAACTACTGGACTATTTACAACTCAATACACACTACCTGGACTTGAGATATATTAGATTTTCATGGATGGCCTCCACTGCTCCTTCAAGCTTTCTTAGCTCAAGCTCAACACCCTGATATAGCCAAGGGAAAAAGCAGTTAGCCAGAACAGTACCGTATCTCTTACTAAAATCAGAACATTCTTCCACATTGCTACCTTGGGTAATCATTCAAACCACAGATAAAAGTTGACCTATTTTTTTCCTAAACAAAGCAGCACTGTCAAGGTGATGATCTAAAAGGTTTGCTTTAACATTATGCCCAGGAAAAAAAAAATCAAGCGAATTGCATTTTACCAAAATTACATGAAATTTGAATTTGAAATACATGATATTTTTCATAGCCAGAGTTATATATCATAAATGCTACACCATTCAACAGATTCCTTTGACTAAAGAAGGGAAGTCACAAGTCAATTCTCAGGAAACTGACTTTATAGATAGGTAATGATACATCCGTGGAAAAGAAACAACAATTGACAAATGGCCTGAAATGCTAGATATCAGTAGTAACTGAAGTTCTGGAAAATGTATGACAACAAAGCATACATAAACTTCAACTTCGCACCTCAATTTTCTCTTTCCTGGCAACAGATTCCCAGTCCTTTGCTGCAATTCCAGTCTTCCAATCGATATTGATGCTTACATCTCCCTTTACTGAATTATGTTGATCCAGCCAAAAACATGCAAGATAGTTGCCACCTTCAGTAGTCGTAAACGCAAACTGACCGTGCGTTACATTCTCTGAGTGATGAACAGTATTCCCATAAGGTGATGTTACCTGCATGAACGTATCAAGTTTTTCATTAAACTAATAAGCAAGGAACAAATAAGTAAAGACAGAGCTCTACCAGATAAAGAAAAAATATATACATGCAAGAAAGAAAAGCATCTCAGAACATTGTGAATCCACCATATGATGCACCAATTGACACCTACCTTCTCTAGGATAAGTATGAAAGGCCAATAGCAAGATGATAAGAAGGTAGCAGATCCACGCCTTTGGCTCACATAGGCTAATCAACACATTGTTTCATATTAGGCACACCACTTTGTAAGCTGCTAAGAGAAACAGATCCTAACTGCTCTACCCATACTATAAACTATCCTTTCTATACAGCGATAAATTTTCAAAAAATCTTTTCAAAATTTGATAATATAGCACAACGAGGCATTTATGCTTGTTTTGAAAATCACTGCATATTACAATGCTTCTTGACATCAACTACTAAGTAATTTACCTTTCAATGATACTAAATTTACCCTTGAAAATTACCAAATATAAAACTTCATTAAACTTTTCCTAGAATAACTAATATTGATGAAGTTTAAGGAAATATCTAGCACTCTTATTATTAACTGGTCTAAAATTTGTCCTAAACATAGCCTTTCCACTCCAGGAAAAAGGCTTTGGACATTAACCCAAGACACACATCATAGTGACAGGAGCCTTGAGCCATGATAGTGCCCCTCAGTTGCACATTCACCCAAACACCAATACGTACCAGAAATCTTCTCTCACATTCTCTTTCTTTTATTTTCCCCACCCTCTCTCTTCATCAGTCCATTATCCATAGTCCTGCTCCTATAGCTATAAACCCACAATAAATCAAAACATTTCTATAGATTTCAAATTCATATAATTCCACTTCCTAACTTTTAAACAACCCTGAGATTACCTTGTCATATAGAAAAAAAAAAAAGAACATAATGAACACAGACCAATCTCTACACAGCGGGAAAATATTGCAACTTTTTGGCCATCTTAAATTCGTGATATAAATAAAGCCTAATTTCTCTAATAAACAGTTAATAAAAAAATGTACAAAATCAAAGTTGAAATAGTAATTAAAAGGAGAGGTAAAATTGATTAAACCCTAGGCTATGATATATATATATATATGCACCTTGGTGGAAATAGTTGGAGTGGGATGGGAGTGATCATCGGAAATTACGACATAATCGGCCAAAACAACGACGTTGTTGTGGATTTCCTCCGATACGCATTTCGTACCAGACGACGGTAAATTCAACCATATGGCTCCGACCTTCTCCGACAAGCACAACAACGACAACAGCGCCGAGAGTACTAATCCCCTGTGGACGCTAGCTCTTTTCCCCATTCCGCCCCAGTTTCTCCCTCCTTTATCAGAATTCGTGTTGTGGAGATTTATCAATCGGATCTTCAGAACTGGATCTTGTCCCCTCTTATTGGGATTCGGGGCGAGGGGTATTTTCGTTTTTTTCCGTTACTTGTTTCGTCGGGGAGGTACAAGCTTTACTTTTTCGGTGGAAAAGATTTTCATTGGGCCAATCCGATACGAATGCTGAAGGATTGATGTCGAATGGTTATGGCCCGTCTTCTTTAAGCAACTATCAATTGAGGTTTATTGGGCCAATACGACACGAATGCTGAAGGATTAATGCCGAGTGATGATAGGCCTAGCTGCTTTAAGCAGATATCAATTGAGGCCCAAAGTGAGCTCCAAAGATTTTCCTTTTTTAGTTTCTTTGGTAACTTTAATTTATTTTTTTCCTGACAGAAAACAACTATCAAGGAAACAAATTAATATAGAATTAGTTCTTTAACCAAACACCTTTCCTTCTTTCTTTTTGAAAATTTTTGGGTGAACAAAAAGAATAATTTTCTATACATTAACGGTAGATATAGTTTCATTATTGAATATATGACACATAATTTGAATTTGAATTTTGAGCCCACATATTGCATATATGTCGTATATATAATTGTAATAGTGTATATAATATCAATGTATATAAGATTAACTCAGATAAAAAAAACAATATAGTGACGGAATTTTCAGTGTAAGGTGTCCTATTTTAAGTCCTATCTTGATTGCAATATATTCAATAGTTATTTATGAAATGTGCTTGAGGTGACCATTTCATCACTTAATGATGTTGGGGTAAGGTGATGTTTACCTTTTCTATGGTTTTCCTTGGGACAATTTTGTGTTGCGACTTCAACGGTCATTATGAAAGACTACTCTTGGCAGCCAATAACTAATTTTGTTGGCTGCCAGAGATGTGTGGGCTATGACTCATAAGTGTGACAGAATCAGCATCATCTTATTCCAATTGAGCCAACACAAGTTGGTTCAATTGTCAAGTACATGCTACTTTTTTACAAAAAAATTGTATATTCAAATTCCGTTATCAATATAAGAGCTTTGTTGGCGAGTAATATAAGAGCTTTGTTGGCGAGTGATTTGTAAGCACATCTATAAACGATCTGTCGTCCCTAAAACCTGTCCTGACCCGTGGTGGAGATCGGAGTCGAATTTATCAAACTTTCAATATAAGGAATCTTATTCCAATTGAATTAATGCTGGTGCTAGATTTCAAGAAAGATAAGCCTGTTGGTGTTTTTAATTTTGACAAATGATACTCGTGCTGGCCCACCCCACCAGCATTAATCTAGATTCCGAAACTATGAAAGGGATTGTCTGACCCAGAATCATACATGGAAATGATGCAGAAAAGGATAAGCCAACCAATTTGCATATATTCTTCTTCAGAATCAGTCCTAAAGCCTATCACTTGTAACAGCACTTCCAATTTTTTCTTCTTGTTGAATAACACACACTTCTTTGTTTTTCTATTTCTTTATTTCAATGTTAGTAGAATGATGGGACATATTTTAATCTAATTTACAGCAAATCTTGTTGTAAATGGTGCAGTAATATGGGTAGAAAAGAATTTACTAAGCCATATCCAATTCAATCATGCACTTAGAAGTTACCACTTGTGTCCTCAGAAGAAACTACTCCTGTAGTTGCAAGTATGATGTACTTTTGCAGCATTCTAACAAACAGTCAAATTATAGCAGAGGACAGTATTGCAGTAAGAACAGAAATGAGAAAAAAAAACACAAAATAATGCAATGAACTTAGTAGGTGTAGCCTACCGTTGGAAAGTTATCTTTTTGTTAAAGACAAAGTCATGTGGGCTGTATAGTGGTAGTATTGCATACCCTTTATATGATTCTCTCCACTCACTGCTCACCTTTTCTCTTCAACTAAAACCAAGCCAGCCATCACCACTTGATCATCTCTGCCCCTGATTCAAGAAAATGGAAGCTCTGATTTATCAGTTCACACTTCTCTCTGATCAGGCTCTTCAAGACAAGAACTTTGATCCATCTACAATAGAAGATCTGATGAAGCTCTTTGAACTGGAGTCCTACAAGGCATGGGCAGCCATGGAGCTTGAACAGGAAAAGGAAGTGCAAGAAGCTGAGAAATACATGGAAGAAGCTGAGGACTATCTTGACTCTGTCATGGAGAGTGCCATGGAGGAGTTTCGACAGTTCGAGGAGGAAATGAACAGGACTTCCAAGGCTGAATATGATAGCTTAGTTAATGTAGCTGAAAGTGCAAGGAAGATGGGAAAATCTTTGGAAAGAGCAGCTACAAATGCTTCCAAGAAGTATATTGAAGCTGCAATGAACTCAGCTACTGCATCAATGAAATCAGCGATGAAAGCCCTTTCTTTTAACCCCAAAAAGGTTCATCCATCTTAGGTCAATTATCATGTCATCTGCTCCCCGTTAATTATCCCCAAAAAGAGCATGTTTTTAATTCTTGAAAGTTCTCACTGGTGGCTTTTGGACTTTCTAGTGGCAATATACTAGTACCTGACTAGATCCTTCTCAGTGGATCTGAAAAGGTTTTTTTTTTATTGTGCTCTTGACATTGGTAACAATCTTACTGACATCATGATTTACAGTCTTTTTTGTCATCATCTGATAAAAGATGCTCTAGTAGAAGGATATTAACTCCTTAAGCTGGAATGTTTCTGGGCTTCTCTTCTCTTGAATCTACTTGGCTATTAGAATTAGTGAACGTGCAAAATGTTTATTACCCGACGGGAAAGACAGCAGGTGGTAGAGAAAGCCTTTACTGCTTAAGTGTCTGCTCTTCTGTTTTCACTCAGTGACAGAAGTTTGGCATGGCTGATGAAGAAAATCTTCACCTCAAAGATTCTGAAGTGCTTGCGGATGCTCAAGTTTAGAAATTTGAATCACTACCCAAGTCCTTTTATTTGTTTCACGATGTGATAGGATGCAACACCATAATTTAACCCAAGGTAATCAATCTGAGTAAGCTCTAGATCGTCTGTTTCAAGTAATAATCACCTATCCCAGATTGGCAGTCCTAAAGTTCAGTATGATTTCGATGATCTATAAGGTGGTTTCCTCCCCACTATAGTTTGACTTCAATTACTGCTTTTTCCCGTGAGATTTGCACTTGGCATGGCATGGTTGCTATCTTTGTCCAACATTTTTCGCTTTCTGCTCACCTGTTACTTGTCTCCACTGAAGAGAAACAACCACCCTAAAAGCCTTTCTTTTAGTTGTAAGCTAAAAGTGATTCTGAAGCAGTAAGTGTTGGACTTCCAGAGTCTTCCTAATCTGCATGGAAAATTACGAGTTTCTTGTTTGAAATAAGAAAAACCACAGCATCAGGAAGAGCTCTAATCTGCGTAACAGCTCTGATTAGGTGGACTTACTAGCACTTGATTCCAGGCACAAGCTAATTTGCAGCCTCATATTGCAAAAAGAAAGCACTTACCGATGACTTCAGAACTTGCTAGGTACAAAATTATATTCGGCATACTCTCTTAAGGAGATCATTCTGGATCACAACTGAACCTTGGAAGAAATATATATATCCAGACATAGAAGTTCATACATTGTATGTGTTTCTTGATAAATTACAATGATCATTTCATTGAGCTTAAAGAAATCTGCATAAATGACAGTGATTTCCTGCATCAGATACTGCTGTCCATCAAGATGATGGCAATTAGGATAGTTTTGTGTATGGCTTCGCATTTATGCTAAAGCATCATAAAGCTTGACGCTTGCTTTTTGAGAACGACTCGGGATTATAGTCAAATCGCAGACACTATTGTCGATTACCCAAAATGATGGGGAAATGCACCACAAGTTAACACTAAACACTAGAGTAGGGCTGACCACTGGAACTGCTTTCATAACTATCCAAGCACAGCAAGAATTTTTGACATCCCAACAAGAAGTGATCTGTAATTCACTTGACAGCGGGAAAAAGTAATGTGTTAGTTGAAGTGTTATACTTTTGTTTTCCATGCACATCCATAACTCATACGGATGTTACTCGAATAAAAGCGGACCAGAAATCCCCAACTCAATCAAGCAATTTAGGCTAATTTTTGAGCCGTCCTTGCATTAGAGCAAAGCCAAAATTATACGTGGGCATGTTTGGTATGGAGCCCATTTCGATTGCTATTTTTATGAGTTCTTGTAGAAAAATGTATCGTAATAATTTGATGTATATGAGATAAAAAGGTAATTGAGAAATATGTTCATGAAAGATGTAAGAAACTTCTTGTAGAAAACTAAAATCCAAATGTGGTAACATTATTTTACATGTATCATAAATATATTTTTTGATTATAATTTTATCTTTTTAATCGTTTTTAGCTCACTTACATTATATTACGAAAAATTCAATAATTATATTGTGCAAGGTCGCCCTCTAGACAATGGTACGGGTGCCGAAAACAAATTTAGTAGATTTGCATCTTCTCCCTCTGAAACATATGACTCTCATCATGTATAGTCAAGCAAGATTTTTTTTTTCCCCTTTCTTTCTTCGGTTAAAACTGTAGCATTATTTTGCTATTCTAACAAACAAGACTTGGATAATGCTTGATTTTCAAAAAAAGAAAAAGAAAGGCCAATTTGGTGCACAGAATCCAAAAACGATTTACGAAGCAAGGCAATTGTCAGGAACAATTTTTCTTCATTCATCTTCATTATTAGGGAGTTATAGTTGATTATCGATCCGTAAATACTTTGTAAAATAATTTGAGACAATTTATCTTCTGCAAATAATTCAGAATAATATTGATGCACTCTTTAAAGTGATTAAATGAGCACCAATGGTGACTTTAAAAATACCACAAAGAAGTTGAAGTGATGGGTCCTGCCCTTGTCCTGCTAATTAACTCCACAAACAAGCTCTCTATCAAGGAGGCCCAAAAGAGCCAAATTTGGACCGAGTAAAAAAAATCCAATCTCCCATCCTTAAATGCAAAATATTATCCAACAGCCCAACAGGGAAGTCCCAGAAATCAGAAATCACGGCAAAAACGTAATCACGGCCATTCATTTCTCGGGAGGGATGAGGATTGAGATGGCCCACTAAAACTCTCAAGTCACTTGTTGTTTAGCAGCCAGGCAGCCTGTACGCAGTTTATCACAATTCCCTCAAACCAAAAACCCTTTTGTTTCGTTTTTACTCCCAAATCTCATCAATCACACACTTTCCCTCTGTCGCTCTCTCGGTCTCGCATATATTTCATTCTCTTCCAGTCTTCCTTCACAGCAAGCAAGGAACTTTGGCATCTCTCTCCAATCTCTCAAGCCATGTCTCAGGTACTTTTTCTTTTCAAAAATTTTCAGTAACTTTGCAATAATTCGATTGATTTCTCCTTTTTAATATCAGAGCAGATAATTGTATATAATTCAATCGAGTGGTTGTAGAAAGCTTAGATCAGTTGCTCTAGCTTTATGATTTTTTTGCGGTGTTTTCGAGCAGAGTTTTGTCTATTTTTATTTATTTTATTTTGGTGATGACTACAGATTGAAGTAAGTAGTCAATAATTCATTGATTGATTAATGATTTTTTTTTTTTATTTTTTTACCTGAATTTTGCAGGAGGTTAAAGCCTATGCTCCCGGTAAAGTGTAGATGCTTCTTCCCTTCGTCAGAAGCACCGTCGATGCTCCAAGGATGCTCTTCACCGCTGGTAATCGCTCGCTTCGTTCTATTGTTATTTTATTTTTTTTAATTCCTGAAGTCACGTATATGTGTCTTTCGCGTGTGTTATCTGTTTCATAGTTAATTCATATCAGAGCCGAGGGATAAAGTGTACAAGGTTGCAAAGGTTACAGTTAAACCGTTACCAACTTCCGGCAGTTTCCATTAGGGGAAGAATCGTTAGATTTCTGTTATTTTCTTTTTGCTTTTATGTCAATTGTCATTCAACTTAATTTGTCAAAAAGGTGCCTCCTTTGCTAGTCACCTTTTAGGTTTGGAAGCAAGATTGTGTGCTATCTTAGGTTGTGAGTTGATTAGGTCAAATAGTTATACTTGTCAAATTTGTCCCTAGCTGCAATATCCCTCGCAACGAGACTTCCAGATGTGGTAAAATTGTTGTCCATTGGTTAATTCCTGGTTTATTTCCCTGTTGAGAAATGGATCATGTCAAGTACTATTATGATTGACTAGGTATGATGACCATCGAAGGCCAAGTTTGGTGGTATCACCAGATGATGTCAGCACGATCATCCGAAGCATCTTTCAGTTTTGGGAAAGTTTTGGTTACTTGGAAAGTAAGGGCTGTTGAAAGACCTTGATCTGCTGTGTAATGTGTCGATGGTTCGCCTTAGAAACCTAGAAGCTTTAGTAAGATGTTAACGATGGGAAGTGAGTCAACACTCAACTGCAATCTGAGATGAGAATTCTGAAATTCAGCTGCTTATTGTTTGTTTGTATGAACTTCGAGGGATTTAGATAATACATTTGTATGTACGTATTTCCTAGTCATATCCATCTATAAGATCTGGGACCTACAAAACAACAGTGGAAAGAGTACAAAGAGTTCTCGTAGTGTGTTAGCGTCACCATAATTCGTAACTTTGGAATATAAAACAATGGTGACAACAGCCTGCAATAAGGTCTTCCTTTTGTATCTTTAAAAATGCAAAGAAAAATGCGATCGTAATGTGTAACTCTTTTCAAAATAATTACACTTCAGAAAGGTAGCATCTTCTAGTGGCATGTAACTTTCTTTCTGTTACCATTGTCTGTACCTTGGTTGGCATTCCATCACCATTCTAAATCTGAAAATTATGATGGATGCTTGGAAAGATGAGACGAGATGCAGCATTCGAAGCTGACTATAACTTTTGGTATCTCTATCCCTCTCTGCCTCTCTCTCTCACACACACACACGTGCATGCGTGTGCAAGATGGGAGAGGAGATGGTGGGCCAAGCACTCTGCTACATGTGGTTTGCTGTTTTTTGCATTTGAATTTGATTTAACAGTTTATTCAACCATTTTGTAATCTATTTGTCCATCTGATGATTATCTGGCACTTTCTGCTAACTTGTGATATCTTCAATCTCTAAATTTAAGTTCTTTCTGAAGAAAATTTATTTGTTCTCTTTCCCCTCCGCATCAGAAGAAAAGGCTGGTACCTTTGAGAATAAACGTAGTTCTGAATCAACCTCTGTGGAGACACAATCAGGACAGAGGAGGGCTGCAACCTCTGCAGCTGGAGTGCCACTACAGAATCCTTTCGATTTCTCTGCAATGACGGGCCTACTAAATGTAATTCTTTTCAGCATGTCTCTTTGAGTTGAATAAGATTTGTATCATTGTGTATTGAGTGCACCATAGCTTGACACTCTTCTTGTCAGTTGCTAAACAAACTTATCTTTTGATAATTGATGGATAATGACAATGAAGTTGACATCCACATTAAGGTCAATATGTAGTGGGAATCTGAAACCTGGAACTTTTATTGCGGGAAACATATATTCAGGATAGACCTGGTCGCTTTTTTGACATAGAATTTTATGCTGGGTACCCAGTTAAAACATTATTTAAGTGAACTGACTTGGACATCTTCCAAATATGTTTTAAACATTCTTGTGTAACATTTGATTTATGTCCTTGTGTTCATGGTGACATATGCATGATGCTGTTTTGACTCTCAAGTACTGAGTTATGGATGTTTTTAATGATGCTTGTAAGGAAAAAAATTCTAAACATGTTTACCCATGCCTTTCTCTCTGACGGTTGGCTTTCTCTCTGTTATGCAGTCCTGAATTTTGGTTTTTTCCTACTACATTACATTTTCATGGTTGCTATTCTCTTTCTTGTAAATCCATGCTATGCAGATGAAATTGCTGACTACTCAGTTTTTAGTTGAAAATGAGCATAGGGCTCAGGTCATACACTCTATCTTCATTTTAATTTATGAGGTTCTCGTCTCTCTCTGGTCAATTAAGTGTTCAATCATGATATGAGTTTGGCTTCGTATTCTCTGTCTATTTATCCTTCAATGGATAATAGATTTTCAGGCTTCTCTTTTGATTAAGTTGTACTATATCATTATAGCAATACACAGACTTGTCTGTGGATACAAAACTCTGTTACCTTTTTCCCTGGGATGCACATTCTGTGACTTGTGAATGAGGTTCACAGCCCTACCTATCTACTTTTTCTCATACATTATATTGCTGCATCAGCAATTGTAAATGGTAAATGTATTTATTTAATATTGGTTTCTGAAACCCTGATAATGTGATAACTATAGGATCCAAGCATCAAAGAATTAGCCGAACAGATTGCAAAAGACCCTGCTTTTAATCAAATGGCAGAGCAGCTTCAGAAGACCTTTCAGGGTGCTCCAGTGGATGAGGGTATCCCTCAGTTTGATACACAGCAATACTACACTACAATGCAGCAGGTTATGCAAAATCCACAATTTATGACAATGGCTGAGCGGCTTGGCAATGCTTTAATGCAGGTATGTGGCAATTTAGTTTTATTGGTTCTTCATGAATAAGTTTACTGGAAGAACAGCATTAAAATGGAGAGCTCTGCAACGGACTGGATTCTGACATTTCATTTACTATTACTATTTTATGGAATATGAATTCAGGATCCGTCTATGTCCGGCATGCTTGAGAATTTGACAAATCCAGTTCACAAAGACCAGCTTGAAGAACGAATGGCACGCATCAAGGAGGATCCTTCTTTGAAGCCTATTTTGGATGAGATAGAGACGGGAGGTCCAGCTGCAATGATGAGGTCTTTACTAGAATGTCTTTTTCGTCATAGTTTTTTTCAATTATATTCGGTCTTTATGACTTTCTTCATAGTCAGTGGATTTTATATATATTCTATAAATATCTCGTAATTACTTTAAGTGAATGTAATGCCAAGACTAGAAATGTTGTTCATTTGGCTCTTTTTGGTCTTTTTAAAAGCCTATTCATCTGATTAAGAGATCTGCATATGAAATAGTGTGCAAAACTTTCTTGAATGCTTGTTACTGTATTAACAACAAAAGGGCTTAAGGACGCAAGGACTATTTCTGAGCTGTAATGTATGAAAACTGCAGTTTGGTGTTCTGTTTTCCATTTATTGACTTGGAGCTCTTTTGCATTACATGTCATGGGTTCACTGCATTTCTTGGTATTTGAAGTACTGAATTTGTTCCTGTTGTACAGGTATTGGAATGATAAAGAGGTTCTACAGAAGTTGGGTGAAGCAATGGGTTTTGCTGTTCCTGGAGAACCGGGTTCCTCTGCTGACAATGCAGGGCCAGATGAAGCAGAGGAAGCAAATGAAGACGAATCTATTGTTCATCAAACTGCTAGTATTGGTGATGCGGATGTAAGACTAAATTTATTTTTATTTTTTTTAAGTAAAGAAACTAGTGGATGTTTTTGGAACTCGTTATTCTGTCTTTGTCTTTATGACTAAATTCACTAAATGATCATTTTGATCTTAATCTTTGAGGTGCCGAAGCTATGAGCTCGACTATTTTTAACATGTTTTTATCTGATATGAGTAAGTTACATAACTATAACTAGTTTTCTTTATGAAATTTCCAGGGTTTGAAGAATGCACTTTCTGCGGGTGCTGATAAAGATGAAGAAGATTCAGAAGGAAGAACAGCATTGCATTTTGCTTGTGGCTATGGGGAGGTAAAAGTTTTTAAAAGATCCAAGCGGAAATTCTGGAGCTTGTCTATTCTTGCATGTCACCAGCATACTCTGCTGACTGGATGTTCTTGTGAACAGAATATTTAGCTGAATTTGTAGTATAGCTAGAAGAACTAATTCTATGTGCTGTATGGTGTATGGATGCCTGCTCATAGATCAGTACTGCTTTGAGCATATTCTATGGGCGTACCTGTTTTGAAAATATACAATCTTGTAACGGAAGTTTAAAGGAAGTTATTGTATTGAAGGTCCTGGTGGGAAGAAGGGGAAATTGATATTAAAAACTAACTCAAATAAGGGTATCTTTGGGTTTGGAATCACATAATGATCATATCAAAAGCATGCCTCCTGCTTTACATGGTTAGATACTACATAATGCATATCTGTGAGCTTTTTATTCTTTAAGTGAACTTTATCTGCAACAATATTCAGTTTCATCCTGAAGATGTTCTCTCTTCTTGGTGAGCTCCATGTCATTTATCATTTAATTTCAGGTCGTCTTGCCCTAGTTCACCTTTAGTTATGCTGAATGACTACAGTTTATGACTTACTATTCTGATTCATTTCTGTGAAGTACATATGGGGTTGTATTGGTCAAAACAATTTGTTTGTGGTGATCTTTTTGACATTCTTCAAGATTGTATTGCTTCCCTGTTTTGGCTACAAAATGTACAAGTCAAAATCTCTCTCACAAATGGATTTTCTTCCTTTCATGAACTCTTTAAATTTCTTTTAGTTCAAGACTTTATTTACTACTACTACTATTATTACGATGTTTTTAACTATTTCATCTTCTTAATTCTTTACCTTCTTAACGTGTCTCTTGATGCAATTCCTGTTAGACTCAATGGAGAAACCCCTTTTTTTTGGGTGGGTTTAACTGTGCAGGTGAAGTGTGCACAAGTTCTTCTCGAGGCTGGTGCAAAGGCAGATGCTTTGGATAAAAATAAGAACACTGCTCTTCATTATGCAGCAGGTTACGGCAGGAAAGAGTGTGTTCAACTTCTGCTGGAGAATGGAGCTGCTGTGTAAGCATAGTCCATCTAGTTTACAATCTGCTGCTAGTTTTAATTTCTGCCAAGCTAGCTTAATCCCAATTCTTTCATTTCGCAGCACTCTTCAAAACTTGGACGGGAAGACTCCCATCGATGTTGCTAAACTGAATAACCAGCATGAGGTACTTAAGCTGCTCGAGAAGGATGCTTTTCTATGAACTTGGAGTATAGACATGCAATCTTTTCCGTCTATCAGGGTGTGATTGTGTTAGCCCTAATGTATTTTGAGAAGCTGCCGTCGTAACTCCGTGTAATTTTTCCATTTGCTTCTGTATGATTATTATTTTTCCGCGTCCTCCACATACATATATACGCACATAATTTATAGTATCCGGGGTACTTCATATCTTGTCCGCTTCCTTTTCTGTCGTCGGCCAATAGCACCTGAAAGTAGGCTGCTTCTGTGGAGTATATTGTGAATATTAGCCATGTGTTCACAGCTTCGCTTCTCGTATTGTTCTCCTGCATCATAATGGAGATTGGCGAGAAAATGCAATAGTATCAAGTATCAAAGCTTAATTTAAATCCGATTTCTTCACTGGCAGGATGGAGGAATATCTGCTTTGCCTTTTTGCCGTGCAGAGGATTTATTTCTACAATCCTAAACAATACCCAAAAAGAAGGCAAATGATAAAATGAGACAAGTGTGAATGATGATGATGCATTTCTGCAATCTGAACGATTACGCAAAAAGAAGGGCAGATATGATAGAATAATACGAGTGTGAGAGAGGTTTTGAATGCTTCCATTCCTTCAAATGAACTTTCAAAGGAACAAAAAAAAAATGAAGAGAGTTTTCAACTTCGTTCTAAATAAAATATCCCCTTTCTACTGCTTATTATTTATTTTTCTGCAGAAAGCTAATGACGTAAAACTGCTGGGTCATGTATAATGTTCTGTAACACTAGTAGAAGAATTGTTACTACAATTTTCTCATAATTAGCTACTATGATGACATAGAGGTAATTATACGCGCATGCGTCGCGGAGAGAGGTCGGCATGAGCATAGCCCATAAATTTATATTTCGTGGAGCATCTAACTCTCCCTTCTTTATCAGACCAACATTGGCATCTATGTTCTCTTAGATTTGCTTTTATTTTTTATTTTTGAAATACTTGAAAAATGTAAGGGCTATCACTCATTATTGCCATCTTCTCTACTTTATCCACTATTTAGTCTATTTTTTATGACAAAAAAATTGCATGTAAACCAATAAGCAAGTGTAATCTCTACACTCTTAACAAAAAATTACAAAAAAGAAGTTATCAATTTCTCTCAATAATCAAATCATAAGCACATGTAAACCAAATGATGGAGGGTGTTGGGACTGGACCGGGAGAGCGGCACGGTCGACACAATTACGGCGAGTGAACTCGAGAGTACTGCTCCCGGCCCCCTAAGATGATGTGGTCGGCATTTAAGCCTCGGCATACCATCGCAGCGTCGCGAAGGTCATGTCCCTAACGTCTCATGGAGGTCAATTCAGCCTCTACGCCTCCAACCCTTCAGAGCTTGCCCGCCTCCAGCGTGTCCCTATCCCGGAAGCGTTCCGTCCTTACTATAAATACCCCTCTGCTGGTGAAAAGGTAACACTTATATTGTTTACTACGTCCGCATAGCGAGAAAGAGTCCGAATTAGGCGGGGTTGGAGGGAGCCTATCCCTACTCATCTCTTTTCTCACCATTTGCGGGACAAGGAAGATACGGTCTCCCTTGTAGAGGGACCATCTGGTGGCGGAATATCGCTTTACAATTGGCTAGTGCCCGTACGTATTTAAGTCTGTGCTTTGGTAGCTATCTGGCTAAGTCAAGGTCGCGCAAGACCACTTTCAACATGCCGACCATGATTACCAGCGTAGGGAGGCCTCGATCAACGATCCCCGAGGAACCCTGCAGCGCAATCTTGATCCAGATCACGTCGAGTTCGTCTGCGAACCACAGCGATGCGGCGGATGAAAAGGAAGGATCATCTTGCCTCCCGAGATCGCGGAGGCATCGTCCAGGGGCGAAGTCCGAGCAGCCAGAAGAAGATATGAGCCATTGCTTTGGTCCGCGAGGGCCACTCACTCTCTTGTATCCCGGGTCTTGCTCCGGCAGAACCTTTCCATCGTCGGGAACCCGGAGCCTCGAGGATCTAGGGGATATCGGTCTCGGTCTTAATATCAGCGATGAAAGCGGTCTTAGCAACTTCACTGCTTTCGGTTCTATTGATGGCAGGGAGATCCAGGTGGACGTGCAGCTTTTTCGACGTTATCGAGTCTCAATCTATCATGTGCCGTCGCATTCCTTGTTTACAAAGAGGGAGCGCTTGAAAATGGTTTTGAAACTGGGGCCTAATAAGCGTCTGCTTCGCTGGAGCGGTAGTAGATCTCTTTGTGCATGTCGTTATATCGGTAGTCACTAGGACCTAAACTTACCTCTCACCATGAGCGTCAAGCTGAAGGAAGAGACCCTACGATTAGGTATATGACTTCGGCTGCGGAGGAATCCGTCAAATCCACGACAGGGAGGTCAGGCACAGCTTTATTCATATGGTAGGGTGACTCAACAAGGGACCGCGTAGGGACTATCCTTCAACGTTGAATGAGCTATGGCGCAGGACGGATAGGTATACAGGCGAAGAATTCGACCTGCGGAGGAGAGACAGTCCTCCAGGAGGATCGGGAGCAAGACATCAGGTCTACCCAGTACCCTACGGCCCGAAGGGGAGACGGACCCGGCGTCTTTTGGCCGAATAAACAAAGGCCGCCCACTTTAGAAATAGCTCTGCTCTACTTGCATGGCGAGATCGCAAATCTTGGCCATTATGGAGCAGCAAAACATAGCCCGACCTCCTTTGCCTATGGTCGGTAAGCGGGAAAAGAGGCATGCCTTGATCTCGTTATCACAAGGATATCTGCATGACACCGCAAGATTGTATCGCGAACTCAAGAAAGAAATTGAGGAAGGCGATCAAGCGGGATTTCTTCGTGCGTTCGTCAAAGGCGGTCGACAACGCCGAGATGATGCGTCGGAAGTAAACGCTTAGCAGGGCCAGTCGCCGAGATGAAGGCCACCCGCGTGATGGCCTTCGTCCGATCACTTGTCCGGATCGGAGGGGACCTCTAGCTGGGTGTGATTAACACTGCTTGGAGGCCAGGTGATGCAGAGATCTCGAAGAGGAGCTATCCTTGGGCTGGGACCTTGTGTGGCCTGAGCCTACCACGAGACCATCATTGGGCAGAGGGCCTCGTATGATTTCAGGATCCCTCGCCGAGCTTCCATACCCATGGAAACCATAGGATTGTCCGTGTGGTTACAAAAATTACACGTTAAGAAGGTTCTATGCTCGATCAGCGATTCTGATATACTCTGTATGCTCGGACGTTTGAAGCGGTGACTTAGGCCTGGCGACCAACTTCACGCACGCGGACACCGCTGGAGTTCGGGCAAGTTACTATCCGAGGCATCATAACCACCAGATGCTATCGGCACTTCCGACAACTCCGAACTATCCCGGTTAATCCCGTTGATGCTTGTGGTGAAGTCGTCGTCAACATGTCGTCCTACTAATGCAATTATCTCGCCCTACCATCGAGTTTTAAGTTTGAGACCATGCGGGATAGGTCTTGGGTAGGCGTGAAGGCCTTGGCTTCGCAAAGCCTACGAGGCCGAGGTCCAGAGATCCCTCTCTGTGTTGGCCATTGAACCGGTTTGACCTAGCCAGAGCAAAGAGGATCATGCTTTGTATAAAAAAGTGTCCAGTCGACCCTAGGGAAGCGAATTGGTGCGGTCGGCGGCCGATTGGATCCATGTGCTTTCGGTGGACGTATTGCGAGAATCTGAGATCTTTCCTTGAATTGACGCGATGACATGCTATCAGCGATCTTACTATTCCACCGCTGCGTCGATCCTGTTTGCCCGTCCGCGCCATTGTGCGGCGCAGAGCGCCACGGCCGAAAGTATTAGATCTCCTGTCTGCCTCGATATAATGAGGAGGTCTTATCCGGCTGTTGTGAACGGTCATGGTCAGAAAAGACACGGGGGCATGGAGGATGTGCGTGGATTTCACGGACCTTAACAAGGCATGCCAAAAGCTACCGCAGAGATTGGCTCTTTGAAGTAGATTCCCACGCTTGCAGAGGCAGCCAATGTCACTTGGGCCTTCGAGGGGTTATCACTTGATCAGGCATGGGCAGGGGAGGATCAACAAAAGACTGGCCAGACCAAGGGTGTTGCTCGCTATGTTACAATGCTTTGCGGCTTGAAGAGCACACATATGCAAAGGCTGTGAACAAAATGTTCAGCTGATTAGGAAGAATATGGAAGCTTGTGGATGACACTGCTTGTTAAAGCAAAACTAGCGGATCGTTTGCCAATGGACTTGGTGAAGTCTTGATCCTCAGGAGCTCTTGGTACGGTTGAACCCAAGTGTACTTTAGAGTCTCTGCCTGGAAAATTCACAGTTTCATGATCTCAGAGGATGGGATTCGAGCTAACGGATAAAATTCAAGTCGAGACATGGCTCCCAGAGACCATGGGGCGTCCGAAGGTTAATAGCAATTCATAAGCGCCTCATCGTTTCTTGTCCCGATCGGCCGATCAGGCGTTCCATAGACTCTAAAAAATTGCCGATAGTTCGTGGGCAATGGAGGATTACCCAAAGAGCCGAGGAGAGTTGAAAAGAGCTGCACACACTGGCAGCCTACTGACCAGCCTCCTCCACAGCGGAGGAAGATTTTATTACGTACATATCCCAGCATTGCAGGCGTCAGGCCTGTTCGGTCAAAGACAGTCGGGGACTGAGACTGTTTACTATGTGCCAAACTCCGGAGCAGGCTCTGTATGCAGTTTGAGCTTGGTACACGTGCAGCCAGAAGGCGAAGCGTGTTACCGATCGCACCTTTTCTAGCACCTATTCTGCGGCCCGCCTGACGAGGCATGGAGGCTCATGAATTTCTCAGAAATAGGCCCGCCCGTGGAGCTTCAGGGGAATCAATCAGATGCGTCCATTAGGGGCAGGCCTTGGCAGGCCATTCTAAACAGACCATTGGGGAGGATCTGCATGCTCGCCTGAGTCACGATTCCTCAGTGACTTGGTTTGTTTGTGGGATGGGTCCTCAATCAGAGAAGTGGGTAGCTGGTCTTGATGTAGCCGAAGGGTTTGGGTCTATGCCCCAGATTCGACGTCCCGATGACAGCGAATCTGAGGGCTCGACACGGTTTGTCTCGCTAACTTGGAGACAAATGAGTTTAAGAAATGGCATCTCTGATTCCCAGTCTTTGGGAGAGTCTGGGAAGGATACCATGCTCCTGAAGGATTTAGATCAATGAGATCATTCGAGAAAATAAGCGGGCGATGCCTCTCAAGCTAGCTCACCTCCTACCCGATGAGGAGCAGATTCTTGTTGAAATCCTCTTTGACCAAGTTTGGAGGCGGGTCTATCCCGAGAAATGGATGGTCCATATGAGGCATGACCTCCTCAGCGGTGAAACTTCTGCCAAACAGGTTTAGCTTCATAGCGTCAGGTTACGAGCGGCTGATCCCGCTTTTTCCTTGCTGGTCCTATCGACGCGGGTTAAGGGTGTATTACCCACCCAAGGCGTCGAGGAGGTGCTTGCGAGAAGTCATGAGGGACGCGGCTCTCGTGGGTCCCGAACTATGTCCAAAGCTCTGCATTTGGGATACTTTGGCCTGAATACATTTGGCGACTCCCGCAGCCTAGTCAGGAGTGTGAGCTTGTCGGTCCATGGACCCGATCCGGCATCTCAGAAGCGACCTCGCTTACCGTCATCTGACTCGGCAGCTCTCGTAGCAGGCGGTTGGGGCGATCTTTTAGGCCACTTTCGGGCGGGAGGACTTGAATTTGTGGCGTCGATTAAGTGGGTTGAGGCGGGCATCCGCAATTCCGGCCAGTTCGAGAAGTTACAAGCGGGTTGTATGCAGTTTGGGATTACCTGTGATAAATCTCAGACAATGGGCGACAATTGAGGAGATCCCTGAGGATGGTCGCAGGTCCTCGGAATAGCGGCATTTCACCTGCATGGCTTGCGCTGCCAGGTCGAGAACCCAAACCGAACTATCAGCCGCAGTCGAAGACTTCTGGATCGGCACCGTCGGGCGAAGAATTGCCGAGTGTACTACGGGCACTTCCGGCATACTCGCCGCGGTGACCAGAACCCACTTTTCCCAACATGGGTGCGGTGGGTGGAGAATCCACTATTCCCCACAGTGCTCGTTCCAAGCGGCAGGGCTGAGTGATCTTGACTTCTGAGGCGAGAGAGGAAGGTGTGACCATCATTGAACTACAAAACCGCTGGCTTATTACAACACAAAGGGTCCGAGAAATTATTGAGGTGGAGACTTGGCCTCGAGAAAGAACTAGGCTAGCCGAAAGATTAGAACTCAGGAAAGTTGGTTGCCTTAACTGGGAAGGACCTTACTTAAGTAAATGGATGTACACCGCTGCGTGATCGAGATGGTTCTCTTGCTCAGGACTTGGCCTTTTGAACTTAAGGGTTACTGTATAAATCTGTCTAGATGTACTTTCTACGCGATCGATGTATGAATTGAATTGCTTTTCTTACTTTTATTTCTAGGTTCGCGCAAACACAGTGCGATTGGTGTTTTAGCGGATAGGTCATTTCTCTGATCATCCCTAAGTCGCCGTCTAAAACGAGGCAAAACCAAATGTTAAATTGTGCTGGAAAACAAAATCCAGCCTACCACCAATATTGGTGCATTCTGAGGGAAAATTAAGTGTTGAATTCTGAAGTAGCATGGTCCACGAAGGACTCTGAAGTAATCTAAGAGATAGAAAGTCCCAAGGTCAGCTAACGCTGGCTGGTCAGCAGGATGCTCTGCCTAGACTTTCAGACCTGTATATTCCCCACAGCCCCTTCACAGCTCACTCTTGGTAGACGCGATGACTTCAGCCACAGGCAGCTTTCACCTCGGAACTTCGCTTGGAGGTGGCTGGTCAGCGTTCTAGGAATGGACACTCGCTCAGCTACTCCGAGCACCGTTCTCACGCCAAGACTTTGGTATGGGGTAACTCGCTGTGGAGGATGAGCGGTAGCACTTGAAGGCGGAACTGTTCCTCCTCCTCTTCAGTAACCAATCCCTTGTATAGGGCCTACGTCTTCTTCATCCAAGATTGAGCGAGACTTTGAAATGTGGCGCCCTCAGGCCTTCCCAGGTCAACTGACATTGACAATTTGATTGTCATGGAGGTCGGCAGTGACTTGAGCGTTGGCTATTTTCACTGAGCCTACATACTTCTCTAGTAGCCTTCCTTCGTACGGGTATACAGTGCTCCGTGGACTTTCGGCTGGCCGTGTAAATCATTTGCTGTCTACTGCTTCTGCTACACCTCATTCTATGAGCTGAGTGGCGGACTGATCCTCGAAAGCCTTCTGCTTTTCTCCTCAAATCCAGCAGCGCACCTTGGCTCGGTAAGTAGTGGCTGGGCGATCCAGATGAGATCGCGACTTCGAAGGCGGCGTCCGTAAATTAAGCGAAAGCGAAGAAGAGGATTCCAATTTGAAGGCTGAGAAACTGCGGGGTGCATTTTAGGATGAGAACATGAGCTTCTGGCGGCCTGGCGGTCTGCACGAGAACTCTTCTGTGCGGTAGTTCTCAGGCGGCTGTAGGCCGGCGATTCTACCACCTCTGCCTCCTCGTGATGCCACCTCCCACAAAGGGTACCATGGTCATTCACTCCACTGGTTGCGTGGAACAAGTTTCAGAGGGGCCAGGAGGGGCCGTATAAGTGGATCCATGGATCCGCCTATCACACGGATCAATCACGCTCGGGGAGAGCGCCAATGAAGTCAAACCTTTCTGCCTGGTGGGGAGCCAAACGACACCCACCGGTGAGTAGAGCAGACCATGTGCTAACGGCGCCGTACTCTGGACGACTGGTGGTGGTGGTAATGAGTTACAAACTCCCCGAACTTGCTTGGGTTTGCGAGAGAGTTGTGGCAGAAGAATTATCTTCTGGTTGGTTGAGCCGCTGATATTTCCTACCCGATCTCTTTATGCACCCCTCCTCACGATGTCACAATGTCTGACATAGAACTGTTCTGAAGAGAATAGCATTATTAGTTAATGGGCCGAGTGTGGTAAATAAATGATCATCCGAGAAAAAATCAGAGATTTACATACAAAGAGAGATTCAATATGCTTGTGTCAATGAAACCGGTAAAAGGAGTTTCACTTTTCCCTCGATTAGCCCGAAAACCGCCTTATTGAGCCTGATCCTTCTATCATCGGAATACTCAGTAACAGCATCAATGATGCTATCTTAGCGATGAGTAAGCTTTGCCAGTAGGAGTTGCAGCCAGTCCCAAGAAGTCGAGAAGTCTCCAAGGCTGTCCAGGCAGAAGTTCCTCCCACGGGGAAACCGGAAATATAGAGGTAAACCCACAGAGAGGTGATAGAAGAAGTGTTGTGGACGTACGTGACGGATCATCAACCCGCCAGCTTGGGATTGGGATCTCTTTGCGTGACGGTCAGATCAAGGCGAAGTAATAAATGTATTGTTCGTGAAAACTTCACGAAGAGGGAGGAGCAGAAGAAGGAAACCCGGCGGAGGATGCAGGCGTAGGACTGGTTTCACATCCACTGAATGGGAGTAGAGATTAGAATGATGAATGGAGATAAACCAACCCGGGAGTGGGTTAAGTTAAGTCGACTTCGGGTGGAGTCCAACCAACTGGTGAAATAAAGGAGCCAGCGCCTTCGGTCGCAGTCTGAATGCCTCTCTTCTGCTTGCCTTTTAAATAGAGGCAGAATCTGCAGAATGGGATTGAGCCGCGTTCACATGGACCAAGGCATTGTCTTAGGCGTCGGTCCTTAGTGGACGCTGGGAACTTCGGGGCAGGCAAATCAAATTACTCCTCACTCAGTTCCGTCAGCCTGTACGGCGACCAGGCTCACTCCCTTCCCTTCGGTTAGGTGGCAGAGGGACTCGCTTCTGTGGCTCGCGTTAGAAGACATACTGCTTGAACTCTTGAGTCCTCCCAGGAGGTGTCCTCTCTCGATCTTTGGTCTCTAACAGCTTTGCTCAGCTAGTGCTGTGATGATCCTTTCGGCCTCCTGCTCATCATCTTCCCGTCAAGATCTCTCTCGCCGGCTCGTTCTCGCTCTTCTTGCTCAGATCCTAGGGATGGAGTTTAGACCTTCGTCAAGGGATCCTTGATGATTCCGTCATTGTTGCCCCTGTACCGTCTCAGTGGCTTTCTCCAAACGGTACACGCCGATAGTACTTCGTCAACTCTGCCCTCTTACCAGAAGATGGAATGGGTGGAGAGATGACGACTAAGAACTGACAAAACTCTATCCGAGCTTATTTAGAGTGATAAAACTTCGGTTGTGTAAAAGGAACAAATAGAGAAGCTAGCTAGACGAGTGGGTGGACAAGGCCCCTAACCGACCGCTGGCTGCGCTGGGTTTCAATACTCAGAGTGTTGGAGCCAATTAATATTCCTCAGACCAGACCATACGTCAATGGACTTTTGATTGCTCGACGTACATGTAGCCATTTCCCTTGACCGAACCTTTCCTACAGGTAATATTACATTAAATCTGAGTCAACCGAAGCCGACCGGTCGAGGCGGTCAGCCAGTTCCGAGAGTTCCAGTAGAGTCGCTTAATGGGATGGAGCAGGGCTTGACCATACAGTGACAGTTCGGCTGGTCGATCTGACTCTAATGGGAATATCATGATTGGTGCGGCATTTAAAGGTCCTTTAGGCGTAAAAGCTCATCACGAGGTCATCAGTCGTCTGCATGCCCGGAGCGGTCCAGTCAATAACTTTCCTGCAATCCCGCAGAATATCTCAGCGCTTGGCCTCCGCAGTCCACGGTTCCTCATCGCCTTGAAACTGCATACTCTATCCCCTATCTATGGCGGCTGGTGAAATTGTCTTATTGTTACTTTTTATCTCGTTGACGTCAAGTAGTCGAGAAAGAGTCGACGGCTTAGGCATCCGGGCCCCTGCAGGCTATCCCCTACTCCAATCTTCTTTCTCGTCATTTTAGCAAGGGAAGATACACTGTCTCCTTGAGGACCATCCGTAATCAATGGCGGTCGGTTGGGACCGTTAACGACTAGAAGGGGGATTGATCAAATTTTATTGAGTCTGACTCATAGTGATCATTTATCAAAGAATGACTTTGGTTATCAAATGATTGAACAACTGGGACCAATTAACTTACAATACTTAGTCGATATTCATAAAAAATATCTAATGAATTATGAGTTTAATGCATCTTATTTAGCAGAAAGGTGAATCTTCCTTACTCATTATTAGACAATCACTTATTTAAAATTTTCACGTAGGGTTAATAGTTTTCATTTCCCATCTCACGGAAAACCCTTTTCGCTTCGCCTAGCTTTTTATCCTTTAGGGCAAATATTTACAACCAAGAACTATTGGATTATTTTCTCTTTCAAATAGGTTTGAAAGGAGACGGAAGGCTGGAATGCCAACGGACATCTATTATTTAATTCACCTAACCCAATAGTACCCATTTTGGGAATATCCCGTGGCAAAGTCACTGAATGGATAAGTCGCTAATCTCTAGACTATGTGATGTACTTTATCTGCTGGGTTACATTATGGGTAGACATTTTACTAGAGGTTTCGAATCTATGATTTCTATTGAAGCATATATTCGGTGGTGGGTTCAGGGTGGAGCGGACTCCCCGTTCATTAGATAGAGATGATCACCATGATTTCGTGATCCGCTGTCGAACTTATTCTAATTCCAATAGTTCGGATCGAATAAATCGATATATATAATAAGGTGAAAGGAATGATAAGTAAGAGGTCATAACTTTAAGACCTTTCACTTGTTAAAAAATGATGCTACAATTCATTCTTAAAAAATGAGGGGTTAGCATTTTTTTTGGTAGGCTACCCAAAAATAGGAGGGGGAGGGGGCGGGGGGCGGGAAGGATAGCTGGTCCTGAAGAATCATAAAAATTTGCATGCAATAGTATAACCTTATCAACTTTATTGATAGTATAAATTTTTGACAAGTTTGGCGGGTAAAGTTTCTAAAGAAAGTTACAAGTACAATATAAGAACCAATGCAAATATGAAAGCTAAAATGTGGATTATACCTATACTTTAAGGATTAAGTTTTCTAACGGTGTAGATGCATGCCATCTATGTAAAAAATGAATTTCAAATTTGACATTAGATTACGTGACATGCATCTGTACCCCCTCATGTGTACATTGACAGTGTATAAAATAATTACTTATTCTTTAAATGCTCATGTTGTAGCGAAAAATAATATAAAAGGAAATCTAACTCAAACTAACTTTCTTTTTTTGTAGAAAAAATAAAATTACATGTAACCACAATTTAAAAAAATTGATATTAATATATCACAACTCGATAAATACTAATATGAAAGGAAATTTAACTCAAAACTTATAAGAGACTTGATTGGTTCTTCTTCTTTGTCTCCAGTTTTACTGGGAAACCCGGGGTTTGGACAGTTGGTCGAACCAATCAAGTGAAAAACCAGTCTTCAGTCTGGAAACTCCGTACTACTACAAATTTTCTCGGGTATAAATTTCGTTATTATCAGCCTCCCTTTGTTTACGCCTTCCTTCCCTCTCTAGCCAAATTCTCATGCAACTAAAATATCTATCTCCGGTATAATTTTCGTTATTATTATCGTATTCCGGCCTCAGAAAAGCTTTACTCAGGAAATACATCAAAAATACTTATCTGAAATTCCTCTCTCAATTTCTAGGGTTTATGTACTTATGTAATGCTCTCGCAGATCCATTAGATTGCTAGTTTTCCTGCTTAAACTTGCCACAATTACTAATTTGTTCGTTTCCCCTAAAGAAAATATCCAGATTAATAACTTTTTTATATGTGAACATAACTCAAATTTGTTGTTCAGCAATTCTTTTTTGGTGTTTTTTAATAGGTGATGGTTGCGTTATGGCAGGTAATTTGTTAAATAATTAATCAGTTATTGAGGTTGAAGGAGGAGATGGGAAGAGAGAAGGATTTATCGAGGTCACCTTCGTATAGGCGGAGGTATTCCCCGTCGCCGTCTCCTGTGGGGCATAGGTATAGCCGGAGGAGTGGTCGGAGAGATAGAAGCCGATCACCTTACTCTCATAGCAGGTGATACCCGATTACTCAAACTGTGTGTGTCTGTGCGTTTTTTAACTCATAAATGTTTAAGACTCACCTTTTTATCTCTTTGTTGAATCAATTACAGTTTATTCAGGCTTGTGATGTTCGTGTCTTGATCCGTTAAAGTATTGCTTGCTTGTCTGCGACTTTTTCGTGTCGAAGATATATTTTGCAGCTTCAGAATTAGGACTCTTTTTTTGTCAAATTGAAGAAATTGGGATGATTATCTTCTCGTTATATTTAAACAAAAAACAAATCAAATTATAGTTGAAAGGCTCCTTGTGAATATGTAACTTTCAATTACATGGTTCTCTTCGTCACACTCATATAAAGGCTCGAGTGAAGAATGTTTGGGTTGATTTGTTGCAATGATGCAAGTTGCAACCATTACTTCCTGAAAGGTTCATGTTTCAAGGATTGCAAAGATATTTGAGTAGTATAGATTTGATCTATATTCTCCACACTTGCTGAATATGAGACTGTGAGAGCAATGGACCAACCTTTTGAAGGATTACTCTTTTTGATTTTTTAAACTTCTGTTATGCCTGAGAAGCCATTGGTGGATGAACCAGTAGTCTTCTGTAGTAATTCATGTCATATTCCCTCAGCACATGGTCATATATCTGCAACAAATCGACAGCAGACGCTTATATTACGTCAAGTTCTGTGATATCTGGTATTGCTTCATGCTGTGATGCTGCATATGAGAGTTATCAAGCATCTATGCACAATTTGATACTGCACGCTTATACTTGATGGCTGTCATACTTCTTTAACTCTTGCTCTTTCATCTTGATTATATAAGTTGCTCGATAGGTGTGAAAGATGTTATTGGACTACATCTGTTTTACGCTCTCCTTTCTTTCTCTCCTAGAGACTAAAAGATCTGACATGGGGGAGTTTGGGAAAAGTCTATTAAAACACGAGTCACACATTACTTGTCTTCTTGGCCTGAAAATTTTAAAAAAGAAACCATGGCTTCCCTTTGATATGGGAAGTTAGCAGGTGATGGGTGCCGATGGGTGTCCTCCTGTTGCTTGTTTGTGACATTAGCAGTGTCTTATGGTAAAAGATGGAGCAGTCAGTTTAATATCAATTAATGAGGTAACTGGACATGCTTAATTTCTATTCCATACTATGGTGAGTTTGTATGATGCAATATTGTATAATCAGTGGCACTTAGTACCTTAGTTTGATGTTTAAGTATTCTATTTTGTTACACAGAAGAAGAAGAAGAAGTCGTTCATTGTCTTCTCGACATCGGAAAAGTCGTTCCCCTACCCCAAGACGACGTAAAAGTCGCTCTCCAACACCAAGGCGACACAAAAGGCAAAGAACTAGAAGTATCTCGCTTAGTGCATCTCCCGCTGTTAGTGTTGGTATAAAGGAGCAGAAAGATATTAGTGAAAAATTAAGAAAAGAGGAGGAAGAAAAGAAAAGGTATAACTGTTCTTCTATATCCATTCATGTTATTTTTTTATTTTTTATTTTTTCCCAGTTGTACATGGGAGCATTTAGTGACTTCTACTGGGGTTAATTGTAAAAACAACATTTTATCTAAGCATTTATTCATCCATAGGTTGTGAATATATGTTTCTGAATACTGTAAATTCTTTGGAAGTTTAGTCTTTCTATTTGAAGTTTTGAATATGTGTCTTGTGAAGATGACCCTATCATGGAGTTGGATCCTCATTAAAGTGTTTACGTACTTCTTGTATCCTGTGATGACTGCATGTTGTTCAAATATGTGAAACTGTCTCACCTTTCCTAAATTTTTGCAACGGCTCATGGCTCTGTGTCTAATATTTGAGCATACAATTGGTAAGGTGTAAACTTTGTGATTCAAGACTTTTAGTAATGGTTTCCCTGAGGGGAAAAGAATAAGCTGAGGGAATCAATGGATACCCTAAGTTCCTAACAGTCCTCATTAATCATCAAACCACCATCTCAGAATGTTTTTTTGTGTGTTGTTTGGTGGAAATACACACACACATATACACACTCTGATACGCACACATGTATTTTCTTTTTGACTTTGCTTCTTTTGCTTAAGTTTATTGAAAGATTTGGTCATGTGGATACTGGAGTTGCATGAAATTGCATGCCATCAAAAACAACGGGGAATATATGTAATTAACTCATTCAAGAATGTTGTGACTCCGTTATGAGTTAAATTGCCTTTAGGTGTTGCTTGGTTCAAATAACAGGATGGAAATAAAATAATGAGGAGATGTGTTTGGTTTAGGTGAAATAACAGAAGGTGTTTACACATACTGCAATGGATAATAGTATAGATCTTTAGGTGTTGCTTGGTTCAAATTACACGATAGAAATAAACTAACGAGGAGATGTGTTTGGTTTAGGTGAAACAACAAAAGCTGTTTACACATACTGCAATGGATAATAGTATAGATCTTTTGTACATGACTGCTCACACCCTGAATTCTGTCAGCTTCTTGCAACATCTACCCTTGTAACTCTTCCCAAGCTTGAATTTTTAATAAATATATGTTGGGCCTTTTGGTCTGGCTATTCAAATGCATCCAAACTTACTGTTTTACCATAAACCTCCACAAGTATCAAGAACCTCCATGGCCATAATCCACACAAATCCTCTCAAACTACAAGCACGAGACAGATCTTAACAAAAAATTTTTCCGCTTCAAGCTGAGGAGACTGAGAGCTGCGTGGACTCGTCTCTGATTTTCCTTTTCCTATTCTAAATATACCCAAGAACCAAGTGGGAGTATGGATTGAAAACCACCAAATTTTGGGGAGTTGCTAACTTCATAGATGGTGGGTTTGGTTTCATTGAGTGGGCATTTACTTAATATGAATTTGGAATCACTTCATGTCGATTCCTTAACTCTGTGCAAACCAAGAAATAGAAACCCAATAGAGAGCAAATATGCCTTTTAATCAAGTGTCAATTATCACATTTAAGGTTCAGATTCTGTTCTTGCAGCTAATTTGTGAGAGTACTTGTGACTGCAACAAACTTGCAAAATGACATTTTTCTCTTTTCTTATTTTCATTCGCATTCCAAATATTTGATGCCATGCAGTAGTCTCTCATTTGTCTTAAGCATTAATTGTTTTTAGAAAGTCAGGTAACATTTGTCTTGAGACATTTCTCCAATTTCAGGTAACATTTGTCTTGAGATATTTCCCCAATTAATTCAACATACGCAAAAAATTTTATTGCAGTCCAGACCAACTACTTGGCAAGTCTAGTAGTTGGTCTTTGACCAATGAATTAGCGCTGATTGGACAAATAAGGACCCCCAATCTTATTTGGCTTGTATTTAATGTGGGATTAGTGGGCTCCACAATCTTTCTTAGTGCATTTTCAATGGTCAAAGACCAACTACTAGGCTTTCCAAGTAGTTGGTCTGGACTGTGATAACATTTCTCCAACATACACTGTTGGTGTTGTCTGCTACTAGTGTAAGGAGGGAAAAAAAATGACTGCTTTGTCTTTCTCTTCTTCTATCTAGCTCAAGCAGATCCATCCTGAATACTTCTGTGGTTAATGGTCATTTTTCAGATCATTAAATTATAAATTGCTGTGGCCATGCATATATAACTATCAAATGTTAATGATATTAATTACTTTCATGATTAGAATGTCTTTCTGCTGGGAAGGGCTTCTTTTCCCTGCTATTCAAGCATCTGGACTGCACATTTATTAGTTTGATCTCCCTACCTTCAATTGATTTTTGCATTTCCCCCTTGCATAATCTGTTCCTTGAATCTAAGTTTAGCTGTTGCTATGATATTAGGCCTGCTAGTTCCCTCTTTCCTCTTGGTGTGTGACATTTGATGACTCATACATTTGAGCTTTAGTTGAACAGAGGTTGTAATTACTAGTTTTTCCATTTTGTGGAACTCTAGTCATATATTTATTCATGTTCGTACGTACCTCTATTTCATTCGTTGCCTTAATTTGTCATGTATCCTATGGGGTTGCTCAATCTTCTCTAATTTATCTGATTTCTGAGCATTTGACATCTGCCTATTAGCCATATTCTGATATATGCTCATTTTCCTGCATTAAAATGATCAAGGTTTTATTCTTTTAAAAGTCGTGATAATGCTAGAAAATGGATCCAGATGGGGCATAATAAGATTACCATGAGCAGAATGTGGAAAGAAACTTATTAGTTTTACTTTATTGTGGCTTGGCTGGGGGCTTCCAGGATTTTGTCTTGGAATCTATTCTTTTTCAGACTAGATTGGTCTCCTCCTTTCTCGTGTTGCTAGTCAATTGTTTGTGTCTGTGCTTGCGCGTGTAGAGCTGAAAAACTATAGGCAGCCGGGTCTTTTGTCTTTGCCTTAGTGTGCTTAAGTGTATATCCAAGATCATGATTATATGTTCTAACAACTTTTGAGTTTGCTTTTTAATATGAGGACTGAGATATTATGGTGATTTTGAAATTGCCACAGTTTATTTGACATTCTTCTTCACAGGGTAATTTGAAGGAAGTTTCTGCTCTAGTTGTTTATTTTGATGCAAATTGGCTGCCTCTATTATCTACTGTTCACCAGTTTTGAAACTCATTTGTTTGGATCAGGAATCAGTTAGAGGTATGCTTTTAAAGCATAAGCATATATATTTAGTGCCTTTCTCGACAAGGAGGTTAGTCTGTCATTCATTTTAGTTGTAAGCTAAGGAGAAAGAAAAGATGTTTGATATTTCTGCTGTTAACCAGAAAATTAGAAGTAACTGGAAAGGAAGCTTGTAGTTCTTTGCAGATAAGGCCCTTTCTATTTACTACGATTAACCAAGGAAAATTTTTTATCTTACTCTGGCACATAGGCATCTCCCCACTGAACTTCACTTTTGTTTTCTTACAGGCGTCAACAGGAGGCAGAACTGAAGCTAGTAGAAGAAGAAACTGCAAAGAGGGTAGAAGAAGCAATTCAAAAGCAAGTGAAAGAAAGGTTGGACTCTGACGAAATTAGGTTTGAAATTCAGAGGCGACTGGAGGAAGGTCGGAAGAAACTAGTTGAGGAAGTTGCCAATCAACTTGAAAAAGAGAAGGAAGCAGCTCTTATTGCATCCAGACAAAAAGAGGTAAGCAACTTCCGGATTCCTTCTTTCTTGAGTTTTTTTAACCATCTTAAAGATTATGTTGACCATGTTGCATCAATGCCTTTTCATCTCCATGGGTTCTGGGTACGAGGTCATATGTATATGAACTTGCTGCTGGTTGGAATGATGGGCTAAGTTTGTCAGTCTGCTGATCCAGTTTAGAGTCTAATTTTACATACATATGTGTGTAGGAACAAGCCCGAAAAGAGAGAGAAGAGCTGGAAAGAATGCTGGAAGAGAACAGAAGAAAGCTGGAAGAAGCACAGAGGAGGGAAGCTTTACAGCAGCAACAGAGAGAAGAGGAAAGGTATCGCGAACTGGAGGAGCTTCAAAGACAGAAAGAAGAAGCCCTGCGAAGAAAAAAGCAGCAAGAGGAGGAAGAACGGGCAAAGCAGATGAAAGTGCTTGGGAAGAACAAATCGAGGCCAAAGCTGTCCTTTGCCTTGGGTTTGAAATGATATGGAGTTATCATCTTCTTTAGGTTGGAAGGTCTTGTAAAAGTTTTGTGATTCGATTTCTCTCGACAACTTCTGTATTTAGCAGCTGCAAGGGGTAGCTTGTTTTGTAATAGGAAATCTCATGCTGGTACTGGGTTTGTTGCCTTATTAATCTGTTCATTTAGTTTGTTGTCCATGTGACTTTCTTTTGCTTTTATCATTAATATGTACTTCATACTATGCCATGCCATGTAAAGTTAAATTTCTGCAAAACAAACCAAAAAGATTTTACTTTTGCCATTTTTAAGCTTGGAAGGTGGGAAGAAAACAGAAAAGAAAGGAAATTATTATCTAGTCTTGGGAAGGCCGGGGCCTGAAACAGTGGAATTCCTGGATACGAGCGGCATGCATGAACTAGGTTAATTGACACTTTCCGACTGTTTATCGCAAACACTCAAGGGAAAAAAAAAAACTGGCTCAGCCAGTGGCTCCGCCTCAACTCCAAGAAAAGCCGACCTCAACATTCCGAGTCCTTTGCACCCATTTTCTTTCAAAAGTCAACAATTTGCAGCAGTTAGTTAGCACTCAAGGTCACTAAAGAAATTAAATCTAAGCGGGGCTTACGAGAAACACCTATCCAACCAATTGGTGATAAGAAAGTGCTCCTATGGAACTTAAATCTAAGGGAACTTACTCACTCCCGATGTGGAATGAAATACTCATCTTTTACCTCAAATTAGCACTCATCAATAATTGGCTTTTTCTTTCAAAAGTCAACAATTAGCAGCAGTTAGTTAGCACTCAAGGTCACGAAGGGAGTTGAATCTAAGCGGGACCCACAAGAAACAACTATCCAGTCAACTGGTGACAGGAAGGTGCTCCCATGGAATCCTTTGCACCCATTTGAACAAACCTATTTCTATTTGTGACTGGCTAGTCTTAAGAAGATTGCGTAAAAGTTTCTAGGGCAGTATGCCCCTATCCCTACTGCTCTCCTGGGTAGCGGGCTGCACCCATACAGGATGGTGAGTTCAAAAAATGCTAGCATTTGTTTGTTAACCACGGGACAAGTGAAACTTTGACCATTTCTGGTGAATAGGCAGATATCTGTATGCAAACAAAGATTTCAACCAAGCTGACTATAGGGAAAGAAAACATATCAATCAGGGGAATCAGCCAATTGGGCCGTGTTTTTCTCCACCATGAATTTGTGGGCTTGCAGTTCACCTCCTTTCCACAAACAAATATTTTTCGAGCAACTTTCAATCCACAGGCCCTCGTTCACGTTGTAGGAGCTTTAGTTAAATTAGACGTACGTAAACTTAGTTGAGGACATGAGGGCAGAGTTTAAGGCCCTTCGTCATTTAAATCTAGGCGGGCTTGGGCTGGTACATGGACAAGGGCTCATTTTGTCAGCCTCACATATGATTATATGAGAAAAGCAGCGTCGAATGTACAGTAATAGATCACAAAAGAAAAGTGGTGTGGTCTTCGAGTATATCAGATGGTTCACGGATGATTTTACAATTTTTGTTTAAATTCCCATTTTTTCTCACACCATAAACACATTTTCTGAGTCATTTTTTAGCTTTTCCAATCATCAATCCACCTTTCTAACTAATGTGATTAGGATTTAATGCTTTAAACTAACCAAACTACTTGACTTGAGTTTGCAAGTAGCTCAATCAAAAGCTCGATTCAAACTCAGTGTTGATTGAGTTGAAGTTCGAGTTGACTTTGAACTATTTCATAAGGTATCAAATTGAGTTTGAGTAGAAAATTCCAGAACACAAATACTCGTCAAATCTTATTGAGTAGTGCAATTATAGTAGAATTTTTAATTTTAATTATTATTGTGAAATTAAAGAAATTACCTAAAAATCGAGCTTGAGAGGTTAATTGGGTCCAATCAAAACTTGATTAAAACTAGATTCGGTTGAGCTCAAGATCGAGTTCGACTAAGGTAAAATAAGTTCGAACTCAAGCTCAACTATTGAGATCTCGACGAGCTCAAGTTCAAGTACTTTTACTCAAGTAGAGCTCAAGTAATTTTGCTAAAAGGAGTAGTATCAAAACAACAAGAGATTTTCAGCCATCTTTTAACTTTTTTAATCACCTATCTTCCTTTCTAGCTAACATAAATCATATCACAAAAAGTATTATAGTACTATTCTAATTTTTTTTTTCCAAATAATCTTCAACCGAGACACACCTAATGCGTACCTAAGTAATTTTGCTAAAAGGAGCAGTATAGAAAACAACAAAGATATCGACTTGGAAGGTATGCACTAAATGGGCTGTGGGGAGTTGCCGCTTCAAAGATTTTAATGTTCTTGATTTTTTAGTATGGAATTGAAGGAGATCCATTCTATTTGCTATATCTGATGCCTGTAGCTCTTTAAATCAATGAAATGATTTTTATTATTTATGAAAACAAAGGTCAAAATATGTCATCATACCCTTCATCAATTTACGTTTTTATTCAAAAGGAGAAAAAAAAAAAAAAACTCATGCACAGACTACGTGTTTATCCTTTTCGTCCAAATGGAAACCAAACTCTACACTTATTCGGTGGTCAATTATGATTTTACTGCTTCCATATCAACGAAAACTCGGGAAGAGATGGGGAGAGTGTGATTTTGAGATTCTGGCTGAACCAAAACTTATGAATCTAAATTATATATGTGGTCAGACTACAATGAAGAAATATAGACTTCATTCAGATACTTATATCAGGAATCTAGAGTATGGTGTATTATGCTTTTGCTTCTTGTAAAAATTATCTGCTTATGTGGTCCTCTACCAAATATGAACCTAAATGGCAACATATCTACAATATTATTCCATTCAAGATATTTTCACTTCCTCTAATTAAGGTTGAGATTTGTAATCAATTTAGTTCCATAAAATCAAATATTGCTAAACTAAAGTTTCATTATTCATTAGATAAGATGCTTATTAAGGTTGGATACTCAAAACTGAGTGTGATTACACTTAGATATTCCTCAAAGTCTAGAAGACAGTTCTATGCATTAAGCAGTTGCTACGTCACAAAAAAAAAAAATTGAATACCTTAACGGGGAATATAATTTAGAATTATGCCATGCATGCAAATTATATCTTAGGAGAAGGGTGCACTATAATTTAAATACGTACATAACCAATTTACGATTCGAGGTTCTGAAAAGAAATATACTTTTGATAGAACAAAAGTCAATATTGTTTATAAATTAGTTGCACATCATTCAGCACAATTTGTTTGATTAAAAAAACTACATTAGTGACATAAAAAACTGCACCATTAATAGGAAATATATAGAACATGTCACGGATATATTTGATTTGAAAAGGATAATGTACTAGTTTGATAACAAAAATAGGGAAATTGATTATCAAATAAAATGTTTTTTGGTTTCTTAACGGTGACATTTGTTTGTCGTCTTGATATAAGGAAGGTTTCAATTTTAACCATCTACATTTTCCTTCTCAGCCAAAAAAAAAAAAAGGAAATTGAAATTGAATAAGGAGATGGACTAGGGGGGTCAATAATTTTTAATGCAGTGAGCTGTCACCGTCATCTCTGACTGTGTACTGGCTTATCATTAACACATAATTGCTTCCGGTGGGAGGGACCCACACAGCGGCAGGTCCAGACAGCAGATGATGTCACGTTGTCAACGTTGTCCCGGTCCACCACCGTCTAAAAACACTGGGACCCACAGATCTCTGAAAAGAAGCTGGGTTGTTCATGTGGGTCCGATCCGAATTCAATTCGTCTACGTGGCAATCCATCCCCCGGCGCGTGTAAGAAAAGCCCAGACCGGGAAGTTGGTTATTTTGACTGCATTTCACCGCTTCGTACTTCGTCGTTTGAAGCCAAGGCCACGTGCACGAGACGCTCGTAATCACACGCCTTTTACCAAACGAATGTCGTCACTCCTCGTCATCAACAGCCGCTTGGACTTGGAGGAATGTTTCACATGCTACGCGGCGCGTCAGTAAATTGACACAGGAATCCCCTGCTACCTTGTTTCGCGGGCTGTCGTGCTCGGGTTCCCGGACCCTCCGTTTACGCTGACAACTCAAACCAATTGGATAATAATGGTTCATAACCCCATACTTCCATTTTCAATTCAACCAAAAAAAAAAAAAATTGTTTAAAGTTTTTTTTTGGTAATTGGGTTTTGGTTTATTTTGCTTCTTATTCTTGTAATAGTCATGTTTGGTTGCAAAAACAGTTTTTTTAAACAATAATATACCATATTTTACCATTCTGAAATCATATCAAATCAAATTTCATCATAATTTTGGGGTGCTGTTAATGCCACAATCCATTTTATGTAACACATCAGAATTAATCTTCTCAGGTTCGAATGTAATTTCTACTTGTATCATCGACGCAATTTCCAAACACTTTTTTATATGAGATACATCACATCAAAAATGTGTTATAGCATTTTTTTTCACAAAATTATCCCAAATAATCTACTATACGGGTTTGTGGCAATGTGTTTTCCTTTGACCTGTACTTCGGAGAATAGCTGGCTAGTCTTAAAATTTATTGTACTCCCAAAAAGATTATTAGTAATTAACAAAAGCAAGAGTATTGTTTGAGTGAGTGCTAGGGACGGACAACTTTGTAAGAGCATTCTGCAAGAGATGATCCACAGTAGTAGTACAATAATAATGATTGTGTGTTTGGGTCCGTTTGCGTAGTAGGGTTCTTTTGCTTCTCTTCTCGAGAGTGAAGACTGAAGAGGCTCCAAAGGGAAACTATTATTATGCTCGTCAAACATGGCAGAATGAGCCCTTTGAAATCTTAGCTCGTATTTGCAAACCACGTCCTTGTATACTCTACTTCCCAAAACCCAAATCTACAAGCAACTAACCTTATGGACCCTGTAACTTTGCCAATTTTTCAGCCTCTTCGAAAACGTTTAATGTGAAAGCTACTACTGCCTTTTCATTTCATTTCCTTTCCTTTCCTTCCTCTTTTTTTTTTTTTTTGGGAAAAAGTGAAACCTAATCAAAATATAGATTGATTGTGCGTTTGATAAGATTAAAGTCTAAAAACTGAAATCTGAATATATGAAGTGATTGAATTGTTAAACGCTAAATCTGATATGGTTAGATGTATATCACATTACGTGATAAGTGAATAGCTTATCACTTAATTTTGAAAGCAAATTTTACCTAAAAAAATTCAGTGCCATTTAAGTAATTCAGATATTCCATTTTTGGTCATCAAATGCGAACGTGTTCAAATTTGAATTCATTAATTTTAACTATTGAATTGGGTTATCAAACGAAAGCAGACAATCAGAAGAACTTTTCTTGTAGTGGATGAACATATAAATTCAGTAAATAATACGGCCAAGTCTTGAAGCTACAATAACCAGGATAAACAGTCAAGTAAAGTACCTCTTGCTCCCTTAATTGGTTGTGCTTTTCGCTAAATCATTTTTAGGATCGACCGCATCTACATCATCTATGCATATTTTATATTTCTCCATTGTTTTTAAAGGGTTGTGATTTCTTGAGTTAAAGTTAATTAATTAATGTCATTGATGAAAAAGATATTGAGTGCAAGCGTTCTTGATATCTTTGTTCTTAGGGTATATATATAGCATGCTAATAAAGTACAAAGAAATTATAGTCTAACAACATTATGTCCTCTTAAATTATCACACCGTGGCAGAGATTTGGTGTCTTCCATATGTAACTAGCCTTGCCATCGAATCTAATTAAAAGCCATTAATTTGAATTATTTCATCCTTTGGAATTTAGACTTTAGAAAACAATAAAATCCCACCATTAACTTTTTTACTATATAAATCCATAGACTCATATTTAGAACACTAATCTGTATACTTAAATTTTATCTAATTTACTACATCAATGCAAACATTCAAATTGATTGACATTGTCCTAGAATTAACATTACTTTTCTAAACTGTCATTTTAAATTTTTTTTGGTGAGAGTATTCTGGAGTACTAGTAAGAATTTTATGTTTCCCTAGGAATTCCTATGAAAATTTTTCTGTTTTTTCTTATTTTATAGTTAGATTTAAATTCATTTCAAATCTAATTGTTTGATCTAAAATTTTTTTGAATATTGGATCTATGTCGAGAAATCTTATCATCATTATTGGAGTTTAAAACCATTTATTAGCATATCTAGTGATTGTAACATGCACGGAGCTATAGCAATTTATCTTATTAGAAGAAAATTTTGAAATTTCCTATATTTTTCAAATATGTTCATAATTTTCAAATCTATTGTACCTATTAAATAACAAATTTATAATTTTTAGTGCATGTTTAACCTACCATGAGAGCGGTGATATAAATCAAATCGTGACAGGCAATTTCCAACAATCCGTTAATGAAATCTGCTCTAAAAAATTGCTGTTCTTAAAAATTAACAAGGAGATTAAGATAGGAATCATTCAAGCATTGCACCGATAAAATGAGTGGGACCGGCATAAGATGACCCTAGTTACCCGACCTCTTGCTTAGATCTATTTCCCATCTTCCCTATAAAAAGCAGCAATATGGAGTAGGGTTCTTGAAACATACAACTACTATTCTCTCTTTGTATAGCCAGTATAATGGCAGATAGGGTTCTTGTCCTCGCTCCTTAGTGTCCATGGCCATCCTATCCATGGTCATCAGTATTCTCTCTTCCTTAAGAGAATAACAAGATATACAGTAAGCAGCATCAAGCGTTTGAGAGGAGTGTTGGCTGGTCCGATGCAATCAGTATAGCTATTGTGTGCATCTGTGCTGGCATGATCTGTTTGCCGCGTTGATGCGCAGAAGCACACACTAATAGCATGTATGGAGGCCTCGGACCAGGCTTCATTCCCCCCAAACCTTCTGCAATCCAAATCCCATCTATCCATTCAGCCCCCATGAAAACATGCAGAAGTTTTGGTCTTTTCAGTATGAATCTGTTTTTCGGATCATGGGGTTTCTAGGTTCTGGTTCCTATGAACCCCAGTATCATGACGGAGACAGAGACAAACCAGGCGATTAGCCTTCTGTAATTCGTTGTGTGTCACACATAAAACACTCATGCACACCGTATGATTCACAGATCCAGCGCTAGTCAAGTGGTAGCAGAGAAATGCCCTGTCTTTTCTATTTTTCTTAGATTTTCGACTCCGAGAAAAAGTTTGTAAACAAGTGGTCTAAGTAGCATGGCCTTAATTTGCACGGTTTTCCTGATCTCTCTTCTTTGACTACTAGAGAAACTGTTTGAATAAACACAGTAGATTCCGGGCCTGAATTTCAGTGCTTTGGTTGGTTGGTCATAGGCTTCTTCTAGGGTTTCTGAATGACTGACGAGACATCCCTAGCCACCCATCCCTTGTCTATCTGCAGAACCACCCCCACTCTGCCTCCTCTTTTTTTTCTTTTTTTTTTTCGTTGCCAAACAAGTCTTGACGCTTCATTTATTGATAGTACGTGTTGGTTCTATCTATAATCATTATGTAATCTTTTCCCCTTTGTTATTTTTGAACAAAAATATTCTTATTTTGGCAACGTATCTATATATACATGCAGAGCCATAGATTTTTTATCAATTCATTTAGTGTAAAGAGATTTTAACAATCCAATTCTTTTCTTTTTTAAACCACATAGTCTTCTTCTTTTTTTTTTTTTTTTGGTTGGTATGTACATCCATCGTTGTTGGATCTCACTATGGCACCATCTGGATCAAAAACATGAAATATGGCACCTTTATTACTCATACATGTACCACATTTTATAATAGTAAGATGTTTCAAATATAATTTTATGGCTATGAAGAATTTAAAAAAAAAAAAAGAAGAAGATCATATCAAAGTGACTCTTGTTGTGCTGCAGAACTTCTATGCATGGAGCTTGGAAATGTGATTGATGGAATGATGGGATTCGGATTTGTGCCGCAGGATGAGTTCCTAGCAGCAGTAGCAGTATCTCATTGAAAGCGTTCAAAAGAGAGAAGGTGAAGAAGCAGAGGGGGAGACAAAGCCTTAATTGCGAAGCCATTTATTAGTGCAATTATGTCACTTAGATACATATCAGAAATTAATGGGGCCAATGTGCATGAATGAGATAAATGGATCTCAGTGTGGAAAATACAAACTTTACCGATGAATATTTAATGAAAAGTTCCCAATTTCCAAAGCATTAGCTCTTGTGTCACCATTGTGGTCGCCAGTTCCACAACTTAATATTCCATCAAGCTGACTTTATCTACGGTTCGGACTCAATCTTGTATGGTTTGGTCGTTAGTAGTACTATTAAATTTGACCTTTTGTACACTGATTGTGGGCTAAAACAGATTTCCAAACTCATGCCAGCAAAAACACACTACGTCTTTTAAAAAAGGAAAGGAATTGCAGTATGTTTTCACGGGCAAATGTTGCAAAGCTATCCCATCCCATCTATTTACCGACTTCACATCAAAACAGCTTCTCTTGCCAAGAATGAATGAATAAAGAAAAAAGTTCTGGCCTCTGTTTTGGGAGGAGTTGGTAGACAAAAAGTAAAATGGAGCCCGCTTAATTAAATTATGAGAAAAGAAGAGATGAAAGACAAAAACCACAATGTCGATCTTTCTCAGTTGTGGTGTTTGTGGATGTGAAGGGAAAGAGTCTACATACATCAATGCAAGTTTATTCTACAATTTCTTCTGGACAATGTAGACCTGTGGCCGGAAGTTTTCCTCATTTCCTATCCAATTTGACAGTTTCTTTTCGCTATTCAGATGAAAAATTCCTGCAATCTCAAGTGACATTTCCGTTCTGTTTCTTGTCTTTCCTTCCCTTGGAAATCTCCCAGACGGAAGAAATCAAATTTTCGCCTCATCTACCCAGCCAAGACTGTTTGTAAATGCATAATAATGACAATCAAATAAAGAAATCCTGAATATGCTATTGCTACTGCCTTGAAGGTGGCATGGGCTCTTTGCTACTATAAAGTCTACTGTGTTTCCAATTCTTCCACTTGTTTCCTATTTTCTCTTCTTATATGTATGTATTATGACTCCTTTATCTATCCAAAGTGGAGGGAATTTTAACAGTTTGACATAACCATGCTTTCGTTTTACCCGTTCTGCTTAATGTAAGTGCAAAGTAAATAAAAATACTAATTTTAGATCTTCTTTATTTTGGTCAAAAACCCTCTTAAGACATGTTGCTTTGGTTTCCTCTTGCTTCCTCTTTTCCGTCCTGATTAGACAACCAACTGCCTAATTGCCCGTTTCTCCGATCTCTGTTAATAATGTAGAAAGCATAATTAAAGTTGGCTCAAATCCATGGGCATTTTAAACAAACGGAAACAAAGAATCTTCGGAAAATGAATAGGGCAGCACATCTGACTCTTAAATTAACTTTTCCTGTTAACCTCTTCTTTCCTCCTTTCCCTATGGCGTCCAAAACATGCACATATGGGAGGAACTAGTAGTATATTATTGTGACAATTAATGGGCTTTATTCCTCCCTGTCCCTAATTCCATTAATGGCGACCATGAAAACAGAAATGATTTCTCCTTAGCCCTTTAACATCCTATGCACAGAAGAAGTCGCTGAGCATTGAGAGGAATGTTGGCTGGTCCAATGCAATTACTACTATAGCAAGTGATGATGGTGTTAATATAACTAGACACCACCGTTGGGAGGGGGTTGTTGGACTAGACTGCCTCCATTTCAAAACTTTTCTGCACCATTTGCTTCTTGGTTTTACTCTTTTGGAGGGAGAGATTCTTTCTTGCATTGATCATCCCTTCATTACTTTCAACCGTTTAGTCCCACTGCCATCTGCTACTAGCTTCTGCATGTAAGCTTTCCATGTCAAGATTTTTGCATTTGACGAGGATGGTCTTTCTAGAGGCTTTGGTTTTGTTTTCAGAGAACATTCAATGTCCGAATTATGGAAGCAATCTTCCCTCTTTCATAAGCCACAGCTCACACTCCTCACATTTAACCTCAGCACAGCATCTTTTTTTTTGGGTTCTGTTCTTTTCATTTGGATTTCGTCTGTTTGAGATGGTCGAGGAGAACTCACTCCACCATCATGCAGCAATTTATTTGAAAAGAAGAGGAAATCTTAACTCTTATATTTGCTTCTATATAGTGCCAAGTGCCACTTCTTTGCATGAGGAGAGGGGGCAAGGAAACTTTGAATTATTTGTCCGGGGTTCCTTTTTTTTTTTTTTTTAACAAAAATCAGAAATATTGTATTTATACACAAAAATATGTGTACAAATTTGAGGCGATGTGAAAAGAAAATTTAAAAATATATATTTACAAAAAAATGAATAGTGGTTCAACGCGTTGTTTAACAAATTTGAAGATCAACTTGCTTGACCCCTATGTTGCTAGCCCTCTTTGTATGGAGGGCAAGAACAATTGTCAAAATTAATATTGTTTAGTGGACGATTATGGGAATGAAAGTGCTAAACCTCATATAATTCTTCACTTATAGCTTGAGTTTTAAATTAATTAGCTTGTAGCAAAATGAAATGCATTCTACTTCCAAAACCAATCAAGTAAAGAGGAACGATTAAAACCCATTCTTCACTTATATCTTGGGTTTCAAATTAATCAGCTTATAACAAAATGTAACATGTTCTACTTCCAGAACCAATCAAGTAAAGAGGAAAGATTAAAATTCGAACTTGAAATGAAGTCTACTATTCCGATTCCGATACTTTTCTTTGTGAATTTGAAAATTTTGAACCAAATACCTAGTTGATTAGATGATGATAACTGCAATCTGATTGAAATAGCTTAAAACGTTTTTTATGTTTCCAAACTTTGTACTGTACATTATTTACCTGTAGAAATGTTTCTCCATACTTAACATGGACAGATAAATAGCCAGCTTTTCAATACTAATTATAATGTTAAAGTTTCATTTCTACGGACTGGTTCGTCCAATTGATCAGTGTGTCCTTTGCTGAAATTAAGACACTGGCAAACTTTTTAGCTTCCAAGAAAATGGAGCTCAAGATTTTACGCTTTGAATAATTGTATTATTCTATAATACGAGACCTAAGATAGTTGAATTGAAAACAAATACCACTCCTAATTGTATCCACTGCCTTATTGCATCCAATCAAGTCGAAGAAAAAAAAAATCCACAATGAAAAATGGGCCATACTGGAATATAAGAAATAAATTACAAATGTAACTTGATTCTTATTTCCGAAGGCTGGATTTTTTTTTTTTTTTCCACCAAAAAGATGAAAAAGATATAGAAATGCTATGCCTGTACAGGTAATTAAAAGAAAATCTGTGCCCAGTGAGGAATCACCTTACAATGAATGCTGAACAAAGTAGCATGTCATTTTTCCCTTGAAGACAAAAAATGTGTAAAAAAGGGCAACGACTGAAGGTTCCAAAATCTTCATGGTCCAACGGGGAAAACTTTCTCCAGAAAACTGATGAATCGTCTCGAATACAGCTTGGGTTCAACAACGGAGATTGACATTGGGTCAAACTGCAAAGATTTATACCTGTGCTCTAATTTCTTCCTCACGTTGTATTCCTGCAGTATATCAATAATGCCAAGATAGAGTACAACGTCGTAGAACTCAAAGAGTTCAACTTCTGTCGAATCAATCTTATCTTGCAGGAGCTTGTGATTTGCCTGTGCTGGCATGTTTACACCTAGTTGCACCCTCAACCTGAAAATGCTTTATCCAGTTAATGAATCGGAACTGCTAAATTAGAGCAGAAAAAGGAAACCCCTGTATTTCAAGAAAAGTTTTGAGAAGCTTAAGCTTGCAGTTGCAAGTTCCAATGCTTTGCCCTACAAACACTAAACCTAAGCAGTGATATCAACCTGGCAAACAGTCTGAAATGACTCTTACGGAAGTTAAGACCAGAAAGAAACTAGGTTGTAACTCTGTGATTGCCCTTGTAATGATGTGAGGTATCAAATTGAATGGAGATCTAATTATTATCTAAATAATCACCTGGGAGACAACTACTTCTGGAAGCATCAAATCGATGGTTGCTTTCCAATGGTCAATGATTTATTTTTATCAAGTCCTGGAAGGTGTAGGGATGCATATTAAGGATTTCAAGATGAAACCAAATCCTAAAGGGCATTAACGTGTTTCTAAGCATGAGATAGAATTTGGATGCAAAAAAAAAAGCCAAACCATCGTATTACAAGTTTCAGTTGTAGGGGAAAAGGTAAACTCAGAAGGGCGAACACTCAGACATATAAACTTCAAGTGAGTCACGCTACAACCTCTAAGGAAAAACATCCTCAAAAGATTGCAAAATGGACTCTACAAGGAAATTTGCGAGCTTAATGCTGCCACTGAAAAACTAAAAGATGTGCAAATTATCAACCAAAAGATGAGGCAAGTTACCTTGCAGTACCAGGTAGAAGAAGATCAACTTCTTTGTCACCAACAGACATTGCTCTCAGAGTACTTCCTCTTATGTGAGGACCCGGCTCAGTACTGACCGAACTGGGTTCATGGGTCACTAAAAGCAATCCCCTTGGAGGAATTGACAGCTCTCCCTGAGATGTTATGCCTTAAGGATGAAAAGATGAACCACTTTAAGGAGAAGAAAAACTGAGAGGAAAAAGTGCTAAAAGTATCTAGACAAACAATGATAATAACATGAGAATCAATTTCTACTCTTCTGCAGCAAAGCATACAGTGAGATAGTAAAAAGAGATCAAAAAAAAAACATTTTCTTTTCTGAATCAAATTTCAGAGCTGCTTAGGCAGATCTCATTTACCATGTCAAACCTACTTGTATATCCTTTCTTCTTCAGTTCTTCCCAACCCCCCACCCCAACAAAAACAAAAACAAAAAAAGGAAAAAAACACCAAAAAATAAAAATAAAAACCAACCCCAACCTTTCTTTGGCACCTTATCCAAGTATGTAAGTAGCAATTCATGCTTCTCGGTTAGTAACTCTTCAAGCACAAAGAAGCCCCCAAAATTGAGAATGAAGGCAACTTAACAATTTCATCCATTTGACATGAAAGACAACAGATCAGTTCACAAAGAACTTACCATCAAAAGAAGCTTGTGCACTCTCACGCTTGTGTAGCGAGTTAGGTGGCTCCAGCAGGGGTTTAAGATGCTCAGGAGCTCTAAAATGCAACCCCAGCAGAAGACTGTAATCAATTATCTGCTGAGACTCTAAAAACTCACAGTCCAGAGATAGTTGTCTGCAAAAATAGAAGCAGAGAAAATGAATTTTCTGCCCAACATTGGGTGTACAAGGAATTTATGAGCAGTGAAAGGGAGATCAGGAAAACTGAAAAGAAATGTATCTGTGGTAAATCTGATTGCGAATTTAAATATACATGGAAATTTAAAACATTACCGGAGCAGACCTTAATTTATGCCATTATATAACCTACTTTCCACATCTATACAGCTGTTATGGGTCTTCAAAATTTATTCCTCACTGAAGGTAGAGTTGCATGTGCATACAATAGGAAAAACTGAGAAGATCCTGTAGTTCAAAAAGGCTCTATGCTTGAAGTCAAATCTGAAAGTGGGCGTTTAGACTTTTTATGGAATATCAAGTCACCCACAGATCCAGCCTCTTCCATAAGCTAACCTAACCAAAAGTTCCTTATCAAGCCTATGCCACCTTAATACAACTTGTATTTGGGCAACGGCAGAAACTGTAAGCATAATAAGAAGCATGAAATGTTAAGCAGGCCAATTGAGATTTTAAGTTGAATTTTGTTTAGATCTAAAAGTTCTTCACTATTTATCTTGTTTTAACAAGTGGATGAGAACTGGGCACAAAATCCAGACTTAAGCTAGGTAAGCCCTTGTCTTCAAAAAAATTTAGAGAGGTTTGCTTGCTCATACAAGAGTACTCTCTCTATCAGCACTTTCAAGAATCCAACTTATTCTGAACAGTGGAAATATGTGTGGTGATTGTGCTCTAAGTCCAAATCTCGCCCCTGCTTCAGCTTCAGATCGAGTTGCTGTACAAGGTCTAGAGTTGCATCAATACATGTAGAACTGGAGATGTCACAATATGTGGGATCCAGAAGCTTATAAATTTTTTTTGAAGCCCCATGTTACCCAGAATAGCGCATGGGAATCTTGCCGACATGGCTCATATAGTGCAAAATGAAGAGTCAAGACAAAGTGAAGAGTCCTGGTAATATAGTTTGAGCCATTTTGTGGAGTAATCTTGCATGGTGTTGTTTCATTATAAAGTGTAATCACGTGCTATCAAATGCTGCATTTGTCCTGGAAAGTAACTTTTGGGTACAATTTAAAGATCCATCAAAAGTTATAGTGTGTGGTTATGTAAGGGTATAGAGTGGAAAATGATGATAGTTTTCTTTTCTATCTTAGAGAAGTGACAATAACTTTGCGACAGACCAAAAAAAAAAAAAGGCATAACACTTTCAATGAGATGGAGGGAGTACTTGATATGACGGTGATGCACCGAGTTAATGAATCAGGCTTACATCATCTTTCCATGACATAAAGTTTTCTTTTCCATCTTAGGGAAGTGACAATAACTTTGCGACAGACCAAAAAAAATAAAAGCATAACACTTTCAATGAGATGGAGGGAGTACTTGATATGACAATGATGCACCGAATTAATGACATCAGGCTCACATCATATTTCTATGACATCTTTAAGTGCAAGCACCACTGTGCAAATCTATATACAAATAAAGTTGACTTCTGTAGAGAGATTATGCTATTTTTTGGTTATGCCACTACAACCTATAGCACAGTAAATAAGACCGCTTCCTACAGATTTCAAAGTTTAGCCATTGGACACTAAAGCATGTTTGGGTATTAATAGCTGGCCAATATTCAAGGACCTATAATCATCCATCTTGCAGAAAAGATAGCAGAGTGGGAACAACAAGTAAAACAAAGAATGAATTTCCTCCTACAGGTTTAACATAAACTTCAAATATTTTGCTATAGTCAACTAGGTAAATTTGTATTAATTTTAGTGGCATGAACAGTCAAATTGTGTCAGGTTTAGAAGACAATGGTTCATTCTACCTCAAGGAAAACGTGGAGAAGACAAACAAAGTGATGGGGGAAAACTAACTTGAAAAGTGATTCGCGCAATAACTTGTCCATATGAAATTCATAAGTCAAATCAAGATCTTTTAATGTAGTGCCCTCATCAATCCTGTCTTTCTTTGTGAATCTCCCATGAGATGAGCCTTTCAAATCATAGCGACGATGAATTCGCAATTCAGTGCAGAACATATTTCCCATGACTACAAAGTGTACCTGGAAAAGGGCTTGTTATGGATAGCCAGAAACTATCACAAACACAAACATCTACACGTGTGTATCATGTGTGTATGTAGACTAACAAATTGTAAGAATGTCAACCAACCTTTTTTCCATGTTTCAATTTTATTCTGTGTAGGCCGAAAAATTTTGTTATGAGTGTGTTTTCGTGTTCTTTTACATGATCATAGTAGCGAGGTAACATCCTGAGAAAAACCTACAAAATGTTACAGTTCACAGTGAGTTGATTAACCTTCGAAACAGGAAAGTTACACTACTGAAACAGTACAACAGAGCAAAGACGTGAGTCCAATTGGTCACCATACACATATAAATGCAGAATCTGAATAAAGACACTAGAAATATATCAACTGCATGCAAATAAAAGGAACACAAGGAGGACAAGTACAGGGAACTAAAATGGGAACCCTTTACTCTATGAAAAAGTTTACGTGGTCCAACTACATCATAACGTTGAAATGTATTTAGCCATTCCAAGTCCTACTAACAGCCAACCCAGTAAAAAATACTGGTAGAACATCATAACTAGAAATAGTGATACAAATTATGCTTCCAGATGAATAAAGTTAAGAATTAACCTTCCAGATTGACCACATGACAGAGTATAATGACTGACTGCAAAAGGGGAAAAAATTAATTTTGAAACTAACTCCATTATAACCTAAAGACATACGATAATTATGGTTTCAAGAAGTCTTCAAAGAGCCTGATAAAGTCGGAGCAATTATTAGAAGTTCTTGCTTTTATATATATTCACATGCAATATGGATTTACATATAGTAACAAAAAGTAAGGCAAAGGTAGAACATCTACAGCTAATTTGCAAAGCACAAAAGTAATAATCAATTTGCCTTCTGATATCAAGTCAAATTCCCAGGGGAAATATATAAATGATATCAATTTTTCCTAGTACAGAATAGCAATGCAAGCAGAGCTCATTCCTCTTATAGCTGTAAGGTATAAAGGAACATCTTTCTATTCCTGCTAGAAAATCTAAAGCAAGCAGTATTTATGAAGCTTTTGGGAAAGGAAAGATTATGTATGTTCTTCCAGCAGAAATTCACGAGTAAAACTGAAATCTGCCCTGATATGATAATATTCATAGTCTTTGTAAATCAGAATCTTACCATTGCATGAATTAGCAACTCTAATTCTTTTCCTATTTTTACTCTGATTGTGAACATATCCGCATATATTACTTAAGCATGCAGGGTGTACGCATTTATATCCAGATAAACCTAAAACTGATCACCTAATTCTGTATGCATTCAAAAGAGGTAGGATGAGGAAGAAAAGAGGGGAAAACTAAAATTACCATAAGAAAAAAAGTCAACCTCATTACCATATAGCCATCATGAAAACTTGTATCAACTCGACTAATAATTGAGAATTACCAATCAATACAGAACTTTTACATGTACTATCAAATAAATGAAAACACAATAGAAAGGTTGTCTGCCAAATATTATAGCTTTAGTTCACACCTTAAGCTCTGATCTTGTCAAAGTCTTGATCACAAATCTATCATCACCTGACAGATAGAAAATGCTGCCACTTTTCCCTGGAGAAGAAAGCTCTCTCAGGCCATCATCTCCACAGATGGACATCATGTATTCCGCTGCATTTAACTTAAACATTTCTCTCAAATTCCTGAAAACAAGACACATGAAGACAAACAAGTAATCGTTATGCAGTAATCATTATTCCCAACCAAAACTTGACAGCAGGCCAGCCAAGCTCAACATAACATTGACAAAAACTTTACATGACACACACTATTTAAGAAACTAATCAACTCAAATTATAGTAAAAAAACTGAGCTACAGAAAGATAATGAGCTACCTGAATACCATTGGGCAATAATCCTTCCAATAGAAGTCAACTGAATAATGTGGAGGTGTAAACTGGGAACCTTTTCTAGGAAAATACATTCTAATTCTTGCTCGTTCTCCAAAGTCAGAAGATCTCACTTCACGGGCAGGAACAGGTGTAATCTTACCCACAGTGTACCTGTGAACTTCCAAAAAACATTAACTACATAATCAAAACCACAAAAAAAATGTAACATGTGAATTCATAACTAAGATAGTAGAACATTACACCGTTTACCTGATGCCAAGTTGCAAGTTAAGCATTAGATAATAGCTTCTGTGGCCTTCAAAAATATCCACACATGACTTGCTTTTTACTTCTTTTGCATGAAATTTATATCTCTTTTTATTCTTTAGAGACAGCCCACTTATACTTCTAATCCTTTCCTTGATTAAGACTCCTTGCATATATTCCCTTTCATAAGCAACAGCACTATTGCCCTGCAACCCAGATTGGTCATCATCAGAATAACGAGCTGAAGAGCCAACTGACACATCAACACTGATATCATCAAGAGCACTATCTTCACCCAGTAATGAAGTCCTGTGTGATGTTTGACTTGAACCTCTTAAAAGGGTATTAGACATTTTCTCAGAATGGCTACGCCTAACATGAGGCCTCACAGAACTCTCAGAATTAACTGATGAACTATGTGCCAATAACCTTCTCTTTTTCTCCCCATTTTTATCAGCATTAGACTTCCTTTGTGCTGAATGTTTATTACCGGCAGGATAAAATGTCCCTAATCCATCCTTTAAACCTTTAGTCCATGTCCCAAAATAATAACTTCCATCAGCAAATCTATGACAGCCTGTCCCATGTCTTAGTCCATTAGACCAAAAGCCATCAAAAAGATCACCACTAAGCCATTTCATAACCCCTCTACCACACATTGTCCCATTTTTCCAACTTCCAATATACATGTTGCCATTGCTCCATGCATACCTCCCACTGCCTTCCCTTTTGCCCTCTTTCCAACACCCATCATAAACATCAGAGTTTTGATATTTCTTTCGTCCAATTCCATGTTGAGAGTTCATCCTCCAGACACCCCTGTATACAAACCCATCAGATCCAGTAAATGTTCCAAAACCATGGAGGTAGTTCCCAGAAAAATCACCCTCATATGTGGCTCCTGATGCCCAGGATATCCTTCCCTTGCCAGTCATTTTTCCTTCTTCCCAATCTCCCTCATAAGCAGTCCCATCTGACCACATATATTTTCCTTTTCCATGGGGAAGCAGTCCCTTAAAACTACCCGCGTAGACATCACCACAAGGGAAAACCTTTCCGAGAGTCCTGGAAATACAAGTGAGATTAGCTTAAGCATAACCTTCAGTATAGAACACTAGAAAAGAATTTGAGCATTTAGTTTGATTAAAAGATGTGAAATGGAATTAAATCTTTCAATACCTTTCACTAGCCTCCATATAAGGCGATGATTAGAAATTAAATTTCCCAACTGATTCTAAGAAATCCATAATATGCATCTCCCCTTGGAAAAGCACTTGATCTTCATTCCAGGCCTTGAAAAGAATACAACGTCCAGTTTACCGTGCTACTCAATTCAAAGCAGTTAATGCATTGGGAGTATAGAGAAAGGAAATGGAAGTTCATATACTTGGCAAGTTAGATTCTTTTCCAACTATATGAACTTTGACTTCTTGAATCTTCTGCTTTTTCACTCTTCCAACTCTTCTCCGTGGAAAATGGAAAACATGGTGAGTCAGAATAATTTAAATTCTTCGACTACAAGAAACTGGGCCATAATTGTCTATCATCTAATAGTTGCCGGCCAAAGGTGGAAATTTTGGTGAAGCACAGTCACCTGCATATTGTTGCAAAATCATATAAACAAATGCATTCTTTCCAAGGAGTAGGATACAGCCCTAGCATTGTCCAAATTCATTACTATGGATTCATCTGATTAAACTACAAAGGCTGCTTTCTCTTTTAGCGCATTGGACAACCATGCACTCACTGGAAAGAACTGTTTGCATCAAACAAACGCTCAAAAGCAACAAGATGTCTAGTGTCTTTGGCGTGGTCATAAGTTTCAAGAGGAGTGAAGTTCCAGAAAGCATGTGCACAGAAAACCTTCCTTTTAATAAATTTAATGTGCAGTCAACATTCTCATTGCTTAAGTTGTTCATTTGAAAAATTGAATAAAAATTCACTCTTAGACTTCAATAGCATTAAACTAGTCTATGTAGCTCCCTGGCATGATGTTTTTCATATTTGAACAATTATACAGGACATACAGTTCCATGAAAAATGCCTTCCAATATGCAGGGCCAAGATTTTGATATCCCAACCTTCTACAAACCCCACAGAGCTAGAAGCTTCAGCTCAGCCTACGCACACTTGTAGCACCCCAAACACATTCTAACATCCTCCTCCCCAACCCCGCCACCTAATCCCCCAAAAGCAAACTCAAAAGTAGAACAAATGAAAAACCAGTTTTGGCAGTCAGCTCACAAATAAAGATATTATACAGGCAACAACTATAACTAATCTCCGCAGTCCATTAATCAATGATATGAATCCACGGGCAGCCTAATCTGAAGACCAATATGGCAACTCAACAGTAACACAAAATCAACCAATCACTTATTACCAATCCGTTTCTAATTGAATTCAGTGCATGTTGATGAACTTAAATCAACTTCCGGTAAATTAAATGAACAGAATTAAACGTAGTGAACTCACCTTTAAACTACTGAGTCAATCGCCACAGTAACCCCTACAAAACCCTCGAAATCATCAGCAACAAAAGAATATCACTCCCAAAAAGATAATCATTTCATCTCTGAAAAATCAAGCCCCTATTCAATTCTAAGCTTTCAAATGCAGTATTGAAATTGAAAATTCTTTTATTTTTCAAATTTCCTTTGAATGATTTTATTGGTTACCTACCTGGGGCTCTAGTGGACGTGTTTTTAGGTCCTTGGACTGAAGTCTCTGATTTCAGACAGCAGCATGCCTGGAAAACTTGGACAGAGAAGGGGATGGGTTGGTATACAGTCCAAGAGGACACGTGGCAGTCATGCAAGTGGTGGGCCTGTTACCGTTGATTGATTATTACGTGGGCCTTGTCGACTTAGAGTGTGGCCCACGTCATGTTACCGGTGGCTGGCGGGGTGTGTACTGGAAATAGCATGCGCCGAGCTGTAGGCTATACACCCATCGAGGAGCTAGACTATCTGCCACGTAAAGCATATGTTGGGATTTCAAAAATACTCTATGCCCCTTCAAATAATGTAGAAATTAAAAGGAGAAGGTGAAGGATTGAAAAATTACACTGACCTCCCCAATTAGTTCTAGAAGTTAAATACCCTCCACCACGTTTGATTTTGTAGTGTGTAGACTTCTCGTGATTTTACAAATTATAACAATTTCTTTTAGAACTCAATTTATTTATTAAGGATCTCCTTACATGTAGGTAGATTTTATCATATAAAGATTGCAATTGTTTTCTCCATGTTAGAATATAACAAATTGCATGACAGATGGAAAAAAGGACGAGTTCTATTTGTGTATTATACAATTATAGAACATGTAAGTGTAACATGTGCTAAAAATATTGAGGCAAAGGATTGAGATGAAAGTTAGAAAGAAACTGAATGAAAGGTCAATTTAGCCCAGAAAATTAGTATTTAAATTAGTGGATAAGGCACACTCTATGCATGTGCATATCTTACAAAAAAATTAAATAATGAAAAGTATACAATAACAAAATGTTCTGATTGCATTATTTCTGATTGTAGGTTCCTGATCTCTGCTCTGCCGAAAGTCATTCTTAAACATGCTTATCGAGAAGCAACTCACTGCGATAGATTGGCAAAATTGGGAGTTCAAAAGATAGAACTTTTGTATTCGATGAAAATGTTTCTTCGGTTTTAAGTAGATTAGTAGAAGAAGACATTAGGGGAATTTGCTTCACTCGCTTTGTATCTATAACTTAGTTTTAATATAGTATTTCCTTTCTTAAAAAAAAAAAAACTAGTTGCAGTAATAAAATCAATTATGATATTTTTTGATTTTTTTTATTAAAGTTTTTAGAAAGACATGGAATAAATATAGTAATAGTAAATCAATATAATAGTAGCAATTATGTGTAAAATGAGAAATATGGGAGTTTGGAGCATGATGGGGTTGTATATTATTCTATCATCTAAGGTGAATTTGGAAGAATAAATAATGATAGAATTTTTTTAACATCAAATTCATTGCTCATACATTATATATAGAAAGATGTATATGTCGAGATCAAAAGAGAGAATTATGCACTTCTAATGGTACTAGCTGTTAGATCACTCAAAAGGCTCATATACGAGGTTCTATATCAAAGGCAGTCATGATGCTAGAATTTCTAATGGGATCTCAGTTACTTAAAAAATTTATGTTAAAGCGGAGAAATGTTTATAAACATGGAAAGCCTCATGGCATGACAGCTATGTACAACATCCTAAAAGTTTTGGGTCGCTTGCAAATAAGAGGAAAGACTTTGGGTTTTTGTGGGTAAATGTACAGCTCAGATGACGTGGAAACTGTGAAGGGCAGCCAGCGGGCACGTGGGATATTACATATGGACGAGGGAGAGCATTAAACGAGGAGAGGAAATCAAAGATCAAAGATGCCTGCCCCGCTCATGTTATCTTTTGTCGTTGATCTGTTTCCTGATCTTAGGATTTGGTCGGAACCTACAAACTTTATTAGTATTAGAGAAGATTAGGTAATGCTTATTCTTTCCACATTTTCTTCCTTGAACGGGCATGGCAGATAATAACTAGGTAGAGTCGTGGACCGTCCATTTACCGTTGGAATGGATCTTTAGATATATGTATTAGGTTGACAAATGAACCTAACCTACTCAATATTTGGATCGAGCTGAATCTGGCAAGAGTTTCTTAAGTTTAATTCGTCAACTAGTCAAACCAAATTTGAACAGCATTTTATAATAAATAATATTCAATTTCGATTAAAAGATCGTTCTAAAGTTTGATTCGACAAGTAAATAAATCAAATCTAAATAAAATTTCAGACTCGTTAAAATAGTTAAACAAGTTTAAACATCAGGATATTCGACTCAATTATATTCGCTAATGTTAATGTGTCTCTATGTGTGTGTGTGTGTGACTTTAGCATCATTTATGTTTTTTAAGTGACCAAAACGTGTGGGCAGATAAATGCATCTTTTGGCTGTTCGAAGGGGACCGCCAGCGGGTGACAAGGGAAGAATCTGACTGTGTTTGTGTGGGAGAATCGATCCCTTCCCCCACCCTTTTGGAAAATATCTGTTATCTTGATTCATATGTTTATCCTGGCTTATACTAAGCAAAGTGCTATTTCAATCTATTCATTTATCTATTGAACTTCCTTCATTATTTCTTCCCCTATAGCACGATGCACTTTAACGGAAACATACCCAGTTTTGGCACTAAGAATTTTGGCCAACAACATGAAATTTTGTGACATGTCAGTTCTAACTTCTGATGAGAGATTTGTGTTTCTTGCTAATTCTCCGAGCTATGCTTTGCCTCTTCTAAACAACGACCCATATAATCAACAAAAACTTCGATGATCTATCCATGCATGGGAAAAATCTTGATTAATAATGATATTCCCTATAACCTTTCACACCGGACCAAAAAAAAAAACACACACACACACACACACAGAAAAAGCCCTAACCTCAGAATTGAGCAATTAGACAAATCAAGGCATGCTCGAAGGGATGATGCACGATGAATTGAAGGTTTAAGATATATATGTAGAAAAAAAAATTTTTTTTTTGGCCTTTTCTTTTGTTGTCCTTTTTGGGTTATATTAGGGGATAGTAATATTGCTCAGGTATAAACAAGATGTTGAACTTGAATTCATGTCAACACGAGTTGACAGCAGAAAACCTTTGATGGTAGAATCACAGTATTGTATATTAGTGTTCGAGAGTAGGAAATGGTAACTCTACCTGGCAAAGCAATCAAGTAATGTCAAAGTACACAAACATAAATCCCAAGAGAAAAGGGAATGAACTAAAGAGAGAGAGAGAGTAATTGCGCCACACATGATGAAAAAGCTTTGAATCAATATTATATCATTCAATGGAAAAATACTAAGTAACCCACTTAGGCACTTATACCATATTTGCCAACCTTTCATCAAGTTGGGTCCAAGAAAGTTTGATCCAAACTTGGTCAGAAAAGGGCTGCTTATCAAATCACAGAATACCTCCTTTAAAAAAGAAATGCATACTTAACTAAGCAATCCCATAAATTTTCCTAAAAAACTACTCAAGGATATCTCTAGTGTACATTCCACCCAACGCCGTTCATATTTTGTAAATGTTTTTACCACTAGTTTGAACAGCCAAAGTTACTTAATAAATCGTATGATTAAACCACATTTATTGACTGACTAAATACGAGATTTTCAGTTCTGTGAAACTTATCATGCTACCCAAGTTTTATGCAACTTGATTTTTCTTTTCTTGAGCTCAAGAAATGAGTTCAGACAGTGACACAGCAGACAGCTCAAGGGCTGTTGATATGAAGAACCTTGGAAAGTAGTTTACTGTTTTTAACAAGTGCATGATTGCCATATAGTATTTATATATGTCGAATCGATCGGATTAGTTTATAAGAGTATATGATTCCGTCAGCTTTCAACTGGCCGAAAGAGATAAAGCACCATTCTTGAACTGATGTTTGAAGCAACTAAATATTTGTGAGGGCATCAGAGCTTAGCTGTTAGACGCCAAGTGTATGAATGATGTATCCTTTTGCCGCCCTCAAGAAAAGATATTCTCATTCTAGTTATTTGGGTCACGTTTCTGTTGGGAAGCTCTTTATATTTTTTATGAAGAAAAGAACGATATCAAGGCTCTTCAAGGTGTCATCCTCATATCTTTCTTATTTTGTTTTTTCATTTTTTTCCCCCTTCATTTTTTTTCCTTTCATATTTGGCTCATTTGTTTATGCTACATAATGTGAACGGCTGCCCATTTGACTATATACAGATGATCCAATTTCAATTTCTTGACATACAAAAGTAAGGACATGTTTGGATTGCTATTCTCTGAAATTTTATAGAAAAATTTAGTATCTTGTAGGGTCTTTGCATTGTGATCTCGAAGATTGAGGGTGCGTTTGATAAAACTGCTGAAGTCTGAAATCTGAATCCATTAAGTGATTGAATTGTTTGGTACTAAATCTAATATATTTGAATGTATATCATATTCAATCATAAGTGAATATCTTATCACTTATTTTTTTGAACAAATTTTGCCTAGAATATTCAGTGCAATTAATTAATTCAGATGTTCTATTTTCGGTTATCAAACGCATCTTGAACGTATTAAGATCTGAATCCATAAGTTTAAGTGTTGAATTGGGTTATCAAATGGGTCTTAGTATTTAAGACAAGTGAAATCCAGTTGTTCCATTCATATTTGATCGATTTATCTTGTGTTTACTGAATATTGGCCAAGTTGGAATGTGTTAAAGATCTTGTTTACGACTGGATGGAATTGTCAGGTTGATTTAGCAAATCCATTGACGGAGACAAAGTTAAAGGTTCTTGAAGCGATAGCAAAAGTTATAGAAGCCATAAGGTATGGCACTTTTGTCTTGTCCAGTGCAAAATGCTTTCACATGGTGAAGGTTTGGCTTCCATTTTCTGGGTTATGAAATATTTTATAGATGCTATCAGCGTGGATAATGAGAATGATCTTACACTGAAATTTTATGCTCAGCCCTGGCCGTCAGTGGAATTAGCTTTTGTTTCACTATTTCTCACATAGCCATCTGGTGATCAGACAGAGATTTTGATGGAATGGCTAGCTTGTAAGCATATTCAGTTCCTGACCTGACAGGGGCATCCGAAATGTGGTGCTATTACAGGTCCAAGTTTGCCACGAGAAGGCTGCATGGCCTGGTGGAAAAACTGGTATGGCTAACGTAGAATAATGACATGGTGTCTAGTATATGTGAACCGTGTAAAGGCTCCGTGGAAAAATAACGGATCATTTGTTTTTGAACGTCGAGTTTCTAAAGCAGTGTGGCAAAAATAATTATAAAACGGGGACCAATAACCGGTCAATCCGGTGGACCGACTATAGAGTAGGCGTGAATCGCTGATTAGATTGGTCAAGTAAGAAACTCGTTGACTAGTCAACAACTTAGCTGTTCAATCGATGAACCGGATAAAAATCCACTAGTTGAACCATCAATTAAATAGTTTTATAATTTTTATAATTGAAAATATATTGTTATATTATATAATATAACTAGTATGCAACCTGTGGTTGAACTGCTTGACCGTGGTTGAAATGGTGATTCTTTGTACAAATATAAGAGTATTTCTATAATGTATTTGGATTTTAATCCTTTGTACATTCTCTCTTTTTTGAGCAATGGAAGTTTACATAAAAAAGAAAACATAGAATAAAGAATAATTACTTGTTTGACTTATATTTTGACTTCATTATAGTGGCCTTTCAAATTGAAACAAGAAATTACTTGATGCCTAAACCAGAGCACAACTTGAAAGCTAAGAAATATTCATGTTATGTTGGTGTAAAGAATGATCGATGCTTCACTTCATGGCCCTTTATACAAGCTAATGGAATTTCCTGTCTAATTCAAAAAAAAAAAAAAATCTTGTACCATGCTGTGTCAATTGATTTCTCTAGATGCATTTTGGCTAGGTTAAAAAATTATATTATATTTGAAGATTTTGAGTAATGGTTTTCACAATTTTTACTAAAAGCAACCTCTAGATACTTGTCATTGTTTATTTGACATACTCTTAACAAAGAATTTAGGACAGATTTTGATACTTTTTTTTTTTTATATAAAAAGTCAGATCGATTTTGATACTTATTTTCGAAACAAGGTTTTGAGGCAATTCTAGTTTTCACTCAATTAAGGTTCAACCCAAGACCCCGAATCGATCAAAAATAGGTACGTCACAATAAATATTGAAAGAAAGAGAGAGATTAAGATGGACGTCAAGGAAAAATTGTTCAAATTGCAACTTATTCGTGGCCGCATAAATAATTGCCCTTCTCAATTTTACTCAATTACCATTGCTTTTTAACCATCTAAAATCTAAAATCTAAAATCCTACACCTCACAAAACCACTAGATATTTCTTATTCTCATATACATAAATATTCCAGTTATCTCTACTCTCATACTCTCGATTATGGATCTTCAAAAAATATCGCTCTTCTAACAATATTTTAAAACTTTCGAAGAATATTATCAAGATTTTGAAACCCAAAGGTTTCATATCCAATCCTTGATCATTGACTATTTTTCATGATTTTCAAATATTAAATAATTTTATAAACCGTCAGATTTTCAACTGAAAGCAACTAGAACCAACACCATTTAGTTACCTTTCTCGAACTCTCCGCTCTCATACTCTCATTTTGGAGTTTCAAAGAATATCACTCTAGTATCAATATTTTGAAATATTAGGAGAATATCGCTCTTTCATATCCAATGCTGATCATAGCTATTTTTCATGATTTTCAGATGTTAAAAGATTTCATATACCATCAAATCTTCAACCCAAGGCAATTGGTGAAAGGAGAAGGTTTCACATCCAATCCTTGATTATTGATTTTTTTTTTGTAAATTTTAAATGTTAAAAGATTTCATAAACCATCAAATATTCGAATTGGAACTGGGATCATTGATTTGTGAAGAGTTCTTTCATACATAATGATGGCCAATTGAAATGAATAAGACTCTACTTTCTCCTATCAAAACTTAAAAAATTCTATAATCCATTTAGATAGCTCTTGCTTCAATATTTATATTTCTTAGTGATAATAGTGATAGTGAGTAAAGTTGAAGAAATTTAAGGGTCTTAAACAATTATTTTATGATCCAACAGCCAATTTAACTTTTACAATGATATAGCAACCAGAAAAACGGTAGAATTTCCCGAAAACTTAACTCTAGACATAGGATCAATATCATTAAAAAAATCTATTGTGTAGAATATTATTGCAATAATTGTCACGCATAATTTAGACCTACAAAAAATATAAATACTTACTCGCTCTTTTCTATTAACAAAAAAAAAAAAGAAAAAAAGAATTGCAAATCTGTCAAAAAAACAATGGGGTATTGTGAGCTGGTCGCTCGAGTCCACCAAATTTCGTTTTGTACGAATCTTGGACATCTGTTAAAATTGGATGGGTTTTACAAAACTTTTATCAGAGTTCACCTGCATCGGACACAAAAAGGCCCACTCGTAGCTAAGTGGCTCGATACAGTGGCCCATCCATTATGATCTATCCAATGATTTTTCATCTGGCCCATCAGCGGCTAGTTAAAATGATAATCTTCAGCGGCCAGCCACAGTTCTTCCCCTCCGACTTTCTTGAACCAAAAAAGATTTGAAGCAGAGCTGATGGAGTTATCTGCTGTGTTTGGAAATGGGACTACACTGATCCCCAATAACCGGTCTCCATTAACGCCATTACCCTTTTCTGCAGCTGCAGTTAGGCCCTTCAGGAACTCCACATTCACTGTACTTGCCACAACAACTCTTGAGCTCGATGAAACCCGAGATTGGCAGAGAAATATCCCTCCAAAATCTTCAAAGATTGTTTCTTTACGGCATACAACGAGAAAATCTGCAATTCTTGATATTCAAGAATGCTCTGACTTGGATTCTGCTCTTACAAGGTTCCTCTTCTCCTTCTTGTTTTAATAATATTTGTTTGGTCTGATTAATTGTGAAGAGCAGTTTTTGTTTATTGGGATTGTGGAAATCAGCTTTTTTTTTTTTGGTTTTAATCTGTTAAATAAGAATTGAAGTTTATCTAACTCTTGAGTTCGTAGCATGAAAATCAATCCTTGCTTACTCTGGTCTTGCGTTTTCTCTTAGTGCATATTTAGAACGTTCCGAATTGGTATATTACTAAAAGGTTCTAAAAAAATTGGTAATTCATAAGTTTAAGCGAGCAATGGTGTCGGCTGGTTTGTAGGTATGGAGATAAGTTGAAGGCTCAAGATTTGAATGTTATTTTGCGCCATTTTGGGAAGCTGAACCGATGGAAGGAACTTTCCCAGGTTCGTTTTGAATTTTCTAGTTGCAAAAGTTTTGCTAATCGGTTACCGCTATTTGCTAATAGTGATTTTTGATAGTTTCTACACCTGTCACTCGTGACTAACTTATCGTCTATACTTACCTTCAAATGATGTTAATTGTAGTCTGAATTTCTTTGAATATACTGCATTCTATTAATACTAGTCGCCCTTTTTGTGCTGAATAGCAGTTGTAAACTTTGTACGCTCTCTTCCAGTTTCTTCTATCATATGGTTCTCAAACATAATGCATAAGTTAAATCATCCTAAAACTCGCTTCTGGAACAGAGTTCTCCAGATTGTTGTGAGCATATTGATTGTTACGCTATGGGTTTTCACATAAATTCTTTAACTTATGAACGTCTTATAGTGGAGATTACACTACATATCCCAGAACAGTGCCAGTGAAGTAGCTATTTAAGCTTTAAAAGCAAGCAATATTACAGTTAGCTACCAGCAGTGCATTTAAGGAATAAGTTTTCGTATAACGACAGGTTTTTTAGTTTTTTTATTTTTTAAAGCACCAAAGTCTCACGTACTAAGCATCATACGTATAATTCACATGTTTAGTTCCTCTTTGTCACATACATCTATTGAGCATTGCAATTGCTGCATATGTATGTTTCTATACTTCTTTTTTGGTTTAAGCAAGGTTTCAATTTCTCTTGCTATTTCTATGCCTTAAATCTCAATATCAATTGGTGCACTTTTGGTGAGAGAAAAAATTTCTGCTTGGTTGTCATTACGATCGACCCTTCGACTCATTTATTTTAGTCCCTCTTGTTTGCTTGAAAATAATGATTATGAGATTACGTTGTAAATGCTTGCAGCTCTTTGCCTGGATGCAACAAAATGAGAAGACAAACATTGCATCTTACAGCGGTTATATAAAATTCGTGGGGAAAAGCCTTGATCCTATGAAGGCATTAGACATCTACAACAGCATTGAAGATGAGTTGACAAGGAATAATGTCTCAATTTGTAACTCTGTTCTTGATTGTCTCATTAAAAATGGCAAGTTTGAGAGCGGCCTCAACATGTTTCATCAAATGAAGCGAGCAGGCCTAAAACCAGATATTGTAACTTATTCTACGGTAATCTATTTCTTCACCCACTGTTACTAGAGTCATTTGAGGTAAAATGGTGGTTGTATCAGAAATTTGACCATATTAAAAAAATGTGATTGACATCTAAAATCTTGATTGCTAGTTTACTTGATCTTGAACCAATGTAGTTTTTAAGAGTGATAACTTTTGTTGATAAAATCTAATGCTTTGCAGAAGTTCATTATTTTTTCCTTTTTCCATTGTTAGCTACTTGTGGGCTGTGCAAAAGTCAAAGATGGTTATTCTAAGGCGACAGAACTGGTCCGAGAGCTGAAATACCATGGGCTACAGATGGACAGTGTAATTTATGGTACACTTTTATCTGTATGTGCTTCCAATAATCAATGTGATGAAGCAGAACGATATTTTATGGAGATGAAGAGTGAAGGTTATTCTCCTAATGTCTTCCACTACAGCTCATTGATCAATGCCTACTCGATTGATGGAAACTATACAAAGGCAGATGAATTAATTCAAGAGATGAAATCCAGAGGGTTAGTGTTGAATAAGGTTAGGTGGTTTTCTTTTCTCCCTCCCTCCTCTCGCTCTGACTAATGAATGCAGCCATAAGTATGCAATTTTTTAATATACTTCCTTCTGCTTTTGGTCACTGCTAATTCTGTAGAACTTACTTTACAATTGAATTGCGAAGTTGTTCTTAAAAATTTGTTACCTGTTATAAGGAGGAGAAGCTATAACAAAGCAAAGGGGGGAAAGGAGAAAAAGAAAGGAAAATCTCAAAAAAAATTGAAGAAGCAAAACTGCTTTTAGCTGCAGTGGCATTGTATCATTGTAGCTCAACAAATATAAGTTTAATTCGCTTAGCCTTTTGATTTTGAGGTTTCATGGACTACTATGGGGTCTATATGTGAGTTCAGTGTACCTTAGTGTAGCTAGAATCAAGACGCAATATGCAGCAGATGGTAATATGGATTTCAAGAGGCTCCAAGAATTTTGTAAGCTGAGTTGACAATACATATTTGTTTCTGAACCATGAGTTGAAGAGGTGGATTCATTGCTTGAATAGTTATGTATCTTTCTTTTTTGACTGCTTTGAAATTCAATAACATGGGGCAATATATTTACATTTGTGCGAATTGTGAATAAAGACAATGGGATAATGATTGAGTTTTTTTGAAGGGATAAACTAGTAGGTCTGATCAGCATGTGATTTGAAAACAAATAAAGTGGCCTATGTATGTTCGGTTTTGATATTAGAAGCTCCAGCCAAAAAAAAAAAAAAGTCTTTTGGACTATCTTGCTGATTATAAGTTTTGTCTTCAAGAAATTTGTTGCCAAAGATATAATACTTTGGAAATTGACGACTCCCTGAATCTTATGGTTTAGATTGTTAAACAGAGTGAAGGTAACACTGATTCTACTAAGTACTATTATCATGGTGAAGTAGTTGTCAGAATCCGTTCTTGTCATATTCAGAAATAATTGACTTGACCATTGGCAAACACACTATCTTTCCCTTTTCTAAATGGTCCTATTATATTTTTTTTTAACATTTTCATGCAATTCGTAAAGTTTTCAAATGAGTCCTCTCTGTCTGTCTGTCTGTCTGTCTGTCTGTCTATCTGTCTGAGGTGTTAAAACTTATGCCATGATACAGTTTGGTCACCTATTGTTGGACCTGCATCTTTTCATTAAGTATACTCAATATCTTATGTTTAGCATTTATGATTTTGTAGTTTTAACTTCTATGGAACAGACATGTCTTTTCAATTATGTTCTCAAATGCTACATTGTTACAGGTTATTTTGACAACTTTGCTAAAAGTGTATGTTAGAGGAGGTTTGTTTGAGAAATCAAGAGAGCTGATAAACAAATTGGATAATCTAGGCTATGCGGAGGATGAGGTATACATACTCCTTTCAAATTGATATATTTTATGCATCTCCAAAGTTGTTAAAGGATTTTGATGCTATCATTGCAGTTAGTACATGAATCCTTTTAGTTCCTTCTACGGGAAGGTAAGGAGGGAAGAAGGGAGTGAGAATGCTTTTTTATTTCCTGATCATGCAAAAGATGCTCATTAGCTCATCATTATGGCATTGGTATGATGTTATACACACACACACACACAAAGTGATTGATATTTTTGAGCTCTTACATGTAATTGGTTGTTTCATACTTGCTCAATTGCTGACCAGTTTTGTTTTACTTCATTTTTTTTGAAGATAATTTATTTATTTATTTATTTTTGATATGATTCTAAAGCTCTTGTTGACTTGCTTAGTCCTTATCTGATACTAAAAGGGTCCCCTAGTTGGCCATTTTTTGATAATGTTTCTCTAGCCTACCTCCATCATCCTTTATATATTGCTTTCATCATCTGCTGAAATTGGTGTAATTTATGGTTGTTCAGTTTTAAAAGCTTCCCTTTAGAATGTTTATTAAATTCCGTTTTACTGCAGATGCCATACTGTATACTTATGGATGGTTTAGTAAAGGCTGGAAAAGTCACTGAAGCCAAAACACTTTTTGATGAAATGGAGAGTAAAAATGTGAAAACTGGTATGTCTAGTTGCCACAATGTCCTTCTTGTAGCAATCTTTAGTAGCCATCATCTAATTTACATTCAATGTAAACTTGCATCCTGTTGTATCATGTGAATTTATTAGAAACTGATCCATGAAACAAGTTAGAAGAAAGATTACCTAGGGGACAACATAAAACCATAAGGAACATGTGCTTCATTGTTTTGTGATTCAGGAATGCCTGCTTGACTTAGAAGTGACTTTATGTATCTGCAGATGGCTACGCCTATAGTATTATGATATCAGGATTCTGCCGTGGTGGGCTCCTCCAGGATGCAATGCAATTGGCTTCTAGCTATGAAGCAAAATATGATAGATATGATATAGTTATTTTAAATACAATGCTTTGTGCTTATTGTCGAGCTGGAGAGATGGACAATGTGATGAAAATGCTGAAGAAAATGGATGAGTCAGCAATTAGTCCTGATTGGAATACATTTCATATTTTGATAAGGTATTTTTGCAAAGAAAAGCTGTATATACTTGCTTACCGTACCCTGGATGACATGCACAAGAAAGGCCATCAACCAGAGGAGGTAACCTATAATCTGGCACTAATACTCATGACGGATAATTATGATGACAATAGTACCTGTGGTAATGTTATAATATGTCATCATGTCAACAGTCCAGAATAACACAGATTATCATTCTTGACTATACCTAAGGAATTTCAGTATGGCTCTCCCCAGAAGAAAAGATCTCCTTCCAACAACAATGCTAACATGTGATTTGTGACCCACTTTGGAAGCTTTTTAGTTGTTTACCCTATTGATTGCTAACCAACTGCAGTTTGAATTCACTACCATTTCTTTACTAGAGCAGCATTTCAAACGCCTGTTGCTTGGATATACATTTTCAGTTTGCATAGAATGAATTGACCTAAGATTATAAGATTCACACTACCTCAGACTCATGCCACGACAGAGAGCAAAGCCTTCACTGTGTGTACCAAAAAAACGTGTTCCCATTGTTAAATCTTTCATCTAACAAGTTAACTTAGATGGTTAGAATTTTATTGGCATTTCAATGGTGTTGGCCAAATTTTTCTTCACCTGAAAGACAATAAGTGTTTTGATATGTCTTTTCTCATTTATCTTCATCTGCTAAAAGATTTGATGGCTTTTATGCTACTAAAGCTGTTATACCATTGAGGTTGGAGGCAGATATCCGACATTTTACATCTTTGTGCTTCTTGGGAAAATGCTACATCTCATTATGGTCCTGGAGTTCATTTGATTTTACAACTGCAGCTTCCTGATTATTTATTCTTTTGAAAAATTAGATTGTGCTGCAATTTGGGGCTTTGAACATGTGTGACTTGGTAGATATTCTTTGGAATGTGCTGTAACTGAGTTATCTTAAACTTTGATAATTTGCAGCAGATTAAGACTCAACATTTATCTGCTTACTGGTTCTTGTGGGTTTTCATGTTGCAGGAACTATGCTCTTCTTTAATTCATTATCTTGGTAAAACTGGTGCACATGCTGAAGCATTTTCTGTATATAATATCTTGAAATATAGCAAGAGAACCATGTACAATGCTCTTCATGAGAAAATTTTGCACATTTTAGTTGCAGGACGACTTCTCAAAGATGCATACATAATAATCAAGGTATGCAGTGACTTTTAAGTCAATCTTTATCACTTTTTCTCATAAAAATGTGCTAAGCACCCTCAACTGTGCAGGACAATGCAGGCTCCATTTCTCAATCTGCCATAAAGAAGTTTGCAGTTTCCTTCATGAAATTAGGCAATATAAACTTGATAAATGATGTAATAAAGGCCATTCACAGTTCCGGGTACAAGATTGATCAGGTAGTGAAGTGATATTTAATTTGAATAAATCCTTGAAGAAAAATTTATTTGTCACTCTTGAGGTTAGTTGCATCGATCTGAGATGTCTGCAAATAATTTAACTGTTTCCTAGGCTTCTTGGTGTTGTGCTACTTGAGACGTGACTCATCAGTTATCATAGTTGAGCACAATCTAGTACCAACAGCAATAGTTGAAGTTTTAATGAAGTGGTCTAGAGCAGATCATTGACTTTTTAAGCGTTAGAAATCCGATGCAAATTTAAGACTTTTCTTCAAATCTATGCAGAAAATATTTTCTAGGGAAAAAGTGCTGTGCATATAGTGGTCCCTCCTTAGATGCTGGCAGCCTTCCCCTTTCATTCACCTCCAGGTTCATCTGCACAACATATTTGAAATTTCCAGTGGCTGATCGGGCATTTAGGTTAATGTTGAGTGAAATCCTAGGTGAAAGGGACGTCCTAGTTGAACTTATGTCTTATTCGTCCTCCCATCCGCCACATTCCTCCCTCCAAGCTCCCCCGCACCCCTTCATTGGGCCGCATCCCCCTTTGCCTCTCACACTGCCAAACCAATTATGTCCATTTTAGGAACAGATTTTGTAAACATGCATTGAAGCTCAAAGAAGATGGGAGAGCACTTTCCCTGCTTATAGCAATGATGGTCGGAGTGAATGCTATATTGACTACAATTGTGTGTCAAACTCTTACTTATCCACTGTCTGCAGACAAAGATACTGGGACATGACTAATGCTTCATAACTCCTGGGCGGTCTATCTGTGGTTTAAGAAAAGTTTGATCTCCTCTTACATATCACATATGAAAATTGGTTTCTTGTTGTCCTTCTGCATGCTAAGGGCAGCTTTATCTGTGGTAATAAATTTTACTTGCTTATGCATTATCTTACTTCTCATGGGAAGTGTCAAAGCCCCTCCTTACTTTATTGCAGAGTTGAGTGGCTGATATGTGAATTGTGTATATCATTCATTTGGACATATTTAATGCAACTAAGGTCTGATTAAGTAGACAAACAACTAATGAAAGGGTAGGTCTTGATGCTTGCGAACTGCTTATATGCTTTCTATGCTTCTCAACTTTTGTACCTGTCAGTCTGGAAAGATTAAAATGTCAAGCTTAGTCTTCAGCTTGCTGATCTGGAATTAATCTGTTTCTCATGTTATTTGTCTTAGAAATTATTTCATATGGCTATATCACGGTATGTTGAGGACTCCAAGAAGAAAGACTTGCTGCTTCAGTTGTTAAAGTGGATGCCAGGTCAAGGCTATTCTGTTGATTCCTCTACAAGAAACTTAATCCTCAAGAAGTCTCACTTGTATGGACGCGAAATTGTTGCTGAATTATTATCCAAGCAGCAGGTGGTATCAAAAACAAAATCTCGTCAGACAAGGGCTAAATGAGGCAGTTCAGGTATTTTATGGTTCCTTCCTGCTCGCTGGGTAATTATTTCTTTGGTAATTTTGAAGTTGGTTTCCAAGTTTATTCAGATCCATTCTTTCTGTCTCTGGTTAATTCAAATTGTTCCTGCAAATTCCATTTAATTTTGATGAAGTCACATTAAATGCACTTTTTCTAAGAATTTGTATAGGGTGTACTTTTTAAAAATAAAAGTCAAAATAAAAAGTATTTAAGTGAAGATGTCAGAAGTCTCAGTTCAGCTTCCCTCCCCTCACAAATAACCCTCAATGCTTCCTCGGTCATATTGATCAATTCCTCCCTCCCATTCCCCCGTAATAATCAATATCTCTCGCACTCCCAAAATTTAGCACCAATATATCTGAGCCTAAATTCCTCCAACCAACTTACTAACCACACATGCTCAAAAGTATTGTCATAGAAAAATCATTCATAATAAGGTTGAAAAGAAGGCTAAAAATTGAAACTTTTAAAACTAAAATTCACAAAAAAAAAAAAAGAGAAAGCCTTGGGCACTCAATAGTAGTGAAATGGTGATAGCAGCACAGCAGGTGTGCTGTCGTGGAAACAATCAGGAAATAAAAGAGAAAAATCGTTGTGCTATTCATCAAATTTTACAGGTGAAGTTCATTTACGTAGATCTGTCCTTATGCTCATTTATTGAGAATAAGTTAATCTTTTTACAATCAAGTTTGTAGTTGACTTTTACATCATCGCTTAACACTTTCCAAATTTTGGCAAGCCAAATTAAGCGCTTATTTTTTTTAATTCCAATAAAACCCACAACATTCTTGCAAATAACCTGAATGGTGTAGGAGGAGAAAAGGTGCCAAAATTTCTGAATAATCCCAAGGGGATTTAGAAAATTTAGTTATAGCAGCAATAGTTTAGCTTATTAGAGTAGAAGCTCTGGCTTTCATTCTCATGTATTGCATTAAGTTTGACAGGTTCTACCTGCAGAACCTGGTATGCTTTCTCTTGCTAAGCCTATAATTGATTTACATTCTGTGCGCTAAATTGTCCAGCAGATTAGATTTAACTTCTAGGAAGATATGCTAGGAAATCTCTCTTTAAATGCTCCATCTTATCCATCCAGGTCTGTTTATTGATGTAAAGTGGCCACAGGTTTCCATCCAACCATACCAAGGACTGTTGTCACAGGTGTAATTTCAACATGCATTAGTTGTCATTTATCAACTTATTGATTTACACCTGAATTTTCAGTGATCAGCGATGATCGGGATCTCCACAGGATACAAATGAATTCTGTCTGACCATGCATTTCTTACATTCGGGTCAGGGTGAGAGATGCATTCCCAAACTGCGCTGTTACATTTGAAGCCACTGCCAAAAGAGATTTGCCATATTCTGTCCCCCTTTTTTACCCTCCCTTTGCTCTCCAAATAGCATAACTCGTACCAGACAGAAGAAGATGAAGTGTTACCAAATCTATACAAAGTCATTCTGGAGGCTTCTACATCTTCCTTGCTCAGCCCAAGCTTTTCCTCAATGGCATCAATTACTGCCCTTCCTCCAGCATGTATGCAAAAATGGTCAAAACCTTCTTGAAATTGGGTAGATAGATTTCATTCTGGCTACCAACTGTCCAGATCTTCTTGCGGATAGCTGACCATCCATACAGAAGTTGTTCCGAGTAAGGCAACACAGCTGGTGCCAAGTCTGTTATGTTTGTCTTTAGCGCATTTCCTGCCACATCTAGAAGTGATCTGGAAATGGACACCCCAACATGACCAGATTTGTCATTCTCTTGGAATACTGACATGTATGATTGATCGTTAGAACCCATGTGTGTCCGATAGAGATGTTTGAGTTTATATCTAGCTGTCTGTCTGTCTCGCTTCTTGTTGGACAACAAAATGGCTACACCTCCCATCCGGAACAAGGCATTGGCTAAAAGCATGGACTTGACATTACCTCTATAACCATTTGGAGTTACGGCTTCAATGCTTAGAACCATAGCCAATGAATTGCCATGGACTTTCAGGAGGTCTTTTGCTAAACTTACAGCCAAGAGTCCAGCACTGCAACCCATTCCACTAAGGTTGGCACTCTTAACATTGCTTCTGAAACCAAATCTATTTATGATCATAGCTGGAATAGATGGAATGGGACAGAATATACTGCAGTTGGATACAATTATGTCAATGCTTTTGGTTTAACCTTGTGTTTGGAGAGAAGGTCTTCCACGACGGTGAAGAGAACAGTTTCTATTTCTTCTTGAGATCGGATCAAAGAACAATCAGGAGGCATCTGATGTGCAGATAAGGGAACACAGGCCTCATTCCCGACACCTGATCTTTCAGCTACTTTTGTGTGAAAATCAACTGCCTCCTTCGCATGAACCTGACATATTTCTGTGTGTTCGATAAAATGGGATGCTGGGACGCGCAGGTTATCAGGTGGTAGATAGCAAGAGAAATCAATAAGATAAATGCATTTTGATCTAATGTACAAAAGATAAGCAACCAAGAGAAGAACAGTGGCTGCTAAGAGATGAAAGTAGGCATGGGAAGCTGCGGCAGCTAGGAAGCTTGAGGAGTCTCTCAGAAAAAACTCCTGTATTGAGGCTATCATCTTTATGTTTTAGTTATTCTACATGTTATGTTATGTTACGTTATCTGGCTTAAATAAAGTAGGGACTGCAGAAGAAAGATTCAATTAGGCATTGAGGCGAGAAGCAAGGATTTGGTTTGTCTGATACTCAACAAACTATGGAGAGATGATAAAGAGTAATACAGACACATGGCTTAACTTCTGTGTCTGTCATGCCAAATGCATGACCGTGGATTGAAGGGCCCGGCGCAGCTGATGCATGCTAAGAAGTTAGCCAACGACTAGTTGCAGAATCCTGTAATACTAAAAGAGACAAGTCCATAATCATCCTCTTTCCCTTCCCTGAAATACCAGTTAGATGCCCCTTCCAGACGCTTGACGTGATGGAATAGAAAAGGTAGATAAAGTTCCTTGTCATTCTCTTCCACTGCCTATCACTAAATCCAGAAACAGCTTATTAAATTTTGCGTATGAAAACTTGACTTTCTTCTCTTTTGGTTTTTCGTATTGATAAGCAATTTCATGCTCAATCTCGTGATCCAACTTTTAAACTTGACGTCTTGGCTTGCTTCGAACTAAGCAATTCCGTGCCCGGCTTGTAATTTGAGGTTCCCTCGACTGGCATCGGACATTGGACAATACTGACACATATCCGCCCTCAGGGGTCAAGTTTTTGGATTGCAAGAATGGATTTCCAAGTTCCTGTGTGGTCTCAGGAGCCCATTTCTGAATGAACTAAACATGTGACAGATTTCATGGTCCTAACTTCGTATGGTAGGCAGTAACAGACCAGTTCAAAAAATGGCAAATGACAAATATATGAGTTTGACATTTGATCAAGGTGTAAGCATAAAGTTGCCAGCGGAAGAAAATCTAACGGACCAAACTGGAGATTCAGCCAGTTTAACTCCATAAATCTGAGAAAACATCTGTTTCAGATTCTTATGAAATCATGTACATTATTCCCTGCTAGGAGGAAAAGTATCTTCTCTTTTTCCATTTTTTGTTCCAAGATAGAATGACAATGTCAGTTGCAGTCAAAGCTTTCCCTCTTGTCTCTGATACACAAGAATTCGACAATTATGTTCAGGACAATGGAATATGACTTAGATCTGCAAAGAATCCATAATTTCCCTGTTTTGGACACGAAAGGAGTTCAAATCTTCCTCCCATTTTCCTTTTGGTCTCTTTCCCTCCCGGTACCTTAAGTATTAAAAAAAAAAAGGAGCTCAATTCAAGCACCAAAACTTTTTTTTTTTTTTTTTAAATTCGATTCTAAGTCCCATAACTTGTTGCTACAGTGACAATCACTGGTATAGAGACTTGTTGCACACTTGTGTTCTCTGAAGCTTAGATTACAAAAGTATGATTGATTCAAAAGACTTTTTCGTCTTTAGACAAATTATTATGCGTTGTATCCATTTGTATTAAGTCGATTTGAACTCTATTAAGGCTATTTTCATATTTTTTTTGTGACTCATCGAGTCTGTGAACTAAATATTCAAATTTAAAAAAAAATGAAAATGAGGATCCAAATGTAAATAGTTATATGAATCCGATGGGTTGACTTTGGAACTGTAATCACTTCTCTCATTACTGATCAAGCTTCATCTTTACACTCTTCATCTTCCCAGTTCCCACTTCACTCTCATTGAAGTCAACTCCTGATCCTCCGAGAAAAAGATGAGCACCCCCTACCCGACAACCATAACCCCGACCCAGACCCGAATAGGCTGGGTAGGCATAGGCGTGATGGGCTCCGCCATGGCCTCCCGCCTCCTCTCCGCGGCTACTCCATCACTGTCTATGCCCGAACCCCGGCAAAGGCCGCCCCTCTCCAATCCAAAGGGGCCCACCTGGCTCCCTCCGTCGCCGACCTCGCTCGCGTGAGCGATGTCATCTTCACGATGCTGGGACACCCATCAGATGTTCGACAAATTGTGCTAGAGAACCTTGTCCCTTCTCTCAATCGCAACAGCGTCATTGTTGATCACACTAGCAGCCACCCCACCCTGGCTAAGCAGGTTTATGATTCTGCCCTCGAAAAACACTGCCACTCCGTTGACGCCCCGGTTTCCGGAGGCGACACCGGAGCGAGAGATGGCAAATTGGCGATATTAGCCGGGGGAGATGAGGACGTTGTGAAGTGGTTAAAACCACTTTTTGATGAAATGGGGAGGGTGACTTATGTTGGCGGCCCTGGAAAGGGACAGCATTGCAAAATAGCGAATCAGATAACCGTCGGGGCGAATTTACTTGGGCTGAGTGAAGGGCTGGTCTTCGCGGAGAAAGCCGGCTTGGACAAACTGAAGTTTGTGGAGGCTGTGAGAGGCGGTGCAGCTGGATCAATGGTGATGGAGCTGTTCGGTGAGAGGATGATCAAGAAGGACTTCAAGCCTGGTGGGTTCGCGGAATATATGGTGAAGGACTTGGGAATGGGAGTGGATGTTGGGGAGGAAGAAGGGGGTGAAGTGATGGTGTTGCCTGGTGCTGCATTGTCCAAGCAGTTGTTTGCTTCTATGGTGGCTAATGGGGGTGCAAAGCTCGGCACTCAGGGGCTAATATCCGTCATTGAGAAGATCAATGGCAATTAAGATAACAAAGTGAAATCATAACTTCAAGCAAATATCAAATTTGAGGTTCTCTTGGCCTGGATAGCACACTAGCTAGCCCTGTTTATGGTATTAACCTCTACAAGAGCGCACGAAGCTTTCGAGGCTGGACATGTTAATGGTGTGTAAACTGTAAACTAAAACTTGGAGAGAAGAGCCACATGTGATGGTTAAAATTAGTGATGATGTCTACGTGTTTGCTTCTTGGTTTGTCAACAGTAAAGAGTTTATCACCACTTTAAAGATTGATTTCGGTTTATGGTTTTGTGTTCGGTTCAATGTTAATCCACCCAAGAAAATCAACTAAAACTTGCAGAGGTATGGATTTGGTTGCACTTGAGAGAAGGGAATTGGATAATGCTAGAAAGACATTTCCCTCCCCAACAACATCAAGGAGAAGGAATTGATAACATTTTAGGCAGTTTGGTGAGATTTAGCAACTTCTCTTAACTGGAACGATAACATTCAAGAGTAGAAAAGGAAGGAATTTTGAACCAGTATCCCTTACCGTCAATGCACACCAATCAATGGTCCAATCCCATTTAAAAAATTTATTATTAGCTGCACAAAAGTCGGATATATAGATTGAATACAATTGGGTGTCAAGAGAAGTTCTTGATGCCGAGGAGGAGGACAACGCTTCATTCATATGCTTCAGCACAGAAATTGATCAAACCCAGAGACTTTTTAGAGTCTTTTGCGCAATATTCACAGAATCACAAACGTATATATTACCAGGTGCTACCTTGTTAAGCAATTACTGGCTTCTGTAGTGGTAAAGTGGTTAATGTGGTAGGAAGCCTGACACTAAGGGCTAACATCTGTCAAGCATCAATGCCAATGGAGATAGTGGAGTGAGATCATAAGCTTGAGGTTTTGTTGGCCTTGCAATATAGGCTTATTTATGTATCTTAGTCTAAATTTCTGGGCTCAGAATAATTGCTTTGAGGCCACATTTAGGATCTGGGTTGAAATGATCATTTGATAAGACATGTTTACGGCATATAAATTGTAAAGTGGAACTTGAAAGAAGAGGCATGTCTGTAAATACTAATCTATACGTACTTATTTGCACGTGAACATGGGATAATTTCAGAAACTGAGCTCTCTTGGAGTTTTTAAAATCTCACTTACCTCCCTTGTCAGATTAACAAGACTAAATGTTCCTATTCAAAGTCACAAATTAATAATATTACCCTTGATCTTAATAACTATTTAACTAAAAAGCCAAATCAAAATAGAAGTTTTCATCCAAACAATGTATATTAAAAAAGACTAATTACTATCTAACAATGATCCATATTTCTCTATATTCAGGTCATATTAGGATGCTAAAGACTTCGATAAATTAAATCTAGTCAAAGTCAATCACTTGGAGGATTTTGGTGATTAATTAGTATCTTGAAATATTTCATGGATAATTATAATTAAAGAACTAAAGAAATTCTTTTGGAAAATATGTTTTAATACATGATAATATTGATAATTAAAATAATTTCTTTATGCGTATAAATTTTTCGTGGTGTAATTTTTTGAGGGTGTAAATTTTGCTTTTATTTCAATACAATAAAAAAATAAATAGTTTAAATTAAGAAATTTACATCTTATAAAAATTTTTCCTTAATTTATTTTTTATTGTTGTTGCAAATTAACTTCATAAATAGGATAATACAAGGGTAGTATTGGAACAAAAATTTTATCTTTCTTGCATTTCTTTCAAATGGGCCAAAATGTTACAAAAAATGTCAATCAAAGGGAGATAAGTGAGATTTTGAAAACCTTAGGAGAGCTCAGTGATATTATAAGAAATTTCAAAGGAGGTTTCTGAAATTATTCCCGTGAACATTGTAGAGTTTTTAACTACTTATTAATTGATTTTGGTTTTTTTTTTCTTGGTTCATCTTCAGTTCAATGTTTATCCGTCCAAAGGTCAAGAGCAAAGGTTGTTCTTTTTCTTTTTCAGAAAAAGAGAAAAAACTTAAGCTGCAAAAATTTAAGATGTCACTTCATTAGTACATAGCAAAATGTTTTAAGCTGCATGGTCACCATTGACCTTGATTTTTCCGTTATCAGATTTTGATTTCAGATGGCATTAATCTAAAGACCATATTGAATTACCTTAATGCATTGCCTTAGGTTTTACTTGCTGTCAATTCTCGTTTTATTCGTTTGCTTGCTGTCAATTTTGTTTCGAGTTGGATACTCATTTTTTCTTTTGTTTCAGCTGGGCACCATATGACTATATGAGTTTCAGTCATAGTCAGACCGACAATGTCGGACAACAACACATATATATAGTTGCTTGGCACAACCAGATTCACGATAAGGTTTAAATTAGTGGCTCAAATTTTTGTTGAATACATTGAACAGACGGTAGAACACAAAAATCGGCTCTGAAGTTTCAGTCTTCGATCATGTCACATTAATCTACTCATCGATATATATGATGAAATACTTGCTTTTGCACGGAACGCTGAAGGTAACGTTGAACTTGGTGTTGAATGGTACTACTGAGTTTGAAGTCAAGAAATTTTGGGGGGTTGAAAAAATTTTAGGGAGTTTTAAAGCACTTACTGTATATGGTTGCCTGTGTAATAGTGAGTCAGGTGAAGCTCATCTATCTAAAATTTATCAGGTGAAGCTCATCTAACCAGAAGAAAGATGGAAACACAGGAGTACCCATCTTTTATAATGAACTACGATAGAGTTTTATACAAAATCCAGAAAACTTCACTCGCAAATAGGGCCTATGTCATAGGATACTCAGTGTCACTGGGAATGGTTTGTCCTAGCATTTGGTAGTACCTTATCACTAACATTTGTGACTGACTCAGACCTACACCGCCCAGGAGCGGCACTTGTGTTGAATGCTAAGAAATGCAGAGTGTCAAGGTAGGATAATATGTGTCATCCTGACAGATTTGATTCATGCAGCTTCACTTTGACCTTGAGCAACGTAACCGATCTTGTGGCAATCAGCATAATGGGGTAGAGCCAAGCCCCGTGGACGCAAGACAAGCTTACCAGCACCTAACTTAGCCTCACTCAGCAAGGGAAATAGGGAAGCTGACCAAGTGTAGTATCCACCGCCTTCTCCCTCGAAGATGGTTACATATATCTGTAAACTGGGGTGCTAAGTTCAAAGATGCCATGGCCGGTTGAAGACTTGTGGAGATGAAAGACTGTATCTGGGGAATGAAAATTGGAAAGTAGTAGAACAAGACTTCAGCCAAAAACAGAATTTGGAAGTGATTTGTGGATGAAGTGAAGGGCTCCAACTAGTAATTCTTAGAAGTGATTTGTCTCATACACTGAGCCAATGTGTTCTAGCATTGAGTGGTCCTTTTATACACGTCTTCCCATCAATTTTTACATCTTAATTTTCAAATTCTGATCGTGTTGATGTATACATATATATTCATGTTAAACATACCAATTTTGGTTGATTCTTTGAATGTGATTTCTTCCTGTGATTTCTAATCCGGCTAACACGCGTCTCCATTTGTTCCCAACGTATGTACGCAATCAATAATGTTCACTGTTTCATTCTTTCGTCTGCCTATCATCCTAGCAGCTTTCAACCTGGAAGGGGAAAGAATTTTATGCCCCGTTTATTGGTATATTTGACAAACTGGCAATTATAAACCCTTTTTTTTTTTTTTGATGACCAATCAACGTCAGAGAAAAGGAAATGTGACCTACAAAATCTCACAAGGAATGGAAACACTATCTTTTCGCTGCAATGTGTTACATAATTGGGACTGGTAGCAATTTGGTAACTGCGATTTGATATTCAGATGAATAATACTATCTATGCCGTTGCAATTTCCATTTTATTCAAAAATCAATTTTCTTCTTTATGAGATCTAGTCTCGATAAGAATGCTAGTTTTAACCATTCTATGCCGTTGCTACTTTTGTCGTATCCACACAAAGGAGATAGAAGTAAAATTTGAGACGTTTTTAAAAGACGAAAAAATAAAGTACACGTAAAGGAAAAAAAAGGTGTACACGACTCGTTGCAAGCAATTCATGAACGTGCATCGACTAGTGTTTTCCAAGAAAAATGGAGAAAGAAAGAAAATCTTTCCATCTTGTAACTGCATTTAGTAAAGCTCCTTTATTTCTTAAAAGAAAAAAAGAAGAAGAATTCCCCCTTAAATAGTCTGCCAAAGGGATCATCAGCATTTCAAGGAACTACAGAGCTGAAAAGCAAAGAAATAAATAGATATATAATTGTTAGCATATTAAACCAAACAATTGGAATTTTATTCACTAACCATATTATGGGGTATTTATGGTCAACAGTTATGTTGGTTAAAGAATCTATGTTGATTTGATGATTCAGATCCATATTAAAGCTGCTGTACTTTTTTTTTTTTTTTTTTCGAAACGATAAGTGAGTATTATAGAAAACAAAGATATTACACATCGCGAGCAAAGGCTCGAAACTTCTATACAACAAGTGCATTGAAGCACTGAGGATCAGCAAATTCCTCCTCTAGATTAATATCCAAAGCATGTTCACTAAGCTTATCACTAAAAGTGTTAGTAGAATTATCAACTAGACAAAAAGAGCACATGTGAAACATCCGACTCAGACAATTAACATCTTCCACGAGAGTCATCAATCTTATATCCTGGGCACTAAGTAGATGAATATGTCTTAACAAAGCCTTATCTTGGATATGCACCTCGACTTTGCTCCATTCTTGCAATAAGGCTTTGCTCAGAGTTAGAACCACAGCCTTTGCTTCATCCAAGATCAGTGAGTTAGTGGCCCTTTCAATATTTTTTAAAGCTGCTGTACTCGGGATCCATATTTATGCAACTGCAACCTCTTCTTCTTCTTCTTCTTTTTTTTTTTTTGTTTTGAAAAATATTATTCAACTGCGACTTTGTAGAAGATTTTGGAGTAAGTTCAATAGTTCATTAATGCCATGGCCCGTTGAAGACTTCTGGAGTGACCAAAAAGCTGCTTTACCCGGGATTAAAATGTGAAAATATAATGACCTTAGACAACAAGTTTCACTGGTTAAATAGCTAGCTTTAGGAAAATCAAAACAAAATCTAAAATTACATACTCCAAATCCAGATACGCACACAATTTCAAGTACAACTTACATAAATATTTAAAAATAAAAATAAAAACCTATCACATTTTCTTCTTTCCCTCACCGCCTCCCTCCCCTCACCCCTCTTTCTCTCTCCTTCCTCTTCCTCTTCCCTCCTTCCGTCCTCTCCTCCTTCTTTCCTCTCCTCCGCTCTCCTCCTTCCTTCCTCCTCTCCCATCCCTTTCCTTCCCCTAACCGATCCCTTTCCTCTCCCTTAATAATTCAAACTGCTCATCAGCTGTCGCAATTTTCGGTGGCCGGTGGTGGTGAAAGGAGGAAGAGGGAGAAGGAGTCGGAGGGAGAGGCAGAGAAAGGGAGGAAAGGAGGGGGGAGGTGGTAGCAGTGGTAGGTGATGATAGTAGGTGGTGTTATTTTTAAATTTAAAAAGAATACTTCAAAAAATTTAAATTTTAAAACAACCTAAAATACATTTCTAAAAATACCCTAATACATCTGACAATTCATAGTAAAAGTTTATAACATACACCATTATAGTAAAACTTTTAAAAAATATCTTCAAAAAAAAAGAGATCAACTTTCAATAACCAACCCTCAGTATGTTGATTTTTACAAATTCACATCATTCTATATGGGATATGGCTTACTCTAACAAATCTCTTCAATTTTGGATCCACATCTCCCTCATCATTCAGCAACCGTGTGCGCTATTTCAATGGCTGCAGATTAAATCATTTATTCTGGTTGCGGTGTTTTCCCACGTGGCCTGTAAATATGCAGTAAATCTTGGGTGACAAGGACTTACTAATTAATGGGACACTTGTCCAAATTACTTGTATATACTTTTTCAATGGAATGAAATTGTTATCGTTGGGAAGAAAAAAAAAAAAAAAAAAAGGCACGTGCGCTATTTCATCTCGATAATCAGTCAATGCTTTCTTCGGGCACGGTACTAACGTAGTTCTACATCAATATGTCCAGTGTCTTTTTATCTTAAATTGTTTGCAACTACAATTTGACATTTAGGATTTTGTATGTAATAATTAAAAAAATAAAAGATAAATAAAGGAACTATTATTGTCCAACTTTTAAAGCTTGAATCTGGGAGATTTTATGTCCGGATCTGGGATATTTTATCACCTATATTAGAGGGCTAATCATTTTACACTGGAATGTGAATTTGAAATATGGGAAACTTTACCTCCAATATTTATGAATTTGGTGTTCTATATGAATCAACCAATGGATAAGTAAAGATACAGTGTATGAAGGCCTTATTTTCATATTTAGAAGTTCATGCAGAGTATTAGTTGAAGCACAGTAGCGATATTCTATTATGGAAAAAAGAAGGAAAAAGGAGGTAATAAAGACTATAGATCAAATTCTTACTTGGATACACGTTGAAAGCAACACATTGTAGGGAGAATTAAACTATAGTTCAAATTGGTAATTGAATACACATACTCAGCCAGGTCTTGGGGCTCCTTTTGCTTTTGACAATCGCAAGTCGCAACTCATGATCTACTAACTAAAAACGTATTCAAGAAGAAAATAGTGCATTTTTATTACAAATTAAGGACCAATTTCTTTAGTTGAAATCAAAACAATAGAGACCATACGGAAGAAATATGTGAGATAATTCGAAATGATACGTTAAAATGCCTAAAAGAGTAGTGTCAAATTTGAACAAGGTATCCATTCAAGAAAGATTTAAGAATGACGACAAATTAAGGCCTTGTTTGGATTGGAATTTTTCACTAAAAATTTTTACGTTTTTCACAACCACATTTCTCAAACACCTTCTTACCTCATATATATATATATCTCAAATTGCTATATAATATTTTTCTATGAAAAATCCAAAAAATAGCAATTCAGACAAGGTGAATGATTAAACCAAGTTAACCCACGGAATGTAGCAAGACAAAAATATGAGTACCAATCTATAGTCGACAGTGTTTATAACTGAAAATTGGCACAGATGACAACGTCCATTAATTGTATAAATTAGTTGCTGATTATGCTGACGTCCAGTTATCCTCATTAAATAAATTAAACAGGGTATACTGTGAAGACAAAGAATTTACACTAAAGAGGTAGAAAAGAAAAATTATCAGATAAAATTATAATAAAGAAATGAGCAGGTGGGCAAGAAATAATACAAAGCACAGATCTCAATCAGACACGAACAAGTTGGAAAGAAATAATATAAAACACAGACCTCAAACTTGACAACTAATTCAGATTATGACAAATCAACTGGCCTCCCAAGGCAACAGTGCTCTTGGTGCAGGTACATCTTATTTTAGCCGTTGTAGCCCATCTCCCAAGTCCCAATTCTCAACTCATTTCTTAGGAGGAACAATAATTTTGCCGCTGGCAATCTTGTTTTTGAAAAGTTCCACAAACCCTGGATTGACATTGAAAGAAGCTTGTAGAACCGAGGGAGCCATTGCTTTCCAAACTGATGTTTTGCTGGCTAACTGAACAAAAGATGGCCTGCCACCAAAAAAGAGAAGGGAGAAGTAATGAGGATCTTTAATTGTTACTGCCCTTTTTTTTTGAGAAAAAAGACTGGTTTAAAAGTTCTGTCAGATTCGATCAGCCTGTGATCTTCAACTGTTTCTTGCTCAACAGTCCAAGGAATTGAAGGATAATATATAATATTCTTCAAACTAAAACTTACTCTAAAGATGTGACAACAGAGAAATACTCCAATCCTTCTCCATCTGCAACCTTGGCAGCAGAGAAGAATTTAGGCACCACAAGTAACTGGCCACTCTGCACTGGGGAGTCCAATGCCTTCTCACCATTCAGACCCGAAATCCGAATCACGCCACTGCCTTTGGTGATGTAAATCAGTTGGAAGGATGCATCAGCTGTGTACATAGGTGTTAACATGGACAACGGATCCAACTTCACCAAATTAGCACTTAGTCCCACTTTCTTGAGAAAAGGAAAATTTTCAGGAGTAGCAATGGTCAGGGATCCACCCTGATCGACGTGGATGCTGGGCTTGGCAGTGTCAAAGTCGAATAACATCTCGACTTCAGCATCTTTGCATGGATCGGGCAACGTTTGACCCTCGACAAGCTTGACGAGTAAAGCACCAGTTTGACTTGTTAGGAGCTGATCTGATTCATCTTGGGTGAGATCGAAAGCTCTGGAGACAAAATCAGTGGAGAAACCCCCAAGAACACCCAAGCCTCCTGTTAAGAAGAAGTAGTCAAACTGAGCAGGAGTATAAGCTTGACTAGTTTCGCCCAAGAATACTATTTCTGCATCAGAGTCTTTATGTTCCCCGGCATTATTATACCACCATGAGACCGATCCAATTGGCACTGGAATTGCATCTCCCTTCTTAGCCACTAAAACAGCTTCCTTTGGGCTGTTTGGTAGGATGATTCCAACCCTAAAGCTACCTGCAGTTAACATCTATCAGCAGAAGAAATTGCGATATTAAATCCACGAGTAACCATTTATGGAGACAGAACTATATAATTCTCTCGTTTTTTCTTTTTTTAGCAAGTATCTGAAGAAATAATATAACAGAAGCATAAAAGCAAGACTCTATAGGGGACGACCAGAATTAATCAACAAAAAAAAAAAAAAAAAACTCTTGACCAGTAAAGCCACAGTCACAACACACACACACACACTCACGGATGCATATATTCAATTCATGCAGTTTTAGTTTTACCTTGAACAACGTAACCGATCTTGTTACAATCAGAGTAATGGGGTAGAGCGAAACCACGATGGCGCAGGACAAGCTTGCCAGCACCTAACTTAGCCTCACTTAGGTAGGGAAACTGTGAAGCTGACCAAGTGTAGTATGCACCACCTTCTCCCTCGAAGATAGTTACATCAGGAAACCGGGGTGCTAAGTTCCCAGATGCCATGGCAGGTTGAACACTTCTGGAGAAGATCGAGAAGCGTTATTGTATCTAGGATTATTCTTTAAAGAGGTGAAAGAAAGTATAATAAAGCACTAAGACTTTTAGAGAAAAAATTTTCAGTACGTAGTTAAATAGCTAGCTTCGGACAAAACAAAAGCAGATTATGCTAGCTAGAGATGCCAGTCCAACAGCAGAGGGACGTTGAAATTAAGTTGAAGATGTAGTTTTTCGTTTTCTTTTTTTTTTTTTCCTTTTGTGGGAAAAAAATTTTTTTTGGAGGGTTCGACTCGGTCGTCACCAGGATCAGAACACGCACATGCCTCTACAGGGAAATAACCTACATTGTAAGAAGAAACTATAAAAATAAAAATAAAAAAATAGTGCCTGATTGATTCGTATCTTTGACTAATTGTGGTGGATCAGGCAATAATATTTTTTTTTATTTCAACCAATCCACATGAAAAAGAAATGCAAATGTGCTTACAAAATCTAACAGACAACTAAAAAATTATTACATCTTTTTCAGTGCAACATATTAGACAATTTGGCCTAGTAGTACTTCGTAGTTACAATTTAATAATCCAAATCAACAGTGGTATTTATGCCGCTAGAATTTTATGTTACTGATCAAAAGGAATTAATAATACGTGTCAGTTTGCGCGGGATCTGGCTTTATTACTAGGTTTTTTATTTGCCCCAAAAAAAAAAAAAAAAGGTTATGGTTTTCTTATTTGTTTGGCTCCAATCTGACATCAAGTTGCTACATTATTAAAGTTTCCCATTTAGAAGTCCAATATGAGATCACAACACATAATATCCCGTATTAATGAGTCACATTTTAATATTGCCATTGAGAGCACCGGCATACTTTCACTGGACCCTTTACTCCCATACCCTGCAGAATCTTGAGTTACATAATACACATTTACTCCCATACCTTGCAGAATCAGGTGTCTTTGCAGAATTATTTCTATCCAGTTCAGTTTAGTTGATGTAATAGTTATAATTTTTGGTATGAATTCGTAAAAAATGTTGATGTAATTGTGATTTTTACATAATTTTAGTTGTATAAGTTGATAAATTCACGTTTATATACTATAATAACAGGGCGACTGCTCTACATATTTTCGAATGTAGAACATATCAGATGTTGTTAGCCAAGCCCAAGAGCTGAACGGGTGCTGCATCGAGAAAGGGAAGTTCTCTCTCCAGAAAGAGGTTCGTAGGGGAGAACGAACTACTTTGAATCAAGAGCATTCACCGAAGCATAAGTGAGGGAAGCTCAAAGAAGAAAAGCATTGGCTAGGGAAATCGCCCCAATGCACCTAATAGAGAAGACGGTTGCTTGGCTTACTTGAATCTGCGTTGGAGATTGCCTACCTGTCTAGTTAGTGGCTTTCTGGGTACCCCCGGATCTACTAGTTATCGTCTTTGAGCTGGAAAAAGCATTCTATCAGCGGACTGGGAGTTCTCGCCACTTTTATAGTGTTAACAAAAAAAGAAAACATTAACTGTCAAGGATGCAGCAAGCAAGAGGACTGTCAAAGTGGAAAGGAGAGAGCAGTTGTTTACAGAACAAGTTCGGAATAGAGAGCACAAGCACAACCTTCTCTTTGGTTAGTTGGGAACCAAAAAACGAAAAATAAAGAACATACAAGGATGCAACAAACAAGAATTCTGGTTTCTTGTTTCAACTACATCTTGTAAACGTACTTAATAAATGGATAGAAGAAATTTTTAATTTTTTCAGGTATCTCATGTAGTTTTAGCCTTATAGGGACCAAATCCTCGGTCGCACATTTCTCAAGAGAAATTCGATGCAGTGACACGTAAACGTGTGTCACGTGCCCACTATCTCTCCCCTTTTCTCTCTTTTTTTTTTTTTTTTGGGATAATTCTCTCCCCTTCTCAAAAGAAAATCATTGCATCGTATCTATCTTCACCAATTTGCCTCCAAACTAAAGTAAACAATCGTAGCAACGCTCTTTAAATCCACTAATAAATCAGCTAATGAACGCAATGAGATTCAGGTGCAGATAACTTTGAAAAGAAATATCAGGTTTATTGCTTATAAAACACAATGTAATTAATAGGCTTGTTGCTTAAGTTATTGATTAAATTGGAATTTGGCTGCACATAATTTTGAAGAGAAACCTTAAATCTTCCTGGGCTTCTACTCAGATTCTTCTCTCAAAAATAGGCACAGTAAGTAAGGTTACAGGTGGGGGAAGGGTCGATTGTGGTGGTAATGAGTCAAGAAGACGATGAAACTTAAAGTAGTTGTGGTGGACTTGTTGGGTATAAGGGCAAGGGGGTTGATGGTGGCGGTGATGAGTGAAGAAAATGATGAAAGAGGTGGACTAAGATAGTCACTTCTGTATCTCAGGTCGTGGTGGACTAAGATAGTCACTTCTTCTGCTGCTGTATATAAGAGCTTACTTTCTGAAATAGTTCAGTCTCCAGACAAGCTTCAGGTACTATCTGTATAATCTTTATGTGCACTATTGAACTCATTTTAGCAGCATTATAATTTAGTCAGTTGCCCCTTATCAGACAAGCATTATATATCACATACAGAAACATCTCTATTTGTTGGATTGAGCAAATTTGTTGCAATCCAGAGAGCTTTTTGACAATTTAAATGTTATGCATGCATTGATCCTTTTGTTGAATGTTATTCCTGCGTTGACCAGGAATGTGCTTATGCATCGTCAACTGCTATTCATCTATTCTAAATTTGTTTGCAGGGCTAGTTTTAAACGTGTCAACTGAGTTACAGTTTGTGTGAAATCCTAGCAATTAACGCATTCCATACATGTTTGGTTAGATTAGGTTATCTGCATCCTACATTATTCTCTCAGCCGTACCTTTTAATGGTTACATTTACCCTAAGAAGAGAGCTAAAGAACATACTACCCTTTTTTAGAACCTGTATCTGTGACTTTAAGCATTTCAAGCTTTCTTTTTTTTTTTTTTTTGGGCAAAAAAAAAACCTTTTATTAATAATAATGCAATCTGTGCTCACAAACAAGAGAATCAGCTCCATACAAATATTCCAGCCTGTCTACATAACATCAGTATGTTCCTATATTGAAAAGATCTCAGGAATGAAGTTCCAGTCTAGGCTAATTTCCCAATTTTCTTTTGTTCTTGGTATCTTTCTCCAAGCTTTCTTAATTTACAAATTTTATGCAAGTCGCTGGCAGTTTTCTTAAGAGTTCAGAATCAATGGGCGGAGGAAGAAAATAGTATTACAGAGAGAGTAGAATGTTTCACACTCCAAGGCAACTTACAGAAGATTGAAAATAATAATGCATGGTTAAATTGCTCCAACATATTATCAATTCCATTGACTTATGTTTCTATTTTTCCTCAAGTTTTAAAAAATTAATTTTATCTTTGATTAATCTTTAAATTTTTTGTTTTATAAATTTAACTTTTGTTAACCACATTTAAGTTTTAGTATAATTAAAGTTCGCCCCATTAAAAGAAAATTCTCTAATTCGGTTGATGTTTGGCTTTTCTTCTGAAGAAAAGAAAATCTAAAATTATCAGATAAAAAATATAATAAGACACGAGCAGGTGGGCAAGAAATAATACAAAGCACAGATCTCATACACAGGAGAAAGTTGGCAAGAAATGGTACAAAGCACAGACCGCAAGCTCGAAAACTAATTCATGAGATTATGACAAATTAATTAAGTGGCCTCCCAAGGCAATAGTCTTAACGCAGTCTATATCTGCTTTTGGCATTCATAGTCCAGCTCCTAAGTCCCGATACTCAGCTCTTTTCTTAGGATTAGGAGGAACAATCGCTTTGCCCTTGGCAATCTTGTTTTTGTAAAGTTCCACAAACCCTGGATCCACATTGAAAGAAGCTTGTAGAACTGAGGGAGCCATTGCTTTCCAAACAGATGTTTCCCCAGATAACTGAACAAAAGATGGCCTGCCACCAAAAAAACAAAAAAGAAGGGAGAATATTTAATTGTTACTGCCTTTTTTTTTTTTTTTTGAGAAAAAAGACTGGCTTAAAAATGCTGTCAGATTCAATCAGCCTATGATCTTCAAGTCTTTCTTGCTTAACAGTCCTAGGAATTGAAGGATGATATCTATATAATCTTCTTCAAACTAAAACTTACTCTAAAGATGTGACAACAGAGAAATACTCCAATCCTTCTCCAAATGCAGGCTTGGCAGCAGAGAAGAATTTAGGCACCACATGTAACTCGCCGCTGTGCAATGGGGGTCCAATGCCCTCCCACCTCTCATATCCGAAATTCGAATCAGGCCACTGCCTTTAGTAACGTAAATCAATTGGAAGGATGCATCAGCGGTATACGTGGGAGTCAGCATGGAGAAAGGATCCAACTTCACCAAATTAGCACTCAGTCCCACTTTCTTGAGGAAAGGAAAATTTTCAGCAGTAGCAGTGGTCACTGATCCACCCTGACTGACATGGATGCTGGGCTTGGCACTTTCAAAGTTGAATAGCATCTTGACGTTAGCATCTTTGCATGGATCGGGCAAGGTTTCACCCTCTGCAAGCTTGATGATTGCAGCCTCAGGACGGCTCGTTAGGAGCCGATGCGATTCATCTTGGGTGAGATCGAAAGCTTTGGAAACAAAAGCAGTGAAGAAACCCCCAAGAGCACGCATGCCTTCTGTTAAGAAGAAATGTCCAAACATACCAGGAGTAAAGCTTGACTACTAGTTTCACCCAAGAACACTATTCTTACATCAGAGTTGTCATCTTTCCTGGCATTGTTATACCACCACGAGACCGATCCACTCGGCACTGGAATTGCATCTCCCTTCTTAGCCACTAAAACAACTTCTTTTGGGCTGTTTGGTAGTAGGATTCCGACCCTACAGCTACCTGCAGTCAATATACAGCAGCAGAAGAAATTGCGATATTATATCTGCAATTAACCATTTATGGATACAGACGTGTATAATTCTCTTGTCCCCCTTTTTTTTTTTTTTTTTTTAATTCAGAACAAGTACCTGAAGAAATAATTAACAGAAGCATAGGAGGAGGAATATATAGGGGATGAACAGAACTAAATATATTCGCCGGAGATGGTTAGATGAGGAAACCGGCCGAACTTCCCAGATGCCATGGCAGGTTGGAGACTTCTGGAGAGGATCGAAAAGCGCTACCGTGTCCGGGATTAAAGAGATGAAAGTTATAATAGAGCTAGTACTACTGAGACCTTAGAGAAACATTTTCAGTTGTTTAAATAGCTAGCTTCGGACAAAACAAAACAAATTAAATTATGCTAGCTAGAGATGCCAGTCCAACACAGGATAATGACGAACCATTTTCAGTTGTTTAGACGAACATTTTCAGTTCAACAAATTAAATTATGCTAGCTTCGGACAAAACAAACATTTTTAGTTGTTTAAATATAAGTTGGGCTCAATTGATAACGACGAACCATTTTCTAATAACAGACAATGCATTCGAATCTTACCATTGATGTGAGACAAACCATTTTCTATAATGCATTCAAATCCTACCGTTGTTGTGAGACTATATTGATGGACGATTTATAATAACCTCTGTCAGCAAACAAAGGTCTCGGAGGTATTTTTTGACCCACAGTGAGAATCGGAGTTAAATCCATACAAATTTTTTCATCAAAAAAAAAAAAAAAAAGTGGACAGTCTTATATATGCACAGATCCATGCATATATGTTGCCATTGCCTCCATAAATGTCACCCTATCAATTTTAACGACATAATTTATTAACTATCATTGTGTTAATCTTTACAAATTCACATAGATTTGATCGTGATACTCGTGATTCTCTACATCGTGTACGCTAACATATCTTTTTATTTGTTGCTCCACGTCTTCGGGCCCTAATCAATCACCTAAGCTAGCTGTTCATCTCCATAAACCAGTCAATGATTTCCTTGCCCTCTGAACTTAACACAATGCAGCTCCACGTCGCATTTCTTTGGGCATCCTGATAACCTTCATTGTAAGAAGAAACCATTAAAAAGGATAAATAAATAGTGCCTGATTGATTTGTATCCTTGAATAATTGTGGTGGATTGGGCAATAATAAATTTTTTTTTTAACTATTTCAACCAGTCCACATCAACAAGAAATGTAAACCAGTCTTGCAAAATCTAATACAGAATTTAAAAACTATATATTTTCAGTGCAACATATTAGATAATATGGCCTAGTAGTGTTTTGTATTTACAATTTGGTAATCCAAATCAGCAGTGCCATTTATGCCAATGTAATTTTGTGTCTTCTTTTACGTGCTCTAATTAAAAGGAATTAATAATACGTGCCTTATTGGTACATTGTAGAGCCAATAAATCCCATATTGCACAAGATCTCCAGTCCAAAAACCAAAAAAAAAAAAAATCTATGGTTTTGTTATTTGTTTGGCTCCGATATGACATCAAGTTGCTCACCTTGTTAAAGTTCCCATTTAGAAGTCCAAAATGAGATCACAACAATTCACATAACTTGTTTCAACTACATCTTGCAAGCGTATTTAATAAATGGATAGAAGAAGAATTTATATTTTATCGCGTATCTCATGTAGTTTTATATTTTACCATACTATCCCCCTGTTGTTTAATAATATCACTTGTAGTTCTACACTGTCTCTTCTATTTTCACGTTAAGTGAAAGATGGACAAACCGATGGTAGGCACGTTAAATAATAATGTTAGAATCAATGTTAGCCTTGCCCTTAATTAAATATTAAACATAATGAGGTCTTAACTACTTTATATAAAACTATAAAGGAATGTGAAGTCAAGTGTGAAATTATAGGGGACATAAGTGAATATTCCATATTTCATGCTTTACGTGCCTTTTCAGAATGCATCTTAATCAATACACTGATTAGTGGTGTTTTTAATTAATTTTTCACTTCACATAATTTTATGAAAGTTAAGTAGATAATATTGAACGAGAAGGGATAGCGAAGTAATAATACTAGAAGGGAGTAGTTAGTTATTACACGTAAATTAAATGCATATTCTTTTAAATAAGTTGAATAGTAGCATATTACACGTAAATTAAATGCATTTCAGGCATTCTTTTTTTTTTTTCAAAATCTCGTAATGCAGCCCTTTTTCTTTTCTCTGTTCACCTAAATCGAGCATAAGAGTATTGCTTACATTTCAAATTTTTTGCTCCTCTCGTCTATGTTTTCCATTTTTCTTGTTAAATGTAAAAGAGAATTCATATCATAAGACATTTTACTTAAAAAAAACTTTTTCAAATTTTCACCTTCATTTCATTCCAAATTTCAATACTAATATCCAAACATATGGGGAGAGCCGGAAAGGTTCTATAGATTTTGTTTGAATTGAGGAATTTAATAAAAAATTTGAAATCCATCCAAATCGATTTAGATTGTTTAAAAAACATTTGAATTTATAATTCACAAAGTATCAAAAATATATTGACTACTAAAATAATTGATAATTTGTAAATTCAAATATTTTCTAAATAATTGAAACAATTAAAGAAATGTGAGAAGATTTAAAATTCTTTATCAAATCGGTCAATCCAAACGCACCCTTACTTAAACTCTTTAAAGGCTTGGTCCGGTTTAGGCGGGAAACCAAATTTCCATTTCCTCTCTTTACTGGAACCGGAGACTGGAGAGTGAGTGAGACTGTGAGAGTAAGAGATGTCGAAATTCCAGTACCCAACTCTCTCCCGGAGCGACGTCGTCGCCGTGCTTTCCGAGTATGAAATCGCCAAAATTTCTGATGCCGACCTCCGTCGCCCCAATTTCAACTTCCTCACCAGCCTTTACTCTGCTATCCTCCTCTACATCGACATTCTCCCGTGAGTGTCCAAGCTGACATATTTCTCCTCCTTTAATTTCTTCCACATTATTTTTTTCGAAACCCTAACCCTACTCTGTTTTTTTTTTTTTAATCATAAACCTACAGGGAGGACCCTGATCAGTTCGATTTTGAGACTCTGGAGCGGATTGACAACCCGGACCATCACCGGGATTCATTTCGAGTGTTGAATTTGTTGGATAAGATCAGAGAAGTTTGGCTTCTGTGGATTGCCCTTTGAATTTCACTCTTTGCGACTTGCTTAAGCCTGACCCGGGTCGAACCGACTTCTTTCTCGGTGCCATGCTCAATTATATCGTTCACAGGCATGCCGCGAAATTAGTTCTCCATTAACATTCTCTGTTAGTGCGTTTCTTTTAATTGTTTCTGAGTGTTTCTTTTAAAATTTAGATTTTACTTCAAATTTTCCAGGATTAGAAATTGATTTTGTTGGACGGTTACAAGCTGCTTGCCTACTGCCGCCCCCCCCCTCCCCCAAAAAAAAAAAAAAAAAAAAAACAAAGGAACGTTCATGCTGTGAAATACAATTTTGTAAATCTGGCAAATCTGCAACATAGTTTAATTAGGAATGCTGCTTGTTATTCTAGGCTGTCTATTTGCACCGCTTTTTTCGAGCGGTACAAGGGACTTGTTCTGTTATTATGACATTTAGAAGTGTGAGGTTATTGATATAAGCATCTCTATCTGTGAGTGTTGTGCCTAATCACAGAAATGATTTTTATAGCTTGTGGGGATGGGGCAAGGATGGATTTTGGACATAAGTGTTGCTGTTATATGAGAGGAGCATGGAGTGGGAGCTAGGATGGATTCGCACTGACCTCGAGCTCTTATCTACTAGGAGCATTCAGATGCTCGTTTTGTTGCTAAATAACTAAATTTTTTTGCATTACTTTGTTTTGATTGTGTGTAGTTTCTGTTGGTTTGGGATGTAGGAATGCAAAATTGAATTTATTGAGGCCTATTGTAGATGAGTTAACTCTTCTTGAAGAGCGAAAGCAAGAATTGGAGAGCAGAATGGCTCAGGTACAATCTGGAATGCAAATGTGTAGTCGCGAACATGATCTCATCTATGAAATTTACAGATTTATCTTCCTTTCAGTTGAATGAAGAGATATTCCAGTTCAACCAATTAAGAGAAAGTGAGATGCCACTTGTTCAAGAAATTGATGCTAAAGTTAAAGAGTTGCAGCAAACAATTCAAAGTCTGAACAATCACCAGGTGTCCTTGAAGGCTAACAGGATAAAAACAAAGGAAAGGGTTAAAGAAATGGAAGCAAAGGTAGCCTTCGTAAATTATTTGCATTCATTGATGTAAATCTGTTCAATGATAGTCAGAAATTATACGTATTGGAATCTTGACTGCTGATTGCTATTCTGTGCAGAAACTGTAATAGAAACAATCAGTTGTCTCTGTTCGAAAAGCATTTCCTTGGACCATATTAAGTGAATCTTGTTCTCTTACATGTTCAAAATCGTGGTTTTTATTCTCTTTATTTAAATTTATTCTTCTGATTGTTTTCTTCTACAATGCAAATTATACATAAAACCATCCCAGAAATGGAAATAGATTTAAAACAAAAGGAAGTTTTGGTTAAACTTTAATCATTTCTTCGAATCACGAAGGTAGCCTTTCCTTCTTAGTTTCTAGGAAAGTGACTTAAGTGTCTTTCTTGGGCTTGAATTAATTTTTATTTTTGTCTTCTTTTTTACTGTATCTCAGGTTGAAAATGCTGATTTTGCCTTGGAGCAATGCAAGCTAGAGAATAAGAGCTTACTTTCTGAAATAGTTCAGTCACCAGACAAGCTTCAGGTACTAGCTGTATAATCTTTATGTGTACTATTGAACTCATTTTAGCATTATAATTTAGTCAGTTGCCCCCTTGTCAGACAAGCATTATGTATCATATAGGAAACATCTCTATTTGTTGGATTGAGCAAATTTGCTCCAATCCAGAGAGCTTTTTGACAATTTAAGATGTTATACATGGATCCTTTTGTCGATTGTTATTCCTGCGTCGACCAGGAATGTATTTATGCATCATCAACTGCTATTCATCTATAAATTTGTTTGCAAGGCTAGTTTTAAACGTGTCAACTGAGTTACAGTTTGTGTGAAATGCTAGCAATTAATGTATTCCAGACGTTTTGGCTAGATTAGGTTATCTGCATCCTACATTCTCTCAGCCGTACTTTTTAATGGTTACATTTACCCTAACAAGAGAGCTAAAGAACGTAATACTCTTTTCCAGAACCTGTATCTGTGACCATTTAAGCATTTCAAACTTTCTTAATTTACAAATTTTATGCAAGTTGTTGGCAGATTTCTTAAGAGCTCAGAATCAATGGGCCTTCTTTATAACATAGAAACCAGAATGCTACTGCATCAGATCTTGGCATCATGGACGGTTAGGTTCCCTTCCTTTGTCCTTCCCGTGGAGAGAGCAGCCAGTGTCTTTATTAGTGCATGGAAATTGAAACTGAAGCTTTGAGTACACAAGCTTCTTGAATTAGCCAGTTCTGCTGAATTTTTGAATCTCATTTGCATGTGGGATTTAAGCCTGGTGTTGTACATGTTAGGAGTTAGAGATGTAGTATGTTATTTTTTACTGTAAGGTCTGATATGAACAAGTGACCCTGAGCAATTAAAAGGAGGGGTTGGGTTTATTTTTTTTGGGGGGAGGGGGTTATGTCTTTAAGATTTACTTGGTTTGTCTTTCATATTGCTTCTTGTAAATTATTCACTGCTTTAACAGTTGGATTTTGTTCCTAAAGGATTTGGAACCTTCTCATTGTTTTACAAGTTAGTAAGCATGCGAGATATGTATCTCCTACTATTTAAAGTCCTTTCCCTTGAGTCTTTTTTGGTAAGCTTGGCTTACACATAATCACTGCATGCTTCCTTAATGTTTTGTTTTGATATGTATAATATTCTTTCTTTCAATAATCCAGAGAGCACTTGAGGAGAAAAAATCACTTAAAGTTGAAGCAAAGAATGCTGAAAGAGCAGCGATGCACTCCTTTCGTTCCAAGGAAGCTGTTCTTGAGATTTATGCAAAGGTTGTTTCTGAAACTGCTTCTTCACTGTCATTTTATATATACTTATATTCATATAGGTCACTCTCATGTTCAATAATTTCTTATCAATGAAACTATGATCACATCTTGGTAAGTGCAAATTATACCTCACAGTAATTATGATTACCACTAAAGTATAAGAATTTGATCGACTGACTGATAAGTGTTTCACTAGATGATCTTTTCTTCCATATATTGGAGCACCTATTACATGAACTAAGTAAGAAGCATCTGTTTGCTAGAAATCTTGTAATTGTCTTTCAGAACTACTGTGCAATACACCATCACATTCTTGTGCTAGCTTACCATGGTAACATTAGTATATTGAGATGCTAAATTTGTAAAAAAATACATTGTTGCATGATTTTATCCCTCTTTTATATTTGTCTCTTGGTGACACTGCACTGTTTTATCATTTTCTTGTGAATTATGATGACCTTTGTTGAAATTATTTATTTTCTCTTTTCTGTTTCTGCATGAGGTTTACTCTTTTTACTTTAGCATATTGAGTTGGGGAATTAGTGAACCAAGATTTTGACCTTGAACTAGAAAATAATAAATAAATAACTTCTCTGGAATGATGAAAAGGATCAGGTAAGTTGAAATTGAACAGGATCTGCAGTTTCAGCTACATGCTGGCAGTTTGAACCTTTTTTTTTTAAAAATCTTTTGGGGGTAATACTTTTGAGTGTCTACTCTTAATAATCTTCGAGATCATGTTGTCTCCCTTATAACAGTTTGTGTACCTATCAGAATTAAAATAGAGAGTTACACAGGTAAGAAACTGAACTAGAATAGATCTGGGGCAAAAAGATTAGCAGTATGTCAGGACATTAAGCTGAGGTATGTACTTCAAATACGATCATCATTTACGTGATTAAAGTTGGCTGAGATGATTATCAGAGAAACAATCATATGGCATGGGTCACTGGAATCTCTTTTTTCTTGTAACATCAGACTGGTGCACATCAAAAAAAAGAAATAATGCTGCTTTAAACTTCCAGTTAAATGTGTTTGATAAGGTCTTTGCTTGTTTTTCATCATTTCAGGCTGGAAAGAAGCTGTCCAAGCAGTTAGCTCAGATGAAAGTCCTGCAAGATCAGGTTGATTATGGTTGTTTCACCTTCTTTTCTTTGAGCAATCTATTAAGAAGTTTTGACTGAAGTTAAAAATGGTTCATAAATTCAGTTTGCTGCATTTTTCTATTACGTTAGCCTTTGAGTATTGTAGTTGTATCTGGCATATCACAGTTCCTTTTAGGAGTACTAGCTTATCATGGTTTGATCTTTTTATATGTCTATATGACCTAGCCCCCAGCTGCTGGATGGTGCTTGGCTACTCAACCATATGTGGGATGAATATGTAGGATATAGGTATCTTGAGAAATACTTGGGACAGAAACTCATGGATTTTAGACTGTGTGCTTTGTGCCATGTACCTTCTGGTACTTATTTTTTGCAGAATGATGTGCCTCTTGTGAGATAGTGGAAGTTTTCACAATTTGACTTATCTTTTGTGCCAATCTTTGAAGCGGATATGAGGCATGCTAAGTTTATTGGGAAGCTTTGTGCTTGAATTGTCCCTGCATAAACTCTTATCATTCCCAAAAGCAGCAAAAAGCTGACTTTGGAATTTCTTGGTAGGTGAACTCTGCCAAGTCAATTGAAAAAGATGTTAAACTTCTCAAAGTTAAACTGAGTGATCAAGGAGTATTGGATAAGTCACTTGATGCTAAATTGGGTGATCTGCAAGCAAAAGGTTGTTCAATTCTCTTTGCCACTAATTGGTTACTTTCTACATTACTCAAAACTCAGTATGATGAACATGTCTTCTGTTCAGTGGACCAACTTGATAAAGTAAGGTGGCAACTAGAGCAGGAAAGAGATCAGACCTTTGAGCAGGCTACTAAAGAACTAAAGAATGTGAAGATGGAAGTGGATGCAAACAGGAATGCTCTACAAACTCGTCAAAAGCAGGTGGAAGCTGTTGTCATGGAGGTACTGTTTACAGTTTTAGTTCTGCTGTTAACTCTTGCATGAATGGTGGTTCTGGTTTTAAGCCTTCTTCTTCATTTAGCAGGCAGATAGTATAGGTGTAACTATTAACTCAGTCAAGGAGGCTGGAGCGGCTAAGATGCATGAAATGGGTCTAGTATCTGAAGCTATAATGAAACAGGTACAATTGTCTCAATTTCTTATGATTAATTGGAAAGGCTAGTGAGAAATAATCTAACATAATCATATTTTGATAAGCTATTCTATATACTCTTCTACCATGGTTGAGAGAGACCTGGGTGCAAATTGCGATGCTTAGTCTGCATTTTAATCACAAGCTGAATAGGTCTTCAATGATTTAATGGTGAAACTGGCTTGACTTCAAAATTGCTTCTCCCTAATGTTTTCCGAGGTTGCAGATACTGCATGGACTACATACTGCACGTTATTGTTTGACTAGTAGATTTGTTATTTTGATAAGGGGAAGGATTTAATGAAATGGAAAGACGCTTAGGATCTTATCTGGTGGCTGTCTGCTACTTCTTGCTAGCGAGTGCTGCCTTTTGATATGCCTTCCTAGTACTAATACATTACCAATTTTCCCGCAGTTATACGAGTATTCAGATTCTATAAGGGACTCGCTGCCAGGGATTCAAATTGAAGTGGACATGGTAAATGCTCAGACTGGGAACTGATGAAGTTGGCGTATCTTGAGTAGCTGATTTTGCATTATCCGCTATCTCCATAGCACAATGGATGCAGTGATTGGCATGCTTTGAAATTGCACAGTTGCTGCTGCTTCTTGTAAAAAAGAGTTGTATGTGTGTGCTGCTGAATTTTGTCTTCTTGGGAATGAGTAGAAACATATTGTGTTAAGGTGGAATGTATGAAAGGTGGAATACATGAAGTGCACTCGTGCTCCTTGAGATGCAACGCCAGTACGACGACGCCGACTGTTTAGGACACAAGTTTACAATGATGTGGGGAAGATTCTATGCCACCACTCACCAGTCTTTGTTGCACCGCAGTCCAGTCTAATGATTGTCATGTAACTAGAGGTGTCAATCACAGTTCAGTTATGTTGACCCATTAAAATCCATTCATTAATAATCTATCTAAACACACTCATTAACTTTAAACAGGAATAGATGGGTATTCAATTACACTCATTAAATTTAAATTTTAATGAATGTTAAGAAGATAAATTTGAATTTCTTATTAATATAACAATAAAATAGTGTTGTTATTGACATAAATGGATTAACTCAATTATATTTGTTACCTAATTATGATTCATTCAAATTTATTCAAATCATTGATTTTGACACTAATACATGTAACAAGTAATAGGCGCTTGTCTATGGTTCAGAGTGATAGATGTCTATTGCAACGGGGACCATCTATCACTTCTATTAGTGTGAAATGCTTAACTATTAATCTTAAAAAAAAAAAAACCAGAAAAGATGTTACTCGACATATTTTTGACTCTTTTTAAATTAACTCTAGAAAGTCCTAACCTACAGTAAATAAGATGGTTTTTACTACACGATAAGTCTAAATCAAAGGATAGTTTCACAAGCATATGAGGATTCTGATGATTGTTGCAGTCACTTCCCCTAAAGTTTGAGAAGTTACAAAAATAAAACTTTTAAAGTATGTTTTGGTAACAATTGATGATATAAGCACAATTATTTTGGTATTGATAAAAGATTATTTCTGCCTATAAGCAAACACAGAGCCAATTCTGTTACATATTGCGGATGAGCAACTGAGCAAGGCACATTTGAGTATTTCTTTTTGCATGAAAAGAAAAAAAAAAAAAATAAGTGTCGTGAGTGTCATTTTATTATTCACTCTAAAGCTTTGCGGCTACAAAAATTACTCCTACTGCATGTGTTGGACGTTAAGTAGTTAATACTGCAGAAAACTCCATGATGAAGAAGTTGGGACGTGGGAGGTTCAAGAGTCCATGAAATGCATTCCATCGACGGCAACTTGCCAAAGAGGAGCAGCGGCAGCAATGTTGTTGAACAATCTGCTGCAGCCACTCCTCCGACAGTACCCGTCATCTCAATTCCAGCTCTCATTCTACGCCCCAATTTTCCAGTTCTTGACAGGCAAGAAGTACCTCAAATTAGGCCAACAATTACACGCCCACATGGCCCTCCGCGGCCTACACCCCAATGCATTTCTCGCTGCCAAGATGGTTGCAATGTACGCCAGCTCCGGCGATATCGACTCCGCTGAGAAATTATTCGGCGCCGTTAAATACCCGTCTACTCTTCTATTCAACGCAATTATTCGCGCGTTTACTTTATACGGAGAGACCCGTACGACCATCCAGATTTACAGTCGAATGCATTCTCTTGGTTTGCGCGGGGACTATTTCACTTTCCCTTTTGTGTTGAAGTCTTGCGCGGAGTTATCGTGTTTTGAGCTGGGAAAGTGCGTTCATGGGCTGAGTTTGAGGAGTGGTTTAGATTTTGATATCTATGTAGGGAGTTCCTTGATTAATATGTACGTGAAATGTGGTGCACTGGATGTTGCGCGGGGGATGTTTGATGAAATGCCTGTGAGAGATGCTTCTTCTTGGAATGCATTGATTGCTGGGTATATGAAAGATGGATTCGTGAATTCTGCTGAGGGGTTGTTTCGGGCTATGCCCAATAGGAGTATCGTGTCTTGGACTGCTATGATTTCGGGGTACACCCAGAATGGATTTGCAGACAAGGCACTGGGATTATTTGATGAGATGATAAGTCAGGACATGGATGTGGTGAAGCCCAATTGGGTGACGATAATGAGTGTCTTACCTGCGTGTGCACATTCTGCTGCGCTTGAGCGTGGGAGACAGATTCATCAATATGCCAGGGAAAGGGGTTTTGACTCCAATACATCAGTAATGACGGCTCTTATGGCCATGTACTCAAAATGTGGCAGCTTGGCTGACGCTCGTGTATGTTTTGATCGGATGAGGCCAAATGAGAGGAATTTAGTGGCATGGAACACTATGATCACTGCTTATGCATCTCATGGATGTGGCAAGGAGGCAGTTTCCACATTTGATCAAATGATTGGAGCTGGGGTTCAACCTGATGCAATTACATTTACGGGACTGTTGTCAGGGTGTAGCCATTCTGGCCTTGTGGATGCTGGGTTGAAATATTTCAACTGTATGAGATCAATGTTCTCGGTTGATCCAACACATGAGCACTATGCTTGTGTTGTAGACCTTCTGGGCCGTGCCGGGCGATTGGTGGAAGCTTATAATATTATCTCTCAAATGCCAATGCAAGCTGGACCAAGTGTCTGGGGTTCCTTACTTGCTGCTAGTCATAAACACAGAAATTTAGAGATTGCAGAACTAGCAGCTAAAGAGTTGTTTATCTTAGAGCCTGCTAATGCTGGGAATTATGTCATGCTCTCAAACATGTATGCAAAGGCTGATATGTGGGAAGAAGTGAACAGTTTAAGAACTCAATTCAAGTCAAAGGGCGTGAAGAAGACTCCTGGGTGTAGTTGGTCTGAAGTTAATGGAAAAGCACACTTATTTCATAGTGGCGATATGTCTCATCCTCAGACAAAGGAAATTTACTCCTTGTTGGAGGAATTACCTAAGAAGATTAAGGCAGCTGGTTACATGCCAGACACTAGTTTTGCCTTGCATGATGTTTCTGAAGAGGAGAAAGAGCATTATCTCAGTACACACAGCGAGAAGCTGGCTGTTGCATTTGGGCTCCTTAACACAAGCTCTGATACTGTCATTCGTGTCACAAAGAACCTTAGAATTTGTGGAGACTGTCACACGGCCATCAAATTCATTTCTAAAATATATAGACGTGAAGTCATTGTAAGGGATGTCAATCGGTTCCATCATGTTAAAGATGGAACCTGCTCATGTGGTGATTATTGGTAAATGCTGATATAGTTGCAGTTTTCAGTTCACTTTAATTTTCCCAGAAGCTGAATATTCGCAGTTCCTCTTTCAGAGCATTTTGCAAGGAAGCCGCAATGTTGCATCTGGATTGACATTAGCTGCTATGAAGTAGACAAATTCAGTTTAAGATAATGAAGCAGTGTAGGAGACTTATTGCATTAGTTATCAAGACAAATCATAAAGCTGAAAACTTTAGAGGGAAAAATGGCATCTTACTTCCAAAGAACTTTATATTTGGTATGTAATGTTTCACTGGCAAGTTGAATGTCATGATGATATCTAGAGATGATACTTCTAAGGAAGGTCATTTTCTCCACTGTTCTAAAGATGGTTTTTATTTACTTGGACGTGAGAATTCCTCGTGATCAGATTACAAGAAAATCATCTGGTGTGATTGCAACTTGAGGAGGTATCAGCTTTCAAACTCATGATGATGTACTTTGTCCTTTGGGCAGACTATCCAGATTCTAAGGACAAGGGAAATCCAAAGAATAAGTTTTGGAAGATTGAAGAATTTGATCAGCTGACTGTTGATTCCTGCTTCGAGAGCGTCAGCTTTGTAACTGTGGTTCACGCCATGCCTGTAAGCTTTCAAATTTCTTTCTGTCAAACAACTACATATCATGGTGAGTTTATGGTGGTATCTCTCGAATTTTCTGCTTCTTACTTCATCTAGTTTGAATAAAGTTGATCATAGGATTGTATGACTTGGGGCCATTTACCAGGATATTGATATTTTATTGCAATTTTATTATGTGTTTCAGTTCCAATTCCTATAATAGGAAAATTGACTCTATGTAATGTTATGTTCTTTATCATTGAAACTTTTTGTTTCTGCTTATCCACTTCCATATATATTAGTATACAATTTGGTTCCTTTGGGACTTGCTTTCACAGTACTAGTTTGCTTCCAGCTCTTCAATTGTTACACCTTGTTACAGTTCTGAGGGTGCATCAATGTTTGTAGGTTGTCAAAGATGCAAATTGGGGAAACCTGGAGCCTGGGATGTAGTTTCGCTATACATCTGGTTGCGCCTTGAGTCTTAGCTTCAACTTCGTAAACTGGTTCATCTGACAAGCCTGCAGCCTAATTGATGAGTTGAAGTGTATATGTTTGTTTTGCCAATTAGAATATATTGCAATTGGTGGAAAGCGATGCCGATGCAGTAGCGCATTTATTATGTAAATTTGCTAAGGATATCTCTTAGATGTTAGAGATGCTAATGCAGTAGCGCATTTATTAGGTTAATTTGCTAAGGATATCTCTTAGATGTTAGAGTGGGATCATGTTATTATAGATTGTGTACATTCTGCTCTAATCAGAGAAGTTGCAAGTTTGAAGTAATCCAATGCCAGTATTTTTCTGTTTCCCCCCAAAAAAAAAAAAAAAAAAAGGAATTTATCACAATCAAAATATGCAGTGGTCACTTATTCTTCGACCAATTGTTTAGCTTGCATTGCTATTTATATACTTTGTGACATGAAGCTTCGGTGCTGGAAGTTTCATTTGTTACTTTTTTTTTTTTTGGGTGACGTAAATTTCATTCATAAATAGAAAGACAACGTAAATGAGAATGTCGAAACTCTGAATTTGCAGTGTGACAAAACACGGGGAGGGATAGCACCTTGTTTTATTGGCCAAGAAAAACCAGAATAGTTTGCTGTTAATGAACTGTCCCATTTCAAAATCTAGGAGTGCAAGACAATTTTGTGACTTGAGCCGGTTGGAAACTTGTCTAATCTGCGGTCAGTCCTGACTGTTGGCTTGCAGATTAGTCCATTGCAACATCCGAGCTTAGTTATCTCATCTTGAGGATTGAAATGGTTCTAAACCATTTGCTTTAAGTCTTCTTTTTCTTCCCTCCTTTAATATGACTGTCTATTTTTATTCAGAAAATAAGTGGCCGCTGCATATCCTGCTAACAAATGATAGGGTTGTTTATTTGTACACGGCTTGATCATAATTAAAACATGTGTATATGGCACTCGGACTCTCTGCATCTACTACCAAGAAAAAGAAGAACATTATTCCCATCTTTAAATCACTCTAGATATTTTGTCCTGCCGTTATCTCGACAAATCCAAAATGCAAGGCATACATATACATCTGGATATATTACAGACAAACGTTAGGGGTATGGAAGCAGAAAAGCAGATATGAAGTTTGAAATTATGGGGTGAGAGAGGCTCGAACTCTCGACCTCAGGATTACTCAGAAGCTATGAGACCTACGCGCTAGCCAACTGCGCCACCACCCCTTGTTTGTTCCATGCCTCGCTGATGTATATTCCAAATGATGTCAATTTTTTGCAGTTTCCATGCGAATATGTGGTAAATGCCACTTTTCATGGGTGTTTCGTTTATATCTTATTTTCTGGTTACCCCTTTAGGCATTAAAGGTGAAGTTTGAGGAAGCAACGGTGCAAACAGATGAACAAGCTCAATAGTGTGCTCCTGCGCTATTACTGTTGATAGATTCAGTTTCAAAGCATAGAGAATACATGTCAAGTCATTCTAAATTGTTTCGAGTATTGGCCTTATCGAGTCGATCTCGACTCATTTTTCATCAAGTTTAATCTTGAGTTCAACCTCGACGAGCTCTCAAAGTGAAACTCAAATTCAAGATCGAGTTTGAATTCAAACCTAATTGAACTCGAGTTCGAACCTACTCAAACTCCAAAAAATAATTATTTTATTCGAACCTGCTCAAACTCCAAAAAATAATTGTTTTATTTTATAAAAAATAAATAAAATAATTATTTTTCTTAAGAAATAATAAAAATATTAGGGATATATATGCAATTTTACTATTAAAATAAAAAATAAAAAAATAAAATATATATTCAAACCTATTTGAGTCAGCTCGCGAGCTATTGAACCTAAGAGAAGGTTGTTCGAACTCTATTTGAATATGAAAATGAGTTACTCGATCTCGACTCGAGATTGATCAATATCGAATCCAAGTCAAGTCCGAACTCGAGAGCGGTTCGATTCGTTTGTAACCATGGTTGGAACCATAGGAGACGTCTTTGTCAACGCAATCGGGTCATGATCCAGAAGCTAGCTACTAAAATGAGCCACACCTCAAAGTAAACATTAAAGAAGAAATTGAACACTCGTGTGTCCTCTGATTTGAATGGCTTACTTGTAAATGATGCTTGCAATATTAGCAAAGCTTTTCTATTATTACAGTACCAGAGAAGTCGGAGGGATGAGAGACGGCTGTGGAAGACAGGAACTCCTCCATGACGACTCGGCAAATACACGCATAGGCTTGGCTTGTGATGATGAATTGATATAGTGTAAGAAACGATATGGTGAGTAATTATGGTGACTAATGTAGGATGATACAAGAAAATCCATGCGACTGTTGCATGTACCACATTGTCTACAGCCAAGTCTATACAAATATTTGCCTGTCAACTATTTTAAAATAATAATAATAATGATACTACAACATTTGAACAGCAATCTAACAAGAATGTAAGGCACAGATTCATGTCTAGAAACATGAATTACTTACGTTAACACAAGACATGAACGTATATGTCGTCCCCTTTTAGACAAGTCAGTTTGGTTAGTGGAACTCGTTAGTGAAACTTGAACAGTTCCTTTTAAGTACAAATCCGGAGAAACAATAGTTAACACTGTGACTCCTCAACTGCAACGCTGGTATAAGTACAGGAATAATTCTCCACCTGTTCCCCATTTCCTTTAACCTTGGTCCAGGATATTCGCCATGTCTCGAACAAGCTTCGTCTGCAGCCAAAAGGGATTGGATGCATAACAGTGTTTTAAGAAATGAATTTTTTGTTTACGGTCCAAGGGAAAAGTGGATTCAGACACACACACACACACACACAGAAGGTATCATAAAGTATCCTTTTTATAAAAAGAAAAACAGCTTCTAACTAAGCAAGGGGTTATTAAAATGTATCGCTGTCAAGGGTCATAGTTCAGGCAGAAATCCAATATTACCTCTCTGTTTCAATAACCCTCTTCATGAGCATTAGAGTCAAGAAGACAGGGACCATAGCTGCAAATAAATGCTTAAGAGTGTGCCCGCTCACAATGTGATGAGTCCATTTGTATATTGGTTTATCAGCTGCTTCTTCAACCTTAGCTATAAGATAAAACGCTGTATATTGTGCAGCAAAATCTTAAGAACACAGTATAGAATGGCAGCTGAAGTAGTACAAAAAAGAAACAACTGAATCAAGAATGTTACATACCTGCAGCCCATAACCAATACAAAGAATGTGTATACATTGGAGGCAACAGGATAGTCATTAAAGGAATGGCTATGCAAGGAACAAACTGAACCAATGCATATGGACGCAGATCATCAGAAAACCTGGGACAGAAATGTATGCACAGTTAGACCACATTTCAAACTCAAAAAGTTCAGAATAATTTCAGTTGAAATGCTTCTTCTACATCAGTTATCTACAGCTGTGAGGAAATTTTAGAGTATAAAAGGCTTATGCCAAAAAAAAAAAAAAAAAGGAAAAGAAGAAGAAAAACTCTCCTAATGCTATCATAGGCAAATCATCCCTAAAACCCAAGACTACATGTAAACATAAAAAACTCATAATTGTATGTTCAATCATTATTGCCTCTTAGGTGTAATAATCGATTAGTAAGACTTGAAATATATCATGTACTCCTTGCTAAAACAGAAGCATACTTACCACCAATAGAGAATGCTAACCATACCAGTCAAGAGCAAAGGAAGAATTGATAGAGTCCCCGTTCTTTCATCCACTCTTTCGATAATGAAGATTGAAATGATGGAAGTGAAAGCAATCGTCATCTGCCAAAATTATAGACATCAGGTTAAAAGAATAACACAATATGTAGCTACAGAATTATGGCCTATCTGAGAAATCCCAACCTTCATTGCAAGAAAAACTTACAGGCAAGCGGTCCCAGACAAGACGAGCATCATTTGGTTTGAGATGATAGTAAGAGGATCCAAAAGCAACAGCTGCAACACCAAAGAAAAAACACGTCCAACCCAATAGCTCACCTTGTGTCCTTTTGGCACCCATGTCAGGAAGATCACAGTCAACTCAGCAAATGGGGAGCCAATAAAAAAAAATTAAGAAAATGTGACACATTGAAAGAAATCAATTTAAACCATTATACCTCAGCCTGAAATAGTTCCGATAATAACAAAGTACAAGCCCAATTGCGCCAATCACAAAAAAAGGAAAATTTGACACCACATTCAGCATGTTCGGTATCCCTGTTAATCATAGCACATGTTATTTTTCTATGAATACACAATAAAGGCTCAATCATGTTTCATAGTGCAGAGAAAACTTGAGATGAAGTATATTACAGCCCCTCAATTACAGTTTAATAAGTTTTTTCTTTGAACTTAAAGCATGTACACAACCTCGTAGCAAACACGGAAATGATGCAATTACATGTACTTTGAACATCTCCAACAGCGATGCAGTTTTCCTTGTGCTTAGAAGCAGCCCCAGAAAAAAAACCAACCCCTCAAATCCCACTAACCAAACAAAATGAGTTAATATACTAGATAAATTCTGGGTACCATGCAAAAATTCTAAAACACACATGATTCCAACTTTTCATGCTAGTGAATACTGAAGCTAGAAGTAAAACAAATATCGAGCAGAGCCACGCTTACATACAAAATCAGACAAAATATGAGAATGAAATTGAGCAGGGCTGGAGCCCTAAATTCAGCATATCTCAAACATCAGATTCCTACGACTCGATAGGACAAGAACCATATTTGGAAAGGTATTAGGTGAAAAATAAGAAAGAAATTCAGGGGAAAAGAGAGAGATATTTCACCAAAGAATTCACGCTGATCAGCAAAATCGTGGTATTCTTCGGACTGGGGAATTTTCGGAGTGACGATCATTAGAACTATAAAACTCAGGATTGCTACTCCCCATACGAACAGAGTTCGTTTGCTCATCATCTCCTCTGTCTTTTTTTTTTTTTTTGGCCTCCAGATTTCTTCTTTCTTTCTTCTCTTCTGTGATTTCTGAACTACATAAAGAAGAGGGAAGATGGAAAGTTTCTTCAGAGTTTATGGCCATACGACAGTTTACCAGTCAGCATGGTAAAATCGTAATTTGGCTTTTCATTAAGGGTTAGGTTGTCCAATTACCTCTGTCCAGTGTACGAAGAGGAGCTTCCGAGTTCTATTCTACTTACTTCGAGTTCCGAGTTCGACTTCTATTGTTTTGTTCTACTCCGATTTGTACTTTTTTTTAATATTATTTTATTTTTATTTTTTGGTTGGGACTTTGCTTAAGTAGTATTACAAGTTTTTCGTTTATACCTTTCTCCACCTTTTTGGCGAAGATTAAGGTGTAAAACAATCACACTTACAAAGAAAAAAAAATGATAAAATTTTCTTATACTAAGAATTTTAAAAATATTAGATGCATCTCGAACGGGTGAATTTTATAAATTCAAATCGGATTTTACATATTTATCATAATTACATATATTCTTATTTGCATGTGTATATAATTCCAGTTTATTTAAAATAAATCCTAATATAGAACATAGTGAATAATATAAAGATGTTTTATTGGATGACTCCTCAAAACTTTGACATTTGAATTGCAGCCATTCATATTTATTGTCTTGTTACTTTTTAGATTTTTTTTAATGTCTAGCACTGAAACCTTAAACTAATAACCAATAACACAAATTAATACAGTAATATCTAACTACAATTTATAGCACAACAAATCCTCTAATTAATGATATTCTTGTTATCTCGTGTGTGTAATTTACTCCTTATTAATAATAAATTGCAAGTTATATTTATCTCTCATATCTTGCATAGTTTGTGCCAAAAATTACTTTGAAAAATATGATGCCAACAAACTACATGCTTAAGTCCTCAAAATGTACAATAGTATTATGTATAAAGAAGGATAGAAGTGTAACAAGTGATACTTAAGCATTATTATTATTTTGGAGAAGGAATAGGGAAAAAAATTATCTAAATGCAGAAATTCAGAAATAAGTATTGGGGGGCAAAAAAAAAACAACAAAACACAGAAACATGTGCCTTTCACGTGCCAACATTCTTCCCGGCACCGTTAATCCCCAGGGAAATTACCAAAGGAGACCGTCCCCACCAGTCCACAGTTTAGTCTGTCCCATTCTTCGCTTCCACCATTCCACCGCCGTCTTTTTCTAGTTTGCTTCCATATAAAGCATCTCAAAACCCTCACTACGCCTTTCTTTTCCCTCCGCTTATTGTAGGGTTTCTCGTCTCCGCCTCTCTTCTCTCTCTCTCAGACACGCCCACACACACTGCACGCAGTAGAGCAGAGAAGGGATGGCGCAGTCGCTGGAATTGCTGTTAATTCAGTTCCTGATGCCTGACAATGACGCCAGAAGGCAGGCCGAGGACCAAATCAAGCGACTAGCCAAGGATCCCCAGGTTGTTCCAGCTCTCGTCCACCACCTCCGCACCGCCAAGACCCCCAACGTCCGCCAGCTGGCCGCCGTCCTCCTCCGAAAGAAGATCACTGGCCACTGGGCTAAACTCTCGCCTCAACTGCGCCAACTTGTGAAGCAGTCCTTAATTGAGAGCATCACTATGGAGCATAGGTTTTTTTTCCTTCAATTGACTTTCAGAACTTAAAAAAATTGTTACTGTTCGATCACTGATCACTAATAACTGATTCACTGGTTTTTGATGTTCAATTCTACTTGACTTTAGCAAGAATGATGCTTTATCAGTTACAGTGGTTTTTGTGTTCAATTTGGTAGTCCACCGGTGAGGAGAGCCAGTGCCAATGTGGTGAGCATTGTAGCCAAGTATGCTGTGCCAGCTGGGGAATGGCCGGATTTGTTGCCTTTCTTGTTCCAGTGTAGTCAGAGCGCACAAGAAGACCATAGAGAGGTATGTTTACTATTCTTGATCACTTCAAGAAGATTCTTTTACTAATGTTCTGTAAGATAATACTGTTTGTTATCTTGGATTTTAAAATGTAAAAATAGAAGTAACACGAGGGTTCCTCCATGTGTCATGCACAGATTGAGGGATTTCTTTATTTAATTTGAATACACCATTTATGTTGGAAATTTCTATTCTTTATCTTTCTAGACTGACTACTTTCATGCTTGCCATGCTTTCTTTTAGTCTTCGTGGCTAAATGTAAAATGACTAAGCATTGGTTGCATGCTTTTTTCTTTTTTGGTGTTGCAAGGTTGCATTGATACTTTTCAGCTCCCTAACTGAAACAATCGGCAATTCATTTCGTCCATACTTTACAGACCTACAGTCTCTGCTACTCAAGTGCCTTCAAGATGAAACCAGTAACCGAGTCAGAGTTGCTGCCCTCAAGTACTGTTTATTTGCATTTGTCCATTGATAATTTTTTTGGTTCAAAGCTTAGGAGATGGTGAAAATCTTACTTGTGTGATTGTTGTTGATTTATATTAACAGGGCAGTTGGCTCATTCTTAGAGTTCACCCACGATCAGGCAGAAGTAGTGAGTGATGTTGCTCTTCCAATCTCCTATTTTTATTGAGATTTCATAATTTGTTGTACATTAAACATTTTTCTCATGTGACAAAATATTGACTGGCTGAGCATAAAAGTCAAAGAAGCAATCAAGTTGTGACAAGGCATTAGAGTACTCTCATTTACAAATAGATTGAAATTGTGAACAAATTCTGCAGATTGTGACATATTGTCAATGCTAATCTTATGGAATAGGTCTACAGATGTCAGTGAAATATTCTTAGCTTGTTAGCCAGAATTGTCAGGCTTATAAGTCCACTCAGGGATTAATTAAAATTTATTTAAATTCAGTGAGAGCTTCCAGTTATATCATGACTTCTTTATAGAACTTCTGAATAAATCATATCTTCTATTTTTGCCTCAATCCAACAAGAGAAACGTGGTAACTGGAAATCAAATTGGGTTAATTGCTGGTAGTTTTTGGTTAATTCACATCTGTTGATAATTAACATTTATGCCCTGGTTTCTACATATTCTTCCTTGTAGGTCAAGTTTCGAGATTTCATACCAAGCATTTTGAACGTGTCAAGGCAATGCCTTGCAGCTGGTGAAGAGGATATAGCTGTAATTGCTTTTGAAATATTCGATGAGTTGATTGAATCTCCTGCACCACTTCTTGGGGAATCGGTGAAATCAATTGTACAGTTTTCACTTGAAGTCTGTTCGAGTCTGAATTTGGAATCAAATACACGCCACCAGGTCAGTTGTGGAAATTTGATCCCTGGAACAATGGTTACCTCTAATTGTTCATACAAGATAAACTGAGTTTGGTTTTATTTATCTTTTAGTACGTCCAGTGTTTTGGGTGGTATTTGTTTGCCTTTTCAATATGCTTTTTGTTTTCTTTTCATGGAGAAAGTGTTTCTGGCTAGCATCCGTAGAAGATGTCTTTCTGGAACAGATTTTTACTTTTGAAACTTTTAGAGCCTAGATATCCTTTTAATTTTTTTAATTTCTGGAATTTTATTTTATGAGGCAGCTCTTGAGAAAGCTAAAGTTATTGAAAGCATGTCTGAGGGCTATTATCGCTTGTCTAAGCAGTTGGCCTGTCTCTCTGCTTGCATTTTAAATTTTGACTTTTGTTGCTTTCGTCAGGCTATTCAGATTATTTCATGGCTTGCGAAATATAAATCCAACTCGCTCAAAAAGTATAAACTAGTTACACCAATTCTGCAAGTTATGTGTCCTTTGCTTGCGGAATCCACTAACAGGGAAGAAGATGATGATCTTGCTCCAGATCGTGCTGCTGCAGAAGTGATTGATACCATGGCTATGAGCTTGTCTAAGTATGTTTTCCCGACTGTTTTTGAGTTCGCTTCTCTCAGTAGTCAAAGTGTCAATCCAAAGTTTCGGGAAGCTTCAGTAACTGCGTTGGGTGTTATTTCTGAGGGATGTTTGGACTGGATGAAACAGAAGCTGGAACCTGTTCTTCACATAGTCTTGGGGGCTCTTAGGGATTCGGAACAAATGGTGAGGGGGGCTGCATCATTTGCATTAGGTCAATTTGCTGAGCATCTGCAGCCTGAGATAGTATCTCATTATGAAATTGTTCTTCCTTGCATCTTAAATGCCCTAGAGGATGTATCTGATGAGGTTAAGGTATAAACTTATCAATATGAAGACTAATTCCAATAATTTTGGTCCTGTGTACCTAATAATTGTTCATTTCTATTAAGCAGGAAAAGTCCTACTATGCTTTAGCAGCATTTTGCGAGGACATGGGTGAAGAAATTCTTCCTTTTCTGGACCCTTTGATGGGAAAGTTGCTTGGTGCCCTTCAGAATAGTCCGCGTAATCTGCAAGAGACATGCATGGTAAGCATGCATTTCCAGTGCCTTAATATGTAGTATTTACAAAATTTATAAAATGATCTGTTCTGATTTCCTCCTTGCCCGAATTAGTCTGCAATTGGTTCAGTTGCATCAGCTGCAGAGCAAGCCTTCATTCCTTATGGTGAAAGGGTTCTAGAGTTGATGAAAGTGTTTATGGTGCTAACAAATGATGAGGACCTCCGATCACGAGCAAGGGCTACTGAATTGGTTGGAATGATTGCTATGTCTGTTGGGAGGACTAGAATGGAGCCAATTTTACCACCCTTTGTTGAAGCTGCTATTTCTGTAACTCAACAAATCACTTTTTTCTCATATTTGGACTTTTGACATTCCCTTGGCTTCTCATATATTCTGTATGTGTCAGGGTTTTGGGTTGGAATTCAGTGAGCTTAGGGAGTACACTCATGGATTTTTCAGCAATATAGCAGAAATTTTAGATGAAGGTTTTGCACAGGTATCCTTAGTGTTTGCAATATTACACCTGTTGTGTTACTTTAATACCAGTGTTTTGTTTTGTGCAGGTATCCTTAGTGTTTGCAGTATTACACTTGTTGTGTTACTTTAATACCAGTATGCTGATGCTTTTCTTGAAACAGTACCTTCCTCATGTTGTTCCTCTGGCATTTGCCTCCTGCAATCTTGATGATGGCTCTGCTGTGGATATCGCTGATTCAGATGAGGATGAGAACATCAATAGTTTCGGAGGTGTATCATCAGATGACGAAGCACATGATGAACCAAGAGTTCGTAACATCAGCATCAGAACAGGTGTATTGGACGAAAAGGCAGCTGCAACTCAAGCCCTTGGCTTATATGCTCTGCATACAAAGAATTCCTATGCACCGTATCCTTGTGCTTTGTTGTGGATGTAAAATTATATACTGCCTCTGCAAGTAAAACATGAGTTGCTTATATGTTGGAATTCCTTGATTGATCTTAAGGTACTTGGAAGAATCTTTAAAGATATTCGTGAAACATTCAAGCTATTTTCATGAGGATGTGCGGCTCCAGGCTATTATTGGTCTGAAACGTGAGTGCTGTATATGCATATTTTGGCTTGTGCTTTTGGTGGCCTCTCTACTTGTTTGTTTTATTTTATTTTTCCTTAAAGTTGAGGTTGACTGGCTCTATATAGATGTGTATAGTATGAAGAACTCTCCTGCATGATTGATCCAAATGCATTTCTGAAATATTGTATGATTTTCTTTTATGTTTTTGGAGGTAAACACATCTTGAGATATTGTGCTTGAACCTTTTAAATATAGTAGAAGTCCCTCTTCAGTCTCCGTGCTTAAAAGGAATTGATGGGGTTATCATTTCCTTTGTTGGAGTTCCCATGTTGTCATGTATCACATTTTCTGTCTCTTCTAGCATCTTGCATTTTGAGTGTGAAGTTGTCTTAAGAGTCATCTGGTCCTTATGAAAATGTGTGAACTAAGAAAAGCTGATAGTTTTTGTTCATATTGGCAGATATTTTGACAGCTGCACAAGCAGTTTTTCAAGCTCATAATGTAAGTAGGAATCAATCCATGACTTCCTGGGTGGAGTTCTTAGTATTCACATCTTTTGTTTTACAAACTTTTCATCCTCCTTCTCCCTCTCTCAGAGGCTGCATCACTGATCCTGGTGTCTGATGAGTTTCAGCTATCAATTAGCATCTTCTTATAATGTTCATGTTGTTCTTCAGATTTGTGTTATACTTGATCCCTTTTTAAATGATCTCTGTAATGATAAAAAAGATATATCTTCTAGTAAGGCTTCATTATTGCTTATTGCAGGAAGGGATGTTAAAGATAAAAGAAGTCCTTGGTAAGCTGATTTGGCAACAAATTCCATATGTAGTGTTTGATGATATATTCAACTAACTGAGAAATCTTACATTCTTTTTGCGAACAGACACAGTAATGAATATTTACATGAAAACAATGGTTGAAGATGATGACAAGGAAGTTGTTGCTCAGGCTTGTATGAGTGTTGCTGACATCATAAAGGATTTTGGTTACTCAGCCATGGAGCCTTGTAAGGATGAATTTTGCTGGTTCCTCTGTTTATTTTGTGGTTGCTTGTTCTAATAAAAAAAATGTTTTAACACCTTCCCGTGCTTCCCATGTTTTGATTACAGATATACCTCAGCTTGTGGAGGCCACTTTGACATTGCTCCAAGAACAGTCTGCTTGTCAACAGATGGAATCTGATAGTGATGATGATGATGATCCTGAACACGATGAAGTGCTCATGGATGCAGTTTCGGACCTCCTTCCTGCATTTGCGAAGGCCATGGGCTCTAATTTTGCTCCCATTTTTTCAAAGCTGTTTGAACCCTTGATGAAATTTGCTGTAAGTTGGTTGCAGTGAACATTTGTTACCTATGAGGGATGGTCACATCCCATTTCATACTCCGATCTTTACTCATTCAATTGTTTTCTAACTGTAGAGAGCTTCACGTCCACCTCCAGACCGGACCATGGTTGTTGCCTGTCTTGCAGAAGTTGCTCAGGATATGGGCCCTCCTATTGCTGGTTATATTGATGTAATTGTTGTATCTGAAATTACTTGTTCTTTGTTAGTGTAGTGTTTCTCTAATCTGGAGTTGATATTTATACAACATGATTCATTTCTAGAATGTGATGCCTTTAATACTCAAAGAATTGATATCATTGGAGGCAACTAATCGAGAAATGCGGCCTTTTGTGTTGGGGAGTTGTGCAAAAATGGTGGAGAGTATGCTTTGAAGTATCCTTTTACATTCCTATGATTAGTCTTTAGTGTCTTTATTGTTTATGATTAGTCTTTAGTGTCTTTATTGTTTATTTATTGCTCTTTATTTCATTCTTTGATGTCAGAGAGTTGTTATTGAACAGCAGTTTCTGCATTGGGTACCTTCCAAGCTGCTTAGATTTTTTTTTTTTTTTGAGGGATGCTTTTGTCAGATTTCTGCTCATTTTCCTTAAATTATACTTAGATATTATGGTGATGTTTTGCGCGGTCTTTACCGGTTGTTTGGAGACTCGGAGCCAGATAATGCGGTAAGGGATAATGCTGCAGGTGCTGTAGCTAGGATGATAATGGTGCATCCAGAGGCAATTCCACTTAGTCAGGTTTATGTGCTGATTAATCTGCCTTTCAGCTCAGAAGATTTTGAGTTGCTTCTGTTTTTCTTAGAATAGAATGTTTTGGATTCAGGTCCTACCCGTTTTCTTGAAAGTTCTTCCTTTAAAAGAAGATCATGAAGAATCCCTAACTGTTTATAGCTGCATTTGCAATCTTGTTTTATCATCCAATTCCCAGGTACTTATTTCTATTTGTCATCTGTTGATACAAAACTGGGTTGATCTTATTTGGTGAAAGCATAGTTCTCTTTGCTCTTTCCTGATAAAGTGTTTTATCCTTGATTGCTTTGACATCATTTGGGTGCTTTGCAGATCCTGTCTTTAGTTCCAGAGTTGGTTAATCTATTTGCCCAAATTGCTGTATCACCTGTAGAAACTCCTGAAGTAAAAGCTCATATAGGCAGAGCTTTCTCTCACTTGATTTCATTGTATGGCCACCAAATGCAGCCTCTTTTGGCTAACCTTTCAGCTGCACATGCGAATGCGCTAGCTGCAATTGCTCCGAATTGCTGACACTCGTGTCGAGCAAAGGCGGATAATTGAAGTTTTCCTCACCGTTTGATTCGTTGTGCTGTCAATAGGAGGTTGGGATGATTTACCAACGGGCTGATTGGTCTTATACAGGTATGTTACTAGTATTGAGAGGAGGAGTTGCTGCTTAGGCATTAGAGCCTTGTTGAATGGATTACTTTCAGATAACCAAGCCACGCCCTAACCTGCTGACCTCTGGAAAAACACAGCCCTTACCCTGGAAAGGAAAGTAAAATGGAGAAAAAGTTGTTCAATGCTAGAAAGCTTTTATGTTGAGGACCATTTTGTAGACTAGGGAAATAGCCGGATAGTATACATCAATTGCTATGAACCATTACTTGAAATTTCTGATGTTGTCTTGGATATATAGCTTTTACACGCCTTTACACTTATCTTGCAGGTGGTTTTTTGCTCCAGGCGGTGTCTCCGATTTTCCAGTATGGAGATGAAGCCATTTCTTGCAATTTTTTCTTTTTCTTTTGGTTATGTATTTGTACCGATCATTCTTTATTTATATTATTATTTTTGCTCAGTTATTTGAGGTTGAGGTCGTGTGAGGGTTTTTTTTTTCGTGTAAATTCTGGTGTTTCATTAATTATTATTGGCGATAGTGTAGTATTCTTAAGGAGGCTGTTTGGGTATCTTGTAAGGATTCACTATTCAGCAAAAATATGAAGTTTGGCTGTATAAAGTTTCATTTCCTTCTCTTTTTTAGATGGTTTTGCTTCATCATCGCTTCGTACCATTTGGTTGCAGGACAAAAAATCATTATCCATTTTTTGAACGAAAATAGAAAAGGAAAAATATGAAAAAATAAATGGCTGACTCCATAGAGAGAGAGAGAGAGAGCTCTTCAATTCACAAATAACCAATAAAGTCTCTAAACATGAACGCTATTATCAATTTGAAAAACCGTAAAACAAAAGAATGTCTTGGATTGCAGCTGCCGTCTCAACTTCTTCAGCTCTGATCAACTTGTTTCCTTCTCCTTCTTCTTCTTCTTCACCTGCACACTGCTCCGTCCTTCCGCCGGACCATACACGCCTGCACTACCCTGCTAGTACTAGTTATGGGTTCACCCGCCGGAGCCGGCAACCGTTTCTCGCTTATTCGTTGTCATCGCTTCCTTCTCTACCGAACCTAAAGAATGCCTTTCGAGCCTTGCCGTTCCATCTTTCCCCGCCTCCTATCGACCATGACCACAGCTTCGTAAGTTAGTCAAGTTCGGTTCCTAAGTCCTAAATGCTCCTTCCTTGCTCGTAACTACAGGTTCGATGCTTTTTTCGTTTTAAATTAAACAATTCATTAATTTTGGTAGTCTACACAGGACACCGTGACAAATGCAGATGATAGAATTGGTATTGAGGTGTTTCATAGTGATGATGAGGCACTGGATGCAGCTGAAAATGGCGCCGTTGTGAGTATCTAAAATTGCTGTTCAGAATTTTAACTGCTTGTATTTATTTTTTCCTTTTCTATCGTTCCTCTTTATTTATCTCTCTACATAAAGAGTCTTCATGTTTACCTACTACTGCGCTGGCAAAGATGAGCTTTTAGTATACGTTTCTTTTATTGGGAGATGGTGTTCCTAATTTCATACGCAGTTTTAGTTAAATTTTACTCATATGAGTTGGTCCTATTTTACGTAGGTTAATTTCTAAACAATTTTTCATTTTCTGCTTGTTGTTCTAGGTAGTGGATCTATCACATTATGGTCGCATAAGAGGTAACATATGTCCACTTTGTCGTTATTCTTGTTGAAACAAAAAGCTCCTCTTCTTTCCTAACACATAACTCAGGTTGTTTCCAGTAATATCACCGTTAACGCCTGGAAATACGTATATGCTCAAGCTCTTGATATTCAACATCCAATTGAAAAATGTTAAATCCAACACAAACATGGGAAGTTGAATGATTCTATGCTTAGTTTACTGCTAGTTCAGTGAAATTAGGTAAACTTTTTGTTTACAACTGCTGTCCTGAGAACCTGCCTTCAAGCACATATTTCAAATGAGGCTGGGTGTTGGTTAGATGAGATAGTGCAGCGTCAAAGTGCAATTTTCTTATTAGAAGGGAAAATATTGTAAAGCAACTGACCTGGTTCTTGAAACATCCAATCTCCCTATCACATTTTCAGAGTAATCGGCTGGTTGCCATGTCCACATAAAATTTGCTACTTCATTGACAACAATTGTAGCAAAATCTCTTCCTATTCTCCAAGCTACATTTAGGGTGTTAACCTTGCTGTTAGCTTAATGGAGAATTTTCCTGATAATATATGGAAAGAGAAGATCATAACTTGGGTCGAGAAAGTACAAAGTTGCTTCAACTTGCATGTACATGATCACAGCATATTGACCTCAGAACATGCTTGAAATCTGCTGTTAATGCCCAACTATGGCCTATTGGTGTGTTCAGACTTTTGGCGACTGTTGATGTGTGATTTTTCTTAATCAAATACTTAGATCGGATTGACACTTGCATAATTTTCAAGGATAGTTTGTGAAGATTCTTAACATGTGTTAGCCTTCCAGTTCGTAAAATATGTTTGCTAATAAATGCATGCATCGATATTTGGGCTATGCCAATGATGTTCTATTTCAGCAAAATTGTTGGGTTATCTTCAGTGATTCGTTTGATCCTCTCGTTTACTATCCTTCCTTACTTAGCTTATCATCTTCCATCACTTAATGATTTTTATGTTTGTTGGCATAAAGTTGGTGGGGAAGACCGAATTCAATTTCTTCACAACCAAAGCACTGCAAATTTTGAATGTCTTAGTGAAGGCCAGGTACTTTTAGTGCTGTACTGCATCTTCATTTTTGGAAGGAAAACTACTTAATTCTAGTATCATTGTGGTGGGAATAATGACTGTACAGCCTTTAGGGATGCGACACTGTTTTTGTGACACCAACAGCTAGGACAATTGATATTGCACTTGCATGGATCATGGTATCTCTTCCCTGCTCCTGGACTAATTCAATTGTGGGATTTTTCCAATATTTGGCACCTATCAGTTTGTCTTTTGTGTAAACAAAATGTTGATCTGCTATGTCTGCAGAAAAATGCAATTACATTGGTGGTCTCTCCGGTGACCTGTGAAAGCATATCTAAAATGCTTGAGAAGTATGTTCATACTGCAAGATTAACTTTTTAAATTGTTTACTGCATAATTTGGCACTGCTTCTTTTATCAGATAGTGCTTATTTTGAGACTGTTTTCCTTTAAAGTTCTGCTAATCAAACAACACATGTTGTATGGGCCTAATTGGAGAAGGTACTGTACTCTATTGATCAACTTCATGGTCAAAAAATAGTTGGATGTAGAAGTTGGTTTCAAATTTGAGTTTGTTGTTATGATATCTGATAAGTTTTATCTACTTCTTGTGAATGTTTTCTTTCTTATATTTAATTAGCTGAAAAGCACATTATTACTTGTGGAAGGCCATCTTTTTACGTATTTTTTTGAGCACACCTGTAGAGATTCATCTTCATGGCCAGTCAAGTTAGCATTTTCTGTTCTGTCAGCGTCGTTGATTTACATGCTTCTGATTATCAGACAGAAGGGGCTTGATGGATTTATGTTGCCATTCTTGTTATATTTGTAACAGTATCCTCTCATTTTTAAACCTTGGTGGTAAAAGAGCTAGTGTGATACAGTGCAAGAACCCTTAAATCTTCCATTGCGATATTCGAAATTTATTCTGTTTTACTGAGGCAAATAACTTTTGAAAAAAAAAAAAGAGGCTATTTTTATCTTGTGATTGTGGCATCCAAATTAATATATTTTTTCAACAGGTAAGTAGAAAGTGTACTAATTTTATTTGATTGAAGGTACATTTTTATTTCTGACAAAGTAGAAATTCAAGACATCACCAAGCAAACATGCATGTTTGCATTAGTTGGACCAGCAAGCAACCAAGTAAGCAGTGCTAGGTTCAATAGCGAAGTTACTAGTGCCCACATTAAGTTTCTTTTGCACCAAACTAATTTTCTATGTTCTGTTTCATGAACAGATAATGGAGAGATTGGGCCTTATTGACCTTATTGGACAGCCTTTTGGCTCGCATAAACATTACAGTGTAATTTGATCTGCAAAACTTTCTCAAATGTTCATACCAAATTGCCAATACTCGTTTCTGGTGGACAAACTTTTAATGGCTGGGCTGCTTTTGATTGGTGAATGCATGGTTAACCACCGATGAATATGCAAAAAAGTGCCTGATGAGTTAACCCATTGCTGATGAAAAGAATAGTAGTTTGGTGGTGTTGTTTTATTGGTGTTACATAGCTTCTTAAAAGTGTTGATAGCCTAATATACTGGACAATGGGTTAAAATGCAATGCCTTGGTTGAACAAACTGTAAGGTTGTCTTTATATATGAAGGTCAGCTATTTTGTTCAAATGATTTGACATGTTTAGGTCTGTACCTCGTGTCACAGCATTCTCACTAGGGATAATTATTGCACCATAGATTTTATTTGGCTTAATATTGTTGTTAAAAAACACACACACACCCAAAAAAAAAATGAGCTTCCCCTCCAAGTTCTTTGGAATGATTGAGATTGTTAGCTAATTCAACAGCGCTTCCCCTCCAAGAAATATGAGCTTTTTCACTTGCGCAGGTAAATGGGAAGCCGGTAACTGTAGCTATAGGAAATGTTATTTCTGAGGAAGGCTTTTCATTCTTGATGTCGCCAGATGCTGCTGGAACAGTGTGGAAAGCTCTTGTTGCCCAAGGTGCAATCACAATGGGTTCTGGTGCATGGGAAACATTGAGGATTCTTCAAGGTTTTCTTTTTGTATCGTCTTCAGTTTAGTATTTTTATTTCTAGGAATTCTTTTGATTCTTTTCCAAAATAAAGCTGCCATTCTAGATATAACCTTGTTTCATTTTGGCCTTAATGACATGTTCCCTCAATGGCATTTCCAAACTTTGCTAAGTTTTGTCTTCTTACTTTGTTTCCTGCCTTTTCTGTACTGCTGATACTGTGTTTGGCATGAAAGATAAGTCCAATGAGGCAAAAGTCTAATTTCTCCATTGGATGGAAGGATGATACAAGAAAAATGTAGAAAGGATAGTTTTATCCATAATTTGATTAAAAATAAAAAAAGAGAGATATTATGGCGATGATCTAACTACTCTCCAGAGAAGAATGTTTTGGTACTGGATATCAAGTGGACATGGATATTAGACCCACCTTGCCTTATTCCCTACCACTTGGAGGAGAGGAGGGTCTACCACCCAGGGGCAAGGGTTTTAATCCTTCTATTCCCTTCTTCACTTCCTTCTACAAGTGGCTTGCCATGTGCTTTCTTCTGTTCATTATTATTATTTTTTGTTGGGTACACTTCCAATCGTTTCATGCTTACAATATTGAGCTCTAACGTGATCAACATAAGCAGGAAGGCCAGCTCCTGGTAAAGAGCTTACGGATGAATTCAATGTTCTGGAGGCTCATCTGTGGAATGCAGTTTCTTTGAACAAAGGTCCATGATTTCCTATGTGATACACCGGTGTGAATCAGTGCTTTTGTCATTGTTCTTATGTAGTAAGTAATTTTCAGGGTGTTATAAGGGGCAAGAAACAATTTCTAGACTTGTAACCTATGATGGTGTCAAGCAGAGGTTGTGGGGTATCAGGTTATCATCACTTGTGGATGTGGGCAGTGCTGTAACAGTTGATGGGAAAAAGGTGCGGATTTTCTTTTGAACTACAGTCTTGATTTGATTGTGTATACACGTCACATAAATTTGGTTTCTTTAAAGGGTTGATATTTTGTAAGTTGTTCGACTTTGGAAACTTCAAATGCAGCATTGTGCTCGAGAATGGTCTGTTCTTTGTTGGGCATAAGTTACAAAGGAGGTTTATTATCATGGATTAGACAGCAGTTAGATTTGGAAATTGACTTATTTGTGGTCCCTTGGTCCTTTTTCCTACTTAAATGAAGTTCTCTATTTGGAAAATAAGTATCTGTTAAAATTTGTGCAGGTTGGCAAGTTGACAAGCATCACAGCTAGTAAAAGAGCTTCTGAGCCTTTTGGATTAGGCTATATCAAGAGGAAGGCTGCATCAAACGGAGACACTGTAATTGTTGGTGACAATGTTGTTGGGACAGTGGTGGAAGTGCCTTATCTTGCTCGACAGCGTGTGCCATCAGAGACTTCAACACCTTGATTTCAAGTACTTAGGCGAGACCAGTTAGTCTCGTACCCTTCTTGGTTGGATTTCAAGAGGCTCAACATGTTTACATGGTTCTTTCAGTTTCCTTGGAAACATAACGGGTGAAGTTGAGCATCTGTGAGAACTATAGATTGGAGGTTTAGGGATACTTTGGGAGGGCATTTGTTCCTGCCCAAAAGCTGGTTATGCTGCTATATAGCAATATTCATTTTGTTTGCAGTGTGTTGGTGGCCGGAGCCTGGTTACCTTATAGATTGCTACATGGAAAACTGAAGAAAAATAATGTAACATGAACTCCCAATATACAGAAAGAGAGGTTTGCATATTGTTACTAGAACTTCCTCATTTTAAAATTCTCTCTTCTATTGAAAGCCCAGTCATCTCCAGCAGGGCATAATTTGCTTGTTTCTTATCCTAATAATTTCTGGGATGCATCTTCAGAGATAGTTTAGCATATCTATATGAACCATTACATTAATGTACTGCCTAATGCTAACACCATTTACATATTTCTGTGAGGCAAACTGATTAATTCTGCTAGAGACCAGAGGAACAAGGACACAGGTCTTGCTGATATCAACAACAATCTTCTAGGATACGAACGACCGCCGAGCGCTGTTGTTCGCTCAAATCTGTCGGAAATTCAACAAGAAACCTGAGCCGAAGTTCTCCTCTCCTGCCATGTTGTTTAGAAATGGGCATGCCTTGGTCGGGAATGATTTTTTCGTACCCTGGGAAAATTATATCATCGATGGATAAATCCATCTGGTCCCCTCCTAATAAAGGAATAGAAATTGTACATCCTGTCAAAGCCTGAACTAAGGGGATCTCAACTCCAAGCTCCAAATCGTCACCCTCTCTCTTGAAAACAGGGTGTCTTTTCTCATCGATTATGAAGATTATATCTGCTGGAAGCATTCCCGGTCTCTCATCCCCCTTCCCTTCGAATGTGATCTTCGTTCCGTTCTTCCACCCTGGCTTTACTTTGATCCTCAGTATCTCCTCTTCTTGAACAATGATCCTGTTACCATCACAATGGTGAATACCATAAGAAGATTCTTGAGTATGTGGATGAGGTAGTACATATCATAACACAGTTCTGCCATTACTTAAATGTAAGTATGGGTCGGGCCATTTTGTTGCTTCATTTTGGTGGTTCCGAAAATAAAAGAGGAAAGCCTCACAGACAAATGAGGAAAGGGAAGACATACCCTGCATTAGAGATGACATCTCTGGTTATTTTCACCTTCTTGACACATCCATGGCATAACTCCTCCAGCGTGCATTCGAGCTTCTTCTGGATGGGCTGAGCTTTCCTCCGAGCTAGAGTCTGTGAATAAACAATGGGGTTTGTGGCTCTTTTGCTGGTTATTTTTGATAAAGAAATGGGGGGTGGCTCGGGGGTGGTAGGGGTTGATGGGGTATCAGTTCCGTTGGGACTTCTTGAATAGCCATGGAAATTTCTGGGCGAAGGAGCATTGCTGTGGCTTCCCCTGTGGCTCGAACCATCTGACGATGACCTTGGAGTGCCTGTAGGGGTGATGCGGGTGCTTGTGCTTGAAAGTAGCCTAGGGCTGGAAATCACGAATTCATCATCTTCTGAGGAGGATCGATGGTGATATGAATTTTCCGGTGTTTTTGGATCATCGTGATTGGATGCATTCGTTTCCTCTCGTTTTCTGCCACTCAGAACCTGTTTTTTTTTTTTTTTCAGGGAACCCAACAGTGGTGTCAATGAAAATGTGAAGAAAATCATGCATCAAGTGATTCGGACCATATTCTAAATTTCCAAGATTACGATGAATATTGAATAGGGGTTCAATCTCATTCGGACAACAATTCATTAAGTTCTATGCTTTAGTTCCTCGAGATGAATCAAACTTTTGCATGATCTACCCGCATGATGCCTAACCTGTTAATACAGTCTTAGAGGGGGAGGAAACACAGAGATGGAAAACAAAACAAAAATACAACATATGATGAAGGGCTATTCAAAGAAATAAAAGAAAAGGAGGATATGTTACAAACCCTGTAGGCTTCGTTGATGGAGCTGAACTTGGCTTCAGCTTCAGCTCGATTGGATGCATTTCTGTCGGGATGCCATTTCATAATCAAAGATTTGTAGGCCTTGCCAATGTCTGCAAGGGATGCAGTTTTGGAGATCCCAAGAATACTATACAAATTTGCTGGAGGTGACCTCGCAACAGGATCTGCCATCACCAAGGGACGGGATAGACAGACGCAACAGTGGAGGTTTCAGAGAGACGCAGAAAGAAAGGAAGAGAGAGGAAAAGAGGAGGAGAGAATTTTGCGAGGAAATGAAGGTGAAAGAACAGAGAAGTTTGTGACCAAACAGTTGTTGTGTGTGAGGTGCGTGTGATCTTTGGAAACGGCAAGCAAGCCAAAGTAGGACAGGAAGGGGGTTGTGGAGCGTTTTCATTAGCATGGCTCAACTCAGTATATATAAATAGCCATTGGCCGGTACTGGTTGAAATTCTTTTCCCTTTTACTTTATTACTACTACTTTGTTTTGAGAAATTTATCCTGGACATTTTCTGACTGTTAGAAATGTACAAAGAAAAATCCTCTTCTTCTTCTTCTTTGTTTAATTTTAATCTGGACACCTAATTGATTTGTGGCTAGAGCTACTAGGAGTTGTATTATATGTTAGTTTGAATTTTTCTTTTCGATTTTCGAACGATATCCATTAAACACTCATTAATATACCTAAAATTCACTTATATTGCCATATATATACATATAGTAATAGTTATTACCTTATCTTGTATTTATACACTTTTCATATTTAGTTTTACCTACCTTCCCTTGCATTTACTTACTTTTTCTAATTAATCTTTTATTTTTAAAAATATCTAACACCTGAAGTATATTTTAACGGGTGCTCAGTAAATACCTGTGAGAGAGACCCTCCTTTTTTTTTTTTTTTCCTTTTGAATTTAGAAGGGCCGTGATAAATTGAAATGTATCTCCTAGTCACTTTTCCAAATTTAGTCAAAAAGATTACCATATCCATACTTGTGTAGTATGACTATAATGTAGCTCAACACAATCATACTTTTCCATACTTGTGTAGTAATCACAGCGAGTAGTGAAGTGTACCTCACTATGTATCATACATATATCTCACTAAAACTTCAAAGGAAGAGCAAAATTTAAAAAAAAAATTCTTGGAAAATGTAATACTATAATATAAAAACGGATTTTCATTTTGTTAATACTTGGTTTACATGTAAATTCTGCTGGTATCTAGTACTTGCAATTTCTGTCAGAAGAAGTCTTACATTGCGGGCGGGAAAAGTCCGAAGGCCAGCAACTGTGCGTAGATTACAAGAACAGATCTACGCACAGTTGCTTGATGATGCACAGCAGAATTATCAGGGGAATCAAAACCAAAAGCATGTGCCCCAAAAGTAGCTGCCAGAACAATTTCTGAATAATATTCCCGTTGAAAATGATTGATAGGCAAAATCTGAGCATTTGTACGTGGAAACAGGATTAAAATCCGGCTTCGATTACCTGTAGTGTTCTGTAGGAGGCAGCTTCTACGTTTGGAACTTATAAATTTGGACTGGCCATGATCATCAAGCATAGCTGGTAAGAGTCCAAGTGCAAGTAAAGTTGGGGCTGGTACTTAAATAGCTGGAGCTTTGAACATGGAACCTGTTCCTCTTTCAATTCTCTGAGTACCTAAGAGGAGTTGTGCTCTAGAATGCACGGTAAATGGCCAAAAACCAAGCCTTTCATGCAGCAAATTCCTTTCTTGGTTCCTTTTTTTTCCTTGTTTTCCATATCATTGTTCACACAAAGGAAGAGATTATGTTGATATCATATCACTGAGACGTATCTGTCAGCGGATTGATGTATTGCCAATAGTTGAAATGGTCATCTCCTCTGGTGCAAAAGCTTGGACTTGTTTTCAAATGGAGTTATGTGTCTGCTTCTCCAATGATTTAATAGTACATCTACTGTTAAGAGCTATAATCTGGCCCAAAAATTTGAACTGAATCTGCTTTCTTTAATGTATAAAGTAAACCATCAAATATGAGCTACAAAACAGATGGTCTTATCTCATGTCTACCAGATGTATATACAGAGTATAAGGTACTTCTATCAGCAAAACTTGGCCTATCTAATATTGCAGGGACCTCAATATCTCCTTCAAGCATTTTCAGGGCATCCAAAATTTTAGGCCTTAAAGCCACCATCAGATGAGAACACAGAATTCCCACCATCAAAAATCTCTCCATTACCCCCATAGGATTTCTGCTTCTTGACTCTGCATTTGTCACAAGTGAAGGATCAAGAACTTCCTCTATCCTCCCAACTCTAACAAGTGACCAAACCCAATCTGCGATAAAAAATATGCTGCCAGAATCAGCAGACGATGTCAGGTCCAGAGCTTTTTTCCCAGTCATGATTTCCAAAACCACGATTCCAAAGCTATAAACATCACTCTTTTCAGTCAATTGCCCGTAAAGTGCGTATTCAGGAGCTAAATAGCCATGAGTTCCTGCTACTCTTGTTGTAAGATGACAACCACTGTCTGTGCCTTGTCTTGCTTGCCCGAAATCTGCAACTCGTGCTCTCATCTCTGCATCTAATAATATGTTTGTTGCCTTAATATCTCTGTGATAAATCGAGGGCTTCACCCCATAGTGAAGATAAGCTAGAGCCTTAGCAACATCCAAGATTATGTTCTTCCTCTGAGGCCAAGTCAAGGGCTTTTTGCGAATCCCTTTATGACGTTCTTGAGAAAAAAACAAATGATCGTTCAGATTTCCATTCGGCATATAATCATAAACCAGGTATCTATGGCTCTGATTTCTTCTTGAGACGCAACATCCTCTTAATGGCACTAGATTTCGATGCCTCAAATTGCCGATGATTTCAACTTCATTTAAAAACTCAGCATCCCCTTCAAATTCAGAGTCAGTGATTTTCTTGACAGCAACCACAGTTCCATCCCTCAGAATTCCTTTGTACACAATTCCAAATTGACCTCTCCCAATGAAGTTCTTTGGTGAGAAATAATCAGTTGCCTCCTCGAGTTCTCTGATCTTGAGCCATAAAGATCCAGCCTTAGGTCTCCAATTCTGCCATGAGCCATCATCATCATCATCATCAACATCATGGTCAGGCTCCAAAACCCTTTCGTCTTCTGAACATCTCCTCTTGTTTCTCCTAACTTTTTTCCAGAAAATGTAGAAAACCACTAAAATACATATGACAGCAATAGTAGAACCAGCTGCAGCAGCCCCAGAAACGAGGGCTAATTTCCCAATATTGTCAGATCTCCTGTTCGAGGACATTGGCAGTCCAAAGATACACGAGATTGCACCTAAGCTCTCAGGGCCTAACTGATTCACGATACCTGCAGCATATAGAACAGTATAGTGAAAGCAACCTTTGGCATGAGAACTATTACGGTCAACGGCCAGCAGTTGAGAATGAACCTTAAAACCAGCTTGCACACAGGCATCACAGAAAGTCAGATCAGATACGTCTGGCCAACAGGCAGAGTCCAGGGTGGTAGACGGGCCGACCACATCAAGCCAGTCTTGCTTGGTATGAATATTGGCACACATATTAGTACCCTTTACAAAACGCATAGGTTCAAAGCATGTTGAAGTCAGATTGGATTGTAAGGAGAGGGAATCGAGCTTCGATTGGAAATTCGATAAACAAGAAATGGAAGTGTTTAGGTCTGGAAGTCTGAAATGATCGGACCGTTTAAGGTTTTGTGCGAGGCCAATGCCATAGAGGCTGGTCAGTGTCTGGCAGCATATGCTAGAAGTAGAACTGCTGCCATCGTGATCATTTGTTTCGGCGTTCTGTCGGAGATTCTGGCAGGCAGATGAATCCCAGTGTACAGTTAGAACATAGCTCAGGTCGATGGGACAGGAACCTGAGACTAGATTTGTGTAAAAAATGAGAAATATTGACACTGAAACTATGATCACAATATGAAGCATCATCTTTACCTAATGCTACATCACTCGGAGTGCCGGAAAAAAGAGGAAACTGGCTATCCGATTATAATATTAACCCCTTTCTAGAATAGAGAAGACGGAGAATAGTTTTATACCAACTTTTGGTATAAAAATTCATGACTACAGATCATAAACTTGCTCAAGAATTTCCACAATCTTTCCTCAATATTACAAGTTATTGACAATCATTATTGATATTTTTGAGTAGAAAACTGAGATTTCACTTTCTGGCGTACAAAACAAAATCATTTTCGGTGGTGGTCCAAGTGAAAATGACAAGTTGGTGGGTGATCTTGGATTGCATGCTCTTTCACAGTCACAGCTCACATTGTGAAGGGTATCTGAGAATTCGGAGTTTGATCACATCCGACAACAGAACACACGGAGAGGGGTCCAAACTCCATTACAGACCAAGTCAAAGTGAAACCAAAGTCAACTCATCATGGCTGAAAGCTGGAAGATAGAACCATCCAACGTCTGCTCTCAGGCCTCCGACCATTTCTGACCATTTCTTCTGTCAAGAACGGACGAACCAAACCTCTGCTCTCAGGCCTTGCCCAGAGAACTGACACAAAGCCAAAAGGGCTCTGATTATTAAATACCAATATGTCACCACATCAACAAGGAGAAAGTAGATTTCCAAGAGAATTTTAGAAAGGGTTTTCTTATTCTACCACTACAAACTGTGATTTGTGAAGTATTTCTGCTGCAGCTAAAAGGACACATAGATCCTAATGTTTATGTCACAAGTATTTGAAGCATTCAAACAAACCTGATACTACATATATCTTTTAGGTACAGGCTCGTGGTTTAGCTGAAATATTTCATTATGATGTACAGAGAAGACTGTGCAGGAAGACGAAATACGTAAATCCCTCGATCGTGTCTATATTAGGAACAATCAACTAGATGTGAACAAATAACAAGTTGTACTCACATTCTTCATTAGTCTATGATGGTATCCCCAACACCACAACTACAAAAAAACCCCAAAAAAAAAAAACACACCGCTAAAAAAAAGAAAAAAAAATGAAGTGAAATCCACTCTTATTATGTGTTTCTGTCCTTTACTGCTTTATTACATTGGCATGAGTGTATTTGGATAATAGTAGATTATTTGGGATAATTTTGTTAAAACGTAACACTTTTTTTGATGTGATGTATATGAGATAAAAAGTGATTAAAAATTGTGTCGATGATCCAAATAAAAAATTTTGGACAAATAATATCAATCCAAGCAAACATATTATTGTCTGCCTATGAATATAGAGGTTACTTTTCCTTCCTTGTGTACTTGGACGATGTATTTGTCATTTCAAGTCTCTTTCGCAAAAATTAAAATCATCCTAATTAAACACCGCGTTTGATTGCTTTGACTGCTTCCTCTTTTTTTTTTATTGATTATTATCACTGTTTTTCTCCCCAAAAAATGCCTGGCATTGAAAGTCAAGTCCTCCCGTCTACTTTAGGGGCTAGTGGTAGACTAGGAAGCCTCCATTGACGTCCCAATATTCTTTAAAGGTCCAAGAAATCCTGGGAATTTAGAAGAGCGTAATCATGGTCGCAACCTTTTTCAAAGTTCAGAGCATTCCACCTCTTCTTCACTTCTTCCTATATCAAATTTATTACAACAGAATCTGCAACAGTGTTTGTGGTGGTGGCCTGAGGGCACCAGGGCATGCATGTCTACTACAACATGAGTGGTAAGTTTTGGAATTCAAGTAGTAAATTTTTTACGTTAATAGTAAGTGCTATTGATAAATACTCTAGTTTCTTTTTATTCTTTTTTTTTTTTTTGTTTTGGGCTAATAAGTAGGGATATCTCATCATTCACATGTAAAGGGTTTGGGCAAGTTCACATAACAAGACTTGCTACTTCCATAATTCAGCTGATTATTTCTCCTGAATGTGCATGTAGGTTTACTGCATTTTGCACCATCAGTTGACAAACAATCAAAACAACACAAAAGCAAACAGCATTGGAACTTGCCACTTTTCTTTTCCTTTAGAGAAAAAAAATGAAAAGAAAAATCCCTTACCTCTAGATTGGGGTGCCTTGAAAACGGAAAAAAATGTATATATATATATATATATATATATATATTTTTTTTTTTTCCTTCAAGACACCACAGGTACGTGTTAAAAGTAAGAGTTGTCTGGATTAACTTCTGTCTTCACATTCTCGGTATGGAAACATTCCTTTCTTTCCTGCTCTGGAGTAGTACATGTCATCAGATACTCGAGTTATAAAATCTCCTGAGTAGTAGTATTACTTAATCGGTCTGTTTAACAGGCACTCATTAAGATATATTTCAAGTGTTTTATTTTTAAAAATATAAGATTAATTAGAAAAAATAAATAAATACAAGAGAGGGTAAGTAAGATTAAATGGGGAAAGCATATAAATGTGAGGGAGGGTAATAGTTGTTAGTATATGTATATATATGGTAGGTTGAGTGAATATTAGGTGTCTTAACAAGTGCCTTATGTGCACCTGTTAGAAAAACCCTTAATTAGTTAAGGGTTTTTTGAGTTGGGCACCCGTCATTTAAAGTTTACTTAAAATTAAAATTTTATTTGGGGTAATTTTGGGGCATCTTTACCATATATAAATACTTTTAAAATGCAAAATACCAACGCACATTTATTATCTTCACTTGCATTTATATATTTTCTCTATTTAATATTATCTATCTTCCCTAGTATTTATTTACCTTTCCTAATTAATCTTATATTTTTGCTAACACCTAAAATATATATTTATTTAATTTTCCTAATTAATCTTATTTTTTTGAAAATATGAATACTTAAAATATATCTTAACACGCACCCAATGGGCACCCATTAGACAAATCCATTAATTATTTCTAGTACTGCCTCCTCCATTTTATTTTATTTTTTTTCAATTTTTCTTGGAGTCGTTTTTAATATGATGATGATAATTTTAGGTATAATTTCTTGCCTTAAGAGTTAGTAGGATCCAAATTCACACAGCCTGATTCAAATCATCTTTGGGTCAAACTACCTCAGCTTAAGAGTGAGGATTAGGCTAATAAATAGCGCCACGTACCCCCAACACCTGCACAAACCACCATTCCCGTCCCGTCATTACTCGTTAGTCGTTAGTAGTTCGCATATGTGGCCAGTGGGCTGGGTCCAGTAATATATGTTTCTCTTTCTGCTTCCAGAAACCACTGAGACTGAGTCCAACTTCGTACAAGGTTATCTTAATACTCTGGTGCTTTAAATTGACCCAGAAGTCAATTACGTTTTCTAGCAATTAATTAGGGTTAAATTACTTATAACCCCCTTATAATTTTACATAATATCAGATGATCGCCCTAAGATTTTAAAATAGCCACCTATCCCATGTGTTTTTAATTTTCCTATATTTTCATATAAGATGGTTAGTTCACCTATTGAGGTCATGACATTACATTAGTTATTTTCCATCAAGTTTCCACTTTACATAAAATCATAAGGGCGTGAAATGAACATTTTGAAACATCAAAATCCGGAGAGTTTATGTAATTTACTATTAATTGGGGATAATATCCTCTCCAAAGTTTTGAATATCACTTTTTCTACACTTCCTTTCATAATTTTTTTGTAACCTTTAAAAAACCCATAAATTATATCCTTTGCTAAACAAAAATCTCTTAAAAAACTTTGTAAGTTAAAACTACTAGTAAAAATAATATTCGCTTTAACCTCTAATCATTGTTAATAAAGTGGAAAATAAAAAGGATTAAAGAAATCCAATACAAAGTTCATTTCTATCTATGATATATATGATACCTTATATTTTTCAAGTCAACCCAACCCTTTAGGTTTTATTAAATTACTATAAGAATCAAATCAATTTATATATCAAAGTCATACCGTAATTACCACATTTAATAAAAAAATTTATATCTATATAAAGTTGAAAACATCACCAATTTGAGAATTTTTATATACACTTATTTAGCTTCTAGCAGTCCAATTTAGTCATTGAAAAATATAGCCTCCAATGAGTGTTAGAGGCTAATTGAGAAGTGGAAATATCACTTTCATTAAAAAAATGGATAGTATGTTGGAGAAAGGGGGAATAAAAGAAAATAACTTTCGTTTCTTTTTCTTTAACTTTTTTGAGCTGTATTTATTCGATATGTGTGTTGTGTATGAAGTGAGGGTTAGCATAGCTATTTTGTAATTACCAAGGGAGGTAGGTGATATTTTTAATATCTCATACATACCAAGTGCTATTAATAAGAATCTTAAAGGATGTTTGTGATATTATCCCATTAATTTATCAACGAGTGATACTTCAGGCATGAGGTGAGCTGACCCTCAGCCCTGGGCCATTCGAAACTTTACAACATCCTTGTGGGGACGAATTTCGCTCCCATTTGTCTTCAGTTGTTTTCTATCCATTTATAGTTACGTCGTCTAACGAAAACTAACTAACTAGGAACAGTTCAGACTATTGAGTATTAAACATTTAAGAACAAAATTTAATACGTCTACCGTGACATTTGGCAAGGATACTTGAGAGATTTTATCCAGTTGAATTCCTTACTAATTATTTCTTTAAGAATATATTAATATTCAAAATACTTTTATACTAGTCGTGTATATACCGACTAATTTAGGATACACTCCACATATATAAATATAGAGTTCAGATTCAAATTTTGTACACGTATCATATATCCTCTGATAGGTCCCTAGTATATACAAATGTTAGCTTATAAGGATAAATTACTCCTTAAACTATTATAATCTAATATATTGCTTATGTTGGAAAAAGATAATGATTTACCCCTCAATGTTGCTTATGTCATTGACAGCCTTAAGAATTAGCACTATTTTTTTTTTTCTGCTTTCGACAAAAGAAAAAAGTCTCGCAGCCGGCGGCTTTAAATTATTGTGAAAATTTGCTTCTGCGGCAAAGAAGAAAAATTCTCTACCATTTGTTGGTGCCCGGCCGCCGTCATTTAGCTATATAATCCCATATCCTCCCAGGGAATGAGCTACGGACAAAATGTTATTTGCCCCGACGAAAGTAACATTATTCACTTCTGTACTTCAGAGGTTTACGTTTCTTCAGGAAAAAAAAAAAAGAAGAAAGATTCAGATGTTTACATAATTAGGAAGATAACAGGCTATGTAAAATCAGCAACTATGTCAATTTTCCATTTGATCTTTTATACAGTGTTTTATTATGTGATTTTGGGTTTTAAGTAATCAATATTAACCTCAAGATTTCTTCTTCTTCTTCTTTTTTTTTTTTTTTTTTGGGGTGTAATCTCTTGCAGTGCATTATTGGACTTGATCCACCTGAAAACCAAGCTTAGCATAGAGCTCAAACCAGATACAAGGCAGACATTTGAGAGAAGCAAGATATTCGGCAGCATGAATTCTGAGTCCTTAGTAGTTCTTTTCCTAGGATTTTTTCTTGTTGTTTCGGATACTACAGTCTCTTCATCCCCTGCATGTCCACTTGATCTGAACTATGTCCTAACAATCCCCTGGACTACTACAGCCTGCAAGCATTTCTCAGGTTCGAGTAAAACCCCACAGAATACAAGCAGTTCTGTTAACTCCACTTCAGGAAATGGTGATTGCTGTCAGAATCTTCTGTCTCTCATTGGCATAGCCATTGCGAACAGACTTAAAGAAACCTCTCAATTCCAGCTACCTGATTTAGCAACTTCTGTTTCTTGCCTCAGTGACTTCCAATCCAAGCTCAATTCTCTTTCTCTTCCCTCCAATCTCACTTCTCTCTGCTTTGATCCTATGCAATTTGTGATCTCACCGAATGTCTGTGCCTCCATCCAGACAGCTCAAGATTGGAACAATAAGCTTGGCCCCTCCACTGCCCTCAACTCTGCCTGCAGCTCTGATCTCAATGATCTCAGTGCTTGCAGTGCCTGTATTTCTGCTGGTTTTCAAGTTCAGGCACAGTTGATTGCAATCGATGGTGACCACTCTCACTCTTTAAACTGCCTTTATTACACAGTTGTGTATACCGGAGCGTTTGTCAACAAGCATGGTACTGAAGATTATGGTGATATTTATTGCATTTTCAATCTTCCAGTTAGCTCCCAGAGGAAATCTTCCCATAAGCCACATTTAGCACTGATTTTGGGACTAACTGGGGCAAGTCTAGCGGTCCTGGCGATATCCACGTTCTTAGGGTTGTATTGTTGGCAGATGAAAAGGAGAAGAAGTAGAAATGAGTCTAATTTGGAATTTGAGGAAGTAGCAGCTCTACCAGCCGTTGAGGCCTAATAATACATCTATATGGTTCAACATTCATGAGCTCCAGAAAGCTACCGACAATTTCTCTTCCACAAATTTAATCGGCAAAGGTGGATTTGGGATTGTTTACAAGGGAATACTAGATGATGGTAGCGCTGTTGCAGTAAAAGAGATCATTGAGCAGGATTTTCAAGGAAATGAAGAATTCCTGAATGAAGCTGACATCATTAGCAACTTAAAGCATCGAAACCTTGTGCCGCTCAGAGGTTGCTGCGCGACAGATGAAGTAGTAAATGATGGACAACACGAGAGTCATAGATATATTGTTTATGACTATATGTGTAATGGAAATCTAAATTCCCACTTGTTTCCAGTGGCTAAGGATGGAACCAGGAAGCAACCACTTGGCTGGCCTGAAAGAAAAAGCATAATATTGGATGTTGCAAAAGGCATATCCTACTTGCACTACGGAGTAAAGCCAGCAATTTATCATAGAGACGTGAAGCCAACAAACATCCTGCTGGACGCTGAGATGAGGGCAAGACTTTCAGATTTCGGGTTGGCTAAGGAAAACAGAGAGGGGCAGTCTCATCTAACAACAAGAGTGGCAGGAACGTACGGATATCTGGCTCCTGAATATGCCCTTTACGGGCGATTGACTGAGAAGAGTGATGTCTACAGCTTCGGAGTGGTGGTTTTGGAGATAATGTGTGGGAAGAGGGCTCTTTCTTGGTCTTCCTCTGAGTCGTCTCGAGCCATTTTAATCGCTGATTGGGCTTGGTCAATGGTGAAATCAGGGAAGATGGATGAAGTTCTGGATTCTGGCTTGTTGATGGGTGGAGAAGGTGATTCAGGCTCGGCAAATGCAAGTTCCAAGGCTGCAATGGAGAAATTTGTGCTTGTTGGGATCTTATGTGCTCATGTAACAGAAGCAGTGAGGCCTACAATTTTGGACGCAATGAAAATGTTGGAAGGAGACGTTGAGGTTCCTGAAATCCCAGACAGGCCACCGCTCATCATGCATCCTTCTTTCTATGATATTTATATGGCTATGGGAATGGCAAATGTAGCTAAATAATCAATAATGCAGCAGACAAAAGCTCTGATGCAGAGGCTGTGATCCATAGTTGGCTTCCTGCTGCTTTATGTTGATCGTATCTTTGTTATTTGTTTTATCACATTGTCTAATGAATAAAAACCATATATGATAAAAATGATATTAAAAATATAAAACTACCAAAAAGAGGAGTGCGTGCACAAATATGCTATCAAAGGGCATATTCTTATTTAATAAAATGCACGTTTTTATATGAATAATTTAGTCATTTAAAAATAATTATATCAACTATCTTATTCATGAACAGAAAACAATTAACTCTCGCCCTATTTTCTCAAATTTCAAAAACTAACACCCTACTTATAAATTTTAACTCTTCCTACTTTCATTTTCCAAAACTTCCCTAGAATTTTCCCAAGAAATGAGCTCACCCCACGGACCAAGATCAATGTGATATTCAATTTTTATCCTCCCATTAATAAGCATGCAATTTTTTGTAGCATAGCATGAATTTGAAAAGCTCGTCCAGCTCAGCTCATTCCCGCGAAACCGCAACAAGAAATTCGTTCCTACTTTTCCAAGAATACCCCAACAAATTTCACCAAACTACAGAACGCACCTCCATCTCACCCCGTAAATGAGCCCGTAAGTATAATAACCGCCAAGAAAGGGCAATCAAAATCTTCTTGCAGTCTGCCTTCTTATTTGGTTCCTGAAAATAACGATACTAACCACCTTTTCTCATCAGCCATCTCACCTCTCCTCTTACTCTGCTCCATTCTTCCTCTCTGCAAACTTCAGTTCCATTTCATTCTCAAGACTTTCCCATCAGAATCATGCCGTGGGGAAACCGTGCATTGGCTGCAGCGATAGCTCGCTTGAGCAGGGACTTCACGTATGAGAATTTGAGGGACACTGGACAACTCCCTCCCTTCATCAAAGCTCACCTCATCAACGTAATCATCAGTTTCTTTTTTTTAATTTTATTAGTATATTTCCAATCTTGCTGTACCTATTCTTCTGGGTTTTTTGAAATTTTTATGCTGCTACCCGGAAAGAAAGTTGCCAGATTATCTTGCTGGGAAAATGTAGGCATTTGTGGATGAAAATAGTGGGGGAATATTTGTTAGCAGGGAAGTTTCGTTCTTTGTTTCAGTTTATTGGGATAATCTTGAAGGTTAGTCACTAGGCTAGCTAGTTCTTGAGGATGTTTGATGATCTCTGAAGCATGATTCTTCGAGCAGAGGAACCGTACAATTTTGGATGTGACAATCATTTTATGGGTTTTTGTTATCTGAAAGAAAATCTTGAAAAGTTTTATTAGGGGTAAAAATGGAGTGTAATGAAGCCTGGAGTACGGAGGTTTTGTCACAGGATGATTGCATGCAAAATGTGAATACTTACATAAAAGAAATTATTGGTTTTCTTGATTATGACCTGCAGCAGAAAGAAAAGGAAGAAAAGATGATTACTTGTTTGTTGATCATAAGCATTTAATTTTTATTGGTAGAATGTGTTGTTGCATGTGATGTGAGTTAATCAAGAGTTTATTGTCTTTGCAATATTCTTACTCTTATCAATGAATTGAGGATGTGAGTTTAAGCTGAGTAATCTTTTATATAATCTCAATTATTTTTTCTTTACTGATCATTTGACATGTGGATGATCGGTTAATTTTGTTAATTTGTTTTGCAATTTTTAGCTCCTCTCTAATGATCTTGGACTGGTTTTTGCACTTGATCATATGTGTCTACCAATCTCCATTTTTTGATCATATTTGTATTCTGTTCTTGTCTTAAATGTCTCATGAAAAATACTGATATATCAATGGCGATTTGTCAACCCCTCCTATACGGCTTTCTAATTTGAGTTTTCTTGAATATTTTTCCATTTATAAACTGTATCAGATGGATTTGATTCTTTAATCGATCGACTTTCTTTCTTGCATTTTAATGCAATGCAGGTTTACCTCACACTTTTTGCTGCTCTAGCATGCATGTCTCTTGGATATGCACTGGATACCTACGGCAATCTTGGGGGCACAGTCACATTTCTTGGAATCATAGGAAGCTCAGCATGGTTTTGGCGGACAGACCCATGGAAAGAGGTTTAATTTCACTACTTTTGCTTCTAATCAGCACTTTACATAACCAAGCTTCCTTTTTTAGTACTTTCCAATCGCACGCTGTTAATTATCTCAGACTGATTTAAACTCTGTCATTGTATCTCTTTTCGTCGACATAGAAACAAAGAGTCATTCTCTTGATGGTAATTGGATTGTGCATCGGAGTTTCTTTGGCTCCAGCTTTTGACCTTCTCACCACAACTGGGGCCTTATATGTTGGTCCTCTGATTGGCCTCCCCATCGCAATGGATAAAGCAGCTGCTGGACTTCTTGAAAGAGACTCAGATGGTAGTCTGATGAACTCTGTCATCCGATCTGATCAACGGTAAGTATATATCAGCTTCATCTCTTGGCCCTAAACTAATCCAAATTCTCTTAAACTCCTCAGGCTGGCACTGCATGGGAATAAATCTTTTCTTGGCTATAGTTTTATCTTGTGTATTATGCTGTAGTCAACTATCCGTCAGGGATTAAGGTTTTACTCCTTCGTAGAATATGTTAATTAATTAGCTTCAGGTTGTCATGGACCTGGGCGCCTTGCCCCAGTTTTATTAACAAAATCTGTCCCAGTCTTAGCTCATTCCTTCAGTTCTTTAACCAAACAGATCTCAGTTGATTATTCAGTGTAAGAAAGTTGACCTGGAAGAAAATTATTGTCCAAACGAAAATGTTAATGCAATAGATATGCATGCATCTGTCCCTTACAGTAGTTCTGCTCCTTCTGGAATAAAATTTTGTGCACATGATTAGGCCAGCTACGGACGATAGAAAAGGAGGATTTGAAACTTCATTTATTATTAGGCAATACGCACCAGAATATAAATAGAATTTCATTGATTTGCAGAGACGTTCTCCTTGCTATATCTGGAGCTGCGGCAATCTTCTTGTGTTTTGGAGCGGCAGCTAGAAACAGCCGCAGTAGGCTTGAAATGTATGTTTATGGTGTAATGCCTTCATCTGCTCTGTTGGTTGCTGGTTCAGACACCTTTCAGGTAAACAAAGCCATATAATAATTTCAACAGTTATTGCTAGAGATGCATTAAATATAGTATAAAAAAAGGGTTTAGTATCATGACAGTAAATGACTATAAACTTATCCTTTAATCGTAGTATGTTGATTATATGGCATTATATGGCATATATCTCTGTTCCAACATGATTAAAACAAATAGCAGTAGTAGTATATACAGGAATTTGGCGGAACTTTTCTGTGATCTGGGCGTAATTCATTCGAGTTCAAACATATTCAAGGTTCATTCAAAAGATGATGTGACTTCTTATATATGCGTGTCTATAATGGGTGCAGATGAATTACATGTTCCTCTGGCTCATAGGGCATGTGGTTGCATACAGTCAGGAGATTGCTGTACGAGCTCGCCGTGGAGATAACTACTTTACACAGCATTGCGTTGCCTTCTTCCTTGACATCATTCCATTTAGTTTCCATCTTGGCCTAATTGCAGTAAGTATATATATATCTCTGTGTCTACCCGCACGTTGCATTCTAATCCAGTCGCCAAAGAAATTAGTTTTCTTTTTGGGACTAATGTGACGTTTCTTGTGGATGCAGCTGACAAAACTACATTCGGAGCTGAGAAAACTACATTCGGAGCTGAGAAATCTGTATACCAGCTTGCTAAATCCTACACAAGGAGATTAAATTTCGCTTATTCTGCAAAAGGGCTCGATTTGTTAATAGAGGTCAATTAACCATTCTGTACAGCACTTTTGCAAGAGTTACTGAGGAGCTGGATACAAGAAAAAGACCATGATCAGTTTTAACTTTTGACTCGAGATACTCAGCCTGCAATTGTCGATATTCTTTGCACCATGCATTAATTCGTCGGAGCACTATGATGCTATAGATGATGTCCATATGCTTCACGAAAATGCTCATGTGCTTGCAGACATTATTAGTCTGATGGTCTTGTGAAACCTTTTTTTGTCAGATGGTTGGAATGCTTTTGGTGCAGTTATTTTGTGGCGCTTCAGTTTCTTTTCTTTCTTCTATTTCTCAATTATCCATAGGTTGATATTTGTTTCCGTCATGGTCTGATTGTTTCTCTGCTTTGGGGGATGCTTGTAATATATGATTTGGACCTAATGACCAGCAGTCGGTTCAACAACAGGGGCTTCTGCCACTTAAAAGAGTACACCACAGTGGTATTTACTCCTTGCTGTGGTTGTTTTAAAGATAATGTGTAGGAAGACGTCTCTTTCTTTGCCTTCTACCGCGATTTTGATGACTGATTGGGCTTGGAAAACGGTGAAATCAGGGAAACTGAGTCAGGTTTTGATTGTGCTTTGCTGAAGAATGGGGAAGGGAGTTCAGCAAATGCATATCCAGAGGCTGCAAGACACAGCTTTGTGCTTGTTGGGATTTTGTGTGCTCATGTGACTAGGGACTTTGGATGCAATGAAAATGGTTGCGGAAACTGTTTAAGGGTTGGTGATGAAAACTTGGCCGTGCCAATTTCTGCTCAACAATAGAGACCTGAACAATATCAAGTCAGTAGGCAAAAACTGCCCCTATTTCTTCCAAAGAAGTGGGAAGTTAGATATCCCTTCATTTGCTCTTTCTGGTTTGAAGTTCAAAAGTTGATAGGATCCTATAATTAATGCACTATCTACTTATCCATTGCCGGCATCTTAAAAAGTATAGTATTAACTAGTGTAAAAGTAAAGTTGAGGTTTGTCTAATTATGCTAATATTACAGCATTATGCTCCATTTTTGTAAATTTTTTATGAATTAAATCTAAATAGTTTTTAGTGCAAAATGTAGAATTACAGTGATACCGAGCTTTACATTAACAGGAAGATTGTCCTGATAAAGTGAATCTTACATTACATAATAAGATATATTTATATTTGGCAATATTTTGAGGAAAATAAGTTTGCTCTTCATAGGTTTTCCATTTGAACTAATCAATCTGCACTGCAACTACATGACAGGCAGCCCAATTGACCATAGTCCATTTTCTAGAACCAAAACTCAAATACAAAAGAATATTGAAGAATCTAGGGTGTTGTCTAGATTGCCATTTTCTGGATTTTCATAGAAAAACATACTTAACAATGTGATGTATGTGAGGTAAAAACGTGTTTGGAAAATGTGATTACAGAAAACATAAAAATTTTTAGTGAAAAATTCCAATCCAAATAAGGCCTAAAACCTCCTAATCCACAAATATCAGCTTTGGTTGTTGTACATTGGCGTTCGGTGACGTTTTATGTTTCTTGCTTTTCTGTTTTTGTTTATAGATTTTAACAAATAAAAACAAAAAACAGCGTTTGTTAAATTTGTTTGCATCTTACAAAAAAGAGAAATGTTCATGAATATGAGCCCTGTTTTCAAAACATCAAAATTGTTGTTTTCAACTGTTTAAAAAACACTTAAAATACAAACACAATAAATCAGTATTTTAAATTATTTCATTTCATTTTCACTCAAACATCATTATTTAATCGATCTAGATATCTTAATCTACTTGATCATACCATCTAGTTTGGCCCAACCCGACCCAATCCGGCCTGATCCGTTGTTAAAGTTTATGATTTTTTCTTGCGTGGATTTCAACAAGTCTAAATCCAATACAAGATAAAAAATTATTATTATTTAGCTAGAATTCACCATTTAAAACTCATGCATGTGATATTTTATCTCAACTCATTTTTCTAAATTGAGTTTTGCGCTGAAATTGGATTAATTTAAAATTTCTTGAAAAATCATATATGTTTAAAAATTAAAAATATTTTAATTAGTTATATAATATAAGTACAAAATGATATATTTATATATTTACAATACATATTTATTAATTATGTATTACTTAATTACAAGAATAATACTTTAAGATAAACACATTTTAATAAATATACAATTAGTTTGTATATTGTTACTTATTTTGAACATGTATAAGTATCAGACATATGAAATATTTAATTTAATACTATTATTCAAGTCATATGTAGTTTAAATTGAAATTAACTTGACCCGAATCCAATCCATAATTATGTGCTAAACTTTAATATACATTAAATTTAAACTTCATTAATTATTTTCTTTCACACAATAATGATAATGTTTAATTAAATATAGTTGTATTCGTTTGTGTTAAAAAATAATAATACTATGAATTAAACACGTTTATATTCTATTTTTACTTAAAAATAGAATAACTGTTCTATTTTGTTCATAGCAACAAATAGAAACAGAAAAACACAAACGTCACACGAACGTTACCAAACGGTCCTAGCTTGCAGTTTTCATGCAGTTTGTCGGCACAAGGAAATGGCAAACAAAAAAAATCTGTTGTCAGAAAAACCTCAAAGACTCCAACTTTCAAGTCAAACACAGAGACAATAGCAGCAAAACGAACCCAACCCCGGTCAAAATTCCTATACGAATCAAACATCACTACGCAACCTTCGTCGTAGACCCAATGGATCAGGCAAGTTGACAATTTGCTAACTGCCCCTCCTGTTTAATTAGATTCTATTTCTATCAAGCTCCTTTTCTCTTTCGTTTTCTTCTGTCTTGAGAGCAGCCTTCACAATGGAGTCAAACTTGAATTGGGCCATTTTCATCACCTTCCTCGTAGACCTCATGGATCAGGCAAGTTGGCAATTTTGCTAACTGCCCCTCCTGCTTAATTAGATTCCATCAAGTTCCTTTTCTCTTTCGTTTTCTTCGTCTCTTGCTACTAAATCTTGAAAGCAGCCTTCACAGTGGAGTCAAACTTGAATTGCGCCATTTTCATCACCAGTTGCCATAGCTTGCATTTCTTTTTTCGGTTACATAGCTTGTATTTCCAAGCAAGTGCAACAAAACAAACAAAAATTGAAACTTTTGATTTCCTTTCATGACTTCTTTCTTCTCCGAACCATCCTCGACACAACCATGAAACTGGTTTCTTGATACTTCCAATCTCTGGTATCCACGTGTTGGATATCTCAAGCTTTTGATACCAACAAAATCAGGTGTTCTCCTCCTTGTTCTGCTCAACTCACTTGTCCTGACACGAAAGATACCAACTTTGGCAAGCTGAATCAAGAAATCAGCATGAAGTCTGAGTGCTTGATGCTCTTTTCAGTACTTTGTTTTTCTCTATCTGTGATCAAAATATCTGCACTATCTCCAGGCTCAGAAAACAGTACTTCACCTTATACATGTCCCATGGATCTTAACTATGTTCTGAGAATCCCATGGTCAACTAGGGACTGCAGAAAAGTTTCTAAAAATTCGGATAATATCACTTCCGCTTCAGGCAATAATCCTTGCTGCCAGACCCTAATTTCTCTCTATGGAATAGCATTTGCTGAACGTCTCAAAGCAACCAACTTTTTCCAATTACCGAATTTACAAACCTCCATTTCTTGCCTCCATGATTTTCAGTCAAAGCTCAGCGCCCTTGCTCTTTCCCCTGACCTCACTTCTCTCTGCTTTGACCCTCTTCAGTTTGTAATCTCCTCAAATGTCTGTGCCTCAATTCAGACCACCCAAGACTGGGTTAAGACCCTTGGCCCTTCTACTGTTATCGACTCTGCTTGCAGGCCTGATCTCACCGATCTCACTGCTTGCGATGCCTGTTTAGCCGCTGGCCTCCGAATTCAGTCACAGTTGATTGGAATAGATGGTAATAAATCTCACTCAGTAGAATGTTTTTACTTTGCTATTCTGTATGCTGCTGGTATAGTTAATGAGTTTGGACCTCAAAGTAATGCTGCCATTTCATGCATCTTTAACCTTCAAATTAAGTCAAAAAAAGATCATTCAGCTCTGATTTTTGGACTAACTGGAGCAAGTGTTGCAGTCTTGGTGATATCTGTTTTCTTAGGGTTGTATCTTTGGTGGGCTAAGAAACGGAGGAGAGGAGGTCAGAGATTTGATTTGGGATCAGAAGAAATGGAGTCTAGACCAAGAATGAGGCCTAGTACTGTTTCTATATGGTTTAAGATTAATGAGCTTCAGAAGGGAACGGATAATTTTTCTTCCAAGAATTTTATAGGTAGAGGGGCACATGGGATTGTTTATAAGGGGACACTAGCTGATGGCACTGTTGTTGCTGTCAAAAAGCTTATAGAGTCTGATTTTCAAGGAAATGATGAGTTCTGTAATGAAGTTGAGATCATTAGTAACCTGAAGCACCGAAACCTTGTGCCTCTTAGAGGTTGTTGTGTGACAGATGAAGATCTAGCTTATGGGCATGAAGCGAGTGGTAGATATCTGATTTATGAATATATGCCTAATGGGAATCTCGATGACCATTTGTTTCCAACAAATGAGGGTGGAAATCTGAAGCAACCGTTAACATGGCCACAAAGAAAAAGCATAATTTTGGATGTGGCAAAAGGCCTGTCTTATTTGCACTATGGAGTTAAGCCAGCAATATATCATAGAGACATTAAAGCCACAAATATTTTGTTAGATGCAGACATGAGGGCAAGAGTTGCAGATTTTGGGCTGGCAAAGCAAAGCAGAGAAGGGCAGTCACACCTCACAACTAGAGTGGCTGGAACACATGGATATTTGGCACCTGAGTATGCACTTTACGGGCAGTTGACTGAGAAGAGTGATGTCTATAGCTTTGGGGTGGTTATTTTGGAGATAATGTGCGGGAGAAAAGCTCTTGATTTTTCTTCAGGTTCACCTTGTGCATTTTTAATCACCGATTGGGCTTGGTCACTGGTGAAATCAGGCAAGATGGAACAAGCTTTGGATTCCGCTTTAATGAAGAATGAGGATTCAGCAATTGTAAATCCAAAGGCCATCATGGAAAGATTTTTATTAGTTGGAATCTTATGTGCTCATGTGATGGTAGCTCTGAGGCCAACTATTATGGATGCACTGAAAATGCTTGAAGGAGATATTGAGGTTCCAGCAATTCCAGACAGGCCTGCGCCTCTTATGCATCCTTCCTTACATGGAGGCGACATTAATAATTTCACCATATCACCAGCATTAAGTGCCCTGAAGTTAAATTCAGGAGACATGCTTAGATGAACAAAACTTTCGTACTGTACATATTCTTCTTCCACTTCGAATGATGAACAAATTGAAGCTATGGGCTGGAGCTTTGAGCTGAACAGATTGCAAACAAAAGGAAGGTTTATACAGCTTAAACGTCACTGGTTTCAGAGAAACAAGAATTTTGGATGATTGGTATTTACTAATGCTATCGAAAATAGGCAGTCTGTTCATGTATTCATTAAGTTCGATGAGCCTCATTATTTAACTTAAATTCTTGATCACAAGTTCTCTTATTTAAGCTTCAGACGGAAAATAGCAGACAAGTCAGTCCACAGAGAAGACGAGATTGTTCTTTGTAATATTATTGGAGACATTAGGTTATAAGTGAACTAGGCTACTTTGGCAATGATCTTTCAGGCTATACCTTGTAATTTTCATGGACTCTTAGTCGCTCGCTTTATGTGATCCTCTACTAGAGGACACATTTTGTTCCTCTCCAAAACATATTTACAAAGTTCTCATTCTGATTGAAGACAAATAACAACCCCAACAACCCCAAAAAAAAAAAAAAAAAAAAACGAGAGAAAAGGAAATCCTATTAGATTTGGTCATCGAGGTGGTGGGGGGAAGGGGAGGAGGGGGAGAGGAGGCAGGAAGGGAGAAGAGGGAGAGGAGGTGCTGGCCTGGGGAGGGAGGAGGAGCAGAGAGGGGAGGGAGAATGGCAAGGTAGGGGTGCAGGGGTATTTTTTCAGTTAATTTTTGGTGTTTTGACGAGGTGTATTTGAGATGTTTTCAGAGTTTTTGAGGATGTGTTAGGGTGTGTGTTTGTGCTATAGGTGTTTTTGGGGGTATTTTTACAGGATGTATTTAATTTGCATTGGAGTGTTTTTGAGAAAAACAGGAATCCGAACAGACCCTAGGTTTTTTTGAGGTGGAAAACGTTCTGGAAGTTTGCTTGGTGCTTCGAGGAAAACAAAGCCACATGATATGAAAACTGAACTCAGTGATTGGCACTACTAAATTTTCACAGTAGACACCTTTCTTCTTTTGTTGTTTCCCCGGAGAACGAATTTTGCAGAAATGCGTTGAACTGTAACAGCAGAAAGACATGCTGGACAAAGTCTAACTTGTAATGCTGGACAAAGTCTAACTTGTAAGTTGCAAAAGCAAAAAAATTCAGCATGATCATAACTCTCATGTATTTTATCTTTCCTTGCACTGTTAAAAGAATTGTTAGTTTCACAACATTGAGGACGACAGAGAGCCAACATCGAAAAGACAGGAACTCCTGCTATTGACAAGACTGGCTTCAATTTTCTGGGGCCGTCAGAAAGCTTATATGTTCCAAAATCTTCTTTTTTGGGATTCAGTCATCTCCATATCAACTAAATCACCTTTCCTATCATTCAGTTCACGATTTCCCATTGCTTTGGCATACATGCTCATCAAGTTCCAGTTAAATCTCCGTCCACCAAAGACCTTAAAAACAAACTTAAAGAGTCGGTGAGAAGTGCTGATATGCTTTTAATCTTAATGCATATGGTGTATTCTACAGTCAACGTCTGGTGTGGATGAGTATTCTGTTTCCTGCAATGTCAATCAGTCAATCACACTTCATGGAAATTCCATAACAAATGTAAATGCACTCAGCTCAAGAAATAGAGTACTAAGGTAAACGATGAGCTTGATATGTTTTCTTTTGCAACAGCCTAAATGCATTTCACGAAGCACTAGGTACAAACATTTTAAAGAAATCATCATATGGTGTTTCAAATATTCAATAATTAATACTACTAACAAGTGTGTGCTAGCATATGCCCTTTTAGTATGTAGCACATATATCATGTACCATTAAAACAACAATGAGACTCGAACAAATGCAGATCAGATTTGACAGTGAATATTGGTAATGGAGACATTAAAAGATAGTAAAACTGGAAGAAGCACAACTACTAATTAGTTAGCAGCAATACTTTAACATACCTATGTCTTAATTTGATAATTGTCAGAAACAATGGAGACTAAAGTTTCATCTTGACTATCTCTTCAGGTAACAAAACCCTGAAAACAGCATAGTGGTGATTCAAACTGCTCTCTCCTTGTAACCTGTGAACACTTCCTAGTGCGCCAGCAATTGGATTTGGAAGAGCATAAAATATTCGCTTAACTCGCTGATGCACAAGTGCCATGGCACACCTTAGAGAAAGAGTTCAAGTAAGACTTCACAAATTAAGGATCAACAAGACTCAGACAGAGAGTAACTACAAATTAAAGATCTACTGCAGTCCAGTCTTCTAAAGCTAAAGTTGTGTATAGAACATAGATTCAACTTCCACTTGTTCATGTTGCTGTTATTACAAAAAGCATACCCTTCCTCCCTCCCCTGCCCAACAAAATTTGCCCCAGATTGAGGTGGTAAGTCAGATGAGGGTATGAACAAGTCATAAGAACTATTAACCCAGTTTTGGATTTGCTTATTGAGCCAATGAAGGCATCAAAGAATGCATAGCAGCATTATGATCATAGAACTCAATAAAAGTTTGAAAGTATTTAGTCACTTTCCTGATGATTTAAAAACATTTGACAAGTGAAGAACGGGAAAGGCAACAATGATCTATGAGGTAACATAGCTTACATAGTGCACGGCTCCCAGACAAGATAGATGTCATAACCAGTGCATAAGTAAGGCCTTGCAGAATCAGAGTGCAAAGCATTAGTTTTCCAGTCAAGATTCCCACCATTTCCATCCTGAAAGAACATAATACATCTTGTAAGATCCTACAATAGTCAACCTCAAGAAATTGCTTCATCCTAAGGGGATTTTACCAAAATATGCTCTAATATATGAGTATAGAGTAAAAGTGAATCTCCATAAAATCAAAAGTTTATAGTTATTAACATTACATCAACTGTGACCACTTTACCATGTTATACAACGCAATAATACACACATGTACTCCTGCATTACAAGTTTTACTCCTATGTAACTGTGAACTTCTCAGTGGTAGTAAGATCAAATTTGCAGAAAACAATAAGAACCGTAGTCACATAAAATGCTAATTGCGCAGGACATGCTTCTCAACTACATTGAACTTGACTTTAGGTCACAATGATCTCCCACTAAAAACACATATTTCAGGTTACAACGATGTAAGAACAACCAAAAAAAGAAGAAAAAAAGAGAATTACAAGGAAGCAAGGTAGCCTACCTGAGTAAGATGAATTTTTTGTCTTTTTGAAGGCAAGCCTGTTGAAATGGGAACCAGATAACCCTCTTCAATCATCTCAGCTCCACTACGTCCACTGTCAGGATAAAGAAGCCTATCTCTAGCAGCAGAATGTTCAATTGCCACCATAGCAGCATGGCGCAAAGGATGCCAGGAAATAGAACTTTCAGGTAACTGCAGCTCAGTCCATCCCCATGGATGCAAACAAGATACACAGATATGCAACCCTTTTAGGTTGGATACATGGCTTGCAAATAATGTCTGATGATATTCACTTTCAGATGTATTGGTGGGATTAAAGGGTTCAGGATGTTTGACGCAATTTGTTTCCATGTTAGTCTTAAATTTGCAACCAGTCCTACAAAGATCTTGGTCACATGCACTTGAAATGACCTGTTTAGTTGAAGGATCAACAATAACAGCAGCATTGACCACCTATAGAGAAAAGTCAGGTCAAAAATGATACCAGACAGAAATAATCACACAGGCATGCATCAGAGTGAGTGTCACCATGCATCAGCCCTCGGGTCCAGACCCACAAATGAATAGGAAGTGAGGCGAAGGTCTTTCATTAAAAGGGGGAAAGGAGGGGTGGGGCAATGTTTTGCGGCGGCTGCCACGTGCTGCTTTGGAAAGGAGAGAAGCCTGATATCATATAATGTAGTCCTTAAGGGCATGGTACTGTAAGTAACACAGGCCCTGTAACTAATACCAAAGTACTTGTACAAGACATCTAGAGCTCAGTCAAAGTTCATAAAAGGTTGCGATGCAAAGAAGGTTTCTGTTTTCAGCAAAAGTAAGAATGAGAAATGAAGCACACTAAAGCGGCTGGGAATAAGACAAGAAATTTGATAAACTTATTGAATGAAAATTGAACTGTACGAAGAATAGCAACAAAACTTCACAGAAGTTAGATATGACTATGGATAAGAAGCCAATGAGCATAATATAACGGAAAACAAACCACCCAGGACAATTGATTACTGGCAGTAATCTAGAGATCAATTACAAAGAGAGAGTAGAAATCTAGAGAAGTTCGAATGATCCTACTGTCCCTTACAAAAAGCACAGATCATTTAAGAGTTAATAATTCCTTTTATTCAAATTCATATGATTCTATTTATTCTTTCTTAGCAAGGTAAGATAGAAATCCAGAAAGATAAAACCCTGGGAATAACATGTAACAATCATTATATATATATATATATTACATTTTCAATGCAGTATATCAACAATTTGATAAGGCAAAGGCTATGTCCCATAAAGAAATTACCAGATCAGAGCATGATCTTGCTAAGTCAACTGCATATTTAATGAAGCCAAAAACAGACTCTGTATCCTCTTTGCTGAATCCAGTTATGCCAGATATATTACTGCAATAGAAAAAGATGGAGAAATTAATAGAGAAATAAGAATAATCAAAAGCCAGAGACAGTTGTTGAAATACTTCAGAGCTAACTCACTAGGTTGGTGGATGATAAGATGTTGGCCAGAACTTGCATTGTTCATCCCATTCTTCCTTAGTTGATGCAGCATATCTGCAAACCTGAAATAAAAGAGCTCCAACACCGTTATACTGCCATCAGGATAGATAACAGTGTAGCTGTTAGTCACATCAAGACAAATACGAGACAGAATACGCAACAAACTGAAGTATATCATGATAGCCTTCAGTCATACAAGGAAGAGCTGGATGAGGAACTTGAAATTTTTACAAACACTAATAAACTGCGAGCCTTCTCTAAATCAGATGGGAACTGAAACAAGTGACCAAGTAATTGACTAATAAAGTATCTGCTACCCTGCTCACAGCTTTGGGTAAAGAATCAGGAAAATTAGCTAATTTAAGAAGCCCTTGAAACATTTTCTTTCCCTCCTCTCCCAAAGAAGAACAAAGGTTTAAAGATTAAAATCCTAACTTAAAATGTACAATATTAAGAAACAAATGAAAAGTTTACATGAAAATACATTATTAGGAGTTACTTAGACAGCAGAAGTAAAAGAATTTACTACAAAGATCCTGCCAAATTACACAAACACAAAGCATTCGTTAATTGCCCATTGGGCTTCTTATATTAGGTTCAAAGGTTAGGCAGTAACTTAAAAGTCCTTCCCATTTCAAACCATTACAAATCATTTCAGATGCTATTCTCTAAGAAAAAAAAAAATAGAGATATGAAAGTTGAAAAGCTGCTTCAGAATGAAGATTAGCCAAAAACAGGAATGCTTGGAGGAAAAAGGATGACCCACTTTGGCAACAAAAGTACTCAACTGGTATTGCTTAATGAGCTCGAGCACATCATTTGGAACTCCATCCAAGTTGCTATCACTTTCAGAAGCCAAACACAAGATCACAGACAGCTCGTTCTTGCCTGTCAAAAATTACAACTCCTATGACTAAGTAGAAGAGTAGGACAACTTTAAGTCTTAGAGACACATATTTTGGAATAAAGATATAAAAATCCTACTTGGGATTTGGAAAAATGAAAGGACGTAAGGCATAAGTACGCTTAAAGGCATTTACTTCTGCAAATTTTACCATTTAATCACATTTTCTCTTGTTTTGGTCAAACAACCTGATTTTGTTAAGATGGATAACTGTTTTTCAGTTATGTCCATTCCTCACGTTTCTGCACGGTTCCACATTATGGGTTTCACGCTACTTAAAGCACACAAAAGCATGTGCCACAAAGAAGTGTGCTAAAATTTTTCTAGTGCACCAAAAGAACTAGGATTATGTCAATGCACCAACATCTCTCACTATGTATGTGTGACCATATTGGATGATATCCTGTATCTCAGTTATCGTGTCAAAAGTTCATCAATGACTTCTCAAACATTGCTTCTAAGAATTCAGATTGGTTACGAGTATGATAATTGAACTAGTTATGCTGCATAAAGTACATTGCGCAATAAACTGTACAGACATTCATATAATATACAATTTCATAACATTTACCTCCATCCTGAGATTTCTTGCGCACACGCTTCACATGGCGAAGTTTTTCCAGCGGTGCAATTTGGTTCAACTTCCTGTTTCGGACAAAAAAAAAAAATTCACAAATAGAGCTATAAGTACCTCAGATGGTACTAAAAATCAGCCCAGGAAAAAGATGAAGCTCCCAAAACATAAACAAACAATTCAACGAAAGAATCAGCTGCAGATTTAGAAGACAAACCTCACTAGAGTATTGGCATGTTTCGGTTCAATGACAGCAGCGTGGACATTCACTATCAAAAATGCAAAGAACCATTAAAAATCTAAGAAGAAAAAAGAAGATCAAAACTTTACAAAAGCAAAAGGAACTATTCAAACCAAAGTTATCTTTGCATTTATCATATTGTTATTAATATTTACCAGTGGGTTGAAGGTGAGGAGGAAGTGGAGGCTTATCTGGTATATATATGATTTTACACTGCTGCTCCTCTTCTGCTGCTGAAGAAGCCTCTACTACTTTATTAATTCCTTCGCTGCTATTGTTCATCCCGGCGCTGGTGTGCTCGTACCGGAGATATAGACAAGGGGAAGGGAGAAAGAAAGAGAACAATCACGGTGGATAATGGTGGAGGAGTGAGTCCTCGGCAACGGCGACGGCGGGGGGAGCTGGTTTGAACCGTGCCTGCCAGCCTCCGAGAACGAGGGACCGATTTGGTGAGCTGGTACTCGTGCTTCTTATAACCCAATAGCAAATTGCCATGTCAAAATTACGACGTGGTAGGAAAACTAATGCATCTTAATGTACCAATCTGCCCCTATATTTCATCTGAAAAGACAGAAATACCCGCAGCCACTCAAAGCTGTCCCGTTCTAATTGGATCCAACCCAACTATCGGAAACAGGTGAAGCAGCCGATTATTCTCGGAACAATAAGGCTCAGTAAACTCTCTTGCACTGCTGACTGCACTGAGTTGAAGTCCGAAAGTCGCTGCCAGTGCCTGTAAGTCTAGACTGCAAAGACTCTCAAAACCCTCTCGAAGCCATCCAAAAACCCAGAAAAATTTTATCTTTAAAGTTTTTCTTCAATGACCATAATCAGTTAATCTCGAAAAAAGGGACAGTTTGATCGAGATTTGCCAGATGGAGCCCCATTTTAGATCTGGTTTTTGGTTATTTTTCGTTGTTCTTGTCTTCGTTGGCCTTTCTGGGAATTTGGTTTCTGCCCAAACTCGCAGACCAAAAAATGTTCAGGTGGCTCTCAGGGCTAAGTGGTCTGGTACTCCACTTCTACTGGAAGCTGGGTATGCTGTTTCCACCAATTAAACAACTTGGATGGTTATTTTTTTGTTGACAAGGATACTCTGTCATTTATGGATTTCCCGCTCCAATTTATGTTAGACGTAATTAATCTGTTTTTACTAGTTTATTCTTTATCGGGTAGTTCCTTCTCTGATTTATGATCAAACCTCCTGAAGATAATTAGTGAAGGAATAAACTTGGTTTTTCTAAACTTTGTGATTGCTTCTTTATTTATTTATTTTTGGGCTAATGCTGCTATTAGTGGGGTTGTAAAAGTTTGAAGGGTAAAGATGAAAGAGATAATTGAGTGTCTTATGCTTTCTTGAAGTGTAAATGCATCGGCATTTGATTTTTTTTTTTTTTTTTTTGTGTTGGTAAATTGTGAAACACACTCTAAACTTACCCGTACTGCTTTCTTTTTTCTTTTTTTTTTTGTCTCTTTTTTTTTTTTTTTGGAGAATGAATTGTTAATCTGTTGATCAGAGTTTAATATTTAATACTTTGGTATTGGTGGTTATACAAGTAAAACCAGAATCTTTTTTGCTGATTTTTTTTAGGTTTTTGGTGCTTAATACTAGGTGTCCTTGGAGAAAATGAGAAACTAGCTTTGACCATCTGAGAACTTTGTCAGCAAGCAAAAGTTGGAGTGTCATCTGATGTCCTACTTTCTCTTGAATTTGTGTTATTTTGTAATTGTAGTTCTTGAATTTGGCTTTAAATGACATTATCGATGATCATTATGATTTTTAATGATAAGTAGCTTTAGTTGAGCTTGTTAATTTTCTTGCTGAATCCTTGATGGGGTTTAGCTATCACAGGTTTCTTTACTAATCATGTTTGGGAAAAACACTCTCCATGTCTCATGAGATGCTGCTGGTTTTTTTGACAGGGAGTTACTGTCTAGTCAATGGAAAGATTTTTATTGGGATTTTACTGAATTTTGGCTTCTCAAAGGAAGTGAAGACTCTGGTTCTCACACTGCAAAAGATTGCTTGAGGACAATTGTAAACTTTGGGAAGTCTTTGTTAAGCAAACCTTCGGCATCAGTTTTTGAATTTTCTCTCACTCTTCGATCAGCTTCGCCTAGGTTAGTGCTGTATCGGCAGTTAGCAGAGGATTCTCTTTCATCGTTTCCTCTGGCTGATGATAGCTCAGTTTCTAGCAATGAGGGTGGTTCTGAAACAAATGATAATGCCAAAAGCAAAAAAGTTGAACCATCATTCCCAAGAGCTCCTCATGGAAAATGTTGTTGGGTTGACACTGGGGCAGCACTATTTTTTGATGCAAATGAGTTGCTACCTTGGCTTGAAAACCCTGATAAAGCGTGAGTCTTGCTCTGTTATACACATTATATTTCTTTATTTAATTTTACAAGGTTTTCAATTATCTTACTGAAGGTTATTAGTTCATTCTTTGACAGTATTGTTTTTACTGGCAGAACCAGTGATACATTTCAGCAGCCTGAGCTTTTTGAATTTGATCATGTCCATCCAGATTCAAGTATTGGAAGTCCTGTTGCCATTCTTTATGGAGCTCTTGGGACAGACTGCTTTAATGAATTTCACAAGTCTTAGTTGGCACAGCCAAACAGGTAGGCCTTCAGTAGTTAGATGACGTTTTTGTTGCATGTTATTTTAGTTGGTTTTGCTGTTTCTTTGGCATCAGCTTTTGTTAATAAGTTAGTGGTTTAAGAAAAGCTATAACTAGAATAGCAGTACAATTGTCTGTTGTTAAGTATTAACTTTAAGTGCGATCACTTCCACTTCTTGCATGAATAAGATGAATGCTTTGAGCTCTCACATTTGGATTAAAGTGTTTAGCATGTCTAAAGAAAATGAATACCTTTCTAATCTGAAATGTATTGCAGCAAATACACACTCAAACACGTACAGTTTTTGTTTGTTTTTCTTTTTGTTCTTCAAATATGTACAGAATGCCTGTTAACTGAGCAGTGAATGTGCTTCTAACAGGGCACATCTGAGGCTAATGGTTTTTTGTCATGATAAACCTGTGAAAGAAGCATTGATTTCTTAAATTGTTAATGCTGTTCATTAGTTGAAAGCATTTAGCCAAATTGAGTTTTAAATTGGTCAAATAACCTATAAAATTCCGCCACAAGGTTTTGCATTGATTTCTGATTTATTCCATGATTGAATGCAGGGTAAGATCACCTATGTTGTTAGACCCATATTACCTTCAGGTTGTGAATCCAAAGTTGGCCATTGTGGAGCCATTGGTACCAGAGATCCTGTGAACTTGGGGGGTTATGGTGTGGAACTTGCTTTGAAGAACATGGAATACAAGGCTATGGATGATAGTGCTGTAAAGAAAGGTCTGTTTTTTCCAGGTTACTCCATTGTAGCATTCTGTGGTCTGGATTTGTTGTTATCTAGGACTGAATTGCTATTTAACCAATTTCCTATAGTTTTTCACCTCCCTTTCTTCCTTTTTGTTGCTTCCAGCATTAATTAGGTGCTGTAATTCGAGTTATAGTCTCAAGAATTTATGCTCTCAGGAATATTCGTGTTGTGTTCTTAGATTTCCTGAACTGCTATAATGTGATTTTAGTTCCACAGCGTGTGCAAACATTAGGCTCTGTGGAAATAAATAATTTAAATTAAAAAGAAGAAAGAAAAAGAAACTCCTTCCCATGCAAATTGTAGCACTGTGCCTGAGAAATTGTCCTGGGGAAGATTTTGGAAAACCTAAAATCCTTACTTGTCCCGTTTTGGTGCAAGAAATCCATTCCGACATCTAGGATCCATGGATGGTGTTTTTGTAAAAAGCTGGGTAGTCAGTTGAGCCTGTGATAGTAACACTTCTTGAATGCAACATCTTCCATAAAATTGTAGAGCTTGGGTAAATTATATATGCAATTAGCTTTTGCTGTTAAATCAGATGAGACCTACAGTATCTATGATACATGGATAGGCTCATTTGAAAAGCTGGGTCCATAAAGAGTGTCGTGGAATATTTATTGAATGCAACATCTTCTGAAACATCCTAGAGTTCAGGTGAACCTGTAGTTAATTATTGCTGTTAAATCAGATAGATTTCTACACCTTCGACAAGTTGTGTGAGAGAAACTGTTGAACCATGCATTTGATTTAACTAAATGATGAGAGAGATTTCCATGATTATAAATGGAATGATGGTTAGAAATTTTTTTTATACAAAATCAAGGAACTGCTCAAATCAGGAATTATTTTGTAGCTTTCTCCACCAGTTAGTAGCTGTTTAGAAGATATAACTTAATCAAAAGAGTACATCTTGTCTTATTACTGTCATGAGCTGTAGCTTTGGTACTGATCCTGACATCCAAGGTCATCACGCTTTCCTTGAAAGCCTAGGATCTCAATGCATGTGTTAATGGAGTTGAGTTCCTGCCCTCTTAGTTATGCTATGCATTGGCCCGTCCATCCTTTGTTCTCATTCATTTGACTCTATAATTCGCCAAATACTGACATTACACTCCAAGTAATACATGCAAAGGCCTTAAGTAGTTGAATCAATTTTCCTTTAGCAATACTAAAGCTTGCTATAAGCCATGTGTTTGATATAGTATCATGTTAGAGAATTTTTTACGGTAATTCTCATACAATGTTTGGCAAAGTGGCAAACAATGTGGCAAAAAGGACTTAACCTTGAACAATGTGGCAAAAAGGACTTAAGCCATTTTTCATCTATTACAAGGGTAATAGACAATTGAAAACATAACAAAGAGCACAATAGGAAAAATAAATTGTCTACTTTTCTGAAAAGTCCTCTTCAACCACCATTGATGCTGCATGCTGCCACTTCCTCGGTCCTTTCTTGTGCCTCAGCTACATCCCCTGCTGCAAGACGCAAAAACACTCAAGGGCATTACCACCGTAGTTTGCTTCATCATTTTTATATAATATACATCCAATGATTCCGGTAGTCAAAAAGAAGACAGCATACCCTTGACCCATGTTACATGGACTTGGGTATGAGTATAGTCTATGGACATATGTCTAGGTGTCAGATGCACCTATTTTGTGATATACATGATATGGGGATGCCGCATAAGTATTTGGAAATGGGGCAAAACATTTTATTACTACTTTTGGACTCATAGAAGAAGAAACTTTAGAGATGCGAATTAAAGACCTCACTTCATAGGGCTGAATTAGGTTTTCAATAACAAAAAAGCTAAAAATCTTGGATGTTCCAAGCCATACTAGCACCATTATACTCTGTCGTTGATGTCTCATAAGAATTGGAACGTTGTTCAGTAGTGATTAGCAAGGTCTAGAGCTTCGGTCTTAATCCAAATAGCCAGAATAATGTTTGGCCACATCTGTCGCTTTCAAGAACTGATGTCCTTTCATATGGACAAAAGGTGTTTTGAGGCTTAATCATGAGTCTATATTACCCAACACTGCGACCCCAACCCCTTAAAGCACCTCAATCTACTGTCTTCCAGTGGTTGGCCACTCTGTCAATGCCTGACTGCAAGTGATCATCCTCAAGCCTATTGCCCCCGATTACTCCTCTATCCCCAGAAGCCACAACCATCAATGTTTACTGCCCTTTCAGTCCTTGGCAATCCATCTTTATGCTTCTGCTGTATAATTATGGTTTTTCATGTGCATCACCATGCATGTACTGCTTGTGAAATCCTTTGCTTTGTGAGTCTTTATCTGCACTATGGTCTATTATTGTAGTGTTTGACATATTAGTTGGTGGAGATGGCAAGTGAGACAAGAATGGATAAGTGGAGATGAGAGGGAAAGGGCAGTGAGAGGCGAGACAGATTGTGGAAAGGGGATTGGGAGATAAACACTGTTTTTTCTGGTTGTTGGTTGGTTTAATTGACAGTATGGGGCTTACCTTTTGCCACAAATTATCAGAAATTTGAATAGAAACTAGAAGTGGGTCTCTTTGCCACTTCTTAAAAGTTTGGTTGCTACTTGCTGCTACCAAACCTCAGGGGTCCAAATGAAAAGTACCTTTTTCATTCTCTTTCTGTTACATTTCCAGCTCAAATGTCCTTGTATGCAATGCAAGTTATCGAATTTTTATTTTTCATTGCAGGTGTCACTCTTGAAGACCCTCATACAGAAGATCTCAGCCAAGATGTCAGAGGATTCATCTTCTCAAGAATTTTGGTTAGTTATCTCTGTCGTAATTTGATTTAGGGTATTGTTTCAGCGCCATCAGCTTTAATGGCTTGCAATTAAACTAAAACCGATTATTGTGTAAACTTTTCCTATATACTAGTTTTTTGCTGTGCAACACGCATAAATATTACCTTGATTGAGTGAAGGTGGACTCTGAATATCTTTGTGGCCACTTTATTAGTATTGTCTTTTTGGGTACTGTGGAGGGCCTATATCCCATTATACCTTTATGGCCACGTTTATCCCAGGTGAAATAGTATTCACTTTTAATTTTCAAATCTAAAAATATTTCTTATTGAGCAGCTGTAGGAAAAGAACAGGTATCTTCTTATTGAAGTTGGAGCTAAGTGTTATTCTATAATTTTTTGGTTAACTGATTGGATCTATTCTGCAAACCAAAAAAGGATTTCTTGTGATGGAAGAGCTTTGAGAATCCATCTAGTCATCAAGTTGGGAGGTTCTTTAGCAAATTCTTTCCTTCAACTTGTAAGGAAATGTAATCGTGCAATGTTCTTATGTTGTGGACTGGAACCTGTAAAGTCAGGCAGTGGTGATGATCTCATAAGTGTATTTTGCCTCTTCTTTTGGTGTATAAATATTAACAAATGTTTGTTAATATCAAGTAAGCGTGAGTGGTGGCTGTTAATTGGAATTCAATTTCAGGTTTGATAATGATACAAAACCAGTTATATTGAAAGTGTTGTAATAAGACCCTAGGGCATTTTTAAGCCTCTCATATTGCTTCCTATCATTTAGCTTTGGGAAGATAATCCTTTTCTATTGTGTCTTGCCTTTGTGAATCAGGGGCATAAGTTGTCTATGTAGCTGTTCTAGTTTATGCTTAATTAGATACACTATACTTGTCTACCACTACTTACATGACAAATTTTGTGGGCCTCTTGCCTGAAGGTTTACATGTCCTAGCTGCCATGTTTTGATTTACTTAAGAAATAGTTCATCATGAGCAGACTTCCAGTTCCTTATCAAACACTGTGTATATTGCTAAATTAGTAGATGTAGGAGGTGGAACGGAGACAGCAATGGGAGATGGAGGGCGAAATATTTGATTGGCTAATCAAAGTTTATTAAGCGGGCCCTTGCTCTGTTATGTGGACTAGGTTAAGGTCCCATTTTTGTAGGGCATCCCTTGTTGTCATTTGATTTTGAACTTCTGCTGCAATCAAGTATTTTTCTACTTCAAAATATTTTGTTCGTGTGTTGCTTTGTTTTTGTTAATGCTTGATATTATTGAGGATAAACCTGATGACAAATCAGGCAACCCATTAGCTGATGTAACATTGCAAAAAGATAAGGGTCGTATTTTTATTGATGTAGGCAAGGTTCAATTCCTGCTGATAGTTCTGTAGGTTGGGAAGTTCTAGTGCATGAAATATCTGGTGAGACTTATAGGAGCATTTAGCTATCCTTCAATGAATTTGATTTAAGGATAATGTATTAGAAGACTGGCTATCCTTCCCAGCTATCTAGACCTTACGTTCTTTGTTTATGTCTCCTTGAGTAGGAACGCAAGCCAGAATTAACATCTGAAGTTATGGCTTTCAGAGATTATCTGTTGTCATCCACAATATCTGACACATTGGATGTTTGGGAATTGAAAGGTAATCATCCTGATTTCTTTCTCTAGTCATGATTACTTCCAGACTATGTTGGTTGCTGAACTACTTTTTATTTTTATTTTTCAACCTAATCCAGATCTTGGTCATCAAACTGCACAAAGGATAATTCATGCCTCTGATCCTTTGCAGTCGATGCAAGAAATCAATCAGAACTTTCCTAGCATTGTCTCTTCTTTATCTCGTATGAAGGTTGGTATCTTGCATAGCAGTTTTTTTTGTGCAATAGAAAGCTCATTTATGCAATTCTAGCTCTCGCTTGTATGTAGATCACATGTAGACTGACAAATTCCCTTTGTAATTCGATACTTTTCAGCTCAATGATTCCATCAAAGATGAAATTATTGCAAATCAGAGAATGATCCCACCTGGCAAGTCTTTGTTGGCTCTGAATGGTGCCTTAATCACTGTTGAAGATGTTGACCTTTATCTGTAATGCTTCCAGCTGAGTTGCTTTTGCTCTACCAATCTTATATTCTGTCCATGGCTTATTTTCCTTTAGAATTTGTTATCCAAAGGAAACTTACTACCATGTCTAGGTAAGGGCATTTAGAGGAAAGGAGGGATATTGACATTGTAAACCAAGTACTCATGGAACTAGATAGAGTGAGAAGTCGGCGATAATTTAACAGGGATGATATTGATTGCCATAAGCTGAATTTTGTTTGTCTCCTTCATGAGGAAACAATACTGCCAGTAGCTTAAGGACAATTTAGTTTTATAACCAATTAATTATGCATATCTCTTTGTTCTATCCCTGAGTCCAGAAGAATATATAATTTGTAGGCTGGGTTGCACCTCGGAGATTGCTTTGAACAGGTTAAAGGCACCACAGCTACATCTTGTGATTTCAAGGGCCTGGTTCCATTGAGATCCCACTGTAGTGGGAGCCTTTGTGATGGGTCTGTCTGGGACCATAGCTCGAATTAGAATTTTTTTTTTTTGGCTCTAAAATGTCCGTCTAGATGTCCTTGAATGGATGACTTGAGCATATGAATTTCTTCACCCCAATCACTCTCTCTTTTATCTCCCAAGGGAGACACTTTTTGACATCATACCATTTACTGTACCTGTCTAAAAAGTTTTAATTTTCATTGATTTTGTTTTATATAGATCCTAATTTATTCCATTAAATGTTTTTTCACTAGCATTTGGGCTCAAGCAGACACAGATGGTTCCTTTAAAGGGAGATGCTGAACTGAGCATATGACTTTCATGAACAATATTTCACTCTTTAGTCGCTCAAAAGTGAAGAATGTTTTTGACAGCATATTATTTGCCATACCTGTCCAAAGCTCCATTTTGTTTTATTTAGATTCTAATTTATTTCAATAAAAATTTTTCCTAGAATTTGGGTTTAAGAAACACAGTATTAAATTTCATTGGGAAAGAGAAAAAGTTTCTTAATTTCCAGTTTTCCTTGCAATACCTTTATGTTTGGAGAAGGAATCTTTTCTAGAATATGAAAAATCTCGAATGCACACAAGCCATACAAATTTGGGGAGCAGAACTTCTTTATTCAGCTAAAAAACCTATATAAGTAGTCATATCTTGTTATAATTTTGGTAAGGAAGAATGGTTCATGTTGATACTTTCTTTTGATGAGTGAAATAATTCCATCTTGCAAATATGTGCACAAATAATGGAGTCAGATCCGAACACTATAAGAGCATCGAATTTGTAGCTTTAGAACTTGAATGGATTATATATTGCAACACCACAAGAGCATTAATCCTAGGTAAAGAACTATACATCTTGGAACAGATAATCTGGTCCAAGTCCAAACATAGAGAAACAAACAAATAGTTGAGGCTCTTTAATTTCTCTCTTCTTATTTACTAAACATTAGCGTGAAATGCTATCTTACTTTAGCCACCATTATGACACTTTTTGCCTGCAGACAATAATTTATTAAGGCTTCCTTGATGATAAGATAGTTCTTGCTCAACAAGTTCTGAATGACTTCTTTCATAATGCTATTTGCACATTTCCTGTGCTTCCTACATGTTGCAAGAAAAATTCGTATAAGTCTGGTTTCATCCTAAGAAAAAATTCAAAATGCTTAGGGTAAACAGTATGCCTCACAAAAGGAAAGAAAAAAAGAAAACTAGTATACCTCATGAGAAATAAAAAGCCTGAAAACCTTTTGAACTGAGTTTTGTGCTGCTTCAGTCAGATTAACTGAGACCAAATGTTAACTGATAGTTTATTGACTGGTGTTCTTTCATCTCTTTTATATAAGCGAAGCATGGGGCCTCGAACTTATGTAGGTGTCCTGTAATAACAAATGATTTCTTTGAGTTTGAACCTCATCCTTAAACCTTTTTTTTTTTACCCTCTTCAGATCTTCTTCATGTTGATGTACAAAAAATGCTTTGTTCACCTTATCACCATTAGAATCCTTTATCTGATAGTGTTTGGTGCTGCTGGAGAAATTTGCACAACGGAGTTCATAGTTTGCCTGCAATTCTACTGGACTGCTAGCACTGGAAAGTAGACCAGGATATTAACAAGCCTTAGGGGTTAACCTTTTGGTCCATCTGTTGTCTGACGGCTATTGTAAACCCATTCCTAAGTAACTGAGACAATACACACACACTTGGTGACCTCTTACGACAGAGTAATGGTGAACAATGGAACACACATGGCCTCTCCACTCTGAGTTTGAAAGTGAGGAAGAGAAGTTACTTCTAAAGACTGACTGAAGACTGTCCTAATTTAGTTTTGACGTTATTTTTTCCAATTTAGTTTTCCAATCTGGTTTGACAAAATTAATCTTTTTAGTTACATCATTCAATTTTACTATCAGCACTTCCATTTAGCTTTAACTTGTGAAATTTTGTGTCCTTTTTTCTTCTTTATTGTCAGGTTGGTTGACATGGTCCAGCAGGAGTTATCATTGGCTGAACAATTTTCAAAACTGAAGGTAAGAATCAAATCTTCCTTGAGTTTGGTGATAGAATTTGGTTTAGGGTCTTTGTGATCTTAGCTTTGTGTCTGGGTGTTCTTTTATGTTTTTTTTTGCTTAGCATTGTAAGCAATATAATCTTATAAAGCATACATATTATTTGTTGCTGGCCTCCCTAGAGTTTTGAAAATATAATGTACCTCTTTGCTGGGAAGTTTGCCATAGTCATTTGGTAGAATAATACTGTCCTCCTTGTACTATGATGCTTTCTGTAATCTTTATTCTCCTTTACAGATTAAAGGTTCTCAACCTTAATTATGTATAATTTCCTAAAGTCATTATTTAACTTTTGACAATGCTATTTGGATGAATTAAAAAGGATTACAATTTCTTTGCGTCCTTTCTCCCAGATGCATAAATTATACTATTATATTTTTCAATAAATTTTGTAAAGGTATCTCATTTGCATGAGTATTAGACCATAATCCTTCAAGTACATGAGAAAAGGTCAATGGCATTATCAACATTCTTCTTGATACCAGGTAAAATGAACACTGCATTCTTATGCTGTGCCTTTTATTAATGGATGTGAGAAGCTTGAATCTGATGTGCCAGAATACTGTCTCTGTTAGCTTATTTTCTGTTCCTGTTTACTATCTACTATACTCATGTGCTACTTAAACGTGTTAATTGAAAAAATTTCTCTGCTTTAGGTGCTATTTCATGATCTGTATAGTTATGGATTTATTATGTTTGTGGAATTTCTGCCGTTGATGTTTTCTTGGCATTTGTTTATTTCTGCAAGTACAATCAATGTTATCTTGGTGGGAGTAGGATTTTCTTTTCCTCTTTCCCACCAGCTTGCCTACCATCTTAGTAATTGTGGCTTTTTGGTTCTCAATAGAAGCAATTGAATGATATAATTGTGCTAAGATTTTGTGTATACTTGTTGGATCATTTCTGAGGTACAGTACTAATAGCTTATCAATACCATCAGATTCCTTCAACCAATGTGAGGAAACTTCTTTCAATTCTACCGCCTTCAGAATCCAACATGATTCGAGTAGATTTTCGTTCTACACATGTTCACTATCTCAATGATTTGGAAAATGACGTCATGTATAAGCGTTGGAGAAGCAATATAAATGAGGTGAATTTTTAAGTTGTTCAATTGTATTGTGTTTTCTTGTAGCTTTGGATAGCTTAGATTGTATTTGTTGATAAACAAAATTTTTTCTCTTTTTGATGTAGATTCTTATGCCAGTTTTCCCTGGACAATTACGATATATTCGAAAAAACATATATCATGCAGTTTACATTTTGGATCCAGCTTCCATTTGTGGGCTTGAGGCAAGTCACTGGTCTCTTAGATGTTCTACTTTTTAATGTCTTAATTACTCATGTTACCTTCAAAATCATGCAGACTGTCGACATGGTTATTTCTTTATTTGAGAATAACCTGCCCATGAGATTTGGTGTGATATTGTACTCTTCGAACATAATCCAGAAGATTGAAGCTAGTGGTGATGAACTCCAACATAGTCTGGAGGATGACCTTAAATCTGAAGAAGACATTTCCAGTTTGGTAATGGTTTCCATCTTATTCTAATTGCTTGAAACCTCATCAATAGTCAGAATGGTAATTACTATGTATCCTCTAATTGGAAAAAATTAAAAGAAGAATTTTAATCATGGTCTGTTCTTCCTTGGTAATCCTGGAAAAACTTATCTGTTATGATTCGATTGAAGTGTTTGTTTTAGGAATTAGGAAAATGAGCATTAATTTGTTTAATCTAGCTCTCACTCAGTGATATGATTTAGTTTTGCCTTTTAAAGTTTGTTCATAAGAGCCTGTCTTCAGCACTTGGTACGAAGGAGGTGGTAATTTCTGTACCAGAGTTTATAATTACTTTGTCTGCAGTTATTTGAAATTCATTGGTATTGTTCCTTTTGATAAATGTTGGCCCTGAATTGCAAACAGAGTGGTTTTGGAGACCAAGTTGTTACTTTGACAAAGTAAATTTGGATCCCAAGAATTTGACCTTTACACCTTTCTGGACTCTGGCTTGGACTAAAAATGCACGCCTAACCTGGCTTGATCATGCAATCATCCAGTGAATCAACATCCAACCCACTAGTTAAATTACCAAAGTCTTTTGAAGTTTTATAGATGAAAAATGCATATTCAAGGGTTTTAATAATTTAAGAGAACTCAATAATTTCCTAAGCTGGATCATTGCAAATATGGGAAATGTCAAATTAAAGGCTCGGAATCATAGTCTTTGGACCTTCCAGATACTTTGGCAGCATGATCCCTTCACCTGTTACAAGGAAAGAGGCTGCCTAATCGAGTCTTTTCTCACTACTGCAATACCAATAGACTACCCTCCAAGCTAATGGAAATAAACTCCAAGCTCTTTTGGTGTTTAACTTTCTAAATATGATGCAAGAGTTCGTAGATTGAGCAGCTGGTTTATCTCTGTGTGCATCCAAAAACGGTTCACACGGAAACCAGAGAGAGCAGATATAAAATCTCTAGCATTTAATCTAAAGTGTGTCTGTAAGTAGATCAAGATGCATGGTGTAAATTCAGATGAGCAAATGAAGACTAGTTTGTACTTATGTTGTGGACAATATTCTCTTGAATTTTATGAGTGGATGAAACATCTTATGTTGAACAGTTTGAATATTTTTTTCCTTTTTGTTTCATGTTGGTAATGACAAATTGACTGTATAGTACTAACTAATATACTATTGTAATCCTATTTTGCAGGTCATTCGTCTTTTCCTTTATATAAAGGAAAATCATGGGAATCTAATGGCTTTCCAGTTTTTGAGCAATGTATGTCCTTAGTTTCTTAGCTATCATTGTTGGTCTGCAGTATTCTTGTCACTTATATTGTTTCTTCATATTTTAGCCCAAAAAAAGAATATGTAATTTGTCTGTTGCTAATCATCAATTAATGTGTGTGCCACTGAGCTACATGTTTTATTGCTGACAGAAATTAAAAACAAAAAAGAAAAAAAAAAAAGAAAGATTATCATGTTTAAATCTGTCAAAAATTTTGTGCTGAATAATCCATGTCTATTTGCTTAACAAATGTCTGTTAACTATGTTGCCTGCAATCTGTGTCTTTTACACTAATCCAGACAAAACATATAAATTAGCATGTGGGCTATTGCATGTGTAAATAATTAACTGTCTTATATCCCAGGAGTGTGGTTAGGGTAAGCATTAATTGATGATCCTGGACTTCTGAAACATGTCTAGTTTATGTGTGGTTCATGTATTAAGCTCTTTCTAGTAATTCGATATTGCACCTTTTTTACTGTGTTAATCTGGTTCATCCTTTCAATATCTTTTTCCTCTAAGTTGAACATGGCAAATCAATCTGTCATTTGTGATAGAATGATGAGTTTATCAGAGGATTGGTAACATGTGATTGGAAATTTTCATACTTTTCATCTGGCAGTGCGCTGCTTTTTTTTTTTTTTGGGGGGGGGGGTTTGGGACTACAGCAACAAAATGCATGGATTTGTAGATCACTCTTGTGCATATGCTTCTTCAGCTCTGAGTGCATCAGGGACACCAGCCTCTTAGTTCATTAAACATGGCTAAGTAGCTTGCTTTCAATGGATAATGCAGGTAAATAGGCTGCGTACTGAATCTGCCGCTGAAGAGGCTCCTGAAATTCATCATGTGGAAGGAGCTTTTGTGGAAACCCTATTGTAAGTTTCCTAAATAATACACATTATACGTCTTATGTCAGATAATGATAGCTGTTTTGTTTTATTTTTTTTATTTTTTATTTTTTGGAATCCATATCAAAGTAGACATTTGTGCAGTTTCGCCTGCTACATATACAACATTAATATGGTTATTTTCTTAATGTATTATACCTGCAGACCTTCCGCAAAAATACCTCCTCAAGATATTTTGTTGAAACTGGAAAAGGAGAAAACATATCGTGAGCTATCTCAAGAAAGCTCCATGTTTGTTTTTAAGCTTGGTTTGGCCAAGCTGCAATGCTGCCTCTTGATGAATGGGCTTGTCTATGATTCTAATGAGGTACAGCTACCAATTCTGTTTTAAAATTTTTTTGCACTACATGTAACTACTAGGATTTGGTTGAAAACTGTTTGCTTTTACTTGCAGCTATTGATATGATTCACTAGCTCTTGTTGTACAGCTGAAATTTTTTTGTGGTGCTTCCCTGATAATGCCAATCTTTTATATTTTTTTTTTTTTTTTTTTTTTTTTTTTTTTTGGGGTTCAAAGTGCTCTTTGTATAATTCTCCCTCTTCCTTATGGATTGCTAGATAAATTCAGGTCAAATTGCCACGTGTCCAATTGTGCCATAATTCTTCTTTTTGGGTTAAGTGATTCAACTTCTTTTAGTTGTTTGAGCTAAAGTTTTGACCAGTGTTCTAATACCATGTCAACCTTTGGCTTTTTTGTTTTCCCTTTCACTTGAGTTGTCTGTCGACTTTCTTTTTGCTTGCATGGATTGTTACATCACTCTGAAACCTCAGTGTCTGAGTAGCAATTTGCGGAAATATAATCTATAAAGTTGGAATAGAATGAAACACTAATATGATGATATCATTCTGATTAAACAGGAGGCGCTTATTAATGCCATGAATGATGAGCTTCCTAGGATACAGGAACAAGTTTATTATGGCCTCATAAATTCAAATACAGATATTCTGGACAAGTTTCTAGCAGAAAGTGGTATCCAGCGCTATAACCCTCAGGTACCGAAAATTTACTCCAATCAACGGATTTCATCTGCTTTGAATGCTTATGGGACCTGTTAACTTAACATATGTGAGTCATCTCTGTGCTGTTCTAATGCTGTAGATCACAGCTGATGGAAAAGTTAAACCAAAGTTTGTCTCCTTAGCTGCATCGATTCTCGGAAATGAGTCTTGGATAAATGAGATTAGCTATCTGCATTCTCCTGATAGTAAGTTGTAGCCTTGCTTGACCTATCCGTTTTCCATGTTAAATATCATTATAGTAGTTATTGACTTTTTAAATGTATCTTTCGAGTATAATCTCTTCTTCAACAATTTTACTAGCTGTGGATGATATAAAGCCTGTGACTCATCTTCTCGCTGTCGATTTTGCTTCAAAGAAAGGGATTAAAATGCTTCGCGAAGGACTAAGTTATCTGGTAATTGCATCCTCTATCATTTGTTCCTTGTAGTTGAATGTTTTGAAACTTAAGCTACAAATTTCCCTGATCTTCTCTCTGGGAATTAAGGACCGTTGTTCTGTTTGCAGATGGGAGGTTCAAAAATTGCACGCTTAGGTGTATTGTTTAATTCTAATGAGGAAGCTAATTCACTGAGTTACATATTCATGAAAGTCTTTGAAATAGCTGCATCGTCACATAGGTTAGTCAAAAAATTACTTCTTTTTACAGTTTCAGCTAGTTGATTCTTGAATTGATCATATTACATGTGTATATTGAGTGCTTACATTCTGTTCACTTTTTAATTTGACATCTCCTAATTCCCCAATAATGTTTGATGGGCCTATGCAGTCATAAGAAAGGCGTTTTAGAATTTCTGGATCAAGTGTGCTTGTTGTATGAACGGGAGTACAGGATGTCAACTTCTCCAGATAATGAAAAAAGCCAAGAGTTTATTGATAAGGTTGTTGACCTAGCTGGTGCAAGTGGATTGCCATCCAAGGGATATGAATCCCCTCTTTCCACTTTTTCAGTTGATAAACTGAAAAAACACTTGATTAAGGTTTGCATTATGTTTTTTTCTGCTTTTGAATTTTGACTTCTACTATAAAGATGAGTAAGATATAAGATTCTTATTCTTTTACTGTATCAATGTAGTCTTTGTTTCTTTTTTGCTTTAGTACTCTCGGCAAAGATTAAAATTACTAGGTCATGGCACTTAAAAGGTTTTAGGTCAAGTAATGAATTTCGAGGCTCATTTGTAACTATAGTCTGTCATTTTGATACCACATAGTACATCAGTCAACAACAAGAAGGTTTATAAAGCAAACTTTTTTTTTTCTGGATGGTCATTTTGGTAGTCAAATAAACATTGACAATTTTGAGTTGTAAGTTTCAGCCATTCCAGCATCTTTACAGGTTTCATCAGACTCTTTCAGTTACTCATAAATACTTATAACATGTGGTCGAATCTAGCTGACATTAACTCTTCAAATATGCAGGTAACACAGTTTTTGTACAGGCAACTTGGGCTTCGATTTGGTGTCAATGCGGTTATCACAAATGGGAGGGTGAGTTTTCTTTGAGGTGCTTTATTCTCCATTGAAGTTCGAATCTGGTTTGGAGAAGTTGTGGATTTTGATTGGTAGATTGAATTTTGGAAGTGATTTGAATTGCAGTAGTATTGACATCTGACTCTTCTTATTTTTCGTCCATTCTTAGCTTTATCTTTTGTAGCTTGCACAGAGAAAGAGTATTTTTTAAGGTTTTAAGTCCATTATTTAAAGTTGTTTTAGAATAAAAATGAGAGTCAATGATTCCAATATTCCATGGACTTTCATGCATTTAAACTTGATTGAATTGACCTAGGATGTGATACATTATATTTTCAATCATGCAAATGTGTATAATCGGATTTGATGCAATGGGTTGGGAATTTTGCAGTCCCTTTATCTAATCTCACCCTAAATAATTACAAAAGAACTTTTTGGGAATATTGATATTAATAACCTTCAGTTTTTGCTGCGTTAGTTTGTGTTCAATCAGTACTTTGTTCTTTCTAATTTTTTTTCCCCTGATTGATCAGTAGTTTCATACGTATGTGCCAGTTATTTTTCTACAATCTCATTTTGTGGGTCTAGGTGGTTCCTGTTGGTGGTGGTGTTTTCTTGAGCCATGATTTGTCTCTTTTAGAGTCAATGGAGTTTAAACAGCGCATAAAGCAGATTGCTGACATCATTGAAGAAGTGAAGTGGGAGGATGTCGATCCTGACTTTTTGACAAGGTACATTCTTGTTGTTGATTTGTTTTTAATGATATTAATAGTTCCAAAAGCAAATTTGTTTCTTTAATGTTCATCATTGTAGTATCCAATATAATTTTGCTTAGTGATTGTGAAAAGTAATCTGGAAGCTAGCAGATTCTGTCAATGTCACAATGGTTACCTCTGATTCATCATCTGCATCTCTGACCTCTTTCTTTTTCCCCCTATATGAAAAACCTTATTCACCACCCACTTAGAAGTCTTTGAAAAAGAACTAGGGTTATCAATATAGCTTATTGTTATAGATGCTGTGATATTGCCATAATAGATGTCATGCTTTTCCTTTTTTAGCAGTTTACATTTTGCAATATTTAAAAAGCTTTGGTTTAAATGTCTGGATGATGCTTTGTCCTTGTAGCAAATTCATCAGCGACATCATCTTGTCCATCTCGTCTTCAATGGCTATGAGAGAACGGAGTTCTGAAAGTGCTCGCTTTGAAATTTTGAGCTCGACATACAGGTTAGCTCAATCTTGAATATTGCCTGAACATGGTCAGTTGTCCTTGTGGAAATTATTTTTCTTTCCTGGAATCATTGTTGATGCTAATTACCTTCATTACCAAGTTTTTCATTGTTGATGAATCTTCATAACTACATGACTTGCACATATCAATGTTCAGCTGCTTATTGGGTTTGAAAATTATCTGCTTCGTTGAATGTTTCCGCAGAGGAAAGAGGTATCTGGAAAAATGTTATAGGCCCTTCAATTAGTGACATATGTTTCCTGAAAAATCTGTTTTGCCCAAGGTTGTTGTGCTTAAACATACTGTGTAATATTCCCAACCATTCAGCATTTATGCTCTTCCATATCCATGGTGCTAAAAGTCATCAGGAAATAAAAGTCCTTCACAATGACTCCTCAGAGTTTAATTTCTTATTCTCTTATCATCGTCTGGGCCAGAGAATGAGGTTTCTCTTGCAAGTTATATTTTTTACTTTAGCTCATGCTGCATAAATTTTTTCTTCAATGTTTTTGTTTGCATGAATTAGCGAAGGCTATGGATGAAGAACTAGTGCATGAGGAGACTTGAGGATTTTTTATAACTGCTCTGATATTAGTGAATTGCTGTGATTTTGACACCGGCACATTCATCTTAACAAATCACATATTTCTGTCTTGTTTGACTGATACTTTCTGGGGAAAACAAAGTCTTACGTTATCAACATATCTAACTGTGCAGAAAGGTGCAGTCTCAATACAGTGTGCTTCTTCTTCTTCTTCTTCTTCCTCCTTCTTCTTCTTCCTTTTTTTTCCCTCCTTTTAAAACTGATCTTGTTGCTGCAGACTACCTAGTTGATTTCACTCATTTTTTTGGTGATTCTTAATAATCACATGCTTAAACAAAGCTTGGAGATTCTTATTGAAATTTTGGAACATGGACATGTTTGAGTAATATTTACAAGGCAAACTACCTATTGAAGTGCTGCGTTGCGTTCCTGAATTCCTGGAACATGGTTATTGCCCTTTCATCTGAAAAAGCTCATAAATGAAATTCATTTGATCCCCTTTTGGTGATGCCCAGTGCCGTTGTACTTGATAATGAAGATTCAAGCGTTCACATTGATGCTGTTATTGATCCTTTGAGTTCTTCTGGTCAAAAATTATCATCTCTTCTTCGCCTTTTGTCAAAGTACATTCAGCCAAGCATGAGGCTAGTACTTAATCCAGTGGTATGTTATTTCAGAATTATAATGAATGTGCTTTTGTTTGATAATACTCCTGTTCAATTTGCTTTTTTTTTTTTTTGGGTATAATTGGTTCTTTTGATGCCTAAAAGAACCTCAATGGTCGGTGTTAGTTTCCATATCGGTTTATTTTCCCTAAATAGGCCCCTTTTGCCTAAAAATAAATAAAAAGTTGAGCTTTACCTTTCATTTTAGTTTGTGTTTTACATGGAGTTTGTCTTCAGGAACTGGTTTCATGCTTCACGTCTCTTTTGGTTTTTCTGCCAAATCTTTCTCTTCCAATTCTGTCAGTCAGAATTTTATTGGTTGAAAACTAATCTTTTCCAACAAAAACAGATTGTGACTTTTGTCTTCTTAGCTACTTGGATTCAAACAAAAAAGGACCCTTTTTTTGTTGGGGCAGGGTCTGGGGGTGTCTGTAGTTTGATTGTATCATTGGAGTCAATTGACCTGCCTTCAACAAATTATGTTTATCCTACTTTGAACTTGTTTTTGCATTTCTGTATGTTTTGTGATGAAGTTTTACTATAAGTCTACATCTTGTGTTGAAAATTTGAAATCATTGGCGAGCTGTATATGAAGATAACAGTATTGTGATATTTTCCTTGCAGAGTTCCCTTGTTGATCTTCCATTGAAGAATTACTACAGATATGTAGTTCCCACACTGGTATCGTCAAGCCATCACATCTTCTTGACCCTTTTTAGAATTTTTTACTGGTAATCTTATTAGTAAGTGATTTTGCAGGATGATTTCAGTAGTGTTGATGACACGGTTTATGGCCCAAAAGCCTTCTTTGCAAATATGCCGCTCTCTAAAACTCTTACAATGAATCTTGATGTTCCAGAGCCATGGCTTATTGAGCCTGTAATTGCTATGTATGTTTTTCTTTCTGTTTCTCAATTGAATTTATTCGCGTCGCTACATGCTAAATTAATTTTATTTGTCCTTTTGTGTTATGCAACTCTCTTCCAAACTTAATATTTCTAATTCTTTGCCTTGGTGTTTTTAGCCATGACTTGGACAATATACTGCTTGAAAACCTTGGTGATGCCAGAACATTGCAAGCAGTGTTTGAACTTGAAGCTCTTGTTCTTACAGGTATAGAGTGTCAAAACACTTTGTAGAGTAATATTTTTAATGTTATTTCTCTTCACTGTTATTTTACAGGCATAAAGTCTTCCATGCATTATTTTCTCACACCAAGTGATGACTATGTTTACAGGTCATTGCTCAGAGAAGGATCACGAACCTCCCCGAGGCCTTCAGCTGATCCTTGGCACCAAGAGTACACCACACTTGGTTGATACTCTAGTTATGGCCAATTTGGGGTATTGGCAAATGAAAGTCTTTCCCGGGGTTTGGTACTTGCAGCTTGCACCAGGTAGAAGCTCCGAGCTTTATATCATGAAAGAGGATGGCGATGGAAGTCAGGACACAACTTTGTCAAAGCGGATCACAATAAATGATTTGCAAGGCAAACTAGTTCAATTGGAAGTGTTGAAGAAAAAGGGCAAGGAAAATGAGAAATTATTAGTTGCTTCTGATGGTGATGAAAGTCATTCAAGACAAAACAGAAATGTGAGCAATTTATTCTGTCAACAGTATCTACTATTTATTTTACCTTCTCATAAAATTTGAGGGACATGGCGTTTATTGGATGGCTTGTAAGTTGATAAACCATTTGTCTGTTAATGGTTCAGGGAGATCAGAAGAGTTGGAACTCTAATTTACTTAAATGGGCTTCAGGATTTATTGGTGGCAGTGACCGTTCTAAGAAGATTGAAAGCACTTCGGTGGTAATTATATTTTGTATTTATCTCAAAAATGTAAATTTTGGTGCAAGGCGTTAGCATCATAGATGAAGTTGGCGTAATAGTACATATGTTTACTCTTCTTTCTACTAAGCTTGGTGCTCTAAGGGACCTAAAAACGAAATTTGCTAAAGATTGATAAGCTTACACGCCTTTGTTTAGGTGCATGGGAATACTGGTCGACGTGGGAAAACAATAAATATATTTTCTGTCGCTTCTGGGCACCTGTGAGTATCATCTTCTGCATCTTCCTCTTTCCTTTTCATCTCTGCATTGCAATGATTTCCAGTAACTCTGAAGCATTTGTACTGTGGAGCATACTGAGATAGTATTTATATGTACCAATGTTCTCATAAAATTAGGTATATGCCCCAAAAATATCTTGCTACTGTTACATGAAAGCAGCTGTTCTCATTTGTTTTGGAATTTTTGTCTGGTCTTCTTCTTGGACTTAAATTTGCTTATTATTCTGCCTTTTGGTTGCCTGATTAGACTCTGTTTCTGCAGATATGAACGCTTCCTGAAAATAATGATACTGAGTGTCCTGAAGAACACGCACAGACCTGTGAAGTTCTGGTTTATTAAGAACTACCTTTCTCCTCAATTCAAGGTTTTGTGGTTTATCATTTTCTTCCTCCTGATCTTTGAAATTGTCATTTTTTGGAGCAGATTGGTGTTTTTCAGTTGTCTGAAAAGTTTGCGGATTTACTTGTCATTTGTTATGCAGGATGTAATTCCACATATGGCAGAAGAATATGGTTTTGAGTATGAGTTAGTTACGTACAAATGGCCTACATGGTTACACAAACAGAAAGAGAAGCAGCGAATTATATGGGCATACAAAATCCTGTTTCTTGACGTCATTTTCCCTCTTGCTCTGGAGAAGGTAGTTTAGTTTTCTTGCAGCATCCATTGGTGACCCCCCCCCAAAAAAAAAAAAAAAAAGCACCTTACCCTTTCCCCAACCCCGGTTTCTTTATTTGGCATGTGTTTGCATGCATTACTTGAAGGGGCTAATACTGAAATCTTTGATTGTTCAAACCTGCAGGTTATATTTGTTGACGCAGATCAGATTGTCAGGGCTGACATGGGAGAACTCTATGACATGAATTTAAGAGGACGACCCCTCGCATACACTCCTTTCTGTGATAACAACAAAGAGATGGATGGTTACCGTTTCTGGAAACAGGTGCACACAACCTACTTTCTGTATTCAAAAGTCCTTCCTCCTGCGTCCCCCATTCTCTCTGTGTGTGTTTCAAAGAGTGGATTAGTAAATATTGGTCGAACACCTCATGGTATCATTAGTTTTGCTGCCTGAATATTCCAACTTCTTTGACAGGGTTTTTGGAAGGAACATCTGCGAGGAAGACCATATCACATTAGGTAGGTACAGAACATTGAACTCATCCAGTACTAATGTTAGAAATTCTTGATGTAGCTACATCTGTGATGCATGTACTCCATTGTAGTGCTTTGTACGTTGTTGATCTCGTCAAGTTCCGAGAAACTGCAGCTGGGGATCAGTTAAGAGTGATCTATGAAACTCTCAGCAAAGATCCTAACAGTCTTTCTAATTTGGATCAGGTTAGTCAGTATTTTGATCTGTTAATATTTTTTTTTTCTCACTCAGGTTTGTCTTTAACTTAAGTATCATTGTCGTGGTTCCGTATTGTTTTCAAGCTTACAGTGTCAACTTAAAACATAGAAATTCATGTAAATCTAAGATTTTTAACAATGCTGAGAAATTGTGAATCTTGTAACAGAGATATTTGAGCATAACTTGTTCATTGAGTGTAGATCTATGTGTATACTATTCATACATACATAGGAGTGGTGAGTACTTTTGGAACCCCTGGGTTTGTCTAGCTGTATTTACCTTTTGCAGGATGAGGTCCTGATGATGTAACTTTAGCAATGTTAAACAATCCCATGGAATTGTTAGCAAAACTCTTTTTCAGTATTCAGTAACAGGAAAAAAGAAAATTAAACAGAATAAAAATAGCAAAAAAATTATTTAAAAAAAAAAGAAAGCACTCTGTATTTTTCCCTATACTCGCCACAGGCAACAGTTACCGTCCCATTGGTTCGTCACATGAATGTCATGCAGGAATTGCCTCAAATTTTGAGCCACACCCCAAAACCTGCTCCCCTTTCACACATTGTGCCACTAGCTATTTGCCCAACTCTTATCCTGCCTTCCGATCTACATATGTAGAGGATAAGAAACACTCCAAATATCTCTGAACAGCACCTCATTTAGTAGCCACATCATGCTCCCCTCCAACCCCTCCCCAAAAAAAAAACACACACACACAGGGGCTTCGACCTTTAAATCCCAAAGGACACATGCACAAACACAAGCATGTAAAGAGATTAATTCCCAACATTATGATTTCCCAAAAATTCCGTTGGAAGGGTTTGGAGCTGCAGATTTTTGCAATTATCACATCCGAATTTTGAAGTTCAATATGTATCCTTTGCTATGGAATATATTAACATTTTTAACAGCTGGTTTCAAATTTATTTTCTGACATTTGATTTTCTAGTCTTGGTTGAAACTGTTAAATATGGTCTAAATCTTTACTTTAATCAAAATCTACTTGAAGGAATTTTCACCAAAAACTGTATCTTTTTCTGTTGACTTTTGTGTCTATATCCATGACATTTTTGAGTATTTGTGCATGTGCATGTCTGATGTTTTATTTGAGGAGTGCAAAGGTGCTAGAGGAAGAGAAGGTACTGGAAGGAGTTTGAATTGTATCTGTGTATAAGGTGCATGCCATGACATGGGCATATGTCTGGAATTGATTATTACCTGGAGTGAGTTAAAACAATCTTGTGGACAGTTATTGAAACTGTTATTAATATTTGTGCTCTTAAAAGAGCTACAAGTTTCTCTCCTGACGTTGGGTGAATCTTGTGTAACAAGATTTTCTCAAGTATTTCTGATGTTTACAGCAATATTTATTGTTGTTGTCCATTTCTTTGGGTACTAAGAATGCCATTCTCCTCTCAGGACCTTCCAAACTATGCCCAGCATTCAGTACCCATCTTTTCGCTCCCACAAGAATGGCTGTGGTGTGAGTCATGGTGTGGCAATGCAACTAAATCAAAGGCAAAAACAATAGATCTTTGCAACAATCCTATGACCAAGGAACCTAAGCTTCAGGTGATTCTTATTTTCTTGGGAATTGCCTCATAACATTTTTTATTTTTTTGGGTATATTTTTGCTTTGTCTCTTTCTCTTTTAATCTGTTCTGGTGTCTAAATGAACTACAGGGTGCAAAAAGAATTGTTGTGGAGTGGCCAGATCTTGATTTAGAAGCAAGACAATTTACAGCAAAAATTTTAGGGGAGCCTATTGATCTCCAAGAGCAAGTAGCACCACCTCTTGAATCACAGAGTTCAACCATTCATGATTCATCAGAAGATTTGGAATCAAAGGCAGAGTTGTAAATAAAAGTGTATCAGAATGCACTCCCTCAGTGTGAAGATTAAACTGAACGGAAAGGGGCCTGCTGGATTTCCCTTTCATGAGGTCTTCTGACTGCAAATTGGCAGATTTTGTAGGAGCAGTTTCCCTATGTGGGGTACGGCGTGCTAATGGAAAGCTACATTATGAGCTTGCATATCTTATGCTTATGGGTTTATTTCTTAATCAAGCTCTGGAACTGCATTCATTTATCTACGGGAGTTGAATGCACCATTAGCTTTGAGTTGATTTTGTTGGAAGCCCATTTCTAGATACTGGAGATGCTACATGTACTACATTTTTTTTTTTTTGGTCAAGAACCAACTTTAAGGGGTCACTTGGAGTTCAAAAATCCATAGTAGTCTCTTGAGCAACTGTTAACGATATGGTACTACATGCTGTAGATCTATTCATTTTTGTTCCCTATAGGATAATTCTGGTAAATTATCCAGAAACAGTGAGATGTAGGTCTTAAGCAAATGAAGTTGAGAATTATGATTCATACAGAATGAAAGCTTCTGTGTCTTTCCCTGCTGTCTGGTTACAAGTTGGTTCAATTGCCTCTTGGTTTTTGGAATATTGCCTTGATTTATAGTCAGGGCTGGATTCTTTACAGGGTACATGGATAAATTGTACAAAGATGAAGTCCAACTAACTAAAAATATTCTGTTTTAAAAAGGGAGAAAATAGGAACACCAAAAAATGGACAACTATCATTTTCTCATAGCCGAAACAAGCCAATATGTCTCTTTTGCAGTTGTACATGCTCAAATATGATATTTGGAATAGGGATTGACGAGGTGAGCAGACTGTTGTCTTTCCATGAGTACAGTTCCTGTCGTTATTTTCAATTACAGAAGAGTTCCTATAGTGTGCTAGTTATGATAAAAAAACAAACATATGCAGCACCAGACCCAGAATTTATAGTTGCTATAATCAATCAGGTGACTGGTTTCTCCACTCACAACCCCCCAGAGTTTTTCTTCCTTTTTTTTTTTTTTTTTTGGGTGGGGGTGGTGTTGCTATAATCTATTAGAGTGGAAAAGAATGTCTTATTTGGAATATAATAGGATCATCAGATTGATTAATAGTTTGTATTAAAGATTACTTATCCTGTGTTCTTGTCACGGGCTTTGTTGATTGAGAAAGTATATATTTAGATGGAGACGAACGTGAAGCATGGCATATAACTTGACCGAACTAGACACAAAAGAACAAATGGAAATGTGTAATTGCTACCCATTTGCTAGATTGCCACTACTTGGGTATGTGGAAAGGGCATCTGGATCCCTTAAAAAATTGACTCAGTTATGTGGAGTCATATTAACTTTGAAGGAAAAGCAAAACTGGAATATGACAACCCGCTTAATGATACTCGTGGAGACACTACTACCATTTGTAGTATTACACATTACTCAAGAAGAGTTGCAAATATTTGCTTAAATTTAGCTCCACCAAATACTTTCTGGGAATCTTTCATCATCTCATGAGGGCCAATCTGATTTTTCGTAGTCTGTCTTTGTTGATTCTATGCCAATTTAGAAGCTTTCAATCTGTGCATAGTGGGAGTAATGAGTCAACGGTTTCTTTTTATTCTTAAAAAAAAAAAAAAGAAAAGAAAGAAAAAATCCAAAGCTATTAGTCTTCATGCATGTATTACTGTAAATTCGATTCACTCAAAAAACTTTTAAGACTCCCTCAGAATTTTGCTTCTCACAATAAGAATGTTTAACATACCTTACCTTCCAGAAACTCAGAGATTTAATGCACAAAAATAATGCAAATGGCTAATTCTGCTTGCATTGGCTACACCTCATTAGTTATTTATTACACACTACTTTGCAATTGTAGTGACATGCATAGAGAGGATACACCTAAAGTTTAGATGTTTTCCTACTCGAACAGTTACTTCATTGATATGGGTTTCCTACGCAAGAGACATAAATAAGTAAAATGCATTAAAACCTTTAGTTTGATCCCAACTGATGACTCATTCTGATATTTTCACCCCTTTATCTTGTTAGCAAGCAGAAATGGTTACCCGTTAGTAACAAGACACTTTTGATGCCCAAAACCAAACCATGATTTGTTAAGACGAATCTTGACTCTGTTCTTTCTGCATAGCCTTATTCTCTGTGAGTTTTATCTGAGTTGAGAATCCTATGATCATACATATATTTCTGACCAAGACTCCTATATATGTTTGTCTAATACTGTCATCAATCATCATCGAAGTTGCTGCATGTGGTTATACTTGCAAAACTTATCCAACATGTCCCCCGGCAACAGCCAAAAACAGGAACCAAATTGATGGTTGCACGAGAGAATGGGTTAAAATGTTGATGAGCATGAACAGGAAAAAAAACTTCAAAAAAATATATATATCTTTCTTGCTTTTCAATAGATTCCGCTGCATGGAACCATCATCAGCCAATGATAATTCTGATGGATCTAGAAACCACTATATGGTGCTATCAACAAGAAATGAACACACAATAATACCATCGTCTATCACAAATCGAGTACTGTACTATTTCACCTACCTCATTCCATAGAACATACTAGAAAAGATCCCTTGATCCCATAAATAAAATACTTAGGTCAAACTCTAATATAATACTTGTTCATATCATAAAAGTTTTAAAAGTGAAACAACACTTCCAAAATGAAAATGGCTAATTCTCAAGTGACGAAGGGATTGATAGTGTTGATACTACTCAAATTTAAAGATACTAGTATCGAAAGTTGTAAAAATCGAAGGAGTATCTAAAAGTACAAAATCAATCCTCTCTTTTAAGGGTAAAATTTATATTCTCTGATGATAAGTGTCCACATAGCGAATCATAAATAATTTTCTACGTTGTACTGGGACTTAAAGAAAAGAATTTACAAATTACAAAGGCAACATGAGAATGTGAAATTGGCTGCTGTATCCTGTGTAGAGCTCATCGCAGTATCAATTATGTGGGGCATGTGTATATTTTGTGCGAGAATGAGGAAAAGAAAAAAAGAAAGAAAGAGAACAGAGAGGGCCCTTGAGTTCACATCATTACAAGGGTCCAACTATTGGAAAACTTTAACATTCGGGTTGCAGACCCTTATCGCATGGCAATCAATCAATAAATGCAAGTGACTTTCATTTCTTTTCACTTCAAATCTCTCAATCAAACATAATGGAGGGATTATTTCTTGTGCTGCAGTCTTGTAGTGCTCTGAAAGGACCACCATTGCATCTTACTCACACCACAATAAAATCATCTGCAAACTCTCAATAAAATCTGCTCAAGATTACACTCACATCGCCTTTCCTTCAAGTACTGAGACATTTTCTGTGAGAAACTATGGAAATGAGTTGTTGGGCTTATACTTCATCCTCTTGCTCCAGCATGAATAAGAATGGCAAGAAAAGCCATGAAAAAAAACCACGCGGCCATGACGATGGGGAGGAAGATGGGAGTACTGGTTCTAAAGATCTCAGTTTGCGAAACTTGTCAAAGCTTATTCTACCACCGCTGGGTGCTTCAAGTTACAACCAAAACCAGACTGAGCTCAAAGGGAGGATCATTTTTCCAATGGATTCAAGATACAGGTGACTTTCAAGTTCCATTTGTTTAACTACTAGTATCTCTTGTGGGCAATAGTACTAGTCATAGTACAAGGCATGTGAATACATAAATGCTGCCTTTTTCCTTTACACATTAAGGTATGAGAGCCATAGAAATCCAGGAGTGTTCAGAATTCCGTCATTTAAAAGCCCACAGACACATGGTTTCTGTGTACACCCTATTTTGGATGGACATGCATTGTTGTACATATTAGATCTCTAGTTCGACTCTCAAGCCATTCTTTTTCCTGAAAAAAACATGCTGGATGAGTTTACTTAACCCGTACTCAAGATGATGAACTCAAAATCTATTACCTCTGATGAGAAAATTAAAGCAGGAGGGGAAGCAATAATGGTGTATTGATGATGGCTTTGTCTGCAGGTGCTGGGAGACGGTAATGGTCCTCTTGGTGGCATACTCGGCATGGGTTTGCCCCTTTGAGATTGCATTCCTCAGCTCACATCCAAGGAAACTGCTCTACATAGCAGACAACATTGTTGATATCTTCTTCTTAGTTGATATCGTCTTGACATTTTTTGTCGCATACATCGATCCCACAACCCAGCTACTTGTTCTTGACTCCAAAAAAATTGCTAAAAGGTCAGTAATGCACTCCACTATTCATGCTGGCCCCGGCCTAAACTCACAAGCTTGGGTCATTTTCCATGTGTATCATAGTATTTGTGATCTATGTCGGTGCTTTATCTTCAGCAACGCATTTTCTGGCTGTAATCATTGATCTAAGGACAGAAAATATGTGAACATATATCCATAAACACATGATCCAAACGTTCAAATTAACAGTTCGAAAAAATTTTGACCCTGTCATTAGTCATAATCATGCCATCAACTGTTCGTAAGTTGGTGAAGGCAAGTTCTTACCATTTTTTTCTTTTCCTTTTATTATTCTTTTTTGGATGGAAGTTTAATTGTAACCATTAAAAGTTGATGATATATATTTGTCTCTTAAGCAAATAGCATGGAGTACTTAATCATCAGTTAATGATGGCCCAGAAGGGCTCTTCCTTCTCATCCATGCACGGTGGTGGTGGGGGAATTCTTTCGTTTGGATCGAGGGATCTGACGAATGATTTGAAATCCTCTTATAATCATCTAATTATTTATATTATTTAAAAGGTATTCGAATTTGCAAATCACAAATATTATAGTGCTTAAAATGCATTTTAATAATTAATAAATTATAAATTCAAAAGCATCCCAGCGAATTTTAAATTTTTCTTTAAATCCCTCAAAAGCCGACAGTACGTGTCCAAACAAATTTATGGCGGGAATCGGTGGTCCAATATTTCACCTAGACTTATCAGCATGATTAAATCCCCTCACTGTTTCTTGTACCTGAGGTTTCTGGGGTATATTATTTGGATTTATTCTCCTCCACTCCGGTTAGGTGTGGACAATTGGACCACCCGGGTGCTTTCCCTCTCGTTTCGAGTAAATCGCCATTGGACCACCAAAGATGTTAGCTCAATTAATTGAACCAAATCCAGTAGTCATTTATGCCACAATCCAACATCTCCGGCCCCTGTGTACGCAAATCTGTTGTTGTCCGTCTAACCGGCCAACTTCAGCCTACCCCTGCCCGATAATAGACAGCAATTTCAGCACACATCTCTTTCATGCTGTCGACACATAAATAAAAATATTTTTAGCCTCATCTTTTGCAATGAAAGAAATTTGGCCAATGCTCTTTGGGAATTACAACATCCTTTGCATTTATCTCGGATTTAGTCCTACCACAAGATCAGTTGTGGCAAATTAACTGCAAGAATGGAGTTGATGGTGGGCAATTGCTCCCCGTCAATTTTGAGAAAATTTATTTTGGGTATAGAATTTTTTTAAGTTGCCCCTTTATTTGCATCCTTGAAGTATTTGAAATTCTCATTCTTATCGAATTTGCCCCTCAATACTTTTGAAAGTCTCTTTCTTATTGATATTAGCTTCTCTTAATAAATTAAAAATTTGTGGTTCTTACACTAGACAAGCGTAGTGTTGAATCTAATTAAGATTAGTTATTGATGTAAATCTAAGAACGAACTCTTCTGAAGCTCCTAAACTATCATTAATTATATTATAGCATAACCTAGATGTAAAGTATAATTTACATAATTTATATTATAGGCACATTTCGGTTATATATTTACTGTGATTATATTGATATGGCATCGAAGATTTAACCCCTTGACTTCAGGGTCCTCTGCTACAAGGTTATAATTAGCAAGATTTTTAGCCCTCGTTAATGCCTTAAATGCTCCTGAAACAAACAACTATAGGCTACTTAAAAATTTAAACCATTAAATAAAAAAAAATCCATGGACATGGATGCAGGTATCTGTTAACATGGTTTCTAATGGATGTGGCCTCAACAATCCCGTTCGAGGCGCTAGGTTTGCTGTTTACGGGCAAGCATCAAAGTGGGATTTCTTATTCAGTCTTAGGGATGCTCAGATTCTGGCGTATTAGGCGGGTTAAGAAGTTCTTCAAAAGGTTACATGTCTCCATATATTTTCCTGGTTTTTGACACTTGTACTTATTAACCATGGCAAACCTAGTAAAAACTTTAATGCAGTTCTATCCATATGTGACTCCTCTTTTTTTTTTTCCCATTCCCTCCCACTGCAGGCTTGAAAAGGACATTAGATTCAAGTATTTTTGGGTCAGATGTGCATGGCTATTATCTGTAAGTGAAATGCCATAATTTTTACCATCTCAAGACTTACTTCCCGTAGCTATTAGTTAGCTCAGAGTAAATTTGCCGGTACTACCTTGTTTAGAATGCAATTTTTCTCAAAACAATTTTACATTTTTTACGAACACATTTCTTAATTACTTTTTACATCTCATTCATATATAATATATTTTTCTATAAAAACTCCAGAAAAAAAGTAATGCAGGCCGTCATATCAATGCAGAGGAAATGAATGCTTTTTCATACTATTAAATCTTAAGTTAAGTGAGTGAAATAGATAAACTAAAGAAAATACAGTTATCTATTTCACTTATTATACTCGATCTTACGGACCTGATCTCATCATAGAAATAATTCTCTTCAAGCGAACCAGCCTATCCTCTCCTCTGCATAAGGCTTACAATTCCAATGTGGCAGGCCTATAACTACACAGACTAATCAACAGTTCAAGTCACACAGTCCCATTATCCACTTTCTCTTCAGAGAATTCCCTTCAACCCCCAGTATTATTTATTTGACAGGAATAGTCAGCTATCTGCTGATTACACCAATCAGGAGGAGTTAGCGTGGTTGGAGGCCCAGGAAATCCATTCATGGGCTGGGGTTCAAGTCTACTTGTAGCCCATTAAACAATTATTGTCCCCAGTTTAGTGGCTCAAATTGTTGCGGGAGGCCCAGGATATCCATTCATGGGCTCTACTCAATCGTATAGCTACAGTCGATAGGGTAGTGGCTCATATTATTGCTGGAGGCCCAGAATATTGATGGGCTCGGGTCTAAGCGTGATTGTAGCTAAATTATACTTGCTGCATGTTATTCCAGACCAATATGCTTAAAATATTTGCACATTTCTCAAAAGTAAAAGTAATAAAAGAAAATGATAGTATCTAAGTAAGTGGCTTGATGAGGATGAGGATGAGGATAAGTCTAATTATACCTATCTTCTTGAAGACCAATGTATTTTCTATACTTGCACATTTCTCAAAAGTGAAAATAATAATGAAAATAGTAAAAGTATTTAAAGAGTCAATATACAAGACTGAGTTTACCTAAGTATTTTCTTGAGGTTGTGTACATAATAAACTATATGCTCGGTAATGATCTTTCTTTGGAAAATATGAGCAAAAAATCTTTTATTTTTCTTTCTCTATCTCCTTTTTTTTTTTTTTTTCCTTCTCTGGGCTGCATGTGGCAACGAGACAAGAATGGTTAGTCCTTCACTAATTAAAAGTTTGGTACCATTCTTGGTTGTAGGTGACACTGTTTCTTGTGCATTGTGCTGGATGCTTGTGTTATTTGCTAGCTGATCGCTATCCACATGAAGGGAAAACCTGGCTTGGAACTGCAAATCCAAATTTCAGAGAGACAAGCCTAGGAACCAGATACATTTCTGCTATGTACTGGTCCATCACCACCATGACTACAGTCGGTTATGGTGACATGCATGCAGTGAACACTCTGGAGATGATGTTCGTCATTTTCTTTATGCTTTTCAATCTTGGGCTAACTGCCTACATCATTGGCAACATGACGAACTTGGTTGTTGAAGGGACTCGTCGAACCATGGAATTTGTACGCACTTATTTCAAATCTTTCTTCCTAATTATTCTCTAGTTTGTGCTAAGACACTGTAGTATTGGTGTCGTATGGCTAGTCTAACTTGGTTGCCAATTTGGCTGATGTTAATTGCAGCGAAATAGCATTGAAACTGCATCCAGCTTTGTGAACCGAAATCACTTGCCTCCCAGGTTGAAAGAGCAGATAATAGCTTATATGTGTTTAAGGTTTAAGGCTGAGAGCTTGAATCAGCAAGAGGTGATGGAACAGCTGCCCAAAAGTATTTGCAAGAGCATACGTCAACATTTATTTTTGCCCACGGTCGAGAAGGTTTACCTTTTTAAGGGCGTTTCTAGAGAAAATCTTTTAATCTTGGTAAGTTGCCTCACAAGTGAAATTTGAAGTGTAGTCCAGTTTCTTGAATCTATATGCTAAAAGGTTCCAAATAGAAGCATCATTTCATTGTTTCTTTGAACGTTTTGTTTCGTATAAACAAATTCAAAGTTCTGATCGCACCATTTTTTAAGGTGTCCTTGCACTTTGATTGAATTGATCAGGTTGCAGACATGAAGGCTGAATATATACCCCCTAAAGAAGATGTCATATTGCACAATGAAGCACCTGAGGATGTTTACATCATCGTATCAGGAGAAGTGGAAATAATCGCCTCTGAGATGGAAAAAGAGAGAGTTGTTTGGACTTTAAAATCCGGAGACATGTTTGGAGAAGTCGGAGCATTTTGCTGCAGGGCTCAACGCTTTACATATCGAACCAAGATGCTTTCACAACTGTTGAGGCTGAAAACCAGTGCTCTGATTGAAGCCATGAAGATCAATCGAGAGGATAACATCACAATGATTAAGAATTTTCTAGAGGTACATTTTGTACCTAGTTAGTCAGTTTAAGCTTCTATATATGCTTCTTTCCTGTCTTAAGTGTAAGACAATAAGCTCATTTCTCAGGAAAACTAGTTCTTGAGGAATTTTCAGCTTTTTATCTCAAACTGTTTATGTTGGCATGATTATTAAATGCTCCAATCTTTTCATAGAGTAATCCTTACATTAATTCCCAAAAAAAAAAAAATCCTACTGTTGATCTTTGATTTTTGAACTGATCCAGATGGATTTTGGCTAAAAAAAATGCTAGCTACTAATGTGATAAGCTTTCACCAAAATCAGACAAGTAATACCAACTATTTAATGATGAAATTCAAAAGAATTCAGAATAAGGATCTCTTAGATAAGAGTTGGTTGGTTTACTTATGTGCATGAGAGTTTTTGTCCGAACTGTGACTTACGCAATGCTAGTCCAGGAACATGATTTGTCAACTGCCTTAAACTTCAAAGTTAGATGTACAGCTAAAGTTTTTTCTGGTTGTTGCAGCATCACAAAAACCTTAAAGACTTGTGCCTTGGGGATTTATTTCTTGAAGGTGTGGAAGAAGAGGGCGATCCAAATTCGTCTATCAACTTGCTGACAGTTGCCAGCACAGGTAATGCTGCTTTTCTAGATGAGCTTCTAAAGGCAGGTTTGGATCCTGATGTTGGAGACTCCAAAGGGAGAACCCCACTGGTGAGTTCTTCAGTACTAGTGCGTTATACCTGTGAAAAACTAAGTAGACAATTTGAATTTGTTATGACCATTATAGATTTTAACCAATTTCTGTTAAACAATTTGAACAATTGCATGACTTCTGTATATGTTTTGGATATTGATTTCCATTTCACAAGAAGTAAATTTTGTTCACCACTTGTTAATTCTGATAGCTCCATTAGTCATAATATCTGCTTAATTTTGTTTACTTCTATAAACAATGTACAACAATTTTAATGTTTCTTTTTTAATTTATCAGCATATAGCAGCAACAAAAGGGCATGAAGAATGTGTCATGGTACTCCTCAAGCACGCATGTAACCTATACCTGCAAGGTAAATGAACAACCTAATCTCTTGATGTAAACGGTGAGCTAACTGATATTTCCTTGAGAAACAAGTCTAACATGCAGAAGCCTTCCTGGATGGCAGACATAGATGGGAATACTGCAATTTGGGAAGCTATAGCGGCAAAGCACCAACCTGTATTCCGAATTCTTTACCACTGGGCGTCCATTTCTGATCCCTACATTGCTGGTGACCTCCTATGCACAGCAGCAAGAAAAGATGATGCTGCAGTTATGAAAGAGCTCTTGAAACATGGACTTCATATTGACTCCAAAAATCGCCATGGCATGACTGCTATTCAGGTTGCCATAGCAGAAAACCATACAGAAATGATCAAACTTCTCTTGATGAATGGAGCTGAGGTTGATGATACAGTTAAGCACAAACTTTCATCTATTAATTTAAACGAAATGCTGCAAAAACGAGAGGTAGGACATCGGATAACAGTACCTGATACACTGGGTAAAGATGCATTTAGGTGGAATGAGATAATGCATGAATGTGACCAGGAATGTTCTGAAGGTTCATGTTCTTCAAGGGTGAGTATATATCGAGGCCATCCTGTCATCAGGAAAGACATACGTTGTAGTGAGCCTGGAAGATTAATCAGGTTGCCAAAATCACTTACAGAGCTCAAGAACATTGCAGGTAATTTCATCAATTTTGTAGTACTTGTTCTCCTCTGTTGCATCACTTTTAACTAGATGTCCTCTGAACCATTTGATTTTCCTTTTCCATTCAGTGGGCTCTCATCCTTCTTGTACTATTAACTCTTCTTGTGCTTCTGAAACACATCTAAAAATCGAAATCCTTCCATCTTATCTTATAAGTGACTAACTTGAAATACTTCCTTCCAAATCTTGAGTTATGCTCTTTGGAAGAAGCTATCTTGGTGCTATTATGTAAAATGAAGGTCACTTTAAGTTCAAGATTCCTCATTATTAGACATGACTGATTGATTGATTTATTTCACAAGTACTAATAAATTTGCAGAAACTAATGTATGGTCTGAATAGTTGGAGTTAAACTTCTTTGTAATCTCTCCGACAGGTCAAAAGTTTGGATTTGACGCAACAAATGCTGTGGTGTTAAATGAAGGAGGAGCTGAAATTGATTCCATTGAAGTGATAAGAGACAATGACAAAATTTTCTTAATTGATGATCACAGTTCCGTGATGAAGTATTATATAACCTCTAATAATACTTGAATGCTAGGGATGTGCCAAAACTAGTATATCCTTATTGTAGTCTTCTAGCAGTTCAGGCAATTAAGTGATCATTCCACTTCAATTTTATGAAAAACCTGAATGTGTGATTGTTCTGATCAGAATGCAAGCAAAGCTCCTTATTAATCACCGTTTTTCTTCTTAATTGTCCTCTCAAAAATCAAAACAGTATCAGAGTAAAGAAATTTCAGATTTAAAAAGTTCAGGACATAAACAAATGAAATTCAGTCTAAAGGTTGCCCTTCCATTAATGCTCGAGTTTCTAGATCTTCCGTTGTCTCAACTTTCCGTTCACAAACCTGCAGCTTGGCTTAAAATCAGTTTTATGTCTTGATTTGTATAAACAACATAAGATTCTGATTTACACTATAATTTCATGAAACCCTGATAGATCCTCTGCAACTGTCCCCACACTTGAGCATGTCTACCCCTCCATCACCTATAAACCATATATCCAGGATAGTGCAGCTTACTGTCTTAACAATTAAAAACTATTTACATCAGGTGCAGTCCAAACCTATTCTTCCCATGACACTGACCTGCTGCGATTTGTCTTCATCTCAGTCCATGCCTTAAAAAGTAACAAATCAAACATATCTTCAGACAATATAGCTATCAACCTCAAATCTCTTCTTCTTCCGACACTGCCCGGTTGATATCCGGATGTGAGCAATAAATCTTTCTCAAGTCAACAAAAAGTTCTAACCAGGGGATGTGATGATGAATTCTCATGGTAAGGGACTATGCATAAATGCATCACTCATGATTTCAGAATCCTAATCCCCTTGATCTTAGATGCCAGAATTGCGCTGGTAGCCTAGTAGTGCAGTCCACCAATATGTCCTCGTAAGAATGCTAATTCTAGTGTTGGCTATCAAAGCACTACTGCCACTTTGGCTGGCAAATTTCGATTGCCCTTTTGGTTTCCATGCAAATCGCCTATGCTTGGATTTGATTGACAACCCTCTCCCTTTTGCCAATTGCACCATCAGAAACGTCTATAATGGTGTCCCATCCTTTTTATGATCCCCACCTTGGCATGATTTTGATGCGGAAGATTGTACATTTGCTACAATTGTCCTACTGTCTTGCATTTATACAATTCGATACAGTATGTTTAAATATAAATTTCATAAGTCTCATGTAACATGATAACGAGTTCATGCATATATAAGAGTCTTACTGTAGTAGGGTGGGATTTGACATTTTCAAAGATCAATTTACATCACACTACTAGGAAATACTGCTATTCTTTTAAGAACTCATTCCTCACATTTCATTGACTTTCTCTACCATTAGGGGATGAAAAACTTGCTTCCTTGCTTGGATTGCAATTTTCCATCAAAAAATTTTACGTTTTTCGTAATCACATTTCCCAAATATTTTTTTACCTTACATATATCACATCGCTACAGTATATCTTTTCATAAAAAATCTAAAATGACAATCCAAACAAGACGCGTCGTTTAAGAAATTGTTATTCATAATTATGATGGACACCCGTTTTAAGTAAACTCTATGCATCATGAAACAGGCGTATAGTGAATGCAAGATTTAGTGCTTATAGTGCAAGTCCTTAATGTATAGCTTTTGAGAGACTTGACTGATTTTGTAACGGAATTTCCATAAACTTTTTATAAGGTGTATTGATTGCCTGTCACCAAAGTTCATGCCCCACTCATAACCCTAGTGTGAAGAAGTCACATACATATGTTGGAAGTCATTTCCACTGCAAACTTACTGTTAGAAGTTTGCTCATTGCACATCATTGATGGACAGAAACTGTTGTAGAAAGTTTGCAAGATCAGAAAGGACGTGAAAGAATCTCTTAGCTAGGACCGCGTGACAATGAACTCAAGAACTTTCTTTCCTCCACCAAGACATACCTAAAAAAGGTGAAGAATTATGTGTATGTACTCAACATATTGAAAATCTGCCAATTAAACTGTAGAAGCTTTTCTAGGTTCTTTTCCTGCACACTTTTTGATTGGTGTAGGGGTTATTCTTTTTCATGGGTAATAGAAGAGTCAGAATCTTAACTTCTGACCTCCTGCAGTATGACTATAATGTCACTTTTTTAGTCTTCGTTAAAATCGTTCTGTTTCCAATGTGCATTATTGAGCTTGAGGTTGAGCACCACTACTAAGTACTTAAACCCTTTCTGCCAAGATTTTCACCACCGCTATAATGCTTCCTCTGAAAATTAAAATTTGAAATTGGATCGTGACAGTTACGATGGATTATCTTTCTTATCTTATCATCCAACCAAACCGAACCCTGTATTTGTGCCCTATTGATGATGCTAGGGAATATAACAAAGAAAATAAGTTTCTTTATTAATGAAAATTAGATCTACATAAACTGTATTTCTTCTCTCTCTCTCTCTCTTCCTTTTAATTTCTGCTCAAATTTATTGTTTAAAGGAATGATTGAAAAGGATGTGCTATAGGACATTTTATTTCCATTGTTTTATGCTAAATTGGTAGATCACGAGTAGAGTGGGAGGGTTTGGGGGGACCCCATTAAAAATTGGGTCAAGTTCGAGTTTAATGTGAAGAGCCAAATATATTCCTCTCCATGAAAAACACAAAAAGGGTTGATAATAGTGCCCGAAATAGAATGTTGGGGACCGAAAAGCGAAGCATCTCCTATTCATAATCTGCATTCATGGAACCTCATCATTCTTTTCCTTAAAAAAACTAAAGCAAAACAAGGCGGAAAAACACATAAACGAATTATTTAGCCAAAAGTTGCTCAATAAAATAGGACAACCAAAAATTGGATGGAAAGAAAGAGAAAAAAAGGCACTGAAGCAGCCAACACCAGCACTCAATTCTAAAGGGAACCAAATCAAAATTGAAGAATGAGAAGCATCATTCCTCAGTCAAACTAGTCAAACTTTTACAGCCCAAGAAGCAAAATCCACAGCTGCATAGAATAAAGAGCTCCAAAAGATTGCAGATTTTCTCCTTAATTATCACTTGTCTATACACATATTTTAGCAAGCCCCCTTAGAGACGGATATAGTTTTTTTTTTCTTTTTTCCACCTTCCTGCTTCCCTCGAGAATCTTTTCATCCCCAACTGTAAGACACAAAATTCGAATACTGAACATCACAGCGAGAAAGACTTTATTAGCCTTCTCCTGGTTACTAGACCAATCTCAATGATTTAGATGTAACATGTTTATTAAGGTAATATGGTAACCAAAATTTTACCGACAAGAATCTAACATAGCCCAGTAATTATTGTTATTTTTTTTTAATGGATTCCATTTCTCACGGCTCCTATTCGCTTCTTTAGGGGGGAGAAAAGGTGTGAGATTAAAGCTATCAAGTTTCCCTTTGTTTTCGTTGAACTTGCATTGCAGACTCTCCATCTAACCTTTTTGGTTCTTTTTCTTTCTATTTTTCCTTTGCTAGCTGCATTTCCTTTCTGCCATTAAATAATGGTGCATTGGCAGATTCTCAATCATCTCCTCCACTCTGCAGGAAACAAACATCATTGCTCCCAATAACCAATCCTTTTCATCCTATAGAAATCTGAGCTCTTAAGTTTTATAAACACTTTTTGCTGCTTCTTCTTCTTCTCCTGCTTCAACACCTTCTAGTATAAACTTTCAATTTAAATATCTGTCAATCTCTATCACCTTTTCTTCGTAACATACCAACAAGTCCATCCTTTTACATACTTCCCATGATGAGTCATTCTTCATCAACAACTTCTGTCAATGGCTTCTACAACTTCCTCACCAGAGGCCTTGACAACCTGGACCATTTATTCCTCTCTCAGAATTTCATGTCTTTCCAGTTTCTTCAACATGTTCTCTCCTTACTTCAATCCTTTCACTCCCAGTTGACCTTTTTGATTCAGAAGCTTCACTTGCCTGTTGGCGAGAAATGGCTCGACGAATACATGGATGAAAGCTCCAGGCTCTGGGAGGCCTGCCACATACTGAAATCAGGGGTATGCAACATGGAGAATTACTACACTGCTGGAGCCAATATTGCTTCTTCTCTCGATGCTCATGCTATTTTAAACATGCAAATTTCCCGCCAGGTTAGTCGACGTTAAATTGTTAATTAGTAATTGCAGCTCCAGATAGAACCCCATTTCTTTAAACTAATGAAAATCTTTTGTTTGATCAGATATTTTTAGATAGGTGGCTAAAAAGACAGGATACAGTTTGAAGCGTTCTGACGAGTTGTTTGTTGGACAGGTATTCCGAGCACTCACCGGTTGCCAAAGGGAGATAGTGGCATTGGAAGAGGAAAACAAGAGCTTGATGGAATCAAGGGCACAACATCTAGCATTGAGGTTTGATGAAAACGTGCTGATTGAATCAAAGTTCAATGGGTTCACCGGTTTTCGAGGTGTCCTGTATGCAATGAGGAATGTCAGCTCATTGCTTCTCTTGATCATGCTCAGTGGCCTTGTTTATTATTGGCCCCAAACCAGCCTCTGGCAAGGAGACTATGAAGGGAACATGGTATTTGGCTCGTCGTTCATGGTTTCAACGGCAAGATTGCATCAGAGAATTGCAGCAGAGATAAACCATATCCAAGGACAGCCAAGAATCCTGCTTCATGAGTTCCAGAGGGCGAGGATCGCAATGGACGAGCTGAAACAGGATTTAGAAAGAAAAATGCTGTATGAATCGGAAATAGACATTCAGGACAAGGCTGAAAATTTCAAGAACTGCTTTGACAAGCTCAAAGCTGGTGCAGAGGGCATGATTGCCCAACTTGATGACTTCTTCGATGAAATTGTTGAGGGAAGAAAGAAGCTCTCAGACATGTGCACTCATAGGTAAGATTAAGACTCAGAAGAGAGACGAGATTCTTCCATATTTTCCAATATTCCAAGCCGCAATCCTTTAGCTTTAGTAGGGAGGCTAGGGAAACAGATTGGTGATCATCAAAGTGTAAGAAAATCAGTTAGTGGAGCAGTAGTTTCTTTTTCTTTTAGCCCCTTTAGCCTTTCTTTTCTCTTCTTTTCCCCCCTTCCTTTGCCCTTATTCGGTCTGTTTTCCTTAATTTTTCCTCTCTGTGTTTTTCAATACCATGTCATTTTCAGTCTGAAATATTGGTTGTTTTGCTGCTACCACCAATGCAATGGTTGAAGCTTTATGGAGAAGTTTTACTATAAAAATACATGAAGGATTGACTTCAAGCAAAGAGAATGTGATTCTTTCTTTCAAAGAAAGGGAACAATATGCTATCTTAAAGGAAGAAACCAGAAGAATATGTTAGACAAAGATAAGCTTGATCAGTAAAAGTGAAAAATTTTCCCAAAGAAACCATAAGATTCTTCTGCCAACAAAACAAAAATGCTTCCAATATTATTCACCCCAGTGACCAAAAGTTACAGATAAATTAATTGGAATAAACTATCAGATAGATTAGAATGATGGAATGAACTGGAAGTCACAAACTTTATTCTCTTATGCAGATAACTTGAATTTATGCATATCAAAGCTATTTAACATCAAATTCTGGTGGAAAACTGTAAAATAAATATATAGCAAGTGCAACCCCCCCCCCAAAAAAAATCCCCCAAAACTCCAGTCGCCTTTTATCCTTTTCTTTATTTACTTTTTTGCCCCAAACAATTTGATTATTACACATATATGGCTTTCACCAGGATCAAGTATTTCAGAGGCTATGAAATGCTAATATAAGCATTTGGTCCAAGTATGGGTGCTCTAATGCATTTAGTTTAGTGCCATGTCAAGTTAGGAAATTCATCACTATCTTGATCCATGCATGGTTTTCCATTTTCCCTTATATTTCACAGAGGTTAAACTTTGATTGGAAACCCACATGAATAATGTTTATGCAATCATTTTAGTAAAAGGACTGACTACAAAAGATGGTTTAGGCCAAGCAAAGGGAATAGTATTGTATTAGATACTTGTGATAGCTTTAGAAGAAGATTTTCACAAGTCAAATTGGACGATTCAATTCCCATCAGTGATGAAGAATGTTGGTAAAGACAGATGTCTGATTTAATAAATTTAACTTGAGTCGACATATATTAAGCAATTAAATGGATTATTAGACTGAAAGTTAAAATAAAGTGAAACCCAAAACGTAAAGCCCTTGTTTGGTTTGAGATTCTTCATAGAAAAAGTTTTATGTTTTCTACAATCACATTTTAAACACCTTTTTTATCTCATATACATCAAATTGTTACAGTATATTTTCCTACAGAAGATCTAAAAAATGGCAATCTAGACGATACGGATTTGGATTCACTTTTAATAGTAGTTAGAGGTCATTTTCAAGAGAAAAGAGAGGCAATTATGTTTTACAAGACATGTATAACAATGTCTAATATGACAAAAGGCTATTCTAGTTAGAATTATTAGATTGTAATTTGAGAATAATACTATGCTTTACGAAGTTATGATCTCCAATGAAGATCTTAAATGTATGTTTAGTTGCGAAGTCAGCCCAAGAATGTAATTATAGCAAGTACAGTAAGCAAGAATGATGCTTCCTTTCTACACTACAATTTAATTACCAAATGCACATATACGTACACATTAGTACAAGAAAATGACAACTGCCAAAAGAAGTGAAGGGCTGAAAGCTAGAGAAACCTTTTTCCTGGTCAACCTCTATTTTTGCCACTCATTTTTTCCCCAGACATCCATAGTAAATTGTCTAATTCACATTGCTTTAGAGCTAGCAGATTTTTTATTGTTCACGAATTTACCGGCAATAAAGCTAATAAAGCAGTGAAAACTAATGCTGATTTGGACATCAATAAAGAAAAAACTACACCACATCTCCAAATAAAAGCGGAAAGAAAACTTCGACAGACTTGGGGTCAAAAGTTGCTTAGCTTAATCATTATTTTATTAAAGAAGAAAACACTGATTAATCAGATGGAAAAGCAATTGTAAGTGGGATTTAGGATTAACCTAAGCTAGCCAGTTTGTCAAGGAGAGAATAATTAGCCTTGATTGGATTGCAATTTTTCACAGAAAATATATATATATTTGGTGATGATATTATTCAATCATCTTTTTATCTCACGTATATTAAATCGTTACAATACATTTTTCTACAAAAACTTCTAAAAATAGCAACTAAAATGGGGCCTTAATCACGTCCAAGTTGTGTTATCTCAAGGAGAAAGTCCATGAAATGTTCAGGAGGAGGAGGAGGAGGGGAAGAAGAAGGTGGGAAATGGGAATTTATCAGGAAGAGGATTAAGCACGTGCAAGCTGTTGACTTGCAGACTAAGTCGATGAAATGTTTCAGAAAATGAATCAAAATGATACAAGTAGCTGCTGGCTAGTGTTCAAAAAGACATCATGCATTACACTCTCGATGTCTTTTCCATTAAAATTTGTCTGCTAACTTGGAAAAGCGACAAAGCTGGCAACCTATTTTTTCAATCTAATTATGCAAGGAATTTCAGTTTTTTTTAACAACATAGAAATTATGGTATTTTGTTCTCCCCCCCCCCTCTCTTTTTTTTTTTTTTTTTTTGTGCATTACTTGACGTAGAAATTCCTGTGATCCCAAGATTTTTCAACCTAAAAGTATCTATACCATTTATGAATGAGTCAAGACTCAAATAAAGAAGCTCTAGATGATCAAAAGTCCAATTATTAAATGTCTATTCTCAACTGATTTTACCTGCTTTCAACATCTGATCTCAGAAAATCAGTTGTGTGATGTGTTTAACTCATCTAACTCCTATTTCTTTCACCTACTGCCTTTTTACAAATCAACTTTTGCATAAATAAGAATGAACTTAGAATAGACCCTAAATAAAGTTATTAATGGTTCGAAGCAAGTGTGATAATTCGTGGCATAAGTGATAAGTCGAGCTCAATCAAGAAGAAGTGCTATACACTGTACAGTTGTAACTGAAGGATACGTTGTGCTGGAAACTCAATCAAGTAGTGCTATCATTTCCCATACTGAAATAATATACGATGAGAAGATTCTTTTGATTGTTATAGTAAATAACTAATGATTCCACTTGTGAAATAATAATGGAAAAGTGGGCTAAGGACGATATGATTTGGAAGGAGGCCAGGGAGAGAAGGAAAGACCAAAGAGAGACGGACAGAGAGAGAGCAAAAAGGAGGGGGGGTGATTAACATTATGAGATTCCTTTGGCTTTGCTCTTACTGATCATCAATTCGTCTCGATCAGAAGTTGAAAAAAAAAAGAGAGAGCTGCTCAGCAGCAGCTCTGAGGAACCCTTTTGTCTGATTCCAGTTCCCTTGGATTTGAAAAGAGTAAAAGGGTTTTTGTATGTGTTACTATTGTTGTTATATGATGATGAAAAGCTTCTCAAAGTCTTCTTCTCTTTTTATTCTTTTTTCTTTTACGTACGTACATGAGATTGTCTTTTACAACTCCTCCAGCTGTGAAAGACATGTCTAGATTCTGCAACCAAAAACCTTTTTTTTCCCCTTCCTGTTATTAGGGTCTCTTTTTCACTTCCATCCAGCATGCAAGATGAATTGTTGCTTTCAAACCTTGAAATTATGATTCGATTGCCAGAAGCTAATCATTTTATTCACTACCTTTTCGTTGTTACCACCAGCTGTGTCTAACAGGGCTCAGTAGTCCGTTCTTAGTGCTGCTATACCAGTTAACTTACGTAATTTCCCTTCTTGAAAGATAAACCTATAAACCAACTTGGCCAAGTTGGCCGCCAGGAGGGACCTTAAGGTCCCTACCTGGGTGTTGGCTGGGGGAATCGTTCCCCAACCAGCATTCTTCTCATTGTAAGTTCAGCGGGTGTCATAGGGCACCTGTTTAGTTCAATGGTAGTTTATTTCCAACTTCCAATGACTCAGTTGGATCTGTCTCCTTCCCATAATATAGAAGTAGATATAAATTGTTGACGATAAATCATAATAATAATAATAATAATAATATAAAGATATGAATTCATAACTGTGTTTTTCCAACTAAAAATGAGCATTTCAAAGGGAAATTATACAGCGTGAGGGGCTGTTGAAATTGAAGGATATCATGAGATGATGAAAAGAATTGAGAAAAAAAGGGTGGGGAGAGACATTCTTTCGTCTTTATTGGATATAGTAAGAAAAGAAATGGATGATCATTTTGGATGGGAAAAAAAAAAGGAAACAATTGGTTGGAGGTAAACAGGGTTTAGAGTAACTCCAGTCTGGAATATCTGTTTCTTTATTGAGGTTGATAAAAGAAATAATTATCTAAGCATTAGCGAAATTAAGCATTTCAGATATCTGAAATAAGTTTAGCAAGCTAGCTAGTCTCCTTTCCTTTTCTCATGTTATTATCCATTTTTTTGGACAAAACTGAAATGTAAGGTTTGATGGGTTCTACTATCCTCGTCGTTCCTACATTTCAGCCTCTCTAACCATAAGAAATAATCCAAAACTTGATGAAGTAATTCGTTTCGTTTTTGTATTCTCACATTTCCTACTCAATCTATCCAAAGACTTTAAGCTAAAAATCGAGCTATTGAACCAATTCTTAGTTACATATCTATCACATCTAGATTATACACAACGTAATTTGTCACCATTTGAGCATGATGTGTCCCCCCCCCCCCAAATGTTGCAATACACAACTTTTTTGATATTGTAAGCTATATAGCAGGACGCATGACACATAATCTCTATTTAAATTTATGTTTTTCCTCTTTTTTGTCACATGTAATATGCATTAAAAACCGTTGATGTAAAAAAAATTCATTGTCAATATAGATTGATTAATTCTATTCCAAGTGGTAAAAGAAAACACATCCCCCCCCCCTCCCCCATAAAAATTAAAAAGAAAAAAAGAAAGATGGAGAAGCCAATGTCACATTGTTGGAACAATTATGATGCATATGGGTTGGATGTACGGCTTGATTGCAGGCCTAATGTCACGGGTCTAAACTTAGGACTAAGTTTAACTGTATAAGGAACCTTCGTTCTTATTAAACATAATGAGAAAGGTTCCTCCAAAAAATAAAAAGAAAAAAAAAAGGCAGAGAAAGAAAGGGGCCACATGAAACCAAAATAGAACAATAGAAATGTGATTAATAAAGTAAATTGGGTAAAATCTATGAAACCCCTTATAATATCGTCGAAATATGTAAATCTCCTTATTCATTAAAAAGCACCACATAACCACTTTATATTTTAGTTTGATTAGTTCCTTTCAAGATTTGACATACCAATTGCTAATCCAATGTTTTCAAATTGTTGGGTTCAAGAAGCATCGTTGGTTGGAATTCAATGTTTCGGCGGCTATTTTGATCCCGATCATTACTTGAAAATTGTAGATCATTTTAGCTGGATACTCAAGGAGGGAATGGAATATGATCATGTTACTTGAGTGGTATGAAGGAGGAGGAGGAGGATGAAGAAGAGGGGAAAGAGTGGCAAGAAAGAAGGTGATTGAAGTGGAGAGATTGATGGTGGGAGGTGGTGGAGAGGGAAGGGGAGGAGGAGGGAGAAGGAGAAAGAAAGAGAAGGGAAAAATTAAAAAAAAGGAATTAAAAATAGAATAAAATGATTTTCTGAATAAATAAAAAAGAAGAAGTGATTTTTCTCAATAAAAAAGGGAAAACATATAATATAAAATAAATTATAATCTTGTTAATACAGAAGGATATGATCTGTTTTGAGTGATTTAACAGATCAAAAATTGTCTTCCTACTTTTGTTAAAATCGCCTTCTCCCGAGGCTTGGTCTAGTGGCATTAGGCTGCTGAAGATGGGGCGTTGCCCCTGATTCGAGTCTCGCTGCGCTACCAACAAGTTGCGGGGGGCAGGGGATTAGTCTGTGGGGTTGCTGAATAATAAGAGAACAATATTTCTTTCGACTTCATCTTACCCGAGTAAATAGCACTAAATAATAAGAGAATAATATTTCTTTTGACGATATTATAAATGTTTATTTTACCTGAGTAAATATCACAAAGGATACGGTATTGTATACATCCCAAAGGCAAAGACAGCCCATTAAGGCTAGTAGACAGACCCCATACCCCATAATGTATGTCCTAAATCATGACAATATATGTCGAAATGGTGAATTCCAATTTCCATGTCCATTTAATTCTTCACATTATCAAGAGTTATCCAGGCAAAACCAGTAAATGAGTAGGAACTGCTTGCTCTGACAATGATTCCACCTTAATACAAAATCGAGCATTCACTCTAACAAGATCGAAATAGTAGTGGAATGTTAGGGACAAGGTCCTTGATTATTTATCCTTCCTTCCTTCCTCCCCTCCCCCCCCCCCCCTCCCTCTTCCCTTTTCATCCTTTGTTTATTTATCTGGACAGAAAAACTGTTCAAAGGAGATGGAAGTGGAGCTGAGAAAGAAAAGAACACAAGTGCAAAACTTTAGGAATTGTTGACCACGGAAAACACGTTGTATAGTCTGTCTTTATCACCTTTGAAGCCAAAAATATCAAAGAGATATTCCCTACTCATATGCTTCTGCAAAATTTCTTTTTAAATCGTGCACAACCCAATCAATTCATCAAGTGCAATTAGTTTTTTCTTCTTTTAATTTTTTTTTCTTGCAAAGGAGGTTGAGATTTAAGAGATGAGAAAGGGACAGGGGGATTACAACCCAAAATCTCAACATTTTGGATCCCAACCTTACCGTTAACATTCCCAATCCCCCAAGAGCTCTACATTTTGACTCTCAACTTTACAGTTAACATTCCCAAATAGTTTCTAATCAAATTGCTCTAAGTGTTTCTGTTCAAAAGTTTCTCAACATCTAAAAATAGGTACTTGAGCCATAGATAGAGAGGATTCCAGCAAAATCATCAGACACGCACACAAAGATCAAATTCCATATTATAAGACCATAATAATTTAGCTTTCATGAGCATAACAAGTTCAGATGTCAAGGAAAAATAGCCAGTTGGGCCTAGCCCTTAGTTGTTACAGTCGATAGTTCACTGACTTGACAGAGTCCCCCAGCAACCCCCCCTCCAAAAAAAAAAAAAAAACCCGGGGATTTTTTGGCTTTGAAAGTGCTTTAAAAAATTAAAAAAAAAAAAGCGGGATAGAAGAGTCTAGATATTCATAGCGTCTGTTAAAATCTAGTACTGTGTCGTCCGTCAATGTTGATTCACTTTTGCTTTTAGCTCGTCCACAATTTTTTTATTCGTCAAATAATAGGCCCATACATCTCTGGTTTACCGCGACTACATTCACAAACACCTAGTTATGAGCTCTTGAAAAGTCGACCCCAGTCGACAAAAGAATTTCCCAAGCTTGGCACATGGGAAGCAGAAGCTTTATAATAGCAAGACTACCGGTTTCAGCAACCTTACTCGTATCAGCATTTGGACACTGATACCATTCAACACCTTCTGTGCCAGACGACCATGGCCATACAGGCGTGGGAGAACCAGCCAACAGAAACATCTCATTTGGTTTCTTTACAATCTTGCGGGAAGAGAAAAGGCACATTTGACATTGAAATACGTTGATGCATAAGCAGATCTAAAAGTCTCCAAACTATTCCTTTGGAAACACTAAAAGAAGACCATTACGACACAACAGAAACCCTGCCATAATTGCAATATCACTTGCAGGAAAGGAATATCAGAATTGGCCAACTCTTCAAATTAAAAGAGGGCCATCCAGAAGCTGTAGACGGGGTTTTCGTTCTCAACTTTTTAGGGGGATAGGGATGAGTAGCAAAACATGCAACCGACATCCTCATCTGCAGCCAAGTTAACCAGAACCAGCTCAAGATGCAAAATACTTGCAGATGCCGAATGTGTAAAAGAATGGGTTCCTTGCAAAAGTAACACAAAGAATGATATTGTGCTGTGGATCTTTAATTTATCCTACCATGTACAAAACATAGTAAGCCACAAATTACCCTAAAAGCTGACTCAAGTAACCATGAGACCAGCCACACAATGAAGACAACCAAAAGAGTTTTAATTCCCTAATAGAACATGTACTTAGATATCAAGTTCCCAAAAAAAAAAAAAAAAAAAAAGAAGAAGAAGAAGAAAAAGTATAGCAAGTTCAGCTAGTGCATAATTGTAATCACCAACCGGGCTCCATCCACAGTAGTTGACACCGCAGCACAAGATCCAAAATGGTGGACAAGCGAACACCTGCATCTCCAGTTGCTAACAAGAATTCGCCAGGTAAGCATACCATGATTTAGCCAAGGTTGGTTTAAGCACAAAAGACTGGCTCTGTCATCATACAAGAGCCGAATCGAATGCTACGACAGGAATCAAGAGTCCTTTTCCCGGTAAGATGCACAGCAAGATTAAATCCTCTGACATGGGGAAAGCCTTCCCAACAAATTCATAAAACTACTTTATACATCAAAACCAGGCATTGCAAACTGTGATGCAAAACTTTCAACACGAGTGCGAAGCTCAATAATATCTTTGTTGTTCTCAAGACCCTTTAGAAAAGCCTTTGGCAGCTTCCCGTGTTCTCTCTGCACTGAGCTAGCAATCTGTGCAGCTCTGAGAAGGAAGTCAGCTATTGTTTCAAAATCAGCCTCCAGACAACCTCTTGAAGTCATAGCAGGAGTACCTATAATCAAAAACAAGAGAGACATGGATTGTAGATTAAGCTCATAAAAAAAATTACAAACTTAAACAAGATATGTCATGAGCTTCACTTACCAATTCTTACACCTCCAGGCGTGATAGTTCCATTATCGTCAAAGATAGTAACTTTGTTCAGAGTCATGTGGCACAACTCACAGACCTTCTCCAAGTTTTTACCTGCAAAGAACATGACAACGCATAAGAGCCATGTCCACCTTCAGTATATGGAAAATAAAATGATCTGCAATCTTTAACAAGGCAAATTCCATAAATTGACTATGAAATGGGAATGTGTATATTCAAATTGTGAGTAAAAAAATGGGCTGGGCTATGTCATGCATACAACTCAAGAACGTTGTTGATTTGGATATGGAAGAAAAGCCAAATTTACACACTTGCATACATGGAAATTCATTAACTCAAAGGTAATGCTGCTCACAGCAGACAAAACTGGTATAAAGAATTCGTCAGTACCAACTGAAGCAATTCTTTTACACACAATTTCATACTCAGTTATGACCCAATGACATATACCATCATGCTGATGAAGTGCAAGAGGACCACAACAACTACTATTCCAAACCAAAAGAGATTCCCTTTCCCTCTGTCCCAACATAACAACAATATTTTTACAATTCAAAGATTGCCTTGCAAACATGATGCACAGTTGAAACTATAAGATTCAGGTACAATAAGAGCACTCCTGTTGCGCATAAATATAAGTTATATTACATGCAAATATTGATTTATAAGGTTGTACTATAGAGTATAGCCAAGCTCGTATAGACAGTCCATTACATGCCCTCACAAATCGAACTCCCAAGTAGTACTCTTATGTCGGACAAGGGAAAACTAATCCATGTTGTTTTGGAATAGCAGTGGTTATAGTCTTGGTGCAGTTATTCACCTTAGCTGTGTATGTCATTGGGTGCGTTGCCGTTACCTTGTTTGTAGTCCAAAATTACCTTGCAATTATAACACAAAAGGTTGATCACTGAGACTAAGGTCCAGGTTCAAAAAGAGCACCCTATTGTGGGTGAATTTTTATCATGATCCATGCAAATTAAGGTTCTACTTCAGAATACATCCATAGCCAGCTCGTCTACAAAAATAATTGCATGCCTTCGTACTAGAATATAAAAATTGCAAGGAAGTCACAACTTTTAAAACTTAGGAGGACCGAAAATACAATTTTACCAAAAAATACATGGTTACCCCAAAGACAGGAGAAACACTATCCTATTAACATAATTGAAGAAAATATAACCCAAGAAAATAATTAAATAAATAAATTTGCATACCTGTTAATCCAAGAGTCCTTAGATCCCAAAGTAACAAATGGTTGTCAGTGCCCCCAGTTACCAACCTACAGTTTCTTCTCAATAAAGCAGATGCCAATGCTTGGGCATTTTTCTTTACTTGTTGCATATAAGCCTTGTACTCCGGAGTAGCCACTTGTTTCAATGCTATGGCAAGGGCAGCAATATGGTTATTGTGCGGTCCACCTTGCAATGCTGGGAAAACAGCAAAATTTATCTTCTCCTCAAAATCATATCTATCACTCCCATCACCTTGATTCAAAAGCATGCCTCTTTTCTTTGGCTTTGAACCTTTCCTGTAAAATATTATACCTCCCCTTGGACCTCGAAGACTTTTGTGGGTTGTCGATGTAACAATGTCACAGTAGTCGAAGGGGCTCAAATTCTCCTGTAGAAACAATCATAGATGCCGTCAGTGAGGTCTAAGTACTGCCTTATACTCCCTAAAAGCTTTTTAACAGCTTTAAGGCCTCTAGTCCAGTAGCCAAATGTTGTTGCCAAATAGACAGATAATTTACATGCAAAAGAGTTATGCATATAGGAATACTGCAGCTGTAGCCACAGTCTGAAATTCAGGATCCAATTCCCATGTTTCCAGAGTCACTCCCACTTTTGTAAATAGGTAGTCCATAGCATGTTTCCTTTGACTAACATGTAAAATAGACATTGTTAGTTTTTCCTATCAGTTCTCCCAATGTCTTTTCAACAGCTAAATTTTAAGGCAGAGGTAATTGATGATAACATAAGCTTTATCAAGTTTGTCCTATTCCATAGAAGTCAAGCAGAACTTCAGATGTGAAAAAATTAAGAGCTATGAACTCAATAGACACAGCAGAGCATATTAAGCAAAGGACCAAATAATTTGTAGCCCTCGTGCAATGCATTAAAAACCACAGAAAAATAAGCTAATCATGAAATATATGGGAAAGAAATCCTCTGTAAAACTTGAGAAAAAGCAAGACAAAGCTTCACCTTTGCAGCAACAAGCCCACTAGTCTGAGCCATATCACACAACAAGACAGCTCCACATTTATCTGCAATCTGTCTGAATCTTGAATAATCCCACTCCCGAGGATATGAACTCCCACCACAAATGAGTATCTTGGGGCGAAAATCAAGCGCCCTCTCCTCAAGCTTATCGAAATCTATATAACCTGTCTGTGGGTTTACTTTATATGCCAAACTTTCAAAGAAAATTGAAGCCCCCGATACTTTCCTCCCATTTGGCAAATAATACCCGTGACTTGAATTTCCCCCAGATGGTGTATCCAACCCCATTATCCTATCACCAGGCAACAATAAACCAGTATAAACAGCAAAGTTCGCAGAGGTACAGGAATAAGGCTGCACGTTTACACCCCAGTTCTCCGAATCAAGTCCAAAAGCAGCCAATGCTCGCTCGCAACAAAGTGTTTCAATTTCATCAATAAATTGATTCCCACCATAATACCTCGCCCCAGAATAGCCCTCAGAGTATTTATTCGTCAAATGACTCCCTAAAGCTTCCATCACCGCTTTACACACAAAATTCTCCGAAGCTACCAATTCAATCCCTTTATACTGCCTCTGCTTTTCTTTCTCCATAATCTCAAAAACATCAGGATCAGCCACTCGCAAAGTCTGATTTCCCCACGCCCTCACAGCATTCCTACGAGACTCAAGCTCGTTGGGACTCCCCCCAGAACTCTTCAACGAAGAAGACGAGCAGGATTGCGAATCGGCCGAGTCGCGTTTCCGCTTGAAACACATCGAATGGCCTAAAATCCGAAACTCCTCTACCTTCTCGTCCTCACTCTCTCTATTATCATCTCCGTTCTCCTCTTTTTGATTCTCAGTTTGCGACTCCATCAACTGAAGCGGAATCTGCGGTACCGGATGGGACGGGTCCCGAAGGCTCGAATCTATCTTGAAGGAAATCGAATCATCGACGATTTGCGACCGGTGATTCGATGCGGGAGCCGGTGGGGACGAAGCGTGAGTCAGAAACCCTAGTGAGAGATTACCCGACTGCGAGTGAGATAAATCCATCCCGCAATCCTAATGATAAAAATCCCCCAACTTTCCCTAACCAACCTTCGAAATTAGAAACTTTTTCACAAACAAATTTCGGGTTTTCCGGAGACAGAGAGAAATTAAGAATTACAGCAACACAAACAGCGGCAGAAACAACAACGGAAGCAGCGGCAAGAACAGGATTTGTAAGTCCCCTGAAGCGTAATTGATGATGATGAAGGACCAGCCATCAAATTGCTATGAAACAATCGAAGGGAACAAAACTTCTAAAATATCAATAAAATAATTTCAGGAAATTTTTTCTGGAGCTGCAGAATTTTTGTAGAGAGGGTTAGATATAAATGGCGAGCGTTTCCAAGGTGGGGTGAAAACGCGAGAAGGAGCTAAGGCGAAAATGCGTTGGACTGACGAAGAGGTCTAGATTCTAAGCAGGGGGGGAGGGGATGAACCTGGACCAGTTTTCTACTGAGGAGGGCCGGCTTCCGACGGTGACTTTGATTATAACGAAACCCCGCATGGGGTTCAACGGCCTAGAGGGGGAGGCGATCGGGTGCGGGTGGGCGTTTTGTGGATCTCTCTTGAAGTGTATCCTGTAGGGTCCACCTGAGTTATTCTTTCTTCGTCTTGATAGAATGTGGGGCGGAAAGTTGTTTGTGAATCCAGACACGGGCTTTATGTGTGGGCTTGCTTTGGATGAATCTAATCTAAAAGATTGAAGCAAGACTTGGGCCGGAGTTAATGCACCGTGGATCAATCACCACCTGAGCAAGTATCTGTCCTTCATTGGTGTCAATGCACGCTATTCAATTTAAAGAAAAGAAAAAAAAAAAAAAAGGGGGCAACAATGAATTACAATCCTTCGAGCCTAGTGGCTGAAGTTGGAGTAGTCAGATGCTTCTTCTATATTTTTCGTTGACGCAACCAGGATAGCTTGGACTTTGACCAGAGAAAATGCCTAATGGAAAAGGAATAATTCGTACGAGGTTAATCCTTCAACTTTTGTTAAATTGAGTGTGAATTTGTGCATTTACAACAATGGAATGTGTAATAATCTGCTGTGCACTTCTCATTTGTGAGTCTTTGATGGGCTCCTCTTGCAAAGAAGAACATGTTTACTCCTCACTTCTTCGGCTGTAAATCTTGATCTTGAATTGGGCCTTTCAATTGGGCTGTTTGTTTAATAATCCAAAATTGGATGGATAACCATATGGGCTTGTGCTGTTGATGGCCAGTAAAGGCGGCTGCTCAAACCCTGACCCATTAGGCCGAAAGGCCCAAAAGTGGTCTAACTAATTTGTTGCTCCAGTTCACTTTCCCGTACATCAAGATGTACAAATTTTGTTGCTCAGTTCATGCTCAAATATTAAATTTGACACTAATTTGTTGTGTTCGACATTAATTTGCTCATAATTCCAAAAAAAAAACCCAAAAAAATATATGGTGTGATTATTAATTTATTTATATCTGCCCTCGAATTTATTTACAATCCACAGGATAATTGGAGCCGCCTGCGTTTGGTTAAAATGTAACTTTTGCTACCTACTGCTCCTTGGGATTTGTAGGTACACCGTACAGTTCTACTACTTTTCTTGAAGGAGGGTATACTTCTACTTGAATCCATTTTGGTAAACTTTATCAAAGAAAATTAAGAGAATCTCTCGAAATGTATTGACAAAGATGGTACCAAATGCACTTCGTTGCGTGTCAGAATCCCCAGTTTGCAGTGGCGAAGTAATGCCCAAATTGATGCTCCCCTTTACTTGTTCAGAAAGAAATGATGATATATTAAACATACGTTAATTGGTCAACTAAACTTTTCAACTATGTAAACCTATTTATAATCACTCAATTATGCACAAAAAGAAGCTAGCAACGTCATAAAAAATTATAAAAATCTTTATGTTATGATGATGTACATAGATTCGTTATATTTGAAGCATGAAAACCAATTTACTAAGCCCCGTACGCCAAAACATATTTTGGAGGAATCTTGTCTTCTTCATCTTCTCTTCCTTTGTACTTTTTCCTTCCTTAGAGATAATCGCAAATGTCCTAAATTTGGAGGGGCATTGGGTCGAGTGGCAGAGAAAGGGAGTGTAAGTAAGAGATTCCAGATTCGAAAACTCCCACTTGCTTTAAAAAATTTTAAAAAGAATCCGAAATTAAACCTCGTCGCATTAACAGTTATCCGTCTATGTAATAATGATCTTATCAATGCAAACAAAAGTGAAGAGAAACCGAATCGTTTGACATGGTGACTAAAGGATCATTTTTGAGAAAAAAGAACCAAAAGAGATCAAGCAAATACTTAAAACACACAAAACAATAGGTTAAATTACTTGGCTAAGAAAAATAGGCCAGGTGAGCGAAAGGGATGCTCGAAAGATGTTTAATTTAGATTAACAAACATTTTGGATAGCAGTTTATTTTAGATCATTTGGTTATTCAAATACTGCAATACTTTTTTGATAGGACTATATGAGATAAAAATATGATTGAAAAATGTGCTGATAATGTAAGCAAATAAATAAGGCAAATAATTGGCTATCCAAACATTGTGTTGGATGAGTGGAGATTAATCCAAGGATTAGTGGCTTCATGATTTTATTTTGTTGTCTCTTTCCTCGGATCCACAGTCCATACTTTGCTCCATCCCCGAGTCCCCTTGTTTTGTTGCATCTCCTTCACAATCTTATATCCTCCATCTTCCACTGTCCAGGCCAACACAAATTTTCGAATTCATTCCTCCATATATGACCAGCTTCTTGAAGCAAGGTATCACTATTCAAAATGAACCATGTTGCACAACCGGACTTTCTAGTTTGTGGACCATATTAACAGGTCCACAATTTTCAAGAATTAAAGAGGCAACAGGACCATTGTGAAAAATAATAACAACAACAACAACAACAATAATAATAATAATAATATACTACTACACTAAAATGGTTGTCCACAGGACATTGGAAAATGACCCCAAAAGAAAAGCTACCACAAATTGTGCACGAGGTATAACTCTATCATACAACGCATTTGATATGCGTACGTGGCTATGTGCAAGTGGGAGTGCAGAGCCACCGTTTCATGTGGGGCCTAGCTTTTTCTTTTTTTCTTTTTTTTTTTGGAACAGAATAGTTTAGGTGGGTTCGGCTCCGGTCACCACCACGAGTCACTTCCCAACTGAACCAACATGCGTTGATCCTAGCTTTTTCATTTATCAATCCAAATGTGTGGGTCCGCACAACTACTGAAGTGAACTTTCAGAGACTATGCGTCTTAATATATTACATGGTTGAAATTTTATTCCATTCCCAGCCCACCTTTGGCTCTACTATGACACGTGGTCAAATTTTGTGTTCTATCGGACATGTGGCAGCAGCCAGCCACATAAGGTCACTGAAACACTCATTTAAGCACACCCCACGAATGAATCTCAAAGGGCAATTGCTGACTTTTGGAGACCACCCGTTACTTTTGGAGACCACCCATGACACTTAAGTGCAGGGACATTACCTCACATTGTTTCGATGTGGGACAAGATACACTCATTTTTTTCCTTAGGTTTCACTTAACTAGCGCAGAGTTTTTATTTTTCTTTCGACAATCAAACAACACAAACACACTCAACTCGCGCAGAGTGGGGATAGTTTTTACAATTGGGGAAATTGCTTCGTATTGCTCTGGTGTTGTATCTTCGTGTGTGTGCTCTTGTACTATATCTCCTGTCTGCTACTAGTGTTGCTCTTGGGAGTAGGGATTGAACATCTGACCTCTCATCTTACAAGGCTTAAGCGATTTTGTCGTGGTCAAATAACCAAAGACCAATTGGTTGATAAGGTAGTTGCGACGGGAATGGACGGACTCTTTTTTTTCTCTCCTAATAAGAAAAAGTTTGGATGGATTTTATTTCAAATCGCCATACATATTAGAACATGCCGCTGAAATCTTGAGTTGTTTACAAAAACCTACTAACATATATTTCACATTAGTACTGAGATTCGAACACATAATTTTTTGTGAAGAAATGACATTTGCCCTTGATAATTGAGTAAACTTATGTTGGGAGGAATGAATGCTTATGTAATGGGCAAAAACAAGCGATTGTACATTAATTCTTTGCCAGCGAAAATTGCTACTAATTTGGTGTCCATCGGCGTTCAGGTTTACGGGCCGTCAACGCCAACAGTCACATCTTAACGATTGCTTAAAATTGGCGTGGCGTAAAGTTAAAATATAGAGTTTGAAATTACTTTCTAAACCTCGCGGCTTCGTCAAATGGACCGTTACCTTTCCTGTGGAGTGTGGACAAAATCCAGGTTTGGTTCAGTCTTTGTGTTGTGTTTGCACCGTTTGCCGCCCAAACATGCCCTACACATGTGGGACAGTGACCATAAATTCACGCCAGTCCAATTCAATTCCTTTGACTTTTAGAATAAGTGTAATAATAATCATATTGCATAATGATTTATTTTATTAGTTTAAAAGTTTGCTCTAAATATATCTCTGCTAGAAATTGGAAATGGCCTATAGGTAGAAGATTCACTAGAAAAATAAAAAACACAGGGCTTGATGCACGCAAAAATATGCTTTCACATTTGCAGGTCAGAGAAACTAATAAATTTTGTATGTGGGCAAAAAGTCTTCGCCCCTAGTCGGATAGGGAATTAGACTTTAGAGAGTTTTGTAATTTTCAATCAATCCGACATGTGGCCCAATTGGGCTTCAATTGATTCATGATGGATTAGCAGAAACCTAACCATCCTGAAAAGTAATACCAAAGAAACCTGCCTGTGATTAATCTCCAGACTCAGCATTAATCAGATGATTGTGATAACTATGGTTAGATTTTTAATGGATTAACCTTTTCTTACACTATCAGTGTACACACTGACGAGCATGGATGAATTTCACGTTATTAAAATTTGAATTTGAATAATAAATAATGCAGATGTGATAGGTGGTATACATCTAGACGTACTAATATATAAACTATTAATGCATAAAAGATTTACTTATTTTTAAATTCTTTCATTTTTTTTCTTATAAGATTTAAGGTCTCCTTTTGAACCAAAACAAAAAGGAAATGCACAAGTGGCATTTTTCATTTTGCTAACACTGTGGAATGAAAATCGTTGGGTCCGTTTGGATTCATTGTTTTTGGGGTTGTTTGTAAAAAATAAGACTGTAATATTGTAAATGTGAAAAAATGGTACTGTAGTTGTCTTTGGATAATTTTTTTTTCTTTTTCTTTTATTTTTCCTTTTCCTTTTCCATTTATTTTTTCTTTTTCCTTTTTCTTCTTTTCCTTCTTCTCCCCCCCGCCCCCAGGCTCTGGTAGCCGGCTCCAGACCCCCCCTTTTTTTTCTTTCTCCTTCTTCTTTCTCTCTCTCTTCCTCCTCCCACTGACCAGATCGAGGGAGGTGGGAGGAAGAGGGATGAGAGGGGAAATGGGAGGTGAGGAGGAGGAGGAGGGAGAGAGGAAGAGAGAAGAAAGAAAGAAAGAAAGAAAGAAAGAAGAGGGAAAAGAAGAAAAAGGAAAAAGAAAACAGAAATGGAAAAGAAGAAAGGAATAGAAAAAAAAAACCAACAAAATATTGGGTTGTTTTTGGGATTATTTGTTGGATTGTTTTTACTGTAACATTTTGGGGTGTGAAAAATAGTTGATAAAAAACAGGTGTAAAAACACCTAATCTAAACACAACCGTTATTATAAGAAAATCCCGTCCTCTTAAAAACATCTGCACCTTATTTTGAGCAATCGGGAAGAATTTGTTGTTGAGTCACATATTATTGAAACTATTCCTATATTGCTTGCTACAAAAATGCTTTCTTGACATTAGGTAAAAAGTCTTCGTTCTTAGCAGAGTTGAATTCGAGTCGAGTCGAACTCAATTCAAGCAAGCAGAGATCAAGCTCGAGTTTGAACTCGATCGAGTAGTTTATAAAGATACTCGAGTTTGACTCGAAAAAGTATAAAAAATACTCGACCTCAACTCGATTGAACTTGAATTGCTTTTCGAGCTCGAGTACTCGAGCTCGATTGCTACCAAAATTTTTTTTCTATTTTGATTTTATTTTTTAATTAAACTTACCTATTCACCCTCGAATAATATTATAACATAACAAGAGAAACTCGTAAATATTATAACTAACATACCTAAAATAGTAAATTAATAATTAATAAATATATGTTAATTATATATAAATCGAGTCGAGTAGTTTATCGAGCTCACGAGTTTATTTTTTTCATACTCGAGCTTGACTTGTTAGCTCAATCGAGTAGCTCGAGTTCAACGTTGACCGAACTCGAGTCGAGCAGTTGATCGAATTCGAGTTGAGTTCGAGTCGATTTACTTGGTTGAGTTACACCCCTAGTTCTTAGACATGTTAGTCCACATATTGAGGAATTAAGGACTCCTAACCATTTGCTTTTGTGTCAAAAAGGAGAAAAGGATCATTATGATGCGGGCACATGATGTAGATGATTGGACTAATGTGTTTACAGTGCCAAAAATTCCAGTGTTGGCAAAAAGCTCACAGTGGGTCAGCAATATTATGAGAGTGGACTACCGCATTTGGTTGCATTATTGCTCCTTTCCATAACCAACCAAAGAAAAGGTGTTGCAATATTCAGCTCCCAAGTGCTAACTTTTGCATCTTTTGGCGTGTTTCGATAATAGATTATTTGAAATAATTTTAAAAAAAAAATATTGTAGTACTTTTTTGGATGTAATATATATGAAATTAAAAGGTGATTAAATATTATGCTGATGATGTAAGCAAACAAATTTTGAGCAAATAATAACAATCCAAACAAACCTAACTTGTTTGGATTGCCATTTTTCTTGAAAAAAATTTTCAATTTTGTGATCATATTCTCCCAATTACATTTTTATTTCATATGCATCAAATTGTTGTAATAATTTTTTATTAGCCTGAAAAGAAATTTGACACGAAAAATTTAATCCATGCTTGCATAAATTTTTGTTTCATGAGGTTTGCTATTAGGATTTATAGAAAAAATTTAATCCATTTGTCATCTTCATAAATACTGTTGCGGAATTGTCTGTGATTTTTTTCTTTCTTCAAGAGATTAGTTTACTATTCCAAAGGATAGAATGCGAGCCTTTATACATACCTCCACTTTTAAAGTTACTGTCACAATCTGAAAGATATATTTATATTTTGTGCAGGCCAAGAAAAGAAAAAAAAAAAAGAAAAACTGGACCCACCTTTTATTGTGCCTCTTTATGGTAAGTACTAGACAAAGCCACAGAATTAAATTTCAATTAAAAAACTTAAATGCCAATAAATAGAGACTTTTAAATGTTAATAACTCGTAATAAATAAAAATTTGACTCCACCTGCAAAAACCAACTGTAAACCACTGTATTATACATTATTAAACGATAGACACAAATATGAGAATTTCTAAAATCAAGAAAGTGAGCTATTTATTAATTTATTTTTATCACTTAAATTATAATTATATATTATAAATTCAATGGTAATAGCATATACAGTGTAGGAAAGATTTACTCTTATAGATATTCCATACTAGCATTATAGTTAGGAGGTGGATAAGGTATGCTACCTGGGATAGGAGCCGGGGACAAAACCGTCTAAAAAGAGAAACGGTCAAAAGAAAAATGGAAAGATAGAAGCAAACAAAAAGGAGTAAATGAGCAGAACACACCAGTACTTCGTAGAAAAGTAGAAACCAACAAGGAGTACCGTTAGGGGCCCAAAAAAAAAAAAAGTACTAAAATAATAGCCTACTGTGGATGACGTGGCGGCGGGGATGGTAGTTTTTGTGGGCAAGGAAATTACCCATCACACGCTTCACTTGGCCCGCCCCCACACTCCCAACACGCTTTCCGCCCCTCCAATTTCAACTCAACCAGTACAGAAAGCGGTCCCCTCCTCCAGACATTTTAATTAAATTGGGAAACAACAAAAGGTAAAGAAGCAAAAGCCAAGCACGTTTCTTGCCACTCCCTTCTTCCTTCTCCTCTCCCATTACAAAAAGAAAGCGAGGAGCTCTTCTCTTTACTATTTTTTTTTAAGACTTCTTCGATAGATGACAGACTCTTTCTTTCAAATTCAATCGTCGCAACGCTTTCCTTTCCTCCTCTTTCTTCCTCTTCTTCTTTTTCATTTTTTCTCTCCCTATATGTATAAAATAGAAGAAATTGTGGTTGTTGGGGAGAGATAATTATTGATTGATTGATTAATTGATTAATTGGATTTTTTTTTTATTGTTAATGAGAAGAATTCTGGAGTGATCAGTTTGTGTCAGTGTATTTTTCATTTTTGGATTATTTGAGATGGGAGTGGAGATGCCGGAGACTGGAATGGTGACGTCACCGGTGGGAATAGCTATGGAGTTTCCGGTCACCGATGGAGCCATGTCCTGCTCGCCGCCCAAGATGCCTTCCAGGCTTCTCCGGAGGATGTCCGACGCCAAAACTTCCACTCCTCCTACTGTTGAACAAATTGAAGCCAAGCTTCGTCACGCTCATCTCCGTCGTCAGGTTAAATGTCCTGCTGCTAATTTTATCTTGGTCTTCTTTTTCTTTCTTTAAACCTTAGTTATATGCTCTGTTCTCTTGAGAAAGCTAGAATTTTTCTTTTCTCTTAATTTTTTGGTTTTGCTAATTAATACGACTATCACTTGAATTACTGTATTCTTTATTAGAAGTAGAATCTTTTGACTTCTCTCCTTTAATCTTTGTAAATTGGGAATTTTCATGCCTTTGGGTTGAAGGATGTTTTTTCAGTGTTAGGTATGGGGTGGGTGATTCTTCTTTTAACAAATTTCCTCAATTCTTTTACATTACACTTTTTATTTTATTTAGTTATTTTGTCCTTTTTCTTTTCTTGAAGAATGATCCTTCTCATCCTAAAAATTTTAGTCTTGAAAATAGCTTTTTGTTCACTTGTCTTAAAAAAAAAAATCCTTTTCTCATCCTAAAAATTAAGTCTTGAAAATTGTCTTTTTTTTTTCTTTTTAAATAGCCAGAAGAGTTCTTTTAGCTTAACTGCATGTGAAAGCGATATCTTTACTTGTTATAAGTTCCTTTTTTAACCTATGAGTTTCTTATTGTTATTTAAATTGGTTTATATGAAGGATTTTTTCTTTTAATTGCAGAAATTCTATGAGCATTTATCAAGCAAAGCAAGGCCGAAGCCCAGAAGTCCTTCACAATCCTCATCTGATGAGGACGATCGTGGACAGCGTCTTGAGGCTAAGCTTCAAGCTGCTGAACAGAAAAGGTAAATTTTCTTCTTTGACTTTTACGAAAAGGTTTATTCGTGCTTGGGAATCCTATGTCTTTCTGGCTTCATTTGGTTAGGGTGACTCTGCCATCACTGTCGAGAAGCTACATATAACTAGGTACCTTTTTTCAAATTTGTTTATTACGGTTTTTGAACTTTAGTAGCATGTGGAAGACATGATTATTATCTTGCCCTATGGGATATCTGATGCACTGTCCCGGTTAGGGGATTTTGTAAGGCCATAGCTTAACCTCTTTAGTGCTATCATTGTGCTTACTGGACTCTAGTTTCTTAATCACATGTTGCCTGTTTTTTACCTTCTCCTTTTTACTATTCCCAAACGGTGAGTTTTAAAAATTACATTGAAGCCATTTAAGTATACTTGTTTGGCCAACCTTGTTAATAGTGCTTTTTAATAGTCACTTGCATGTCTTTTTTCAAGATGGTCAACTACCTTCTTCTATGCTATATAATTTATCCTATATATCCTTTTTATCCATGACATGCTTGCCTCTTATCTCAACTCCTAAGCCGCCAGAAAATAATAAGAAAGCATAGTTTATCATTTGTTTGACTTGACATACTCTTTGTTTTAAACTCAGCAAGGCTGCATTTTCATACCTTTAAGAGATTTTGGTGGCATAGCATTTACTCATTTACGACCCTCTACTGTACTTCAGCTTGTTTTACCCACTCTTGTTGGTTGTATCTGGTTGCAATTTCCTGCCCATGACTTTTATGTCTGCACGCGCCCGAAAATTCACAGGAACTGATAGTGTGACATAACCTAGTACTGCTATCATGCTAAGAACCATATCAGGAAGCCCTTAGAAGATAGTTATTATGTTAATCAACATATCATAATGTTGGAAGATTTTAACCTCAAATACGAAAACATTGATGATTGAGCCGGGACTGTGCTTCCCACTGATTTAGTATCTGTTTCACCAATAGGTTGAGCATTCTGGCAGAGGCCCGGATCCGCCTTGCCAAGCTGGATGAGCTGCGGCAAGCAGCTAAAACTGGTGCAGAAATGCGTTTCAGGAAGGAAAGAGCTGAACTGGGCACAAAGATGGAATTGCGGGTTCAGCAGGCAGAAACTAATAGAATGCTTATCTTGAAGGCTTACAAGCAGAGGAGGGCCATGCTGAAGGAGAGGACATCTCAATCATTATTGCGAAGGATGGCACGAGAGAGCAAGTATAAGGAGCGAATTCGTGCTGCTATCTGCCAAAAGCGTGCAGCTGCTGAGAAGAAGCGATTAGGTTTGCTGGAAGCTGAGAAAAAGAGGGCATGTGCAAGAATACTTCAAGTGCAAAAGGTAGCAAAGCGCATCTCTCACCAGCGTGAAATTGAGAGAAGGGAAATACAAAACAAGTTGGAAGACAGGCTCCAACGGGTAATTTTATCACTTCAAGCTGACTAAAACTTTTGAGATGCATCTAATTACATGTAGAAACATTACAACAATTGGTAAAGTTTGTCTACCAGCATTTTATTTGTCACTTTAACTTTTGGTGGATTATATGATTTATAGGCTAAGAGACAGAGAGCAGAATATTTGATGCGGAGAGGAAGGGGCCATGGTTCTGTTCATGGTAATTGGCAAAAAATCCATGAGCAGGCGGATGTTCTTTCTAGGAAATTGGCAAGGTATAAAATGACAGCTACCTTTTTTCATATGCATGCAAAAATAAGTCAGTTTCTCTGAAGTTGCAGGGTAGTTGGTCTTTAAGTTGAATGTGACTGTTACAGATTGGGTTGAGGATCCTATACTTTCCAAAGAGCAAGACTAATCCTTGCAACCAATATCCTTGAAATTCTCCTATAGCAGCTTACACCTTGCACTTGCGGCAGAACGTTCATAGGTTACTAAGTTACCTTTTAAAACATTGTGTGTAATCATTCAAACGTTTTTCACAGATTTAAGTGGCAATGAGGAGGGTGTTGTCAAATTCAATATACTATATGTGTGTGTGGAATATATTTTCAGGAATGCAGCTTCAGAAGTTAGATGTTATTTTGATTAACTGATTTGACATTGCTCACGACAGTTGCTGGAGGCGCTTTTATAAGCTGAGGAAAACCAGTCTACAACTGGCAAAATCCTTCAATGCCCTGAATATAAATAAGAGCTCTGTGACATCGTTGCCATTTGAGAAGCTGGCACTTATGATTGAATCAGGGTCTACACTTCAGACAACGAAAGCTTTGCTTGACCGGCTTGAGATTCGATATGTATTGTCACGGGCATTTGCTTCAACTCCTAGCCCTTTTTGTAGGGATGACATTGATCACCTTCTCAAGCGAGTAGCAACCCCAAAAAGGAGAGCTACACCCAGGAAATCTATGGCAAACAGAGAGGCTAGGAAACAAGGCTCCAGCAAACAAGCACCAAAAACTCCTCCTAAATTATCTAGGTACCAAGTGAGAGTTGTGCTTTGTGCGTATATGATATTGGGTCATCCAGCTTCAGTTTTCAGCGGTCATGGAGATCGTGAAGTTGCTTTGGCAGAGTCTGCTGAAAAATTTGTGAGGGAGTTTGAGTTGTTGGTCGAAATTATGTTATATGGGCCTAGACAGAATTCTAACAATTCCGACCATGTGTCAGCAAGAAGATTGAACTTTAGGTCTCAGCTTGCCGCTTTTGATTCAGCATGGTGTTCTTATTTGAATAGCTTTGTTGTGTGGAAAGTGAAAGATGCTGAGTCTCTGGAGGAGGATTTAGTGAGAGCTGCTTGCCATCTCGAGCTTTCGATGATTCAAACTTGCAAGATGACTCCTGAGGGTGAGAGTGGTTCTCTTACTCATGATATGAAGGCTATACAGAGACAGGTTTGTGACTACCATTCATCTTTTCAAATAAACATTAGACCATAGAGGATGTTTCCAAAAGTTTAATATCAAAAAGAGAAACTGCGTTAATAAACTTTTACTTTGATATCGAAGTCTTTTTCAATTTTTCTAGTTCACACTGCTGTAAGAAAGATCAATCTGCTTGTGGAGTGCTTTAATTCAGGCTGATTATTGGAATATCAAAACTTCTTTCTGAATTTTGGTCTCCTCTCTCATGATGTGTAGGTAACAGAAGATCAGAGACTTTTGAGGGAGAAGGTTCATCATCTAAGTGGGGATGCTGGTATTAAACGTATGGAAACTGCAATTTCTGAAACAAGAACAAAATATTTCCATGCAAGGGAGAATGGGAGTCCTGTAGGTTCACCATTCACTGACATTTCATATCCCATTACTGCTGGTATCCCAACTTCCCATTCTAGTCTTGGTACCTCAGAAAAAAGTAGTAGTATGAATGGGAATACTCAAAAGCCAAATCATGTTGCAAGGAGATTATTTAGGGATGAAGATAATCTCAATAAAGTTGGTGCTGACAGGCAGCCCCACACTTCTGGTGTGAAGATGGATTTGGAGAATGAATTGATTGTAAATGAAAGTGTTCATGGAGAGCAACTTGTACTTGATGAAAGCATTAGTTTTGCAGATGGCGACCAAAACAGTGTGGAGGTTAGTTGAGTGGCTGACATTGAAGTATTTAGTTATGGCTTTTTCTTTTTTTTTTTGGGGTTGTGCGTGCACACCCTATAGCATATGTTTAGTTATTAATATAAAGCTGTTCTTTGACACATGCTGAATGTTTTCTAGGATGAGCAACAACTGGTGTAAGTAGCTGGTAGAAAGTTTAGCTTCTTGTGAGATTGACTTTGAAAATTTTGTATGCTTTTCAGGAAAAGGTGAAAGAGACAATGAGGAAAGCTTTCTGGGATGGCATAATTGAATCCGTGAAACAGGATGAACCAAATTTTGGCCGCATTATTGAACTAATGAGGGAGGTCAGAGATGAAATTATATGGATGGCGCCAGAGAGCTGGAAAGGAGATATTTCTGAAGTGATTGATCTGGACATTCTTTCTCAGGTACTCAGTTGTTTCTATTGCAGTCAACTTGGTGCATGCCTCTAGTTAATGGATAAGCACCAGCGGTGAAAATTTTGTTTTTAATGTGTCAAATTTGATGAAAAAGGTATTGAGTTCGGGTAATCTAGACATGGATTATCTTGGGAAGATTCTGGAGTTTGCACTGGTCACTGTAGAGAAGCTTTCTGCGCCAGCTAATACCGAAGAACTGAAGGCTAAACACCATGGGTTTCTGGAAGAACTGGCTGAGATGTGTGGAGTTGGGGATGCATCAAGGAAGTCACATACAATAGCACTAGTTAAGGGGTTGCGCTTTGTATTAGAACAAATACAGGTTAGTATACCTTTCCTTTGCTTTTTAACTCCAATATGATTAGGATTTAAATAGAACTGGTGGACGCCTTTAGCTTCCTGACAAGGCAACTAACTTCTCTCTATGCAAGTTTCGTGAAAATATTGAGATAGAGAGAGTGGAAACTGAATCTTTTTATAGCAGAGTAGTTGATTTGGAATTGCTCCATGAAGACATGGATTTTTTTTTTGGAGGGGGGGTTGGGGGTTGGGGGGTTGTGTTGTGTGCTCTTTGGGCAATTATTATGAAAAAGTAAGACTAAAATATGATTGTATATTAGTATTTCTGCTATTTTCTGTCATGGAGTATGTGCATCCATGTGTTTGCATTTCTTAATTTACATGCGGTGTGCAATTCTGCATCTCACATATAATTGAATCCTACTACAGTCACTAAAACAAGAGGTCAGTAAAGCACGTATACGACTTCTCGAACCATTGCTCAAGGGACCTGCTGGTCTGGATTTTCTGAGGAAAGCTTTCATCAAGCACTATGGGGATCCTGATGATTCCCTTACCACCTTACCGCTGACAATGCAGTGGCTTTCGTCTGTAAGAGACAGTAAAGACCAACAATGGGCTGAACACTCTAATACTCTGTCAGAATTGATTAGAAGCCATGAATCCTCATCTGAAAGGTCACTGCCTTCAGCCACACTTCGTACTGGGGGAACCTTTATAGTGAGAAGTGGAAATCAAGCTTCGCTAGTTTCTCCCTCCGCTACTAGCTCTTCAGGTTGAATTTTTTCCGTTTCTATTTTTTTTCCCCTCATTCTGAAATTTTGAACTTCGAGTTTGGCATACATATCTCAGTTTACGATGGTCAATGTTTGCTATGTTCTTTTTTATGCTGCTGCCTCTCCAGGATTTCAACTTGCAGAATGCAAGGGAGAAAAGGTGGATTTGATGGTGAGGCTTGGGTTGCTAAAGTTGGTTAGCGAGATCTCTGGTATAACTGAAGCAAGCTTGCCTGAAACCCTGAAGCTTAATCTTTTGAGGTTGAGGACTGTTCAGGCTCGCATTCAGAAGATCATTGTAATTGCTACAAGGTTATTTAAGTGTGCTAGTGTATTTAATTTTTCCAGATACATTAATGTGTCTCTCCTGTATTGATAGATATGTGTTTTGTTTATACTGCAGCATCCTAGTCCTGCAGCAGGCCTTTTTCAGTGAGAGTATCGCTATCAGCCATGGGGACACTGAACATATTGTCTTGAGTAGTGTTAAACAATTGACTAATCTCCTGGACACGACCAAGGATGCTGGTATCGTGGATATCACTGAGGCACTAACTGAAGTTGTAGATGACGGTGGTTCTGTTGATAACATGAAGCTCCAATCAATAAAGAATATCATGGCTCGGATGTTAACCAAAAGCCTTCAAGCTGGGGATCCTATTTTTAGTCGGATATCCCATGCAATCTATTTAGCTGCTAGAGCTGTTGTACTTGGTGGTAGTGGTAAGCATGGAAGAGAATTAGCTGAGATTGCATTACGGCAAGTTGGCGCAACTAGTCTTTTGGATGAGGTGGTTGGCGCTGCATCAGTACTGGTGGTGGCAGCTACCGTATCAGTTAATGTTCATGGGCCATGGTATGCACGTTTGTTGGAGAACATGTAAAGAGAAACAAGTCAATTGTTGGTTCTCTTGTATATAATATTAGGGTTTCTAGTTGCAGTATGATTCGAAATTCACGTTTAAGATACATTATCGTGAAGAATTGTGCAAATAGGGGTTAGGAGAAATGTAAATATTAGTGAAATAAAGGACAGGAGGTTAGGGATTCCCTGGAAAGCTGAAGATTGCTGGTGGAATTCAATCTTCACTTGGAAATGCTGGCGAAGACACAGATAGTACATATCATGTCAATCTTTGTTCTTTCATCTGCTTGGCGTCAGGGATTGTATTCCTCCTGTGCTCTGAAAGTAGTGTGGCTGTGTCTATTTAAGGTGAATACAGAATTGTTTGAAGGAAACTTTGTGTCGATGAACCAATTTCTGTTATATTAGTCAGTGGCAGCAAATAATAATGTAATAACACCAATTTTCTTTCCACGAGTATGTGATTTGTTCATGCATATCGTAACTTTTGGATGCTGGTAATCGGTTTCAGTGTTTCATCCGTTTATATCCGTACAAGGTTGCTTCATATTTCTAGATGCGGATGTTGCTATATTTGAAAATATCAGTGACTTGGGGTCCGGGAAGGATTAAGACAATTAGACATTGTAGTAGTTAAGGCCAACTATTAATCCGTTTGATAAAATTGAAGTTCGAATTTTAAAAATTGTATTCAAGTTGTTGAATTATTTAAATTATATTTGTTTGATAATTAACTAGATTATAATATTAAATTGAAATCTGCCCTTATTTGAGTATTTAGAGAAAAAAAAAATTGTGCCTGTGTATGTGATTGAGAGAAAAAATAATGAAATAATTTAGAAATCATGTTTAGAGGTGTGTGTGTGAAAGTGTGCATGCATGCATGTCTATGTGGGCATCGAAGAGAGAGAATAAATATATATCATATGTGAAATAGAATGAAAATGTTGAAAAATTTTCACTTAAAATTTTACTAGTACTTAATTCAAATATATTGAATTAAAAAAACTCTAAATGAATTGATTTTCAACATTAAGTAGGATTATCAAACAAATCCTATCTCTATATCTGGTTTCCATGAAAAGAGTTCATCAAAGCATGGTTAACTGAACTAATCCAAAGCACGGCTAACCCTCTACTTCATATTTCCAGCATCACCGGTCCACAGCCAAATTCCTCCGTCTCAAGTCTCTATTGGAGCCTATTTTGACAGGGGAGAAAAAAAAAGTCTCTATTGGATATTGCACATTTATACCTTGCCTGGCGCTGTTAGCTATCGTCCATTTACACTTTTGCGATATGAGGTGTTGTAGATGACGTGCGATGAGGTTGGTTAAATATTTCAAGCGGCAAGGAATATATGTGTTGGTTTATGAACTCTGAAATTAAAGCAGTGTTACAACACCTCCGTACCACAGACCATAGTAGCCTAGGCTCTCCGAAGGACACAGGACTCCAAAGATAACTCTGCAGATGTAAAATTCTTTGAAGAGGGCAAAACATGAAAATTCAGCCTCAAGCGCAAAAGCACTTCTGCCTATTTATCTTTACATGTATAGACAAGCAGGAAGTTCTAAAACTCCACCATCTTTTACAACGCTCGCCAAAAATATGTGTTGGCAGAAAGTGACACCATCAACTCTACACCAAAATAAGGGGAAAGATACTCTTATATACATCCATATTTCCAGACCACGACAGAGGAACCATATGGCAGATAGTTTCCACTGAACAACAAACATCCCAAACGTGTCAATTGGATACTGGGGAAACAATTAGAGGCTCTACTTGCACCCAAGGAGAAAAGACAACAGAGTATAAATCACAAAAATACCCACGTACAACCATCATGATGCAGTTGTGTACTAGAATTCCACTGCAATCACATCAAAGTTAGATGGCAGCCATCTCCCTCACACGCTGGAAACGCCTTCTTCGGAGGTAAAGGCCGACTAGATATAAGATGAATGAAAGGGCCATCGCTGAGTAGTCAAAAACATCAATAACATTTTGTCTACCTGCAGAAAGCAAGCACAAGCACATGAGTGCCTTTCCAGCATCATGTCGTCAATTTGTCATATTGTTGACAACATCTTCAATGAGCCCAGTTAATTACCTATACGCAAGAAATCGAAGGGGCTGACTGTGTAAAGAAGACCCATAAGCATCTGGCCAAAAACAAGGAAATCAGAACAGCACCGTGACTTATTTGTACAAGGGAAACTATTAAATATAACAATTTTGCACCGAAGGTGATTTAATTACAAGCACATTAAGAAGCAAATAGTATAGCCTTATAGGTCTACTGATGCAGAAATCATGCAGCATATTTTTGGTCCTTGAAAAATGCTTGCTGCCTTGGTTCAATTATCTGTGTCACTGGCATTTTTAACTCCTAAATCCATGAAAAAACAGTTTATATTTTTGTTCAGTCATTGCAAATGAAAATCTGAAGATTCAATTGACAGTTTCAAAGTACCAAGCAATGAAAGGGAGGCTCATTGGTCGGATACAGAATTCAGAAGAATAAAGATGAGTACTAGGCATGCAAGTTATAACTTAATTGGCAATGCACAGGTTAAAACTGAGTAAACATATAAAATCTGCAACCATATAACAGTATAAGCATACTTGAATTATAGCCACATTATCCGTATCATCTCCGCAATAGTCAAATAAACTTAACTGCAAGAATACGTAATTTGTTGAGATGAGCCCCAGGTCTATCAGGATTCATCATATCCTGAAACATTCTCCTGACATAAAGGGGCAACTCAAGCAGCTTCTGCAAATGAGACAAAAATTCAGTAAAATCAGTTAAATCTCTAGAAAGGAAGTAATGCAACAATAAGTGTTTCACCAATTACATAATGAAAATTAAATGAGCATGAGCATGAGCATGATAACAACATTAAAATTGCTACCTAAGGCTAAGATATTTGGTAGTTGAAAAAAATGTCTCATATGAAAAAGATTAAGTTAATCATAGGGCAGATAGGGAATCAGGAAAGAAGATAGAATGTGATAGTGCATAGATATAAAGATCACTATATTATATTCAACGACATAATCATATGTTCCAATAACCAATCTGCTGTTAAGCAGTTGCAAGAATTAGCTGCCAAATAGTAAATGTGAACGACCACTGAGATCTAGTTTCTCCTTGGAAATTACCAATACATAAGAGCAAAGAAGATACCATGCACTGCCCTTTCCCAATATACATATGCAATCACGTTTCTATCCCGAATAAAAATATTATAACCACAAAAAGCAACACAGAAAACTAAGAAGCAAATCTTTAAATACAAATGTGAGAAGAGAAAACAACGAACAAATCAACAAAAATGAAACTCAAGCTGGTTCCATTAGATCAAGTTTAAATAAAGCCCTATCTGCTGGCACTCCTAACCCTTAAAACAACTGTAGATAATGACAATAGTTTCTACCAGACTCACCAGCATGAAGCCATATATTCCTCCGACAAAAAGACGATTGTACTTTTGAACATTTTTTAAAACTTCAGTAACTTCAACTTGCTGTTGCAGGACTAAGGATGCCTCAGGTGTCAAATTAGTTATTTTACGTGAGCACATGGGGCAGTTGCAAGGCTGAAGTGCTGCGCCATAGTTCCAATACTGCAAAATGCAGCCTCCTATAAAGAGACAATACCACATGATGAGGAATCAAACCAGTAAATGAGAAAATGAGATATTTATTTTCTTAGCTTAGGACCTCAACCAGTTTGATTGGATTGAGGGGGTCAGGAGAAAAGCATGCAACAACTCTATCACAACAATAGCATAGACTGTAAAACAAATTTGAGATATACTGATAACATCCAGTCATCACCACTTCATCATCATCTAGCGAAAGTAAAATTCTGATTCAAGAATTGCATCCACTAGATTGCTAATAATTGTATAACAGAACAAAACCCTCTAACATTACCAGTAATACCTCTTTTTCTCAAAGATAACAAAGAAAAGGAATTCTAGTTCCAATCAAATCAGAACTCCTTATTCTTCATGGTTTCTAACCTACATCTCTCATATGAGACAGCTCCAGTTCCAGGCCTAAAATGTTAATAACCAAATCCATCTCATACAAGAACAAATTAATTACACTCCCTCATTCAACCAAAATTTAATAGATAGAGACTCGGAAGGAGGCTCAGACTCAATCTTCATCAACACGCAAGACCAAGTACCTAACAATTTCAATTTAATAAATCAAGCTACTAAATCATCATAAACTCTCAAGTTTCACAAGTAGCAAATCATACCACAATACCAATGGCCACAGGGAGCTCTACATGGAACAACAAAGGCGCCAAAGCAAATGGGACAGCAATCATCAGTCGGCGGACTATCCGTATTTCTCTTCCCTTCTGACACTACAAGACTCGTAGGCGCCACCGACGCCGACGAGGACGTAGAAGCCGTCGCATTCATCACAGCCATCGAACTCCCATCATTCTCCACTATTCCCCTTCCCTCCCTAGAAAAGCTCGAATAAGACGAATCCGCCGCCAAATACCTCTCTCCACTACTAGAAATTTCATTATCCTCATCTCCAGTTCTCCAGTCACTCGACGACGTTGTTGCCGTTGTATAATCATCCTCCCCATCTAACGCTTGGGCAACCTCTCGACTCGCACCATCTCCACTGCTACCTGCTCCTCCGGCGACGACTTCATCGTCGTCATCTTCTGCTCCTTCCGTTTCGCCAGGGATCGGATGATGCCGCTCCGGATTTGGATGCGTCGGAGAATTGGGGACGGGCTGAGGATTCCGACGATTTTTGAGACGCAGGCGAGTGAAGAACTTCATGGGAATCTTTCAATTTCGTAAGCGCGGCGAGTACTGAGATGGAAAGTGGTTGGAATCAAATGGCAGAAGAAATGGATTTTCTTTTCTTTTTTTCTGTTTCTTTTTCCTTCCTTGAGTATTTATATGTGAAGCAGAAAATGATGACGAAGAAATCTAAGGAGGCAGCGCCTGATCTTGGCCTCCTGAATTTCGAGAGGGTGGTGGGGTCCCTTTATTTATTACACCTGTTTACTGGTCGTATTAAATTAAATTATTATTTTGGATCAGATTTGAAGTAACATTCTAACATCACTCTTGGTACCATACACATTTAATAATTTAAACTCCCAAAATCATCTCAGAATTGAAATTTTTTATCTATATATTCAATAGTAAATGGATACTCATAGGTACGGTATTCGAAAGGTACTGTATAACTCTCTTTTGACTCTGAAAAATTAAGGGTCCTTTTATTCAAAATCATATTGGATAGCAGATTATTTGAGATAATATTTTTAAAAAAACACTGTAACACTTTTTTAATGTGATGTATATGAGATAAAAAATTGATTGAAAAATGTGTTAATGATGTAAACAATTAAATTTTAGTAAATAATTTCCTATCCAAACAATAGTCAAGTTTTCCACACCTTAATTAAATTGTTCTGGGATCGAGTCAAAAGCGATGCTGTATTATTTATCAGTTTTCCCTTTCCACACATTAAAAAAAAATTGACACTTGACAAGAAAGGATGTACGTGTTGGGTTAATTACATTAGAAAATGACAATATTGACCCCCAGCTGTAATTGCAAGGAATCTGAAGGTTTTTCCTTTGATTTTTTGTAGGAGAAGGATGGGAGCTTGTTTAGAAGGTTATTATATATTGAAGTTTTTATAAAAATAAAATATATGATAACAACTTGATGTATGTAAAATGAAAAGAAAAATTTGATAAATAATATAGTGTAATGATTGAAAAATGTGTTCATAAAAAGTTTATAGAAAAAATAGCAACTCAAACAAGGCCATCGGTAACTAGGTTTATTATCATAATTTTAGGCAATATAATATTATATTAGCTTTTCAGTTAATACTGAATGAAAGATTAAAATATTACACCCTACATGCTTATGCATACAATTTACTTCAAAACCTTTGTCATTTCATGCATGTGAGATAAATAATTGGTTGAACGACATGTTTAGGGAATAATAGAAATACATTTCTCTAAATAATAACAAATCCAAACGGATGTTTTTCTAGCTTTTAACCAGAGAATTTACAAGATTACAAAAAACCATCATGTAACACCCATTATTCTTCTCTGAATTTTTCCAATACACTTTTGACTCGAGAACTGTAAGAGGAAGGGATAGTAGGTTTTGTAAACGGTACACCTCAAGTGTAGTAGTACACATGCAAAGAGGGTGGCAGAGGTGATCGGAGGAAACACAGCGCAAGATAATGCAGCTGTTTTGATGCTGGCAAACGAGGACAGGAGCCGTGACTCTGTTTGCGGAAGGCAACAAAGTGATCGCAGGCAGCAGGGCATATGCATGAATGCAAGAAAAAGACGACTCCCACTTTAGCCATGCCAAATATAGGTGTTAACACACTACCCATCAATTAAATGGATATGTTTAAAATTAATGTGTGGGTTTGAATAATTTATTAATGGGCGGATTTGGATGAATCAATATAAATGGGTTGTATATTAACACCTCTAATTGTCAAAATATATTAGATATTACTCCGAAGTATGATTTGGTCATTCGACCTTCAAATGAACTATCTAATTCTACGGAAATGAGACTTGCTTTGTTAATCCCAATCCCTAGTGTGGAAGTGTATATTTAGTCAAGAGACTTACTCCACACGCAGTCTAACTTGAATTTCTATCACATTTTCTTACTTTACACCCTAAATTTTAGTTTCAGGCACTTTGGAATCTAATTTCTTAGATTTGTTCCACTTAAATTTAGTTGATAGTGGTATTAGCAAAACCAATTAAATAAAGAATCATACAAATAAATGACAACGTACCAAAAATGATCAAAAAGAGTAAAAGGAATTGCAACTAGCACAACATGATACACTCTTATTTATTTATTTTGCACTCTTTTCTATTTCGCTATTTCTGATAACAGTTTTGTGGATTGAACATGAGTTAGGCAAATCTAAAGGGTTAAGGTGCAAAGTGTCTAAAACACAATTTAGGGTGTAAAGTGAGAACAAAGTATAATTTGGGAGTACAAAGTGAAATTAGTCCCTTGGTTAAGAGTTGAACTAATTCCCATTTGCATCTTGAATAGCATATTTACCGATCTTCACATGCATCATATACTCCATAGTCGCTCTATTTTATCCTAAATAGCTATGCGTATGAATCATCACAGACGAAGGCAAAACTAATACAAGCATCCAGTTAAATGCATGATGACACTCACTGGTAATAATAATATTCCGGTGATTACATGTTTTCTTGGCACAGCTTGTACTTCGGCACATAGAACACATAGGAGTGAAAGGAAGTTCAAAATAGAAGTGATAAACTAATGAAAAGATTACCGGTGCAATAAGCATCTACCAGACTTTTCATGCGATAAGAGTAAAATCATTAATCACGTATGCTGTGTGACATCTGATCCGACGCGAATAGACATGCATAATCTTTCTGCTTTTGAAATCTATACTGTATATCTGCTGCTTTCCAAGTTACTAAGGCCCTGCATTCAGAGGAAGAGTACGAAACTATTCAACACAAGAAGAAGAACAACAAAAAAGGGGCGTGTCTGAATCCGGAACTTCAGTATGCTTACAAGCCCATCAAACTTTTCGCAAGCATCTAAGTGTACTGAACTACACATTTCGGTTCCTAGTTGTCAGATATCTGGAAGCTGTATTTGGTTGAGGGTGAATCTAAAATACCACCTTAGACAAAATCCTATCAGTTAATATTCTTAGAGGGAGTAAGGTTATATTTGCAAATTGCGCAGACTTTATATCTGCTCTAACGGTACACCAGCCAAGCGTCTTGCCTGAATCCTGCGCATCAATCTTCGGTAGATGTAAACCAAAATGAAGATGATGACTATAGCAGCAGCCCAGCGATCAGCCATTCGTGGAAAATATATCAGCCAATCTGCAGATCACATTACTTGGCTTAGACATCTCGACAGAAACAATGAAAAGAAAGATAGTCGTACATGAAGACCTTGGTTTCACAAGTCAAGCACCATATAGGCACAAATGAAGAAATTATCCTGTTTCCGATGGCATAAAAACTTCAACCTCAACAGCAATTAAACTGAGTACCTTTTAACTGAGGAATATTTCTCCATACACCAAATACATCTAACAGTCATAACATGACAATTTTGTGAATCTACATGAGAGTGACGTTCTAACAAGAATTAATGCAGCACTTGCTCTCTCATTTACTGTCTACAGACACTATTCATTCAGCTACTCAAAACCTTTTGCATGTTATTGGTGTACCTTAAATAATCTATTTGAGGGAAAAAATTTCCTTTTTAGTGATTGTCATGCATACAAGATTCTACATATGCAAGACGGCATAATTTATTAATGCAACCATTTTCTTCAAATTACATAAAGAACAAACTTACCAATTGGATCAGGCCCTAAGTTGCAGATCCAGCAAATTAATCCCAGCAATGACTGCAAAAAGAAAGAAAACCCACTCAGTTATTCAACAGCAATAAGCATTATAAAGAAGCAAAAAATAAAATATGTTGAACTACACAGAAAAAGCAAATAATACAAAAAAGACAGGAAAAATTGATGTTACAGTCAGTAGCATGCCAAGAGTGCTGACAATTTGCAGAGGCAATAAACCTTCTCTACATTTACTGCAAGGATCCTTGTCTAAATGCTTCAATCCAGTATTTGACTGGGTGTATCATGCGTATGAGCTTTCGATCTAATGTCCTAATGACTTTTCCGAGTAGAAGTTAATTTGAGGACATTGTTAGATCAATTGGAAAATGAAATCAGCTCTTAAGCAAAAGAAATGAATTGTAAAGAAGTTGAACCACAACACTCTGCTATAATATACTTACTCCAGCACCACGCAGTATGTCAATGATAAGACCAAGCATCGAAGGTTGTATTAAATCATGGAACATTCGCTGGATGAGGAGGGGCAAAGCACGAATTTTCTGTAAGTAGAAAGGCAGAGGAAGGAGACAATTTGACATATTGTGAAGGTAAGCTTTTAGAATGGAAATGAAACAGACAATTGATCACACCATGGTCACAGGCAACTAACCTCACATACAAAATAGTGAAACTTGACAAACTTTGAGTCAGCAAGCAGCAGTTGAAATTTCCAGAAAAGCAGCATTTACATACTGGCTTACATTGTCCATTTTCTTATGCAGGATTAAATCAGATACTCCGCTGATTCTAAATCCTTTTAATGAAACAAGATATCTAAATGTATGGTAAATACTTGATGTATTACTATAATGTATCATGTAGTTGTTATTGGTGTGTGTAGATTCGTCAAAATGTTCAGTTAATTAAAATTCCGAGTGTATAAGTAGTGAAATATTCCTTCAATGCTTGAGAAAACCACTTGACTGAGATTTCAAGTTAAGCAATTTTAGTCTGGAACTTTCAAACTTCAACACGTCACATGAAAAACATTAGACAGAGCATGATTCAACTGCATTTGGTGCTGAAAATCATATTAACAACCAAACACTTCTGTTATTAACTTGAACACTGTCATCTTTACAGGCAATTACCAGTAAATGCAAGCAATAGACACACAAAAGCTTTATCCTTCATTTCTCTTTTGTCAGTTTAGAACGGGTTGGAAGAGCAAAGTTAAGTACTGCAAAATCAACAAGAATAAAAAAAAAATCAAACGTGTTTGGACAATCAGCAGCATTTGAATCCCAACATACCAAGAAAACGCCCTCCCAACCACGCACGCTAAGGTGATTATATTGTTGAATATCTTTCAACACCTGAGCAACATCCCCATCATGACTAGCCAATAATGATGCCTCCGGTGACAACTTAGTGATGAGGCGACAGCATATGGGGCAATTGCATAGTTGAAGTGCTGGTTTATAATGCCATAACTGCAAAATGCACCTGGCTGAAGGGAGAAGGGAAAGAAAAATAAAATTGAGGTTAAAAAAAAATTATAACATTTCAAATTTTAGTTCTCTTCCAGTCTAATTCAACACAAATCATCCCACATGATTCTAGTATACTCGACAGTTGATACATAATTGGTATACGTTGCCTGATCAAAACTTGAGGATAAATTTTCTTGACAGCAAGCAACGGTTTTTTATATTCTGCATTTCAATAAAGGACAATCTTCATACAAGTTTACCTACAATTCAATTTCAAAGGACCACGGTTTTACACTAGAAAAATTGAAAATAGGGCTTACTTAACTTCAGCACCCAAAGAAATCCAAATTCCTAGCTTCAGGGCAGAAGATGTAGCAGTGAACGACAAACAACACCACATCTTAAAGCAGTTTTGTGTTGTGGAGAACTATTCAAAAAAAGAAACGAAAAGAAAAGGAAAAAGCCACACACAAACGCGCGCGCGCGCACGTAAAATTCAAGAAACAAAGAGGAGCCAAGATAATGCAATACCACAAAACCAGTGGCCGCAGTTAGTCTTGCAAGGCAGAACGAAATCACCGAAGCAAATCGGGCAGCAATCGTCCACCGGCGGCCGTTCGTTCTTTCTGGCCGTCGCGACTTGAGAAGAAGATACAACAACGGCAGCTCCGGGACCCTCTCTGCTGCTAGCATCACGATCATTTTCCGAACGATTACGCTTCATCTCTTCTCCTTCTCGATCTTCCACCACTGCCGCCCTCATTTCCACGAGCTTCTGAACGCCGCCGTCATGAACCCTAGCGTAAGTTTCCTCTAAACCTCTGACGCCGTCAGCGTCTTTCATCTCCTCGTCCTGGTGGCCTGGTTGGTGTTCCATAGTTTCAAAGTTGCCAAGCTCAAGATGAGGGGAAAAAACACACAGTCACACACTCTCCTTTCGGCGCAGTAACGCAGAGTAGAGAGAGAGAGAGAGGCAGAGGAGAGTGGATTGATGATCTCATTAGGAGTGACAGACGTACTGCCAATTTGTCCAAAAAATGAATGAGGTTGCTGCTGCCTGCTGCGTCCGTCAGGCGCCAAAAATTACCCCATTCCAGGAGGAGAGAGAGAGAGAGAGAGAGAGAGCTAGTCCTGTGGGTCTAACCTATATGGTGTAGACTGTAGAGTAGGCTGTAGATTAACAACCGAGAGGACACGTCGCCGTTACGATTACAATTTTTACGTCACGATGTGGATCAGCTGTTTTTTGGCCTTTTTGGGATTTTTTTTTGGAAATTTTATTGTAACAGCTTATGTGAAAAATCTTTACAGTAATGTTTTTGAAGTGTTTCTTGAAAGTGTCTTTTGGGATATATTTTGAGGTATTTTTTGAATTTAAAAATTTGTTTACGGTAAAAATTGATGGCGGTCCATGGTCATCATGTGTGGTGGAAAATGAAATTATGGTCATTTTCTGGTTTATCTTTGGCAAATAATATTCTGTTTGGATTAATTATTTTTGGGATGTTTTTCAAAAATTTTACTGTAATGGAGTATGTGAAAAATCTTTATAGATGTTTTGGAAGTGTTTTGAAGTTTTGCTTTGATGGATCACTTGGTTTAATTTATGAGTATTTTTGACCCAATGTGTGATTAACCATCATTTTATTTAACAGCGCCAAAGCATCCCAAAATCTTAATTAGTCTCTTGAGCTGGAAAAGTCACAATTATTTAAATTGAGAAAAATAAATTTACTAACTTGACCCTCCCAATCAATATGGTTGAAGCTAAATAATCTGCAACTAACTAAGAAGGAATCTAAAATCTAAATACAAAAGCCTTGCAGTGATATCCAAACTTATTTAGCCTTATTAAGATGAAGAATTGATCCAGTGACATGTGTTGGATAGGAGGTTAAATTGGAGTAGAATTCCTCAGTTTAATCAAGACTATCCCAATTCAAAGAGTTTGATTTTTGGGAGCCAAACTATCATTTATACCAGTATGGAAGTAAATTTTATCTGTATGCTTGTCGTCTATGAATTTGTAGGTAGCACGAACAGAAACTTTTTCTATATATACATGAAGTTCCTTGTCTTTTATTTCGAAATGATTTATTTATTTACTTTTTTTGGTTTAAGAAAAAAAGAACAATAAAATGATTCATTGTTCTTAACCTACACCTATTAAGTATTCGAATTTTTTTTTACCTAGTTGAAGCTTGGTAATGTCCAATCTTATAATTTAACAAGGAAATTTGGTTACCTCCTTTCTTTGAGATATCGTAATTAATGAATATAATAGTGGAGAACAGAATCTATAAAACCTAGCATTCTGTTAATACGTTATCATAATTAAATGTATGATATATAAGTAAAATTTAGGTTTCAAATTTAAACTTAAATTTAAATTGATTATCATTGCATATCTAACGGTACACTATCAATGTATAAAAAATTAATCCACTTTAATACCATCATATTAAATACGGTACGGAAGTTAGCTACAGTAATGTGTTCGGCAAATATCCAACATCTAAGGCAAGTTACAAATACTTAAATGATCAAACTCATTGATCTTACATGGATGAATACTCACAAGTCCCAAGTATTGTTACCGGTTGATGGCCATGAAGAAGATTTTTCATGCATGCAAAGCTATACAGTGGAAGTCCAAAAACTTGTATACATACCGTCCCAATACATAAATCTGATATCTCCTTCAAAATTTGGAAACGGGAATGTAATCATAACTTTAGTTATTCTTTGAAAACGGACCCGTATTACAGGACCTAAGCATAAACCTTGGTCGCTGGTGATGACCATGAAGGCAGTACTCTTCCCCCATTATTCACATCAGCGTTTGAGTTTGTGCCCTTGGATTGAACATCACATTTCAAGTCATCAAAATCCAGATCATCATCAAACATGCAGTCGTTGTAGGCAACCGGATCTCCATTATCAGTAGTAGCTTCAACACTAGCATTTTGTTTTTTCAGAGTCCTTTTCTTGGAACGACCTGTGCTCTCAGTGAAGTCTTCATCATCTCCTGACTTCCCAGCAGGTACTTTGACAGTAGTGTCTCTTCGCCTTTTCATGGAATCAGCACTATCATTACTACTGCTGCCACTGGTTTTGTCCATCTTGTGTTCCTTGATGGTAGCCTCAATTGTTTCCAATACCCTATCCCCATACTTGCTTACTTTGGCCCTGTATAGATCCATAACATTACATAAAAACAAACTACTACGCAGTCAAGAATTCCAACCAAAGTGCGTGCAAAACTTACTTGCCGATTCCATTTATCTCCAGAAGTTCATCCTTTGTTCTAGGTATTTTCTTGCTGATCTGCTGCAATGTGTCATTTCTGGCCACAGAACACAAACCACAACAAAACTCCCATTATCAAAATATCCAGCACCCTCACTCAAGAAACTAATAAGAATATGGGTGGACGAGGAGGTGAGGAAATGGGAGCTGAAAAAGATTCTGAACTCTGGATCATATTCCAGAAGGAGGAGGATGAATAGTTTTATTCATGTATAATTTGCCTATCTTCTGTCTCCATATTAGATGAGATCTCAAAGAATGTAACGTTAAGGTATTAGGGAACCAAGTTAATGTTTTTTTTAAAAATTAAGAAGTCTATGGAAGCATACCTGAATATATGATAAGCCATGACACCATCTCCAGCTTCCTTGACAAGAACAGTTCTAAGCATCCGCATTGCAGTATAGAGTTTGGCTGAAAGGTTCTGCAAACACAATCCCCATTTACAAAGTCAAAAATACATTTTCATGCTTCAGGTAAATCAAGAAAAAAGCTATTTATATGAATATACAGCAGACCAAGTCAACTTCCGCCTGAGGTTGGCCAGGAGAGATCATTTCTGGAGAATCCTGCTTTCCTAGAGTCAGTGAGACTTTGGCTGGAGTTGGTCCAGATGTACCCCCTTTAGATGGCTTAGTGGAGGGAAATCTGCATTGAACAGTAACTCAAATATAAGAAAAGCAAACCCCAAAATATTGTTCAAATATCTGTTAAAATATGCCTCCATCTCAAGGTAATTAAAATATGCATGGCTACTGTTATATTTGTCAGTCAGCCAACAGGCCCAACACAGATCTAAGGTTCAAATCTATACAAGTCAGAGCAACCAAACCTTAGTTTAATAGTCTGGCCTCTATAGAAAAGATTGTGAACCTTGGATTCATGCACCTGAAGAGAAAACAGAAACAACTGTAAACCCAGAGTCCATGACAGAAAAATGGAAAATAGAAAATAACAGAATAAAATTTTCACTCAGTTCATTGGACCCAAATATGACTGTGGAGCAACAGTTAAACCCCAGGCAATATACCTTCAACACAGAAGACGTTGATCCAAAAACATCGCTCTTCTTTACATCCTCCACAAGAATATCCTCAATAACAAGATGACGCAGCACACGGGATGCTTCACCCTTGAGAAGATGTTTTCCAGCACCATGCAGACTCAAGTTCTCATGCCTGTGTTTCTTCACCTGGAATTTTACATGACAAAATAACATCAGAAACACTTAAAAAAAGGATTAAAGTACAAGTTGATCTTTAGGACGTACAAATTGGTTCAAGGATCCCCTGTAGACTTCCAAGATATGAGCTGATGCAAACTGTTGTCCAGTCATCTTTACCAATTCCACCTGATTCACACATAAGAGTAACATAAATCTTAGACAAAACAGTAAGATAGTCAAACTGTTCATATGGACAGATAAAATTGCAAACTATCTAACCAATTGTTTTGCTATACTCGTGACATCCTTCTCAATACAACTTTGAGTCTTGGAACAGTTGTCACATGTTTTTTGGCAATTAAGAGAATCAAATTTCTCCCCAAAATGAATAAGCTGTAGGAGACGCCGGCAATCTACATCATTTTCACAGTAACTGACCTGAAAACAGTTTAATTGGCAACTAAATGATTCTGGTAATTCCAATGACGTCAACAGTGAGACTAGGCCTAAAAGAGTACCATTCTGAGAAGGTTTTCAGTATTTGTTTCCAATATTCTTCCTGAAGGTTTAGCACTAGCGCGATTGTATCCAGATACCCCAAAACTCTGATCTACAGTTCCTTGACTAATCATATGCTTTAGTCGAATCTACACAAAAAAAGAGGAGTAACATACATGTGTAATGACCAAATGAACAAAGAGAACAAACAGAGGTGCAACTTGAAATAAATAGGACAAGACAGACTGCAGAATTATAATTGGCATGCCACAGAGAAACATATACAATATACAAAAAAACAAGAATAATAGACCAACCATAGAAAAATAGCTTCAGCAACTTACATAGTCACTATAACTGTAGTACAACACACAAGATGAAGGCTGGCCATCTCTACCAGCACGACCACACTCCTAAAACATAGAAAAAGTTGATGTCCTATGAGTTAGATATTTGCAACACCTCAACTCAGAAGTTAATTTTGGTAAGAAAGAACAGTTGAAAGAGCAGGGCGTCATATATGACCTGATGGTAACCTTCAATAGATTTTGGAAGAGAGTGATGAATGACAAAGCGAACATCTGGCTTGTTAATACCTGAGGAACTCTTGTGTTAGCACGAGTTTAAGTATGAAATTATAAGTCCTAGAGAAGGTTCCATCAGTAGGTAATCATACCCATTCCAAATGCAACAGTTGCACATATTATATTTATTTCATCCTTGCTCCATTGTTTCTGTATAAATGCACGCTGTGCAGGATCCATACTTCCATGGTAAAAAGCTGCTTTATGCCCACATTCCTGAACACACAAGAACCCCATCAAACCATCAGAAAAGAACAATTTTCCTGGAAGTGTCTTTCATATATCATGAGGTACTTCTTCAACCAAGTTCTTCTTGTTGAATTTCATGATTGACAACCAAAAGCTTTCTTCGAAGTTGTTAAATAATTGCTTAGTCTATATAAAATGATATAACTAAAATCTCATTGAGTTCCAAGGTTAAATAGAGATGACATTACATATTTGTCTACCAAATTGAACAGGTTAGACAAAATTTTTGGATGCTTCTTAAGAATTTCTCTTTCTATCAGTTCGTGCATCCAGAAATGACTGGATTACTAAAAATTGAACCATATCCATTTAAATGTATATAAATAAATACAGAAAATTGAATAAAATTAGCCAGAGATTAACCTGTAACTTTTCCGCAACTTTTTCACAATCCATTCTTGAAAGACAATAAATAATTCCACATTCATCAAAATGATTTTGCCTTATGAAGTTGTCAATATCATCCACACATTTCTTTGTCTTTGGGATAACTGAATATCTGCAGTACAGGCAAATTTAAGGTTCTATGAAATTTCAGTATACAGTGCACTTAATTGAACATTACCGTAAGTTTGGGCGGTTAAAACTTTGTTTAAACACAATGCAGTTAACAAGGCCCAGAGCCTGAACAACATCTTCTTTGACACTGATTGTAGCAGTAGCAGTCAAGGCTAGAACAGGTACACTTGGAAACTTCTGTTTCAAGACACCAAGACCCTGGATGGGTTTCAGAAGAGTTAAAAGCGACTAAAAAACAGATAAACTATGTAATGGAATCGAAAAACATTGTGGTAGGCAACCTGATAATCTGGTCGAAAATCATGTCCCCACTGGCTTACACAATGAGCTTCATCAATTACAATCCTAGCAAGTAATCCACGACCATTCAGACCATCCAGTTGTCGCAGCAGCATGTCACTTCTGCACTTAAAGATGACTTGCATTAGAAAATTTCACACTTAAAGATGACTTGCATTAGAAAATTGCGCACCCTATCCAGAATTTGCAGCGCAAAACATACCAATTCCACTCCAAGTAAGATTAAAATGTCAAATTTTGCTGAAAGTGAAATTGAACAATTTTGAACAGTGGCAGTAGGAATTGAAAAATGAACTGAGTTTGACATGCTTATTCAATGCATCATATTAACTTGCACATCATCAGTACATAAACCAGATTATTAACATCATGGGACTTCTAAGAGATTACAAGACTAATAATCGACAGGTCACAGTTGAGGGACCTTTGGTCTTAAGACATTTGGCCCACAAGCAAACCCTAAGGTTGCACAATGAACTTTTTCTTCTTTTCAAAAACGGAATAGTTATTTGTGGGTAATGGGAAAAGGGAAAGCCCCTTCATTATGTTGGCGTTACAGAAGAACGAATACATCTAATCTCTAAATCACAAACTTTTGAAGAGTGGAGAGGGATGTTATCTACAAAAACTTGTACAGACCAAGACTCTAGACGTGTTTATCCAGAAACATTCCTCAACTTTTGGGCACAAGTAAATAGAATTGGAAGACTACAACTGCTGCAAAGAGGGAAAAGCACTTTAAAGAGGAAGGCTGCAGCAACCCCCCGCCCGCTGCGGGGGGTGGGGGACCCACAAACACACATTTTGTGACAGCAGATTATTTGAAATAATCACTGTAGCAATTTTTGTGATGTCATGTGTGTGAGATAAAAAGTTGATTGGAAATTGTGTTTGTGATGTAAGCAACATGATATTTGGGATAAATTTGCTATCCAAACAGGAAGAGGAAGACTGCAAAGGCTTTACAGAAAAAATAAAAACAAACAGAAGATAAAAAGAAAGATCATCATAATTCTCGGCCAAGATAGTTTTTGACAAAAAAATTGAATTTGCAAGACACAACACAAAAGACTCCATCATTTGCATATTTTACAGGTGTTCCAGGTCATTCCTTTTGGTGAACAGTACAGCATCTCCTATGATGGAGCTTAGTGCTCAGATTGGTACCTTAGTTACCCAGTAGCAAGTTAATTTAATTCAGCAAAGGCTGAGACATTAGACAATAAACCAACTTCCTGTTTTCTCCAACAGTGAGTAGATCTACTGGTCTAGAAACTTTTATGCATTCCCTTCACAAACTAACAAGATACTTGTCCATCAGCACAGGGAGATTTTAAATAACTTATCCAATTGAGATAGAAACTCAAGATATCAAACAGAATATGAGATCAGTATGACTCCAGCTTCCAGCATTTTCACCTCTTCAGAGTGAATGAAAGAAAAGCAAGTGATGTTAAAAATAAATACAACCACGCACTTAGCTACTTTCTCAGGGGTGACGTATAGTAGCTTGTATTTACAATAATCTGAATTCAGCTCCCTCAAAATCTCCTGTTGCTCACTCCACTCCATGCTGGCACTTAGATAAGCAGCAGGTATGTTTGCCTATGGTAATAAGAGATATAATATAAGAGATCACAAAGGGGCTGTAACATATAAAGTGAAAATGGAAAAAAAATTAATAAACTTTGTGGCAGTACCTGTAGTAGATGCATTATCTGATCTTGGATGAGTGAAACAAGCGGGGAAACAACCAAAGTTATCCCAGGGCATATCAGAGCAGGGAGCTGACAGGAAAACAATAACACTTCACTCAGAACACAAAGAACTGCACATACAATATGATCACGAGCTTGATACAGGGAAACATGAGACAAGCTACAGATGTCGCAGAAGAGGACCACTATTACATTTCCTTTCTTAAGAATCTCTCAACAATACAACTCCAAAAGGCATTAGACATTCCTAGGAAAACATTTTAAGGTAGTGTGACACCTCTCTATGCCAAAATTTAGGACATAGAATTAGCAGTAACATGAATAGTTTCACAAAAATATAGGATAGTATTATGCATAAGATCGAGAATGCTTAAGTTTTACATGCCATCTCACTGAAAGCACAAATAGGGTAAAAATTGAATGGATGAACTTATTCTGCCGTGCACTAAGATCTTAGACTGACACAATCCTTCCCAGCTTCTAGTTTCATGTTATTACAAGATAAGAAAATAGAGAATTGATTGAGAAAATACAAAAATCTCCTCCACCTGATATGTGAGACTTTTTCCCCCTCCTGTTGGCATTAACACAAAAACATCATGTCCACACATTGTTGCATTGATCACTTCTCTTTGGTTGGGGCGAAAGGAATGATTGCCAAACACTCTCTTGTTATTTGCCTGATAGAAGGACATTGACAAATCAGATACAATTATGTGCATATCTAAAACTTTAGAAGCCAGAATATACTGGTTTGCACACCTCTAGCTTCTTTGTCCATGGAAAATCACGGCTACTCCATTTTTTGTCATTGGAACCTTCAATATAATTGACTTCAACATACTTAGGAACATATGGTTCTCTCTCCGAAGGAGCTGCTGAAGCTCCATACCAGTCTGTGGAGGTGAATGAGACTGATGATGGATCCCGTCTATCAAAACCATTTGGCTCACTATGTGCATAAAATTGAGCATCCAGCCTCATGGGATCCATTTTAAATGGAACTGCTAGCGGAGTTTCATATTGAAAAGCTGAAGGAGTTGCTGTGGATGCAGAGAAATGTGACGCTCTTCGCTCATCATTAACTAAGATAGCACGAAGGTGCTTATCTAGTTGTTGAATTTGCGTGTTCAGCTGCATCCTACCAGCAGACAGGCAAACAAGCATAATTTTAGATGCTGTCCACAACCTACCACAAGAAGAACGTAGACGCAGTATGGGAAACATAGAGAAACTGCAGTGTTCTCCATTACATTTTCTTGGTGTTAGGAAACTGATCCAGTAAATTGTTCTTTCTTGTTTACTGTAAGCATCATTTTCTTGGTGTTAGGAAACTGATCCAGTAAATTTTTCTTTCTCGTTTACTGTAAGCATCATGTTCTTTAAGGTATTTAATTTTAAATTTAGTAGATTGTATGGAAGAAAGAATGCAATAACCCAAACCTTTCTTGACGAAGCTTCTCTATCTGATCTGACTCCAAATCAGTAATATTGTCAATAAGGTCATTAGATATTCCAATAAGCATATCCTTCAGCTCTTGTAAATGAACTGAAGCTTCTGGACAAAATCCTAACTGTATCAATACCAGCCGGTCATACATAAGTAGTTCCATAGTGACCTCAAATGTGTAAAGTATAAGTGGAGGGTACTACAAGTGGATACCTGAAACCCATGACTGCATTTCACGCACAACTCTGGTGGCAAACTCGTTGCCTCGGGTTCTACTAAGTTATCCTTATATGCAACTGGATTAATTGGAGGAAGTTTCGATATTGATGGTTGAGGCGTGCAAGTTGACTGGTAGTGTTCCATGACTATTTGGTCCACATCAATATTCTAAAACAGAGTGTTGAGGAATAAAACCAGGAGTTAATGCACAGAAAGCATTAATTTCTGCTAATTGCATGACCAAACAAGTAAATAGTAAAAGAGGAATTTCTCATGATTTAGTTCATGAGGTACAGGAAAGCGTGGTAGTGGTTTGGCTCTCGTCACAGTACGTAATTGAATATATGGTACCTCAAGTATATTATCATCATCAACGCCCTCACGATAAGCATTTCCACATCTTGCTGTGTCACTGATTTGAACTGCATGATTGCTAGGAGGATTTACAGCCTGTGGATGAAAGTTGCTACTAAGTGATATGTGTGTATCAGTCTGCCAGTTCATAGCCTTCCTTACTTCAGCTATGCCATTGCCAGATGTGGTAAATGAAGTTGCTCTGTAATTTCCAGATTCACCACTTCTGATACTACTTTGTCTGATGGTTTGATGTGATTCCACATTTGCTTTAAATGTGCTTGTTGTATCAGATGTGGGCTGCTGGATAGGTTGCCTAGAAGCTCGAGATGTGGAAGTACTAAAGACTTTATTTGGTGGCACAAATTTTCCAGGTTTTACATAGCTCCTGGAAGAAAGCTCAAGAGTTGAAAGAGCTTGCCAAACCTGCCAAAATGTCAATATTCAGGAAGAAAAAAATTATATATGAAGGATCCATACAAAATTTCCTTAACTGACAAAAATTGCTATCTAATCAACTGATGCACATTAAATACAGATTCATATGGATGCGCAAAATAAAGGTCAGCAAGCTTTTAGTTTTTCGGGACAAGTAGTTGTTTTACCAAAATGTGCCAAAATATTAACATGCTTCTCCACTACTAAAAATGACTAGCACACCTGCTATCTTTCTTGATAGATGACAGCCAAAGTACAAAGGCATAAGTAGAAGTGGAAAAGAATACATAATACACAAAAATGAAGAGTCTTCTTTAGGGCAGAGGATACAAGGCAGTGGAGAAATTAGCTGTAAAAAAACTATTTAACCTTTAGCAAAATAGCAGAGCAAGATGGTACAGCAAACGACCCTGTGAAGTAGAGGAAACTCATTATTATGCCATAAATCCTCATTAGCAATGTCAAAGAGCTATTCACCTTTTCAACCTCCTGACTGTACATTCTTACATTCTGGATGTTAAAAACCATGGACCTAGAAAAATGAAAAGGAAAAGCACAAAGTGAGACTAAAGCCAAAAGAAAAGTTCACAGGTTAAAAAAAAAATGATAAACAATAAATAAAACTTAGTGTGCCAAGATTCCAATTAGGATACAGGTGATTCTTCTATTCTTTTCAAAACATGCAGCTAAATTAAAGCTAGACTTGCTTTTTGGAATAAGTAAGAGTTCTTGTTGCCAAAATTTTTAATACCAAATTATGCAACATAATATACTCTAGAAGACAGGCAAAAGTATAAATGGGAAGCATTAAACCAAGACAATTAATTGCTGAGTTCTCATAATATGTCATGCATCAACTACTGCTTAATAGGGGTACAATTCTCCACAGCCAAAGATTGAAACCTCAGATATTTCATTCGAGCAAAAGACAGCAGAAACTTAAGAAGTTATTGAGCCATGTCACGATACAGTACCTTGCAACCATTGCTTCTTCAACACGAGGCTTGTGTATTGGCAGGGAGAAAAGGAAATTTGAAGTCAATAACTTATCTTGGGTTGAAGAGTTATTAAGTGCATTAGCATGATGAGACCAATTGTTCTTCGGTAACCTATTATCAGCCTCGGAACCTTCAGCTGGATACTTTTGACTACTTGTCACAAACAAGAAGACAAACATCAGAGATGTTAAACACAATCACTAAATTCACAGAAAAAAAACAGAAAGCACAGTTTGGTGTACTTGCCTCCTTTTCTTATCTTCTGACATTGGTTAACATATTAACCTACATTTATAGGTGACGCTCTTGCTTGAATGCCAGAACCATGTAGAATACGCTGCAAGATGTAATTTACCCGTTTCAGCAAAGTAATACTTGAAGATAAGCTATAGACAAAAGGAATATGTGATTTCTAGAACAAAAGGAAAAATAATTAAAAAAACGCTGTAATGAATATATAGAATGAGCAGAAAAATTTTGGAAAATGTTGATTTTACTGCATGTTGATAAATTAACAAGAGTCACTCATGCTTCTTCTCTTGAAATTGCAAAACAGACGTGTTCTTTCCATGTAGTATAAGTCCTAAAAGTCGGAACATTAAGAGGCTAATTGCAAGCAAACAAATGCAGACTAGATGCAAATCAACTAAATTGCATTTTCAAAAGAAATTAGACGCTCGTGGCTCGAAAAGCTAACTACTCGAGCAAGAACGTGCATTGACTTGTGTTACCCTGTCATTACAATACTAAGAGTGAAATCTGAAACCAGAACAATATAAAAATAATAATGATTATAACAATTTCAACTATTTATAATCCGAAACTTTCTAAAAAGTTAAACTGTTAAAAATATTTAAAGATAAACGAATTACTCTAATTTTTTTCGTAAATCACACAAATGCTCGTTTTATGATCAGTTTATAACCCTAAGAACATTAACTAGCTCATAACCGACCGTATAATCCAAACGTTGATACTTAATTAACCGATTCGAGACCTCAAAAAACCCTTGACAATGACATTTTCAGATTTATTATGAAAACCGTGCGTAATTTTTTAATTTTAGCAGGGAAACGGGAGGAGATAAAAAGTAGACGTCAAGCATAAAAATGTACCCTTGACAAGTGAGGTTGGCCTCCGGTTGGAAGTTTTGTTAAACAGGAGGCTTGCCGGTGTGTGTATTATCTTCGTCTGCTCCGTTGTATTGGGGCGGTGGGTATCGGAGAGGTGTAGAAATGCAGAGAGACTGTGTGACTGTGTGAAATGTTGGGGAAGCTTTAAATTATTGAGCGTTGGCGCCTGGCGGGATAATTTCAAGGTAATTTTAGGGCTGAATATGTGGGCTCGGACCCGGCCCATTACTTTCTTTCGGGTGCTCTCTCTACTACATTTCCTTTATCAAGCTTTAAATTGCTTTTTTCTTTTTTCTTTTTTGACTTAATTTGGTTGCTCATTTAGGGGTAACGCTTAACCGAGGTAGCTGACATATGATGTAACAAAATATAGCAGTTGCTAGGGGTGTACAAAAAATCCGAATACCGAATTACCGACCAAATTCGAATTGAATTCGGTAATTCGGTCACATTGATATCGAATTAGATTCGAAAACAGTATGGAGGATTATAAATTCGGATTGACCGAATTCGAATTCATTTAATATAAAATATAAAATAAATGCTACATACACAAAGTACATACAGATATAATACAATACAATACATATACATAATAATACATATACATACCATACGTCTGAAAATTTTAAAATAATATACAATACAAAAAAAATAAAAAAAATCCTGTTGGATGCTATTATATACAAAATACTGAAAATTACCGAATTCAAATTCAATGGCCCTTCAGTTCTGGTCTAGTTTAGGTCAATTCGGGTAAATTCCGAAAAATACCGAATTTGATAACACCGAATTGAATTCGAATTCGAATTCGATCAGATATAATAAAGTCAAAATACCGAAAAAACCGAATTTACAACACCGAATTACCGAATTCGAATTCGAATTTGATGCACACCCCTAGCAGTTGCGATCATAAGCATAATTTTTTTAAAGTACAAAAAAGTTATTTAAAATGTTCTCAAACTAGAAAAATATTATTTTTGTCCTTTTAGGGTTCAATTATTAGGTGTTATAATAGAAGGTTGATTATTTTGGCAGAAAAAGGTTGATTTTTTCTACTAAAATGTTGCAATTTAGGGAATTGATGATGATTTTAAAATATTATTCTTTGGTCCACAATTATTTTTTCTTGATATCCTAATTAGGTGCCTTTTAGATTACCAAATAAAAAAAATCCTTCCTTCTACGTAAGTTGTTTTGAGTGAATTTAATAAATTTTATAAATTATTTAGGATTTTTATTTTTTTTATCCATACCGATGGCTTGGAAATTTAAAAAAGGAAAAGTATTTAAAATTGTATATATAGCTATTTGAGATGGATAAAAAATTTACTTTGTAATCCTCTGAGAATTCAAAGGGAATAAGTTATTTCATTTATATAGTATTATAGGAGGTATTGATGTGTTTTATAAATTATTCATAGGTTTAAAATTTTAATATACTTTATTCCAAATTAAAAATAAATTTTGTTAAAGAATTTCCTAACCCCGATTTAAACTTAAAATTTTCCTTTAAAGAGATAAATTCGTATATTTTCAAATGTTGAGCGATTTCAAAATGGTTTGGCATGACAATTAAGGAAACACAACAAAAATATAATTTTGGAATGAAATTATCTATACAATCCAAAAAATAGTTATAAAATGTTCGGGTGTCTAACCAATCAACCCGGTGAAAAAAATTATTATTATTTTTATTTTAAATATATTAATATATTAGCTATTGTGCAACCAGCACTTGAACCGTCTAACCTGGAATTGGTCTGGTGATCCGATCACCTCTCCAGATCAAAGTTCCGGACCGGATTTAATAACCATAGGCAACTGCTTAAAATGCATTTTATCTTTATCAAAGAAGTCGTATTTCACTCACTCGCATCACGCATGGGATTCCATTGCACTAACGTTTTCTCAAGTCCTAAACATCCCCAGGTACTCAAAATTACCGTGAGATTTTTTGAATAGGATCAATGCCATTTGGTTCTCTTCCAACAATGGTTAATTGAGTAATTGCCCCCTCAATTTTCTCTTTTATTTTGTCAACTTTCAGAGCTTTTCCCCGTTAAAACCTGAGTTAATGTCTATAAAAGCTCATCAACTTAACGAAGTAAGGGGTTTCAAAGTTCAAGCAGCAATGAAACCAGAGGATCAGGTGAGAATTCCACATGTTCTCACCGTTGCCGGTTCCGATTCCGGCGCCGGCGCTGGAATTCAGGCGGACCTCAAGGCATGTGCTGCTAGAGGAGTCTACTGTTCCACTGTCATCACGGCTGTCACTGCGCAGAATACCGTTGGAGTTCAGGTCAGCTCTTATAACTTGTATTATTGCTTTAATTTGAGCTGAGTTCATTTACTCATTGGTTTCTGCCACCGTCTTAATCGCTGTTTAATTGTTGGCTTGGGTGGTCTTAGGGTGTGAGTATTGTGCCGGAGGATTTTGTATTGGAGCAGCTGCGCTCTGTGCTATCAGATATGCGTCCTGATGTTGTAAGTAATGCTTAATAATTTACACGCCAGTTTAATTGCCGTTAGCTTGGCCATTTTCTTTTTTTTTCCCGTAAACGCGTTTGTGAACAACTTCTTGCTTCTTGTTTAAGGCTTTGCATTATTTCTTCTATTTGAAGAGGAATGCATATTGATTCATTTGAGTTGACATGTAAGTGTGCTGACCTAATTTTAGGTGAAAACAGGAATGCTTCCTTCAATCGGTATAGTCAATGTCCTCTGTAGATATCTTCAGGAGTTTCCTGTTCGAGGTAATGCAGAATTAGATGATTGAATTATTAATACGAATTTCAATCCAATAAAAAGTACTGCTCAGATAGCTGTTTGCTTATCTTCAAATATTCATTTGAGTACTATTAATTGGACTTTAACTGCACTGTCATCGTTCTTCTGAAGGCAGCTTTAGTCGTTGATCCTGTTATGGTATCTACAAGTGGCGACACACTGGCTGGTCCCTCTATTCTTTCTAGCTTTCGGTATGTTAAGCATTAAAACTTCAGCGTTGGAGAAATTAGTTTATTTTCTTCTCCCCTTCTTCCTTTTGTATGCCCCAAATAAGTGGTGCCTGGTTGTGTTCAATGGCATCATTTCTAAACAGGAACCTAGGTCTTTGTGCTTTCTGACTCTCTCTGTTTGAGTAGTTATGCCAGGCTTAATAACCAGTGGAGATAGTTCTTACCTCTCTACAATGGGTTGTCTCTGAACCCCCTTAATGACTTTTCGGTTGAGAAAAGAATCTGTCAACCTGTTATAGATCATATGTTTAATAAGTAGAAGTTAGCTGGAATAGGTTGATCATTTCATGCTTGGACTCCCCCAAGTTATTCCCTCTCAGTTGATGTAGTGTCATTATACAGTATGTGCTTATTACAGTGACCTGGAATGATGGCCCTTCATTCAATACGAACTTGTGGGAGATACATGTCATTGCACCCCTGCATGCATCTTATCTACAGATGTTATCTGGTAAACATTATCAAGTTCGCTTGTTACATCTTTCCTATTAATTAGTGCAATACCAATTCAGGAATGTCTGTGATTTTCTGTTTAACCTCACTCAAATGGATTGCCAAAGAGAATGTAGTATTTCCTCTCATATCTCATTCCATTTGGACTTCCAGCATCTCCTGTTTTTCCTTACTGCTGCAATACTAAAGCAGCAATTACATGAAAATGCAAAGCAAGGAATGTCCTGTAGTCTGGCTTAGATATAGGCATTTGCTTTAGAGGCCAGAAGACTTTATTGAAGATTTTATGAGAACATTCATCAACTGTTTTCATTTCTTTTCCCTGAGGTTGGATGTGGGTCTTAACTTGGCTTACTCTCCAATCGCTGTGATTTATCTCAAATCTTCTTAGTAGAAGTTTTTTCCTTGCTCTGTAGGTGATCCCATCTAATTGATTCTTGTTTCCCAATAATAGGGAGGAACTGCTTCCCATGGCTGATATAGTTACCCCAAATCTAAAAGAGGCATCTGCTTTGCTGGGTGGCATGCCATTGGAATCACTTGCAGACATGCATTCTGCTGCAAAATCTATACATGATTTTGGCCCAAAGTGAGTTGCTTCAAATGCGTCAAACTATAACTTTTGCTGCATGGCTAATTAATTTGAAATTTGAAGTCTCCATGTACCTTATTATTGGACTTGAAAGATTGGGCAAAAGAACAAATCTCTGATTATCTTCAATTATTTTGAAGGTGTAGAAAACTGAGGGTACTTATTAGCTGGAAAAGCTCTTTGGAGTTTTAAATAATGTTAGCTGAGGTTTCATGTCAACTCATAGCTAATTGAACTTAGCATTGCCTAGGTCCAGATGCTCCAGAACATGGTCAATGCATTAAATTTGTTGTGTCCAAGCTTTTGCATTCCAAAAGGCAATATCTTCGTGGATTTTTTTTTTCCCTTTCTTTCTGTGGCCTTAACTATGTTAAATGAGAATTCACTTCGCACTGAAACTTGCAGGATTAAGCTCAGCAAACACTTAAGCATTAGGTCAAACCTCCATTGCCTCCTCCCCATGTGGAGTTTTTCATACTTCCTTGGTATATTGTTCTAATTATTGATGAACACATGCTGAATGAAGTTATCTCTTTCAGACACGTACTTGTAAAAGGAGGTGACCTCCCTGCCTCATTAGATGCTGTTGACGTTTTATATGATGGTATGTTTCACAGTCTTCTTGTCGTGAATTCCATGAGTTTGCTCAGAGATGAACTTGTCTTCATATTTATTCAGTTTGACTTTGTAGGCAAGAATTTTTTTGAGTTCCACTCTTCACGCATAAAAACTCCAAATACTCATGGAACTGGTTGCAGTTTGGCTTCATCTATTGCAGCCGAGCTAGCAAAAGGCTCTTCAGTGATTTCTGCTGTAAAGGTAGTTGACTCAGCATCTGCTTTTTTCCATGATAGTGCACCTCTGGTAATATAGTGATATAGTTATTTGATCTGTGAAAAAATAGATGCTACAGTTTTTAAGCCCTAGTATAGCATGCTTTTCAGAAATCCATGTAGATAAATCATCAGTCAGTGCACTATGGCGGTTGATATTCGCCAAATTCTTAATGATAGGTAGTGTGCTTAAGGGTGGTATGGTAAGAACACAGGGATTTGGTTAAAAAGTAGCGGTGAAGGTTGATAGCTTACAACGACAGGGAATTAGAAAGACGATGAGCAATTTCAACTTAATTTGGGTAATTTATGATCTGTAGGACATTACAATATCTAAGAGGTGAATGCAAGCAGTAATCACATAAAGCCATGACAGCAAAATATTTTAAGGGGTTTGAAGATTCACCATGTACCATAATACCGCAAGGTAAGATTCACCATGGACTGTAATACCGCAAGGCTGTATCTTAAGCTTCTCCTTGTTCTCTCTTCTCAAAGTATGATTCAGCAACTTACACAAAGGGAGTGGAATTGTCCCGAGCTACGAGTCTGGAGAGAGGTGAATGCATGTACAGTTAATTTGGTTAATGGAGTCCTCTTTGATCTCCTTGGGATCCTTTTCTTCATACACGCCCTGGGGGTTCTTGTCCTCTGATGTTGCATCGTAGTATGTGCATTTTTAACTCAACAAGTTAATTATGATTAGCCTATGCTGTTCCCCCTGTTTCAGCCCAAAAGGAAAGAATTGTTTATGGAGCTTCTTTTGGTCTTATTACTTGTTTTTATATGGTTTGTCTGATCCTAAGTTTTTCTTTATCTGGTTCTTTCAGGTAGCAAAACGCTTCATTGAATCAGCTTTGGATTATAGTAAGAATATTCTTATTGGAAATGGACCTCAAGGTCCTTTTGACCATTTCTTGAAGCTGAAAAAGTATGCCCATGGGTCATATAGGCAGTCCCTGTTTGATCCCAGCAATCTCTTCCTATATGCTGTTACAGACTCGAGGATGAACCAGAAATGGGGTCGTTCAATCACTGATGCTGTGAAAGGTGCCATTGAAGGCGGTGCCACCATTGTTCAGCTGAGGTTTGTGCTGATTAGTTTTATTTTTCTGGTTCCCCACCCCCTTCCCCCTGGCATTTTTGGGTTTGTTTACTATTTTAGTTGGGTTTTTCTTGTGCATGGCTATCCATCTCAAAATTTAAAGTTTTACATTAGGCACATAAACATCTACTTGATTGTTCCTTTGTCTTTTTTGTGCTTTTACTTTTAATGGTTTCATAGTTTTTTCCATTTGCTTAAGTGCGCGCGGAGGTGGATTAAGGAGTAAGCGTATAAAGAAGGATACAGCACGAATGAGGAAGATCAACATGATTTTGCCTCTTAGACAACATTTGAATAAAAATTTATTCCATTAGTAAATGTTTAACCCGTTGAATGCTATGCTTCAGTTTACTTATACTGTAAATATGGGTTTTTCTATAATTTTTACATTTTACATGAAGCTTCAAATTTTTGTAATCTGCTCTGTTCTAAACCTAAAGAATCAGCAAATAGTGCTGCAATTCGTTTTAACATGCAGATTATTTTGACAGTATCATTCAAGAGTTTCCGTTAGTGGTTCCTTTGATAAGGAATCAAAACATTGAAGGAGAAAATCTCATTTTTAGGATGCCCAGTGCATATATCATGCTTAAATAATTTCATGAGCTGGCAAAATTAGTCATTGCTAGTCTTACTTTTCTATAACTCTTGAAGGGAAAAGGAGGCCGACACTCGAGACTTTCTGGAATCAGCCAAAGCATGTTTGGAAATTTGTCGCCAACATGGTGTGCCGTTGCTGATAAATGATAGAGTTGACATTGCCCTTGCTTGTGATACTGATGGGGTGCATGTTGGCCAGTCTGACATGCCTGCTCATGTTGCGCGTATTCTTCTTGGGCCTGAGAAAATCATTGGTGTCTCGTGCAAAACACCAGAGCAAGCTCAACAAGCATGGGTTGATGGTGCTGATTACATTGGCTGTGGTGGTGTATACCCAACAAACACAAAAGAAAACAATCTGACTATTGGTTTGGATGGGCTAAAAACTGTATGCTTCGCTTCCAAGTTACCTGTGGTTGCCATTGGTGGAATTGGAATTTCAAACGCTCACTCAGTGATGAAGTTACAGGCCCCAAATCTGAAAGGTGTAGCTGTTGTATCTGCGCTCTTTGATCGGGAATCTGTCTTGATTGAGACACAGAAGCTGCATAAAGTGCTAGTGGAGTCGAACATTGAAATAAGGTGAGGTAGAACAGTGAGAGTTTCTATTGTAGAGTCTAGACAGGTTAGCTAGTCAATTACACTGGTTTCAAGGGCAATAACCATAGTCTCTTCCAATGTCAACCAGGATAAAGATAAGTTGCTTGATCAAAATTTTAAGTGAAATCAACCATCTTTTAAACTGGACTCGGTATATCCCACGTGAGTTCTTACTTTTGGTAAACCCTTGCAGCTGATGCTCTCTCCGTGGCGTGCACATCTAGTAATCAAATTTATAGGCACAAAAGTGGAGTTCCATTCCTTTTCTTTCCCTTTCATGATAACAGCATTGTTTTTTTTTTTTTTTTTTTGACACCTAATCTTTTTTTATCATTACCTTTTTGGTGGTGTTGATAGAAGATGTACATCCATCAACCTACCTCTGCCTTTTTTTTTTTTTTTTTAATGTAAAACCTCTGTACTAAGGTTGGATTTACATACCATCCACTTTTTGATGATTATTCCGATATAATCAAATTCTATGCCTTTGTCTTGCATAGATAGGAATTCCTATCCTTGTGGCCTAAGTTGTCGTCTTGCCAGTGAGGTCTAAGAGTTCATCAAGTGCCTCGTCGCCTTTTTGGTTTCTCGATGCCTTTTTCACCTGTCTCTCTGATTTGACTTTGCACTTCGGAATATGTGGTGTTGGCTGAGTCTTGTATATCCTGCACTCCCTACAATATTGCGTTACGTGTAAATATTGTCATCCAATTACTAATGGATTAATCATCTGTATTCTAACAGTGTATACACTATCATATATGGATGAATGCTAAATATGTTGAATTTGAATTTTAGATTTAAATTTTATATGCGTAGCATTGATCTGATCTTGATAATATAAATTAGAGTACATTAACGTTGTATTGCAAGAGGGACAAGTGACTATGGAGTGAATTAAACTCTACTCGAAATTCCAATCTGTTTTTTTTATTTTCAATTCATGTTATTTTGTTCCACAACTAGTATCATAAAGTCATGTTAAAACCTAGAAGGCAGTTTTAGAGCTAGGTTGTACTCGTAAAACAATTGAATTGAGTACAGATCCTTATTGTGGCTATTGATTAGTTTAGATCGACTGCTGGTTGATCCAGAATAAAGCAATTAAAATTTTAGATTGTCAAGAAATATCTTACAGTTTTATCTATGCCCCGTTGTATAATATCTCTGCCTTGCCAAATGGTTATACTTGATTGTCAAATGATAGTGGTATATATACGTGTGAAGAAACTGCATGAAGCCAGCATCACTGTAGTTGATAGGTTTTTTTCTCCCCTTTTATTTTTTTGAGGGAACTGTAGTTGATAGTTTAGTGCAGTTTCTCCGCTCTTTTTTTTTTTTTTTTTTTCGACATGACAAATCTTACTCTAACCTAATTCTAGTCTATATTAAGGGGAGGGGTGGACCCAAAGGGGTCAATTGAGGGATCCAGTGGGGATTAAATCAATTTTTTAGGAAATTCTGGTGAGAAATGCAGGTCATGGGATTTGATCCCATGATCTACACCCAAGGAAAGTTTTAAGCTCTGCCTTCATGGCCAACTTAGCTAAGTTTCTCCACTCAATTTTGATTATTTGGACGAAACTTAGTACCTAAAAATAAAATGCAATAAGAATAAAAGATGAGAAACGTAGAAATAGTTTCAAGAGGAAGATAAACCTAGTCATCAAAGAAGGTTTATCCGCAGCAGTTTAGTCGGATTCCACTGAAGACATTGTGGAACACTTTTCTAACTTAGCAATCATGGCTTCGTACAATTTTTCATATACATATGACGACAAGAGTTGAGGCTCCAAAATCCATCCTCGTTCATGCTCCCAAGTCCTCATCATGTTTTCACTGGAAAAGGACAACTTTTTCCTTCAATAATGCACTAATAGTCAGCAAGAGTGCAAGACCAATGAAGTAAAGCTTTAGAACATTCCAAGCTAAGAAGTGACGAAGACCAGATGCAGTGCCCCTTGACAAATCTACAAAATAGATTCACTTGTCCGTTTACCCCTTCCTGAAAAAGTGAGAATTAGAAAATTACCCATGAGAATTAGAAAATTACCCATCTCACCCATTACTATTACCCATCTCACCCAATACTATATCCCCGTTTTTTTTTGGAGAAAAGAGGTGCCTGAGAAGAGTTTCATTCCAGTGGCATCTTTGAAGTTCTTACTGAACTAAAATGTCCTTTCCTTTGCAAGTTTATAGTTGAGTACCAGCATAGTTCATAAAAATTAAAAATAGTGTGCATTAGCTCCCCAAAAAAAAAAAAAAAAGGAGGGACAGAGTGTACATAAAAGAAGCCAGAAAATTGGTTAGAAGAAAGTCAAGAGTAGGTAATGGATCTTATTCAACACCTTAGTAAAGAATTTGCTGTGTCCTTTAACTAAGGTTCACTAGCGGATACTTGTCACAGTTTGCCTTAGCAACTCACATTTGCTCCAACATACCCATCCCTCATTTACACAGCGCGCATAAAAAAATGCGAAAAAAAAAAAAGAAAAGCAAATGGCTTCAGCTAATCGAAATACGACTAAACTTTAAATGACAAGATATTTTAATTGATGCAACCAGTCCAATGGACAGACTATTACACACGCAAAGCCAAACTACTGCTTGAGCTCCATGCTCTCAAACAAGATGACCAAACGGGGACCCTATATGTTTTAACTTCACTATGCAGCGCACACAGAACTATCACACGATGCGATTCACAAACCTCCTCACCACAATATCTCATAATCTACCAAGCTTAACATATCTTTACACGCTCACGAAAACACCCAGAGTTCATGGACTTCAGGACTAAGCCTATTCAACTACAGGAAAAGAGCCCTCAGCTGAGCTGAAATTCTCCGCTCGCTTGCGCCTCCTTCACCTGTTTATCGTATTCATCCTCCTCATCATCATCCTCCTCGACCTCCCCCTCCACATCTTCTTCTTTCTCCTCATCTTCCTCACCTCCCCATCCAAAGCCACCAATTGAGCGGGAAACAGGAGGGAGCGTCTTTGCCTCTGCAACAATTTTAGTGATCTCTTCCACACTCTGAAGGGAAAAGGTTGGGTTTTCTTTTCTGTAATAAGCAGCTTGAGCTGCATCTGTTAATTCCCTAGGCAAATTCTTCAGAAACCATGGATGAATTTTTATGTCTTTGATTGTAATTCTCTGCAAATCAAAATCAATTTGGTGAGATGTAAAGTTCACATTTTTGACATTTCAATGGAAAGAGTGCCCAACCAACGAGCAGGTGCCACATCCACTGACAGTAGCTTCTCTAAAAGTATATGCCAATGATAAAAACAAATTAAGAATTTCTATTTACTCTAGAAAAAGTATCTAAATCCAAAAAGGGCTTGCAATCTTGAGGTTGTTGGATATGTACACCTTCAGAGGATAAGGTATATGTATCACCACACAAGACAATGACATACTTCGACAAATGACTTGCCATATTCTCCCAAGAGAAGCATGAAAAACTAAAGAAAAATCAAATACTACAGATAATGATGACCATCTATGCACTCAAAAGCACGCCCTTAGTAAAGATAAAGTTGAACCAAACCTATCATAAAGTACTATCACAGACAGATATCTAGGAACAATAAAATAAATGCTATAGGGGCTAACCATATTAGAGAGAGCCAGAGCAAACAGAACTTCTTATTGTTGTACAGTTAAAGCAAAAACCCATCCTGGAGTAAAACCAGAGTGTACCCTCTCTTGTGTAGAGAGGCAACAAAAATTATAAGAAAGTTATCATGTTATTTGCTTTGCAGACACAGACTCTGCAAAAGGAACATAAGTTCGTGTATCTTAGCATCAATGCCTGTGGGAAGACGATCGGACTAATATAAGAATGTTCTAGTGGTTAAAAAGCCAGCAGCAGATTAATCACTAGTCTCTTCATATGAGCAACAAAGATATTTTTAACCTATCCAACTTTTGACACAACACACAGAATGGTCTCCTACACAAGCTTGTCATCCATTATCTAATGAAACCAGTTTAAAGTAGATAGTCAATAGAAACAGATTCACATCAATCAAAAACATACCCGAGATGGATTAGCAACAAATATGCGAGAAAGAAGGTGCCTACAATCTTGAGATATGTGAACATAGTCAGGAATCTTGTACTGCACAGCCATAATTCGCTGAAGAAGCATAACAAAGAGATATATCAATAACATCATATTCCTCTACCCAAAAAAAAAAGATAACTTTGCACCTAGTTGCTTTTGGAACAACAGAGTAGAAAAACGCACTTGAATAGTCTTCCTAAAGTTTTTCGGATCTTCTTGGTCTTCAAAAGGGTATGCTCCAACAAGCATAACATACAGTGTCACTCCACAAGACCATACATCAGCTAGCTGAAAAGACAAACTAAAGTCTGAAAACATGGAATATAACAGGAACATCTTTGTTTCAGAATGGGGATAAGGAAAAAGAATATAAGTGGGAGAAGAAGAAAGAAAAGAGACAAACCTTTCCATCATATTCTCGCCTAGATAGAACCTCTGGAGCTATGTAAGCTGGAGTGCCAACTGTTGATTTGGGTCTTGAATGCAGAAGAGATGACTAGACCAAGTGAAGAATGGAGGGAGAGGGGGAGAAAATAGTAAGAGCAAGAGTATGCATATTATTGAAAAATAATCCAAAGTTTCAACTGATGAGTCATGATGTAAACCTTAGAGTAACCAAAATCACATATTTTCAAACGTGGAGCAGGGCTTCCATCCAAAAGAGTATTCTCCAGCTTCAAGTCTCTATGGCATATTTGCTGTAAAACACATTTGGTGATGAAATCACGTGTTAGCATCTAATTTTTCCAAATTTGATGAATTCAATCATATCCAGGCTTCTCGAGTATATAAAATTACAAAATATAACCATAGAGGAGATTAACTGTAAATTTACCATGAAATGGCAGTAGTTGACTCCTGAAATGAGCTGCTGGAAGAAATACCTGGCCTGAATATTTGAAGCCAAAAAGACAAATTAGCTTCTAGATTTATAGACATATAGCTATAAAACAAATTATCTTCATTCAATTCTGGTTCTTGGAGTAAAACAGCAATTCTCCTCTCCATTCCCCTAAAGGAAAGGAAAGGAAAGGAAAAACAAAGGGTCTTCTTCTTAGTCTTCACTCTTCCCTTTTCTTTTATTTTTGAAGATGTGAACGGGAATGGTAGCTAACTTCCATACAAGATAGTATACCTCATCCTCGCTAAACCTTCCAGCATTGCAGATTCTTTCAAAAAGTTCCCCTCCAGCTGCATACTCCATAACTATAGCAAGATGTGTTGGAGTCAACACCACCTGCAAATCCAAATCAAACGCCCAAGAGTTCCTGAGCATCCTACTTAATGCACGCAAAAACTGAAATCTAGCAAAATAAACAACTAGAAAGGCTCACCTCCTTGAAACGAATAATGTTCGGATGCCTAAGAGATCTGTGATTTATAATCTCTCGTGCAACATGCTCATCGATCTACAGAGAAGGAATAACAATTCTGACATCAATACCTGAAACTCCACTGGACTTCATTCTTTGAAATCAACCTCTAATGTATATAGAAGCAAACACATGATGACAACCCCGTGAAAATATAGAAGTATGAAGCTTACAACAACAAACAATTAGGAAAAGTGTACCCCAAAATCCAAAGCTTTTATTGTAACCAATTTATAATAATATAAAAGCAAGTTAAATCACCACAAACCGAGGAATGGAAGAGATTTCACCTTGTGTCCTCTTTCAATGTATTTCATAGCAACAAGCTCCTTGGTCTCCTTGTTCCTCATAAGCCTAGCCACACCAAAATTCCCAGAACCTATATCCTTAACAAGCTCATACTTTTCCATCTTTTGTTTTTTCCTCTCTTGTTGATATTTTGCTTTTTTTTTCCCCGCCCCCTGTTGCTAATATATAGCTCTAAGACAATGATCAAAAACACTTAATTATATAAACCAACAAAATCAAACTAGACCCAGAAATATTCTCGAAACTGAACTTCAATTCTTGCCTCCAAGCTCAATCATCACACACTCTGACACCTCCCTTCAACACCAAACCCTAAATCAATGAAAGAGAAGCAGAATTTAGACTAAAGCTTTATCCAATAAGGTCCAAAGATCCAATATTTTGATGAAATTGAAAAATCAAGAAGATTAAAACAGAAACCCCCAAAATTTAACTTCAAAAATCGCTGAGTTCTTTGACCTTCCAATGACACTTTCCAGCTAGATTGCAACTGGGAGTCCTACAAATTCTCCAAATATGCCAGAATCCCAAAAAAGCAAAGCTGAGATTTATTCAATTCTGGGTGAATTTGGGAGAGGAACTCAGGGTTTTATGCAGAAAGTAGATTTGGTGACGGCAAAAAAGGGAGTTTTGATTGCGAAAGGTGTATGAAGGAATTGATTGGGGATGGTGGTGAATTTAAGATGGGTTTATGATTGGGGGATTGGGCTGTAAAAGAGTGGGTTATTTTTTTCTTTCTTTTCTTTTCTTTTTTACCCCCTTTTTGGGGCTAGGATTTGAAGAAAAGAACGGAATTTGTAGCACTAGGGAGAATGTGCATGAGGAAGAAAGGTAGCGACAGAGATTTTTATATTCTGGAGTTTGTTAAATTATATGACTATGATTACTTACTTTAATTGCAAGAGCATGTGCTTAAAGGTGGGATGCAAATTGGAGGCGCTATGCGCTTTACAAATTAGTTAAATGTTTCTACGGTTCTCAACCAATTCTTTTCCCTTTATTTCGTTTTGGTACTTTTATTCCCAAAGGAAATAATGGACTAATGGTCCATAAAAGAGAAAGGAAATATTTTGTTTACTTCCATGTGATAGGATTCTTTCCTTATGGAAATATTTTTTTGTAATTTGTCATGATTTCTTGTACCTATGAATTTTGCGTTTTGGTGTATATATACTGTCTCAGAGATTCTCCCCATATTTGTGCGAGTCATAACTTTAACATAACAATCTTTAAAATGTACCCCTTTTATTAAGTTTTTGCTGACATGACAATTAATTACGTAGGAATTATGATTAAGTGTTTGTTTTTATGGTTAATAATGTGTTATTAGCTTGTGCAAGTAAAATAGAATCTTAAGTCCCTTTTGAAATAGTGCTACACATTTGAATAATAGAATACACACACACATATACTATATAAAACCTGGGCACTTATTGATATTAAAATTAAAGTGTCACTTTATGGAGAGTTATACACAACTGCATATTTGGACATCCGTAGGCATGCAAATATGATTAAATCCTTCAAATACTAAATTTTATTGCCAAATGTGTATATTGATGCTTTTCTTTCGTGTTAAGCAAACTGAAATATACATGTATTTATTTCGGTCTCAGATTCGGCATGTTTCTCATGTAATTCAGGTATACGTGGTGGTGTACATGCTTTTAACTATTTAGTTTACAAAATACATAAATTTATGCAACTTCGTATTTTTTTTACATGTATATGTGGATATTTACAAAAGCCACGTAATAATCTTTTTTGAATGACTAAGACTCAGTTTGGATTAGTTATTTTTTGAATTGTATTTTAAAAACACTACTTTAACACTTGGGATGTGAAAAACAATTATTGTAACTATCTTTGAGGAGTTTTTGAGAGTATTTTTGTGAAAAATTTTGGGGATATTTTTACAATTAAAAATTTATAGGGAGTATTTTTGGGGCATTTTTAAAATTAAAAAATTATTTGGGAAAATTTGTTGGGACATTTTCAAAATTAAAATTTTATTTGGGATAATTTTTTGGGACATTTTTAAAATTAAAATTTATTTGGTGGGTGCGGGTGCGGGTAGGTTAATTTAAAAAAAAACCCCCCCAATTAATTATTCCAAAAATACCTCAAAAAAAATTTTAATTTTAAAAATTCCCCAAATAAATTTTTTATTTTATAATTATCCCAAAAATACCCCAAATAAATTTTTAATATTATAATTATCCCAAAAATTTACCCCAAATAAATTTTTTATTTTAAAAATACCCCAAAAATTTACCCAAACAAATTTTTAATTTTAAAAATGCCCCAAAAAATCCCAAATAAATTTTTAATTTTAAAAATACCCCAAAAAATTATCCCAAATAAATTTTTAATTTTAAAAATATCTCAAAAAATACCCCACATAAATTTTTAATTTTAAAAATACCAAAAAAATTAACCCAAATAAATTTTTATTTTTAAAAATACCGCCAAATTACCCAAATAAATTTCTAATTTTTAAAATGTCCAAAAAATGCCCCACATAAATTTTTAATTTTAAAGATACCCCAAGTAAATTTTTAATTCTAAGAATACCCCCAAAAAAATTTAATTTTAAAAATACCCCAAATAAATTTTTTATTTTAAAAATGCCCCAAAAATTACCCTAAATAAATTTTTAATTTTAAAATGCTCCAAAAAATTACCCTAAATAAAATTTTAATTTTAAAAATGCCCGAAAAAGTTACCCCAACTAAAATTTTAATTTAAAAAAGCCCCAAAAAACTACCCCAAATAAATTTTTAATTTTAAAAATGACCCAAAATACCCCAAATAAAATTCTAATTTTAAAAATACCTTAAAAATTACCCAAAATAAATTTTAAATTTTGAAAATGCCCCAATAAATATCTCAAATAAATTTTTAATTTTAAAAATACCCCAAAACTAGCCCAAATAAGTTTTTAATTTTAAAAATGCCCCAAAAAATACCCAATATAAATTTTTAATATGGATGGGAGGGGAAAAGGGGGTTGCGAGGAGGGGAAGGTGGGGGTGGGTGGTGTTGGGGTTGGGGTGGAAGAAGAATGGGTAATTTTTTTTTTTTTTTTATATGTATAAGTTGTTTTTGAAATATTTGTTTGGATTGGTGTTTTTGGGATTTTTTTTTTTTGTTTGTATATTACTGTAGCATTTCAAATGTAAAATACAGTTTTTCAAAAACATGTCCAAAAACAACGAATCCAAACAGACCCTAAAATATTTTCATGCATTTGGAGGGTATAAATATAAAATATCATATTGGGCTTGCTAACTATGTGCAATGAGAAATGTCTACACAACATATAAGACGGGACTACCGTGTATGTAGAGACGACAACATAGTGAGAATGATACACGGAGGGTTCTCCTAGCCCTATTCATTGCTACCCTCACCCTCACCCCCATCCTGTCTTGTCACATTACTCTTGCGAGTGCCCAGCGCAGTTGCTACCTTTATTATTATATTTGACTCTATATGCGTGTGTGCAATATTAATAATGATTTTTTTTGTATAAATCATAGGTGTCTACATCCGTTTTACGGTTTGCGATTAATAACGAATTTACTAAACATTCTCTTGAATTTTTAGTTAAAAAAAATTAACGTGAGATAAATTTTAGAAATTATCTTTTTCTTGTCCGCTTCTCTATGTTTGGTAATACATAAAATAAATCAATGATCATTGTTTTTTTTATAAACTATGTGTGGTAACAAAATAAAAAAAAGTAAATAACATAATGAATTTATCACTTAACCACAATAAATTAACAATAAATATTATATTATTTTATTATTAGAAATTATCATATTATCAACTTCATATTACATATATATAATTATATTATATATTGTATATTACACGTATATAATTATTTTATATTTTGCATTTTATAATTTATATATGCAATATTAAAATTATAAGTGGGGGATGAGGCCTATCTCTCTTTTATCCCGTTTAAAAATGAGAAGAAAACAACTCTAGTTTTGCCCTTGCCCCGTCTTTTCCCTTGCCCCACATTTTTCCTCATCTTAGTTGCCATCCCGAATCATGTGATATCACATTTACGATTTGTTACCAGTTGATCATTTTGAATGATTATAGATTCGGATATTGGATAATCAATTTTTGTGATGTTGTTGACTGCTTTTGTATTCTGATTATATATTTTTTAATAACCAAAAAAACTAAAATCTATAACTACCCAAAAATAACTTTTATTGATTATAATTATTCTCTGTAATTAGATTTTATAAAATTCAAAGCAATCAATAGTAAGGCCTTAGTTGTTGCTTTTGAAATTCCTGCCGTACCTATAGTTGTAACCCCTCGTTTGGTACAAGAAAATGTTCAGAATGGAAACACCTTTCCACCTTAATGATGCATTATGCTTGGATAGAGAGTATCTCCCAAAAATTTTCCAAAATTTACTTGCTTACATCATCAACACATTTTCCAACCACCTTTTTATCTCACACACATCATATCCAAAAAGTGCTACAGTGTTTTATTTCAAAAAATTATTTCAAATACTTTCTATCCAAATGATAGGGACAAAATTTAGTAATCTAGTGTTTGGTAAACAAGTCAGAATGGAATGTTTACTCAACTTTCAATATTTAATATAACTAATATTTAGATGTCAAAATAGAGTATACTGAATGCAAATTTGACTTAATTGCACTGTATTAGTATAGAGGATGTAATATCTCTTATTATTTTTTATTTTTTCTATAATAGTATTTGTCTAGTTACGTGAAATTTTGATATTTATTACTTCAAAATTAAATGAGAATTGATATCAAAATTCTTCAATTGTAATATTTGATTTCATTTTAATATATAGATTTATAAGTTAAAATTTTACATTTCCTATAAATTATAATTAGCAATGTAAAATATAAATTACATGAAGTCAAACGGTCATAATTGTTTTTTAATCTATTTTCAATTTCGATAAGATTCAAGAAAAATAATTGCATAATTGTAAAAAATTCAAAGAATAAAACATCTAAAAACATTTGTTTCCTAGTATAAAAGAAAAATTATTTTAATTATAAGGAAAATTAATTATTATAAAAAATTACATTCAAATAGTAATTGAACATAAAAATAGACCAAAATATAATGATGAAATGTAATGAATTTATGAGGATAAATTTGACATCCTACCATTTAGACATTTTAATAGAAAGGTGGAAAGAACTTTCCCCAAGTTTTTTTGAGTAATAGGATTCCAGATAAAAAGTAGAAATGACCATTCCAGGAGAGAAGAGTTTTCCAACTTAAATGAACCATACAAAATGCTGGAATGGAATAAATTAGTATGTACCAAGCATGGGGTAAGAGTAAAATGGTCTGAGAAAGGTTCAAAAGAAATCTTAAATCTTAACACGGTTATCTTAACGGTAAAAAAAAAATGAATAAATAAAATAAAGTTTTCTATTCTCTTCAGGTTTGCATGACCACTTATGCATCTCCAATTTTCCAAACCACTCGTAGTTCTCCAATTTTAATTTTACTTCCTATACTTCATTTATATTTTTGGTACTACGTTTTCATAATATTTTATTTCTCCTCCTTTCATTTGTTTCCGTAAAATAACTTGTATAGAATATATATTTATTAGTTATATACTATGCAGCGCACACAGAACTATCACACTGTGCGATTCACAAACCTCTTTACCACAATATCTCATAATCAACAAAGTTTAACATTATCTTTACACGCTCATGAAAACACCCAGAGTTCATGGACTTCAGGACTAAGCCTATTCAACTACAGGGAAAGAGCTCTCAGCTGAGCTGAAATTCTCCACTCGCTTGCGCCTCCTTCACCTGTTTATCGTATTCATCCTCCTCAACTTCCCCCTCCACGTCTTCTTCTTTCTCCTCACCTTCCTCACCTCCCCATCCAAAGCCATCAATTGAGCGGGAAACAGGAGGGGGCGTCTTTGCCTCTGCAAAAATTTTAGTGATCTCTTCCACACTCTGAAGGGAAAAGGTTGGGTTTTCTTTTCTGTAATAAGCAGCTTGAGCTGCATCTGTTAATTCCGTAGGCAAATTCTTCAGAAACCATGGATGAATTTTTATGTCTTTGATTGTAATTCTCTGCAAATCAAAATCAATTTGGTGAGATGTAAAGTTCACATTTTTGACATTTCAATGGCAAGAGTGCCCAACCAACGAGCAGGTGCCATGTCCACTGACAGTAGCTTCTCTAAAAGTACATGCCAATGATAAAAACAAATTAAGAATTTCTATTTACTCTAGAAAAAGTATCTAAATCCAAAAAGGGCTTGCAATCTTGAGGTTGTGGGACATGTACACCTTCAGAGGATAAGGTATATGTATCACCACACAAGACAATGACATACTTCGACAAATGACTTGCCATATTCTCCCAAGAGAAGCATGAAAAACTAAAGAAAAATCAAATACTGCAGATACAAATGATGACCATCTATGCACTCAAAAGCACGCCCTTAGTAAAGATAAAGTTGAACCAAACCTATCATAAAGTACTATCACAGACAGATATCTAGGAACAATAAAATAAACACTCTAGGGGCTAAACCACATTAGAGAGAGCCAAAGCAAACAGAACTTCTTATTGTTGTACAGTTAAAGCGAACAAACCCATCCTGGAGTAAAACCAGAGTGTACCCTCTCTTGTGTAGAGAGGCAACAAAAATTATAAGAAAGTTATCATGTTATTTGCTTTGCAGACACAGACTCTGCAAAAGGAACATAAGTTCGTGCATCTTAGCATCAATGCCTGTGGGAAGACGATCGGACTAATATAAGAATGTTCTAGTGGTTAAAAAGCCAGCAGCAGATTAATAACTAGTCTCTTCATATGAGCAACAAAGATATTTTTAACCTATCCAACTTTTGACACAACACACAGAATGGTCTCCTACACAAGCTTGTCATCAATTATCTAATGAAACCAGTTTAAAGTAGATAGTCAATAAAAACAGATTCACATCAATCAAAAACATACCCGAGATGGATTAGCAACAAATATGCGAGAAAGAAGGTGCCTACAATCTTGAGATATGTGAACATAGTCGGGTATCTTGTACTGCACAGCCATAATTCGCTGAAGAAGCATAACAAAGAGATGTATCAATAACATCATATTCCTCTACCCGGAAAAAAAAAAAAAAAAAAGATAACTTTGCACCTAGTCACTTTTGGAACAACAGAGTAGAAAAACGCACTTGAACAGTCTTCCTAATGTTTTTCGGATCTTCTCGGTCTTCAAAAGGGTATGCTCCAACAAGCATAACATACAGTGTCACTCCACAAGACCATACATCAGCTAGCTGAAAAGACAAACTAGAGTCTGAAAACATGGAATATAACAGGAACATCTTTGTTTCAGAATGGGGATAAGGAAAAAGAATAGAAGGGGGAGAAGAAGAAAGAAAAGAGACAAACCTTTCCATCATATTCTCGCCTAGATAGAACCTCTGGAGCTATGTAAGGTGGAGTGCCAACTGTTGATTTGGGTCTTGAATGCAGAAGAGATGACTAGACCAAGTGAAGAATGGAGCGAGAGGGGGAGGAAATAGTAAGAGCAAGAACATACGTATTATTGAAAAATAATCCAAAGTTTCAACTGATGAGTCATGATGTAAACCTTAGAGTAACCAAAATCACGTATTTTCAAACGTGGAGCAGGGCTTCCATCCAAAAGAGTATTCTCCGGCTTCAAGTCTCTATGGCATATTTGCTGTAAAACGCATTTGGCGATGAAATCACGTGTTAGCATCTAATTTTTCCAAATTTGATGAATTCAATCATATCCAGGCTTCTCGAGTATATAAAATTACAAAATATAACTATAGAGGAGATTAACTGTAAATTTACCATGAAATGGCAGTAGTTGACTCCTGAAATGAGCTGCTGGAAGAAATACCTGGCCTGAATATTTGAAGCCAAAAAGACAAATTTGCTTCTAGACTTATAGACATATAGCTATAAAACAAATTATCTTCATTCAATTCTGGCTCTCTGAGTAAAACAGCAATTCTCCTCTCCATTCCCCTAAAGGAAAGGAAAGAAAAAACAAAGGGTCTTCTTCTTAGTCTTCACTCTTCCCTTTTCTTTTATTTTTGAAGATGTGAACGGGAATGGTAGCTAACTTCCATACAAGATAGTATACCTCATCCTCGCTAAACCTTCCAGCATTGCAGATTCTTTCAAAAAGTTCCCCTCCAGCTGCATACTCCATAACTATAGCAAGATGTGTTGGAGTCAACACTACCTGCAAATTCAAATCAAACGCCCAAGAGTTCCTGAGCATCCTACTTAATGCACGCAAAAACTGAAATCTAGCAAAATAAACAACTATAAAGGCTCACCTCCTTGAAACGAATAATGTTGGGATGCCTAAGAGATCTGTGATTTATAATCTCTCGTGCAACATTCTCATCGATCTACAGAGAAGGAATAACAATTCTGACATCAATACCTGAAACTCCACTGGACTTCATTCTTTGAAATCAATCTCTAATGTATATAGAAGCAAACACATGATGACAACCCCGTGAAAATATAGAAGTATGAAGCTTACAACAACAAACAATTAGGAAAAAGTGTACCCCAAAATCCAAAGCTTTTATTGTAACCAATTTATAATAATATAAAAGCAAGTTAAATCACCACAAACCGAGGAATGGAAACAGATTTCACCTTGCGTCCTCTTTCAATGTATTTCATAGCAACAAGCTCCTTGGTCTCCTTGTTCCTCATAAGCCTAGCCACACCAAAATTCCCAGAGCCTATATCCTTAACAAGCTCATACTTTTCCATCTTTTGTTTTTTTCTCTCTTGTTGATTTTTTGCTTTTTTTTTCCCCGCCCCCTGTTGCTAATATATAGCTCTAAGACAATGATCAAAAACACTTAATTATATAAACCAACAAAATCAAACTATACCCAGAAACATTCTCGAAACTGAACTCCAATTCTTGCCTCCAAGCTCAATCATCACACACTCTGACACCTCCCTTCAACACCAAACCCTAAATCAATGAAAGAGAAGCAGAATTCGGAATAAAGCTTTATCCAATAAGGTCCAAAGATCCAATCTTTTGATGAAATTGAAAAATCAAGAAGATTAAAACAGAAACCCCTAAAATTTAACTTCAAAAACCACTGAGTTCTTTGACCTTCCAGTGACACTTTCCAGCTAGATTGCAACTGGGAGTCCCACAAATTCTCCAAATATGCCAGAATCCCAAAAAAAGCAAAGCTGAGATTTATTCAATTCTGGGTGAATTTAGGAAAGGAACTCAGGGTTTTATGCAGAAAGTAGATTTGGTGACGGCAAAAAAGGGGGTTTTGACTGTGAAAGGTTTATGAATGAATTGATTGGGGATGTTAGTGAATTTGAGATGTGTTTATGCTTGGGGGATTGGGCTGTAAAAGAGTGGGTTCTTTTTTTCTTTTTTTTCGCTTTTTTGGGGCTAGGATTTGAATTTTGGTGTATATATACCGTCTCAAAGATTCTTCTCATATTTGTGCGAGTCAGAACCTTAACATAGCAATCTTTAAAACGTACCCCTTTTATCAAGTTTTTGCTGACATGACAATTAATTGCTTAGGAATTATGATTAAGTATTTGTTTTTATGGTTAATACTGTGTTATTAGCTTGTGCAAGTAAAACAGAATCTTAACTCCCTTTTGAAATAGTGCTACACGTTAGTATGTTACTAATGCAACACTCCATTAGTAGTATAACTATCAAAATTTATAAGACATTTGATTTAGCGTAGTTCACTCGCTTAGAAAGAAGTTTGGTAAACACAAAGCAGAGAAGGTGAGGTGGACAGTTCCTTTTGATAGGACACCCTTTAAGCATTACTCAGTGTATTGCTCAACTAATATTCCTTAACATGATTAATTTCCATTTAAAGATTGTTGTGTGTTATTTCATTAGTAGTCATGTGTTTGTTAAAGACTAAGATATACTAGAAGCTATTCTGAAATTTTATAAAACATTTGATTTTGAGTAATTCACTCATTTAACGAGGTCTATAACTCAAAAAGCTGAGTCATAATTTATGGAAAGTTATACACAACTGCATATTTGGATATTCGTAGGTATGCAAATATGATTAAATCATTTAAATACTAAGACCCGTTTGGCAACCAAATTCAGCACTTAAATTTAATGAATATGGGTATTAACATGTTTAGATCGTTTGACAACCGAAAATAAAACATCTGAATTAATTAAGTGGCACTAAATTTTCTAGATAAAACTTGCTCCCATTATTAAGTGATAAACTATTCACTTTATCATTTAATGTGATATACATTCAAATATATTAGATGTAGTACTAAACAATTCATTCCCTTAATAGATTGAGATTTAGATTTCAGTTTTTAAACTTCTGTTTTATCAGACGCACCCTAAATTTTATTCACAAATGTGTATATTGATGTTTTTCTTTCGTGTTAAGCAAATTAAAATATACAGTTATTTATTTCTATCTCGGACTTGGAATGTTTCTCATGTAACTTAGGGCTTGTTTGGCAAGCATGTTTTTTACCCAATTTGTATAAAACTTGTATTTTTTTACTTTAACTACAGGAACCTTCAAAAAACTTCCAAAGTTTTTAACATACTCACTCAAAAACACTATACAAAAAATATTTTTTTCTTTCATTTCTTTATTTTTCTTACACAAAAAATAAACACTAAACATACACTTACCGCCGGCACCGGCCATGAACTCCTGCTTCAGCATTTCCTTTTGTTTTCCTTCATTCCTTCCCTCCCTCCCTCTCCTTTCCCTTCCCTCTCCTCCGCCACCTCCGCCCCCACCCTCCCCTCTCTCTCTGTCGCGACCGATTTGGTTGCGACAGGGAGGGGAAGAGGGGAGGAAGGGAAGGAAGGAAAAAAAACAACAAAATGAAGTGTCGGCGCCGGCGGGTAGTGTTTCCTAGGGGAGAAGAAGAAAAAAGAAAAAAAGGAAAGGGAAAAGAAAAAGGAAAAAAGAAAAGGAAAAGAAAAAAACAAAACAAAAAATCTTTCAAAAGTTTTTAAACATCCAAAAAAAATTTCTACAACTTCTACAGTAAGTTACAGTAAAGTTATTGACAAACACCCAAAAAACTCACTTACCAAACGGACCCTTAGGTATATGTGGTGGTATACATGCTTTTAACTATTTAGTTGACAAAATACATAAATTTATGCAACTTCATATATTTTTTTACATGTATATGTGGATATTTACAAAATTTTTGTAATTATTTTTTTTGAATGACTAAAATATTTTCATGCATTTGGAGTGTATACATATAAAATATCATACTGGGCTTGCTCACTGTATACAATGAGAAATATTTACACAACATATAAGGTGGGACTATAGTATATGTAGAGGTAACAACAGGGTGAAAATGATACAAAAATGCTTCTTCTAGCCCCATTCATTGCTATCCTCACCCTCACCCTATTTCTCGTCATCCCATATTACTCCCGCGGATGGCCAACACAGCTGTTACCTTGACTATTATAAATGACGGGTTTGTTTGGATTCACTATTTTTTGATCTGTTTTTGAAAAACTGTATTCCACATGCCAAATGCTACAGTATTACACCAATGAAAAATAATTCAAAAAACACTAATCTAAACAAATAATTCAAAAATAACCTATACATACAGAAAAAAAAACAATTATCCTTTATTATTCCATCCCAACCCCACCACCACCACCTTCTCCCCCATCTCTCTCCTTCCCCTTCGTCTACCTTCCCTCTCTCTCTCTCCCCTACTCTCTCTTTCTCCTCCTCCCCTCCTCGCAGCCCCCTCCCCCTCCCATCCAAAATAAAAATTTATTTGGGGCACTTTTTAGAGCATTTTTAAAATCAAAAATTTATTTGAGCTAATTTTTTGGGGTATTTTTTAAAGCATTATTAAAATTAAAATTTTATTTGGGATAAATTTAGGATACTTTTAAAATTAAAAATTCATTTGGGGTACCTTTTGGTGCATTTTTAAAATTAAAATTTATTTAGGGGAATTTTTGGGATATTTTTAAAATTAAAAATTTGTTGGGGGTAATTTTTGGGACGTTTTTAAAATTAAAAATTTAATTGGGGCAATTTTTGGGACATTTTTAAAAATAAAATTTATTTGGGGTATTTTTTGAGCATTTTTAAAATTAAAAATGCATTGGGGTAATTTTTTGGGGTATTGTTAGAATATAAAATTTATTTAGGGAAATTTTTTTGGACATTTTATAATTAAAATTTTATTTTTTGGAGTATTTTTGAAATTAAAATTTTTTTGGGATAATTTTTTGTGTCATTTTAAAAATTATAAATCTATTTGGGACAATTTTTTGGAGTATTTTTAAAATTTAAAATTTATTTGGGGTAATTTGATTTATGGTAGTTTTTGGGGCATTTTTAAAATTAAAAATTTATTTGAGATATTTTTAGAATAATTTATTTGGAATTTTTTTAATTAACCCACCGCTACTACCACCACCCACTAAATAAATTTTAATTTTAAAAATACCCAAAAATTACATAAAATAAATTTTTAAATTTAAAAATAACCCAAAAAATTATACCAAATAAATATTTAATTTTAAAAATATCTCAAAAAATTACCCCAAATAAATTTTTAATTTTAAAAAATGTCCAAAAAAATTATCCTAAATAAATTTTTAATTTTAAAAATGCCCCAAGTAAATTTTTAATTTTATAAATTTTCCCAAAAACACTCTCAAAAACACCTAAAAGACAGCTACAGTAATTATTTTTCATACTCCAAATGCTGCACTAGTGTTTTTCAAAAAAACCCCAAAAACAACTAATCCATGTGCAACACTAATAATGAATTTACTAATCATTCCTTTGAATTAATAGTTAAAAAATTTAACGTGAGATGAATTTTAGAATTTATCGTGCTCATGTGAATCCGTTTCTTTATGTTTGGTAATACATAAAATGAATCAATCGTCATTATTTTTTTTATAAACCATGTGCAATAACAAAATAAAAAAGTAAACTAACATAATGAAATTAGGGCAAAATGCCTCGATCGCCCCTAAACTATTACAAATTTTAACTTTTGGTTCTCCAATTATTAAATGAAAATTTTTAGCCCTCCAACTAATAAAAGTGCATATTTGTAGCCCTTCCATCCATTTTGGTCGTTAAGTCAATAAAAAATAGCAAAACGTGTGTCTGTTCGTGATTTATCAAGGGGACTTTTCGTCTGAAGGAATCCTGGGGGTAGCAAAAGTCACCTGAGAGATCTGGGGCAAATGGTAAAAGTAGTCTCTTCAGAAATTGGACCTCCCAAGTTCCACTTCTCCATTGTGGGTTTTCTGAAATTGGTAATCCGTTCTTGGTGTAGCAAGGAGGATTCCTTCAAATGAGGTAGTGTAATTTGGGATAGGGAGGTTAGGAGTTTTTAGGAGTGGGTTGTTGCCCCTCTCTGCAATTACGAATGACCCTTCCTTCTTGATGCTCTCGACAGATGAAGTACAAATTTCTTCAATGACGTTTTAAAAAAAAAAATTAAAACTAAAAGAGGGAAAGTTATTGTATAGCAAAACTTTCTCAAATGTTTGTTTATATCACAAACATGTTTTCCAATCAATTTTTAATTCTCCAAGCACATTTTTATCTCACATACACAACATAATAAAGCCCTACAATAATTATTCTAAATAATAATTTAAATAATCTTCTATCCAAGCACACTAATTATTCAAATAGCCTTTTATTTGAGAAATTTGAACAAAATATCACTTTATTTAATTTTTCAATTAGTCTTTTAATCTCACGTACAAAGGTTTTTTTTTTTTTTTTGGGAATATCCAAACGCACTCAAAGAGCAAAGGATCCCCAAAGAGGCCTAAACATCTAAAAACAAAGAGGCAGAGGGCCCATAATTAATAAGGCCCTATGCATAGTTCAGAATTCCCATAGCAAGGAAAGTCCAGAACTGACCTCCGCTGATCTGAGAAGTCAGTCGATTAAAATAACAAAATCAATTCGTATATAGTACTCTAAGAAATATATTTATTTATTTATTTTGCTCCATAATATAAAAACCCCGACTCTGACTCACCCATCGCTCTTAATTTCTCCACTCACATCGTAAGATCCATACAATCTCCGGCGATTTCCTTCTCCGACATGCGGCTCACCGTCCGATCCTTGGCCATTCTTTCTGTTCTCCTCACGGTCGCCTTGCCGGCGCTCGCCTCCGAGTACGATCATAGGGTAATAGGCTAGATGTCTCTGCTACGCACTCGATTTCGCTGCATTGCTACATAGAAACCCTAATTTAAGCTGCCGTTTGCTTTTGCTTTCGTATGAATTTGAGCGGATCTTTGAGCTTCCTCGTGATTGTTTTGCTATTACTCAGATCTGTGGAGAGATCAGCAGATTATTGGTTTATTTCCCTGTTTTTGCTTTTTAGTGCTGTGGAGGATTGCTGTTTAGTTTGTCATTTGAGCTTGATTTGCTTTCTGAAAATGTAAAATCCTGTGCCTTAGCGGTCTAATTTTGGTGTTCACAAGAACTGTAAAACCGTAGATCTTGTCGAAATTTAGCTGTTCTTTCTGTCAGATACTTACATTACCTGGTGAAATTTGCGTTGGTTATTTAATGAATGTGGTCGTGCATGTATGTTTGCATTCATGCGAGTCCTGGAGTCCAGTGGATAATAGTATTGGAATAGGGGAAGGACTGAACGCGCACATGAGGATTCGCTAGATGTGATTACAGCTTGAGAGTCAATGCTGGCTGAGACCATCAATTTGGTGCACTCGGGATTTGATCCAGAGACAGTTGTGGGGATTTGAAATGCACTTATTAGGGTCTAATACGAGTTTGATAGAAGTGAGTGCTTAGGGGAGGAAAAGAAAACAGGGCGTAATGTCGGAGAAGTTGATAAATTGTTCAATTGCTAGCTGGATTAGATTGAGGTTGAGGAAAATTTTGAAGCTTTATCCATACTTCATTATATCATTGTTAATTGTGGACGTAGAGGCTGCTCGACATACTCTTGGAGGCTAGAATCCTGGTGCACGAATATACATGGACTGCACCCAACAGATATATATGATATAGGATTATCTGTTACTTTCACTGATAGTAAACTCCATATAACCATCCTAGAACTGCACTGATTTTGCTCATTGCCTTTTGCATTTATACCAAGTTTCTTGTGTATTTGCTTGTTTCCCATCTCTTTTGTTGTGATTTTTACTATCCTATCATAGATGTTTGTTGGGATATTTGTTGCTTTATTTTGAAGTTTTGTTTTATCTCGGAGAGCTCTTGCATGCTGAGACACCTATTGTTTGAAAACTGTCTATAACACAAGTATTTTACATTTAATATGAGAAAGATTACAGAATCATTAGACATTAGCAGTATGCCAATAAATACTAGTGTTTGTATGCATTTGGTAAACGTATGAGTTTTTAAAGCTCTTAGTTATCCTCTTTGATTGGCTTTTTAATTAGTCGATGACTAAAGAAATACTATGTGCTAATGATGAGTTATAATGGGTGCACGCATTGGCTAGGTACACTTGCATCAACAAAAGGTTGGCAACAAGGCTAAAAAGAAAGTCTTGGTGTTTATCTTATACTTTTGTCAAATCTTCTGTCAAATGGGGAATGTGAGGGGGGGGGTGATAAATTAGGGCGAGGTACCTGTTGTTGGAATGGGAGAAAGAGAAAAGCAGTTTGATTCTGTGCTAATGCTAACATCCATTGACAATGTACCAAGAAGTGATGCAGTTTCATCTGCTTTAAAGTGCTGTGCTGGCTTATGAAACAGCTATGACCGTGAGTCGTTTGCACATTTAAGAGTTGTTTCTAACTTCTGCTCATCATAATAACTATAAGTGAGTCCAATTTTCACAACTCTATGCACTCTGGTGTTTGGAATTTGAATATAAGGAAGGAACTTATCAATGGTTGTTGTCCCATAGAAGAAACTATTAAACTGGGAATACTGTCACGTATGATTATAAATGGTGCCTCTCACTGTTGAAAATTGGATATAAGTAAGGGACGAATGGTGATCACCTTTTAGAAGAGGGAAGTATATGTTGTGTGATCATTATAATTAGTTTTGTTGTTTAGTATCTAGCTTGTGTGCTGGCTCCACTGGTGTACCTCTTTTTCATCTGCTATTAACTGGCTCTCCCTAGGTTGCTATTTTTTCCTTGGTTTTCTCCTTTGCACCTCATGTGTTCAGCTATTTGAAATCATATGCATGATGTGATGCTGCTTTTTGAAAACTTTGATGCTTACCCTGATGCTTTTTTGCTTTCTCCTCCAGTATCAAGATGGTGACAAAGTTACCCTTTGGGTAAATAAAGTAGGGCCATATAATAATCCACAGGAGACGTACAACTATTACAGTCTTCCATTTTGCCATCCAGATGGCACTACTGCCCACAAATGGGGTGGGCTTGGTGAAGTTTTGGGTGGAAATGAGCTTATTGATAGTCTTATTGACATAAAGTTTAAAAGTACGTTAATGTCTTTAGTTCATGAGTTTGGATTATCTTAATATATGGGCATGATGCTAAATAATTTGTTTTTGACAGAAAATGTGGAGAAGTCTACAATTTGTGAACTGGAGCTTGATGATGCAAAGGTTAAACAGTTCAAGCATGCAATTGAAAACAGTTACTGGTTTGAATTTTTCATGGGTACGTGACAGATTTCAGTTTGCTTGATATTATGTAAAATGATATCTGTCGATGCACCAGCATTTTGTTACTTAAATATGAAATTTTTTATAATGCTCCAAAAATGGACTTGTGGTTGGAAATACTGTGGGTTCCATATGAATTTGGTGTTTTCCAAAAATTTTACTGTAGCATTGTATATTGGGGTGATTTTAAAGTTTTTAATCTTTTGGGGTGTTTTTAAAAAATTTGAAGATTTCTTCTCCCTCCCCTTACTTTCCCTGCCCTCCACTCCCTCCCTACTACTTCCCCCATCCTTGTCCTCTATCTTGCCCAATCCCCCCCTCCTTGCCTCTCCCTTCTCTCCCCATCCCCTCCTGTCCCATTCCCTCTACTCCTTCTCTGCCCCCTCTCTGGTTGCAGGGAAGGAGGGGAGCAGAGAGGGGGGAAGAGGAGGAAGTGGGGAGGGAGGTGGTGGCGAGTGGGGGGGAGGAGCAGGGGAGGACTGGCAGAGTAGCTATACCTGATCCTCCTGATGACATCAGTACACATAATTCAAGGGCTACGGAGGAGGGTGGTGGTGGTTTTTTTTTTTTTGGGAGGGGGTGTGTTTTGTTAGGTGTATTTTGGAGGTTTCTTTTTTAGGTTTTACTGTAGCATTGTATATGAGAAACCTGTAGTTGGAAAACTCCAAATCCAAACAGACCTATGGGTTTCTATGTAGTTTCTCAAGTGTGTGGTTGGTTTAATTAGTTATGGAGATGTCAGCTATGCAATTGTAATGTGATGAGGTATGTCAGAGTTTGGATATGCGAATAAATTGTTGGGATTAAGGCTTTTCTGTTATCTGCTTATGAACGATTTTTTTATCATGGTTATCTTCCTGATCTGGTTTTATTGTCTGACTTGTGGCATGATTTTTTTGTCATGGTTATCTTCCTGATCTGGTTTTATTGTCTGACTTGTGGCATGCTGTCTATGGGTTCAGATGATCTGCCTTTGTGGGGTATGTGCCTCTTAAGCACTTCTTTCTTTTCCATCTCAAATGCTTTCTGATGCCTTAGATTGTTGGTATAACATTATTAATCTTACAGATTTTGTTGGTGAGCTGCATCCTGAGAGAAACAGCGACAGCAAGCATGTGCTTTACACACATAAGAGCATTAATGTCCAATACAATAAAGATCAGGTCTCTATTTTTGTATTTTATTACAGATTTCACACTTAATTTTTGATTTGCTGCCTTTACCACCATTTTATTTATTTTTTGTAGATCATACATGTTAATCTTACTCGAGAAATTCCAAAACCGTTAGAAGTTGGGAGGACATTGGAAATGACCTATTCGGTGAAATGGACACCAACCAATGTGACTTTTGCTCATCGCTTTGATGTCTATTTAGATTACCCGTTTTTCGAGCATCAGGTGAATATTGCATTTTTGTATGTTTCTCCAGTTCCTAATCTTTTTTTTGTTTTGCAAAATATGTTCTCACTAGCACATATCTTTTCTGTTGGGAAAATTTTTGTCTTACAGTGTCAATAGTTTACCCTATTTATTAAAGACTTTAAGGAGCTTTCTGCTCTGAGCTTCAAATAAATGTTTAGTTGCTTTCTGGATCTACACTTCTAGATTGTTGTGGGTGTACTTGAATTACATGTTAGGTTTGTTCCACTTCTATGATACAAGGTTTTGGTTGCCTTCTTGTTTTGCAGATTCATTGGTTCTCCATTTTTAATTCCTTCATGATGGTTATTTTTCTTACTGGGCTCGTGTCAATGATACTGATGCGAACTTTGAGAAATGATTATGCTAAATATGCTCGGGAAGATGATGATCTCGAAACACTGGTAAGCTTGTTATCGTTCTTGAAGTGCATAATTTTGTTGATCAATTGGTATTTTATTGCAAGTTTGAAGCTTCATTCTGGAGCAAAAAGAAAACATGTTAGATAAGGAGCTTCTGTCAATTTTCTCCAGCTATTTTTCGCTTTCACATATGCTCTGTGCATAGCTACCTGGCAGTGCAAAAAATTCTGTAGATATCTACAGTATGGCTTTTGTAGCCATTACTGCAAATCACCATTCTACATATCGTCATTTTTTTCTCAGATGGACTGGTTTGCTTCATGTAAAATGTATTGGGAGATGGAGAAAAGGATGCAAGTCAGATTAAAAAGTAAAAGCGATGAAAATTTGTCCAAACTGCAATTGCATGTCTTGAAATCCATACCTAAATGGACTATGATGAGGTTTTCTTGATTGAAGTCACACCCATAGTGAAGTCCTGTTTTATGTAGCAGACTGGGCCAAGTCTACTCTGTTCAAATGAAAATTATTTAAAATCAGAAGTTAATTATCAATTTTTTTGGGTGAAAAGTAGCGTTTATTGTGTTAACAAAAGTAGCGGAGACTTGAAATTGGGTTAGTTGTTTTTATACTTGGTTTCAGGTTCGAAAAGCTGGGGTGCTTGCTGCTACATTTTGTGAATTGGTGGTAGGATGTGGTTGTAGAGGAGGGTGGTGGGGAAGGTGAGGAGGGAGAGAGAGGGAATTTGTTCATGATGCGCCATCTAAACAATTGTATTGTTGTTGAGAAGATATGTTGGTCACCCTGGAGTAAAAAGGCAAACACATACTAATCTGAACCTTATTAATCTTCTTTTGTTCAAGTCTGAAATGAGATGAAACTTACTGGTTTCTGCACAGCCCTTTGGGAAGCTCTATTATGCTTGTATTCCCTCGCTAGAGCCACTTTAACTCTTGGTTCGTTTAAAAACAGGAAAGAGATGTTAGTGAGGAGTCTGGTTGGAAGCTTGTTCATGGAGATGTATTCCGGCCTCCTCGCAATTTAGTGTTGCTCTCTGCTGTCGTTGGGACTGGTGCACAACTAGCACTGCTTGTTCTCCTTGTCATCTTGTTTGCCATTGTGGGAATGTTATATATTGGGTATGTGGAAGCTATATTCTTAACTTGTTTAGTACATTGTGAACGAGCATGTGGCGTTTTGTCTTTTTATTTGGTCATTTGTGTTCTCTGTAGGTTCAAATTCACATCTTGGTGACTCTCTATTCTCCTTGTTTTTCAGTTTTCTTCAAGTTGTTTACCTTTCTTTTGTTGTAATGATTGAGAGGGGTTTTGGAGGCTTCATATTTCTGCACATGTTTGCATCAGTTTTCTTGTGTTTGATTTGATATAGCCTGGATGTTTTTGGTTACAGATCTGTATTATTTTTGAATTACTCTGATACTACTGGTGTATTTTCTTCATTCAGGAGAGGAGCAATTGTCACGACTTTTATAGTATGTTATGCTTTCACATCCTTTATTTCTGGCTATGTTAGTGGTGGAATGTACTCACGAAATGGTGGTATGTGTCATCCTGAATATATGCTCCGGTTCTCCTTTAGCATGTCCAATACACATCCCTCCAATTTTAAATTTGTAATGTCTTTTGCAGGTAAAAACTGGATCAAATCAATGATCCTCACAGCATCACTTTTCCCATTCTTGTGTTTTGGCATTGGTTTCATCCTGAACACAATTGCTATATTTTATGGGTCACTGGCAGCCATTCCCTTTGGAACCATGGTGGTGGTTCTTGTTATCTGGGCTTTTATCTCCTTTCCATTGGCTCTTCTTGGTACAGTTGTTGGTAGGAACTGGAGTGGTGCACCGAATAATCCTTGTCGGGTGAAGACCATTCCTCGGCCAATTCCAGAGAAAAAGTGGTACTTGACACCATCTGTGGTTTCCTTGATGGGAGGGTTGCTACCATTTGGCAGCATATTCATTGAGATGTACTTTGTTTTCACCTCCTTTTGGAACTACAAGGTAATTATGTAAACTTTCTGGAGGCTAGGGGACTTGATTCCATCTTTGCCTGGTTTTTTAGTGACTCATAGTAGTTCATAGGACTTGCAGCAGCTGAAGTTATGCATATTTGCAAATGAAGCAAAACATGATTAAATTAGCTGTTGAATGGAGCTACAGTGTTATAACCTATTCAAGGTGTAATTATTGAAAAAAAAAAAAGAAGCAGCTGTCTGTCTGCACATTTCCTCCGGCTGCTGTTTAGATTGGTCAAAGTAGGACTGGCTGTTTATTCTCTTTTTCTAAAGCTTCAGGATCTACTTTCTATATTAATGTCCTTAAACAGGATGTACGATTGCCATGCTGCTGAAGGATTTTATTTATTGCATCCAGTTATAACTTCATTAAGCCTACTTGGAATTAATTATGATTTACATCTTTTGAGTCGGAAAAGGCAATAATCTGTGTGGTTTCTCCGTCATCATCTACTGACCTCCTCCTGTCTATGTTTAAAAGGGTATAGGAAATACATCTTCTTGTGTCAAAGTTTGTACTGAAGAAAAAGGAAGAATATATTATGTGAGCAGTAGTTTGAATGTAGATATAGTCTCTGCCCTCTAGCATAATTGCTTCTGGTAGTAAGGTTTCTAATGAGAATTGCTGTTCTGTCAGTTAATGTGTAATCTTTGTTTTCTTCTCTCTTTTGACAGGTTTACTATGTGTATGGATTTATGCTGCTCGTCTTCCTGATTCTCATTATTGTAACAGTATGTGTGACAATTGTGGGAACATATTTCCTGCTTAATGCTGAAAATTATCACTGGCAATGGACCTCCTTCTTCTCAGCTGCCTCAACAGCTGTATATGTGTACTTGTATTCAATATATTACTACTACGTGAAGACTAAGATGTCGGGTTTCTTCCAAACCAGCTTCTACTTCGGTTACACGCTGATGTTTTGTCTTGGCTTGGGAATTCTTTGTGGTTAGTATAAGATATTTGTTGCATTTTTATTCCTGGCTTCTTTTCCTGGTTGTTAGAGGAATTCCTAGTATTCTCGATTTGTTTGGTTTTGGCCATTTGAATCTCCCCTTTTCTGTGTACAGTTCTGATCTCCATTTAGGAAAATACATTCAACTGATCATGATCCAAGTGTTCAAATACACGCTCTGATACTGGAACAATGCAACTTATATGATGTTTAGATGTTTTACGCACTGATTTTAGCTACTAGCTTGGCTTGTTGACTTGAAATCTATGTTATTCTGTAAATAACTTGAAAATTCAATTGGACAAACTTTTCAACTGTGTGTTTTTAAAGGTTTCTTGAAGAAAGGAGATCAAAGGTGTCTTGTCTTGTGCAGCAATTATTTTGTTCATTTGCCCCTTTTTTTGGATTGCAGCAAATGATGTACTTGCATATTTCTTCTTCTTCTTCTTCTTCTTCTTCTTCTTATTTATGTCTTGCCTTTATGAGCTGCTGAAATGAGGTAATTGCTTAAGGTTTTTTCTGTTTATTTTAGATTGCATTTATGTGATATCTGGTATTCAAAATGTATATAGCTTCCCATATTGGTGCATTGTTTCTTCTTTAGAACATAAATCTTGTGGTCATGGACCTGGTTGGTGCTGTATATTCTGGTTTTTTTAGATGGATAGCCTGTAATCCTTAAGCCTTTGCTGTAAGGGTGAGTAGGGAGGGATGGGCTGTTTAGAGGAGAGAGGGGTGGTAGAAATGAATGATCAAAGAGGTTGAGGACATCAAAGTAACAAGGATAAAGTCTTTAGAAAAGGTGCCCTGAAAATAGGTCTGTAGAAAGAGGATTATGTTCGATGCACCTTTTGTCAGCTGAGTTGTATGTTTGGGTCTTGGTAGATTTTGTTGTTTGCTTAAATTGCTCTGTTCCCAAAGTTTTCTGACAATTATTTTCATCTGAAGCTATTGGCAATCTGTGGATAAATTTATGTAACAACGGTTGTTTCTTGTGCATTTTTCAGGAGCTGTTGGTTATTTAGGCTCTAATCTGTTTGTTAGGAGGATCTACAGAAACATCAAATGTGATTAGTTTAGTTGAAGGGCAACGGAACATATGGTTGCTTCTTTCGCCTCATGTTCAGAAGGAACCAAAGGACTACGGATGTCATTTTTTGGGTCTCTGATGCTGTCTCGCCAAGGAATTCATCGGTTTTGAGGATGGTCTGTAACTCAGGATTGTGGGGAAGCTCTGAAAATTTTCCTTGCTCCCCAGGCTGTAAAAGAAAGCCCTTTTTACATATTAGAATGCAGAGACTGCTTTTAAAATTTGAACAGAGTTAGCATGATTTACAACACTACCTGTCATGTAGTTATTTCTCGCCTCACCCCTCTATACGGTAGATGCCTTCCTTCTGCTAGCTGCCTGCTTAATTTTCCTTTTTCATTTAGATTACTGATTTTGTTTTGCAATCATGTTCTTTGGTATGGGATTTGTTAAAAGGGAGAGTATTCATGAAACGAGTTTTGTTTTATGAACTATCTGAACAGTTACTTTTTTATATATATAGTGCATCATATTATGTCCAATAGCTAAGGTGTATTTGTTCGGTTTCCCGTGTATGTCTTCTTGTAGTCTTTGCATCATGTAGATTAAATTTTCTATTGCTGCAAGGTGCCTGTCATGTACTAATTATTTGTGGGTTTCTGTGGCCGTACTTTTGTGCAGAGAAACATTTGTTTGGTTTTAGCACATTCTGAATAAGTTTTTAAAGAATTTCTTTTTTACACGTTCTGCACGGATTGGTAAAATTGTACTGCAGTATTTCGGAAAATAATATTATGTCCACAAAATGAAGAGTCCTGTGATGGTGTCGAATTGGCAAATGACTGTAAATAATTCATAATTAGTAAATATTGATTTCGTAAAATTTGATGTTTTAACTTTTTGGTTCTTTGTTTTAGAGTAAAGTGCAATTAAAGCATCCTAACCTCGCTCTTAGCTCGTACGCCTAATCGCTCCACGAGTCTCACCAATTTGTTTAGTATCTTGATTGAGGTTCTCTTATTTACGTGTTTCTAGAGTTTCCGTCCGTAGAATACTTATTTTCCAATTTGCTCATCGGGCGGTCTGTGGAAATTGGTGAAAAGGCTGCTTCGTACTGTTCTAGTCTGGAATTGGGTTTGCTTTTGTGCTTATATGGGCAGGGTAAAAGAATTGCTGTGAAATCGGTGAAGAAAGCTCCTCCATAAATGCAACCATCTAGGGGTGAATTCGAATGAGTTGAGTCTGAGTATTCATATACTCGAGCTCGAATTCCAAACCAGGGATTCGAGTTCGAGCCTGAGCTCGCTCGAACAAACTTATAAAACCAAGTTCGAGTTTGAGCTCGATGAGCCAATTGACTTCAAGTACTTGAGTTTAGGAACTCAAAAATTGCATTTTGAATTTAAATAATGAAATGACTTATTAACCTTTATATAAAATTATCACCATGTTGGTAAAGATTGTTATATTTTAAACTAACAAGCTTAAAATGGTAAATTAATAAATATAATATTAATTTTTAAATTAAATTTTATCGAGTTAAGTAGCTCGACAAGTACTCGAATTATGTATTTTCAGACTCGAGATCGACTCGATTTTCTTGTCAAGTAGTTTGAGCTCAACTGGAGCTTGACTTCAATCGAATTCGAGTCGAGGTCAAAATCAAGCTGCTCGATTCTACAAGTCAGATTCTACAAGTCAAATAACTCGAAAAAATTTCACCCCTACCCGGTCTTGAATTGGTTTATTTCTTACAAATTTTGGCTGCTTCTACGTGGGCAGAATAAATAAATTGCTGTCCTCGGTAGATTCTCCTTTGTGTCCACATCCTATCTTTCGATATTTCCGTTGCTTGGTCATCCGATATCGCTACGTGGTTGTAGTTCCATCACTGACAGCGTCTACCATTAATAAACTTCTCTTTTCTGTCTTTTTGACACTTCGGTTGGATTGAACTTAAAAATTAAAAAGAAAAAATTATTTCTTTTTTAATAACAACTTAAAAATCAATTTCTATCTTTGCTTCACCTGATCAAAGTTCAAATCTCAACCGCATTTATGATATGTCTGGAAATTTCTATCATTTTTCTTCCTTCAAGAGAGGGACCCATTTTGCCAATTCGGTTGCTGAAAAGGTGTAGTTTCAGTATAGTAAACAGTGTGTGTCTGTCTGTGTGGTTTTCTTTCACACAATTAATACTACGAATTGACCTTTTCACAGTGCGAGTGGTATAAATATTCTCAGAAAATCAGAAATAAACCAAAAAGAGGGAAAATGCCTGTCATTTCTCCCTCACATAAATGAAAGGCCAAAACTGAACTGTAGGATTGTTGGAGTCCCATTCGCGATCGAAACTAGTGGTACCACTACCACCATGATTTTGATAAAACGATAAAGCGAACCACGAGATGCCGACACGTGGAGGATAGCCCTCCACCCCACCTCATGCTCAGGCTTGCTCAAGCCACACTATTTCCACAAGCCTCCCATACATTTTCCCCTGGATCCTTGCTAACCACACTCTCTCTGTTCAGCTGCCTTCTCAGCTAAAAATCCTTCACAGGCCAGCAACAGCAGCAGCAGCAGCAATGGCTACCCTCTCAGGCACCTTGGTCAGCACCTCCTTCCTCCCAAGGAAGCCGGTGACTAGTCTCAGATCCCTCCCAAATGTCAACCAGGCTCTTTTTGGCGTAAAGGGTGGTGCTGGAGTTGGGCGTGGTGGAAGAATAACATGCATGGCTACTTACAAGGTCAAGGTGATTACCCCGGATGGACCTCTTGAATATGATGTGGATGAAGACACCTACATTCTTGACCACTTTGAGGAACAAGGACACGATCTTCCATACTCATGCCGTGCAGGTTCTTGCTCTTCTTGTGCTGGTAAACTTGTATCAGGAACCGTGGATCAGTCAGACCAAAGCTTCCTTGACGACGAGCAGATGGATGCTGGATTTGTTCTCACTTGCGTTGCTAGACCTACGTCTGATATTGTCATTGAGTCACACAAGGAGGAAGACCTCACCGGTTAATTTGTAGTAGCACTAATTTTTAGGAGTTGCTGTATCTCTTGTTTACCCCACCCCAATGTGGCTGTTCTCTGTTGCAGGGGTATTTTTGTTGTTCTTTCTCAAACGATGAATACCTCCTACTTTATTAGTGTGTAACTCTTTTTTTTTTTTTTTTGTGGGTCATAACACAAAGTTGTTGGAGTAGCTTATAAATCATAATTTTTCCCTTTTGGTTCAAGTTTTTATTACTACTAGTATACTGAAGGAGCTTTCATAGTTCCTCTTAATAGTAGAGCAAGAGGTGGTTTTGAGGATAACAATTCTTGGCACGAACAGTTTGGTCAGTGTTCCTCTCTCTCTCTCTCTCTCTCCCCTTAGCCGTAGGCTGACAAACTGAGAAGACAATGCGGTAAAGATTGGTGCGTATAGAGTATGGTTAACTTCGTAATGAAAGTCTTTCAAGGAAAATGTCCTGAAACATGGCCGAACATCAATGAACTTGCAGAGCATGGTTCTATTTCACTTGGGTAAATCTTCTACTAGAGGAGTTGGATAAACAGGACAAATCAAGTTCAAAATCTTAAATATTCATAATCAGCTACTATAGCACAAACAATTGCTTCTTGAGTTCTAAGCTAGATTCATATTCATGTTGTGGTGAAGACATAATCAAATGACAACATGAGCACATCCAAAAGTTGGTGCCTTTCAGTTTGATTTTCCAGAGGTAGCAAGCAAAATAAACAATCTGCCTCACGGTGACAAGGACAAAACAAAAGACTCTACACAAAATTGGAATTTGCTAGATCGTCTATACAAGATAAGTTTTTTTAACCCACAAGACTGTTGTTTCTGTTCACTTGTCAGATATGATTACTTGCACCGGAACTGTCGACAAAATTCACAAGAGTGCAAGTTAGTTAGAAACAAAGCACTTCCATCTAAGCGTTGGTCAAGGGATAAGCTTTTTCCAGATTTTAACTTCCTTGAATCCTAGGTCAGTTCAAGGGAACTTCATGGCTTCTGAAATAGATCGAAAGGAGTCTCGGGTTGATGATGCTCATCTAAGTCATCTGCATTTTCTTCTGCACCACTAGCTATTGTTTGGGCCAAGTATTCCGAGATCCGCAAGGAAATGTCATCATCAGGTGGACTTGAACCTTCAATAACGCAATCTGGCTGCATTGTTGATTCCTCATTCATTTCTTGATGATTTAGTGAACCTGATGATGAACATGGAGATAGAGTACCAGAGGCAACAGTAATTATCTCATCCCTCTCGTCGATTGTTGATTGGCGGGAACATGTAGATCTTGTAGTAACCGAGAGTGATGCATCTCTTCTCGACCTCTCTTTCACCCTCTTACACCAGCTGTGCAGTGACTCCCGGACACTCTCAGCGATCAAAGCCTTCTTATGTCGGGATCCCATCTGAAGTGCAATATGAGATAAATTTCTGTAAATGAGAGAAATGCTATAAACTTCATACAAAAATCAAGTACTTGAGGGAGGGAGGGGTAGTATTCTGTGCTTCGAGTTGAGCTTTTTAGATGAGAAAAATGCATCACCGAGTAAATGCAATGACTCCATTAAGAACCACATTGCTTGGTAGAGCACAAGCTTGCCTTGTCAAAGAGAAGATGTAAATGAAATTAAACTACAAACCTGGGTGATTATGACATTCAAGGGCACAGTGCTGTAGCTACACCAAGCCTGAACTACGATCCTGAAAATATTAAAAGAATCAAAATGTTAAGTAGCATGTTAAAAATTTTAACAGAAAAATTATGCCTTATTGTTCTTTCTCCAAGGGATGTGAATCTACACAAAACACACGGGCACATCATTCACAATATTCTAGACACTTTCGAGTCTAAAGTGGCTAAGCCATGCAAGAGCATTTTGGTCTGCTTCTTAGCCAGAATTGCACTAATATCAGTCTAGTAAATAGATTTCCGTTCACCTCCTAATAGGCACTGGGATTAACTACTGCAAATGACAAACTTAGAACAATAACTTACTAATCCTTTTCTACTTTACAATTGAATCTCTTTGAAGGTAGCAAAGGATAAGCACAACAGAGGTATTTCCAAAATCTTCGGCTAAGATTCCCAACATCTATTGCATAACAAAAACAGTGGATCCCAAATCTCCATTGCCTGGCACCCTCAGCGAGTGGATGCTTTTATGATGTTTAAATACAATGCTTATGCTACCTTAGTGATGGCAAACTTATACCACATCAGACAGGCAAGCCGCTTACACATAACTAGCAAGTAGATAGATGAAACTCCACAAGTATTACTATATGCTTTTATATCAATGATTCTGCTTTCAGAAGCTTGACACATGTGTCTAAGACCTTGAAAAGAAGAAACATACCCAGAGATCAGCCGAATGGCAATGAGTACATGGTTTTTCATGAAGCATCTTTGCTTGAATGCCCACTAAAAATCCAGAAGAAAGAGATCCATTAGTTGGCAGACTTTCAATTGAGGGCGTTGCTATGCCAGCCATCAATTCTTAATAAGAGTTCCAAGTTCATTTATATGTTTTACATTCCCAAACTCAATCAGTTTGACATAATTATCAGCACGTAATTCAGCAATGTGTACAGACACACTAGAACTGCTGATGGACATCTCTCTATACCTCAAGAAGATAAAGGCTTAACCTTTGAAAATTTAGCCAGGTAACAAAGATGTTGAGCATGAAATTTCTTGTATCTTCACTAAAAGTGCTTCCACTATTTAGGGTGACAAAAATAAAAACTTCAAATCTAAAAGTTAAAAATGTGTAACTAATGCCTTATCTTCTAAACTTCTGTTAGTTGCAGACTACGTAATAAATTCTGTAGTTTCAGTGTTTCACATCATAAATTTTCTATCTGGATAGCTCAATACTTTGCAAAATTCACATGGAATGAACGAATTATGTTCCTACCAAGGACCAAATGAAGGTTGCCATCTCAAAAGCATTCTGCACAGAAAAGAGGGATAACCAGATCAGGATTCAAAAGCACAGATAATATGAATTAAGCTATCCAAAACACAGTAAACTATCTGCTATTCATGCAAAAAATTGGTATCACCTGAAATGATATGAATTGGATCAAGTGTAACAGTATTTCTGGTTTCCCAAACCAAAACAGTTCATCACGTGGCTTTACTTGGGTTCCAAGGGATGGACCTTTTGGCTCAGCAATTTCAAGTGCTAACAAGGAGACAACATGCTGGAGTTTCGTTCCGACCAACATGACAAGCTTTTTCAAACCAAATTATGAACATCAGAAAATTGACCAGCCGAAGAACCACAATGTTCAGCCTAAAGCTAGAGAGAAGGGAGGCTTACAATTGCAGGTATAAAAGAGATCCAGAAGTAAACATTAAGACCTGTGGCATAAGAGCCAAATCATATGTAAAATTCCAAAATGCAAGACATTGTCATACATCTATCATTCAACATGATTACCATGAATATTGATGAAGATACAGATTATAGCATAACCCCAGAGTGACCAGCTGCATGTCCAAAAAAAATTATCATTATAAGGTAACCATGTAGAGCAGATTATAATGTTTATGTTGTCTAAGAGTTGTAAATGCTTCCTACAAGATTGGTAGAGATATTATTCATCTCAAAGGATAACTCTTCAGCAAAGTGCCAGACATTACACAAGTTCTAGACACCTAGAGATGACAATGAAGTTTCCTGAACAGTTAAACATGCATGATGATTGTGCATTTTCATTTCTGCATATTTCAAAAGATGTAAATATGGTTGCACATGCCTCTTGTTTTCTCAGATAATACGTAAAATGACCGCACCAGTACAAAAACAAAGAATGTGGTGTTAAATCTGCAAAATCAAATCATTGGAAGCTGACGTGAATGATATGCATTGTGTTTAAATTATAAATCTACAGAAGACTTTTCACAAATGAAAGTAGAAACCAACACAATCTTTTGGCATTTACAAAATTTATTAATTCCTTAACTCCAAAGACGCAAAAAGAGAAATGAAAAGGGTTGGTAAAAAATGTCATAGTGAAAAGAAATGCATCTTAATTTTCTACAATCTCCATGAGTAACCACTAGAAATTGAACTCTTTTATCTTTTTACCGTCAGGTAATAGCTTTTCTATTTCTCTAAGATTTCAAAACATTTCAATCTCTCAATATCTAAGAAATCATAATTGCAAATTTGACAATGACATTCTAATAGTGCAACCTTCTGTAAAATATGCTAGGAATTGAACATTGCAACTCAAACTTTTAAGGATTGCTAGACCCGAAAGAGAAGCAGAAATTTAAGCTCTTGAATTAGCAAATAAAGTAAAGGAAACAAGATTAACGTCAGGTCTACTATGTGTTTGTTCTGGCCAGAAGTAATTCGGTGCATGTAAAATAATCAAACTCATGGGCCAAACAAATGTAGATGAGACATTGGCTATAAATTCAAACAAGCAGTGTTCCATAAGTGTTAGTAGTTTTCCTTGGAAAAGAGTGAATATAACTCCTTTATTGCCCACCAATGTTATCCTTTAATATATCAGTGTCATATCTCTTCCAGTTCACAATGAAAACTTTTTCTCTGCCAGATATGGTATAGCAGGTCATTTCAGGGGATCATGGAAAGTACCAAAGTTAGATTTCATGTATCTTCTTGTGGATTTAATTATTGAAGAATTTGTATGGAAAAATATTATTCTTGTGAAAATTTAGTTGGCAATTTTTTATTATAATAGGAAAATTCTGAACCAGGCCATTTTCTCTAATCAAATTGCTCATCAATGACATAGAAAGTTAGACCACATTGGAGTTCTATTGCCTATTTTCAAGAATAGAAAATATGTTTGTACCTTAAAAGTAATGCTGCAGACTAACTGTGGACATGAATCATTGATCTAAACCAGTAAATAGATATGTACCTGATCCCTACAATGCTAGAAAATTCATCTTCCATGCTACGGACCATGTACTTGTGGAAATTGTAGGAAAGTGGCAGGCTGTGATTCTACAAAATTTGTAAAACCAAGTTAAGGATTACCCACCAGATACTGTGTACAAGCAACAAGTATGCAGCATACTATAGCTGAAATGAGATGCAGCAGCACATATAATAGCTTTTTTATCTTGAATTATGCCTACATGCTGGATGTGTGCATTATTATTGGTACATCTATCAGAAGCATCAACTGCAGGGCCCCTATCAAACCTTTTTGTACCAGTAATGCGAGATCTTAGAAGCCTGGTTTATAACAGCATACACTTCTCGGATATACTACACATACGAATTCTTCTTTCACTAATCTGGTATCTTCCATAAGCTGATCATTACTTCTTCCAAACGAAATGTTCACGGGAGAGAATTGTCATATTGTCATCAAATATAATAAATAGTAGCATCCTTTTAGACCCTTGTTGTTCAGATTAAATAAGCACTTAAACCCATCCCTTTGATTGTTAATTAATTTCTCAGACTAGAACATGACATTCTTTCATACGCAAGTGTGTCAAAAGTTGGTCCTGGCGTTCTAATGACTAGACAAAGGAGGTGCAAGTGAAAAGTTTGCAGTGAACAGCTGCATTCCAGGGCATAGGATTGAGTGACTTGTAAATTTGTAATGGTAGAACACTAGGTTCCAAGAAATAGTGTCAGTAATGGCTATAGAGCTTATGGTTTTTTGACAGGAGAATGAAGTTTGAAAAGAGTTGGGACATTTCGATGTGCATTGAGGGCAAGGCATTTGCAAAGTGAGAGTAGCAGTGTACTGATTGTGAATAACAGGGCTAATGTTGGGAGTATTTTGACTGTGGGAGTTAGGATGGGGCTTGGTTTTGCTATATGCTGACGAATTCTGTTTCTGATAGCAGCAATAGTTTGAGGGGGTTTGTTAGTACCAACTGATAATTCAGGGCTGCATTGTGGTAGGATTATGTTGTCACGGTACCTTGTTATATCAATAAAGGTCACTCCATTCTGCTTCAGTTAGTTCTTATTTGTGTAAATGCTTGGATACGACATAAACGCTAGAGATACCTTTATGTTCACTTCTTGTATTATAGGCATAATATCGAATTTGATTACTATGAAAGAGGTCAGAAGGCCAGTCGGAGAGTCAGAGAGCTCAGCCCAGAAAATCAAATGTGTCAGTCAAAGATTCTAAATGCAGATCTGAGCTGGCAAAATTTCAGCATGCATCCCGAAAATGATATGATACACTATATTTGATGGTATAGAGAAAAGAGAAACTAAATACCCACAGTTATGAATCCCAATCGCAATGCCAAGTAATCTGATTTTTGAATTGAGCTTCTGAACTGCCTTAGAAAGCAAAGCTGCAAGATACAATTATAGAACTAACATGTGACCAAAAGATCCAGCAAACATGTAAGCCCAGTCAAACATTATCATGTTATTCCATTGTACATCAATTCCAAATGGCACCTCAAATATTCCTTTTATCAAACAGGCAAGAAATTTGGACAAAGAAATAACAGGTTTAAAGATCATTCAAGGTACAATATCTGTCAGTAGGAACTACTTCCAGTAAATTTCTGAAATTAAGCGTGACATCCATTCGTCACTCCTCTATTTTGTCATTCCACAGTTTCAAAATTTGAGGTGGTTATTAGACCCACATGAATTCAAAACGGTACTTAAGAATCTGAAAGCTAGCAATAGAGTTGTCAACATTTAGAACCTGCTTTACAACTAGATTCATGATCTCTTGACATTATAAACCACAATCAACTAGCAAGCAGTAGTTTTGCCGGTATATATGTCATTCACATTGTTATAGGAGGGAGAATTACCATCCAGATTAGAACACGGCTCCTACTCCATGGATGAGATGCATGATGCAGAGCAAAAGTAGATTGTCGCCTCATTACCTTGTTCTTTGGTGCTATAAAATGGCAAATAGTTAGTATTCTACATTTCAGGTATCACATCTGTAGTTTTACCCATGCAAATCATTCCATGACTTCCTGTTTATTCAGTACTATCACCATTTACTTGTGCAAGCAAGAGAGAAGAATGTACAAGTCATATGTTCATTTAACATACCTTGCAAATTCCCATCAGGTGCAAAAGTTACTTCATTTTCCCATTTCCTCCAGCTGTATATCTATAAAAACATTTTCGAGAAGTAATTAACTTCTGACAACTATTGACAGCACGAAAGAATGAGCTGTTGCGGCTCTATAGTTAACATTCATTCTTTGTTAAGAGTTCGAAGGAATCTTCAGTTTGAAAGTTTACGTGATCCAGTTGCTACTGCCAATCTTGAGAAATGGATGTAAGTTGTGTGTCAAACAATGTGATACTGGAGGACAGAGAAGCATACCTTGCTCATAGCCAAGCCAACTGTGATACAGCTATAAATTACATGGATAAAGCCAAGAACAAACAAGAAGCGGTGAAGTTGTTCAAGGCCTTCATAGGAAACAAAAGGCTCACGACCCTGAAATTTAAAATTTGGTTTGAAACAATATCCAATCAACATAATTTAAAAAGATTTTGAAGAGATGAGGAATTACCGCCCCGCATTGATGTAATGTTGAATAATCAATTCCTGTTGGAATCTCAGTTTCATTCGAAAAAGCATCAGATTTTGTGAATAAGACCCTCTTACTCTCTCCCATGCCATAATCCTCTTCGGAACAAAGATAGAATTTGCTGCTGAAAAGGGATGAATTCACACAAATTTGAGAAATCCACCTCGCCCATTGCCCCAATAACAGAGAAATAAGCCCAAGTAGCATCAACTCTGCCACACAACAGTAATACCGAATTGGATCAAAAGGGCATGAAGCAAACCTCTATAGTCATTCTTTTGGGACTTTTAGTTTCATTTCAAAATGCATCATTAACTGGAAAGGATTAGATTTAAGAATTTTAGCAGTTAAGCCAGATAAAGCAAACCAATCAGTGGGAGCTAAAAAGACAAATATATCAAGTTATCTCAAGATTCACAAAGGTATCTGAATCACATTATACTCAGCATCGACTATGACATTTACCTTCTTTAATTTTCTCCAAAGACGCAAGTAGAGCCTTCCTTCTCGTCTTCCTCAACCACTACATGTACCAACGAATACAAGTATAGTAATAAAATTACAATCTTTAAGAATAGATGCATACAACTTAGCAAGAACAAACTAACTCAATGCAGCATCTCCATTAAATGTCTGACCTTTCCAAATCTGTAAATGGACCTTTCCACGAACAAGCAGACAAAAACCATGACAGTAGTCACTGAAGCCACTGACCATGTTGGTGTAGCCTCCAAAGATCTCCCTTCTCTTATCAGTTGATGCATTTTTTTCCATTAACAGCGAGAACCCAAATCCTAGATTTTCTTTTTCTTGACGATGGTACTGGAATTTTGTTTTTAAAAAAATTTTGTACGGAAGCAGAAGATCCAGGAAATGGAGAACTGGGAAAAGAGCAAAAGGGGTGCCCATTTATAAGTTTCTTGAACATCATGGCTTATATTATGCTTGTAGACAAGCAGACCAGAAGTAGTGCCAGCGGCAAGTTTATTTATTATAATAGTGATGGATCACGGACAATCTTCTTTATACAGTCTTCTTCTGTTCTCTCTTTTGAATATGTGCATGCACAAGTACAACTCTATTTCAAAATAAAAAGTTGTGCAGATTAAAATATGGGAAAGCCCAGCTTTGAATGCGTGGGAGTTGATGGGGTTTGTATTCATTGGCTTCACCAAGAACCCACCGCCCCACATGGATGCTACCCCTGGTTGGCACCTCGTCCCTCTCTAGAGTCTAAGAGTCTAGCCTTCTCTGCTCTCTCTACATTCTTGATTCTACTGCGTCTCTGTGTTTTTTCTTTTCTTAAAGGGTGTGCGCCTTTTTGGAAGGTTTGAAACTTTTGAGTTTTGACTACAGAAAAGTATATAAATCACGAAAGATTCACAGTTCAGAATAAAAGGAAGAGAAAAAACGGGAAAATCTGCTACTACTACTGTCACTTTCACCAAGCTTGGAAAAGTATTTGCCTTTCCTGAGCCCCGGTTTAAGTAAGGTTTCCCACCTTCAACTTCCAATAGATTAGATTACTTGTTAGTTTTTTTTTTTTTAATAATAAGCAAATTTTATTAATGAATTACTGAAAATCATCCGACACAATGTGATTTACATCATTGTCGCTCTAGGAATAAAACATTTGCAATTTAATAGATACACTAGATTTGAAAATTTTTAAACGGACCTCAAAAAATATTAAAAATTTTTAAATTATTTCTTAGTGAGATAAAACACTGCTATTACTTTTACCGACTCTAGCAAATTATTTGCTCTACCTATGAAACCTGGTTTAGAATTCACACTTTCAACTTTCGATACAATTAGATCAATTCTTTGGTTAAATTACACATTGGCTAATTTGTGGCATGATGTGTTAGTCACACTAATTAGTTTTTCTCTCTATTTGTTATTAGTTTCTTTTTTTTTTCTTTGATAATTTATGATAGATAAACTTGTTGTGAAAGACAATATTCAATGTAGAGAAAAAAAATACTGGAGAAATACGAAAAGATTTACTTATAGGAAAAGAAAGTAGAAAATTGAATTTGAAGAGAGCATAAATACAAATGACAAGTGAAAATCATGGGTGAAATGTCCAAATTCTAAATAGTTAGCCACTAACCACAAGTAATTTATTTATATATTTTCTTGGTACACCGGAGCCTTGAAGGGCCTAATAGCCCATTAGATGGTAATTAGGCTTTTGGTACTCCCACTCCAGCCTACATCACTGTCCAATAGGCTATTGAGTGCATCTAATGGTTCATCAAAACAAGTTGCTCCAACATAACTTCTGAGGCCCAATTCACCCATTGCCCATGCAGAAGTGATCCAACTGATGTTGTAGTGTCCGGTCAGATTGAACCTACAGTTATTCGTTTCATCACTCATTCACTTGCTAATGAATGTCCTAGAAGACAACACTATCATAGAAAAGTTAGAACTCGTTTGGATTGCTAATTTCTAGAGTTTTTATTTAAAATATATATATAATGTAATGATTTGATGTATATTAGATAAAAGGATAATTGATAAATGTGCTCATGAAAAAAGTTAAAGTTTTCTTGTAAATAATGGATTTCAAACAAGATCTTAATGTTTCACAAACACACGTATAACTGTATAAGTTTATAATTGTGGCAAATCCTCACACATTAAAAATGAATTTTTAGAATTATTCAAATACTTGAAAGATAAAAAATTAAAGCACACGATCTTTTGGGGTAGAAACCCACCCACCTCCCTGAGTAAATCAAAAGGCCTGGAAGATATAACCATTTAGCAGCCTAATTTAAATTAAGAGAAAATTGTCAATTTAGTCTCTCACATATTTATAAAATACTTTTTTAGTCTCTCATATTTAAAATCAGCCAAAATAGTTAATCGGATAAAAAAATTTTGCTCTTTTCATCCCAGAGCTCAAATTTTGCTCAATTTTTCCTACAAAAAAAAAAAAAAAAAACTTACCTCGTATGCCTATAGTTACTAAAGTAAAATATAACACTTGGTTTTCATTTTGGTTATAGATATAACCAACCAATAAATAATAGAAAAAGAGCTCTAGTTTAAAGGTTTCATGCATAAGACTGATTGTATATCATCATCGATAAATACCATAATAGGTGATATTCACTGGGCCAATAGAATCCCCTCAAATAAAAACTTTCATAGCTAATTGACGAAAGCGAGGATTCAAAATTGCATGAGCAATATATCTTATCTATAAAGAATATGGTGGATAAGGACTGAGGGAAAAAAAAGGTCATATGCCCCCCCTCTCTCTCTCTCATGAAAGGAAATAGGTATTGTTCCTATCTTGGTCTTGAAATTATGAACATATGAGATAGTCGTACGTTCTTTTGGCCAAAAAAGTGAGCATAAAATTAGGCTTGGGAATAAAAGTGCAAAATTTTTATATGTGATGGACTATTTGGGTCGATTTTAAATGTGAGGCTAAAAAATTTTTGTTTAAATATGTAAGGGACTAATTTGACAAATTTTTCTTAAAATAAAGTAAATTTAATTAATAATATATTCTTCATACATTGAGATGGGATATTCATAAAAGCATAATGAGATAACATCTAAAATCAACAAACTGGTTGCTTGCCTTTACATGTCCACGAGGTGGTAAATTGTTGCAGAAATTATTGCAAGTCTTGGAAACATATTACTCCAAATCAATTGGTTTTTATTAGAACAAGATCTTATTTTTCACTTGAATGAACTTAAGGGTTTTATCAATTATGTGCCATTCTAAAAACACCATAGACTAAAGTAACGGGATAAAGTCCAAGGACCAAATTTGCAAATTTCCAGCTTACTACCAAAGTGCTTGCTGAATGACCATATTGCCCTTTGACAGCTCGACCAGTTAAGCTGAGTCCCAGCAAACGAAGCTGGCCAGGAGACCCAAAAATATTTTATATGCTCAAAAAAACTTGTACCTCTCTCAATGGTACAAGAGCGTAAAGCGTCACTCTTTGGTCGTTTACTGCTCTCCTTACAGCAAGTAGTGAAGGGCTGAGCCTAAAACCCTACTCCCATTTTAAACCCATTCTGCACTCACTTCACACACTGCTCACTCACGTTTACACCATCGGCAGTCGTGACCGGCACCGCCGCCAGAGATGGCGTCATACTCAATTCGCCTCCGTCGCGCGTTGTCTCTGTCCTCCTCCCTTCTCCACCAGCATTTCCACTCCCCTAAACTCCTTCCTCCACTGCACGCAAGCTCTTCCGCTTTGCTCGGACCCCAAAACCCTAGAACCACCCCTTCCTTTTGCAAATTTCAGTCGTTCAGGCATTTTAGATCGTCGCTGATCTCTCTTTCTTCCCGAAACCGACGTTTCGAGCCGGATGACCAGATGGAAATTACTGCAGACACTGTTCTATTCGAAGGCTGCGATTACAACCACTGGCTCATCACCGTCGATTTCCCTAAGGATGTTGATATTCCTGCCGAACAGAAGGTTCAGAAATATGTCGAAATTGCTGCTGGAGTCTTTGGAAGGTCATTTTGCATCCACCTACTTACTTAGATTAAGACATAAACAGAAAATTCGTATTTTCCATTAGGGCGCAATTTGATTATGCAATTTGCTGGTTTCATGTCACATAAGAATTTGATGTATCCAGCAGTAGCCTTTACAAATTTTGCAATATTATCGCAAAGTGGTGAGCATTTTGGCTAGTGGATATTGTAATCTTCACTTCTGGATAAATTTTTGGACCTCTTCTTTGTTTGTGTTGCGAGTGATGTTGGTATATTTCTTCTGAACTTTAACGAAAAATGGTTGTTTGAATGGTTGATGCGATAAAGAGTTGTTTTGGTTTTTAGTTAAAACGCTTTGTCACTGTCTCTTGTTCAGTTAGTTGAAGATAATATATTAGAGTAAAAGGTTAATGGCTCATCTTTGTCTAATTCTGCTTGGTTTCAGTGAAGAAGAGGCAAAGAAGAGAATGTATGCCTGTAGCACAACGACTTATGAAGGTTTTCAGGTTGAATGTTCTGAGGAAACGTCTGAGAAATTCAAAGGTATTCCATCCATAAGATCAATTTTGTGATAAATATAGATTTACAAGTCATGTTGGCTGATAGATATTTTTTTTTTTTTTTGGTCAACAGAGAATCCAGCAGTTGTCTTTGTGTTGCCAGATTCCTATATTGATCCTGTTAACAAAGAATATGGAGGTATGACAATGTTGTATACAGCTGTTTAAGCATATCTTTCTAGTCCAAATATTTCAGCATGGTAGCTTTTTCCACTGATCATCTCCAACTTATTTTTTTCATTTTGGGTTTCTTCCTGTGAATCTCAAATACCAGGAGACAAGTACATTAATGGAACAATAATTCCTAGGCCACCGCCAATAATGTCAGTGAGACGGAATCCCCGTCAGTCGTCCTAGACCTCAACGTCAAGAAAACTGGGGCTCAGGGCCTCGGGATGCAAGGAATTTTGGCCCCCAACAAAATCATCCAACTCAACAAAATTTTGGCCCTCGACAAAATCATCCTCCTCAACAAAATTTTGGCCCTCCTCGTGGTCCTGTTTCTCAGCAGAATTATGGTCCGCCCCAGAATACTCCACCTCAACAGACTTATGGCCAACATCAGAATTATGGTCGGCCCCAGACTACTCCACCTCAACAGACTTATGGCCAACAGCAAAATTTTGGTCCACCGCAGAATACTCCACCTCAACAGACTTATGGCCAACAGCAAAATGCTCCACCTCGACATAATATTGGCATGCCAGAAAACACTACAGCTCATCAGAATTATGGATATTACTCACCTCAGCATAATTATGGTCAGTCATACAATCAATCAAGTCAGCAAAACTATGGCCCTCCACAGAATTCTGCTCCCCAACAGAATAGTGGTTCACCTGGGATACATTCTCCAGTTCAGCAGAATTATGGGCAGTCTGGAGGGGTAGAAGGTAGAGGTCCCACAACTGCTCCTGGGGCTTGGGATCAGCTTCAGAGTGGCAGAGGAGACTTCCCTAATGGAGATCAGAGGTATACAACTATTGACAGCGGAAACTCTGCAGGTCAAAGTTACACGCCTTCACCACAGGGAACAGGCCCTGCACATGGGCAGAATTACCCAAGGCATGTAGAAGATCAGCAATTCTCAGAGGTCGACCAGAGAAGCAGATTTCCAGATGGGCAACAAAGGAATTTTGCCTGACCATGTAAGATGTGGCCCTGTTCTATTATTAAAATTGCACACACTTTTGAGAATCGGATAGTTGTGGTTTTGTGCTAGTATGCTACATTTACCATAAAGGTTCATGTATCGGGCTAATGAATTGTGTTTCATTTTTTTTTCCTTTTGTGTAAATCTGCAGATTAAGCTAGTAAGCTTGAAATGTAAGCCTTTGTCTTGTTCATACACGCTCATGTGCGCGCACACGCACATACATAGTACACACATACATATATTTCTGAGTCTTCTCTAGTGAGGCCACCTTTTTCTCCATTTTAAGTTTGAAATGTGGAATTAAGCTAGGTAGAAGCTGTAATTTCTCTGGATCCTCTCATTTTATACTAAGTAGCAGGTCAATACAATGGCAAGAGAGTTTGATCTTTTGGGATTAGGCCTAGTGTTGACACTCCCACCACCAACCCTGCCTTCGTATGGTGGAAGAATATCACTGGGTGAGTTGTTTTGCTCCTATTATAATTGAGTCCTAAAGATGGGATTCATATGGTTTTGGGTCACATCAGTCTGAAATAATGTCAACAGAGTAAGTGCTTTTCTGGGTTGAACTTGTTTCAGCTACCTCTTTCTAAATATGCTGGGTAATAAAGTTTTCATCATACATTAACATATGCTTAGTAAATCTACTAAGAACCAGGTGGAGTTGCAAGAGCTCCTCTAGAAATATTATGCAAGGAACTAAATGAGAGGATGTACATTGGTGGATATGTGTGTTCGCCCCCCCTCCCCTCAGAAGGCTAAGCTTGATCCATTTACTGTCCTTAAGAAGTGAATGGGGGTATGTAAGGAGAAGTAGACTTAATTAACCTCGTTTTTTTTTTTTAACCTTGTTATAGCTATATTATCTAATTTGCAATGTTTCAAGTTTTTAAGTTACTTCCATGACTTGGTTAGTTCTCTTTGTTTTCACTGTCCTTACTCTTTTCTGATTAGTACTTTGTATGTGACCAGAAGCTTATGCATTATTCTCCGTGCTTCTTGTTTTTACCTTGTAATGGCTACTGGAATATCTTTTCCAAAGCTGTTATTTATTTTTCAAACATCACTTTCACTTTCTCTTGCTGTACTTTTGTGGATAATTCATGTCAATTTTCCGTTACATCTCCTTTTCACTTCTTGATTCAACTTGCATGGATTCATCAAGTGTTGAAGCGTTAATTTCAGGAAGTCCATAATCTTGCTTGTGTGAACTTTCAAAATCTTTTGTTTTTCAGACTGAGTTAGAAATTTTTGGATAAAAATGTCTTCTTCCTTGGCATATTAAGAATTTGAACGAGATTTCCACCCCCCCTCCACATATGAGGGGCAGGTCTTTTGAAGCTATATAGTTGTCAAAGATACCAACCTATGTGTAGAGTAAATAAGATCTTTTATGCTATTCATGGATACAGAGAAAGCATATGATAGAGTTTCAAGATTAATACTACGTGGATTTTGGTGAGGAAAAGCATAAAACCATATATATGCCAATATTAAGATGGTAACAAGATATTTTTGTTAATGCTATCACCAATGACCATAGTGAAGAAGGTTGGTCAGTTTTGTGACCTAGATTTTGGTTTCTGTAAATACCTAGCTCTCTGCCTTTTGCTTTATTTAAAGGTCAGATAGTTCATGTTAAGATGAGGTTCTATAGGATGTGGACATTGTTAGACATGAGATTTAAAATTTTTTTCTTGGATGCTTTCTGTATATGCAGTTAGGATTGTATGCTTTTTGGTGATTTGACAAAGCAGAACAAGTTGGTTTCCGGGGGCAAATGATTTTAAGACAATGGCTTCGTCTCTCCTAATTTGGGGTCATGAATTTGGGTTGTCAAACGATATTGGTTGAACGGATATTTAGATAGATGGATTGTTGCTTTGCTACAGGATCTTTAGCCTTAGCATGCCATTTATCCATGAATGGTTATTACTTAGATGTATTAAAGCTTTCAAGTTCAATTTGATGCCTGTGCAATTTGTTTTGTCAATGTTGAAAAATGAAGAGAAGTTCTCAATGCTAAGGGAGTGGCATCTGGATGGTAGTGCAGAGGATTATACATATGTTGGCCAAGCTTCCCTCTATTTTCTGTGAAATGAGAGCCCTACTATTTTGCGTTTGGGAATTGGAATGGTTGAGACCTCTTAATTAAGTTCTGCCAAACTCATATGCCCTGTTCTTTCGCTTGTGAATTGGAATAGGTACCACATAATTATGCTGAGTTAAAAAAGAAATGGTAGTGTAACCCTTCTGATATATTCATCCTTTTGTGTGCTTGCTTTGCTTCTCTGGCTCAATCACTGCAACTTTCCTTTGCCTGTTCATAGGCTTTCTATTTTTGCAAAATGAATGTGACAAATGTGGAGAAAGTTCATGGTCCTCATGATGAATGGGGGGCTGATGGCAGTTAGTGGTAATTTGTTTGTGGTAGTTCTGGAGCGGTTGGGTCTTGGTTGTGCTGGCATGTTAGGAAGACAGGAGCTGTGCAGTTGGGGAGTCTCTGCTTCTGGGTCTGTCTTTTGCTAATGACTCATGGTAGTTCTGGTTATTGTAAGTGGAGAATGAGAGTTGAAACAAAGGAGGTGGTATCATCATGCGTGTAAGATGTGACCAACCATTAATTTCATGCATATTCATGTCTCCAATTGCTTTAGACCAATTTCTGACAAAGTAGTTTCCTTGTTGGATTTATCGTCTAGGGCTGAACCTTTGAATGAGATCATTTATTTCCTTCCTCACTCCTGCCATCAACACTTATTGCGAATGACTAAAAATAATGTTTGGATTCTCAATATAGTACTAAACTTAATGTCATGATGCACGCCAAGTGGTCAAGAGAGTCTAACAAAGTGGCATGATGGATGCATGCATAAAGACAGGGCATGTTTCTGCACATTCTTGGGTGGTGATATGGTTTTTTGGCTGCATATGATATAGATGTTCCTTAAACTGTTTGTTGATCATTTGCGTTCATATTGTGCTCCTCTTATTCATTTCTGGGAATTCTTAGTGACGTTTTCATGTCAATTTTTGCAGGGCATATGGTATAACAAAAAGCCCCCCCCCCCCAAAAAAAAAAAAAAAACAACAGAGACACACAAAAGCTCACCAAAAAGGGGAAGAAAAGAAAAAAAAAAAAAAACCCTCCTAATGAGATTTGGCAATCGGAAATGCAGGGAAGACTCCATGCGGATCAATGCATCCACTCTTTGCCGTTCAAGATAAACATTTTAGTTTAGAATCTATGTAATTATCTCGTGATTTTCCCTTTCTTGACATGGAGTTAAATGGTCATAAGAGCAATTTTGGCTTGTTAGCAAATACTGTGAGAATCTGTTTCTGTTATTTTAACTTGTGAAGGGTTGTATTATATGAATAGTCACTCTGGTTGATCTCTCTTGCTGTTTTTAAGTAACTTGCATTTCGGGCCTGGCTGTTGCTGGAGTTTATGTCATTTAGACGGCCGGTTGTTATTACATGTCAGAATGATCGATTTGAATGCATTATCCTTCCAACACTTGGTGACTGTCCATCGGTGGCAGCCTCGCAGTGTATATTGGATACCAGGGAGAGTGAAATCGGTCTTCTTTGCTAGAATTGGAAGGGAAGTTTGATTACACACGATTAAATATGAGATCAAGACGGTTCTTGCTCTCCAGAGCGTAAAACCTACTGTCTCTTCGACTCAAAGGAACATGGCTTGCAGGACTTCATCTATGAATGGATTCCGTCACCCTTGTTATATGGCTTAAGAGATGTGAGAAAAGTGCCATTGAGTTCAAGATGATTCTTGGTCTCCCGAGTGTTAAGTCGAGAAAAGAAGCAAGATGGACAAAGTTTAGAGTCGGGTGATCTCCTCCACTCAGGGAATGTGGGGTGCAGACTTGCAGGACTTCATTAACAAATGGATCCCATCACCCTTATTACATGGTTTATAGTGGGTGTGTGTGTGTGTCTAATGCGTTGTATATTCTTCCATTCAGTCGGAAAGAAGAACCAACAAAATGATTTTGACAGTTACAAAATTCAGGATCCGAAACCATACGTAATAAACTGCAAGTCCATTTTCTCCTCCTTGAAAGTGTATTTGTAGCAAGCATGATTCTAATGCTTCGAAGTTTTCTACCCATGTTTTCTTTTCTTTAATGCATCACTCTAAAAGTCCCGCTCTGCGGTGAGGGTCTGCTGAATGGTTGGATTTGGATCGGGTTGACCAGACAGGCTCTTAGAAACGTCTAGATAATATGCGATGGAAAGATGTCACCACTGGGACCGCATAGCGCAGTGGATTAGCGCGTCTGACTTCGGATCAGAAGGTCGTGGGTTCGACTCCCACTGTGGTCGTGGAGTCAATTTTTTGTTATTTTCCCGATTATTACTCTGTTAGCTGAATTTCACAGTTTCTCCGTGCTACGTTCTACGTGTTATGCAAACAAAATATATTTATTTGTTATGAGTTTATAACAGATAAGTTAATTATTTCAGTTATTTTATCTACTACTATACTTATTGTATATTTACCCAATCAAACTATTTTTGTTATTACTTTTACCCGATTATGGGAACACCATTATTTCTCTTACTTTGAATCTTCATGTGCATATATTGAAAGACCCAACATGAAGTTTTTGTTTGGATAGGTTTTGTTTGCAAAAAATTATTTGTTTATATTATCAACACATTTTTCAACCACTTTTTTATCTCACATACATCACATCAAAAAAGTGCAAATTATCCCAAATAATCTACTATCCAAACACAAGAATTGATACAAGAAGATCACTGTAATTTAAAACATCAAATAAGTGGTTGTGCAATTAAATTTCTCATATAATTCAAATGCTCAAAAGGTCAAATCATAATCAAGCAACATTTGATTTGCTTTTACAAGTAGTGATTTGTTTCATTATAAGAAAGTTCTTTTTAAACCAACATCATGAAATTCTAAGCATCACAATTATTTACCTCTCCATTTTCTAATTTCTTCCCTATTCTGACTTGTTAGTTAGGATTTAAACTTTGATCTATTAGGTGAAAGTTCAAGTTCGTGATTACTAATCTTCACGACTAGATTTAAATTTTGGTCTATTAGGCGAGAGTTCAACTCTCTCATTAGTAATCCTCACCGCTTGTGGTTACGACACAATTTAACCTTTAAAAGAAAAAAGAAAAAAAAAAAAAAAAAAAAGAAAAGCCATTGCAATGCAATTTTTCCCTTTCTTTTGACTTGAGATCTGATAATCTATCTTGAGAAAATTGCGCGGAAGGAGGAAAAGTAAAACCAGACCGGTCCAGGGGGACAGGAAAGGGTTCACGAGCGGCCGAGCCTACTACGAACTGCATCTCAGGCGGGCAAACTTTTTGAAGTTAGGGTTTTAGAAAATCTGTCTCCCCATCTCTCTCTCTCTACATTCTTCCGTTACATTGTTATAGAATATGTGGGGTGTGGTTTGGTTGTGATGAACTTTGTAAATATTAAGCTGATTTTGTGGAAGTCTCAGCTCTGATTTGAACTTTTCCACCAACTTTTTGGAGTTCGAAACACAAAAATGGCTTCGACTGGGCAATCACTGACTTCGTTAAAGAAACGTGAGGCTGCAACAGCAAATAATAGAGAAGGGGATCAGCTGATAATCACGCCTTTAGGTGCTGGAAATGAAGTGGGTCGGTCCTGCGTTTACATGTCGTACAAAGGAAAAACAGTCTTGGTATGATAATCAATTGATACGAAGTGTCCTCAATCTATTTTCTTTTTTCCTTTTAATTGTTAATTTTATTTTGCACCTGGGGTTTGAATGATGTTTTTCATTTTTTTGATTTTTTTTTTCTGTAAAATTTGCGTTTTTGGCAGTTTGATTGCGGGATTCATCCGGCTTACTCAGGGATGGCTGCATTGCCCTACTTTGATGAAATTGATCCTTCCACTATTGATGTTCTTCTCATTACTCAGTATGTTTTCTCCCTTATTCTTTTATTTTGCTCTGCCGCAATAAGTTCATAACTTGTGATGATGGCTTCATTGTCCAACTCGAAAAATGCTACTAGCACGGGAAGGTCTATAATGTTTGGTTTCGGAAGGATGTGAATCGAACTAACTTGTTTAATAGTGAATGGAACTAATATGTTGTTATCATATCATGATGCTTTAATTGTCAATTTGAAAATTCCAAAGACAGCACAAAGTTGTTTCACAATTTTGGTTTGGGAAGATTGTGTAATGACTTAAATGTGGCTTTAACTATAGAGATCGACAACCAGTACCAATTTGAGACCAAATGTCAATGTTGAGGAAGAAGAAAATATAAATGTGTCTAATTGATTGGTTTAGGTTTAACTTAGAAGGCTACCTGTTTTGTGTTGACTTGTCTCCCCTGTTTGTTTTGGCTTTGAGTTGAATGCTTGAGCAACTGGGAGTGGATACCCATATGATAGGGTTTCTTTGTTTGCTCCTTGGAGGTTAGATTTCTTTACTTGCCTAATTCAACCTGGATGTTGTTTTTAAGTGTCACATTTTCCTTCTTTGCAAACTAGTTTCTCTATTTCTACTAATTCTACTATTTCGTCATATCAAATGGTAATGACATAGGGGATTTATCTGATTGATAATATGTTTCATGTAATATGGTTCTGGCGGGGTATAGTCGTTATCAACTTTATTACCAGCTGAAGAATTGTCATATTTTTTATTCTTAGAAAATTTTTAAATTTTAAAACTTTTGGAGGACCTACCTATGTGCATCCCAGTTTCCCCTTTTTCTCATTATTCTCCAATTATCTGCATTTTAACTTTGCCTTTGAAACTTGGCAAAATACTGACCTTTCAACTCTGCTTTTGTTTGATCATCTGTTTCTCTATCCCCCTATCTCACCCGCCTCCGAGCAAATATTTCTTCCTCTACTTCCTGTTTAAGTGTATTGAAATGAGTTCATTTGCAGCTTTCATTTGGATCATGCTGCTTCCCTTCCATACTTTTTGGAGAAGGTTTGATCCCTAAATAATGACTTTCCTAGATTGTATCAGTTTCTTCAGATGTGAGCTCACTTCTTTCTTTTTCTTTCAGACAACATTCAAAGGGAGAGTTTTTATGACTCATGCAACAAAAGCCATCTACAAGTTACTTTTGTCAGATTATGTCAAAGTGAGCAAGGTCTCGGTTGAAGATATGTTGTTTACTGAGCAGGACATTAACAACTCCATGGAAAGAATTGAGGTGTGTACTACATTCTCATGCTGTTTGGGTTGCTTGTGTGGCCTGTTTCCATGGCTCCTAAATTTGAGTTTGGAAACTGTACGCAAATTCTGTTTTCCTCTTCTGAGGGGAAGGTAAAATTAGCAAGAAGAACAATCTATTATTTGTGCAGGAACAGTCTTTTTTTCTGCATGCATCTTTTACTTGTTTGCAATCAATCTGTCTATACATGCAACAGCAATTGAGAGAGGCAATAATAGGTACATGAAAGTATATAATGAAAGCAAAAGGATGAATTGGAGCAATACGAACAGAGCATAGAGGGGGGGGGGAGGGGAGGAGGTTTGCTGTAGTAATAGTAGCTAACTTCTTCTCAACTAAGAATGTAATGAGCAGATGTGGATACTAGTATTTGTTTGGTGTGATCCAAGATCAGAGAGCTTTCTGCCCTTACTTTTTCTTCTGTGGAAAAAGGGAATTAGATATAGTTCTCCACTGTTTCAAAACTTTTCATTAAAATGAAGGGACAAGAGAATAAAGTGCGTATCTATTTGCTTTACTATCTATTTGTTGTCTTTCTTGTTTTCCATTATTCTAAGATTGGATATTAGACAAAGAGCAAAGCATTTGCACACTTTTTTATCTGTTGAATGGGGAATAAGAGCTAATGAGTTTATAGTGTGTTTTGCTTGTTCATTTACTTTATGTAGACCCATTCAGGTGGGATTTTGAAATGACTGTGGCCAATTCACAGCTTGTCCTACTTAATCCATATAGAGGGTTGTATATATTCATTTTTCTCATTCTGCAGGTTATTGACTTCCATCAGACTCTGGAAGTTAATGGCATCCGCTTCTGGTGTTACACTGCAGGCCACGTCCTTGGTGCTGCTATGTTTATGGTTGATATTGCTGGCGTTCGTGTTCTTTACACTGGAGATTATTCACGAGAAGAGGATCGACATCTTCGTGCTGCAGAGCTTCCCCAGTTCTCGCCTGATATATGCATTATCGAGTCAACATACGGTGTTCAACTTCATCAGCCACGACATATTCGAGAGAAACGGTTTACTGATGCCATTCACTCCACTGTTGCTCAAGGTGGTCGAGTCCTGATCCCAGCTTTTGCTCTTGGTCGTGCCCAGGAGCTTTTACTAATTTTGGAGGAGTATTGGTCAAACCATCGTGAGCTCGAGAACATCCCAATATATTATGCCTCTCCTTTGGCGAAAAGGTGTATGGCAGTCTACCAGACATACATAAATTCCATGAATGAGAGGATTAGGAGTCAGTTTGCAGATTCAAATCCATTTGAATTTAAACACATTTCACCATTGAAAAGCATTGAAAATTTTAATGATGTCGGTCCATCGGTAGTGATGGCAAGCCCGGGTGGCCTTCAAAGTGGGTTATCACGACAGCTTTTTGATAGATGGTGCTCTGAAAAGAAAAATGCTTGTGTTATACCTGGGTATGTTGTTGAAGGAACACCGGCAAAGACCATCATCAATGAACCCAAAGAAGTCACCCTCACAAATGGCTTGACTGCTCCGCTAAATATGCAAGTCCATTACATTTCCTTCTCAGCTCATGCCGACTATGCTCAGACAAGTACATTTTTGAAAGAGCTAATGCCTCCTAACATAATTTTGGTTCATGGTGAAGCTAATGAGATGGGAAGGCTCAAACAGAAGCTTGTGTCTCTCTTTGCTGACAGAAATACCAAAATCATAACCCCTAAGAACTGCCAGTCTGTCGAAATGTACTTCACCTCTGAGAAAATGGCAAAAACAATTGGAAAGTTGGCTGAAAGGGTCCCCGAAGTTGGTGAAACAGTGAGTGGTTTGCTTGTTAAGAAAGGATTCACATACCAGATTATGGCACCTGATGATCTGCGTGTTTTCTCCCAGCTTTCCACTGCTAATGTCACACAAAGGATCACAATCCCGTATTCTGGAGCATTTGCTGTCATAAAGCATAGGCTTAAGCAGATATTATGAGAGTGTGGAATCCTCGACAGATGAGGAATCAGGAGTTCCAACTCTGCAAGTTCATGATCGGGTGACTGTGAAGCAGGAGTCAGAGAATCATATCTCACTGCACTGGACAGCTGATCCAATTAGCGATATGGTGTCAGACTCAATTGTGGCTCTGGTTTTGAATGCCAACAGGGAAATGTCTAAGGTGGTAGTGGAATCAGAACCTGTGGTAAGTGAGGAAGAAGATGCCAGGAAAGCTGAAAAAATAGTACATGCACTCCTTATTTCTCTTTTTGGAGATGTGAAATTTGGGGAGAATGGGAAACTGGTGATAAGTGTTGACGGCAATGTTGCACACCTTGATAAACAAAGTGGAGATGTCGAAAGTGAAAATGAAGGCCTCAAGGAACGTGTGAGGATGGCATTCCAGCGAATAAGAAGTTCTGTAAAGCCAATCCCTCTTTCAGCTTAAGCCATATTTTTCTTCTTTCTTTTAGTTCATCAGCTGGGTCCAGACTGTGTGTTTGGCATTTTGGCTGCCCAAAGAGTAGAAATGAACTGCTGAATTTTATTTTTATGATTCTATAACTTGAAAAATACTTGTATGTGCTGTAGGTTCAAACAAACGTTTCTTTAAATTCTAATCTTTTGGGCTAATTATCTGGATGGTATGGTTCCATTATTTTGAGGTCCTCTTGTCCCTTTCAGTTTTGCTTTTTGGTAATGTTCTCACCCTTTGCTTCCAAATTTCATTCGGCTTATTTCATTTTTTGTTGCAACGTGGATGAGCATGTGTGGCAAAACACACTTGGTGGAGTACTTTGCATATCATTTGTTAAAGAATGACAATGTCATGTTTATTTTGCATTTTCAGCCATCATGATGTTTGGCTTAGAGCCCATCTTAATGTTCCATTATGTTTTTGCATTTATTTTGGTGATGAAACCATGGTAAGTAGTATTCACGTGTATTAAAGGAATAAAAGAGGGCTAATTATGGACCTCTTTCTTTTTTCCGCTTCCTTTTTGAAGGGAAGTCTAAACCTTATAAAGAGAAGGGAAAGAAAATGAAAGGATTTGACAGCCCTGATTATTGTGCTTACCATGAGCCCTGGGAGCAATGGCAGAGTTTTGTTAATTGGAGGGACAACTCTACCCTCTTATGCACCAAATGAAAAATTATTGTCCTTATCATTTAAAAATAATAATAATTGACATTAGGTTTGTTTTAAGTATTCTAGTGCCTCTGCTTTTTCATGCAATCAACAAATAATTTTTGGGCTTAGAAGAAAACTGAAGTTAAAAGTAGGGCATTGCCTGTTGACTGCGAGATGCACCCCCAACTGAAGCCATTGACAGGTCTATATGGAGTGGATGTTGGCCCATTTGGTCCTGTCAAAACTAGGGAGAAATCTATTGCTATCTTGACATGTTTTATGTTGTAAATGGGCTATTTAAAATTGTAAAAGCCTACAAATTCCCCCCAAGTCTTCGTTTCGAACAAAAGAAAATTCATGAGACCAAGAGCCCAGAATATAACAAATTGCAACCCATTTTGCCGCTCAATGTAGCTAATCCATCGACACATTTATTTGATTTCCAAAGCACGAGAAATTTTAACTTGCTCCGGGTGCAAGAGGAGGAATGTATAAGCTCTTGGAGCATTGATCATATTTTATGAATATCACATTTTGGTAACTATTTTTCCATGCCTTAGTGTTTAATGCTTATTATTATTCGTTATACCATATGTTCCTCATCCCATTTTTCTTGTTCATAAATTTAGACCTTGTTTGCATGGCCTCTTTTGCCTAAAAAGTTTTTACATTTTTCATGAACATATTTTTTTTATTTTTTTCTTATCTCATATATGTTATAATCGTTATAGTATATTTTTCTACAAAAATTTCAAAAAATAACAATTCAATCGGGCTCTTAGGTTTTTCGAGATATTATTTCAGCAATTTTGAAGATTAATTCAAGAAAATACCACATTTACATTGACCAAATGACAATAAAACCTTGAGTGTGTTTAGATAGCTACTGTTTACATAAAAATTATTTACTTGTATTACAAATATATTTTTCTAACACATATTTTTATCTCACATACATCCCATCATTAAAAATGTTATAGTAATTATTCCTAATGATGGCCTCGTTCATAAAGCTATTTTTCTCCAAAAAAATTTTACATTTTCCATAAGCACATTATTTATTCACCTTTTGACTTCATATATATCAAACGGCTACAATATATATATATATATATATATGTTACAAAAACTTAAGAAAATATCAATCCAAATGAAATTAATGTTTCAAATAAGTGCCTATCCAGACACACTCCTTAAATTACCAAAGAAAAAAAAAAGAGGAGAAAATGTGAAAGGGGTACAAGTGTAATTTCACTTAAACGTCACACCAAGCAACCCTCCCATCCTACCCAAATCTCCCCACTCATTCTCTCCCCTTTGTCTAACCCAACTTCACAGCTTTGTATCACACAAAACACCCTCCTCCTCCTCCTCCTCCTCCTCCTTGTCGTTATTATTATTAGCCCCTTAGCTTCCCAACCCTCCGAGATGATGACGAGCAGAAACAAACAAGCGTTTACATGACCTCACGACTCACGACCCTCTTTCTTCCTCAGTTCAGTCTGCCGAATAAAAAAGGAAGGGAAAAAAAAAACAATTAGAAGAAAGGAAGGAAAAACCAGTAGTCTTTCTTTCCTTCTTTCTTCTTTCTTTCTTTCTCTCTCTCTCTTTCTTCCAACCTCTTCCCTTCGGTGGTTTCACATGCTTCTGCTCTCCTTTTCCTTCCTCTCCCCTCTCAGAAAATGTGTGTTGCCTATCTTCCTTCACTTTAACCCCATCCGCACCGTCCGCGCCTCTCTTCTGTTCCAGTGCCTATTCAACTACATAATCTAAACCCTCAAAATTTCCCCACATCACTACCTCTGAATCCTGTTGCCCGTTTTTTGAATTAGGATCTAGGTTTTTTTTAGCTCTCGTCGTCAAAAGCTCGATTTCATTTCATCATTCTCATCAGTGAGCAAATTTCACCTTTTCTTTCTTTTTTCCAGCTTTTTCATTAAGTGCATTTCTGTTCCATTGCATTTGCAGAAAGTCGAAATAGGAAACGTTTCCGTTTTTGCATGTTCATTACGGGTTTTCATTTGATCAAAACTGGAGATTATCCAGAATTGACTTTCTGAGGTTATTTCTTTGGTAGTTGAGTGTGAAGTGAACCTAAATTGACTTTCTCGGTTTTTTGGTTGTGCTGGTTAAAAATTAGTGAATGTCTGTGTTTGTGTGTCTTTGCGGTGCTTCGACTGGATGCATATGGTTTTGATGTGTGGAAAGGCATATCTCAGAAAGCTGAAAATAATTGAGGGTCTGCTGTTGATATTTGATCAGTTGATCTAACCCTTCTTAGATGAAAGTCTGTGGATATTGAGGAACTTGTTTATTATTATTTTTCCATATATGGTATGGCTGACTTGGCTTTCTAGGGATTTTGATGTTTTCATAGCCAAACTGGGAGAATTCTTTATCTTCCTATCGCGTCTAATTCTTTTGATCTTAGGGTTTTGTTGCTGCAAAGCATGCATGGATAATGTAACTCCAAATCTGAAACAACTTACTGTTTTTTTTTTTTTTTTTTTTGGGGTGTTTGGGAGTATATACTGTGTGCCTAAGCTACTAATTTCTCTTACAGATTTGGTCTGTGCCCTAAGATCTGTTGGACTTGAATATGCATTTCTTTATGGAAGTCAGTTTTATTGTTTTCTTGTTGCAGATTTTAGCGTGGTTCTTTCTGTTCTAGCTGTGTTTCATTGAGTAACCTTTTAAGGTGGTTATGGATATCGATTCGGTCCATGCCTTAATGATTGTGAATTGATTAACCAGTGTAGTTTTTTGCAGGAGCTGGATTTTGTCATTTGCCCTAAATGAGTTCAAGCTGTTTATTTATACGTGCCATACTGATTAGCTTGTGATCCTCTAGTTATTGTTACCCTAATATGCATCAGCTCCCTTCGACTATCCTTGGTTGAAATTGCCTGCATTACCATCAACTGCAAAATGAGCCCCAGCACCCCAAAAATAACTGCTTCAGCAAAATAACTTTAGGCTGTAGTTTCTATTGAGAGAGTAATGAAAGTAGGTTTGCATCCAGTGTCTGTCTGTTGAATTTAAGGAAGTTCCTACCCCTCAGCTGATACTTCCCTTTTTTTTTTGTGTGTGTTTATATTACAAACAGACAGTGTCTATCCAAGTGTTTTTTTCCCCATTCTATGCTGTAGTACAGAGAGGTACATGATGCAATTAATAGCCTAAAAGAATGATCTAATGGAATGTTATAGGCTTGGGGTCGACTGCAAATTTGCTTTCCTGTTGAAGTTACCACTTAGTGGACCAATCATAAATTTTTTTCTTAACATGAACTATTCCACTTGAGGTGCTAAATGTTGGCGATTGATTTTGTATTTTAGGTTGTCAAAATGAAGAGGGCAGCATACTACAATACTGTTTCTGTCCCACAAGTTCAGGAACAATGGCCTATCAAAAAAGCTCTTACATTGTCTGATGTGGATATCACTCATCCATTCCTAACTCTGTCGAGGCAGCAAGTTGATAATCACATTGTTGTGCACATGACTCAGCAGCAACAGGATCATTTGAGAGCTGTAGGCCAGGTGGATTTCAATGCAAGAGATGATGATACTGGTGAAATGTATATGATGAAGTTGAAGTGGCGTGGGAGTTATTATAATCTGATTGGCAAATGGGGAAAAGTTGTTCGAGGAAAGGGGCTTGATGTTGGTCAAGAAATTTATATAAGGTGGGCTAATGGTTGCTTGCACTTTTCAGTTCCTCAACAGCAGATTGTTGCTGTACCACCTATTCGGATGGTTGCAGCACCACCAGTGCAGGACCAATGGCCTATTAAAAAAGTTTTAACGCTGTCTGATGTGGACACCAATCATCCTTTTCTCCCTTTGCCTCGCCGATTGGTTGAAGATCATATTCTCTATTACTGGTCACAGGAACAACGAGAAGTATTGAGAAGGGAAGAGCAGGTAAATGTGAACGCCAGAGATTATGATACTGGTGAGATTTATTTGATGAAATTGAAGTGGAGGGGTAATTACTATAACCTCATTGGCAAATGGGGAACAATAATTCGACAGAAGGGACTGGGTGTTGGGAAAGAGATCAATTTACGATGGTTGAATGAATGCTTATACTTCTCAGTTCCTCAGCAGCGATATGTTGCAACAGCATCAGGACAGGACAATTGGCCAATTAAGAAGGCGCTCACATTGTCTGATGTGGATACTAATCATCCATTTCTTACTTTACCTGGCAAAGCTGTTGAAGATCATATTCTGTTCTACTGGCAGCCTCAGGCCCGTGAGCAGTTGAGGAATGAGCATCAGATAAATGTTAATGCTCGGGATGAAGACACAGGTGATCTATATTTGATGAAGCTGAAATGGAGAGGGAGTTATTACAATCTCATTGGCAAATGGGGCAAAATTGTTAGAGGGAAGAGACTTCAAGTTGGAAGTGAAGTCAGACTTCGTTGGGACAATAACTGCTTGCTTTTCTCAGTTCCTCAGTGATGCTGTTCAATGGTCAGATGTCTCAATAAAGTTAATTTTTTTGCTTAATTGTACTTGGTTTTCATGGTTTGTTGATTTTATTCTTTTTTCTGTCTATTCTGTAGGCTGTTAATGAAATTTTGCAGGATGGCCTAATAGAGGTGGAGCATATATTCTAGATGAAAGGTATTACAAAAAAGTTTTGTGGAAGCTGCTTCTATAACAAGGTGATGCAACGTGGAGATGGTTTGCTGTTTAGAGTAATATCATGAGGCTTATGGTCCGTTGTGTTTTTCTTGGTACTTTAACATGTCCGACTGTAATGTAATTTGGTTGAACGCCAGCTTCATAAACTCTTGGATTTTTGCATGATGTGGGATATTTTAGGTTTTTCTTGCTTAAGATTAAAAAATCTATTTATCTTTGTCACATTGAGTTTTCTTGGTTGTTTTCTTGGCTTCCTTTTCATTCCCTCAATAAACCTTGGATTGCTTTCAATCTGATTACTCTGTTAAACAAAGTACAGGAAGGTGATTTAAGACTTCTTTTTAGGTTGAAAGATATGAAAAGTATCTTTAAATCTTGAATATCTGTAAAAAGAAAATGATTTAAAAATAGAGCGTGATTGTTATCTTGTTTGGGAGGTTTTCTGGTGATAGACAGAAATGAAAAGGGGGCGGTACGTAGCCTTTGAAATATATGAAAATTATCTTTAAATCTTGAATATCTGTAAAAAGAAAATAATTTAAAAATAGAGTGCGGTTGTTATCTTGTTTGGGAGGTTTTCTGGTGATAGAAAGAAAAGAAAATGAGGCGTTACGTAGCATTTAAAAAGTTTGCATGGAGACATCTTGAGTATTGACCTTCATGGACAGACTCTTGAGCATTTCAGTGAGGTGTTGAACATTGTTTTTTCTTGTCCTCACTGCTACCCAGTGGGAGGACAGCAACCACTTTCTTTTCTTGCCGATACCGAAAGGCCAGCAAAACAATTATCTCCTTTCCCTATTGTTTTGATTGTCACACATACATAGTCAAAGAGTTCTTTATGCGCTTAGTTAACAGTCCGACCTGTAGCCTCACATGTCTCAGCTGTACGATTTTGCGAGAATTACCTTTAGCATATCCATGCACTAAGTATTTGCGCTTTCATGAAGTTCTTAGGTCTTTCCTTACATTCCAATGCTTAAGCTTGGACTTCTTTATCTTGCATTATCCATCTTTAGAATGTACATATCTGAATACCTAAATCAGATTAAAAGTATGGTGATCTTGAACTTTGTATGACAGTGGAAGCAATCATCTTTAATGTGACATTGCCAATATCCATCTTACTACCGGTGTTTCAATGATGTTATTTAGAGCTTCCTACTTGCACCGGCCATAGTTGCATGCTTCTTGAACATTATTGACTAAGATATTCTTAGTCCACGATATAATCATGATAATATACCAAATGTTATCCAAGTAATAATTGCACATAGAGAACCTAAAAATATTAGAAGGATAATGTTTAAGTTACACACAAATCTTCAAACATAGAGAAAAGAGATTTTTGATATGTTTGGACTATAGAGACATGCTAATACAATATGTTTGGACCACGTTTGCTAACCGATACAGATACCTGGATCTATATATATATGGTAGCTCTGAACCTAAAGCCACCAAAAACTTATACAACAAATCGTGCAAATGGAATAAATAATGACAAATTATTGCAAGATTAAGACAATTATGTCACTGTTCCTTTGAAGTTGAGTTCTCGACAGCTACTAAACTCAACTAGAAGGGGAAAACATTAAGAATCCACAAATGAATAAATTTATGAACAAAATTTTAGCCTATGAAGATAGGAATGAGAATAGGTGCCAGAGGGGCTGATTTGTCACCATAGTATCAGTTTTGCCTCTTTTACCCTCCATCTTGATATCTTCTTTGTTGAATTAAGTCTTCCATTACCGTAAATGTCCATTTCATAGAATTTGATCTCTTGCCCTTTTTCATGAAAACGTCCGATGTTCATAGGATATTTACTCTTAACATTCTTGCAATGCTTCACTTTCAAGCAAGATAATGGGCTAATGTTGCTATTGTCAGTATCGCCATCATTAGGTTGCGGAGTCTCCGTTCAAGCAAGTCTTTATTGGACTGCCTTTGTTTCATCATTTTGGCTGCATTATGGAATCTGATTATGAAATAGTTCTGTTCAAGTCATGCGTCCACTAATTAGTGAGCCATATAGTCTGTTTGTTTTTATTCTGTCCTTCTGACTTGTGGTATATATGTTGCCACCATTTGTGGTTTCTCTTCAGTGATGGTATCAACTTAGGAAAGTCAGAGGTGATGAGGTCAGATAATTGTTCAGATTACGTGGAGACCAGGGCATTTAGGGGATACCTAAAGAAAATATTTAGTAGTTCTAGTATTTTGAACAGCTTAAAGCTAAAAGGTTACTCTCCTCCTGGAGTCCGACCTGACAACATAACCCCTTAGGAAGACAAAGCAAGAGATACCAGAAGCATTAAAGTTTGGCCGATTAGAGACAATATTGTGATGTGTCACTGATCTGATGATGCTTGTAATCTTATGGTTGTGGAGATGCTCATTGAATAATCACAGAGAACACTTTAAAAAGTAAGAAAAGTAACAAAGTAAATCTCAATGAAGAAGGATTAGGACAATCACCTAAAATAGATACACTATAATCATAAAGGAAACTCAATAAATCCTTTCTAAGAATGAAAAATATAAGAACCTAAAAAGGAACTGAGTGAATGATAATCTCCAAGAATGGAACAAAATCCTAGAAATATTGACTCATCAGTTGGCACAGACAACTTTTTTGTCATTTCAGGAATTACACATGTATTGTCCGAGTAGGGAACACCTTAAGTTGCAAGAATAGAGGTTCTTTCCTGATATGCAAACCTGCAATCTCTCGTGCCAAGGCTGAAGAACTTTATTAATGGGCCCAGATATGGCCCTTGTATGAAAGATATGCATGGTTTAATTACTTTTGTCTCTAGTATCTCAGGAAGTTGATGTCATAAGAAGCTGAAGTAAAGACACGGTAGAGTTTGTTGTGTTATGCACTATTTTGAAGAGTCTTTCTTCATAAATGTTACACTATGGGAAAATTTTCTAGGTAATTATTTGTTATAGAAAGTCTCAAATAGACTCTTTTTTTGTTTTTTTTTTTTGGTTCCACATCTGCCGTCGCATGGGAAAGTGAAGGCTTTTTAAATTTCCTCTTATGTTCCAATCTCCTTTAGATTTGACTTTTTGATTTGTCTTGCGCCTGCCACATCAGTGGTTTAGGAGTGCTGTAACTTGATGAGTTTTGAGGGTTTTTTTTTCCCTATTTTCTTTTGGGGGCAGGGGGAAGGAAATAGAAAGAACTATTCTTTGCTATATCACTGAGAATTGCTGTAACTTGGTGTTTTACAAATTTTCATGCCTCGTCGACTGAAAGAAATATCCTTTGGTTCTAGAGAAGTTGAATCTTGGTCAATTAGTTAAATGGAATGGAAAATCTTTTTATTGGGATTTTCATACCTGCCTTGAACCTGTGTACCATCAAGAAGGTAGTGGCTGAGAAGCAAGAAAAGTTGTCTTTAGTTCTGGATCGTGAAGTCTTTATAAATCAAACATTGTTATTGTGAAGAAGAAGGATACTGCTTTGATGACTGTGCTGTAGTTGATTTTCTTGTCCTTCCACTGGGACTGACCTTAGGCTGTAAGAAACAAGAAAGTTAGACCCAGAGCTAAGAAAATGCCATAAAGTTTTGACATTATCAAATGCTATGTTCCTGATACTTTGTGATGAAACATTTGGAAAGTTAAAACACTTAATAGCTTTTGTGACTGTCTCTGAAACACTTACAGTTTTAGAAGAGGTGAAGAACTGAGGGGTGAAAGCACGAGGAGTTATACTGCATTTTTTTTCCAACAGCTTCAAACATTTGGAGAGTTAATCAGAGATATTGATGCTGAAGATCTTTTTTGCAGTATAAACCCTTTTATCATAGGATTTAATTTTATTGAGGAAATCATACTTGATAAGGGTATTATCTCAAAAAATGGAGAACCTTGGAAGGGGAAAAATGTGTATGTGTTTGTGAAAGAGAGAGTGCTGGGATAGATTGCAGGGGAATCTGAGGAAATTAAACTTTATAACTTCTCATCTGTAATCTCTCGCTCCCTTCCTCCCTCTCTCTCTCTCATCAATCTCCTCAGTTTCAACTTTTCCTAGTCTGCTTCTCCTTAGGTGTGCACGTTCCCATTCTTTCTCTCTGTCCAAAAATGTCCAGAAGGAAGAAATTAGTGAGTAGATGGCTAGGGGCGAATATGGTTCTAGGATGTATTTCATTGAAAGTGGATGTGCCATTAGGCCTCACGGCCTCAGATTCTAATATCATGTGTTTTGCATTCAATGACAAACCTATATATGTTTGGTCCCTTGTCCTTTTCAAAATTTCAAAGACTTGCGTGGCTTCTTGTAGTTTTTTCTGTGTTGGTGGACAGAATATGATGAGACGTGTATTTCTTGTGTTTTCAACAATAACGTCATTTAGCTGAAGGCATTATTGTATTAATGTTGAGATCATTTTGGCCTTTTGCAGGTGTTCTATATCCGATGAAATGATAAATCTGCTTTACATTGGAAGGAGTTTCTGTTGGCTGATAATGTTGCTTCAAAGAAGGCTCCAGTTGATGCTATACTTGTGGACGTTGGTGAACTAAATTGACAAACTGTTTGCAAGATGTCTTGGTTCCATGGTTTATAGCAGTAACCAAAAAAAAAAAGTGCTATGCTATTCTTGCAATGATTTCCAATGGGTTCACTTGCTGAAAACTGCTTGTTGCCATTGGAGTTACCAGCTACTGATGATGCTTCAGATGCAGTGATTCTAAGTGACATGTTTTGAGATTTCTCTAAATCATGTTTTCCTGAGGCTCTCCATCCTTCTACTGGACCAGGCAATGGCATAATTAACATCCTTTGCAATCGTTAGGAAGTTCAGCTTTTACCTGTGTAAATATTGCACATAAAAAGTTGTAGAAGCCTTGATTGGTAGGTTCTGGAAAATTTATAATTTGGCGAACTCTAGTGGTATGCTTTTTGGAATCTCTTATTCAAGAACTCCCAAGTGATATTTTTACATGGTATCGAGGGTCTGTCAAGTTTATTCAGTGACACAAGGGATTCTCTCAATGCACTCCGTCTGGTTAGAGTTTGGCTTTCATGCACAATATATGCACATGAAGAACCTTTCCAGGTTAGCAAGGCAAAGTTTTGTCGATTGCTACTTGCAATTGCAGTTGTTTGCAAAAAGTTTACTGATAGATTGAGCTTGTTCCAACTCTTAAGTTTTGTGAAGAACTGAAGGCACGGAAATTCAGTGAATTTCAAGTTACTGAAGGCAGCAGCACTAACGAGAGGATTTTTTCTTGTGCATGGTGGCTGAAGATGGATCTTAATTGACTGCTCAGTGAAATGGAATTTCAGGTAACTGTTGATGAACTTGATGATGGTTCCAAGTGCAATGAGGCTGCTGAAAGTTGTCAGCTAAGCGTCACATTTGTAATGCTCATCTATCTCTTTGGTCTCAGCATGTTAAATATAAGACCTCTCTTTCATGCCACGAACCTCAGATATGTTGCATTCCTAGGAGGGAGGATGTTAGATTGTTCTTCATTGATGCCTTTGCTGTGCTGAAACTTGTGGACTTGCGGATAGTGCCGAGTATGAGTTATGAGAACATGTTATCGGTACAATCACTTTTTTCTGGTTGAATGAGCCTGGACTATCTGCATGTGTTTTGGCGCTGAGATCTTGTTATGCTTTTGGCGTATGTGTTTTCTAGTTTGTGATGGCTCTGGGAGTTTTGGGGCTCAGATTGTCTGAGTATCCTACGTACTTTGCTATTTTTGTTCTTGTGCTCTTTAAGGTTTCATAACTGGCTGCAAAAATCATCGATCGACATCGTAGCTTGCAGGTGGTTCACATCTTCTTCCCTTGGCAGTCATTTTGATTGAATTGCGTCTGGTCAGTTGATGAATTTGAGTTGGAAGGTAGAGGAACTTGGAAATGCAGTTTCCTTGTGTACCATGTTGGTGGTTCCAGGCCTGAATTTGTTACAGTAGATAGCGTAGGTATAAACAGAGAGGCAAATTTTAGTTTGTGAAAGTTTTGTAGGTGGCAACTGGCAAGTAATGTCAGCTTCCTTGGTAAAGATCATACTTATGCTAACCTCTGAGCTGAGAGATGATGGCAGTGGAGCTCCTTGTACGGCTGAAATGTCCATCTTCTTTTATGCCAAAGATCAGATCATCCATTAATTTGTTGAAATGACCTAAGAAATTAATTGTTTTAATTGTTTATTTTTTTAAATTCATTGTGTGTGTGTGTGTGTGTTTTTTTTTTTCCCTCTCTCTCTTTTGAGTGCGTTGGACCTTGTCAAAAGTGCTGATCTGCGTTCTAATTTGTAGTCGCAATTTTCATGTAAAGGGTCAGCTAAATCTTGCGAATCTCCATGCAAAATTTTCATGCCAAATTGGTTGATAATCTATCTAAAAGTAATTACCACTTGCCTTGTATGGCCAACATCTATTTCTGTTTAATATGAACAATTTTTTTTTATTTTGGGTCCTTTGGGCACAATGGCAATTGAAAACCGACAAATTGAAGCCAGCAGCGCCATTTAATTAATGATGGCAAATGATCCCAAGGCTTAATGGGCTACTCCTACCCAAACGTAATTTTGGCAGGACAAGTTTAAGATATATAGAATTGGGTTTAAATGGAACTAAACCTAATGATTCTCAATTAAAAAAAAAAAAAGGGCATATTTGGGAGTCTCATGGGAATTGGCATCTAATCTTTTAAGTTTTTGTAACAAGTACTTTTATTTTAAAACAATTTTCCTAAATAAATACAATTTCAAATTATGTGTTCAATGCACTTGAACTTCCATGGTACATAACTAGTTCTTTACTTCATTGGTTTTGTTTCCCTACATTTAATATCTTTAATCTATATTTATTTCCTTATGAGAAATTCTTTTTAGTTGCCATTGCACTATTGCAGCTGTCTTCCATCGTCTTATCCTTGATTCCTTTTCCTCTGATTCTGTGTTATAAGTATAACAGTGGATTTTCTCGTTTCCGTTGTTTTAGTGCTGCATTGCAGATGCTAACATATTATGCTCTCACTTGCGTTTCATCGTAGAAGTGAATACCATGTATTGAACCTATCTAATGATCAAGTTTTTAGTGTGATGAATTTTTTGACTTTTTTTTTTTGTTGGTTAAGTAGAATACGTTGAGATCAAAATTTAAAAAAAAGAAGAAGAAATAATTCTATTTGGTATAACACTAGAAATGATAACGGAAAAATTTTAGAATTGGTAACTAGAGGCACCTCATTTAGATTTTGCTTATATTGGCGTATCAATTTAATATATTTATTATTTTTGGGTCCAAGAATTCAAAGAAAAGACCAAAATGGAATTCGATAAAAAAAAACATTAATTCTGAAAAATTATTGCATGAGGACTAAAGAGAAGTATAGACCCTTTTTTATAAGTTTAAAGAGAAAAGTTTACGGACAAAAGGATCCATATTAATTCCGTGACTCATATGAAACTGCTTGAATATAGGCTGATAGTTTCCAATCTCACTTAAGTCCCCCAATTCACAAGTTAATTAAACATAATAATATACTAAACTAAAATTATTACATGGGTTAATCAATTAACATATTTTATATAATATATTGATAAGATTAACGTAATATTGTTATATAATAAAAATAATATATATTATATATTATAAATTATATATTATATATTATATATATATGTATATTATATTATATTCTTGTTCAATCGAAAAATTTGAAAATGCACACCCCACTTACCATCTCTCGTTTTAGAGTAATACAAGGTGATTATAATATAGAATTAGGAAAATAACTAATTCAATGAATTAACTTGTTCGTACTAAATCCTAGCTGGATCTTGTGTGTAAGACAGCAGTTGAAGTGTACACAAGATCCAGCTAGGATTTAGTACGAACAAGTTAATTTATTTAAGTAGTTATTTTCCTAATTCTATATTCAGTGGTTGGGAGCAAACGCACGCCAAAAGTCTAACGGTATTAATGGAGCAAACTAGTACTACCTGTAAATCCACCTCTCCAATTAATGGAGCCCGTGACAGTATTATAATGTTAATTTAAATTATCGATACAATATTTTATAGCAGTATTACTTTTTAAAATACTCACGGATAGTCATGAGTCATGACGATATTACAAAGTTGAGATAGGTCACTAACACATTTTTCTATAAGTTATAAATCGTGACATCCCTGCCTTTTGTCCTCACATATCGTGATAGGTATGGAGGTTTTGTAGAAAATTATTGTAGCGATTTAATATATGTAAGATAAAAACGTGATTGAAAAATGGCAAACCAAGCAAGGCCGATTTATGGCTTATCAACAATTTCAGTTAGGAATTTTGGACAGATGACTTAAGTTCAAAAAATTATTGGGTAAAACTCAAGATATTATACAAATAGACCCAAAAGTTATTTAATCAATCTAGGACCCGATTGCGTAAGCAAGCTTTATTAGTTAAAACCCATGTACCGTATGACAATTGAATGAAAGTTGACATTAGCAAAATAATTTATTGACAAATATTCGCTCAGATGGAAGTTCAAACCCTAAAAACCAATGTAGATGAGCTGGTGACCTGAAATTTATATTGAAAAATAAAGCCACGAACCGTCTGTACTTTTCTTCTTACCTCTACCTGGTCAACTTTATCCTTGAGGCTGAACCCGAAAATAATTTAACACTGTGACTTAGAGCCTGGCCCACTGCCATTTAGGTGGCGCGCACACACACATAGAGATACGAGCTAATGAACGCTTATGCCAATCCCTAATTGTATACAATTAGAGACACTAACTAATTTAGAGATGCCTAACATAAGTTGGGTCAGTTGGTAAGAACGGATGTTTCCTTACGAAAAAAAGTTGTGTTCGAGTTTCTTTGTAGATGCGAGAGCTATGTTTATAGACGGACTATAAGAGTTACTTTAAGCGACCTATAGTATTTGAAAGCTATAGTGTTGGGGGACATATTCTGACCTGTGATAGTGATTAGATTCGTACCTATTTAAAGTTTTTCATTCAAAAAAAAAGGGAAAAAAAACACACACACACAAAGTTATAGATGAATACTAACACAATAGATATATGCACTAAAACAATATGTAAAAACATAACAAATTTTGGACCTCTCTTGAAAAAAGTGTTCACAGTCAATTTCATTCGCTTGATTTCAAATTAAATTCATTCTCACGGTCAGTTTCATCCGACAATCAAACCTATGATTATGATTATAGGAGCCCCCGATCTCCATAATATGGTGGTAATAAAAGAGATAATATTTTATACACAATGTGTTTGTGTGTATACATGATAGCTGATCTTAATTTAGATTTGAAATCTAAAGTTTACATATATGGCATGCATTCAAATTGAAATTCAACAGTGTATAACCGTCCAAATATCTCTATTATAATAAAGCAGGAGTAAGGGTTTGGTTTGGTGTAAACTTTTGCTGTTATTTTTCATTTTACCAAATTTATCCCTTCACGATGAGATCAAACAATTTTATAACTTCAACAACCACCGTTGAGATGACAACTATTACCACATCGTCTTTAAATCCACTATTAATTTGGACTTGAAACCATTTTCTACTCATCATAACATCTGTAATAAAACTACCAATCAAAGCCACCTGATGAATTCAAAATGATTTCAACAAATATAATCAGAAAATTTTACAAATATATTGTTTCCATTAATTGCACACACATTAGTGTGTACCTTGCACACTAGTATAAGACTAATTCATAGTAAAATTCATAAAATACACGATATGTAGGAGTTTAAATTCAAAAAAATGTTTGTTATGTATTCAAATTTCTAAGAACAAAGATTAATGCAAAAAAATACACACCAACGACAAAGAATGAGACGATAGAATAATGACAGAGTGCGGAGTACCACGTAATACTGGGTAAGAAGCCCAGCCCCAGCATTGGATTTCCCCCAGGCCTCACCTTCAAAAGAAAGAACAGCCCAAAGCAAAAACCATAACCCCAAAAAGGAAAAGAAAAGAAAAGAAAAGAAAAGGGGACTACTCTGGTACGGGTTGTACTTAGTACCAACTGCTACGCCAAAAAAATTATTCTAAAAACGCTCAATCAGAGGATTCTTCCCCACAACAGCAGCCAGTCATCCCCCCCCTACTGGAGGAGTCTTCGTCTGTATATGGAGCTGCTACAAGAAGAAGACGAGGAGGAAGAAGCCCAGGAACCATCTCCACATCACTCACAAGAAGCCTTCTCCTCCTCCTCGTCCTTCAATCGCTAATCTCACGATCAATTTTCCTCATACACACACACACCATATCTATTCGTACACAGACTCTATTGTAATACCATACACTGGATTCATACGTACATATATACATACTCGTATAAGTAGAGGAGGAGGGTAGTGGGGCATGAAGATGGCGAAGGGGCAATCCCTCTTTAGGAGGAGGAAGAAGGCTTCGCTGCCTCCCCACCCACCGGAGATTGAGGTTTCCACTAGCTCTGCCCTGGTGCCCGTTGTGCTCGATAATAATAATTTTGCTTCTTCTTCTTCTACGGCTATTGCGGCAGCCGCTGGGAATAATAATAACAATAATAATAAGGCTTCTGTCGGGAAGAAGAAGGCGGGTGGGGCGGCGAGGTTGTGGATGAGGTTTGATCGGATGGGGCAGTCGGAGTTGATTGAGTGCGATAAAAGCGTCATTATTAAGCGCGTCTCTATACCTGCTCGTGATCTCCGAATTCTCGGCCCCATCTTCTCTCATTCCTCCAGTATTCTGGGTAATTTGATTTATTCATTAGTTAATACTATTGACGATCTTTCATCTTTTCCTCTGAACCCTTAAGTCGTTTCTAATCTATGGTGTTATTGTTGTTTTCCTCTTACTTTGCCTTTATATCTAGTCTATGTTCTTGTACTCTGATGGGAATAACGCATTGTCATTGGTTATCAACAATTGCTCTGGTCTATTGCAATAAATTGACCTTTGACCTATAATAATCCTCACCTTCATTGCGTGAAAGGCTAGAATGATATGTTGTCATTGCTTTGTGAATATCTATGATTCCCACTGATTTTCGGCCTTAAATCTGAGAGTTAACAGCAGTGCATTCTTCTCCTCTTATATGGGAGGCAGATTGTAGGACCTCTGCAATTACAAAAGATATTAGAATTTTCAGCCTTGTACTCAAATTCTTTATATGGATGAACTCTAGAGACCCAATCCTAGCCCTAACAGTCATTACATGGTTTCTAGTGACTGACAACTTCAGTGGTTCAAGCATAGACTACTAGGCATCTGGATTTTCATCAGTTAGATCATTGCATGCCATTGCTAGACATTAAACATTGATACTGGGCCTGTCTTTTCTTTTTCTTTTGTTTGATTTTAAATTCCAACTAGGATCAAACTGAAAGTTGCTTGTGCATCAGGTAGCCGAATTAGCCTCACCCTTTTGTAATTCAATGAACAAATCTGTTACCTGCAGTAAATGCAATTCTTGAGCCTTTTTTTGGAGCAAGTGCAGATTGTATTTCCAGTGTGGAGGGGGGAGGTGTGCCAATTTTTATTGAAGAGATTCAGTCATCCTTTTAGATAACATGGCCTAACTTTGTAGAGTTTTTGCTTTTGTGCTCATTTTTCCCGTATGAGCAATCATTTTTGTGTTGTGAAACGATGCTATTACGAGCTACCAAGATAGATGCTATGAGACAAACGTTGGTTCTCAAATATTCTGAACATCTTACTATTCTTGCTTTGAGATAAGGTGATAGGATTGGGTTGCTATTATTGACGATTGAGTGAGATAAGAACTTCCTTTTTCTATCCTTTTGGTATGGTCTTTAGACTGCTGACACAGAGGCTTCCTAAATTTGTTGGGATGTTTATCATGATAAATGTGGCTACTTGGTGAACGAGGAATACTGAATTCAAGTAGAATTTGTCTAGTGGGTGCTTATGAGTGTGAATGAGGTTTTTGATGGATGTTGTTTTAATACTGTAGTTTGTCCCTTTTGGGGGTGTGGAAGTGTGTGTATCAACCCAGTTTATAAATCCTTGACACTTTTTTTTTCAAGTTGTGTATTTTTTGGCAACGTTGTACATTTTTCTTGAGGAGATGGCTGTTGCCAATCCCTAAGTCTTAGAGCTCATAAAAACAGCTTTTGAAAATATTGACTACCCTTGTCAAATTTAGGTATTTTCCCTCTTCCTTTTAACTCCCCTGGTGAAACAAAAATTCCAAAAAAAAAAAAAAGCCTCTGAGTAAGGGATGATCCTCAATGTATCTCTCATAGCTGGTATAGTCCATTATCGTGCAAAAAATTCAGAAAGTTCATTTCTTTTTTTTGGTGATGAATAGAGATCGATGAATCTCTAGACTTTTACTTGTTCATTTTTGTTGTCTTTTCCAACCTTTAATTTTTGCTTTTTGGTTTGCAGCTAGGGAAAAGGCTATGGTAGTCAATTTGGAGTTCATAAGAGCTATAGTTACAGCTGAAGAGGTGTTGCTGCTTGACCCTCTGAGGCAGGAGGTTCTTCCATTTGTTGATCAGCTGAGGCAGCAACTTCCTCACAAAAGTGCTTTCAAGAATGATGGAACTGGCCAAATAGTTGCACAAGATGATGAGATGCAATTTCCAACATCTGGACAATGGTTGCCTGCACCAGAAACTGTTGAAGGTATGCAGGCAGAGCTTCCATTTGAGTTCCAGGTTCTAGAGATTGCATTAGAAGTGGTTTGTACATTCTTGGATTCCAGTGTTGCAGAGCTAGAGAGGGATGCTTACCCTGTTTTAGATGAACTGGCTATGAATGTTAGCACAAAGAATCTTGAGCATGTTCGGAGTTTGAAAAGCAATCTTACCCGATTGCTTGCACGTGTTCAAAAGGTACTTATTTATCTTAGTTCTGTTATTCAGGTCAAATCTTGCTTATCCGAACCTTACAAGAATGGAAGATGAAATCACGCTTTTACATGTCTCTGTCTTTTTTATATTTTGCTGCAAAAGACTACATGCAGAAGTTTCAACAAGTCATGTATAGTGTCACTTGTTGGTCAGAATTGGGAGCACTGGTGTTGTTCAGTGACTAATAAAAAAGAATTGAATGCATTAACATAAGATTGGTGGACTGGTGTAGTTCGTGAGCGGGAAAGGAGCGAAGTGAGTGGAAGGTGGAGGGAAGCACCCGTCCTGCTTTAAGATTTTCCATTTCCTGTGCAAGTATATATATTACTCCCTCCATCCCATTGAAACTTTCATGCTTCCTTTTTGGTATGTTCCCAAATTTAGTGTCACCCAAAATGGCAAAAAATTTATCTACCAAATTCGTTGCTACCCTTAGTCTTACTTCTTTTTCCTTTATTACCTCCTGCTTTCAGCTGTTTGCTAGGCCAATCATCCGTGTTAGTTGGACTGCACTTTGTTAGTTCATTAAATGGAGAAGTGTGTTATCACGCAAGAAATTGGTTCAAATTTGAGATGGTATCAACAAAAAATACATGGGCCCACATTTATGATGATTGTCCCATCTTGCAACTATTGAAACAAAGGATGACTGGTCTGCAAAAACTTGCAGAATATACCACTATCTTTCCAACATTCGTAAAAAGCACATATACTGAAGGGTGACAATCATTACGGGACCGGGGGAGTGCGATACCCCAAATGTTAGTCTTAAATATCTCTGTTTGGCAATTGGAACAAATCAGTGCAGATAGTATAATGCAAACAAGAGCAGATTTTCTGTTTGACTTCTTTCTCGGTCCTTTTCTTATTTTTTTTTGTTCTCTCTAGCTATGTTAATGGAGCTTGCTTGTAGGTCAGAGATGAAATTGAACATCTTTTGGATGACAATGAAGACATGGCCCAGTTATACTTGACAAGGAAGTGGATTCAAAATCAGCAATCTGAGGCTATATTGGGAGCTATGGTCTCAAATAACAATATACCTGCTGCTGCTCATCTTCAACGACTTAATTCCGCAACCAGTGGGAGTTTGACCATCAATCACTTAAATGACCATGATGTTGAGGATTTGGAAATGTTGCTTGAGGCTTATTTCATGCAGTTGGATGGCACTCGTAACAAGATACTGTCTGTGAGTGCTTCTTTACGGACTGTAGTTTTCTTTAATTAAACCAAAAAAAATTAAAATTCATAAGCATTGATTTTCGTGGCAATATGGCATCCTCTCTCTCTCTCTTCCTCTTCTTTGAGTTTCTGAAAAATCTAGCGTGTTTATTGAGAAATTCTTATATGATGATCCCAAAAATCTCTTTTATTTCATTAACTTTACTTAGAAGTTTGACATATGTACAGATTCTCTTTTTTGTGATCTTAAAAGCTTCTATGGAGATTGAACAGAAATGAAGCTTTTAAATTTTCTCTTTTAGAAAATTTTCCTGACTAGTTCCCAACATTCTGGCTTAATAAATGGAAGTTGTTTTCCTGAAATAGAGAAACAGATAAAACTTGTCTAGATCGTACTGAAAACTTGTTTCATTTTTTGCTATCTTCTTTCCTATTTTGCTTTTCAAGTTAGGTGATTCAGCTACCAATTTCCTTCTTGGTGACCTCCCCCCCCCCTCTTTTTTTTTTGCAGGTTCGGGAATACATTGATGACACAGAGGATTATGTCAACATCCAACTTGATAACCAGCGAAACGAACTTATTCAATTGCAACTGACATTGACCATTGCCTCTTTTGCCGTTGCTGTAGAGACTCTGATTGCTGGTGTGTTTGGGATGAATATCCCTTGTACACTCTACAATACCAATGGGGTCTTCTGGCCACTTGTCGGTGGTTCTACAGCTGGCTGTATATTACTCTTCCTTCTCATTTTAGCATATGCAAGATGGAAGAAGCTTCTTGGGTCTTGAACTCATCTTTTATCTGTTAGCACCAGAAATGAAAAGAAAAAAATGTCAATACTGTTGGTGTTTTCCTTTTTTGGGGTGAAAATTACTGTCTAAATTCATTGCCCCGTTTTAAGTTCGGAATACATGGTCTCATATATAGGAAAGACTCTCATCAAACTAGCACTGTACAATGTTTGTACCATGGAACAGCATGGAAATGCAATCATACTATTTAATATTGTTTTCTCTTCGTAATTCATCGTTTATTCTGTTGCTTACATCCACCCCTCGAAGCCCGCCGTATTACCATTATTTCATCTGCAAGTTTGATGGAGTTGCCATTGGGTACTTTTGATAGATACGTACATGATGAACTGTGAGATGGCGATGGTCCCTTAATTGGTGATGTAGCGTTGTCTTGCCACAAGGGGGACCAACTGCTAGTTGCATTGCATGGCTTGGTTTCTTAGCTCTTTTATGAATACTTTTGCATAAGTTCCTTCTGGTTTGAGCTGTTATGATTGTTACTCTGCTCATAGTCATAGAAAAGCTTCTTGTTACATTAAAGAACCTTCGCCCTCGAGCAGGTCCATTGATTGAATTCCATTACTATTTTTAGCGGTAACAGCAAATACTCTAGCACAGTAGCATTGCCCATTTAGTTGCCATGTTCGACATGTCAGCATGTCTTCCTGATCCATGAGGTAGTTTTGTGTATTGACTTTTGGAAAACTACATTACAACAAACAAAGTTGACAAATGGTATTTATCTTAAGCGTGACATCAAGCATTTCGATGGCTAATGCTCTTCTTGTTTTCGACTCTAGATTACCAAGCAAGTAAAAGCATTTGAAGTTCATCAAATATGCTGTTAAAACCTTGTCTACACTAGCCCTTGAATTGTTCAAATTGAGGATGTTGGCCTTCACAACTTGAATTCTGAAACTTTTGTGGGTGTACGACTCCAATGTACACAGGGCCGAACGGTGGTCAAAAAAACCATTCAGGCCTATTTTGTGAAGATACACGAGATGCAACTCTTTTTGTAAACGGTGTAACTAACTCACTTTTAACAATATATAATTATAGAACAAAATTTTTTGTAGATCTCATACATAATTTAAAAAATGATATACAAGATGTAATATAGGCCTTATATATATATATATATTTTAAATCAAATCTTAGTCATAAACCTTCAGAACAAACGGTTGCAGGCCGTTCCTGCCCCTCCTCGGACTCCAATCTCCATGGTGTACTGTAAGGTAAAAGAAATGACATGAATTTACAGCAATGTTTAGCATATAAGTGTTGGGATTTGAGCCTCTCAAGTTGACCAGACTGGCACCGAAAGTGGTATTTTGGAAGCATTATGGTGAAGGTATGCAAGCAGAATAAAGAAAGGAGCAGTGTGGTCCTGCGATTCGAGTGTTGACAGCCCATTACTACTCATTCAATCAGATGCGAATGCGTAAATGCTTCTATGTTAGGCTCGCACAATTCATGTTGCATATAAATATAATCTACTAGCTTTCTTTTTTTCTTTTTTTTTTTTTTGTGGGGTGTAAAAAGGCATACTATAACCTATTGAAACCTAACAAATCAACCCCAGATTATTGGTTTCTTGACCATTTCTCCAATTAAAGGGGTAAAATGGTAGAGAATTCGTGTCGTTTGGTGTGTGTTTGGTGTGAAAACAAAAAAATATGCAAACAATTTATTGACTGGTTTTATACAATTAATCACAGTGACCAATTCACGAAATTGGTTTGGTTCGACTACACACAACATAGATACTGAGTCACTCCCCATCCTATATTTTTTCTAAATTAAATTCTGACTACATATAAAAATAAAAAAAAAATAAGAAGAAGAAAGAATCTTTAACAACTTACTACTTGACTAGAATTTTTTTAGCCCCTCAGTCCAAAGCATATACTCCAAAAGAAAGAGCACATCTTCTTAGCCATGGAGCAACCCCACCTCTCTCAGTCACAGTCCATCTCTTCACACTCGATTGGCCTTTATCCTAATGGCACACTGCCTTGTTCGACATTACCACCAAAATGTAGGAAGAAGATTTTAGCTTTGAAGGTGATTATATACTTTCATTATCGTTACGTTTTTCTTCTCTCCAATTCATTGATTATAAGAGTAAAAAATGTGTTAGCCTCTCTTTGTACACGTCTTTTAATAGCCAAAGAACTTTGGACATCAAGTTCTCAACTTTAAGGCAGGTTGTCAACAGTACAGTCCCACAATGTACTTCAACTCTGAGCTGTAAAATTTCTGTCACACAACCACAACTGGACCAGCCAACTATGAAACATGATCATGAAACTGCCCAACCAATAAAATATAATTTACAACAAATACAAATACTGCTGCATACTCTTGACATCAAAAAACCCAGATGATATATATATATACATATATATATTTTCAAACGGTAACAATCTACTTTATTCTTATATTATGAGGAAGGAGTAGCCAATTGGACTTGTATAAAAGTTGGGGACTGAATCATCAAACCAAATGAATGCCGTACTGCACCAACTGCATTAGGTGGATTTGAACTCCAATCTAATGCATGGGAGAGTTTTAAGAGATTATTGCTGATCACTGGATGAAAGTCCAGTGGTTGAAAAACCAAATGATGGATTACCTTTCGATGTTTCCCATAAGAAAAGATAATGACTCAAATAGAATTGTGCCACTATGACTAGGGTTGAACCAACGTGGTAATTACGAAAATGGAAAAAGCAACTTGTTAAAGAAGGGTCATCAGACACTTGGATCAATAGATATGGCTGTTATTCATTACATATAATTTGCATACTTTTACTTGATAATGAAAATGATAAGTAATGTGTCAATTTTGTACTTTTTTTTGAAAAAAATTTCCAAGACCTTTTTTTTGAGATGTCGATTTGCTTTGCCACCATGAGGAGTAGCCATTACAATAGCCGGAGTATCATGCGTACTAACCAGACGAGTGTGTTTGGATAGGAGATTAGTTGGAATAATTATTGTAGCATTTGTTTTATGTGACGTATGCAAGATAAAAATGTGATGAAAAATATAAAGGGTGTATTAAAAAATATGTTTGTAATGCAAGTAAATAATCATTTGACAAATAACGCATATCCAAACACACCATTTAACTAGATCCAACCATACATAGTAAATCCATGGCTTCTCAAATGAAAATCAAGTAAAAGTATGCAACGTAATATATTTCAATGTTAGGCAATGAAGTCAGTGAATATTTATCGTACCACAAATACACATATACACAAGTAGTCAGCACATAAATACGCATATATATACACACATGTATATGCTGTAAGAGTAATTCGCTTTCACAAACAATAATAGGGGGGCATTTGATAATACCACAAACAACGACTGACTTCTCTTTATTACATTAGAAAGAATTTTCTCGAAAAATAATATTTTCCTCTGTCTTTGTGAAGGCAACTGAAACAAGAATCTCGTAAAAACGAGTGATATATTAATCTTGTATATCTCTGGATCTAATAAGAAGGAAATGGTGATGACGATGAGAGCGCTTAGATAGAGGTGGTGTTGAAGGAGGGATGTAATGATTGATTATTGAAGTTGATTCAAACGTGATTTACTTCTCTATATTTAGGTGATTATGTAAATATCTTTTGGTTGAAACGAGATTGATTTTGAACAAATCATGAAAAAGAAAAAGAAAACAATTCTGTGTCAAGAACATGATCAACACAAGAAGTTTGTTCATCTTTTTTTTTTTTTGTCTTTACACTTTATCATTTGCCTTTTTTATAATGATTTTCTAGATAGTACTTGGTTTATTTGATTTCCTTTTTTCAAAGTTTGCTCGGTTACTCTTTTTTTTTTTTTGGTGTGTGTGTTTTCAACTTTGTTTAAGAAAGGTATTGACCATTCCAACTTTTATTTTGTGAAATACTTACTTTAAATCAGGGTATTTTTGTCATTGCGCCATACTCATTGACAGACTTAAATAACGGTTACTGATGAGGGGTAATCAAAATTTGAACAAACTATAGGGGTCTTTGCGTAATATGGACAAACATCAGGGGAGGTAAATGCAATTAACATTATAAAACATCAGAATCATACAAAATGAATCATTAAAATCCAGTTAATACTGCTACTCAATCCCAGCCCCAACTCCAACCCAGCAGAGGCGTCAACGACAAAGTTGTATATATAGAGAGAGAGAGAGAGAGAGAGAGAGAGAGAGAGGAGTGGGGGCAGCTTCGAGGAAGAGAGCAAACCCTAACCAAAACACAGAAAGAGAGATCCAATTCATAGGCGCAATAAGGTTAGCATTTCATTTATACGTACAAAATGTTTGTAATGCTTAAAATTTTTTTTTTTTGGGAATCATCTGATTTCCCGTAATTTGTTGCTTTGGTTGGTGAGGAAATGTGGATGGAAAAGCATTGAATCTTCTGCAGCTTTATTGTTTATTGTGTTTTTATAATTAATGTTGGATTGGGAGCTGAATGAAAAACATGGTTAAGAAGTGTTGCATCCTGGGTGTTTTTCAGTATGGGACTTGCGATTTGAGAAATTAGCTGATGTCTGATTTGTTTAGGTATTTATACAAGCAGAAGTTGGGATTAATACTTGTGGTTCGTTTGGCAGAATAGGAAGCAAATCCTTTTACTATGGGGATACGATGCAGTACCATGAATATGAATATAAAATTTTATTTAATCTGTACTTGTAAGCATGCGTGTCCCTTTTTGTCCAAATATACGAGATTCAGAGCCTCTTCTGGCTTAAGTTTTTATTTTTTCCGCTCAGCAGGTTGAAAATTTTGAGTGTGAAGTGTTTTACCAATATAATTTGAATATAAATGGATACTCTAAGGCAGTGATGATGAGAGCCTGTCTGGATTAATTTCTTCTATCAATCGACTGCTCTTCTGAAATAGTGTGTAGGGTGGAAATAATTAGCTAAGGTTCAAAAATTTTAAGTGCTATTTTCGTTGAAAGATGACTTCCATCAATGCATCTATGGTCCTGCAATTATGTGCATTTTTGCGCTGACTGCTGTAATTAGTTGATTGGTGATTGAGGCTCCAATGTGGATTGAAATTTTGGTTTGTAATGTGTTTCCTTCTCAAATATGTTTTCTTTCGTTTCAGTCAACCCTATTGTGTTTCTTGCTATTCTATTATGTGCCGTAACTGGTGTAACCAAGGCCCAGTATAGGTTTTAGCCATCACATTTCTGTAAGATATTCTCATGTAAGTGTAGCAAAATAAAGCTTGATCCAAGTTTGGTCCCATCAGAATAAAGTTTACAGAGGTGTGGCACTGGATTTTCTAGCTTCATCTTTGAAGAGTTGCTATAATTGGAATTTTCTTTTGTTCCTTATTCTATTTGGGTTTGAAGGGGGAGGTGCTTTAGGAAGTGCATTATATCAGATCTGCTGTTGCTAAATGTGCTAGTTTGCAAATATAAAGGAGATGGTGGGCTGCTGGCATTTGACTTCTCAGGGACTAATTTAGTGAATTGCCATTATAGCTTTACTCATGATTGTTTTACTACTAAAGAAATAGTAAAGTACATTACATGTCCTATTGACTTCAAAATCCTTGTTAGATGGATCTCTCTTGCTCTCTTCTCTCTGGTGTCATAAGTAGTTTGTTGGATAGATGGAGAACCTTTGTCTCCATTACTGGGATAAACAACAATGTTGTTCCAGATGCCAAAATGCCTCCACATCTTTTCTGTTGCATGCTTTTTATTGTTGCATCAAGTTGATATTGAGTTCTTGATGGACTCTAACAGAAGACGTTTCTCTTTTCCATTGTGGTTTTTGTTTTGATTATCTCTTTTGAAGCTAAGTTAAACATAATTCCTCATGTCTGGTATCTAATAAGTTACCTTTTAAAGTCTGGTGAATGTATGTCTAGGCGCAATACTTCGTGCTTGGAATGTGGTTGTCTGAATCCTTGTCTTTTCTCATAATGGAAAGGTTAACTGTATTCCTAAGAGCAACTACTTGGTTTCCTGATTGTCATACTGATTTATTTGCTTGAATTGAGGTACTTAATATCATATTTTCTTGTGTCAGGAATTTATCCTCCCTTTGCATCCTTTTGTCAAAATGTCACCAATATATTGCATTATGCAAATTCTGATGCATTTCCTTTGACAGGGAGTAGTTGTGCTTGGGCTATGGCAAATTCCAAGGGCCCTGCTAACATGAGAAATATGATGTACAATGGCAGGAACTCATTGCTGCCTCCTAAAAGTCCTTTTCCTAGCATAGGCCAATCCTACACTGATTACATCCCTAGTTCAATTACTGGGCAGAAAGGTAACATGAGGGCCCGAGAAGGGAACTCACACCATCAACGTACTTCATCTGAAAGCCATCTAATAGAGGAGCAGCCTTCTTGGTTGGATGATCTCCTTAATGAGCCGGAAACCCCAGTACGTAGAGGAGGACATCGGCGCTCATCGAGTGACTCATTTGCATATATTGATGCTGCCAACACTGGGAGCATAGATTATGCTGCTCAAGACGAGGGCAGATATAACAACCTATTGCCTCTACCTTCATGGGGATCTCAAGAATTTGATCATTCAAGAGATGCTCAGCATGCTTCTTTTGTTGCAGAGCCAAATTCTTTGAGAAAGCATAAAAATCGAGCATGGGATGCTTCTTTAAGCTCACTCATGCATCTGCGTGGCTTTCCTTCTCCCAGCAGCATTCTCCCAAGCTCAGGACAATCCCGTGCTCAGCAAGAAGCAGATGTCGTTCCTAGTTCAGCTTCTGAGAAACAGGATATAGGTGACTCTGGTCCTCAGGATTCAAAAGGGTCTTCTGACAGAAAAGATTCATCTCATGGAAAGCCTGCTACATCTGAAACAGATACAAAACGTGCAAAGCAGTATGTTTACTCATCTTGAGAACCTTCAAGTTGTCTAATCCACGCTAAGATTGTTTAGTGGTCCGTATTTTAGCCAGTGGTGATTAAACTGGCCCCAAATGCTACTCTCTGTCTTTTCTGCTACAATCTTTTTCTTCTAATTCTTCCTTTTTTTTTTTTTTAGCTTTTTAGTTGTCACCCACAAGGGGTGGCTGGCATTAACTTACACCTGAATATGATGGTTTTTTGCATTTAGTTGGACAAAACTTGCATGGAGAATTTATTAGTTCAGTGTCAGTCAATACTTGTTGCACTTATGCCCTTTTCTTCTTAGACATGCTATAGTCGTATGTAAATTCTTATAATTGTGTTAGGTTAGATTTGATACTCTGCATTTACTTGGATATACGAAAAAACTTATTCCTTATCTGGTTGACTCTCAATGCTCATGGCATCCGTGGCATATTCTTCTTTTGCTTGCTACGGTCCTACAGTAGTATAGGGAGAATTGAGGTTTATACTGGATTAAATGAACCTTGTATTAAGCTTTTACATTATATATCATTTTGGCATTTTATTTTGTCTTTTTCCATATTTATTGGCTCAAATAGCTGTAGTAATTAGTTGAAAATGATCTCTTGGTAAAAACCTGCTTTCCTGGTGAGGAATTTCAAATATGTGTGAAAGAATGGTTATGGTAGGTAGATGTATGTTTGCCCATGTTCTAGTAGCTTGCCTGAAGGTTTAAAAAATGTAGTAATAATGGTTTGATATCATGCCGTATATTTGGTAAATATTTTGTAAAATACATACTGCTACAAATTGCAGGCAGTTTGCTCAGCGTTCGCGAGTTAGGAAACTTCAGTACATAGCTGAGCTGGAAAGGAACGTGCAAGCACTACAGGCAAGTACTGCTAAGTCGTAGGACACTTGCAGAAGGTTGTGCCTTTATTTAATTAGTAGGATGCTACAAATTATTGACTCATATACTGCTTATATTGAACACAGGTGGAAGGTTCTGAAGTTTCTGCTGAGCTTGAGTTCCTCAACCAGCAACATCTTATTCTCAGCATGGAGAATAAAACTCTAAAGCAGCGCCTAGAAAGCTTAGCTCAAGAGCAACTCATTAAATATGGTGAGTTGTTATCTCTTTTTATTACAGTATCAAAGACCAGTTTTGACACCTGCAACTGATGTTGCTTATAGTTATTAAACAGTTTTTCTACCTAAAAACACTTTTGGGTCTTGTTCGTTATAGGACACGGTACTATCATTATGGATTTGTTTGGTTTTTAGCAAAAGATGTTGTGTTTAGCCTCCATGTGTTGTGAGAGGTGCCATACAAATCTGTTTATTTGTTGATGCTATGATCACCATTAACTCGTGTCATTCCTCATGGGAAGCTGTCAAAGAGAAGTGCTTATGTTTTTTTTTCCCCTGCTTTTTTTTTTTGTCAGGGGATTCTAATGATTGTTAACAAACTTGATTTTGAAAGCTTATCATCTTCTTTTGACTTAAGAGCAGGCTATCACTGGCTGATTGCGGTGTTCCTTTATATACTCTACCTGGTTTCTCTAGCTTGTTGTAGCTCTTGCTGTATGGCTTGGTATATGCTTCATATTTGGAATGTCTCATCTAGTGTATTTAATTTTCTTTTTCATCTTTCATTGAATACTTCACATGGAATGAAGTTGACTTACATTGACCATGAGTCACTTCCCAATACAACGAAACTCTTTGCTCCCTGTGTGTTCTAAGGGAAATACATTGCAAAGGGATGAAATTGACTTACCTATTTAGATCTGTGAGAATGCTTGGTTCCCTCAAGCTGCTTAGTATTGGAATACACTACAAAAATTGTGGTAATGGTATCAAGCATGTAATAGCTAAAAAAGAGAATTGTCTGCGACTACCAATGAACTATTTTGGTGTTTGGTCCTTGCTTCATTTGGACAACTTCTCTGTCTAGGTATCCCTAATTATTAAATTAGCACTGCCATGCACAGAATGGTATTGAATCCGTGGTTCCTTAATTGACTAAAGAGCTTAGAGTTTCTATGCAGAAAGTTCAGCTAATTCTTCTTTCAGGAGCTAATTCGATCAATGCTACTATGTGCAGTGGAACATGAAGTACTAGAAAGAGAAGTAGGAAGATTACGAGCCTTGTATCAGCAACAGCAGCAACAGCCTCAGCAGCAGCAGCCTTCTAGTCATCGACGCAATAACAGTAAAGATCTTGATCTACAGTTGGCTAACCTTTCTCTGAAACAAAAGGATGCTAATTCCGGACGTGATCATGCTTCTGGCCAACTTAACCTTTGATCGTTGTACATTAATCCCTGCATATAGCTAGGGCGTTTGCATTGCCTCCTGATGGTTCTTCAACTAATTTTGTCTACCAGAGACTTAACTGCTGGCTTCCCTGTGGAAGGATCAAGCTGAAGTCTCCTAATCTTTTTTTCTTTTTATTCTCCAGGTTTCGCCTGTTGCCTTGGTTCCGTGGTTTTATGTCACATTTTGTTAATCTTCTCTTTGTTTGCTGCTCTTTCCTCTTTCCTCCCCCCAACCCAAAATCCCCACCCCGGTGTCGGGTGAAGAGTTTATTATTAGCTCATTAACTCTGTAGTCCTCATTTGCACCTGGTTGTCACTGCCATCAAATTGACATTTTTGGCAACTGACTTACCTGAGGTGGTTATCTGAAGAATGATTATTTATGCCATTGCAGTAATTTATTTTTTCACCTCGTGCACTCTGTAATATTTTATTAGAAATATTTTTTTTTGTCGTTGCATTCATTGCTGTACTAGCAAAACCTTAGATATTCTTGTTTTCTTTAGACTGGGTATACAGGACGAACGAATGTTGTAAACGAATATAAAGAGTTGGTATGCGTCAATAGAGGAAGAACCAAGCACCTAAAGGTATGAACTAGAATTTTGCTCCCCACCCACTTTTGCCTAGTAAATGTAGCAAAATCTCTCTCTTACTGAAGTATGCTAGAGTTAGACTTTGAGTAATCAAATTGTCCTAATGATGTGCTATCTATCAGATTAAATGTATCTTAAATCTTTCTTTTCTTTTTTCTGTTTCTTTAAAAATTAAGAAGTTCGTAATCCATCCCCTCTAAATCAGAATTAAGGCTGTATTAACCGTTAGATCGTGTTGGCTTTGAAAAAGAATCAAGAATATAATTCTGCACTCTTTGATTGGATAACAAAAATTTCATTCAATTATTGTATGTACAACGAATGATAACAGAATTAGGAGGGAGATTGCTAATGGCTGTGTATCCAACCGGCCTGTATTTGGAAGTCTTGGGTAGTCATCAGGTAGAGGCATCACACATTCCTCACCATTGAAGGAAATCTTTCTTGGGAAAGCCCATCCGTCCCTGAAAGTAAAAGTTCCTGGTTCTTTGCGCAGTAATAGCTCTGTCTGCACATTTCCGCTCTCCCCTGATTGGAGTAACATGTCATTGTAGTACTGAATTCCATAGAACATTCCAGTGTCATCTGAAATTCGAGAGTTAAGAGAAAAAAAAATTGTAAATTTTTGTGCATAGATCTTCATAATTGAAAATATGTGTGTAAATCTTCAACACCCTCCAACTTAAAACACTCCAAACACAAAACTTTGCTTGTTCTATAATGTTGGATACCCTGGGTGGCACGACAAACCCCCCCCCCCCAAAAAAAAAAAAAAAAAAACCCAAACTAGACCTTCAAGAAACTAGGTGCAGCAACAGAGTTGAACTTGGGGTAAACACCCACCAGCCCCAAACATACAAGCTCACACCCACACAAAACAAATAAAGAATTCCACAAAAGCATCAAGCCACCAAATATCCCTAAGTTTGCTACAGCTTATAATTGGATAATAATGATCTAGATTGACAAGAGCAAACCAATTAATGGTAGAAATGATGGAAACAGAACTTACTAATTTGGCCGTATGGATTTAAAGGCTTGTAATTGAAGCTGAAGACCTGTGTTACATTTCTCAAGTTGGGATGCAGCACTACCAAGTTCCATTGGCTATAGTTCTTGACAAAATTTAAGTTAGTAACTGTCAGCTTCACTCTCCAGTACTGTGTGTAACTTAGTTTCACATGCCAGTGCACCCTTATTGGGCACATATGATGTGTACACGGAACCACAGGCTCTGGTTCCTCATTCTGTTGTAGCTGCAGTACAGGAGGCAGTTCACCAGGCCTACCATAGACAACAAGAAAACGATCATAGATAATATCAGAAGCTAGAGATGACAACTTCTTATGTAGATTAGGCTCCGACAGAGCAAACTTAGAAGGTGCAAAGATTGAACATGGGATAATTTACTTGACACATTTTGCTCCAGGTTGTCCTTGACAAGAACAACTGCACTTTGGGCAATGAACAATGGCGTCATTGTAGAATGCGGACAAGGAAACACAACAGGTTGGTGAAAGTGATGCTCTGAACTGTGAGTACGAACAAGTAACGTTCCAGGTACCTGCAGCGAATCCCCCTGTTATCTCCTAGCTCAAACAATATCAATTACAAAACTTAGATTCCAGTAGATTTCAAGTAATCCAATCAAATTCTATGTCTATCTTGAGCAAATACCAAGATTACAGGGTGCTAAATACTTCCTGTAGATGTCCTGCTTCAAGAATGCTTGTTTGACATTGCTTACTTACCAAGTGCTTGAGTCCTTCGCCGGCCTTGATCCTCAATAAACTTACTTGGTGGGACCTCGAATGGATCTCCACAAGTATAACCAGGGAGTCCAAGACTGAAGTTTGCAGGGACACCTGGTATAGGACCACCATTTACAGAAGAACTACCTATGTTCATCTGGAAAGAAGCCCCAAATTTTGCTTGGTCCTGTGTCATTGATGTCAAAACGCCTCCCTTGCAACAATTCGCCACCTGCTTATTGTAAGGGGCTCCAGGTAAAAGGTCAATGATAACTGGTTTCTTTTCGCAAGAATGAGGAAGCTGTCTTCCTCTGAATGCAGAACAGTTTCCCTGTTCAGTAGCCTCAGCTCCCCATATGTTCCAGATTACCCCTTTACCTGGCCATATCCAACTTAATTTCCATCCAGGAGGCTCTACATGTCGGAAGAGCTGGTAATTGAAAATTGATACCCTGACCTGGTGAAACACAAACAACTCTACTCTAAACAACTGAAGCAGCTTAGATAATTCTACAAGCACTTCAAGATTAAGATAAGATGAAAAGTTATAAAAATGAGGTAATTGAGTACGAGAAATTTGCCTTTCAGATGTTTAATTTCAAATATGATTCCTTCAAAATCAAGAGAATGTGATTATAAGCCGTTCGTTGCACTCTCCAACACTCAAAACACCAGTTTACAACAGAATCAGGATGCAATTACTTTATTTACATTCTCATTGTCTTACACGCATAATGCACTATCAAAGCTGTCCCTACTTGAGGTTCCCTATCAAATCTTTGAGAAGATCAACCTTGGTTCTTGACACGAAATTCAGGATAAAAAACTAAGTTAGTGCAAACTCAAATGCATTATCGTCTATGTTAAGTACTAAAGCTTCTATTCTTTCAAAGAGTTTCTGGCTGGGGGAAGATGATCAACCATGAGAGACGTCTACTAAGGTATTATGGTTATTGTACGAATTTTCCTTTGACTGGGTAGGTGCTAAGAAATAAACTCCTAGAAATTTGCATGAATAAGATGCAACAGGACTCAAAAATCAATGAAAATCAATTCCTTTAATTCTTTGTAAATACCTTGCAAATTAAAACATTCAGCATGAAGCAAGCACTAATAAGATTATTGGAGGCAGTCATAGTAGATGAACAAATTTCAATCTCAGAATCAAGATTAAATGGAGGGCCAATGACAATACCCAGAAGAAACATGGGACGGAACACGCTAGCCCAACATGGGACTGCTCAAGCTACATGTTTGTAACAGATGTACCCAAGAAACATCATCGTACCCATGCAAAATTCCAAATGAAATGTACCAAGAAAGTTCCTTTGAAGGCGATGGACGCCACAAAAACTGAGGAAGCTACTCGTGGATCAGATATGCATTGGAAAAACACACACACACACAGAGAAAGTCGTACATGTAGATGCGAAGGTATATTTTTGCACACAGCACACACACACACATTTGATGTGTATGGAAAGAACTTACGTCTTGTGTACCATCATTATCTTGCATGAGATCCCATTTGATTGTAACATTGCCACGAGGATCCAAAGGATCGTATGCATCTGCAACAAAACTGAAATTTTCACCATTAAAAGATTTTAAGAAAGCCATTAAAACTTATTGAAGGCCCCATTAACTTACTAGTACTAAATGAGAATATCAACACCAAGAAAAAGGAAACATAATTTCCAGTAACACAAGTAGTAACTTACAAGTTGATGAAACAAAAAAGAGGAGCCAAAACAACAAAATCAGAACAGAACCCATTGATCTTTTTCCAATGGGCAGAAGTGGGCTGCCATCCATTTTCCAACCTGATTGACAAACAAATTCTCGCTGGCCTCAAATTTGTAGTGCTTGGCAGAAGATTTCTTCGAAGAGAATTTAATTAAGATGGATAAAGTCTTCTTCACAACATGCAAGAATGGAAGAAGTGTGCAACATTGGGAGAATGTACTAAATAAGTAAGAAGATAAAGAGAGATGGGGGGAGAAGATGTGGTGACAGCTCAGTGTTGAGGTATGCAATGCATGTAATCTGCTGTTTTTCTTGTGTGTGTAAAAAAGGAAGGAGATAATGACTCATAATTAATGTGATTATAGACCCCAAAAAACCATTAAAAGCAAAAGAAAGTTGTTGTGTAGCAATAACATTTATTGATAATTTGAGATGGTGAGGAGGTCATTACGTCTTTCTTGGAATTGTTACGGATTCAAAACTCACGCGTTTGGCTCCGCGGCCAAGGCCTGCCGTTTTGCTATGTGCTTTGAACAAAACGGACGTTCAACTTTCCATTTATTTTCGGCCTCCAACTGCCCTTTTATTCTTTTCTTTTCCCCATTATATATATATATAGACACACACACACACACACACACACACTCTTTCAGATAGTAATTCACGTTTACATTTGGCTTCTGATGCAATTCTTGAATCTTTAACTGGTTCCTTCAATGTATCCAATCCAATGGATGCAAGAAGTTGAGCTTTTTCTTCTTCTTCTTTTTTTTTTAATTTGCTTTTCTAATCTCCCTCATGGATCAGTTATGTGATTACCAAATTGTCTTAGAGATTATGCTCTTTAGGGACAATTACAATTTTATGCATGACTATTTTCTTTAGAATTTGGAATTCATGAAGAGAGATGAAGATTCAAATAGGACCAAAAATCAAGAAGAGAGGAAAGAGAATCTGGTCGATTCATAGCTTCTCTCCAGTCAGATGCGATAATTTCAGGTCAAATTGTAATGTAAATTTATCGGATTTTCTTGAACAATTGAAACTTGATGGATGAAAGTGGTATCCTCCTAATTTAGCAAAAGATCCACAGTATCGCACACTATTGTATTTCAAATTTCAAATACATGGGATAGTGAGACTTAACTTAGTTTCAGATTTAAAAAAAGAACTAATGGATTTTATCATTTGAACCTGATTAGGCCAAAACTTCAAATTTTTTTTTATTATTCATCCAAAAAAATAATAAAATAAAATGATTGGAAAATTTTATATTAGGAAAATAATAAATCTTATATGCATTGACAGTGCAAATATACACTATCACGTTTGAATGGATAACAGATGAACAGAATTTGGATTTTAAATTTACTATACCCACAGCAGAAGAGATGCTAGACGACGTTTGAGCTGTAATGATTTGGATTCAATTTTTCTATCTAAAACGCAAGCCAAGCTACCATTTCAGATTCCTATCATTTTACTGTCCTGATATAGTATCATCATGTAACAACTTGCCAAATCAAGGTTGGCCACCGCTTCAGATTTAGAATTCCTTTCCTTGTGTGCATTTCATATTTCAGTAATTAATATATAGGTGCCTTAATTTAGTGTGTAATAGGTGCTGCTGGATATTTAAAAAAAAAAGAAAAGAAAGAACTGTATATATATGGCAAACATCTCATATTTCAGTCTCATATAATACGTCGAAAACTGAGGCTTGATCAGAGATGAAAGAGGGGTTTGGAAGAAAGGATTTTGTGTGAACTTATGGAAGGCGACAAATGTTGCAGCAGAGCTGTGGGGCATGGCGTACGGGCTTCAAATGGCATGGGAGGAAGGGTATAGCAGGGTAATTCTGGAGTCTGACTCCCTAACGGCTTTGCAACTAGGGGTGGCATTCGGGTCGGGTTGAGAGACTAGTATAACATAAAATCCACTGACCCGAACTCGACCCGCTAACCCAAACTATCCAATCTGAACACGACCTGATATGGGTTGGCGGGTCACCCGAAATGACCCGAATTTTTTTACCTTTAACATGTCAAACGGGTCAACCCGTTAATGACCCGACCCAACCTGTTTGATTTTCGGGTCAGTTGGGTTCGACCCGATTCTAACCCGAACCCGCCAAGCCTTGACCCAAACCCATTATTTTCGTGTTAGATTCGTATCGGGTTTTCAGGTCGTGTCGGAAATTACTACTCCTATTTGCAACTCATCAAGGAGGAATCTGAAAACAGCCCCTATGCCAATATTATCTATAGGATTAGACAGTGGCTGAACAAGGAGTGGGAGTGTGATTTGGCACATACATGGCGAGAAGGGAATGCTTGTGCGGACTGTTTGGAGCCATCATCAGAAGCCAGAGTTAATCATCCTCGATAAGCCTCCAGATGTGCTTAAGCGACTTTTGAATGATGATGTAAGAGGGGTTGCATCCCACGGTTAGTTAGGATTTAATCGGCCTGCTGCCTCCATTGTACCAAAAAAAAAAAAACAAACTGAGACTATTTAACAGCTTCAAGCAATCAAGAGTGATATAATAAGTTTGGGGTCAACTAATTTTTATTACACTGAGAACTGATTCCCAACTTCTGCTGCCAATAATAAGGAGGTGGAATTGAAAGCAAAAATAAAAATAAAAATGAGAAGGGATTTGGTTAGTATTTTTTTTTCTTTTCAAATTTTAGTATTTAAATATCTTTATGTAAGGCATATGGCATCCATATTATTAAGTTTCTCATGAAATTTTTTCAAAAAATTCATACGATACAATTATACTTGTATGACTTTTGGAAGTTCACATGGTATAGAAATATTATCTTGTTTGAAAAGTTTTTACATCTCTGTGACCTCATTTTTTTTTTTAAACATTACATACATCAAATCGCTAAAGTATATTTTTCCGTGATCACATTTTTCTACACTATATTTTTCACTCTTCACACTGGACAGCACAGCTCGAGAAGCCAATTCCCACAATACTCATTTTCCCATTTCTAAAACCAAAGACCTTAAAAGACCAACCAAAGACTCAGGCGGAAATGGGGAAACTTCTCTTCCATCCCCAGTTCTCCTGTGGACCATATACGATATCACCTTTGCACTCATATGTAGAGACTACGTTCGGACTCTTTCCGACTTGATTACTTCTGCTAGACTGAGTGAAAAGGATTGCGAAAAGTGTACTCTCTTCAAATCAAAGAGCCCTTTTGCCTGTTATTACTCTAATTTAACAGCATTTTGCCATCCAACCCTGCTTTGTTACCTGCATGTGACTGCAGATGCCACTTTGCCCACCATCAATTCTGAGAACCAATTCTTGAAGTGTCCTTGTCTGATTAACTTTGAACGCATAATGTTCTGAATATGACCAAAAAGATATTTGAGCAAGAGTTGCAGACTTTAACCAATTCTAGGAGTTCATAGTACGAGGAACCATTTCACAAATTCGAATAAACCCCAAACTAGGCCTCTGGAATTGCTCTAGAGCGTGAGAGTCAAGAACAGTAACACGCCTCAAGGAGCTAAGGCCTGCACCGTTTCACATCCTCCTATAGAACAACTGGATGATGAAACTGATGCCTATACTTACGAGAATACATATTTTTTACAGTCATTTCAATACCCCTTGTGAGCTTTTTAGACTTGGCGTAATATAACTCGCCTATCACCATGCGATTGCAGGTTAAGCGGAGGAGACACTTCTGATCCTAGCAAAACGCAGAGCAGATTGCATCTTTGACAAACAAAATAAGACCCACATGTTCCTTAAAAGGATATAGATACAATTCTAAAACAATCCCTCCACTCATTCTTGTCTTCTTCTCTTGTAACTGTCCTCATCAAATGACTCCCACTTGCTATGATCAAGGCCGCTAAGGTCATCAAGGTCTGCTATAGCAAGCATGTACTGCGTGAGTTTCAACAGCTCCTCATCGGTAGCACGATTTTCATGGGCCTTTCTGAATGGCTTTATTGCCAAACCATTCTGAGGATTCATTACAAAATTCCTTCGCAGGTCATCAAACATTATGGTGTTCTTTGAACTGTAAAACTGGAAACAGCATCAATAGCAAGACAGAGATATGTCAGCATACTACAGTGCATATACCAGTTGGTCATGTGTAAGCTGTTAAAATTAAAAGTATCTTGAGAAAATAACAGCCATATGCCCCTCCATTCATAAATAAAACCCAGAAGACAGCAAAGAGTTAAGTGAACAACCTCTGGAAAATGTGCCCAAATCAAGCCAAGTGGCTTGCAGTCAAATACCCCACGAGTATCCGATTGAACAGTGATCATAGCTAAATGATCCAGCAATGCTGTAATTTTGTAATTAGGATGATCAAGTACACCAAGTTGTCCCATCTTCAATTCAACCCACTTCATGCTGTAAAGAAAAAAGAGATGAGTTTCTGATAAAGAAATCCATGTAGTTCCAATCATTTACAATCCTTTGGAATTTATAAACAAAACAGTCACCATGATTTGGTGGTTAACAAACAGTAAAGTTCCATCATCCACAACATACCAAAACCTCCAAGTCCAAAGGATACATATATGTAGAAACTTTCTTGATCAAGAAACAAGATGAATTCTACATATGAGTCACTATAGCAAAATCACAGAGATACAAGCTCCTCCAGTATCAATCTCAAAGCAAAAGTTAAACTGAAAAAGCTTTCAGGAAATGTCGAAAACCAATGATTCATTCTCTAAGTTGCATATTGCACTGTCTAGAGAATCATGGAAACGAATCATAACAAACATGTTGTGTTGACCAATTTTGCCACTATGCTTAGATCCTGTATTATAATGTAAATATCTACAATGAAGTCTTCCATTCTGTAAAAGTAAAAGTCAATGGAGTTCAAGCACTGGTATATAAGTGGATTTACATCAATATCAAAGTTACCTTTTATGCATACATTTTCTCAATATCAACTTCTTCAGCCTGTTCCAAAATCAGAGCTCCATTGGAAGCATGCAACACCAAAGACCTATATGTCTTTCATTAACTGCTGGAACATTGTACGCAGAAAACTTTCCCCTTTCACGAAGTTTTCTCTTTCGCTTTTTCAGTACTATTTCAAAAGCAGCATTTCATACTTTGGAGAGTGGAATTTAGCAAACATTTTTGACTTTTTATCTCATGTTTAGCAATTGCTTCAAAATTTTCCTTCTGGATGTTCTGTTTAGGATAAAAAATCAACTTTATCTTCTTTATTTTTCCCGATTTTTTTTGTGAGATCATTGGTTGATTCTATTTCTGCTTAAATCTTCCACTTTTCTGTTTAAGATTAGTAACTGGGTCTAGTTCATTTACATTAAACAATATTAAATGGCTGTATAGAATCAGAAAACGTTGGAATGACTCATTAAGTATACAAGACAAAGAATATAGTCCCAGAACTGTCAACTTCCATAATGATGATATAAATCCAAAATAAAAGTCACTTTGTTATCTCTTGTACCTAATTGAACTAGAGATTTTCAGTGCTTGCTTCATCAAGGCATCCTTGGGTTGTGGAAGATGCCCAGAGGGGAATAGAACTAGCACTTATGAAAAGTATTGACAAATTTTTGAAAAGAAGGTGCATACCACAGATGATACAACAGCTATTTGCCCTACTTCTTAAAGAAAAAGAAATCCTGACAATAATCTTATATGACAATAAACAAAGAAAACTCACTTGGTTGCAGACCAGATAATAATATCATATTCAGCATAAGCAGCAGTCAGCAATTCATGAAGATCTGCATTAGATTATTGAAGATGGTTGTTCAGAATTTGGTCGCCTCCGAAGAAAGCATAAGAGGAAAAATGAAAAAACACTTACAAGGTCGCATCAGTTCAATTGGGTTCTCAGCAGATGACCGATGATCAAACAGGGTATAGTCAATATCCAGAACAAGTAGTTTTTTACCTTTACGGCATGGGTTGCGAAGCACAATCTAAATTTAATAGCCAATGATTCAACAATCAGTAGCAAGAGTTATACCTACTAAACTATGCAAGTCACTATTTTACAGCCAGCTGAAAAGTAATATAGATAGACTTCACAATTGCATTATAATCACGATCAAATTACCACAGCAAAATTATTGAGAAATAATCTACAGTAAATATGTAAAATCACTTAAGCATAAGTAGCATGTCATATCAAGTATGATGGATTTTAGACACTAAAATTTTGAGGAAAAAGGGAAAACAGCTAAATGTAAATGGGAAAAGTTGTGACAAAAGCAAATGGGCAGAAAGAAATATACACTTCAATTGTCACACCCCAAATCCACAGATATAACCCTGTTGTGGCCCTAAGCTAAAATGCCCAAAAGCCATGAAGCCAGCCCTGATGGAGTTCAAATCTACTCCAAAGAAAGAACAATAGACAATAGATCTAAGTGCAAACTTTTGACAGACATAAACTTCAATCATTTGGCAAAGTTCTTCAAACAGCCAAAGCCTGAACGAAATGCCAAACTTATATTCTATCACATAATAAGGGTAATAACATAAAGAAGATGAAACAAGTCCAATAAATTCCCTCCTGTTCTAGCTTTGAGTGGGGACCCAGCAAGCAGTCTGAACCCTCTTCAACTAATTGGGCAAGTTATCTGATAGGTACTTTGTGTAAAACAAGTCATGCAACAAAATCACAAGTTATAATTTTGATATAGATTTGTTACTGCTTAGTGCCAATTAATAGTACTAAGATCTAACAAGTGAAAAAGAAGAAGCCTGACAATATGTAAATCCAGCAGAGAAGCATCAAAGAGTACCAGGTTTGAAAATTTTGCATTTTTCTCACCAAAAAGTTATAACTGGAGCTCCAAGGATTAACAATACAAGAACTTATTTTTCTTGCTTCCTCAGAATGATAAAAGCAAAAAATTGCAATTGACAGTACATCACCAAAAAAAAAATCCATCTATCACTTATATTTTACTAGGGAATCTAACTGTCCTACAACAACCCCTTGCTGACTGCTCCCAAGTGATAGAGTCCCTGATTGGAATGCCATCAATAGAGCTCCCCATATTGGACAATTTACAAAGATGAACTTACCTTGTACTGCTCAATGCGCCTCCGAAGTTTCTGTTTGTTAACTTCTTTATCTTTGATGTCTATGACTTCATCTTGCCGAAGTTCAAAATCATCCACAACCTCAGGAGGATCCACTAGATCCACATATATATCATCTTCAACAGTGCTGCAAAACAAAGTATATTTGAAATGAGAAGAGCAAAACCAAACGTCATAACTAGACTAATTCATCTTACATACCAAAACTCACGCCACTTAGCAAGTTATTTCCAAAATCTAAATCAGACTAAATAGTAGTGTCATCCAGGTTTATGGATCCAGAATTCCTTTTCGTTCAAAATTTTCAGCCGTATAGTCTACCTACAATTTAAACAAGCTAAATAATAAATTTACAATTCACTAATATATTCAATTAAATCACACACATACTGTATTCTAGCACAAAGGTTTATAGATAACTAATCTTGGTCTAATTTTTAAAAAAAGGATTGACAAAAGTGACGAGTACCGTGATTTTGCTCGTACTAATCGGTCTCACATTTTTTAAACCTTCACAAGATTTATGTGCCTCTACATTCCAACAACATACCCTTTATTACTATCAAAAGATACCAAACATCCCAATAACAAATTTATAAACCTATACAAAGCAGATGTAGCACACACATTTATGGTTTAACAACTTAAGCAACAGATTAAAAGATCAGATTTTTGTTACTGCTAAAAATTTGAACAACAAAAGACTTTAAAAGAAGAAAAAGAGCACACGCAATGGAACTGTAGACAGTCGAGTGAAATCCACAAGATCCTTCAATTCTTCACAAAATCAACTTCCAGAAGCATATTACTACCCTATATTACATTACAGAAAAAACCTTAAAAATCATGGGAAGAAAAACAAAAAAAAATCAAATGTCCGTATGAATGCAAAAGGGATTGGAGCAAACCCGATCATGGTCATTTTGAGAGAGGATTTAAGGGATAGTTGTGAGAGCAGAGTGGAGTCATCGGAGAGCTTTGAGGCGACTTTGGGGTAAAGGAGCTTCTGTCGTTTAGGCAGCACGTTGGTCACTTCACATATTCGCCTTTTCAGCTCTCCAACTGTGTCGTCTCCACAGACTCTTAAGGTGTACTCTTTCCCACTCCACTTCACCGTCAAAGTAATCTCCTCCTCCGTAACCGGAGAGGCCGCCAATGTCGCCGCTGACGCCGAGGATTCACCGGCCATTTTTGAGGACTGTTTTCAGTCTTCTTTTCAGTCTTCAGGTGCTTGGACAAGGGTGTAACTTGATTATGAAACGCAGCGTACCAATGCCTATTTATATAGCTTGGAAGATCTTCAATGGGAAGAAAAAGAAAGTTGCCAATTTTGCAGCTTTGCCCCGTGTTCCTTTTGATATTTACATGATTGGTATTTTGCTGATGGCTTTTGTCAAATAAATTAGGCTATATATATATATATATTAAAAAGACAAAAAAATAAAACCGTTAGAAGAAAGATTAAAGATGGAATCAGTAAAAAAAAAAATCTATGGAAAAGGTGAACGTTGTGAGGAATTATTTATATTTTCAAAGTGTAAAATATTCATGTTTTTGTTTTAGTTACCAATTTATGTCGATGATAATGGTTAACGAACAATCTAAAATACATAATAAGACCATCTAAAGAATTGTTGCACATGATATAAGATTTTATTTGACTAATTATTATAGCTTAACAAAAGAATATGAGTAGAGATTAAGAGTCGATAATCTAGCTTAACCCTAGAAATCACTCAAAATCTAGAATAAAAAAAATTACACAACATGGCCAACCATAGAATAACGGGAGTAAATCATTTTTGTTTCTTTGGAGCTAAAAGGCAAAATGGTCATTTCGTTTTTGGACATGACTAAGATTCTAAAGATACCAACATATTGGCTAAGCTTTCTTGTTTGTGCAGAGAGTAGAATTGTCATTGAAAGAGGATGGCTATACAAAGTAGTTTCTTTTCACTTTTTGCGCCCATTGGTAGTGCCCATCTAATTAAAGAACCAAATTGTCAATATCCATTGTCGAAGGTTTCATCAATAAGCCATGCAAAAATATACAATGCAGAGGGTCACCTTTACACTTGGCCATGCTTTTTATGCTCTACATACGTGGTTCTCACTTGCCTCTGTTTATATTTTCGTACTTGCAAAAGCAAAGTCCTAATTAGCCATCCTCCTTTACCTTTTTGTTCCCAACCACACCTTTAACTTTCTTTTCTTTTTTGGACCATTCTTGTTTCTACAGTCCACCAATATTACTGTCGATGAAGCACCCCAAAAGAAAGAAAAAAGAAAAAGAGGAACGTCAAGTATATATATGTGACTGCTTAAGGAGTAAGGAATCATGGAGGTCCATGTCATTTTAGGTCAATATTAACCTATTCATCTGTTCATTACTTGTTAATGGCTAAGTATACATTGAATACCAATATAGGGATGAGGGATGTAGGTGGTTACCGATATGATCGTACTTTACAGCTTAATTAAGTATTCAAATCAAACCACAATATTAGTTCGATCGAATCTTAAGTTTAAATTAATGAATTATCTAAATCGAACCAGGGCAATATGATTTAATCTAGACCAGGCCATTAACCACACTCCTCCACAGTGGCTGGTGCGACAGAAGCCCTAGATATATGCATGCTCAATCTAGAGCCACAGAAAGAACACCTGGTTCTTACTACGTGTTAGTAGTTACTGGATTTTCCCATAGACGCACGGGGAGAGTTGGAGGTTCCTATGAGCCATGCTGATTTTGTATCTGTTGTTGCTTCCTGCTTCCTACTTTCCAACAGTGCACAATCAAGCACGAGCTACTTCCCAAACATCAGTAAAGTCTCATTATTCTGGAAACTTAAGAGGATGAGGTGATTAAAAAGAAAGCAAGGATGAAGATCTCCCCAAGAAAAATGACAAATTAAAAGTATTTGCTGACCATATGGGTTGGACGTGGGAGATTACCAAGAGAGATTTCAGTGAGTAGATTCATGATTTATGTTACTTATGCATGCATAAATAGTGAGTATATATAGCCACTCTCTTTATGATTTAAGTAGTGATTGTAACTAGCGTTGGTTTATATATAGTTAACTTTCTTCACTACTACTTATTTTTTCTTTTTTTTTTATTTGTCTAGCATAATTCACTAAGTTGTATTACTCTATATAACTTTCTTTACTACTTTTTTTTTAATTATCTACTTTTTTAAACAATAAGTTGTATTACTCAGGATTTTTTTAGTAGCATACGGTTTTAGTTCCTGCGTACTCAATACTAGAAACTAACCTTATAGTATACAAGCAATTAATTACCAAAAGAAAAAAATATAAAAGTGAGGGACACTTACGTGTATGAATGTAATTGTTGGTATATACAAGATTAGTGATTGACTGATTATAATATCACCTCTCACTTTTTTGGTGAGTTTAAAATGAGGCTTTAGCTCCATAAATTTTAATTTTATAAAGTACCCTAAATGTTGAATTTTTTTTAAATCAATAATAAACTAGCAGTCCTTACTCCTTTAGGCCGATGGCAAACTTTACGAGAAAAGTCGTAAAAAGGCAAATCTTTAAAACATCAAGGACCATTGAGCAATTCCGAAAAGAGAACAGCCCTGTACTGCTGTACGCTTGGTATGAATTATAAACCCTTCGAAACCCCTCGTCGTTCTTCCCCTTTACTGTTTCTTCTGCGCAGCCTGCCTGAGAACTGAGAAGATCTGCTGCCTCAAAAGTTCCAGGTCGTCCCATCTTCGCTATTCTGCAGTACAATATAATGCTTGATTTGGCAGATTCTGCTCTTGTTTATCTTGCATAAGATACTAATCTCGAATATGACAATAGCAGATTTGCTGGGCTTATATTTATTGCCCCATTGTTTCTTAATTTGCTTTCATTTTTTGCCTGCTCTTCGCAGGAAATAGAGAGTTTTTAACTTTGATATCGGTCTGCCAAAATGTCTGGGTATGTCTAAATTGTGTTCCTTTTTTTTCTCTCCTTAATTTTTTGCCGTTCTGATTTACTTGTAAATTTGTGCCTCTGTCGATTAATTGAAACTAGTTAGGTAAATGCCGAGCCTCTCTCTCTCTCTCTCTCTCTCTGCAAAGCATGGATGGCTGAATCCAGAAAGCAAATGGGGTTTGGAAGAAAAGGGATATTATTTCGTAGTACATTTGAGAAAGATCACTTGACTAAACTGATGAAAGCATTAGATTGAGAACAACTTGTGCATGATAAGCTATCTACTGGCCATGCAGCACAAGTGCCATTGAATGGTTTTACCTTTCTAGAGTAAGTTCCGGATGAAATTTGGTAATAAGAAGCAAGAAATCATTCTGTATATGCCCGTGAACTTGAATCATGTTATATTAGTTTATGATATGCTGAATTCTTAGTCTGTTGTTGTTGTTTTAACTGGGTCAGTTTCTTTACTACTTTTTGTATTCGTTTTGCCTCTATCTCTGAGGCAGTATGGGTAACTCCCGTCTAAAGAGTAGCTTTCAAGCCCCATAAACTTGCGTATCTGTAGCAAACCTTCTACTATGGTTCTATGGTTCTATGTTGTGCCAATGCTATTGAAGTTGTTATTCAATTATCTCACGTTATCAGCAGAAGGAGAAATGTTCATCAATTAATTTTGTATCTATAATTTTCTTCCCCTACAATTATGTGATGATGGCTCTGTTTGTGCATCACTTGCTGCAACAGAGAGGATGTTGCTGTTGCAGAGAGTCCTGCGCCTGCCCCTGCCCTTGGAGAACCTATGGACATCATGACTGCTCTGCAATTGGTATTGAGAAAATCAAAGGCTCATGGAGGGCTTGCTCAAGGTCTCCATGAGGCTGCTAAAGTAATTGAGAAGCATGCTGCACAACTTTGTGTCTTAGCAGAGGATTGTGACCAGCCAGATTATGTAAAACTGGTCAAGGCTCTTTGCGCCGATCACAATGTCAGTTTGATTACAGTACCTAGTGCCAAGACTCTTGGTGAATGGGCTGGTGTAAGTACTATAATTTGCTAAATGATTTTTTACTTTTAGCTATCTTTTGCAGATTACAATTTAAAAGCTTTAAGCATCACCTATCCTTTCTTTTATCTGGATAACTAGAATGCAAGTTTTCAAGAAGCGTAAAGACTCTTAAATTCCTATGCATGCATACTTTGTCTACGTTTGTGATCTCTTACAGCCAATAATTTGATGTTCTTTTTAGGTTAACACTTTTCTTTAAAAATATGAGTTGTTGTTTTATTAATTCCTGTCCCTCTGTTCATTGTCTACAGCTGTGTAAAATTGATTCTGAAGGTAATGCAAGGAAGGTAGTCGGCTGCTCCTGCGTTGTTGTGAAGGTAACTTTTGTGATTTAATGTCTCTAAAGACTAATCCCCTTACTATCGAGTAAACAATGCAAGTTTCTTTTCTCATTTGGGAAAAAGTGTGTTGTTGCGTTGCACTCCAGAGCATGCTATAAAACATACTTTGTACTAAGATGCTGGAAATTTCTGAATAATAAGCGAATATAATGGATAGGCTTTTTCCTTATGCTGGGATTTCTTTTTAAGTTCCTGGTGCCGCTCTGACCGTTTTCTCCCTTATTTTCCTTAATCTGGAATGAAGTAAATTACGATATAGTTCTTCCATCAAACTTAATGATCTAATCATTTTGCAGGATTATGGAGAAGAGACTGAAGGTCTTCATATTGTTCAGGAGTATGTGAAATCCCATTAAACACATGGATCAGAGGCTCGTATGTTGGAATCACATGTTTTTTCCCTCCTTTCTACCCATCTTTTTAGGATTCTCTATCTCTAGTTGCTGAGGCTCATCCGTTTCCACAGATTGCTCGAATTATTTATAAGACAAGAGGTTTGGATCTATTCTTGAACATTCTTCTTTGACTTCCAACTTACTGAGTCTTGACTGAAGTTTGAACTAGTGAACTACAAACGTTCTTTATCCTTTAGTCCCTCTTCCACATCGTTGTGATTTTAGCGCATTACTACCTTATTGTCACGGACATCAGTATCTTATTTCTTAAAAATGAAACAGTTGAAGAGCTTCTGTCATAGTTCTTTTCCCTTTTTATTTTTTTTCCAATTTTTTTTTTCCCTCCTTTTTCCCTACCTTCTAGCTTAAGTAGGAGATAATAGGGAAAATGCACGTTATAACTCAAAAGTCACGGACAAGGGTTTTTTGACCTACGAGTGGGGAAGGGGCATTCGCAAGGTTCATCTCTAATGAATTTCTAATGGCCGCTGAAGTGCTGATGATGCTTCTAAATGCAACTATGGCTGAGGGACTGCTAACACCAGCAAAATGTGATAGATAAAACGGATTATACCTCGCAATTAGCATCAACTAAAGTCAGTTAACATTCAATGTTTCACGGTGTGCTAAGATTTATGTCTAGGATACAACTAACTTTTGAAGGCATTCACAATCCAAAGACAGTTTTCTAAGAGAGTCTCAATGTGGACTTCAAAAGGAAAAGCCTGTGTTTCAAGAAAGATAGAACTTGCATGTACAGTATTCGTCTCAGTTTTAACCAAATCAGGCATTTCGAGCAAAGTCTTCGCAGCCAAGAGGTGAATATAGTATCCCTCTCGGTAAATCTTTCAACTATCAGCAGGAGGGGGCAAATTTGTTCTTTGAGAAGAAGAGTAGTAGTGTGACTCGAGATCTTTTAGGCTAGCAGCAGCCTCCTCTCCCATCCTGGCCAACATCATGTCTGTTTTCTCTGCCTGTTGGGTGAACTCCTCTGTTCTCTGCTCTACATGGTCGTTAAGAGAAGCAAACCCTGAAAAGATTGCTGTCTGCTTCAACTCCGAGACTAACTTCAGCAGCGAGTCTGCTGCTTGCACCTGTTTTTAGAGTAAACAGAGGGGAAAAGGATAATGGAATTTAATGGTGAATGGACCCATAAGGACAAACACACACACACACAAAATATAAGGATATGACAACCTAGGCAAAAGAAGAGCAGATGGTAAGCACAATAAAACTCCAGAAAGCTCCTACAGTTTCAATCTCATCCCCTAGCTATGTAACTAATCTGTAATGTCTATTCAGCAATGCTATTCAATGATAAACACATATATCAAGTCAAACAAACAAGAGATTTCTTACCATCCTGGCTGCACGCATTTCCATCATGAAAGCTTCTTGGGAATTTCTTACTGGCGGATCATTCACCTAAAATGCATTTAGATTTTTTAGGAGGGTATACAATCCAATGGTCATGCAATGATAGTGAACCTTATGCCATCCTCAAAGAAACACAACCTAAAAGGTGGATATATGCCAGCAAACAAATTTGCCAATGTTTTCAGTTATTTTCCCTCCTTTCTAGGACATAGTTCTGAAGTGGGGTCTTGAAAAGTTTCTCCTGAGTTTTATCTACACTTTATTAGGGTGCTTTAGGGAGATTATCAAGATGCTACCGCAGGAAGTAAACTGTAATAAGTCCAATTCTCATATCAAGTTTTGAAACGAGTAGAAACCATGGAGAAAGAATTTGTAGTAGTCAGTGGGAGAACTAGCAGACCTCTAAATCTATCACATCATGTGACACGATAATGTGAAATCAAAATTAGATTCTTCCTAAACTGCCTCATGCCAAGATTAAGCATCTATGGGCAGAGATGGACAGAGTAAGATTACCCGGGCAACATTAACAAGGAAACTAAAATTGTCAACTATGTTTCCAATGTCAGCATCAACTCTCTGCAACAAGGTCTTCTGCTTTTGAGCAGCTGCAGCGGCTGCAGCAGCAGTTGGTCCGCCGCCTCCACCACTTCCAAGACCAACTCCTCCTACCCCTCCTTTATTCATTAGGACTACGAGCTGTACCTATCACATCCAAAGATTAGTATAAGTTCAGATATAACTACAGTCAAACCAAGGTATGTCGACGGCAAGAAGTAAGGACAAATTACCAACTTGATATTTAAATTTTGCCTCCTTAAGACAGAAATAATACTTAAATTGGAATTAATAAAAGCATATAATCTATATCAGGACTAAAACCAAGATGAGCCTCTAGGTATCCAAATAATATGCATCCGTGTAACTTAAATAGGAAAATTGCACTGATGAAAGAACTAAGCAACAAATAAATCAATAAAGATCAAAGGAACCAACAACACTTTCTCACCAGCCAACATCTGCAAGAGTTGAATTGGAAACTACAAGCATTCTGGACTGTATAAAATTTTACAAATATTAATTAGCAGAAAGGAACTTGTAAAAGCAACTGCCACAGCATATATTCTGTCATGAATACTAGACATGATCTTAGGATTGAATTGGCATTGGAGATCCAATTCAAGCTCCTTAATCCCATATACAAGTTATAAACTACTCATATTTCAGCTTTCTTCTAATTCCCCAAGTAAAATAATTGGATGTTGCAGCCACCAGAAGAGCCTGCCAACCCTCCAAAAATAGATTTATCTTAGTTCCTCTCAGAATCAAGGTTCAAAGACCCGTCGGAGTCGACTACTCTGTCACCAGAACTTCGCTGGCCGTCCCGAAAACGATCACCAACAAGTCAGAGACACGAAATCGGTGGCTTCCAACGATTCACAGTGAGTCGACCCGACCCGTTTCAACTCAAAAAAAAAAGAAGAAAAGGGAAAAATTCCTTTTCTGCTATGACAAACTTGTGTCCTCAAGAACATCGCAGAAGCATTGATAAGTAAAATCAATCGGACAAAATCATTGTAACAAAAATAGACCAAAAACAATAAGAATCTAATCTCCATACCAGTATTTAGGTGCCGAACTTTTCTCCTAAAGAAGCCTTAAGCAAGGCGAAGGAGAAGGACGAGTGGAGAAAGGCTATGGCGGAGAGCAAAGGCAGTGGAGTGGGCGGTGTGTCGGAGATGAGAGGAGAGTTAGGCCGCTGGGTTGGACCGGAGTGGGTATTGGATTGGGCCTAGTGGGCTTAAGTTGTTGAATTAAGCTTGTTTAGAGGGGCTTTCGGGTGGGCATGTCAATGGGTCGGGTTTTATCCAAATCCAATCCAAACCCAGTGTGGTTAGGTAGGGTTTGAATTCAACTTCTCAAATCCAGACCCAACCCAACGCAGACTCCATAAGAAAGTCATGGATTTAGGTAGTGTCTGGAGAATGAGAAAAAGCTCATGGGTCTAGGTAGTGTTTGGAGAATGAGAAAAAGTAAAGGCAAACAAATGAAAGATTGGATGTGGATGTAATTGAAATTTTGAAAATAAAGAGAAGTAGTCTATAACAATTTTTTTTTAAGTTTATGATGTTGTATTCAACTTTTTGAATGTCAATTTTATTATTCAAGAATAAAAATTGAATGGTATTTATATTATTTTTGAACTCCATATATTTTTAATATATTTTTACTTTTAGTATGTTCAAAAAAACATCCATGAAACCCAGATCCAGACCCAAACTCTTATGAGTTTAAAAAAGTAAATCCAAACCAAACCCTATTTATTGATATGTCTATTTCCGAGTATGTTTTGACACGATTTGTTTTCTAAAGAGTATGCATTAGCGGATTTTGATGCATGTCACTTATGTGATGCATGACTATGTACAAAATTAATCCTTTTTTGTTCTTGTCTTGAGTAAATCTACAAATGAACATCTAACAAAATAATCTAGTGTAGTTGACGAAAATTCTGTATCATTTCCATCTTAAGGTTAATAATTTTATAATGGAATAAGATTTATCATTGCAAAATTTGTTCTTGACAAAAAATAAAAAATAAATACTACTTTTCCATGCCTTGATCAATCAATGAATTCAATGAATTTAATACGAGATCCTACAATGTTGCCAGAAGTATTCCTTCATTTCCTATTTTTGTTTTCGGAAGTCTATTTTGGCATTGCACTACAATATTACATAATTTGTTATCATAATACAAAAATGTAAAAGACAACACGCAGTTTTGAATTCAAATCAAAATGTAAATTCTCTTTTATGCATTTAGGAGCATACAAACTGAGGTACGCTTTCTTTTAGAAAAAAGAAAATCTAAATAAGCTTTATCTTAAGTGCTTTTACACCTTATTATGGTAATTTAACTAATTCACAAATTAAATGCTACAAAACAATGACTCATAACGTTACAAAAAGTCCAGAACTAAGTATATTTCTTGCCTACTTCCTTATCATGTCATTCAACAGAGATCCAACGAATATAATCAGAGTAAAACTAAGTAATAAAACACTTTTTAACTAGAATTACATCCAATTGTTAAAATAAAGAATAACGATGTCGAGCTAGCTGGTGTTTTGAGCAGAGCAACTTGAAATTTTTGATATGATCCTCCAAGACCTAGTTGGGTGGAAAAATTGTGGTCACCCGGCTGGAGCAAGGTGTAGACCAAATTATGTGCATATATGTATATCAACTAATTCAATCCTCATACTCTGTCTCTTCATCGTCGTCTTCATTTTCGGCATACCTCCAACCGTCCCCAACATTCTCACGTTCCTCTTCTGTTTCTTCACTATCTTCCTCATCATATACTTCTTCTTTTACAGGCCAAGGTTTTTTCACGACATTTGCATTAGCTGGAGAAGCATTGGAGCTTTTACGTTGAACTTTTGCTGGAGGTAACTTTAAGCTTGGCTTTAACTTGCTTTGCTTCTGGATTTTGTCACTCCCACGTTTTCCAGGATATGCATCCTGATCACTGGCTTCATCCATCTCATTTTCAGCAGTTGATTGGGCATTTTTAGGAGTTTCATCCTTGAAATGGCCTGGGTGCTCTCTTCTTAAATGAAGATTCAGCTTGTACTCATGGATGTAGGCCTTTTCACACCCTTCATAAGGGCAGGCATAAGGGCGGTCTGATGACGCAGAGCTATAAGCTGCTGTAGAAGATTTTGTAGTTTTCACTGGCTTCTCTGGTGGCAGGGCATATTTTGGAGTATCTACCATATTCTGCAGAAATGAAGACCATTATCAGCACTATAGAGAGTCCTTAAAAGCAACTATTAACATATAAGAACACACGCATATGCTTTGTCACAAACTCAGAACCAAATGACAGCGAGCTCGAATAATTTGGAGACCTTTATAGTTGTGTGGAGCACAAACAAGCAATCTGAAACGTAAGTCCAACTACAAAAATAACAAAATCTCAGCTCTCAAACATCTGTTGCGAAAGTCATACAATCACCTGGCATGAAGAGCACCTTAGTCTTGCCAGTTGCCACATAACTATTCACAAAGAACTACTTATGATTTTTGAACTCAAGAAGCTGCACTTAATAGATTCACCCAATCGTCAAACAAAATCATAGTGTCTAGCATTCCTGTGCTGAGTCTGATCTCCTAGTTGGCCAATAACACCATTGTTCCATAATAAGGTCGAATATAAATTCACCTAAAGCTCTAGCAAGTCGTTTGGTAGAACCTTTGCCATTAAAAACATTTTGGAACATCAACAGAAACAAGCATATCGGTATAACATTTAAGTACGAAAAGGTAAACAGAAGCTAGCCAAAACTTTACACAGGTAAACCTTTTACTATATATAAGTAATCATGGTGCACAAAACAAAAATCATCCTACAAAGTCATTTATTGCAAGCCAACACCATCTGAAGAACCAAGCACAAGAACAACTAAGCAAATCCCCATGGACAGAGACAAACTATATAATAGGAAAGAAAAAGACGGAAACAGAGATAAAAGTTATAAACCTTCTCATGATGAGTCGCAATATGGTTTTTTAGCTTGTATTCATGCGCATATCGCTTTCCGCAATCTGGATACCGGCAAATATGGTAGTTCTCCTGTGAATGTGTTTTCATGTGTGATCTAAGGTTGAAATCCAATGAGAATGCCTGCAAAAAAAAAGTAACCAAGAAGAGGATAAAATTAGGCAAAAGAAGCATGATATAATCTTGAGCCTATACATTCCATAAGCTGCACATTGCAGAAATAAACAAGTCATTGGTCATTCATATAAAGGCTCACATATAGGGCCTGGAAAAATACTGGTCAGTAGATGTCCCTTCTCTAATCATAATTATTAACTCAGCAAAACTAATCATTTGTGTTCACAAAAATTCAGAAGGGGAAAAAGTAAAGAGAGATGTATGCATTTAAGGTACATCAGAACATAGCAAAGAAGCATAAATCAAATAAAACTTATAAACCAAAATTAGACCAAGAACAAACTTTAAAAAAAGACTAACAAAGGAAAAGGGAAAAAAGCAGTCGTAGAGTAATGATCCAATTCCAGGAATAAAGAGATTAATTACCTTACCACACCCTTCATGTGGACACACAAAGTCCCTCTCCCCCGTATGAATAAGAAAGTGTCTCTTCAATTTTGAACTATCCAAAAATTTCTGCAAAATAATTCAAAAATCCAATAGACGGATATAAGGAATGTGAGGCCATAGTTCAACAATATTCATCAATTTTTTCATGAATTAGCCTGCAAAATATTTCAAGATTTTAGGCAATGATCTGGTCTCCCACAAAGAGAGTGTGCTGCCTGGTGGAAAAGGAACAATCAACCTTTGACCCAACTCACACAAAAGAAATAATTATGAAATTCAAGCAGAAATGTAAGGTTACTAATCCAAAATGCTTAAAGAGCAATGCAAATCACAGCAAAATTTATTAAAATTGAAATGAAGTTGATCCAGCTCATCCTTGACTAAGGTTTTATAACTAAAAGTTCACTGTACAGCATAACAAAATATATTCATAAAGGTACCTTCCCACAATTCTCATAATGGCAAACATATTGCCTCTCTCCATGGATGTGCGAATGCTTCCTCAAGGCTCCTGCATCAATAAATGTCTTTCCACAGCCTTCATAACTACAAAGAAAGAGAACTTCAGTTGTTGGTTCAGGTTCAGGCTCTGGCACTTCTGGTTCTTTCTTCTCTTTGATAGCCTTCAATGTGGCCTCTAAAAGAAAAGGGTCAAGAAATTGAAGTCAAATTCACTTGATAAAAACAATTTAAAGATGACACGCATTTAGATTAACCACATCAGAAAAATGTTACTAAATGTTACTTAAGAGAAAAAATATAAATATGAAATGCTACTAAACATAGCACGAAGGATAACTGAACAACAGCACAGAATTGGTAATAAAACATCAAAAGGCAATTTTTCTCAGCTAATTGAAGCTTTTAGATGTGCCATCTTATCTCACTGAAGTAAGTTACTCTCTGCCAAGCAATTTAGTCGCTCACCATAACACTTAGAGATCAAACTCTCTGAAATGCATTTGCTCGGAGTAGAAAGAAAATAAAATTCTTTGCAGTTCAGATAAACTAAATTCTAATTTCCTTATATCACAACAATAGTTCCTCGGGATTTGCTACATGTATCGCTGAATTAAAATTTTTAATTAAATTGAGAAAAGTTAAAGGATTGAATCAGGCTTTCTGCAAGGACACAAATCTCAGGTAACTGTTAGCCAATACCTATCCTGCATCACAAATTTGACTCCTAACATTCATGGATTTTCACTTAAAAAACTTGATAAGATGCAAAATTGAAATCCAATGGCAATTGTCAAAAGTTACAGGAATCGGCTCCTCACATTAGTAACTACTTTATGCAATACTTCAATGCAGCCACCTCCCAAGGTGTTCATTCCAATTAGTATTGGGATGCAATTGAACACAACATATTTGGATGCAATTGGACAAAACATAGTTTCATTCTGTCACAACAACTTTCATGCTCTGCACCTTATAAAAGAAAAAGGCAAAGTAAAAGAAAAATTAGAACAACCCCGCATCCTTCAGAAGTGATAAAACAAATTGTTATAATTCAGATATGGATTTTCACTTAAAAAACTTGATAGATGCAAAATTGAAATCCAATGGCAATTGTCAGAAACTACAGGAATCGGCTCCTCACATTAGTAACTACTTTATGCAATACTTCAACGCAACCATCTCCCAAAGTGTTCATTCCAAATAGTATTTGGATGCAATTGAACAAAACATATTTGGATGCAACTAGACAAAACATAGTTTCATTCTGTCACAACAACTTTCATGCTCTGCACCTTATAAAAGAAAAAGGCAAAGTAAAAGAAAAATTAGAACAGCCTCACATCCTTCAGAAGTGATAAAACAGATTGTTATAAACAGATTGTTATAAGTCAAGTCTCTGCTGGCCTGTAACACAATAGCAAGCTATCTGACATTGTTTGAGCCTACCCGGAAAAATTATAAATGAACCAAAAAAATCAAAAGAACATTCATGTGAAAGTGAGAATTTCAGTAACATACAAGAAGAACCACCAATGAGAATTAGATAAATCTTTAAGAAAACCAAAAAGGGGGGGAAAAAGCAGAACCCATATATAATATCATTCTAAAATAGACGATCCTAATCCAATTTGCCAGAAAAGAGCCATTATTCAAGCAAACCATTAAAAACTAACCATTAACCCATCTTAGAAGAGAGCACTTTCCTCCCATTGCAACGACGTCTTGTGGCACCCTGGAAAACAGCAACTCAAATTTAGAAAACAACTAGAAATACATTACAAGAAAAGAAAAGTTTGGTCATATACTGTTCTAAGTCATATTAAAATTATGTAGCGAAGAGAAAAGTTTATGTTTAAATACCAAAAATCCTAGTAAAATCCCAACTAAATGAGAATACCGTCCGCATGTCAATGAGAACAACATCCACAAGCAAGAAAAAAAATTATTTGCTGTTTTACCAGAACACATCATTCAGTCCATTCAGTAGCAAACCATTACCGTATATGCAAATTCTCATCCTCGAAAATCCACATAGTCAACCTTATCAAACTCTTGAACTGATAAACCATTAAGCACCTCAAAAATCGACATGATCACTAAACTCTTGAGGTCCAAAAGGTACACAAAAGAATGACTCCCAACTGACCATGACCCTATATGCAAATTCTCATCCTCAATTAATTTATGCATTTATGCACTTCTCTTCAAATTAATTATGCATCAAATATCTAGTCCCACAAACAGATACTGTGAACAAATTCGAATAGATATAAATTACCAAAAAAAAAAAAGAGCAGCCACTGAAAAAATCATAAACACATATGGAGACGAATAAGAAGTGGAGGGATTTTACCATTCTTTGATCCATTTAACCGCAGGAGCTCTGGACTTGATTATGGGGCGCCTCTCGAACAAATTGTGAGTTATGTGAGTCTCCATATCTCCTCAATTAACCACCGGTAATCTTGTGAACGAAATTAATACGATCGACTCCTAGGGTTCTAAACATTTTTGAGTACGTAGAAGATGGGAAATTTAAGGGAATAAACGGTGGAATTGATAGAAATATGATCTCCAATTAATGGGAAGTAGAAATCGGGAACGAAATATTGGAAAACTTATGAACCCTAGTTACCAGAGTTATAGACTGGAGTCCGCCATGGAATCCAGGTTTTGAAACCGTTCAATGAACCGGAAATCTTACTGGACAGGGGGTCACTGGTTCAGCCGTTGTTCATAAATATGTCATAATTAATTAATATGCTATTTTTATTATTATATAGGTCATTACAAACTAAAAACATAACTCTAATAAAACATAACATTTTGATAATATTAAAAATAAAAAAACTTGTGAGTCTATGAATAAAAATTGAAAAGTATATACTAAAAATTAAGCTGCAATATATGTAGTAGAATTGTAATAATATATTTTATTAGATAGAAATATAAAATTTAGTATGAAATTTTGAAGTTTTACACAATTTAGTGCTAAACTATAATTTCTAAAAGGTGAAATTCAACAAAAATAGATATTATAAAAATATGTGGTAGCTTTGTAATCTAAAATAAAATATAAAGATTAATCAAAAATATTAGAAGAGTTGCTATAAGCATTATTATGAGTAAAATCATGTTCATTTAATTAAAATCAAGAGCTGGGCGGTTTGGTGAAAACCGTTCGGTTCACTTGGTTGAACCATCTAGTTCAATTGCGGTTGTTCAGCTAACTGATTTTTAACTTCAACCCAACTCAGAAAACTGCCTGATCGACAGTTCAATCAGATCGAGTTGGATTTTAAAACATTACACAGAATGATGGACATTTAACTTGGACCGACTGCACAATGCTAACCGAATTGGTTTCCGGTCCTTCAGCTATCAGACCAAAAATTTTTTTATTTTTTTTATTTGGAGCACTATTTTCTGGAAATTGTATTTTGGGATAATTTCAGAAACCTCCCTTGAGGTTTCTGACAATTGCACTCACCTCTCCTGAGGTTTAGAAAACTACACAAACCTCCCCTTAGGTTAAGATTTTGTAATAAAGTTAGTCCAAAGAAAAAAAATAACATTAAAAAAATATTTTGAGAAGAGAGATGAAACTTCTATTCCATAAATACCCTTTATACTTATGCAAAAGTTATATTATAATGGAATGAAAAATATATTTATAAAAGTGAGGAAAAATAAGTGTAAATAGTAAAGAACCAAAAAATAAGTAGCAATTAATTTTTTCTATAAAACTAGATCAATAACTAGTACTGAATTATAATGGCTATTTTTTTTTTAGATTTTTACCATTTTGCATAGAAAGGCAACAAGAAACATTAATTTGTCATTTTTACTTGAAACAATAAAATTTAAGGTGGGAAAACAATGGTTAGGATATTTAAGGGGAGGTTTCTAAAATTATCCTTATTGAAAACTAATGTAGGTAATTAAGTAGTTAGGACACTAATTAATTGTTAGTAATTAATTAATGAAAATAGTTGTTGATGATTTCTTTAATGATGAAAAATTATTTGCAATTACAAAATGGTACCAATTGATGTACCAAATATTTGTTTGCTCTTAGAAATCGATATAACAAATAGCAATTTGTTTGAATTTTTCTCTAAAAATATTACCAAATATTTTCCTTATGATTATACTTGCGATTTGTTATTGATGTTAAATGATATTCAGAATTTCATGATTTTGCCCAATATATTGACAAGGAGTTTTTGCACCTATATTTCACATTCAATTTGCGAAATCAACACAAAATCACTATTTTGCTATCTTAAATTTTGTAGTTTCAAATGAAAGAAATATCTATCTTAATGTTTTTTGTTGCCTTTATATACAAAATGACAAAGATTTGAAAAAAAAATCCATTGCTAATTCAATGCACTAGTCACTGATCTAATTTTATAGAAAAAATCAGTTGCTATTCTTTACTATTTGCATTCACCTTCCCTATTTTTTTAATTCATTCATTTATAATACAAATTTTACACAAGTAAAGGGCATTTGTGGAATAAAGTTTCATCTCTCTCCAAAGTATTTTTTAATGTTACTTTTTTTATTTGAACTAACTTTATTACAAAATCTTAACCTCAGGGGAGGTTTGTGTAATTTTTAAAATCTCAGGGGAGATGAGTGAAATTGTCAGAAACCTCAAGGGAGGTTTTTGAAATTATCCCTTGTATTTTTGAGGACTTTGATTTGGGACCTCTTCAAATTATCCCTCCCAATCTAATTACATACGACCCCTGGGTTTTATTGTTACTCGTGCTTTTGGCACACTCTAAGTATGTGCTTATTTCCAAAAATATATAATTAATTATTTTTTAAAATCAATGTGAATTTTTTTTCAAAAATCTATAAACACTTCTTCTTTTTTTTTTTTCATGATAAATTGGTGGTAGTTATTCAGAGGAACTGCAATGGTAAAAGAGAGTAGTAAGGAAGCCTGTGAATTATCCAAATAAGAGTATAATAGTTATGTAGGAGTGGAAAGTTAAATACATAAGATATGAATAAATTTAGTAGTTAAGATGTGATGCAAAAGCATATTTGGAAAAACAAATAATGACACTTTTTGTTAACACCAAACCTACATGTTCACACTTTATTATGGGATAATTTCAGAAATCTCCCCTGAGGTTTCTCATAATATCACTTAGCTCCCTTGAGATTTTCAAAATCTCACTACCTCCTTGTCAACTTGACAAGATTAAATATTCATATCAAAAGTCATAAATTGACAACATTACCCTTGATATTGATAATTATTTAACTAAAAAGCCAAATCAAAATTAAAAAATTCAAACTAAAAAATGCATATTAAAAATTTGCTAACTAATAATGGTCCATATTTTTCTACATTGAGATCGTGCTAGAATAACAAAAGATATGGATAAATTAAATCTAATCAAAATCAACCACTTAGGAGGATTTTGGTGACTAACTAATATTTTAAAAAATTTCATGGACAGTTATAATTAAGGAATTCAATTTTTTTTTTGAAAAATATGTTTTAATACATGGTATGTAGTTTAAGTTGTATTGATAACTAAAACAATCTCTTTATACATATAAATTTTTTATGATGTAATTTTTGCAAGGTGTAAATTTTGTTTTTGTTTCAATACAACTAAAATAAATCAAGAAATTTACACCTTATAAAAATTTAGTCATGATTTATTTTTTATCGTTGTTGTAATCTTCATAAGTAGGATAATACAAGGGTAGTATTAAAACCAAAGTTTTATCTTTATTGTACTTTTTTTATAGGGGTTAAAATGTTACAAGAATTGTCAATCCAAGAAAGGTAAGTGAGATTTTGAAAAACTTAGGGGAGCTTAGTAATATTATGAGAAACCTCAAGGGAGGTTTCTAAATTATCCCCTTTATTATATACTAGTGGGAATGGCACACTCTATGTATGTGCAAATTTAGAAGAAAAATTTTTTAAAAGAAGAAAGAGATAGCAATTGATTAGAATAAGTGGAAATTGGAAATGAGATAAATTTGATTGAATAGGAGTTAATAGGGGTAAATATGTGATTAAATAGGAGTCAATAAGGGCAAATCTAAAAGCATATAAACTTGTGATTGATTAGGAGTCAATAAGGGTAATTTTGACAACACATACATAATGTGTGCGCAATTAACTAATATATATTAAGATTAATAGAATTATTTTTGTTAGAAAACAATAGTTTAAAAGGGTTTAATTGTGTCAAAAAAGTATTTTAAAGTGATTTGTTTTGGAAAAGTAACTGCTAATTGAACAATGGTAAAGATATGGAGTAGTGTAGGGATGTGTGTAAGTAAAGCATGTAGCTATCTTAAGAAATAAGGGTATATTTGGCAAAACATTAAGCGACATGTTTTGTTAACACCAACCCCTTCCTCTGGTTTTATATATAGAAAGATATAGAAAGATTATTACTATTATTATTACTACAATTTTTTCCTTTTTGGTTTCCCGGGGTCTAAGTAGTACAACGTATCATAGCTCTTTTCTTGAACAAGTAGATTCTGTGAATACTTAAAATGTCGGTGGAGCGTTTGACATTTCAGTGAGGTGGTCAAGGCATTGTTAACCAATCCTGTCATGTTTAGAAAATTTCCACCCCTAAAACTACCCAATTGATTGCATTTTGTATTATACTCTACACGATACATATCACTTGCACGAAAAGAATACTTCAGATTGAAATCAAGGTTTACATATCACCAGTCTAGACCCACTTCTATGAAATATTTTTCATAGTTTATTCGGGTACAATGTTATGTAAGTTTAAAAGAATGACTAAATTTTCGCTAGTTACTCTGGAATTGGGATGGAGTGGAAGACATGTATCTTGTTATAAAAGAAAAGTGTACAATCACTAATTAATTACCTAAGCAGAAATGATTTTAGAAAGGCTTGGGTGCATTTGATAAAACTGAAATCTGGAATTTGAAATCTAAAGTTTGAATTCATTAAATGATTGAATTGTTAAGTACTAAATCTAATACATTTGAATGTATATCACATTCAGTGATAAGTGAATAGCTTATCACCTATTCCTGGGAGCAAGTTTTGCTTAAAAAATTTAGTGCCACTTAATTCATTCAGATGTTCTATTTTCCGTTCATCAAACGGTGTGAACGTATTAAGATCTGAATCCATTAAATTTAAGTGCTGAATTGCCTTATCAAACAAGGCCTTAGGTATAAAAATATATGAACTCAAATAAATCAAGATATACATATCATACTGAACAACAAACCAAAAAATGTGAAATTATTACTGCGTAATATTCGAGTACATACACTAATGTTTCGACTATAAGAATGTGAAAGAAAGAAAATATTTTGACCATGTATGTAATCGAGAACAAACCTATGTTAATCATTCTGGTTTTTAAGAATTGGTGGGAGCACTGTTGATCAGGAAGTGATCTTTGCTCCGTTTCTAAAGTTGCAGCAGCATTAGCATTATCGACAGTGCCAACTTCTTCTTCTTCTTCTTCTTCAGAATTAGAAAAAGAAAATCCTGTGCCTTTATTTTACTTTCCTAAGTTGAAATGATTAGCCATTTTTGCATGGCAGTCTATTCTGTCCTTTGAAAGTTTCAACTGTGGATGACATGCTAGTATGGATCCTTTTTTATTAATGTTTTTATTGGCTCTCATACTTGATAGTTGATACTACCACAAAAATAAACTCAAGCTAATACTTGAGGCAAGTTTCGATAACTCGGCCTCTTTTTTTTTTTTTTTTTATTCTTCTAGAGGTGAGAGATAAATTTTCCAACTTCCCAAATACACCTATAATCAGGATTCACCAGGTTACGTAACCAAGCTTTGATGAGGGTTGCTTGAGTTGGGGTTTGATAGAACCAAACATGATGAAATATTCATGTCACGGAAAATTAAAAATTCTGTGTGAAGGTATAGAAGTTGTTGTCCTGCATAATGAATGAAAATGACTCATTCCTTTGCCAATTTCAATATCTGACCACTCAAGGACAGTGTTGAAAAATATGCTTCTTTAATTTGGTCCAAATTTATGGCCGCAGTTAATTGACTTTATGTTATCAAATACTACTAAGCAATTTGTTGAGTGCCAGCCCATGTGTTTTTTTTTTTTGCCAATTCTTGAGTTATACCAAATTTTAATTGACAGACATTATCATGTCTAGATGTCTCATTCCTCCACTATTTTCTGCATGAGTTTGAATTTGTGCTCATCTCTATACCTTCTTGCCAAATAAAAATGGGCTGAAACTTGTTCTTGGGAAAAAAGAAAGTAACTTGAGCAGCTATAGGAAAAGTATTCCAATAAAAAAAAGTATCACTCGTCAAATTCCTCCTCAAGAAAACTACAAGCAGTAAATTACAAAGAAGGAAATCAACAAAAATTTCCCCACAAAAAATTAAGTGGAAACAAGCAAATCTGCGGACATCAGCATGGATTGACAAGGCTTACGAAAAAGCTATCTTTTATTCCAATTGCCAACAACTTTCATAGTCTTGTGTGTGGAGGATTTTTTTTTTTTTAAACACAATGGATTAGGATGAGCATTGAGTTTCCAATTGCCAAACTCGATCACCTGACTCAGTTGAGTATTTATGTGTTACAATTGGCTGGCTCAACAAAAGAAAATCCCTTGTCTTTTTTTTTTTTTTTTGCCTTCATTTTCAAGAAATATCAGCCAATATTTCCCTTAGCAACAACTTCCCTCTTGAAATATTAGCATGACCATTTTCTTGACGTGGTGCACAGACAATAGTACTGGCTGCAGCTCTAGCTGTGGTCTTGTTTTTGCTGGTACCAATTTTCCTTTGAATGAGACTCCTTAGGAGATTCATCCATACTGGATATCTAATTGGTTCAACAATGCAGTTCTGCAATTCTCTGACAATTTCTCCCATTGATGGGCGATCAGTTTCTCTAGAATTTATGCACCTTGTAGCAATGCTCAGCATGTTCCTGATCAGGACTTCTGTAAATCGCGAAATAGGGACCCTTCGATCAGATATTTCTAAAATCTGATCCTTTTGGATCAATGGAATTGCCCACTCAACAATTGAAGATGGTGATCTTGAAACATCCATCACTTTCCTGCCTGATATAATTTCCAGCAGCAACACTCCAAAGCTGAATACGTCAATTTTGGTACTTAACTTGCTAGGAGCAGTATAAGCAGGGTCCAAGTAACCAATAGTCCCAGCTGGCCGGTTCAGTGAGTCAATTTGCCTGTTCAGGGAGTCAGGATTCATTCTAATTCCGAGCCCAAGATCAGCCAACTTAGCATTCCAATCTGAGTCAAACAATATGTTAGCTGATTTAATGTCTCTGTGAACAATTGGTGGCCTTGCTTCATGAAGAAACTGCGCAGCCTTGGCTATCTGGAGGGCTATTTGGGCACGTTTAGGCCATGTTGGCGGGGGAGTGGAGGACACCCCAACCGGGCCATGGAGCATTTCCTGAAGGGTTCCATTAGGCATGTATTCCATGACAAGAACTTTGTTGTTGGAAGAGTCATGACTGATGCCAAGAAGGTTGATCAGGTATGGATTATGGGACAGTGATGATAAGATTCGCACTTCGTTTTCGAGTTTCGAATTGTCTCGAAGCTTTTGAAGGCCTAGTGATTGCTTCTTCACGGCCACGAGCTGATCATGATCACAGCCATTTCTCATCAGAATGCCTCTGTACACACAGCCATGGCTCCCCTTACCGACAAGTCGGGATTGAGAGAAGCTTTCAGTTGCTTGGACAAGTTCTTCATACTTGAATTCATGCATTTTTGGCTCCTACTTGATCAAAAGGTACTCTACCTGCGCTGTATATAAAGCTATGCAACGAGTTAAAAGGAGATGTGTGTATGAAGCCCGCTGCTTGACATCTTTGAAAGGTAGATATCAGGGACGCGTTTTCCAGTTACTTCTTTGGTGTTTTAGTAGTAGCGTGGGAATATGTTGAATTCTTGAATTTGGAAAAGAAGGAATCTTCAAGGTTAAAGAAAGGATCTACAATACAATAAGTAAAGTACATGCTCTAAACTAGAAAATTCTAAGCTAAGAGGAAAAGTAGGAGAAGAGAATGAAATTTTTGAAGAAAAGTGAAAGATGTCCTAGCCAAAAGGTGGAGGTGTCTGACGAGGCATAAACCACACGATGAAAGAATGGTATATGAGCTGGTTTTCTGGACCCTCCCCTCACCTTTTCTACTTTTCTTGGTACTGGCTGGAGGGCAAGATTTTTCACTGTCAAATGTGCAGAACCCTCCCTTTTAAGTTTTAATCCATCCAGGTAAAATATCCCAGCTTTTCAAGCCACGTAACTGGCAAGATTCTGAGGATCTTATTAGTTTCAAACGTTCATATACACAAATGGGGATCCAAACTCAAGAGCTGGCAGGGTGACATCTTTTACGCATTTGGCGCTGCTGGCTGCCAAATCTTACTTTGTCAAATGATGAGAATTTTGGAGGCCATTTTTCCACTATACCAGTTCATACATCTAGAAGAGCAGCACACGTAACTAAAGAATTATTTAGAAGAAAAAAAAACTTGATTAATTTCTTTATAAAGGCCAACTTAATCGAGGAATCTTTAAATTTTCCAAATTGTATCATTCAGTTGCTATGCACATGTGATTGTATATACGTGCCATTTGGTCTACTGGTCGCTTGTTAGCCTTGGTTTGCTCCTGAAGCTGCAAGTGGACAAAGTCACAAAGGCAAAGGAGGACAAATTAAGCTTCAATTACCTAGCAAAAATTGCTATGAAGGCATTCTGCATACGCTCGAAATAGCGTTTTATCTAGAATAAAATAAGGTCGAGATCTCAGATTATATCATAGAGATTTTGGGTTCTAATTCTCCTGTTCCCTGCCCACTTCTTAAATCTCATCCCTTTCCTGTTAGAAAAATTTAAAAAAAAATCTAGGATAAAATAGTTAACCCTCCTTTTAGTTGAAGCTCAGATCACAGACGTTGAATCGCTTGCAGCTTTTAGTTAAACAAGATTTTGATCATTGTATATGGGTAATGAGAAAAATTAGTGAATGACTTATTAAACTTGGACCCAGTTTTGCTCGTCCCAAGATCGTCTTCGTTGAACTTGTATGTCACAATTCAGGGCAAGGCTAAGCCCAGCACAGGCCTTTACTAGATCTAACTGGGTCCTCTCTTAATTTGCAAGACTAGACAAGCCCAGCTCAGGTTTGACAACCCAATTGAGGTTGGGTTGCATAGACCGTATTTGCTTTTATGTCACAGCCTCAAGCCCTGAAGGCCCAACTCAGATGGAAGATTATTCAGTTTTTTTTTTTTTTCTTTTCTTCGTATTTCCCTCCTGAAAGCGAGAAAGGGACGATCATTCCATCTCCTACTGGTATTTGCTGGAGCCGAGTGCTGACACCTAAGGGCCGTTTGACTCAAATTTTACAAAAACTATCACTATGACCATGGTAAATTAGAAAACAACAATGAGTTTGACAAACTCATAAAATGTTTGGTAATTTTATAACAATAATGAATTTTAGTAATAAAAAAGTAACTGATAAGTAAAACCCTACTCTTTAATAAATAATTATAAAAACCATTAAAAGGGTCTATGAACCTCATTAATCAATTCTAATCAATTCTATTTGATTTTAAATAAACATTAATGTATGTATGTGATCGAAAGTAAAACCCATTTCTTGTTGTAAAATTTACTTACCAAACACTCTCTAAATCATCCAGATAGACTGGATGCTGAAGTTACCCGGTTCCACCTGTATTAAATGAACAAGAAGAAACATACCTCATTAAATAAAAGGTGAACAACAACTTGTAATAAGTTTAAAATGTAAAAGATTTTGCAATTTAAAACCATATGGTTCTATTAATTTTTTTTCCCTTTTTTGTGGAACGCAAAATGTGATTAATTTCAAAGTAGCATAGAATGGTATGTTTACTACTTATTTTACGCTACAAGATCTATACGAGGTAAAAATGCTACTTATATAACAAAAAAAGAAAAAGTTTCTCACAATTATACAACTACGAAAAAAGTGCAAAGCATGAATTCCATGGTTTTAGTTTAAAGAGCATACTTTTCCAAATGATATTGCAACAGAAACGGCAAAGGGCTAAATGACTAATAAAGAACTAGAAGCAAATAAATATGGGGATTTTAATTCCTTTCCTGTTCTGACAGGATCAGAAGTTCCGTCAAGCATTTATGATTTTCGAACATTGATGTCAACATCTTTATGTGTATGCAAAATTTTTTGAACACCTAATTTGTTTTACTTGCAGATCTAATTGTTGAAGAAACATTTTTTTTTTAACACACATACACACACACACACACACACACGCATATACACCCGCCCATTATCAGATACATGATTCGAACCCTAAATATGACAGTGAAACAAACTCTGAGTGTTCTTCCCCGACCACTGTGATTTGTAAATATTACAAATAAATATTTCTTGAATTTAGCCCTTCCATTTCTCTCCACAAAATTGAAAGCCGTACTTGACTTAACAATGAGAAAACCTCTAAGAAACCTTCCATAACCATTGGATAACTCCAGTGGTCAAAAACTTGCGGCTTCTTGTAACCGTAAAGGGCATCCGTTTTCATCCTTGGCCGAATAATGGCTGAGACTAAAATAAGAGTCATGTTCGCTGGATGAACATGGAATTCTCCTTCAATTTTTAAAATCGTAGCGATGTCTTTTCAAATTTCATGGGTATTAATTATTTTACTTTTTTTACTTTGTCTGCAATGCGGCATGCTAAAATTAGCAAAATAAATTTATAAGTAGTTGTAGAATAATACTTAAAGAAGATGCCATTATTAGAGATGTAAACGAGTCTAATCGAGCAAATATCCTAATATTCAAGTTTGTTTGATTATTTTAACGAGTTTGAAATTTTGTTGGACTTTGTTTTGTTTATTTGTTGGATCAAGTTCGAACAAATTTTTATCAAGTTAAATTTGAGTCGAGCTCGAGTAACTTGAATTTTTTACATATAAAGTCTAATTTTATACCAATTGAACCAAGCTCCAACCAAGTCCGAAAGTTTACAGAATATAAAATGTTGTTCAAGTTTGTTTTGATTAGTTGGCTAATCAAACTCAAACGATCTCTTACAAAACCAAGTTAAATTCGAGTATCAAGTAGTTGAAGAATTGGGACAAGCAAGATTGGTAAAACTAGGAATACAAGACACGATGTCTCTGCAATTATCAATTCAATTATTCAGAGAAGTCAGTATACGTAACATTCAACATTGCGTATATCTATAATTGATACCAAATAGTAATACTAATAATGAGAATAATAATAGCTTGTGCGGTTCAGATATGATGCAGGATGCTCTGATGAGTACCCGCATAATGCGACAATCAAGGCCATGAAGAATTAGATTGATTTAAAAATTTTCCTTTTTTTTTTTTGGGTTTTTTTGGGGAAGCAGATTGATTCAAGAGTTGATAATTAGATCCACTTTTCTTCATGTTTAGGTACGTAAACATGCATGATTAGGGCAAAACTGAGCATCGAACTTGAAACAGCGAAATCACCATTTTTGTCGCTATGCATCAAATTGGATCCCACCGGTCTTTCCTCCTACTTCCAGCTCTGCACGGTTATATCATATGTGATGGAATGGATTTCGGTTTCAATCTCATACCTCCAGAAAGCTTCTCTTGAATAACATTCAAGGTTCCATCAACAAAAAGAGCTTAATGCAAGGTCTCAATACTTTCAATGAAGGTTGTATTTGGTCCATCAGAGATGGAAATACAGTAAGATTTTGGGTAGACAAATGGTTGCAAGTCAAATACCAATTAAATCTATCCACCAATTGACTCAAATTTTGTTTCAAACGACGATCCTTTCCTATCAACTCATGTTTAACTAGTAACATTTGACCAAAAAATATAAGTTGTAAATTGAAACCCTACTGATTTTAAGCATCTCGAAGCAATTGGCCTGTCAACTAAATGAACTAAGGATAACATATTGCTCCTCTAATCTTGAAAAGGTTTCACTGCTATATTTTTTGTTTGAAAAGCCTTTTTTTTTTTGTCAAAAAATTTTTTTACATTTTCTGTGAACACATTTTTCAATTACTTTTTTACCCAACATACATCGAATCGCTATAATAATTTTTATTTTAAAAAATCCTAAAAAATAGCAATCAAATCGCTATAGTAATTTTTCTAGTTCAATTGGAAAACCTATATATTATTTCATTTTTAGCTCATTTGAACAGATAGTTAAGTGCTTTAAAGCTTATAACCAAAAAAAAATTGTAGGATTTTAATACGTTCTTGTTTTCAGAGGGAAAAAAAATCAGAACGCAGAACCTTGGAGTCGTGAACCACCAGTGATGAAAAAAGGAACACATGGGAGGCCCTTCCAATCGGAGTTTGGGTCTTTAACCGCCGTAAATGTAGCGTATGATTAGCTATAGCTTCTGGGCCTGGACGTTGGGGGGTGGGAGACAGCCCCTTTGATGTTGACAACGACGCAGCCGACTTTCTGATCCAATGTGAATTGTGAATGAATGCACTAAAACTAAGGACAACCACTACTATGCCTCTTAGGTCCCTAGTCTTCGTGTTTTTACTTTTGCTTGGACCACTACCTCTAGCGGCGTAAATTCATCAAGCTATGCAATTCGGGCTTGCTAGTAATTCGGTCACAAACTCGACCTGAGTTTGACATTAATCGAGTCAAGTTCGAGTAGACAAAATTAATACTCAATTTCGGATACTCGTCGAGCCTTGTCGAATAGCATGTTTATAATATAATTTTAATTATTTATTGTAAAATTATGAAATTTACTAAAAAAATCACATTTAAAACTCGATTGGGTTTGATTTGATCAAGATTGAACTCGAGTTCGAATAAGGTAAAGTAAGGTCAAACGCAATATTAAAGAACTCGACAGACTCGAATTCGAACTCGAAATATTTTTACTCGAGTAGAATTCAAACAGTGCACTACGCGAGTTTGATTCAACTCGATAGCAATCCTAGGACTGTCCATCACAGGAACGGAGTAAAGCAATGGAAGCATGAAAATGAGTGAAATTATGACCTCGCTTTAATGAGTATTTCTATGGAGTTATTCAGGAATTATACTGACAAGATTGCATCTGTTTCCAATACCCAATATAGCTGGTAAGAACTAGTAGAGTCAGGTGATCATACCATTTATGATTAATTGCAGGTATGTTACTTTCATGGATTAGACGTTTCAAAAACGACCTATATATATATTTCAAAAAGTGTTCTGCTAAGATCTCAAAAGATTCCAATTGTTCGAAGAGGGAATGGGAACTATCACACAGAATTCATCTGCACACAAGGTCGCACGCCAAGGAATCATATACTTCTTCTCTATCTCATTGTTTTACTTTTTGGGGTAAAGAAAAAAAAAAAGAGGAGAGTTATTAATTAGTTAATGGAAGCATAAAGAAATGAAAGAATCAAACATTAAAGCAGAAGTAGGTATAGAGGGTAATTTGGAGGGGGTACAAACCAATAACAAACTGAGTGATTTTCTTGAAAAAGAAAGCATTCCATGTGGGGTGAAAGGAGGGGGAGGTGTTCACCATTTCCGACAGTCCTATGACAGCATTGTTTTGGAGTATGATGCAATAGTAGTAGCAATGTAATTAAATTTTGTTGGTTGGAAAATGATAGGGGCTGCCGGAAAGGGCACAGGACTGGTCGTTTTCAAGAATCCCTTTCTAATTGGAAAAACCAAACAAAGGTGGGTAGAATGATGTATAAACAGTACTATAGCTACCTCCTCTGCTCTCCACTCTCCCTGCATGAACAGCTAAAACCATGCTAATGAATGAATGGCAAACTGGCAATACCCATACCAGAATTGAGAGATTATATTTTAGACATCTGAATAGAATAATGGAAAGCCAGCCATCAAGATTTGAGAATTTTGAAGCCTTTTTCTTTGCCCCTTGTTCCTTTTGCTCATAGCAATGTTCAAAATTGCTAAAGGCCCTTGTGCTACAAGAATTTCCAGGATCATCTACTACCCTCAAAACTCAAAAGCCTCTAATTGAAAGCCTCAAAAGCAAAGTTCTCTTTGCTGGCCTCCTGGTTCCATCGATAATTGCAACATTTTGGTCAAGTTAGGCATCAAAATAATCCAATCTCAAGTGAAAACAGTAACTTATTGCTCATATAGAGAAAGTTTCAATTTCAATGAACTTTTTCATCCTGAGTAAATTTGTGCAAGTATCAATTTAATCATAGATACGTTTACTTTTAAGTTCAAGAATAGTTTTTTGCTCTTTTGCAAGAGGTGCTTGCTTATTTATGTAACCATTCGTGTTTCTTTTCACTTTTTTCAGCTTCAACTTTCATGTATTCTGAAGCTACGAGATTGCAACCAAAAGCTTTTGGACTGTCGGCCACCGCAAAGAGTTTAAGAGTTTTGTAGGGTTGGAGATCAAAGATTCAAACCTTGTCTTCCATCAATTGGCACTCAAATATGACTTACCGCTTTACGTGGCTTCTTCAAAATCGAAACGAATGCATAGTGCACCTGTATGGTCCAATGGTGGTTCATTCTCCATCGGTTTCTCACTGATCCAACTGGGAAAAAAGAAATATGGAATTGCATTTATAGCTTCTCCAAGACCTAATTGGTCCTGTGCAAATTGTATGCCACACACTGACACCGTTTATTGTTGTGTCTATAAGACTCTCAAGACAACAATTAGAATAAAAGAATATAACGTAGAAGAAAAGCTGTTTCGGATTAATTATCACAGGAAGTTATCATGAAAGAGGCTGTTAGCTAAGGCAAAAGGATGACAATGTCCCTTGCTTTGATTCGGGCAATCTTTTATTGCTCAAAAAAAAAAAAAACTGTTTTAAAATAAGGGAATAGAATAAGAATAAATACATTTTCAATTGGAAGATGCTCCAAATCCAAACATGCACTATCATTGCCAGAGGGAAAGATGAGGATGCTTCTTTTATCTTGTCATGCTGCTATTTCTTGTTTTGTTATAATTGAATAAAATAGGCATGTTGGGATCAATGAGGATGAGGATTTGGGTTGGAATTGTGTGGTTATTCAATGTTGATCCTGTAGTTGATGGCCATCTATTCATTTCACTACAATAATTCACGAAGAATGTGGGTCCAGGTGGAACTGCCTGGCTGATTAGTATTGTTAATGACTTTTCTAAACAATCTAGTTGGTTAGAATTTAATAATGAAGGTGATATGATTAGGGCCACTCATGAATACTTTTAAACATTTTTATTCCACTATAATATAATGAATGGACAAATTTGTCCTTTTCACACACATTTCTCTTCATTAGACACAGTCGAAATAATCATGATTGATTCAAAATCATCTCATTTTTATGAGAGATTATACTTTCACAATTAGGGATTTTGGATGCGTAATGATCCTAGCTTATAAACGCTCAATCACCTAGTAGTCTTAAAACCAAATGATATTCTAAAACTTTTAGTTGGCAATTATGCATACTATTAGCTTATTTTGGGGCGCTCTACGTGTGTACTTATTTTAAAAATCTGTAATTATTATTTTCTTTAAAAAAAAAAGTTGTTGCATTTAACATCATGATGGAGAAAAAGAAAAAGGATTTGAATAGTCAGACAATATTAATAATCACAAGTGGCATTTTTTTTATATGAGATAAAGGAAAAGGAGCACGGATTGCTTACAAGAAAAGAAGGGTTCTTGATTAACAATATATGGTTAGGTTAAATTACATTATCATATAGTAATAGCCCGAACGATTGATGATCGTTCATCTGCATTTGTTGTGATCAATCATAGCTGAAGTGGTGCTGTAAATTGCATATTGGTACATGATGACATGGCGAGAAATTAAATTTTGTGAATCAGGAGTTTGGCTACTCTCATTAATGTTCACCACCACACACCAAAATCTACACTGCTCCTATCCTTGTACATGTTTTGTCTTACCATAAAATAATTTCTCCAATTTATAGAGAATAAGTTTGCTCCTACGGAAACTTTGCAAACGTCAATGAATTGGAAATTATGTGATAAAAAAATGAATGAGAAATTATAAAGGAAAATATACTATTAGAGAAAAGAAAAAGTAACTTACACACTATACACATGTCGGTAAGCAAAAGTTTTGAGGTTGTTTCAACTCAAGTCATCACCACAGATCAACGTGTATTTCCGGAAGTATAAATTGATTATAGAAATACTTATAGATTCATCCATGGATTCCTTACATTGACCGCAAAATTTAAACACACAAAAGTTTAATTTTATTTTTATTTTTTTTAATCAATCAACAATATCTACTCTGCACCTACTCGGACTCTAATCCAATCTAGAGGAAAGGACGAGTCCAATTGGACCACGGGAAATTAACAGGAGTTGAATCACTATCGGACTACACAGATGCACGTATAACACGTTCTTTTGGATTTAGAGAAGTCACGTATAAGTGACAGACAAAGTGTTGGGAGTTAAGGTTTGAATTCTTAATCTATCACTCCACAAACACTAAGTTCGTAGTAGCCAACAGTCCAAGAACAGTTGATTAACACAGAGGTTTTATGAAAAAGTGACCCGTGCAGTGCTAACCAATCATCGAGGCAACCTGTGTTGGTCTCTAAGCAATTATTATGTTAGCTGATTTTTTTTTTTTTTAAAGTGGTGGAGCATTCAAAATATTTTGGTGCGAGTCGATGATCCTGTAGGTATGGTTGCCACTTAGCAGCCAGGGATCGGTCGGGATGATGAGCTGTCTAGTTAGTAGAGAGCAGAACAGTTGATGCCGCTGTGTATAAATCTGATGCTTACCTGTCTGCGCTGTCTGGTTGCCACCCTTGACTCTCATTACTCATTCCCACTTGAGCACTTCCAAACCTCATTCACCCTTTTCCTAGTGTAGGCATGATTTTGGACATAGATTGAAATGGTCAAAAATCACCATTTGAAGAATTATATAGGGTAAATCAAGACCAATGGCGATTGCACTTTTGCCAATTTTCTTATTTAGTCCTTAGCTTTTAAACTTTTCTTTTTTAAAAAAAAAAAATTCCTCCTAAGAGGGGAATTATGGAATTTAAAAAGTAGGAAGGGAAAAGAGAATTTGAATTCAAAATTTCTACTTCCTGGGACATCAACCTTAAATAAAACAACTTTTTTAACTTGTCTATGAGGTGTTTAAACTTACAAATGCGTTAGTCAAAAGTTCCTTCAAGAAAAATCCAAGCCTGGCAAATTTTTTTTTTTTATTTTACACGGCTATGGTTTGTTTTGATGCTTATTTTCCTCTCTCAGGTTAAAATTGATTAGGTACATCAGCCCTTTATACAGTTTTCACTAAATATGCAGTTATTTAACGTGTAGTGATTTTCATTTGCAAATTGTCATTCCATTTAATGTTGAATAAAAGAAAAGGAAAAGTAAATACAACATTACATCTTTTCTATTCCCAGTTTCATGTGTTGGTATGCTCAAGATTACACAAAAGATCATTTAAATCTTGACAAACAACAAGAAAGGGAGCAATAAACTGTATAAAATTTGTCACTCAAGTATAGCCTCAGGGACCATTTAAAACCAAACTGAAAAATTTTAAAGATCCAGAGGACAGTCCTTAGAGGTGATAAAGAAAGTAGGAATGAATCTGGGTCATTTCATTTTCGTCAGACCCCATTTGGGCGGGTGTTGTGTGTGATTATGTGCATTCAGACGTGATTTATGTGGAAGAAGAAAGGTGCCATTGTTCTGCAGTAAATTCAGTTTTGGACACTGTAAACTGCTGGTTTTATCTGTGCAGGGTGCGGACAGCAGGGAGAAAAGGAGCATCTGTTTCATCATGTACTCTTGCAAGTAAAACACTGACATTAATACACACTTATCCTGCATAAGTAGTAGAGTGTCTCTTGGATAGTGCAGGGGCGAAGAAGGTCAAAGGAGCTCATAAATCAAATCTGCTCTCGTTTTTGACAGTCCTGAAATGGTAAACAAGACATTTATCGACTCGATCGATCATTATGGATATATAGAGTTCATTTTCATTATGGATAGAGTTCATTTTGTGAAAATGTTGCAGGAGGAGGATGATGATAAATTGATAATAGAAGAGCAGTAAACCTTTCTGGTAAGAAATATTATTATACAGGGCATCTTGTTTTAAGTTAAAAAGTGGAAATTAGAATACCCCACGAGTGGGCTCTGCCAAATTTTCTTTTCTTTTGTGTTGGTGCAGGCATGTCCCTTACCTGCTTCCTCGGCTTCTTACCAGTTTACCACTGCTGAAATCAGTGCCTTAACACCACCTCCCTTTCTTCTCCCCTCTCCTCTCTCATAGCTTGTGAGAGGAAGAAGACAAGAGTCAATGAGAGAACCCCATACAACCCCACAAAATAAAGCTCTTAGTCATACATAGGTCCAGACACCACCAGACTTCAGACCCCTCTCTGTCTCTCTCTCTCTCTCTCTCCTCTCTCCCTCTCCATCAGAAAAGAAAAGAAGATTTTAAGGGTTTTTTTGGTTTTATCTTTTGTTCCTCTAATTTTCTTCCATATCCCCTCTCTCTCCTTCCCTAAGAAGAGCTAGGGAAGAGAGGGATGGAGATGGGATTGATGAAGTTGATCATGGTCATGATCATCATCAATCATCAGGAAAGGAAAAGAGAAACAAAGAGAGATCATCATCACCATCATCATCATCATCACCACCACCCTTGAACCCACCAAACCAAATTCTCTCTCTCAGACTTTAGAATTTGTAGGACTAGAGAATACCCCACATCCATCACCCCCCAAAGAAAAAAAAAAATAAGCCCACACCAAAAAAAAAAAAAAATGGAACTCACTGATTTACAGCACCAAACAAATAAACAGACCAACACCAACAATACCAATACCTCCTCCACCACCACCACCTCCACCACTTCACCATCTTACCACTTCTCACCCTTCCACCTCCACCACCACCACCACCACCAGCAGCATGGCCGCTCTGCCCCATTTATCGCCTCCATCTCCATCCCACCAGCAGCTGGCCTCACAAGTAGTATTACTGGTGCTACTAGTACAGCTGGTACTGCGGCAGCCGGTGGCAACCGCACCCCATCATCCGTCTCCCCCTCTACACCCTCCACCAGTGCTTCTCCTTCCTCCGCCGCCGTCGACGCCTCCTTAGCTATAGCCACCAGATCCGAAACCTTAACTGACCCCTCCAAGAAACCTTCCCAACAACAGCAAGCAGCGGCCCAACAGCAGGAGCAGCAGCAGCAGCCATCCAAGAGATCAACAAAGGACCGCCACACCAAAGTTGACGGCCGAGGCCGGCGTATCCGAATGCCAGCGGCCTGTGCAGCTAGGGTTTTCCAGTTGACTCGAGAACTAGGCCATAAGTCCGACGGCGAGACAATCGAGTGGCTTCTACAACAAGCCGAGCCAGCCATAATCGCCGCCACCGGCACAGGAACCATACCGGCTAACTTTTCAACCCTCAACATATCCCTCCGGAGCAGCGGCTCCACTCTCTCGGCTCCGCCTTCAAAATCAGCTCCTCATTCCTTCCACAGCGCATTAGCCTTAGCTCACCACCCCTACGAGGAAGGGTTTTCCCACATGTTGGGCTTTCAGCAACAGCAGCAGCATTTGTTAGCAGCAAATCAAATGGCGGAAGCAATTCCCAGCGGAGACGGCGGCAGAGACAGTGGTGGCGGTGGGCAAGATGCCACAGAGAGTTATTTAAGGAAAAGATATAGGGAAGACTTGTTTAAAGAAGAAGGTTCAAGTGGCCGCCAGGGAGATGGCGCAGATGAAACTTCACCTTCTCCTTCAAATAAGCAATTCAAAGTAGGAGGTGGTGGCATGCAGATTCCGAAAACGCAAGATGTTGGAGGGCCATCATCCAGCATGCTGAGGCATGCCAACATGATGCCCGCCACTGCCATGTGGGCAGTGGCACCCGCACCCAGCAGTGGTGGCGCAACTGGGAACGCGTTTTGGATGTTACCAGTCACTGCTAGCGGTGTCGGTGGTGGCAACAGCCAGACAATATTAGCGGCCACCTCTGTTGGGGCTGTTCAGCAGCAGCCATCAGAGCAACACCACCACCACCAGATGTGGCCGTTTCCGAGCGGTGGTGGGAATTCGCTACAGGCTCCCTTGCACTTGGTGCCGAGGTTTAACATCCCAGCCGGGAACCTTGAGACGTTTCAAGGTGGGAGAGCTAGTCCGCTGCAGCTGGGATCAATGCTAATGCAGCAGCAGCAGCAGCACCCGTCTCAGCATTTAGGTTTGGGAATGTCTGAATCTAATCTGGGGATGTTGGCTGCTCTGAATGCTTATTCAAGAGGGGTTGGTAATTTAAGTATGAATTCTGATCACCAAAACCACCCAATGGATCATCATCAACAGCAGCACCCGGCTCAGGCTGCAGATAGTGGAGAAGATGGTCCAAACAGCTCTCAGTGATAGTTTTGAGCTTTGATTTGATTCTGCAGAGGCTGTCTCACTGTATACCAGTTCATCCGTGTGCCGAGTTGATTTTCTCAACTATATATATATATAAATATGCATATGCACATGGGAGGGAGTAGAACTGAAGGATTGATTAGCTGGGTTCAATTTGCAGTTTCCGGAATAATTAGAAGTTTGGGAGACATGTTGATGAGTTAAGTGCTTGAAAGATTCATGAATGTTGAAGATTTTTCCTTGAAGAGAATAGTGAGGTATCTTCTTCTCCATCTTCTTTCGTCTGTGATGACTACTATAGTAATTATCTTTTTGTTTTTTGTTTTTGTTTTTTTTTTTTGGGAATATTTGCTACTAGTACTAGTAGTTGATAGCTATTGTGGAGGATTTGCCATGTACAAGTTGTTTAGTTTGGTCCAAAGGGACATTAGCTGGAAGGCGAGAGAGAGATTGTATAGGAGGATTCCGTATATTGTTGAGTATAATACTGATATTCCAATTGGTTTTGGTTTTTTTTTTTGGTACTGGAAAAATGGGAAAAAAACAAAAACAATGCAAACTATCTCCTCCAAAAAAACCCCAGAAGAAGAATCAGCAATGCAAACTATAAGTGAGAAACAATACTGGGATGATTCTTCTTCTTCTTCTTCTTCTTTTTAATTTCACTTTTTCTTTTATCACTTTCCTTTGATGGGATTCTGCTGTTTGGTAAATTCCGACTAAAGTGATGTTTAAGGTACCTTTACACTTATCCATATATATATATATATATATATAATATATATTCGCTTGCATTCCTACAAGAAGTCCATAAACTTGTCAAGACCGAACATGTTGTTTGCTGCTAAAGCAACCCCACCTCCAGGATTGCTTCCTAATTCTAAGGAATTTATAAGGATTCTCTTCTTTATCTTTTGCCAATGCCTAACACAAAGATATTGTAGAATAATCATGTTTATACATATAGATAAGGGCGAGCACAATGGTTTACTCAATGCTAATCTCATCACGTCCAAAGTACAATTCCTAGTCTCTCTTTTTTTTTAATAAAAAGTTTGAACGAATTCGATTCAATCACTTATCACCATATTAATAAAAAGTTTGAATAAATTCGATTCAATCACTTGTCACCACCACCGAGTCGTTGATAAGTCCTCGAAATCATAAATTACTTGTCGAGATTTTTATAAATCACCACCGAGTCGTAGATAAGTCCTCGAGATCATAAATTACTTGTCGAGATTTTTATAAATTGTCCATCAACACACTCTTCACATTAACTACTGCAATGTGGCAATACTTGAGCCGTAGTTCCCATTTTTCAATTCCCTGAAAAAGAGGAATAATCAGAGTTAAAATAAAAGGTACAAAAGGACTACGGCCAATTAGTACTTTGGAGGAGCTAATATATAACCCACTGATCGAGTTTACTGTAGTTCGGCCCAGACAATACATTTGAATGGATTCAAAGTTTCTTTTCTTCAATTTTTTTTTTTTTTGGGGTGCCGTATTCACACATTCTGAGACTGAAAACTGACTTCTTTAAAAAAAAAATAAAATTGTACAGTCAATTCAAGATGACTTCCTCGTTTTCATTGCTCAATCAATCATTATCATACGTTGTTTATCTTGAGAGGGAGGATTTTTCCTGTGGCCCTCTAAGCCTCTTGACTGATTACACTTTTGTCTCCACAGAAACTTGAATGGTTTCATAGAAATAATATATTATTGATCAAGCCGTTGTCAAAGGTGGAGCCTGTCCTTCTATCTTTGTTGCAGATTCTTTACTTCTTCTACTTGTCTTTCTGAGCAAACCACTTTACAAGAATCCAATGCAAACTTCATTTTCCCCCAGTAATTATATGCAATTGGCCTATCCGATTCAGTGATTTCAACACTACCCTGTGGGGCTATAATTACACATATCTCTCGCAAAAAGTTAGGACTAGGCCCATGTCTATCAACTTTTTGTTTATCCTCCTATATAAGAGGACTTCTCCTTTGCATATCATTGGCATATTTCAGTGAAATTTATTTACTACACAACCCTTTTCACAAATGTCTGTCTATAAAAAGAAAAGGATTCACCTCCTCCCAATATAAAGTTTTGGTGCTTGCCTTAGGTCAATTAAAATAAAACTAAAGCTTTCATGCATTATTTTAATTCTGAATAGCTTATTATTTATATAAATTTATTTAATTATATTATGAATATATTTTATTTAATCATCTTTTCACCTTGTATACATCACATTAAGAAGTAATATTTTTAAAAAAAATAATCCCAAAATAGCAAACTCTTGTTCAAACACACTTTAAATATGCATAGGGATTCAAAAAGTATTGGCTGAAAAGCACGCACAATCACACTCAGAAATGGTCATGTGTCCGTATCTAACCCATGAACCTATGCTGGTGTAGTTAGTATGAAATTCTGGTGAGTCCATCAAGAATGTTGAAAGGCTTCCGGCCATAATACAAGCTAGGATTTTGCACAGTCCCACTAATCCGTGATTTTCGCAGTAACGTAATCATTTAACTTCTTCTTATGCTTTTGATACTTTCTTTTTTTTTGTGGGTAGGCACTAGGCGGTACTTCAAACAACCAACTCGTCCTAACTAAGTCGGCCACCAAATAACACCTCTTTGGTCTAGATGGATCTGCATACATTCTATCGTCTTATGAAGCCCTCCATTCTCCCCCCATAGCGTAGATTAGTATAGGAGTGCCGGCAAAATACTAGGCAGTATGTCAAATGTTCATAGCCTCAATCTTCTTTCCCTCCCGAAAACCCGAAATAAAAAATTCTTTCACTTATGAATTAAGGAAAAAAAAAAGAAGAAGAAGAACTTGGCAGTGTAAATGTTGGCCATGTCAAAGTTAAGGATTGTGTGGAGATTACTGTTTTGGGAAACGACAGGAAAGAAGCTCAGCCAAAATGAGTTGTACAATTCCCAGGCGTATGGACAGTTGAGATTCTTATAAAATGGTGTCACATTATCACATGGGTCACTCAGATAAGATAAGAGTATACGCTTGGATCCTTTCTTTTTTGATTCGTATTTTTGTGTGTTTTTGTGTAGCAGTTGTGAATTGAATAAGTTCCCAACCCACGCTCTCCACGTGCATCTATCACTAACCTTAGCTACATGCTGCCTTGTGACTTTGTTCCGAGGCGAGAGGGGCTATTATTCTCGGACGCGTCGTGGGGGCAGACTTTCGTGTGTGGATTGTATACTAGTAGCTGTTGTAGTAAATTTGAAGACGAAAGAATCAAATTGATCCGAGAAAGAAAAGGATATTTTGACATGGCCACATTTCAAATCTGAAACTGAATCTGGGTGGAGCTGCATTTCGAGAAATGTTGCTGATATTTGGAGCAATACCAGTATTGCTGCTTTTCCAACAACAAGAAGAATGTGTTGTTGCTGCTGCTGTCTAATGTTCAATTGAATTAAATTGTGGGTTTGGAGAGTGGGAGAGACTCGGATAGGCATTAATGATTAACCATCCCCCCTATTCTCCTCCAATCATTACACACCCAGAGAAAGTAAGGCCATTAATTGTTTAAAATACTCCAACAACGTGAAACGTAGAGAAAAGGGCATTCTTTTATGGCTCAGATAAGAGAATATCTGGTCAACTTTATAAGCTTGTGTTGAGCAAATACTGCAAGTCTGCAAAAACATCATTGGGTCTCTAGGTGAAAAAGAAGCATGGCATGACACAGGTAAGCTCCTGAGAACAGCCACAAGCACGAGGACTTGAAAAAGAGGAATGTTTGTGGGAAAAGAAGAAGAAATATTAGAGAAACAGACTAGGCTATGAAGACGTCACTCTCAAGTTAGAAAATGGGGATAGGATTCGTTGATTTCTCTTTCATTAGATGCAAATAATACGTGTTATGCATGTGAGGTAAAAGTTAAAAGCAAGGAAACCGCGTCAAGAGCAGAAAGTCAACCTTCCCTCTCAATTTCTCTGCCGGGGACGGCCGCACAGGCACATGATTTACGGCACACTTTCCACCGGATTACATTAACGTGAGCAACCTCCGGAATCTTTGGAGTTCGTGGAAAACACACAGAGCACTCACCCTCTCTCTCTCTCTCTCTCTCTCTCTCTCTCTCTCACACACACACACACACGCACACAGAGGGTAGCCAGGTCCATGTCAAAGAAAAAGTTGGGGGAGGAGGAAAGTAAAGTGGATAAAAAAGAAGAAAAGGCATAAAGTTGATCCCCAAAATTCAATCAAAGTTGCTGCTCCACAATCCACACGATAAATATAGACTGCACTTACGATGGATACTCTTTTTCCACGAGTACAAAAGCATGCCTGCTGGTAAAGCTCTATCTCGTTTCACATATACTTTTTCTTCTTTTTAACCTTTAAGGAGACAAGGCACCTATAAAAGTGTTTCCACTGAAGCAACCCAAAAAACAAAAAAACAAAAACAAAAACAAAAACAAAAAAAAAACCCCCCATTGATAAACTCGTGTTTATAAAGGCAAATGAGGTTTACAATCTGTACATTATACAACACCGCCCTAATTTCTGCCTAACACAGTTGCTGACTATATATATATATATATATATATAGTGAAGTGCATTGTGAAGACTATACAGATATCCACCCAGAGAAGCACTTCCTTACCAACGTGTTACCCTGCAGTCTGCCTTCATCTGACCCTTGACTAATCTGTATACATCACTTTCACTACTCAAAGAAGAGATTCTGGGGCTTCATTAACCTTTTGGGCATTATTCCGGCGAAGTGCTAGCTTCAAACAATCAACTCGCCAGCATATTTCTCGATGACGGCTGCATTTAAATTGCAGTCGCATATACATTCCACAACTTCAGCAAAAGCCCCATTATCTGACAAGACCTGCGTTGGTCTACAACACAAGGAAGAACCCAAAAGACCTGTAACACACCACACAAACTAGCAATATTCACTGGCTATTTGAAGTCAAACCAAAGATAAGAGGCTTAGAAAGGTTAATCTGTTACAGGCAGACATACTGATCAAGATGTATGTCTGCATTAGTTGGGTCCCGAGAGCGCGTTGTCCAGCTATTTCTGATGAGACTTCATGGGGAAGAGAGACAGGACTCGCAACCTACAGATTACCAGCAATAATGAATAGTATCTTAGCGGATCACAACAGAAGTTTGTTAATAACAGACGATAGTTCATAGCATCTGCCCTCTACTGCAAACAAGCTAGCAGCTGAAGTCAAATGGAGAAGGGGCTTAAACTCAAATATAAAATCAGCCAAAAGATTATATTTTTGTCATACGCATGATGGATACATGCAATGCCATGACAAAACAACCGTCAAAATACATAAGACTCAGCACTTGTACCCTGCAAAGTTAGCATAAGAGACCATTTGGTAAGACTTGTGCATTATAAAAAACGAGGGCACAACACAGGGGTCTGATAACGAGTTAATCCTCAACATTAAGGCAAAGACAAAACCACTTCTCTCGGATCTGTGGACAAGATTCATATGTTCAACAATTTCCATATCTATCAGATACTGCAGCTTTATTTGAAGTTTGAACTGTAAAAACTCTGAAAGTGATCATGAAAGAGCAAGATTTAAGGCACATAAATTTCAAAACCAACATCATCTACACAAAGATATACCAAGGCAAGTAAAGAACTAATGGTGAAGGTAATTTTTCTTACGACATGTAATCAGCAGCGACAAATATTGGAAGCCTTCCCAATCCAAACCCTTTCCATTCTCTTCTTGGAAGAGCAATAATTTTGTCAGCTTCTGAGCCTGTGGCGGTGAGTACAAACTAAAGATGGCAAACGTTAGCACAAAACCATACAAATTCAAAACCACTATTCTAAACATTCTTTAAGTTAACAGAGATGGGATGAATGAAAACATAGAGTTCATGTGCATTGCAGTATAGCAATAACAGGAACTCACCACAATTGAACTATTTCCGGTATTTTGGATGCAAATGCAAGCCACAGCAGGTTTATTTGAACTGTGTAGGAGTAAAATTAAATTGGTTGCCTTTAAAATTCTTCATCTAAATTTGAAAAACTAATAGATGTCACATATAAGTACTCTAAACATTAGCTATACTCTCTGGTAATCAAGTAAGAAATTTAAGTATCACAACTGACCAATAGTATTATAGTTTGCTTTTTTCTTCATTTTTTGTCATAGAAATAACCCCCCCCGGTACCCCACAAAAAAAAAAAAAGGAAAAAGGAGGAAAAAAGGGGACTGTTCATAGAATACTGCTTGTGATTGCACAGACAGGAAGATATATTAATCAAGAAATAGTGAGAAGAACAGCTGCAACTTACAAGTGGGTAGAGTATAGCCATAACTCCATAGCTAACCAGAGGAGAGAAAAAGAATACAGCTAGAATACAAGGGCATCCTGAAAGACGATTATAAAAATTGTTTGACAGATAATCAATAGTGCATCTCAGAAAAACAGCAAAAGACTAGAACTCATGTATTTCAATTGCTTTAAATATTAAGAAGGTCCCTCACAAACATAAAATGTTTTCTTCTGCATTAAAGCTTCAGTTCCATATATTCATGAAATAAAATCTTCCCATTTGCTATGAGAGACAGCATAATGACTTCAGTGACCAAAAGTATTGGTACTTTTGCATGTTTTGTCAATGAAAACTTATCATTTAACAGCAACTAATCCGCATAAAAGTTTGTCAACCTAAACCATTCAGCTATGTGCAAACCAAACAACCAACTCAGATGAAGCATACAGAAAACAAAAGTAATGATCATCCATATGATGCAGTTAGCAAATTACTTAATCACCAACAAATCTGAATGAGAAATCCAAACAACAGTGCAAGCATTAGAAAATGAGAGAGCACACACCAAGACCTACTACTTATACACAAAGACATAGAATCCATACCTAAAGCCCCACTACCTTCAAGTAATATTTTGTCTAGGAATATCAGCTAGAGTTTGACCTCCAATCGTGTATTACAAAATGCTTGCACCACCCCATTAACCCTTTATAAGGGAGGCGTCCAGGGGAAATTTTCATTGGGGGGCAGGGGTGGGAGAGGTAAAAGAGAAACAGGCTGTGGCAGCAGGAAGGGCAAATGACTTGTAAGCAATACATAGTTGAAATTTAAATCAACTTTTCTCATAGTACAATATTATACCAACTCACAACTTATCCAGTCTTTATGAGTACATCACAATAGCAACAAACAAACTGTACATCACAAAATTGAGGCAGTTTAAGTTGAAAATTACACAGTTTGACGACATTCTTGTAATTGTAGACGTGTTATAGTATCATCAGATAACCTGTATGTAGTGCTATGGAGTGGGAATTGTATAGGAGAATTTATTGTGCATTCAAGCTATTGATACAGAACTCCAGCTAGATATTTACAAACATATATTGAGACAAAAGGAAAATAAAAAAGAAAAATTTACCAAAACCAGCAAAAAAAGCCCAGTTTGATTCAAAAAAGTCCAGCCTCTTGTCCAGACTCAATCCTGAAAGACTCCATTTGTATCTGAGAAACATAAAATTAAGAACACGATCTATTATCTAAATTACAGCAGACAGGACATAACAAACAGAGATTAAAATTCCACCACTTACTCAAAACAATAGTAAGCATACATCCATGAAAGAAGCAAAAAATTTATTGCGTTTCCAATATAGGGAATAAATCCGGTAACATAAACCTGCAGGCAATCCACAAGGCAAGAGTTAATTATCATTAAATTACAAGAACTAAGAGCTTTATCTTCTTGAAATATTAAAATATATCTCACCTGGAAGAAAAAGAAACTTAATAGGAGCAACGAGTAGACCTGTTCAGCTATGCCAATCATAATCCTGGAAACAAATGAAAAATATTGATGGTTATATTCTGCAAAAAAAATATAAAAGCTGCAAACTTATTTGAGAGATAAGACCTCACTCAGCAGCAACATGAACACCATCAATTAATAAAGACAGGAATCCTACCCCTCAAGGTCAGTTGGTTTATCAGCATGACTCCTATTCTGCAGAGTTGGTGACTGCAGTTCATTGTCTGATTCTTCACCAGCATGGCCATATTTTATGATGGCAAAAAATCCATACTTAGCAATGTCATTATACCTAAATGAAATGCACATAAGTAAATGTGAATTGTAAAAAATCACATTTGCAAAGGCATAAATAATTAATAGCCTTAACCTAAGCACAATCATGATACATGATAAGTTTGTACCATGTCATCACTAATACGATACAAAATAAACATTACAAGAATATCTTTGTCTATGCAATACATAATAAGTTTGAGAAACGCCCAACGAATATGCAGTAAAAAAAATGGATATAACAGTCACACAGATTACTGGCCACCTATAAAGACTAAATAGTCACATATAATGATTAAGCCAAGAATTTAGAGCTCATAGAGAAATATGAGACCTTGGTTTGGCATTGCAAGTTTATGAAAGTAAATTAATTTTTTCCATGTTGCTTTCAACAGAAAATATGATCAGACTTTCAAAATTGCATAAATCCTGTTTAAAAGATTTGTTCTTTCATGTTGCTTTCAAATTTCTGAGGCCAAGAAGAGAATGGAAAATGATTAAATTGCTTTACACAAATTCAACTAACTACATCAATTGTTGGTTGTCACATTATGATGACATCACTTGTAGTATTTACAAATTATTTACCGCAGAATTAATCACACTTTTGAGAACAGGATCTTTAATGAATTTATTTTTGTATCCGCTTAATCTCTAAAAATTGAGATTTGGATACATGAGCTAACCTTCAGGATCAAAAGAACCCTCAGGAAATTTAAAAGCTTTCTGGAAATGTGACAGATTTGAGAACCTAATCTGTATCCATGGTTTAAACAATAAAAGGTGCACCTACTGAATTTTTTTTAATTGCTAAATAGGAAGAGAGAAAACTCTTCTGAACCTTATTTGGCCCTCAAGGCCCATGGTACAAGTAGCTCATCCAAAAAGACTACCTTTTGATATAGGAAAAAGGTGCTATATCCATGATTTCATACTCAGGAATTAAAAATGGAAGCAGACAATCCTGAAAGAGTCATCAGAGAAGAAGGCAATACCATAGGGTGCTAAGAATAAAACTTAGTATATACAGGGGGTAGAACCAGAATACCTGCAATGAATCACCATATCCGCGTTATTCATTTTGCTCAAAAGGGGTGAATATAAATATCATCTGATAAAAACTCATCCAAAATTATTGTACAGATAAACTGGACTTTTCATTTTAGTAAGCAAAAGGAGCAAATAAATTTGTGAAAATTTATTGAAGTATGTGCAAGCAATGTTATAACATTATATTATAACCATATGTAAAATTTGAAGCTAATATCAAGGTATACAAGTTGAAAATTTGCCAAACTATTGAAGTTAAACAATAGGGTTACTTACATAGAAGAGCTGTACAAGTCCTAGGCGTAAGAACGAATAAAATCTCAAAGTAGCCCCAAATGGGCATGATTCTAGAGAATGTTTGTCTGGGCACTGATTGGGTAGTATCCATTGCAGCACTGGAATTATTACTGCTTTTAGTGTTAAGATGCTGCACATCAAGAATGCTCACTCAATGTCATTCAAACAGAGTGTTAAAGTACAGTTGAGAGACCAAATAAAGAGAGAGCACAAAACTCTATCACTAGATCATTACAGATAAAGTAGAAAGAAAATTGAGAATCAACTGAAAAGTACAATCCCAAACATAGTTCCAAAATCAAGTTTCAAAGGAAAGAGTACGTGCATTTCATAAAGCTAGTAACCCAAATTTGTTCTGCAAGGCAATATTTACTCTAGCTTAAGTAAGACAAAAGTGGTTGTAAATCTCACAGTTTTGGTATGCCCTAAAGCAATTGTGCACTTTTTCTCTTTGCTCTTCAGCCATAACACTTGAAAGAAATATCTAAGTAGACAACTCAGATTCTTGAGTTGTTAATCCAGAGCCACAGTTATGTACTTGTGAGTAAGACATTAGACTTCCTTTTCCTGCTAAGTCATTGCTTATTCCTCTTAGGTACCAAGAAATTAAAAGTAATTGTGCCCCCACTGAAAAAGTGCAACCATCTAATGAGACAAAAAATAACAAAATTCAACCTCTATATCATTGCTAAAATTCAAACCCAAAAAGGACAGACTAGCCTTCCAATTTTTCACCAAAAAGTCAAAATTGCAGTTTGTTCTATCCACCTTGAAATTCACAAGAGGTTTAGTCATTACTAGTAAGACATGTTTGACTCAATATTCAGACAACATAATCAGACTACATATGAGTAACGCCCTTTTCAACAAAGAGAAGTTTAATTCTTTCTCTTTTTTATTTTTTAAATTTAGAATAAAAAATCCACATTACTGTCAATCCTTTCAAATACACCACAAGAAATGTTCGTCTAAGCATACAGTGGCTACATATAGCACATGACAGTAGAAGCAAAAGATTCCATAAAATCCTAAAAACTCTTTCAACTAATTTGGTACAATCATCAATTAATAAATGAAAACGCACAGAGCAAGAGAGACGGATGGGAGTTACCTTCCTAGAAAGATGAAGCCATTTAAGAGAAAGCACTGGCCGGTACGGATCATAAGCTCCCTTGACCTTCAAGTCAAACAGCAAAAACACTCATCAGAGCAGCAATTGGAAGAATGGAAGCAGATGAAAAATTGATCAGAGCGAGAGCCAAAGGAGAGAAGACCTAAGGCAGTAGATTACGACACGGTGAAGACAGCAGGCTTCTCGGAGACCTTCCAGCCATAGCAGCGACGCCTGCTTCGATTTTGCTCTGAGAGTGGCCATCGAAGGGCTGAGGTTTTCCATGACGAAAACTGCCCCAAAGTCACAGGCGAATGATCGGGTTGTTTGACGTGGGGGTGCGTCGTATACTAGCTTTGCTCCCACGATTACAGACAGCGCGAAGCTCCTCAGCTACGAGGCCCACAAGGCCGCGGCATTCGCTAAACTTATTACTTGGAGTTCTGGCTTCGAATAATCCAACGCAAGTGGGAAAAATGCTTAGTACATTCTTTTTTTTTTCTTTTTTTTTGGCCCATTGTGACATGGAAGAAAAGGAAAACAAAAATACCAATAATGCAAGCATGGAGGGAAATTTGAATTTAGGCCTCCGCAATTGCCACTACGATGCAAGGTAGGTTCTAATACTGGAACGGGTGCACATTAAGACATCAATGTGCAAAATCATAATAATTTTTTTCACTTGTTAAAAATTTGTGTCTAAAATTTAATCCCAAGCATTCAAATTCAAGATTGTCCATAATCCATATCCCACCATGAACTAATGATTGTGGAGAATCTAGATCAATGAGAATCCTATAATTTGGACCAAAGCAATACAAAGTAATTCATAACTTTAAACAATTGTTCTTTTGCCTCAAGATAAATGACTATTTGCCTTTTTTGAAAAAATAAAGCATAGACATTAAACAAATTAGTATGGCTTTATACACGTCAAGTCACCATGGTTGTACTTGGATTTACCGTTTGTTTTCATAAACTGTTTGATTTATGGAGTTTATAGTAACAAACTCTAAAAACAACGCAATTACGACTAAATGGTGCTCTGGTCATAACCTCCGGACCCTTAGTCATGAGACCCATGTCCCCCTTTTTGATTGTGATTGAAGCTTCGCAACTAGATATGATCTATCGCAACCGGAAAGAGGGAAGTGGTGAGAGGGGGTTCTAACACGGGGAAAGGAGTAGAAATCAGGGGAGGAGGAGGAGAAAGAGGGAGGGGTTGGTGATGGTAGTGGGTGATGTTATTTTTAATGTTAAAAAAAACACTTCAAAAATTTTTAAATTATAAAATATCTCAAAAACACCTAACCATTTATACTCAAGATTTTGCACATATACTGCTACAATAAAATTTTTAAAATCCATATGCTTTTAGAGGGAGTGAATGTAGATTTATCACAAACCTTAGAGGATGTTTGTGAATTCATGCCATTTTAAACATGCATTTTCCTTTTCTCCTATCATTTGTATTTTTGGATTTATAAGATGCAACAAACTCGAATCCTTTTTTTTTTTTTAAATTGTTTTAGGTGGACAACAGAAAATACTAGAAATGGAAACAGGTCCATGTCTGTCGTTCTCACTTATCCTTTAACTTGTTTCTGTAATTTAAATCACATGTCATTTAGTATAGAATTTTTCTTTTTATACATTTCACTCAAAAAGAGGACCATATATCCTATGAATTCGAAATGTTGGAAAAACGTTTTCCTTTGCTTCTATAACATATACGAGGCCTCTCATACATTTATACAATTTCTGTTTCCAATTGTTTGGCTAAAAATACACGAGGCTACTAATGTAGTACCTATTTTTTCAATAATTGGCATATTTTCTCTTAAATTAAAATATTGGAGTCCACACTCATGAGATGCACGCTGAGAGGAACCATTCTGATTTGTCCTATGGACAATCTGCTCAAAAGATCACATCACTGTCCAGTCTTCCAAGTGCCACAAATTTAAGAGGCAAGAAACTATTCCGCCTTCTTTTCTTTCTTTTTATATTTTTCCTTTTCTTGTTTGTTTTTTCCCCCTTCCCGGAAGAAAAAAAAAAAAAAAGGAAAAGAGAACCAAAAACAGTAACGTACGAGTCAGGAAGAGGGAGAGAAAACAAGAGATGGGGCAAAAACTCTTCCTTTCCTTCCGATTGTATACAAATGAACACATTTTGGTGCTTTGACAAAGTACAATTTCACATTGGTGTGGTCTCTTCTCCGAAGAAGCAGCAGGACTCTGAAGAATGACGGCTCAAAATTAGAAAAAGGAAAAATCCCAAAAATAATTATGTTCTGAGTGAATCCTGCCGCCTGAGAGGGATGCCTTCTTGGCCAAAACCATCCTCCTCATCAGTGTGCTTGGATAGCCGCAACGATGCAGCTGCAGAACCTAAACAATACATGAAAAAATTCCACATCACGTATAATTATCATTGCCACATGGATGCACAACACTGGCCCAAAGAGATCTTGAAAATGAAAAGCTGGAAAAGAGGGTCAACAAGAGAGCAGAGAGCATACTGTCCGCCATGTCTTTTGTTTTATGAAGAAGAAAGGTCCCGGAGAGAATCGTAACAAACCCACACATTTCTGTGACTATTTGAGTCGGATTCTGCCTATCCCAATCCTGTTAACAAAACGAAATTAATGTCTGAAAAGGGTGCCATTTCAAAGGAGTTGCATATTAAATTTGATCCTCGTAATATATAGCATAATGGGCAACCAATCCCAGTCAAGCTGAAAGGTGATGCTGCTCTGAAAAGGTAGAGGATTACCTTGAACATGATCACGCTAGCCAATATGGTAAAGGATGTAAACATAACGTAATAGATAGGTGAAACAACAGCCGTGTTGAATGTGTCTAGTGCCTGCATTCAACATTATGCATACATAAAATAATAGAAGAGGAAAAGAACACAGTAAGGAAGCTCTTTGTTATAAAAATAATTTTTTTCTTTAAGCTGCTGCTCTCCCTCTCTCTCTCGGTGAGTTCGTGCAATGGCAGACCAAACCTGGCCCCTGGAAAGTAATCATCTGATTCTCCAATGGGAAAGCAATATGTTTCATAATTGAAGTTTCAACGAGAAGATCTAGCTTTTGGTCCGGGGGGGCAGTGATTTTGTGATATATGTGGGGAAGAATCATTGTCTAAAATCCTCCTGATGCTTCTTATCTAGAAAGAAATACTAAACAATTGACATATTATAACCTATCTGACATACATTTTAACTATTATTTTCATGGAATTTAAAAGATCAAAGGAAGATAGCATAGTCAAAGAAGAAAAAGCTATTACCTTATTCAAATAGTTCATTTGGGTAATGACACAAACCGTCACCACCAAAGTAAAGAACCACGTCTGCGGATATACAAGTTGATTCATTCCTGACAGCGTTAGCTTCAAAGCAATTCCAAGTGCTTTGACACTCATGACCTGTCACAGAGTATCTCCTTAATTGATTTGTTCTGTGTGAAGAATATGAAAGAATTCTTCTTTCCCTCTCTGAAAAGTAACAGAAGTAAGCATACCGATAAAGATCCAACTAGCGAACACACTCCAATATAAAACAGTACGTGTGTCTGTCCATATTCGGGGATATAATGAAATATAAGGACCAGGACAGCTATTATAATCACAGCTGCATAGAGGAGAAAGGCTGCAACAAAAATTTGCACTGACTCTGTCAGATGAACATGAAGAAAAAGAAGCAAGTGAAAGAAATGACCACCAAGCTTTTACCATTACTCAAGAGACCAATGAAAAGGATGGTGATATTATAATTTCACCTGGTTCAGTAGCAAGCTCCCACACTTCTGCAACAGATTCAATTGCACGCTCTTGAGGAGCATGGAGTACAATTGTTGTGGAACCCACAACACACAAGGCACAACCAAGAATTCCAAAAATATGTAGCTTCTCTCGTAAAATTATGTGCGCAAGCACAGCACTGCAAGACAACTATTCAGTCAGCAAACGAAACAGGACAACTACATTAAACCAACCAATCCGAGTTTCTATCATACCTTATAATAATGCTAAGTGCACCAAGGGGAGTCACTAAAATAGCAGGTGCAAATGCATAAGCTGCAAAATTAGCAATCTCTCCTACAACCACTGTTGCAACAGAGACTACCCATCAGATATATAATTTCATTTTCAGCTTTATTAGCCAACAAACAGTTCATGCAACCAATTTGCTGCAAAGAAAAAAGCTTAGAGAATCTTTCATCACTTCATGAGGAAATAAAGAAACGGACAAATGGAATAACAGGAGAAAGAAAAGATAATGAGTAATCAAAAAACAAAAGTCCTAACAAGCAAACAAACAAAAGATTTCATTCACTTCTTCATAAAGTTTACTGGCTTTAGAGAAAAGGCATACCAGCAATCACAAAGAAATCAAGAAAAATGTAAAGGAGCTTCATATTTTACAAAGCAAAAGTTGGAGACAATATGCACTGAAAAATAATGTATATTAGAGTATTCCCTCCTCTACACCAGATCAGTAGACAATAAAAAGATGAAAAAAGAGTGCATCTTCAACTCCAGGGTACAAGTAAAGCCAAAGGCCTCCAAATTCTTCACTCTTGCAGGTAAACAAATAAGTTTTGACTCTTCTTTTTCACCAGATTGGGGAAAAAAGAACAAAGATGGGATTCGAGGTTGATACATTTTCCCTACCCAGAGAACTACATGTGGATAAGTTGCATTTGCTTACAAATAACAACTCTCATCAGAGAACGAGAAGTTCATCAATATATAGGCTAAGTAAAGATCTTGAGAAATACCATGCTCAAAAAATGTAAAAACCGTCCTACAATTTCTATTCCATTGGCATCCTTTAGATTTCTTACATGAAGTCAATCATCATTTTTGAACAGGGGTTTCAGTATAAAATCCAACTCAAAAGTGTTAATTCACGCTTGTGCCAAAATCACATAGGTGCCATCAATAAAGGATGCAAACAGAATAATCAGGAAAAATCTTCATGACATAGTGCAGAATTAAAATGTTTATTCACTTTCCAGAGTATTAACATGAAGCTCAGAATTTGAATAACTGGACTTGAACTCTTTAGGCCATTACTTTTAAGACACTGTCTGAAATCTGAACTCATACTTGTCTATGCTCTTAATTTCCACTACCAAGTTCCAAATTAGATTCTAAAGGATCACACCTTCAATCAATGACTTCTAACTCATACTGGTTTTCATTAGAAGTCTCAATAATCTTATTAAATCATCATGGGCTGAGCACGTGCACTTAAGTAAACAATAATACAGTCATAATCCACCTTCTTGCACCTAAATCAAGTAGCCTGCTGTGTCGCTAGTCCATCTCATTACATGACCTACTTTAGATCTATTTTAGCCAACAATTCTAGATGCATCATATTGCAAAATGCTAGTGGTTTAACATCCCAAAAGATGGTAAACAAATTCTTCAGTTAACAGTCTTTAGACAATAAATCTGATCACAGAGCATCTCAAATATTATGTTTCTTATGTCTAAAATGATTTACCAGATGTATGTGTGAGCCAAGTGTTATTTTTGTCTAATGTACGTCTTGCAATGCAGCCTTTTAAGTACTGTTTGTGCACTAAAGCAACAGTTATGCCTGGCATTTTATTACATCAGATTAAACAAGGATCTATTTCCCACACGACTCTAGTTTTCTCTCCCCATTAATCTGTATAGATTGTCCATGCTGTCAATTTCCACTAAACTTCTGCAACAGGATGTCAAAAGGATTAGACCAATTAATCAGTCAAACAAAATTTTGGTTATCCACGAACTCCAACTCTGGACAGAGCCATGCAAAACCATTCACCTCCTGTCTCAAGGAAATCAAAGTAGTGTATGAACCATCAACAGTAAGTTCATTCATTTTTCTAATTGGTAACTCTGCATGCATTTCAAAAGAATTTCCTTCCAAAAGGGAAAGAAACAGACAAATAAGATCTCATGACTTGAGCTTAACATCATACATGGCAAAGGAATATGAATAGACAACTCACTTGTTATCATGCCCACCCACCAAAGTGGTTCATATAGGTACGAATATCCTCCAACTCCTGGAAAAGGAAAAGACAGAGCACTATAAACTGACAAGGTGAACAAGAATGCAAGGTAGCAAAAAAGTCCAAGCACAATGCATTCAGTAAATTAGTAGACCCTTCTAGTCCCAGTAAGTAATCACAATATTAGCAGTCCCACAACAAAAGAGGTGCAATCTCCCTGACAAATGGTATTTATCAACACATGTTAGTGTAGTCTCAAGGGGATTCTACAATTCAATAGGAGCATATTTTCCCAGATTGTCTTTGCGAGATATTGTATGAAAGGAAAAGGTCAATGTGATAAGCTTATAAGCATAAGGCACTTGCAGAGTCTTTCAAGTGAACAACATGATTCTCAGACTCAATCTCCAACATCCTCCACTGTGGAGACACTGGCTAATGACAATTTTTTTAGAGCTACAAAGAACATGTGGAAGATAAGCTTCAAGCTAACTTTTGGAACCATCTCTTTTTCACCCTGTTATCTTGTGTTCTTCATACTTTTGAGTTCTCAAACAAGTCACCACTCCTACCCCAGTTTAGCAAACAACTTGGAGCAGAGGTAATACCGCAAAGGTGTAGTCACGTCAGCAGGAGGCACTAAATGCTGGCCTGGTGCGAAAAGTGAAATCTCAGCAAGTTTTATCTTAATTGCGCCATTGATCTACTTCCAACACGATTGATGTGACCAAAAACAAGCATACATAATGAATCAAGTCAAAATACAATGCATTCCAGTCTTCCTCCGCAACACAGATGTGATGCAGTCAATAAAGACCTGAAGTTTACTACATCTGCTTATCAAAACCTCAAAGATCTCAACTTCCAAAACTCAAAACCAACCCAAATACAAAATTACTAGTAGTTCATTCCAACAAATAAACATCGACTTCCGCGCAAGTGTATAACCAGCCATAGGCAGTATACATGCAACTAGACGCAGCAAACTGAAGCCAACCGAAGAAATAAGAAAAGCTACAAAATAATGAGCAAAAATGAGATAATTACCAGCCCTGACACCGGATGCCCCGGCTTTCTTTAAACCCTTTTTCTTCACGATGAAGCTAGCTCCAATAAAGATACTGGAAGACAATGCAAGAACTAGCCCTTTAATATTATCAGCGGACATGCCCTTGTACGAGTCTGTCCAGCTTTGCGAAGCCGCAGCAGCAGCAGCAGCAGCAGACACCCCTTCTGCCGCCATTTCTTCCAAACAACCAAATAAACCCTAGCCCTTATCACAATCTCATTTCTAGAATCGATTCCACAGCAACAACTCCAATCCCAAAGCCAAGTTTGAACTTTTTCTAGTGGGTAGCTGGGTATTTAAGTGGATCTTAACTTAATTTAGGGAAAAAGTTGAAAAAAATCACAAATTGAGGGGGATTGTACGAGTTTGATTGGAGGGTTTTCTGAAGATCTGGATTGAGGAGAGTAGCGGGGATGGGTTGGTAGGAAGGATAGATTACAGCTAAGACGGGTGTTATCTTTGCTGGGTTTTGCTCAGATCGGAGAGTAAAGAAAATGAAGTGCTGAAGAGGGTTAGAATTTTGCTGAGTAATTTAAAGTTCTACCAGAATTAGGACTCCTTTCCGACTGTGGGTTGATGAAGACTTACACGCCAGCTAGTAGCTACTGCCCTCTCCCTCTATCTCCACCCCAACTCTGCTTCGATAAAACCCACTTTTTGCCGCTCTCTTTTTCACCATATCGTATTGGATTTATTTTCTGATTTTCCACATTACAGATTCGTTGCTGTCTACTAATTGTGATAAATAGTCATTAACTCTTTTCTTTCTCCAATTTTTCATGATTATATTGGTATTGGAATAACTAAATATAAATCTGTATTAAAGCAATTTCTCATTGCCAATTTGATATCACTTTCTTATGAAGAGAAGGTACAGAAGGATGAGACATAAAAAAAAAAAGCAAAATGCACTCGTGAAAAGTTATAAATTGGAATAGAACTTTTATTCCATGTCGGTGAAATCATGTTGTGCTGACTACTGAAATATAATTGAAAACTTTAAATTGATAGATTTCAAAGATTTAAAAACGATACTATAGTTGACCCGTTACAATAAACAAAAAGAAATTCAATAGTTTCTTTCAATGGATAAATCCTAATTACAAACTTAAAAGAAATCAACTTATAACTTAGCACAATCCAGTTGATAAGAGACAACATCACGCGTTCAAGTCATGATGCGGCAAGTGGAAAATCACTTAAGGAAAAAAAAATGCCCTTGTTTGGATTGAAGTTTTCAAAAAAAAAATTATATTTTTTTGTAATCGTATTTTTTAAATATCTTTTTACCTCACATACATCGAATCATATATATTTTTTTATGAATAAATAGAAACAATTCAGACAAAACTTTATAAAATAATTTATAGTTACAAGGATTTTTTTTTTTTTTTTTTTTTTTTTTTTTTGGGGGAATGGGGAAGGGAGGTAAGGTGGGCTTACAGCTAAAAAGAAAAAAAGTACAAGAGGGAGAAGGCTTGGACAAGACAACCCACTTTGTGGTTTGTGCAGTGAAAGGGAATTCCCACATTTTTTGTTTAATACGATTTTCAAATGTTGTGGCTCAACCAATAGAGTATACTAGAAGATACATCTATCATAATTTCGAGGAGGCTAGTGTATGAATTTTTTTATTTTTATGTCGCTGTCAATTGCACCATAGAATATATGTAATAGCAAAATAAATATATACATTGATATTATAAGTATAAACACTAAAATGATAATGTACACAGAACACAGCAAATTTTGTCGTTCTGCATTTGAATTTAAATGTCAATAATTGTATGCCATTTTTATTAGATACACCAACTTTATTCACTTCTTTAATCTTGTGCTATTCGTTTTTTCAGAATATATATATATATATATATATATATATGGGAAATAAGCATTGATTGGTCAATTTCCTTATCATTCAAAATTTCAAATGAGTTAGCTCGTCAACTTCCATACTATTCAAATCACAGAGGCTATAAATCCTTTTTTTTTTTTTTTAATTTAAGGCTTACCCAATTGTAGGTTTAGATCAATTGAGAGATAGGAACAAAAAATGCAATAAGACGAGCTATGCGAACAAATATGATTCAGTATCTTAAAATTTTTATATATATTTTTACGTATATTATTATTTATTGACTTAACCCATCATTCATATTTTCTGCTGTCTAACTTCAAGTGAGCTTTTGCTGAAAAAGGAAAACGTAAGGAATAATAGTCAAAGACAAAAAATAAAAAAGTCAAGAATGCCATCACAATTTCGCGGTTTGAATTTGTTTTTAAAAGTGTGAAAATTAAACTCCAATCACCTGTGTGGCTATTCACACATACATTTATATGTTAAATGTTACACTTTAGTCTCGAGGGTTACATTTTCAGTCTATCTTTAAACTAATTATCTATTTAGATGATTCGTTTTGGTAAGGATATATTTGGATGGCTTGTTTTTGTTATGTTCAAAAAATTTATTTAAAACATCCATGTTTAGTATAAAACACTCCTAAAATTTAAATATATATGAAATAGGATATCGGTGTTGGGGTTCTTGGATGGTGGGTGGTGGAGAGGGTATTTTGGACAAATACCAATTTTTTTTTCTAAAACAATTATAATAAATTACAATAAGTTTTGAAAAAATACCTAAAAAATACACAACCTAAATGGACCCATAATTTTACCAACATACATATACACTAAACTCTTCTCAAAACACTAAAAAACATATGAGAAAATGCCAACACCACATCTCCTATAACACCTTTTTACCCCATCCCTAACCCTAAGTTGCCGCCTCTCATTTCTTCCTCCTTCCCTACTTCTTCATTCTTCCTCCCCCACCACCTCATTCTCTTTGCAACCTCAATGCTTAATCCAAATTGAGGCTAGTGGTGAGATTGACATGGAGGGAAAGGTAGGGAAAAGGAAATGGGATGGGAAATAAAGAGAAGTGGAATAAGACGGAACGTATCTGGTTTGGATCGGGAATAAGATGAAGGGAATCAAGTGGAAGAGCGAAGGAAAATGAAAGAGGGGAAATAAATAGAAAGAGAATGATAGAAGAGGAGGTAACATGAGAGAATGAAATAGGAGAAAAGAGATATGGAAAATAGCGGGTTGATAATGGAGGAATTGGATTGATGAGAAGAAAAGGAGTAAAGGCCAAGAAATTGGATGGAGGGAGAGATGGTGAGTATATGGCATTAATTTTTTTATTATTTATACAAATACCCCTAAAAACACAACTCTTAAAACACTTCATCGAAAGTTTTATTAAAACACACATTTATAATTTGAATTTAATAAAAATCCCTAAAGCACCTATGTAAACAAGCTCAAAATAGTGCATGGACTCATGTTGTTGTAAGTTTTGCAGAAAAGTTGATTAATGAGAATTAACAAAAGTTATTATTTAGTAGATCTAAATTTTAACTTATTTAGCCTGGTGAAAAATCTAATACATAGGCAAACAAGAAGGAATAAAAAACTTATATCATATAAAATAATGAAATGAAAACAATCTGAAGATAAGATTAAAATTAAAATTTAACTTTTTACCCCAATGAAAATCTAATACATAGGTGAAGGAGAAGGTATAAAAAACTAGGACCTTATTTGGATTGTTGTTTTCTATAAAAAATTTTTATATTTTCCGTGAACACATTTTTCAATAATTTTTTATTTCACATATATTAAATCATTACATTACATTTTTGTACAAATACTTCTAAAAATAGCAATCCAAGCGACCTCTAAAATCACATGAAATAATGAAGTGAAAACATTCCAAAAATAAAAGGAGTTTCAAGTGAAAATTAGGCCAATGTAAGGGATTAAAATGCCTCATTTCAAACTGTAGTGATTAGTTGCTCGATTTTCCCTAATCAAAAGATAAAAGCTCAGAGGCACAATCGCTATTTACCTCCTATTACAGAAAACGCAACAGCTTATGAGCCTAACTGAGACGTTTTATCCAAACAAAACCAAACAGCAACAAGTAAAGCGTGCCCCAAAATGTGTCCAAATTTCTCTACACCTAAAAAGAGAATCTAAAATTTTATTGCCGAATCTACCCCATACCCTGAGGCCCAAGTGTCCGCTCACTGCCACTTTTAATCCATCCTCGCGGCGGCGATTAATCTCTTCCCCACCAAAACCGCCTGTCTCCTCCTCCTGTCGCGTCCCTTGCATTTCCGTTTCTCTCTCCAAATCCAATATATTTTCTTGTTTGCTGGTGAGAGATAGAGGAAAGCAGATTCGACATTTTCAAAACCATGTCAGCTATCCAATCACTATCTCCGCAGTTTCTTTATTCTTCAGCTTCATTTACTGCTAAATTTTCAGTAAAATTCACCGTCTCGCGTTGTTCATTGGCGCTGTCACCAGTTAATGTGGTAGATGGAAATGCCGAGAAAAGGCCTCAGGAAAGAAATGAAATTCGCCTAGGCTTGCCAAGTAAAGGTCGTATGGCCGCCGATACTCTCGATCTTCTCAAGGTAGTTCATGCTTGCTCTATTTTCTTTTAATTGTTCGCGGTTTTTTCTTCCACTCTCACATGTAATAATGTAATAATCCGTGTTTTCATTTGACATTTAAGGATTGTCAATTGTCGGTGAAGCAAGTGAATCCACGGCAGTATGTCGCGGAGATTCCTCAGGTATGTAGCTGTATGGCTTTTAGAAATTGTCATGATAACGCGACATATAACTGCCGATTTTATTTTATTCTATTGAATATGAGGTCCTATACTCCCTAGTTATTGTAGCTTATCTGTGTCACATATTTTAGATTTGCAGTCAATTTTCTCTCTGACATGAATTATCGTAACATTCAGCCCCATCTCGTTGCATCGACTAACTTCAATTCTTCTGAATTAGTAATTGATCAGCTAACATAAGGTTGCCACGTTCAATAAGTTATTGTAAGGGAACAGGAATGGTTCTTTTCAGTATTGCATTGTACATTTTTTTCAGACTTAATTGTTCTGTAAGCTTGCGTATAATTCTACAGGTTGGTAATTATGCCAATGCTCAATGTGTTATCTTGTGAAAGCCTTATAGCATGCCTATGTAATGATAAAACGACCTTTTTTTTTTTTTTTTTTTTTTTGTCTTTGTTCAACTGATATTGACCTTTCTTAATCGCCCTTACAGATCCCGAACTTAGAAGTTTGGTTTCAGCGGCCAAAGGATGTCATAAGGAAATTAGTGTCTGGAGACCTAGACCTTGGTATTGTTGGTCTTGACACAGTTTATGAATATGGTCAGGTAAGTGTCTGTAGCCCATAATGCTGATTTTCTATTGAATCAAGAATCAGCTTTTCAACTGCACACTGTGATTCACCAAAAGATTTTAATGGAAGCTAATGGCACATTGCCTTATTATGGAAGTTTTTGTCATTGCCCAACTGCATGAATGTTTTTATGCTGTATTCTATCGCTCTAATCTCATCACATTCATGTTGCAGTTAGTGATTGCTTCTAAAATATCGATTTTGGCCATGAGTCTCTCCAGAATGCAAACTCCGTTTCAGTTAGCTTCTGATGTTCCAGTTTCCCTATGAAATTCTAGCTCTCTTGGGAGCTTTTGGAAGCATAGGGGATCTTTAGCACGTCATTCTGTTTTCATAAGCTTCTGCTAAGTATCCTCGTGGATTCTTCTCTGTCCCTTGTGTTGCTTTCAAAGTCAATGCGAAGAAAGCAATGTGTGTAATGTTAAGGATTGATGTTTTGCGAATTAAGTAGCTAGTTGATTTGACCTTGGATCAAATGAATTGGATGTTTAACATAAAAGAATAGTGACTTTGACATGTGTAGCATAATGTAGCTTTCATGTCCATAAGTTTAGCTATACTAGAAGAAATTTACTGCAATTTTGGGCTTACGTTCTCTCCAAGCTTGGAGCTTTATAGTTGCTTGGCTTGTTTGTGAACTAGAGAGTTGAAGAGTAGGATGTATGCAATTTACTGAAAAAGCTAATTTTCTCCAGTTAGTGAACCCTGTAAGGAAACTGATAAGAATATAAAATTGTTAAATTCTTGTTTGAGTTTGGCTATGTACTTGAAGCTGTAAAGTGTTTCCTGCAATTTATGTTTACCATTTTTAGCTCTTGCCTCTATCCAATGTCTGGAGCATACTTTTGTTATTTGGATCAATGCACAGGGAATTGTATCATAAGGATGTGACTGATTGAGTTTCTTTTATTAGGGGAATGAAGATCTCATCATCATTCACAATGCTCTAGATTTTGGAGATTGCCGTCTATCCCTAGCTGTAGGTCGTCAATTTTACAATCTTAATATTCTTGAAAAAAACATTGTTGTTCCATTATTCTACTGATATGGGTAATTCCATACACTTCTTTTTGTCAGATACCCAAGTATGGGATTTTTGAAAATGTGAATTCCATAAATGATCTTGCACAAATGCCACAATGGAAACCTGAGAGACCCTTGAGAGTTGCTACTGGCTTCACCTATGTATGTTTTGAAGATTTGCATCTAGTGTTTAATTTTTTTCCCCTTTACTTGATTGTGTCTTAGTATTCACTTGGACATGATGCGTTATTCAGATGGGTCCTAAATTTATGAAAGAGGCTGGATTAAAGTATGTAACCTTCTCAACAGCTGATGGAGCCCTAGAAGCAGCTCCTGCAGTAAGTATACTTTTGTACATGTTATGCTCAACTAGTCATGGTTAATTGCATTAGTGTTCCATTACTTCTTATTGTCTGTTTGTTGTGGGTCTCAAATCTGCAAAAGCACAAAAGAAAAATGGAAAATTTGTAAAGGAAGATGATAGAAAAGATGAAAGGAAGTAGAAAGGAGAAGTTAGGGTCTAATGAGAAATCAGGTGCGAAATGTTATGGCTAGCTTCTATTCAACTGCACCACCAAGGCATAAAATGTTGGATTCTTCCTTAAGGAACATGAAATTACTAATCATTTTGATATCCATCAGAAAGTATTCAAGGATTATGAGTTCTGGAGTCTTGCTGGAATTTTTCCTTATGAAGCATTACCTAAATTATTGAGTTCTGAATTTTGAGCTCTCACTGAAATTTTCTAGAAATTCCTTTTTTTTATTTTTTATTTTACCAATGTCGAATAACTGCCTGATTGCATTGGACATCTGTCCTATTTAAATGAACTAGTATGCTTCTAACCTCTGTTTTTCTCTTGTTTGACTTTCCTTTTTCAAGTCATGAATTCAAATGTATAATTTGGAGAAAATTTATCTCTCTATTTAACTTGCAACTTTAAAGCATGTACTCTGGCAAATTATTACTCTGAACAGATCGTCTTGTAGGATCTTTGTATCTTAGAAGATTACGATGCTATGATCTTTCTCTACATTTTGGTTGCTGCTGTTTCATCATGTTTCTTTGCTTACTTTTCTTTCAAACTTAGATGGGGATAGCTGATGCTATAGTGGATCTTGTGAGCAGTGGAACGACTTTGAGAGAAAACAATTTGAAAGAAATCGAAGGCGGAGTTATTTTGGAAAGTCAGGTGATCAGACTTTTCTAATATATGTGTCGAAAGGTTCACAGCTTGATAAGACTGTGAAATATATGGAGAGGAGCTTCTAACTAATGCATTCTCACTATTTGACTTTAATTTACTGCTTTAGGCTGTTCTTGTTGCTAGCAGAAAGTCATTGGTCCAGAGACAAGGTGTGCTTGATGTAACTCATGAAATGCTTGAAAGACTTGAGGCACACTTGAGGGCTAGTGGTCAGTTCACGGTATGCTTAATTTCCCTCTTAAATTGTTGATGCGACTGTTTGTTGTCATGTCTATGTTCTCATATTTTTTACCATGCAGGTGACTGCCAATATGAGGGGAAGTAGTGCAGAGGAAGTGGCTGATCGAGTACTAAGCCAACCATCATTATGTGGTTTGCAGGTGAAACAAATCAATCCTGCGTAAAGAAAAAAGAAATACAAAGAACATATTGAACGTAAACTTAAGAACTATGACATCGCATTCTCTTGTTTGCGAGAGGTTTTCTAACATTCTTTGTGTGTTTGTTTATCATCAGGGACCCACTGTAAGTCCGGTTTTCAGCAAAGGCGGGAGGGCATTGCCTGATTATTATGCTATAGTTATATGTGTACCAAAGAGAGCACTATACAAGTCTGTTCAACAGCTGAGGGCGGTGAGATTAATAAACTCTTCATAGCTTATATGGTGGTGATTTGAATGTCAATCTCTCCCATCCTTCATCCACCAACCTCCACCCCTTTTTCTTCTGACAATAATACAACAGATTAAGGCAATTGAAGATTGTGGGTTCTGTTGAAGTGGATTGTCCTAGTTGTTGTTAATTTATTTTATGTGTGCCTACCTTTTGTACACTTTCATCAATTGTAATTTTTGAAACTTGAATTATCCCTTCCCGTTATAGCTGCTAAATTTCTAATGGCTTTGTAATTGGCTGGCCTACCATCATGTTTCATCAGTTATTATCTTGCTTATACTGTTCTTGAGCTTCTAATCAGTTCAAGAAGTGTTGAAAAGGTTGCTTTTTAAGCTTGAACTATCTCAAACAAAAGTTTTCTGTATCAATGGATGACTTAGTTTTTGTTGGAACCAGTAACATGGGAAATACATAAAGCAAATTAAATCCTGAACCAATGAGTTGAAATTTTGTAAGACATTTAAGGTAAGAATGTGCTCTGAAAGACTTGATTCAAATGACTTATTTGCTCCTATTCCTTCGTGCTTCGTTTACATGCACCCCATGGACCTCATAAGTTTCAGCTGAGTTTTTGATGCTAAATTATCATCTAATGCGTCCTGCCTGCCCATTTTCTCCTATCGGCAGTCTTTTGCTATTCCAAGGTCTTCTATTAAGCTATGTCTGTAAACTATTTTTTTCCTCATCCAGCCACATTGATTTTCTTTTGTAGTTATTTAAATTTATTCCATATTTATAATGAGCTATATCACTGTTGCTCATGCTCTATGCTTTGTCTGGTGCAGATTGGAGGTAGTGGGGTCTTGGTTTCTCCCCTGACCTATATCTTTGATGAGGAGACTCCAAGATGGCGCCAGCTTCTTTCAGAATTGGGGCTTTAGTCACTTTATTTCATGTCTGATGTTCAAAATTCTCCAGCATATCTGGAGGTCAATGCAAGTCTCGAGCTTGTCAGCAATCTTGGAGATATGAAATTCTGATGTTGTATGTTCAAGCTTTATTTGCAAAAATTTTTCTTTGTAGTTTCTGTATTGGTATATTTGTAGTTCCTTTTTCTGTAATCTGTAATGGTGGTCTCTGTTGGTGTGGATGAACTCGGCCAGGTTAGCTTAGAAGTGTAGTTGTTATACCGGCACAATTGGCTCGACTTTTTGCTGAATTGCTAGGCTTTAGAGCGTTTGCAGATAAATAACACTTTTTCGTATGAGAAAAATTATGACTGTGTTTGGATAGGATATTATTTAAACTATCATGCTATAATAATCACGTATTTCTATGATCTGTTCTATATGAGATTAAAAAAAAAAGGTATTTAAAAATATAAAACCAGTAGCTGGAAAAACTAGTTTTTGTTGCAAATTAAAATAATATTTACAGTATATAATCATGTATTTCTGGTTGTTTTACGGTAATTTGAACTCTCCGATTTCCCATTAGTATATAAGTGGTTAGATTGAGTGTTTGACACGCGTCAACCATGGATGCTATAGTGACTATGCTTTTAGGGTTTTACTGCATAAGGTGGATCAGCCAACTTCTTAGTGAAAATATGCAATAGCTTTTGAAACAAATGATGGGAGGCATTTGGTGAAGTTCTACATAATATCAAAATCACAATTAATATGACTTGGAGGAAAATTTGCATCATAACTAACTTCCAAAAGCAAGAGGCAATTTTCTGACATCTTCCTTGGAAAATAGATTTCTAGTAACATAATACAAATTGCAAAGTGCATTTTGTTTTAGTTTACTTGAAAGAGTAACAATTAGGTTTACATTATGAATGATATTAGTAGTAGTATTGTACGATAGTTTCTATCAACATAGAAAGCTAGGAAGGTCTCCACCAGTGCATATGGCTTTGCCAATTCAACAATTTCACGATGAGTTGACAACATCTGCTATACCAAAGGGGTAAAAAATGAGCTGCAAACTTTTGAAGTTCCTTTGTCTAAAGGGCAGTTTAAAATTTATTACTATGAGGTGATAATTTTAAATACGTAACCCATTTATTTTCATAAAAAAAAAGAGAAGAGAAAAAACCAAAGAGTTACAAACAAAATATTTTTTTTGTTGATTTCCAATTAATTTTGTTTAGGTTAAAGTGCAACTGTTTTAAACTTTTACTCTAAAGGCTTCATTTGGTTTGAGGGATTTGATAAAATATTTGAAATTCTCTCAAATCCCTCTAATTGTTTAGATTATTTAGAAGGTATTTAAATTTGTAAATCAAAAATTTTTATAAAATTTAATATATATTTTGAAAATTAGTGAATTATAAATTCAAATGCATATTAACTAATTCAAATAATTATGAATTATAAATTCAAATGTCTCTTAACTAATTCAAACAATTAGAGTGATTGGGGTAAATTTCAAATCATTCGTTAAATCCTCGGTCCAAACACAGAAGAAAATTTTCCTCCTATTGAAAAGATTTATCCCGTCTCTTTCATGTTTTTCCTTTTGTTAAAGCGGACCATCTACGTCGTCGTTTCTACAATTTCGGAAACTCAAATTGGCGGAAATAACGTCTTTCCACTGTCCCTCTTAAAAGTTAAAACCTCCCATTAAACCCTAGACTCCATCGTGGGCCTTCACTCTCCGTTCCTTCATTCACCGAAGTTGTCACCAGCAAATAGAGTGAAAGATGGCGACGGAGAAGTTGAAAAGTTTAAAGGGAAAAGAGAAGGTGGTGGCGGAGGAGGAAGACCCAACGAAAGCTAAACAAGCAGAAGAAGAAGATGATGATGAAGAAGAAAGTTCTAGCTCTGGTGAAATATTCTCCGACATTGAGGTAATGGTTCTTAATTCGTTTTTTCTTCATTCGTGAGGCACCCATTGGGTATATTCAACAGGCCTTTCGAGGCGAACATTAGTGTTCAGGCTTGGTTCGAATTTCTTAACGAGGGTATTATTGCCTGGTGTTTGTAGCTTTTGAATGAGAATCCATCCGAAGACTCGTTGACTGACACACAATCAGAATCGGTTGATCTCACAGACGGTGAGGTACATGGTAATTTTGCTTAATTTTTTCAGAGTGGTTTTATGGAACGGAAAATTATTAAAGATATGATTGGTAACCTCTACATGATTATAGAAGTGCTTATGTTGGCTATGTTTTAGGCTCTTGATGATTTGGGTTGTCAATTTATAGGGTAATATTGTCTCAGAAGATGATGACTACAGCGACAGTGCGGCAGAGAGTGATTCCTCTGAAGATGAGGTGCGTTATGCGTACTTTTTTGAAGTAGTGTGTTAATTTTTCTACTCGTTTTCAAGAGAATTTGGTTGAGGGATGATCAAATTTCTTTTCTTCCTTTCAATGGTGCCTCTTACTCCTCTCCCCTTAGAATGAAAAGTGGTTTATTTTGGGTGTGTATAGAGCATTTGAGCTCTTCATGAAAGTGTGATGCAGATATTTAGAATCAGGAAACTTCTGTACAGGATTCTGATTAGGAATTTGGATGATGATAATCTGCCCACATGTGCTTTTGGTTGTCCTTTAAACTTCAAAATGTGCAATCAAAGCTAAACTAGGGAATCATATCCCATCACAAGCAAGGCTTCTGTTCTCAGTTGGCTGATGTCTGAGGGCCTTTTCCTTTCCTGGATAGCCTTTTCTTGATAAAACTATGCTTCGATTTATTTATTTATTTATTTTGGTTGAGTTACTAATGAATTGTTCTTTTCTCTTGTCAAATTAGATTGCTCCTCGTAATACAGTGGGAAATGTTCCTTTTGAATGGTACAAGGATGAAGAGCACATTGGATATGATATTGCTGGGAAGAAGATTAAGAAGAAAGTGAGGGAGGACAAACTTGATTCCTTTCTTGCCAGTGCCGATAACTCCGAAAATTGGTGAATACATAACATATGTGTGGTCTTCCTGTCAATTTCTTGATTATATGTACTTGAGAGATTGAATTTGGATCCTTTAGGCAATTAATCCCTGCATAAAAATGTGGGATGTATGATTTTGACTGATTTTCAATTTGGACATTATCCTTATAAATTTTTTCTCGCCAAGTTATGTGAAAGAGATTTCCTGAAGTCCATAGAAAAATTATCGCTAATTGACTGAAGTGAGAAGCACAAGGATTCTGATAAACTAATGAAACTAAATGATGTTTATCTGCTTATTGTGTTTCTTACCCTGTGAAAGTGTACTGTTGCATCTGAATTTGTCAGATACATGTTATGAAATTGCACCTAATATCCTGTTGTTTGACATTTGAAGCTTTATTCTTTCTTTGGTGTGTTTTTGGAAGGTAGGAATGTCCTTTCAGTGTTATTTGCTTATGTCCTTTCGTGGGGGGAGGTGGGGCCTTTTTTGATACTGCTTTTGAAAATCCTTTTTTTGATGCTTCTTTTGAAAATCCTACTTTGGTTTTGCAGGCGCAAGATTTATGATGAATATAATGATGAAATAGTGGAGCTGACCAAAGAAGAAACTAGAATCATCCGTAGGGTGCTGAAAGGAATGGCTCCACACACTGAATTTGATCCATATCCGGTTTGTACCTATGTCTCTCATGCTTTCTTCTGCTTTAGTGGTTGTCATTCCCACTCTATCTTGTGCATAATGTTTAAACATTCGTAAATTTGATAATTTTTTTTTTCTGCAGACAGCTGTTGATTGGGTCTCCATAGATAAAGCTGAGCATCCCTTTCCTGATGCACCAGAACCAAAGCGACGTTTTGTCCCTTCGAAGTGGGAGAGTAAAATGGTTTGGAGTTCGTAAACCTTCATTTACTGTTTTTTGGGGTATTTGCTGTTGAAAAATTTACAATATACATTGATTTTTCAGTAGGACGCTAATATAAGAATGTGTTTTTATGTTAATTATGATTAGGATATATAGAAGAAGTAGAAAATTGTAATGCTTGTCAATTCTTGATCCTGAATTTTCATGTCGTAAAATATTGGATATGAAAAGGACCATATCCAACTTTGAGAATCTGTAGTCTTTGCTGAATAGTTGTTTCAGTGGAAAGGCCATGATAGTATGTGTGCTACTTGCATTAAACTGCATCTCTTATAAGTATAGAGAAATTGAGCATATCAAATCTCTCTCTCTCTCTCTCTGTGGGGTGAAAATAGCATGTACAATCTACTTAGAATAACATCTGCTATCTCAGTTACTCAGGGGTTTGGCAGCCCCTAAAACATTTGTTCAATTTCCACAACCCCTCGTTACTAACCTTAGTGGAAAAAGAAATGGAAAAGAATCATTCCCAGATCCTCCAGTTGAACAAGCAATTGACTACATGACAATGACATGAACATCTTTTTCTTTCTTGCCCCAAGTTTACTGTGCTACTCAAATGATTAGATTACATTAACTGGGATGGTCTTTTTGTAAAAGCTATTTTAGACAAATGAGTTTAGTTTTCACTTTTTTTTTTTTTTTTGGGTTGCTTGATGCTTCTTTTTCCTTCTTTTGTGACTTATATTTCGTGTCACTTGATTGGAGTAGCTCATTTTAGCATTTGATCTTAGGAAAACAGGGTTTGCTTTTCCCTTTTTCTTGTCCTGCATGTGTTTTTCCCTTATCATTTATGTTTCATGTCATTTTATTTGCCTATGTGTTGAATGAAATTGAAACAAATAAAGATTTGCTCTGTAAAAACCTTCTTGTTAAGCATTAAGTAGGGCTTATGTGTGGGTGGCTTATAGTGTGTTTAATGGTTTCCTTTCCCCTTGCAGATTGTCCGGCTAGTACGAGGCATTAGGAAGGGACTAATAAAAGTTGATGATAAGCCCAAGGAGGAGAGTCGTGTATATCTTCTATGGGGTGATGACCCTAACTCAATGGAGAGGCACCATATTCCTCCACCAAAACCTAAGTTGCCAGGTGAGTAATTCTAAAGTAACTTTTTTCCTGAATGAAAAGTTCCATTAGACTCTTTGTTTTCGGTACTGTGACAGTGTCTATTTTAATTTTTGTGATTTATGCGGAGTCAAGAAAAGATACACCATTAATACAATATAAGTTTCAGGTCACGAGGAATCCTACAATCCTTCTTTAGAATATATTCCAGCAGCCGAAGAGATTAAAAAATATGAGCTTATGTACGAGGAAGACCGGCCTAAATTCATACCCAAACGGTGGGTATTATAGTGTTGGCTATTGATTTTTTGTCTCTTGCATTTATGTTGACCATGATCAATTAATGTGCTGTTTTATTTAGGTTTACATCTATGAGAAGTGTGCCTGCATACGATAAAGCTGTTAGAGAAACTTTTGACCGTTGTTTGGATCTGTACCTATGTCCAAGAACTCAAAAGAAACGTGTATGTATGGAGAAACCTAATTTGTTTACTTGACTTGCATTTTGATGGTTCTTGAGTATCTAAAATACTAGTCTTGGTTATTTTTGTTAAACATCATTAAGAATGAATCTGGTTCCCACCTTCTGTTTTTTTAGATTAATATTGATCCTGAGTCCTTGAAACCCAAGTTGCCAAGCCGTAAAGATCTTAAACCCTATCCAACCACATGTTATCTTGAGTATAAAGGTCACAAGGGCCCTGTGGTATCAATATCTACCGACTCTACTGGGCAATGGATTGCTTCTGGTTGGTTACCATTTTTTTTTTTTTTTATAGTTTTTCATTTCATTTCTGTTAACCAATAATCTGAATTTTCTATGTTATCAAATTCTGTATGTATTAAGGTTCTAATGATGGAACGGTGCGTATTTGGGAGGTTGAAACTGGAAGGTGTCTTCGAGTATGGGAGCTGGGGGAAGCTGTCCAGCATGTTGCCTGGAACCCTTCACCTGAACTTCCTGTCCTGGCTGTATCTCTGTAAGGCTGATGTAGAGGTTGTCTTTCTTTTCATATGCTGGTTTTACTAAATAAGGCATGTAATTTGATAGTGGCATAATTTTTAGGGGACAAGATGTGTTTCTTTTGAATACCGGACTTGGTAATGAAGAAGAAAATCAAAGGGTGGATGACCTTCTGCACATCAAATCACGCACGGCACTCGATGAACCAGGTTGGTGTTAATTACTTTTGGCTAGCCTACTACACAAAGGCTACTCCTTGACTGCTATCTCTCTCTCTCTCTCTGCTCAGGTACTAGCGAGGCCACTATAAGTGAGACCATTGTGAAATGGTCTCAAGATGATAACCATGGTGGAATCAGATTAAATCACTATAAGGTACTTCAATGCTGGTCTATGTTTGCTTGTTATATCTGAAAGCTGTTAAGCAAGCTTTTCAACTAGATCAGTTTGAAGGCTGTTATATTGGGAGAGTAACTGCTGATTTTTTTTCCTGACTTTGCAGACAGTGTCTTCTGTTGAGTGGCATCGTAAAGGAGACTATTTCTCAACCCTCATGCCATATGATATCCTTTCACCCATTTTATGTTGATTTATTTTAACCATGTCTATTACACCTTGTATTTTCTAGAATTAAGCTCTGGGAAGGGTGGAATGCTGGACTATCAGTTCTATTATTAGTGAGATGACTCTCTCTCTCTCTCTCTCTGTGTTATATTTTACACCCCCCTCTCTCTCACGTGCGCGTTATATTTTGCCTGCGATGATAAATTCATGTGAGAACTCAATATATAGTTAGATATGCATGATGTCTAAGTTGCTGCCTGGAGATCAAACACACAGGTACAGGATTACTGGCTTTTGGTTCGATTGGATTAGGTGGGGATTTTATAAGGTATTAGGACTGTCATGATTAATAGTCCTGATGTTCACAATCCTTTGTAAAAGAGTCATTGTGTGTTTGGTTTACAACAGATACTTGGCTGGATGTTCTAAAGAAAAGGTGCACACTCTTTTAGGTGTGTCCTATGGTAATTAAAATAAATTGAAAGGCAAATAAAAGTCCATTTTGTAGTATATCTTATGCAGAACTTGTTAGTCTAGGAGATTCTCTCCTTTGATTTGGGAATATTTTATTCCCTGTAGATGCATGAAACTCTATATTAGGGATGAATGTTATGTAAAAAAGCCAGCTAACCATAGACGAGGCAGGATTAATAATCTACTCTCACCTAATTTCGTGAACCAAATCTGACCTAAGGGCCAATCAGCGTGCCATCATATCTTTTACTACCTAATTAGTGCACTTGGTATCTTTCTTCCTTTTGCTTCAAGTGTTTATGATAAGCTAGGAACTTGGTCTCTCTTTGGATGGTGAGTGTTTATCCTTGACGCAATGTACGCGAATCAAAGGCAGTATTAGTTCACCAGCTCTCCAAGGGGTTAACACAAAGGATACCATTCAAGTTGCATGGGTTACCAGTTTCAACTGCTTTCCATCCAACTCGTTCAATATTTTTCATATCGACAAAGAAGAATGTCCGCGTTTATGATCTGTTGAAGCAAAGGCTGATCAAGAAGCTTGAAACTGGAGTACGTGAAGTCTCGTCCATTGCCATCCATCCTGGTGGTGAGATAGCGGTTCCTATGGATTTGTCCTCCTTTCTTACTTGACCTTTCCTCCTTTTGCATGTATAGATAATTGCTCAATTGGGCTGTGTGATTCTGATGCAGGTGACAATGTCGTCGTGGGTAGCAAAGATGGAAAACTATGTTGGTTTGACATGGACCTGTCATCTCAACCTTATAGGGTTCTCAAGTAAGTAAATGCATTAAATTTCAGTGTTAAGAATTTACATTTGAAAGCTTTATATGAATTTTGCAAACATTTTTAGTGCTTTGGGAGAAAAAATTGTATGTGTATTCAGCTATACTCTGTAAGTCTGTCTTATCAGATTTATGCACTGCGACTGAGAAAAACGAAAAAAGTAGAATCTTAAATGGCAAAAATAGATAGAATAATTGAAGTGAGACCAATAAGTTATAATGCATTAGTACAATACAAGTGTGGAGGCAAGATACCAAATTATTTTTAAAAAAAAGGTCATATTGAGAGTTCTATGTTTCTGCTAGCACGAACTGTATTATGTATTTTGCTTTGTGCAACTTAAATTATGCTTGGAACATGTCTATGTTCTGTGAGACCTATTTAATGAATGTTGACCTAGATTGAGCTAACCAGCTGGAAGAATCAGCCTGCCCACGTAACATCCTTTATCAGTGGTGTAGAACATGCACAATCGTGAAAAATCATGGTTGTTTTTTCTGTACCATTAATAATTGTGTTTAATTGGTTTTTCAATTTCAGTTGTCATCCAAAGGACATTACCAAGGTGGCGTTTCACCGTTCGTACCCTTTGTTTGCATCAAGTTCTGATGATTGTACAGCATATGTTTTCCATGGAATGGTGTATTCAGATCTGAATCAAAACCCATTGATTGTACCATTGGAGATTCTTCGCGGGCATGCTAGTGTGAATGGAAGAGGTAACTTATTGATTCATGGATTTTATACACTTTGGAATGTTGATGGAAAAGGTAGGAATAATAGAATTGATATGAATTTCTTGTTGGGCCTGAGCTGATTAGCTTAGTTTGGTTGAATTGTGAATGCCGTGCTTCTCTATACACTCTTGTTGTCAATTCTAGAATTAAATGACGATTATAAACGTGGGCTGCACGACCACCTGTAATATTGGTAACTCTTTGAAATGTTTGTCATGCTGACTTTTTACCCACTGAGTTCTTTTTTTAAATGTTTGTTTTTTTGATGTCATAGAATATCAGATGAAGCTTTTTGCACTGAGTGGTTTTATTATATTGATCTTCCTTCATTTGGAAAAAATGTTCCTATTCTATGTCATGTGATGATTTGACTTGGGAGGAAAGAGATCTGGGCCTTGGTTAGTTTGACTTAAATTTTGTTTGATTATGCAAGTTTGAATTCTGGAGGACTTCCTTCTTTGATTTCATCAGAAGAATTGTCAGAAAGTGGTTCATGCTCACATATATGGTGAAGAAGAATATGATTATGCGTGTAACTGTATTACTTGTAGCACCATCACCTAAAAAATCCTGCAGAGTGCTCTCATATCAGATATAGGCACCACATGATGCTGCCTGCTGGCCTAGGAATATGATTGCCTTCTCCAGATACATTTTGGAGGGGTAGAAATGTTTAGTGAGCGGGAAGGCTGCTTTTCATCATCTGCTCTATCCTGTGATCTCAAGAAGGAAACGCAATTTCAGAACCGTCTTTATCTAATCATCTCTAATCATGTTTTTCTTTTGCATGCTATTGGCTTATAAGACTTTTCCATGTGTGGTCCAGCTATATACTTTTCCGAGCTAATGTAGTTGGTTTCTTTATACATTCTTTGGATGAGTGGTACCAACTTGTTTACAAATATCAATAGTCCTGATCTGATGTAGAACGTCACGAAATTTATTATAAAAATAAACATCTAGGTGTATAATCATGGGCTGAAACATTGCTGTTTTCAGGAGTCCTGGACTGCAAATTCCACCCCAGGCAACCTTGGTTATTTACTGCTGGAGCTGATTCTGTGATAAGGCTTTATTGCCACTAATTAGATGGTGCATTGGTCCTCCTTGCTGGAACCTGATGAGTTGGATCAAGCGTCAATTGGCTTACATGGCGGGCTTAATATGCGGCAGGGCAGAAAGGATAAATCTTGATTTACGTGAATTCAGCTGTATCCTTTCTCCGTCTCATATGACAATTAAATATATACAATCGTCCATTTAAAATGATGGACTATTGACAGTATTGTTGGTTGTTAAAGATTTGCTCTTGATCTGTATCCAATTTTGTTCATGTAGGTTATGAAATTCGGAATTTCATTCTTTCTTGTAAAAAATATGCTAGATATCCCTGTTGGTTTTCTTTTTTTTTCTTTTCGTGGTTTTTTTTTTTTGGGGAAATGGTTTAAGTGGAGAAAACGTTATCAAGGTTAAAATGGTCTACATGCCTCCTATCTGCAAGTCAATAGCTGAATATTCATTCAACATGGATTAATAAGAAAAAAGCTAACTCATTTTTTCGTACTAAATCTGCTGTTCTCGTATTGCATGAACTAGAAGTTATATAATTTGTTTTTCGTCCGTCCCAGAACATGGGGTTTATCAGAGAAATCCAAAGCATGGGAGAGAATCGAAAGGGAAACAAGATGAGACCGAACTCAAGTCTGTTAGTTATACAGCTCCCGTCTAATGGAATAACTTTATCAACACGTAAAATGATAACAAATCTCCGCTGCTGCCTCAAATAAATTTCTGTGTATTCAATTATTGAAGCTAATGTTAAAACATTACAAGGTCGAGACTATACAGAACCTAATTCCCAGGGGCAAATATGAAGCATCCCTCTAGACCATATAGATCATGCTAGTCTCTTTAATACTTGATTCTCTTTAACATAACTTGCTTGTGATCAATCAAAAGAAGAACTGTTCTAAGTTTTGATAAATAAACCTCATGTAGCTGTATAATAAGCATAAACATCTACTGCAACAGCTGTATGGCTGCAATGGCTGGGATTTTTTCTCGTAGTTTCTGAGTCACTGCAACACGAACAGTCATCACACCTGCTGCAGGACCAGTGATCCGGACCTTTACTATCGGCTCCTCGATTCTAACTAGCTCCAAACTTCCACCAGCACCACCAACAAGGTAGGGTCTTATTTCTTCAAGGACCTATAAAAGTACTGACTGGATTAATTTAGACACTTGAAAATGAATACAAAGACAAATGTACTGCCATAGGAGGTTAAATTCAATCCCCCATAAGAAATGTAGCATGTAGACGTGCAAACACACGTGACATGAACAGAAAAAGAGTGGCACTGTGATTTGAGTATTCATGTACAAAGGAGCATGCATAATAGGACAGAATCATAATCACAGGAAAAGTGATTATCCATTGTAACTTATCAAGGAAAATGACAAGACGACTCCTCAGGGAAGTCTTTGTGCTATTTACAAGATCCTAACACTGTAAGCAGACAGATAACAGGCTTGCTTAAAAGCAAAGCAGTGTGCAGATTGAGGCAAAATTACTGCAGAGGAATTGAAAACGTGACTTTCTACCAGGAGATTAGAGTGCATCGAGCACCCATTGGAATTTATATGCTAAAAATATTTGCCTAAGGCCCATTTTATGAAGTTGTTGGCATCTCTTTAAAAGAACACTGATATCTAACTGCAGCTAGGATAGGATTAAAGAGCATGTCTATTAACTCTAAGAGCAAAATAGATCTTTAACATTTTAAATCTAAAGGGTGAAGAATGCAAAAAACTTGATCTTAATTATGCAGCCAAACTGATTCTGAGTACCCAAAAAAAAAAAAAAAAACTCAAGATGATAATCTTCCTGATCTCTCTGCAAATTTTATCCAAATTAAATTGCAATTTGACTTACAACTAAGAGTCTGAGATGTTACATTGGGATTCTAGCTCGTCAATATCAAGTCTGTTAGTGGCACTCAGTAACATAAAATTAGTTAAGTGTACAAATTAAGTCCGGAAAAATGCTTAAAACGCAAGCTCCACAAACAATATAAAAAAAAATTTGCGTGAAGACATTTCATGAATAACTCCAATAGAGCTACAATATATTACTGCTTTCATCTATATTGTCCATAAAATGGAAAATAACAATAATATGAAAACTCAGAAAGAGCTAAATTATTTTGTTATTGTCATTGTTCACTTATTTGGTGCAATTTGGACAGAGACTTAAGCATAGAAATTAGAAAAAATCTATAATAGGTATACCACTATAAGATCTTTTACTTCCTTTTAGTACTCTAAAACATTTAATAGCATCTATAGTTGGTGACAAAGGTAGAAAGCAGAAAGACTTCGGATTAATGTCAGAGTCCCTAAAAATCAATTCAAAACTCAACCACAAGAAATTATCAATTAGCAGAGTTATGCTCATGACTTTGTAGATATGCATCATCATCAAAGGCGACAGCTTTATACTTGCTGATAGAAAAAGAAGTAATATATCCTATAGAAGTAATAGATCTACAGGATATACTACTACAACATCTTTGTTGACTAAAAATCAACATCTCTCAGCGCTTTCAACCAAGTTGGGACACCAAATCATTGTAGAGCACTTCAACAGTGTCTTTTTTCTTTCTCCCCTTCAATTACAATCTATTTCTACCAATTCTACAGATCTACTTTTCATAAACGTCTTCACCATCATTGTCTAATTTGCTTGAGTTCAACTAAGCCCCATGCCTGCTCAATATTAATGCAGTCAGCCCTCACCCATTTTATATTTGATTAAGTGGAAGTATGTACACCATAATCAGGCATCTTACAAAAGGATCCCTAAAGTGAATCACAAAATAATCAATAGCCATACTATCCCTTCTTCGCTGTTCAGGTTGCTAACAGTGCAAATGTAGACAAAAATGGAGGTCAATAGTAGTTAAATTTGCTCATCACAAGAGATCACATCTTTGCAATTACTATGGACTAAAACTCAAGGGGAAAGCACCTAATATTTTGAGCACATCTGCATAGATATTACCCATATGTAGCCACAAAAACATGATCTATTTCAATGCTACTGTGCATTGAAACAATTGAGAAAGCGACTTTCTAGCAGTTGTTTACGCAAATGGAACAGACAAGAAAACAAATAGTTTTTTTCCCAGTCTTTCAGGAAAAAGTTGAAAATAATGGTTTACCTTTTCTATGTTTTCTTCGTTCAACTCAAGGCCAGTTTCCTCATCTGGTATTGATTCAACAGCAACAACTTCAGGGATCTTTTCCATTAGTCGACGTTCAATTCCCATTTTCATTGTCATTACAGAGCTTGGACAAGAACCACATGCTCCCTGTAGCTTGAGCTTGACAACATTGCCGTCAATTTCGTGTAATGCCACATTACCCCCATCTGCAATCAGGTAGGGTCGAATTTCATCCAACACGCTCTCAACATTTTCAGCAGTGAGAGGCAATTCAATAGCTGAATCTGGAGTAGCAACAGCTTTTACAACTGCAAAATTTTAAGCATCATTAATCATTTACACTATAAACATGGTCCAGCGTACTAAATGCAGCTCATTTACTATGAGGTAAAAGGTCTTGGCACACTATCTGCAATGGTAAGAGTAAGCACAGAATATTGAAAGCCATGTGTGTTGCCAATAAACACAAGCTTCGGTGAGAATGAATAGTACCGTTCAGCAAGACCTCATTTTGAGTGATTGTGAGCCAAAAAAAAAAAAAAGAAACTGCATTTAATTCTATATAAACTCCTAAAATAAGTTCGGTTCTGATCAACCTGTCACTATTACTTATGGGAAAGTAAAAACAAAGGCCAGTCCCAAATTTCAAGCACTCGATACAAATAATCGTGGCAGATGTATTAAATACCAAGCAGACTAATTTCCCTTCGGAAAGTCATGTGAATTGGACAGTGGTAATATGAGAATAAAAGAGATAAAAGAAAAAAGGGACTGGCCTTAGATTAAGATAAGCATTAGTCAATTCACTTTGTTAGAAACTAAAATAGCTGACACAAAGTAAAGATGCTCAGAAATCAATCAGAAATGTAAAAGGTTACCTAATCTTCGGGAATCATGGGGCGTATTAATCTGAACAGAACCCCACGTTCTGCCCCGCAACTGATTCTGCCTTCTTGACGACCATAGACCACCGTTCAAGAAATTAGAAACCTGCAATGTTTCCAGTTGATCAAAATTACTCACCCCAAAAAAAAAAAAACCGCTATGAAAACATCAAAATCGTTCAGAACCCAGTTCAGACCTTGGCATGATGAGGTGGAGGATAGGAAGAAGAGCAGGAGGAGGGTTCTAGGGTTCGCTGCTGCTGCTGCTGCTGCATGTATAGCATGAATATGATGTAGAATTCAACATCGCACAACTCGCCTGCATCTTTTCCTCTTCTTCGATTCCTTCCTTCCTTGGTCGAGTCAAGAGCCAACCCACCTACAAAAATTCAATCTTTTTACCAAAAACCAAGTGAAGATTCTCTTTTCTTCTGGCAATAATTTTGTTTGGTAGTCTCGAGCTCGACAAATGGACTACAAGTACCAACCCTGGATCCTTGAGAAACTTGTGGGGTGTATAAAACGCGAAATAAAGTTCCTATTTTTGTCTATAAGTGATTTTCTTTTCCCTACTTATATCTCAAACAAATGTTTATTAAGCAAATGAAAGTTTTTTTTCTTTTTTAATAAGAGACGTAAACAAGATGGAACAAACAATTGTTTGGATGGTTACCTACATAGTCTCTTAATGTATCTATATTAAGTTTTTATAGTATTTTTGGATGTGTTTAACAATGTTTATATACGTAGACACCAAATTTTTCATGATTTTATTTATTTATTTTCATTCTTATCTTTTTATTTATTTATTTATCCTCAGTATTATAATTTTTGATTTTTATTCAACCCAATTGTTTAAATTCCAAAATCGAACATTAAACCCAAACAAAAGCCCATGAGAAGAAAAGAATTAGCCCAAAGGAAAGAGACAAAAATCTCCAAGTTTAGCCCATTTTCAAAAAAAAAAAAAAAAAGAGCTGCCTTAATGTATCTATATTAAGTTTTTATAGTATTTTTGGATGTGTTTAACAATGTTTATATACACGTGCATTTTGGAGAAACAATTGGATTTGTGAAGAAAAGGTGCATTTTTTACATTTTTTTTAGTTCTATAGTAAAAAAATATTTTTCAATCTCCTTCATACTTTATTTAGTCTGTAATATAATATTGTATTGTATTAAACAGACATTTTTTAAAAAAAATTTTTCCCCCTAAAGCAAACCTACCAAATTGACCCTAGGAAATAAAAAAAATGTGTAAAATTTTCCAAAAACCATTGCAAAAAAAGAGAATCAATGCTGCCACTAATTACTGCTAAAACTGTTCCTCTTTTTCATTGCTTATCATTTTATTGTTCTTTTGCTTCAAATTTGTGCATTGGTCAAGTGCACCATATCAATTCCTTGAAGAAGCCGCCTCCCTTCCGCGTGGTACTCGTGTGTTAGCATTTCGTGTAGAATTTTCCCTCTTTCTCTCTATTCTGTTTCTTCCCCTTTGGCTTTGGAAGTAGTACAAATAAATTTGGAGAGTGATAATATGGAAGTTTGGCATTTTTCCTTAGCAGCATAAAAAATTCTGAGAATATTTGTGTCCACGTATGTAGCTGCCAATTTTAAGGTGCTCTTTTCTTTCTTTAAGAAAATTTAAGCACTGTCTGCTCCTCATTGTGAACAAATTACGATTCTCTTGTTTTTACCATATAAAATGATGAAACAATGAGCCTTGTATGTTTGCTGGATTGCCAGACAAATTGTTCTATATTCTTATGGATAACTTTTTTATACACTATTAATATATAATATTTTTTTACACTAACAAATTTAGATTGTGTAACGAAACATTGCAAACTGATAAAAAAAAAAAGTAAGAAAGTTTGAGACAATTTGATTTAAAGAACGTAAAGCAATCAATGAAGTTAATTAAAACACAAGAATCTAACAAATGATGGCACACATTAACAGAACACAACAATTTTCTCACGATACAGATTAAAAATCTACAACCCATAAGAATAAACCAGGAAGAGTTTCATTTTTTTTTTTTTTTGTTTCATGATGCAAATGAAACATCCTTTCCATTGCCTTTTACCTTTTTCCCTTGCATTTTCATCATGAAGAATGCATGTGTTTTTGAAGATCCTCTAATTTCACCAGACTGATAACCTGCACTTAAGTTATTGTGTATAACTTCATGTGGTGTGTTTCCTATCAGTTCAAATTCACATGAGAAGATGCATACACAGGATTAATCGTAGAAGTAGAAGATCCCTTTTTCCTTGAAAACAAATCTCCCACCAGAGGAATGATGGGCTTCTTTTTCATCGTCTTTCTCTCCTTCTTAAACCTTCCTCCAAGCAAACCTTCCTTTTCTGCAGCAGTGTCCAACATCTCTGCCAGAGTTGGTGAAGTCTCCAGCCTCACCAGCAAATCCCTTCTCCTCTCCTCTTCTGTAGGGCCATCTCGGTGATCACCATCTCGTTTTCGATCAGGAATCCCTGATCTTGAAGCCAAAGTTTGTGAAGTCTCCTGCCTCACAAGCAAATCCCTTCTCCTCTCCTCTTCTGTAAGGCCGTCTCGGCAATCATCATCTCGTTTTCGATCAGGAATCCCTGATCTTGAAGCCATTATGGCTTTTGCTGCAGCAGCCGCTTCAGCTTGAGCTAGTCTAGACATGTTCTTGTGAAGCTCAGCATTAAGAGAAGCAAGTGCTACTTCAGTCTCTGATTCTTTTTCTTTCAGCACTCTCAGCTCCATCTTCGTCTCCTCGAGCTCAGCTTCGAGTTTCTTGAGAAACTCTGCAAGATTTGGATCGTTGCTGTCAGCTGATCTCCATGACTCAAAGTCTTGAGATGTTTTGGGGCTTGGTGAGGGCGTGTAGAAGCATGGAGTTTCGTGTTTTGGGAATGAGAATGTCTTCGGACCATATATTTCTCCAGCCAAGAATCTTTCCCCAAAGATGGCCACAGCTTCTTTGACAGAACGAAAAGGGCGCGAAGTGTCAACTTTGGAGCTGTAATCTGAGGCTGCCGGTGCTGAAATAGGCTTCTCATCATCATCATGAAGACTAGTTTGGATTTCCATTTTGTGTAGTCAAAAGGGGAATTGATGAAGGGGGGTGAAACATGGAGAATGAGATGAGATGGAGATGAGACAAATATTTGATGATAGGTTTGGTTTGAGATTCCTTAGCTTTTACTTCAAAAGTTCAGAAAGGTGGAACAAGAGGGTAAGACTGAAATTGGCTGGCAAGCTAGCTGGTAAGGATTGAGATACTGTGATTTGAAGGTTAAGCCATATGAGATTTTGAAGTTGGAGATGGAAGTAGACAACTCAACCACCAAGCAAGAAACCTAGGCAATTTGTTGTGCATTTTTCGTTGCCATCAACTGAAATTCTTGAATTACCTCAATATGGGCTGGTTAACATGAAGTGTCACTTGTCCATATTAATATGATAAAACCCTTTTATTTTCCCCTTCATGTTTGTCTTCCTTTTGCATCAGAAGACGTCACACTTATCATCCTCATAAAGTTACCATAACAAAAAAAAAAAAAATGCAAAAGAGGTTTCTTTTAAGGACATGATGAACTTGAAAGCTGCTGTCTCATTCGCTTTCAACCGTGTCTTTTACTTTGATCTTGTGGGGATAGAGAGGGGATTCAATGTTGTTTGAATGAAAAAAGGGATCAAGGGACCATGAAGGCGTAGATTTGAAACTTAGTACATTTTTTAGTGCTTTCCATCTTTTCCCTAGTACCAGAAAGCATCAACACAAAACGGATTGTCAATCATTGGAATTCAAACTCGTTTGCAAACCGGATTAGAATAATGATTTTTGCAGTTGCAATCTATCATATTTGGAGGCATAGGAAAACTACCATCTTTCAATCCAAAGTACCTTTAGGAGTTGAAATTATGGAGGCTATAGTGGAGGATGTACGATTCACACTACTTGCTACTGGTCTGGTTTTCTAGAACATAAGAGAATTGGGAATTAGTTATTGAATGGAATTTAGATTGGAGTTGCCTGATGTAATAGTTTGTAATTCCGCTAATGTAGGCTATGCAACCTTGTGTACAAACTAAATTTCTGATCAATAAAAACTTTACTTTCTAAAAAAAAAAAAAAAAAAAAACTCCTCATTGTTGCATTATTTTTTGGTGATAAGAATCGGACCAACCTCAGAACGGAAATGAATTTGCCCCCTTATGAAGATGGGAATAGTGGTAAAATTGCTTTGTTAAGGTGGGTATGAACAATTTTTTTTTTGCACATAATTTGTTCCACCGATTAGATGTACATATGTGAATCCATATGCGTATGCTGAAGATAACTCAATGTGCATATTTATTTGGACAAATATGTGACTAAACACAAACTATGTGCTGTCAACATTTTAGGATTAATTTCAAAATTAAGCTACAAAAAAAGATTGAGAAAACACTAGACAATCATGCGATAAATATTAGAGCATAAAAATAACCAAGAAATAAAATAAGAGGGGACTATTTTTTACTTTATTTTCAATGTATAGAATCATGAGTCATATTATGTTTATTGTATAGACTCTGTAAAATAGTATTTTTTTTAACTATTAATTATTTGTTTGGTTTGTAGTTTTCCATAGAAAAATTTTTATATTTGTTGTAAATCTTTTTTTCAATTATATTTTTATCTCACGTGTGTCACAAACAATCCATTTTTTTCAAATATATTTTTTTCCAATTATTTGTGTATTATATTTGTTTGGATTGTAGTTTAACCCATAATCCGTTTTTCGTCTTTTCGCATTGGCAGTTTGGATTTGAATTGTTGATCCTGAACAGCCCATCTTCTTCGGTCTGCTCCAAATTCAAGCCATCTCTTCCATTTTCAGTTAGTATTTCTCTAGGCTATTGGACGGCCCAGAAAGCAAGAGTCAGTCTTCTTTGGGCTTTGTCAACCCAATTTCCCAGTCCAGTAAAACTCCGATTGTTACACCGATAACTTGATCAGTCCCCGTTTTAAAACTCCGGCCACCGTCGTCAGCTTTCCGTCCTTCCATCTCCTCTTCCATTTTCATCTTTCTCACGCACTAAGACACTCAAAACTCTCACACAGTACATATGTGAAGACGCACAGACACTATTAGTTAAAACTTAAACGTCTGCATTAATGGCTCCAAAGAAGAAACAGCAGAAGCAGAAGACGACGTCGTCATCATCGTCCTCGAAGTCAGGTTCGAAAGGAAAAGCTTCGACGTCGGCTACTAAACTTCAGATATCCGCGGAAAACGAGAACCGGCTCCGGCGACTATTGCTCAACTCCGGTCAGTCTGCGCCACCTCCGGCTCCCACTGCCGCTGACGATGCTCTTACTAAGGAGCAGAAGGCCAAAAAGCTTCGTTCTATTTATGAGAAACTCTCCTGCGAAGGCTTCAATGATGAACAAATTGAACGCGCTCTCTCCGCTCTCAAGGTTAGATGAGGAATTCGAAGTTTCCTTACTCAAGAAATTAAAGCATAAAGGAATGATTAATTGGAAAAAAGTGGTGTAGAATAAACACGTACGAACTTTTGATTTTTATTGCATGCAATTGATTTTCTTCAGTAGTTCCTGGAATTCAAAGTCGGTTTTATGTGGTTACCTGCATATTGCTTTACTTATGGCTGAAAGCATAATTTGTCACTTTTAAGTCAACTACATATCTGGTTTTTAAGTCATTTAACTGACTGTATTGACTATTGATTAGAAAAACTGTGCTTGACATGGATTATGGAGAGTCCTGCTGGTTTGATCATGTTTCTACATTGTGTTGTCTGAAAATTGTGCATGTCCTTAGTTCTTTTTTTTTTTTCCTTAAATCGAAATAACTATGTTCTTTGATTTCTTTGTTATGAGAAGGAAACCGCAACCTTCGAGGGTGCCTTAGATTGGTTATGCTTAAATTTGCCTGGTAATGAGCTGCCGCTGAAGTTTGCTAGTGGTACTTCTGAGCACACAAATGGAGGTACAACATAGTTTGATTCGAATAATAACTTATCGAAGTTATGGGATGGATATGCAGAAGCATTTCTGATGAAATTAGCTTTGGTACGCTAAACCCTATGACAAATTACATATGCTGCCTTCAGGCTCTGTCGGTGTTGTGTCAATTGCAAGAGAAGATTGGGTACCCACAACGGATTCTTCTCCAGAAGAAAGCAAGGATGAATTGCTGAATTTTTCTGTTAAAGTTAAGGGGCAGCGGGATGATGAAACTTTAGAATCCTCTCAGTTATCTCAAGCAGACTGGGTACGCAAATATATGGAACAACAGGAAGAGGTAAATTTGAAATTTGCTTTAGAGATTCTACCAAATAATCTTCCTTACTCTGTCTTTCTCTTTGTATTGCATAATATTAGCTGGCTTCTATAGTCAAAATTTTTGGTTCTTAATTTCATTATTCAGTCAGCTTTGGTTTTCTTTTTTAGCTGCCTGCTTGGGAACTGAAAATGCTTTCTTCAAGAATTGTTAGGTAAAATATAAACTGATTGTCTTTGATTACATACTTATTGTCATTTTAGGTTTGTCCGACAACAAGAAAAACTTAGGTATTCTTTGTCACATCATCTATAAGCAATGATACAGTTTGATTTAGGAAAAACTTTGTATTTGCTTCATGTCGAAGTTGATGTTGAGTCTCACTCATGCTGTTTCTGATGTGGTCTGCTTGCATTTTATCTGCTTTGCTCACACAATGTATGTGGGATAGAAATTTTACCAAATGTTCTCTTTCTGTTATTTGGATAAGCTTTTCTTGTTGTAATGTGCAGGATGAGTCTGAAACATGGGAATCGAATCTGCTTGAGTATAATGTTGACAAAAAGGTACTCTCACTTTATACTTTAAAGATTATTAAATTCAGCATTCACACTCATAATATATCACCAGCACGTATTATCATGCTTTCTTATACAATATTTGGAGCATCATTATGGCTACCACATGCAATTTATTTGTAACATTGTTGGACACATACTATCAGCAAAATGGGCTTTGAATAACAACCTCATGGTGTAAAGTAATCTTGACATGCTGCATTTCTATTACATATTCTGCAACTCTTCATCGTCTTCTTTAATTTTTTTTTTTTTTTTTGATTGTATAAGGGGGTGTGGAGGGGAACTACCAAGGACAGGAGTTGAACTCTTAACCCTGGCAGGAGGAAGGACCTTTTAGGCCCCTCCTTGGCCAAGCCCCACATTTTGTACAAATAGTACTAAGGCTCTTCTAGATTCCTGTGTTGTTAGTGATAGTTTTCTCATAAAAATTATATTTATTCTTGCATACACACACACACACACATATAGATATTATTGAACAGCTTCAGTAATTTCCTACCAAATTCTTTTTTTGATCTCAGAAGAATTAGAAAATGTGAAGTATTTTGTGTTTACAACATCCTTGCTAATTTATTTTGTCTGAATTTTGCCTTAATAGGTCCTAGAACCAAAGTCTGATGTTGGTACTATTTTGAGAGAGTATCACAATGCAATGTCAGAAGCCGTTGGTGCCAAAGAGAGAGGGGACAAAGAAACCCAGAAAAAAGCTGGGCAGATGATTCGCAAGATTGTGCAGCAGGCATCTGCCTTAGGTGACTTATATAATAGCAACCTCTTGTTTTCTTTCTCCTCTATGTGGCATTTTCTCTGCGTGTAATGTAGATTATTGATCAGGATTATCAGCTGATGTCTTGGCCTCTGATTATGCGCATTCTTCCACTGCTTCCTTGAAGGATACATCTTCTGTTTCCATGCCTGACAAAAGCATTAATCCGGAAGATGCTACTTTATATGTTGTGGAAGGTGGTACAGAATTAGCGCAGTTGGAACTGGAGGTTGACCAAAGCTTGGTAAATGGCAATAGCTCAAATGAGTCCTTCGATGAAGGAGATATTTCAAGTTGCCCTGTAAAAGTTGAAGTTGCTTTAGAAGGGGAATCGGAAGATGTAGAGCTTGGTAATTTCTTGTTTGAAGATGCCCCAGCTGGTGATGTTTTTCCAGCTGAGGTATTGGATCTACAAAAGAAAGAAAGACTAAGGGAATTATACTGTGAGAAGACTTTTGAGAAACTAGAAGGCATTTGGAAGAAGGTAATTCGCATGTGAGATTATTCTTAAATCGAACATCAAAATTTCTTGCTGATTTTTGTAGCAACAGCTGTAAAATATTTTGTCGGAACTGATGACTAATTTGGCACCCTGAATTTTCTTCTTTATCTTTGGCTGTGTCTGCTTTGATGTTTTTCATCTATCCCTCTTGTTATTTATTAAGACCTCTGATATCCTTATCTTATTCTTCAAAAATTTGTGCTTTCTTAGGTATTATATATTTTGGTTACTTAAATTGTATCATCTGGTTAATAAATGCAGGGAGATCCAAAAAAGACTCCCAAGGCTTTTCTTCACCAACTTTGTCAGCGAGAAGGGTGGGAGGCACCAAGATATAATAAAGTGCTTGACAGTAGAAACAAATCCAATTACACTGTTAGTGTATTGCGTAAAGCTAGCGGGAGGGGTAAAAGCAGAAAAGCTGGAGGACTAATTTCTGTTGAGCTTCCATCTCAAGATGTGTTTTCTAGTGACGCTGAGGTACAGACTTGGCCCCATTTTTCCATCTGTCTCTTCTTTTTCTTTTGTTGACAATCCCAGTTTCTTTGCATACTATGGTCATATATGTAAGATAAGTGGAGGAAGGTCCTTCTGAAACTGGGAGCAGATGTCTACTTGTTTCACATGCTCCTTTTTTTGTTTGTTAAGAGACAACCTGTACTAGTTGCTTCAGAAATGCAACTTGTGTTTTGATCAAGATCTGAGTGGTATGTGTGATAAATGCATGCAAAAATGGTGTACATCAACTTGTCAGACAACTTCTTGTGTTTTACTTGTCTGTTTTTGAAGTTATTTGTTTCTTTGGTTGTTCAAGTTGTTCCAAGATGTCTCGTATGAAACCTTTGACTGTTAAAACCTTTTCACCACAAAAAGATCATAATTTGAGCCTGAGTTGTCCAGGTAAAGGCATGATAATCATTCAACTCACCTGCCCCATCATTAGTAAGAATGCTTCCAATTTTTGGTTGTAAGTTCATGGTCTTTCCAAGCACTGAGTTCGGAAAAAGCTGAAAGGGCTTAGACTTGACTTGATTTTTCTGGATAAAATTATTTATTGTGTGTTCTTTTCAAAGGAAGTCGTTGACAGGATTCTTGTAATCCTATTGTTTTTTAAATCATTTCCTTCCTACCAGAGTTGTTGGATTTCAAAATCTATAGGATTTCTGAAGCCTTTAACTTTCAGGACTTTGAAATCCACCAAAAAATTATGTCATTTCAAATTTCCATGAGTGTTCTGTTGATTTCTGCCTCCCTTGCAATGAATTGTTTTGAGAACTCTATGAATAATTATTTTGGATCAGTGAACCTTGAAATCCTGGATTTTATAATCTTGGAGCTTTGAATTCTAGTCCTTTAAAGATTCCTATGATTCTCTATTCTTGTGGAAAACCGCACTCCTTTGAGCCTGCACAGGATTCTGATGGGGTGTTCAGTATGACTGAAAGTTGGGTGGATGGAAAGAGAATTGCAGAAAATGGATAGAAGCAAAAATGTCTCGTTCTTTAGTTGTGACAGGAAATTGAATGAAAGAGAAAGAAGACAAGGATGGACAAGGAGTCTCCTTTTGTGCGTGCAATGCTATGTTGTGAAATTTCCCCTGCCTTTTCTTTGCCAAACACAAGAGAATTAAAACATATCTTGATTTTTTCAAATGAAGACATCTGCCTTGCATCAGTCTATCCTCTCTCTCTTTGTCAATAAATTTTCTTGTCATGCAGGTGTTGCTCATTAGTAATTTGCAGATACAGTTGGGAAATTGGGGCCTATAATCCAACATTTAGGGGTTCTAAATCTGTTAAAATACCAAAGTATCACCCTTTTTGCTAGATGGTGCTTTCTTTATTTTCTAATACCAATTGCTTTCATTGGTTATACATCTTATGTGTTTAGTCTGTACTGTTTCTGAGATATTTCACCAAAAAGTTCATTGCATCTAGATATTTTGTTTTTATTCTAGATCTGCTGATTTGATAGTACTTTTGTGACACAGGATGCGCAGAACAGAGTAGCAGCATATGCACTTAATCTCCTATTTCCTGACCTTCCTGTTCATCTGCCAATTGTGGAGCCATATTCTTCACTTATTATACACTGGAAGGAAGGTAAACTTTAACATCTGCTTCACCTCGCATGTAAGTTAAGGTATTTCAGAAACTGCTAGCAGAAATTTGGCTTTTATGCACTCTCTGGCATAAGTTTGGAAATTTATTGATCTTCTTACCCTCTCTTAAAGCTCTTTGATCTTATGATCATTGTAATGAGGACTAATAACCATTTGCCTCTAATCTAGGGCACTTGTCAAAAGACATAGAAGCTAGCATTAAAAATCGCAGAGCTGGATTTGTGGACTCATTGCTAAATGCTACTGGGCTTGATTATAAAGATACTGCAGATATCACTAGTAGTTCTGTGGATAACAAGTTTGAAATGCCTGATGCAAAAGAGACTACAAATGCTACTGCAGATTTGAAAGGTCGAGGTAGGCTATGATACTTAATGATTTCCTGGATTAGTGGAGTTCTATAGTCATTTTTGGATGTGTGAGCTGGACCTTGAAGCATTTTCCTATATCAATTTGATGTGATTCATCTGTTAGTAGTCCTACTTTTCAACATTGCATCAAAAGTAGATTTTAGCTTTTGTTTACAGAAAGTTGAATTTGGTCATCCAAATACATAAACAGATGAGCCACATGGATGGAATTTCATGATCTTATAGCTCTTAAGTGCAGTAAAGTTTCGTTTCTTTGTTGAAAATTGCCAGAGAATGTAAAATTTTAATTTTAAATTCTGTCTTTGCTCTTAATTTCTTTTCTTTATTATTTTGCAGCAACAATATATAAAAAGGAAGCAGAGAGCTCTCTTCTAAAGACCGACCTAGAAAAAAGAAAGAAACTGCAGAAGTACCAGGTTTGTCCCTTCCTCTGTCACCACTCTGACATAATAGGGATGGTAGGTCCTTACCAATTTAATTTCCTTGACGATTCCTGCCATCTCTTGATTTGAATGTTCACTATTTGTTTGAATATCCAGTGAAATTTTCTTAAGAATTTCAGTTGTGTAATTGCAGTTACATTAGTATTTTCAAGATTCTTGGGAAGGTTGTATAATATGTATAGAACCTTAAAATTCATGTTTTTTGTGGAATCCAATGAATAATTTGGCTACTGTCTTTATAGAAATGTAAATTACATGTGCATAATCTTCTTACTTGTATCTGAAGCAGAAGGTATATGGAATCACAGTTTTAGAAAAGTCTGTAGAGAGAGGTTAAACTGAATTTTGTAATTTATTTGGGAAGCAGGAAAATAAATTCTGTTGTAATCTATTCTTCTGGTATGCTAATACATCATAATTGGTTGAATTGCTCAGAAGTTTTAGCATGCAATCCTGTTCATTTCATTTGTAATTCTTGCTAGTAGAACAGTTAACCAATTACCATCTAAGAAGTGTTTTGATCAAGTTCAAAAAATTTAGCTTGTCTTGTAGTTACTTTGACTGAGAATTGTGATTTTGTCCCATGTGGTGGATTGTTGATCGAGTATGGTTTATCTTTTTAGATTTGTTCTTTGTAGTTTTGCTGTGAGGCATATATTTGAGTTGAATGACCATTTCTAAATAGGTCGTCAGTGCTTCCTTTTTATGGTATTAATTTTATTTCCTGCCTATCAGATACAGAAGCCTATATGGAAGTGTACACATGAATTTTACCTGGGACACAATTCTTTAGGTCCTTGTTTTGGTTTAATAGATATTCATGTTATGGTAATTTTCTGTTTGTGTACATGGACTTAGATTACAGAGGGGAAAATGTTGGCGTTAGGTTTATATTTGAGTTCTTCTTAACCTTCTTGTTGCTGGAGCATGAAATTATTGCAATTTCTTTTGATTGAGGTTTTTAATGATTTACAACATGCTTCTTTGCATAGATTGTGTCTGATCAACGTATTGTATGCTTGTAACCAGGAAATGTTGGAGTCTAGAGCTGCCCTTCCCATTTCGCAGTTAAAAGGAGATATCTTACAGTTGCTAGAAGATAATAATGTCTTGGTTGTTTGTGGTGAAACTGGATCTGGGAAAACTACCCAGGTGAATTTTTCATACGTTTCTGAGTTTACACAAATTATCTGTTTTGTATATGTTTTGCACATCAAAAGATCTTTCTTTCTTTCCCTTTTTTCTTTTCCTTTTATCTACAGATTCATGAATACTTTTCAAAAGTTTCTTTTGATATTTCATGGGTTTTCCGCCCTCTCAGTTAGTGATTTGTTTTGGTTTTGGTTTTAGTTTAAGTCTGAATCCTAATTAATGGCTTACTTAGGTCCCACAATTTATACTGGATCACATGATTGAAGCAGGACAGGGCAGGGACTGCAACATTATATGCACACAACCAAGGAGGATTGCTGTTAGTACATTACTTTCACTTCTCTTCTACACGTAAAACAATCTTGCCATTTCCATGTTGTGTAACATTTGGGGAGTGGGGGATGTTTATGTTTTTTATTTCTGGTGATAGATGTCAGCATTATGTGATCTTGCCTGGTCTTAGTTCTTCATTTGTATGAACACAAGTCATTATAGCTGAACAGGTATAGTGCAAGTTATACATTCTAGCTAACATGGGATGAAATATAAATGCTGTTAGGAATAATTGGCTATAAAAGCTGTTTTGAGACTTTGAATGCATTTGCTACATTCTTTTGCAAGCTTTGGAGCTCAAAATTTTTTTGGTTTTCCAATGTTTCAAAATCGAGAATAAGTAGTCTAGTAAGTATTTCAACACAAGAATAAACTTGGACATGTTATGTTTCCTGTTAGGAAATTTTCCAATCTGTCTAATATTTGGTTTGGATTGAATTCGTTAGACTTTTGTGAAATCTGGGTCGCCGCTTTTCTTCTGTCATCTTTTCTAGATGAACTGTAATTGTCGATGCACATAGAAACCTCATCCAACAATTCATAGAAATCTTGCTATGATGCTAGAATCAGTGAGGAAGGATGACAAACGGCAAAGGAAAGCTGAATATCAATGAGGGGTTGCTGTACTAGTTGCAGCAGGAAGATGTAAATGGCTGTGTTGATGTTGGTTTCTCTTCGATATAAATAAAAGAAAATTTCCAATTCTGTTGTTGCATGTTGCCATATTTGAACAGCAAGAAAGTTGTTTTTGAAAATTTTCACAAGGAAAAAGGGATGAGTGCCTTATTTTGTTGTTTAACCAGAAAAATTTAGTATGTGCTCAAAGCTTTTGAGGAAATTCTGCAAGTTTGCGGGATAGTAGATGTGGAAAGTTTGACTGCATGGCAATTGGTCCAAGCTTGCACAGGTTTAGGGGAAAAGGAATTTTATTGGCTGGACTTGTGCCATCTTTCAAAGACTGCCTAGAGTTTTATCTATTGACACATCATGTAAAGTATCTGTCATAGATACTTGGGGATGATAGAGAGAGAGACGCAAAAATGAATGATCAGTCATGTATGCATTGCATATTACTAAAGATAACATTTTGAAACTGACATCTTGTGACTTGAATGGGCCATGGCTAGATTTGGGGAATCCCGACATACACAATTGGCGTCATCAATCTGGACTGGTCTGTTAATAGAATGAATGAACTGGGGCAGTGGACAAATGCAATGACAATGGCCTCTTATACTGTCACCATTCACAAAGTAGACAATAATTAGTGTTGGAAAAAGAGAGAGCTTGGCGCTTACAGAAATTCCATGTGATCATGAGGTCGTGCCTGTGGTGTCATATATATATATATATATTGATCTGTTATTGCTGCAGAAAATGTTAATACATTTTGCTTCTCCTAAACACCTCAAGTCTGTAAATGTGTGTCCGCAGAGGTGCTATATTGAACTGCTAATGCATGGGTTGCTTGTCATAAGATGCTAAATTACAACCTGAAGCATATAGCTGAAGATATTGTTTTGATGTTTAGGCAGTTTCTGTTGCTGAAAGAGTTGCAGATGAGCGTTGTGAATCTTATCCTGGTTCAAAGGATGCTTTAGTTGGTTATCATGTTCGTCTGGATAGTGCAAGGTGACCATGTTTATCTTCCTCCTAATCCTTGCTCAATATGAGGGTGCTGAGAAATTATTTTCTTGTATCATATTTTTGGTTAGGCACTGAAGAAGTTAAAATTTCCTTTTGTTTGTTGTTTGTGTATATTCTTTTCTATTTTTTTTTTCATTTCATAACTTTACCTATCTCAGAGCTTATGGTTACAGTTTTGCTTCTGGTTCTTGTCACAGTTTCAAATATTTTGGTGCTATCATGTTACGAGTATCATTTCTAATAATATCAGTTTGCTTTGTCCATATTCCTGGTTTGATAGTTCTTGCATGCATTGTGGTCCATGTTTAGATAGTTCTGATATGGTACTGGGACTAAATTACCAGTGTCATTTATGTGTTGATGTAGCTTAGCTTTAGTTTTTCATAAGTTTCCACTTCTTAGTGCTGAGCTCACTGGTTGTTCATGCGTTCTTTGCTGTTCTAGGAATGAAAAGACAAAGCTTCTTTTCTGTACCACTGGGGTTCTTCTGAGGATGGTGTTGGTAGGTGAATTTTTTCTTTGTACTTAGCAAAAATTTGTGTTTTTCTTTTTTTCCCTTCTGTTTGCATGTGTATGGGAAGAACCTTTCAGATGGAGATGAAGGCAAAGTTCTCTACAATGGTTTCTTTAAACTTTTGATGGAAATTCCCATTTCAGGGCAACAAAAATTTGGCTGGTGTTAGTCATGTCATTGTTGATGAAGTGCATGAACGTTCTCTCTTGGTAAGTTACTTATATTTAAGATTGAGCATAACCTTGGATTGCCCCGAGTGTTATAGACATTTGTGTAGTAGTATGTTGATGTGAATCTTTGAACAGATTAGCACTTGTTACATAATTTCCTTGATCAATATGTGATGCTTTCTGGTGTTTTGTAGTAGTACAAGTGAGTTCATTTGTGAGTGGATAGACCAATATTGGGATTTTATATTGAGAATTTTTTGCCCAAGGAGAATTTCTTTTACTGTAAAGGTATCTCCAATGATCTGGGATTTAAATTTATCTTATTTTTCCAAGTTTATTTTTTCTGGCTTCGTTAAGGTTTTTTGTCTCAGAATATAGCTTCTTGTCATCAGTATTGCATATTTATTTCCAAAGACCACAAGGGTGTGTGTATGCATGCATAGACATGTGTATATGTGTTTGTATCTATGGAAATTTCCTTGGCTACTGCTGCCTCCTTTAGCATGTAATCCTTTATCAAAATGTTCTCTTTATCTGTCCTTGATTTTCTGACAAATTTTTCAATAGCATGAGTATCCATGCATGTAAATGAATTTGATTATGATCGACTTTAAATATCTAATCTTATTTCTTTCTCATATCACCTGGTGCTTATGGCATGACAGGATATTAAATTGGTTAGTCGAAGTCTTTTTGAATATGTTCAGATGTGGTTATCTTTGTCTGCAGCATCTTCCTCAGCAGTGAAATGTCTTGTCTGCTCTGTGTTCATTGATTACAGTTCCTTACAAAACTTAGAACCATTGAGAAACTTATAAGCCTAATAAGCAACTGTTGGAGGTTGTGCAGGCATACAACTGCAATGGAACATTTGGGGTTACATTTTACAAACTTGATGAGTCACTTTTTGTTTAACAGGGTGATTTTCTACTCATTATTTTGAAGAATCTGATTGAGAAGCAGTCTGCTCACAGCACAACAAAGTTGAAAGTTATTCTTATGTATGGTTGCACCTATGCAATTTACTTATGTTGTTTCTGTTTAATAGCTTTTTGCTATGTTCTATTCATTAAACTGGTTTAACCTTTACCTTTTTTATTTTTCATTTGTGGTTAGGTCTGCAACAGTTGATTCACATCTCTTTTCACATTATTTTGGTGATTGCCCTGTAATTACTGCAAAAGGCCGGACACATCCTGTGTCAACTTATTTTCTTGAGGATATTTATGAACAGCTTGACTATCGTCTTGCTTCAGATTCTCCTGCATCCATAAATAATGAAACATTCTCAAATGAGAAGGTACAGTATTAATTAAAAGCTCTTTAGCTTTTAGAACTTCCTTTTAATTACTTTACAGAAACTTGCCAACTGCTAAACTGTCTTAAAGAACTCTCAAATCTCAATTTGTTTACTGGTTGCTGTTGGATTGTTTGCATCGTAGCCAAACTGATGAAAACTTGACCACTTTTTGCTTGAAATGAATTTGTTCCTATCTGAATTTTTAATAGAATTTATTATGATAACTCAGTTAGTTGCTAAACTGCCAGAAAAGAATCAGCTGAAACCCACAGCAGGGTGATTGCTTAAAGGCCGTATGACAATTTGCGCGAGTTAGGCTGTCATTCAAAAGATATTGAGCAATCATTTGGACAAACAAAATAGTTTGCTACTACAAAATACTCATCTTCCTTGGATTTTTCATGTAAACTGTTCAACACTTTCTTTTCGGTTGGTAGGTAACCTTTAAGCACAGTTTCAAACCACAATAAAAGCAGTCATTCTTTCTCAATTTCCTGTCCCATTTTTCACTTGTTAGATCCATTTTGTCGCTGTGTGGATCTCACCTTCTGTTTAAGATTTTGCTGTTTAGTTTTAGTAATTGTCCTTGTGTTAGGTAGTTTTATGTTGTAGTGGTTCTTTTTGTTGATATTTTGACTTAGCCGTTGTCAACTTTGCAGTGTGTTCTTTGCACTTTAGATTTTATTGAATCATATATCGTGCTTATTTTAATTCAGGACAGGCGTTTGGTTGTCCAAGTTGTTTGTGATGAATGGAAAACTTTTGCCACTGGTGGCTAAAGGCTGTGCATCTCTCTAAGAAATCATTTATTTGTAGCATCATTGTTTGTCTTCCAGAACTGTTAGGAATTATATTGCATGGAACTATCATTTAATTCTTTCAATATCTGGAGTGAGTTTTTTCTTATTGAAATGGCACTTTGTTTTCCCTCTCAGATGTTTGTGCCTGCAGTTTTCGCGGATGTGTTATTGTCATTTAGTTGGGTTTCAATTTTTGTTCTTGAAGTTGTTCTCAAGTCATAGGTTTTAGTTGCTGTTGTTCACTGTATGCTGCTTTGCCATTTTGAATTTGCTAGGTCGTTGATGCTTAGAATGGACTTCTTCTTCCACTCCCTACCTATTATGTGGTATATTGAATTGGCAGATGGTCTTTGAAGTCTGTTGTATCATAAGCACTACAACTTAATTCTTTGTTTCAGAGGGCTGCTGTTGGTCATCACAGAGGCAAGAGAAATCTGGTTTTATCTGCATGGGGTGATGAAACTTTGTTGTCTGAAGACTTGATAAACCCATATTATGTTCCAACTCATTATCAATCGTATAGTGAGGAAACTCAACAGAATTTGGTACTTTTCCGCTTTTCCTCTGGTCTTTATCCCAATGTTGATTGCCTACTGTTTAGAGTTCTTAATCTGGCAATGTGGTGATAATTTTTGGTATGTTTTTAGAGAAAATTGAATGAAGACATAATTGATTATGATCTTCTTGAGGACCTGGTCTGCTACATAGATGAAACTCACCCAGAGGGTGCTATACTTGTCTTCCTGCCGGTAATAGCTTCTCTCAATTTGTTTGCTTCTTTGATAAGCTTAATAGATATCTGAAGCTACACACATACTTGCATCTTTTAACTAGGGATTTTATTTCACCACACAGTGAATCTCACATCCTGCTTCGTATATATACGTCACCACTTGCATTTCTTAACATTTGATGTATGTCAGGGAGTTGCTGAAATTGAGATGTTGCTTGATAAACTATCTGCTTCTTACCGTTTTGGTGGACCATCTTCTGAATGGCTACTTCCTTTACATTCATCTATAGCGTCTGAGGATCAGAGAAAGGTCTTTTTAAGGCCTCCTGATAACATCCGCAAGGTAGACCCTGCAACTCTTATATCTTGTCATCATGTGTTTGACAGGACCCCCTTTGCTTTTTAGTTCTATACTTTGCTTATGCTCTTATTTAACTATACTTGTATTTCCGTCTTGAGTTAGTAGTCGTAATTATTTTGATGTTATCAATTAACATAAATGGACACAAGCCAGATAACAGCATAACCCAATTGGACTTTTTTTTTTTTTTTTGTGAAACCAAACACAAGAAATTAAATCTTAGGAAGCACTTCACCTGCCTTTATTATATGGGTTCTAGATTGGTATCCTTGTGAAAGATGGATTACTTAAAATTGCAGTTATTAGTTAACTGTGCAAGAAATGATTCTCTTTAACCCTTAATGGTTCTTAAAGTTAGATATTATCATGGCCCCATCTCTTTTTCTCCATTATTGTTATTTTCTGTTTTAGCACGTTATTTTCTCTTTATATGCCTTCTGGCTCATATCTACATGTCCTAGATTGAATATTTCTATATTAGTGAGACTTGATGTCATGACCTTTGTCTCCAAATCCAAAATAATGGAGGGAGGTGAATTCAGTTGATGTTCCAGATTGCTTTTTGATGGTTTATGGTAGAGAATTTCACATTTGATCGTTACTTCCTATTTCCAAGACAGTTACCATATCGAACTACATCACTAGGTGTTATTGGTGAAGCAGTTCTTCCATTATATCCTGTTATCATTCTAACATGCTTTGCTTAATATTTCTTTTTAAGTTTTTGAAGAATGATGCTTGTGTTAGATATATAATATATGATTAGGTTAGTAATACTGTCATCATGTTTCTGCAGTTCATTAGCTTTTCTTTGTTGTTTTCCCTTAAGTACTAGCTTCCCGTTTTTACCATAATATGTAGAAAAATCAGCAGATTTATCCACCTCCTGTTTGGCATCTATATTCTCTGCCATGCAAATATGACCATAGAAAACAACTCCGTGTATTTTCTTCAACCTTTTTGCTCCTCAAAGCCTGGTTCTTGTTTCTGGATGGCAAATTTTTAATGAGAACATTGTACCCCTTAGGTTCAAATTGCTGTTTATGCTAAGTATTATAATGGGGACTCTACTATGGTTGCTCGTGAACCTGGCCTAACCTTTTCTATGCATGTTTGGATTTACGCCTATAATGATTGTTAAAGAAGAAGACCAGCTATGGGTTCTAAAAACATTATTGGGTTCTAATTAGCATGTGAGATTAACTTCTACTAGTTTGATGCTGAAATAACAAAATTTCACTCTTCATCAAGGAGTAGCCAAATGGCTGAAAGTTGAACAGAATTTAAACTTGAAAGTCTATTTTCTGATATTTAATTCAATCTATTGAATTTCTTCTTAAATTTAACATCTTTGAGTCCTTCAAATATATGTCCACAAAAGATTATGGACCATGTGAAAGAAGCTGTGGTCATGGACTGCAGTACTTTGAGACTTAAAATTGATTCATCGTGGTGGTTTATGTGTGCTTTCTTTCTTTGTGAAATGTATCAGAATCAAATAATCTTCTTCTGAATGGAACTATTGATTGAAGAGACCTTGGTGCTCTTTTTTAAGCAAACCGAGAATAAGTCTTCTAACTTGTCTGTTAAATGTTTGCTATTAAGGTTGTGTGCTAAAGATGAAGGTGGTCTACTTTGTCTATGAATTATCTTGAGAAGTTTATATTTCCTAACCTTTACACTTTGCAGGTCATAATTGCTACAAACATTGCAGAGACTAGTATAACAATTGATGATGCCGTATATGTGGTAGATGCTGGAAAGCATAAGGAGAACCGTTATGATCCACAGAAGGTCTCTACTTCGACTGTAATGTTATGATTAAGTGGGAATGCTGCTTGTGTTATACTTTTGTTATTTTGTCTATGTAGACATTAAAGATAGCATATTATTATACTTTTTCCATTTGTGTATTTGTGAAAAGAAATTCATATTTTATTCAGCAACCTTCCAGATTTGACAGGATAAATTCAACTCTGTTCTGACTGAGAGTCTTTTCGTGGAAAACTTTTGTGCTGCTAGTTTTTAACTTCGACTAGGAGAAATTGTAGTGCATGTTTCTATGTTGTATAGATTTTTGAAGGAAACGACTAAAATATAACAAGACCATATTCTTTAGTTACAAAAGAAATTTGAAGAACATCAATTGTTGTGCTGTAGAATTTTGTGCAGGAATACATCATTAAGTTATTCATTAATTTGTATTGATCTTTACCATATCATGTCTGATCCTGAGCTACTTCTTCTCATCAGTCCAAGTTGTTCCGCCTTAATTTGTCATGTAGTTATTTGATTAACAAGACTGGGAAATGATTACCATATTACCTTTTTTTTTTTCCTCAAGCAAAAAATTTTGTTGGCTCAAGTCTTTGGTTGGAGATTTTCGCTTTAATTTATTGATACCGGATTGAAGATTTTTTTTTTTTTTTAAAACTATAAGCAATGGAAGGTTGAAAAGCATTTTCTTTGTTTGAAAAGTAGTTAGAATGGAATAGCTGAAACAACAATTTAGAGAATGAAGAAAATAAAGTTTGAACTGTGGTACTTAAAGATGTGTGGCTTTTTAATATCAATTTCAATTTTTTCGCATTTTCTCATATGCTAATTTGTATCTTTTGGTTGAGAATGCTTCAATTTACTGAGTTATATTACTAAATCAGATAATGGATAGGAATCTAGAACTTGATTCCATATGGAAGAAAAGCTTGTGCTCTCCTTGTGCCAGTCAGCATCTTGATATTGTGAAATTAAAGCACATATTGTACTAAATGACATAATTATCAGTTTCACTAATAATGCAACTTGACACTGTTTTCTTTTGATGACACTCATCATTGGTTAGCTAATAAAACAGCTTATTTTACTTCTAGTGTTGCTAAATGTAGGTGCTGTATTAGCTTTGCTGTTTGACTCAGATAATGACTTACTGGTATCAGGACAAAATCCAGTGGGGAACGCTTCTTATATTTTAGATCTGATGATGTGAGAGAAGAGGGAACACTTGCTTATTCACTTATTATATTTTAGTTTTGCTGTTTGCAAGAATGTTAGGATGTCTAAAATATCCATGTAGTTACCTAATCTATCATCAAAATTTATGTTTCTGAGATTAGTCATAAAGTAACGTTCTTTTTTCTAATCCTTTCATTCTTTTTCCTTTACAATTTACCGTTAGAAACTATCAAGCATGGTTGAAGATTGGATATCTCAAGCAAATGCAAGGCAGCGGCAAGGAAGAGCTGGTCGTGTAAAACCAGGAATCTGCTTTTGTTTGTATACACATCACAGATATAAAAATCTCATGCGCCCATATCAGGTATTGAATTATTCTTCTACTGTAATTGGGCCATAGCATGTTGGCCACGGTTTACACTTGGTTTGATGGATATGTGACTGTTTCTTCTCATGCACTTTTTTCACAAAGATACCAGAGATGCTCCGCATGCCATTGGTGGAATTATGTCTGCAGATCAAGTTACTTTCGCTTGGTAGCATAAAGCCATTTTTATTAAAGGTTTTTGGTGAAATTGTTTATAGCAGTATATTTTGTTTTGCAGTTCATTGTTTGAATTCAGAATCATATTTCCATTTTATGGACTATATTTGGTCATGATTTCCTTCACAATTATGTTGCTGTGACAGGCCTTAGAACCACCAAGTGAAGAGGCTATAAGATCAGCAATTTCTTTGTTATATGAGGTATTCCATTTTTTCTTTTACTGGACTAATAGTGTAGGAAACCTGAGCTAGATGAGGTCGAATTGTCTGAGTTTTTCTCACTTGGTTCAAAAGGCTTAGGTTCAAAATGAATCTGAGACTTTTCAACCTCCAAAAATATGAAAGCTAATACCTGTAATCTGAAGTATATTACAAAATTGCTTATCTTTTTAAGCCATGCTTATATTTCCAGCTTCCTTGTCCCATTTTTTCTCTGCAGCTTGTGTTTTAGGGTGGATTGATTATGTCTTTGCTCTTTGTGACCAATTCACAGTATGACTACTCAGAAGAAGAAGTATTAAATGTGTATATTTGAGATGGATGTAATAGAGTTTATAAGAGATAGAGCTAGAAAAGAGCCAGTGCATGCAATGATTGTAGTTAGTCGGTGATGATAGTGATATTTTGTGAGATGGTCTATACGTAATCATAATAGATGAATGAACTTTGCTAGAGAGCATGATTCATCGAGCCAATCCATGCAGCTGTAAAAAGTCTTGATTGTAGTTTGGTTGCATAAATTTTTTTTCAAATGAAAAATTTAGCATGTTTTTTGTGGTGTCGTAGCTTCAGAACAATAGTTTGAACCTCAGAGGAGGAGGTTACCATGAGGCAAACTTCTAGATACTCCACCATGCAGCAGGCTTGTACATCTTAATCCCTGTTATTTCTTCCTTAATCTTTATCCCTGTTATTTCTTCCTTCATTGTAAGCGTCTTCTTTTTGTGTTTTTGATGCTATATTCTGCTGCTTCTGCTAGTGACAACTAGCTGAAAAATTTGCCATGTGAAGTCAAGAGTATTAGGCGACAGGAGTTCTTTTCCGCCTAGTATACTGAGAACCATATAATGTGTCCATTTTTTCAACTGCTAGACGAGTTTGCTAGAGGGATATGATACGCAGTTAGTTATGTCGACACATATGATTGCAGCTAGTAGGAAATGACTATTGGTTTGCCAGATACTGACTTACATTTTTGCTTTGAAGTTTGACATCTTTTCCTATGCTTGATATTGAATTTCACATTTAGGTGGGTGCTATTCAAGGAAATGAAGAGCTGACACCTCTTGGGTATCATTTGGCAAAACTACCTGTGGATGTTTTAATTGGAAAGGTGTGTATAAATTAGCATTTCATTTGCATCTTCTGGGAATTTTTGCAATTGGATTTTAGGCATTTAATATACTATTGTTATAGAATTGAGTCCTCTTCTGATGGTGTATAACTAGACTATAATTGATCTCTCCATTTATTGGTGGTATCTTGGGAAGATTCTTCAATACATTCCCATAATCTCTACTTTTAGTTGAAAAATTCTTAAGTAGCTCTGTCCATAAGCGATATGGTATGGTGGCATCAGCACAGAAGCACTTTTAGGGAGAACCTGCGTAAGCATGACTAGCTTGGCTTCTGATACATGTTATCTCATCTGTGTATGCTCCCCGGCCCTTGGAGTATTGGATCTTGAAAATTGCATGTCATTCTTGTGATATCTCTTCCACTAGTGCAGTTATTGCTGCTCTGTGGATGAAGGGGTCATTTTTTTGGTGATTTGGAGCAAGAGAAAATGTGGTGCTATGTTAAAATTTTTTTGTGCAGTAGATAAGATTAAAAAATTTTTTGTGGGCCCATCATGATTCTCTTTTAATTGCTTATGCACTTAGAACATCTTTTCAAGCATGTAAATAGTTTTACATGAAGCTATCCTAGTTCATCATATAGCTCACATATGACACTTGTGCCCTCTGTTCCTTGATTATTTATAGAACACTGACTAGAAACATGTCTCAACCCAGGGTCTCCAAGGTCATTGTTGGTGCCCTTTTGTTTTGCGTTTGGCTATTAGTAGTGAAGTATAACTTATGTTAGACATCTGTATTCTGGGCTTTCTTGCATTCTGCTTCTTCTGAGTAATACATATCGTCCAATTTTCTTGTGTTACACGTGATCTATACCTCAATTGAGAACATACTACCAGAGTCTCCCTAAATATTTTACTTACCATCCTTATTCCATCAGGAACGATCTCAATTTAAATTGTTCTAACCAAAGTCAAAATCCTGATTTGACTTGTGGTTTCCTGACTCATGCATGCACTTCATTATGTGGCTTGTGCAGAAATGCCCAGCTATCTTTTAGTGTTTTATGCTGTGTAAGCTTCCTTGTTTGGATCTTCTTGTTTTGCATGGAAATAAATGATGCAGTTCTTGATTTGTTTCATTAGTTGCCTAAACCATGTTAAATGAATTTGCAGATGCTAATATATGGTGGCATATTTGGATGCTTGTCACCAATCTTGTCCATTTCAGCATTTTTGAGTTATAAATCACCATTCATATACCCAAAAGATGAGGTTCTTTCATCAAACCTACTTTATAATTGTATTGAGGCTTTTATGGAGAATGATGTTACATCCTCATGTGCTTTAAGCAGAAACAGAACGTTGACAGAGCAAAATTAGCATTGTTGACTGATAAGGTTGGTGGTGAAAATGATTTAAATGACGGGAATGGCCAGTCTGACCACCTATTGATGATGGTTGCATATAGGAAATGGGAGAAGATCCTACGTGAGGTTAGTAATTAGTTTCAGCCTTGCCTGAAATTGATACGGTAAATCATGTATTCTTTGGGTGGCGACCATACATTTTTCTTTAATTCTTTTTGTTATTTGCATGGACACATGTTTTGTCATATTTAATTACTAAGATTGTAACTTCTGTTGGAGTGAGTTACTCCTAGTGAAGTCTGGCAGGTTAATAACGTTGTAGAATTATTCATTGATGTCGACAAGGAATTTGCAGTGTTTTTTGAATACATAATTCTATTTATGTTGTTGAAACCAGAATAATGTGTGAGTTTGTTTATGGCACAATCCCCAGTCTCCTTCTGCTGGATATCCTCACATAGTATTTCCAAATGTTAATATAAGATGAATATTTCCACCACTTTCTGCATAGTTATCCATGGATCTATTGAATAGGCAGTAGAAGTTGGCTACACATGCTGACCTTCTAATGGAGAAGCACAAGGTGCTGCACCTCAAAGAGAGTGCTGAAGTTGGCTCAAAGGACAGATGGCTTCATTTTGCCTTAAGTATTTGATATATGTGTATGTTTATACTCTTTACTTGGTGGATCAAATGGGTTTCATAAAAAAAATCCGATTTGGATGCTAGCATTTATTATTTCTATTGGGACCTCATTTAAAGCTTCAAGCTAGTGAGAGGAGTGTGATTTATATGTGCATCATGATATACTTAAATGGCCTCTGATGTGTTGGTTGGTCAAGCATGTTTACTTTTGTCTGTGGGTGAGAAAGATTGAAGTCACGCCTCTATTTCATTTTTGGTTTAGCTGTTTATGTGTCTTATAAACACAATCCAGAAATTACACTTATACAAGTAAGATGCCCTTTGGCTTTTTAGTTATTGTTCTTTGGGCAATCCTCTTGATGGTACTAATGCAGCTCAAAAATTCTTGCAGAATGGAGTGAAAGCTGCACAACAATTTTGCACCTCTTACTTTCTGAGCAGCTCTGTAATGTACATGATAAGGTGGGATTTCTTCTGATTCATAGCATTGTGTTCACATGGCTGTGCACTGTATGCACACTTTTCCCTCCCATTGCATATAGTTGTGGAGATCAAATGCATGGATGCCAAATACATGATCCTTTCAAGGCTTCCATAAATTGCTTGTCTTTTGTGTATGAATGGATGGGACAATATGTCATCTGATTTTATTCGACATAGTTTTGGTTTTTGGGTCTGTGCTGGACTCATGTAACTTGACAGATTGAGTCTGAGAAGTACAATGCGTTGATTTTTACTGGATATCCCGATTGTTCTGGAAAATTTTCATAGCACATCTTCCTTTTGGCCTTCTTTTCTTTTTTATGACTAATTTTTCTGTATAATGTCCCAGAGACATGAGAATGCAGTTTGCAACACTACTAGCAGACATTGGACTAATTAGTATCCCAACGAGCTACCAGGTATTGCTTCATTCTTGCAGAGAAGTTATTAGTTGAAATTTATTCCTTGTTTGAGTCTTCTTTTTATTTACTGCTATCAAGTTAGAGCAGCTCTTGTATATTGTTCAAATTCAATCATAAAATTTTAGGTCTTCAAAGACTTTCAATGCATTTTACTTCCTGATTGATGGACACTAGAACTGTGAACAACTAAAGTATGAGTTGTGTTAAGAATTAATGGCGGAACATGTAATCTCTAGCTCTGACTAGCTGTTTGTGCAAGTCTAACATCCAAAACTGTTAATATTTTTTTTTATTATTAAAAACCATTTCTCAAGTGTAATATAAGTGTGCTTGAAAGGTGCTTGTGTTGAGCCGTGGGGCTAAAGATTGTCAAACAGTTTGGACAAACTAATGTTCTGTCAATGCTATGATTGGTACTTTTACAATAATGATTAAGAGTCACTAATTTCAAAAATCTGTCAAAAGCCTGCTTAAACTAGATTTCCTTTAAAAATGAGTAAGCTTCCACTGGATGGAGTTCTCTGCCAAGCGTGAGGACTTCTCTTTAAAATCTTTGATTTTAGTGTCTCTTCATTTACCGACAAGTCATCCTTAGATCTTATTCTGGGCCTTGGATTGATAATCGCGCTTCCATTCTTGCCTCTCGAGCTTATGTTTGTTCTTGGAATTATATATTTGAGTGTTGAAAACTAATGACTGGTTATGACTGTGAATTAGATCACAAGGAGAAAGCAAAACAAGCTTGACAGCTGGCTTTCAGATGCATCACAAGTGTTTAACATGTACTCAAACCATTCTGCAATAGTTAAGGTAATAGCTTCATGCAATCCCTATACATTTTTTATGAGATTTTTGAAGCTCTCTAAGAAGAGAGAGAGGGAGGGAGGGAGGGAGGTTGTTATGACACTCGGATGGGCCTTGATATTTGGGCGGTACTAAGTGGCTTGTTAAGTGATAACAAAGTCATCTTTCGTATGTAAGGACCTTAAATAATGTCCAATTCCGTGATAGAGTACACTGCTTTGAAATGCATATTATATAATATAGTTAATTTATGTATAGTAGATTAACAATTTTCAAGTGTGGACTTTTATTAGACTGCTAATTTGATTTAGTTTAATCTGGCATGCCTTGGAAAGATTGTATATTTTGATTGGTCCCATTTGATCTCTTATTGTTCATTAGCTAACAAGATAAACATTCTCGGAATTCCCTTGCTTGCTTCTTTGATTCACAATGCTTCGTGAAGCATGCTAAAATGTTAGGCTTAAACTACTGATGAGTATGGAACATTTGGACCTGCTATTATGTGACAAAATTGCAATATTTAAAGTTGGTTTCACTAAAACAGTTGATCAATTGCTTTGTTGCAGTTTAGTATACGAAGAGGTTTTATACATGTTACTGATTTAAATGCATTCTTCTGTTACACTCATCTGGCTTTGATTGCATTTGAGCTCTGCTAGATATTTATCTTTGTTTGGATGTAGGCAATTGTATGTGCAGGGCTGTATCCCAATGTGGCCACAAGTGAAGAAGGCATTGTTGGATCAGCTCTTAGCACCCTTAAACGGAATGCAGGTTCTCCATCAAAGGGTCAACCTGTTGTGTGGTATGATGGGAGAAGAGAAGTTCACATACACCGGTCCTCTGTCAACAGTGGTTTAAAGACCTTTAAATACCCATTTCTTGTCTTTCTTGAAAAGGTTTGTTTTCTTGTTAAACTCCAAAATTTCTGTGATCTCAATTGTTTAAATCCTTGGCCTGCAGCATATCATTTTTATATAAAAGTATTTGGTAATCTGAAATTGTGTAAGGAGGAATGCTGTGACTGCTGTGTTTAAGCAAACTAGAAAGGCTCTGATAGTAAATCCAACTGGTTTTACTAGCTCAAGATTTGTAACCCATGATATGGTATTAGCTACATCTGGCAGATGTTTTGCCTGTACCTTTTGCAGAGTATTTCAGTTTTCGCATTGCTTGTTCCGATTTTTCCATTTGGATTCTAATGTATAGTAGTTATATGCCAACATTAGCTTCTCTTTCTTGAGTATCATTTTCTCTTCATCCTCAATGCGGTAGGTGTAGAATATTATTCTGACACATTGGCTCTTCAGGTTGAAACAAATAAGGTATACCTGCGTGACACAACAATTATCTCTCCCTACTCTATTTTGCTGTTCGGTGGCTCGATAAATGTGCAGCATCAGGTACTTTCTACCTTCCCTTGGTGGATCTGCTATGGTTTTGCAGAAGTGCTGTCTAATGCCTGTAACTGAATTTTGCGTTGACTTGGTCATCATTCTTGTTGAAATGAAAATGCGGACGCTTTGGCAGTTCATTTATCTTCACAAAATGCTTCTGCAGTATTTGTCAATGACGAGCGAAGAAAGAAGCTTTATGGTTTTGTTTGTCCATTAATAGCAGTAACAGTGAGACAGGGCACGAACTGGCAAAGGAAAGAAGAGCTAGCATCTACTATATCTTACCAACTTTTACTCCTTTTCATGAGTTTTCGTAGTGTCTTATGCTGAAAGTTTGACTTTTTGAAAAGTATAAAGGTTTTTGATTATTGAAAAATTATAAAATGAAAGATATGTGATGGATTTGGCCTAAGGTGAAACTTTAGATCCAGTTTGGCAACTCTCTTGTCTGTAATATGGCTCTTTCTGTTGTAAAACATATAGATCATTAAAAGAATATGAGCAGGATGGCGCAATCCATCATGAAAATCAAAGAAAAGAAAGACGTCTGACAAAAGGAGAAATGTTCAGACGCTGACTGACAATGCATTCACAACTGACACAGACGTAACGATATAGTGCTTTTGAACAGAATGACATAATGCTGGAAAAGCATTATTATATGCATTTTTTCTTTTTCTTCATAAGAGTCGAAGTAAAGAAAAAGGCTTTCGAAAAGTAGGAATTAGTTGTTCAGGCTGATTAAGAAAAGCATTTTTAATGCATGCCGTGGCGTTGGTTTACCAGTCAGTTCATTAACTCTCTAGTCGAACTATGCTTACTGGTGCTCTTACTGCAGACTGGGCTGGTCCTTGTGGATGATTGGTTAAAAATGGCAGCACCAGCACAGACCAGTGTTCTCTTTAAACAACTCCGCTTGACTCTGCATTCTATCCTCAAGGGACTGATAAGCAAGCCTCAGGTAACTTTATGGTTTTATTTTCCCACATGGTATTATTGCATGACCGATAGTCTAGCTTCAACCACCAACATGATTCTGTTGCTTGCCAGAATCACGAGTAAACAATGCCTCTTCTTCTTCTTCTTCTTCTTTTCTTTGCATGAGTATGAGATTTATGTTTGAGTTGCATTTATTTTTATTGTTTTCCTACACAATGCACAGGTGATATGATAAGATTTTAATCTTTTGACTCCGTTCTTAATTTCTTAGTTGGACTGAAAACAATGCAAAACATTAGCAGTTTATTGGGTAAGCAACTGCTAGATTTATTTGGCTTATGGGTATTGGAACCCACGTGCTGCTACTTATGGTCTGTATTTGGTATGAAACAGTTTCCAGAAATTTGAAGGGAAATTAATGTCAATCATCATATGGAAGAACTTGTTTATGACTTACTGCAGTGCTATCCTTCCCTCTTTCTTTCTGGTTTGTTGCCATTGAATTTGACAATTTAGCCAAGTCATAAATTTTTTGAAATAAGTATAAGACTATTTCGTGAAAGACCTTCCCAACTGAGTCCATTGATGTTAAGTCAATATTAGTCCTTCCAGTATACCCTACAAAGGTTTAATTGTATACGAACCCATCATTTTATCTGACTTTAGCTAAATGAAGGCATAATAGGGATAGCTTAATACCTATTCATTCGGTAGGGTTGGGGCAAGAGATGATTGGAGAGTTTGGTTTAAAAATGGTGGAGGGCAGGAAAGAGAGGTATAGAGACAGGGTGAGACAGAACCGAAGAGGAAATGCGAGAGAATTAACTTTGCCACACTACACCCTCGCCTCATAGTTTTCTTCATTTACCATGGATAATGCAGTTTATATTGGACCTTTGAACTCATATATGGAGTTAAATGCTTTTACTTGGGCGCAACATGGAAATGATTTTATATCCACCATCTGGGGTGGCTGGAGACGGGACAGAGATGTGCAAGGGGTTTAGAGAAGCAAAGGAAGGACCTCCCATGTTGAGTTCGTTGTTGTTAACTCAATATTAGTCCTCCAATTTACCCTATAAAGGTTTGACTGTATGTGAACCCGTCATTTGTTTGACTTTGCCCAAATGATGGCATATTAGGTAAAGCTTAAGATCCATTTGGTGGGGTTGGGTTGAGGCAGGAGACAGTTGGAGAGTAGGGTTCAGGACTGGCAAGAGCTATGGAGACAGGGCAAGACAGAGATGAGAAGGTAGTGCCAGAAAATTTGAACTTTTCCAGTATTACGCCCCTGCCTTGTAATTTTCTTCATTCAGGATGGATAATGTGGTTTCTTTCTGAGCTTTACTTGCATTTGGGCTCAACATGTTTTGATATCCACCAGCTGGGGTAGCTGGAGACTGGAAGGAGACGTGCAATGGAAGGTCGGGGACGTTGAACGTCTGGAAATAAGTAGGGTTAAAACTTACATGTCAGCTTTTCATTACTTTTTCTTCTTGGCTGCTATTTTAGATGTGGTTCATTCTTAACCTTAAAGAAAGAAAATGTAAATATGTGAGATTATGGATCATAAAAGTTAGATGTAAGGGGGAGGTTATGGATATTTGGAGAGCTAGAAGGGTTGTTCTATTAAAGAGGTCCCAGATGTCTTTGTTTATAAAAAAAGGTGGTGAATTGATTCTGAGATTGGCTAATACTTGAATGGAGTACCTGGGCCGATCCAAGTTAAGTTCTTTATAAGTACGTGGTTAGATTGATATCAGGTTTGGATTGCTAAACCCAAAATATTAGCACTGCTCTCTCTTCAGATTTACTCTCTGCTTTTCTCCCCGTCTTTCATTCCGAACATTTGTTACACATATTTACAGATGTGCTGATACAATAATGTTGCCTTGAGTCATATTTGCCTGTTACACTTTTTCTCCTGTTAATATACTATTATTTCTCACTCCTTGCACATTTTGATGCAATGAATGAATTTCCTTTTCTGGCTTTTCAGGCAATATCAGTCACAAGTAATGAAGTTCTTAGGTCTATAATCAATTTGTTTCTGGAGGAAGACAAAGCCGTGAAATAACTCATTCAATCTTGTGCTGAGGCATGGCCAAGGGTCTGCCTGTCCCGTGGAAAAGAAGTAATGTCGCGCCCGGAACCATTTAGATTGCTGCTTGTGATTACCGTCTACGGTCACCGTGCCAACAAGCTTGTGGGCATCTGTGATTTGGAGAAAATGGTGACTTGATGCTTCACCTAATTATTCAGCATGGGAGAAGCTCAGATTCGTTCATTGTTAAATCACATGCTCCAAGTCTAGCTTTTGTTCCATCTTAATGGAACTGTATAGATCTCATGTCAAGCCCCAAGGACTACATCTTGGGATGATAAGTTACATACGAGCTATATGTATTCAAAGGGAAACAAATATATAATACACTGTTATGTGATGCCTGCCTTTTTGTCTTCTCATTTTCCTCGTCCTTTTGTTTTTTTTGTTTCCCTGTTTTACTGTCTGAAATTGTCAAACGGATTCCCCTTGCTAATCCTCAGATGTTATTCGGCCAATTATTCTAGTATTTGCATGTACCGTTCTGGCAAGTTTTGGATGTCAATATCGCGGTAATTGTGCTGTCCTCAATCATGAGGGAAGTTTTCTTGGTTACTGTTTGAACCTGAAAAAATGAACAAATCAGAGGAAGAAAGCAGTATACTTTATCGAACATTTCTCTCTTAAAATGCTAGAGTTCCAGTGTACTTGATCCCAATCGTGTTGTTCCTCCTTCCTTGTAGCGTGGTTTGCTAGAGAAGCATGAAACTGTGATTTCATTCCTGCCGGTGCTCAAGTGTTGTCCAATTGAATTTGTCAAAGACAGAACACTTCTTGATTAATTTTGTTTGTCATTCCTCAACAGATATTGATGTCTTGTTGAACCCAACTCACAAAATTAACAATGAATTAAGCTACTCCAAAATAAGAATAAGAATTAGTTAAACAGTGACCATAGAGAGAAATCTACTTCAGTTGTTCTATTTATTTTTCTTGTCATGACAAAACAGAAGAAACAAGCACCAAACGGATGCCAGACAAATACAACAGGTTCCCCGGTTGGCTGTGAATAAATACTGAACGGTCACCGCGCCTACAAGAAAGAAAAATAGCAATTCATCTTCTCTCTTGTCTTCTGATTTCTGGTGGGCTTGGAGTCTCTCTTCTTGAGTTTCTCTCTCTCTCTCTCTTCTACTGTATATATATATATTGAATAGAATCAATCACAGAGAATAGAGAATAATTGGTGAGGGTGACTAAGGGTGGGAAGTGGAACCCAACTCGATTGGAAACTAAATGGTGATGGCGAAGCTCAGGAGACAGTCCTCCTCTCTGATGATGATTTCTTCCCCACTCTCCCTTTTCATCCCAAGAGGCGGCGACACTCATCTTTGCTTCATCGCCCTTCTCTCTCTCCTCTCTCTCCTCCTTCACCACCTCTCTATCTCCGCCGCTGCCGCCGCTTCTTCCCCCTCCGCCGCCTCTCAACCCCACTTCGAAGGCTTCGACGCTGATGAGGATGACGAGGAGCAGCTCTCCCTCGCTACCGACCTTCCTCTTCGCTCCCCTCCTCCTCCCACCACCCTCTCTTCCCCATCTGACCCCACTGAATCCCACCATGGACCTCCCTCTCCGGATCCCAAACCCGAATCCTCCGACGACTCTTCTCCCAGCTTGGACTTGAAGCAGCCTTCTCCTCAGACCACCACCTCGTTTGAGTATTACTGGGATGATGATGAATTCGAAGGATTCCCTCAACATTTCCCTTCTGAAAATCCTGATGAATCTGGGGACTCAGCCTCCGCTGCCGGCTCCGATCAAAAACCGGATTCCGGTTCACCCGAATCCGAACCCAATGCCACTGTCACTCCTTCGAGATCAATCAAGTCATTTACGGTTGAAATTGTATGCGGCTCGTTTTTAATTGTGTTTATTATTAACTATTTCACTGGGAAAAGGAGAATGAGAATATAGCTTTATCTTGGGTGATGAAATTTGCGTCCAAGGACTCTATCTTCGATAAGAATTTTAGCTTGTTAGGCATTGGGGAGACCGATGATTCGCCCTTACTGCTTAAAGAAGGGCAGGGTGTGTTTAAATTTTACGCGAGCGGGCGGAGATTTTGCCAAGGAATGTTGGCGACGTTGGAGTTGAAGAGCAGGCATGATTTGATATCGAAGTTGTATAACATGGTGGTGCCTTGTAAAGATGAGATCACTTTTGAGGTGTATATGAATGATGATGCCATGGATCACGTGGTGTTTGCTGTAGCGAGGAAGAAGTTGGCGAAAACAATGCAGAAGGAGGAAAGAGATTTGCAGAGGTTTGCGGGTTTGGTGGCACCTCCTAGTGGGAGGAAGTGGCTGGCTGAGGAGTTGGCTGTTGTAGCGGAGTCTAAGGAGGTTGCTGGGGATTTGATCACCGAGGCTGCCCTTGATCAGGTACTGTTATTTGTTAAAAAATACCTATGCAGGCGGGTGTTCATTGGTTCCATGAACATTATTCGAATGCTATATGGTTTCTTTTTTTTTTTACCCCAGGGGCGTGGGTCTGCATATATGTTTGCATTGCGTTGTTAGCTATTTACTCTAGTTTGGTCCTTGGGATGCTGGATATAAATCTCCACCAGGTTGCTGCTGGTAGTGAAGGTGTTGCTTTTTTTTTAAATTGAGTTCTGAGGATTCTAGGAAGATTATGCAGGTCTTTTCTTTGTCGTTTTGAGCTTTGTTATATTGTATCGTTGAATAGTTGTCAAGATATTGACAATGTGAAGGGGCAAACTGCAAATTAATGATGGCTACATATTCTGTTACAGATCCAAGGTCTGAAGGAATCCTGTGTTTTATCTGTCTTGGGTGAAGTTAGGGAGCTATATTTCCTTATCACAGTGATGCAGAACTCGACAGAGTTATGAAATGCTCTAGTTAATTTGGATGTTAGATGTAGAGGAGGTGGGAGGTGTAGATTGATAGGTGTCAACTTTAAGAGCTGTATAGGAGTCCTAAGACATTGAAACTGAACCTTAACTCTGGAGGCTAGTGTTTCATTTCTACCCTCCATGTTAACTTTCCAAAGCCCCAACACCCCCTCCTCCCCCCCCACCCCCCAAAAAAAAAAATTAAATGCAATTTAGATCTTCGTACAGTTGACATATTTCAGTATTGAGTTTTTTTCATCCAATTGAAATTTTCATTGGTTACTTTAGACTTTGAAAGAAACTGATGAAGATAGTAGTAGAGAATCAATATTAGAAATAGCTCTCAGATAATTGTGTTTTTGGCTTTTTGACCCTTTATCGACCATTCGTAACATGAGGTTAGAAATATGGGATTAAAAACTTAGCAGTGATATTGGTCTAAGTTGGGTTGGTAGCAACACTCCAGAAAAAAGCTGATTACTTCAGTTAGAATGGTTGAGATTGTGTTTTGAGCATGTTATTCTTCATGCATTTCTAGTGGCTTAGAGATTTCGATCATATGAGTGTGTTTTTTGTTTTTCCTTGTCATACATGCTTTGTATGGATTGTGTGAACATTGAACAATGATGGTTTACACTTTGAGATACACCTCTCTTGAAAGCCCTCTTAACCGCTGCCAACCCCAAAAAAAAATCCAAAAATAATTAATTAATTAAAGAATGAGAAAGTGGTTCTTCACATTCCTTCCTCTTCCTCTCAATTGTTCAACCAATAAGAAAGGGCTCTGATGTTAAGTTCTGGAAGGAATTTCTATAAGTTGCTCTTCCTGAAAGTTATGTAAAATGAGTTCATTTGACCACTTATAGGTATTTGGTGAAAAAGCTTTTGACAAGTTTGGGAAGGGTTTCATCTCAATGCATTTCTCCGATCAACATTTGGGTTCACACAAGAAGATGCTGGTGTTCAAGTTTGCTTTGCCTGATGCCAAAAACATGGCTGATATGTCCCGATTGGTGGCTCTTGTGCCTTATTACATCGACTTAATTGGCCGATACAAACTAAGCTCACATGTAAGTTGCTGGTAGCATTAGTCTGGTGCATTTAACTTCAAGGTTCTTCACTTGTGTTAACTGTGAGGTGTTTTATTTTAGGCTCACTCTAAAACTGAAGCAGCCAGGTTAAAGGTGGCTCAGGAGATATACAAGGAACTTCAGAATGCCAGACAAGAAGCTTTGCAGAAAAAGAAAGCTGATCAGAGGAAGAAGATGGAGGAGGCTGAGGCCAAGCTTGGTGCTGAGGCTCTTCGCAAGAAAGAGGCGAAAGAGCGGGCTCGTCAGATGAAAAAGGGCATGCCAAAAATGAAGATGACCAGGGCTTAGCCGTATGCTTGAAGTTGTATCTGTTGGCCTGGACGTCTGGAAATCTTTGGGTCCTGTCAACTTTCTTTATTTCGGATTATGTTAGTTGCATTGACTCCTCCTTCCAAGTGAAGGACAATAGATTGGATGATGCTACTCCACGGTTCTGTACTTCGGTTTAGATAGTGCGCAAAACTACCACACCTTTGTGGCCTTTACTGTAGTGTTGGTTTTGATAAAGAAATTGATTGATTGATTGCTTTAAGGGACAAGACAATTTTGCAATTAATCTGAAGATGAATTCCATTGAGGTGCTTTTTTGGTGGTTATTTGTCAGGGAATTGGCACTTTTTTATGTAATAGCCAATAGGTTGTGTAATTAGGTTTATATATGGTAAGAAGCTTCATGACGAATCTCCATTCTTTCCATGGATTAGTCGTAAGCCAGGTTACTTGAACGGGATTCAGAAATGAAATGGTACTGTAAGAGCCTTGATAATCCATTTCGAATATTAATAGCATCCATTTGTGAAGGTGTTTCCCGTTGCATTCGGAGCTCAACTTAATTCGATAGATTAGTCCCTGGTCTCTTCCATTTCTGTTTGTTCTATACATTTGATACTTCATTCTATACAGTCCTCAATCCAGGCCTCGGTATTAGTAGTCCATATTTGAAGCCATTGAGAACTCTTGAGATGTTTATTAATTGTGGCAGGATGCTTCTCGAATGAAAGAGATTCACGGATTGAACAAGGGGTAACAATAGAACTGCAGCTACATATGGAATATGAATTCTTCCGTAAGCAGAGGGGCTAATTATATGGATTGAAACTTGTCTTGTTTTTTTGTCAAAATGATTGCTTTATATTGATATAACCTGAAGAACTCTACATATTACAAGGGTAATTACCTATGAGTTGCCTGTGACTTGTGAAACCAGCCACACAGGGAAACAAGTTTCCCATTTAAAATCTAGAATCAGTTTTGTGGCAAATTTTGTCAAACAATGACTAACATTGTTAAACTCTCTATTCATAAACTTAAAATGACAGATCCAAAAGAAATCTTTAAGCTTTCTAATATCTCTTATGATTATAGAAAGCCAAGATTCATCCTCTGTCCACTCATTTATAGCTTTAATTACCACCTTGCAATCCGACAGGATATTGATCACTGCCAGCTTGAGTTCAATTGCTAATTGGAGTGCAGCTCTGATTGCTAAAGCTTCTGCTACTGCTGCATCAGAAGTTTGTTCCATTGGGATGGCCCAAGTGGCTTTGAGCTTCCTTTCCTCAGTCCACACTACAACTCCAATGCCTGTTTTGTTGGTTCTTTTATCAAAAGCTACATCTCTAAAAATATTTATCACCTGAGAATTGCACACATGTCCATCATTTCTATCAGTCTGCCTCTCTGCATTTGCCACTCTGAGCTGATCCGCAGCATTGTTTGCATTCTGGAATTCCAGCCATTCCTCCACCAACTTTGCTGCCAGTCTGACGCTTGGCTGGAAATTTGAGTTAAAGTTAGCCTCATTCCTGTGTTTCCATATGTTCCAGAAAAGATTTGCTGCCATAGCTATATGGTCCCTTCCTTCAGATCTGCTTTCTGTTTGCTGGAGTTTCGATCACCAATCCCATATGTTCCATCTTTCTTCTTTAAGTCCATCCCATTGAATTGGAAAGGCTTTCCACGTGTCTTGAATTTTCTTACAAAAGAATAGTAAATGTTCAACTATCTCAGCATCCTCTCCACATCTCTTGCACAACGAGCTCCCTTTGTTTGTTCTCTTGAAAACTGCTTCATTAGTTGGGAGAATGCGATGTAAACACTTCCAAATAAAGTGTTTAATCTTGAATTTGATGTTCAATCCCCACAGTTTTCTCCAAATTTTTGACTGCATTCCTCTTCTGCTAGAACTTCCTGCATTTCCTTCCTCTTCTTCTTGCCCTTCTTCCATGGATTTCAAGCAATCATATCCAGATTTGACTGAGTATATTCTTGATTTGGTATGAGTCCATCTCAGCCTATCCTTTCCACCAACTACACTCAGTGGGATGCTCTTAATCTTCTTACCATCTTCCTGATTAAACAAAGTTGTAATCTGGTCATGCCTCCATTGTTGCAACTTGATCAGTTGGTTAACCTTTTCATATTCACATGCCTCTGGTTTAGAGGTAGTCACTCTGCCTGAACTTTCTCTCGGTAGCCATCTATTAGACGATATTGGTATGCTCTTGCCATCACCCACGTTTACTCTTGTTCCACTTTCAATTACTGATCTGGCCTCCATCAAGTTTTTCCATAACCAGGAAGCATATGTAGCTTTCCTGACCTTGAGCATTGAAGTTTCAAGAAAATATCTTGCCTTCACGACTTTGCACATGAGGAGATTTGGTTTTGTGAGAATCCTCCACACTTGTTTAGCTAGTAGAGCTTGGTTGAAAAGTTGGATGTCTCAAAAACCCATTCCTCCCTTTCCTTTAATCACTGATAATTTTTTCCAACTCATCCAATGGACTTTCCTTTTATCATTGTTTCCACCTCATCAGAATTTTGCCATTTCTGACCCTAGGGCTAGATTTTTACAAATCTCCACTGGAATCTTAAATAAAGACATGGCGTAAGTTGGCATAACCATAGCAACTGATTTAAGCAGGATCTCTTTTCCACCTTGGCTGAGCATCCTTCCATCCTTGAATCTTGCTAGTAACCTTTTCTTTGATGAAGCTTAGCACCTGCCTCTTTGACCTTCCTATCACTAGTGGTATGCCTAGGTAGTTTCCTTGTTTGACTATTTGAATATCATTCATTCTCTGCATGACCTATTCTCTCACACAGGCTTGTGTGTTTCTGCTTATGAAGACTGTTGACTTTTCCAAGTTTACGTGCTACTCGAGCCCTTTTATACTTTTGCATAATAAATCAAAATTATTATTACTTCGTCTTCCTTTGCCTTGCAGAAAAACAATGAATCATCAGCAAACAACAGGTGGGTTAATGGTGGTCCATTTCTGGAAATCTTTATGCCTGATATCTTCTTCTTCTCCAAAGCCTGGTTAATTAGACTAGAAAGTCCCTCAGAACAGAAAAGAAAGAGATACGGGGAGAGGGGATCACCCTGTCTAATTCCTCTAGAAGGTAGGATGTAACCATGCTTTTCCCCATTAAGATTAAAAGTATAGGAGACAAAACCAACACATTTCATAATCCATTTAATCCACAAGGGGCTAAATCCCATTTCGTTCATCATCACAGCCCAAAACTACCACTCCACTCGATCATACGCCTTAGCTATGTCTATCTTAAGAGCCATAAAGCCATCTTTCCCATATCTTTTATTGTTCAGAAAATGAATACACTCATGTGCAATGATGATGTTATCAAGAATTTGAAACCCAGGAACAAAGGCTGATTGGGAATGGCTAATGCAGTGGCTTAGGACTAGTTTCAGCCTTTAGCTAGTATTTTGGAGATTATTTTGTAAACCACATTACACAAGCTTATAGGCCTAAACTGTTTGAGTTCAATGGGATTGTCAATCTTGGGAATTAGTGTCACCAAAGTTTCATTTGTGGCTTTTGGCAGACATGAGAATTGGAAAAAAGTTTTGACAAATTCAACTATGTCTCTAGACACAGCATGCCTACACTTCTAAAAGAAGAGAGAGGACATACCATCCGGGCCTAGAGCTTTGTTAGGTTGCACTGAGAAGAGGGCCTTTTTTATTTCTGCTTCACAAACTGATTTGGTCAGACTTTTGTTCATTGATTCAGTAATTGATCTTGAAATTCCACTTAAAATCTCTTCATATCCTGATGGATTACTAGTGGTGAACAGTTCCTTGAAGTATTGCTCCACTTCTTGTTTGATTTGTTCCTCCATGTCACACCACAGTCCACTTCTATTTTTTATGTTATTGATTCTGTTCCTTTTCCTCCTAATGGTCGTGCTTGCATGGAAGAAAGCAGTATTCTTGTCTTCTTCCTTCAACCACTTGATCCTAGCTTTCTGACACCAGAATTTTTCCTCCCTCGTGTAGGTCTCATTCAATTGTGTTTTCAGCTTTTGAATCTCACTGGTATTGTCCCTATAGTCTAATTTTTGCATCTGTCTTAATCTCTCTTTTAACCTTTGGATGTCCCTTTGCGCATTACCACTCAGCTTCTTACTCTAACCTATGAGTGCTCCTCTGCATTCTTTGATCCTTTTTGACATTCTGAATCTCTCTTTGTTCCTTGTTGGTTCTTCTCCCATGCCTTCCTAATTACTTTTGTAACTTATGGATTTTCAATCCAACGTTGGTCGAATTGGAATCTATTCTTATACTTTCTACTCTCTTTGGAATCTGTATCAAGGAGGAGCACACAATGATCTAAAGCTTCCGTTTCTAAATGCCTGAGATTGGCATCCTGATGTAACTGAATCCAGTTTGGTGAGGCCAGAACTCTGTCCAATCTTCCTTTGATGATCATTCCATTTTCCCTCTGACCTATCCAAGTCCATGGTGTTCCTGTGTATCCCAAAGCTATCAAATCATTGTCTCTGATAAAACTTTTGAAATTCTTGAAACTCCACAATTTTCTCAGATTTCCCCCACATTTTTCTTCATTAGAGACAATCTTATTGACGTCCCCTATGCACACATAGCTTTTACCCTGTACATGTTTCCTCCCAGATAGCATTCTCCACTGTTCCTTTCTTTTCTTCTCCTCTGCATTTCCATAAATACAGATGCACCACCACTGGCCTCTTGTGATCTGATCTTCAATTCTAAATTCAATCCCACCTTCTGAGAAGTGGAGCTTGTCTATTTTGTGGGGTTCTTTCCAAAATACTATCAGCCCTCCTGATTTACCGATAAGATCTACACACCATCTAGTGAAAACAAATTTTTTTCCTTATTTTTCGTAAGACATCTCTTTATTCATTGTTTTAGATAAGAACACTATTTCTGGAGAGTGGAGCTTTATAACCTCCTTAAGTTGGAGAATTATCAAGGTGCTTCCCACACCTTGGCAATTCCATGCTAGCACTCTCATGGATGTGTGGGGAACCAATTCAAGTTGGTTTCCTCCACCTTCAGATTATATATCGCATTACTACTCACCTCAGTTTCTGTTTTTTCCTATCTTCCCGATCTTCCAACTCAACCTGCATATCCTCGTGTTCACACATTTTCCTCTTTACCTGGCCATTTCTTTGTTTAGCATTCATATCCACAGTGGCTAAAGTTGTTCTAGTAGTTCCCTTATTTTGCTGTCTTGACTTTGTTCTTGATGCTCTTTGTAGCTTTGACTGATTTTGGCCTCTAGCACTTTGTCCATGCATTTCCATTGTAGTTCCGTAGAGTCAATCATCATCTCTACATTCTCTGATTTATCTTCTATTCTTGTCTTGTTATCCTGTTTCTGTTCATTGATTCCCCTTGTTCGTGTTCTTTTCCTTACATTTTGCAAATTCACTTTCAGGTTCTTTCCCATCTTTTCCATGCCTACTTTGTGTCTGATCCATTCGAGGCCTCACTTTAGTTGGCAGATGTACTTCACCCATTTTCTCTTCCTCCATCATTTTCTGAGATTCCTCCTAGTGTCTTACCTTTATTCTAAACTCATCCTTAATTTCAATGGCTTGTGTATTTTCATTGACTGTTTCCTTGATTCTGTTCACCAACATCCTTCCATTTTCCAGAGCTTTTTGTGTGGTTTCACCTTCACTCCTTTCTTCATTGCCTGATGGGCCTGGCTTTGTTTTCTCTGGTGAGAATTTAATTCCTTGGGCTCTTATCCATGCCCCGTATTGTTTGCTTCTTCCCCCCAGCATCTCATCGAGCACCACGCTACAAGTTCTCTCACCATGTCCAATTATTCCACATTTGTAACAGAATCTAGGGCTCTTTCATATCTAGATTCTACCCATTGAACACAGCCCCCAATCTTAACTGTGGTTCCCCTTAGAAGTGGTTGACTCATATTCAGCTCGCATATGATTTTCATATGCTTTCCTTCTTTGCTACCTCCTTGAGGTATTAAGATTTCCAAAACACTTTCAAACAGATCCTATTTTCTTGTCAATTTCCTTGGTTATGGAATGTACTGGTAACCCCAAAATTTGAATCCATAAAGGAGTTGTAATGAAAGCTGCTAGATTTTTGTCAATACATGCTTTCCATCTTCTAAGGTTAAGAATCTGGTTGTCTATCAGGTACGGTCTTCTACCCATTACTTTGAGCAACTCGTCCATATCCATAATGTTAAATTGGAAGAGATTTCGGCCTGTTTCCACCACTTCTAGTTTCTTTGGATACCCCCACAGCTGATTAGCTACATTTCTTACTCCAGTAACATTTACAACTTTTCCCCAACTATTTTACCATAGAGGCTCAGCTTGCAATCTTCCAACCTTTCTCACTTTCCTACTTCTCTACTAGAACTTCACTGCATTCCTTGCCCGACAGAGCAAATCTTCGGAGAATGGAAGTTAGTTCTTCCGCCATGATATCTGATAAGGTGTATTTTATCGGTATATTTGTTCCTATTTCGCTTTCTATTTATACCAAATATTGTTTTAATTGCTTGATTCTACTTATATTTGGTATTTTGTGTCAATTGTAGGAATTGGAGCAAAAATGGGCTTAATTGGTGATTTTGAAGAATATTCGGGGTGGACACAGGTTTCCTAATCCAGTTGAAGTCAAAGAGCTACTTAAATTAGGAAAATTCCACTTTGTAAAGAGGCTAGTAGTAGTTGGATTAGGATTGTTATATTGGGAAATTAAATTAATAGTATAAAGAAAAAAAAAAAAGAGGAAGCAGGAGGAGAACATGATTAGTACTTTAGGTTTATTTTCTTTTCATTGGAGGCGGACGTCTTCTTTTTTGACTATCACTTACATTGTTTTCTTCCGTTGCATCGTGGAAGAAGAGCGAAAGGCAATTGTCTAGTTTTTCTTCCTTTCCTTCATTGGGGTGACCAGCTCCCTTGGCTTTTGTTTTTCTTTCTTCTTGTGCCTCAAGGAAAAGATAGGAGCGGCAAAGACAATCAACCGTCTCTTGTCTTCTTCTTGTCGGCAATTAGGGAAAGCAATTGAGGAGCATTCAACGGAATTTGCATGGCTTGTTCTCCATTAATGGAGGGCTATTTTCTTATTTCTAGTCGAGGAACAAGCGAGGATTTGGTTCAATTATTACCGTGAGATCTAATCGATTTTACTTATTTCTTCTATTCATTGGTATTTGTATATTTTCGCTTTTATTGATTATAGTGATGGTGTGTGATTAAATAGGTGTACAATATTTAATTATTCACGTGATCTATTCGCTAATTAGTAGTTGAATCCGTAATTGTTTGATTACTCTAATCCGTGCGGCATAATTGGGTTTGTGTCGGGAAATATACAATCTAATTTAAATAAACCCTCGTGGCGTGTTTGTTAATTAGAGCGGGGTTTTCTAATTTTTAATGCAATTAGGAATTAAATCCATGGTGTACCTAGGGTTATTCACGGATTAGGGAAATAGTCAATGGTGCGTACCTTGGCTATCGACACAAAGGAGAGACTGTCGGATCGGCGGTGAAAACCTGTTTATCAATGAATGTTGGAATTATATTTGCATCAATGATCAGTTATTTGAACCGTTTCTGAAGTTTATCCTAGGCTAGAGTTTTTCCCATTAATTCTCTCTCTTAATTCCTAGTTGGTTAATTAGTTAATATTTTGTTAGCATACAATTCTCAAAATTCCCCCCAATTCTTGTCACTTGAAAAGGAGTTAATTTTTCCCGGTCCCTGTAGCGACCTTTTTGCCATATACAAAATTAACTAATTCGGTATATCGGATCAAGTATACTCGAATCGGGGTGAAACCGGTAACCCATTGCACATCCGAGTCCCCGCCCATTACACAGGGATTAGCTTTTGGTTATTTTTATTGGCATTAGGTCTACTAATTATTATTGTACAGGCTCGACACCTGTCAATTTTTGGCGCCGTTGCCGGGGACTGGTGCCTGAATTATTTGCTCCTTTTTGAGTTTATTTTACGTTATTTTATTTTATTTCTTTTTATTCTTGTTTTTTGTTTGTGGTATTTTTGCTAGTTTATGCCTCGCTCTTCCCGGTGAATTGATATACGATCCGAGGTTGAGAAGGCAGTAGCGTAGGCTAAGAAAGAGACTAGACAACACAAGGAAGGCGGTCGTCTCACGGCATCCCACAGGATTAACAGCAATTGGATTAGCGAATCTTCAAGCGATTCTTCTAGTGATTGAACAAGAGGAGTACATTATGGCCAATACTAGGACACTCGGGAGTTGGTCGCTCAGTTTGACTCTACAACCCTATCATTACTTTCCAAATTTAGAAAATATTTCTTTTGAGCTAAAATCTGGTTTGATTCACCTCTTACCATCTTTCCATGGACTTTCAGGTGAAGAACCCCACAAGCATCTTCAGGAATTTGATGTGATCTGTTCAAGCATGAAGCCACACAGGGTCCGCGAGGAAGAGCAGAGATAAAGCTCGAGCATTTCTATTTTCCTTGAAGGGATGCACTAAAGGGCTATACTACTACCTAGTATCCGCGACATGGGTGCAACGAAGAAGAAATTCCTAGAAAATATTTTCCTGCCTCAGGCTGCTAGTCTGAAAGGAGATATCGACATAAAACAAAGACCGGGAGTCATTATATGAGCGGGAGAGGTTCAATAAATTGTGCACTAGATGTCCACAACATCAAATTAGTGAACAATTATTGATCCAATACTTCTATGAGGGCCTTCTACTCTCTGACCGGAACATTATTGATGCTGCAAGTGGAGGGGCCCTAGCAAATAAGACTCCTAACCAGGCATGGGTGCTAATCTAAGAAATGGCACAAAATTCACAACAATTTGGCACCCGTGAAGCTACATCGGTCCGTAGAGTAAATGAGATTGAGGTGTCATCTATGCAGCAGGTTATGCGGCCGACAACCTTTGTGGCAGCTAGGGAATGCCCAACATGCAAAGTCACGTGGGATTTGCACAAATGTGGGGCATTCCACAGACTTGTGCCCAATGCTACAAGAAGACAGAGCTGAACAAGTAAATATGGCTGGTGGCGTGCCCACGTCCCAAAAATAGTATGACCCATATTCGAACATATACAATCCGGGGTGGAGAGATCATCCCAATCTCAGCTATGGGAACAAGCAGCCGGATTCATTTCCAAATCGCCCCCCAGGATTTCAACAACCATACCAGCCCAGGCCTCAACCTCCCCCCTCTAATTCATCCAATGCGTCTCTTGAGGATATAGTCAAGAGCCTGGCTTCAAGCACATTGCAATTCCAGCAGAAAATAGACTCCAGATCTGAAATTTACAAATGCAAATGAGTCGGATTAATAGTCAATCGTTTAGAAGCCAAGGTGGATGGGAGATTACCTTCACGACTGAGGTGAATCCCAAAATGTGAGTGTGACCCTCGAAGTGGGAAAGAAGTTGAAGGTCCCAAACCGGTGATTCCCAAGGACAAAATGAGGATCAAATTGAGAGGAATTAGAAGAGGAAGGATTGGGTAAGAAGGCTCCGAGGTAACTCGACTCAGGTTATCAAAGTTAAGGCTACTCCACCACCCTTCCCTAGTAGATTGGAAAAGCCAAGGAAGCAAGAGAAGGAAAAGGAAATCTTAGAGGTGTTTCAAAGTACAAATAAACATCCCTCTGGATGCAATCAAGGTGCCAAGTTCTTGAAGAACTTATCGTCAATAAAAGAAAGTTAAGGGGAGATGAAAGAGTTGTGGTGGGAGAGAACGTATCGGCAGGGTTGCAAAGAAAGCTCCCACCTAAATGTGGTAATCCAGATATGTTCATCATCCCCGGTAAAATTGGAAATTCTAGAACTAGAGGTGCCATGCTAGATTTAGGGGCTTCTGTTAATGTCATGCCTAAATCTATATTTGATTCACTAAACCTAGGTCCATTAAAGGAAACGGGAGTGATAATTCAATTGGCTGATCGTATAAATGTTTATCCTGAGGGTTTAATTGAGGATGTTTTGGTTCAAGTTGAAGGACTAGTTTTTCCCCGCCGATTTCTATGTGCTTGATATGGGTGACAGGAATTCTCCAAATCCATCACCTGTTTTGCTAGGGAGACCATTTATGAGTACTGCCCAAACTAAGATTGATGTTAGTAAGGGTACACTCACAATGGAATTTGATGGAGAAATTATTTACTTCAATGTTTTTGATGTAAAGAAACATCCTACTGAGTCTCACTCCGTATTTGCTACCAATGTAACTAACCCTGTTGTGCAAGAGGCATTTGAGTTGAATGACAGGGAAAATCCAAAAGTTATGGTGGCCAAACATCGCGAGCAATTAAGTGAAGTATCCAAGCCATTGTTTGCCCACTTCAGATCACCTTCGAATCAGAAGAGTAGCACAGTTCATGAGTTCAAAGACTACTCTACATATGAGGGCTATCAGGAACAAATGGAGCAAGCCGTGAAAAGAATTGAAAATTTTTACCCTCCTTGAGTAAAGATGGTTATGTCTAGCCAAAGACATTAAAGAAAGGCGCTACTTGGGAGGCAACCCAAGGATTCTTTTTATGTTGTTAATTATTTGAGTTTTTAGTTTATGTTGTTAAGTATCATTTAAGTAAATTTCTTTTGGTAGGAGGCACTTGGTTGCAAGTACAAAGTTATGGCCATTTTTGGCTTTGACTTTAATTCCACGTGTGGACAGAAGACTCTTAGTCGTCAGGACGTGCCCACGTCCCGATGACTAGTGCAATTTCAAAGATGCAGTAGGCACACCAGAAGACTTCTCATGGTCAGGACGTACCCGCGTCATGAGTCATATCGCCGTTCAGTTTTTTTTAAGTTACCATCAGAAGACTCTCCACTGTCAGGACGTGCCCACGTCGCGACACCAGCTACGTTTCCCAAGTATACGTAGGGTCGACCAGAAGACTTTCCTTGATCACGACGTTCACGCCCAAGAATCCTCTTTTAAAAAAAGAAAAAAAAATCAAAACCAAAATCCCAATCTTTCTTTCTTGCTTCTTTCTTTTCCTTCTTTTCTTTTCTTTCCTCTTTCCTTCCGACTGCCGGTTCGTCCACTTTCTCCGCTTTTGCCACCGCCATTAGAAGGCGCTTCGCGACACCACCGATCGATGCGATTCAGCGGTTGCGGGTTCGGTTTGTCGCTCTTCGTTGATGAAGCTCTGTCGCGGCCCATGCGTGGAGCTATTCCCCGTCGTTCTTGCCGATGAAGTCCACCATCATTGCTCTCCGGTTGTTGCCGCCCTTCTGTTGCTACCCTCCGGTTGCTGCTACAAAATCTTTCCACGCACCGGAGCCTCATCCACAGTCACCACTTGGTGACTTTCAGGTTCTCAATTTTCCCTACCCCAAGTGGTGATGAGATTTCCTATAGTAGGCGAGGCGGATGTTTTGTGATTATATTGGGTTGCTTTGGTCTATATTTTGCAACTCTTGTCTTTGTTGGTGCATTACAATTGGGGATTTCGTGGTGAATTTCATATTCTGATTTTGCTTTCACACTTTGGGGTTAGATTCCGTTTGACGGTCATATTATTTGTTCATTGGCTAGCTAAATTGACTACTTGGCCCTTGATTCCAGTTGCGTGGTCGAGCTTGAATTTTGAATTGGGCGTGTGCCCTTGATTTTGCTTGTTTTACTATCTTTGTCACCTAATGGTGTGAACGCAAGTCAACAAGAAATCCAAAACCATGTGCGCTTTCCTCCGCCTTTTCTCCTTAGTTCCTCCCCGTGTTGAAGTGCTCTTGTCCTTCTTTTTCTCTTGTTCTTTGCTTGTTACATTGAGGACAATGTAGTGTTTAGGTGTGGGGGAGGGTTTTGGTGGCTAGCATGTGTGCATATTGCTTATTTTTCGTTGTTCATTTTCATTGACTATGATGAAATGTACAATCAAGATGCGAGTTTGAGTAGTAAATCCTGGCTAGTTAAATTTCTTATTCTTCTTGATCACTTATGTGGGTGATAAATGTGCTGAGTTTGCCAGATTTAAACCACCTTGTGAGCTTTTGAGCTTTGTGATGAGCATTTTAATCATATCTTTATTCGTATTCTGCTCTACTTTCGTTTGTTGTGTGGTTAACGCTTATGGTTTGTCATTCTAGAACTTGCTCTATTATGCATGTCGAGGCCACATTTTTTGTTGAATTTGATGCATTGAAATGATAAAGGCACCTAGGATTTAGCCATTTTTGACTTTCTTTGAAAAACTCGCCTTATTCAGTTTTACCCTAGAAGACCCCTTTTGAGCCTTAACCTTTTTCTTCTAAAAAAAAAAAACTGCATTTATTACCTCATTACCTCTCTTTAGACTTTCTTTTGAAGCCTTATGTTGAGGCAATGTCTTAGTTTAACTACGTGAAACTCCCGAGCTTGAATTGAAGGCAAGAAAAGTACCATAGCAAGTGTTGGAATATGAGTTGTTTTACAATGTTTATATGTGCAGAAAAGTGAAAAAAATGACATGAAGTGGAAAAAAAAGAAGAAGAAGAAGAAGAAAAGTCCAAAAACAAAAAAAACAAAGAAAAGAGAGAGAAAAGAAAAACAAGAAAAAAAAAAGCATGTTAAGTACTTGCCAAATAAATGGAAGGGAGTGTGCCTTGTTATGATGATTTTGGAGTTTCTTTCCCGTGGTAAATTTTGGCGTTTTCTTGACATATTTTCACCTTCTCACCTACTTTTGTCCTACCCTTACCTGAAGCCCCGTTACAACCCTTATAAAGTCCCTTTGATTTTTGTGTTGAATTCATCTTTAGTGGTGGAGATATGATATAGGAGCAAGCATATGGTAATGTCGCTCCATGGTGTCGTTCTGAGAGTAAAATTTTCCTTTATACACTTGTGAGTGATGAGCGTTTTATAACTTGTGAGGACTGTTGAATTTGGCATATTTTGACTCCACTTTAGTTGTTGGGAGTATAAGTCATTTATGCTAATTTGGGTTACTGCAAAAGACTTGAATTCTTGATTGTATTTCTGAGCTTGGCTATGCTTGAGGACAAGCATGAATTAGGTGTGGGGGAGTTGATAAGGTGTATTTTATCGGTATATTTGTTCCTATTTCACTTTTTATTTATACCAAATATTGTTTTAATTGCTTGATTCTACTTATATTTGGTATTTTGTGTCAATTGTAGGAATTGGAGCAAAAATGGGCTTAGTGGTGATTTTGAAGAATATTGGGGTGGACACAAGGAAGTTTCCTAATCCGAGTTGAAGTCAAAGAGCTATTTAAATTAGGAAAATTTCACTTTGTAAAGAGGCTAGTAATAGTTGGATTAGGATTGTTATATTGGGAAATTAGAATTAATAGTATAAAGAAAAAAAAGAGGAAGCAACGGAGGAGAACATGATTAGTACTTTAGGTTTATTTTCTTTTCATTGGAGGCGGACGTCTTCTTTTTGACTATCACTTACATTGTTTTCTTCCTGGTTGCATCGTGGAAACAGAAGAGACGAAAGGCAATTGTCTAGTTTTTTTTCTTCCTTTCCTTCGTGAGGTGACCAGCCTCCCTTGGCTTTTGTTTTCGCTTTCTTCTTGTGCCTCAAGGAAAAGATAGGAGCGGCAAAGACAATCAATGTCCTCTTGTCTTCTTCTTGTCGGCAGTGGGAAAGCAATTGAGGAGCATTCAACGGAATTTGCATGGCTTGTTCTCCATTAATGGAGGGCTAATTTCTTATTTCTAGTCGAGGGAACAACTGAGGATTTGGTTCAATTATTACTGTGAGATCTAATCGATTTTACTTATTTCTTCTATTCATTGGTATTTGTATATTTTCTGCTTTTATTGATTATAGTGATCGTGTGTGATTAAATAGGTGTACAATATTTAATTATTCACGTGATCTATTCGCTAATTAGAGTAGTTGAATCCGTAATTGTTTGATTACTCTAATCCCGGTAGCGACTGGCATAATTGGGTTTGTGTCAGGGAAATATACAATCTAATTTAAATAAACCCTCGTAGCGTGTTTGTTAATTAGAATGCGGGGTTTCTCTAATTTTAATGCAATTAGAATTAAATCCTATGGTGGTACCTAGGGTTATTCCTGGATTAGGGAAATAGTCAATGGTCGTACCTTGGCTATCGACACAATAAGGAGAGACTGCTGTCAGATCGTATCGGCAGTGAAAAACCTATTTATCAATGAATGTTGGAATTATATTTGCATCAATGATCAGTTATTTGAACCGTTTCTGAAGTGTATCCTAGGCTAGAGTTTTTCCCATTAATTCTCTCTCTTAATTCCTAGTTGGTTAATTAGTTAATATTTTGTTAGCATACAATTCTCAAAATTCCCCCCAATTCTTGTCACTTGAAAAAGGAGTTAATTTTCCCCAATCCCTGTGGAGACGACCCTATTTGCCACTGTATACAAAATTAACTAATTCTGGTATATCGGATCAAGTATACTCCTCGGAATCAGGGTGAAACCAGTAACCCATTGCACATCCGGAGTCCCTGCTCCAGTACCTGGGATTAGCTTTTGGTTATTTTTATTGGCATTAGGTCTACTAATTATTATTGTACAGGCTCGACACCTGTCAATATCCAGAGTTTTTAAGTGGAATTCCAGATCTTTACCTTCTTAGTTGACTAGATTTGCACCAGATCTACAAGTGAAAATGAGAAAAAATTAGTTCCCCACTCGATAAATATGCAGTTTTTGGGAAAGAAGTATCTTTGCTTAAGGATTCCAAAGGAGGTTCTTAAACTGGTTTTGCATCTAAGTTGGGATGTTGAGTTTTGATTTGCTGACTATTACTAACTAGAGACTTTGGATGCTGAAATTCAACATCTGACTCTATTTACTACTTGTTGGACTGTCATTACTACGGATTCCTGGAATGAAAGTGTATTGAATGCATGAATTGATTATGGATATTTTAGGAGGTTTAAAAGGAAACTCTCATTTGGAGAGATGAGACTCTAGATTTCAAACTAGAGAGAGAAACTCTCAAGGAGAGAGAAAAATTTTTTCGAACTTTTCCAAATGAGATTTTGTTAAAAAGTTGAATTGAAACTTGTCTACCAACTCCAAAATTTCCAAGACCATTCAGTTACTAAGAAGGATTCGTGAAATAGCTTGTTGCAGAGCAACTTTTTTAAGACACGAGAACGAGACAGTAGGTCTGATATTGAGTTGGATGAGGTGAGGGATAAAAATTACTTTAGAAAACATGTGCTCATTGATTGTTTGCACCCAACTGCCTTATTTTCGTTTTTTGTTGAAAAAACATTGGCATTGTGGTTTTGGATTCATAGGGGAAAAAAAAAGTGTCCAAAATTTTGGGAAGACAATTACGTAATTGGTGGTGAGTCAAATGTGTTCTTCTTCAACTTAAACAGTCAATTTGCTTGGAATTTATTGATAAGTAACCAAAAGGGGGAAAAATCACCAGTCCATCCTTCATCAAAGCATTACCCCCGGTATCCATACAGAGATATTTCTTCAACTCTATGCAGATACAGGTGAATTAACAGCAACGGAAGTTCACATTGTCTCGTGTGCATTTATTACAGAAATAGCATTCTTGTCAGTCCAAGATCATCAACTTGTGAACCAACAACAATTCAAAGATGATGTGAAGCTAAGCTCCCAGGCAGATTTAGAACTCGTTTTTATCTTCCTAACAATATTCCCCTCACCAAAACTAATCACACTCCGAATATCATATCCCTGGCAATATGAGAAATGATACACAGTGCCAGACAATAAATAGAGTAAGATCCAGAATAATGAATCCGGGGTATAGCTTTATTTCCTAAGCGAAGTTCCTGAAAACACATTGCGGAACTTCTTCTTGAAGAACAGGAGAAGAGCTGAACCTACAACTGGCCAGGTGGTTATGATTGCGATATATGCCAACAACCACATTGATTTCCTACTGCGACGTGATAGCTGATCTACACATCTTTTAACTGGAACAAGTATGTCACTAACATTTCGTCCTGAAGCTAAAGCATGTTCAGTTGCCACATTTGGTGTTTCTCCGTTTTTTCCAGGATCAGATAATTTATCCTCAGCCTTGTCATGTTGGATACAGTTATCGTTTTTAAGACACCTTACTTGAGTTGTTTGTCCATTTCCAATTGCAGCAACAGCAGAGACTGCATCCTCAGCCTTGTCATGTGGAGCCATATTATCATTATTTAGGTGCCCCATATCAGCTAACTGCCCATTGCCAATTGCAGCTACCATTCCATCTTCCACAACATTTACATATGGCGCCCGATCAATCGAAGTTTCTTCAGGACTGGTGGATGCCACTTGCATCTGCATTATGTGAGATGGCCAAACAACAAAACTTTCAGTACAAGTGCATGTATATACAATAAAATTCACTCCATTTAATTGTAATTTTCGCAGATCGAACACTGACCTGCCCCAGATAAATTTTGCACTGCAGAAAATTGTGCAGACTCATCATTGAAGAGAATAGTTGGGAATTAACTTAAATGACATTGTATCTTGTTTCAAAGAGTTAACAATGATTTGTCGAGCAATGAAGAAATTAATAGGTTCAAATCAATTCTTGGGTGGAACCCATATGTTCTCCCAACTTTATTGTACCATGTCCTTTTAAGATCACTTTATTCTTTTTGGCAATGCCAAAACTTATATTTCAGGTACCTTAGGCAAGTTAGAATGCCACATTGTCTGCTTAATAGGTACTCAAAGTACATTATTTTGCAAAACCACACATTTGAAATCTCAGTCTGAAGTCATTATTACGCAATTTAGTGTCCCTTTTACTCAAGGAAACAGCCGAATTTCGAAGACATGATGACCATCCAAGGTGACATGCAAACTTATAAATGAACAAAGAAAATGAAAATTAGCTAGTGCTATGGCACCTCTTTACTTATGTGAATCAATGGACTGGAGTTCAGGATAGAGAAGAATTCATCAACAGCCCTTACCCACCTGCAAGGAGGAAACTTCACTTTCAACAGTATGACCAGAATTTGTCAACCAAATAATAGATAAGGCTTACACTATGTAATCCAAAGAAACTACTAATGTGCATGCATTTTTGTTTTCCAAGAGATGCACATAACACAGGTCTTCTAAACAACAGTGTCTTGGTTAAAAAAGGCCTCCTTTCATTCATAGGTATGTCTGTGGTCACATTTATGCTTACAGGCACATATGATAAAGTCCATCAAGGAGCATAACTCAATTGGAGAATTGCTGTATCTCTAACCCAATAATTGCATTCATTCGTCACTAATTTTCCTTCAGAAATCTAAAATGTAGCCACAGGAGAAGTATCTTTTCATCTCATCATTATGATTGAATGGATATTATTGGGTTAAAAGTCAGTAGAGACTAAAGAAATGATTAGAACTAACCAGACACTTTTTGCAGTAATCCCTTCAAAATATGCTAGGTGTCCTCCGTCCTGTGTAGTAGCCAAAATGATGTTTTTATTTGCCCTACAAGAGATAAATGCTGTTTTTTTAGCAAATTAAATAGATACTACATAAAGCAAATAAATGAGGCTCTAATAGAATATTTAATTGGGATGGGAAGTGGAGAAGAACAAGGAGGTAAGTAACTTTACTTTCAAGAAGTGGACATTTTGAAAAGTCAAAGCTCTATGTTTGAAGTTTGAGGACGTCAAACAGAATTTACAAAGAGTTAACATCACAGAGTTTGATTCCTTAAATCCCCCAACAGCAGAAACAAAGAACCCCAATCTCAAAACCAACTTCAATGTAGCATAGTAGTTACATGAATGCTGAACACTTCTAGGTCAAAGGTACACAAAGAACTTTCTGAGAAGCTGGAACCTTTTTGGCTTCTTTAATGGATCATTGTACTACTTTCCAGCTTAGCATATTTTTGCTTGTTTGATTACCAATTCAGAGTCAAGTATTAATAGTAGAAGACATCTATGGTATGAATAAAAACATCTATGATATGAATCTGCTATCTCCTTTACACTCTCTCTTCAGTGCAAGACATCTCGTCGTCCATCAAAAAGGTGATTATTTCAAGATTATCCATTTTCCACTCAGTCCCTCAACACCATCTTTTATGTTTGGTCTCACTTATAATGACAAGATAGCTGGAAATGAAGTGCACTTCAAACGTTGTTTAGGCAGATCATGAGATGCAAAATGAGATAATTACGCACCGACACTCGTCCCATGGAATTGCTTCCCTTGTACAGACTGGATCATCTATAGCACTGATGCATAGAAGAGGGACCATAACATTACCAACATAACCAGAACTGCTGCAACGCCTGTAGTATGTGTCCACAGTCTGGAAGAAAAAAGCAAGCATAGTCAGGAGGAGGAAACAACAAAAAGTACAATAATAATCCAAATGGTTTTACCTCATACTTTCCAACAAGACAAGTAGCATAATTGTCAAAGTCCCGCACAGAACGTGACTGCAAGAAAAAAAACCACAAATTATATTGACAAAACTAGCAAACTTCAGTTATTGAACTCCATTTGACAATGGACAGATGAAAACATGTGAAACAGAACTGCATTAGACTCAGAATTTCAACTGCATTTTGTTTTAAGATGTTTTATGACTAGGGCAGCCCAGCAATAGACATTTTGTCATTTTCTATAGGCTTCTAGTATACTATTGCTTAGCATTGCCAGCTATTTGTAGTCCTACTAGATGCAGGACACTTGTTGTCTTTCTCCCTGTGTATCTAAGCTAAATAGATGCAATTGAAAATGAAAAGAAGTCCACCAGTCATCAGATTTCTTTTCTCTTTCTTGATTTGCTTGCAAGAAATATTTATACTGAACTATGGTTCAATGACATTGGTATCAACAGACATAGTCTAGAAGATGCTTCCCTAAACCTCTGCACGTCAAAAAAAGTGAAGGGAAAACAAAAAGAAGAGGAAAATGGAAAAAATTGGCAATGTAAGGTCAATATGGCTTCCTCATATTCAAGCAGGGTTGCCTTCAGAAACGGCAGAAGCCAAAAGAAATAAAGATATCGTAATTGACCTTTGTAATGCCTTCCCAATCTGCAAGACGAGAGAGAGCACTCTGGTGCCTACCAAACAAAAGATTTAGTGCTGTAAAATAAAAGCATAAATTTTTCATAGCTTAATGCACAGATTAGAACAAATATGTAGAAACAGAAAGATTTTATGCTTGTTTGGGAGACAAGTCTTGAATCCAGAATATTTTAGTATTTCACAATAAAAGAAGTTGGGAGGAAGTTGTTAATAATAGATCACCTAGAGAAACAGGTAAAAGAATTCACAAGAAAATCAATTTAGACAAGACCTAAGATAGAAACACCAAGTGATGCGAGACATACAATTGGGCATAACCTTTTAAGCCAAATGTCAAAGCTTTGTCATAGAACCTCTGCACAAGCCTGCGGCTAATAAATCTGTCACATATCTGCAGAAATGAAAAGAAGTGATCAAGTTAGAGAACTTATTGGAGAGCATGCAAAGAACTGATCTAGTTGGAGAAGAATTTATAAGAATGGATTGATACATCAAAGAAGCATAGTAGCACAAGCCACTACACTCGAGACTTGTTCTTAATGACAGCCAAACTAAGTGTCTCTCGAATCCAGTATCACAAACCCAACATAAAAGAAAAGACTTTCGAGACAAACAACTTATCAAAAGAAAGAAAAGTGAATGTCATAAATTTATCATTTTCCACATCCTTTTATTCTCATTAACAAATATCGCTTAGAGGCTCAAGAATCATATGCATAGACATTCATGTAATATAATCAATGCATAAACTCAGAGGGCCGGAAAAACAGAGCTCATCATGATATAGAGATTTCATTCATTTCTGGAGAAAATGAAAAGAGTAATTAAAAACGGACTTTTTGGAAGTAGTCATAGCTCAGTGGTATGCTTGAGCACACAGAAAAACAAAGCTACTTAAATTTGTCAAGTAGCTCATCAAGGTCACCCTATTGCATCCGAAGCTGGAAGGAGTAAAGCAGAGCACCAATCTGGACCAAAAGTCCAAAAAACTATTGGTATCAAAAATTTTTGGTCAAAAGCATGGTCCTTTAACTAACCAGAAGGTCCCAAGGAGAACAGATAGCAGCAGCCCCAATGACGGGAGTTTTAACCCCTTCTTCACCAAGATACTTTACCTGAAAAGATATGAAACTCATGAAAAAAAAGTAATAGGAGTTCAAGGGATGAGTATAACAAAAAGTTCAGCTACAGAACACCATCCCATTATGTTGAACACTTCTTTGGCATCAAATTCCTTGTCTTAAACAACTAAGACAGAAGCTGAAATGGTACCAGTACATTAGCCCCAATGCTAGTTCCAACAGTGAAAAGAGGAGCTTCAGGGTGTTGACAGTGAATATGTTCAATGACTCTGCGAATGTCTTCTGTCCATCCAGCATTATAGAAGCAATCAGACTGCCATATCAATACATGGGGGATTCATCAATAAAAGCTCAAGAAAATGGGACAAGAAAAATACTTCCTTCTGATGCATTTCGAAGCTCAAGCAACAATCTAGTAGGAAAACAAAATGCTTATGCATGCTACATTGACATATATGTCCATGCTGCTCTTCTACTCTTTTTTTTTTTTTTTTTTTTGTTCTTTTTCCTTTTCCATGCGCGTTGATAGTAAAGTTAAGATCCTAATATACCGAGGCCTTGACAATGATTGCTTAAGATCAGCTACTTCTAGCGTGTTTTTCAACTAAAAAGGGGTCTCTGATATGCACTCAATTTTTTTTTTTTTAATCTTCCGCTTTTAGCTTATATTAAGTTGATCAAAAGCTGATTATGAAATTTTGGCATTGAGTCGCTTTTGGAAAAAAATTTCAGGCTTTTCAAAATGTTTAAATGAAGAAATGATTTATCTGTTAAAAATTTTTCTATAATAATTACGTCTCCATACTTAGAATTAAAAAGCTCAAGCATTAACAGGCTCTTAAGATCAAAGGAAGAGATTCTGATAAGAAGAACGGCAACGAGCTAAAAAGTAATAGAGTTCAAAGTTTCTTCTCATAAATGGCACTCTACATCTACTCTTATAATCTCTAAAGTTCATAAACAAAGTCATTATTCCTCTACATGACATCACCCGAGCACAATTATGCATTTAAGCATAAGGGAGAAAATTTAAGTCCAGGTGGCAGAAAAACCAAGTAAATTTAATGAATGCTCTGATTCTATACCATTGATCTTTGACTGAAATTAATCCTAAAATATGTCCCTATCTTAGATATAATGTGTAAAAAAAAATTCGCATTTTCAGTTGGAAATATCCTCCACTTGAGGATACAAAAAGCTTTCACTCATTTTTAAGAATCATAATGATAAAAGTTCAAAATCCAGCTCTTTTACACACTAGCATCTTGAGAAAGGAAGTTAAATATCCAACAGAGTTCAGTATCTCAATTAATAGGAATTAAGCACATGGGTCAATGTAACAAACACTTACAGTTATTGAAACTCCCCCAAGTCCCCGATGATTGCTCACAACAACATTCCATCCACGTTTTGCCATCTTGAAAGCTAAGTGCCTCACATACTGTTAAATATATATATATATATATATAGGCAGAAGCAGGTTTAGAAAGAGACAAAACAAGCAAGCAATTTGCAAAACAGGTTATTAATGTCAACTAGTCCATAAACTGAGGGCTCAGCCAGCAATTATGTAATGTCACAAGATTGTCATTTCTTTTAATCTGAATTTACCAAATGGCAAAGAACAATAAGATCAGCACTGCCAGCTGATTAGAACCTCCTTTGTCAGATCCCAAAACTAAGATATGCTAAATCTCTAAGAACAGGTGATAAAGTTATGTGGCTCTATCTTTAAATGATGTAAAATGAGGAGAAACAACTCTTACACGAGGAAAAACTAGGAGAAGACAAAAAAGATGTGAGAAAAAGATGACAGAAGGCAAATAGACCAGAAGGAAGAACCAAGAAAGCTCACCGCAGAATCAGAGTCACTAGTCAAGCCAGGAACGACTATCATGATAGGAACTTTTCCATCAGGGATAGTTGCATCATTTTCTTGAGCACCTGGTTTCATGACTTCAGCCAGAATAGAAAAAGTTAAGGAACCTTTATCTCTCAATCAATAACACAATCAACTTTTCCTTCTTCTTCATTTATTTGGAAATACCAAATGACAAGAAAATGCAATACAGCCATGGAGTTCGGAAGAAGCTGGGAACTAAGCATCTCAATGTGACTTTTTTTTTCCTTTTATTGTTTTTAAATTTGTTATCAGTTAGCCTCAAAAATAGTTGTTAATTATATATACGAAAGTAATTTTCTGGATTTCCTCCAACATAAGTGCTTCAGATTTACTAGAAAACACAGTAAGTTTTAGAAAATCAACTCATAGCTAATAAAACCTTTTCATCCATCTATAACATAACATCATTAAACGAGGTTTGGGTGGTGAGAATATGAATGAAACAGTAGCAAGGAGAATGACACCATTTCAAGTGAAGGGCAATCCAAGAACAATGCAGAAAGGAGGTGTTTACCATCAGTATGCATCAGCCAGTCCAAAGCTACCGTCCCACCATCAGACAACTTAAACAGCTGTCTGGATACAGCGAGATGAATTAATCACTAGGAAAATAAGTAAAAATACTACTATTTCACAGACTAACACAGACAAATGATTAAGCTTTAAGCGCACGCAAATGCATCAATTGCAGCCGTGGGTAAAGGACATACCACTAAAGCATAATAGCCCATTTAAAGAAGGAAGTGAAATTAAATGAACTCAACAGAGAAATGTAAAAGAAAATAAAGATGAAAACCGCTACTAAACAAATATGTAATACTTGCATCTTTATTGAGGAAACATGTCAAGTCAAACTGTTAACACTAGCATTACATAAAGAGAAGAAATTCGATTAGGAAAAAAAAATCACCTTGTATATTTGAAAGCAGGGGGCCTTCCAAAGAAGGATAAGAAAGCAGTCTGCAGATGAGGACTGCAAAGCCAGGGTGTCGACAAATATCTGCCAAACTCCCAAAAAAGACGAAAAAAAAAAAAAAGAAAGGACGTCAAAAAGGGGAAAATTAACAACAAAAGAAATCCATCTCATTTAAGAAGAAGAACTAAAGAAGTGACGAAAAGCATAACAGCTGAACACCTGGAATGGAGAATTTTACATTTGGAGGCGACATATTGGTAGACGGGAGAGGAAGAATGGAAGGTCAAGGACACGGGTTGCCCCGTGAACAGGGTGAACAAATCCCGGAAAAAATGAACTTCAAGAAAATTGTAGAAATATAGGAGAAAGATGAAGAAAGCTCCCAAGAAATAGTGGGAGATTGGAATGCGGAAGGCAGCTTCAAGCAGCAGCTCGTACGGTGGAACCGAATCAATAGAGCTGGAAAAGCAATCCATTATGGCGATCCTCTCCTTCTTCTTCTACCTCTGCGAAGGACCCAATACAAAAAAAAATTGAGCGTTGAGGCGTTCAAAGCTCTAATGCGTTTCCCAGAGTCCCCAGTGTAGACGATGGTTGGTGGTCGGTATGCTATTTATGGAACCGTTTTTTATGTGTGCCTCTGATTCTTGGGAGTTACAATACTACTGAGCAGTTGGAAATTGGTTGAGGCCGCGGTGAGAAAATTTTGGTCTTTGTCTAAACTGCAACTCGGAAATGGTTCCATTGTTTGGTAAATTTCATCCAACTCCTCCAACTATGTTACAAACTACATGTTTCACACACTAGTTTTTTGTCTGTTTGAATGATGGAGACAACATTTTGATACATTTTGTTCTTTCTTCTATTGTGGAATCGACATGTGAGTACACCATCTCACAAGTACGTGAATATCACGTAATTTGATAGAATATTCTTCCTACTCTCCTTTAAGAAGAAAGTCTTCCGGTAAGGATTCGGTTTACATGCTTGTTGTATGTATAATTAAGTATTTGTATTATATGAAGAGAAAATTCCCAGTTTCCTACCGCATGCCAAAAATGTATTACATGAAAATTATTATAGAAATAATAGTTCCCAACTAGTAATGCCTCTGTAATGGAAGCTTGTTCTATTTGAGCAGCATTACTCAAAGCCCTGCAATAGAAAAATTGGGCATCAGTTTTGGTCCTTTCTGATTATAAATGGGTGATTGACAAAACCAGCCGTAGTTGCATTTTAGGGTGGGCACGAGTCGAGTACCCGCTCCTAATGGAATTTGGCTGACCCGACACTAATCCATTGGATCAGCATTTTTTCAATCCTAATTGGTCCTGCATGTATTCGAATACTTGATCCTCGGATACTCAATAAGAGGGGATCATAGGGCATCCTACCCTAAGTAGCCAATCCGTAAACCTACTTTCTAAAAGAAAATTATATGTGTGTGTTTGTGTAAGACTAATTGCCATAGGCTACATATGTGTTCTCTACACCTACAATCCCACATCTTGATGAAAGTAAATCAAATGGTATTAGCCAAAAGCCCCACTTATAGAATTTACCAATTTTACCCAAAGCAGATTATACTGTAGGAATTTTTAAAATTTAAATAATTGAAGATAGCAAAGTTATCTGAGGAAGAAGGAGATGATAAAAATGAATAGCTTCAGACTAAGTGAAGATACAAGCATATTAATAATTATATACTAATTGCTTATCAATACTAACTTGCAGAGGCGGCAACAATAGCTCCTGAAGCAATAGCAATGGTAGTAGCAATTTGGGGTTTGATGATTGAGGATGATTTTGGGAGTTAGAAGCAGTAATAATCTTGAGGGTCTTGTACAAAAATCAGAGATGGACTAGGAGGGATTGGTGAAAATCAAAGAGATTTGAATGTTGAAAGAAGATGAGGAGAAGAGAGGAGTAAAGGAAGATAGGTTGTGAAGAATCTGAAGAGGAGATAAATGAGCTGATATTATTTTAGAGTTAATTACCTAAAAACTCGCAAGATAGTCCCTATCTTTTAATAGTTATATAATATACCCTGCAGATTAGGTACTAGCGTGTTTTTATTTTTCTAATCCATACTCGTATCCGAACTTTGCGGGTACCCGACCCTCATCTGATTCGCTACAAAACATCGGATTGGATATTCTAATTTCTGAATCGGGGTGTATTGGGTATGTCAGGTTATAGGGTCATTGGGTTTTCTTGCCCACCCTTAGTTGCAGTGATCTTTCTCGGTTAAAAGCAATCCTTAAGAACCTTAAATCTTTAAATATATTTCTATTAGCATTGCAATCTATCTTTTTTCAAAAAATACAATATTATGTGTTATCATGGTTTGACCAAAAACTACATGAAAAATAGCTTCCTTGCATGACCCAGGGATGTAACACAAAGATATTATGCAGCTATTGACTATTATTTGTAATGTCATTCGTATATCATATTCTTATGTTTATATAGATGAAATTTGACATTTGGCTAAACTATTATTCACATTTTTATTTCATTCCAAAAATTATTAGTGGGGTACTACAAATGAGCCAAAAGTACATCTTTTTATATACAATCCTAAAAAGGGACATGGATTTATATAATAACACAGGGTGTTGTTTAAACATTTTATGGGCAATTTTCCCTTAGTTTTCATTCCAAAATTCTTATTCAAACATGGACATAAAACCTATTTAACTATTTAAAGAAAAATTTTCTCTTCACCAAAATATCCGACATACAAGTAAAACTTTTATTATCTTGTAGGTTAAACACATTTTTATCCCATGAAATTTGTAGGTATTCAAAACTTTATCACTTTAAATCTTAAAATATAGATTTTTCCCTGATTAAGACTAGTCAAGATAGACATCTAAACTTTGTCAAAGAAAAAGTAAGGGTGCTATTGCCTTTTTTAGTGCTAAAATTATTTGTAGTTTACAATTTTTGCCCTTTTATTGCTTAAAAAAAGTAAGGTTTGACTATATTTCTATATTCCTCATCTAAATTTTACAAATAAGGAACATTAGTCCTTTCTAATCATTTTAGTTAAATGTTTAATAGTTGACTAAATGACAAACAAAAAAAATGATGAAATTATTCTTTTGAAAATTTACATAACATTTAAAAATAAAAAATTACTATTATGAAAAGAAACATTAATGCAACAAGAATAAGAAAAGAATTTAAGCAAATAAATTAAGAAAATTTTTTACTTTTATTAGTATAATTTTTTCTGCATATTAAAAAGAGTAGAGAAAATGTTTATTTTTTTTGTAATAAAAGAGAAATAATAGTAAATCTTAGATGATTTTAGCAATAAAAGGGCAATGTAGAGTGGTCTTCAACTCTTCATGCTTCATAGGGGCTAAAGTGTGCATTTATAATATTCAGGACAGTAAAGTATGACTACCCCAGAAATCACGGGGTAAAGTGTGATTAGCCTGTTTCTTGTTTTGCCCTCTTCTTGATTCCAAACGAACTGAGGCACCAATAGGTCACTGCCAAGTGGCATTGAACCATCAATCCCGCCTTCAGGTGCTTAACTTCAGAAGGCGTGGGCTGGGTAGCAGTTAGAGTAGCGTTTTCATTCTTCTGACGTGGGCAATCAGCCTACCTCCTACCGGAGCCCACCTCTGCAGCTCATGGCCGTCCTCCTCCTCCTCCTCCTCGGTCGCCACCGCCGCCACCAGTACCTCCACCACCAAATTCGCACTTTTATAAACGCCAAAGTCAAATGGGTACGCGACCCCTACCTCGACAAAGCCGTTGAGAATGAGAAAAACCTTAAGCCCTTACTGTCACTCAAAAATCTAATCATCTCTCAACCCTCCGAAACCTTACCCCTCTCCTCCATTTCCCCGCTGAAACCCCACCTCAATCTTCCCACCGCCGCCTCCAAATTCGTCCAAAATTACCCGTTAATTTTCAAAATATTCCATCCCCCGATCAAGAGGCCTATGGCCGCTTCCCTTCCTCATGTTAAGCTGACCTCTAAAGCCATCTCTCTTCACAATGACGAAACCCTAATCTTGAACCTCTCGCATTATAAGAAAGATGTTGCAGAAAGGCTCACGAAACTCTTAATGCTCACAGGAGCTAAAAGACTCCCTTTTTATGTGATTGACAAGTTTCAGTTTGATTTGGGATTGCCTCATGATTATAAATTAAGTATTTTGCCTGATTTTCCTGATTATTTTAGTATCTGTGCAATGGGTTTTAACGATTTTAATGGGCACGAGGCGTTTGGGTTGGAATTGGTGAGGTGGAGGGAGGATTTAGCGGTGTCGTTGGAGGAAAAGTTGGCTAGAAATGAGGGTATAATGGGAAGTAGATTACAGTTTTCGATGAATTTTCCAAGGGGTTTTGATTTGGAGAAGAGGGTGAAGGAATGGGTCGAGGAATGGCAAAATTTGCCCTACATTTCGCCTTATGAGGATGCTTTTCATTTGGCTCCAAATAGTGATCAGGCAGAGAAATGGGCGGTAGGGGTGATTCATGAGTTGCTTTCTTTAATGGTGTCAAAGAAGATGGAGAGGGACAATGTGTATCTTCTGGGGGATTATTTTGGGTTTGATTTAAGGTTTAAAAGGGCTTTAGTACGTTATCCAGGGATCTTTTATGTGTCCAACAAGATTAGTACACAAACTGTGGTTTTGAGGGAGGCATATAGGAAGAATTTCTTGATTGAAAAGCATCCATTGATGAAAATGAGGTACAAGTATATCAAACTCATGAATACTGTGATGAGAAGAGGTAGACCAATGCCAGATAGTGTTATGCAGCGCAGGAAGCTATCAGCCCATGCTGCTAAAGGAGGCAAAAGAAAAGAAAAGGGGGACAAATGCACAGAATAAATGTCAAAGATTGCATGACTCCCACTGTCAACCATGTTACTGGAACCAGAAAGATTGAAGACGAAATGGCAGCATTGGTGTTGCTGATGCAGAGTTGCAATTCAATGATTGCTGAGAGCAACATCAATGATTAGGACGACGATGGTGATGATAAGAGACAGGTAATGGTAATGACAGCATGTACTTCCAAGAATTGGACTGCAGTCATGTATGGGCCCATATAGTGATTATTCTTGTAAAAGTTCATGGATGGTTACAAACAAAACAGTACATGCTTGAGCTTTATTGGTACTCAGATTTATATGGCTGCTTATAGGGCATGATGTTTCTATTGCAAATAGCTCAAGAGAAGTTGCTCAATCATGCTTGATCATCTCTGTAAGCTGGTTAGAACCAGTACCATATGCACTGATGTAGAATCAGGTATTGAGATTTTTAGGTCCTAGGAAGTTTATAAATTTAACACTTTGTGGTAAATCTCATTCCTTGGAGACATACATCTAATATGCAGTGCTATGGCACTGGCAGGTTCCTCCAGAACTGAGGACATTTACAGGGAGGAAGCAGGCATATGGAGCTTCTGCATCAGCTAAACAAAGTTGATATTAGAATCAGGTATTGAGGTTTTTAAGTCCCAAGAAATTTAGAAATTTAATACTTTGCTTGCTGTAGAGTTTCTCTTTGTGGTAAATCTCATTCTCTAGAGCCATACATCTAATTTGCAGTGCAATGGCACTGGCACGTTCCTTGAGAATTGAGAACATTTGAAAGGAGGAAGCGGTTGTATGGAGCTTATGCATCAGCTAAACAAGGTTGACATTTCCTTGTATACTTTTCTATAGATAATACTTAGAATCCTTGCTTTATTTTATGGTTGCTCCTCTGTGATTTCTAATGTACCCTTAGCATGTCCTGCCTGCCTCTGGTACTGAGGCCTTGTTTTCATAAGTTGGCACAGAGTTCATCAACTTTGATTTGACTTGCCATCCGCAGTCGTTTAACTGAGAGAGAGAGACACACAGAGAGAGAGAGAGAGAGAGTGAGAGATAAATAGACTGAGGAGCGAAGAGTGGGAAGAAGGGTTCTTATAAGTTTGGCAGCAGCAATATCTGCTTTTTAGTAATACGATAGTTTTTATGAGTATTTCTTATGTAATGGTAGACAAGATAGTAGTAAGTGGCAAGCCATTGCATTAGGTGCAGTATAAGTCGCTTAGACTTCCTATGCTATCAGCACTTCAGTGAAGGGAACATATCCAATCATATCCTGGAAGAAGACTCAAGATATGAGACAAGTGAGTTTGGAGAATAAGCAATGATCAACCAGGCATTTCGTTTTCTCCATTTGACTGTTTTGTGGATTTTTAATTCGTACTTTACTTTGATCTTCATGGTGTCAAATATGTTTTCTATGTACAAGATTATGTGTATGTTTGTGACATAGATGATACATACATGTAGAATAAATCACTTACAACTCTTGTATAGTGATTTTTTTTTTTCATGTGTGTGTGTGTGTCTCAGAGAGAGAGAGAGAGTATACGTATAACAGGGCTTCTTTGTGTTTGTGTGTGTGGATGTGTGTCTATGTGTCTAGGTGCACGAAGATGCACGTAGGTAGGAGAGAGAAGAAAAAGGTTCAATTTCTTGCACTACCTCCAGTGGGCTTGTTAATAGTACAGGAGAGTGGCAGTCTCTTAAAAATTCAATATTTTCTGCTGTATAAATATGGTACAGGGCCTTGGAGCCATTTTATGGTTTGTATCCAGACAACTTTTTTTTCATTAAACTATAAAGGATCATCACATAGCAATACTTTTTGTTTGCAGCAGTAATTGGATCAGATAAAAGAGCCAAGTTACTGTTTCCTTGAGGCCTGAGTAGAGTTGATAATCAATGAAAGAAGGTAGAAAATGGGTATATTATACATGAAACAATCTGATAGTGCAGCAGTTCTTTATAAACCGTAGGATGCTATTCAGATTGAAGACAGAGGAACTTAAATGATGAGGTCTCTCCAAATATGTGTTCAAGCAATGGCAAAAATTTAAACTAGAAGCTATTTGTGGATATTAAAATGGTCAGATGTATCTGCAAAGCAGTATGATAGAGGCTACTCATTTAGGACGACAAAAGTATTAAGTTGGTAATATATCAAAGGAAACCCTTCTAATGCTTACAGTGTGTGGATGCCTAAACTCTTTTATCTTAAGATACCCTTCATAGAATAAAGATATTGCTAGGATGAGGCAATAGTTAACAATATGATCCCTAATTAAAGTAAATGTAGGAAATAATCCAGATTGACCCTTATAGGTGAATTGTAATTTCATGCTTCTTAAAAGTCATTTTACGTTGGTGTCCCTATGCCGTTGCCCGTACCAGGGGTTGAAATTATCTACTCCAGCATTAATGATATATGTGTATTGAATTCCAGACCATGGAGACACTTGTGCATTGGGAACTTTGGGTATCATTCCTGGAAACTTATCACATTGTGAGAAAAATTTGAATATATTTTGCATTGTTTGTTGGCATAATGTGAGTTGTGTGATTTTGATTTTTCCACCTTTTTTTTATAAGTTTAGAAAGGAATGGTGTTGACCTACTAATGGAGATCATTTCCATTGGATGCCTGGATATGTAGATGTTTCCCTCTATACTTTTCTTAGAAGTTGCTCGATCAGCATGAGTAATGGCCAAAAAGTATTCAGCAGCTCTAGAAATATGGGAAAATGCACTTTTCATCCTCAAAGCTTGGGTTGATTACCAATTTCGTCATTAAAGTTTCACCAAGAGTACATTTTGTCCTCAAAGTTCCTGAATTTTGGCCAATTAAGGACAACTGACAGAATAATGCTCAAATTAGGCAGAAAGCTGCACATGAGAAGCATGCTCCATTAGAAACAACTTTGCACCCAACAAAAAAGGGAGGGAGAAGAGGAAGCGGAGGGAAGAGGAGGACTAGGTAATTTATGTATTTAACATACATTAAATAATAAAAAATAAAAAAGCCCATTTTAGGTTGGAACCAAAAATCATGCCCATAAACAGTAGGTAGTTTTTTCATATGGTGGAGGAAAGTCAAACAGTTGCTAGTTTTTTCATACAGTGGAGGAAAATCATAAACAACTAGTAATTTATGGGAAATAAATTGCCCATTCAACCCACTTATTCATGGGTGCAGCTGGTAGTTTATGGACCTGTTTTGTTTGTAAAAAGGTTCAGATGAACTCTACAATCTGATGTTGAAGGTGGGATTTAGGAAGAGAAATGTATGAACAGTGCATTTAGTGTAAGAAAATGGACATGTTTTGTTTGTAAACTAGATTCAATTCTGACATTATAATTGTCAGACTTCTCAAATTGGACAGAGTGTTATTGTTCTGAAACTCTTGTTCCTGTTTTACATTAAAATGCCCTCGATTAATTGAGTGTGGCAATCTTGTCCCACTTCTACACAGAAGCCAAGCTAGACAAAGAAATGAAAACAAGACAAGAGAGATAAATATGAAAACATCTGCCATATAGAATTCATAACTTCATAATGACTGTGTTTTACTCTTTTTTTGTGGGATGCAAAATTGGTTCTAATGGAGCATGCTTCTCACATATAGCTTTGCATCCAAATTGAGTGTTATTCTGTCAATTGTCCTTAATGGTCAAAATTCAGGAACTTTGAGGATGAAATGTATTCTTAGTGAAACTTTGGGTACGAAATTGGTCATCAACCCGAACTTTGAGGATGAAAGGTGCATTTTCCCCTAGAAGTATTTAACTTCTAAGAGCACCACATGTAATGTTTTTCTAATCGGAACATGCTCCAATGTCCATGACCTTTTCTAAAAATTGATATTGAGTTCTTGAAATTTTAAATTCTTCATTTCAGTCCTTGATCTGTGAATGTTGATCATTTCATACTCAATGCTTGTTTAGCATTAAATAAATCATTCTACCAAAAGAGTATATACATTTTGATTTATGTCTATTGTAGAAATTTCCAGTGTATTCTATAACCATTGCAAGAAGTATGATACATCCACAAAGTGATTAAAGGATTTTAACATTGTCCACTTAAGCATTTAAGAAGCACTGTTGTTTCAGTGATGAAAGCTGCTTTGCTATTTTGTTGTTAACAGAAGGTTTGGACTTTGCACTAATGGGCTTTCAAATGATTTTATTTTCAATTTAGCAAGGACTTCAGTTAATCTTCTCCACCTACTAGGCTTCTGTTGGCGAAACAAGACAGTAATTTGCTCTCAAACCAAAACCTCACGTTTGTAATTGAAGGCAGGCTAGCGACCATACTGATCTGACTGATTAAGTTTGAGGACTTCATAGAACACCTGTTTGGCTTGAGGTCTAAACAGGATATCTAAATTTAGGAGCCATTCAACTGTTTTTATTGTAATACTGATATTTGCTAGGATAGAAATGGTTGCTCCTTCAAGAGCAAGCAGAAGAACGTTTTCCTCCTTAAACTTCTGGGTTAAGTGTCATTGTTTATGTGAAGCTGCCATTTGCATGATAAATTCTTGGTATAGATATAGTCTAAATTGGTGCATTTGTGGCAAACAAGATGTGGATAAGGCTCCAGTAAAGGTTATGACCGACAACACATTTTCTAGGCCTGAAAGCTCCTCCTTTTTTTATGTCTCTGATATAATGAATGGTGCTGGAAAAGTCTATGTATGTGAATGCTTTAGTAGTACACTCATGTCTAAAGTCACATGTCCTTCTTATGTACTGGCAAATTCATGAGACAAATATTTGAATGTGTCGCTTGGGGACTAAACTAGAGAGTCACAGTTTCCCACTAAACGTGGAACTCATTTTGCTGGTGGTAGCTGAATTTTGACTAATGCTAAAGAATTCTTGGGAAATTTGGACATCATGTGTTTCACGACATTATATAGATGGCACTGTAGAACTCTAGAAGCTAATGTTAATGCACTTCTTGTTACTTTTTCTCCTTTCAATTAATTGGATCCAGACTGTGATATGGATGGCACTGTAAAACTCTAGAACCTAATGTTAATGCACTTCTGGTTACTTTTTCTCCTTTCAATTAATTGGATCTGGAAATTCAAGGAAATAAAGAGGACGGAACTTGGGTCATCAAAAGCATATCTTGAGTGGGATATGCAGGCTCCTCTGGCACTGCTATTATGCCTCCACTTGAAGTATCACTTTTGATGATAAAATCCCTTGTGATGGATAGTAATACTTTTGTCTTCAATAATTCTCTTTGAAGGAGAACCTTCTCGATGGCTTATGAAAAGGATGAAAAAATGCATGTTTTTTGGATGGAAAATGTGAAGATAAGCGAGGGAAGGAGTAATTGGCGGGAAGTTGACTTGACGGAAGAAGTGTGGAGCCGGTTTTTGCAGAATCGACGTGTCTGATTCAGCAAAAGAAGATATTAAACTATTCCAAAGGCCACGTGATATCTGCACCACATGTTTGCGTCCAATTGCATTGATGCCAGTTGTTTAGCGGTAGTTGGAGGCACTTTATAGCGGGTGGGGGGCCATTTGTACTGGATGTTACGGCAATGAGGAAGTCACTGTCCTATGGGGCATATGAATATCATAGAGCTGATATGTAGCCTGAGCTGCTGAACTGGATATCTCAGCTGAGCTGACTCGGCCATTCCAGTGATTGATGATGCTAGACAAGCTGTGTGTGGTTGTCTAAGCAATGACAATGAAGTCATGCATGTTTATGACATTATGTTGATAAGCTGACCTACGTTTGGTAGTGGTGGACACACAAACCTTTGTCCTGCCAATTGGTGTCTACATATTAAACGTATAGTACTACAAATGATGGTTGTGTACATTTACAAGGATGAGCACATATATGTCGATAAAAGTTAGCTCAATTAGTAAGAACGGACCAATGATCGTGTGTTCGAATCCCGTTGTCGATGTGAAAATTGTGTTGGTGAGTAATTTGTAAGTATCTCTGTAAGCAACCAATGGTCCCTAAAACCTAATCTATCCTTTGATGGGGACTGTAGCCAAACGCACCCAAACTTTAAGTCACCAAAAGGAGGAGAAAAAAAAAAGAATATATACATGATGCTTAGATGCAAAATGTACAGCATCTTCCATGATTACCATTGTGTCTGATGTTGAAAAGGAGGAGGGTGGGGGAATAAAAAGAGGTGATGGTGTACTAATTTGAACAATTGTTGGTGGCAGGAGAGGTGGATGGAAGCAGGGAGGAAGACACTGAGTATGATGTGTAAAATAGAAAATTCTCCAACCCAAAACCCACAAGAAACCAATTGGGAATAATCAACAAAACCCCAAATGTGAAGAAAGAGGGGTCTTGCGTTGTTGTGGGGTCTTGATCGCTCCCTTGAGTGCAAGATTGTGTTATTTCCCTCTGCAGTCACGGGGTCGCCTTCCTCCCTCTTCTTCGTGCAGTCGCCAGCCAAGGGAGCCTTCGACCACCCCTCATTTCCCAGTTTGATTTTGTTCTCTCCTTTTTTTTTTTTTTAAATATATTTGCTTCTCTAACGAGCCTAGCTTCTAATAATCTGTGCTCGTGGGCATTGCAATGCTTTGTTTTCTTGTGCTAATCAACGGATTATGCCCCTCTCAGAGATAATAATAATCCTTAAAAAAAAAAAAACTTGAAGGAAGAGTTTCAGATGAGAACTGGAGAATATGAAGACATCAGAGCTACTATTCTTTGATATTTTTGGCCCACAGGAAAAAAAAAAAAAAAAAAGCCTCCATACTCATTGGATTTTTTAGTTGTCAGATCATATTAATGGCAATTTCCTTTCTTGAAAGGAATAGAAAGATGACCCGGCTAGAATAGAAATATTAACTTGAGTTGCATGTATACGTAAAGTATTGTGAGCTAAGTAAGTGATGATCCGTGGGATATACAGCCAAACTTGGTTGCTGTTGAGTAACACTTGATTCTCTCTCTCTCTCTCTTTTTTTTTTTTTCCTTTATGCTAATGGGGATCAACCGTGATTCTTCATACGCCAATCTTTTGATAATTTAAAAAAAAAACTCATACCTGTGAATGAATTACACGTAAAACGTCTTACTATCTAAATTGCGTTTTACTGTCATATTCCTTTATATTATTAGAAAAACGTGCCACGAGATATCCTCTTAAGGTCAAGTCAGGAGGTGGCTATTTCTTGGAAGGCTAGATACATTACAAAATAAAAGAAAGAAAAAGAGAGGAAAGCTAAGTAATATCCATTAGAGGCGTAGTTGCATACAGTGATGCTAACTAGCTGATGAGGTTTCTGTGGACTTAAATGAGTTTGGATGCATTGAACTAAATCCAAATCTTCGAAAAAGCTGATGCAAATCCCAGGTGTATGCATCAACCGATTTGTATTTTCTTAGAGCCATTTGCATGCCCATATGCAAAAGATTTATTTATTTTTTTTTTTTGGGGTTTCCCTTAGAGCACCTGCTCTTTGAACAAATACGTTTCCGTCGTTTGGTATATCAGATAAACATTAGCTACTATGCCTTGAGTGGCGAAAATTAATTAAATTTGAAAAGTCTGATTCATGAAAATTAATAATACCAAGTTTGTTATCTTTAGCTTTCTTAGAAATACTAGTCACATTTTGTAACGAAGTCATTATCTTTAGCCTTAAAATTAGATACAGTTCTTCCAAAATGATAATCTCTGAGGATCTTGATTACGAAAAGAATATGAAATGTACACGCCTAGTAGATTGTATGCAGCTTGAACAAAAAAAAAAAATTTTTTTTTTTTTACTTCTCTTTTGGTTTGAATGGAGCCTGGAAATTATGATTCATATCGGGGAAGAGTGGCCTAGGGTTTTTCTATTTATTGTTGCGTACTAGTGATAATCATATATTATTATAAACTTCGTTGATGTTTTGAAGCAAGTGAAATGATTGAAGGAGAGAGGTGGGATCAGGGACTTGGTCAAGTATTAATCTTTGATTAATTTCCCACAGTTGAGTATTCCATCTGTAATTTGGAAGAGCTTAGAGGCTTCCAGCGGGAACTTTTTTTCCTTTTTTTCTTTTGGAACCTTTTTTGGGTTGAAGGAGTGGAAAGTTGAAATACAAGGGGAGTTGTGAACGTCCTTTTGAAGGTGCAAGCACACTGTTCTTTTTGATCTTGCAAAATATGAGATTGCCAGCTTATTATTTTGCAATGTTTCATTTTTTGGTTTTAGTCATGATGGAATATGAAGAAGATTAATTTCCTTTTCCCCCATTGATGGAGTTGTCATGTATATCTAGTTGTCTTTGCCTTAGGGATATGTTTTACCAACCACCTCCTCTCTCATCCCATAGTTTAAACAGAACCATATTGTTTTCCCCGGATGATGTTTGAACATTGAAGTGAAGATAGGGAGTAAGAAAGATAGCTATTATAGCTATGTATATCTTGACTGCATGATGGTAAATCAAGTTCTGCAATATGGTCACTCAATTTAACAAGACACCATCTTTGACATATAAATGCCTTCGCCAATCAAAATTGAAGCATAAACTTGTGCTCACAGTCAACTCAGAGTTTTTGGATTAAAAGAAGTTGTTCAACATTCTACCAAGTAGGTAGCATCCTCTCTAGTGGAGAATATTCATAAACGCCAGAACAAGTCCTTTTCTTTGTTTTTTCGTTGGTAGAATATTGGGGGCAAGTCATGTTGCATTTTAAGTGCAATAACTTTGCTTATTAAACTTCTTTTCAGAACCCTTTTTTAAATTAAGTGTCAAGTATGAATGTTTAGTATGTCATGTTGCGTCTTAAGTGCAAAACTTTACTTCTTAAAACTTCCCTTTAGAGCCATTTTTTTTTTTTAACTTAAGTGTCAAATATAAAAGGTTAGTGTACAAGTTTGTTTTACTTTTAAACTTTCAGGCCTGCAATTTGGAATTGATCCGAAGCAAAAGTTACATTTACCTGCGTACAATACAAGTTTCATTTCATATTGTTATACACCAACCTTGGCCTGGCTTTCTTCCTCTATAGAATGTCAACAAAGAAGATAGTTACAAAAAAAAAATTTTTTTCTTGGTTCAAAGATTATTCAGTAATGTGCTCAACTATGGATAATGATCTTCAGGCAAGGTTACAGATTTTCAGTTTCTTGATTCGGAAAACAAGAGTCATGAAGAAAGAGGACACCACAGAGTTAAACATAAACAGATAAACATACTGGTTTGTTTTGTTTTCAGCCCCAAGACACAAAAAGGAGCTTCTCATTTCGTGCATGCAAATCTCTTCTGGATTTCAAGCCACAAATGTGATTTCATCTCAAAGTGAATATTAATTAATCTCAGAGCAAACTCTTCATACAATACAAATGTTTTGGCAAGAAATCCTTGGCGCCTTACACTCACTAATAAGTTCTAATAAATGGACCTTACTTCTACTTTAGACTGTGTGGTTAACTCCTCTCATCCCCCAACACCGACAAATTTTGCCCCTTAACCTTGTATGATAATTGATAAGCCATGTACGTAAAATGACAAAAGACAAATCACATGGTCCCAGAAGGTAGTCTTAGGACTGCATAATTGACGCACAAATACAAGAACATATGCGTAGGAAAAAATCTGAGTCTCAGGGCGGCTCAGATGTGATGATAAATGATAAGAGCACAAGTGAAAATTTGGCCGGTGGTGCAAATTTTTCTACGAGAAGTCTACTACTCCATGCAGTAGTGTCCAGTGGCGGATAAGATCGTCATAAAATTTGTGAGGATGTTATACATATCACTTGTAAGTTTGTCACGTATGATTGAGATGGAATTTGACCCACACCCAGCCCCACCCCCACCCACCTCTGTCCCTCTTCGTTCTCTCGAGCTCTAGCCTCTAGCTAATTCTTCCATACTATAAAGCAAGTGTAGGAGTTGCGCCGAAATAATGCCACCCCACTTTGCATGATTGCAGCTTGTCCATGCAATTACCTGTGTATAAATAGAAGAGTAGTCTTGTTATTAAGCCACAGATATCAAATAATAAGCAAAGCTAGCTGGCTAGGTAGACAAGAACAATGGAAGAGATGTTGTTGAGTCGTTCATCTTCATCATCATCGATACATTCTTTTTCAGCATCATCATCATATGCTTCTTCTTCTTCTTCTGCGGCTGCTGCTGAGGAAGCAAAGCAGGCCGCACAACAAATGCCCTTGTTGTCATTGAACCACGTCTCATTTGTCTGCAAATCTGTCCGCAGATCGGTGAGGTTCTATGAGGAAGTACTAGGATTTGTGCTCATTAAAAGGCCTTCTTCTTTCGACTTCGAAGGAGCTTGGTATGTTCCATTTGATCTCTTACATTACATGCCATCTTTTCTTCTTTTCATTCAGTATTTCACCAATAAAATTGTTTCTCAGTTCCTCATTTTTAGCTAATTATTCCAGTCAAGACAAAGCCCAGCAAATGAATAGGGTTAGTGTGAGAGAGATGAGTGGCTGCTAATCAATTGCATAATATCAGCCAAAAAGAAAAGGAATATGAATGAAGACTAGCACCCAACGAGAAATTGCTCATAGAAACTTCAGGCATGAGGGCCCCTGTCGGAGTAATGAGGAGGTGACATTGAGATCTATCAATAATTGAGGGCCTTAGAAAGCTCTTGGCCTTGAAAGGTTCCAGCTCACACATTTCCTTTTGCGAACAACTTTGCCAAAATCTTTTAAAAGATTTAGCTCATTGTTTGGTCTTTTCTGCTAGTTCTTTTAGAACTCAAGGAAGAAGTGAGAAGACAGAGATCAAGAATTGATGATGAATAGAGACATGGATCCACTACCTAACCTCCTGCTAAGCCCTAATTCTTGGCCTTAAGTTGCACTGAAATGTGAACTTCAACAGCAGTAATTTTTTTAATTTTTTTTTGGGTTAACAAGCGACTACACTTGTTTAGTATCCTAGTTTTAAAAGGAAGAAAATCCAATTATGGTTATATAGTGGGTTATAAGGGAATTGTAGATGCCATATGGTATTAATTACTTAGTTGTCAAGAGTGCTTTGGCAATTGGTACATGCCAAAAATATCAACTGCAATCATTTAAACAAGATTATGACCTATAAAAGTAAGTGGGATCCAGATATATCAACCAAACTTTGACCAAAAAAAAAAATCATTTAAAGATGATGGCGGGTACAGATGCCAAGCACAACTTAGATAATTCTTAAGAGAACTGCGCAATTATTCATGGTTGGAGTAGCTAAATTTGCGGATAATTGACCTTCTATTTGTTAATTGATGTTCAATGCTACTACTAGTTTCATCCTATTTATTTAGTCGTTGACTAAACTCTGAAGTGCCAGCTTGAATTATGGATTAATGCTAATTAAGGTTAATGAACTGAAACTTGCAGGTTATTCAACCATGGAATTGGAATCCATTTGCTTGAAGTAACTGATGTCCCAAGCAAGAAAGGCAAGATCAATCCGAAAGACAATCACATTTCTTTCCAGTGCTCCAATATGGAGGTCATAATGCAGAAGTTGGAGGACATGAACATAGAGTATGTGACAGCAGTGGTTGAGGAAGGTGGCATAACAGTGGATCAGCTCTTCTTCCATGATCCTGATGGCTACATGATTGAAATCTGCAACTGCCAAAATCTCCCAGTCCTTCCACTCTCTTCCTGCCCGCTTAAGAAGCTGCCTAGACCAACCAGCAACAGCCAAATAAAATCATCCTTCTACGGTATGATTGCAACAAAACGTTTTGTCAATGCCCAAAAAACAAGATCGTTACCTAAACCAAAAAAAAAAAAATCTTTTCTTTATGCAGGAAAGTCAATCCCCAGTGTGCAATACTGCTCTGGAGAAGTGGAAGCTATAATGATGGAGAACTTAGCCGTGGACATGATGAACATTTCCTTCTGAGATCATTCGGGGCTCCTTTAATCTCCTCAAGAAAAAGCAAAAATAATTAAGTTTTGCATGATTGCAGATGTACGAAATACTTGATAGTCTAAGTCTACAAGATGTATGCTAAAGTAGGTAAGAACAATTATAATACGAGAGGATCAATAGCTCTTTCCAGTCCTTTAAGAAGGGTCCTTTCTTTATTTGTGAGTATGCCGCTGTATGATTTGGATTTGTGCTCAACTTAATTTTACCTTGTAAGATTTGGCATGAGAATAAAATTGTTCGTTTGTCTTTTCTTTGGCTCAAAATTTGTCATCATCAGAAAGTACTCCAGTTAAAACATCAATGTACAGAAAATGTACTAATATCAACGTCAAATTAATACGAGAAACGGTCGTTCTCCATCAAGCGAAGAAAATATCGCTTGACTTGTGCTTATCTTTTCATAGAGAAGAAAATGTGAGTGTCTGCGGCTGCTAAGGCACAAATCATTAATGCTCACCCAACTTCGTTCTTCGAATTTATGCTGAAAACACAAGAATGAAACGAGCACGAGTTTTCACTTGAGTCCTTGAGCTTCTAAGGCTTTGAACAAACTCTATTTCTGTATTAATGGGACTGTTTCTTCTTAAGCTTTTCATTGGAGACATTGTTATTGTGGGTTAATCTTATATATATTGACGGTGTATATACTATCACAGTTGGATGCATAATACATATGTAAAATTTGAATTTCAAATTTAAACTCAGATTACGTGTCATGCATCCAATGATGAAAATGTATACATTGTCAGAGATTAATTCTATTATTGCGATAATCACATACCTGCATAAAACGATCCTACCCTTTCCAGTAGTCAACAACTTGGCTCGTACACGATTATCCAAACTTAATTATTCACAGCTCACTGGTTTGATGATGAACGATTTCCAGCAAGACCACTAAAAACACCTCTTTATGTTCATAAAAGCTTTTCATCTTTTGTTGGGTAAATTACTTATAACCTCATTGTAGTTTTACCATAATACTAGATGACCCCTCTAAGATTTCAAAATAGCCACCTAATCCCCCTATGATTTTATATAAAGTGAAAAGTGGACGAAATGTACAATTAGTTATGGCGTTTATACCAAACGCGCTCTCAAAGTGCATGTGATAAAATTTTAATATCCATATGACCCCCCTTATGGTTCATATAAGTATCCACTCTACCCCCTATAATTTTTATAATTGTTCACATAATGCCCTATACTTTTATATAAGGTGGTTAATCCCTCTATTGATTTAACATTTAAATAAGGACACTTTTATCATTTCGACTAACGATGTTACATAAGTTATTTTTCCATTAAGTTTCCATTTTACATAAAACCATAAGAGGGTGAAGTGAACATTCTAAAACGTTAGGAGAGTCATGTGACAACAGTCGAAACCGCAGGGGATTATATATAATTGACCCCTTTTTGTTTCTAATGTGTACATAATTCAACTTCAGGTGCTTAATTTCCATGTTCCGAAGAATACCCCGAGTGACTAAGTAAACAGAAAGCAAGAGGAGATGTAGAGGTATGCCAACCTTCCGCATGTTTAAAACCCACCTGGCAAATATTATTATTATTGATTGTGAGCGGGTGAAAACAGATGGGACAAACTACTTCCTTCCTTCTCTCGAATTTATTTCCGAAAAGCAAAATTGATAAGTACTTCTATAAACTATATACACAAATATAAGTCCAGCACCCGACCATTATACAGAAACAATTGATAAGTTAATTCGCATTTCACCACACACGCGCACACACAAATCCAGCCTTTTTAAGGCACGGTAGGTGGGCAGTGGGCTCGTGCATCACACCTATTTCTGGGCAGATACCAGGAACACAAGAAGCAGAAAGTCCCACTCCCACGGCCACAGCCAGCTCACTACACCCGTTCTTACAGCTAATGTCGATTCAATTAATCATCCAAACCACCGGCCTGTTGGATTGTTGGCCACCACAAAGGTTTGTAAGTGCTTTTGTGGGGTGGAAATTCAAATGACCGTTGCCTTCCATCAATTGCCACTTAATTTCCAAATAGGTGCTTTAAACATCCATCTCGCCTGATAGTGATTTAATCCTCATCGGTTTCTCAAGAATCCAAGGGAACTATGGTGGTTTACTCCCCATTGATTCCTCAAAGAGACCACTTGGACCCATCCCCTTCCCCCTGTAGTTGCCGTATGACCAAAAAAAAAAAAAAAAAAAAAAGAAATCAATTAATCATCTAATCATCTATGAACTAACAAACCCCCCCCCCCCCCCACCCAAAAAAAAAAAAAAAAGGTGCAACTACTACTGAGAACTGCAGTAAAAGAATCGAGGCACAGACCGGATGCAGTCTGGGAATTACAAACAATATGAAGAAGCTTCACTTCGCACTAAGTTTCTGTGGGTTTAATAGAAAAAGAAGAAGGAAAAAATGGTAAGAAAAAAAATTAAAACGTCCAGCCAACTCTGAAGCAGGACTCAGGAATAGGCTAAACTAGTGGTAACGCCACTCTTCTCCAAGGCGTTATGCCATAGTTGCATTAGTGAGAGCGAGTCCTTCAGAATACTAAAGTGATATATTCAAAAATTTTAAAAAAAAAAAAATCAGAAAGCTGTACAAAACATATATAAGTCTCAAGAAAGAAAAGTGTCTTACTTAGGCTAAGCTCAATCTAAGACGGTGTATTGCTATTAGTAGCTACAATAGATGTAAGCAAAACATAAGCAGAACTACAAAAGGAGGAGCTCTACCTTTTAACAGGAAAAATGAACTAGAGATGCTCATATACCGGGCTTCAACAAAATTTCATCGAATCAGGCATTACAGGAACATATACAGAATCGAACTGTGTTTCACCCTAGGCGTTACATCCTGCAGTATTTGTAGGTCACAATGGGCTAACTCTTGCTTGCTAATTGCTATGACTTCTCTCACTTCATTCTCTTCCCACAAGAAGAGTGACCTTCTGTGTTCAGGAAGAATTAGAAGAAAATGACCCCCCATCAGAGATCATTCACACTACCGAGCAGTAAAAAGGCAGCTCAGGAGAACCCAAAATTAAATGGTCATGCAGTTCCTTCTACCTATTTTAGGCAGAATGACGTTACCACGAGGATGATTGAGGTTTATGCTACAATTTTTGCTTTCATTTCTGCATATTTTACTTCAAAGTATCACTATTACTCTCGTGACTCAAAGAAGATGTGTTGATTACATAGCTGACATCTATTCCATGGAAAGCAGCCAAGGCCCGCATTCCATTTAGTGGCATATTTCTACCTGTAGACCAATAAAAAACTACTACTACCATGTCCCGAATGCCTTACTTTCTTCCATCTCTTTTTCCTTCTTTATTGCAATTATTGAGCCATTGTCCCCAGTTGCTAAGTATGAAAGATCGGCCATTACCTTCAAACGGCCTTACTTTTGTAGTTGTTCGATGCCGTATCAGCAGAAACCCAGGGACACAACTTAAGTCGCCTCATCCCAAGCCATTATTCAGCTGATGTATAGTTATGTACAGAAGCACGATTTGCGTGCTTCCTCAATCACCCTTGGAAATGACAATAAAAATGTCATCAAGGGACCACTTACGTGGCTTTGACTTGTCCACAGGGTTAATTACTGCACACTCAGCTGTTGCAAGGCGATAACCAATCACAATTTCCCGTCTTTGACGACCCCTTATCATTATATCATAGAAGCAGAGTTCCTCCTGGTCATAAAGATAGAACTCTGCTGGCTTGATGCACATTTCATTGCCCTACAGATACACCAGAAGTCAGATGTGGGTTTCCTAAACTCAACCAGATAACAAAATTAGTTCACTATTGCCATATGAATTTTGACTCACAACAATAACAGAATTATGCAAGAGACTTGGGTAGCCCAAATTTCTGAACATGCACTTTTATTATCCTTTAACTACTCAATAATTATTCATCCAAACAAGGTTCAAACCAAGAGGAGAAGGAAGCAGGTTCCATCCCAAAAGTTGGTTGAGTTTGAATAAGGATTATTCTTCCACAAACTAACAGTGTATCCCAATCGGGATTGGATACATGCCCCGTGTCAAAAACTTGGATTTCAGATTCAAATTAAGACTAGTTGTCATGCATAGTGTCTATAAGATTAATCCAATAGATAATGGGTACGAAACCTCTCTACATAAATTTCGGTAGGATAAACCTAGAAACTTTTAATATGAAATACTTTGATTGGAATAGTGGAGAGAGGACAGGATGGGGAGGGAGGTGGATGCGCACATACCATTAAGAACATTTGTTGATGGTTAGCTGCCTAATAAAGCATTTTATTAGCAACCAATGACCTTTCCTGCTTCTTCCTCCCCTCTGATAAAAACTAGTAGCTACTTGGTACTTATTATCATATTTAATTGCAATCAAGGAAAGCACTCATCATTAGTGAAACAACCACATCCCAAATCAAATGTATCTCATACTTAAAGAGGCTAGTGAATCAGGCATTTTAGATTTTAACCTGACAATAATTTGCTCAGATTACACGACATAGCAAATAAATTCCATTCCTTTTCTCAGTTGAAAAAATCTGTGTCTCCTTTTAGATGATTTCATAGTGACACATTCATGAACTAAGATTCATATTAAAGATGGTATATCGTGTCTACATCATTTAGCCAAACCAAAAAGAAAAATCAATGCACTTTGCATGGCTTAAATGCATGCTCATTTCAGAGTAACATATCTCAGATAATTGTATTCATTTACTCAGTTGAATATAATATCTACATCCCCTTTTACAGCAATTTCAATGGATGGATGTTGATGCTTTCATCTACTAAGATGAATTTTGAAGAGCGTATGTCAAGTCTAAAATATTCAGCCAAACTAGAAGGACCATTCAATGCACTTTCCATGGCTTTTAAGTGCTTGTTCATTTCAGAGTAACAAGTCTCAGATGAACTGAAGCCATAAGATTCCCAGTTCTACCGACCTCTTGTCAATAACTCAGCTTCATAAATATAGGACCATTGCAAATGATTTTGACTGGAACCATATTTTCCCTTTTTTTTTAATTCTAAATCTCTACCTCATCTTTTCCAACTAACCCGCAAAATGAGAACAAGAAGCAACATGTTGGATACATATCATGACAAAATTGAAGCACAAAATGATAGTAATAGACCATAACGTGCAAAACAAGTCATGAAACATACCTCTTCAGCAAAGAGCTCTTCAAGCACACGGTTGATCTGTTTGTCTTCTGCTACCATGGCTAGTGCCATGCTCACCAGCTCATTTGACAATACATAATCACTAATTCTGGAGACTGAAACCAAGTTCCTAGTCCTAGAATCCAATATCTCACTAATAATTATTGATTTATCTGAAGCTTGCTGCATTTCACGAATCCATGAGCTTTGAGAGAACCCAGAGTTCCTTAGAGGAAGGGATCTTGTATCTTTATGAGGAAGCCGCTTTGACTGCATTAAGTGATGTAACAGCAGCTTCTCATTAACATCATTCATGAATTCAAGGTTTCATTACTTAACCAAGAATATTCACACTTTAGTGTCATGGGTGTTTACTTGAATGCAAATATTATGCATGTATACATAGATATGAGTTGTGTGTATGAATTGTATGTATGTTTGCGTGCATGAATAGACGTAAATATTACATGTCAAGCAACAGAAGTTCTTCAGTGAAGTAAACAGGAAAACAATTAATCTTTCCACTCAATTACCCACATAGAACAATGTGATAGAAGTAAATCACATTTACCATAAAGAGGGAAACAACGGTAAAGTAATGTAGGACCAGAAGATTTGATTTTTGATCTCTTAACAGGTATCTATCTGAGCCACTTCGCCACTCAAAAAGAAAAGGACAGAGAAATGGAAAGGGAAAACACACATACAAGAGGCAACAGATGTTACCTGAATATCCCGAATGAGGAGGAGGGTGGCAAGAGATCGTGAATCTGAGTGAACAATAGAGTCTTCAACGGATTCGTCTGCAAGAATCAATATCTGTTCTCTTAGAGTTAGTAAGCAGCCAAGTGTATAAAATGCTGAAAAAGAAAAGTCAAAGATTCTTGTATGTCCCAAAAATGAAGGTCCTACAAATTATCATGGTAACAATAAAGACATTTTTAGGAGAACCAAATGCTGACGTTAAGTGTCAACCAGACAAGAAGATGCTGTGAAAGCAGCAGGTCTGAATGTACATGATGGAACTTACAGAATCAAATGTCTCCAAAGGAAGACTTTCTAAATGACGTCTAATGACAGCATTCCCTTCACGATGGACAAGTTTTAGGTTCTCTAACCCTGAAATATTGAGACCACCATCTGTTAACTTCTTCTCTCTGTCTTTCTCAGGCACCTCATTAAACATCCATAACTCTGAACCTGGAGCAAGGAATGCCTCAAGTACCTAAAAAAAAGTAAAAGCAAATAAAATCGATCCATAGTAGGATAAAAACCCTCAGCACAATATCATATACTTCCTCATCAGTGAAACATGTCCAGAAACTGAAACTAGCTATTCAAACAAAACCATTAGAAGTCCCCAACGCCCTTTATGCACAACTTATTTTCTTCATCTCCCCTTTAATTCACTTACTCACAACACTTAGTTTTCCCTATCACAGAATTTTCTCATAAGTGGTGGGTGTTTTTAACTTCAGAAATCTAAATTAGTATATCTGAAATGGTCTTATTTAAGTGAATGTAGCATACATTTCAGCTTTTGCCATAGAAGCGCATGCAGCGAATCTTACAAGAACTTACTGCTTCACACTCCCACCTTTTAGGTCCCAGTCCCCCTGGTGGTGCGATACTACCAAAAGGCCAACTTCCAGTTGTCTCTTCCCTCTCTTTTTTGTTTTACGAAAATGCCGGGGGGAAGGGACGTCAATGAGCATGAAAGCCTCTCTCCTACATTTCTGAGCTATTGCTCAAGTTTAGCTCCACCATTGGGGACTTGCAATGGTCTCAAATTCTAGGAGGCTTTCATTCAGAACCATATGGCGAACAGAGTCAAATTTGCGGCTTAAATTTAAAAGAAAGGAACTGAAATAATTACATTTTAGATAGACAACTGCAAAATTTACAAGCCTTTCCCTAACAAAAAAATGGACAAAAGATATAGGAACTTTACCTAGGAATACATCTCTGAAAGGTTCATACTTTCAGAGACGTGAGTAAAATTACAGGTTAACATCTTTGCAGCCTACCAACCATCTGTAGGCTTGTGTGGCTTATATAACGTGATTAAAATAATTGGTGAGACACGTCCTCGCTACTTGCAGATTCCAATAGACCAGTCACCAAAAAAGATCAAATAAAATCTCTAAGTTGTTTAATTTTTTTTTGGCTATCGGGTCTACATTAAAGTAGATTGAAGGGTTCAATTTAACAATCAATGACATCTATATCACACCCTCTGTTACATGGCCCAGTTATTATCTTATGAATTTCTTATTTAACTAGTGAAAGACAGCAAAGAAACCCAATTTACTCTCACAACACTGATATGTTTTTGTTTTTACTACACACAAGCCTTCACATCTTCAAGCAAATAACGAAAGCACGAAAGATATAAACCAAGAAAACAGATGCTTACAGCAAAAGGATAACTTGGTTAAGAAATCTACACAAGCTGAAAGATTTGAACAATTACCATAATCATATCATCTATGTCACGCCGCCAGCCACAAAAAAGTATTTTCTCCGGATATTTTGGAGGATCAATCATTCTAGGACAAAGGCCGCGACTTACCTGTAACAAAATTTCCAGTAAACAATAGAATTAAACAAAATGTCAGGAAAAGACTAAAGGGAAGAAGACAAATCGCTTGCAGTTCAACGCATCATGAAACAAAAGAAATTCACTATCTAAGCACAGTTGCAAGAATGATGCATATTTTAAACCAAACAACAATTTCCAAGTCCAAGGTATATATGCATTGCTCGTGGCTACTATATGAATGAATAATTAAGAAAATTCAACCATTCTCCCACATCCAACAGAAAAAGACAGATAGAGATTAGCAGATTTCAATCTGCAACAGCAATTACTCTTTTGTTTATTTTTCTGTCTTTTTTTTTTTCCCCGGGGGGGGAAGGGGGGGGTGGGGGGGTGGGAGGGGTAATGACTCGAAAACCATACATAGAGAAACATACTCCATCTCCAATTTTTTTTACAATAAATTAGACTACCGAATTCCATGGGTCCATTTGGATTTTTTTTTTTTTTTTGGAAGTTTGTCCAAAATTTCCTACAGCTTATTTTAGAATTTTTACAAAAACTTTTTGTGTATTTGGAGATTAATTGTAAAACTCCATCACCCTCCATGCCACTCCCTCTGGCTACCACCCCCACAAGCGGCCACCACCACCTGCCACCCCCTCCTCTTTCTCTTTATCTCTTCACCACCACCACCGCCTCTGTCACCCTCCACCACTACTTCCTCCACCTTTCCATGCCAACCCATTCTCCCCTCCTCCATTCCCTGTCCCTCCACCTCTTTCCCCGCCAGCCCCTTCCTCCATCCTCTCTTAAGACTGCATTCTTTTCTAGTAAGGTTTCTTAATCAGGGTCCTTTCTGGTTATCCTTATTCGCCTCTACTCCTTTCAAGGCTTCCATGTGTCACATTTTCAAGGCCTATATCCTTCAGAAATCAAGTATTTGGAGGAACAATTGATTCTGTGCATCACAAGAAAATTGTCGAACCAAAAAAAGAAAAAAAAGACAAATAAACAAACACGAGGTGCATTAGAAGTCAAATAACAATGCACCAAGGGAAAGAAAGAAGTAGCACCCATAGGTGTCATCCAATTGCAACATAAAGAAGAAATATAACCTCTGGTAAGGGACCTGGGGCATAGGTGTCATCATCCTCAGCTATGACAAGAATCTCATCACCTTCCTTTAAAACATATTTATCTTCAGGATTAATGATTATCTTGCCACCCCCTGCAGCAACCTTGACTCCACAAGGAATTGCATCAGGAAAGGATATCAATACATCTTCAAAATGTAAACCATCCAGTTGAGGCCACCTTTCGATATAAAATTCTGCATTTTCAAACCCCAAAATGTCTTCCCATATCTGCCATACTAGAACAGTATTAACAATATTGAAGAAAATGCATCATTGCATAACTAACTTGCATCCATTTCTCAGATGATTGCAGCTTCCATATGATTCCCAAAAAAGTAATTAATGCAAAGAGAAGATCACAAGTTCGAAACAGATTTTCAAACAAAATATGTGCACATTTTCTCTTTCCATGAAGAATTGCCTTCTATGCACTCTGTCTTACTCTCTTCAAGCAGCAACTAAAAGGGCAAATGAGGGAATATTCAGTTAACACAGAAATCTGAATCACTCTTGCAAAACAATAAGGGTGCCTTTGATCAGTAGATATGGATTTAAGAAAGGAATTGACGTGGAGGGCTTTCAGATGAGCAAAATTCAAGATTCACATTAACTAAAAATAAACTGTTTGAATAGCAATTATCCTCATTTAAATTGAAAAAAACAATGGGGAAATGACTAAAAGCTTTAGGGGTTAATACCAAAATTTCTGTTTCATGATACGGCAGTGCTAGCTGTGGCACCATGGTCAACAACAGCCTAAACTTTGCTCCATACAAGCTCATAATTGGATACTTTAGGAAACGAGCTAGAGGCATTAAAGGAGGGACTTTAAATAACCTCTACTTTAGGTGCAATTCAAAATACACCCATTATAACACCTAAATACTAAGTTGATTGAAAATCTAAATCTGTCGTATATTTTAAACAAAATAGGAGTTTTGGGTGTAGGATTTAAAATCCAAATCCACCCAAATATCTCAATTCAAAAGGACTCTAACTTCATTTTCAGTTTTGTAATCATCTCTACAAGAAATTTGATTTAGTTAAGGTATGGAAGATGACAGAATTGCAAGAAAGCTTGAAAGATACTCCTAGAAGTATGTGGGTTGGTTTAGCTTCTGTTATGTTAAATGCCACAGGATATGAAGAGTATATTTGGATTAGACTTAGCTTTACCTGTGCAAGGCCAGGTTGGAGAGCACACTGTATCATCAACCGACCAATCACATCATGTGCTACAACTGTTTCTATCAGTTCTCCTCCCACAAGCTTTACTAGAGGTTCATTATCAAGATCACTCATTTCCACGACAACATGACCCCTCAATCCCTCTTTTACGCCTGCGAGGCTAAGCACAACCCTCAAGGCACGTGCATCACTCTGACAACAAATTTTGAGAACTTAAGCAGTTAGTTTTTGTAACTTCTCAACTGAATGATTACAAAAGAAAAACTTCTCAACTGTATTATCAACTATTTATATTCCAATGCCAGAAGAACCTGATCTGCATTCTCATCAGATGCCAAGACAATGATTGCACGTGCCTTTGAGACTGAAACCTGCAAGCACAAAAATTCTAGCACTCAGTAACAGGGGAAGAATAAGAGAAAGGTAGTCCTTTTGCACAAAAGACTCATCAATCAGCTTATACCACCATGTGCTAATAGAGATGGAACTTAATGAAGTGTATATCTACATATATACCTTTTTCAAGTCAGCAAGTATAAGAGGACTGCCACTTCTACTTATAACTGATGTACCCATGAAGTCAAATTCAAGCTTTGCTATGTCCATCTCCATTTCCTCCTTGTCTCTTTCTGCAAGTACAACAACAACGCCGCCACCTACACTCTTATTTGCTATTGCTAGTTGTTTCAGAAGGGAACCCTGCATTACATAACCAGCTCTTAGTCTTCTTAATAGTTACAGGTATGTAACTCACTAATCTCAAGATCAGAAACCATTAAAAAAAACAGGCATCAATGCATCAAAAGCTTATTGTTTCTTCTTCCTTTTCTTCATAATTAAATTGCAACTACTCATGGTGATTGTCCAATTCTTTTATAAGAGGATGACCTTTCCCTGGAAATTTCCATGAATAATAAAAACTTAGAATCTACATGTATCCTTCTGCCCCAACACCCACCCTCTCCTTCACCCTCCCCCTGCCCCCCAAAAAAAAAAGGAAAAAGACATCCAAAAAGAAAATTTCCTTGTTCCTGGATGCTACATGGTGGAATCCATATTAGACCATTAGACATCTAAAGAATCTTGCACGTGAAAGCAAGCAGATATCACGCATCTGACAAGATTTCCAGAATAATACGTGTAGTCTCAGAGGAAAAGATAAAAATAAACAATCTAGACTTCCAACTTGCAAGTACCCAGAGAGTTACCAGTTTGTCACTCCATCCAAGAACAAGTATATGGTTGCTTTCAATAACCTCACTCTTGCCTTTACGCAATGAATCCACTTTTTCTGAAATAGCATCTGAAACAAGGCCTAGCATCATGGCAAATATAAGCATGCCTCCTGAACTAATAGAGACTGAAACAATCCGTGGCCCAGTACCAACCATATCAGCATGATTTCCTGAGTCTGCCACGAAGCTCCAAGAGAGCCAAAGAGCTTCAGTGAAGCTGCCATCACTGACAGCATATAATGCCAAGCCTCCAAATCCAATGAGAAATAGTGTGGCAAAGAGAAGTGCAAGTAGCTTTGCATAAGGATAGACAGAGAAACAAACATCCACCATATAAGCAATTCTCTTCTTCAGTGGAACCTCTTCCTTGCTGTCTTTTGTCCTCTTTGAAGGGTTCTTTATTAGTGGAGCAAAATCAAGATATTTGTACACTAAAAATGGCGTGACAAGAGTGCACACCACCGTATAAAGGGCAAGCTTTCTACTGTCAGTGTTACCCAAAAATGAAAGTGAAAATCCATCTCCTAGCTCCACAAGTTCAATGCTGTGACTGCCAACAGCACTACTAGTGCTACATAACCTACGAAGATCACCATTTTCTTCCTGCAACAAACTCACCCCAGTTATCAGAATATTAATAGCAACAGGACACTACGAAGCAGGAGTTGACGGTGAATGCAGCTAATTTCATACGAGGATACGAACCTGAAGAATACCCACTTTATTTTGCAAGTAAATTGCATAAGATGTAGACAATGTACAAATCAATTTAAGCTGCATTAAGGAAATAATTCATCAGTAAAAATAGAGACGATTCACCAAAAAAAAAAAAAAGAGGTGGAAGCTGCATTTGACTTCAATTTTTTTTTTTTTTAAATTTGTTTCCGTCGCCCCGAACAGAGTTTACACCGATTGTAAATATTCATAATAAGTAGACAAAAACTGTAGATAAACTAACCAAATTAAGAATCCAAGAACGTGTATGTCCGGGAGGTTTTCGAGGACTGTAAGAAGTGGAACTAGACGTTGTACTAGATGACAAAGAAGACGAAGTAACCGGGATTTGAACTGACAAGGGATTCAAATCCTTTTCACCTTTCAGCTTGGCCATGGGTTTGGGCTTGGAAGAGTCCGACTTGAGTTTCGCCACCCGAGGAGGAGGAGGAAGGGCAGCAATACTGCGGACGGAGTCCAGTCTATTACCAACATCCACAGTAAAATTAGACGGCATACGAGCCGAAAACTGCCCCATCACCTGCCGCTCATTACCAGTACTATTGCTCTTGTGCGCAGCAGATTTTGCGGCACCTCGGCTTCGAGTAGCGTAAGGACCGAGAAATGAAGGGTACACATAGTCTCGATCCGCAAAATTGAAGGCGTTGTCGGAGACTGAGGAGGCGGTGGTCGCGGTAGAAAATTCCGAGGTGGAGGCAGAGGTGGTGCGGCTGTTTAAGGATGGAGGAGAGGTAGAGACGCGACGGACAGCGGGGAAGAGTGGGCCAGGGAAGTGTGGGGTCCGCGTCTCGTCGGAGACTGTTTTCGATCTCTTGAGGACCGGTGGCTGCTCTGGTCTACTAGCGAGATTTGGAGTTGAGCTAGGGCTTGGAGTCCTCGAATTCGAACTACTTGAATTCGAACCTCCATTACTCGTCGTCGCCGCCGCCGTCATTTTCCGACGGAAAATTTGATGAAGATATATATAATTATTTGTTTACTCAATAATTATTTGTTTACTCACACCTGTACTGTCTGTATAGTTTGCTAATAGAGAGAGAGAGAGAGAGAGAGATTTGTCAGTGAAGCGGAGAGGAAGCGGACGCGGTCGCCATCAGAGGACTGAGCTCAGCTCAGAGAAAAGGAGAAGAAAGTGGAGGAAAATGCCGAAATGGGAAAAGTGGCTGACTGAGGTAGTCAATATCTTCAGTTAAATGTTAGCTGAAGGCGTGGTATTGGGATCGGGTTGCTGCGGGAACAAACGTTCACGACTTCAGGGAAAGAGTGGATTTGATTTTGGTACCTGGGCCTGGAGGAATCTTTCCGGACCGTTATTAGGATTTGGACTTTCGGACAACTTTCCACTACATACTACGCTAGATGCTTTGCACGATTCCTCTTTTTCCGGTAATTTATTGTTACCTTTAGGCTTTTGGGTCCTCTGCTAAGACGGAGAAGATAATGACAAAAGAAATGAGGTGTTTTACAAAAATGAACATGCAAAGATAATATTGAGTAAAGGATTTCTTGCAAAAGTTAAACATGTGAAATAATTCTTTTTTACATTAAAAGCAAAAGCTTTGGGACAATTAAAAAGTTGTTCTACACTTTATTCCAGGCCCTCATTTGCTATGAACTAGAAACTTATTAATCAATCAAATTATATTACCAAACTTAATAATCCTATATCAGTGCCACCACGTGTATTCAATTAATCTGGAATCTTTTAGACTTCATTTGAATTAAAAAATTTGAAGAAAGATTTAAAAATCGTTTCAAATCCCTTTAGTTATTTACATTTTTTTTTTTTGGTTTCTAATGAAGTTTCAAACCAACAAAAGGATTGAATTTTATTACTCCCAATCCACTGTTAAATGTGCTACAAATATTTCAATTATGCATTCAACAAAAGTCAAAAAAAGAAAAAAGAAAAAGAAGTATATTTACATCTATTATTAAAATTTTTTATATTTTTCTCTATATTGGTTAATTTAGTTATTGAAAACAACATTATGATGAGTCCGAATGCAAAGACCTAATGTCCTAAGTTTCGTTTGGATGGAAAGGAGGAGAGAAGTTTCAAAATTAAGATATGGGATTCACTCAGAGTGAGTGTTTGATGGTAGTTTAACGAGTGTGTTTGTTGTTTGACTGTCAAAAGAAAAAAAAAGTTTCAAAATTAAGATAAAAATAAAAAGTAAAACTTCCTTTATAATAACAGAAATAAGAAGGGCTTGGGCCCATTCCCCAGCACTTGCATGATCAGTCAACTATCGGATCGAGGAGAGATCCGCCACGGCCCATTGAGGTTGCTGACCCACTCAAGTGTTTCAAATTTACACGATAAAAGAAGAGGAGATTGGTTTGGTCCATCCCAACTTGCTGAGTTTAGTCTCTGTTTGGATCAAATTTTGTCTTACATTAGAGTATTGGATAGCCAATTATTTACCTTATTTATTTATTTATAATTTTTAATTACTTTTTTATCTCACATATGTCATATAAAAAAAGTGCTACAGTTTTTGAATGACGAGATTACTCCAAATAATCTACTATCCAAACACTCCTTTTGGGTTTAAAAAAAAAGGATAATATCAAAAACCTCCCTGATGTTTCTCTTAATATCACCTAGTACTCTTGAAGTTTTAAAAAGATCAATTATTTCCCTTATTTTTATTATTTGTATAACAAAATTTTTAAAAATCCTAAACTATCCTTTTGCTTACTGAATAAAATACTCCTAAATCACTTTATTCACTCCAAGAAAACCATTATCTAAAAACCAGTCTATAGTAGTACTATAATATTACAATACTATAGTGCATAGATATAAATTTAAAAAATAAATAAATATTTACAAATAAATTCACTTGTACCAATTTAACTCAATATGTTTAAAATTAAATTCTTATGAATCTTATAATTTTTTTCTAATTCTTTCTCAACCCGTACCCAAGCTTTTAAATTGTACTAATCATTATAATAATTAACTCAAAATAAATAAAGAAACCATAGTATCCTCTATCACAATCATAAAAAGTAAAAGATTAACAGAATTCAATTTATTACAATTTATTATAATTTAAAAATTGCATGGTCATCCAATAAAAATGAATAAAAGAGAATGTTGGAGAAAAGGAGAAGAGAAAAAGTGGCTTTTGTTTCCTTTTTAAACAAATTTTGAACTCCATTTCTTTGATATGTGAATTACATATCAAGTAAGAGTTAACATAGTCTTTTTACAATTATTAGGGGAGGTAAGTGATATTTTTCAAATCTCAATAGTGCCAAACGATATTAGAAGATATGTCAGGGGAGGTTTCTGATATTATCCCTTAAAAAAACTTTTAACATGTTTTTTTAATTTTTTTTTTATGTTACACATTCATTCCAGTACAAGTGCTCTACAAAAGTTACTTTAAAAATATGAGTAAAATTTATATACATCGATACTGTATACATTATCATAATCGGATCTATGATACATATATAAAAGTTAAATTTCAAATGTATATAGTTGTCATTCATCGACAATTGATAGTATATACACTTTCAGCGTATAAAAGATTAATCCCCAGAAACATTTCCAAAAGCAATTATCCAAATGAATGTTGGACGAGAATGTTGAGTGAATACAAGTTGAGACCTGAGAGAATGAAGATCATAGCATCTAGGACCCATGAGGAACACAAAATATCAAATGGACTAATACAAGCAAAACAATCTGATCCCTGCCACAAATTTTGTCATAGATTATTAGATTACCAATGCCTCACGTGACCTATATATCCTAATTAATTTCTAGGATAGCATAATAATGGGGTGTTTGGTAAATGGGTTTCAACCCCCACTATGGGTTTCAAATTCAATTATACCCATATAAAATGTTTGGTTGGGTCAATGGGAATAAATTAATGGGAATGATAGGCCTCTTCTATGAGTTTTTTGATTAACCACCAGTTACTAGGGAATCATCTTAGTTGCCTATTTTATTCTTCTTAAATCATCTTAATTGCCCTTTTATTCTCATTAAATGCAAAAATAAGAAAATAAAATGCTACCGTTTCAACAAATGAAAAGAAAAAGAAAAGAAAAAAAGAAACAATGAAAAAGAAAAATAATAAATTATAAAATCCATTCCACATTAACAAACACACTGTGGGTTTTCATTAAAACCCATTATCATTGACCACTCTATGATATCAATAGTGATAGTGATAGTAGAATTTGAACCAAACGGTTCCTAAGTACGTAGATTGATTCCAACTCATATTCCCTTGCAATTGATAAATGTGATAGTACAGCAAGACAACTGTATAGCGTGGCCTATATCAGTTATTGATGGAAAGAGTCTTTCTTATCATTTGAGCCATCACTGATGGAAATGGTCAGCTCCTCCATGTCCCTTTCATCTATCCTCCGAAGAAGCATAAGGAGACTTGTTTACTATCCTGCATAAGAATAAGAAGCAAGAGTAGTTCAAGGAACTCTTCTGATTAATAAAGCTATTTGAAGTTAATGCTACACTGTTTTAACGGCAAACATATACTATATATGCAGTTTTACATTTACAGCAGCAGAACAATAAACAAAGGATGTAAAGAAATTATCAACTGAACCAAACCTGTCACGACGCTTCTCCAGGAAACGTCTGAGTGAGCGTCGCCTTGCAATTGGAAGATCTACAAAGGAGAGGGAGGGACCCAAAAGGAAAATGAAGCAAATTTTACAGCAGGCTGGATTATTATCAACACATGCAGTTTTTAAAAGAAAAAAAGATTTCAGACTTTGACAAGGTCTCCGGAAGAGAAAAGTTTTGCATTTTACCTCCTGGGACATTGGCAAGGGATGGTGAATGGGATCTTGGATTTGGCTTGGTAACATCTGCTTTTGTCACATTTTGTACTTGAGGGGTTTCTGCAGAACATTGATTTGCTAAAAGCATAACAGCTTGGGCCTGTTTCAGAGACAAAAAGGCATTACCAATATAAGTTGGCTCAGTTGATAAGAACGACCACTTACAATGTAGTGCTCAATCCCCACCGCTATGGCAGTAATATGTAATATTTATAAGACCTCAGACGCTTCAACCCATTACGGAGGCGAACCCACCCAAATTTTATTCTTACCAAAAAAAAAGACAAAAAGGCATTTAAATGAATGATTCTTCTAGCCTTGTTCCCGTTTCCATTCTTAATCTGCAAATAAAAGAAACAGGAAGCAAAACTGAGTAGATTTTACCTTATCAGCAGGAACGTTGTCATACACATTGATCATTCCAGCATAAAAGATTGTCAGCTGTGCCGTTTCAGTCGGGTCCCCGGGGCCGGGCGATGGACTTTTCCTTCATATGTTTTGGTAATTTTGAAAACATCATAATAAATCAAGAAACTAAACATAAACAGCTGCGTATCAACAAAGATGATTTGCATGAAACTAGTTTAACCATCGTAAACCTCAGTTGATTTCCATGAAACGAGCTCTTCTTTGGGATACTTGAGAGTATTAATGAGAAATTAAAGTATATGCTTTTAAATTTGAATAATCATGATTTAATACAACTTAACACTATTAATCCTCACTCCCCATGATGCTAAATTTAGTGTGTTGACTTTTACTACGTACTTGAATCCGGGGAACAACGATCGTTCCAGACGGGAAGGTGGTCGAGAAGTACCAAAATATCCAGGTGGGATCAAAGGCACGAACGGCGTTCTTCCGATCCCGGCACCCTCACCACCGCCGCTGTCACCACTGGCGCCGCCTGATCCTCCGGACGACGACTCACGGTGAAGACCCTTCATCATCATCAGTGTCCTGTGAATACTAGCAATATCACCACCACGAGGTCCACGACCATCGTTATTCTTTGCCGTGACGATAATATTCTTGTGAAGCAAGTCCATATTAATTTTGAAGCATGGCTCTGCTTATTTATTGTGAATTTATCTACGTTGTCATGTACGTGACAGGAAATTGGAAATCACGTCTTAGACGCGGACAAGTGTCTGATGCTTGGCAGAAATTCCCATGAGACCATATAAGCCAAAAAATTTAAAAAAAAAAAAAAGAGTTTTCCCAGCTATTGAATTTTGCCTCTTGATGTGACTGGTATTATCTGTTTGCCCATGCATTTTACGATTATGACATGGATATAAAGTGCTTATTTCTAAAATTTCTTTTTTTTTTAAAAAAAAAATTTCAATCAATGTAGTGTAGATCTCAGTATTAGCGACAAATAATTTGTAAGACTTGCGCGTCATTTACTCAGTTAAGCTATCAAATTAATTTCATTAACTACCAGCCGGTTCAAAAACCTGTTGTGATTTCTCCCCCCAAGTTAGTAGTTAGTGCTTGGCAGCAGTGTTTTGAGAAAATCCAATAAAAATGCTACAATACTAGAAAAATCCCTGTTCAAGTTCTACAATTTTCAGTATTTTATAGTCTAACCGCATATATTATGCATTATAGAGATGTTATTAACAACCTAATGATCGACAATGGTTTCTTAATGGTGTATAATATTACATCAACTTGCGGTGAAAGCATGCACAACAAGTTAACAACCCAAGCCAAAAATTACATAGTTACATGAACATAATCATTTGTAACATTAGTCGATTATTAAACGTATTTGAACATTTCAGTGGAGTGTTTAGATTTTATATTGAAACAATTAATCTGTTTTCTTCAATCCTATAAACAAATTTCGAACACACGCAAGCTCTAGCATCAACATAGATAACTAAAACTTTTATGACAATATAATGCATTAATCTACTAGTTTAGAAAGTAGTTGTAGCTAATTTGTCTCTAGAATTGATGCAAGAAGAGAGTGTTTGTTTTTCACTTGCAAGCATTACATGAATTAGCTAGTCTAGTTTGACAAACATGCACCTTCTCTTGTAAATTGCAATGTTCTCTCATCAGTCTCTTCTCATTGTCTTAATTACGTACGTTGTTATCAGATATATAATAACCCTAGTTCCCTTTAAAGGTCAACATCAAGATGAAAACTATGAATTGTGTACTAGTTGTATTTGTTCTAAAATGCAGGCCCATGTTTTTTTGTCCTTTTTTTCTTTAATTTTTTTTCCTTTTCCCTTTGGTATAGCCAAAGTATGCTTCCGCCGTTCCTCGGACAATGCAATGTAGATTTTGATTTGGAGACGTTCTTATTTATTCAATATGGTTGCTCAGTGAAAACTGAGTACATGATAAATGTGGACTGGGACTTGTTGATTCAGTCATAAATCTGGGCTTCCTCAATTCTTGCAGCTTCACATATTCTGCTTGAGGAAGAACCCAAAGTTTCATTCCAACTAGCTAAAAATAAAACGGTGGTGCAGCTATATATTAATCTCTGCAGGTTATGGTTGCAGGGGCATGCATCATGAAATTCTTCGAAGATGTTGCAGATTCATATTACGGCAGCTATCCCAATCCAAGGTAGCAGCTAGCTCCAACCTGCAAAGATCCTGTGCTAGCATGTCGAGCGATGATTTAAAGAAACTGCCTTGTTTTCAGCTGTACGAGGAACAAGATCCCAATAAATAAGGAATGTGCTTGTGTGCTTGGGGAGCTTCAAGTAGGTGAAAGACTGCAGATTGCTAGCCATTTGCAACCATAGCTTCCATCATACATGCATAGACTCGTGGTTGGTAGACACGACTTCTTGTCCTGTCTGTCGAACGCGTGCCAACTTAATGAATAAACAGTAGTGGGTGCTAATAATATGTTTTACTTGCATGATCAATACGATTTTAGCCACTGGATATGGGATTTGGATTTTGGGCTGAGAGGACTCTCTAACCATCGTCTACCCAGACAAGACAACAGTTGATTTTTAGAACCCGTTTGGCATTTGGATTATATTTTTCTGGGAGTTTTTATTTTAAAAAAACAAATAAATAAATAATAATAATACCATAATGATTGTATGTGAGATAAAAAGTGGTTCGAAATTAATTTTAAATACTCCAAAAATGACCTCCATTTTTAGTTTAAAAGGCTGGTCGAGATTAAGCCAACAATTTTTTACCGAAACGTAGCTGCAGAAATACTGCTATATCGTACCCTTATTCGACTTCTGAAGCAAAGACTTGTGTAATCATATTGACTGCAAGAGAATGAAATTAATACCTTTTCAGGTTTGATCTATGCATCCAGTTGTAGACCATCTCATGCATATAATAGTCACATCTGTTTTTCTTTTTTTACATCATTATACATCACTTTCTATCACTTTTAATTTATTGCTTCCATAATCTTATATTGCCACATCCATATAACTATTATATACCACATGGTCTATTTTCATTTAGTTTACATGATTGCCCAGTCAGTGCATGAAAAATATGTATTGGGGCTTGTTGATCCTATGAATTATTTTACATCAATTCATGGCGGAATGTGATCACTTCTCCGTGCTAACTATTTCAGCAACTAAGATTTTATTTTTTTTAAATATAAATACAAGTATTCGCATCCATTTTACCGTTTACAAACTAATCATGTACGAACTACTGTCGAGTCCCTTTGTGGAGAGCTCTTTAACGTGTTCGAGCAATTAAGATTTTATGATGTACCAGAATTCAGAATTGTGATTCTTACTCCCTTTATATTGACTTGTGTTTCTACGGTATAGTGTACCACCAACTCGACCGATTGATCGCAGACGCAATCTGGTATGCAGAGAACATAATATATATACCCTGCAGATCTTGAAGTTTTCGCTCCTTTCTTCATTAGTGGCCTCACTCAATTGTCTTCATCTTCAGATAAACCAAACTAACATGGAGAAAACTAGTATAAAAATACAACTTATCACTTTCATCAAACGTAGAAACCAAAAAAGAGAACAACAGAAAATCACTAGTGAGTTGAAAGAACAATTTTGGCTTCATTCATCATGCAAATTGCCATGCTTTATGACCCTGTGATAATCATATGAACATGCATAGTAATTGCAAGATAATATGGTAGAATTATATTTCACAGACATAAGTAGGAAATAAATATACCAGTGCTCCTCCTGGAACCCTGAAGCCTCTCGTGTCCATAAACCATTTACACGTTCAGAAATGCATATAAAAGTTGCAGAAGAAATGCGTCTACGTATGACAAGGATATAGGAATGATAGAAATGTGCATTAGACCAGTAAACAACTAGCCGGCGCATCATCACTTAAAGGTGCTAAACGAACAGCAGTTGAGTCGACAAATGTATGCCATGAATTGTTTCGGCCATTTTAATAATTACTTGAACTCATTTGATCTTTTCATCAGAAAGCTAACAAAACTCTGAGAATTCATTAGATCTACTTTTCTTGCCTTCTTATTTGTTTTTCATTTTCGGTAAAAGCACTCTTGCAAAAGTCATTAATCGATTCAGGGCTTGCTATGGAACGTAGGTCCCTCACGTTATTAGTGGCAGTTACCATTCTCAAACAAACAAACACAATTTTTTCTTCCCCCCTCATACTTCAACAACTCCTGCTATCAGTACAGAATGATGAGTTCATCCCAAGCAGAAGCTTGCTTGAGAAAATTCTAGCAACCGATCCATATATATACAATCTGGGCTTCTTCAATTCTTGAAATTATCCAATTTTTCTGCTTGAAAAGATCGAACACCTCCAATTTGACAAGATGGTAGTGGAGCTATTGATGTCGGCCGCTTTAGGTAGCATGGGCATCATACTTATCATAATGCTCCATGTCTGCATTCTTCGAAGATGTGGCGCAGGGACTTCTCGAAATCAGATGATGAACATTACCGGGGCTGTCCTAATGAATCAAGATAGCAGCACAACAGGCACCGAATGCGTAAGCATGTCGACCCATGACTTAAAGAAACTCCCTTGTTTCCAGTACAAGGAAGAAGACCCCAACAAGGAATGTGCTGTGTGCTTGGAGGGTTTCAAGATAGGTGAAGTTTGCAGATTGCTGCCAATTTGCAAGCACAGCTTCCATGTTCAGTGCATAGACTCGTGGTTGCTACAGTCGCCTTCTTGTCCTGTCTGTCGAACATCTGCTAACTCTATTTAGACGCCATAGCTGGTGAGAAATATATAATATCTTGCATGGTTATCAAAGTTTTCTCCGGTTGTTTTTAGATTTGGATTTTGGGTTTGAGCTGGACTCCAGTTCGCCTTCTGAGGAAAGACACTGTAACCTGCCATACTCCTATTTACCTGCAGGTTGGTTTTTCTGGAAATTTTAGCCAACTGCCTGCATCACAGCCCTTGGTGGTAGCTGCTATGAAAATCTTCAATTTGGAGGGCAAGTTTTTCAGCCAGCTAACACAAGCTTTTTCCCTCGTCACAAAAAATATGATGACTATCAGAAGATATTGTTTCCTCTATGTACAAACAAAATGTAATAATCCATTATTTCTTGAATAAATTTAAGTTGTCGCTGTCTAACATGTACACCTAATATTGGTAATTGTAAATTTGTAAGCATCAAAAACTCTACTGTAAGAGATTTTCTGAGGATTCACAAACTTGTGTCGTGTAAGTTGCACTGCAAAACTAACTGGAGTACCACAACCTTCATGGACAAAAATTGAAAAAGGAAAAACAGTGACAGCAATAATGAGGACCAACATAATTAGGACCACCGTTTTCTCTGGACGGCAACATATATACATATGCATGTTCATATACATGTACATATACATATATATATATATATATATATATTATATATATATATAGATTGGTTTCATTTTTGGCTCCTGTTCGCTGGTCTCGTCCTTCTTTTATCAAGTTTTCTTAATTTCAGCTATATGTTTCGTAAAGGCCGCTGGCTAAAGTCACAATTCTCCATGAAGACAGGCCAGGCAGCAATACTCATAGTGCTAGCTCGGATAGCAAATTGAGGGGTTGAAAAATATGGAGCAAGTTTGTACGCATTGCAGCACACACCATTGTCCTCATGAAGATTTTCAGAGACAGAGAAATTGATCGATGAAATTCAAGACCATCTTTGATTAAGCTGTAGATGGTCTCATCAAGGTTGTACAAAATTTTTTCTTGAGCAACATACAAATAACTAAATGACCCAAACATGGCAATCCAGTCAACAAAAACAAGCATTGCAAGTAAGAACAATATGACAGTTCTGAACCACAAATTTGCTGTTGATTCTTTATTTTTTCAACGTAAAGAAATTGGCACAATGACCCGGCTTTCATGCATTCCCACATCTCCCTATGCGTTAGAGCCTTAGACAACCATCTGCTAAAGCACTCTCGTTACTTTTAAGCTGCAGAAACTCTATATGAGCTGGATTTAGTATGTCGTAATAACCATACCACCATCCTGGAACTGTTTGAATGCAACTGAATGCAGGCTCAATCACATTAACTAAAACAACTCAAAAGTTAAACGTCTAAAAACAGAACGAATGATCAGAGGAAAAAGGAATATACAGTATGTCTTGTGCTACTCAGAACCAGTCTTCACATTTTTCTTTGAATCAGAAGGATCTATGTATCTCCAAATGAAACCCAAAGTACTACCCATGATATTCATAAATACAGCTGACATTGCAGGGGGTACTGCAATCATCGGAGAAGAAAAATGGGAGGTAGCTAAAACCACTCCTAAGGAGGAATTTTGCATTCCAACCTGCAATGCATGGTGTTAAAAATAGAAGTAAGTTAGATAGGATGCCACACACCTAACTACAGGCAAGAAGACACCCTCCCTTAAGAGCTTGTTTCAATACACTCCGTATAGTGTGGTGGTTTTTCACAGCTATACAAGTCTTATATCGTAAGTATTCATTATATATATGGAAAACAACTAAAGAGGAATGACATAGAAACATTGACTTCATGGTTCATTGGTTTCAGTTACAAGCACTTCACAAAATATGTAAATGCATGGTGAATGTGTTCGTAGCACAAGCATATGAAAATTCAAAAACTTTAATCAAGAACCAGGGTTCAATCAAGCATGTAAGTTTGATTAAAATACTACAACCAATAATAAGATAAAAATTACCTCAATTGATATGGCACGTCGTTGAGGCTCTCCAAATCCACCATATGCAGCAGACAGATAACTGCAGAAGGACTCAGAATTTAGAAAATAAATAATAAACTAGACAGAAATCGGTGGTTCCATGTTGCCACTGTTGGACAGCATTCTGTCACTGGTATAACTATCAACTGCTGTTCTACAACACATCTTCTTATTACAAAGTCAATGCAACAGCTGAACATGTTCTACTAATAGTTTACCACAAAAAGACCCTTTTACTTGGAGAAGCTCTTACCAACCTAAGTCTATCATAACATCAGTAAATGGAAAAAGGCGAGTGTGGTTCTTAGAGAGCAGGCAACTCAACTAGAAAAGGAACACACGTCAAAACAAGTTATGAGGGAATAGGTGTTTGAGGAAAGACGTTAAAGATCAGATAAGCTCATAAGGACTAAAACCTATCTACTTCAGAAGAAAATCTTACGTGTCTGCATAAAACAAATTCAGCACAAATTTGCAATTTAAACCGACATGTTGAAGAACAATTGTTGGTTCTTTAAGAAATTATGTAACCAGGATATTATAACTATAAAGTAGAATATGCAACCAAAGGCAGAGTAAAAGCATAGATAAGGTTTTGACCATTATCAATTACGCCTAAGGCAAATATATAACAGGGATATTTATCCAATATGTAAGACCATCTATGCCTAGTAAACTGTTAAACACCTAGAGCGAAAGCTGAAGACTTCACTTTCTTGATCATTGTGAGTAATTCTGTCATAAAAGCATCTAGTTCTCAAGTTGGCAATGTATCTTTAATGCAACAAAAGTCAATGTAAAGGCTCCTATAGTTGCAGGTAGATGAAACTTAAGAAATTTCCAATAAAAGCCAAGAAAAAGAAGATCTTACCCAACAAAAAAACCCGCGAAATGCAGCAATAGCACAGAAACTATTACAATCCCTATTTCACTTGAGAGGATTGTATGGACACGAGAAAGCAGAGGAAGATCAGATGATAGTGATGCACCAACCATTGAAGATTTAAGACGAATGACATTTTCTGAGAACACACTGAGATATGGAAAAGCAAGAATTAGATTTGCATATATATACTGTCAGTGATGTTCCACCACAAGATGCATAAACAAAGACACAAAAGACAAGAAAATCAATTATCTAAATCAAAATTTTACAACTACAACCTGCAAGCCAACAAAGATGATGCTAAAACAGCAAGCAATGGTGCAAAAGGTGTAATGCATTTCACAGCTTCCGGCCAAATACTCTGCATAGAGGAACCTAGCAGGATTGGAGCAACAACCACCTAAAAGTAATCATAAGGACAATGAAAGAGTCAAAGATACATTTCCACAAGTAGGAGAATAGTGAAAACAATGTTGCATAGACACACCTGCAGAGTGCTGATGGAAAGTTTAACTGCATCCACAGAAACATAAGTTCCTGCCAGAATCTTGGTCAGTAGGGGAGTAAGAACAACTGCTCCCAGAGTTGTGCATACCGTCATTACAACTGATAAAGGCACATCCCCTTGAGCAATTAAGGTAACCTGAAAAACTATTACAAAGAACTGAAATGAATTGGAAGCAACAGATGGTAACGGCAATATAACCATCACAGCACACACCAATTTAAAAGTTCTTTGCCTTCATGTATTGCATATCTAAAAATGCTGAAGAAAAGGTGACATGTGATAATTTCCTTTCTTTCAGGTGGAAAAACAGATGATCTTTACATGGTAAGGAACTGTGTCCCCACTTTTGATAGTGACAATTGTAAGACTTGCTCCTGTGATGAAAAATTTCTATTGGCCTTTTATTTAAGACAAGTGATGGTAAATCAAAGATAAGACATTTAGCCAATATAAAGAATAAGCTACATTTTTGGCAATTAAGCATTCACTTCCAACAATCACAAAGCACATGTGTTAGCACAAATTTCTGCAGATATCTTCATCCAGAACCCATTGCCAACTTAAGGACAACGAATTTGCGGAGAGATATTCCTGTTCCTTTTCTACTGCATGATGTCAAAGCTCGCCTGTGGAAGTCAAACTTCAGAAGCAAAAAATTATTACTGTACAATATAAACTCATCTCAACAGGGTAGAGGTTGAAATTAGGCTTCCATCTAGGATCACGTTGAGAAGCAAAGGTATATAGGCATATCCTAGATAACTTGGAACGCAAATTCAACTTCCAACAGCAGATTACCCACTACCAACTAAAGGGCTCTTTAAGACAAAGTATTATATCTCTTCATTCTGTATTACACAATCTCAATCTTGAAGGCCACACATTCGGGTGCAAAAAGGCATTCAGGATAGGTTTATGGTTCGTTTAGAACATATAATTTTTTCCAATAAGGTTTGCTTTAATATGATTTCTGAGGCCTTTGAATCATCCCAATAAAAAAAAGGGATGGGTATCCTAGGACCACACATACAGCAGCTAAGAACAGGCAAGAAAAGGGATGGGTATCCTAGGAACACACGTACAGCAGCTTAGAACAGGCAAAAATAAATCATGTATCTGATACCACCGATCTTCAACCATTATAGAACAGGACAAAGAGGATAGATAGCGATCAAGCTCACCACATTAGAAGCTGTACCACCAGGGCAACAAGCAAGCAATATTAAACCAACTGAGATAGCTGGTGGAAGCCCCAGAGACTTGCTAATTATCCATCCAAAGCGGGCATAATGGTATACTGAGCAACACATCCATAAAGTATCTAAACATGAAAGAAGTTACCAGCATTATAGCTTGTTAAATATATTAATCTGGTAAGCATGCAAGCACATGCAAAGTTTGACATAATACTCTTTCAGCATCAACTCCAACTTAATCTTCTATCACACGTTCTAATCAACTGATCACTACTAAGTAGCTGCTACAGAAACACCATTCTTTTCTGAAAATTTCCTTGTCATAAATGTGTTGGGTATAAGTGGACTATCATACTAAACAGTATCCGACTTCCTCGTCAGCAAAATAAGCACTCAATTGGAACAAATTGGCCATTTAATTTTGATAAACTTAATGTTGACTTCAACATTTCCTCTGATTTCAAATAAGAAAGGGACAAAAAAGAACTGATCTTTAGCCTGATGACGTACAAGTTCATCACTAACTAGCATCTCACTTCAAGAATTTTTCTCTTGAAATTGAAACCAAGTAAAAATGACGGAAAGAAAAACATGAAGTGGTGCAACGAAATTCAAGTTCCAGAAAAGAATCTAAATCACACGAAAATATCCATTAATCCCAAGTAACAGTTACAAGAACAGAATTCCAAAAATGAGAACCAATTTAAGAACTCACAGAAAGGGGTCTTTGCATGAACAAGTTGATCAAATCTTTGAGCTCTAAAGTGAGACCCATTGCCAGCATAATAAACCCAAGTGACAAGCTATATGAAGCTGGACCTTTCTCCACAAACCATGAAAAAGTCGATGGCTTTAAGCAGGCAATAATCCCCCCAACAGTAACGTAAACAGGATAAAGACTTGCTAATGCGGACAATACATTTTCCCATCCGGGCTTTTCTGGATTCTCACGCACAGGCTGCAGGCTAAGGGAATCTTCACTACCACACTTGATAATGGCTATAGCTAAGCTTTGTTTGGGTAAAAGATTTGATTTTGTGGAATCCATGGGCTTGAGAGGCTTGAAAATGGTAAAATTTCTGTGGGTTTGTGAAGATTTAGCGAATAATGGAGTGAAGCAGAGAGAGATTGACATTGCTAGAGAGGAAAAAATTAGTGGGTGGATGGTATGAATAATAAATTCAAGAACTCTTTGCAAATCTGATGCTTATTCCTAGTAGTCCTAGCTTTTTCAGTGTGTGTACTGTGTTCTCTTGGTGGTTTTTGGCTTTCGATGGATCAATAGGGATCATGGGACCAGACTCCAGAGAGGATGCTTTTGATAAATGATTTAAGGGGGGGTGCTAGAGAATGGTATAGCTGTTTATACCAGTCGGATGGTATTAGAGTGACATGTAACCGTACAAAAGTTGTGATCGTGACTTTCGTATTGGGAGCTGAAGTTGCACAAATAAAAAAATAGTGACAAAAGATATGTTAACCGGCAACCTGGTAAGTACGAAAGTAGGTGAGGAGATCACGTGGCAAATGAAAAATGGGATGGTTAAAAAGTATTTCTTTGGCTTGTCTTCTCCATAGCGAGAAAAAAGATCGAAGAAGGAAAGCGGCCGGCTGAACAGGGAAAGCAGTGGGTTGTAAACTTGCTGAAGAAGGTGGTAAGATGGCAAATGCTGTTAGAAGGCACTGATAGGATGGATCCGACGGGGAACGATGAGGACGTAAGGAGTAAGAAAAAGCCGGCATTGGAGAGAGGGATCCCAACAATTGCAACTAACAGAGCAACAAGAGCCTTGACAACCGGCTACTGGTTATCGGAGACTGAGTCAAACACCATGGATGTTACTGGGTCTAATGTCGTAAAAACAAAAAAATGAGTAACCCTAGAAACAAACGGAGAAAGTAATGACGGTGACAAAATTGTCAACTTGTAATTGAAGACAAGACGCGGAAATAAAGTTACGTAAATGATAATGAATATATTTTATTGGTAGACTATGAAATAAATGAAAATCGCTTGACATTGTGTCTAAACCCAACACCGAGGAACGCTGGAGTGAATTAGCTGAGTGACGCACGCTAACAAAGCAATGAAACAAAGGTAAGTTGTAATGGAATTAAAACACACAAAATTTGTGGGTTTTATAAATAGCAAAGGGCATGTAATTGAATGCAACCGTAAAACCGCAGGAATGGAAAAGTAATGAGGTATTTAATAAATTAGGGTTTAATAAATTGGGGTTTAATAAATTAGTGGCTGAAAATAAATACCTGGCTGGTGAGATGAAGTTATATTAGTGAATTGTTTAGGAAATTGTATTGATTGAAAAATGAGATAGGGACATGAAACCAAAGCCATAAATGACGGTTATATGTTTGCTTTGGTGGCTAGCGTGTGATGTACAATAGTAGTGCACGATATGGTTTGTCGCGATGAGAAGATTGAATGTGAACGATTGAGGTCAGTTAAAGCAACCGGTCCGGGACCGATGAGATGAAGCAATTCAACATTGGGACTTCAAGTCTTGCTTGGCTAGTGTTTGATGTTGTTGAGAGGACAATCAATGTCCACGGACATAGGCTAAAGGTGACCGCAGGGAGGTGGGAATTTATTTTGGGAACCAAAAGTGAAGGGTACCAATTGGATGTAGTGGATGGCGAACCCAGATATGGAAAGGCATCTTAATATAGACATACTGGGGACCGATATTGTTGGAAAATCTGCGAGAAGTGTATTATCCACAGGGAAAGTAGGGACGGAGTTCAAGATGAAATTTGTGTCAGCTAGGGAAGATTTTGTGCCCGCCAACGAGCTTTACGTAAGTATTATTCTGCGTAGGGAGGGTGAGGTGGGAGAACATAAATTGGTCAAAATACATTGTTAATGAGCTGGTTAAGGGCATCAAAACACTGGAGGTACCATATCCCGTGGGTTGTATGGCTTTCTTAGCGAGTGTAAACGGGTGATTAGGTGATGATGTGAATTACTTGATTTGCTTATGTGGAACGAGGCCCATTATAAATGGGGTATGCTCATTGTGTGTATTCCGAGCAAGGTGGCAAAACAACCGGTGCCTATGCAAATGAGAGAAGCCAAGGATTGGTGCTGGAGTGAAATGGACATCAAATGTGGAGTTATCGAACTTAAAGCGCTAGTGCAAACATGGGAAAGGTAGTGTGACATCTTAGTAGTAAACAAATCTTTAGCAAATATTTTAACAAAATTGTGTTTCAGAACGAAGTCGCTTTGTTGTAGATTGAGCTAGTCGCGAACGCAATGAAGAATGGAATGAAAGACAACACATGGATGGGACAAGCGAGAAAACGAGGAGGCAATGATTAAAATAAAAAGCAATCTTCAATGGAAACTAGGATCTTTGGAGAGGATGGTCAAGCTAAACCATGAGCAGCCTACTTGGGGTGTTGCGTTGGGATACAACAGAGGATAGGTGAAACCGGAGATGTACTTAGACGGAAGGAATTAAATAAGAAAGATATGGATGTGATTTGTAATATCTAAAACTCCAACGAAGGGATTAGGAAAGAGCAAGTAGCAACCGTGGAGTTGGTGGCTTTAAATCAAAAGGGTATCATGGCAATGTCAAAGTGGGGCAATAAAGGTTTATTCAGTGCCGGGCTACATATGAAGCATGGAAACTCGATAACAAAATCGAGCACGTAATTATGGGCTAAGATAAAGAGAATGGTCAAGCCGGTTTGAAGAGGGAGAACGACAAAGAAAGGATAGTGGGAGACGATTAAGTCCCTTGAGATTGGTGCAATGGTTGGGAAAGGAGGCATTCCACAAATGAGTCCCATTACAATGCCTATCTGAGGTATCAAAATGGGGAAGAACATGCAAGGTCAAAGCGATAGATATCATGTTGATGTCGAAGTTAAAAGCAAAGTGGCGATGTGGATCAAATATTTGAATATTTAGCAAGTGATGCAATGCACGCAAAGTGAGTGGCATGTCCACGGGAAGGCTTTATAAATTTATAATTTATGTGAAATTAGATAAATGTTTGTCATTATTGATTTAAACCGGTGTGGCTGAATGAATTTATGTAAATGAATGGCAGCACCATCGTGGTTCATATTATGGACCACAATCGCCTCACCTGAGAAGCGATGAAGAGCCCTCAGCACGGGTAAACTTCGGAGGGCCAACGAAGATTGCATGATTAGTTGTCTTGAACAATGAATGGCGTGATAAAATTCCACAAATTGGCAGGTTATATCATGCTTTGTGGCAATGTTGACGCTGAGACGGAGGCTCCAGACGGATTGTATTCTTATCGAACATGGTATTTGCCCGTGATTTTTGGTAAGTAGCATAGCTAAATAGATGAAAGTGCAAATTGGAAAAAAAGTCATATTGTGCATGCATGGGTTTTAATTGGCACTTGTATCTTTGGGCCTCGAGAACCATTTCATTACGTCCAACGTTGAGGCAATGGTGTTCAAGAAGCGGTGGAGGTCTGTACCTGTTCCTCACTGGCAACAGGGTTTGGTGGAGACATTGATGATTGTCAAAGGTTAGAAAATTGTATAATATTTAGAGCAAATTCAGGTGTCCAAGCTAGTGACTACATTTCATGGAATATGAGATCTTCATACCCTTCAACGGTGTGCCCAAAGCATTGGTTAAATTTGTACTAGTTGACTTGAGTAGCCAAGAAGGTTTACGTCGGATTGATGCCCTCGTCGATGCATCGTTAATGGACTTAGGCTTCGAGGTCTTTGTAAGTATGACCAATAAACAAGTATTAGTCCATGAAACTTTAAATACAAGTAATAAACCAGTATTGATTAACTTAAAGTCTGAGCCAACGTTGTATTGGATTAGTGTGAAAGCGCATATGTTCGTTTGGAGGATGCCATGGATTTGGTCAAGAGTTTGATGTTGAGAGGCCGTGTTGGTGCCCCAAGCAAACGAATGAGTTAACTTCCGATAAATTAAATTTGTTTGGAATAGAAACAAACATTTGATCACCGTTTGTTATTTAACATATACATGTATTGCAGCTTTGATTGTGGCGTGTATGTTATGAAGTTTATGGAATGTGTTGACCAGCTGGGTGAAGGAATGGTTATGCAATTCAACTCAGAATTGGAGCGCATGAAGTTGGGTGTGAAGTTATTTAGTGACGATGGCAACAAGGCTCGCGACCGTGGGATGAAAATGCTGCGTTTAATGGGACTAGGAAGTGGAAGTTCTGAAGTGGTGCCGTGACCACTAATATTGCCCACGGAATGGATGCACGGAACATGGGATATTTGTGTGTTTTGACTGACCCCCATATTCTTGTTGTTGGCATTAGCATATGGCAAATCTTGACTAACCCATGATGTGTATTTTTTGTGGTTGTACTAGGAGCCTAGAATTTTGTTGGGTAGTGGATGTTATATTGTTAAGTCCCCATTTTGTGTAAATCAGCCAAGTTGGTATTTGTGGGTTATGCCGAGAATGGTAATGTTATTCCCTAAACTAAAGGGAGCAAACTTAGTAAACTCGATTTTGATGGTGAGTACTGGGGAAGCTGATATTTTTTACACAATAAAAGGGAAGAACTGAGGCAAATCCATTTTGACAAATTGGATGGAAATAAATGCTGTTCGGATTAATTTTTGGAGAAGTAAGTAATCAGGAAAATGGCTGAATTAGATAATCAAGTACAATAAAGGCCAAGTTTCCCAGATTTGTTGTAAACAAAACATGTAGAGGACCCAGGACTGAAATGGTGAAGAAGCCCATAATTACGTTTTAAGCCCAGATTACCTAAAGGCCAATAAGCCCAAATTTTTTGGAAACAAAACATATAGAGGAAGTGGGACTCAACTCTTAAAGAAGCCCACAATTTCGATGTGAGGCCGAGTTTAAAGGGCCATATTTTTATTTAAAGTCCAGCTTCCCCATTCTTTAAAGGGGGTGCTTATCCTATAAAAAATTCTTGAAAAGCCCCATATTTCAACAAAGGTCAATGTCTTCTTCACCCGATTCCATCGATTGACACCCGGGAATGGCCAAGGCGTATGTGTTCCTGTGGGCAATGGTGCGATGTAAGAATTGTGGAGAAAAGTGAGAGGAATCTAGGCAAGTTCTACTATGCTTGTCCCAAAGAAACAAGACAAATCTACGCTCCATATTAACCGAATTTTTAATAGCTATTAGGGAAAATGTTTTAGATACATGGTTTGTTCATCTATGGCGAGTAAGTGCCCAGCTGCTATGCAACGGCTCTGGGTCGCAAATAGTAGATCACCGAGGTAACCCGCATAATGTTCTCCCCCGAGGTTGTGAACAAGAAGAGCATGGTGGTGGGCTAGATCCACTCGTGAGTAATCTCCGGACCTCGCCGTGGTGGGCACTAGGAGAATCTGAAGTTGAAGGCGGGGATATCGCGGTTGTGGTTATCCTCATATTGTTGCTGAAGCTATGAAGTTTCATGCGGGTAGATGGCGGCCGTGAATTACGAACCTGTTAGATGGGGTGTAATTAGAAGTTTGACCGGTCAATATGAAGTGGGTAGAAAGTTTTGTGGACATTGTTATGCAAATCGCATCCTTACCTTAAATTAAGTAGTAATTGCCAATAAGTGCCATTCCCCTCCTTCATATCCACTAAATCCATCTCTTCATGGTGTCTTTGTCGAAAAATTTAAACTGAAATTAATTTAATAATCGGTTTAGTATTGTAAAATGAAGAAAAGGGCAAAACCATGAATTTGAACTTGGCTTTTAATGCTTATGGTTATGTTAAACAAAACGGCATCAATTTAAGATAAGAATATTACCATAATAGGAGGTAATCATGGTCTTTGGAATATTTTGTATTTGAGATCTCCTTCACGTGCAAATGGAAAAAAGTCAAAGTCCCGCACCATAAACAATATAAGCAATTGGTATGAAAAAATGAATAAGCATGAAGATAGGTATGCAATGGCGATTTGTTTTACCAGGTTGGTAACCTTGTTTGTTTCTCCATTATAAAATCTTCCAAAAAAGTAAGTCATACTATGGGGTGTGAAAGTGATGAGTTTACCATCGCCATGTCAATAGAGCATAGGATCAGCCATTGACAAGAGTACTGCACTCCATTGTCGTGAATCTATGAGGAGGAGTAACATAACCAGCAAAGATTCAGGAGCGCATGCTTCCAGAGGCACAAGAGAGAAAGAGGTGAAGTTGTGTATACTGGAGAAAGCATAGTGGTATCCCCACTCATAAGTTATTTCCCCCCAATACTGGTGACCAAAATAAGTAGAATGGGTCACATACACATGTTAAATTTTCACATTTGGCTTTCATACAAGTTGGGAAATTTTGGCGGGGTTGACCAAAATTTTTGGAGGCTAAAATGTTTTGGATTCAACTTCAAGTCCCGCACAACGAAATATGGGTGGGTAAAACAAAATTGGGAGTCTTAAAATTTGGTACATTCAACTTAAATTTCTACAACACTTGTGGGTAGATGTTGGATCAAGGGATAATATCAAACCTCCCTTGAGGTTTCTTATAATATCACCGGCACCCTATAGTTTTAAAAAATATCACTTACCTCCCTTGGTAATTGTAAATTGACTATATTAACCTTCACTTGTGCATGATTTACATATGAAATAAATGGATGTCAAAAATGAAAGAAAAGAATCAAAAGTCACTTTCTTCTTTTTTATCCAACATTCTTTTTTATTCTTTTTTTTTGTATGGCTATACAATTTTTTACTTACAAATTGTAATAAATTAAATTTTATTTTTTTTCTAATTGTGATAATATGGAATATGAATGTATGATTTTTTCCTTTGTTTTCAGTTTACTTTTATAATGAATTAGTACAATTTAAAAACTTGGGTCAAAAGTAAAGTGATATTTTCAAAAGTTTAGGGGTGTCAGGTGATATTAAAAGAAACCTCAAGGGAGGTTTCTGATATTATCCCTTGGATCAAATGGCCCGTGGGAAAAAATATGGTGGTTACGAAATTACCTGGTCGGAAGTGTGTTGTCATTGACATCACACAACAGAAGGCGTCATAAGTTTAGGCCGTGTGGATGACATTCATAAGAGGTTCAACATAAGTGGGGAATTGGGGATAGTGTGTTCAGGGCAACCAATTAGGGCAAATTTGATTTGAAAAATGAAAACGGAGTTCATAATCATAACTTCCGAAGTTCCCAACCAACAAATTTACCTATAGTTTGGAATTGATTGTTTTAAAAGCGAACATGATTTTAATTAGTATTTGAATATTATATAATATGTATTAATAATATAATATGAAATATATTATCTCCATATATATATATATATATATATATATATATAGATTATATAACAAAGATTATGTTAATCTTATAATATGATATATAAAAATATGTTAAATGTTCTCCCAAATACGATTATAGTTTAGTATATTATTATGTTTATTTAGCATGTAATACTAAAATTAAAAAATTGGAAATACAAAATTGAATTCAATTAGGTTATTTACGAATTTAATTCATTTGGAATTGAATTCGAAAGCGAAATTGAGAAATCAAACTCCGAATCTGATGGATTCGAATGTTAATGAGGGCCAAATCGTAAGTATGACGTTAATGTGATTGAACCGGTCCGTAAACAATGGGAGCGAAGGCTTATTGTTTGAGTTGTGATCATTTGTTGCTCAAGCCAGGCTCATGGTCAAACGCAACTCGATCATTGAATTTTCAAATTTACCTCGAGCTCAATGAGCTCAACAAGACAAATCAAACGCAACGAACCAAGCAAATCTCAACTAATGCTACAAGCAAACAATCAGATAAGATACTATTGTTTTGTGGCGTAACCAGGAATTAAGACTAAAGTGACCATGTCGTTGAAAACAATATTTTACCATTGATTATGAACACCAAAGAGCGAGCTCATTCAACGATATATCGAGCTTATTTTACGATTAAGCTCACCTCATTTCACTTCTCCAACGAGCTTTTATCGAGCATGCACGAAGTTTAAACATTTGACATAACGAGATTTTATGTAACTCTCATGGGACTACACTTCTCTCCGCTCGAAGTTCTAACTCAAGTCAATTTCATTGATAAACCTTTCTTCATTGGCATTCATAACGATCAATTATTAGTAGCACTTAAGGTAAACTTTGATATAAGGTAAATGCCTATCACCATATGCCTAATTAAATGTTATTGTTCCAAATTTAATATAAATTGCATATGGTCCCATGTTTACTAATTTGGATGGATTAATACGTACATTGGTTTCTTTGCATTCCTTTCAACGCTATTGGTTTCGTGTCATCGATTTCGTAACCGACCATGCAAAGTTTATCATAATCATAAAAAAAATGTTTGAAACAGCAGAGACATATGTTTAATTTTTATTACTACTTTGTATTTGTAATTTTATTATTTTACTAATTCAATTTTTTTTAACCAAGCAAGATTGTTTACGACATTTATTATTCTCATTATGTCTTTTATTATTTGTTTTTTAATTTTTTTATAATAAGTATTTTTAATTTTTTTAATTTTTCTAATTTATTTATTTTTTTTTAACCACGCAAGAGTGTTTACAGTCGCTTCATTTCCAGTTATTAGAAACTCGTATGGGACATCGTCTGGTCTGAACACTCACATGGCAAGAATTTTTTCCCTATTTTTGTCACACAGCAGAGACCATGCGTTCTTGATTGTGTTTAAGGTAGGTATTTTATCTTTTTAAGCTTACTTAGCTTTCTTGATAGGGTCTAAGCAATCACTTTCATCATAAATATGGAATTTCATTATGAAGATAAGTTACGACAATCGGGAATCTCAACTTATAGCTTAAACGAACCGCGAATGGGCCCAAAGAACATCCAGTTCCCATCAAGTGTACTCTTTACAGCAGACCGAAGCCCTCCATTAAGCATTCGGGACGATTTCAAAAATCGTCATTGCTTGAATCGGCAAGTCGAGACGCCGCCATCCGAGACAAGCATTGGATCCCATTTATCTCATGTTGACTTGACAGCAGTGCTTTTGGTGCCTCAACCTCGTGGAAATCTATGCAAACGCCTTTCCATCTCGCCTAACTCTCGTCTAGCTGATAAAGCACGGCGGCATCATTCAGAGGATTGGATTTGACAATTTTTGCCGCTCTTGTTTTCGGAACACGGATTGCATGCCACCGGCTACTGGTTTCGCCTAATCTCCTACTTAGCAATGTATCCCAAAGATGGAACATTACTCTCCAACAGGGGCTCCTGAAGATCCATACACTACACCCCTCAAAGGCGTACAGCAACTCCTAGCGGGCTGTATGTGTTCAAGGGGCCATTGGTTAATTTGCGTTTATGACCATACCAGATTTTTCCACTGGGATCTTCATATGCCCCTAAGGACAAGTCCTCTCCGCAGCAGTCGCTACTTTTTTTCTTCTCCGCCCTTCGGGGCTGCTTGGTAAACGCTTTTGAGGACATTGAAAACCTCAAACACAACTTATGATGGGGGAGTAGCATGATATGCAAGTGGGTTCCTCTATATAAATGCTCACTTGTACTTTCAAACCCCACATGGTTTGCACATATTCCAAACACAGTACAATGTCCTTTTTTCACATGCATGCATGACAAATCAAACATCCCGTGAATTGAACGTCATGTCATTGCCCCCAACACCCCACAATAACAGCCTCAATACACCACCCATCCAATACACTAAAATCACATTGCTTCTAATTTTAAACATTTCAGGCAACCAAAGCATGATCTGGGTTCGGGGAATCACGACACTATGAAGCATATTGTCGTAAGACCCATTAATTGTTACGAACAACAAACTTTGATTGGCTACTGGGTTCTCCTAGATGTCACGCCCAAGCCCAAGCCCAAGCCCATTGCATGATGTGGCCCAACACTTCCCGTTAGCTTAAACGACTTATTTGCATTCCATCCTCGATATGAAGCTCGGTTCAAATTCAAGGTTGTAGTAATAATAAAGAAGGCATTCTACCAAATTAGACGCCCAAAATTTTTTACATAAGCAATTCATCCAACTAATTAAATAGGGTCCATTAAGTGCCTTTGCTAGAACTTACATAACCTCTACAAAATAATAAAATAAGGTCATCCTCACCAAATGCATTTCATCTTTAAGCTCACCTGGTACATGCTGTTGCGCAATCTTCTAGCTATCTATAGTGTTCATGTTGGCATATCCCTCAGAGTCATGGGACCATTGATACATCTGTCGCATTCATACATCAGTTTAGGCATGCGGGTACATTCAATAAAATTTGGGGGGTGATTGCTTCTACTGTAAACAATATGGAGGGATGATTAGAGTATTTCTATTTTTAAAAAATTGATGAAATAGATTTATACCTGAGCACTCTATGTCCTGCGGCCAAAGTTTTCCTCATAAGCACATTCTGCTTCCTCGCTACCCCATCCTGGCTGGCTATAATAATTTGTTCCACTCAAACTCTGCAATATTCCCTCTTCACTCAAACCAACACAGCTATATCTTGCTTCATTGGGTACTTGCTGGCAGCTTGCTTCCATACCACTTCCTTTGTCCACCAACCCAGAAGTTGAGATTGGGAAGGTAAAATTTTTCGATCCACTATTATTTTTGGGACAGGTCCTCTTGTTGTGTCCATCCCGTGATCTGCATAATAACAATTTATTCTTACCATGTCGGTTGATTTGAAAAAAACAAACACTAACGCATCATACTTGGGTACATACCCACAATTTCCACATTTTATAGATTTGGTCTTCTTTTCGATTTGTGATCACCCTTGCTACCGCCATTGTTGGATCAAGGACTCCAAATATCATGCGATCATTACCATTTGATGGATTAACTTCATTCAAGTCAAGATAAAACCACGATCAACCCAGTTCCCTCCTCCATTTTGTTGTTTCAATGCTAATAAAATCCGACACGTATTCAAAGCCATCCGTCATGTGTGAAGCATAAAAACACAAGTGGTTTAAGCTTCGCCGCTAGAGCACCATATCTTGCATTTTGAAGCATCCGGTTGTACATGCCATCAATCTCTTGTCCACAATGTTCATGTGAAGACTCTCTAGCATTCCCGGTCCATCTTTTCACTATGCACGGTATGTGGTATTGACCTAAAGTTTTCCATTACCATCCGCTGAACATGTGAGCACATGGCAATCCCTTCCACACCATTTTCATGCATGAGCAACACAATTCTTCATTATCCTTATTATAACGGACTATCCATGTATGCGGTTATTCAGATATTTGGACAAAAAATACTTGCAAAGAATTCCCTTTTGCTCCCTTTCCATGTACAAACATATAAACCTTGTCTTTCTAAGTGTTTCTTCACCATTAAGAACACCCTTCGACTCCAGTACTTCAGCTGCGTGTTGCTCAAGGGCCGCATTGTTCCCAATACAACCGTCAGATCCTCGGTCTCATGTATTGCTTCGGCACACGTTATGCCTCAAATGCTCCATCGCTAGTTCATGCACTCTAACACACTCAAACGGTGATTGTTTCCTTCAAGTACCTTTCAAAATGCATTCATGCTCAAGATCTTTGGGTGCTTCTCAGATTCCCGCCTGAAGAAACTTCGGCTCAGTTGGTTCTCGCCCCATAGTTCCCGCCTCTCATACATTTTTTCCCACCCATTCATTTCCTAACAATCCACATCTCCGCACCGTGGTAAACCATTCTTCTTCAAAGTCTTCTAAAGGGCAAGTCTTCTTCATGAACTTAGCAAACATGCTTTTAAACATCTTTGACTTCACATAAACATCTGATTTTATTTAAATGCCATGTGCATAACCTATGCCTACTTTCTGGAAATACCATTTTGATTGCTTTCCGCATTGCCTTATCCCCATCTGTGACCACTGATATTGGCTTTTTACCTCCCATTGCTTTGCTAAAAGTTGACAACACCCACTCATACTCTTCCACTCTTTCCATGGATACTAAAGCTGAACCAAAAATTACGGTGTTGAAGTGATTGTTCACCCCTGCAAACACAACCAACGGCTTGTGGTATCCATTACTCTTATGCTGAGTCAAAACTAACACATCCCCAACCACTCATAATCAACTCTTGATTCCATCTCCGCCCAAACAAGGTTCAAGCCTCCTCACCATCAACGTCATAGTCGAAATAAAAAGTATGGTGCGCTTTCTACCAGTTATGCAATGGTTGCTTCGCATCACCCTCCTCAATATATTCTTTTCCTCTCACTATCCATTCGGTTGTATAGATCCTTCAAAACAAATCCAACATTCAATATCCTCCACACCGTGCATTGCAAAGAATTTCATTATTCCACAAATTTTTGCCCCACCAGTCCTCATTGTGTTCGCTAGAGCACAACCAGCATCACTTACTTTTGGTGAATATGCTACACATTCTCTAGAAGCCATTTTATGGTTGTGCTGCTTCACAAAGTCAGAACCACATACTTCATCGACCCATTTTCATACTTAATGCAAAAAGGGCCATGCATCCGGTCCTTGTTTCGCCTTGGCTCCTTTACTCGATTCTTAAGATTCATATATTTTTTGTTCCTTTTCCTTCCCTAGAACAAGCAAATTTCCTGTAGAACAATACCTTCTTCATTGTGTTTCACATCGACTTTCTTAATACTAAATCCTTTAATCTTCCCATATAAGTTGTAGAACTCATATGCATCTTTTCGCTATCAAATGACATATTCATAACTTCCACCACGTCCCAAGTCATCGCCAATATAATCTTCCTCGACCTCATTCCACTCTGGTCCATTGGTTGCTTCCGACCGCCATGTATATGTGTCTTCACCATTGGTTGAGTTGCATTCCCTACCTTCATCCTCGCCACTGTCTTCACTATCTAGGGTCAATTACCATTTTTTCGCCTTTGTCATCTTCCATCTCTACAAAACTCGACTTAGGAATACCATTCACACAATTCATTCTATATCACTGACCACTCCAATATACATTTTACCAATTTTCCCATCACTACTGTGTTCGCAATTCAGCACAACCTATCCATTACTAATGTTTATTTCACTACTCAACATAGTGCTTCTCAGTATCATTCCATGATTCATCCATTTGTATCCATTCTCAGATCCTTTTCTACCATAATTCATCCCTTTCATATCAACGTTCCATTACCTTTTTTTTCCCTAAAACTCAAATAACCTTCTATTATGAACTTTCTTAATTTATATACAAATTCATCATATACATCTGTTCCATTACTTTGTCTTTACAACTGACCCTCCATGACAATCATCCAATACAGATTTTATCTATTTTCCATTCATTAGACACGTTCTTCATCCAGTCATTATACTCTATCCATTGCTAATAATACTATATATATATGGAGACACACACACAACTACATATCCATGAATTCCTTTATCAATGTACACTTCATCAATTTTCCTTTCAATATACATCGTCACCATTTCAGTATAGTCTATCCATTGGTAATAGCTTTAGTTTCCCAATTTTTTTAAGGAATACATAATGTCACTAAATCCCATTTCCGTCCTTGCATGCTACACATTCTTCCAGTTTACAATTTTCTTTTTCATCCAACTACTTTTCCTATCTTTATTTTACAGAAACATTCATTCTGTTACATTTCTTATCTTATTTTGCATGATTAATTCCTTTTCCCAACACTTACGACATTCTCATTAACGCGTTCATTCTACTATTTCACATCACAAACACCAATTTTCAAACTTCATGCTTTACTGCATCTAAAATAAATGTAAATAACTTTTTGGGACAAACTTTATACCTTTTTTTTCACTTGTTTGCTCCCAAGAAACCCAACTATTTAAACAATGTTCCACTGACTCCGTTCATCTCCTCCTACTCTCAGGCTACAGCGGGCCTCTTTTCACTTACTTCCTCCTGAAACCCAAATTTTTTCGCTACGCTCCACTCGACCTCCGTTTCATCTCTCATTGTTGTTGTGGAAATAAGCTCCTCTTACATCTAGTCCTCCGCCGCCTCTCTCGGCTTCTACTCCACTCTGCATTTCCTTCGACATTTAGGTTTTGCTCCTACCCGTAGTCGCAGGAGCTTTTCTTTTCCAGACGTTGGCCTCATTATTTCTCTTACCTACTCACTTCTCATTCCTTAATTGCATGCAGCCATCGACTAAATACCCCATACCTTATGGTTTCTTGTCTTCCAATCATGAAGTGGTCCTTCCTATAATGCTGCGTGGGTCCCTTCAAACCTTCAACTTGTTCCAACTTTTCAAACTACTGGCTTTTTTTTCCCTCACGTGATCATGTGGAACTGCTTCACTTTTTGGTTTCTTCACTTCATGTGCATCGCGTATCCTCAACCGTACCACTTTACCAATCCTCTGGTCCAAACCCCCTTACCATTTTACAGAATTTTCGATGATTTAAGATATGGAATTCCTGCAAAAGTGCGGTCACGGTGATTCAGTTTCTCTTTTATTTCTTGTTTTATTTCGTTTGAAGAAATTGTTGGAGGGGACTAGGGAGGTGAAGCCAAGACAAAGTGCACTGCAAGGCATGAAAACAGATCTGTTTCATATCTCAATCCAATATTTTAATAAGTTCAGATTTTCATATGTTTAGACATATTTAATTATTAAAATTAGATCGTCTTAATCAATTAATTAAAATTTTAAACTAATTAATTAAGTGGTTTTGAAATATTTAGACAATACTTCAGTTAATGCAGAATGTGATGAAGCATGAATAATTTCAAATCTATCAAACCCATCCTTATTACCACTGATTGTCAAAGTAGTTGATGTTTAACCAATGTAATATTTAGACAAACTACTTGATAAGCTTAGATGTTTAATTAATGTGATGCTGTGAATTAGCCAAATATGACCCAACATGAATTATTGTCAACTAGAGAGACAAAAAAAAAAAAATGCACTATTCGCATAGCAATCGCAGTATAAATGTCATACAAATTATCTTTATTTTTAAATTAATGAACTACGGATTTATCTTTATTCTTAGATTAAATGAATTATGGAATGAATTGAATTGAGCTTTAGCATGAAAATTAATGAAAAGAAGCCACTTGAGCCAAATCCTAGGTGTGTTTAGATGGCAAATTTTTAAAATAATATTTTACTTGCATCACAAACACAATTTCTAATCAATTTTTTATCTTCCGGATTACTTTTTTTATTTTATATACATTGCATCCAAAACATATTATAATAATTATTCCAAATAATCTCTTCTCCAAGTACACTCATTGGTATCCAAATCAAAGCTTCAAAAATGGAAACAAGAATAGGTGCGAAGATTTTACAATCTTATCAACAACATTTTCATTGGCACACCTAAATTATATCTAACTTATCATGTAAATATACATACTAATAATCATTACCGTACCTGACATTTATATACTTACCCTATTTAACTTTAGTTTTAACAAGTGCCTATTAGACACTTACTAGAAACACCTTTTAACTCATGCCAATTGATGGACGATTAGAACCTAATTATTCTCATCAAGCATCCCACCGCAAGTGATATTACCATAACCCATGCATGCAAGTCGAGTATGTGGCGGCCCCACTCTCCCCAAATGCTAAACCGAGGGGTCGATTGCTCCGCCCGACTCACTCACGGGACTCAACGGCCGTCAATAACAAGTCACACAAGTAGTTATCCCAAAATAACTGATAATTCACGCTTAGAAAATTCAAACTTATACATATTCATTTCACAATCAAAACTAAGTTCAAACCTGGAACTATACAACAATTTACAAAAGTGCACCTAATCAAAGTCCGTAGTAGAGTTTATCCATAAACTTAGTCACCGTCAAGCTTCAACTGGGAGGGAAGCAGTAAGCAAGCCAATGTTTAGTGAAAGTGTCCCTTGCAGAAACGAATAAGCAGTAGTAATTCCCAGAATCGGCATGTAATATTTAACATGTAGTATTCCCGGTGGGCAGGTAAACATCAATCATGTAGTCCCGCTAACTGGTCATGTATCGTATAGCAATGTAACTGATGTAGCGGGTCATGTATTCCAATTGTCAGGACAAGTAAGCAAATACATTTTCAAGAAAGGATCTGTCCCAGATTGGTGATGAAGCTTTCGGTCCCGACTGATCCTCACCCATGACTCTCTGCCCGAAGTCTCCCAAAACATTCAAATATGGGCGGTAATACTCATGGTAAACCCAGCACCTGTTCGTTAACTTGTCCCACCTAACCCGGCCTGTGGTCAAGCCACGCCAACCAATGGGTTGGGATCCCTAATAGAGTTTGCCAATGTGGTAAAAGTACACATGGCACAAATGCACGCATGCACAAGTACTTTTCAGGTTTGGGCAAAGTCGCGATAAAGTACACACTTGCCCTTTCACTGTAATTGTCAATTTGTATGTACACAAGTAAACAGGGTACGTTGGCTTGAATTTAAACGACAAGTAAACAAATTGAAATAAGTCTGTCCCTCACTTTGATAGTTCTAGGTCCGGCCGACGGTCCCAAGGGTGGTCCTTCTAGTACCTGGCGGGGTCCTGTAAGTAATTAGGTATTAGTTACTATTTTAGGTAACTTCCATTTAACTAACAAGTTAACCAATCCACAGTATGTATTAGATTCAGGTTATAGGTTAGATTTGGTTCGGGTTGGTCGGTGTCTGACAAGATGGTCCGTGTAATGATGTTGTTTGGTTTCACCCTATTGGTATGTGTCGGACATGATTGGTATAGGCATTGGTCGGCTAGTTTGTGTGAATCGGCAAGTTCGGGTAATGAGTCGGTAGGTTTGGGCATGATCGCAATGTGAGTGCACCGGATGACGGTAGGTTCTCGGTACCGACTAGCAGCCATCGACACCTGGCCGGACTCGTTGGGGCATATCGATTACTCGCGTTAGTGCGAGTCGTGGGTCAGCGGTGCTGGCCCGTGTCGGCTTAGGTGGATTGACACAAATGGGCTCGGTTGGAGTAACGGTCGGCACCGTTGGGTTACCGATAATACATCGACACCGTCGGCAACCGTTTGGTATGAGTCGGCACCGTTGGCACCGCGGGAGTAAGTCGTATCGGGTTGCAATCCTTGGTTGGTTAAGCTAAGTTTACGACTTCGGAGTAGCGTCGGTGCTTGTCACCCTAAGTCGGTACCGGCCGGTACTGTCGTCGGGAACATGTTGGCTTTTAATGTCCGACGGGCCGGCCGTGCGGTTCTTGTTGGTGCGAGTGTCAACATTGATTGGTGGTAGGTTGGTACAGGAGTCGGTTTCCGGTATGTCGAGTGGTTAACGGTAGTCGGCAGCCGGGTTGATGCAATGGGCTACCTACGGGCACCTGGTAGTCGGCGGACGGCGTCACGATCGGTGGTCATCGCAGCGGGTCCATGGCGGGCTAAGCGTCGGATGGTGGTCGCGCCGCATGGGTTGGAGTGATGACCGTGGGGCTTTTACGCGGCGGCCGAGGTTAACGGCCAGCTAGGCATGTGTTATGACCGGTCAAGCTGTCATGGTTATTAGCTATCGGTCAGTATTGTCGTCCTCGGCTGTTACTGGCCGGTTCCCTGCGTCTTGGGATGGCTAGTGGAAAACCTCCCCTGGTGCACATCACATCTACAGACTGCGGTAGTCGGGGCCGACGGGTTGGTAAACGGGTCTATGTCCGTTAATCGTTAGGGTATGCGCCTAAAGGCCAAACCAAGCCGTAACGGACAGGTTGGGTCGGTCGGCACATCGCAACCGATCAGTAACACCGGTCGGCTCGATTGCTAACGAAAGGGACAGCACACCCGCTAACCGCCGAGCACGGATGGGTACCTCGCTAACGGACGCGCACGGAACGGCACATCCACTAACGGACGCTGGCATTACGGGCGCACGCTGCTGGATGCGGTCGGTGTCAACCGTTAACGGACCACGCGACGGTCGGTGGCTACCGCACGGTTTATGTTTGTCATATCTCACAATCCACTCATGTTTTTTTGGTCCATTTTATACCGTTGGAAACTGCATTCGTGAGCACTACAACTTCGTAATGGACTAGGTTCAGATTCAGCCGTAACAGTTCAAATTTAGGCTCAAACACGCAAAATGCAAAACGCAGGCTTATCGTCACACGTAAAAAATAGTGAATTTCAACGGGTTCCTGGGAACAGTAGGAACAGAATCTGGAGGTGTATCATATACCGTTGGAAAGCCCTTTCTATCTAATTTCCAACGCCACCAACGGCACCTAAATCAAACTTTCCTACAGTGAGTTATGGTCGAAACACTAACACTGGTTCTGGGGGACTGACAGTACCCGAAAAACTATGTTCTTGGCGTGAACAGGAATTCTACTTGTTCTAGGGTGCTTGGTTTTGCTTTAAATTCATCATCAACATACCATATACATAGCCCAGCATGTATAACACGTTTATCATCAGATTTATAACAAGAAACAGCCACCACAACTCATCCAAATCATGGCATGGAAGCTGGAATTCACAAGCATGCCCAACAGGTTCATATCAATTTTCTAGTCCATGAATTAGTAATTTTCCTATCATGCTTCATACGATTTTAAGCTGAGGAAATAAGTAAGGTTTGTAGCTCAATATACCTCAATTACTTGTAGTAAAAACGTTTGGGAAGTGGAGCAAGCAACACAATGAATGCCCAAGCAAAACCAGCCAGCAATCCACCAAGTTCAAGCTTTGATTGCTCCTTGGGTCTATGGCTGTTTATAGTGAATGTTTGAAGGTGTTTTTGTAGGATATTTCCAGTAGAATTTCGTGCAACATTCAAGGGTTTCAAATGGTTTATCAGCTGAGAACATCAAGTAGTTATAGGCACAAAATAAGCATGACAAGGATCAAGTAGGTGGACAACTAGCAAAGCTGAAATCTTGACACCTTGCACAAGCAGCTTTGTCATGCTTGTTGCATGAAATTTCTGGTGAGTTCAAGGCTGATTTGCAGCTGAAAATTCGTCCAACATGAGTAGCTAAAGGACCAGAAATTTTTTTTTTATATATATGGCTTTTACTATTTTAGTAAAGCCCTTGAGTGCAAACGAGAATTTTTATTTTCAGGTCCTCAGGTTTCAAGTGCGTCTATACTTTGCTCCACTCATGTTTTCCAATACTTTGAAGAATGATTAGCAATCCTTTAACACTATAAGTTAATACAACAAGTGCTTAAAATTTTGATAAAAGTCCACATCTTCAAGTAAGAAAACGAACGGGATCAAAATAAGGTAAAAGGGCCGTTTATTGATTTGGCACATACAAGTACATCGACCGGTGAGGATTAAATACACAGGTGCTCATAGTTTGGCAATCTTTTTAGCATCCATAATAGGTGCAATGAGTGCTACATATTTGGCAAACACTTACGTTTTCATGTAGGAAACGAATACAGTCAAATCAAGGCAAAATGGTTGTTCATACAACACGTACATGTATATTGACCGGCAAGGCGTGGTTACACAGGCTTTCACAGAGTAAAAAGGTAAAACCCAACGGCAACTTCAAGCTAGTTTTGGCTAGCATTTTAGGATTATCTCTTCATCCTTATTGGCTTAAAGTTCATCGACAATCACAATTAGCTCTCTCTTCATTGAAATAGATTAAATTACAAATGGTCAGCTGTTGCTACTCTAACAAAATCCATACTATCATATATACTAACTATGTAGTCAGATTGAGTCTCTAAATGTTATATTCCTGGATTGCAATTAATTTTCATTTATTTTGCTACTCTGAGTCTTTTAAATTTATTATCTATAAGCTATGTAGTCAGATTGAATCTCTAAATGTTATATTCTTGGATTGCAAGTAATTTTCATTTATTTTGCTACTCTAAGTCTTTTAAACTTATTATCTATAAGCGGAAAAAGGTTACATTGGACGGTAGAAGGGATTGTAAACAACGTATCCTGAATTTAATACTTCCCTTTTACAAAAAAAAAAAAAAAAAACTAAACGATCTTTCAACCATATACACTAAATTAGAACTACGTCGTAAGTGTACTTAAATTTAAGAAATGTGATTCTTTAACAAAATTTATATACTCTTATTCACATGACATAGATTGAGTTCACGTAAAAATTTCTATTGCAGATTTGCAGGCAAAGGTGTTCCATTAGGACCAATAATATAGTATTATGGTATAATGCCCCCTCATGGATCTCTATTTGCAAATTGCATTCTAAACAATGAATTGAATTATAGCACTCTAAAATATTCGTTTTTTTTTTTTTTGGCCAAAAGTAGCACTCTGGTATGTACTGCTTAAAAGTTGCCAACCACGTTAGTTATTTTTTATTTTGTATTTTCTTTCTTTTTCTTCTTTTTGTCATTTATTCAATTTTTTTTCTTCCAGGAGTTATTAATTGAATTTCTGGACAAACAACAGAGAGACTGTTCAAGGAGAAAAGCTTGCTGTGTCAAATCTACGTACGAGAAAAGAAAAAAGTTAACTTATGTCTATGGGTTTTTACCTCCCCATTTCTTCTCCATCTTCATGATGGGTGTGATGAAGGAAGCAGCATGTTGCTCGCACGCGGGATTTTTGCTTCTGCTATTGCCCTCGCCTTGCTGAGCTCCCTCATGAGATTCAATCTGATATGTCTGCTTGCCCATATTTCACTTTTTTCCTTCCTCCCCACTGTACTGGATACTCTTCTCACCCTAATCTTCTTCCATTAGATGCTGCTGCATTCTTTTCACAAATTTGCACTTGCAGAAAATAGCGATATTAGTTGTTTGACAATATGATTGCCTTTGATTGAGTTCATTGTTTCATGAAACTTGAATACGTTCGTTGTTGTATTTGTGTTGATCAAATCAACAGATGTATGATTCATGCTTTATTCTTCTCGTTGTTATATTTCCGCTACTGGTTGTGTTTCATATTCATTGTTATATTTGTTTTCAGTGTTTTTGTATCGAGACTCTAATGAACAGGATCTCACATACGATGGAGGTGAATGTCCAAAATGTAACATAAGATGGAGTTTTCACGTCTCATTTTCGACTTAAATTCTTCCGAGCAATTCCTTTTTAAGTTGTGTAGCATCCTATGTTACTTGGACTCGGTTATGGGTCCTGCCGACATGGCTACTCTAGTGCAAAATGAAGAGTCGGACATGGGTACGGCAGGGTAATGTGAAGAGTCCGAGTAACATAGGTAGTATCTATACTTAACGATGAGATCCAAAAGTAAAATGCTAAAGTCCGATAACCTAGCTTCACATTTTCTTTTAACATGCTTCACTTTTGTTACAATCGATCCAAGTAGAAATTTCCATCTTATAATTTAATGCTAATAGTTCTTAATCTAAGTAGTGACTAACCCTTTTTTTAGTACAAGAAAATGAAATGTCATGAAAAACATACATTGAATTTTGAAAACTTTTTATTAATTTTAATTTAGGTTAATTTTTTTGTTTTAATTTTGTTTTCCATCCTTATTTATTTCAGAAAATTCATAATCTAAACATAGGAATTACTTTCTTTGGAATCCCTTTCCATTTGCTTAGCACTTTTCTTTGTTAGCCAAACAAGAAAAAGTATTAGGGTTTTCAAAGGAATTCACTTTCCATTTTCTACTTTCCTCAATTAGCTATTTCTCCTTCATAAATATCATATTTTAGTTCTTTTTGTTTCCTTATCAAATGAGAGATACACCAATACACAAATTTTAACAAACTCAAAAAATCAAAATACACAAAAAAAAATAAGATTTTATGAGTTTTCTTATATTTTTGAATTTTCTATTATATATGCTTTTTTGAAATTTATATTTATTTTTATTGTGTTAGAGTTATTTGATAGCAAGGAAACCAAAAAAATTAAAATATGATGTTTGTGAAAGAGAAATAAGAGTATAATAAAAGGTGGACCCATGCTTAGAACCAAATAGGGCCTTAAGGCTTGGGGGCTGGAATCCTGCTTTCCTCCAATCAAACAGTGTGGGGGCCCAACGTGAGAAGGGAAGTATTTTATGAGGGGTTACGTTGTAATTAAACAGTACTTAAAATAGATGTTCTTCCACCTCGCTATATATATATATATATATATATATCTACGTGCAGAAGCGGTAGCAGATTCGAAGCCGCTTCTAAACTGTCCGATCAAAAGCTGCAAAAGACCTGCGCAAACCGGAAAACAATCTCCTCCAACTTCAGGCATTGCAAATTTAACACTTCTAAAGTTTAGCTGCTCAAACAAAATATTGGTCATATTATTATAGTAAATGAGCAGCAAATTCACGAACTTGTTTTGGTTGCTTAGTTCAATACTTCTTCGATTCCTCCTAATAAATTTCGATTTCTTTTGCAGCGGGAATTTGTGAAGAGAATGGCGTATAGGCTATCGAGAGATGTTGATGAAGATGGATGGGAACGATCTGACTCTCCTATTATATGCGCGTCTTGCCTCGGCAGTAATCCGAACGTTCGAATGGTAATTCTTCAATTCTCTTTTGCTTTGTTGGTTTTCTAGGGTTAGGTTTTCCGAGGTTAAGTTCAACTTACTACCCATTTAGATTTTTTTTATGTCGCAATTCGGGGATGATTTTACTCATTTGTTACATAATTGCTATTGAAAGGTTGCTGCTTTCCTCTTGCATGGAAAACTTTTAGCTTGTGAATTTCTGTAATCTCCCTTACTATGATCTTCATCTACTATGGTTTTATATATATATATATATATATATATATATATATATATATATATATATATGTTGATACATTAAGTTTTTGAATTTATAAACAGATTAGTTTCTCCAACCCAAGTGGGAAGTAACATGCCTAACTTGATTGTGAACCGCTGCTACAAACTTGAGTGCGTTGTAGTTCGTAATCCAGTTAATACTCCTCTAGTTTAATTCTGCAAAAATTCTACAATTAGAAGCATTTCACCAGATTGTCACAAACTTTTGACTGGATATTTGGGTTTTTGATGGTTTAGCAAGGTGCTTTAGGGTTCGTTGGTCCAAACATGACTAACTCCAATTAGTTTAATAGGTGTGTTTCAGCATTATATGCGGTTTTTTCTTCTGTGGTTATCTAACTCTTCCAGTTTATTATTTTTAGTTCATCTCACGTCTTTACTATTTTGTCATCGTATCTCTTTTAGCTGCTATGGCAACCTTAGGTTTGAAAAGTGTTTCATTCAGGTTGGGTAGTGCAGTTTTATTATTTTTTAGGGATTATCTGCTTCTAATGCTTCTGAATGGAATAATGATACTTTTCTCTGATATTTATCCCATCTTACCTAACTGTCCTTATTGTTACTAACCATAATGGCTTTATTTAGACAAAAGCGAATAATGACAAGGAGTGCAAGATATGCACGAGGCCCTTCACAGTTTTCAGGTGGAGGCCTGGTTATGGTGCTAGATATAAAAAAACTGAGATATGCCAGACTTGCAGTAAGCTGAAAGACGTTTGTCAAGTTTGCATCCTGGATCTTCGATATGGATTGCCAGTTCAGGTTCGAGATTCTGCACTTAAAATCAACTCTGATGATGCCATTCCAAAGAGTGATGTGAACAAAGAATTCTTTGCGGAGGAGTATGAGCTTAGGGTAAGTAGATTTAACTGGTGGTTTTGTATGACAATCCTATTGACCAAAGATGGATGATGAAGGGGCTAACTGATTCTGTGAAGTCATCCTGCAGAGTAGCTAAATACTTGAGATATTAAACAAACTACTAACATAGCTAATGTTTTTGTACTCCCTCCTTTGTCTATATTGTAACTACCTTGGCTACTTTATCTTATTTTCTGCTGAGGATGTTACTTCTGTCAAATCTTGTATGTACTATATTGTAGTTTTTCATGTTTTCTCTCTATTCTGTCTTGTTTACAGAAGTCTAATTTGCTGAGGTTTATTTAACGACTTTTATAGTCACTTTTACTTTTTTGAGGTGGGAAACTGCTGTTCGTACTTCATGACTTGTTTTATGGTTAAACCTCCCAGGCTACCATACCTGATTTTTCTCTGTCTCTTTTTTCATTTTCTTTTATGGCAATATTTACATGTTAAAGTGCAAATGCACGAAATTTTGTTTGTCATGCTTCTATCAACTATGGAGATTTACTTTTCTGTTTTTGCAGGCAAGAGCTGGAATAGATTATGAATCTTCATATGGGAAGGTGCGACCAGATGAAACTATTTTAAAGCATCAAAGAACAACTCCTTACTACAAGAGAAATCGTGCACATATCTGCAGTTTCTATGTTCGCGGACAATGTAAAAGGGGTCTTGAGTGCCCTTATAGGCATGAGATGCCTATAACTGGGGAATTGTCACAGCAAAACATCAAGGATCGTTACTACGGGTATGCAAACTTTTCAAGTATTTCTTAGTAGTACTTTCTAATTTTTTGCTCGATTATTCAGATCGCTAGTGTCTTAAATTTCTCTAGGTCAGTCCTTTATCTATGCATTGTTCGGATGTGACTTTGTGCGAGAGTGATATTTCTGAAGTTTTCAAGAGATGCAACACCTCTAACTAGCAATGGCAGGGCCTTACTGTTTCCCCATATTGAGTACTGATGTTTCATTCTCAAGCTCTGAAAAAGTGTTACACCTGCAGAATTTCACGATCTTGTTAGTGTAATTTCTTCAGAGCTGGTGTTTGTCATGTTGCTCTCTCCTGTTCTCTCTCTGTTATAGGATAGAATGGATGAGTTTTGGTGACTAAGATTTCTTTATTTGCCACTATCTGGCATTCTCTGGTGATTGCTATTGTGACTAGTCTAGTGGAGCTTTTGGACGAACTAGCCAGGGGCTGCATTGCCTGGGAAGAGAATTCTCGCAATCACTTTGGTTCTGGAAATGCCCCAGTTTGCATATAGGGGATTTTCTTGAAATTAGCAATGCTTCCTTGTTTCTTTTCCTTTTTCCCCCCACTTTGCCATGTTTTAGTGAGCAAGTAACGTTGACTAACTTTCCACTCCAAGTCCATGATATGATGGCATTGTAGCATGAATGTGTACAGCATTGTGACCTTGTTCATGTTGTTCCCCTGAACTAATAAGCAATCTGTTCTGATTTATTATCTTCCACATTTTGCTTGCAGAGTTAATGATCCAGTAGCGATGAAGCTGCTCAACAAGGCCAGTAAAATGGCTTCCCTTGAGGTCCCTGAAAATCGGAAGAACGGAATGGTTTCTGAATAAGCGTTCTCGAGTCTGGACTTTAAACAGAGAAATTTTGAGCATTGTAATATACAATTTTGGGTGTATCACGCATGCACAACAGCACAAGTAAGTAAGGGATTTTAAATGGCGATTAGGGGCGTCTGAATTGGATCACAAGTTAACCTCTTTTTTCTATTTCCCGGTGAAAAGCTGAGACCAAAACAGGGCCCGTCGGACTGCATGTCGTTAAAACTGTGCGATACCAGACGTTTTCTTCATAGATTGCTTCTATTCTTCTTGTTTTCAAATGTCATATTCCTTGGTTATTCGGCTTTTTTGGAATTTGTACCATTAATTGCTGAATCTTTGAAACTCACGGTTAATTTTCCCTCTATTTTACTTAGATCACCCACACACGTACCGATAACTCTTCCCTTGCCATTATAAATCAAGAGCGTCCAAAAACTGAGGCCTTGTTTTGATTGTTACTTTTCTTTGGGAAAAAATTCCTTTTCAAGAAATATTTCTTTTACATTTTTAATTACTTTTTTACTGCATATATATTAGATTTCAAAATATTATTACAGTGATTTTTCTCCAAAAATGCCTTCAAAGATAATCCAACCGGCTCTTAAATTTCGAACTCACTTTTGTCCAGCATTGAACAAGTTTGTCCCTTCAAAAAATGAATGGCTTCCCACATTTCATTGTCTAGCGAAGCCGTCTATCCAGGCCTATTATCATATGTTTCCATTACATTCCACAAATTATTCAAGATATTTAGTTTTTGGAAATGGGAAAGGTTTGATTTCTCTAGACTTGTAATAAATTTGCTTTATGGTAAGTTAGCATCTCACTTTTACTTGTTTAATATGATGGATTTACTAGAGCAACTGGAGTTTTTACATCAAGTAACTCATTAAACAGTGAAGATTAATTATTAATTTATGGATTTTGTCTCCTTCAAACTATTCGTGGCAACAATGAAGGAAAATTTGCAGCACTTGTACTTTTATTAAATCTAAAACTAACAAAATTAGGGAAGGTTGTATAACACAACGAAAGGGTTTCAATAACACTAATACAAGAGTTAAAGGTTAAACCTAATTTCAAAAGAAAAGCTGTTGACTATCAATTTTGAAACTTGAGGTTACCATACTTAATAAATGAAAATTTTTGCCTAATCGTCAACAAAGATTAACATAATTGTACTCCATTCTTCCAAACCTAAGTTGGTTTTGTGGCCTCAGAAATCACTATTCTCTGAAACGACAATATATGTTAAACCACAAAAAGAAAAAAAAATATTTAGTACATCATCCCTGAGTTTGTGTATCTTAGCTGATATGTAGAAGTAAAAAGAAATATATACATTGCAGAGAAAAAGATGAAGAAGAAAGAGGGGAAAAAGAAAAGAATCATCTGACAATCTCTAATAATAAGGGCATAATTATCATTTTGTTAGGATGTACATTTGACCAGTAGTCAATAAGGAACAATTTGTAGATTTTGTGAATAGAGGGTTAATTTTGCTGCTTACGTCTTAATTACAAGGGGTAATACGTAATTAAGCCGAAAGTTTAGTAGTGGAGGATAGATAGGGTGAGGAGAGAGAAATTCCAATTGATTTGCTCCTTCGTCCTTGGACTCTCCGCGTTGTTGCTCCGCCGCCTCTGCGCGGCCTCGCCCGTGTATATACGGTGAGCTTGCGGCCAACTCTCTCTGGTTGGACTCCCTTGCGTCATATTCCTACCGAGTATATTCTATCTGTACAGAACGAGCTTCTCAAATCTAAAGCGCCCACTGCAACTTCCACAGAAATCAAGAAGGTGCTGCATATTCCTACAGCCTCTCCTCAATAATTTCAGAAAATAATGCTCTTTTTATTGTGTTAATCCTCCAATTATAGAAAAGTAAACAAGCAATCTTACACGTTCGGAATTTCTACTTTTTTTGCAGAGTGAAATTCTGAGAAAATGGCCCACAGACTTTTGAGAGACGCTGAAGCAGACGGATGGGAACGATCCGACTTCCCCATCATATGCGAGTCTTGCCTTGGCGATAGCCCTTATGTTCGAATGGTAATGTTTCTGTTGTTACTCGCCCTCTTAGCGTTATAGCTTTTTTGGGTTAATTAGGGGTTTTTTCCCTTCTTTCCAATTTGGTATTTTGTGAAGTAAATTGATAGTCTTCGGAGGTTTTACTTTAACGTGAAGCCCAAATCTTGCTTGACAAAGTTTTAACTTTCTTTATGAATCTGATTGGTGGATTTATATAAGTATTTTGTAGTATATGCATTGCAAATTCGGCAATAATTGTCAGCCCAATGTCTGTTATAAAGTTAGGATCTGGCGGTGGCGGCGTGGGAGATGAGGAATTTTTTTTTTTTAATTTGTGTGACAAAACACGTAGGAGGTTTTAAACATAACATTTATTTTGGATATTTGTCAGGTTTTCTTGTTGCTTGCCTTTTTAGCTGCAAAGTTGGTATCCTGGGAGATTTGTTCTCAGTTACATTTATTCGTTGTATATGCTATGGTCTGGTTATGAATTGAATGCTCAGCTTATAATTGCTAATAGAATAGCTGCATGTCATAAAAACTATGGATTGCCCAACGGTTTACTTGTTTGATTGTGAAGGGAAAATTGACTTTAGATGAGTAGCAGAAATATGTGTTGTTGTTAGAATTGTCCAAGTGTGCAATAAAGAAGGTGATTAACTAGTAAGCTAGTAAAAACAGAGACTTTGGCTGGGATAAAGGTGGGTGCTGGATGAATAGATGTTCGAAATATATACTGTGACTGGCAACCTCGAAAGAAGTGATTTTTCATTGACCTCAGAAAAGACTTTTCATCGACCTCGGAAAAAAGATTTTTCATCGACCTCTCTGAGTGATGTTATTGGCTTTGGGTGGCTTAATTTCATACATCTCTTGACCACCCACCTCTTTTTTCTCTGCATGTATCTTTCTTTTCGCTGCTCTAATGACCTTAACTGTTAAAGGCGTTTCACATAGTTTGGATGCAACAGTCTAATTGATTGTACTATCAGGACTAATTCTGTACTGCATTTTTTTAACCTTTTATGCAGCTGTCTGAGTTATATAATGCTTCTATATCTGATTTTTAGAACATCTGAACTGACTATTGTCAATGTTGTCAATTTCAATGGTTGCTTCTAGACAAAAGCAGATTATGATAAGGAGTGCAAGATTTGCACACGGCCCTTCACTGTTTTCAGGTGGAGGCCTGGTCGTGATGCAAGGTATAAGAAAAGTGAGATTTGTCAGACTTGCAGTAAGCTGAAGAATGTTTGTCAAGTTTGTCTTCTAGATCTGGAATATGGTTTACCTGTTCAGGTTCGAGACACCGCACTAAGCATTAATTCAAATGATGCCATCCCAAAGAGTGATGTGAACAGAGAATACTTCGCCGAGGAGCATGATCGCAGGGTATGTAGCTTTGGTCATGGTTTTGTTAGATTAACCTGATGATTGTATGTGGATGATGAAGCAGGTAACATAATAAACTAATTCTAGCCTGTTAACATCTAGCATTTATGACCAAAAATGCTACACGGTTAAAAAATTTGAAACTCACACCTTTCCCCAATTACGGGTGCTTTTTCTGAATCCAACTTTCCAAGAATAGCATACTTAGTGTGATACTGTCCACTCCTTTACATATTACCCTCTATGGACTTGGTTGAGATCATATATGAAGAGACATAAGTAATCATGTTGGCTAAAAGAGCAATAATGGTGTTTAACTTTTTTCTATGACTAATTCTGAAACATCTTTCGAATGAAAGCATTGCATTACAACAGGATGTAGGGAAGAAATCCTAGTCTTCATTTCGGGCAGTTCAAATGAACACCTTACTAATGGAAAAGCAAAAAGAGCAATAAAGTTCTATATTTCTGTCTATTTGGGTCCGAGATTCTTCTTGAATCCACTTCTTCCCTTATGCTCTGTTTGATATATACTTCCTGTTAGGCAATGTACATGTCTTGATTCAATTAGGTTGTCCTCTTTTTTCTTTTTTCTTTTGTGTGTGTGTGTGTGTGTAGTATACTTTTTCCTACAGCTTTTTTCATCAATGGTTTCTCATTTTAACTGGTTTATCTAATGGTGTTGTGAATATAGTGAAACTATCTGTATTGTTTTCTCTTTTTTTCTGCTTTGGATCAAATTATGGATGTAGTAAACTTTTGTATATATTCTTCGTTTTAATCCTCTTTTTTGCTTGCCAGAAAGTTTTCATTGTTAGCAACACTTAGCTGGGAACCTAATATACAATCAAAACAAGTTGGACTGAAACTCCATCGCTGTCTTATGAAGTAGAAAACTGCTAGTTTTGATTTGTCACCTGTTGTCTTTTAAACCCACCAGGCAATGATTTGTTTTTTCAAAACACCCTTAAGATGTTTCCTGTCTTTTGTTTTTCTCTTTGGGTCAGTAGCACATATAGAATATGGTTTGTTATGCTAGTATCCTCAGCTTTTGGGACTCACTCTTCCCCTTTTGCAGGCAAGAGCAGGAATAGATTATGAATCTTCATATGGGAAGGTGCGGCCGAATGACACTATTCTAAAGCTTCAAAGGACAACTCCCTATTACAAGAGAAATCGTGCTCATGTTTGCAGTTTCTATGTCCGTGGACAATGTACAAGGGGTCTTGAGTGCCCATACAGACATGAGATGCCAGTTACGGGGAACTATCCCAACAAAATATTAAAGACCGTTACTATGGGTATGTAAAACTATACGCCTTTTTCCTCTACTTTCAGTAGTATTGTTTGATTTGCTGCATATGTGGATATGCAGTTTCTCATGTGAATTGTATATTAAAGTCATATCCATCTCAAATTATCCTTTATGTGAAACATTTAGCAGCTTCTTTGTGGAAGGAGAGTGATATTGGTGATTTTAACTAGCTCATTCACTATCGTAGCTTTTTTCTCTTGGAAATTGTGTATTAGATGCTCATGCTATTGAAGAGTGAAGGCAAGTGTTTTGCTGCGCAAGCATAGAAACTTTTTCAGATGCATAACTTCTCTAAGAAAGAGGAAATGCATTAACAGAGACCTATGATTTGATTTTAGTTCTGTGAGGGTGTGATGACTGTGTTGCTTTGAATCAAGTTTGGAGAATTTTTCCTTTTTATGTTTTAGTTGATAATCTACTATATTTAGCTGTGAAGGAAGGAATGTTATTGTGTCTTTATCTAGTAAGAATTGGTTTAAGTCGATGTTTTGTTGCTGATGGATGTCCCACATGGTATTGCTTAACAATGATCTCAGTCTTGCATATGACTCCTTTTTCAACAAAGTACTGCTGAAATTAAGTGAACTCGTAATTTTAAGAAGTTTAATATGCTTCAGTGTGGCATGGATGTTCAATGCCATTATATATTATTTAATGTTGAAAACATTATTGTTATTGATTTTTGAAGCTTGCAGAGGAGCATGTCTGGAGCTGTTATTCTTGTAAAGAGAACAATATTCATTCATGTCTAATTTTACTCATAAGATTTGGTCCCAGAGTGCATAAAACACCGGGAAACTATATGATTCATGCCTTTTGTCCCAGTTTGCTTCTGTAGTTGCTTTTGTTACCTTGCTGAACCTGATATCTTGCTTGGGTTTGGTGATTGTTCCATGTCTTTATTCTTTACTGTGTTCTGTGATTTAGATAATCTACATTTTCATGCACTTCCATTTCAGGCTTGTGATGTGAATGGAGTATATTACTTATTGGGCAATGTGCATAGATTTGTTGATAGTATCCCGTCAATTGCATCAACCTGTTCTGATTTATTACCCATTTCATTTTGCTTGTAGGGTCAATGATCCAGTGGCAATGAAGCTTCTCAACAAGGCCGGTGAAATGCCTTCACTTGAGCCCCCTGAAGATGAGAGCATAAGAACCCTCTATGTGGGTGGACTTGATGCAAGAATCACTGAGCAAGATCTGAGGGATCACTTCTATGCTCATGGTGAAATTGAATCCATAAAGATGGTGCTCCAACGAGCTTGTGCATTTGTAGCTTACACAACAAGAGAAGGTGCTGAGAAAGCAGCTGAAGAACTTGCAAACAAACTGGTAATAAAGGGTCTGAGGCTGAAGCTGCTTTGGGGGAGACCACAAGCACCAAAGCCAGAATCTGAAATATCTGATGAAGCAAGACAGCAGGCTGCCATGGCTCATAGTGGTCTGTTGCCTAGGGCTGTTATATCACAGCAGCAGAACCAGCCACTTCAGCCACCAGGCACACACGACCAACCCCCAGCTATGCCCTACTTTAATATTCCCCCACAACCGCAGCAGGAGAGGGCATTTTATCCGTCGATGGACCCTCAAAGAATGGGTGCCCTTGTGCCATCACAAGATGGGGCTTCAAGTGGACCGGCAGGGAGTGGTGATAACAGAAGTGGTCTTGAGAAGCAGCATCAGGGGCAGCACTATGCTTACCCTGGTGGACCGCCACCTCCTCAAGGTCAATTTTATCAGCAATATTATCCCCCTTACGGGTATATACCACCTCCACCTCCTCCTTATCTGCAGTACCCCCCTTATCCGGCTTCAATGGGTCCACCACCTCCCAACAATGGGCCAAATCATCAACACCCTCCTCCTTATCAATCTAGGGTGCCTCCAGCTCCCACTGGCACAGACCAATCAGCTTATCAGCACGGAGCGCCACCTGGGTCCAATCAACAGCATCATCCTCCTTATCAGTCTGGAGTGCCAACACCACCACCCAGTGCTCCACCTCCAACTAGCGGTGAGCAACATCATGCTAGAGTTCCTCCTGCTAACGGTGAACAAGCAGGGACAAGTCACCAGACACCATCATCAGAGACAGATCACCAATCATAACCTGTTTGGCTTCGTTGTCTTTTGCTTGCTGAGAACATGTATGAATGATTGAGAATTGCAGCTGCTAAAGATTGTATACGCAGTTAGTTTCAATTAAGCTGTTGTTTGCGTGAAGCATATTCAAATTTTTACTCAAATTTGTTGGTATAGCTGTCGAGGGTTTTCAATTTTTACGCTTCCATTTCTGTGGAGCCAACTCTCCCCAGAAACTGACCTCAACTAACCTTCTCTTGAAATCTTAGGCGTCGTTATTGGTGGTTCAATTTCGGATATCCACTGCACAATTTGTTGGAGGCTAAAATCCCTTCTTTCGTCAAAGGAAAGAACATCCTGGGTGCACTCTGCTTTATAAACATGCAATGACGATATGGTGGCCTTTTAGCATGAAAGTTTGGGAATCTTTTGAAAATGTGCCAGATTAAATTCAACCTTCTTGGTTGCACGTAGTAGACTTCTAGCCATGAAAGTTCCTTGAAGATAAAACTAGATCATTTTTCGTGGTAATTTTAATTGGTAAACGAACTTGACTCGTTTTTAAGTAAATTCCTCTCAAGCAAAGTTCCCGACTTCCAGTATATACGGTTTGTCCCTTCCTTTCCCTCGTTGTCAGAGTATTGGAAGCGAAAAGAAAAAAAATGATTTTACCAATTACAGCGATAATGTTTTGGACAAAAGATAGAAATTGAAAGCAAAAAGGAAGGAAAACCATTTTACCAATTACAGCGATAAAGAAATTATTATGATATTTAATCACCAAAAGAGGATGAACATCGTTGAATCTATAGCAGATGGAGAAGGTAGACAGTCACTTGCCAGACGTGACAGGGTAACCAATACCATGCCGTCTAGTAGGAAAGATCACGAATAGCAAGCTGCAGATGAGGCCAGCACTTAAAGGAAAGATATCCAAAACCTCCTCAGTTTCATGACTAGGGGATGGATAAAAGCAGCTGAGCACATTTTTGTCCCTCAAAGCTACTGAAGCAAAGACAAGCACAGAAAGGACCGCATGAACCACATCGATGAAACTCAACCTGTATTTGCTGAGGTCGCCAGGAATTCCTGAAGCTGATGCAGCAGGGTAATCAAACACCCACAGCCCTCTGGGCGACGCGAAACCGTAGTAAACCTGTCCATCTGATGCCTTGAAGCTATCAGTGAAACAAGCAAGAAAGCAAGAAACGGCAAGGATGATGAGGAGGATCAAGCTCATCGGCCGTGTGGCAGCATCGCAGGAGCCGTTGTTGGTGGTGATTGGTGTGAGCAGCTGGAAGGCTAAAAGGGTCCCTGTTGGGAGGAGGTTGGCCAAGTGGGCCGTGCTTTCTAGTGCACGCTGGTAGAAAGATGGTGCCGCCGGAGGAGTTTGGGGAGTCTTGCGGGGATCAGGCGCATTTGTTTTGGTTTCATCTGCTGCAGGATCAGAAGTTGAGGATGTATTTTGACTTGACGATGTTGGTCTTGCCCTGAGAGACATTTTTCGGATTCAAGAATGGGGATTTGGAAGCCAAATTATGGTGATGATATCGAGGTAATCGGCTACGATTTGTGGAAAAGGTTGCAGAATTATGGTCGATCCAACAACTTCACTAGTTGTGGATCATGTGTGTAGTGCAGAGAAAGTCGAGACAAAATTTTCTGAGAGAGATGAAGCGTTGCGTGGTACATGCTTCGGCCTTCGTTGACGTCGTACAAATAAATACACTGATATATTCCGAAATGAGTTACTTGTTTAAGATAACTATTGTTTACTTGTATCATCAGTCTTGATTTGCTCATTTGCTGGCAAATGGAGACTTGTCAAAGTTAAGGACTAAATGCACTGAGCTCCAAAGGTATCACCAAAGTTTGTAATTTGCTCTCTCCAACAAAATAAATCTTCATACATATAGCTAATAAAATTGCATCCCATTCACATAAACATTTTCAAGTAATTATGTGATAGCTGGATAACATAATACCTACTACAGCTAGTCATATAGCAATGGAATTTTCTTTTTCTTTTCAAGCAATCCAGCAGTTTGGAAGTGATATAGGGAACTTGGAGCCGCAACAGTTCTTGAATGGTATAATTATAATGATATGTTATATAATATTAATCATTATATACAAATTATGTAGTTTTTATAACAAACTTGTAAAATTAAGATGGTGTCTGCGGTTAAAAATTTTTTCAGGGTTATCTAGCATAAAATTAAACTACTAAAATATAGACAATGAAGTGCAGTTTAGTTGGTAAGATGCTTCAACCCTAATTGATATATGCTTCAACGTTAACTCATAGGTTACAGGTTTGCATCATTAAAGAGGAAAGTGGAGAATCACTATTGATTCTTTTTTAGAAAAAAAAAACCACCAAAATATGAAAATAATTGTCAAAACACCTGCTCCCTCGTCTTTGAGACCTGTTATAATAATATCTTTATCTCATTGAACAGACACGGCCAATCTTTGAAAGGCCTCCTTACCAAGTGCTAATGAAAATTTTCCTTTCATTTATTCACTTTCCATTTTCTCCTTCTGAAACTTAGAATCCATTGAGCCTGATCTTTTTGTTTTTTAATTGGGATAATTTTAGAAACCTTTCCTAAGATTTCATAAAATATCACTTAGCTCCTTTAATATTTGTAAAATCTCTTTTACCTCCCTTCGAATTGACATTTTGTTAACAATGTCAGCCCCTATGATAAAAAATAATTTTAGAAAAAGCATGTTGGAGGAGAGAGAGTATTTTAGTGCTGTTGATACCCTTATGTTGCCTAAAAAATATAAACATTTCAGAAATTGAAAATAACTTGAAAATAAGGGAGTTAAAGTGTGAAAAGGAAAAAGATTTTGCAGCGATGAGTAGATCGGTGGAAGGCAATGTCTAGTTGCATACGTTGTAGCTATAATAAAAGGCAAAAACATCTTCATAATATGAGCTCATTGAGAGGAAACTGGTAAAACAAAATGACTAGTTCACTCTTTGGAGGACATTCATATAAATCACCATCATTTTTGAGCATTAAGAATTGGTATTGCGGATGCAATCGCAAGGTTACGTTAAGAATTTTAGAAAGCGAAAGAAATCTAGATAAATCGCGAGGCTATATTAAGAATTCTGGTTATATGATTACATGCTATCAGTTTTGTCTAATTTTTTTTTATAATAGCTAAATAATTGTTGGAACAAGTGAGGGTATTATTGATAATTGAATCATTTTTAATAATGACATGTAGCCCCACAATCAATTCAGGAGAGGGAAGAGAGATTTTATAAATATAAGGGGGCTAAGTGATATTTTGTAAAACCTTGGGGGAGGTTTCTGAAATTATCCTTTTTTAATTTGTGGTAATATAAGTCTGGTCTAAAAAGATATCTATAATCACCACAAAAAGTAAAAAGGAACTATATGTGTGCCACTATGTCACTCACCTAGACTTCTCCATTAAGTCATTCCCCAGCATAATTGGGACCAAGCCCTCTAGCTCGTGGCCGTATCTGATCAAATTGCAACCTATACACTTTCAGCTGGAAACTCATCCATTGATCATCTCTGCATTTGCTACTTCTCTCCTGGAACAGAGGGAAAGAAGAATCATATATCTTGATCAGGTACTGTACATTTCAGTCGTAACTTTTCTCTTTCAAGATTTTAAAGTAAAGCTAGTGCCCAGGATGGCGACGCTGAGTTCAGTTTAGTTGTAGAAGACCCTTTAGAGACTCCGATGTGTATACTGCTGGTGCCTGTAACCAGGTTACCAGACCATGATTTTGGGCTAAAAGGATGGGTGGGTTGTTTGGATTTCACATCTTTGGCCAAATGTACAATCCTCTGAAGTTGCCTGCTGTCCTAAGGATCAATGTCGGTTACTAATGTAAAAGGGACTACATTCATAGACTTGGATTGCTACTTTCTTCCTGAAGTACTGATCCTAGCAGCCCTTGAGCCCGACTTTTCCATTTTTAGCGTGAACAATTAGTTGCAATCTACCCTAGAACTTCAGCTCCTTCATATGGTGAAAATTCTTGGAGCTACTTGTGAATTTTTGTATACCGTCCATATGGCAGATATAGTATGTGTTGCTTTATAGTTTGTGCTACTTTGCATTTATCCTGTCAACTGAATATCAGGTTTACGGAAGAGCTAAATTTTTCATTCCTCTTCTAATTTGATCTGTACTTCCGAACGAATTCATTTATTTTCTGCACTTTTGAAATCGAGAGAGAAGGTAAGATCCTTTATTCAAGGTTGAGTTTCACCTTGAAAATTCGTTGTTACTTATTACTGATCAGCATAGTCTTCTATCCAGCGATGGAGGATGGGCAGTCAGGTCCTTTAAGCTTAAAGGTCCTAGTGGAAAAGGAGAAAAAAAGAGTAGTTTTTCTGGAGGCGGATAAATCCTTTCTTGACGTTCTGTGTAGCTTCATGACAATTCCCTTGGCAACGATTATCAAACTGACCCGTGAACATTTACTGAAGGGGGAGATTAGTTGCCTCAGCAGCTTATATGAAAGTGTTGAAAATCTTGGTGAAGATTATCTACAAAGCACAGACCACAAGGACATGCTACTGCATCCTCGAAGTGCTGCTGAAATCTATCATAGTAACTTGTTGAAAGACGAGTCGATTGACAGAACGGCTCCCGATTATTATGCATGTAGCAGTGCAAATTGCATGTTACTGAGTTATTATCGATCTACTCATTGCCGTTGTGGAAGTGCTTTATCACTTCACTTGGATATCTCAGATTCTGCATCTATTGCTCAAGAAAGAGGAGGTTTTGTAAAACCAATGGCATCCTTTATGATTAGTGACGATTTTCAAGTAATGCCAATCTCCACTAAGAGTGGATTAGCTTTCCTTGAACAAGTCAGCAGGTTAGATGGGAGCAGAATAGAAGAGAGGAACGTAAATATTGGAAGGAATGAGGTAGGCAACTACTAGTTGGGTGTTGGTTTCTAATTGGTTCAGATAAACGATATTAATCGTTGTCTTCTTTTTTATCATTATCTCAGGTTCTGAAGCTGTTGAAGCATTCACTGGTATCAAGGACTCCTTTTACTGACACCTTGTTGGGGGCGCCAGTGAGTAAAGGTATCTTCAATGTCTGCCATGGAGAATATGGTCCAAGAAGGAAAAGTGACATTGCAGAGACTATAGATCAAAAAGAGAGGATTATTTTAAAGCTTATTGTATGCAAATCCAAGAATAAAGCAATTTATGCAGAGGCAACGGAAGATTTCGTTAATCTGCTTTGCAGTTTCCTCACATTTCCACTTGGTTATGTCTTCGGCGAATTCCCATCCTTGTCTTTCAAGGGGTGCATTAATAACTTTTACAAGACTATCAAAGAGTTCGATAGCAAGCAATTCATGGCTGAGGAGATGAAGAAAGCTATAGTCTATCCAAAGCTGGCTCCAGGTCTTCCAGTTTCTACTAAGTTGATTGCTATTAAGGAAGCAGTAGATCCATCATATTCCACCCTTCATTCCCTTTTGAATGTCAGGAACCAAAGCCTGGAGCCAAAATCCAATACTTCTGGGCAAGCAGAGGATTGCAAGGGATTCATAAAAGGGCCATCCATGTTCATGGTGACAGACAACCTGACTATAACACCTTTATCTGCAATATCAGGCTTATCTCTTATCAATAAGCTCAGGATACCACTCATTGATATTGAAGAGCAGCAAGTGAATGTTGGTGAAGATGAGGTGAGCTAAACCTAGCTATTGCTTCTTGATTTTAGCCCTAAGTATCCGCAGAATATGGCATTGGCCTGACATATGAGTGCTCGATTTCAACTGGCCACATTACGTGCCACTGAAATTTTCAACATGTGTTTAGTGCAAGAAAGAAGTTGATTGCATATCTGACTAATATTCCACAACTCCTCTTAATTGATAATTCCTGCAAATCTCTTGGCAGGCTTTGCGCCTCCTTGTGGCTACTTTGGTGTCCAAATATGCCCTAACGGATGCTCTCCTGCAGAAGGAACAAAAACAAGAGTCATGAGGTGAGGAACGTCTGAATACATGAAAGGTAACCACGTGGATTCTAAAGATTAGATATACAAGTGATCTTCTCATTTTGATCTAAATCTATTATTATTATTATTTTTATTTTTATCTTTCATCAACAATCTACAACTACTCCAACACTACGGGGAAGGGGACAGATCCAACTGAATCATTGAACTAAATCCATTATTGTGATGTATGTCTTTTTGGTTTTCTACCTAGCTAGTCTGTTGTCTATGTGAGGATGTACCAGTGAACAAGTGTTCCCATATGTACTAGATTGAGAAAAGAATGAAGTTCTAAGTTGGTATCTATTAGATTCTGTCAGCCTTTTCTTGAACCCCTTTTGTCATTTACTAGTAATTAGATCTGATCCATTTGCTATTTCGCATAAAAAACAAATTCTTTTATTTTCTTTCTTTCTTTCTTTCCTTTTTTTTTTTTTTTTAAGTGAGAGGTCTTGAATCCAAACCTACAATTCCTTTGATCCTACCACCCAACCGAACCCTCCCCAAGCAAACAAATTTTTTGTGGCTTTCTCTTTTGCACAAATTTATGCTTTCATGGCACAAAGTTGTTGGAGGAGCGTGCATGATAGAAGCTGGAAATTTGATCAAAAAGAACAAAAGAAATTGATCAGCCATGAATTTTGTTTTTAGCTTGACTGCCAACGCGGTAAGGTAGCACTTGCACCTCAAACTTCACCTACTTCATTAACTTTTGGTATATTGTCTCCTGATCATGAGATTGAAATGCTGATGCTGCACAAATGGAATTGTTGACTTGGTAAACAAAAGATTGAGAAAACAAATATAATCATGAATTGAAACAGGGGAACGAAACAATCAAGAAAGAGAGAGATATTCGCCCCTTATGTCATGTAGGTTCATCTATTACTTGGGTTGATACATACCAAACATTGGTTGTAATATATAGTTTATTGTCTGAAAACTATTAGAATCGATCTCAAAAGGCAAAACTGAATGCGCATACATCATTCTTGGGTCATCTCAAGGCCTTTTGTCCTAAGTAGGTATGTATATCCTAGTCCATGTTCTTATCGTAGTTGGTTTGATCTAGTCCTTGCCCTCTCATATTCCAATCCTAGACCATTTCTGTGATTCCTTGGTCACAAAGTTCTCTGATGCAAGAAGACTTTCCATGTATAAAATTACCTCTTCATATCACAGGGCTACTAAACTCAATTCTATCTGCGATACTGAGGAACAGCTTTGACCTCCATATTTCAAGATATGTTGTGAACAGCTTACCAATGAATTCCTAGTATTTTTCTCCCCAAAACCAACTCCTGTCAACCTCCCCCGTTTGATTGAAGTTAATGCTACCAAATTTTGTAGATACGAATGTTCAGCGAAACTCCATCCCTCCCCTTCACCAAGAAAAAGCAAAGATAAAATCCCATTTGACCCGCAATTTTTTTGGGTGTTCTATCTAGAAAAATAACACGGTCGTGCTTCTTTAAAATGTGATGAATGCGTAATTAAAAATAGTTAAAAATGCATTAGGTGAGTACTTTCAACTACTACATCTTCCAAAATCTTGCAATCCAAACAAGCTCGAGCCAAGGCTAGTATTCAATAACGTGACGCATAGGGAATAAGATTAGTAAAAAGCCAGCAATTAGATGAGGCCTGAGGAAGATGTCAACTATTTTAACCCAATGGGACGTCCCGCGGACATGTTGACTTCCTTTTAGGACAAGAAAGTACGATGCCACAATCAAACTAAAAAATCAATGATTTCTCAAGAACCATTTCGTATAAATGCTCCTCTTCCTCAAGATCCTCCCAGAGCATAAGCATTTTTCACCCAACCATTTGCTTCAGACATCAAACAACTAGTCTCATCTAGTTATCCTTTCTCATCAAGAATCGATTAGTATAATGTCTCTGAGGGCAAGATCAACGCCATCCGCCGCCGCAGCCTCGGTTGCTGCCACCGCCGAAGATGCACCTGAAACCCCAAAGCCCCAACCCCCACAGGCACAGGGCTCCTCCTCATCTTTATCTCAACGAGCATTGTCTCAAACGTTAACCAGCACGGCCAACTTGGCTAACCTCCTCCCAACGGGGACCCTTTTAGCTTTCCAGCTGCTGACACCAGTTTTCACCAACAATGGCTCATGTGACGCGGCCACACGGCCCATGACCGTCGTCCTCCTGGCCATCCTCGCGGTCTCATGCTTCCTAGCTTGCTTCACCGACAGTGTTAAATTATCAGACGGACGGGTTTACTACGGTTTTGCAACTTTTAGAGGAATGTGGCTGTTTGATACCCAGGGGACGATTGCTGGTTCTGAAGTTGTCGTTCCTGACTTGAGCAAGCATAGATTGGGATTCATGGACTGGGTACACTCAGTCTTGTCCGTGTTCGTGTTCGCTGCCGTGGCTTTAAGAGATAAAAATGTAGTGGGGTGCTTGTATCCGAAGCCGGATCATGAAGTTCAAGAGGTTTTGGACATTGTTCCCATTGGGATTGGATTTCTTTGCAGCTTGTTGTTCTTGGTCTTCCCCACCAGAAGACATGGAATTGGTTACCCAGTCACGCCAGGCAATTAGTCACATCTTCTTGTATCTTATTCTTTGATTCGTCATCATGTAATCAGTGATATACAAATTCTGTTCCCTGATCAAGAATTGTCATTGTTCTTATTGCCTAGGAACAAAAGCAACTTTGCTTTGTAATTGACTCAATTTAAAAATTATAAGTTCAAAGTATTGAAGTTGAAAAGTAACAAATGGTTGGCTAGGTGGAATTTGGAATTTGAGTGGTTCAATCCGAAATACTTCTTTTCATATTGGATTGACCCGACCAAAGCTGTCCAATTTGACTTTGACAATGTTAAGTTTTTTTTTTTTTTTTTTTTAAGTCTATTTGTAGCATGATCATAAAAGAAAATTGATGGTTTCCATGAGAAATTGTCCGTGAATCTTCATTCTTCATTAGGGGGTAATTAGTAGTCAGTTGATATTTGACAGGGCTGCATTTTACTAATTTTTGTTTTATCTTACGTCTTTTCACACAGATATAGGATTTTTAGAAATGCATATTTAGAAAAAAAGGAACATTCAGTCTAAACAAATTGAAATCTTAAAACTTGAGTAGTTATGAACAGCTTAATGTAATTCTCCATACAGTCTACACAAAAATGACAAAATTAACAAGTTTTCCGTCTTTGTTCGGCCCAAAAAGGCCTAATCATGTTTAGTATTTAGTTGTCTAGAGTCTAGACAAATTAATTCGCATGTCTGGTGTTTTTTGAGTTGTGGAGTTTGAGATATTTGGTCTGCTACTTACTTGTAACAAACTTGTCTAGTCATAAGTTCATTACTGTAATTCCTCGTAGCGATGCCATTAAGGTCCGCCAGCGAAAATACTTCTTGTGTTTATAGAATATTTTTGATTGTTTCAACAAACCAAAAAAAAAAAAAACAAAACAAAACTCTTTGCTTTTGGTTATTAGGATCGATTTTGATGATGAGTTATTAAATAGACGAATAAGCAACATTTTTTAGCCAAATTAGAACAATCCAAACAAACACGTTATTTGTTTAATGCGATGATGAGTTGATAACCGATGTGCTAGTGTTTTTATTTTATTGAAAATTTTTTGGTGCAGTAATTTTTTAGAAAAAGTTGAAACATTTTAGCTCACTATTAGTGCTTCGAATTTCGGACATTATCAAATTACCGGTTCTCCGACCACAATCCAACTAGCAATACTCAATTTACCAAATAAAGTTTGGACAATAAACAGATTTGGATAGGAGATAATTTGAAATAATGTTTTGAAAAAAAATACTGTAATACTTTTTTGATGTGATGTGTGTGAGATAAAAAGGTGGTTGGAGAATGTGTTGATGATACAAGCAAGTAAATTTTAGGAGTAAATTTTCTATCCAAACAAACCCAGACGAAAATTTTGGGAGTAAATTTTTTTTACCGAATTCTCGATTATCGTCCGATAAACGCCCTTAGGTTAGTTAGACAAGCTTAAATCCGACATTGTAACGTGAAAGCCCAAGGGCTAACCGCTTTGAAAGCAGGCCCAATGCCCCTCACCGATGAACCGTTGCATGTTACAATTATTAGCCGCGCCAAGCGGTTGTGCAGGCGTAGGCAAAGCTGGATGCAAATGCCGCAAAAACTTTTTGCCACGTAATCCCGACCCCAATACTCCCCCGTCCTTACTCTATACTACTCTACTGTACACGCCACTCTCCGTTTCCACTTCCACGGTGGGATTGGGAAATGTAGAATGTGGGAAGTGGCAAAATAGTACCCTACTCATCTCACACCCCTCAGCTCTCACTCTACCCAAACAAACAAACAACAACAAAGGTTCAATCAATCTTCTTCCATTTCTGGCTCCTTTTTTTTTGTGCTAGTGTTTCTCAATTTCCCGCTCTATTTCATAATTTGGTCGCTAATTTTGTCTTGCTTGCTTGGTCGTCGCAAATCTTCTTTTCAGCATTCATCTCAGTTTTTTTTTTTTTTAAGTAAAGATAAAGATAATCGAGGATCAAATTCCGCTTTAATTTAGCTGTTCAGTTTTGATATTGTTTGCTGGAATTGTGATCTGATGATATGATTGTTTACACGATATGGTTTTTCATTTCGTGACATTTTTCAGTCCACCAACGCCATTCAGGGCTCTTGCATGTGAGGTTTTTAGGTCTATTCATTCATTCTAGGGGTTTCTAATTTTCAGCTTTTACACAATACTCTGGAATCTGTTCCTTTCTTTCTTTCTTTTTTTTTTTTTTTTTTTGGGTCCTTTTAAAAATTGTAGCTTTTGATTTGTTTAATTGGGCCTTTGATCATTTTGCATTTTATGTTTATCTTGCAAAATAATTTTTTTAAATATTTGGTTGGAGGCTCACTTTAAGTGACTCTGCATGCAGATTTTGTTGCTTTTGTTTTTGCGGATTTGCAGCATCTGAATAAACCCTTGAGTAAGCTCTGAAAAAAGCATTAATTGTCCCTGGTAACTCTTAGCTAAACTTAATTTTAATTTAATTATTACTTTTTTGTCGTGTAATGCTGCTGCCTAATCACGGTTTTTCTGATAATACATTCTAGGTTTCGTGCATGTGTTTTTTTTTTAGGTTCATTGATTCTTTTGCATGGCTTTGTAATTTATGGGTTCTAACTACACCCTATGATGTAATATCTCCTCTTCAAGTTTTCCTTAAAAAAGAAAAAGAAAAAGAAAAAGAAAAGTTCCTTTTCCTTATTTTCATAAAGTTTAGTTGGTATTTCGAAAAATGCACTGACGATTGTATGAGAGTAGGATTTCTTTTGATATTTTGGTTTGTTTTATTGCTGTCTGAGGAAGTCGTCCGTGCATGCAGGTCCTTTGCGGCGTTTATTGGTAATGGGCCAGCTAAAGTGACACTGGAGATTTATTTGTCTTTCGTTTGTTTCAAACTTGTGTGTCCTTTTTCTTTAAATTCTTGTTTCTGAGTTTAGGTTGTTCTTGGAAAAGAATTTTGGTCAATACTGGTGTGTTATCTGTTATGCCTATAATTCTGTGGGTTTAGTTGATAATTATCAAGAGCTATAAGAAAGGACATAACTGTTTGTTGATGATGATTCTGCGAACTATTTACTTTTTCTCTCAGCTGCTTGGTGGAATATATTCTTCCATTCTTGATAATTTCAACAAAATAGTTCCCTTTCTTTTTGTTGCAACTTATATTGCAGCAATCTTTTGCAGATGTCCATATGCTTACAGAAGATGGTTTGGTTTCAAGTCTTATAAAGTATAGAATCCTTATAGTCCATGAGCTGGTTCTTACATCTTTGTTTGTTCACATCTTACTCGTCATTTTCTCTCTTTTTCTTTAATTTTGAGTTATTCTAGTTTTCTTGCTAGCAGAACATTGTCCTAAAAAGAAAATCTGCTACTCAGAGCAAAATTATGGTCTTTTTGACTGCAGTAACAAGTCATTTTGAATCTCATGTCAACTGGTTATAATTTGTTGCTGCAGGAAGCCTCCGCATTTAAGACTTTCAGGTTCAAAAGAAGGGAAAGATGAAGCGTAAGCGTGGATCTGGTAGACGCAAACCTAAAAAAAAACCAGTGCCAGTTGCTAATAATGCATCTGCAAGTTCTTCCTTTTTGAATGCTGAAGGTGACTCTGGGGATCATGATGGATATGATGGACTGGATCCTACCACGGAGGGTGAAACAACACATGCAAATGCCACTTTAAGTTCTTTCCATCAGGGACTAGATGAACCAGCCTTACCTGGGGAGACAAATGGTGGCAATTCAATACACAATGGCAATCTGTTAAAGAGTGTTGCCAGCTTTGCGGCTAAGCTGTCAAGAACTGTTGGTTCATCAATGGCTGAGCCATCTGATAAAGCACTTCCATTGCAAGGTGAAAAATCAGAAGGAAAGAAACCAAGACTATTCCATCAGGATCCTCAGAAAAATGAGCAAGAGCTAAATGCTGCCCTTGCGGTATGTTATAGTTTTCTCTGGCAGCTTCAGCAACAAAATTTGAATGGTTTCTTTGGCTATAGCTTGTGGAAGCGTGAGTTAGCTTTTCTTGGTAACTCCCTGGATGGTTTTTATTCACTTGCAGGTGATTAAGAAGATTATGAAAACAGATGCAGCTAAACCATTTAATGCTCCTGTGGATCCCACTGCCTTGGGAATTCCAGTATGTAGTTGGTAAATTTAGTTACAACTGCTTCTCCTTTTTTTTTTTTTTTTTTTTTTTTTTAAAAAGATATTTTCCCCTTCAGCCACTGTTGTGAAGTGTCCCTTTTCCTTTGCTAATCTTTTCGTCAGTGGTAGTGAGGTTTGGTAAAGACCTTCCATATGTCTTTTTCTGGAGATTTTTTGCCCACTCCTGCACTTTTTAGGTCTTGGATCTTTGACTTGTCATATGTCAAAACATTTTTCATGGGAAGGCCAAACTCTTGTGTTTCTTCTGCCATTGTAGTAGTCTTTTTCTTACATAGGAACCCTGTCTCTTGGATCACATCTTTTATTGCAATTTTTAGATTTGTTCAACTCTTGCACATTGTAATGGCCTTGCTATTTATTTTCTTTCTTATGATTTAAATAGGTCTTTTGGAAAATTTTTACTCCTTTTAGAAACTCTTAATGTTGACTTACTTCTCAAGTCATGATTGCTTTTTTTCAAATGTTTTCTTGATATTAATTGGCCTGGGGTTGTGAGCAGGATTATTTTGATGTTATTGATTCTCCTATGGACTTGGGTACGATATGCAACAACCTAGAGTTGGGTTTAAAGTACAGCGATGCAGCAGATGTCTATAAGGATGTGCAGTTAATTTGGGATAATTGTTCCAAGTACAATAAGAAAGGTGATTATATTCTGGAGCTCATGAAGCTAGTGAAGAGTAACTTTATAAAGCACTGGAATGCTACTGGTTTATTCAGGCATCCAGAAGAAGCTGATAATGGTATGAGTGTCCTGGGTCTGTTCCTTTCATATTCATTCTTCAGATATTGCTCTACATGATTCATACCATTGAATTCATTTGTTTAGACAAAAACTGAATGAGCTTTGCTTGTCTTTACTTTCAATGTTGGTTTAGAAAGTGGGCCCACTTTCACCCTTTAATGAGGCTTTGTCATGTCTACATTTTTTACAAGCTCATTTCTACTGGTGGTGATTGGAGATAACATTAGTAGGACCTGTGTGTTTAACTTCAATGCATACATATGTAGAAAATCACACACACTTTCAATTTGATTACAGCTCATTATAAAATTCAGTACTTGTAATTTGCAACACACATTCCTCTTCTTGATCAAATTGTAATAAATAGATAGTTAAGGACAGGAAAGGAAAACAATTGAGGTTAAGTCTGAAGAACTAACTGTTATTATATGTTCTCCAGGACAATTATAGCCATTCAATTCCTTGTGTTTCTAATTACTGATTCACTTGTTTTGTTTATCAAGCACACTTAGAAGCAAAGCCACAAGATACTGCTGGCTGTTTCACAAGGCACAACAAAGAAGGGCATATGTTTCCAGCAGGTTCCATGATCAGCAACTCCATCCATCATGAAAGACCTGATTTGGTCAGTCTTTGCCGGGAGCAGACACAAGAATATTCACCTTGCTTCAGCCACATGCACTCCCAGCATGCATACTCCCGGTGCCAGTGTGAGTGCCAATCTTCAGAGTTTCAGTCTTTCCAGCCCCATTGTAGCAGACATCTTCCTACTGCAGGTAGCCTCTCTGCTACCTGTAAAGGAGGTGCTTCTCAGTGTTGTATGATTTAACCTAAACTTCTTAACCATTGCTGACTTTGTGGTCCTTGGTTTCTTGATGTGTACTTTTTAAATGGTTCAACAGCTTATGCCAGAAGAAGTAGTTGTCCTTGTTGTATTTGGTGTCTTCATAGACATTCTTCTGTTTATGATTGAAGAAATAGATATTTTTTTTTTGTTTAAAATTCTAGTGTTTGTAGGGAAGTTTCTGAAACCCTTATTGTCTAGTTGAGCTTTGGGCCCAACCTTTTTGTCTAATATGGTAATGAAGCTGTTATCTAGCTGGTCAACTCGATTGTCTTCTTGCACATTTGGTTTTCATGTCTTGGTGTATCTTGCACTTTTTTCTGCTCTTTTGTGTTTTGCTCTTGACTGCTTTGCTCGAAAGCAGCAGTAGTCTGCAGAATTATGAAATATTACATACTTGGTTAACTGTATCTTCTTGGGTTCACTGTTTTTATGATTAAAGTCACTTGTGTCGTCTTTGTGGCTCTACTGGCTTGATGCATCCTGATTTCAGCTGCAAAGTTTTTTTAGCTTGGCTGGAACCCTGGACTAGGAGCTTCATCGTGTTTAATTTCCTGCTAGTTGCTAGACGTACAATATTTCTTCTATTGACGTCTTCTGTATTTCAACTTTTGAAATTTTTTACATGCTGAAAGCTGTTCTAATTCATCATGTATATGTTATCATTGAGTCCTGAAATTTACTTGGCGATTACTGTCTTCTTGTTACTTCTGCTTCTGTCACTAAAAGAACAGAGCATGCAAACTTTAACAAAGTCTAGTAACGGATGCTATGTAGGTAGGCATATGTGTTCCAGTGGTCCAATTAGTGGAGAGCACTACAGCCAGCAGCAGGATGAGATTAGGCCCTTCCAAGAACTCTCGCGACAATCCTCACCTAGCTGTGGCACTCAATGCCATCCCCATGAGAGACCTTACAAGTATCATTCGAACTCTAGCCATCTTCAACCTTCTAGCCTACCATCTGGCAGAGATACTCAAACTGCAGGTGCGCCTACCATTAACTCTACACAGAGAAATAAATTTCATATGGTAAAATGTAGTTGTCTCTTATAGAATTTTCATAGGTTCTTTCACAATATTAGTTGTGGAAGCATGTTAGGGACATTTCACATGCTTCTTTTCCTTGGAGCAGTTACAAATGGTATGATGTTTCCTAATTTTGTCACTCTTTTGAATGAGCATTAATAGAATCTATCGGGAACCAAATTTTGCAACTTCAATTTTGAAGAGAACTAAATAAAGCCCAAGAAAGACTTATGTTTGTCTCAAGTTGTTTGAGTTGTTGCTTGTTGTGATGTTACTTGGGTTCCATGGAAAAGGAAGGTAAACACAAATAACTTTGTTCTACAGTTGGGAAAGCAAATAATAATGAAGTATGAGAAATTGGTGGAAGAAGTAATGGAAGAAAAGGTGCTTACAAAATAAATTGTCATCTTTAATTTGCAATGCGTAAAATGGTGTAATAAATCTGCAAGTTTTTTTAGTAGCCTAATGTAATGTAGAACATGAAGTCCTGAAGTGTTGATGAATTATAATCATGTAGACTTCAAGTCGTTTACAAGATCTCATATGTAATGGCGATGATTCAGTGTGCTTAATAGTGCTGCTGCTTAAGTACTGATTTTGAATTGTTTCACATGAAGGCCATGTGCATTTGCCAATTCATGGAGTCTCTTCTTCCTCGACTTGCAACAAATGTGAGCATGCTTGCAGTTCAGTTCCAATGGGTTATAATTCCAACCACCACAAGCACTATCAGATGTGCTCGTGTCCCATTCATGAACATCAGCCTTTACTGAGGTGTTGTGATCAATATCAGCAACATCAGAATTCCTGTCAGTATTACTCAAACTCAAGTCAGATGCGGAATACGGAGCCTGATGTTAGAGATGCTGGAAATGCAGGTATCCACATCTTTGTTCAATAGGATTCATTTCATGTGTGTGATTTGGCCCTCTTTTTTCATGGGTGCAATCTATATAGTTTGCTTGCTTTGGCCGCATTCACATTTCTAGTTGAATTCTTCACTGGATCTAGTGTCCGAGTACAGGAGCTTGTCATTGATTCTATTTGTTATTCTTGTAATCATCAATTTTGGGAAATCAGTCAGATGGAGAAATCAAAAAACATGTCTTTTTCCTTGATACTGGTTCCACTTGTCTCAAGCAGTTGTAGTGATCATTCTATTAGGTTCTTTGTTCCATAACTTCTGCTACTAATTAAAGCTACTAATTAAGTCTTAGCCATCCTGAAGATTTGGATACATGCATGTTTGTTGGGTTGTCAAACTCATTATATCAGATATTCACAATTTTAAGTTGAATTCTATAGAAATGCTTTTTGTACAAAATTCACATTTATCAATTTGTTGTTTGCTGGGAAAGGTCATTCGCATATGCCCTCTGCAGTGGAATCTACTGTCAGACATACCAAAGGCAGGCTCAGATATCCATTGGCCCCAGTTACTGATAGCAGCAGCCACCAGCAGCAGTTTCAGGTGGGTCCAATCCAAGTGCCATCATCCCCACTGATGCATAGCAACTCATGTCAGCCTAAGGGAAAGAGCTATCAGTGCCAGTTGGACTTTGGTCATTCAGCACAAGACAGGGCAAATACTAGTGGAGCAAGTATGCTCTTTATCATTTTCAGTGTTTGATGCTTAGCATATTCCTGTTATCAAACCTTCGCACTTTTTAGTGATATAATGGTATTTCATATGGATCCACTTTGAGTTCTGTAGATGTGGTATGCATCTTTGGTCCCGTGTATGGAGATCATTCAATTGGTTTATATACCCTTTTGACCGCATTGGGTGTTGTATATAATCTGTACGGTTGTGAACAATTCAGTACCTTGTCATTTTCCTTCTACCTAATTAATATATACTGTTTTCTCTGGTGAAGAACATTCAAATATGCCACCACATGCAGAATCTACCTTTAGAGGTGAGACTGAATATTTGGGTAGCCCAGATGATAATGATGATAGCAGCGATGAGCAGGAATTTCAGCTAGGCTTGCAGTCACCCTCATTGGGCCAGTCAGATGAGCCAAAGGAAGATGGGCCCCAATTTCAACCAAGCTCAAGCCAACCAGAACCTTCCATACCGCAGGATGGGGCTAATATGATAAATGCAGGTGAGCTGTTCACTATGCTACTATTGGGAAAGTTTTTCTTTCAATATTTGTGCCATCGGATGTTTCATTGCTGTTTTTGTCTGTATAGACCATGCTGGTTTGGAGAGAAAAACTCGAGGCCGAGGACCCACACGGTGTCTTAAGTTGTTGGCAGAAGGGAAGCGGATATCAGTCCCCACAAATGAACTGGGGCAACCTGTTGGCCCTGAGGCCTCACAATTGGTTAGCTTTCTGGGCACTCTTGCAAGGAACGGAAATTTAGCGCCTCTTACATACATTGACTGGAGGGCTGTGCCAGAAGAGAGCAAGGAGAATATGTGGGAGGAAGTTCAGGTAATAGGAACTGTTTCTCTTTTGCTTTGCTCTCTTAAAAACATTAACTATTCTCAATCATATGATGCAGAAGCAGTTTGAAATTGACCCAAATAGTAAAAGTTGGGTCGTTAAATCCCTTGGCAAAAAGTGGAAAGACTGGAAATCCAAGTTGAAGACTGCACATTATATCACTCATACAAGTGATGAGGAGAGGCTAGCTGACCGTGATGAGAGAGTCCTTCCAGAACAATGGGCCTACCTTGTTTCACATTGGAGTTCTCAGGAGGCAGAGGTATCTAGCTAGCATGATTTCATGTGATTTTTCATCTTGAGGAAGTAACCATGTGCTATTCCTTTTTCCTTCTCGTAACTCGTTGACTTCACATTGTGGATATCTGAAATTTGTCTGGAGATAGAAACGGAGTGCTACAAATAGGGCTAATCGTGCACAGCAGAAGTTTGGGCATGTTACAGGAACAAAGAGCTTTGCACGGCTACGTGAAGAGCAGGTAAATACATTCTTCTTGATACTAAATTGCATAAAGTTTGGCCCATGGTCATAAGTATGATGCTAACGACTAGTGTCTAAAAAATCAGCGTGTTCAGAGACTTGATGGGAAGGCTCCATCTCGGGCAGAGCTATTCATCTTGACTCGCACGCGCAAAGATGGAAAGCCTGTAAATGAAGCATCCTCTGCTGTAATTGTATGGCTGAGCACAAGCAATTTCACAGTTTCTTCAAGTTTTGCCAAGTGTATCTAGAAGTATCCGTTTGGATTTGTTCTAATTGTTCAAGCACTTGATTTTCTTTACAGACCCAGCTTCGTGAACTTGGAGGTCAACAGCAGGATGCCTCCAGGAACAACAATGCTGAAGGTGACGTCTTCTCTCAGGTTGTGGGTCGAGATAGACATGGTCGTGTGCGTTGCCTTGGATTGGGTCCATCTCCTTCCGATTTTGTGGGAACAAAACCTACCCAGGCTGAGGCCATGAAAATGGTGACAGAGGCGAATGATGAGGTGCGCCAGATGAAAGAGCGGCTGGTGGCCATGGAGCAGACTTGTGCGCAGATGTCACAACAGATGGCTACTATGATGTCGATGATGTCATCTATGCAGAAAAACTCAACAGCTGACGATGTACCTGATGTAGTAAGTTCACAATTCCAGCTCATTGTTTCAGATTTCTTGTACTCTTATTACAGCAGAAGGTTTAAAGTGGAATATGTAGTTTCAAACATATTTACCCAAAGACCAGGTGTAGGTTCTGTAAGCAGCACAAACATGCATGGTAGGAATAGAAACTGGATAGCACTTGGGATGTACTAATTTTGATGCTTTTTTGTCATGATAGGTTGCTATTGGCTCAGGCAATTCCGAAGCTTCACCAGATCAGCAAGTACAGTCTATGCCATTAAGACGCTCAACTAGAAAAGGCAAATTTTAGGCATGCAGCTTCTAAAGGAGCTCTAGTCCTATTCAGGAAAAATGTAAAATATGTCTCTGCACACTAGTTGAATTAGATCCAAACCAGTTTTTATATATATCTACTTAAGATGTACTGAAGTGTCTTAAAAGAATTTCTCTTTCAGTAAATTTCTTAAAAACGTCAAGAGATTGGTGAATGAATCCTTACTAGTTTTAACGCTTTCTAGTCTACGCTTTCATTCCAAAATTGGCCCTGCAATGGCTTTTGGGGGTAGTCATTTTCTGATTATTCATTTAACTAAGGAGAGAATTGTGACTTGATCCCACGCCAAAGGAAGGCTTCTGAACGTTAATTAAATGTTGTTTAGTAAATAAAGTTATTTAAGCCTTTTAGACATGGTTGCAATTTTCTTTTTAATTGCCAAAAAAATGTGGATAATAATTAACCTGGCAACGAGATCGGAACTACTCTAGTGAAAAATTCCTTGCAGAGGAGCATGATTCTGATTGCTGCAAGAATAATAGCCCATTAGCTAGTTCTAATGCTAATAAATCAATAAACACGAGCCAAAAAGACCATCTAAATGCACATTGTACAAAGACAAATTTGTTCCTTTTTGGCTAAAATATATGAAATCCTCGTGTATAATACATGGAACGCGAGAGATATATATATATATATTTTTTTGGGGTCACTTTTTGGTTATTTTATTTCTATCCTAATACATGCAAGGATTTATGCTATAAGCAATTCTAATAACTTTAATATTTCTTTTTGTTATTTTTTTTATTTAATAACTTCTACATTTTTTACTATTAGTAGAAAAGCTCTTCAATTTTTTATTTTAAAATACAAGCGCTTTTTCACTAGCTCCTATCAGTGAGTGCTATGATTTTTTTTTTTTTTATAGTTTCGCAAACCACACTAATCACTTCATTTAAATAGCAAGATGGAGCAAATTTTACAAAAATGGTTCCTGGTTCGGATATGTTCTCTACTGTTTTTGTTAAAATTTTTTTAATAACAAAACTCTTTTTTTATTTTTTTTATTTTTTACTGTTTAGGCTGGATTTTTGGAGGAGGAAGTGAATTTGCATTTTCTCTCTCCCCCGCCCCAGGACGCCAGGCCCATCTGTTATAAACCGGTCGGGGCGGCCCCATTCCCTAAAGGCAAACCAAAGTGGCGAAAAGGAAAAAAATAAAACATATTTCAAAAAAAAAAAAAAACAGAGGATAAAGGCAGAAAAACAGAACCGAAGAATTAATTTAAAAAAAAAAAAGAACCAAGAAAAACAGAACCGAAGAATTAATTAATAAAAAAAAAGAACCAAAGATTAAATATTGCATCATTGGAAGCGCAAGCTCCCGCTCAATCTCTGGTAATCAAGTTTTCAATTTCAAGTCTGAGGAGCTCCGACGATCGAAGCGCTACCCCGCAAACGAGAGGTTCGGTTCGAAGAGCAGAAAAGAGGAGGTTCCGAAGCCTAAACCTGTTCTCACTTTCTCTCTTCCTTTTCATTCCCTGATTATCTGGTTTTCCTATGCTTTTTAGTGTTGCAGTATTGTTATGTGACTCAGGTTAGATGGACAGAATGCTGTTTTCTAAATTTTGTTATTGCTGTATTGGAATTCTGGTGAACAAAATTTTTGGACTTTGGTTGTTGTTTAAGTTGGAATTGAAGCAAAAGAACTCATTTTTTGTATCTTCAGTACTTGGGAAACCTTTTTTTTTTTTCCCAGCTTGAGTTGATGTATTTAGGGTTTTTTTGTATTCTTCCCTTTGTCGTGGGGGAGTCTTTCAATTAAACTGACTGGTTGTTGAACCTTTTTTTTTTTTTTTTTTGTGTTTTGTGGATGTATTCTGTTGAAACTGCAAACATAAACAAAATTTTGCATCTGACTCCTTGACTTATTCGTTATTATACACATTATTATCTCTTAGCAAGTATTTGTATGCATTTTTTGTGGGAAGCCTATCATGGTAAAAACTTATGAGGCCCACTGGGTTAATTAGGTAATCAAGGTCGAAGAGTTCCTTGTTCATTGGCCTTCTGTAGCAGTAGTGTCTTCTCATCCTTTTTAATTGGGAAACTTACTGGCTTAGGAGCTGTTCTATATAGTGTGATGGGAGGGGAAGGTTTTAGAACTAAAAGGGAGCATGGAGAGTTATTCATGTCTAACCGGTAAAAAACCAAGTCAAAGAAAAAGTAGTTTTTTTGAAGTAAAACTCATTTGATTTTAATAAATTGTGCAAGATGAGTTTTTTTGTTAGTTTAATGTGGGAGGTTAGGGGCTGGATCACTTTGGCGAAGGTATGGTGGTTAAGGTTTTAGAGGAGAGTGTGGTTTATGAATCAGATGGACCACCTCTTGGACACATGAACTTGTGGTTCTTCTTACCTCAGGAATTATTTTCCAAGGACTACATTTCAATGCAGTTGGAATTTACTTGTCATGGGCATGCCCCCAGGTCATCAGAATGTTAATCATACTGTTCCCTGAGCTGAGGTTGTGGTAGGGGTTCAGGTTGTGCCAATTATGGTCTCTTTTGGATAGAAGAGTCATATAACATCAGCATTGGTGTTGTGTTCGTCTTTTAGCTGGCCATGCTGATGCTTTCAAACAATTCAATGTGTGATCTGACAGTTTTGCTTATCCATTTAATGCATTTTTAATAGTTAGAGATGTTTGCATTGCTAATACCTGCCTGTGATCATTGCAGAAGGAAATATATCTCCTTTTGTAGTGCACTTTAACTGTTGTAGCTCCAAACAAAGTAGATTCTTGCCTAGTGTGTCTGGGACTTTTATTGAAAGCTTGGAAATCCATCGGTCGAATATTAGCTAGGTGGGGGGAATGAAGCGCAGACGTAAGGGTGGTAAGAAAGGCAAAGCAAAGAAACCCAGAACAGTTAGTACAAATGAGGTGGCACAAAACTTGGTTACCTCAAATACTGAAGACAACCCTGTGATGAATGAATTGGACAATGATGAATTTGACTCTGGACCGGAGGCGGAGTCTCCATCTTCAACTGGAGCTGACTTGCCCGAGAAACCACCAACTGTAGATGAAAAACCAAAAACTGTTAGTTCTGGTCATCCAAGTGATGACACAAAGCTGAAATTAGTTTATGGACGTGTTAAAGTGAAGATCAAAGCTTCAAAAGCATTAGACTCTCAGCTCACTTCTTCAGATGCACGCACACACAGTGATACTGAGAAGAGTGGCCAGCAAGTGGAGGTAGAAAACCAGGGAGCTCCCTGTGAAAAGATGGAAGACAGTGCTAACTCATTACCTGAATCTAACGTAGATAGTTCTGGCAATTCATCTAAAAGGTCTAGCAGCATAAAATTAAAGTCATCAAGGGGATTTAGTTCATCAAGTATGAGCCCATGTAGTAATGTTGAAATGATGAAGGGAGAGAGTACACAGCAGAAAGAACCTGAATTGCTCCGCCTGAATCCCCAACAAAACAAGCAAGAGTTAGATGCTTCTTTGGAGGTACACGTGAATGATCTATTCTTTTTTCATGTCACATGTTCCAGAGATGCTTTATTAAGAGGTTCAGGCCTGATGTGATGTCTTGATCCTGTTACTGTGTAGGTAATAAAGAAAGTTATGAAGATGGATGCAGCTGAGCCCTTTAATGTACCAGTTAATCCTATTGCTCTTGGAATACCAGTAAGCATTTATTGCTTCGCAGATTTTTTGTTGCCATCTTATGCTAATGTTAGATGCAGAACAATTAGGGCCTTAAGACTGTGATTTTCTGTAGAGTATGCTGATAGTTGTATTTTAGAAACTTCATAGAAGATGTTGCTCTAACCTTTTACCCTATATGGTAGAACTCGTTTTAAATATTTGGGACTTTTGAATATAGTCCTGTTTGTATTTGGTGAAAATGTTGTGTGAATGCTTAACTAAATGCAATACTAATTTCAGCAGGAGGTCTTTCATGATTTTCATTTTATTTCTTTTTTAATCTTTTGCATAAAGTTTTTGACATCAATTTATTGCCAAATGGGGCTGCAACCAGGACTATTTTGATGTCATAGATACACCTATGGATTTTGGCACCATATGCAGTAATCTTGAAAGTGGTATCAAGTACATGAACTCTTCGGATGTCTACAGAGATGTGCAGTATATATGGGATAATTGCTACAAGTACAATAATAAAGGTGATTACATTTTGGAGCTCATGAAACGGGTGAAGAAGAATTTCATGAAACATTGGATTGCAGCTGGTTTATACAGTAATCATGCAGAGGGAACCAATGGTAAGATTTATTTTATTATCACTTTATATCTAAACATTTTCTTTTTTGACTTTGTTGTGAAAGAGTACTACGTGTCTTTATTTCTTGATTATATCTCATCTCTATGCTTGTATATTGGGATTCAGCTGTCTATTGACAATATTAGAGAACCTTTAGATGTGCTTGCTTTTATTGAGAAGGAACATACTCCTGTTTGTAGGCCAACACTTGGGTAGGCCCGGTCTATTGGCCCACTTGTAGACGGGGTAGTGCAAAATCTTCCACATCATCAAAAAGAATTTTTTTAGTTCAAAATTACTCTCACTTCCACAGCTCACACTTTGTTCACTCCCCTAACAGATCATTCTATTTCTTGAGACTTCACGACTCCACCTCTCAAACCCCAGTAGAATTTCTTCCTACCATCCACTGCCCAGCCAACTCATCACCATCCCCACTATAAACACTTCCTTACATCCACCTTTACCCCACTCCTGATTTTGTTCATTTCCTTCCCTTTTTGCCATCACCGACACTACTATTGAGAACCATCTGTCACTGCCATTTTCGTTCTCCGTCTCGGTATGTTTTTCCCTTCTTTCTCAAAAATCTAACCGTTGGATTTCAATGTTTTGTTGTTAAGCTCATAAGGTTTGTAGAAAACCTAGATACACACCCAATATTGCAACCTATGTCTAAGCAGAAATTAAAGGAAAAAATGGATTTTGGTTTTTTTTTTTTTTTTTTGGGGTTAGGAGGGGGAGGAAGGGCGCTTGCAGACAGGGTGGAAATTGGGTAAGAAAGCAAAAATGATTGCCTAATCCGAAAAATTGGCGGGTGAGATTTTGATTTGTGGTTTAAAACAAAACACACACAGAACAGAGAGTTGCCTGTTCAAGAAATTCTGAAGATAATTAAAAAAATAATAATAAGTTTCTGAAGATGTGGTAAATGCTTCTGCTCAGTCTACAAGTGGGTGTTAATGGGATAGCGGCTGATTGGTGGTTGGCTCTGAAGTTAATAGTTTCAGGCAGCAGGGATTGAGGCCTGAGGGGGCTGGTGACTGGTTTGTCAAGGAGGAAGAGATGTTTGGGGAAGTATTTAATTGTGGTGTTGGTGTGGCAAATTTATAAGTGGGGTCATAGACTGGGTTCACCCAAGTATTTGTGCTGTTTGTATGCTGATATGTTTCAATTCTTTGATACACAAATGGGACCGTTCAGTTTGTTCAGTTTGATAGTTTTGTATTTGCTTAATTCTTACAGTGAATGGTTCTACAAATTATAGTTTGCTTCAATATTGTTAATTGCTGTTAGCATTGTGCGAGTACAAAAGTGAATCGTAGGTTGTTTCCGGTTGAAAGTAATAGTAATGCTTAAAGAGATTATACATAAAGGTTTGAGCATAGCTCTGAAATCATTGTTCAGTCTGTTCTAGTCTGTAAATAAATTCAAAAGATACTTTTTAATGTCTTTCTTCTTGCAGGCAGTGATACAATTCAAGCAATGGATGTGACTCCTTCCATTCATGGAAAGATGCCTGCAAAAAATGGTGCCTTTAACCCTGCATCAAAGAAGCGCCATGGGTATGTTTCTGCAGGTTATCTTGTATGGAATTTGAACTACATTTTGCTTTCTGTTGACCCGTAAATAAGTAAATAATTGACAGATCAAAATAAGAACCTGAGAGCTTATCGGCCTGTTTGTTCTGAAACTAGATGGTTGATAATCATTTTGAGATTTTTACTAATTGTCTGCAGATATGCTACTATTAAACTATCTAGCATGGATTGATATCACTATTTGAAGACAGACACATAATTTAACGTGTTATTGGTTCTTCTGTATCTCCCTCTCTCTTTCTCTGTCAATTTATGATTATTCTGGTTTATCTTGATTGACATGTTCCTTGATTCTGCTGCACTATAATGTTGATGAGATTTTGATCTTCACTCACTATTACCAAGCAATGAATTCCTTGTGTCCTTTCTTTGTTCGTTGTTATTTTGGAATGGAACTATGAATATAGACAAGTATAATAGAAGGGACTAAAAAATGCAGAAATGCTGGAAACTGGTTTAGAAGACTCAAATTCAAATAAAATGACAAAAACAGAGTAGAACACAGAGACGAATAGGTAGAATTAATTATAATCTGGGGAGTGAAGTCTTTATTACTCATTGTGCATAGGTATTACACAGGAAAGAAAAGCTTTTCTTGCTTATTGATCTAATTTTTCGTCAGTTTCAATTTCATTAAGCACATCCAATGTGAAGTACAAGATTTTTTTCAGGCATGACTAGCTTAGTGACTCTTAGATGGTGAGCTTCATTTGTAATCCTCTTGTAGCTATTTTGAGTTGATGTGATTTTTTAATGTATTCCAGTCTTAAAAAGCACAAGGACGGCTGTCTGTGTGCTATTTGTGTGATGATGCGGCGCCGACAGGAGCGCGAGGAGTCTTCTCGAGTGCTGGATGATCAGTTTGATGCTAGTGATGGTTATATGGATGAAGAGGTTAAGCCAGAGGTATATTTATTCATTGCCTTTGTTCAGTGCTTTTTGGTTAAATGTTTAGAAAGTCATAACTACACCACCTCCATGTAGGATATTTGAAGAACAGTATTTTTTTCCATTGACCTGAATTTTAGGAACTGCTGGTAGCTAAAGCTCTATGTTGACAGTAGCAAGCACCATCTTTCTGAATCAGTTCATTCTATCTTGAACAATGTTCTTGCTATAGTAATCTGCTGTTAGATGTATGTTTGATCCTCCATCCTTTGCTAATGTTTGCTCTACCTGTTCGTTGTCATAGCTTTCTCAGTTTCCTTTTGCTCGTGCTAAGTGGTGCCTCCACAGGTCTTCTTTGCACATCTGTGCTTAGGCTTCTTTCATCTTTATTCAATTGATGCTACTGCTACTTTTGTATTCCTAATCAGTAGAGACATCAGACATGAAAGCATGCACTATTTGTTCAAATAAGTTGGATGACCAGTAGCTATGTGTAGAGTTCTTGGTGGTTGTCCCCAGTATATTGTGGAGATGGGTGGATGGGTGAGGTTAAGGGGCTTTGAATTATGTTCCTCTGAACTCATGGGACAAGGTAACCATTTGGCTTTACAGGGATTTTGGTTGAAATTTCTGATAAGCAATCAAATGTAGTATCTGTTAGTTTACAGTCTGCTGACCTTCTTTGTTGTATGAGTTGTGGACCTGAGGGAAAGTCACAGCTACTGCTTAGAACACACAAGAACCATCAGGAGCATTATTCTATATCTTATACCATGCAATAATTATGTGATTTTCTGGTTTGAAGGAAGCTTCACCTACAGGAAGTCTTGGTGGAGATTATACTTCGTCGAATATGGATAATTCACCAGAACAGGTAGCCCATGCGGACCTTGAAGAGAAAGGAGATGAAATGATGTTGCAGGATACTGAAAATATATCACGACAGCAAGAGGACAAGCCTGAGGATGAGAAACAGAATTTATTGACAGATGAAGGGAAAGAAGAAGGTGAAATTTGTGAGCATTTGGATCAGAGATCTAAAGATGAGCATGATGCACAAAACCGTCCACCAAATCTGGAGTCAGGCGATGACATGTCAAATAAAGCCAGCAGGGAGAAAACACCTCTACAGCTTGATGATGATGCTGTGGGGATTGAGCAACGGAAAACTAAGGTAAGAAACTGATTGTATCTACTTGATTAGGCTCAATATTAAGAGGTTCGTTATTAATCTTTACAATGTATTTAGCCGAATATTGTATGAGAGGTAACATAAAAAAAGAAAGAAAAGGCATTTGTAGCTCCTATTGGGTACTTTAGCAAAACATTGAAACTCTGTACATTTGATCACAACTGTAGGAAACTATGAGCTACACAGATCTCTGTTTACTTTGCCAACTTATATTCAGTCAATGTATTTTCTTTAGAGTCTTTACAAGCACAGAGACAATGGTGTCACTACCTTTAGTTTGCCTTGTAAATATAATCAAAACACTTGTTTTGTCCAGGTTTATGGCTAGCAGACTTGTTTCATGAACCATTGTTGTTGCTAATGGTCTTTGAAATGAAAACTAATGTGCTTTAAACTTTCCAGCACACTTTTGTCGATCAATATGTCACTGAAAATGACATGACTATTGGATTTTGCGTCCACCTCTTGGTCAATTAGAGATTATAATTCTAACTTTGGGATATGTGTTTATTGTCCACAGGAATTGCTGGACAAGAATCAGAGAGCTAAAATGTACGAGAGACTCCGTTATTTGGAAAATCCTATGCTTTTTGAGTTATGTGGTACCCTTTTTGATGATAAGAATAGCTCTGTTTGGACGGGACCACATTCTCTTGTTCATCATGGGGACTCCAATCGCAAGGGTTCCAAACGCAAGAGTTCCATTCTTGCAGCTGTTACTTCATTTATGAAGTAGTTGCCCACATCTTTTCAGCAAAGCCTTATACTCTGTTCCCTTTTGGATGATGGAACAGTTGTGCTGTTTATATGATTTAATGCTGCATCAAGAGCACGCTGTTCTGTTGACTTCTGATTGTTCTTGGAGTCGTGTTGCATTTCCAGGTCACTTACTTTTGCTCCCAAGATTTTGTATAGTCTCTGGCATTGAGAATGGGAAAAACACCTGTCTTCCCATAGTATGATTTTAGATTTGAAAGAGAATAATTTTACAGAAATAGATGTCCGATGTTGCAAGCCTCGAGTACCCTGCTGAAAAGTGTGCATGGGGTTTGTACTGTATTTGTTGTTTGCATTACCAAACATCTTTTGGACAGAAACAGAAAAGATGCTTGGAGATCAAGTGCAGTTTGTCACTTTATCACCTCTGCAATTTGAATTGACGGTGCGTTAGCTGTAGCACCAACAGGTGACAGAGTTGCAGAAGTTCTTCTCACTTCAATCAACTGAGTTCTGGCTACATGTCCTTGTGCACGACATAATGAGTATGGGGGTGCTTGGTTGGAGCGAATCGGATTAAAGTATGGGATTCACTCCCATATTTATTGCTTTGCCTAATAGGTATGGGATTCTGAACATGGGAATGAAATCTAAAAATATAGCAACTCTCAATATCCGAATGCATTGGAAGGTTTTGGCGAATTCCAAATTTTTGGAATCAAAGTTGTAAAAAAAAAAAAAATAATATTTTCTCTTATCCTCTCCTCCAGATTGTCTCCCCACCATTGTCAAACCTCACCTTAGCCCACCCCTTCTCTACGCCCTTGCTGCAACTTCAAATCCCTCGCCTCTCTCCTTTCCAAACCTATTACTACTACTCTCATCCCCATAAACTGCACTGCCACTCCATCTCCTTTGCCACCTTACTACTTTCCCAGCTCTTACCTTCTCCTAGCTGCCGCCCACACCATCACACTCATCCCCTCCTACTACTTCCCTGCCCTTCCAACTCCACCAGTCACTGGCTCTTCAACTTTATATCTTTACTGCTTGTCCCAAGCCATCATTGTCGATTCTTTTGCACTGTTGATCCTCCACGGTCAATCACCGCCTGAGTTGATGCAGCAGGAAGTAAATAGAGCCCGAGTTGGTGTAGCAAGAGGTATATAAGTCCCGAGCTGAAGCTGGAGATTGGTTTTTAGCGTTGTTGATAGTTGGCACTGGATATTTCCGTGGCGGTGATGGTTTCATTTATTCAAACAATATTCAAAAAGAAAAACAGAAATTAATTGATCTGATGGCATTCATTTTTGTGTATGAATTCAATTGTGATTCCAATTCCAAAGTCCGAAACAAGCACACCCTAAGTTTTGTAAAAACCAGAAAATCATCACTACTATTAATATAAATGAAAAAGGACAAAAGCAATGCATCTTGCATGAGCTAACAAAACAAATAAAGTAAGATGCTATTCTTGTTTGCTTCATCAAGTCGATAACCCACAATACCTTCTCAGTCTATCCTACGATGACGCAAATTTAAGTGTTGTACTAAAACATGAAGTTGGTGGCTGCCACTTAAAAGAGCACATCAAATACACAACGCAATGTCATTTAAGCAGCAGCATAAGAATCGAAACAATCGGGTGGATGCAAGCAAGTGCTGTGTTGGTGCAGAAAAATCAGGATGAAACAGACAAGTCCATCCTTGGAGACGACCATTTCACATATCTGAAGGCAGATCATACATGACATGTCCAAGGTAGAGTCCACATGCTGGGGCCATCGGACTGGCAGCAGTTACTGTCTTTGCTTTCAGAATGTGTTCCACTGAAATGATGCATGAGATGACAAATAAATCCAAAAAATCTACTAAATAAAACATAGACAAACTTTACATTATAGTGATACCATCATCAACTGTTAAATTTCCCGTCCCAACAGATTTGAGAACACCAACCAGCAACCTAACCTGTTTAAAAGCTTTAACTTCAGAACACTGGGGTGTTTGAATTGTCACTAGTACTAGACAGATATTAGTGATGAGAGACCAAACAAACTGGGATTGGATACATTAAAAATGGTGACCCCAACCTGGTGGTAGAGGAAAGAACGTGCTCGTGCAGTTACCACAAAACAACGATGCTGTTTTCTCATACCAAATATTGGACCAGGCTCAACTTGAGAGGTGATCGTTGAAGAAACATGTGAAACCTCAGATTCTGACTTCAGGGAGCTTGCAAAAGAATCTTCTACTAAATAATTGCTCTGTTCTCTCTCTTGGATAGAAGGGAAAGATAGAGGTGAAACAACCTCAGCAACATTCAATTCATCCAAGGTTCTGATCGGTGACTTTGCCTGACAAACAATCAACATCATAAAAACAAGATAAAAGACACCTTGCAGATAAGTTTTGTACCATGGATGATTCTGAATGTCTTAAACCCACAATTCCCGATTTTCTCAAGCCATTTTGTCAGAAACTTTCAAGAGTGCTTTCTAAGCAAATTTCAAAACAAAACCAAACCAAACCAAATTTTGTCAAAAACTTCCAAGAATGCTTTGTAAGTAAATTGCAACCAAACCAAAAAAGGTGTTTTTTCTTCTTCTTTTTTTTTTTAAAAAAAAAAAAATTCCATATCAAAAGCATTTTCATTTTTTTTTGGGGGTCTGAATTGTGAGGTTTAGAACTAGAAGCTCATCAAGTATTACACGGAACTTTGTAAAATAATATAGCTGAGAAGTCAGAAAATGTAATCCGAGCTGACACGGTTAGCCTTGTCGATGAAGGCTAGAGGCATCATGTGGCCATAGATACTGCAAAATGTGAAGTGGTGATAGTTATCTAGGATATATACAACAAACCTGACACGCGGCAGCCCTGAAAGAACTGAAATCATGACGTCCCACTAAAACTTGGCATGCCTTCTGGGTTAAGATCAAAGTGAAACAATCTTTAGCCATCAAAGTATGCAGCAAAATCAAACTCAGAAAAGAAAATCATCCCAAAAAAAGAAACAAGAAGAAGATCCAACCTGCATAGATAGAAGGTCTAGTTCTTCTGCAACATGCCAAGCACGGTCCTTTTCAAATGTTGACAAAGGTTCAGGACCAGACATTAACCGATAGAAGTACCTAACAAAGGTTTCCAGACAATCTGTCATGCTCCAGAATCTATTGAAATGTTGTAAACAACATAACTTCTATGATCCCTTATCTAAAACTCATTACAAACTAAATATAAGCTGTGCTTGTCTCCAAACATTATGTCCATATGTTGGCAACCAATGTTAAGTAGGTAGGAGTGTAAGAGGAAAAAGGGAGACCACATGGTCAAATATTCCAGGATACTATTCAAACTATAAGCATTAAATGTTAAATCTGACTGCCAAATTTACAAGAAATGTTAACATACATACATAATTTGAGTCGCAATCTTTGTGAATTAACACAAAGCACATAGCTATATTTTGATTCTCTTTTGCAGCATAGTATATAACAGTTTAAAACATGCAAAAATCCTCTCCGTTTCCAAGGTACACATACTCTAGAGCATTACACCTTCATATTTTAACTCAGTCATATTCAATGTAGAGATTCAGAACTCTATGAATTGCTGATTCATACATGAAAGACCATGCGTACAGTTCCCACAATTTATGGAAAAAAGAATTCTTAACCTGCATACAGCAGCATCAATATAAAAGTTTGGAACTGTTGATACCTACGTGCGCTCTTGAGCCTTGTATCTAGCATGAAAATCAGATGGAACATTCCGAACATCAATGACCATGATATCACCCTCATTCTTCTGCAGCAAACAAAAGTGCAAAATACGTCATCATTTCCTTCAAATAAGGACATGATGCATCAAGAACTAAATTACAGCCCAAACTTCCACTGCAACACGAGACAATGAAGATCCATTTTCAAGATTAGTTCCAGAAAAGTTAAGATGCTCAAGCACCAGTAAACTGTAATGCAAATTTAGCACTGTAAATAGCAGCATTTCTCAACCAAAGCAATTATTCAAGGGGCTTGTAAAAAAGTCTTGTGCCAGATATATCAAAATAGTGGCTGAAATTCTTCATTGTCTTTATACAGTAGTTGCCACCACAATCCTTTGACAGCTCAAAAGAGTTACAAGGGGACAGCAGTGCTGGAAAGGCTGCACAGAAATAGACAGCACTGACAGGGAGGGGTAACAAAAGGAGTAACATGAGTTTAATCTCATTCAACAATGTATTTTGATCCAGAACATCAGGAAAGATGTGTAAGTTACCAAGGTGATGATTTGTACAGAAGGTAACTGTACGTGGACGATTATAGTGGGGAAATTTCTGAAATAAGGACTTTTGCATAAAACATAAGCTTACCTGTAAGAAATGGTTGACAGCTTTCTTGACCACTGCAGCTTCATGGGGAGGTAACTGCATGCAAAAAAAGAGTTTTAGGAATAAAATTGTGTTCTGAGAATGCTTTGATGAGCTACCCATCCTAAGCTTAATCGACTCCAGACTGGAAAAATGCAACTTCAATACACACCCAAAAAAAAAAGAAGAAGAAGAAAGATTTTGAATTCTACAAGACTTTACCGTTTCACCAGGTTTCCTTTTGCTTATCCTTTCAACATCTACATGGCAAACATTTGATAAGGCATGAACTCCTGCATCCTAGAAATCCATATAAGAATGTTAGAACTGATATGGTACATGAAGACCCTGATTTGGCGGGGAAAAAAAATAGAAGATGGATTATTCACAAATGCAAAAGAAACACCAGTATGGAACCAAGGTACCAATGGTAAAAAACTTATAACACGAATACATATAAGAATGTATGTAAGGAGCACCTCTATTGCAAGAAATTCGCTGGAAAAATTATAAAATGCATAAACTTTAACCAAAATAAATAGTGGAAGACAATTCAAATACCACATCTTCTGCAGTCTCTCAACAGTAATTGACAATGCAACTCAACACAAAATTCACATAACCCATTACTAAAGGATTAACCATTCTGCAAAAAGGAATCCCCTCAAATATACAAACACACACCAAAAGAAAATTAAAAAAAAGAAAAAGGAGGCGAAGAGAGAGAAGCACAACTTACCGTTCGGCTGGAGCAAAATATTGAAACAGGCTGTCCAATGAATTTGTGAAAAGCCTCCTGAAAACTCCAAAACAAAACATAAACTACAAATACTAACAAACGCTTGAGCAATTTCCGATACTAATAGTAGAAACAATTTAAATGATTACCTCCAGAACGCCGACGACGGTGCGGCAATTGGATTGCTGCTGAGCTCCGGCGAAGCGGGTCCCGATATACTCTATTGCAATCAAATAGCGCTGAATTCTACGGTTCGGATTCATATTAGTTTCGCTAACTATCGGACCTCTTTGCTGATTCTCTTCTTCGCAGCCGGCTTCTTCAATGGAATTGAGTCTGGCGATTTTCTGAGGACGTTCGGGGGAATGATCTCCCGGCCGCTGATCAGGAGAGTGCTCGGAAGAGTCGGAGATCAACGGCTCTGATTGATCGGCGGTCATCGGTGGCCGTCGGTTGGGAGCTTTCCGTTTCAGGTGGGGTGCATTAGTTATTCACCAATTCGCAGGGGTTTAAGGTTTGGCGGTTGGAAATGAGGGTTTTAGGATATGATATGTCGTGTTTCTGGCATCAAAGCCACACTTCATAAAGGCGCAGAATTAGATCGCCTCTCATTTCACGCCTATTGTAACTTACTTTTGGGTTTCAAATTGTAGCACACGCCTTCTGCGCCATCAGCCTTTTCGTGGTGTTTAACGCCTAAACTGCAGGCAGGAAAGTTTTCACGCCTTCGTTTGGTCAAGGGGCTTTGTAAGTTTTGGCAGTCAGGAATTAGGAAGCAACTTTAGTCAAAGCTGAAGGTTTGATGCTAAAAAGATAATTCCAAAAGAAAAAGACGTGTGGAAGAAACTAGTTCAAAGAGAAAAAAGAATACAATAGTAATAAAATTAGTATAAAATAATAGTCTCATTTTAGATTTCCATTGCTATACACCCGTAGAAACTGTGTATCTAAAATTATCTCTTGAACCGTTTTATAATTCTTCTTGAAGTTTTCACAAGATTAGATGATTTGGAAATTTCCTACGATGTGACAAAATCAATTAAGGCCACTATTTACCTTTTATCTCTCCCAATCTTTCCATATGTTCTTTCACAGTATATATAGTAAAATCATAAACGGGAATGTCTTTTAGCAAGGCAATATTGCACATACCATATATACATCACCAATCAATTATCATTTATGGACAGTGATACACTAGCAAATTCTTGGAAATTAAGCAACTCAATATCTATCTTCTTCTTCTTATACAGAGGTTATGCACAACTCCATTCTTTTCCTAAATCCGGTTAAGGCAAGCCAGGCTGAAGAATCAAAGGTAATTTCTTCAGTTATTACACTTTTCTTTTGTTTTTCTTAAGAAAAATTGTTTTCAGTTAATACACCTTTCCCCAAGAAAACTTTCTTTGTTTCGGCTGTCTGTTGTTGTTTTCTACCATATTGGAGTAGTAGTTATGGTCAGGATATTGAAATCATCCCCTCCATGGAGATGATTTAAAAGTCCTTTCAGTCACCCTCTTTATTAATAGTAGTTATAAATCTTCAGCAAAAGCTCAATAAATGGTTGAATAGTCCTAATTCCTAATCAATGTTGTTTCTTTTACTAGTAGACTTAGATTTTCATCCACATATTATAATTAACTAAAATTGTTTGCTTTTTTATGTTCTGTTAGTTTCACTTTCTAGCAAGTTTCAATTTCTTTTTACTTGATTTTCTTCCATTGATCACTCAATATCATGTGTGTGAGTTTTTGGTGAATGTAATTGTTTGTTTTAAGCTTAACTTTCTGCAGTCTATATTTGATTGTAGTGACAATCATGGGTCGTGCAAAGCTGAACATGGAACTTATTAGAAAAGAAAAATCACGACACATAACTTTCAAGAAGAGGAAGGAGGGGTTGATGAGGAAGATTCATGAGTTTACTACTCTATGCGACGTGGATGCATGCATGATCATCTATGGCCCCACACAAGAAAACCCTTCCATGGAGGCTGAGATTTGGCCGGAAAATTCCGATGAAATCTGGCGCCTGATCAACATATACCAAGGCAAGTCTAAGGACAGTGCAACAAGAGTCTTCGGTTTGCAGGATTTTTTCCACGACAGGAAGAAGAGAGTGGAAGACGAACTCGACAAGATGCGCAAAAAGAACTTGGAAAGCAGGTACCCCACTTGGATTGATCCTATGATTCATCTCTCAGAGATGGAACTGAGAAAATTTGCTGCTACTGTGAGCGATAAACTTGAAGTGGTGAAATCTAGGATGGAGGCAATATACAAGGGAAATGATCATCATCATCATCATCATAACCATAGTAACGTTCAAAACAGGTATTTGATCATGGAAGGATCACAACAGCAGCCACATCAGATGATTGATTTCACAGCAGCTACATCCTACAACAGCAATAGTAATGGAAGATTGTCTGGACTGATCCAAAGAGGGGTTGAATTGGAGCTTATGAATCAGCAACTCAACATTCGTCCTGCTCCGGTGAATCCAACTCATGAAATGCACGTACCTATGGTACACTACCCTGCTCCGAGTACCGGTCATGATCAAGAACACCATCAGATGCACTCAATCAACCACCAGAATTCCATGATGATGCTTCTCATGAATGAAAAAGAGCATCATCATCATCATCAAGTGCAATTCGGTGGGAGTGCATCAAGTATCCAATGTACATCATTCAAGTACTATGAATCAAGTTCTGGAGGAGGCGGCGGCGGCGGCGGCGTGGTGGCCGGCAGGGGTGGTGGGGTGCTTGATAATATGGTATATAATCATCCTAAGTCCCTGGGGGGACACTACTATGGCCCAAGTGTGCAACAGATGGTGCCATACATGCAATATCCCCCCCATCTGATGCCTAATGGTTCACCCCAAATGCAGTCTTCAAGGGAGAATGATTTCAATGATATGATTCACTATCGGGGGATGGACCAGAAACCACCAAGGCACTAGCTAGTTACTGATTAATTATATAATTAGGAAGGTTGGCATTTATGATTTGATAATCTTTACGATTGTTTTGAGTATAGTTTTAGTAAGAGTTAGGTACTTTGAATTTTAAATGAAATGGTAGTAATCTTCTTTGTTTTACTGGAGTTGTATTATGTCATTCTGATAGTGTCTACTTTCGATGTTGGACTAAAGTCAGTATCATGACTATATATATTGGAGTTTGCTGGTCCTTGTTTCTTTTATTTGGTAAGCAAGAAAGTATGTAGAGTAAATTTATGGAATGATGCAACAGTGAAGATTCAATAAGCTCATCCCAGTTCGGACCATCATTACTGACTGAAGTTCTCGATCGAGCAAGGAACACAATAATATATGTTTAACGACTACAACATGAACCTGATATTTTTCAAAAGACACGACTACTGTTTTTTGGACCCATAGCTGTAGACATTTTGGTTACTGCTGGGTTTTATTAGCATCATATCCCCCAACGAGAGTGAGTCCGTGGTTCTGGTCAACATGTTTTCGTTTTACCAAAAGTACGAAAATTGCTTTGTAACATGTTCAGATTGTAAGCAGCAGTTTCAGACGATTTTTCAATGCAGGAAGGGCTAAACAGTTGCTCGAGTTTCAACTTGGTTATCCCCGCCTCCACCAATCTTCATGATCTTTCACTCGTGTTCCAGAGAATATTTAGGCCGGATTGTTCAACCCACCTGAATCTTTAATTTACTTTGGAGCTGTTTCTAGTTGTTTGCCTGGGTTTGGGTTCAGCTTTCAACGTGTGCAAGACAGACAGTCCCAGTCAAAAATTAGCCAAAATTGTTGCAAAGATACTACGTACACAGCCATGATGAGATAGAAACACCACATTATAGGATTGTTATGTTGACCTTTCTTGATGAATTGGGTTGTGCATTCCTTGACAAAAATCTCTCCTGAATAACAAAAGCTGAGGAGGACGACGAACAGCAATTTTCCACTCAATGCCCAGGCATTCCACCGTCATTCAGTCTCTTCTCAAACGAAAGTACTCCCCATAAATCCCATATCACACCACGACGGAAGCCAAGAAAATATTAGCCAATGGAACAGTATAACATTCATACCTAGTCTTAGAACCGCACAAGAGAGCAGCAGATAAACCACCGACAATAAGCAACCAAAAACATGATCTGATGTCAAAAGACCAGAAAATCAAAATGGAGATGAATCATCTCCTTTCGTGAAAACTAAGAGCAAAACATCAAATAAAAAAGCCAACCAAATTTAAGATGTTGTAACTACAATAAAATATACAATGACTTAGTTTAGTTATGATAACCTTCCATTTTTAAAATTTTTACAATGGTAAAATGCACAATAACCATTTAATTTTTTCTTTAATGCAATAAAGATTGTATATGACTTGTAATGATTATATTTATTTGTCACAGACTTTTTTGGTCAATATTATGTTATCAATCAAAATTTTTGAAAAGAAAGTTAGAGTGTGTGTGTGTGTGTGTGTATTTTGAAAAGTTAGTATATATTAAAGATGTTATATTTTGAAAAAAATAACATCTTTAATATTAAGTTAGTGTGTGTTTGTGTGTATATATTTTGAAAAGTTAATATATTTTATTTTTTGAGATACCAAAATTACCCTCAATACCAATAAATGGACAAATTGCACTGCATTTTCTTAATAATTAATAATAATTATATTAGCCATTTCAAAGGAACATTCCTTGAGTTATGATGAATTAAACCAAAAAAAGAATAACAAATTTATTCCATTTCATCAATAATTAATATCAATTATACCAATTGTCACAAGGATGAAAAATATTCCCTTGATTTATGGTGAATTAAATCAAACAAAGAAGAACGAATTTCATTTATAATTATAAAAAATGATGAATCTTATTGATTATAGCATAAGTGAAAAAATGATATTAGTTTTTGTGATGTCAAAATTATTCTCTCTCCAATAAATGAATAAATTGCAGCAGTTCATCAAAAAATAATGTCAAACATGCTTGCAGTTATAAAAAAATAAAGATTCCTTACTTTTTTATTTACCAAAAGAGAAGAATAAAATTTATTTACAAAATATCCAAATTCAAAGAGTACTTTAAACATGAAATAAAAACGTAATAATTGATAATGAAATAAAAATATAATAATTGATACTATGAATCTCGTAAAAAAGTACCATGAGTCTTTTTATTTTTTAGACATATGTAAATTAAACCCTAAGAGCACTTTTTTAGTATGCATAGCACTTTTCTAGTATGCGTATATGGTATTGAGAATTTTTAACACAAAATATAATAAAAGCAGTATAAAGATGAGCAAAACGATTTATGTTAGGAATTTATTGATTTAAATTGCAACAAAAATTAAATTTAATGAAATTTATTGATGGTATTCTTGCAACAACTAATAGGAGAAACTATAATTAATGACAATTAATGAATATTATATAATAATGTCAATCATAATATTAATTACAAAAGTGAAACATCTCTTCAAGTTATCATGAATTAAATTAACAAATTTTTTTTTAAATATCCAATTTGAAAGAATATTTCAAACATGTATAAAAATATATCTAGGTTCAAATATGACTATTACATAATACAATAATCTTAACGACTAACAATTTTTAATCATATAATAAGCATAAAACATGTTATCAATGAGAAATATAAATAAGTTTCACCAAATCAAAAAATTTCTCTTCAAAGTTAAACTATTTAAATTTGAACAATGGCATTTGAATACATTTAAATGCTATTATAAGTACAATGGCATTATAGATCATTTTACAATTCGCTATATATATATATATATATATATATATATAAAATAAGTGCACTTGGGACAAATAATATTTTATTGCTTGTGCATTTATGCGGTTTAGAGTAAACTAAGTTTAAGAAAAAATATAAATTATTATAAATATTAAATATCACATTTTTTGTCTCAATTACATTTATTTTTTCAAAGTAATTAATTTTCTAAAAATTTTAAGAAAAAATCTAAAAGCATCATATTCACACATGCAAAGCATGATTCATTACTAGTTATAATATGTGGATCAAAATCTAAGTCTACTAGTAAAAGACACAACATTTATTAGGAATTAGGATTATTCAACCATTTCTTGAACTTTTTGTTGAAAATTTATAACTACTATTAATAAGGAGGGTGTCTGAAAGGTCATTTAAATCATCTCCATGGAGAGATGATTTCAATATCCTGACCATTACTACTACTCCAGTATGGTAGAAAACAACAACAGAAAGCCAAAACAAAGAAAGTTTTCTTAGGGGGAAAAAGGTGTATTTTCTTAAGAAAAACAAAAAAAATGTGTAATAACTGAAGAAATTACCTTTGATTCTTCAACCTGGCTTGCCTTAACAGGATTTAGTAAAAGAATGGAGTTGTGCATAACGTCTATATAAGAAGAAGATAGATGTTGAGCTGCTTTTTTTTTTTTTTCCACGAATAATCACTCTAGCTTACAGATTAACAAAATTCTTAGCTCAAACTTCATTCACAGTGTAAATGTCCATTAGCAGGCATTAAATATCTCAAATTCCTCTCAGTAAAACCACACACATAGAGAAGAATACCTACAAAAGGTTATGAACTCAAAACTAATGGTGATTCAGAAAATGTGTGTAACATCAGTTAATAACAGCAAATTTCCCTGTGGATAGCAAAACCTCAAGAATGCTTTGATGCTTCATCAGGTCTCGGATAAATGATTACACGAACAATTTATAGAAAAGGAATGCTTTGTCTTGTATGTATTTTCTGTGATCCAAAAGCAAAACGCTATGATATCATTCTCTCTTTAAAAGCGAGAACCAAGTAGGACACGATAACTATTTCTGCAGGGCAGTTGGTGTACCACCTAATTTCCACCAAAAAACTAACCATAGTAGATATCAAGGAGCTCTGTCAAACGGCTTAGTATCATTGTAACAAACATCCCAAACAGCTTCCATGGCATCTTTAGCAGCAGCTTCAGAGCAATATGGATTAGCCATCACAGATTTCATTACTCTTCGTCTCACACAGTCCTGTTCATGACCTCGTATCTTCATAAAACCCCGTAGAAACTCACGCTTGTAGTGACAATCACCACTGAGATGGCCAGCACGAATCTCACTGCAAGCATGGTGAGCACAATTAGTCCAGTCCAAGTTGGCAGCTCGACAGTCATCATATGCATGAATCAGCTCATGGATCACCACTTGGCTCACCTCATCTTGAATGTTCATGTGATTACTACACACCATTATCCCTTCGCCGCGAACGTAACCACCAGCGATCTGCTTATCGCAATGGACAGCCCGTATGAAGTTGTCCCCGAACCTACATCCTGATTTCTCCATTTGCTCTCTTAGGAATCTCACCATCGGCATTCTGAGGCTTCTTTGTATCATTTCTTCGCATTCCTTCTCCGTTAGGCCTCCGCCACTAGCGGCCAACAATGATGAGCCAGCACCAGTAGCTTGCAGATTGGGCCCCTCTTCCATTGCTACTCTCTCCCCTGCTAAAGGACATTCACGTTTATGATTTTACCATATATTACTGGGAAAGAACATATGGAAAGATTGAGAGAGATAAAGGGTAAATAGTGGCCTTAATCGATTTTGTCACATCGTAGGAAATTTCCAAATCATCTAATCTTGTCAAAACTTCCATAATTATTGCAAGCTCGTGTTACTAACATGTTTACTTCCACTGTAGGTTTCATTGTAGGTAATGTACTTGGATTCAAAGTCCTGCACGCTTTATGCGTGGAGGGATCATTTTTTCGTGAGAAATAACAAGAAGAATTATAAAAGGGTTCAAGGGACAATTTTAGATACACAGTTTCTATGGAGTGTAGCAATGGAAATCTAAAATAAGACTACTATTTCATACTAATTTTTTTTACTATTGTATTCATTTTTCTCTTTGAACTAGTTTCTTTACAAGAGTGATGCAAAATCACACGTCTTTTTCTTTGGGAATTATTTTTTCGCAATAGACCTTCAGCTTTGACTAAAGTTGCTTACTATTCCTGACTGCCAAAACCGACAAAGCCCCTTAACCAAACGAAGGAGTGAAATGAGAGGCGATCAAATTCTGCACCTTCACAAAGCGTGGCTTTGATGCCAGAAGCACGACATGTCATATCCTAAAACCCTCATCTCCGACCGCCAAACCTTAAACCCCTGCGAATTTGCGAATAACTAATGCACCCCACCTGAAACGGAAAGCTCCCAACTGATCAATTAGGGCTGTTGATCTCCAACTCTTCCGTGCACTCTCTGATGACCCAGGGGCATGCCCATGACAAGTAAATTCCAACTGCGTTGACATGTAGTCCTTGGAAATTAATTCCTGAGGTATGAAGAACCTCAAGTTCATGTGTCCAAGAGGTGGTCCATCTGATTCATAAACCAAACTCTCCTCTAAAACCTTAACCACCATACCATTGCCAAAGTGATCCAGCCCCTAACCTCCCACATTAAACTAAACAAAAAAACTCATCTTGCACAATTTATTAAAATCAAATGAGTTTTACTTCAAAAAACAACTTTTTCTTTGACTTGGTTTTTTACTGGTTAGACATGAATAACTCTCCATGCTCCCTTTTAGTTCTAAAAACTTCCCCTCCCATCACACTATACAGAACAGCTCCTAAGCCTGTAAGTTTCCCAGTTAAAAAGGATGAGAAGACACTAGAGCTACACAAGGCCAATGAAAAGGAACTCTTCCTACCTTGATTACCTAATTAACCCAGTGGGCCTCACAAGTTTTGCCATGATAGGTTTCCCACAAAAAATGCATACAAATACGTGCTAAGAGATAATAATGTGTATAATAACGAATAAGTCAAGGAGTCAGATGCAAAATTTTGTTTATGTTTGCGGTTTCAACAGAATACACCCACAAAACACACAACAACAACCAAAAAAAAAAGGTTCAATAGCCCGTCAGTTTAATTGAAAGACTCCACCACGACAAAGGGAAGAATACAGAAAAACACCCTAAATACATCAACTGAGGCTTGGGAAAAAAAAAAAGGTTTCCCAAGCACTGAAGATACGAAAAAATGAGTTCTTTTGCTTCAATTCCAACTTAAACAGCAACCAAAGTCCAAAAATTTTGTTCACCAGAATTCCAATCCAGCAATAACAAAATTTCGAAAACAGCATTCTGTCCATCTAACCTGAGTCACATAACAATACTACAACACTAAAAATAGAAAAACCAAATAATCAGGGAATGAAAAGGAAGAGAGAAAGCGAGAACAGGTTTACGCTTCCGAACCTCCTCTTTTCTGCGCTTCAAACCGAACCTCTCGCTTGCGGGTTGCGCTTCGATCGTCGGAGCTCCTCAGACTTGAAATTGAAAACTTGATTCCCAGAGATTGAGCGGGAGCTTGCGCTTCCAAAGATGCAATATTTAATCTTTGGTTCTTTTTTATTAAATTAATTCTTCGGTTCTGTTTTTCTGCCTTTGTCCTCTGGTCGGTGGGGGGAAGGGGAGGGTGGCGGGGAGGCAGAGGGGGCGGCGGGCATGGGAGGGGAGGGGAGGGGAGGAAAAGAGGGGAGAGGGAAGGGGGGAAGGGGGACAGAGGTGGTTAATTTTTAAAAAAAAAACTCAAATAAATTATTCTAAAATTGCACCAAATAAATTTTTAATTATAAAAATACCTCAAATAAATTTAAAAATGCCCTCAAAAATATCACAAACAAATTTTTAATTATAAAAATGTCCCAAAAATATCTAAAATTAATTTTTAATTTTAAAAATGCCCAAAAAATATCTAAAATAAATTTTTAATTTTAAAAATGCTCAAAAAAATTGCCCCAAATAAATTTTTACTTTTAAAAATATCACAAAAAATTATTCCAAAAACACCTCAAAAAGTTTTTGAAGCAGTTATAGTAATTTTTCATATCACAAATGCTACCGTGGTGTTTTGAAAAAACAACTAATCCAAACAGAATGCAATTTTTAAATTATAATAAATTGAATTCTATTAATCTTTTACTTTTTATGATTGTGATATATTACGGTATGGTTTCTTTATTTATTTTGAGTTAATTTTCATAATGATTAGTACAATTTAAATATTTGGGTATGGGTTGAGAAAGAATTAGAAAAAAAATTTATAAGATTCATAAGAATTTAATTTTGAACATATAGAGTTAAATTGGTACAAGTGTATTTATTTGTAAATATTTATTATTTTTTAAATTTATATTTATGGACTATAGTACTGTAATATTATAGTACTACTATATACTATTATTTAGATGATGGTTTTCTTGGAGTGAATAAAGTGATTTAGGAGTATTTTTATTCAATAAGCAAAAGGGTAGTTTAGGATTTTTAAAAATTTTGTTATACAAATAATAATAATAATAAGGGAAATAAGTGATCTTTTTAAAACTTCAAGAGGATTAGGTAATATTAAGAGAAACTTCAAGGGAGGTTTCTGATATTATCCCTTTTCAAAACACAAAATGGAGTGTTTAGATAGTAGATTATTTAGCATAATATGGTTATTCAAATACTGTAGCACTTCTTAATATGACGTATGTAAGATAAAAATAATTTAAAAATATGCTGATGGTGTAAACAAATAAAAAGGTAAATAATTGGTTATCCAAATATTTTAATGTATGACAAAATTTGATCCAAACAGAGATTAAACTTAACAAGTTGGGATGGACCAAACCAATCTTTCCCTCTTTTATCTTGTGAATTTAAGGCACTTGAGTGGGTCAGTAGCCTCAGTGGGACATGGCGGATCTCTTCTCGATCCGATAGTTGTCCGATTAAAGGTGACAATTTCCGACACACGAACCTAACACGAAATTAATGGATTTTGGTCAAAATTGGGTCAAATCCAATAAACCCGAAAAGAAAATATGTTAGGTTCGGGTTAACCCAATAAGTTTGCGGGTTGACCCGCCAACCCATTTATAAATTAAAAATAATTTAATAAAAATATTAGATACTTTATTTAATTAGGTTGGCATATTCTTTTCTTCCCAAAAGTATTAATCACTTAACTCTAAAAAAATATTATTTTAACTGAATTTGTTTGATTTATGTGAAGTTGGAGTTATTATATTTGGATAGATGATGTATTACATTATTTCATAATATTTTTACTTTTGTTAACCAGGTAATGTATCATAGTTTTACTTTGTTTATAATTTTTTTATAAAAATAAAAATAAAAAAATTGCTACATTCTTGGATTGAACTATAGTATTCTTATTCTATATTCTTATGGAAACTCTATTGTAGAGAAATTTACCATGCTACAAAGATGAGAAGGCAAAAAAAAAAAAAAATAAACGGGTTATTCAAGTTGGGTTCGGGTGACCTGTTAATTTCACAGATCGGGTTCGAATCAAGAAAACTAACCCGTTTAATTTTTCGTGTCAGGTTCGGGTTCTATTACCGACCCAACCCGACCTGATTGCCACCCCTACAAATCATACAAGTTTAGGGAATGGGCCCAAGCCCTTCTTATTTCTGTTAATTTAAAGGAAGTTTTACTTTTTATTTTTTTCTTAATTTTGAAAATTCCCTCCTCCTTTCCATCCAAACGAAGTTTAGGACTTTAGGTCTTTGCATTCCAGATTCATCATAATGTTGTTTGCAAGAACTAAATTAACCAATATAGAGAAAAATATAAAAAATTTTAACAATAGATGTAAATATACTTCTTCTTCTTCTTTTTTTCTTTTTTAACTTTCGTTGAATGCAGGATTAAAATATTTGTAGCACATCTTACAATGGATTGGGAGTAATAAAATTCCATCCGTTGGTTTGAAATTTCATTAGAAACAAAAAAATGTAACTAACTAAAGGATTTGAAAGCATTTTAAATCATTCGTCAAATTTTTTAATCCAAACGAAGTGTAAAAGATTCCAGATTAATTGAATACACGTGGTCGCTGATACAATATTATTAAGTTTGGTAATATAATTTGATTGATTAATAAGTTTCTAGTTCATAGCAAATCAGGGCCCAGAATAAAGTGTAGAATAACTTTTTAATTGTCCCAAAGTTTTTGCTTTTTATGTGAAAAAAGAATTACTTCACATGTTTAACTTTTGCAAGAAATCCCTTACTCAATATTATCTTTGTACGTTCATTTTTGTAAAATACTTCATTTCTTTGGCGAATTTCTTAGAAAAATGTTAAAATTCAAAACCATCCAAAAAGTGGGGTTCTCTCGGGATATTTCTAAAAATATAATCATCGAAAATACTAGAGAAAAATATTTTCTTTTGGATTTTTTTTTTTGCTTGACAAATCTGTCAGGCGAGAGCAATTTTTTTTTTATTCCATAGAAACCGCAATTGAGTTATGCGGTTTCTTTTGGAAAATTTTAGGTAGGGAATATTTTTTAGTGATAAAAAATTATGTTTAACAAATCGCAACTTAGCTGTGCGGTTTCTGTTCAGAGAATTTGATAGCAAATAAGGAAAAAAAAAAAAGTCCCCAAAGAAACCGCATCTCTCACATGCGGTTCCAATGGATACTTTCATTGCAAAAGAAACGCATCAAAGTGATGCGGTTCAATAGGAATACCACAAGATTCCATAGACAACTTCTATCATGTAAATAATCATTATAAAACAATGTCAAGTGGTGCAAATTTGAAGTCCAAAACAGAATATATCAACTATAGTTTCATTAGATATCGGTTAACATTAGTGTAAATAATTATTACTATATTAAGTCATTAATTAGTTTAAATACGTTGAGTTTAAATATGTTAGTTTATTATATTACTTCAAATATATTGTATGACATCATCATTAGTTTAAAGATATTGTTAGTATAAATATGATAGTTTATTATATCAGTGTAAATATGTTGTATTAGTCATTATTAGTTTCAATGCATTAGTTTAAAGATATTGTTAGTTTAAATATCTTAGTTTGTTATATTATTGTAAATATGTTAGTTTAAATATATTGTATTAAGTCATTATTAGATTGAATATATTGGTTTTATTAAGTTGTTATTATTAGTTTCACTATGTTAAAATAATTTAATCATTAAAATTTAGTGGAAACCACATCCAAACTTTATTTTTTTGAATTTAACTTTAGGGTTTTGAGAAAAATGCAGGGTTCATAAGTTAGGCCTTTTAGGGTTTTGGGTTTTGGGTTTAAGGATTAGGGTTTAGGCTGCATGTTAGTAAAAATAACAATAACGACTTAAATATTAAAACTAGTATAATCAAACTAATATACAGAATAATACAATATTAATATACACTAATATTTTAATGATTAATTATTTTAACTTATCTATTAAATTTTAATAGTGAAACTAATAATAACAACAATGTATTCAATCAAATAATGACTTAATACAATATATTTAAACTAACATATTTACACTAATATAACAAACTAAGATATTTGAACTAACAATATCTTTAAACTAATGTATTTAAACTAATTGACTAATACAATATATTTACACTAATATAATAAACTAACATATTTATACTAACAATATATTTAAACAAATGTATTTAAACTAATGATAATGTAATACAATATATTTGATGTAATATAAACTAAATATGTAAACTAATAATGACTTAATATAATAACGATAATTTACACTGATGTTAACCGATATCTAATGAAACTAGTTGATATTTTCTGTTTTTGGACTTCAAATTTGCCTGACATTGTTTTATAACGATTATTTACCTGATAGTTGTCCAGGAATCTTGTGGTATTCCTACTGAATATCACTTTGATGCGGTTTCTTTTGCAATGAAAATCTCCATTGGAACCGCATCTCTGGATGCGGTTTCTTTGGGGACTTTTTTTTCTTTCTTTATTTGCTATCAAATTCTCCGAACAGCAACCGCACAGCCCAATTGCGGTTTGTTAACCATACTTTTTTACCAGTCAAAAAATATTCCCTGTCTAAAATTTTCCTAAAGAAACTGCATAACTCAATTGCGATTTCTATGGAGTTTAAAAAAAAAAAGTTGCTCTTATTTTTTCTCTAACCGCTGCATCCGACGTTTTCGACGACCATATTTTTAGAAATCTCCCCAAGAGAACTCCACTTTTTGGATAGTTTTGTATTTTAACATTTTTCTAAGAAATTCGCCCATTTCTTTTGTCATTATCTTCTCCTTCTTAGCAGGGGACCCCAAAAGCCAAAAGGCAACAATAAATTACCGGAAAAAGAGGAATCGTGCAAAGTATCTACGTACTAAGTAGTGGGAAGTTGTCCGAAAGTCCAAATCCCAATAACGGTCCGAAAAGATTCCTCCTGGCCTAGGTACCAAAATCAAATCCTCTCTTTCCCTGAAGTCGTGAACGTTTGTTCCCGCAGCAACCCGATCCCAATACCACGCCTTCAGCTAACATTTAACTGAAGATATTGACTACGTCAGTCAACCACTTTTCCCATTTCGGCATTTTCCTCCACTTTCTTCTCCTTCTCTGAGCTGAGCTCCGTCCTCTGATGGTGATGGTTTCCTCTCCTCTTCACTGACAAATTCTCTCTCTCTCTCTCTCTGTTAGCAAACTATACAGACAATACAGGTGGGAGTAAACAAATAATTATATATATCGTCATCAAATTTTTCGTCGGAAAATGACGGCGGCGACGACGAGTGATGGAGGTTCGAATTCAAGGACTCCAAGTCCTAGCTCAACTCCAAATCTCACTAGCAGAACAGAGCTGCCACCGGTCCTCAAGAGATCGAAAACACTCTCCGACGAGACGCGGACCCCACACTTCCCGGGCCCACTCTTCCCCGCTGTCCGTCGCGCCTCTACCTCTCCTCCCTCCTTAAACAGCCGCACCACCTGTGCCTCCACCTCGGAATGTTCTACCGCGACCACCGCCTCCTCCTCCTCCTCCGTCTCCGACCACGCCTTCAATTTTGCGGATCGAGACTATGTGTACCCTTCATTTCTCGGTCCTTACGCTACTCGGAGCCGAGTTGCCGCAAAATCTGCTGCGCACAAGAGTAATAGTACTGGTAATGAGCGGCAGGTGATGGGGCAGTTTTCGGCTCGTATGCCGTCTAATTTGACTGTGGATGTTGGTATTAGACTGGACTCCATCCGCAGAGTTGCTGCCCTTGGTAATTGTTCAAATCTTTCAGCTTGTGTAGATTTCTTAACCAAGTTATCCTTTTGCTGTAAGCATCTGTTTCCTTGGTTTACATCTTTCGTGCTTCCGTCATTTGCTTGAGGTGTGAAGGCTTGTTTGTAGTAAAAACAAAAACATATCAGTGTTGTGAGAGTAAATGGGGTTTCTTTACTGTCTTTCACTATTTAAAGAAGAAATTCATAAGATAATATCTGGGCCATGTAACAAAGGGAGTGATATAGCTATCATGGATTGTTAATTGAACCTTTGAATCTACTTTAATGTAGACCCGATAGCCAAAAAAAAAAAAAAAAAAACTTAGAGATTTTATTTGATATTCTTTGGTGACTGGTCTATCGGAATCTGCAAGTAGCAAGGACTTGTCTCACCAATTATTTTACTCACGTTATATAAGCCACACAAGCCTACAGATGGTTGGTAGGCCGCGGAGATGTTAACCTGTAATTTTACTCACATCTCTGAAAGTATGAACCTTTCAGAGATGTATTCCTATGTAACCTTCCTATTCTCTTTTGTCTTTTTTTTTTTTTTTGGTTAGGGAAAGGCTTGTGAATTTTGCAGTTATCTACCTAAAATGTAATTGTTTCTGTTCCTTTCTTTTAAATTTAAGCTGCAAATTTGACTCTGTTAGCCACATGGTCCTGAATGAAAGCCTTCCAGAAGTTGAGATCATTGCAAGTCCCCAGTGGTGGAGCTAAACTTGATCAATAGCTCAGAAATGTAGGAGAGAGGCTTTCATGCTCATTGATTTGCCTTTCCCCTGGCCTTTTCATAAAACAAAAAAGAGAGGGAAGAGACAACTGGAAGTCGCCCTTTTAGTAGTATTGCACCACCAGAGGGACTGGAACCTAAAAGGTGGGAGTGTGAAGCAGTAAGTTCTTGTAAGATTTGCTGCAGGCGCTTCTATGGCAAGAGCTGAAATGTATGCTACATTCACTTAAACAGGACCATTTCAGATACATTATTTTAGATTTCTGAAGTTGAAAACACCCACCACTTATGAGAAAATTCTGTGGTAGGGAAAAATAAGTGTTCTGAGTAACTGAATTAAAGGGGAGATGAAGAAAACAAGTTGTGCAAAAAGGGCATTGAGGTTTTCTAATGTTTTCGTTTGAATAGCTGGTTTCAGTTTCTGGAAATGTTTCACTGATGAGGAAGTATATGATATTGCGCTGAGGGCTTTTATCCTACTATGGATTGATTTTATTTGCTTCTACCTTTTGTCAGGTGCTTGAGAGATTCCTCTCCAGGTTCAGAGTTATGGATGTTTAATGAGGTGCCTGAGAAAGATAGAGAGAAGAAGTTAACAGATGGTGGTCTCAATATTTCAGGGTTAGAGAACCTAAAACTTGTCCATCGTGAAGGGAATGCTGTCATTAGACGTCATTTAGAAAGGCTTCCTTTGGAGACATTTGATTCTGTAAGTTCCATCATGTACATTCAGACCTGCTGCTTTCACAGCATCTTCTTGTCTGATTGACACTTGACGTCAGCATTTGGTTCTCCTAAAAATGTCTTTATTGTTACCATGATAATTTATAGGACCTTCATTTTTGGGACATACAAGAATCTTTGACTCTTCTATTTCAGCATTTTATACACTTGGCTGCTTACTAACTCTAAGAGAACAGATATTGATTCTTGCAGACGAATCCGTGGAAGACTCTATTGTTCACTCAGATTCACGATCTCTTGCCGCCCTTCTCCTCATTCGGGATATTCAGGTAACATCTGTTGCCTCTTGTATGTGTGTTTTCCCTTTCCATTTCTTTGTCCTTCTCTTTTTGAGTGGCGGAGTGGCTCAGATAGTAACATCTGGTCCTATGTTACTTTACGTTGTTTCCCTCTTTATGGTAAATGTGATTTACTTCTATCACATTGTTCTATGTGGGTAGTTTAGTGGAAAGATTAATTGTGTGGAAAAAATTGTTTTCCTGTTTACTTCACTGAAGAACTTCTGTTGCTTGACATGTAATATGTACGTCTATTCATGGACGCAAACATACATGCAATTCATACATGTATAATACTTGCATTCAAGTAAAACCCATAACACTAAAGTGTGAATGTTCTTGGTTAAGTAATGAATACTTTGAATTCATGAATGATGTTAATGAGAAGCTGCTGTTACATCACTAATGCAGTCAAAGCGGCTTCCTTATAAAGATACAAGATCCCTTCCTCTAAGGAACTCTGGGTTCTCTCAAAGCTCATGGATTCGTGAAATGCCGTAAGCTTCAGATAAATCAATAATTATTAGTGAGATATTGGATTCTAGGACTAGGAACTTGGTTTCAGTCTCCAGAATTAGTGATTATGTGTTGTCAAATGAGCTGGTGAGCATGGCGCTAGCCATGGTAGCAGAAGACAAACAGATCAACCGTGTGCTTGAGGAGCTCTTTGCTGAAGATGTATGTTTCATAACTTGTTTTGCGCTTCATGGTCTATTACTATCATTTTGTGCTTCAATTTTGTCATGATATGTATCCAACATGTTGCTTCTTGTTCTCATTTTGCGGGTTAGTTGGAAAAGATGAGGTAGAGATTTAAGAAAAAAGGGGAAAATATGGTTCCAGTCAAATCATTTGCAATGGTCCTATATTTATGAAGCTGAGTTATTGACAAGAGGTCGGTAGAACTGGGAATCTGATGGCTTCAGTTCATCTGAGATTTGTTACTCTGAAATGAACAAGCACTTAAAAGCCATGGAAAGTGCATTGAATGGTCCTTTTAGTTTGGCTGAATAGTTTAGACTCGACATATGCTCTTCAAAATTTATCTTAGTAGATGAAAGCATCAACATCCATCCATTGAAATTACTGTAGAAGGGGATGCAGATTATATTCAACTGAGTAAATGAATACAATTATCTGAGATATGTTACTCTGAAAGGAGCAAGCATTTAAGCCATGCAAAGTGCATTGATTGTTCTTTTTGGTTTGGCTAAATGATGTAGACGCGATATATCATCTTTAATATGAATCTTAGTTCATGAATGTGTCACTAATGGTACATGAAATACTCTAAAAGGAGACAGAGAGATTTTTTCAACTGAGAAAAGGAATGGAATTTATTTGCTATGTCGTGTAATCTGAGCAAACTATTGTCAGGTTAAAATCTAAAATGCCTAATTGACTAGCCTCTTTAAGTATGAGGTACATTTGATTTGGGATGTGGTTGTTTCACTAATGATGAGTACTTGCCTTGATTGAGAATTAAAATTCTGTGCTGCATATGCATTTAAATATGATAATAAGTATCAAGTAGCTACTAGTTTTTATCAGTGGGGAGGAAGAAACAGGATGTGGTGTTTGTATCATCATGGCTGTGTAGTATCTTTGCAATAATTTTGGCTAATTTTTGACTGGGGCTATCTTGCTCTCGTTGAAAGCTGAACCCAACCCAGGCAAACGACTAGAAACAGCTCCAAAGTAAAGATTCAGGTGGGTTGAACAATCCGGCCTAAATATTCTTTGGAACACGAGTGAAAAATCATGAAGCGTGGCTTGAGCTTAAAAGTATTCAGGGTCGGTTACTTGACAAAATCAAACGAAACCTGAGCGGGCATAACCAAGTTGAATCTCGAGTAACTGTGTAGCCCTTCTTGTATTGAAAAATCGTTTGTTGATAGCAGTTTGAAAGATCTTGCAAGCTGAATGTGTTACAAAAGAATTCGTACTTGGTTAAACGAAAGTGCTGCTTACAATTTGAACATGTTACAAAAGAATTACAAAAAAAAAAAAATAGTTGTAGCTGGGAAAAGTGAGATGAGTTTGCCAAAACCATCACTCTTTTGAAAAAAAAAAGGATAAAAATATTTGGGTACATACATTTATTTTGTGCTATGTGGAAAAAAGTTGGGTTAATGGGTACTCAATTTCAAAACCCAATCCACTCAACACTTCCTTGGGTATTTTATACCCAATTGACCCAACGCCCTACTAACCCAACCCAACCTCTCAAATTAGTGGGCGGGTTGTTCAGTTATGGGTTTTTTTGCCGGCTGTATGCATAACCTTTATACAAGAAGAAAATAGATTTTGAGTTGCTTAATTTCCAAGAATTTGCGAGTGTATCACTGTCCATAAATGTTAATTGATTGGTGATGTATATATGGTATGTGCAGTATTGCCTTGCTAAAGGACATTCCCATTTATGATTTTACCATATATTACTGTTAAAAGAAATTTTTTTTATTGCCATCTTATGCTAATGTTGGATGCAGAACAATTAGGGCCTTAAGACTGTGATTTGCTGTAGAGTATGCTGATAGTTGTATTTTAGAAACTTCATAGAAGATGTTGTTCTAATCTTTTACCCTATATGGTAGAACATGTTTTAAATATTTTGGTGTTTTGAACATAATCTTGTTTGCATTTGGTGAAAATGTTGTGTGAATGCTTAACTAAACGCAATACTACTCTTGGCGAGAGGTCCTTCATGATTTTCATTCTATTTCTTTTTTTTTTTTTCTTTTGCATAAAGTTTTTAACATCAATTTATTGCCAAATGGGGCTGCAACCAGGACTATTTTGATGTCATTAATACGCCTATGGATTTTGGCACCATATGCAGTAATATTGAAAGTGGTATCAAATGCATGAACTCTCTGGATGTCTACAGAGATGTGCAGTATATATGGGATAATTGCTACAAGTACAATAATAAAGGTGATTACATTTTGGAGCTCATCAAACATTGGACTGCAGCTGGTTTATACAGTAATCATGCAAAGGGAACCAATGGTAAGATTTATTTTATTATCACTTTATATCTAAACATGTTATTTTTTGACTTTGTTGTGAAAGAGGACTACGTGTCTTTATTTCTTGATTGTATCTCATCTCTATGCTTGTATATTGGGATTCAGCTGTCTATTGACAATATTAGAGAACCTTTAGATGTGCTTACTTTTATTGAGAAGGAACATACTCCTGTTTGTAGGCAATAATTAGAGAACCTTTAGATGTGCTTGCTTTTAATAACTTTCTTTATAGTAAGTAGTAACCATATTAGTAACAGGACTTTGCAATAATTATGGAAGTTTTCACAAGATTAGATGATTTGGAAATTTCCTAGGATGATGTGAGAAAATCAATTAAGGCCACTATTTACCCTTTATTTCTCTCAATCTTTCCTTATGTTCTTTAACAGTAATATATGGTAATATTGCACATACCATATATGCATCACCAATCAATTAACATTTATGGACAGTGCAAATTCTTGGAAATTAAGCAACTCAATATCTATCTTCTTTAAATGTTATGCAAACTCCATTCTTTTTCTAAATCCGATTAAGGCAAGACAGGGTGAAGAATCAAAGGTAATTTCTTCAGTTATTACACTTTTTTTAAGAAAAATTGCTTTCAGTTAATACACCTTTTCCCCCATACAAAAACTTTCTTTGTTTTGGGTGTTTGCCGTACGAAAACTTTCTTTGTTTTGGGTGTCTGTTGTTGTTTTCTACCATGCTGGAGTAGTAGTTATGGTCAGGATATTGAAATCCAAAAATCTGTTGTTGTTTTCTACCATATTAGAGTAGTTGTTGTTTTGTTTTCTACCATGTTGGAGTAGTAGTTATGGTCAGGATATTGAAATCGTCCCCTCCATGGGGATGATTTAAATGACGTTTCAGACACCTCTTTATTAATAGTAGTTATAAATCTCCAGCAAAAAGCTCAATAAATGGTTGAACAATACTAATTCCTAATCAATGTAGATTCTATATAACAATTTTGAGAAGCCTAACCAATTTTGCTTTGCTGTCCAGGCTGATTGGATGTACTTTGTAGCATTTGCTGGTGTTGCTGTTGGGCTCGTAGTTTATTCAGGGTATAAAAATATCTACGCGTTCTCTCTTTTTGTTCATAGGACTAGTAGTGAATCTAATGGATGGCTATTGTATGTTTTGGCTCAACTTTAGCTTTTCTTACAGTTCACCAGCTGTTTAGATGAAGCTTCTTGCTTGATCTTTACGTAAATTGATAAAGCAACATATTCTTGTTTTGCACGTGTGAGTTGTCTGATGTGTGCTAAACGGCCATAGGCTTTTAAATAGCCCGAAAGAGGAGGATTACAGAAGATCACATCTTGCTGCCTTTTTTATATTGCATACATTGTCATATTAATCAATAGATTCAGTGGATAATCAATGTTGTTTCTTTTACTAGTAGACTTAGATTTTCATCCACATATTATAATTAACGAACACTATTTGCTTTAATGTTCTGTTAGTTTCACTTTCTAGCTAGTTTCAATTTCTTTTACTTGATTTTCTTCCACTGATCACTCAAAATCATGTGTGTGAGTTTTTGGTGAATGTAATTGTTTGTTTTAAGCTTAACTTTCTGCAGTCTATATTTGATTGTAGTGATAACCATGGGTCGTGCAAAGTTGAAAATGGAACTGATTAGAAAAGAAAAATCACGGCACATAACTTTTAAGAAGAGGAAGGAGGGGTTGGTAAGGAAGATTCATGAGTTTACTACTCTATGCGACGTGGATGCATGCATGATCATCTATGGCCCTAGACAAGAAAATCCTTCCATGGAGGCTGAGATTTGGCCGGAAAATTCTGATGAAATATGGCACCTCATCAACATATACCAGGGCAAGTCTAAGGACAGTGCAACAAGAGTCTGCGGTTTGCAGGACTTTTTCCACGACAGGAAGAAGAGAGTGGAAGACGAACTCGACAAGATGCGCAAAAAGAACTTGGAAAGCAGGTACCCCACTTGGATTGATCCTATGAGTCATCTCTCAGAGATGGTATTGAGAAAATTTGCTGCTACTGTGAGCGATAAACTTGAAGTTTTGAAATCTAGGATGGAGGCAATATACAAGGGAAATGATCATCATCATAACCATAGTCACATTCAAAACAGGTATTTGATCATGGAAGGATCACAACAACAGCCACATCAGATGATTGATTTCACAGCAACTACATCCTACAACAGCAATAGTAATGCAAGATTGTCTGGACTGATCCAAAGAGGGGTTGAATTGGAGCTTATGAATCAGCAACTCAACATTGGTCCTCCTCCGGTGAATCCAACTCATGAAATGCACGTACCTATGGTACACTACCCTGCTCCGAGTACCGTTCATGATCAAGAACACCATCAGATGCACCCAATCAATCAGAATTCCATGATGATGCTTCTCATGAATGAAAACGAGCATCATCATCATCAAGTGCAATTCGGTGGGAATGCATCAAGTATCCAATGTACATCATTCAAGTACTATGAATCAAGTTCTGGCGGCGGCGTAGTGGCCGGCAGGGGTGGTGGGGTGCTTGATAATATGGTATATAATCACCCTAAGTCCCTGGGGGGACACTACTATGGCCCAAGTGTGCAACAGATGGTGCCATACATGCAATATCCCCCCCATCTGATGCCTAATGGTTCACCCCAAATGCTGTCTTCAAGGGAGAATGATTTCAATGATATCATTCAGTATCGGGGGATGGACCAGAAACCACCAAAGCACTAGTTACTGATTAATTATATAATTAGGAAGTCTGCGCTTTATGATTTGATAATCTTTATGATTGTTTTGAGTATAGTTTTAGTAAGCGTTAGGTACTTTGCATTTTAAATGAAATGGTAGTAATCTTCTTTGTTTTACTGTAGTCGTATTATGTCATTCTGATAGTGTCTACTTTTGATGTTGGACGAAAGTCAATATCATGATGAACTTTTAATCTAATACTACGTGTTTTGCTATATTGGACTTTGCTACTAATTATTATGGGTCGTCGTTTCTTTTATTTGGCAAGCAAGAAAGTATTTAGAGTAAATTTATGATGCAACAGTTTAGATTTAATAAGTTCATCCCAGTTCGGACCATCATTACTGACTGAACTTCTCGATCGAGCAAGGAGCAACTATCTATTTAATAACTCCAACACGAACCTGATGTTCTCCAAAAGACACTAATGTTATTTAGACCCACAGTTGTAGCCATTTTGGGTACTGCTGGATTTTATTATCATCATATCCCACAAAGAGAGTGAGTCTGTGACTTTGGTCGCATGTTTTCGTTCTACCGATTATGAAAATTCTTTTGTAACGTGTTCAGATTATAAGCAGCACTTTCGTTTAACCAAGCACGAATTCTTTTGTAACACGTTCCAACTTGCTAGATTTTTCAATGCAAATTAAGCCAAACTTATTGCAAAGAAACTACACAGCCATCATGATATACAAACACCACATCATAGGATTGTTATGTTGACCTTTCTTGATGATTTGGGTTGTCCACTCAATGCTCAGTTAAATAGGCAATCCACCGTCATTCAGTCTTTTCTCAGAAACGAACTTCCGATATCACACGACGGCGGAAGCCAAGAAAATATTAGCCAATTTGGAAGCATAACCGATTTGCTGCTGGAAGAACCGCAGTAAAACAGCGCGAAATCATCCTTAACCTAACTCGGAACAGACCAGCATAACATTCAAACCTAGTCTTAGAACCGCAACCCAGAGAGCAGCAGACAAACCACCAACAATAAGCAACCAAAAACATGATCTGATGTCAAAAGACTAGACAATCAAAATGGAGATGAATCATCTCCTTTCGTGAAAACTAAGAGAAAAACATCAAATAAAAAAGCCAACCAAATTCAAGACCCAGCAAAATATAAGAGATCTAAGACACCCCCTCTAAACTAGATTCAGGTAGAAAGCAAAAGAAAAATAAGGTGAAGTATAGAAAACAATGAAAAACCCCTGTGGTGCTGTAAAGCTGTCCTGATACCTAGATCGCCTCTTAGAGGCACTTGCCTTCTATCTAGTTCACACGGTGCTCTTCAGCGGGAGAGGATTAAGTGAAAGGTCTTTTGTGAGATTCACTAATGATGGCATCAAATCCGACCCATTTGTCTTGGAGTCTTCATTAAGGGGCTTCTGCAAACCAAAATAAAAATTGGTTAATATTCAATGTTTTAAACATGTACACTAAACAAAAAAGGATAGGGCCATGGGGTTATTATCTAATCTAAACACTAAATTATCCATCCATCCATCACTTCATTTAGAGTAGTTTCAAAGTTTGAACAAGACATTGCTTTCAATCCATGAAAGGGTATGCCCGATAGTTTGTTGTCCACCATCAAGCTCCTCATCTTGGATGAAACTAAATTCAGTTTCAAGCTTCAAAACATTGGTCTACAGAGAACATCTAGAAACAAGACCCTTAGTAATTTCTATAGAGAACCAACAAAGCAAATTTTGAGAAAATACATATTTACTGCATCAGAGAAAGTGAGTTAAAGACTCGGAGAAATACCAAACTGGCAAACTCAATTCATATGCTATTGACACCCAGAAATATTAACATGATTCTGTCTATTTTGGCACACAGAGAGAGAGAGAGATAGATAGATAGATAGAGACTGACTGGACTATCATCCTCCTTGAGTACATCAGTCTGAAGAGTTGGCTTTGTGCTTCTATGGGCTTTTAGCGACTTCTCCCGATCTTCATAGAATTTGAAATCATCCAACAATGATGTCTTCGTGGAATAACCTTTGAAGATGGTGAGCATTTCTAAACCTTGCTTCAGTCCAATCTGAAACAGAAGTCATATAGAAAAGCAATTTTATACTCCAAAAGTAAAGGAATAAAGACAAACAATTCTGTCTTTAGAGGCATTTTGATAAGACCATGCCATGTATACGTACAAAAGCACCAACAATAAGAAAATTATACAAATGAACTCTTGAAAAAAGAACTAGGTAATACCTCCTGAGTATCCCTGCTGTAGGTAACAGCCCTGTGTTCATTGTTTTCCAAGATTATGTGCCGCAACAGACTATTGGGGACATCTTTAACTATATGCCACTTGACAGGGAAGAACCCGTTCCACTTGTCAAGCTGCCAAAAGTCCATGTTTTTGTTAAAGTCCACCTGCCCAACCATCTCAGCTACACCTAAAAACTGTCCACTACCATTCACCTAGAAACAAGTGTAAACAGATTAGAAAAACAAATCATCGCATAAACAAACAATAAGATACCAAAAAAAAAATTATTTGGTAAAAGGTATCAAAACATATAAATCTGAAGTGTCTACAACCAACATTTGAGAGATGTATTTACTAGAACAGCTCCAGTTAATCATGAAATCCGTAGAAACATCCTTAAGAAAGTATAGGGATACATAAACTCACTGAAAAGAACAGAAAAATTGGACATTTGGTGCCCTGTTCAGTTACTCTAGACTCGGCATCACGGAAAGCAGCATCAAGTTTCTTGTTGCCATTTGGAGTGCTAGACCAGACATCATATTTAATGCATTTGTGAATATCATCTTCACTGTATGACTTGATGACATAAAACTTTGCATTCTCATACTTGCATTGAAAATCTTCCAAATTGTATTTATCCCTCTGAACAGTGAGCTCTGCTTGTTCATTCTCAGCTGACAATTTTGAATGCTCACTCTTACTATTCGCCCTAGGACCACGGCTCAGCTCATTTGAAGCTTCATTTTCTCCTTCTCGCCTAAAGTTACTTCTTGACCTATATCTCTGATTGCTATTCCAAACTCTACTATTTGGTTGGTAGTTCATTGGACCATAGTGCATATAAAGGCCTCTATTTTGGTTGCTGAATGCAGAGAACTTCCCCGCAGGGTAAACCCCATTCATATTCTCGATTGATGGGAAACCAGAACCTAACTGGAAGAGGAGACAAATTAAAAAGTTGAATTACAAATTTCAGGATGACTGAGTAACACATCATGCATGCGGAAAATAACAAAAATTTATAGCGGCCAAGGTGACCTAGAAAAATATATTAAAAAAGTAAAAAATTTCTCCAGATGAATAAAAGGGCCTAAAATACCACTAAAACAACAGAACCTTGGCATAATGCTAATTTCTGATTTCAAGCCTGCCTAGATGTAACTACCAAGTGAGCAACTCATAACATCCCTAAACCACTTGCAATTAAAAAAAAATTCATGTTGCAACTTGACTATGAACTGGTCTTTTGAAATACTTAAAACACACATCAGATAGCAGCAGATTCAAATAATACCTTGTTCACTGGTTTGAGAGGTCTAGTCTGAGGGAAGGACTTGCAAAAATCAGATGGCAATGTAAATTTTCGAGCTTTTGAATTCAAAGGTACAGTTGAAGAAGAATTAATTGTTTTTGAAGAGTTAATAACGCTCGAATTGACAGACCCATTCTGGCCAAATGCAGCTTTTACATCCTCGGTTTTGCTAGCAACTCTATTCTTGACGTCTCCAACATATGTCGAATCCCATGTATGAGGTGGCAAAGCTTCAGATCCATATGAGACCGGTTGCTGAAAATATCCGGATGATACATAGGGAAGCTGTTCCCCATCAGCACCGATAAACCCAGTGTTGTAAGGATTATAGCCAGGCAAATAATAAAGCAGTGAGCTATTGTCGGATGGGATACCCTGCAAATAAGCAAAAGTTAGATGTCCAGACTAGTTTTCTGAAATATAAAGTTGAAAAAGAAAAAAATGAACGCTAGAACATACTGAATAACCACCACCCATAGCAAGATAACCTTGTTCATCCAATTGATTGAAGGTCCCATTATACCCTGCAAAAACGGAAAAATGAATCAAAAATAAAATCATTGAACAAAATGTAATGGCTCAATAAGAAGCAAAGCACCCCATAACCTAACCAGATTGCCCTGGAGTTGTTACAAAGAGGGCATTAGACACATATACCCACTACCTCCCCGATGCCAGTTCCTTTCAATTCTCTTGTTCTCTATCTTGTCATATTGTATCATATTGATCTGCTAGGAATTCACAAGACTTATGAAGCCACTTAGTTTTGAGTTCCATAAAGCCCTCCTTCCCAATGGATTACTATAAACCACGTGCATATACTTTTATGAGAAACTCTAACATGCAAATAAATGCAGTACACACAGCATATGCTTAGGAGAAATAGGTCTTAGAATATAGCCGAGCACAGCCATACGTCTAATTCTGCCCAAAAATAATGTATGACACGATTAAAAATAATTGACGGAGTACAAGTGATGAAGGGCAACAGTTGAAGGGCAATATTGTGCAATTGAAAAGCTAATGATGAGCTCAGGTGTTGACGTGTTCCTCCATATCTTTATATACTTTGAAAAAAAAAAAAAAAGAGGATGAATATTCAGTTTCCCTTCCAAAGAAGGCATCAAAAGACACGCATATGTTCTGTTCACTCATTCCATCTTATGACAAGTTAATGCATTGCAACAGTTTGAAAACTCAGAGAAGGAGGAGGGACAGCACCCAATATGCTAACATCCTGAAATTAAATCCTAATTCCAAACTAAAAGATTTTCCTAATACTAGCTAACCTGAAATCAAAAGGAACCATATTTAGTAACAGAACCCATGCAATATCTGACCTGGGTAGTAATAATTGTAACAGCTAGTGGGTGGATAATAAACACCTTGCTCTGCATCTGATTTTTTATTGTCACCCTTGAGGCCAGTAGTAACATCCCCCAAAGTAGGTAGAGGAGAAGCTGCGTCAGAAGCTAATCCATTTTTGTTTGAAGCCTAAGGTACAGATGAAAACAAAATCCAATATAAGCCAAAGAAATTACTTGGTGGCATGCATTCTTCCCTGGTTAAATTTAATAAATGCATGCAGCATTACACTACAACATATGTCACTAAGATGAGAGAAACTTACACAAGGAACAATACAACCTTATAACTTTATCAAAAAAATGCCAATAGCCAACAGAAAAAGGCAAGATATATAACAATAAACCACTCAGAAAGGACGAGAAAAAAGAAAAGAGGGGGAAAACTAATTCAGACACGAAATGAGCAAGTACAAAATACCAAGCATGCTCAAGCAAGCAATGATAGGGTGGCCACAGGCATACCATATCTTTCTCAGGTTTCACAGCAGCAGAATCAGGCTTCAGACCTTGAACCAGTAGCTCAGCTGTAGAATAAAGTTAAGTGTAACAATACCCTTTTAAGGTAAACAACAGTCAATTATACGGATTTTTTACAGCATAAAAACTTGATTAATTGAAAGAAGATCTGTAACTATTCAATCAAAGAAAACACTAGATGATGCATTTAAAAGCTCAAAAAATATAAGCAAACTGTGTTATAGATATTGCAATGTGATACATTATAAATTCACCCAGTGATTATAATTAACCATAGATTAAGGATACGATTCTCTATGATCCTCTCTCCAGCCATTTTTGATCTTCAAAAACAAAATCCTTACCTACAACCAAGTATAACTCAGCATGAAAGATCACTAGGAATGAAGCAGTGTAACTACAAAGTGGCACAGACACTAGACAAGTAAACTTGTAGCTTTGTATCCAATCAGATATTTCTTTTCAATAAGGGAACAATTCTTCTGAAATATCATAAACTGAAAGTCAATTCTCCCAAATTTTTAAAAGCGGGATACTTTTTTTCTTACTAAAGGGCAGAATTTGCCAACAAAAGAGAAAAATAACAACTAAACGCAAATCAAAAAAGGCATAAGGCGCACCAATAACAATAAAGATTCTGCTCTACCCTCTTGCAGAAAAGAAAGTTAAAAATTCCTTGCTTCTTTTACTGAACAAATTTGGATATTAATCAGGTTGTGATGTTGTAACAGAAAAGCAGAATATTTCGAAGTAGTAATAAGCCCTACACAGTCAAACATATTTGATGACGACAACCCAATTACGCCATGCCATATATCAAAAAAATTTTAAAAAAATAATTTTCAGTTACCCACCAACGATGTTATTCCATCAGATATCTTTTTTTAGTTTTCAAAACAACAGAAGCCACAAAATCAGCAAGCCTACCGTCCAATAAAAATCCCACGAGATATTTTCGACCAAAATGGAAAAAAAATCCAGATTTACCTATTTCTACTGAAAAGCTATTTCCAAAAATATAACAGAGAAAGGGAGAGAGAGAAGCAAGTAACAAATCCAGCAAAACACACTGCATCGTTTCTCCCAGCAAAACAATGGAAAAACAAAAGAAAATAGTCAACAACTTTGCATAGTCTAGCAAAATCTTCATTCACTGTGACAAAAGATAAACTAATTAATTCACAAAGCAAATCTAAAACCAAAATAAGCATTTCCTACTTTTAAAACAAAAGGAAAAAAAAAAAAAAAAAAGAGCACGCAAAATCTTCAAAACAGTAGAAACCGCCAAAGAACATAAAAGAGTTGGCAACTAGTTCATCAACTCCGTGCAGTGAGAATGCAAAACCTGCGGGCGTATAACTGTGAAAGAAATCCTAAAGGGAAAAGAAAAAAAAGGACGACAGGTAAAGCAGATCTAACCTAGTAAAAGGGTCCGAAAAGAGTCAACAAACAGAACTGCTGATCGGAACCCTGACACCGCAGACTCTGATCCGGGAGGATTTAGGGAGCTTGACGGCAGTACGGAAAACCGCTTCGGGGGATCAAAAGCGGTTTCCCGTGGGGAGAGAGGTAGAGAAGGAAAAGAGGAAGAAATAATGGTAGGCTGCAAGCATATAAGGACCCTGCTTGGTACGACTGAGAGGGAGGCGCGCGGAGAGTGTGAGGATACTGTGCGGACTAACCCTTGAAGCTCTTCATCCGACGGCTGCTTTTGCTTTCTTAGTTTAGGAGACTAAATGTGGGCGGTTGGATCACACGCAAGATGGTCATGCGCATCGAGGACCTTTCCTTCATTTTGCTTTTGCCTTCTTTTTGTTTTTTTTTTTGTTTTTTTTTTTTGCCCCCCTTTTCTTTTTGGGATTGTAGACTAATTTAATTTCGAATAGGGCCATGAAGATGGGCGGGGTACGGGCATTGTATGTAAGGTTCATAATTGTTAGCCTCACGTATTTTGATTTCGGTACGGTCCTACTATCTAAACATATTATAATAAAAATTTTGGTATTTTGATCATAATTTTGTGTAAAAAATTTAAAATTGAATATCATTTATTGTGTTAAAAACTAGATATAAAGAACTTTAATCCCATATAATTATTTTATACTAATTCCTTACTTATAAAAATGAATTAATTTTCGATACACTGACAGTGTACATACTTTCATCAGTAGATGCATGCATATAATCTAAATCTGAATTTAAAACTCAAAATTTTTGTATATATGTCATGCATCCAATCGTGACAATGTATACACCGTCAGTGTATATAATATTAACCCTATAAAAATTGGTGAACCTTTAAAATTAACCTATGTATTTCACTAAAGTAAAAAGATAATGTCTTTCAAGTTATCACTTAGAGCTAATATTTGGGATTTTTATTGTGGTAAATTAGCATGATAAAGATTAATTGCATCTGGATTCAAAATAAGAAAGAATAAATTTTTAATTTAATCAAATGCATTTATAATATATCACATATAGTTCCGAAAGTTTTACTTAATTTTTTGACTACCCCATATGCTTTGGATAGTACGATTTTAACCTTAGTTAACGAAATTATTATATTGATTGTACATGAGTTGTATTATTTATTACTATATATGTGAATTGCAAACTTCAAAATTATTAATAGGACTATTGTTTTACGTTTTTTTGTCAAATTGATCAATCGTACAATCCGATCCCACGATTCGATTCTATAAGCAAAAAAATTTCGATTCTATAAGCAAAAAAAGATCCAATGTAAGATCCTGATTTTAAAAACTTTGATTGGGTTCACCTCATAATCTTTATCAATTCAAGGGATCGTGTATGTCCCATAGGGTAAGGTATCCCCTCCCTTAGTCCCCTTTTCCCCCCCAAATCCGGCAATCAAGTTTTCAATTGAAGGGGTCGTAAAGGTTCCAATCCCATGGATTAAAGATCCCTCCCTTAATCCCTACTTATCTCAAACTCTGATAGTCAGGTTTGAACCCTGATCCGTTAAAGAGGGGCATGAAACCCTTGGCCAATAGTGCCAACAGTTGTTGATTTATACCTTTACCTTTACATCTTAAATCTACTTCTTTCACGCATTCATGATGTCGTGGCAATTAATTTTGGTACTTGTACAAGATGTAAAATTAGTCCTTTTTTTTTTTATAACGAAAGATAATGCATAAATTTAAGTCAGAACATCACGTATGAGTCTGGAGAATTTAACACCTGCAAATCATCGCAAAAAATAGCCCCTAATTGAGGAGGACAATGATGTAAAGGTGAAAAATCTGACAAAAAACTTCCATTCTCTTTGGCTAGCATATCAGCTCCTCAATTCGCTTCTCTAAAGACGTGTTTGACTTCCACTTGCTCAAAGCTAGAAAGTAGGATCCTACAATCATGTAAATTAGGTCCCAAATCATGATACAATAGGTTAGCATCATTTAGCATGGATAGAATATGCCTTTCTTACCGTTTTTCTTCACTTTCACTTACAATGCACTTGGATAGGGGGAAAAAAAAAGCTATAGAAAACAAAGGACTTTGCTAGAAATATCACAAATAATTTATTGGTAAGTCTTTAAAGTGTGAGAAAAGAAAGAAATGGAAGGATTCTGATCATCTTCTTGAAATATCCACAATCTTTTCCCACCAGCAATATGATGAAAGGAAAGGAAAACTTAAAAAATTTTGTACGACTACTTATGCAACAACATGTTTGCCCTTCAAAATAATATAATTTAGCAAACAGCCAACATGAATGATAATTTCCTTTCAAAACTCCCAAACAACACAACGAGAGCTTATATTATCTTCTTTTTCTCTTCCAACTTTGGTTTTCTCATATTTCTTTTCTATTCTAAGCTCCAAACTAGCCATTACCGTCTATCATCATAATTTCTTTATAGTTTTTAGTTTTTTTTTTGAGATTATCAGTTTTTTAGTATTATAGGCAAGAATGAGTAAGAAAGAGGCATAGAACGAACAAAAATACAGAAACGAAAGACATTCATCTGCCTATCTTTGTGGACTCAAGCTTGAACAGTTGTCAGAAAAACTGTTCTAGTCGGTTTTGTGCAAAATATATACGATGTAATTCACTTTCAACAACGTGTAATTATAAAACAAAATTTGTGGACCACAAACATGATGCGAAGAACAATATACATGATGTAATTTGGGCCTTGCATTTTTTTTATAACCAAATCTTAGTCATGACCATTCAGGAACGGTTGCTTCTTGCAACCATTCCCTCCCTTCTCCTGTCTTTGCAAGCCCATTCTATTAACGCGATGCAACCGTTCCTACCTCTCCTAAGCTTTGCAAGCCCACTCTCTTAACGCTTGACATATTCTTTCTTTCTAAGTTTCTCGGGCTACATTAGAGGATGAGTTGAGCCCAAGACGGTAGATTTAAATGCAGTCTTTGAGTTGGCCCGCAGCCTTCCAGAGCCTAGTTTGAGTGTTTTCTGGTGACCAAGGGCCTCGAAATAGCTTGTGGCAACAAAGAAACAGAGGAATTGTTTTCAGCAATTCTTAGGCCTCTTATTAAAAATCCATCTTCTGTTGTGTACATCGCTATAAACCTAATAAAAAAAATTATATTTTGAAATATATATTTATAGTGCTAACCTATCATTAAACTCAGTAAATACTAATTATTAAAAAATGTCAACAATAAGGAACACAAATCCCTTCGATTAATTTAAATGCAATATTTGTATACATACTATGTTACAAGATTGGAATAACCTACATTAGTACAATAAAATTTTTTTTTTGTCACATATATTGTTACAGTAGAAAGTTTGGAAAACGCCTCCAAAAACAACTAGTTCATAGAGAGCCATGGTTAATTAAGATCACAATATCTCTACATGAAGAAGCTAACTACCTAACAACTATCGAGATTATTCCCCTATACTCTCCTTTTGGCCACCAAATCTCCTATCACTAAAAAGAGAAGAACAAACTTGTAACAAAATCAACCCATGTTTGAAAAAAAAAAAACCATAATCAAGAAGCCCCAAGAAAAGGAAAAAGAAAAGGGTCAGAAGATTATTTTTCTTTTTTTCTTTTTGTTTTTCAAATTAGAAGCTCCTGTCGAAATTTTGGGCAGCTTTGGTCTTTCTGTTTCAGATCAAGACTCTTTTGCTGCTGCGGAAAGGTGATCACTGAAGAAGAAGAAGACTGAGTACGACAATCAGGGGTGGATGAGAACTGGCGAGGGAATTCTGAGAGCATCTGGACAACTTCTCTCATGGTGGGTCGCTCAACGCTGTTTTCTTGAACGCAGAGCATGGCGATGAAGAACAAATGCATGGCTTCGTCTTTGGGGACTGCGGTTGATAGCCTCGGATCAACAATGCAATCGACTTCTTCTCTCCTGCAATTTGTGCCTCTTCTGGCCCATTGCACAATATCTACACCGTCCCCGAAATCACCCACCGGACGGCGTCCGGTGATCAGCTCAAGTAGCACCACCCCGAAGCTGTACACGTCGCTCTTCTCATCCACTTTTAACGTGTATGCATATTCTGCAAATTCATGCAAAGACCCATTCAAAAAAAAAAAAAAAAAAGAAAAGATAGGGAAATAAATCTCTTCAACTCTAATATTTCCTCGCAACTTATTCAAATTTATAATACGAATAAAAATTATTAAAACACTTAATACAGATGAAAAGAAAAAAGAAAAGAACTTTTAAGATGCCATCCCCTTAATCTTGAATTTCTTTACGAACCTCTTTAGCCAATTCACCTCCTAATCAACTTTCGTGCCCGAAAAAAGCAATTTTTCTCAAATAATTTCTCAGCAAATGATGTTTGAATAGGAGATTATTTGAAATAATTACTATAATACCTTTTACGATGTGATGCATATAAAATAAAAGAAAGACAATTAAGAAGATAAAAAGACGTGCTGGAAAATATTTTTGTGATGTAAATAAATAATTTTTAACAGATAATTTATATTTTTTTCCGAACACACTCATACTACAACACAAATTCCAGTTTCACAGCAGATTTAAATAAAAATTTGCATAAGATGGTAACTATGCCCTTCACTAGTCAAACATCGAAATTATTTTGAAAAGATTGAAATATATCTCTTTGGAATAACTTGCTGTGGAACTAGCATCAGTTTTGTGATACTATTATACCACTAGCCAAAAAGAAAGGGGGGGTTAGACTTAGAAGATGTGGGGACAAGATGAGGTAGTGATGTGGTAAAATTGACGCCTACACGTAAAATAATGTGCTGTGGTGGGGTTAGCTTTCACGATATACGACGCTGTTTTGATGTCCTTTGGTCAGACCCCTCAGATTGACCCACTGACTATCACTGGCACAGAATTAAGGGGGGGAATGGTCTCGTAAATCCCAGTCGGCCCTCGCGATTCCCTGATTCCTGATTCTACCCGATTACCCATAAAATTCTCTCACAATTCCACACATAACATAATCTGTCACGGGTACCTTTCCACCTCTGACTTTAGCTAATCAACCGTCCATGCCATCGTAATTTAGACTTATTAGTGACTGTGCACTTGGTTTCTTTATAGCTTTTAAGGGAAACAACAACAACAACAACAAAATAGGATGAATAAAACTTTAGGGGTGTTCAGATTGATATTTTTTAGATTTTTTATAGAAAAATCACTGTAACAATTTGATGTATCTGAGGTGAAAAAGTGATTGAAAAACGTATTATATGAAAAAATAAAAAAAAAAATTCTGTAAAAAATGACAATCTAAACAAGACCTTAGTCAGGTGAAAATAGATGATTATTTCTAAATTAACAACCGATTTTCCCATCAGTTTTTCTTTTGGGGTTTCTATATTTGTTTGTTTGTGAAGAAATGCTAAGTACTCTAATCTAGGCATTTGCCCCTTCATATTTGCCAACTAACAAAGTGAAGTGCATGGGACGCACAACATAGGCCTAATAAGTTTTTCAATGGATTACTAGGCATAATCTCTTTTCAATAATGATTAGTAATATTTTTAAAAGTTAATTTAAGTGACTCTTAGATGGAAGATTTCGTTAAGCTAGATGCTAAATGCAGATTTCGTTAAGCTATTCTTTGACTAGAAAGAAGGTTATATCATGAGATGGAGTGATGGAAGATTTATGGGACGGACGGACGTACGTACCTGGGGCAATGTAACCATAGGACCCTGCGATTGCTGACATGCACTCGGAAGCACCGCCGTCCACCAAGAACTTGGCCAGCCCAAAATCAGCCACATGAGCTTCGAAGCTCGAATTCAACAATATGTTGTTGGATTTCACGTCACGATGGACGATCAAAGGGGAGCAATCATGATGAAGATAGCACAGCCCTTTTGCAGCTTCTAGAGCGATTTTGTACCTCAGCTGCCACCCCAGATACCCGCCTTTTTTACCATGCAATGCTTCTCCCAAGCTTCCATTCCTCATGTACTCGTACACCAGCAGATTTGTTTCCTTGTTTGAGCAGAAGGCCAGGAGTCTGACAATGTACCTGTGCCGGATGTTGCCTAAGGTTCGGATTTCAGCTCTAAAGCCGTGATCATGGGTGGTGTTGTTCAAGCTGAGAAGCTTTTTAACTGCAATTTCCACCCCATTTGGCATCTTGCCGTGGTAGACTATGCCCGCGCCTCCTCTGCCTATCACATTGCCATCTTTCACGCATTCCAGGACGTCGGCAACCGTGAAATCCAGAGTTTGGAAGGCTGTCATCTTCCATGAATTTGAGCCGTTTTTCTTGAATGACTTGGCCTTGATTATGGCCGCGGTTGCAAAGACTAGGGAACAGATTAATAAGCCGAGGGCGAAGATGAGCTTGAATTCGCCATGAGACTTCCCTGTTGGACTTGCTACTGGGGTGGCATTGCAGGGGTTGTTCAGTAAGGATCCACAGAGTTGAGGGTTTCCCGCAAATGAAGAAGCATTGAAGAATGCAAATTGGCCTGATTCAGGCAGCTTTCCGGAAAGATCATTGAAGGAAAAATCCGCAGTGGTGAGACTTTTCATTGAACCAATTGATTTTGGGAGTGCCTCAGTCAAGTGGTTTCTTGATACATTCAAGTAGTTTAAGATTCTAATGCTTGAGATTTGGGGTGGGATTGAGCCAGACAGGTTGTTCTGGCTCAAGTCCAGATACGTTAGGTGAAGGCAGTTGCCAATTTCAACTGGGATTTCTCCAGAAAGAGCATTTGCACTGAGATCAAGCTTCACTACTTCTTGAAGTCCACCTATAGCAGGAGGTATTGGACCAGAAAATTTGTTTCCACCTAATGAAAGGATCTGGAGGGAAGAAAAACTGGCAATAGAAAATGGTAACAGACCGGAAAGCTGATTGTTTGCAAGATTTAACTGAGCTAATTTAGTTGTGTTTGATGCACTGTCACCCTTTTCAAATAGGGTTCCAGACAACAAATTATTTTGCAACTCGAGCAAGTTTAAGTCTGGCAAGTAAATGAAGCCATTTGGGATGCTACCATTAAAATAGTTCTGTCCTAACCTGACTCTAACAAGGCTCGTACATGTTCCCAAGCCTTCTGGAATTGACCCAAACAGAAAATTTTTGAAAAGAATTAGGATTCTAAGCTGTTCAGAGGCACACAAGTTTTGGGGAATAATACCAGTTAGCTTGTTTGAAGACAGGTCCAGCTCTTGAAGCTTCCGGTTTTGGCCTAGATTGTCTGGAATAGTGCCGGTAAAGTTGTTCTTCCAGAGATAAAGAACTTCCAGATTAGGATAGTCAGCAACAAAATCTGGTATCGAGCCATGCAATCTGTTCATAAAAAGATTCAGAAGCCGTAGCCGCCTGAGGTCAATGAGCTCGTATGGGATCTCCCCAACAAGTGCATTGCGGGAAAGATCAAGATTGACCAGGCTAGTGAGATTGCCTAATTGCTTTGGTATTGGACCAGAGAGAGCATTGATATCCAGATAGAGAGTCTCAAGAGATTGCAGGTTCCCTAAATGAGGAGGAATTGAACCATCCAGCTCACAATTTGTAAGATCCAAAACGACTAGATTTTGCAGCTTCCCCAACTCTTTTGGAATACCACCCTCAAAGGCATTGAAATAGCCCAAGTAAAGTTGTTTCAAGTTAGTCAGATTGCCCAATTCACCAGGAATCCTACCTTGAAGATTATTTCCTGCAAGTTGTAAGTACTCTAATCCAATCATTTCGCCATAGCTTGCTGGAATTTCGCCGGAAAAATAATTTCCACCCAAATCTAAGTGGCTGAGGTTCTTCAAGCTCACCACTCCAAGAGGAAGAGAAGCAGAGAAATTGTTATTGTAGGCATCGAACACTTCTACATTGGCTAGAGTTGAGTAGTTCCAGTCAAGATTTCCACTAAACTGATTGTTGGATATGTTGAGAGATCTCAGGCTGCTCATATTCTCAATCTTGATTTCACCAGTGAAATTGTTGCCATCAAGATTGAGCTCTATCAGCCTGTCCAGGCTTGAAATAACAGGGGAAACAGAGCCATAAAGGTTCATGTTGGATATCTTGAGAGCCACTACTCGTCCATGGAAGCATTTGATTCCTGCCCATGAACATAATGAGTTCCGGTCAGAAGTGTTCCAAGTGTCAATGGCTGGACTGGAAAACTCAAATCCTTCTTTGAGAGCGACCAAGGCATGAAAATCAGTAAGAAGAGAAGAAGAAGAAGCAGAAGTGCCCACAACAGAGAAGAGTGTCAGGTATAGGAATGGCACCATAGTTTTCTTGGAGAAAATCTTTTCAAGGAAAGTAATGAGTTTGGAAGGACTTGGAGAAGAAACAAAGGATTTTAAGACTGAGTTTTTTGGAAAAGTACGAACGGAAAGTTGAGGGAATCTGAGAAACCTCAAGTTTATACGGATTGAAAGAATCAACCATCTTGAGAGAAAGAGGCTTCAAAATCAAGGAAGAAGCTAAGCCTCCCCTTTTCTCCTCCTCAGCTTTTGCTTTTCTCTTCCAGTGAAGAGGTTAAGATGATCAAAATTGGCTATAGCAGTGTATTTTTTGTAAGCTATATAGCAAAGTCAAGAGCGGAAAAGGAGAAGGAAAAGAAGGTTTTGTTGTGAACTAAAGAAAGCAGCCGTTGGGTAACAGAAATTTAAAGTTCAGATTATGGGTAAAGTAAAGTTGATTCTCCCAGTGTATTTATATGACAAGAATACCCTTTAGCTTTAATCAAGGATCCTCTTTATCTTGAGCAAGAGATGATGGAATTTCACTTTCAAAGTTCCAGTCATGGAGAATGATTAAGCTGGCCTCATATAAGTATTTTTCTGCTTTTTGAAGACCAACAGTGGGCTTTGATTTCTTTCTTTTTTTTTTTCTTTTTATGAAAATAAAACTGAAAACGAAAGTGCAAAAGTGGACATTGTAATCAATGCGTCATGCCACTATTACCAAGTTATATTGTGTCATTTTGACTATGTACGACATAAAGAAGAGATATGGTGAGATCAAGGTTGCTGGAATTTATGAGCAAATTTGCATCCCCAAGGTGTAGCTTCAATGCTACTCACGCATGCTTGCATAGTACTTGTGTATCCAGCAGAAGTATACCATCTTGACGGCATTTTGGTGTTTGCTGTTTGTTGCGGTTTTCCAATTTGCGTGTTTGTTGAGTACGAAATGCTTTCATCAAATTTGCTATAGTAACCAATTCAAGAATTGTCAAATTGGCCTTGTACCTTTTTTTAGTTTTATAGCAAGAATGAGGAATAAACAGCAACAGGCATCTGGACGTACAAAGAGCCCCCACCCCCCAAAAAAAAAACAAAAATTATGCTGTTCCAGCATTCTTTTGAAATCTGCCTCCCTTCAAATACTTCTTGTACTCGCAAAAAATCATACCAAATGCTGGCCTTTCAAGACTAGCTGTACAGCTAGAGATACTAGGACACTCAACAGCTTTAAGTTTTTACAGAGAATCAGTAAGGGTTTCTGTCATACAAGGATAACTATGTCATACATTTCATTAGGTGCACACTCTTACAAGATGATTTTGTGTATATGTTCAAAATTAACTGTAGTAGTACTGCATACATGATACAACTGAGAAAGATGGCATTGGAGGATGAACCCCTAATGATCCTCCCTTTGTCTTTGTATCAAATTGTTTGCATGGCACATGTACGGCACTTGATAGGAGTACTTAAGATAAGACTAGATTTGAGGACACAGTTTTGTACTTTGATGTCTGTGTATCTGATCATGTACTGTTACAGTTACACATGCTTAATTTTCTATTACCAAATGTAATATTTTTCTACTGCCTCAAGTACAACTGGGAGACAAATGCCTGCAGCATTAACAGTAGATGTAAGGAGTAAAAGATGATGATAATTAATATATCATTACCATGTTTTTTGAGGGGGAATGATCTGTAAATAATTACTATGCAGGGAGTACTGTGGTCATGGGGTTGCATGGAAGAAGCAACCAGGAAAAGCTTTTCTTCTTCTGCTGCTGCTGCTTTATTCCATTTTCTCTCTTTGTTGATTGCTTGCCCTACAGGTCTGGGACCAAGTCTCTATGTAATCTAATGGGTATTTGAGCTTTATTAGAAGATGGAATAGTCCTAAAGAGAGGGCTGAAAAGTAAAAGCAGAGAGAATACTTATTTTTGCTTTTGATCATCTCCCCACTTGAAAAGAAAGGAAAAGAAAATCCATGATCCCTCACTTCACATGGAAAGGAGTGCTGGCCTGCTGGGCTGGCTGGCTGGCTGGCTCTCTTGTTCCAGTATTAAGTTGAACAGTGAACACTCATCAGAGCTGAGAGACAAAGATGAGACACCCCAGCCTCCTTCTCTCTTAGAAAACAGGGGAAAAAAAAAATCCATGGCCCCAAATGCATGGAAAAGAGTGCTCCTGTTTAATGTTTACGTCTATGTGAGTTGTGAGCTTCCAATACATATCTTTCTCTTTCTTCGTTTGTGGCTTCCTCATTTTTTTTAGTATAAAACGTGGCTTGGCTCCACTTGTGTTTAAAACTCGTGTGGCAAGACTTGTGCATTAGATGGGCAAGACACAAGAGAGGCGCTTTTCTGAGGCGTCTCTGTCTTGTCCATCTGATAGCGAAGTCTCTGAGGTCTCCCCTGTTTTGAAGGGTCATTTTCTTGTGGTCTGGCTGTAGCAAAAGCTCTGTCGTGGGCTGAAGTCCTTGTAATTTGTATGCAGCATGGGGAGCTAGTTCTGGACTGGTGTCTAACAAGGTAGTATACCTTAGCCTTATACCAAACCAAACCATCACCTGTGAGATTCCTAGGAAACTATATATAAACTCAAGATTATGCAAGTAGTGTAAAATTCAACTGTCTCCTTGACTTGCCTGTTTCTTTCAAGAGCTCGAGAGGTTAAATTCCCACTTCAGAGTTATGATCAGCCTATAGGTCCTTTAATCAATCCACACTAAAGGGGATGATTGGTTCATGGCTGATTTACCAGTATACACCATGCCAACCTTTAACAATTGTCTTAAGACACTGATTTCCAGCATGCAATTGTCCAAACACGTTAGTAATACTTGGGAGGGAGTTAATATCATGCATTTCTGAGAGTCGTCTGGTCCACTAATTAAGAATCCTTCGTGAACAGTATATATCAGAACAGAAGCTTTCTTGGTCAGAAAGGCCAGAGAAAATTGTCAGTCCTGCTCATATATATCTGCATATATATTGGAAGTATTTAAATCACGATTAAGGGCGGAAACATCAAAGGCAGGCAACAGCTGACACTTGAAAAGAGTTGAGATTCCATTTTTTCTTTTCTTTTCCATTTTTTGGGGTTAATGAATTCGGACCATATTCGCGAATTTGCCGATTTTCCATAGGTTCCATGAAGACAAGGATCAAGAGGCAGAAGGGTTTTCCTTCTCTAGAAGATGCAACACCACTATTTCATCAGTTTTACAGGATAATTATCCGAACGTCAAGAAAAGAGGTGACAGTGTCCTCTGTGGCTACACGTCAGATACTGTGAAAAAGGCCAACTGATGATGACCAATTATTACAGGCATCATTTCTTTGATCGGAAACAATAATGACTCGGAATGAACAGCATGATGTTCAACTTGGGCTGGTACTCAAAAGATAGATAGATATTCATCGTGTTGCAGAGCCCTTTCTTTAGGAAAGAGCAAAATAATATGTCTGTCCTCTCGTCTCTCTGATCAGATGTGGTACGATCCCAAAGTCTGTCCTTTTACCTTTGTTTTCTGTGGCAGAAGTCCTTTTTACTTTGTTACCCAACCATTCAATTTCAAGACAAGAGTTAGTTAGAAATCTTGAGAGACTGATGCTGGAGCCTCACTAGAACCATATGGAAAAATGCTGCATGGCTCCCTGGTGACATTCTACAGTTTTCACTTTAACTCAAGGTGGTCCCTGTCAACTCTGCAGTATGAAACTCTCAAGTCTCGCCATAGCCCATAGAACTCGCCAAGGGCAAAGCAGCAATCTTGACTTTAGGTCAAGGGTACATCCTTCCACTTGTAATTAAATTAAACTAGTGGGAATGGCACACCTATATGTGTACAAATTTAAAAGGAAAAATTTTTTAAAGAAAGGAAGAGGTAGTAGTTGATTAGAATAACTGAGATAACGTGAGAATTGGGTTGAGATAGGTTTAGTTGAATAAGAGTTAATTGGGATATATCTGTAATTGAATAAGATTTAATAATGACAAATTTGAAAACACATAAAGTAGTAGTAAAAGTTAACACCGACTATCAATACTCTGATTTTATTATTGTAAAGAAGATATGTGACAGTATATATCTTTAATTTAGAGATGGGTTTTTCACCCTTTAATTCTTTATGGTCTAATTGGATCCTTCCCTAATATTGGTTAGGATAAGAGTAGGGTGTAAATGTTGCCGACTAATGCCGAAAAAAAAAAAAAGGGCTCGTTTTCATTTTCTCCTTTCTACCCAAAAAAGAGTGAAAAAATCCTCCTTAGTTGTGACAAAAATTTCATGACATATCACGAAGCTTTAACTCACTGGCCATTTACATGGCTATAAAGTACGTATATGCTATTTCTTTCTCAATTCAAGAACTAAATTCTTGTTTTTATATACTTTCAAAGATGCAATAGGTTTTACTTGCATGACCCTCAATTGTTAAGGAGACGAAATTGTTACACATAATCCTATAAAACTATACATTGCATAATTAATAAGAGAGGCGCCACCGTTGATTTGACCAAATAGAGCAAAGTAGATGGGGGTAAAAAAGGAAGCCTGAGCGAAAAAGAAAAGCTTAGGCATTCACATTTTGCATCAAATGGGGAACTTTAGGCCTTTGGAGGATGCTCTATGAAGCTTTATCCTGGAAGAAGATGATTTTTTTTTTTCTTTTCTGAAGGATCAAAGAAGATCGACTAAATGAAAAGAAGAAAAAGAAAGGACAAAGCAAGCATCTTTAGAAGGTGGCTTTCACATAGTTGGTCCAAGAACAAGCCCCTCCCCTGCCTCCCAACAGCAGAGATCAAGGCCCTCAAATACTTTGGAGTTGGTTGGTAAGTTAAATCATGACAAATACTAGATTGAATTTACACATATCACTTTTCTTGTGGACACTAGTCCACAATTATCGTACATAAGCTTGTCTCCCAATGATTCTTGACACCAACTTTTTTCTATTTACAAAATTTCTTTTAAAAACCTATTACTAATTGTTTGAGTACAATATTTTTACAATTGATCCTATATTTGGGGGGAGATGGTTTGAGTGGTACGGGAGGAGAGAGTATAAGTGAGAAATTTCGGATTTGAAACCCCATTACTTATACTAAAAAAGAAAAAGCTAGTCATATGCCAGGGAACGGTCCATCCCAGGGATGGAGATGGATCCAACTAAACTATTGAGAATTGGGAGGGAACTAAGTCACTTCCGACCAAAAATGTTTTTTGGACTGGAAATGCAGGTAAAGGTTTTTCTATCACTTACTAATTGTTTGGACGCAACAAAAAAGTTATATATCAAGAAAAATAAGTGCTTTTAGCTTCTACAGTCTCCATAAATCAGAAGCATTTAGGAAAAAATTTAAATTAAGAATATATTGCCTGCATTAAGTGTCTAATGGTCTGATGTATGAAGATTTCGTATGACAATAAGGTGTCACGGAATTTCACAATCTCATAATGCGTTAAAGAATCCAGTGATGATCTGAGGTACAGAAGACTAATCTTTGAACCATTACATCTCACTTTTTTGCAAGGTCATTTTCTTCTCCACTCCAACATAGACACGCTTCCGCCTGCAGATCTGCAAGTGCGATCTTTCCCTCCCGCACCCACTCGATTTAAACCTCTGGGGGCCAATTGGGGTCCCATAAATCCTCCACTGTCCAGCTTCTTTTCTGGGCTCCCTCTGCTTTCCTGTTTTCTGCATCGACTTTTGTTAAATTTCCAAGAAACCTAGTAAGAGCTGGTCTAGTTTCACATTTCATCCACTTTCTGCTTTTCTTAATTTGAGATATACACAAACACACACACACACACACATATATATATATATATATGTATGTACATATGGAACTTACCTTTTTATTCTTGCTTTTGAAAAGGCATGAGTTTACTAATTAATATACTAAAAAATCAGAGCAACCCAGAAGCAAAATTTTTCCCACAAGCAAAAAATCTTCAATGGTCTCCATTTGGAGGCTTCTAGCTTAGTTAAATTAAGGGTAAATTACATATATCCCCATTGTATTTTTGACTGTTACTATATAACCCCTAATATTTCAAAATATATAATTTACCCCCTATAGTTTTATGTAAAGTGAAAACATGATGGAAAATACCATATATAACGTCGTTAGTTAAAATGACAATAATACCCTAATTTAAATGTTAAATCAATAGATGAATTTATCACTTTATATAAAAGCACAAGGGGGTGAAGTGATATTTCGTCCATTTTTCACTTTACATAAAACTATAAGGGGGTGAAATGGACATTTTAAAACATTAGGGGTGTTATATAGCAACAGTCAAAACCACAGGAGGTTATAAGTAATTTACCCTTAAGTTAAAATCTTTGCCTTCCGGGCCTCAATGTCTCAAAAGCCATACTACAAAGTAAGCGACGAAATCCCCTCTGGGCTCTGATCTTGTCCTCTTCTTTTATTTTTTATTTTTTTGTGAGAGTCATCAGATTTTGTCCTTAGCATACTTTTTGGTTTTCTCCTATCCATATGATTAAAGTCTTAAGATATGTAATCCGATAACAAAGATATTGTAAACATAATTAAGCCGATTTGGAGAGTGATTGGACACTAAAAGTACTTTTGAGACGTTTGTGAACATCATCCTATAACGCAATTTGTGACATAGTGTTGAACTCAAACAAAATGCTGCACCAAAAAAATGAAATATAGGGCAAATGATAGTAAACCCTCTTAAAGTTTGGTCCCAAAATCATTTTGCCCCCTAACGTTTACTTTCATTTACCATGAAATATAAGAATTCAGAAGCTGGTTGAAACTAATGCGGGCAATAATCTAGTAAAAGATTTCAATCCACATTTAGCCAATTTAGAATTAGGTCGACTTCAATGTGGTGGCGTAACTTCCCCTAGAGAGGGGAAAAAAACTAAAAATTAAATAACAAATCTAGCGTAACCATAGAAGGGAATAAAAGTGCTATAGAATTAGGATCAAAAGTTCAACCATCATAAATTTTTTGGCAGAATAAAGTGTATCCTTTAACTTAAACATACCTGCAGCTTCAAATTTCAATGGTAGGGAATGAAGTCAAACAACGTATCCTTACTTTAAGTATTAATTAATAGACTTGATATGTAATTGTCATCGCAAAACTCAAATTTACAACTTCAATTGATTCATATTTAACGAAAATTAAGAAGCTATACTGATCTAATCATGTCCACTGGATCGCCTGAAGGATCCCATTTTCCCTTTCATTCATAACTTTTATGTTTTTAGTCAATAGGGGTGTGAATTTTGGAGTGACCAAATCAAGAGCTTTTCTTGTAAGTCCACGAAATATCAAAGGCAACTTGTGAGTGTTTTCAGTTGATTTCAAGAGCGACTTCACAAAGAGGTTTTAATCTGAGCACCTATGCATTTGGAGTTTTCAATGATAAATGCTCCTTTTATTACTAAATTACTTGTATAACCAAAAAACAACGACCAACTTTTGTAATGTTTAATTTGTAAAAGTTAACAAATGTTTGATGTGATATATGTCAGATAAAAAAAATAACGATCGATCAACCTGTTAGTACTGCAACTTGTCAAAGTTCTTCTAGCTTGTTAGTTAGTTCTCAAACCACCACGCAAATACAGAAAAGTTGCATCCCACCGTAGCTAGCTATTAGGAGCCTTTAACTCTCAAATGTGATGCTGAAATCAAAATTTGCATATTTTACGATTAAAAAGAGAAGAATTTTAATTTGACTTTGCCATTGATCACACTGGCTCCTGGTTTTGATAAAAGGGCTTCTTATTATTCGTCTAAATTCTACTAATCTTGCTTTTAATTTGACAGTTATAAAGAAGTCCGTCTGTTTATCTTAGATTAATGAAATGTCTCACTGCCTACCATTTCGTTTTCTCTACTTTGTTTTGCTCTTTGCATTAATTTATCCCAAAAAAAAGAAAAGAAAAGATAGGTAGAAAGACATCATTCGTCCAACCTCATACTGATGAGGATTCCATGCAAAAGAAGGGCAAGATGGATTAATGAGAAAGCATATTTTGTACATTTGTGTCTTTGCCTATACATGGATTTTGTACTATTGTTTGTACATGTCTCTCCCATTTGACAATAATATCATGGCATTGACCTTAAAATCTGTGGGGTTGGTCACTCCTGGCATGGGTGGAAATCCAAGTCATGTTCAAATGGGGTTTGTCCAGTCTCCTCCTTTTTGAGCATCATTGTCATTCATTGCTCCCACAAACATGCATTCTAAATCAAGAATTCTCTTCTTTAGTGTTCATCCCCATTTCCCGACTTAGCCAAAGCACATATTCACTCACCATTCTCTCCTGCATTATTGTTCTTGTCCAAAGTTGTGAGCCATCCCTTTCGTAGCCATACATGAGAGATAATGCTTAGATACTAGCTAGCAAGCTTTCATGATGTTCTTGAAGGTCTTTTAATTAATTAATTAATTAATTGGGGGCATCTCTTTAAAGTACTATCTTGTATTTTGCCAATGTAGAGAGAATGTAATCAGATCTAGTCAATGCAGTTTCTTTGGTGATGTGCTTATAATCTAGTGTTCGTCAAAGTTGGATTAAACAAGTCAAATCAATCATATTAGCAACTATGTACAACTAAGCGGACTAGTTAAATTGATATTTTGGATGAAAAATGATTAAAATACTTCCATATAAAATATCTCAACTCAACCCCTTCTTTTTCTCAATTACAATTGTATACCTTACCTTGTAATTTTTTTTTCTTATGCACCTTAATTAGTAGTATTAGTTGCATTAGAAAAATATCAATTTGTTTTTTTCCCAAGGTTAATAAAATAGTTGATCACAGATCACATTTTTCATGACAAAAACTCATCAATGTAATTTCCATAACCGCTTTGATGACTAAGAAGAAAACAAGAAACACTTCATCTCTACCTCCATGCCGAGTCTCTTTCTCTCTCTCTTTTTTAATCAGAGGTTCCGAATCCAGAAACCCTCACTTATATTTTCTCCCCCGTAGTATCCACAATCCATCCCTCCCTCTGCCCATACCGAGTCTCACACACAACGATATGCACATTTTCTTTCATTTTTAGCTGGATAGGGTTAATCCCAAGCCTAAAAGTAGAAAGTGAGCTTCATGGTGCTGAATCCTTATCCTAATTGGGCTCTTTATGCCTTCTTTCTCCAACTTTACTAGAGGGTTTGAGTTGGCATCTCAAAACAGATGAGCTAGGAAGCAGCAGCAGCACAACTTTTATACACACGATTAGATCTAAAAGACTGGAGAACTCAGGATGCTGGAATTATGGGTCATTTCACATATTTAGATTGGGTTGGGATTTCAATAGTCAGTCAACACCCGGGAATTAGAAATTCAGTATCAGGGTATGATACGCAACTTAAAATGAGTGTCCACTTACTCAAGGCTTGGTACAGTCCCCCTATTTGATCCTTCACCTAAAATGGATAACGGAAAGAAAATTACTTAAACCAAACAAGAATGTAGGAATAAGATACATCGATTCCATTCTTTGGGATTTTGAATTTTGATTCCAATTCCACTTCCCCAGTAGGAAATCAATTAATCAACTGACCTTGTAATTTTTTCTGAAAAAAGGTTAGTTTTGTTGACGTTACCCATGCCTTACCACAATTACAAGCATCAGCCATGTTGTTTCTGAAATTCAATGAACTCATATTCTGCCATCATGTTTGCTTGCCCTAGAATTTTGGACTCTCTTCCTGTAGGCTAAATTTGGAATTCCAAGCACTTTTGATGTCAAACTTCTAAGATTATTTTAGGCAGTAACATAACATACAAATCAAAGGCCTGTGCTGAAAACTAAGCTTTGGGTTTGGGTTAGTGTGAAAAAACAGAGTGTTGAAAAAAACAGAGTTGTTCCCCTATCCCACATCGGCTGTGGCCTGTGAGTGTGTGTGTTGGGTAGTACTTAAGTCCTCTCTCCCTTCCCAAATGTCAGCTAGTCTTTTGGGTTTGGATTTGGGAAATTGCTTAGGTTTCTACTCTTTCCCCTCCCCTTCCTTCCGTTTGTTGAAAAAAAACTAAGCTTTGCTTTGTTGTGTGTGTGTTGGGTAGTACTTAAGTCTCCTCTCTCCTTTCCCAAATGTCAGCTAGCCTTTTGGGTTTGGGTTTGGGAAGTTTTTAGTAAAAAATTCCTCGTCATAGTTTTCATCGATCATATATTTACCTCACATACATCATATTTTTGTGGTATAATTTTTCTACAAAAATTCTAAAAACTTGCAATCTAAGCAGGGCTCTATAATATTTACCCTTCACAAACCCATTATGGGCCCTATTGTACACCGGGCTTGAAAAGTCAAACTACTGATGGGCTGCAAGTTTGAATCTCCAAAGAAGGAGCCCATTTGGCTAGAGACTACAGGCTGAAGCTGCCTTTAGTCCTGCATTTCACATTGCCCTTGTCATCGCAAACGAATCGTGTATATTGCTGACTTCTTGTGTTTGTGTGAGCAAAATGTTCAACAAATATACGAGTGCTTTTGGAATAGCATTTAACAAATAATTGTGTGTGCAAGCACGATTTTTAGGGTGACACAAGAATCTACTTAAGTTCAATTTTTGTTATAGCATTTTGGCATATGGAAGTATATTGTCTAAGAGACAGATGTTATACTAAAATCAGTTGCCGTGACAATAATCGAAAATGTAGTGAAGAAACTAAAGAATTGGTTGGAAATTTTTGTAATACTTTGCCAAAAAAACACAATATAAAGAGAGCACAAATATGCATTGCATAAGCACATTGCTAAATTAGTAATCTTTGCATGTTAAAATCTTAAAGTTTAAGCGGGAGTTAGATTTCTCACTGTATGACAAAAGTTAATACAAGTGTTTGAGAAATAACTATTGTAAAAATTTAAAAAATATAGACCGTAGTTTGCTGTAGAAATTTGAAGCTTTATTCCTCAAAAGAATGAGGAAATAATTTCTTAAAGGACTAAAAATAGTAGGACTTGTTCAAAGAATTGTGAGAAAGAATAGGCAACTGGAAAAAGGAAAGAAAGGATGAAAAGGAAGAAAGGATTGCGACAACAGGCCTATGTTTTTTGGCCCATTATGATCAAGTTCAGTGACTCCTTCAAACAGGCCCATTGGAGAATAAAGCTATAGCTACTCAAACCAAACCCTAAATCCATTTTTTATCCAACGGCTGACATCAAGCATTTGCTTTTCTCATTTAATCCCTGCCGTCAAATAAATATCCACACCCTCTATAAATTACCAAAAGAAAGCAAATTCGCTCTCGAATCTAGGTATACTGCAGTCTGGTAGTGTTCCCTCTGCGGCTCAGATCATTTTCTCACATCAGCTTCTCTTCCGTCGAGGTAATATCGTTCGATTTCATAGCAAAAAAAAAAAAAAAAATCGAACGTAGTTTAAATCCCGTAAATTCATCTGCTTTTTTCATCTTGTCTGCTCGAAAACCGAAAAGCTAAAAGAATAATAAAAAAACTGGAGTAGCTGCAACATGCTAATTTTTGCTTCTATTTGAATTATTTTTCTTTCAATTTGCTGGAAAAAAATAGAATTATAGCCCATTTTGTATTTATTTTTGCATTTGTGCTGGCATTATTAGTAGTAAATGCAGATCCGATGCTTAAAGGGTTCTGATTTGTGTTCGTGATAAGTTAGCTTTGCTTATGAAGTAGTTATTCTCAACGTTGCTATTTCTTTATAATAGAATAAATTTTTAAGTTGATAACTTGCTTTTATGAGCTAATTTACTGCTATGTTGCTTAAATTTAAAGATTATAGTAGCCAAAATGGTTTTGAAAATTTAAAATAGGAAATGATTTTGAAAGAGTAAATACAAGTGCCTTGGGGTCAGTGGACATGTTTGGCATTGGCCTTTTCCACGCATTGATTGGAATGTACTCCCTCTGGAATGAGTAATCAAGGCTGGAGTCTCAAAAGGGCTCTTTTGCCAATGCCCCAAAAAATTTTTGGGGTTTTTGGGAAGAAATACCAATGAGCTTGAGAATTGGCATACAGAATCATGATGCCATAGGCCTTTGGTCTGGGAGCATTTCTATTCATTTGCTGGATATGGTGATCAGTGTCACATGTTTGCTTTTTGCTGCTCATGGCATTTTAGTATACATTTATTTTTTTACCTCTGTAAAAATTGCTAGTTCATTGCTCACAACATTTTAAACTTGGTTTTTATAGTAAACCTTAATTTACAACATTTTATAAGCAGCAAGCTTGGTTTTACAAGATTTTTGCACCATTTAAACTCAAGGAGCAAAATTTTGCTTAATTTATTGTTGGAGGGATAATCCTTCCAGGTTGGAAGAAATATTATTGAGGTCCTTGAGTTTTGCAGAGTTACTAGAAGGAAGCATGTCACATCGCAAATTTGAGCACCCAAGACATGGCTCTTTGGGATTTCTCCCCAGGAAACGAGCATCCCGCCACCGAGGGAAAGGTTTTAGCAAAACTTTATAAATGCTTGACATATAGTGACTGCTTCTATGATTGACAATCAGACTTGTTTGTTTTTCTTGTGCATGTGGCATCCTTTCCATGCTTGTTTAGGCTATTTCAGTATGTGTCCTTTAATTACAAATCTGATGTTTATCAATGTTGTTGTGTATCTTAAGATGTGTGTTAATTTGCAACTGTGTTCTATGGGTTTCCAGTGCCAGAGTTCTTGATGATACCAGAAATCTGTCCTCTGACTTTTCTGTTGTAATTAGGATAAGACTACTATGAAACTTTTTTCTTCTCCACTTGTATACCTTGCATGTTGTAAGTTTTCCATGTTGAGCTTTCTGTAATCTCCTTAAGACCAATTTGATTCTGATTTGTATGACTGCTTGGAGCTGGTAGCTGGCTTTTTCCAATGTAATTCTGTGTGTTGTATTGTGCCCGATTTGCAATTTTGCTGTTGTTACCTGTTCAATCATCTGTTGGGCAACTGTTTCTGCTATACCTCTCAGATATGGAGGCATTACCCTAGTTTTGTTGTTATATTTTTTTGCTGTGCTTCCTCCTCTTTGCTTTTGGCATCTTGGTTTAAGTGTTTAGCTTAGCATGCTTTCTCGGGTAGAGGTACGCTTGTTATTACTGAAGCAATCTGATTATTTTGTTTTCATGTTTGCTCATGAGCCATGATTAAATGGATGAAATTGCTAATTTGTTAGATTGCATGCTATCTCCTTATTCAGCTATTTGAGTCTTATTCTTGGTAGGTTTTCAAATAAGGTTCTGATAGTATTCTCTTGGTTGATTTTGCAGTGAAGGCATTCCCCAAAGATGATGCTACAAAACCTTGTAGGTTGACTGCTTTTGTTGGGTATAAAGCTGGGATGACTCATATTGTTAGAGAAGTTGAAAAACCTGGGTCAAGTTAGTTTCTCTTTTTCAACTCTGTTTTGAATTTTAATTAGAATGTCGCATGTTGCCTTACAATATACTTGTTCATCCAGAACTCCATAAGAAGGAGACATGTGAAGCAGTGACGGTGATTGAAACCCCACCTATGATTGTTGTTGGTGTTGTTGGTTATCTCAAGACGCCCCGTGGTCTCCGCTGTCTGAACACCGTTTGGGCTCAGCATCTGAGTGAGGAGGTAAAAAGGAGATTCTACAAAAATTGGTGCAAGTCTAAAAAGAAGGCTTTCACCAAGTACTCAAAGAAGTATGAGAGTGAAGAAGGTAAAAAGGATATTCATGCGCAGTTGGAAAAGATGAAGAAGTACTGTTCTGTCATTCGGGTGTTGGCTCATACTCAGGTAAATCATTCTGACCTGCTCGGGCTGTTTTCCCTGTCTCACTGTACTTTGTTTCCTGGTGCTGCTTTTTCATTTTGAATATTTTTTGGTCTTCCTTGTTTTCTTCCTGGGTAATGGTCTAACAGGGGAATGTTGCTTTGCAGATCCGAAAGATGAAGGGTCTTAAGCAGAAGAAAGCCCATCTGATGGAGATTCAGGTCAATGGTGGGGATGTTGCCAAGAAGGTTGACTATGCTTATAGCTTCTTTGAAAAGCAGATTCCAGTGGATGCAGTTTTCCAGAAAGATGAGATGATTGATGTAATTGGGGTAACCAAAGGTAAGGGCTATGAGGGTGTAGTGACGCGTTGGGGTGTGACCCGCCTCCCTCGTAAGACCCATCGTGGTCTTCGCAAGGTTGCCTGCATTGGTGCCTGGCATCCAGCAAGGGTTTCTTTTACAGTTGCTAGGGCTGGGCAAAATGGTTACCATCACCGCACAGAGATGAACAAGAAAATCTACAAACTGGGGAAAGCTGGTCAGGAGTCTCATACTGCTCTCACGGAATTTGACAGGTTAGATGATGGTTTTCTCTGTACATGACTATCTGCAAAACATAATATGTCTAAAAAACACATATTGAACAACATCGTTTCCAGCTGTTTTATTCCTGTAAATAATTTGCTGATGCGTTCTTCATCTGTAGGACTGAGAAGGACATTACTCCAATGGGAGGTTTCCCACACTATGGTGTTGTCAAAGATGATTATCTCCTGATAAAGGGTGGCTGCGTAGGGCCAAAGAAGCGTGTTGTGACTCTGAGGCAATCACTATTGAAGCAGACATCTCGGGTTGCATTGGAAGAGATCAAACTGAAGTTTGTTGACACATCATCCAAATTTGGCCATGGTCGCTTCCAGACAACCCAGGAGAAGGCCAAGTTTTATGGACGGCTGAAAGCTTGAGAGAGGATATCTATTTATCCGAAATTTATTGAATAGGAGATTGCTCTATAGTAGGAAGTTTTGGTTATAAACTTAATCATTTCATTCTATACTTGTTTTCTGATTCATATTTGTTGGTCGACTTCTGCATTCGCATTCCTAATGGCTGAATGGTTCCTTACAGTAATTAGCGGATACTCTCTTGACCCTTCTGATTCTAGCTTAAAATTTTCGGGTTTTTGCTTGAAGATTGGGTTTCTAACTAGTTGGAAGATGGACAAATTAAAAAAGAAGCTTTATTTCTTGGTGTTTTATAATTGATGCTTTCCTTCCATGAAGCCGTATAAGTTATAGCCTCCCAAGTTTTGAGACAATAGATGGACAGATTTAAAAAGAAGCTTTATTACGTGGGGTTTCATACTTGATGCTTTTCCTTTTAAGGAGCCATATGAGTTAGAGACTACCAAATTTTGATATCAGACCATGAATAAATTACGTCACCTTTTGATGAATGAAAATCTTCGGATTAGAGCATGTGTGAATTACGTATCACCGCGTGAAAAATGAAAGTTTGAATATCATATCATGTATAGATTACGTGGCACATTCTGACGAGTGAAAATTTTGATATAAGATTTCATGTCAACTTCTGATGAATGAATTTTATGTGCAAAGTCATGCTATTACCCACTATTGCTTGCAAACTCATGCTATTACCGACTTCCGATTTTAAGCTCCTCTGCTTCGAACGAGTGAACGGAAATTGTGTACATATGTGGAAAACAATAAAGATAACCAGATATAAGTTGAGGACCATCATGAGAAAATCAAAGTCGAGATTAGATCGAAGGTTGTGATGAACAGCCTGTGTGATAGAAATTCAAGGAATGAAATTAGATGGGATATGTGCCTTTCAGAAGAATTTATTGCATCATGCAAAAGTTACCGTCGAAAAGCAACTTGCTGTTGTTTCATGAATAATCTTTTTTTTTTTTTAAATCCTGCTCTATTACAAGGAGGGATTTTGAGGAAGGGGATAGGTATACTAAGGGAGGATGCCTCCTATTGCTCTTGACATCCTAGAAATCCTGTTCTATTACAAGAAGGGTCTTACGAAAATGGATAACTATACTATGGGAGGATGCCTCCTATTATTTTTAATAGAGTTTCATGAATAATCTTTTTTTTTTTAACAAATTTTGTTCTATTACAAGAAGGGGTTTTGAGGAAGGAAATAGTTATACTAAGGGAGGATGCCTCCTATTGCTCTTTAACACCCTAGAAATCTGTTCTATTACAAGGAGGGATCTTGAGGAAGAGGACAGCTACACTAGAGAGAATGCCACTTATTGCTCCTAACAGAGGTAGGAATTGAATCCCAAACCACTGGGGAGAAATCACAAAACTCTAATCGCTCGACCCCCAATTCGTTCCTATTTCATGAATTATCGATTTCCAGTTTCGACTCAATGAATTCATGCACATTCAACCAAACCGAAGTAATCAAAATCGCGAGGGAATTTCAAGTCATCATTCATCAAGAACCTGCGTCCTGAGGCACACTTGCAAGTTACTAGACGTGCAATCTAATTTGTGTCGATCACATACAATGGCTACTCCATTACATAAAGAATGGAGGGCCACACTTGAATAGTTTATGCCATCATCTTGGAGACAGTAGGTTTAAACCCTGAATACCACTTTTGACTGAAGATATCAAAAGTGAAAGAGAGACTTTCCAGCACTAATTGATACTGTCAAGAACCACATTAGCATAGGCGCAGAACATGTAGATCTTTCACAGTTTCACTAGTTGATACCATCGAACCAGCCTGCGGGCAATACTAGCAACAATCATCATTATCCAGGCTCTTGAGTCTCAGTTAAAACATCTCATGCAAGATAGGCAATTCTACAGTCGTTGTCCACTTCCAACTCCATCCTCAAGTCCAGCAAGATCTACAACTTTATAAGCAACTGCACCCTGATATCAGCATAATATGAACAGATTGGCCAGCGATGAAAAAATTCTAGGTGGCACCTCACAAAATGGCAATTAACTCCCATTGGATGGTTATTACATCTTTAGTTAGAAATTTTTCATGTAACCAAAAGTTTGCTTTGGCAACTAGACGTTTGCATTGCATTTTTCTAGAGATTTTGTAGAAAAATTAATATAGCGATTTGATGTACATGAGGAAAAAAGGTGATTGGGAGATGTAATCATAGAAAACGTGAAAATTTTTTTGGGAAAAACTTAAATCCAAAAAATTACCACAAGATTTGTGGCTGAGTATGCTTATTGTGTGTGGCTTTGTACATTGTCCTGTTACCTATAGTTGTTAGTAATTAACCATTAATTTTCCCATCCATTGTTTATCGCTCTTCCCCTGCAATCCGGGGTGCTTCAGAGATCAGAGTGTATCAGTTCAGTTGGTATTTTGTAAAATCTGAAGATAAAGGAACAGTAACTGCCTAATAAGTATGACTGAAATTTTGAAGAATGGACTGGTGAAAAAAGGGCAAACCATAATTTGCTGCCTCTCAAGTTTCAAGAACATATACCTCAAGCATGTTCGAGTGAATTCCAGGATCTTGAAAAGGGAAATCACACACGTGAATGCATGGACCACAAGGTTTATGTCTGATAAATATTCAGCCCTCCATCATAAAACTCGAAACCAACTTTCCTAATAATAAAACTTAAATCTGAAACCCTTTCGTAGCTGGCCAACACTGAAATCATACACTCAAATTGATTGACAATCTTTAGTTTCTCATCAATTAGTAGCTACCTTTTATCTATTCGTGTGACCCCTTCTTGTGTCCTGCATCACACGTGGGCTGGTGTCAATGTTAGTAGGTTAAGAAACTAGTCATATTCTTGGTTTTCAGATTTGTAATTCAACAGGACAATCATTAGTTTAATACGGTCTAGTTCATAATGTGATATTTTGATACTATGCATGTTTTGTAAAGATTTTGCTCAAAAAAAAAAAGTGTATTTTGAGGTTTTTATTTTGCTTCTGGCTTCTAAGAACAAATGCCCTGACTTTATGTACAAAACTTGTACGTAAAGAACGTTAATCTCTACTGTTGCATGGCTGTTTGTGACTAAAGAAACTTCGTTAAATGTGAAGAAAAAATTGCCCACATCTCACATGGGACAGACTTGTTCAAAGAAAGAGAAAGACAACGTGAAGAAAAAGAGATGGACTGTGGATAAGAGTACCTAGACTAGAGTTGTCACCAAACTACAAGGGGCCAAAAAAAAAAAAAAAAATCGAAAGAAGCCCTCCAGATGAAGCCAAGGATTCAAACTATCGAATTAGCCATGGAACTAGCTAGTAGTGGTTGTGTTTCCTGAGATTTTGGTAGTTTAAGTTGAAGTTAAGCTATGCATGGTCCGTATTTGGTCAGTTTAGTATCAGATTTCTATCAATTGTTCTTGTTCCCTCCTTCTTCTTGCCTTTTCTTTTGTTCTTTAGGGAAAAAGCCTCAGAATTAACCAAGAAAAGGAAATCAAAATTCACATGATCCATCAATGCACACATATATTACTCACTAATTAATTTTGAATCTATACGATTATGCATTGTGCATGTGGAGTTACAAAAACTGATCAATTCATGACAATCTTGCTGTGGCCAAAAGTTTAATATATATATATATGTATGTGTTGCCTTGCTCCGAAAAGGGAGGGGGGAGGGAGGAGGGGGTTCTATTTCCAAAGACTTCTTTAGAACAACTCTTGGTAAACATGCTAGGAAAGTGAAGCATGCTTCAGCTAGAGAGACTTAAAGAAGAAAGAAGGAAAGAAGATAACAGGAAAAAAGAAGCTCTCATATTTTTTCAACAATTTGCTTTATTGTTCTTTCTTTTCACGGGACCCCCCCTCCCCCTTCTCTTTTAAGAACTTGTCTTATACACCAAAATTTTACATTCTTTTCTTTGAGGTGACTCCATTACATAAAAAGTAAAGTACTTTTAAAATTGAATATACATTATCTGGCATGAAAACACAAATAAGTCAACAGCAAAAATACAATTTCTGAAATGATGGACAGGTACCCCTTTTTTCTTTAGCTTATCCGACACTATTAAAACTCAAAGAAGTCTTTCATTTATTCCTTCCCTAACAGAAATTATAGAACACTTATATCTATAGATTAATTCTAGTAGAACCAAAGTTACATATTTAATTGAGCATGTAAAACCAGCTTTCATTATTTTTCCTCCCTACATGTATATGTGTAAATAGATTTTGATGCCATTTTATGATTAGGTACTATGATTGTTTTGTAGATCTTTTTCCCTCTGAATTACACAGCAAGAGACCTACCTGCATGCACATGGGTTGGTTATAATTGAAATCATAGAAATGGAATCACATTAGGAACAGGTTTAGATAGGCTTTCCTTGTCTTTCAAAGACAGGGTGATTGGCTTGTTGAAAAAGAACCACCTCTAGTACAATTTGAGGGAATGAAAAAGCTTCTCTCCCTCCAACCACCCCCAGCCTTTCTTTGCATGATCTTCTAGGTTGTTTATACACTAATCATATATAGCTTTATCCTTTCCCAAAAAAAAAAAAAAAATCTTTATAGTATTAAGAGCCTCAAGGCTCAAGACTCAATGCCCATCAATTCTTTTTTTTTTTTTTTGTTTTTTAATGGTTCCCTTCGCAATTGGAAACAACTTAGGCCTTAGCAAAGTATGTACTATTAGAGGTAGATTAATTGGCTTTAGTGCTTCTTCTGCAAAACAAAAGTTTGTGGGGTTCCTGTGGAATTCCTTTTTGAGATGAAAAATCTTTGAGAAATAAACACTGGAACTGTCCTCATCAGTTTCTTTTCTTTGGGAGCTAGCTCTTCCCTCCCCTTTTTGTAGCAATAGTACTCACGGGGACGGGGTCCAATTCTTTCTTCACTTAAATCATGGTGGCTCTGATATTGCATAGCTGTAAGCTATCCAATCCAACATTTATTCTCTCTTTCTTTTTGGTTCTGCATTTGTTTTGTCCATGATTTGATTCCACACCTGCTCAATTTCATATGGTGGTATCTTACAAAACTAATCGTGTGGAAAAGCTAATTGCAGCAGCCTTTAGTTTTTTACGTTTTACTTGGCAGCCTTATTTAACTTTTGCATTTAGTGGGATTTTTTGGTGATATTTTGCCTACTTTCCATGATTGAAGCCATCTGGTTTGGTTGCCCATGTTGAGGTCGGCACTTATACCAAATGGTTTGGTTAATTATTATGTGAGTTCTTCCCTGCCACCCTACTTTGGCACATCCTGCCATCTTTGCTTCTATTTTGTGTAATAATAGGCTTGAAATTAAGCATGTAGATCATTATAGAAAAACATGAACTTGACCCCCACTAGCCCCCTTGTTTCTTGGCCAAGATGGTAATAAAAAATGTCATAATCCCAGTTTGAGCTAATATTTTCTAACTTTACTCAAAACCCCTTATGACTAGTGTGGAATCATGCTCCACACATTTCATCTTTTTTCAAAAAAGAGTTGTGATTTGGCCAAAGTTGGATGTGACCTGCTTCTTGTAAAACATAGACTAGCATTCGAGATATCATTAAGCTATTCCCGTATCACAATCAACAAATTCAAATTCTTGGGAGAGGGAGAGAGAGATTATACTTTAAAATTTAAACACCTTCAAAATGCAGCATGGAACCAAGTTGTTTAATTGCAAATCCCTGTGTCGAAATGTTTGATTCCCGTAGTATTGAGTGCCATTGAAAGATAAGAAATGATTACCTAAATGGGCATACTCGGAAATGATAAATTATCTTGACAAAAACAAATTTGACACTGTAGTAAGACTCATATTTAATGTAACACTTGAAAATGTCACAGTCGCATCAAAATCAACTAAGGATTCCTGTTCCTGTCAGCTTCACTAGACATTCCCCTAATAAGAGATTGCTGATATATACAACAAAACATACATTAATAACATATACTTTTATTGAACTTTTCTTGACTAACAATGAAATTATATTAGGCAGATTGCCTCTTGTTAGGGTCTGGAATGGTGAATTTTGATTTCTGGACTGCATAAGCTGTCTCACCTGTGGCAAGTGCTTTAGGATGCACCAATAGACCACTTTGGTTGTGGCTCTACACCCTACAGACAAGAAGGGCCATACTTTACATTTCTTTAAGTTGCTTCCCCAGACACGGTATAGTATTCATTAAGTTAAGCATCAGGATCATGAACATCAAAACCTGAAAAAGTGCACCAACGAAGATTATCATATAACTTTGTCTTTACATTTTCCGCCTAGTATAAAGCTAGTTAGCCTGAGTCCTAACATTGCCTTGAATAATGTAACTGTCTTTTCTTTCCATGACAGGTAAACCAATTGAACCTGCATATGTTTTGAATGGGAAGGCTATTGAGTTGATGCTTGCTCCTCCTCCTCAGAATAAAAGGCAAATGTCTAACAATTTCACCTAAGATTATCTTGGTGTTTGCTGATTTTCAGTTTCCATCCATCATTTTAATTGGTGTGCAAGGCGAAAAAAGAAGTGCATCGATCGCACTGAGAGGCTTGCAGGTTCAACCTTCTGATACCACTTGTTGGTGATAAATCAGCAAATTTCCTGCTTCTTCTTCTTCCAGTTCACATTGCTCTCATCTTTTCAAGGAAGGTATAGAATTTGAATTTCTGTTTCTGTATTAGCAACAGTCATGAAATCATATTCTTGATTGTCCACTTCCCTGTTGATATACCTTACTATTGTGCAATAGTTCCAAGTTTCAGTAGTGGCTTTAATTAGCACAACTTCCCACGTAATGCAAGCAGAATGGTGAGTTTTCACAAGTTCTTTGGGTAAGGAGAGATCTCACTCATCCAGTCAACGAAAAGAACATTTACATCAGAATAGGAGTCATCCCATTCAACTCTTCACCATTACCAACTGTCCCAGTCAAAGAGGAACTCATTCTACTTTCTTTGCACTGCACTATACTCGGTTTCTTTGTTGGAAAGAAACACAAGCACAACATTCATCTCATATCCATTTCTTGAAGGCTAGATTACTTTTCATCAATTTGACCTTCTGTTGCCCTTTTACTCGTTCTCCTCCAAACAGATTGATGTATACTTCTCTATGCTGATGTATATGTCAATCATGTCCCTGAGATTCTAAGCATACTCTAACTGCGATTTCTACAAAAAGAGCATTCTTCCCTTTTTACATGTATTTTAACAGGACAGACCTCAATAGAACCACCACTTGGAAGTAGGAAATTAGGAACATGTAAAGACAAGGGGACTGAATTTTTGGCGAGAGTCATTGGCAACAGGACTGAAAATGGCACATATTGAGTTATGTGATGATAAAGGGAACAAATGTTATTTATCAAATTGGAACTTGAAAAAAGTCCATTATTTATCAAATTGGAATTCGAGAAAAGTCCATGAACACATGCAGGAAGTATTCTAAGAAATTTTTTCATCTTCCAAATCACAGTTTAGTAGGTTGTTCTCTTTGCGGATATCTTCTGAACCTAAGGTCCTATTTGCTAAATGCTATATCAAACAATACGTATGGAGATTAGCACACTAAAATGCAGTTGCTTTTGATTGATGAAGTCGATTGAGGGGCGAAGTTGAGGACCAAATATGATGCCTTTACATGAAAGAAGTACCTTAGGGGAAGCCTTTATAAGACTCTAGAAATTAACGTTGAAAACAATGTTGATTGCTTTATCATTTTCTTTTCCACCAGGATTGCTGACCAGTGGCAAATAAGCATATACATTTTGTGGATGAAACACCGATCACTAGTTGTAACTGTTATGAATGAGCTCCTGGTGCTCTTCATGCAATCAGCTTGTTCTGGAAGTCCAATGTAACGTAGAATGAACAGGTTCAATTCTGAAAGATCAGAAGATTGGAACATCTATTCCAGCTCAGATCCTAGTCCATCTCAAACTGAAGTTAATCAGGAAGGTCCATGGAAAAACTTTGGGACATCAATGAATGCCCTTTCTTTTGGTTTTGTTGCTACAGCTATCTTAATTTCAATGTTTCTCATAATGGCCATCTTCGAGCATCTTTTCAAGCCAAGTGAATCTTTTTCTTCACCTCAAGATGGCAGCAGCAGCAGGACCTCGCGATCTACGCCAACGCAGAAACTCCAAGATCCCCAAAGAGTACGTTCCTGCCAGCAATTCTTCCTTCCTGAAAGCGTAATTTTCATGGTTTGAATGTCTGATTTCTGTGGCTGCAGGTATCAACACCCTCGTATTCCTCGGATTTCTCCGTCTTAATGCCAGGGCAGCAGTACCCTACATTCATTGCCCAACCAGCTCCCCTTCCTTGCTCAAGGGAAGGGGTGTGCTGGCCTCCCCATGAACATATATAGCTAGTCTTTCCTCGTTGTATCGCCACTGCTACATGATAAAACCCCAGGAAATCTTCGGTTTGGATGCCTCGACTTCGTGGATGAATGTATACGACATATATGGTTTTGCATGCTTAGGTTAAGAAACTCCCACAATTACGTTCTCGTTTGTTCTGTGTAATAGACCTTCAATCTTGTAGTATCTTATATGACGATCCGCAGAAAACTTCCAGTAGGAGACTTGAATCCAGCTGAAAACTGCTGCATGCTCCGGCTGAAATGCTGTGTGTTTCTCTTCGCAGTGTGCTTTTGTCAAATGACAAACATTTTGGGAGGAAAAAGAATTGAACCATCTTCTTTCAAACTATAAACCTCGTTAATTATACGTAAACCATAAACCTAACCTAGCCTAAGCTGAAAAATAGTGCTATTTTGCAGCGCATAATCCCTAAAGACGGCCCTGTTCACCCCGTGACAATGAATATCAAAGTATCACCTTCTCAGAGCTGAAATCGACCAATGTAAGGTTATGTTGTTATATTACCCAAAAAAACAGAAAGAAAAGAAAAGATTATATTATGTTGCTATTGGATAAAAAAAAAATGCTAAAAGGCCAAAGACATAACAACTCTTTCAGTGCAACCCAAGTGCAAACGCGCACACAACCGTTTAAGAAATCTTTTCACTAGATAATTCCTCTGCTTCGGGGATGCTAGCTCAAGAGCAATTGCTCTCACTTGGACGGATGGCAAGGGCTCAAGAGCTCATGCTCTCAAATGGTAGATGAAACTCAGAATGAGGAACACACCATAAATTGAAATTCACATTCAAAGACATTTTCTCTGCCAGACAAGGTCTTGTTCTCCGCAAACTAACTGTATGGCACAAAACTAACACGCTCAAATGCACCAAGAATGCATGGGAAATTATATAACACTAGCAAGATTGAAAGTTTGCATTCACAGGAGAAAAATGTGAACAGAAAAAAAGAGGTCACAATCCCGCGCCAGTCAACCTCATAAATAAGGATCAGTTCCTCTCCCTAACACTTCTACAATTCTGTACAACAGCCATTCCAGCTTCAAAATGCTTATGCAGCAACAAGAAGACTAGTTAGGGACCACATCACTCCTCTAAAGGTTGCTGCTTTAAAAACATATGCCTCTCATCTTAGGTCTGAATTACATTCTCTATGCTGTTAACTCTCAAGAAAAGTTAAAATGAAAACCTAATCTAAATTTATTCTGGTATATCTTCATCAGGTTGTATTACAGTCAGTAAGGAATACTTTACCCTGAGTGAGATCCTACCCTTTTCAACCATTAGTCTCGCACCCGAAACGACCCAATACCCAGGAGTTTCCTGTGGCCCTCTTGTCATCTCAGTTGTGTCAACAAATTTCAGCAGTTTAGGTGCCTGTACAGGAACAGGAGGGCCACCAGGGTAAACAGCAGAGTTTATGTTCACATCAGCTGGCTCTGGAGGTGGCTTTTGAACAGATGTAAAACGATGACTAATCAGAGTTGATATAAGTCCAGATTTACGAGCCAATCCAGGGGAACCATCCCATTCAGGATGTTTTACGACAGCGGCCCCCAGAACAGTTGAGAAATGAAGTCGTAAGAAAAGAATATTTTTGAACCCATAATCCCTGACTTGTAACTGTGCTCCAGTTACAATAGAAAGATCCTCATCAGATTCAACAGGAGCTGTACATACATGAGAGAAGTTCTTCCACTGAACCTTTTCAAAGTATTTACGATCATAAGACTCATGGAGGAAATTCCCATTTGGATCATCCACGAGTTCAAAAATTTTGGGTAGAGATGAGAGATGCTGCAGGTGTATGGCTAAGCGATTGCTCCTTTTACCTTCAAGATAGAGTCGAAGACCAGTCACAGGCCTTTTTCCTATGTCAACCTGAATGATTAATATCAAATTACCATTGGAAGAAAGCACAACATAATTCACCAAGAGCAAAAGCAGTGATTACTGAAAACATATGGACAAGTCACTTTCTTTTCCATTTCTTTTCTACTTACTTTCCGAAAACCATTTCAGCAGAAAAATATGGGTTATCCCAAATAGTTTCTATACTATCAAAACGCACCAGGTTTCATGCCATATCAACAGAAGCTTTTGTAAGCAACAAATAAGGAATGAACTGGGGAAGAGAGATTTGCACCAGAAGATATTATCACACATAGACAATTGGTCAGCAAGAAGTTGAAAAATACTAGAGCAGTAATCCTTCTTGTGCACTGTCTGTGATCCAGCACTGCACTATTACTGCCATTCTCTTCCTCCTTCCTCCATTCATTAGAATTTATAATATGAAGTCGTGTCAAAGAATACATACATATGTACTTGATATATTTATCAAGAAACTGGACACCAAGTTTTTCAGCCAATATTGCAGACTAATAAGTACCAAAGGCAGGAAAACACAAGTCTCTGTTAGAAGACATGGCATTCTTTTATTTTTCTGATTCCTTTTTTTTTGGGGGGCGGGGGTGGGGGGGCGGGGCCTGGCAGGGAAGAAAATAGGAACCCTTCTGCAACTTTACAATGTAGGATGTACGAAAGGATTTAGCTCTTTTTGGTACTTGTTAAAGCTAAATTAAGATACAAATTAAGTTCCTAGAGGACAGCTGGGGAGGGGCATCAAATCAGGCAGTCTATGAGAAACTGAAGGAAAATCAAACTAAGAAGTAAAAACCCTTTACCGGAGCAGTGTTTATGTACAGCTTGGGACCCATTAAACTAAACTGCAGGGAAGCTGTGCTTTGCTGCCTCCTCTGTGGACCAAGCGGAAGGTCACTGAACACAGGGGCCCACTGCCTAGGCAACTGGAATTCCAAAAATTGATGAAGTTCTTCAATAGGTGGTTTATCTGCAAACAGAAGCAGTAAAGAAGATGCATCAGAATTCATGTATGCTCAAGTAGGTCTAGGAATAGATGTAGAAGACAATTATTTCCCGCCCAACCCTTTGGCGCTTCTATACTCCCCCAGTTGTTTTTTCCCCTTTTCTTCGACAGCTTAAGACTCTGTTGGATCAGCCACCAGCCTGCCACTCACAGGAGCTCAAAAGCATTCTGTCTTGAAGGAAACAACCCTCCTCTTTTATACTCTTATTGAATAAAATGTTTGAATAATCAAATGACTCCTATAGGTGTTTAAATAGCCTAAAGCGAAAGATGCTAGATCTTACTTACATCTCAAATAAAGATTAATAGCATGGCTCAAAAATCCACTTCCAGGGACTCCATTTAATAGGGACGTTACTGGAATGAATGACATTGAAATCACATCAGGCTCCAATTGCACAGTTTGTAGCCACTCATTATGACTGAAGTTTTTATTGTCACTTCCACCTCTCGTCTTGCAAATGCTAACAATATCCTGTGACTTTACATTCAATTAACAAATCCCAAATTCCTTATATGCTAGAAGGCAGTAAGACAACAGATTTCAAACTGGCATCTAGAAGACTTACCTCCTTATGTGAGTAAGAACTTGATGTCCCAGTAGTTGCAAATCTTAATCGTTGCTCCCGGACTTCAAACTGCAAAAATAAACAATTCAATAAGATTTCAATAAATTAAGTGTGAGATTAACAGCTCCCCCCCCCCCTCCCCCCAACAAAAAAAATAGAGAAACATGAAAAAACATGCAAGGGATAATACAAATTCTTTATATATTTTGATAAATAGGATGATACTACAAGTGGCACATTAGTTATGATCCACGCATGCTAAAAAAGGCAACCCCTGATCAGCTCAAATAAATTACAGAGGAAAAGAAGAATGTGAAAACTCTATGCAATCAAATTGAATGGTTTAACCTAGTTCTTTGGTTCTCTCAACTGGTAATCAGTTGCAGAGGAAGCAAATTGCTAAGCTGATTTGTTGGGTAGTTATCGTATTAGTTTCCTTGAATTCATGTGACAAGTATCCATCATTAGTGGCCTAAAAGACCAATTTCAGTTAATTCAGCCAAATGAAAGAAAGAAGTGCAAAGAGAGTAAAAGATCTTAATTCTAAACCTTCTCGTTGTGGTATGCTTTTTCAGATTCTGTTCCATGTTTTCCACTTGCATCTAAAAACCTCTTATCTGCCATAGCCTTCAGTCTTTTCTGCACATCAGCAGGTTGAAGCGACGAAGAATGCTGCTGCTTCATGTATACTACATCCCTCCCACCCATCTTCACACCAACAATTATATGGGTGCCAAATTTTTCAATGAACCTATTAAAGTAGATGAAATATATATTTAGCATGAAAAAAGCTTCCAGCAAAGATTAGGAAATAGAACATAAAACAGGACAACATGAAGAGATTGGTGCTCATAACGAATACATGACAAGTGAAAGAGTTCTCTCCCTCCTCTTACCCCGGCTTTGATTAACAATTGGAGTTTTCCCAAGGAAACCCTCAGTCATGGATCAAAGAGATCTGGCCCCATAGATGCATCTCTTAAATAAAGAAGTGGAAATAATTCACTTTCTATTAGTTTGATGATACATGACCCAATACAACTCTAACTGCTTTCATACTAATTAAAGGTTTAATCTGTCTCACATGCAGATAGTAATGTTTTTCAGTTTCACTCACACGTAGACTGGAGATAAACTATGGCCATGCAATTGGTAGTGATGAAGTTGAAAAACAAAGCTGTCGTTGCACAGATCATGTCACAGGTTAAAAATAGTTTCATAAACTTGAGCACAAACACAAAGTCTATGCAAGCAATATCTGAATATTAAGTTTGCATTGCTATGTTCTTGTACCAGATGTAACCACAATAGGTGATGTTGACATCAAAGCCCCCTTCCTGGAGAGGCATATATGAAAGGATCAACCTACAGTACCAGCACAGTAGGTCCACAAACAACACAAAAAAAGGGGATAAAAGTGCTGCTTTGCAAGCTGTACCTAGCTAGTGCAGCAGGTTCCCATGATGATGGAACTTCTTTCTTCACATAATCACACAGCACCAACTGAGATTTTTCTAAAGCAACTGTATAAAGTGTGATGAATATTCCATCAAAAGCAAGGGTTTTTGTATAGGCCGCATCTCTCTGCCAGCAACTAGAAAACTCGAACATGGCATTGAAGAGTCCACAAGGGATTTTACCAGTCAATGACAACTCCTGGTTGAATTGTTCCGACATCTGATGATAAACATGTAGTGTGTAAATACAAAAGAGAAAATCTGTAAAATTTGATCAAAAAATATAAAATTAAAATGAAAGGAAAATAACTTGTCATGATGATGACAGAATAAGGTAAGTACAAAGAATCCAAATAGCACGAAAAACTATTTCACTTCAGATTTAAAAAAAAAAAAAAAAGGTTTGGGCTCATATGGAATTATAACTTCAACTAAAGCCCAAATTTGGCTGAGTGTAGAAAGATTAGAAAGCTCACCCTCTAATCTGACAAAAAAATTGCATGGCACATATAATACGCAATCAAATGTAACATTCTTCAGTTCTGACATCTAATTTAGCATGAAAAAGAATAAACTGAACTCAAACACAAGAAAAGTTACCGCAAATATCAATAACAAATGGAAAACGTAGGAAGAACGGGAGCAAGTACGCAGAGAAATATTACTTGCTGAAAAGTCAGAACATCAGAACGAAACCGGGTGCGTTCTCCTTTATCACATTTGATCGATTTTGGCACATCAGATATCAAAATTCCGCCAGGAAGTACAATATCTCGACCTTGATCTTGATCAATTGCAATCAACTGCGAATCCCCTTTGCAGTATTTGAGCCTAAGATCTAAAGATACATCATATCCACGCCCAATTGACTGAATCGCAACTTTCGCTGCTTCTGGAGCTGAAAGCTTAAGTGCCATTGCTTAAAACATCCTTCTCTCCAAAAACAGGAATCGAAACCCAAGAATTACAGCTCAAATCCTTGCTCCTGTTCCCAATTCAAGCAGAGTTCAACAACATATCAAAATGCTGGCATGCAAAGTCTCTGTTCGTATAAGCTTCTTCACTCAGATTTTTCCTTGAATTGTTACCAATTGTTTTGCTATTGAACTCAGTAGAATGCTTAAATCCGAGAGCATTTGAGCTAATACAGTTCTGAGACTCCCAACTTTCAAGCTCAACTTTGTCAATATCTATTCTTGCACATACCACAAGAGAAATTCTAGAGCAAACTTGGAAATTTAGCTAAAACAAATGAAGATATAAATTGAGCTAATTCTTAAAAAACACACCTGCATAAATTTTGTCCCCAGAACCATATAATTTCGCAACAGGCGATAAAGAAAACATCAGAAGGAAGGCATGCTTGTATAGAAAAGTTGGAGCTTGGTGGTTCCAGTAATGGCAGGTGGTTGGAAAACTTATAAGCCAATGAGAATGTTTTGGAACTGGGAACTGAAAGTGAAAACCCTAGATATTGCCCAAGAAACTGAAGTCAGCTCAGATCTAGGGACTTGAGGGTTGAGACTCAGATTAGTATTAAAGGGCAGATTTCTTCTTCCTTTCTTTCCCCCCTCCATTAGTTTTTATGTGTTAAAGTGTTTGGTTTTTTTTTTTTTGGAAAAATGTAAAAATAAGTTTACACAGTTTTAACGAGTTTTGAAACTTGACTTGTTTAATTGTCGAATTAAATCTAAACAAACTTTTTTTTGACAGGCACGAGGTATGGAATATCAAAAACTATTTTCATTGTTTGAAAACTTAACTTATTTTGTTGCTAAATTAAATTTCAATAAGCTTTTTTTATAGTACACAAATGGTATGAAATATAAAAAATTATTTAAGTTGATTAGTTAGCAAATCAAGTTCTGACAACTTTTTACCAAATTGAATTCAATTTCATCTTTCACCACATGCCTCTCTTCTTTTGTACACATCTATAGCATGTTTTTTGTTCTATATAGTATGTTATGAAAATAGAATTAACTGATAAAAAATATTTTGAGTAATAAATAATTTTTATCAAAATTTAATATCAAATAAATTGAAAGGGATTGGAGTGAAGTGGCAACTTCGAAGTAAAACTACCGGCTAGAGACCAGGACAACCGCCAGTAAAAGTCAACTAGCTTGCAGATTGCGTGTTCAACGGGAATGTGATATAGCGACTGATGGTGACGTGTAATGCAGAAGCTATGACCGGGTAATTTAGGGTTAATTCTGGTTTGGGCCCCTGATTATATTCGAATTCTCGCTTTAGTTCCTAAACTTTAAAATAGAACTTCTTAGTCCCTAAATTATAAAATTTATCGTACTTAAGTTCCTAAAATATAGGATTTATCCATTGTAGTCTCTAAATGATAAAATTTATTCCAATTTAATCCCTAAAATGCATCTACTTAAATATAAAATCTGTCTCACTTCATTAATGATATTACTTAAGTGGAACAAATTTTATATCTTAGGAAGTAAGATGTCCCATTTTTAAGTTTAAGGACTAAAGTGAGTATCTAGATATAATTAAAGGGTGTAAAGTGGAATTAGTTCAATAATTTGTGATGTCGTTTTCTCTAATCAAATATCTATACAATAATAAAGGAAGATAGGTGGCAATTGAAGTAAATATTTTATATTATTTTTTGAACTTTCAATTTTGCTCTTAAAATCTAATTTTTCCCTAACCAATCATTCACATTTGTTAATATAATTTTTCATAACTTGCTTAAATATTGTAATAACCAATTTAACTATAATTGTATTACAAAAAAAATTACTAATAAATTGCATTTTTTTTCGTGAAGAATTTATATAAAGTTTATTTTTGCAAAAAAAAAATTAATATGCTCGTAAAAATTAATAATTATCTCTAAGTTGCAGACACATTGGGTGCACCCTTAACACTAGTACATTTGATTCAGCAAAGTTGCATTTCATACTAGGTAACCTATAAGGTCTTGTTTGAATTATCATTTTTCTCCAAAAAAATTATATTTTTTCATGAACATATTTTTAAAATTAACTTTTTATCTACCATTTATCAAATCGCTGCAATACATTTTTGTATAAAATTTTCAAAAATAGTAATCCAAATGGGCTTCCTAAGCACATGTACTTGTGTTTGGAGTGAAACATAAATAACATGGAATTGGAGTTAAAAAATGTAATACAACATCTATCCAAATTAAATTATAATATTTGAACATGTAAGTAATGTAATCCACCAAGAAATGTACAATCAAGACACAATTATATAATTAAAAACATTGAAATTTTGAATACTTCTTATTGTTATCTGTAATTCTTGAAAGTTATTAGCTTTTTTTTTTTTTGTAATTAGGTAACTCGGTCACCAACTGCAAACGTTCTAAAATTTATAAATAAGTAGAATAATAAAGGGCACATATTTCATCAATAACAAAAAGAAATGTTAGAAAAGGTAAAGAAACAAGATTGTTATAGTAAATGGAGAATGAATGTGCAATTGGGGTGAGTGAATGGAGCTAGGATGAACTAGTACGAAAAATATGTAAATGTATAATGGGACTTATAACTTAATTTATTGCTGTAGGGCTACAAAATACATGTGGGTAGGTTTGCATCACTAATACATGTTCTGTAAGTAGGTTGGGCAGCCTAACCATTTTAAAAAATTCGAATTGGTTATCATTTTTTTTGGATTATAGACTAGTTTGATTTTATTGATTTCTCCCTTTTTTTTAGACAACCCTAGAAATCATTTGTTTTAGGTGACGTGAGAGCTAAGTATTTATCTAATTGTGATAGCAGTCAAGCAGGTATAGTCATATATATTTTTTGCTTTAGATTTCACAAATTGATTATAGAAAGTGAACATTATAGATTTAAATTTCTTTTGACTATCAAGAAAACTATAAATCGCAAAACAAAAAACTTTAAAAAGTTAATTATTTAAAATTAAAATCTATAAATAATTTACAATAAATAATCAAGGGTTCCCAATTAAAGCTCACCTAAGAGCCACGGTGTACTCTCCCTTTTCAAAATTTTCTAAAATATGGTTGAATGTTATTTAACTCCTTTCGTGCATTTCAATAAATTAGATAGGTCCATCATTCCCTCCTTTACACCTGTTGTAGGACCAATTGTAATAATTTTGCACACGCGCGCACAAAAGCCTCTAGTTGTAATGGGTTGGGCCACAATACTGTGATAGAATCAATCCTAGCCTTAAAACACACTTGTGGTATATCTGAGGGGAAATTCAAAAAGGTATAGCCCATTGCTGTCGCTTGCTGATAGCCTATATCTTTCTTGGGCTTTGAGGTGAATATTGGCCGAGCTCCAAGTCTGGTACCGAATCCATGGGCTTTATCATGAATGTGGAAGGGGCACAGGCACAGTGTTCACTACTACTCTTTGCATAAATTCGATAGTGGATTCTGAAACGCTTGGTGCATTAAGTAACACCAGTAGAACTGTTTGATAATTTAAATACATTTAGAGCTTATTGAAATATTTGAGAAAATACGTGATAAGAATCTTCCTGTATATTTGGGCATCATGTATATTCACAAAATTGTTGCTAGAACACGTATATTTTCAGGTAGGCTACATAATGTTATCTCATACAACTGGATTTGGAATGAGATTCTGATAGTGACATTTATTTTACTAGTAAATTGAGTTGAATACGATGTCAGTTCAGGAGTGAATCAGAATAGATACAAGAACTTAATCAACCGGTGGTGCAGTCAAGTTAAATCAAGCTTGAGGTTGATTTTTTTTTTTTCCATTATTTGAACTCGTCCTCATTAAGTCAATTAAATTAATTTGAGTTCAATCGAGTCTAATTGAGTTTAATAAATATAAATTTATATTTTACGTAATTATAAATAATAGACAAAATAGATATTTCGTACTAATACATAAAAAAAAAAAACCGCATATATTCAAAGTTCAATTGAGCTCGATTAAACTAAACAAGCTTTTGAACTTCATATGTTAAAATCGAATTCAACTTGTCAAGAAGTTTGAGTTATTTGAATTGAATTTGAATTTGAGCAGTTCAAACAACTTGACAAAAATTTGAGTAACTCAAACTACTTGACAAGTCAAGACCAAATTTAATATGTAAAACTCAAAAATTTGTCAAGTTTAATCGAACTCAATTGAGGTTTAAGTTCAAATTTAGATCGATAGAACTCACGAGCTACACGATCAAATTCCATTCATTTGCACCCCTGGATGGAAGTGCTAGGCTTCCACAAGGTCAATGGTTACTGCTTCCTTGTAATTCCCAAATTGTTCGGGGTTGAAATGTAATTTAATCAAACATATAAAGAAGAAGAACACCCGTTCGATGCTTCGTTCGTTCTACTGCTTCCCTCAAACACCCCTGGGGCTTCCATCACTCATCCAATCGCAACACAGCAGTCTGCTGAGAGACCTGGATCCAAATCTTTTCCCTCTCTATCCCTTTGGTTTTCGATCGTTATCTTTTCCATCTGCTGCAGCAGCCACTTCTCTGGTAAGTTATCGACTTGTACATATATAACATCTTCCTGATTAATTCAATTCTGTCTTTTTATTTAAAGCTGGATCTTGCTGGATTAGTCTTTAGATCTGGGGTTTTTGATGCTCCGATCTGTTGATGATTCTTCAGTCTTTGCTACATCTTGCATCAAATTCGATTAATTTCACTCACTAGTTTCTACAATTCGTATCAATTGCTCCTTGCATTCTTCGAATCAATGCCTTCTCAGTGCGTGTTATTGCATTGCAAGCTTTTCGTTGTTTGTCTGTTTATTCGTTAGATTGTCTGGATTGATCTTTCGTTCGTTGTTTTCGCTGAGCTTAAGTTGGTTTGGTGTTTCAGAGGCGAAACAGGAATCATTTCTGAGAATTTGAACCTGTGGTGGGCGGAATTCGAGAGGACCAAAATGGTAATCAGTGCTGCAAAAATTAGGATTAGCTTTTTTGTTGCACATGTTATCACTTGAACTGGAGATCATAAATTTATGTGTCCCTTAAGTTTTGATATGTATTTGTTAGATTTTCTCATGGATTTGCTCCCTCAACTTTCTCTTATTCACGCCTTTTGCTTGTGTTGACGCAGGTGGTTTTAGCAGCTTCCATCATAAGTAAATCTGGCAAACGTAAGCTCCATATTCAATTTCTTATTTGTCTGCTCAATTACATTGATTATTTTGAGTTTTGCTTCTAAGCTTATCAAGAAAAAAGTGAAATTTACTTGGAGATTTCTGTTTTGATTGCGTTCTGTTAGCTATTTATTCAATTCAATTGAGATTAGGGAAAAAGTAGTGGTTTTGTTAAGGCTCTGTTGATTAGGGAAGTGCTTATCATTGATACTGATATTTGCGCAGAAGTATTGATTTTCATACGAATATGAATTTAATACAGATACCACAAAAAATTCCAAAAATTACTGGAGGATTGTTGGAGATAAACTCTGAAAGTTGAGAATATTGGATCTGCTAGTTCTAGACGAAAAGGCAAATATATGGATGCTTGGGCATGATGCAATAAGAACACCTGATTTTTGAAAGTGGTATTTTGTGGCATCCTAGGAACCTACACTAAATCCAGTGATTTTGGTCTATAATTTTTGGACTGAGATACAGAGCAAAAGGAAGAAGTTTTCTAGAAGGACAGCCTAACATGCACCTCTTAGAAATGAAAGAGAATATTTTGCCAAAAAACCGAGAAGAGAGAAATTTGTGCCTTGCTCCTTTTTTTTTGGGTGAACAAGAATTATTTGGTGGGATTCTGCATGCATTATTTCTCATAATTCCTTAGTTGTTACTTCTTGGAGTAATGGTAAGTTGGGACATGCCATGTGATCTTTTTAATGCATCATGATCCATCTTTTATTTTCTTCCCTATGTACAATCTATTATCTGGGCTTGGACTTAGTTAATGTATTTTAACGGGTTTTGATCTCTTTTCACACATTATGATTTTGTTTAAACTAAATTTTGATGTGGCCTTAACAGCATTGGTGTCAAGGCAATTTGTTGATATGTCACGCATAAGAATTGAGGGGTACCTTGCAGCATTTCCAAAGTTGGTTGGAACTGGGAAGCAACACACCTATGTTGAGACTGAAAATGTGCGATATGTCTACCAGCCAATTGAGTCTCTCTACTTGCTGCTTGTAACTAACAAACAGAGCAACATTCTTGAAGATTTGGATACCCTGAGGCTGCTCGCTAAACTTGTATCCTTTCTGCACATTCAGTTTTAAAATCAGATCTGTCTTGATTTTGCCTCTAATTTTATTAAAAAAGAGGTTAAGGGAGAATGTTTAATCTTACATTCAATCTGATTTTCTATTGTAACTGTTTCTTTCATTTGCATTGATCTGAGTTAGATGGAAATTTTGTCAACCATCACGCTTCCATAATTGATATAAGCGGATATCAAAGAAGACATTGGTTTATTATGCTTATTCCTTGACAATTTATTAGGTCCCTGAATATTCTTATTCCCTTGATGAAGAGGGAATTTGCAAGACAGCATTTGAACTTATTTTTGCCTTTGATGAAGCCATCTCTCTTGGGCACAAGGAAAATGTTACTGTTGCACAAGTCAAGCAGTATTGCGAGATGGAAAGCCATGAGGAACGCTTGCACAAGTTGGTCTTGCAGAGCAAGATCAATGACACCAAGGATGTCATGAAGCGCAAAGCTAGTGAGATTGATAAAAGCAAGGTAATGCTTGGAATTCAAGTGTTCTCATGTTCTTATATGCTTTTGTTATACATATTTGTTTTTTGTACAGTCTGCCTAAAAGTTGTAATATACACTTTGCAGATTGAAAAGAATAGAGGTGAGAGAGGAGGTTTTATGCCTTTGCAATCAATGTCATCTGGTAGAATTGATTCTGGATTTGGAAGTGATACGAGTTTGCCTAGTACTGGAGGTGGTTATGGAAGTTCATCTGGTTTTGGAATGACCACAGATATTGATTCTTTCTCTACCAAGCCAAAAGGTTCGTGTTTATCTGATTTGTAACTGAAAAGGGCACTATTTGTTTAATTTTGTGTTCTGTTAGTTGTTTTAAATTCAGTGAGGTCTAACTGCTCTCATGGCAGTACAACGTAAATACCTGTGATTGAGTTTGCTTTTGTTTTTCTATTGGAGCTGGGATCTACAATGCATATTTGGGTTTATGTTGTGCCATATAATTCTTGAAAAAGTTACATATGGCACGTGAATTGTGGAGGGTAAGATATTTGTCAAATATATTAAGTCATTCTCATTTATGATCAAACATGTTTGAAAGCATTCTTAGACTGCATTGCGTCTCCATATTGAGAATTGAGTATCAAGGATTTTATTTAATTCAGAACAGGTGAAAACTTTTTTAGAATGGAATGGTGTTTCACCAGGCATATCTAACTCCTTTATTGTTTCAAGGTAGGATATGGTTTGTTGAGCATAATGCTACTTTTATGATCAGGTCGCCCAGCTGCATCGGCTACAGCTCCACCAAAAGGCCTTGGAATGCAGCTAGGTAAAACACAAAGAACCAACCAGTTTTTGGAGTCTCTTAAAGCTGAAGGTGAAGTTATTGTTGAGGATGTGAGACCGACTTCTGGTCAGTCCAAACCTGTGGCTCCACCACCTACTGATCCAGTAACATTGAATGCCGAAGAGAAGCTTAACGTGACACTGAAACGTGATGGTGGTGTCAGCAACTTTGATGTTCAGGGTACCTTGTCTCTTCAAATTCTTAATCAAGAAGATGGACGTATCCAAGTGCAGGTTTTCCCCTCACCTTCCATTCTTCTCTCTCTCTCTCTCTCTATATCTCAAACACACACACATCACTGTTCATGTTCTGAGACCAAATCCATGTGTAGAAACAGCTGTTTCAAATCCTGTATCTGGATGAATGAATGTCCTCAAAGCTATGCTCTCAGAGCATAAAAATTCTTCCAATTTTCTATGTCATTTCTTAAGAATAAAATTTGGTGATTCAATTTGGAAGAAGTCAAATGTTTTTCTCATTATTCTAGTGTAATATGCATGTGCACCTTTATTTATTTATTTATTTTTAAGCAGTTTTCTCTGAATAAAGAAACTGGGGTGTTGTAGCAGTATGACGTGGTTTTTCTTTGCTTCTTTCATCCCATGGTCGAGGATTACTTGCAAATTCTGTGACCTGCTGAATGCTTGGATTTCATTTCTTCTGTGAGATTTTTGCTGTCCCTTTATACTATTTATGGAGATGAAATTGATTCCTGAAATATCATTTCATTAGTCGAGTTGAAGATTTTGACAAAGCTTAGATGGCTTTGGGTATCTGGTAATACAGGTCGTTTTTGTGCTATAATTGTAATAGGCATGCTAATCCAATGGTGTAATTTTCAGGTTGAAACTGGAGGAAATCCAGCGATTCTTTTCAAGACGCACCCTAATATTAACAAGGATTTGTTTAACAATGAAAATATCCTTGGACTGAAAGATCCCACTCGCCCATTTCCCACCGGCCAATCTGGTGATGGTGTTAGTCTTCTGAAGTGGAGAATGCAAACTGGAGATGAGTCTTTGGTGCCATTGTCAAGTAGGCTAGCAGATTTGTGATCTGTACTTGTTTCTTATATGATTACTAATTTGCTGTGTTATTGATTTCTGCCTTTATCTTATCTCAGTAAACTGCTGGCCTTCTGTTTCTGGGAATGAGACCTATGTGAATATTGAGTATGAAGCTTTTTCACTGTTTGATCTTCAAAATGTTGTGATCTCTGTGCCACTTCCAGCCCTAAGAGAAGCTCCTAGTGTCCGACAAGTTGACGGGGATTGGAGGTGAGGTTTTCAGCTTGTTGTCTTAGGTTTTATGGGTTATATGATGAAGCACAAACTCATTAGTGCCTCATTAGTTGTCTTTTTTTTTTTTCTTCCTGAAGATTGAAGCTTATAGAGTCCTTATTCTGTAGGCATAGGTTGTTCCCAGTTCCACTGTACTAAGACAAAAGCTTGAATATAATCTATGTTCTCTGGTGTGGAACTCATATCTTTTGTGGTTTAGCAATAGAATGGTCGCCACTTCTCCTGTAGGGAGCACATTCTGCATTTCTTGCTTACTTCCATTCAGTGTAGCAGGTCTATAATCTATATAGTATGTATTGGTGGTTGTTGATCTACTCAGAATCGAGTAAACTGTGCAGAGTTGTAGCTGCTGAGTCTTCTAAATTCGGAAAATTTTATGTCTGGCAACTTTGGATCCTTGCTGCACAAACTGATATGATACTAGTAGTTCTAGAATTGTAGAGTGTAGACAATATAGTCTGCATCCAGAAAACTGGAACAACTAAAAGCAAAGTGAAGTTACTGGACATAATATCCTATTCAAGCAAGAAGTTTGAGCTGAAATGGATCTCTCTCTCTCTCTCTCTCTCTCTCTCTGGTATCTAGCTTAATTTTGTATGATAAGATGGTACGAGGCCTCTTCAAGTAGCTTTTGTATGTTGCATCTTCCAAAAGGGGAAAAGTCAGTTTGCATTTAAGTCATTCATATATTGCCTTCAAGTGTTAGCTGTGAAATAGTATTTCAAAACTCATTTGATGCTTATTTGCAGGTTTGATTCCAGAAATTCTGTTTTGGAGTGGTCTATTGTACTTATTGATAATTCAAACCGCAGGTCTGTTTGATTTGAAATCTTATCTGTTTAACCTAAAACTACAGTTGGCATTTTCATTCTGAAATGTTTGCATGTGATCTTGGCAGTGGATCTATGGAATTTGTGGTTCCCCCAGCAGATCCAGCAGCTTTTTCCCATTTCCGTGTGTTTTAGTGCTGCAAGCACATTTAGTGACTTGAAGGTTTGTTTTCTCTTCATGTTCTGTGTCTTGCCATATCAAGGCTATATTTAAAGAGAACATGTGTGAAAAAAGGTTTTACCACCACCTCAGACACCTATGGCATCTCCTGAATTAATTTTTGGCATACATTACAACAGCGACTTCAAATAATCTGTAAATACCCTTCTATATTTTGCCTGGTAATGCCCTTGACTAGTAGTCCACCTACACTTTCTGCACAGGGGCTTTCATATTTGGTGGAGTAAAATATGTTAAGCTCTTTATCTATGTGATGAACCAGTTTTTATTGAAGTTTGCCAATTTTGTTATGTATCTAGAGATTTTTCAGTAATGGATTGGCAAACCAGAAAAGTTGAGATTTGCTTTGTTGTGTGGTTTTGATAACATACACTCTATGCTGTAGCTGTACCCTTTCTAGTCATATTTGATCTACCATGCCCTCAGCGCCGTGCTAAAATGAGAGAGGATGAATCTGAACGTGTTTTTTGGGCACAACATGACCTTATTTATGCAGTCTCAACCCCTTGGAAGGGTTATGCCTGGGACAGCAGTCAGGAATCTATGCTCTGCAATTGAATGCTACAGTTTTTGTGCATGCCATTTTTCCACCTTGCTGTTTGATTGCCACGTGTAAAGATATTTTCTGTACTTTAAGACACGTAGAAGGTCCATAAATCTAGTATTTTCTAATCCATTCCTGCATCATATACCCAGAATTTGAGGCTTTTCTCCATGTTAAGACTGACCATTTTGTTGGGTACTATTTTGTTTCCTGAGTATATGCATTCGTAAAAACTTTGCAGGTTGCCAATATTTTGCCACTGGGAGGGGGACCCGCTCCTAAATTTTCTCAGAGAACACTGCTTACTACAGAGACTTACCAAGTGGTTTGATCAAATTGATGCTGTGATGGTCAAAACTTATCTGCCAATAGTTTCAGAAATTCTTTGTGTTCTGAATTCAGAAAGCAAATTGTCTGTATGCTTTTCTTTGTTTTGTCATCTCTTGGTTGAAATTTTGGGATGAGTGCTTCAGGTTCATATTATTGTTATAATACAAATAGCTTGACACTTAGCAAACCTTTTCTTTCGCTTGTAAGAATTTTTCTTTTTTCCGGAAATAGTTTACTTTCGCAATGAGTATGAACTTTATGGGACAATGCCCCTATATATTCGTACCAGTCTCATTCTTTAAATTTCCTCTTGCCGCCAATAATTGACTGAGCCATGGATTGAAAAACATTGGTGACTTTAAGTAGATTTATAAGACAAAATTGATCCTGACTTGTCGGATTTGGATCCTTGAACAAGAGTAGCTCCAACTACGGGTTTGTTTGAATTATGAATTATTTCTCATACTTTTAATTGTTTGCATTATCAACAAATTTTCAACTACCATTTTATGCCACGTACATTACATTAAAAAAGTGTTATATAGTGTTTTTTTCCAAAAAAAGAAAATGTATCTCAAATAATCTACTGTCCAAGCACACTCTAAAATTGTAGCATTATGTTGTCAGTATAGGTGTCAAAATGGGTGATTTGCGTAAGTCATAATTGGGTAATGGGTATAATTGAATCAACCCATTTATACCCATTTAAAATAAATGGGTACCCATTTATACCTATTTAATAAATCGGTATAGATATATCCAACTGCTCATTTATGACTTGTTTGAAATATTATTTATTTTTTTAAAGATTTTTCGCATGATGTTTGACAATAAATAATGGTATTTTATTATTATTACATTGATAAGAAATTCAAATTTATCCCCTTATCACTTACTAAAATTTTGAATAAAATGTGTATTTATTTTTAAATGGGTTAAATGGGTGAGCCAAGTCAACCCATTACCCATCAATTAAATGGGTATCTAAAATTAATAAGTTGATTTGGATAAATTATTAATGGGTTGGGTTTGAATGAACCAATATAAATGGGTAGTGAATGACACCTCTAGTTGTCAAGTGTTCAGTACCCAGAAATTTTATATCTACTAATTTGACTCAAAAGTTAGGTAAAGGTTATTAAATAGCAATATTATATTTTTACATGTCTAAAATTATCGTGTATTATAGCGCAGCGCCAGCCTTTGCTACCAGCTACTAAAATTTTGGCTACTGCTATGCCCACGACACGAGCCCTGTTTTGGCATCTTTTACGTCCACCGTCCTCACTATCTGCTTCACTAACAAACAACCAAAACCACTAACATGTATGTGCAGTCACGGCAACCCTCAACAGCTGAGGATAATTAGAAGAGACAATTCTTCGAAATAATAATCCCACATTTCACATTTGGTGCTGCAGATTGCTAGACTACACAAATAATTTAACAGTCAAATCTTGCAAAAGGTTTCAAAAGTAAAATGCACCATTATAGAATATGAGGATTATTCAGATGCTGACCAACAATTCCAACTAGTGATAACCTTGATATAGAACTCATTCATCAAATTCGCACCCTTTTTAACCTTTGGTTTCAATGTGCTTTCTCCCAAGTCCCACCCCACTTGTGGTCATTAAGGTTTCACACCAACAACAATTTCTAGTGCGTTTCTTCTGCAGCATTGAGTAGTACAGTACCAGTATATATACACCTCTGACTCTCTCCAGTACTCCATCATCTTGTAAACGTATTGCCACCTCAAATTCCTTCATAGTCATAAATTCATAGCCCTTTTGGACCTTCGCCTACAGAAGAAAGCAAAAGAAGATGAATGGATATTCCAAGTTGAGACATGTCAATAAATCAAGATCCATTGATTTTTCAGATCTTAGTGCCAGTAAAACTCTCTCTCATCAAGCCCAAAAAATCCACGAAAATATTCCTTCTAGTCCTAGTGCAACTGATAATCAAGATACCGACTCCATCAACAGCCAAGGCCATGATCAGTCCCCTCCAAAGCAGCAGCAGCAGAAGCAGGATGGAGACGAACAACATCAAGCAGCCTGCAGTAATGAGAAGACTAGTGGTGTCGGTGCAAAGTACTTGAGGAAGAACCATTCAGTTTCCTCAGCTACTTCATCCCAGAGGTTCAAGTCGGAAAGGGAAAGAATCCCAACAACGAAAAGAGGTATACAATCAGCACTGAGGAGGGCTTTCTCAATGAGAAGATCCTCAACGTCTTCAGTCTCTCATGAGAAGTATTGCAGGATCCATGACCAATGTGTTGCCATCCTGCTCGATGATGATGATGATGATGATGTCGGTGAAGACGTTTTTGACGCCACAGAAGACAATATTGCTAGTATGAACACAATGGGATCTATGGAGAAGAAGAAATTTGGGAGCACGGGCAGGATCTTGAAAGCCTGTAAGCGTATTCTTGGATTCTAGCACCAATAATTAAGCCATGAAACATTGATTCCATTATGTATGAACTACATATAAATCCAATTCATCTTTCTTTTTCTGCCAAGATTTTGTTTAATTACTTTGGTTTTACAAAGTATTTTTTTTTCCTCTTCTTTTTCCTCCTATCTCCTTTTGGATTGTTAGCCTTGTATATATTGCAAGTCTGTTTAACTGCATGAGAGTAAGACTTGCCTCCACTAGCAGTAAACAATGGAATAGGAGCAAGATATGAATGACAAGCCAAGAGGAAGCTCCCATGATTGACTGCTGATCATTATTCACCGCATGAAGAACAGTAAACTTGAGCTGAAATGAAACATTTCCTCTTGACCTAGACTAGTTCTTCTTGAGATTCTCCATGTTATTTCTTGACAAGAATATAAATGACTGTGCATGAATGCCACACCTGACACCTTTGCACTATAAAACTTATAGTTGAAAATGTGACTATTGGCCTTCGGAAGCAGTGAGAGCATACCTAAACAAAATATTTTTACCTGCCTCGGAACTTATGCTTGACCTTGTTGCAAGAATAGTCGGTGAGCATGCTTTTATTGTACAAAGAAAACAGTAAAAAGAAACTGGTGGTAGGTAATTTGGGACTGCAGAAATTACTTGTTTCTATAGTAGTCCATATATGTACATGTATGCTTATTAGGTACAAGATCCAAATTAAGGACACTTTTATGATCTAGATAGATTCCATATGATTTGGCCTGCCTCACTTAGGAGTCTAAATGGTTCTGCTTTACTCTTAACATGATTGAACTATTCCAATATATGATACAGTTCCCTTTTTATGTACATTTCTAAACCTTTTACCTTCCAGCTAGATATAAACCAAATGAACCCTATGGAATTGCAGACTTGGGTCTTGTTTGGATCGTTATTTTCTAGATTTTTCATGGAAAAATATACTGTAACGTGTGATGTATGTGAAGTAAAAAGGTGGTTGGCAAATTAGATCACGGAAAATGTAAAAATTTTTTAGTGAAAAATTACAATGTACATGGAAGTTTCTTACCACTTGTTAAAATGTCACATTTTAGAGCCCAAAAGGGCCAAAACTAATTAAGTATGCTTAGATATCATTCTTTGTCCATATATATATAAGTTCACAATAATGATGATTTTTAGCATCCATGTCGATTTGGTCAGCGTCTGCCGGGGCCACCAATGTTGAAAGAATTATTTCTGGACCATGTGAAAACGAAATATAATGATGAGTGATTTATGTAGTGGTACTATTTTTCTGCTCCATTTGTCAAATAGGTTGACAGGAGGAGGTCTCCTCCTTCAATGTCATGCATGCATTACTTGAATCGGAACAAAATAGAGCATAAAAAAAAAATTTGAATCAGAAATTACACTAGATTATTCAGTAGGGATCTGACGAATGTACAATTAATTATTCTATTTGCTGAAAAGTATAAATCTCTCAATTAGAGGACGCGTCATGATAATGCAGGGAAGAAGGACAAGAGAATCACTTGGACTGACTTCAATAAGCATGTGTAAATGGCAGTGATTATTGGATTTTTTTTTTTTTTTTCCTTTTTGGAGAAGTGACCAGCTTTTTGTAAACAAAGTGTAAGAAATTTACAGTCTAATAGTTAACTTTTCCTTCTCATCTTCATCTACAATTCTAAAGTCTGAAAACTGAAATTTGAAGTCTGAATTTATTAAGTGATTGAATTGTTTAGTACTAAATCTAATATATTTGAATGTATATCACATTAAGTGATAAGTGAACAGGTTATCACTTAATTTTGTGAGTAATTTTTGTTTAGAAAATTCAGTGCCATTTAATTAATTCGGATGTTCTATTTTCGATTATCAAACGGTTTGAACGTATTAAAATCTGAATCCATTAATTTTAAGTATTGAATTAAATTATCAAACGGGCCTGAAAATAGGTGAAGTTTGACTAAAGAATAAACTTTATTTACCCCCCTTGAGGGTGTGTGATGATCAGCCACATAATCAAGCGCTTGATTGGCAAAAGACAAAATTCCCACTTACCTCTTTAAAGTATGAAATTAAGGTTTTGTAATAATTTTGGGTTTGTTGTTGGGTCATGTTTGGGGCAGACTGGAGCCCTTCATCACTCATCCATGATCCAATGCTGTCGGGCCCAGATCGATTGCTGCAAATCCCCTGATCTATTATTGTCTTGCTCCTTTTCTTCTTTTCTCTCTCTCTCTCTCTCCAAGCCAGCTTCTTTGTTTATTTTGATAAATACAACTTTGTTATTTTTTGTTTAATAATTCTCTGTAATATTTCACCCTCCCAAGCCCTACCCTATTAAAAAGCTAAAACTGTAATATTGTGTGGCCAATATATTTGTAATCGGGATTTCCGCAGACTCATTTGTCGTTGTTTTGCTTCTTGTGTTCATGACCAAAAAAAAAAAAAATTGTAGTCCTTAGTTGAAATCCTCATTTTAACACCAAAAAAAAAAAAGTATTTGGAGTAAAACTCAGACTAAATGTATCTTTCATTTGTAGCTCCATAATGATACTACATATCTTATATATATATATATATTAATTTTACCAAGACACACACACACATATATATATATATATATATATATTAATTTTACCAAGACTTGAGTATTCTTACACTTTTCATAGTATGATAAATGTGAAAAAGTTGATTAAAAAGATAAAATATCAATTGAAAAACGTAGTTGATTAAAAAGATAAAATATCAATTGAAAAATTTATTTATAATTCAAGGCAAATGGAGCTAGGGGTGTGCAAATACGAAATTTTCGATTTACCGATCAAATTCGATTTCAATTGGAAATTCGAAATCGGTAAAATTGTAAATCGAAAGGAAATCGGGGTTTCAATTTCAAAATTGAAATCACAATTGAATTTAAAATTTTCAAATCGAAACTTCCAATTTCGAATTCACAATTCGAAATCGGAAAATCGAATTCCAATTTCAATTTCGAATTCGTATATTATATATATATATATATATATAATATTGTATATAATAATATAAAATATTTAAATTATATAATAATACCTCTAAATAATAATTATTTTATACAATAATAATATTAAGTCTAATTAATTCTAATTAGTTGTATGCTAATTAAATTAGTTGTATATTAATTAAGTATAACACATTCCAAATCCGGTAGTTTACCGAATTCCGAATTGAATTTGGTACGAAATTGAAATCGAATTGATGAATTCGAATCGAAATTTGTAGAATTTTCAGTGTCCAAATTTGAAAAATTCCGAATTCATAGTTTCAAATTATCGATTTCGAATTCGATGCACACCCTAAACGGAGCATACACCGAATTCACGGATAAACGGATCCACTCACGTGGGCGAGGATCATCTGCCGGGCCCAAGTCATATGGGGACCCATGTCTTTCCACAGGGCTGCTATTAGGACTAGTTTTTAAGGACACCATGTCCTACAAACTGGAGATTAATACTCCGACAGAACGGCACAGGACACGACTGGACTCTCTAATCAACCACTCCTACAATTCCGTGATTTTACCCTTTGCTTCCATCACTTTTGTGTAATAATCCCAACCCCTTTAACTCTCCTTCACATTTGCTGGAATTTACGTTTAATCACTTTTACGTGTAATCCTCCAATTCTAGTTGAGTTTAAAATTTTACCACACAAGATGTTCATGTTTGACTTTGATTAATAAGGATCCAAATTCAGAAACACTCTTACCAAGTCGAACTTATTCCGAGAAATAAATAGCTTGGTTTGTACCTTTACATTTTGGTCCTTTGAATATGATATGATGTCATCGAACTGAATTTCCATCACAAAAGGAAGGGAAGATAGGATTGGATAACTAATGGTGCATCGTACTTATCCCGTGTATAATTGTTTTTCCATGTCATCATCGTACTAATTAGAGAGATGATCCGATCTTGTGACACATATTGATTATGGAATTGGTTGAATCACGGGCTGCCCAAGTTTCACAACTATGGTCTTGAGACAATGCGCGAAATCTGTGGTGTCAAGTGTGTGAATTCCGTGCCATTTTAAGGCATCAACCAGAGAAAAAAGGGATGGGAAGGGGGGTATAATTTACAGCCCATTCCCATCCCTTCAAAAAGAGGGAAAATTAGAACACCCCACATTCCCATTTCCCTCATCATTCCATGTTCCTGTCGATCACTATCTGAAAACTATCTTTTTTTTATCCTTTTTTTTTCACCATTTTTTGTACATATTGTACATATCACACATTACTACGTAGGTAGTAAGGTATATCATATTCTGGGAGGCCTTTGTCTTGTTGATATCAAAATCAATTTCAAGAGAATGTCAACAGAAGGCATGATTATGGTGGAGGATACCATTAGCTGTGGTTCAGCACCAGGGTCTGCCCCTGGTTCGCCAAAGAACAGGGTCAAGTTTTTGTGCAGCCATGGTGGCAAAATCCTTCCAAGGCCAGCAGATGGTCACCTCAAATATGTTGGGGGTGAGACCCGCGTCATCTCTGTCCCTCGAGATATCAAATTCCCAGGTTCCAACCATTCTATTCATCTTCCCACATTCTTTGTTTTATGTCATGAGAATGACAGCTTTAAGTGTAATAAGCTTTACTCTTGAAATTCTCATTGTGCCTTTTGATTTTCTTGATGAAAATGACTCTTTCTACTTAGGATAACAATTGAATTGTTGACAGCTGAACCATGCATGTGAAACGTGATTGTAGCTTAGATTTTCTCCAGAACACAAACTCAGAATAATTCCAAAAACTTCTCTCTCAACACCTTAGTATTGGACTAAATTCTCATCACAAATGTCTTAGGTTATCAGTTTCTCTCCGTCCCGGTGTTGAAATTGTAAAGCTAACAGATATGATGAATCTTGGCCTCAATCTAACGTTTAGGCAATCATACCACAAGGAAAGCTTCATACAGTCATACTTGGGGTTAATCCATGCACAATATGATTATTACGTTGGTTGCTTTCACTTTCAGTCTTGGAATAGTCATTTAGGACTAGACATCATGACCTATCATATATTACTCAGGAGTCTATTATTGATGTATTGCCTTTTTCCTTTTTAATGTAACACCAACTTACATAGAACTTATGAAGAAGCTCACATACCTAATCGAAGATGAGATGGTCCTCAAATATCAGTTGGCCCCGGAGGATCTTGATGCCCTGGTTTCGGTGAAGAATGATGAGGACCTAAAGCACATGTTTAATGAACATGACCGGTATGAAACTGCAGGGGCCCCGAGGCTTCGAGCCTTCCTCTTCCCAGCAAAGCCTGTCGTGGTGGAGAATTACATGGACACTCGTACAGTTGAGCAGCGATACATCGATGCAATCAATGGCATTGTTCGCGCCCCACCCTCATCAGGCACCAAGCTGCACCATCCAACTCTGAGTGTGCATCCTGGGGCTTCCTTTGGCATGTCTTCTGCCTGCTCCTCCCCAAGATCACCTGAGAGCTGCAACACTGATGGAAATGGCCATGAGCCCATGCTCCAGAGCAGCTATCAGCACAGCAGCCGAATGCACATGCACAGAGTCCAGAGCTCACCTACTGTGTGCAACCTTACCGGTCTTCAGCAGAACAGTGCTTGTGGTCATCAGCAGAACAGTGCTTGTGGTCATCAGCTGTATCCTCAGAATTACTACCAGACCATCAGGCAAGGCTTTCACCAGGGCTATCAATATCCCAGTAAACCACCTGCTGATGGCCATAAAGGTGCAGGACCGGAAAGGCTGATGTCGGTTAGATCTGTTGGTCGAGCAGAAGGCACAAGATACCAGGTGGAACATGGACCCGTTTACTACCAAGCGGCCCCCAGGCACACCAGAGGCGGTGGGTGCTGCTCCAAATGCGTGCATTATGATGAGTATGGTGCTGGTCTGGAGAAAAGAACGGAAAGAGTAGGAAGTCTCTCTCCCAGTCCAATTCCCCTCAGTCCTCGCCAGGGTCACATTTTCGTCAAACCATGGGATGGTGCAATTGGGGTGAGAGCTGATCAATTGACTCCCAGTGGACCTGGTATTACCAGCTTTGGAGTTTAAGAAACTGCCAGTCTCCCACCCCACTTGTACTCACAAGCCGGGTTCAAACAATCTCACCCAAATCTCCCCACTGTGTTGCAAAAAGTAATCACCAGTCGGGAAATAGGTAAAATAATTTGCTCTTGACATTTATTGATTTAAAAAAGAAGAAAAAAGAAAAGACTCCATTCTTGCATGGAATTAACTATACATCAGTCCTATTATCTGGAACTTGTACACGACTTTCTTGAGAGAATCAGAAGGCAACTTCCTATGTTTATTTGAACCACCTGCACATAGCTAAACAGTCTTGGGATGTAATCGCTCAAGCTATAAAGCAACATTTCTCACAATGCCACTCTTCAAACTTGAGGCACACCGTGAGGGCTAAACGCCACTATATCAACCGAAGAGAATCAAATAGAGCGGATAATGCAGCTACAATACCACTTGAAGCCAAAAACAAACCTCCCCCCCAACAATCATTGATATTTTTCATCAGTACCATTGCTACTTAAAGCCATAAGCACACCCTTCAGTTCCCAGTCGCCAATATTTTTCATACAGGACCATTTCCACTTAAAGCCACAAGTTCCGCTCAGTCGTAAGCAATTACGTTATTTACCAGAATTGCGATATCCCTGGCTTAATTTGAGAATTTAACTTTGACACACAGCCAATGGAGGAAGCCACGCAGCCATAAAAGATTCCAGACACACAAAGAAAAAGCAATAGTAAATTAACACACAAATAGGGAAATGGTACACGTCCAACAAGTATGAAATTATAAGCACAAGGTTTATTTTCAAACACAAAAGACCATTCGAAGAAACTATCAAAATTGTCAACTTTCCTGCTACCAGCGTTTCACTACATAGAAGTGGAAACGTTGTCACCCTCAGACCAAGCATAAAGGGGGAATAAAAATCGTTGCACAGCGCCAAACCCTTTAAGAGCTGCTCACAAATACATTTAAATGATTGGCGCCAACTTTTCTGTCTTTCACTGTCAAAAAATACCTTTTACCGGATCCTTTTTTTACCTCTATATTGAATCCTAATAAGATATCCTTCTCAATCCCCCTGACAATAAGAAGTTTCCCCAAATGCTAGGACCATTTCCACAAATTCACACCTTATACACATTTCAAGGCTTGTAAAGGTTGGGGAGAGGGGCTGGGGACCAGAAAAATGAGCTCAGGATCAATGTTCCTTCTTTTAAGGCTCACTTGCTGTCAGTAAAATCGGCATCAATGACATCTCCATCATTACCCTTTCCTGATGGCCCAGGTTCAGTGCCTGGTGCTGCACCAGCATCTGGTGACTCGCCAGGCTTGCCATAGACTGAACTACCAAGTTTCATTACTTCCTGGTTAAGTACAGCCATAGCATCTTTGATGGCCTGGGTTGAGCCACCTGAGATTGCATCCTTGAGTTCCCCAACTTTTGCCTCAACCTGCTCTTTTACTGCTGCAGGAACCTTGTCACCAAATTCCTTCAGCTGCTTCTCAGTCTGGTATACAATAGAATCTGCCTGGTTCTTTGTGTCTATGGCATCCCTCTTCTCCTTGTCTTCCTTGGAAAACTTTTCAGCTTCTTTAACCATTCTCTCTACCTGTATTATGTTCATTCAGGACACAACAAATTCTCAGCCTAAGTCACAACGAGCAGCTTAGATTTTACAAAAAAGATAAGGGTTCTTTTCGTCAGATGTAAATTCCTATCTAATCTAACAAATATATATCACATGCCTCAGTAATCAAATATGTGAAGATTTGTGGTCCTAGCAACTCATCCGGGGTAATTATAGGGCTAAAGCTACATGAGGTGACTTGTGCATTCAGAAGCCATACCTCATCGCTGGGCAACGTGCTGGCACCGGTGATGGTGATATCTTGCTTCTTCCCACTGCCTTTATCAACTGCAGTGACAGAAAGAATTCCATTTGCATCAATGTCAAATTTAACTTCAATTTGAGGAACTCCTCGTGGGGCAGGTGGTATCCCATCCAGACGGAAGCTGCCTAATGATTTGTTGTCCCTTACAAACTCTCTTTCACCTTGAAGGACATTGATTTCAACACTAGTCTGGCCATCAGCAGCTGTTGAGAAAACCTCCGATTTCGATGTGGGAAGGGTTGTATTTCTTGTGATGATTTTTGTCATCACACCACCAAGAGTTTCCAATCCCAAAGACAATGGCGTTACATCTAGAAGAACAATATCACTGACATCCCCAGCCAAAACACCAGCCTAGAATAAACAAAATAAGTACGTCTCAAGCATGATGAATGGCAAAGCCTAATTAAAAAAAAGATAAACATAATTGAAATCAAGCTCTGCCTTTGAAATAGAGCAAGTTTACTAAGTTACATCAAATTTAGAAGGGCAAATTGAAAAGAAAAAGGAACTGATATATCTCTAAGCAGCAGTAATTCACACCTGCACAGCAGCTCCAAGGGCAACAACTTCATCAGGATTCACTGTTACATTAGGATCCTTTCCAGTCAGTTTCTTGACAACTTCCTGAACAGCAGGAATACGTGTTGAACCACCAACAAGGATCACCTCATCTATATCACTAAAAGAAAGCTTTGCATCTCTCAGGGAGTTCTGAACCGGAGTTTTTAGCCTGATAAGAGAGGAGTCGGATAATTTCAGGTATGCTAGCTGTTAAGAAAAGCAAAGAGCAACTCGTTTATAGAATAATGATATAGGGAAAAAGCCTCAACGACCTTTTCATACCTATCAAGCAAATCTGAGCAAAGTTCCTCAAATTTTGCACGAGTAAGAGTGGTTTCTATGTGTTTGGGACCATCTGCCGTGGCTGTAATGAAAGGCAAACTGCCACAAAAAAAGAAGCGTACTCAATATGATATGATACCAAAAGAGTTGACAAGATAGATACATCAATAGAGGGCATCAGAAAATATTAGTACCTGATATTTGTTTGCGTTAAAGATGACAGTTCCATCTTAGCCTTTTCAGCTGTTTCAGTTAAACGCTGAAGAGCCTGTTTGTCCTTCAGAAGATCTATCCCTTCATCCTTCTTAAAACTATCAGCTAGCCAATCCACAACTCTCTGTACAACATAATTTATCAAATGATGACTGCTTACCAGCAAATACAACTAAAGATATCAGTCGAAAGTAAGACAACATTTTCTTTTAAGTGGGATTTGGATGAACATATAAAACTCATCAAACAGTTTGAGAGAGAGAGAGAGAGAGAGAGTACCAACCTTGTCAAAATCATCACCACCAAGATGTGTATCTCCAGAAGTTGAGAGAACCTCAAATACTCCATCACCAACTTCAAGAACTACAACCACAGCAATAGCGAAAAGAGTTATAGAAAGTTGCATCTTGGAGAAGAACACTATCTGGTTAGACATTTATACGGAGTACATGAGGTGAGGATGAGAGATCATAAAGCAAATAGCCACTTGAAGAAAATAAAGCCACAAAAGCAGCAAAAGTGGTCAAATTCTCAATAAAAATGAAAGCTTTTACCAAGAATATAGCAACCCTATGAGACAGGGTATAACCTATCACAACGAGAGACACTTGGTACCTGAGACATCAAATGTGCCACCTCCTAGGTCAAAAACTAGAATAGTTTCATTGTTCTTCTTTTCAAAACCGTAAGCCAGAGAGGCAGCAGTAGGTTCATTTATAATTCGAAGAACCTCTAAGCCAGCAATTCGACCAGCGTCTTTTGTTGCTGTTCTCTGAGAATCATTAAAGTATGCTGGAACTGTAACAACAGCTTTAGTGACCTTGTCATTCAAAAACTTCGATGCATCATCGACAAGCTTTCTCAAAACCTAAATCAGGAAAGAAAGAAAATCAGCAATAGACCAGAATCAGTAAAGAAATAAAAGACATAAACGCAAAGGCACATTATTGTTGAAATTCAAAATCTCTAAAATCATCTTTTGACTAAAACAAACTACAAAATTCAAGCTTTTCTTGCCACCTCAGCCTGCATTTGAAAATACTCAACTTCAGTCATTCACCAATTGAGCACATACATTTCACCTTCATCTCAGAACAAAGCTAGTCAAATCATTCAGCTACTACAGCTTCTATCTGTCAGCTGAGCTATAGCTGACTTTATCATGTTCCCTGACCTAAAATCACCTCATTTGCACAATCAAATTCATAGACGTGCACCCACAAACTCCAAAGATAAAGTGATAATCCTACATGCAACAACAGCAATAACAATAAATTTCATATTCCCCCTCCCCCCACCTCAAAAGAGACCACCTTTAAAGAATCCAACAACAGTTCACCCTACAATGCACATGCCCTAAACAAAATTCACCGCACTAATACATATCCACGAAACCTGAAAGCACCCAAAGAATTTGAGAGTCCAATGTGAGAAGCACGTATCAGTTCAAATATATTCAATGGTTTAAGCAACCCACGTTTAACAACATACACATATCGATGTATACCTGAGCAGAAATTTCTTCGGCGGCAAACATTTTGCCGATAGCAGGGCACTCAAGCTTGACATTTCCATTCTCATCCCTCACCACATGGTACGAAACCTGCTTAGACTCCTCGTCCACCTCCGACATTTTCCTCCCAATAAACCTCTTGACCGAGAAGAAAGTATTCTCGGGATTCACGACGGCCTGGCGCTTGGCAATTTGACCAACCAGCCTATCCCCATTCTTAGTGTAAGCCACCACGGACGGCGTCGTCCGCTGCCCTTCGGCGTTCGTCACAATAGTCGGCTTACCCCCCTCCATCGCCGCCACGGCCGAGTTGGTCGTGCCGAGGTCAATCCCCACCACTTTCTCCGCCACCACCCGGAGCGGCGTCGTATTGTACCTGCGGCTGCTACTGTTCCTGCCATACTTGAGCTTGAGCCCAAAATCAGTCCTGTTTCTGAAGTTTATGGACTGACCGTAGAAGAGGGTTTTAGAGTGCCTGTTCAGGGTCTGATTTGCTGATGAGAACTGAGCAGGAGAAGCTCCGAGAGCGTGAATTTGAGCAGTTGAGGAGGCCATTACTTTGGCCAAAGCTCTCAACTTTATTCAAACCCTAACCCTAGAAAGTGGCGGGGAGGGAGAGTTGGGGTTTTGGGTGGCTGGGGAGGAGGGGAGGAAAATGGAGAGGAGACGGAGTCTTTGAGGTGAAGATGAAGATAAGGGGTTTACAAGGGGTTGAGGGACTATTTTCTTTTTCTTTTTCATTTTTTTTTAGGGAGGGGACCAGTGGAAGATTCTGGAATTCTTTGGCTTTTATGAAAGCGGATTTGTTGTTTTTCTTTTTTTTTTTTTTTTTCTGAGATCAATAAATAAAAAGTGTTGATTTTTTATTGGATGTTTGTTTAGGCCTATTGACCAATTGGAAAATGCCCCTTGATTCTTTTTTTTTTTTCCCCTTTTTTTGGTGGGTTGGTGGGTGGGACGTACAATCGTGTAAAACGAGTTTCTTCCAGTGGAAAGTGGAAACCACCTCTTTTCTAGGTATATCATAAAAGTGTTGCTTAATTGTATCATTAAAAAAAAAAAATTAAAAACAGAAGCTAGTGCAGTACATGATTAAGGATATGTGAATGCACTTGTCTTCTGTTATGTGGTTAATGAAAAGGTATTCAATAGAATCAACATTTACAAAAATGAAGTTCCATTGATCTTGTGTAGATTGTGTAATTTCTAAAGAAAAATTTTTATGTTTTTCTTTCAATATATTTTTTAATCACTTTTATTTTATATACATTAAATTGTTACAGTATTTTTTCTACAAAACTCCTAAAAGTAACAATATAAATGGGCTCAATGTCTTATTTTTCTTTTGCGTTGACATTGAACTTGCTCTATAAACCTTTAAGATACTCCAGTAACGAAGAAGAGTGAACAAATGAAGACACAACCTTTGAGACATTCTTCTATAAGCAACTCTCATCCCAATTTTTTGAGTATCCTGTCATGTTCCTTAGATTATTTACAAGTGGTATTCAGGTTCTTAGGTCTTGTTTGGATTGTTATTTTTTAGATTTTTCAAGAAAAAATATATTGTAACGATATGATATATGCGAGGTAAAAAGATACTTGAGAAATGTAGTCACGGAAAATGTAAAAATTTTTCTATGAAAAACTCCAATTCAAACAAGGTTTTAGTTTTGCAACTTTAACTGCGGCTTATATAGGTGAACCGTGGAGGTTGGAGGGCCATCATCGAAATAATCCTTTTGTTTTTTCTTTTTCAAGCCTCATGGCGCGTCTCAAAGAGTGAACAAATCAAGAAACTATTACGAGCTACACAATGTTCAACAATTCAACCTCCTCTTTGAATTTGTGGACTTTGAGCCATATCCTAAAAGCAACTCTCATCCTGAGTTTTTAAGTGTTGTCTGGATTGCCATTTTTTAGATTTTTTATTAAAAATATATACTGTAACTATGTGATATATGTAAGATAAAAAGGTGTTTGGGAAATGTAATCATGGAAAACGTAAAAAATTTTCGGTGAAAAATTGCAATCCAATGTGTTTAGTGTAGCCTTGCATGCTGCTTAACGATATATATATATATATATATGTTTTTGGCAATACTCTCGGTTGGAAATTGACAGCAAACTGGAACTCAACCTTCAATTTAGTTTGTCTAACAACCTGACAGAAAATTTTTCTTAAAGAAAAATAAAATTCTTGATTACTAGCTAAAAGATTCGTTGAAGAAGAGGAATGCAATCCAAGGGGGTGAAGCATGCATCTTTGCTTATTCTGCGCCCCCTCACCAAACTCACCTAAGCAACTACCAAGAATAAATGCAAAAGATTTCACCAACACCCAAATAGGCAACGGCCTGCCAGATTGCCATTCTCATTCCTATATGTATGATTAGAAATACTACTTGAAAGTAGCCGTCAAAGGATAAGGAGGGCTAATTCAGTTTGCACGAGCAGCAAGCAGACGAACTGCTAAGAATTTAGACTAAGCAACACCAGCACAGTTGTACATGGAAGCTAATAGTCAGTTATACCAACAGAGATACTTTAAATACTTTCTATACTTTGACAGAAAATGATTGCTACAGTGTACGCTTTGTCCCTCTAACTTCATATTCTAAGCTTTCAATATGCTTGCTACTTCCCCATGCCTGCTCCCTCCCCACATACCTCAGGATTGAAAAATTGGCTTGCAACCTCTAATCATCTTTTTTTCAACTCATTCCTCTAATCACCTTTTTCTCGACTCATTCATGGGCAAGGCATAGACTTGTCAACTCTCTAATGAAGAGTATCATAGTCATACCATACACCAACATCTCCAGTTGACATTTTTTACTTCAACCTTTAGTAGAATACTGTTTCAGGGGCAGTGCTCTCCAACCTATATCTTTCCGATAGAAACCTCCCGGCCATTTAATTTGTTCAACAGCCTGGTATGCTCTATCCCGTGCCTCCTCAAGATCCTGTCCCTTGGCAGTAACCCCGAGAACACGCCCCCCTGCTGCAATGAAATTTCCATTTGTGTCAAGGGCAGTTCCAGCATGGAAAACCTTAACAGATGGAGAAACTTGCTCTGCTTCTTCCAGCTTTTGAATCAGTGTGCCCTTCTCATAGCTCCCTGGATAGCCCTTACTTGCCATAACTACAACCATGGCTGAACCAGGGGACCAGTCTAGCGAAATATCACTTAGTTCTCCTTTGCAAGCTGCAAGTAGAACTTGTGCCAGATCAGATTCCAAGCGAACCATCAGCACCTGTAAATCACAAGACCAAGCAGCAGCATAGAATGTCAGAGTATTCACATCTGCAAAGAAACAAGTCCATATCAAACTCCAGTGATATCAAGTATTCATATACCAGAAGACTAGTTCACAAATAGGAGAAAATTAAAATACAAAACGGCTAAGGTGGTCATCAAAAACCACCAGAATGGGACCCAAAACAAACATCGTTGTTTAGAGTTATAACAAGCATGCTCTACATAGAAGATCCCTATAGGAATCATTTTGCTATAACTACCCTCAAAGAGCACCAATATTTAGCAACTTGATGATAAAAACTAGAAACCAGGAAGCTGATCCAACACAGGATAACCAAGTGGCGTACAGCTTTGATTTGATCTTAGATAACCACCAACTAGGACAAGTCATGATGGAGATGGAGGGAAGATAGACAATGATAGCATTTACTTATCAATTGTTTAATTTACCTTGAGATTATTCTCGAGAAAAGCAGAATTAACCTGATAGTTGACATGAAATAATAAAAGAATAACTTAGTCAACTGATACACCAGTAGAATTAGAAGACAAAAGACCACAACTTCAGTTTTCAATTGGTTAAAAAATAAATAAAATAAAATAAAGAAAAGAAGAAGAAACAGAAATTGATTCTTCAAATGGCAACCTTACGCAGATTCTAGTACATAACTATTATCTTCTCATCCCCAACAACTACTCTAGGTAAGAAATTGCAGCTAGCACTACAAAACCAAAAGACATCAATAGTCAAAGATAGCAAAGAAACTGACCTGGCACTCTGGATCTCCAAAGCGCACATTGTACTCAATTAGTTTTGGTAATCCGGACTTCCTCTCAATCATGAGCCCAGCATACAAAACTCCAACAAATTTGCATCCTTCATTGGCCATTCCTTTCACAGTAGGTAGAATGATGGATTTCATAACCAAAGACTGGAGTTCTTTTGTCAAAACCGGTGCGGGAGAGTATGCCCCCATTCCACCAGTATTGGGCCCTGTATCACCATCCCCAACCCGTTTATGGTCCTGTGCAGATTCTAGAGGAATCGCATTCTCCCCATCTACTAGTGCAAAGAATGAAGCTTCTTCTCCTTCTAAATATTCCTCAATAACAACACGGCAACCAGCAGATCCAAAATCACCTTTGATAAGCATTGAGTCTACAGCATCATATGCCTCCTCGAGAGTCAAGGCAACAATAACTCCTTTTCCAGCTGCAAGTCCATCAGCTTTGACAACGATGGGAGCACCTTGCTCTTTAATGTAGCTTTTCGCAGCGATAGAATCGGAAAATGTTCTATACTGCAAAGCGTAACCAAATTACCATATTCAAGATGCATTTAAATAGTCAAACTTGCATAAAACTGTTAATCCTCTTATGCATCAAATAATGAAGATAACATTGTGAAAGACATGATTTGTAAACCAGCCATAAGATTAAGACAGGTGGAACCATGCTATAAATCTTGCATCCACAACAAAGAAACAATACCCTTTGCTATCTAGTATTGGACCAACCTTGGCAGTAGGAATTCCATATTTGTCACAAATGCTCTTCATAAAGTTCTTGGAGCCTTCTAAAGCAGCAGCTTCTGACGAAGGGCCAAAAGTTGGAATTCCAGCCTTCACAAGATCATTAGAGAGTCCTGCAACAAGAGGTGCCTCTGGTCCCACAACAACTAGTCCAACACCCCACTCATGACAAAAGGAGATAACTGCTGAGCTATCTAAGATATCAAGGTCGGAAATGCAAGTTGCATCTCCAGAGTTGGAAATTCCCGCATTGCCTGGGGCACAGAATACAGCATCACAAGTGGGAGATCGTTTCAATGCATGACAAAGAGCATGTTCTCTTCCCCCTCCTCCAATCACCAACACGACCACCCTTTCCTCTGCAGTAACGAGTAAGACTGTGCATGTAAATATCGGACATTTCAAGCTGCAAGCTAATTTCATCAAGCCCCTTAAATTGTTGTTAGTCCAAAACTATCAATCGTTTATAATCCATCTTTCTCATCTTCCCTAAACTCTGATTCTCCAAAACTAAGGAAACCATGTTTCAAACGCAGCATGGTGATCCAAAATGGATGAGCACAAAAATTTACAAAACAATACAGAACCTTGGACTCTTTTTTATTTAAATTACTTGCTATTAGATTAGATAAAGAATGAACTAATACAAACACAAGTTATTTACTTGTACATCCGCACTAAATATGAAGTAATAATTTTCCTAATCTTCCACTCAATGAAAAATTTGATCTTTTAAAAAAAAAAAGAAAAGAAAAGAAAAGAAAGAAAGAAAGTGCATAACTTTTCTGCTTAACCAATCACAAGTTCAAAACCAGAGAAATTGAACCCATTTATTGAGGATTAGAAAACGAATAACATTACCCTTTTTGAAATCATTACCGTTCTGTTTCTTATTAGAATATACTAGCATGCTAAACAGTAAGATTGAAAGCATAGATTCTTGTGTGCTTACCAGAAGAAGTGGTACCATTGACAGAAGACAAGCTACTGGCAACTGTGGTAAATGTCGACCGAAGACCATAAACCCTGCGGCTAGAATTGCCACGAAACTCAAGTTTTAAGCAATCCCACTTAATGGTTCGCCCCAAATAAAGAGAACCACTTTGGTCGGCTGTGAACAGTTTAGATGACTGGTAATGATGGCTGCCCGGAAATTTTACTATAGTTCCAACACTCTGAGTTATGCATGATGCCATTTCAGCTTACACTTGATTATTTCCCAACAAAAAAGATTCAAGAAGTGAATGTACAAGCCAGAACGGAAAGATAACCCAATAAAGAGAATTTAGAGAAGATCAGAAAAATGGATAAAGCTGTATGTTTTATACTTATGAGAAGAGAAGAGTCGAGGAGGAAGAAGACGAAGAAGAAGAAGAGAGAGGAAAAAGAGAGGGTAGTCGATCAGGGTTTTAGGTTTCTCCCCTTCCAGTTAAAATTGAAAGCGTCTACGTCAAAGCTTGTTCCCCTTGAAGTCTAGGTCGTTTCTTTCTTTTCTTGTTCTTTTTTTTTCCCCTCAAAAGCAGAGGGGTGTGATTTTTTTCCAAGTCCAGCATTTTTTTTATTTTGGGTTTTTGTTTGTTTTGTTTTTTTTTGGTGGGGGGGGGGGTTCATTCTTTTATATTATCATCTTATTTTCTTCCCATTTTGGCTTTTTCCTACCTTTTGCTGGGTAAATAATTAGCACTTTTTTAATTGTTGAGATATATCTTCCACATGGGAATCTTTTTTTTGGGGGGTAAATGAAGTACTTGGTTAAGGACAGGGAAAAAAATTGAAAATAGAACAAGATAATAATTGTCATATAGAAGCCCTGGAGAAGAGGATGCCAGACTTTTCAAAACTCACTTCTAAAATGCAAGAAAATTTTTTGGAGCAAACAATCACATCATATTAAATACAGCTCTCTCTTCCGAAACTCTCTTCTCTCAAGTTCTCTTCTGCAACTCTCAAACTCTCTCTTTACAACTCTCTTAACTCTTTCTTCCGAACTTCTCTTCTCTTAAGCTCTCTTCCGGTACAACTCCGAAACTCTCTTCCGACGGCACAAGCTCTCAACTCTCTCTTCTGCACAAGCTCTCCAACAAGGTCAAACACCTTTGAGTTGCTTTCATTCGCTGCTTCTTGATTCTGTGATTACTAACTATGAAAGCTTTTTTCTATTAGCTTTTGCGTCTTCTTCCCTTCTCATTTCATCTTTGTTTTGTCCGATTTGTCTTGGTTGATAGGTTGAGAGCCATTCTTCTATTATAATGAATACTTACAACAAGAGACTTAAGCCTACCATGAGTTTTGCTTTTGTTAAATTAAAGAAAGAACTTAATGTATACACTTTAGGATGTTGATATTTTGCCGTAATATCTTTTCTAAAATCACATTACTTTTACTATAATCAAATAATAGCTAAAATTACCAAAAAAAAAAAACAAGAAGATTCAATTAATTTAACTTGTGATACTTAAATTCTTCTTTTATTTCTTCACCATTAAATTTCCTATTTTCTCTATATGCTACAAACAACCATCGGTTTGGTGTTTTTTCCTTCTGTTTTTCAGAGCTTGAAGTTTTGAGTCCAGGAAGTTAAACAAGAGATGTAGATCAACAAGACATCTAAACTAGTACTAACTTCTGGAGCTGCTCACAAGTAGGGTAATTTATGGATCTGGCTGGGCATCAAGAAGCAACTTCAATATCACGAGCAATCGACAATACTTGCTTTCACTGTTTTTTTTTTTTTTTTTTCCCTCTCTATCTTTTCAACTTCAGTGTTCAAAAAATGGTTCTCATTCTACCATGTTTTTCTTGATAACCTGCTTTTGAAGATGCATGTATTCGTTTCTATTCTTAGCTAAAAAGAATGATGGACCATATTGCCAGTATCATCTCATTAGCTGCTGCACCTCCCATATTCCTACTGCAGTCGGGCAAACCAATGCAATACCACAGTACCATACCGAGTTACAAGATAAAAGAGAGAGACTACCTCCTGACATCATTTACCTCATCATTGGAAAATGTGCCACTCAAATATTGCGATAGACAAACCAAAAAGACCATCAGCCACTGTGGCACAAGTCGATAAACTTGGCAGCAACAGCTCTTACTTGCGTTATCCAATTCTGATCCATATTAATGCTGCCAGCCCAACAAAGATTTGCCCACAAAAGGTAAAGAAAAACAGAATGATAAGACACTAAAGCATGAATAACAACAGCCAAGTGAATACTACCAGAATATCAACATCAGGAAGCTTCCCTGGAAAAGTTCCTATGTCACTATGTAAAACTGATTGATAAAAGTACAAACTAATCTCCCATAGATCGGTACTAGGTTTCAAAAAGTCCCGCTTTGAAGATTCTCACAAGCATACACGCAGTGGATAAGAAGGGTCTAAATGTCTGGTTTATCACAACCAGAAAACTGACGATCCTAAATTCATATCTCACTCATCTCCCAGTTTCCACTCTGAAATTCATTTCCAGCTTTATACAGACATGATACACAATTTTCCCAAGAAAAAGATTTACATGTGATACAGGAGGACAAAGTGGTAAGACAACGTTGCCAAATAAGCCACTAAGAGTGCAAAGCCATGAACAAATTCTGCCTTCGAGCATGCTCTGGAATAAGCCGGCGGACTGTTTCAGCAGGGATTCCTTCAAGTTCTGCCACAAAATTTACACAAGACATCCAGGGTTCATGAGAAGTCAGGAAACCCTACGAACTGAAAACCTAAGAGTCAAGTTTTAAGACGTGCGACACACATCCATTTTAGGTAAATAAGGAATAAGCTACTCTGCAGCCTCGATGGTGCTTGAGTACCACGCTTAAATACCACTCAAGAGTAACATGTAGAACAATTAAGATACTCTAGTTTTTCTGGCAAGGTACCATGATAAATTGAGAAAACATATTTTTCAGTGAGGACGAAGACAAACCTTGAGGTTTAAAATTAAACAGTGGTGGAAGAGGACGTCCATTTGGAAGCCTGGTGTTAGGGTCCCTTAATTCATCAAAGAACGGGTGAATACAAGCTTCCAACTGCAATTCCACAGACATAAAATTGATAAATCATAATTTGAGCATGGGGCTAACCGATTGCATGTACAAATCTGAACTTACAGCAGTGCATCTCAAATTTGGGGAGTACTGGAAAAACCGACAAACCAGGTCCACGGCCTCTGGGGGCAAACACTTCTGGAAGACCTACAAGATGACGAAAAATGTCACAACAATATTTCACAGACAAGAAACATGCAGCTTGAGTGATGATTACAAGAATATTAAAAATCTCAGTCCTTTTTGCAGATGGCCAAAGAGATAAACTGACTGTAAATCAAGATGCTACAAATGCACCCTACATCCAATATATCCAACTGCAACAGTCAAAAGGCAAAGGACTGTTCGATAATTAAGTTGCCTTATATGAACATTGAGTAAAAAATAACACTAACGCAACCATCAGAAAAGATGAGCTCCAAGATCTTGATCATCATCACATCAAACGTGTTACAAGGCAATTGCACCACGCACAGACAATTCACTGTCGAAGCCTGAGTTTGAAGAAAACTCCTTTACAAAAGTATCTAGCATGTTGACCATATAAGCAATTGCTAAGACAAAGAACTTCATTACGATCAAGCAGAAGGATCCCAATTCTACACAAACAGTAAATTATCTTGATCAGTTTATTTAACTCGAAGGATCCATCAAAAAAATGAGTGGCTAGCCTCATAAGCATCAATATTAGGAAAACTCATCTGCAGAACCTCATAAGACACACTACAAAGTTGGCAGCATACTTGAGCGCACTTGAGAAAACAACAGTGTGGAGATTAAATTTAGATTCGGCTTTTACTGGATATAGTTTTTCAACCCACATATCAACATAGTACAACATCCGCCAGCCTTCTGTGAGATACTTAATACAGATAACGTGTGTCTTGAAGGAATTTACATGTCTAACTCATTATCCAACTCCAAATGAAAGCAAAATCACATCAAGGTAGTGATTAATTTGCAATAAGTCAAGAATATGATAACAATTTCATATCCGAAAAGTGTATATTGTAAAAACAAGTGGAACTATGACACCAATCAGCTGACAAAGAAACAGTAAAGAGATAGGAAGTGTATAAACCTTGTGCCATGGATGTGGCTTTATCTGAGGAAACTTAAATTCTGTGTAGTTTGGATTCATGCACTTTATCTCTTCTCTGGTAGGTGTTCCTAAAACCTGTATGATAAACCCAAACACAAAAAACCCGTATGATAACCCAAAACACAAATTCACTCAAGGTATTAGTCTGACTTTGTTTGCTGCAACTCTTAAAGATACTAATGGTGATATAAGCAAATTATATAGTAAACAGGCTTATGCACATTAATCTTCTCAAATTGTCAAGTAACAAAAGATTGGCAAACATTTTCATGGCTTGAAACCCAACAACATTTTTTCTTTTGAGTTTAAGATGACAAAAAACAAGTGCAAAAAGGAATATTTGGATAACCCCTCCAAACAGTTTCAAGACATAAATCGGAAATTCAAAACCATCTTCATTTCATACATTAGTAAAACAAAATTCCAAAAATCAAAACCAAGTTCAAATTCAGTATTAAGGTAAACATCCCATAAGTAGACTGGTGATAAAAGTTATCCAAAGAATGTTTTGAAGCGTCAAAGGCCAGAAAATTACCTTTATAATCTCAACTAGTTGGTCAACTCCACTCTCTCCAGGAAATAAAGGCTGTTATGGGAATTGGAGATACAAGTTAAAATAAATACTAAGCCAAAATTTTCAGCAAGAAGGGGTAAGCCTAAATATGGACTGCCAGACCTACTTTTCCAAGAAGTAATTCAGCCATCACACAGCCTGTTGACCAAATGTCAATAGCTGTTGTGTATTCAGTGGCACCAAATATAAGCTCAGGAGCACGATAATATCTTGAACAAATGTAGGACACATTGGGCTCCCCTTTCACCTGATAGTTTAGTTAGAAAAACCAAACTGCTTCAAAGCGACAACAAGCCAATTCCCTTTCTCAAATGAGCAAATCATTAATGCATAAGACTAACCAAAACTTTTGCACTCCCAAAATCACAAAGCTTTAGCTGATGTGTATGAGGATTCACCTGAAATATTAAGAAAAGCTTGTTAAACTAATAAAGACATCCACATGAAACCATTGAGTATTCTGCCCCAGTTGGAGCATCCGAATGCACCTCACTTAATAAGAAGAACATCATCTCTAAACCTAAGCGTTCTCTAAGTTTTCATCACAATAACTCTTCCTATGACTATTTTGCTCCTGAATCTGCTAAACTACAATCCTGAAGTTCATCACATCAAGCAAGAGAGAGAGAGAGAGAGAGAGAGGAATTCATCACATTAAAGCACTGCATGCAACCGTACAGTACCTAGCTCTATCAACTTTGAGCTTGAATTAAGTGATTATCTTTCTGTTGTCCTACCATGTTTATCAAATCGCAGACAGCAGAGGGGAAGAATCATTATGGGCTTGGATGACAGAAGTGGATTGAAAAGGAAACAAAAGAAAGCTAAATTTAAGTTATAAAAGGAACAATAAGAAAAAATGAAGGTTAAAAAAAAAACATTTTGCACATACTATTGTTGTCTTATTGATCTGGAGACCAACCATCTGGACATTTATTCCAATGTTTTGGGGGCGTCACATGCTACCTCCACAGTAATATCTATCCCTAAGTATGAATTCTTTCATGTAAAGAATACATATAACATAGGCAATATTCATCTACTTTGCTCAATAGCGTACATATATTCGCTTGAACTGAAAATGCACATGCTCTGGAATTATTCACATTATCTACTTACATGGTATTTGGGAAGTGGAGATTCTCTTAAAACCTTGTGGATTAAGAAATTAACTTTATATTTTGGTAGAAATGAATTATAGCACAGATAAGGAACTAAAGTACATTAGATTAAGCTTGACTAAATCCCTGTACGTAGAATATATTGTGAGATGCAAAATATAATCTTATTAAGGATATCAAAACTAAACAGTGAACAATGTTTCTATTTCAAGGTTATGAAAAACAATCTATCATAACAGGATTAAGCACATCCTAAGTCATCCTATCAGATACTGAAGTATGAGTGAGAAGTTGCTCTTGCGCAATAGGGTGAGCTCTTTTAATACCATCTCATCAGATGCAGAAGTACTAATGCCAACAATCAAGTCCTCAATAGTAAAGAAGAAATCTTACCAGTAAATTCTGAGGTTTGATGTCACGGTGACAAATTCCTATGCAGTTGTGAATATATGCCAAAGCCCTACATATCTGCACCCAAAATAAGAAGTCAATGAACATGAAAAATGCCAAAGAACGACAAATAGCATATGGTTGCACAAAATGCCCTAAACTTTCACAGTTGCAAATCTGGGAAGTCTAGACGAATGAATTGTTGTTAACCCTGCCAGCAGAGAGGTTATACTGTATTTCACTTCTGTGATGTCCCAGCAAAATCAGGATAAACATATATAAAGCCCTCCTCTCCAATAATAAAACATTTTAGGTGACATCATAATCTTGCATGTTAAAGTATCTAACTCTTAGCCATTTGGCCGGGAGTAAGAAGCCACCAAGACTAATACCATTTTTGACGAAGTTGTTCAAGTGATGCTGGACATGCTGTATACTTCACATAAAATCAAATGACGTAACTGTACAAGAAATTAATGAATTCAAAAGAGTTAAACTTGTCAAAGATTCATCTCTTATACTACATTGGGGCACACAAATTGGGAATGGGTGGAGGGACTGACCAACATCACACACAATTGGACATTCTCCAGTTTAAGTAATTGCAGAAACACCAACAGATATGAGGCTGAATAAAATTTTTCATAGAAAATTTCAAGGAACAAGATATTACATGCCTGGTATGTGTAAAGTTTGACATAAATCAATGGCATCCTCTGGTTCATCCTATTGTATTGTTTGGCTATACGATTCACAGTTTCAGGTACAAATTCAAGGACAAGATTCAGGTATAGCTCTTCTTTGTCTGTTGTTGAAAAGAAAGAGTGCTTAAGGGCAACAACATTGGGATGGTCAAGCATCTGCATAATTTGCAACTCCCTGTTTTTGTAGCGCTTGTCCTGAAGCACCTTCTTGATAGCAACAATTTCTCCAGTTTCTCTACATTTTGCCTGTTAGAAAGTAATTACAACCAACAAAAGCATACAAAAAATGAGAAAAAAATGTAGCAAATGATGAACTAAGAAAGCAATGTAGTAGCACCTACTTGGAACACAACACCAAAAGAACCAGTTCCAATTACATGTTCAGCAATGTAACTTATGACCTGTCAATCATCATAACATCACATATAGTAAAAGTCTGCAATACTCATGACATGAACCACTATTACCACCATATATGAGCTTCTAGCCTCACCTGTTTTGCTTGACCACTTCTTCCACCTATAGTCGTCCTTATAACATGTCCTGTTTCAGCACCCACACCATCAATTATATCTGGTTCACTATCCTGCATCACAACAGACATAAAAAAGAGACCTTTTCTTATAAGTAACTACTTGCCAAAGTCCCTTCATAAACATTACGACACAAGCATTGAGCCAAAAATGCTCAGTTGATGGTGAATGAAACTAAAACTAAAGTACGTCAAATGCATTTAGCCTCATCATTTTTTGGGTCCTCTCCAGCAATTTCAAGTCAATAATTCATTGTGCGCAAATTCTCACCCTATCGTCGTCGTCATGGTCAACCCTGTCCCTCAATCTCATTGCAAGCATCTCCCTTCCCAGCCAATCTAATGAACTGGACGATCCTTTGAAGCCATTAACACTTCTGGAACTTCCAACTCCCCCATGTCCAAGGCCAGTAGACGCCATATATCACCACGCTAAGTATTAGAGATGTTAATATTTGGTACTTTCTGCATAGTTGTTCATAATTTGGTATTCCGTCCACTGCAAGAACCTCTCCACCTAGCAGCATAAGAAAGTCCCTTCAGTGAAATTTTAGTCAAACATCAGGCCTCATTAAACTCAGAAAGAATGCAGACCAGCAAGAGTTCACCCAACTGACTAGTTACAGATATAGAAATCCTGCTTCCAGAAAATTACAACAGTTCTAATTGAACTAACGAGACAGAAATATGGAATAGTACAATAAATGAGAAGACTATCACTGCTCAAATGCATATCTTCCTTTTCATGAAAAACAAGCACATAATACAATTTAAGGTTTCATTACACTGAAAACATCGATGAATATTAACTACAATTTAAGATTTTATTACAATTTAACAAAAAGCAAGTATACAATACAATTTAAGGTTTTATTACGCCAAAAACAGAGGTCAATATTAACTACTAAAATTCAGCAATTCAATAGCCATTTTATTTGTGAACCTGGCAGCTTTTGCCAATCAAAGATATTTTTCTTTCCCCAGCTAGAATTAAGAATCTTGCACCGCATAAAATTAAAGTTGCATACATTTACCATAATTTACATTAGCCCCTTGAATTCAAACCACTGACACTGAGTTCAACAATGAATTTGAACTTACCCTGCAATGAAAAATAACCCCTTTTTTTCCCATTTTTGCCTTTATAGGAATAAGGTTCATGCTATAGAAGTTTAAATCAGCTACCCAGACCCAGGATTATAATACTACCCCAAAGAAAAGGAAAAAACTAAAGAAACTTCCATCTTAATCAGATCCAATCAAGCCAGAAGGTAACAAAATCAGGTTGTACCAGTAACTAGGTATCATTAACGTGAAAATCGAGAATGAACAAAAGAAGAACGGATAATTGTAAGTATGCTCAATTAAAACTCAACATAGTTGTAAAGATAATACAATGGAAGGAAAGGCGAAAAAGGAGTGACCCTTATAAAATTGAGTCGGAGTTGGAAGCAGAAGATTCCCAGCATCTCTTTCTCCCTTAAAACCCACCACCACCACCACCACCTTTACTAGCTTTTTCCTTTGTTACATTTAAACCCCAAATGAAGCAATCATCTAAGCACACACCCCAGTCACTAGAAGACGATAATTAAAGGAACAATCCCATGAAATTACAGCAAGGGAGAAACATGTACACCTCCATACACCATCTATACATACATGAGGCTTGAGAGAAAGGGGGAGAGAGAGAGAGAGATAGAGAGGCACAAAAGGGAGTGTGGACTGTGGAGTGAAAAAGAGAAGATCAAAAGGTCAGAGAGTGAGCGAGCGTGAACTGTTGTTTTTGATTACCCACCACTTTAATTATTTCTTTATTAATTTTAGCTTTTGAATTAACAAAACATTTTTATCGAGATTGTCTAAAGTCTAACCACGTTCTTCTACTCCTACTAAGTCCTAAAGCCCCTAAGGTTGAGGCCTGATGTAGTAATTATTACTGTTGAAATCCAACAATTAGAAGCCTTTTGAATTCAAATCTCCTTGCTCCTTCTCCGTCTCTAAATTGTGGACAAAAAGCATGGACAAGAATTTAGACAGCGGATCCGAACCGATATATATATATATATATATAAATCACAAAAAATCTCCAAAACATTTTCAATTCGAACGTACTCGATTGATAGAATTTTATTAAGTATTAGTTTATTTGGTAGAAAGGAAATGTACAATTTGTACTTTGTCGTCAACTTTTTTTTTTTTTTGTCTGACCACCCGGTATTCGAAACCACTGCCCCAACTAATCCGGATTCGGCCTGGGTTGCGCCCGCAGAGTCCGACTCTTGCTCGAGAGTAAGGCCTGACCCTTGGTTGTTTAATCTTGGCGCTTACAACGAGAGTCAAATCTTGGATCTCGTGTAGCATTCACAAGCCGCTTACCACTTGTGCCCAACCACAAGGTTTGTCGTCAACTTTTTCAGAAAGAATTGAAAGTGTTAATAAGTTACAACTAATAATGTTTCGACGAGAGAGGAACGGGAGCAATTATCAGTGAAAATCATTTTTAATATGGGTGACGAGCTTGTACATTTTAGTTCGTGTCAGTGACAACCGCTTAACGCTTGCCCTTGTCAACTAACGTTAGCTTTCTTTCGCGGCCAAGAATTGGATGTCAGAAAATAGAAATATTGGCTGTAATGTATACGGTATCTCACATATGGTACGTGACAATCTAACACGAAGCATATTTATCCAATAAAAGGAAAACACGACTTCTACGTATTTTTCAAGAGTCACATAAACTTCCCAACCATTCAATGGCACAGGTCCCAATTTAGATCACACGTTCTCAAATTTGTCTTCAAGCACTTGATGAATTGAACTAGAAAGAGACCATTTCTTGCAGTAAAACCAATCCATGAATGATTGGGTTGAGAATTGAGATGGATCTTACACATAATATATAGTAGCAAGATGACTACTACCTTGAAGCTTCGCTCCAAAATGCAAATTATTAATGAATATATATAACTATGGACGAAATGAATCTGAGGTCACATACTAACATAAGCTCATGAGTTGCTTGTGAAAGATTATAAAATAGCTGCACTAAGCAACTGTACAAGTACAAATTCATTTGCTCAAGATTTTGGTGAATCAGGTCTGATTGTACGTTTAGGGAAAACTTAACACAGTTTATGGTACATATTTTGTATACATGACTGCGGTGATTTTGATCACAACTGATCAGACATACATACAACAGATCAAAACATTACTCTTTGAAGTTAACAAGTGTATGAAGAGAAGAGGGAGAGTAAAATGAACTTCCAGGTAATTATATTCCCACAGCATCAAGAAGTTGGGAATGCTGAGAAACAGAAACCAGTGAATTGGCGACAATGGCACCACTTGCGGCCACAGCAGGGACTCCAATTCCTGGAAAAGTAGAATCACCGCAGCAGAAGAGCTGTGGGATTGGGGTAGAATGTCCCGGAAATGTTCCTTTACCAGCTTCTATAGCTGGTCCGTAAGTCCCTCTATCCCTCCTAAGAAACCTTTTATGTGTCAATGGAGTACCAACTAACTTCACCTCACACTTTTCGCGGTCAAAACCAGGACCAAGTGCACGTTCCACGGCCCTCCATATTACCTGGTGGAGAAAGAAGTAATTACAATAGCAACAGGTATAGGAGACCAGATTAATCAGTTAAAGAATCACAACAGAAATCCAGGACAAGCCAGAGAAGGTTCATTCACTAAAACCAGAAGAGGTTTGAGGGTGAAAATGGGACTGATTCTCAAATGTGCAGCTTTCAAAGAAGTTAGGGTTTTTTTTTTTTTTTTTGGTGCAGAAAAAAAAATTTGGAATCTGAAGCATACAAGCAGGAGAAAACATCAAACAAGGTCACAAGAAGAAATTCTTTTAAAATCATACAGCGAAGGAGACTTTTTTCATGAACGTGGCATCTCAAAAATTCCATATTGTCCATTACAGTGCATAATGCATTTTCAGGCAAATCAGATAAGTAGGCCTGTTTAACTTGCTCTCTCTGATTATTATCAGTTAATTTCCTGGTCCGGAATGCCCAAGAGATAGAAGAAGAATCTCTACAAGCATACCTCAGATCGTCCAGCCTTGAGCTCTTTGTACTCCTTGCTTCTGCGATCCAGCCCCTCCCAAAGTTCAAAAGGCTCAGTTCCTGGAGTATAGGCATGTAAGACATGCTTACCAGGTGGAGCAAGATCAGGACTAAACACACTTGGTACAGATATTAAGACAACATTCTGATCAGCATCAACACCACGCTTCCAGTCATTCACAACTATATGATGGATGCCCAGGTCCTCAGGGATACCCTATATCCAAAATGAAAAAGAAAAATCATATGGTCGGAAATGTGGCATGTTAAACGCTACATATTATTATATGGGAAATCCACAGCCACCTAATAGTTTTAGGAGACTAGTACAACTAGTTTTACCAAAATCATCTGGTAGAATGACAAGACCGATGCATCTGACTTCTGTCTTAATGAATTCAAATGTATTCACCATTTCAATATCAATCTGGTTGCCTAAATACTTTATCACAAACTGAAAATCTTATATCTCATTACATTATGTCTCTCAAAGGCCAACATAGCTAAGACATTGAGCAAAAGCCTTAGATCATTCTTATCAAAGATGAACATGCATGCAAATGATATTTCTCACTGTAGGCAATACTGCTGTAAGATGGATACAGAAATATGCTTGGGTGAGTTTGTATAAGTCGGCAAATACGTGAGATATAGTCCAGCATGGAAACTATAATTTGAATTTTCAATTATTTATGTAAATTGTTTATATAGTCAGATAAAATTTACTATCACACTAGAAGCCAAGATGTGATCAGCACGACAAAGTTCACATATAACAACTTAACAATGTTGTTATCCACTTTGATGAATCAGAAGGAAAAATTAGATAAAGTTTTCTTCAAATATTAGTACAAACATTCAGTACAATACTAGCTTCAACAGGTGATGCCATCATTATCAAGGGCAGAGATTATGGGGCAACGATTATGGTCTACTAATTGCAATAATCAAGGGCAATCATCAAGGGCAGCAAGTTATGGGATTTGTTCTATCATAATTGCAAAGATCATGGCTGAAATTATGGGATCTGCTCTATCATGTCTATTAGTTGTATATTAGAATCTCTGTAATTAATATATTAGATAGGTAGATATATTCTTACCTAGAATAGATGTACAGAATTTCTATTTAATGGAAAGGATGCACTAAAGGGGGCATGCAGTCTTTGATCCAGAAAAACTTGTCATGGTATCAGAGCTGGTTATTTGAATTTCTCCGCCTTTCAAAGTTTTCTGATTTGCTGTTCTTCTTGGGTTGATTATTTTGATCAATCATTTGGTTTCAAGATATCCTTTTGGGTGAATCATATTGTGGTTGGCAGTCTTTCCTGTAATTCAGAGCTATTTTTTTGAATTCTTTGAAAGAATGTCTATGGAAAACTCTTTGGGAAAAACACATACAGAATCTTTGGCCATCAAGTTTACTGGGAAAAATTACGCAGAATGGGAATTTCAATTTAGGATGTTTCTAAAAGGCAAAGAACTTTGGAGTCATATCGATGGGTCTTCTACAGCACCTAGAGATGGAAAAGAACTTAGTCAATGGGAGGCAAAGGATGCTAGAATTATTTCTTGGATTTTAGCATCTATTGAAGCTCATATGGTGAACAATTTACGCTCCTTTAATACAGCAAAAGAGATGTGGGATCATTTGAAGCGTGTGTATCATCAAGATAATACAGCAAGAAGATTTCAGCTTGAACTTGAAATTAGTAACTACGGCCAAGGTAACCTTTCTATTGAGCAGTATTATTCTGGATTTCTTAATTTATGGAGTGAATATTCTGGTATAATCTATTCTAAAGTGCCAAGGGAAGCCTTAGCCGGTGTTCAAGCGGTTCATGAAGATAGTAAGCGTGACCAGTTTCTAATGAAATTGAGGCCTGAATTTGAAGTGGTCAGAGCTGGATTGTTAAATAGAAATCCGGTTCCTTCTTTAGATATATGTCTGGGTGACTTGTTACGTGAAGAACAGAGAATGGCTACACAAACTGTCATAGGTGCATCGAAGGAGATATCTAAAGTTGTCAGTGTTGCCCATGCTGCTCAAGGGAGGAATCAAGGAAAGGGACAAGTGCAGTGCTATAGTTGCAAGGAATTTGGACATATTGCACGCAATTGTGGAAAGAAATTTTGCAATTATTGTAAGCAAAATGGACACATCATCAAGGATTGTCCTACACGTCCTGAGAATCGGAGAGCCCGAGCCTTTCAAGCTACTGTCCAAAACTCTAACATGATTGGTTCTACACCTACAGCCACAACCACTGGCGCCAATCAGCCTACTCTTACTCCAGAAATGGTTCAACAAATGATTCTTTCAGCATTTTCTGCTCTTGGATTTCAAGGTCAAGGTAAAATTGTTTCTGCTCTTTGGTTGGTTGATTCTGGAGCATCAAATCATATGACTGGTTCACCTACATCATTACATAATCTACGGCAGTATACTGGTACACAAAATATTCAGATTGCTAACGGCAGTAATCTTCCAATTACAGCCATTGGTGATAGTGGACCTTCTTTTCGTCATGTATTTGTCTCTCCAGGGTTATCTACTAGTTTGATTTCTGTTGGTCAGATGGTGGATAATAACTGTCATGTACATTTCTCTCGTGATGGTTGTCTTGTGCAGGATCAGGTGTTGGGGAAGGTGATCGCGAAGGGGCCTAAAGTGGGTCGATTATTTCCTTTGCAATTTCAATTCCTAGAACTTTGTCTTTGGCTTCTATTGTTATTGACAATAAAGTTGAACTATGGCACAAACGATTGGGTCATCCAAATAATGTCATTTTATCTCATTTAGTGAAGCGCGGTTTTCTTGGGAGCAAAGATCAGTGTTTTAATCATACATTGTCTTTTGATTGTTCTACTTGTAAACTAGGGAAAAGTAAAATGTTACCTTTTCCTAGTCATGGTGGTCATGCTAATGCAAGTTTTGAGATCATTCATAGTGATGTTTGGGGTATTACTCCTATTGTTTCACATGCACAATATAAATATTTTGTGACATTCATTGATGACTATAGTCGTTTCACATGGATATATTTTTTGCACACTAAAGCTGAGGTATTTGCTGTTTTTCAAAAATTTGTGGCTTATATAGAGACACAATTCTCTACTTGCATTAAGGTGTTACGCTCTGACAATGGCGGGGAATATGTGTCACATGCCTTTCAAGCATTTTTGCAACAAAAAGGTATTCTATCTCAACGATCATGTCCTTATACCCCTCAACAGAATGGGGTGGCTGAACGTAAAAATCGTCATTTGTTGGATATGGTACGAACCTTACTCTTGGAGTCTTCGGTTCCATCTAAATTTTGGGTAGAAGCTTTGTCCACTGCAGTTTATTTGATTAACCGTTTGCCTTCTCAACAGTTGAATTTTGATTCTCCTTATTACCGTCTTTTTGGTGTGCATCCTGATTATGGCAACCTACACACATTCGGATGTGTTTGCTTTGTTCACTTACCTCCTCATGAGCGCCACAAACTTACAGCTCAATCTGTAAAGTGTGCTTTTATGGGTTATAGTACAACTCATAAAGGATTCTTGTGTTATGATGCTATTGCTAATCGTCTACACATTTCTAGACATGTGATTTTTTTTGAACATGAGTATTACTTTCCATACCATGTTTCTGCATCTGAAGGTGTTGTTCTTCCTAATTTTGATGACATTGCTCCACCAATTGAACGATTTAAACCTGGGATTGTTTATCAAAGACGACAAGTTTCTTCATCACAACCTTTTCTCGACCCTGATCCAGTTCTTGCTCCTACCCCTCTTAGGAGGTCTCTACGCCTTAGTCGTCCGCCGGATAGGTATGGTTTCTCTGCCACTATCACTGACACTGCAGTTCCTACATCCTATTCACAGGCAGCTAAACAAGCATGTTGGGTGAAAGCTATGAACGAAGAACTTCAAGCTCTTCAGGAGAATCATACTTGGGATATTGTTCCTTGTCCCAATGGTGTTAAACCCATTGGTTGTAAATGGGTGTATTCTCTTAAATTGCGCTCTGATGGCTCACTTGAAAGATATAAGGCACCCATTAGTGGCTCTCGTAATCGCAAGAGTATGGAGTGGATTATGAGGAGACCTTTGCTCCTGTAGCAAAGATGACCACAGTTAGACTTGTTCTAGCTATTGCTACTTCAAAGGGCTGGTCCTTACGACAGATGGATGTTAAGAATGCCTTTTTACATGGCGATCTTCAAGAAGAGATTTATATGACTCCATCGTCAGGGTTATTTTCTACACCTTCTTCTGATGTTTGCAAGCTCAAACGCTCCCTTTATGGCTTAAAACAAGCTCCACGTGCTTGGTTTGATAAGTTCCGTTCTACGCTTATTAGCTTTTCATTTGTTCAGAGTCAGTATGACTCCTCTTTGTTTCTTCGCCAGACTGATAAAGGACTTGTTTTACTTCTGGTATATGTTGATGATATTGTTATCACATGGAATGACTCTGAATTAATATCTCAACTTCAGGAGCATCTTCAACATTCCTTTCATATGAAGGACTTAGGTCCTCTACAGTATTTTTTGGGTCTAGAAGTGCAATCTACCTCAGCTGGTACTTTCTTACATCAGCATAAATACATCCAAGAATTAATTGCTTTGGCTGGTCTCCAGGATGGCCGGTCTGTCAATACCCCCTTGGAAGTAAATGTTAAATATCGCCGTGATGAGGGTGATTTTCTCTCCGATCCCTCTCTATATAGGCAATTGGTGGCAAGTCTCAACTATCTAACTATTACTCGGCCTGATATTTCATTTGCTGTTCAACAAGTTAGTCAATTTATGCAGGCACCTAGGCACCTTCATCTAGCTGCTGTTCGTCGCATTATTCGTTATTTACAAGGCACTCCCTCTCGTGGCCTTTTCTTCTCCAGAAATTCTTCTATTAATTTGGTCGCCTATAGCGACGCTGATTGGGCGGGTTGTTCGGATACTAGACGTTCCGTTACTGGTTGGTGCATGTTTCTTGGAAATTCTCTTATTTCTTGGAAAAGCAAAAAGCAAGATAGGGTGTCTAAATCCTCCACTGAGTCAGAGTATCGTGCTATGTCCTCTGCATGTTCTGAGATCATTTGGCTTCGAGGCCTCTTAGGCGAGCTTGGGTTTCCCCAACTTGAGCCTACTCCTCTTCATGCCGATAATACTAGTGCTATTCAAATTGCTGCTAATCCTGTCTTTCATGAGCGTACCAAACATATTGAAGTTGATTGTCATTCTATCCGAGAAGCTTATGATGCTCATGTCATCTCTCTGCCCCATATCACCACTGATCTTCAAACTGCTGATATACTCACTAAGGCTCTCTCTCGGCATAGACACAATTTTCTGGTTGACAAATTGATGCTTTTTGATCGACCAGCATCAATTTGAGGGGGGATATCAAGGGCAGAGATTATGGGGCAACGATTATGGTCTACTAATTGCAATAATCAAGGGCAATAATCAAGGGCAGCAAGTTATGGGATTTGTTCTATCATAATTGCAAAGATCATGGCTGAAATTATGGGATCTGCTCTATCATGTCTATTAGTTGTATATTAGAATCTCTGTAATTAATATATTAGATAGGTAGATATATTCTTACCTAGAATAGATGTACAGAATTTCTATTTAATGGAAAGGATGCACTAAAGGGGGCATGCAGTCTTTGATCCAGAAAAACTTGTCAATCATCAACAGTTCAGTAATATAAAAGCAAAGAATCCAATGCAAAGCCAAAAAACTTGAGGTTAACTCCAAGTGAACTCTATCTCACTTCAGCAAGGACTTAATTTTAACAAAGTTTCTAGCTCCACAGACAACTAGGTTGCAAACCCTCTAAACAATACAGCTTTCACTGGTTGCGCATATGGTGCTACTTAAAAATTTGATAAGAGTGCAAAGTATCAGTTCCTCGACAAATAAAAGCCAACACAAAAGCTGGCTGTTTCTTTACCATTGCTTACCTTTGCTTCAAATCCTAAATGTAAGTGCATGAACGATTCACATTGTGGAGTGCTTTTGATTCTGTCTGAATATGATTTTGGAACAAATTCCTTGGGCAACAAGTTCAGTGTGTCCCACATGGATGCATTGCTCACAACAGCCTTTCTAGCACGCACAATCTGCAGTAATGAAGTTGCAGAATTTCATTAATGACACAAGTAAGACAACGATCTTCATGTATAAAGAGAATTTTCTCACCTGGCCACTTCTTAGCTTCACACCGACAGCCCGGCGTCCTTCAACAACAATACTTTCCACATGACTCCTTAGAGAGATCCGTCCACCAAACTTCTGTAATCCCCTGATAAGAGCATCAACAACTGCCCCACTTCCATGAAGAGGATATTCTAGACAGCAACCTGGTTTATACCATTCTGAGAACATGTAAATCTGAGAAGGAGGGGTATCGTGTTAGATAAATATAACTGAATGCCTGAGCAAGGCAGACTTGAAAATAAGACTTAAGTATAAAATAGAACGATGAGCAATATCAATGCAGATGTAAGTTAAAATTAAAATGAAAGGAAAGACAGACCAGCTCTGCATTTTCTTTAGATAGATAAATATAGAAGCACAAAGGGATCTCTTGCACACACACACACACACACACATATAACACAAGTTCATCCATGCATGTTAAATCATCTATACAATTTCATCTAACTAAAAGATGGATCAAAATTAAAACATACATAGGAAGATGAAAGAAAAGCAGAAAGCAATTTGTGGTCTGATGCTCAACACATGCGTTGAAATTTCAGCTATCATTGGAAAAGAAAGTATCAAATGCACAACATACCATTTCTGCTGAAAGTATGCCAGTAGATTTCACTCCTGCAAGCAAGAAAGAAAGAAGATCCACCCAATTTCGCACAAAAGGATCTTTTAGTCCCAACGAGTCAATAATATCGGAGAAAGGTCTTAAAAGCTTAGTAGCACCAAAGGCTCCCTGAGGTCCCATTTGAGCAAAGGATTGCAACAGAGAAGGTGCATATCTAGCAGCAGCTGTAGAAAGAACACCCCAATCACCTCGAATAGATAGAGGTGGCAGAGCCATTGCAGCTCCAGACAGTGGAAGTATTGCATCCTGTAAAAAATTTATTGAAATTTTAGACATAAATAAGAAATCAAGAGCATCACAAAAATGCTTATAAACCTATACCTCATATTTCAAATGGACCAGATTTATAATGCTAACTGTTGAGAGAAAGTACATTTAGGAATGAGCATCGATGACACTCACAAGAAGCTTTCTCCATTCTCTTGCAGCGTCTAGACCTGCAAACTTCTCAAGGTCCTGCAGAAGAAAAGGGTATATAAAGCATCTTGTACCAACAGAGACACTTAATACATAACCATTGTTTTGATAAAAGACATCAACTTCAAAAGGCTATAGTGCTTGATTTTGAAGGTGAAGCATAATTTACGTGGGTACAAAGGAGACTTTAGCAGAAGATGATCTTTAAAGTTGACAGCAAGCTTGTGCAAATGTGTAAAATTTTTGGGTAAATAAGTGACTGTAATATTAAGTTCAATCACATTCTAATACAAGAGCCGAAATTTTCAGTCTGGTCAAATCCTGTTGCAAAATCTGGACAATCTACATGTTTGAGTAAAGCTCAATACAATGAAAGTAGATTAATTTTGACAATTCTAGAAACATAAATCAAAAGTGAGCAATAAATTCACCTTGAAGAACTCTGTTGGCCCGATGCGTGACAAGAACTCACCTTCAGGGACATATACCATCCAAGAGTCATAGGTTGCACAGGGAATTGACTCTCCTAATGCATCAAGAACCTGCCAAAAAAAAAAAGGAATAGAAAGAAAAGAAAATCATAATGTCAAGTTTGAAAGTGAAACAGAAATGCATTTTCCAAGAAATTTAATTGCTCATTGAATATATTTACTCTGAGCAGTGGAAAGACACTATAACATAACCAACAAAAGTAATACAATCACCAGATGTTGTTTGCATCTCACAGGTGCTCTTTTTTTTTTTGTGGGTGGGTGGGTGGGGTGGTGGGGGCGAATCTTTGCCTGCACTAGCCCGCAGCGATATTTGAGATACTCAAAATCAAGCACATGGCACCTTAAACTTTTCTTTCCAGACTGAAGTCCCGAGGGATAACAGGGAACACTTACCGGACATACTATCAGCGAAGGAGAACGATGAAAGTAAAATTATTGTTGAAAACGAAAGAAACAATTACCTGTGCCAGAGGATTGGCCTGCGGACCTCTTGACTGAAATCCAGAAAAAAGAGAAGGGCCGGAATCAAATTTGTAGCCTTTGATCTCGAAAGAATGAGCAGCACCCCCAGGCAAATCATGGCTCTCCAAAACAAGAACATCTTGGCCATATCTGGCCAGAAGTCCAGCACAGCATAACCCACCAATACCACTACCAATAACCACAACATCTGCCTCTACCTTGCCTGCAAATCATTCTGCAACCATATCAATACATAATTACCCCCTCATTTTCACACCACAGAGAGAGAGAGGGGGGGTTTGGTGGAGTAAAACTCCATTATGTACTAACTATGCTACTGCATTTCGTCTAGCTTAATAGGTGTCTCCGGAAAAGGAATCGAGAGAGGACCTGAAAAGGGTTTGGGCGGGTCAGTCAGAGCAGTGGATGAAGAGGGATAGCCATTGGAACTAGTGGACTTGGAAAAAGAGGAACTTGTTGGAGCCAAAGAAAGGGGCCTTCTGCTAGTAATACTGGTATTGGGTAGCCATGGACGTGGAGTGAAATTTAAAAGAGGCGAGATGGGTTGGGGCTGAATTCGACAAGGGAGCCTCGACGAAACTGAAATGCCACCCAACATTGTTTCCCAACACTACAAAGGAATCTAGTAAGAGCAGTTCTTGTAGTACGTAATTCAATCTCGACTGTCGGAACCTTAAAGAATTGGGTGGCAGACGAGAAGAAGGCAGACGTGTAGAGTAACAAAATCAGCATCAAAGCACCCACAGTTCAAACAAACAAAGTTCGTCGGGCGCTCTTGTCTCCAGCGCTGCTTCCTCTACTCTTCTCGCTGCTACGCTTTCTTATCTTATTATGCAGTCCACAAGATGCCACGCCAGGCCACTCAGGAGCTACTTGATTGCCTGGTATAGCATTTCCCAGCTGAAGCAAAGATTTATCAATTACAAAGACAGCGAGAAGCAAGGACAATCAGGAATTTCTGTTTGATTATTCGTTGGGAGAACATTACAATAAAAGAATTCACTGCTATGCTGGCAGTCCAATTGGTCCTAAACCACAAGACCTAGTTTAGTCAGTCCAGGCCTTCCAGCATTTTTTTGCGATTTTTTCTTGATGCTTTATCTGGCTAAATTTCAGTAACATACGCCATGATCCAGCCAAATTTGCAAAATATGGGAACCAAAAACCACTTTTCTTTTTTTTTAAAAAAATATATTTTACGGGTCAAACAATGCACCAAAATAACTCGGCAAAGAACTACTGCCAAAACCCAATTCCATTTCTCCACTAACATAACATTCAAGGACCCTCGGGCTCACAACAAAAACTCACGAGTACATAATTCCAGACTAAAGGCCTTCTTTTACAATGCCAGTTACTGTTCAGCCGAGCACTGCTTTTTTAGTATATTAACATATACTTTCTATATATATGTTCACCACCAATGCCGCAGGGCATACTATCGGAGAAACATACATATATGGGAAATGGAGGCAGTACACACCATCTAATATCTGTATTTACAGTTCAGCGAAAAGAAACCGCCCACTATAAGTTAAATGTCTCGACTTCTATCCCAGTCAATGGCAAGGAGTTCACCCGTGGCTCCAGCTGACAGCATAACCCCGCCAAACCATTACTTGGATGAAAACTGGTGCCGAAATAGGCGATAATAGTGACTATTTCTCTTCCTCCTTTCTCCTAGTCTCGATCAATTTCAATTAGGCAGGATCAGAATTTCTTCCTTGCAACGAACAGTAAATAAACCAGTATATGCAACCTTTTGACAAACTGAGGTCTTCCACAAGGTCTTCCGAGATGGACCATTTCTCTTGCTCCTGAAAACTTTGTTCACACACGATCTTCACTTTCCCAAAAGAGAGCTCCAGCCCACAAGGGGATGTATATTCAGTATGGTAATTGACCAGGCATTTTCACTGCACAAGCATCCACCAACAAACACTAAGATATGATTGCAAAAAATCAGCTTTCATTCTAAAGAATCAGATCAATTTGCTCAAGGGATGGGTTATACGAAAACCAGATGCACGTGTTCCTACTTCCTTAATTCTTAATTTTTCCTCCCAGAAAAGAAAAAGGTTGATGCTTTTTGAAAAATTCCAAAGATGGGGGCCATTGTACATGATCTTCAAATGCTAGGAAAATTTTACTACCCAGTAGCTATGAGAATCAATAGCATAATAGCTATAGAACAATTGACTCACGTAGGAAAACAAGACCCATCCAACAGGGAAAAATGCCACATCAGTTGATTAAGAAACGACTGAAGGCTTACCACATAACAACTAAGAACCACTGCTCGACTTCTGAACCCAGACTTGTTTCTGCATCAAACCATATTCAGCATATTTTTAGAAATGAAAAACACACAAACGATATATATATAAATATATATATATATATATATATATATATATAGAGAGAGAGAGAGAGCTCAATATACAGTACCTCATGGGAACCAAAGCCAGAAGAACCACCTCTTCTTAATGGTTTACCATCCACAAGCGAAAAACCATCGGAATCCTTCGCATGTGCGGATCCACGACGGCCACCATGTCTATAAGATCCTACATTACTCACAGAAAAATAAGCCCATAAGAAAATTATGCAGTTGTAAATTTTGAGCACATTCATTAAAATAGCATGCAAAGATTGTCAATGATCCAGATTCAAAACTAACCATTATCCATAGAAGATTGACTACCGCGACCACTTCCCCATGTTTGAACTCTCCACCACGTGCACTCAACATGTCACTTTTCATCTCAAGTTGAATACCTAAACAACAGATGGATTTCAGAAATATACGCAACCAAGAAGTAAAATGCAAAACCGGCTCCCCAAAGTAAACTTGAAAGTTTGTTCCCAACCCAGCAATAAGAATCCAAAAATTTCCATTGAGACTTAGCAATATCAAGTTAGAACATCTCCACATATTAATTTGAATGACAACTATACCTTCAGTACCATCCAGTGCAGATTGAGAAGCAGATGATGATAAGGACTCATCACTGGTATGTGAGCCATCTGAGCGCCGAAGAGGGGTCCAAACAACACGGTCAGGTCTATCCTTATTCCTCATGCGCTTTTCCTGCTTCTCGCTGTGGATGTTATGTATATCATTAGGGACCTTGTCATCTGAAGCTACATTTGCATCCTTCTGAAGCAACTGCAGACTCGGTGGGCGAGGAGGTCTTTTGTCCCTTTCCAAGTTTGCAGTCTGGTTTTGCTGGTCAGACCGAACCAAAGACGGCTGATTCTGGCGATTATCCTTAAGTAATATGCTTCTGATGATCTTTCCACTAGCCTCACGCCTCTGGTTCTGTTTCAGAGAAGAGCTAGGAGGATTCTTAAAAGGAGATGCCGTACTCTTTCGCACTGGTGACCCACCAGACATCTGCACAAGCAATAAAAGGAAATCAACTCCCTTTTACATTGCAGAAGCAAACAGTTGGAAAATCTTACAAATGCAGAAAGTGCCTTTAATTTGTCATAATTCTCATGCAAGAACACGAGAGAAGTTTCCCAGTTTAAATTCCTACCAAGATATTAGATAACACTTGTATAAGACATCGGAATCTGAAGCTAGCAGTCATCTTCAAATGGAACACCAATACTAGTTTAATTTGCCCTTTTGCAGACAGTGGAACACGTAACAAGCTAAATCTCAGTCTAACAATATTTGGGGACACTAGGATCCAAAATTTTACAACAAGCTTAATGTCCAAATTTGATGGTTACTTACCCATAGGGATCGAGCACAATTTTTCTTAACATGTTCCCCAGCCCTACCGCTCTTATAAAACTCCAGAATGCAACTTTATACAAATCCTCCCCCTTAACCATAATCGACTTATTAACAACCTCTGCACTATTATTCTACTCAAGAGTCAAATAGATATCCCAAAAACAACAGAGCTGAGATATATAAGGATTTGCCTGCAAATTAGCTATTTTACTTGCTAGACATATGACTTACATGAGGAATTTCCTTTTCTTTTCCTTTCAAAAGCAAAATTTTCTTCTTCCCAGGGTCGGTTGGCTCACAATCTCCTGAAACACATTAGATAGTGTCATGGAACTTTTGCTCTATAAATAACTACATAGACCATGTAACAAGAACATAAAGCACAAACCAACACAGATCAGAATTAGCACACAAGTAGCCTACAAAGACAGGATAAAAATCCATTAAAGTTAAACCAAAACCAACTCAACTGGAAAACTATAAATCCATTGGTAGAAAATGCTTCTGTTTTCTAGCCTCTTTCAACTTAAAGATAAGCTAAAAGTAGTAAGTCAATAGGAATTAACACCCCTCAAACAGCTTTTGAGCTAAAAGAGCTATAATCAACTTATCCAATGCAACTAAGCCAAAACCCTTGAAGCTCTTAAATTTCAGGCAGCAAAGAGCCTACCAAATAGAAGCTTAAAAGCTAGCAGTAGTGTCAAACAAAATCAACATGAATCAATTTTTAAACATACCACTTTCCTCTTCAAGTCCCCCATTCCCGCAGGCAGCAGCAGAAGTAACAGATTTGTCAGATAGATTCTGATCATCTCGTTTTGGAACCAGAATATATGTAGATTTGTCTTTTCCACTTGTGACCTTTGCACTGTCCCTCAGTATATACTGTTGACGGGGACCAAAATGAGATTTCTTGACAATCACACAAACCAATAGACACAATATCCAGATTACAAAATTGATTACTTCAATTTCAAAAAATAAATAAATAAATAAAATTGGCACTATCTAACGTGATAATGATGACACCACCACGACAAGATATCCAAGTACTAAAGAGGAAAATGAAACTGCATGATAAAACAGAAATGGTAAAGCAAGAAAAAATAAAAGGCAGTGACTAAGCATAGCTAGCCAGCCAACTGAGCGCCTTACAAAAAGAACCATCACTAATACCAAAGTACTGCACATCTTTTTCTGCAACAAGCTAACCAATCCAATGCAGGAAATGCTTCATGGTAAAAAGAAAAACAGACATAGCAAGAGCTACATTAAACATAAACATCTCATAACAAATACTTGACTAAGTCAAAATAATAATGGATCTTCATGCATAACAAAATATATCACACATAAAGGAAACGAGCTACACGGAAAACATGTTCATAATCCCTCATTTTAAAGCAGCTAAAAGTAAAATAGCCAAAACAAGCAAAACAATGCAATTTGACCATCTCGTTATTAGGAATAATATTCTTTTACTTGGACACCAATGCTTAAACAAGAAACTAAAAAGGACAGCAAGATGAGCCAGAGGCACCAAAAAAAAAAACAACAACATTTGTCTCACGCAAACTCAGAGAACCACAGGATATTCTACAGTGACATGCGCAAACATGAACTGCATAATAAATTATATTAAATAAACACTGAAAACTTTACCATGGTTGTAGATGACCTCTTCTTCTCTGAACCACGTTTAGATGAACTTGAGCTAGGACCTCCAATTGATGCTCCACTAACCCTTCTAGTTGATTTTCCATTAGAGGCAGACCTCTGCCACATATCAGAGGTAATAGAGTAAGGGGCTACAAGAAATCTAATGATTGGCAATTGAAAAGCAGCAACCTCATCAAACATATTGGTAAAAGCACAAATCATGCTCTCACCTAAACAAAACTATCATGTAATTAAACCATCTCAGACTAATAATAGCTAAAACCTTATATTTAATGCAAAGGAAATAAACAAGATAATAATGGCTCTGATCAATGATGGTACAAATTCATCAATTTAGAAGTTGATATTCAGAATGCAAATGAAAGTCAGAATACAATTGATCCAATATGTAGGAATTGATCAAAAGTGAAATTTTCCAGCACCATCACTTACATCCAGTGCCGTGTTCAATTCATAGAGAAGTATCACAGAAAGCATGGTGAAGCAATAGAATATGCAATAAACATCACAAGTACAGCTGAGAAAATGTTGCCCAATAAAAATAATGAAAGCAAGCAAAGAGGCTTTACCATGAAAGCCTCCTACGGCAAAATGCTAGATCCTATAAAGTTTTTTCAGAAACAGGGTAAGTTTCAACATGGTAATAATAGGTGTTTCAGATAAGTGGCTCACACCCTGATTGATTTTTTTTTTTTCCCGAACATACATTTAATGTATTCCTGATATCTGGAAATCTTCTTCTATATGAATTACAGCTATCCAATTTCTTTGTGTAAAAAAATATCACCCCCATCTAGAATCATTTTTGATAACTTCCATGATCTGTTTCCTTTCATCCCTAATGAAGATTTTGCACATCTTAATGTTATCAGCAAATTCTATTTTTTCCCATATGTTTCCAGAATACCAATAAAATGGAGAAGACAACAAATAATTCACTTCTGCAACAGGAAAAGCACAACAGGGACAGTCAATTTGGACAGGAAAAAAAATACTAAAACACTGTATTGATAGAGTTCCATAAAAATGGACCCACTTTACTTTACTTGTTCGCACCTTCTATTAAATTATATCTTTGACCCTACCAAGTAACATGAAATCATGCCAGGTGAAATCAACTTGAGATTAACAGATGAAATAGTGCTCAATGTCCAGTTTTTCTGACCTTTCCCCGCTGTATTGACTTTTGAGAAAATCTTTTCCTCAAGTACACATCATTCGCACTTAGTTATGTTAACTGCATTTCTTTCATTAGCAGACCAGATGGCTATACAGTGGTCCCTCAACAAACTCTAATTTTTTTTTTCTATCCAAAAACAAACCAAGCAGCTCAAACTATGAAAAAAAAGATGCATTTTCATTTTCTATGATACAAACTATGTTCAATTTTTCTAATAACTCAAAACATCCACAATAGCATTGAACCAAGGACTGAATAGCGCTGCAAATGAACCCAGGTTCGGTCAAACAATCGACTCAACTGGGCATTGACTGAGTTCAAGTGTTGATATGTTAAGCTCGAGGTCTCGACGAGCCTTATTTATTAGTGTATAGAGTAAATTACATATATAGGCCAGAGCTTGCTCAATCCCAAACGAGTCGAGCTCGATCTCAAACACTGCTATATCAAGTCGAGCTCGAGCTTGAGTACATGCATGGCATTGCTCAGGGTCGAATCAACTCATTTGCAGCCCAAGGACTGAATGATTCTCATATATTAGTTCCAATGTCCGTAGAAAGTCTAGTCATTTTCAGTAAGCAACATACGACAGATACACGTCCCACAATGGAGTCATCATGGCTCCATCCTGATGGGTGCATGCAATAGAGGTTTTGCGAGATGCACACTTCTGAGGTCAATAAACATTGTGTTCTAACTTCTGAATCTCTTGAACAATGCAAGAAGCAACCAGAATAAAAACAACAAGCATAGAAGCACAAGCCTTAGAACTGCTACAATGTTCCAATGGATGAAAAAAAGAAGAAGAAGAAGAACAACAACAACAACAACAACACCACCATCACCACCACCTATCATTAGAAAGCATTTCCCTTAACAAGCATTTCAAGAAGATGAATGAAGTCCAAACAATGCATGCATCAAGCAGGAATCCTACCCGGCTTCCACTTTTAGCTGCTCTTTTCTGACGAATAAAATCCATTAAAGGGGTAACTATAGGAGCCTCCTTCACAGCACCTAGAAAACAAAGCAAAACAACTATTCAACCCGAAGAATAGCAATATGTCAACTATCCACTTCCAATTTGAGATTTTGCCTACTGACCAGCTCGTTCTGCTTCCTTCCTTTCCAATTGAATCTCTGCACTCGGAAGATTCTCAACAGGCTTTGCAAGAAATTCAAGAAACTCCAGATATTCAGGATCTACATGTTCGTCAATAAATTAATTGTGACTGCAATTCATGGAAAGGATTGCACACTTGCTAATGCAAGTAGCATACCAGTAACTATGTGCATACCTTTCAATATGGTTCCTTCTCGTCCGTCCTTCTTGGACCACTGTTTTGGAACGCGCTGCGAAGGAGCATATTCAACAACTGTTTTAAATTGAGTACCTGATCAAGCAAGCAGGACACAATTACCACCTGAATATGCAAAATATACTACTTAACAAGTTCATCTGAATGAGAATGACCACAAGGATCCAAAAATCCTAATCACATTTTCATGATCCCAAAAGCTCTAAGATATTATCATAGCTGTTGTCAAAAACCTCTCTCTTTTTCTTTGCTTTTTCGGCTAAGGTACTAGCTGATTAAGAAACCAAGCATGAAACCATGAGACATCAATTTTTTACTTCCAATAGGTTAATGGAGTAAATGTTTCTTAACCCAACAAGGAAATACCACAATCTGCCAGAATTCTTGTGAATATAAGAAGCTGCCCAATTAAAGCCCTCTAAGCATGTTGTCGAGCATTACCCTTTTCATTAACAAAAACATGTCCACCAAAAAACTCTGCAAACTCAATGACATCTTCTGCTCTCTTAAAATCAATGTAAGCTCTGGAATAAGACTGACGCTTCTGACTGCAAAAGCAAACAGAAAATGGTATAAGAGGTACGGTCCAATGAACATACTCTAAACATAACAACTGGACATCATAACAAACTAATTCATCCCACAAAGGAAACTGAAAACAGAAAGCGCATTGAAATGACACTTGCTAATGGCAATGCACTTGAGGAGTGAGACCAAAAGCAAATACAGAAACGAATTCTTCAGTAACCCAACCATATATTCAAATCACAAAGCATCATGACCATCACTGAATATATCATATCCTGCTTTACTCATCCATATCCACTTATTTTATAATTTTTTAAACTTTTACATTATTTACTTATTCATTCACACTTGGTTCTTTCACTTCCAAAGTTGTTATGTTTTACAAGTACAGTTACAGAAACAAAAAATAGAAAACATCATAGGATGAGTAAAACCTCAAAAATTAACATAAAATAAAACATCATTAGAAAAGGATAATGAAAAGGCTAAAGCAGCACCAGTAAAGGATAAATTTTGAGCAATGATCAATTCAGATGAATGGACATGTTCAGCAGGCTAAACGCTGCAAAGCATAGAAAAAGTCATGACAATGCAACATCTCCTCGGCCACAAATCTAGTAATAGATTTGACATTTAATTCACATTGTTTTCATGTCATCACAATTTTCAAACCAAGAAAACTTAATAAAGCCAACAGATATGGTACAAAACATGATCTAATCAAAAAGCGATAACACCAATAGGGATGTCTTCTTTTTTTTTTTTTTTTAATATTAGACCTGTAAAGAAGCTATATTGGCAATGAGAACAAAACTACCGGCCAAGACAGCGTGAATGAAGAAACAAGAGTAGACCAGTTGCTGCATTAGAACTAAATAGCCCACAATTGTAGCATGCTAAAATCAAAATCTTCTCCAGCCACCTATCACTCATCACAAATCAACCTAGAATTCTACCAATTGTAGACACCGCATCATTCCAGCATTGGCTTAATTAACTGCTATCCGATGAATAAGTAATTCTAGTAACTAATCAACAAAAGCTTTTGCTCAAAACAACCAGCACTTCGAATACATACACCATAGTGACTGCAAACATAAAGAATCACATGCTACCTTAGAAACCCCTAATTGATATAGCCAGAATAATTTAAAAGTCACTTCCATAAGTTCAAATATTTTGGTTAAAAAAATCACCTAGCATAAAGGTAAATTTAACTAATTAATCGAATCCAAAAAAAAATTGATTAAACGAACCTTCCACCATAGCCAGCTCTCGAACACACAGAAATACACTAAACAGCAGAAATTAGATGCCCAGAGTCACAAAACCACATAAATGCCTACGCAAGTGCTGATGTGGCTATTTGATGCACTTAAACATTTATGAACCTAACCTGGTTTTGCCGGGGCGAAAAGAAACCCAGTTATATCGACCGGAGAAGCGAGAATCAACTTGGTCCATAAGCGACGACTGAGAAATTGAGGGGGGCAAGTGCCGCAGCACCACCTTGGTTCGATCTAAAGGCCCCTTCATGCCAAACCTCCTTTGCTAACCTTCAACTTTCCAAAACCCTAATCAACAATCCAACAACTTTCAATTATATCTATACCTACAAATCACCCCTCAAATGCCCGAATATCACATCTTCTTTACCAAAATTTTGACCAAATATATGTAAAACCCCCAAGCCCTAATCCGCAATTGGATCCCAATTCGCCATGCAGGAGGTGAACAGAACACGGAAGCTAGAGAGAGAAAGCCGAATTAGATGTTAGAGAGAGGAAGAATGAGAGAGAAAGAGTACTAAGATATACGAGAGATGATGCAATTTTTATACAGAGTGACCGAAGGGGATTCTGTATATATACTTTGTAATGTAATAGACTGCCTGTATATATTACACACCCGCACACACAGTTATGTGTGCTGTCGATTCACGCTTCGCTTTCTTTCTATCTTTGCTTAGTCTGCAAATACACCTACACTTGTTTGTTTGTATACGTATTCGCTCATCTACTCTCTCTCTCTCTTCTTCGAGAAACTAATAAGTATATAATAAGTATATAGTTACTATACGTATTTTTGTGGGTACATGAAAAGTGAATAATTTTTTGAATTAGTTTTGGCCTCTTAACTTGGAAGAAATTTAAATTGGATAATATATAACTAGTGGGAATGGCACACTCTACATGTGTGCAAATTCAGAAGAAAAATTTTGTAAAAGAAGAAAGAGATAGCACTTGAACAGGATAAGTGGAAATTCGGATGAGATAAATTTGATTGAATAGGAGTTAATCGAGGTAAATATGTGATTAAATAGGAGCTAATAAGGGTAAATCTGAAAACATATTAACTTGTGATTAAGTAGGAGTTGGTTGATGTAATTTTAGCAATACATAAAATGATAATAATTGTTAACACCAACCGCTAATATATTGGTTTTATTATTGTAGAGATAAGTTAACTTGTTAGTAACTATATATCTTTTTTATTTCTCATACGTGTTTGTATATAGTGTTTTTTATTTTCAAGCTATTATACATAATAGTTTTTAAGTGTAAATGTAAATTGGATAATTTTTTGGATTAGTTTTGACCTCTAAACTTGGAAGAACTTTGAATTTGGTACTTCAGAATTGATCAACTTGCTCGAACAATTTGACCATTGATTTCAAGTCCTTCTATGACATAAGGTGTTTCGCTTAAATGGAATGTGAATTTGAAAACTATGCTTAAGACCTCTCTTCCTTTAATTTTCCCTTACAATATCTGAAATCTTTTTTGAATTAAAAAAAAAGAAGAATAATAATAGAAATTATACTAAAGCATTTCAAGGCTTTTACTGTTCTTCTCAACTTGAAAGACTCATTTTGCAATTTTTTTGGCCCACTCTTGTTTGATTATAATGATAAAACTCGTGAAACAATATCGCGAAACTATTTTTTGCTGTTATTTTAGGTCATTCAAGGGCTTTAGTGAACTGAAATGAGGCATACATACTACTTTTTGATTATTTGACTAGCAAAGGAAACTGAAAACAATATCCAATTGAAAACAAGTTTAGGGGTCAAAGTGAATTTCTTGGCCTTCATACGATAAATCGAAATTCTTAGTTGCTTTGGGGCCCAAATATTAATACTGCATTCTATCGGGGAGGTTTGATATAAGGAGAAATTTGGTGCACGCTAAAATGCACAGTCAACATTATTGTAGGTGCCGTGCGTATGCCTTCGCCGAAATGCTAATGGTGTGTGAGTGGCTAAACAAAGAAAGCGTGACAGCGATGGCTGAGCTTGCGTTGGAGCACAAGTATTATGACTTTTGGGCAATTTTTTTTTTTTCCCTGATGCTATTTATGTCAAAAACTTTGGCAAATTTGCAACAAAAAATTAGGATTTGTGGATTATGACAAATCAGGATTTTGGCTGTCTCTATAAGAATTTTCTTGCAGAACTAACTTTTTGAGTGAGTTGCACGTTCACCCCACAAAATTGTCAATAGGTGTTTTTTCTTATTTAATGTTCATTGACCGGAATACCCCTGACACAGGACTTTTTATTTAGAATTTTAGCATCTAATTCTAGTTATTGTTTATTTTTGTCTGTCATTTCTTTTTCTTTCCTTTCTTGTTTTACTTGGACCTTTTATTCCATTATTCATCAAAGCTCCCACGTCTTAGCAAACATTACATTTGGGTGCTAATATAAGTGATTTTTTTAAGCGTTGCCTCTAAAATATGTGTAATTTCCCCACCCCCCCATATCTACTATTTTGTATTTTTTTTCATTATTTATGGAGAGACACGGAGCAGCACAAGAGTCTTCCTGATATATTATTCTCTTCCCTGTATGATTCTTTTTTTATTATGGTTACTGTTATGTCTATCATTTGCACAAACAAAATTTGAAAATTATCATACAATTTTATCACTTTTTAAGTAAAATCACGTATAAAGATGACATTGTATTTCATGTGTGTGCTAAAATCACTTGAGAGGCACAACATGCACATTTTGCTACTTTTGGGATTTACTATTATTTGTACATTGGAAAAGGAAAATAGAAAAAAAAAAGAATAAGAAGATGAATCTCATATAAATGTTGTTGAAAATAAGGAGATGGAATACAAAGAAAACAAAGAGGAAAAACGAGTGAAAAAAATAAGCCATACAAACATATTAACATGGGGGCAGAGTGCTGTTTGGCATGTGTAACTATTATCATTTGCTATGACTCTTTCTATAAACAATGCTCTCCATATGCATGAGAAATACAAGTACTATTTTGCCTTTGAAAAAAAAAAAGGTGGAGTGCCTATTTAAAATATTAAGATGGACAAAATGTAACTTGCCCCAAAAATTCCGAGGAAGTCTACTCCAATTAACCAAAAAAAAAAAAGCAATCATCGTATATTCAAATAAATTTCAATTGGCATGTTCCCTAATGCTGAGATACCTTGATTTTATTTAATTTCAAAATGGTCCTTTGGAGTGATTAATAGTGTCACTTGACCCTTTACAATTATAACTTCCTTCTAGGAAATGTTAAACTTAATCCCCTTCATTTTAGATTTACACGTTGTATATGTTTCAGAATTAGTATTACAAGTTATCAAAGGTATGAAATTAGAATAGCCTAATGTAACTCTTACCTCTCCTTCTACAACCTTACCCACTAAGATTACACCGCATCAATCTTTTTAAATCCATTGAGAAAGTGGTTAAAATTGCAGCAAGCCTTATAGTCTGTAGGATGTCAATTACAAAACCTTAATCTCATCAACTTAATCAGCGTTATTTTGCACTTTTGATAGTAATTTCTGGATTCAAACTTACCTTTTATAATATCCTATTGAAATATGATAATAGGAAATGAAAAAAAGACACAATGGCCAATATAGAGATAAATCTTTAACCAATTTTGTTAAGGGAGTCGGCCACCAGATGAAGTATAAAATGTAGATCCCAATGTAAGTCAATGTTCAAACCTCAGCATGGCTACACCTGCAATAAATTCTTCCTTTTTTTTTTTAGTATAAATCATATAGTTATTCGTATCCGTTTTACTAATTATGTTTGAATCATGGTCGGGCCCTTTGTGGAGGATGATCTGGGACTAATTCTATTTAAAACACGGTCGGACCCCTTTGTGGGGAGAGCTCTCCAAATGTTATTTTTTTCTATTTCCAAAGGTTTCGAATCTGATATCTCATGGTTAATGAATGCAAATTCCTTCCTCTTGCACCAACATCCATTGGTATCTCAAATAAATTTTAAATGGTGTGATAATGAACCTTTTTAGTTTAGAGGTAGATTCCTCTTCCACTAGACAAAATTAGCCTTTTATTTGCCTAGTTGGCCTCTCCCTTAGAATAGGTTAGAGGTGGATTCCTCTCCCTTTAGTCCCTATTCAACCTAACTAGATCATCTCCTAGTATAGGTTAGTTTAGAGGTGGGTTTCTCTCCCACTAGGCCAATTAGCCTCTCATTGGCCTAGTTGAGCCCTTTGTTAGGATAGGTTAGATGTGAATTCTTCTCCTTTTAGTCCCCAATTGGACTAATTGCACTTTGCCACTCTCTCCTAATTCCTAATGTAAGTTAGAGTTGGATTCCTTTTCCTTTAACCCCTTTTAGCCTAGTTGGGCCCTCTCATAATACAACTCAATTAGTCTTTTCTTGATTTAGTTGGACTCTCCTCTAATATGGATTAGATGTGGATTTCTTTTTCTTTAGTCCCCTTTGACCTAATTGGACTGTCTCCTAGCATAGGTTAAAAGTAGGGTTCCTTTCTCTCTAATCTTTTTCGACCTACTTGATCCTCCCGTAGTACAGGTTAGACTAGGAGTCAATGTAGAAGTAGCATATCACATATGATACTTTTCTAATGTTTTACCAAAAAAATAAAAATAAAAATCTTTGATATTTTGTTATGTTTATGAGGGGTGTATACAGGCATGGTAGATATTATCAAGAGAACATGTATCTAAATCACATATAAAAAAGTGCAACAAGATCAACTACTTGTTAGTATGTATCCCCCTCCACACACACTCCTAAACACACACAAAAGCATGACATAGGTCAAGAGTCACAAGTTGCACTCATTGAGAGGTCCACTATTTAGTAGTAGGGGGTTCTCCCCCTCGGTCTCTTTCTTTTTCCTTCCTTCCCCCCACAAGGAAGTGACTGGTCCAATAAGTGGGGAGGAGAAGGAGACCTTTGCTTCTTCACTTCCTCTCTAACTCGCATTCCCATTTCCCCTTCAACCCTTTTCCCTGAACCCCGTTTGCCTCCATCCCATATCCCCAGTAAGCGTTCCAACCAACCTCTTCTACCTATCTATAACATACAATGTTTTCTGAACTGTCCATTATAACCCGTGAATTGTTTTCTTGATTGCAGAGGTGGTCGAGTTGGTTGCTTTGCAGCCAGTTTGTGGTTTTCGGGTTTATGGAGAATAGAATAGCTGCAGGGAGTTACTTTCAGTACTCTCCATCTGGAGGTCATCCCCCACTTCAGAGGTCTACTTCCATTTCAGATCGTGAAAGGTCACAACTTTGATTTTCCCAAGTCTGTTTTTTCATCCAAGTCCATGTATTTAAGTAACAACCTCAGTATCTAGTTTTCATTTCTTGATGTGGATCTCTATAGTCTGGTTTCTTTTGTTGTATGACTTTAGTACGAGGTTTGTGTTTTTCGTTTGTGGTGGTCTCCTAAGAGGCTTGAGTGTTAGCTCATCGGTCTTTTGCTGGGTTGACATCCTAATACAGCAATATTTGCATAGGTTTGTGAACTGTTGCGCTGTCTTTGGCTTTCATTCGTGGACAAATTTCTGATGTTCAATATGCAAATACATCAATAAAAATGGTTTAAGCATGTCGAAAGAGGATTTTACGCATTTTCAACATATCATGCTGAGGATTTTCACCTTAGATGTCCTCCTATTGATAATGCTTTACTTTTGTACTCTTTTTGTTCATGTTCAGAATTTAAATTCTCTACTTCTTCCAGATATCTGGCAGACTTAATTGCGGAGAGGCGAAACCTGGGACCCTTTATACCAATTTTGCCCATATGCAACAGGCTTCTAAATCAAGGTTTTATATTGTAAAACTATTTGTTCTTTATTGACACCGTATGCTAAGCAATGACGTTTAAAAACTTGTATCCATTCACATGGTGTCACATATGTAGTAGAGTTTGCTTACTGTTAATCAATCTAATGTTGCATCAATTTCGTCTTTTTCTGACCATTGGTGAGATTGTTATGCTGTTCCTTCAAACAAAAAATGTACAATACTAGAGTTAAGTGTAGCATTTTATTGATGGTACAAATATAACATTTCTGTTATAAGTTTTACTCAGCCTGAAAAGCCTACGAAAAATATTTGTTGTACTTAAACTGCTCAAATATCTTGAGCTGGCTTTCCTAAAAGAGTGACCATTCTGAAGACAATCACTCTTCTTGCTATGTGGTCACCGCTATTCATTGACTGTTCATCACCTATAGTGCTTCTGTCATGCGAGGCTTAGGTGAATAACATTGATTTACCTATTGCCAAATTTAAAATAAGATCCCCAGCATTAACACCACCGGACACTGGGAAGAGGATTCCGGATTGGTTGGTGTCTGTAATAATAAGTACTGAGTAACAACATGTAATGCATTAGCATGCCAAGTAATAGGCTCTGCTTTAGCTCTGATCTTTTAGCTTTAGTTTGGCTTTTAAATAGCTAAATGAATTAATAATGGAAAACTCCAGCAGTAACATTAATTGACTTTTTGCGATGTAATCCCTTCATTTTGAAGTTTAGCCTCTTATTAGCATTTCACTTGGGGAACCTGAACAAGCTTGATTTTAAATTTGCTTTTTGGATGACAACATCCTTTTGTAGAAATCATGCGGGTATCAGGATTGGTATCAAATCAGTATTTGGATCATGAAAGAATGGGCCGCGAAAGTCCATATGGATCATTAGGTCAACATCCTAATGGAGGACCAATGAATGTGGAGGCTTGGAATCCAATGGGAACGGAGGTATGTGGCCTTCTCTTCAACAGAGCTAGTTAAGCAGTGCATACATTATAGGTTTACATTTATTGCGATTATGCAATTCACGAGGATTTGATACCCTGCTCTGTTAGTGTGGAGGATCCATACACCAAATTGTTGATAGTCAAAAGTCTTATTATAGATAGAAACATATTTTTATGAAAAGGCAGCACATAAATCTTTGGAATTCTGTCTGGTTTAGCATTCTTGATAAATTTGTTTACTATGACATGAGATTTTGGAGGACGAATTTCTAGAATTTGTTTTTGTTTCCATTTGCAAACTCCACTGCTAATTGGAGTAAGATAGTCCATTTATCTTTTTTTCTTCAATAGAAATTTATATGTCCATGAAAACCAAGCTTTGATGCGATATCTGTTTTGGCTGTGGAAGTAACAGCCTCAATAACAGCAACAATTTATTTGTTGGGGTAAGGCAGCTAATACTCTTCCTATATCTGTTAGTGGCAAGACATGATGTATCTCTGCTCATAAATTCTGTGTAAATATTAAGTTGGAATAAGGTTTAATCCCTTGCTCTATATTGTCCGGATTCTCTAGTCTCTTATTTTAGATGACTGAATTATTTGGGCTTAGTATAAATCTTGCAGTGCATAAGAAATTCTGAAGGTACTGCTCTTGGCTATACATTAGTTAAGAGCTTCTGGTTCTTATAATCTAAGAAGCTAAATATTGAGATTGAACATATGTTCTTCAAATGTAAGACTTATGGTGGCATGAGTTGACTTGTTTCAGGAAAATAGATTTCTCCAGAAGTTGGCTCCATTTCAACCTTCCCCTCTGGATTGGCATTCAGCTCCAGGAACTACTCCCATTGTGAAGAGAGTCATCAGACTAGATGTTCCTGTAGACAAGTTTCCAAATGTAAGATGCAATAATATTCACATTTTGTGTTTATGATTCCTGGATAGCAACGAAATCTAACTTGGAAAGCATCCAGTATAATTTTGTTGGCCGAATTCTGGGTCCACGTGGAAACTCCCTGAAACGTGTTGAAGCCATGACGGATTGTAGAATTTATATTAGAGGTCAGGGCTCGGTTAAGGATTCTATCAAGGTGACAAATTCTTTTGTCAACCCTTTGTTAATTCATTTTTAACTGTGAAAATTTTAAGCTTAAATGCACATAATTACAAATGGATTGAGGACATATTTGCCATAAAATTGAAAGTTTTGTCAACCCTTCAGTCCTTCATGGTAGTTGTTGGCTCATTTAATTTGTTTTTGAAATGCTAAGTTTTGCTCACTTGAGACATATTTCCTCCCCTCAGGAAGAGAAACTAAAAGATAAACCTGGATATGAACACCTTAACGAGCCACTACACATCTTGCTGGAAGCTGAATTTCCTGAAGATATGATTGATTCCCGCGTGGATCATGCAGTAGCCATATTGGAAAAACTTCTAAAACCTGTGGTATGCATTGAAACCACTTTGCAGTCATTTAATATCTCAGTTTTCTATTTATCCTACACTTCTGTCTCACAGGATGAGTCCACGGATCTTTACAAGAAGCAACAACTAAGAGAATTAGCTATGCTGAATGGAACTCTAAGGGAAGAAAGCCCTATCATGAGCCCGAGTATGAGCCCCAGCATGTCTCCTTTTAACAGCACTGGAATGAAACGAGCAAAGACGGGGAGATAACATCAAATACACATGATGGATTGCTGGCATCGCTGTTGGTATCCTGACCTTGTCCTCCCTGAGTCACGCCATCGGCAAAAGCTTCTGCAAAAGTTACTGAATTGCTTGCATGATCTCTGAGCATGGTTCTGGGGAACCTAATGCTGCTAACCACCTCGATGATCTACTGCACAACATAGTTGTTGTAAGATTTCTTTTGTATCTGACCATCAATTCTTTAATCTGCCAGAGTGATGATATTCATCGATTTGTTTTTGACAAAGATGCCTATAAGCTTCAATAATTTCAATCTTGCAGTCATGTTTGATAAGGTTATGTTTCAAGTTATGTAATAATATACATGGATGGTTTCCAGATAAAGAATATTATGAATCGACGAGCTCTGTATAGTAGGCGCATATTTTGTGCATGATTACATAATTCTTTGATGTCTAAAACGTACGGATCCTCAAAGGAGGTTAAAAGCCGTGCGTGGATCTCTTGCCAATTAAGGGATCTGGCAACAGGATCTTCCATTTAAACGCATGCCAACTTTTGTAGTTCCGTCATCCTCTGGCCTCTGGCAACACCATCCACTGCCTCTCCCTAAATAACAGAAGGGAACAATTTAGTGTCAAAATATCCAGATATTCTCTCCTGCTTTCTGAACCCCTCAGGGTTGTCACAGCTGGCTTTGCTAATTTATATCGAGAAAGACTTAAAGCAACGTGTGCCTTCCCCTTTGCTAACTAAAAGAAAGCTTATGCTTGGATCCAAGAAAAATTTGTATCATTTGCATCCAGTGATTCAGAGAGACGAATCTGCTCAAGCTGTACGCAGGTAAGCAAATACTGCTCTGCATAACCTGCTCAAAGGAAGACGTGAACCGTTTCGGAGGTTAAATCACTGACTAAAGCCCCCACTGCAACAAATACAAATAGCATAACATAGAGAAATCGCGCTGCCAGATAAGGATGGCATGGTTTGAGGTCATAGGCAATGTGACCCAGATTGTTCCAGTTGGACAAGCCCCTAATCTACATATAGTTGCATGAATCCCCCACCCCCGGGGGAGAGGAGGGTATCATTGCACACAGGCAAACACAGAGAGAAGATCTACGTTATGTAGCTGTTCACAAGAGGAGAGACCTACTTTATGTAACTCATCATCAGCCAAAAGAACAAACAAAACAGGATGTGCATATACTAACTCGAATTCTACATACAGGGTCGCCAAACTGAGGTTTGGTAAAAATAATCTTGATTTCTCAGAGAACACAATCAGATACATGTCTACTATACAACTATGGGGCAAGAATTCTATCCAAGGATGAAGCTGAGATATGGACAATCACAATTTCAGCTGCAAAACTTGATTGTCATTCTTCACCTGTCAATAAATGACTCTCCAAAAAGGGAATACCCAGTTTCCCGATTTCACTCATATTGATACATATGCTACAATCTAGAAATTTGAAATATATGACTTCATCATGCCAGGTCCTTACGATCACCCAGAATCACATTGCATCCATACCGGCATCCAAAGAGAATTGCCAATTACATCTGCACGGGAGACTATAGTGAGAAAGGGATGCAAACTTTTCTCAAACAGAACTCATACAAAATAACATTGAGCAAATAAGATAAAAGGTCAATATCTCTTTTTGTCCCTGAGATGAATATCTCAAGCAAACACCATAGTTAAAATATCAAGATGGAAATGCATGCTAGATGCAGCATACTGAGTAACTATACAGACAAGAGTGGAAAAGGGAGAAATAAACTATTTGGTCAAGTGATATGATGTAACTTTAAAGACAGCCATTTGAAGTGCAAAAATACATCAAATAGTTACACCATACTACTCCTGGCAGGATAAGACGATCTGGCATGAATAAAATCACTTTAGCCCTCCTGCCTGCAGGGCTTGGCACAATCAAGACATTTATGAAGAAAGAAAACTACCGTTTGATATTTAGCCTACCATCCACATATTTTATCTAAATTAGGCTTTCTAAAAGAAAAGCTGGATCTACTCCGAACTACTCATGTAGATGTTGCAGTTCTCCATATAGCAAGGTGGTTACAATTATGCAAATAAAGGATGCCACCAAGGAGTAACCCCTCATTCATACTGCATCTTTTCATGCAGAACAAGATGTATATATATGCAGCTACCTACGACTATCTATATACACTACCAATCTATTCATATTTATGTAGGGAATGAACTAAAATCAGAAATGAGCTAAATGAAACATCAACAGCAACACTGTCAACACTTTAAACATCAAACAGGGAGATACATCCAGAGCCTCACCTCAGTTATGTTCAACACATTTAGAGATAAACAAACACTCAATCCCGAAGACCAAGCTCAAGCTCAAGCTCGTCATCCTCTTCAAACAACTTAAGCAAACGAGCATACTGCTCTTCACGCTTCTTCTTTTGCCAATACTTGAATAGCACAAAAGATAAAAGCACAATAGCCACAATAACAAGGCATATTATTGCTACACTGGATCCTGTGCTGCCATGTTTAATAGATTGACCATCAGTCTTCGTCCCATTTTTGGAACCCGATGAATCGTTTGAAGTACCTGAGCGGAAAATGAATGCATCTTAGAGGCTGATGATCTAACAAAATCAGACTGATATTATTCAATATTACTGGAAATATAAGCAAGTACTCATAAGATTAGCATTAAACAGCAAAATGAGGAATCAAGATATACTAATTTAAAACAAGTACTAAAGACTACAAAACTACAGTTAAATGCTTTAACCTCATCTTGCTAGATCTCATGCCAAGCACAGTCAAGATTAAAAACTGTCCATGGCTCTCTGTTCAAGCTCAGCCATCTGTTTACGAATCTAATGGCTGTCTACTTCACGATCCACATTCAGAGTTCCAAAACACAAACAAAAAAATTACTCATAGGATGGCTACCTTGATGAGTGCATGGACGGTAAGCATAAGATTGGGCAAAGGTGATTCTTCTTAGCACAAAATGACACTGTTCAAGAATTTTATGACAATCTTAATCTATAAAGTTGTGATGTCAAAAGTTATTTAGCATGTTCCTCAAGGATGAATGGTATAGATATGCATGAGTTTTTAAAATTACAAAGGTCCCCTTGAATTTTGAAATAGCAATGACCTCCTCTTATCAAATTTTTGTTATTTAAGTGCCATACTCTTGTAGCATTAGTGTTTGAATACTAAAAAGATGATAATGTCAATAACTTTAAACGTGTAGAGCAAATCTAGTCAACATAGTATCAAAATCAAGCTGACATCTCTATATCCTCAAAATATCCATGGTGGGCCTCTGTAATTGTTCAAGAATCAATATGTCCAGGAAGATCAATGAAAGTTATCATTCTTTGTATCATATGGTTGCCATTTTTAAGAAGACTAGCTCCCAAGTTGTCCAATTAAAAGGTAAATTAAACAATTACCCCAAAAAGAATATGCATTTGTTCTTTCAGCTATGGTGGATTACGTAACAGAACAAACAAAAGGGACAGCACGAAATACATTTTTCTGAATGAAACACTCTGAAAAATGAATTTTAGAAACTTCATTTGACCTCATCAAAGGGGAGGCACATATGATATGTAAATCCAGAAAGGTGGATGCTCTACACACATTATGGAATATTTACTCAGACAATCAGGCACAAAATTTTGGATTATGAATAAAGTACTCATACTCATCCCCATCTTTAGATTCTCGGGCCTCTCTTCTCCTTCCAATTTTCACTTTCTTTTGCTCCCTTCAGTTAAATTCCTCTCTCATGGTCTAGGAAATACTTATAGTCCAGAACACTAGCAACATGCTTGGAGCAGTTAACTGGCAGGTAATTCAAGGCAACCAATTAAGAAGCCCAGGTAGGAGATCCCTTTTGGTCCCATATCAATAAAAGCAACCATTTGCATCTACTCCTTTCATTGGCCTCCTTGCCACAATCATCAGCTACAGGCATTTATTTGGTGATAAAGCAATAGGACTCATCAAATGTGAATAAAGTCGAAGTAAATCTGGAAGCAGGGGCCAAAGAAATGCAAATTTTGGTTTAGGATTCTGACCAGCTCAAACTTACATCTAACCCCCAAAAAAAAAAAAAAAAAAAGAAGAAGAAGCTAATACGCTTCCCAAGAAGACATAGCATGCATATCAAGAATCATGAACAACACAATTCCAGCAAAAAAAAAACATTCACATTAAAACAATTCCAGCAAGAAAACATTTCAAACAAGCAAGCGAATGTAACAGTAATCATATAAATATAAGAATTACCACAATAGATTTAACAATTTACAGATGAATGCATGTTAACCTAAAAATTTTCATTTGCAACAATGGATAATAACATTTGACATGATCTAACAGCAGAATATCTATCCGTAATCTTAAAGAAAACAAGATTCTTCAAAATTTTAGGAAGGGACCTGAAATGAATTGCAGAGAAATCGAAGTAAAAAGTACAAGAAACCGCAGCAATCTCCGAGTTGAGATCTGTCTCATTTCTTTTCTGTCTACAATTTCTCTCGCCCTAAAAAACAACAAAAAATTTTTCCTCTTTTTTTTTTTGTTTTCTTCTTTCTTTAAATAGCTTTTTCCTTTCTCTTTCTGTGAAAATATCGCCAGCAGCCAGCATTTAGAACTTTCTGTGTGCTTTTTGAATTTTGTTTTTATTTTTTATTTTTTAGCTTTCTGCAAAATTACGCTACCATTTGGAAATGAAACTGGGCCTGCCGATGTTTCGAGATATTGCAAACATAGTACTTTTTTTTATGTATATTGTGTTTTGACCACTATGTTAAACAAATATTCTAATTCAACGTTGAAATGTTCTTTTGATTCAAAATAGGCTGTATTCCATATAAGAAAATCAAGGACAAAGAGGGTTTGAATCAATCTCACTGTTTTCTGATCAAGGTCTTTATTAGCTAGATCTTAGGAACAATATCCAAATAATTACACACTAAGAAGTTTTAATCCAATTTTTTAATTTAATAATTGATTGTATCCATTTTTTTTTAAGGATATTAGGTGATGTCCCAAATTATATTTCAAGTTAACATGAATTACTTGTAAAAATTTTATAGCTTTTAAGGAGCTATTTTGTAGGCTCTAAGATTTTCCACGGCTGAATTTGAAATATGTGAATAGTACATTTTTAACATCTTAAAGCCTTTAACCAAAATCAAAAGTCAAGTAATCCAAATCCATGTATTTTATAATGCACCATCTAACAAATGTGTGTTTGGATAGAATATTAATTGGAATATATTTTATACTAGTTATTATAATAATTTTTTATATTGTATATAAGATAAAAAGGTATTTGAGAATACAAAAATGATGATTGAACAAACATATTTATTATGCAAGTAAAATATTATATGAAAAGGAATTTGTATCAAAAAGTGTTGCAATGTGTAACATAGGCATGTATATGCATGTCCAACTTCCCTAATATAAGAAATGCGTGCATATTAAACTTGGTCATGAAAACAAATTACTTATGCATGTGTATAAATGTCAACTTTTAAGGAGATTTATAGTTGCACAACTTTGCATAGTATGAACTCCATTTTAATGAAATAAGGTGACAATATCAGTGAAATATAAGTCCAACTTAACTTCAATTCCTGCCTTACAATCAATGCCACTATCGTTGAAGGAACAACGCACAAATTCTTCGTATATTCTATTAATTGCGGTTTGGACTGCTATTTTTTTGAAATCTCTGTAGAAAAATATACTGTAGCATTTTGAAATGCTTGACTTGAAAAGATGATTGAAAAACAAATTCTCGACAAACATGAGAAGTTTTTTTGGAGAAAATGACAATCTTGAGAATTCAAAGAAGAAGAAGATAAATTCTACTGTAACTTACTATAGAAGTTGTAGAAAATATTTTTGGAAATGAAATTTTTTATGTATTTTTGGGAGTTTTTTGAGGATTCTTGCGGATAATGTAAGAAACAAACAAGTTTTATACAAATTTGCTAAAAATTTGCATTAAAACTTTGAAAGTTTTAAGATTCGTAAGTAAAAATATACAAAAATGCAAACAAGGCCGACAATCTTGAGAATTCAAAGAATAAGAAGATAAACAGTGAGGAACGTGGAAACCGGACGAGGGACAGGGCAATACCAGCCCATTCAAAGTGGTATTCATATTATGACATGGGCCTGGCCAATCAACAACTGACGTGGATCTGCATGTGCATCTCCTACTTCCCTAATTAATGACACCGTCCACCGAAGATCTGCTGCAAATATTTTAGTCACATCACATGCATATGCGTAAATCAATTAGGGAAACATGAAAATGTTAATGGATTTATATTTTTCTTTACTTTTTCTAGGGATGGTGCCAAAACCAGAGGTTCTACTTTTTTTTTTTTTTGGCAAAAATCACAGGTATCTGCATCCGTTTTACGGTTTGTGACTAATCCTATTCGAGTCGTGTCAAACCCCTTTGGGGGAAGCTCTCCAATGATATTTTTTCCATTCCTATAAGTTTCAAACCTGAGATCTCATGGTTAAGGAATGTAAGTTCCTTCCACTTGCACCAATATCCGTTGATGAGGTTCTACGAGTTGATGCGGAGGATTCATTGGTTATGTTTGGAGCATGATACTTGATTATAAAGGGTATTATTATTGGCACAAAAAAATATGCAGTGGAAAAAAACTAAAATGTTATAAATAAGAAAGACACGGAGGACAAAAAGAAATTTATTTCAAGAAGTTGTTTTTTCTCAACTACAAGTGTAGAATTTCAAGTTTTTAAATAGAAAAACAAAATTATGAATTCTATTCTAATTATGATCCCAAAACATAACTCAATCTATTTTCTAAACAGACTTTGATATCCAATTCTAAACTACTTACCAAATAATAAATTGGCTTCTAAAACTAATAAATTTCTAAATATGTTTGGTTTAAAATATACCAACATTATTTCTATTAGGCAATTAGGTGCCTCAAGGGCACACCATAAGAAGTATATTTAGATTTTTTTTAAAAACAAAATAACTAGTTTTCTTCCACAATAGTGTTGGAAGGATAATACTATTAAAATAGAAAAATCCCGTATTAAGTGACATACGACTTAAGTAATAGAAATAAATTAAAGCATCACCTATGTCGATAAAAACAAACTAAAGGATAATCTATTTCGTTGATTTTAGGGAATATCCTTGTTTATGTATATCACATAGTAATGCTTACGATAACTTTTTGCAGGTGAATTTAAAATTTTAATAGTTAAACCCACCCTCTTTTTCAATCATTAGGGCACAAATTAAACATAACTAATTATAAGAGCTCAATTAGGTAGGGCAATCAAATAAATAAACCGTAATAATGAGGAGACAAATCTAGGTAGGTGGTGCAATTTCATTAATTAAAAAGATGTTTTTCCCTCGTGGAATTGTACAATTGTTTGACCATTAATGCTTTATTATTTTAATAATTCTTTATAATTTGGTAATTTATCGTTGACAGAGACGCGGTGGCTATGAGCCCACCAGAGTCCATGGGTATTTGCTGGCTTTTGATATAATGGGCGTGGCTGCCTACGTGCCACGGCTAAGAGCCGACTCTTAATGAGCTTAATCACTTCATTGGAACTGGAAAAAAAAAGTAAAATAAACCTCAATGAGTTTAATTACTTCTTTGGAACTGGAAAAGAAAAAAAAAAACAAAGAAAGAAAAGTAAACCTCAATCGAGCTGATGAGTTTTGATAAGAATAATGGATTGATAAACGTCTCTGAACAATTCACGGTTCAGATTGAGTTAACAATACAAAAATTTGAAATGTACAATTGAGATAATACAATAAAAGGTAAAAATTTATATGAATAGTATTTAAATATAACGTTTCTGTCACGAGGCTAGCAAATTTTGTTTAAATGAATACAAGCCGTTAGAAAATTGTTACACTGCACAGCCCCCCACTCAAGAATAATATTACAGTTTAACTCATCAGTTTCAAGAATCCAAAGTAGTCCTCAATTCATCAATCTTCGCAGCAGTTTGAAAATGTCGAAGCTGCTCCAATTCCATTCCATGTGGGAACTCGTGTAGGTTTCCAACATATATTCCGCCCTTGTTAAGAGCTTCTAACTTCAATGACAAGACATGATAATTTCAACAAACCCCTTCAACTTTACTTAGAGTACTACTTTGCACCACCTCCAACACTTTCACATATCACCTACTGTTACTGCTATAGCTCAAATTTTAATTCGACACTTATTTTTTCACAAAATGCCAGAATTGCCATCCTCAACTCTGAGTAAAATTTGGACCTAAAAGAATTAAGTTTGTCATTTCAGCAAATGTTATGTTGTGAAAATAAAAATTAGACCATGACAATATTTTTATTTGCCTTTCATATTGATACTTTATGTATTTAATTGTTCGTACCCCGTAATGATATCAAATGTTGGGCATATTTTGCTTTTTTTTTTTTTTTCGATGCTCATTATTCAACTATAGTATCAAGTCTTCGTGTTTTTCTACTTTTCCATATCTTTAAGATAATCATGTTACATTGCATGAATTATTTATTCTTTCTTTTCTTACGTTTGTATATTAAAAAAAATACCATGCAAAGAGTAGAAAGAGCTAGAAATGCATTAGAATCTAGCTTGACATGAAAAGGTACGAGATGAACATTAACATATAAAGCTAAGCTAAATAACAAGCTCTTCAAAACATTAACAAAAAATAAATAAGTGAATAAAGGAAATTCAATAAAGAAAAAGACAGATAGAAAGAACATAAGAAATCCAAAGGACAACAGTCTAAAAATGTGTAAATGTTGAAAGAATGTTAGTCCAAGAACATCAAATTTGAGGTAAGATGATTGTTAACCAATTTGGGATTTCCAATTCTTAGTACCAGATAGCTTCCTTGCCTTGGGAATGCAACAAAGGGTAAAGCAACTAATAAATAATAAGAAATGTCTGCCTAACTTATGTCTTCAAAATACACATTAATAGAGGTGTTAGGTGTTAATTTAGCTAAAAAATTTTACTTACATCATCGACACAAATTCCAATCACCTTTTTATCTCAGATACATCACATCAAAAAAGTGCTACAGTATTATTTTTAAAAAATTATCCTAAAAAATCTACTATCCAAACGCACTATAATTGTGAATACAATCACTATGGCCGCTCAGGAGAGAATTGTTAGAGTTTTTCCCACTATAATATATTTGAGAGTGAGAAGGGGAAGGAAGGGGAGGGAGGGTTAAAAAAAACAATTATGAATGTGTGCATTTACATGACAACTTAAAGGGTAAAACTGGTTCGGAAGGAGGAAATATAAATAAGAGATTTTAATTCGACTCCTCTCACTGACATTAATAAAAAAAAAATAGTATCCTAAGTTCCTAACTAAACATTACAGTTTTTATTTGGCAAATGGAGGGCAATTGCAATTGGAACTTGGAAGAGAAAGCAGGGGAACAAAAAATGGGAAAAACAATATAAGGGCAGATACGTCATTGCACCAACACTGCGCAGTTTGCAGATTTGAGACCGCGGCTTCATCATGAATCATCAACCATCGTTTCTTTTGCTTTACCCCCTAATATCAATTGCTTGCTAGTCGGGGGGTCATTCAAAATCAACAATCGACGTCAATCTCTCGAATCCGGCAGAAACTGTGGAGAGTAAAGCCGAGGAACGATTCAAAAGAGGGAAAAGGGTTGCAGAGATTTGAGAGAGAATTGGGGAGAAATGGCGAGGAGAGCGGACGAGGAATACGACTACCTATTCAAGGTAGTATTGATCGGCGATTCCGGGGTAGGGAAATCCAATTTGCTCTCCCGATTCACCAGGAACGAATTCTGCTTGGAATCCAAATCCACTATCGGCGTCGAATTCGCCACCCGCACCCTTCAAGTACATACCCACCCACACTTTATTTTTCCACTCTACGACTACTAATTCTTAACTAACTCGTGCTCTTTCGCTCATTTTTTTCTCTCTCACACACTCACACACTGAGGAAGAACCAGGAGAGGCTGAATTCTTTACTTCCTAGTACGTATGTTTTTGAAAGTCTACTACTCGTAGTAGCAGTAGTTGCATTATTAGCATTATATTGCTTTGCTGGATATTTTCATCATTTTCACTTTTCAATGTTTTTAAGATTAGATCTGTCACTGTGGGCATCTATCTGTCCAATGGTAGTATGTTTGATTAGCTTTGTTTTTAAATTTCTAGGCTTTTTTTTTTTTTTGGGGGTGGGGGGTTGAAAAGAAGAAGAAATTTTTGCATAATTAATAGGAGAATTTAGTGGGATGGGTGCGTATGAACATTGTTTTGGTTTCAGATACTTGGTAGTATGGTAATGCTTGCAAAGATTCAACGAATGAGGTGAGGGGATACCGCTGCTTGCTCATTAATTAGAAACAAACAAGAAAAACAGAGGTGAAGTTTTTTTTATAAGCATTTAATGCAATCCCACGATATATTTTCTTTTCAAAGCCTGTAAGCTACTCTCGCGAAGTTGTAATCTAGCTAAAATTGAATGTGGTTATGGGTGACTTCCCTGAGTGCTCTCTGATTCTTTGGTTTGTGTGTGTGTGTGTTTTAGATAGCAGGCTGTACAACTTGAAAGCTCTCCATGATCACACAACCAGTGAACACGGTTGAATTAGATGTCACATTGTTGCATCTGAGACTCAATCCTAGACTGAAAAGCTGCCTGAGTTTCTCTTGAGAAGAGAAAAGCTGGCTGAGCTTAAAGATAATTAAGGTCCTATTTCCTAATGGAGTTTGATCAAAATGGTTTATCATTTCAATTTTAATCAAATGTTATGACCTTTTATTTGAAAAATGGGAAGTCCGGGAGTTTATTGTGTTTCAACTGCATCTGTGTTCGGTTGTGTTTAGATTTCTTCCTGCTTGCACATTTGTGTTGGTTCACTTCATGCTGTGAAATCTGTACACAATTTATTGCTTGGAGATACAGTTAATGCTTGTTACTTTTCTAGGTTGAGGGAAGGACTATAAAAGCTCAGATTTGGGACACAGCTGGCCAGGAGAGATACAGAGCCATTACAAGTGCCTATTACAGAGGTGCTCTTGGAGCTCTTCTGGTTTATGATGTGACAAAACCAACCACCTTTGACAATGTCAGCAGGTGGCTGAAGGAGCTGAGGGACCATGCAGACTCCAACATTGTCATCATGCTCATTGGAAACAAGACTGACCTGAAGCATCTCCGAGCAGTTGCTACAGAGGATGCTCAAAGCTTTGCTGAGAAGGAAGGCCTTGCTTTTATTGAAACATCTGCTTTAGAAGCAACAAATGTAGAGAAGGCTTTTCAGACAATCCTTGGAGACATATATCGTATAATTAGTAAGAAGTCGCTTGCTTCTGATGAGTCAGCGCCTGCAAACATCAAAGAAGGACAAACTTTAGTCGTGGGAGCCGATGAGGCCAACACCAAGAAGGCTTGCTGTTCGTCGTAAATGTTGTGTTCTCATCTAAGTCACCTCTTCTCTTGCCAACTCCTCAGCCCTACCAAGAAGCTTTTTATTCATCTCATTTCTTTTTCTTTTGTTTATTCATCTCAGTTTTATGCTTATTTTATTGATGAAGCAACTTTCACTTATCTTTGTTCGATTCTAGTTCTTTTTGGTGATGTCATTGGATGAGTATGATTTCCATATGGTTTTTGTCATATGTATTTATTCAAGTGCTATGAAAATTCCAGCAGAAGAAAAGTGTATTGTTTTTCTGTTTTTGTGTTTTTGGAGTTAAAAGTTTGGCAAAAACTGTTCAAGTCAAAGCAGATGCATTTACAAAAGAACACTGCCAAAGAATTTGCACTTTCAGACTGGAGAAATACGTGCCATTATCTTCCTGTAAATGGTTATCCATGTTGTACTTTCTCTCCTTTCCCCTCCCTCCCGCCCCTAATGTACACAGCATAAAAGGAAACCTCCCCTCAGCCCCCCTTAGCTCACACCCTCAATGCACACACCGAACAAATCAGCAGTCTCTCTCCACAACGGTTTAGTAACCTTAACATCTACAAGTAAACTACAAGTTCCCATGGAACTCATTTTGCATCATGCAATAAGATAAACCCAGTGCCCCCTCACTTTCAGTTTACCTTCAGATACCCCTGTTATTGACTTAGTAAACACGTTTTCCTTGTCTCTATCTTCAGTGACCAGGTTCACACATTTTAGACTGCTATTATCAGATAAACCGATTTCCAGCATCGACTCAACATGTTAATAGGTATTAAGTATCGGTTACCATGGCGCATTCGGACCATATTGGAAGGGTACTTGAGTAAAGTCAGTACATTATCACTTCCTCACTAGGATCTCAAGTCTCGACGAATCATTTCACCTGTCAAGGCTCGCTTGGCGAAAGGACCAACTTCACGATATATGTGTCATTTAATCACAATGACAGCGTTACAGTAAACCAATTGGTAGTAATACTTGTCTTTTTCTCTTTGCTTTAAACAAAGAAAAGAAAAGGAAGCTGAACAGAGGAGGACAGAGTATTACAGCAATAGTATTTCATGATCAATATACGGAAGTAAGACTCACATAACAAGTATGGAAAAGAATTGTTTGACAATGTGCCTTTTGACTTCACAAAAATAGACAATAGAGCATCTCATCACACCAGCTTCACAAATATGATGATAATAGACATAATCTCTATGAATCTACCGGTAAAAAATGTTGATAAAAGAGACTCCAAAAAGAAGAATTGATGACAAAGTAAAAATTTAATGTATAATGAAGAAAAGAAAACGACAGTCCAACAAACAAGAAGCAGAGACCTTCTTCCTCTTAAATCCACAAAATACAATTGGCATACAGTTATAAGCACATTAAAAGGTTAACGAGGTCAACAGTCATACACAAGAAGAAGATTAAGTATTTGTTATAACATTTTTCTGCTAGATTGCATTGAAGAACCAGAGTCACATGTACAGTTAACCACAACAGTTGCTTTTCTGCTCAATTGGCCGTCCCTTAATCTGAACAGTGCTTGTTGTCTTCTTGCTTGCAGATGGCTGGTTACCCATTCTGCAAAAGAATCCAACTATCAGAACAGATGATAAGAGCAAATCAACTGTAAGAATGACAACTCAAACACTATTTCAAGTCAATGATGAATCTACAAAAGCACCAATAGTGTTCAATTGTATTACTTTTTCTTAATCTCGCCAGCCATCGTTAAGAAAGCCTGCTCCACGTTAATAGAATCTTTCGCACTGGTCTCAAGAAAAGGGATCCCAAGCTCATCTGCAAATGCCTGAGATTCACTCCAGCCAACATAGATATTTTGAGTTAGATGATATTAAAAGAAAATTGTTATAAACAAGCAGAGCAGAAAACTTAGGAGCATAATCTAAGCTCGTCAATTTTAAGAACACCCAAAAAAAAAAAGTAGATTTCTTTTCTAAATTTCAAATATCAATCCATCACGCCAAACCCTGGACCAAGATCTGCATGTGTGTTGTAATATGGCAAAATGTGACGTTTTACCAAGGTGTAGACCATCCATATCTAGGATAATCATACATTCAGTGGCAGAAGCAGGCTAAACTTTGAGTGAGCTCCATCAAATGAGAGTGCTTTGCCAGTATGGCATTTTTCAAGTAGACGCTGAAAATGTGCATCTCTGACAGGTCAAATCATTCTGCTACATGTCAGCAAGGTCAATGCACCCATTCATAAAAGCAGATACCTTCCTTTTCACACAAAAAGAAATATACCAGCCAAGTACAAAATCTTGAAGCACAAGACTAGTAGAGTGTCTCTCCCAAGTTTTTCTGGTTTGTCAGCTCTTCCTCCCAGTTTTATTTATTTATTTATCTTTTGGACACAATGTGAAACTTGAAGTTCAAGCACCGGAATACATGCACTAAGCAACTCCCGAAAAGATATAAATGATCAAATAGTTCAAGATAGAAAATCACACATATACCTTTGCAGTCTGGGTATCAACGACCTTGTTCTCAACTAAATCGCATTTGTTCCCCACCAGAAGCTTGCACACACTATCATTAGCATATCTATCAATCTCATTCAACCATTGCTTAACATTGTTGAAGCTTTCCATTTCTGTTACATCATACACAATCTGTTGCAATTTCAAAGAGTGTAAGCACCAGCGAGAGACCAAAAGAAGGTCTTGATACAAATACCATCAAATAAAACACAATAAGCGCTGATTTGCTTTAAGAAAATTGAGGTGGGAATTTAATTATTCTTGAGAACTAATTATTTTAGGTCCGTTAACAAAAAGGATGTGCAACTCTTCATTACTTGTTCATGATCCAACAGTTGTTACCCTCATTTCAAGACAAATTCCCAAAATAAGTAAAATTCTGGATTTAGATATTCCTGCAAGTACATTCAAAATTCGACATTTTTCTTCTGGTGTCAAATGATATAAAATGAAAAGTTAATTCCTGGTGGCTGCAGAAAGAATGACATTAAATCTAAAAAGAATGTAACTCTCAGAACACTAAAGCAATTTTAATTCACGATTCCAATACAACTAGTTACTCAGAGCTTGCGAGGAGCGATATTAATTTATACCATGGGAAAAATTCCAATGGAAATATAAGACATTTGTTTTCAAACGATTTCAGTAGTTTAACAAACTAGACCTTGCTTGGCAGTGAGCAATTTCGACTTTTGAGAATAAACAGTTTAGAGTAATCTACATAGATAGGTTGATTTAAGACCAATTCTAGAATATTGACAGTAGCAGTACATATTAAAAGAAAAAATCAAGGATGTCACGATGGACCAATATACTGGTGAAAAATCTAGTTCGAGTATAACATACCTGAACATGCAAAGTTCCATGCCAAAAGAAAAAGTATTAACAGGACAACAACTGTAACTCCAAAACTTTGACTTATATCTCCTCAGTTCTAACCATTATTTGTTGCCATAAAAGCATTCCAAAAATGCTAGTAACCTCTTTCTCAAACCTTTTCACATCAATCAACCAGAAAATACAAATGATACTCATGCTGCACTCCAACACATTGTCAGCTGTAAGTCCCAATTCATATTCGTGTGCTGCCTAATGTTGGAGAGTTTCCTCTTAAAAAGTTATCCAAAAAAATCCAAGGAATAAAGGATATGTAGTAGGCATATGCACCGACTCAATAGCTCACAGAAATTAAGTTTGTTAACTCATGTGGATATGGACAACATAATTAAGACTATATTACATTCTAAAAGTCCCTAGCACAATATACTCAAAAGTCAAACATCTCTTACAAACTTAGCATGCTCATATAAGCTCATTCTGATAAAATTTGATGGGACAAGATACGTTAATTGACTAGCAATCCATGTGGATAGCATGTTTGCCAAAGTAATTAACAAATAGTAAAACATCTGTGAGAGGAAAATGAATATATCCAGGATGCAGAAACAGATTAAAAGAGAACAAAATCCTGAATATCTCATAAAAGGACAAAACCAGTTGCTACATGGAGAACATAGAGCTGACATCTGAAAGCAGCAAAATGCATGTTTACACACACACACACACCCACACATATAACTATACTCCAACTACATATCAAGGCATAAGCACTGCCTTCCAAGTTGCTATGAGTATAAAATTCAGAAAATCTTGCGCCAAATAAAGCTGTAAAATGATGATATTCCTTACTATTATTCCATGAGCTCCACGATAGTAGCTGCTGGTTATAGTCCTGAAACGCTCCTGGCCAGCAGTATCCCACTGAAGAGGCAAGCAACAGAGTCATGAGTAATATATCATCTGCACCTGAACTCAACTCCCCACCCGGCAACCCCCCCCCCCTCCCCAAAACCAAAAAAAAAAAAAAACTACAATCTATTCATGCATCGTTACTCTGCTAATGCCTCATTTGCATTTCTTTCCAACTTGCTTTTTGCAGCAATTATGACCCTCAGGTCACTAAATTCAACTCAACCATCAAAAGCCCCTTGTTCAAAATAAACAAAACCAACAAAGGCCTCATGGCATGCTATCCTAGTAGTTAGGGTTGCCTAAAGTCGCCTCTCATATGAAAATAAATAAAAACACAAATGAAAGAAATGTACTATCTAATGCATAGAACAATCAATTCCCCAAAGAATCTTGAAGGTCATATCGTAATTCATCATAGGCAACTAGCCAATTTTTTTCCTAATAAGTAACAATTCAAACAACAGAGCTCATGAGTCTAGTAGAAACATAAAACAGCATAGATCACTCACAATTTGCAGCTTGATTGTCTTTCCATCCAGCTCCACAGTCCTAATTTTCTGCAGAAAGTTTATGTTACCTAATCATCACCAAATAAATAGTTGAACTAAGCAAATTCAAGAAACTATTTCCATGCAATTAAAACACCACAAGTTACAAACTAAAGGACTTACAAAATCAACTCCGATAGTGCTGATGTAACTATCCACGTAAGAGTCATCCTGAAATCATCAACAAATATCATAATAACTTCCACCGAAAATACTGGTCTCTTTAGTCTTTACTTCATTACTTACTACTTCATCAATTAACCTTAAAAAAACGAATATTATAAGAAATGACCGCCAACAAGCATAATACTGAAATACACCGAACAAAATGTACTAAGAGATAAGTATACCAGTTAAGGTACAGATGAAGCGAACTTACAGCGAATCGGAGAAGAAGACAAGATTTGCCGACAGACGAGTCGCCGATTAAAAGTAGCTTGAACAAATAATCGCTTTTAACAACACGAATAAACGAAAAAAGGAAAAGAAAAATTAGTTTAACATTGAACAAAAGCAATATATACATATCAAAATAAGCAAAAATTGAAGAAGAAAATTAGGAAAAGGCAGTACGAAATGATGGAATCTTACTATTCGTTACTCATTTCTCCTAAATTCGTGAAATCTTCTTTGCCGAAGTCGAAAGGTTTCTTTTTTTGCCGAACAGCAGAAGAAGAAGTAGGGACAGGAGAAGGAGAAGGAGAAGGAGAAGGAGAAGGAAGAGGGGGGAGAGAGAATCGAGTAGTTGTGTGATAAGTGGGGTGCTTAGTTGAGGGATAAAGCAAGTCTAAAGTTGCACAGTAGTGCATTTGAAGACATTTACTTTTCGCGTTTTTCCAACTTGCGTAATTCAACTTCAACCCACTTTTTAGAATTAATTGCGATATGCGCTCATTAAAGTATAAATAATTTGTACTTCACCCCTCAAACTTTTTATTAGAACTTATGGTGTGATTTAAGTTTTTTTTTTTTTTTTTTGAAATCCTATGGGGAAGCGGATAGTTTTACAATTGGAGAATGCCTCTTGTTACTCCTATACTATGTCTGCGGATAGTTTTACAATTGGAGAATGCCTCTTGTTACTCCTATACTATGTCTCTTGTCTACCGTTGCTACTTCTTATGGTAGTTTTTTAATAGGAGAAGGAGTTGAATTACTCGTGACTTTTCACCTTATAAGCCTTGAGAGTCTTCGTGGTGGCCAACAGGCCAATGACACATCGGTTAAATCAAATTGAAATTTAAGGAGTTTTTTGAACTCTATGATACTTTAATTGAAAAAAAATTGTTCATTTACAGGTACTAAACTCTTTTCATTAAAAAATAACTGTCAAAAATAAATGGTTTTTGATCAATTTGAACAACGTGCTAAAATTAATTGCATAAGACATTTAAGTGTTAAAGTTAATAGTTTAGCACAAAAATAAAAAATCCATGTGCCAGTTGCAAGAAACCTTTTTTTTAAATATATTTTTTTGTATGTTTGATTAATCACTTTGGAACACATTAATGTTCCATGCACCTAACTAGTCCGACTTACTTAATATCAGTGGGTTGATTTCAATGTTTGTTCACATTGACAATCAAATCTCGAGCCCGTTTTGATTGCTTTTTCTTTTTTTTTTTTGGAGTTTTTGTAGAAATATGTATTGTAACGATTTGATGTTATGAAATAAAAATGTGATTAAAAAATGTGTTCACAAAAAATGTAACAATTTTTTTAAGGGAAAAATGGCTTTCCAAATAATATGCTCATTAATTTTGTCCGTATCATCTCTTGAGCAAAGTTCTCTGCACTTATTCAGTAAAATAACGTAGTCAATTTGTTTGGATTGCTTATATTTAGTTAAAAAATGTTGCTTACATCATCAATACAAATTCCAATCACCTTTTTATCTCAGATACATCACATCAAAAAAGTGTTACAGTATTCTTTTCAACAAATTATTCCAAAAAATCTACTATCCAAATCCTAGGATTTGAAACTTCAATCTAACAAGAACAGCTTTCTCCCTGTTCACTAGAGCAATCCTAGCTATTATTCTATATTAAGTTTAAAAAAGGGGTTAAAAAGAAATCCTCACCATATTGGCTGTTTCTGTGCTTTTGTCAAAAGAGTTTAGGAAGTAGGTGTGTTCCTGTCATAGACTCCTACCACATTCTTGCTTATATTCTATTTGGCCGTACGAAAGAGTTGATTTTGGCAAAGATGACAACATATTGGTAACAGTAGTATCTTACATTCTTGCCTTCTGTGTCCGCTTTGATTCATTGGTCGATCTCTATTTTGGGCAGAAAATTGATCCAATGTGGTATTTCTGTGTTCTTGGAAAAAAAAAATTGTTTTCTTTTCTTGGCCTATTCAACTTTTCAAATGTCTTACCAACAATTGTTGTTGTGTGCCTCCATCTTGCTCAAGAATTAAGAACAAAATAATGGTTGCTGTTTGCTAACATCCAACACCATTTGTAGACTTTTCTAAATGAAATTAAGGGTGCGTTTGATGATAATATTGAAGTTTGCAAATTGAAATCTGAAATCTGAATCTACTAAGTGATTGAATTATTTAATACTAAATCTAATATATTTAAATGTATATCACTGATAAGTGAATAGTTATCACTTAACTTTGGAGCAAGTTTTGCCTAAAAAATTCAGTGACACGTAATTAATTTAGATGTTCTATTTTCGGTTATTAAACGATCTAAATGTGTTAAGATCTAAATCTATTAAATTAATTGCTGAATTGGGTTATCAAACGGGGTCTAAATGTTGATTTCTAACTTTCTTTTCTATACCTGGCCTAGGATGCAAAAAATTTTCATCCAATGTGGTCTTTATTTCTGCGCAACACAGTCATGTTATTTTTAGAACAATTTTTGTCCTCATCAATGCAACCCAAATGAAAACAAAAAAAAAAAGGAAAGAGTAAATCCTGAGCATCTTGAATCAGTATCACATCTCAAAATACCTACCGCAACAAAAAAAGAATGCATCCTTGCTTCCTAGAACGAACAATGACAACGTGAGACTGGTACACAAGAACCATGCTAGATTCATCATCACGGGCAGAAGGGCTGGTTCAAGTTACTCCTATAACTTGGGATCCTAAAATGCCTTATCCTTCCTTCCTGTTTCTTCATGTATGCATCACACAAGAAGGCCCTCGAGAACTTATCTTCAACTTCTCTATTCACATCATGCACAAAGACATCAGTTACTCCATCTTCACGATTCCTCGCCATCATCCCGGCTGTATATATGGCTGTCATTCTCCCTGGAGCTTCGTCGTGATAACCTGTTGGAGCATCAACCATGATCAGATCCCATTTTATCTCATAAACTTCACTAGGCAAGCCCTTTAAGGCAAGCTGGCACATTGAGTATCTAGGATCAGCAACGGGTGTGCACTCGGGCCCTTTGCCTACCTCCAACAGCTCATCTGCCTGATTCACTTTGCTGTCATAAGTAACGTGATACGACTCTAGCATTGGAAATCTTCTCTTGATTTGCTCAATCCAGGACTCGTCTTCTTCGACGAAAATAGTCCGTCCACCATAGTTGAGCGCGCTCCACATGAGACTGTCGTGGCCTAGGCCGAAAACAAGGAAATTACAAGGGGACTTCTTCTCCAGAATCTTGGAGGTTACTGAGATTTCTCTGAGTGTTTGCTGTGGAATGATGGAGGAGGTTGAATAATGAATGATAGCTTGAGCTAAGGTGGATGGGATTTTGTTGCAAGACGGCGAACAATTTGAAACCTTCTCATCTTTCAAAGAACTACCCAAGGGTCTTGGAAGAGTAGGGATTGGAGTTTGATTGGAGGATGAAAAGCTTGATCTCAAGACAAAGAGAAGGAAAAAAGTGATAAAAATGCAAAGCATTGCAAGCTTTATGTTAAGGGAATGTTGGGTCTTAGGCCTCATGATTTGCTAATCAAACGTTTTATTTCTGCTGGGGGAGATTCACGACAAGTTGAAGATCCTGTCCTGTGGTAAGGGTCTATATTTGCGTCTGAAATATAGAAAGTACGTAGTATATGTTGAATTGATGGAGAGAGCACGAAACATTTAGATAGCTGTAGTAATGCTTGGAAATGAAGTGATGAAGACAAAGAAACTATAAAAATTTTGATTGAAGCAATATAGTTGCTGGTAGATCTGCTAAGTTGGTGGGGATTTTCTCATATGGAATAGGGGATGGTGATGGACCTTTACCACGTACTTTGATGTTGATCAGGTTGAGATACAGGTATGGATGTGATTCAATATTTTTACACCTGTGTTGTGGTTTTATCATTTATGGGAGGGAAATCTGACATCTGAGTTTAGGAACTGCCAAAAAAGATGTACTTGCTCGCAGCTATCGTGGGTGAACAGGTTCTACAACATTAATTGACAACCATTCTAGCCCTGAGTCTGCTCCGAGCCACCTTGGAACAAGTTAACACCTTGCCTCGGTAAAATATTGGAGGAAGCATTAAATCCATGGTTTAGGTTTTGTCATTGCCAGGACCAGTAGCTGGTTAAAAGACTTTCTCTTATAGTCCCAGTGTTATCATTAACGGTACCATTTACTCCTACTTGCCTTAGACCTCAATTTGTACAGCATTAACGCTTATTTCCAATAGATGAGGGGTAAGACTTAAAGGAGGAGGAAGGGGAGCAAAGAAATTCAAACTCGAGACCTCTAATTGGTAGAGTCTCAAATTTAACCACTAAACTAAAGTCTCATCGACGCATTAATGATTTTGAGCATTCCTCCACAAAACAAATTTCTCTGCAAACTTACATGTAATGGGTTATTTTTCCACTATAACACCATACATGCAGTCCAGTCATGATTCAACACTTACATGTCAGCAGTCCTAAAAGAAGAATATGCAATAGCGTAACACTCCAACAGAGACGAAAGAAAATGCACAATGAAAATGCCCATCGTACATTTTCTTTTCAAATTCTGAACCGGAATTAGTATGTATCATCATTGAGCGTTTTGCACCAAAAAAAAACTCTGATTCTCTTTCATTAATCAGCTTGATCCTGGCCTGGGGTGTCAAATTTCTACATATGTGCATGAATGGCTTCGCCATTACATTAAACAAAAGAAAAAGAACAATGGTAAATCTGTACAAAAAGATCATCTCTAACTGCCATACATCATCCAAAAAATTTCCTACCCCTCCAGTAAGCATGAAATTGCTTGTCATTTTCTTTCATTGCGATACCCGTCATTTTATTTCTTTTCCAGGCTACCCAATTTCTTCCCGTCAAGCAAAGCTTTTAAAGGTGGGAAACCTTATTTTAGGTCTGGAATCCGAGGTAGCTAATGCAGCTCAAACCCGAATAGCCCAGGGATATTTTACTCTCATGCTGATGAGGTTCACTTAATCCCGAAGTAGTAGACACTCATTCAAGGCGCTCTGTCATGACACAGGATTCAATTCAATTCATAGGCAGCAGGAAATTCCTCACAAGGTCACCGGCCATTCCCTACATATTGCAGCAACAAGTCTGTCTGTCCATTATCAGCATAGGATTTTGTGTTCTTATTTTTGTCAATACGAGCTTTCCGAACTGCATTCTGTATTTGTTTCTCATGCTCTTTGAGCATTTCCTCAATATTTCCTCCAGGAGGAAGCAATGGTCCAGAGTAGTGAATCCTCGACTTCTTCAGAGCGTAACCCTGATGTAAAAACCAACACAAACAATTCAGAAATAATATCATTTTGGTTTTTCAGTGAATAGAAAGGGTCCCAGGGAAGAAGATGTCTCGGTCTTAATTTATGTCTGTGTATTGGTATGAGTATGTGCCTGGAAGTGACAGACATAGAACTCTTTTAAGTTACCCAAAAGATATCATATATGTGGCCAAGCCCAGCAGGAAAATTTCTCAACATTGAAAACGGAAGAATAAAAAGACACTAACAAGTATGAATAATCCCTTACCCCAGTGAATTCCTTTCTGGGTGCCCGTTCATCCTTCTTGTACGATGAACTTGTCCCTCCCAGCAAATGGCATGTTGAACCAGTATCACTTAGGCGGTCCTCCATCCATTGAGGATGGGAACTGACCTCTCTACTAAGATCAAGATGAGAACTGCCATCAGCTGCAACTGAGTTGGAGAACCTAGACAACTTCGCAGCTGCTGCTTGGGATTTATTTGGTTTTTGCATTCTAGACTCTGCACCATATCTTGACCAATTAATGTTGGAACTGGCTTCATTTACATCCATATTTAAGGAACTTGAAGCACCATTTTGCAACAAATGACCTTTATTTAAAGATACTCCAGACGGTTCAATTGGGAAGCCAGAACCACCATCTTCTTCAGGATTATACTTCTCGCTAATACTTTTAGGATTTGACTGTGCCTGCCATTTCTGGATTCAAGGAAAATTAGATTGATCAGTATATTCTACAGAACCTAAGACGTCTCAAGGTGTTTATACTCATGGTCTAACAAGGTTTAAATAATTGTGATAATTGTCTAAGCAATCCAGAAAAAACCTGTATGGACGTTGGCAGCTCAGCATTAGCATCAGGTGCCGGGATAGCTCTTGATTCTTTGGAACCTTTTCTGTAAGATTCAATCCCGCGTCCTTTACTGCCAGCAGCTTTTTGCCTGCTATCATGAAAATAACAAATTTATAATTTAGAACAAGCTAAAACCACATATTTGGTTATTACAGAAACAATAGATAATGAAATCCTTAATCATCAGATATTTATTCTGAAAACAAAAGGAAATGATATTCAGTTGGTTCACAGAAATAGCAACCTATGACGGATTGAAAAAAAAATCAAAACACAACAAAGGAAACCCCATTCATCTTTTAAGTGAACTACATGTTCCACATCCCAGATCCAAGTATAGTCTGGCAAGTTGAAAACATGCATCACTAATCTTGTACGCATGCTAGTGTATGAATGTCAAATTCTGAAGTGCAAAAACAATTGTAAAACTTTAATGACCAATTGCAAATTTACAAATACAGTGATTGAAATGTTAGTAAAAGAAGCAAAAGTACTCCTATCAGAGTAGTATTGAACTATATCTATAAAAATTGTTTACCTTCTAGCTTCTTCATCTCGAATCTTAGCATCAAATTCTTTGCTAGGTGGATACTTTGGCAAACTTGAGGGTGCACAAGGAAGAGGCTCTGCTGTGAAGAACTGTGAAAATGCTCCAATATGAGGGAAATAACTTTTTCAAAACAGCAGAGGGAAATTATTCATCCAAGTGAAAAAAGAAATGAAGCTAATATTGCATTCTGTGTCTCGCACTGCAATCCCAAACACTACTTGATGTGGCTAATCACCTAAATTACAGTGTAGAGCAGTACGTAGGATCTTTATAGTTGTGACTGCCATTATCAAGTAAGTTGTACAATAATCTCTAAGACTATAACTTCAACCAGATACTTTTCTTCTTGGAAATTAAGTATAGGGTAAAGGTAAAGAATGTAGGCCATGGAATTCTAAAGGACTAGGGCTGTAATCAGCCACCAAGATAGCATTTTAAATTCAAAAACAATAACAATTCTTTTTCCTAGAAAGGAAAAAGAATCATATGCACAGATTTGATATTGCTAAACTACAGGAAGATTGAATTTTGAGGAAGAAAAGCTAATTGCATGCCCAAAAAGCACAAAAAATTTTTTTTTTAATTACCTCACTTTCAAGTGCAGAAGTTGCAGATCCCCGATGCTCAGGTTCAAAAGCAAGAAGAGAATCTAGAAGTGTCAGCGCTGAAGGTGGAAAATCCTTGAATGTCTCACGCACAGAACGCTTGTAAGGATGTTGAGGTTTAAAAATAGTAGCATGTGGCAACTTAGACTTCTTCCAATATTCTTCAGATGGTGAGCCACAAAGTTTAAAGATTTTATGCAGCTGTTCCACCTGCACACAAAAATAAGAAGGTTAAAAATTTTTAACCAGCCATTCACAAACCAACTAGTACTGTACTAAGCTCATCATTCAAAGGATCGACAAGCACAGAGACACAAAGAAAACAGATAAGAAAAGTTAAACCTTCAAATCCAGAGCAGCACACAAATCAGGAGACAAGGCTGTCCTATACAATCAAGAACGTTAATTCAGTTAATCCTTCAGATCACTAAACAATCTCAAGTAAAGTTTATGTAATCTTTTATAGATAAAACAGAACCAGATGTATTCTAGTGGAGCAGACTGCTTATGAAGTTCTATCTGGAGATTTGTCTACGATTTTTCTTTAATTCATCTGTCTTTGTTTCAAGTTCAGAAAGCACTGAACCTATAATTGACCATTGGCTTCATAAATATAGACCTCTCCATATTTCCATACCTCAGTAGTATAGCAGGACAGCCCTCTAAACTAGATTTACTATACACTCTTATTGAACCATAGCAAATCTATGCTACATCACAAAGCAACAAATCTAGCATGCTGTCCGTACAGTAAATTCAGTGACTTCTTTCATAGCCATCTCCACAGAACCTTAAAATTGCTTCCCATATGTCTCCATTTGACAGATATTCTCACAATCTACAGCATGCCTTAGCCTATTACACTTTCATGTAGCTAGCTTCATGCAACACGATGAAGTATCATTCAACTTAATCTTGCCATAAGACTCTTAAACACAATCATCCTATCCCCACTCTAGGTTGTTCTTGTGCTTTACTTTCTCTAAACTTTTGCATCAACTCCAAACCTTTACTAGATACATACTTCTTATAGTGAAGGATCTACAATTAAAATTCACATGATGAAGTATTTACGTCATATCAATAAGATTATCACAGTAGCTAGGAAAAGCATATACTTTACCTAAAGACAACTCAAATGAAAAACTGTTAGAAACTTGAAGACACTACATTAATTACTAAATGAGGGACAAAATTCAGCAAAGGAAAGAGGATCTGGTTGCACATGCACTAAGAGGAGCCTGGTGTGACCACACTCTGTCTGGCTAATACTTGTACATGAAAACAAGACACTTAAAAGATTATGGATGCAAACTTTAAATGACAGCTAAAGATTAGTAATGTAATACTGATTTTATGTGATTGCAAATGCTATCAAAACCAAAATTTGTCTATCAGATGTGTATATGGAACCTTAAGACTTAGCCAAGTCATGTAGCATCAAAAGTTTGACTAAACCACAAAGAAAATGAATTGAAATATGAACTTCCAGGTTTTTGAAATACATGCAAAGCCTAAACGGGGAAAATCCCAAAGCATGAGATAGGATGACAACAGAAATGACAAAAATCATTTACCTGCAACATAAACCAGAACTTCCAAAACTAGAGCCCAAATTCTAAACATTTCTATGCATTAACTGCAAATATTTAGATAGCTTAGAATATAAAAGAATGCAATTTTTGTCCTATGGCTCTAAACTGAGAGCTTTAGCAGCATCAGATCCCGTTCTATGGACATAGAGGAGTTCTGGATAGTTCTTCCTCATGAATCCTCGAGAAGCAGCTACCGAGATTTTCCTTTTATGTGCACTATTTGATGAAACCACTATGATTTCTCTATAACTTCTTAATGCATGAATGGAACCAAATGAGACAGACGTCATTATTTCACACAGAAATCATTTGTTACTGTTTATCAGCATTATGAAACACAATCAAACGGAACTCACACAACCCTCCCCCTCCCCCCCGGGGGGTGGGAAAAACTCCCTAAATCGTGCTTTAATGTGTAAACTACCTCTGTTCTTCCCGGCATTATAGGTTTGCCAGCAAAGAGTTCTGCTAGAATGCAACCAGAACTCCATAAATCTACAGCTGGTCCATAATCTGTAGCTCCAAGCAAGAGCTCAGGAGGCCGATACCACAAGGTCACTACACGACTTGTCAATGGCTGCTTCTGATTAGCACGAAAAAAGGTTGCCAAACCAAAATCACCAATCTTAAGGTTTCCATCATTATCAATAAGGAGATTTGAACCTTTGATGTCCCGGTGTAGAACCCCACGATTATGGCAGTGTTCAAGTCCTCGAAGAAGTTGCTGCATGTAGCATTTAACCTTACAAAACATACCACAAGTAGCCTCCATAAGAAATAGAGCAAGAATGGTATATAACATCATAAACCATGAGGAAGACTGAATAACAAGATTATCCAGACAAGAAACTACCTAAAACATCAAAGATTTATAGAACGAATCATATGGTAATACTTGGATGTGGTTGGAAATATGCATGAAATAACCACAGAGAGGAAGATGAAATAAATATGAACACCACGCTCCTAGCGTATTTACTCGATAAAACTTTGGAAACTAAACCACATCTCTGTCTTAGCAAAGAATGACGAAATTTCAGCCATTTCATTGTGAGATGGAGAAAACAAGATAACAAGTATATGGCATTAAAAATGGTTCTTGATGAAGTCTGACCACTTGGTCACATTTTGCTCCCAGCTTCAGAACACAAAACATTTCTGGAACTTAAAAGCATGAGCTCAAGATGAAATCGCAGCGCTATGAATCTAGGCAGTCTTTGCAAGCACATCTACAAGCTCTATGCAGAGAATTCAAAAGAGACAACCCGAAATCAACAGAAAAATAAACTAAACTTTAAAAAAATTCTTATAGATTCATCTGCTTAAAAATTGCAGATATTAAGTAGAATGGATAGCACATAAACCTAGACAGATGGTGCCATCAACTCTGGAAATATTTGCCCAGATTGAGCCTTTGAAACATTTTTTGCAAGAAGAATTCCTTCCACTAACATTTGCTTAAAACTGAGACCAGGAGGGAACTGCAGACACACCTGTGGTTCAGTGAATTGAATTTTTGGCGATGCAGCGAGACCAGCAAGATCATGCTCCATGTACTCAAAAACAAGATATAAATTGCTAGAGACCCTCGAAGTGACCAGGCCTTCCAGCTTCATAACATTTGGGTGATCCAGCCTACGCAGAATAAGGATTTCTCTAGCCATAAATCGGACACTTTCTGGATCCATGTTGACGAACCTCACCTTCTTCAGTGCAACAACTTTTCCGGTTTCAAGGTCACGGGCTCTGTAAACACTACTATATGTCCCTTGACCTATCTGCATAATATACATATTAACTCAAAACTATCAAAATGGTGATCAAACACACAGGACAAAAAAATAAAAAACAAAAAATAGCAATCTTGCTGCAGTTGATATGGCAAATGTGGAAGATAATGCACCATATTTTTTTAAGGACCAAAGTACATTCATTTAGTTGAATTAAACCTTGATTCAAAGAAGACATCTGCAAATAGATATAAAGATGCATAAGACATCTGAAGATTCAATTCAGTTCCAAGTTTTTTCTATTCTTCCTTTCATAACCCAAATACACATATCAAATGCATGAAGTTATCCTGCATTTACAATATTAACTGATGAATGGTCAGAGTAACTTTTTACACATTTCTCTTGGCAAGTAGATATAAAATTCAATGACCTTGCAGCTTAGCAAAGAAATCAGAAAACCTAGGCATGAGGAATATGTTAAAAACAACAGGAAAACAGGTTCATCAACAATTTGTACAAATAAAAAGGCAAATTGCTGCAGACCTTGTCCAACTTCTCAAACGAGTCAGCCTTTCGAGGTATCCAACCCTTGATAGCTTCCCCTGCCACTGCTGTAAGCCACGATGGCCATCCTGCGACAGTTTGCGCCTCATCAACTCCATTTCTAACACTAAATATCCTAGACATTTGGGGTTCTCCTCCATTCATTCCACCTCCAAATGCACCCGTTTCTGGCATCTGAGGCACCGTAGAGTTCTCAACCACTCCAGATGGTTTCTCTGCCTCATCCCGAGAAGGAGGCGTTGAGCCTGCACTTTTCTCAGCATTCTCTGTCGATATCAACCTAGTAGTTGCATCATTTGCACCATTGTCAACCTCCACGACTACTTCCTCCTTTTTAGAGGACGGAATAAATCTTTTAGATGATGCCTTTTTAGACTCTTTATCTCTGCCACGGTTCTTACCTATAGAAGCACCTTTAGAGCAAATGCAACCCATGGCCAGCCACAATTTTTGCAGTCTCCTGTTCATGAACAGAAAACTGCAAAATCCCTTGAAAATCCTCAAACAATGCCAAGCTTATTTTTCTAATTTTCTGTAATTCTAGCACTATCTAGCTCAAAGCTAAGCAGCATTCTCCCAAAACCCAAAACCCTTCAGCCAATTAAAACCATTAACCCAGGATTTACAGCCAACCCTTCAATCCAAATCAATGTACCAAAAATTTTTAACAGCAAAATCCAAAACCTCAAATCTTTCTTCAAAACCCAATTCAATTTTCTTTCCTTAAACACCAGAAGCCCTCTAATCTTTATAACCAAAAATGCTGAACTGCACCAAGAAAATGTGAAGAGAAACAACAACTTACGAGAAATATACAATCCTTATTGCAACTCCGGAAACCTCAATCCAGACGTCAAGTTTAAATCTTTGCACAACCCAGATCCCCAAATATAATAATCTACATGAAAAACAACCCACATTGCCAAAATAGCGAGGATCTCACAAGAATAATTATCAAAAGAACATCCGAACTTTTGTTCATTTGGGAGAAAAAATTGAGTGAAAATAATTATGACCCAGGATTCAGAAATTAAACCAAATGGTCAAATTCCGAGGAAAGAAATTATGTATCAAGGTTGTTGACCGAAAAATTCTCAAGTGAATAAGCCAACAGCCTTTGATTTTATTCCCATCCAACGGACGGCAATTCAAAAAAAATTAAAAATAAAACATCCAATTAAACCAATTATTTAAAAATAAATAATTCCTAAAAAAGAGACCCCGAAATGCAATTCTGTCAGTCTAAAAGCTTATTTTGTCAGAGGGAATTCCGGATCTGAACAGTCCTAGAAATGCGATTGACCGATCGATAAAGAGAAACAACACTATTTTCTTTTCACTGTTGGAAAGTAAAAATATCTGGATTTTTTTCCCTTTTTGGTAAGAGGAAAAAAAAAATCTGAATTTTGTTACAGGAAACGGGGCTTCTTCTCTTTTAATGGTGCTAAATTTATGAAATTTTTGCTGTATTTTTTTGGTTTTCCTGAGAGGGAAGAGAAGAAGGAAGGGGCACGAAGGTCTCGTGAGGAAGAAGGAATGAATAAAAAGTGGGGCCCACTTAAGGGCCCCAGCGAGCTGGAGGAGTGTCCCTGTAGTCGCCACGTGTCAGGAAATTTGGGTGTCTCTGGGACGCACGGGTGAAATATATCCAGCATTGGGCCCATGGACTGGAACTTTGGGGTTCTTTTTGTGTTTTCTGGATCCTAATTCTTGGCCCATTACGACCAGTGGAGCCTCTTCTTTTTGTTTCCTGGTTGAATAATCAAGATTTTATATATTATCAATTCAAGAGGAGGAAAATATTCAATGGGGTTTTGCTTTCATTTACTATCTTTTTCAGTTTCGAAATTAGATTCTGCTGTAAAGAAAAGTTGACTTTTCAAGTAAAGAAACTACTGTGCAAAAATGATATGTAAAGCCAAAAGTGCCTTTTTGGTTTAGAATGCATAAAAAGTCAAGTTGCCACCATATTTTACAGGTCTATATGCATATTCCAAACACTTTTTTATCTCAAATACGTCAAATTGTTACAATATATTTTTCTATAAAAACTATAGAAAATGGCATCCAGCCAATTGCATTCGCAATCCTAATGTGATGTCTGGTCCTTCAAGAATGATAATAGTTTAGTCATTGGTGGTCCAAAACAGCACATAAAGCATTTACTCTTTTTTGCATTAAGAAAATAACCAATCCTATGTCAGTTTAGGGTCCTTTTCACTTTTTAGAGGACTTGGAGTCAACAAGCAGTCGGGGATAACCTGACTGCTGTTGACTTGTATGCTTGGCCAAACTGCTAAACTAATTTGATTAAATTAAGCAGCTGCTCGACAGGTGAGTTTTTTAGATGTTTATTTAAAACTTTACAGAAACTTATTTTAAAATTTGTAAAAATAACTTTTGAAGTGTGTAAAAACTAAAAGCTTCCTTTTATTTTGTCTATTTTCTTTTCTTTTTCTTTTTCCTTTTCTTTTTATTTCTTTTTTTCCATCTCCTTCCTCTCCTCTCTCCTCTTCTTCTCCCACACCCCTTGCTCTCCCTCATCCCTCCCTTCCCACTGTCAGCCACCAACGTTGGCAGTTTTTTTTTTTTCTTTTGATATTCTATCTCTCCCACCACCCTCTTCTTCCCATGCGAGTAGAGAAGTGGGAGGGTGGTAGGAGGGAGGGAGGGGGAGGAGGAGGTGACAGTAGGGAAGGAAAATGAACAGTAGGGAAGGAAAATGAAGGAGGAGAGAGAGGAAGGAAAGAAAGAAAAGCAAAAAAAAAAAAAAAGTGAGGCGCTGTCTGCTAAGATGGTGGTTAGTTGAGGTGGGGGAAGAAATAAGAAAAAATTTTATTGTGTATTTTGAGGTATGTATTTTAAAAATTTTGAGAAAAATCTTGAGATTATTGTAGCTAAAGTTGTTAAAAAAAACATGGGATGATATAGAGTATTTTTCTTCCAACCGAAGGGCCTCTTCAAATTATAGAAGGGTTTGGAAATAGATCGTAGTGAAAACTGAATGATGGAATATGGAAGAATGAGAGACTGAGTTTGGATTTTGAATCAGTCCACCGCAAACGGGAGGCATACATGTCCTGGATAAAGCAAATAATTTCCTTTCGTATTCTCTTTGTAACTTTCTTATTTTATTTTCTATTTTCGATTCGTTTGTTTTGAATTGGAGTACTCTTTATGTAAGGTCCAATACACAATAATATTATGGGCTTTTAAATATTTGAAGTAGACAAAAGAGCCCCCTTTCTGGTTATTTACTATCTGATTGTATAAACTTTGATTAGTATCCACTCACTCCATCAATTTGGACATATTAGCCTGCAAAATTCGGTTAAGCCTCTTCAGTGTTTAATGGATAATCATACAAAAAACTACACAATCCAAGATTGTCTAGTTATCCACTTATTTTGCTAATAAACCTTTATTGCTAAAACCACTTATTTATATAAGCGTATAATGCAAAAATCATAGTACTTCCTTTTGAATGTAAGTATCAATGCAAATTACCCTAATAAAAAGGTATCAAAACGAATCACAACAAAATATATAAGGTGTGTTTGAATATAGCATTATTTTAGACATTATTTTCCACGAAGCATAAATACCCTTTCAAATCATCTTTTTTATATTTTTCAACTATCTTTTTATCTCATATGCATACATCATATCATATAATTGTCACATTTTATAAACTCATGATGACAATGACGATCTCAATGTATTCTATATTGCATCGTCAAAAAAGATTCAACCAGGTAATTCCTTTATCATGTTGTATGGAATCAGATTTAATGATTAGCTGATCATCACAAGAGGTTTATCATTTACCTAATCACACGTAAGTATGCAAGATTTTAATTTATGCTTCTTGAATTACAATTTTGGCAAAGGTTTAAAGGTTAATAGCACTTCGCCCTTCCGTCTTCAACTTTATAGGTAGTCACATTTTACCGCTTTCGACCCTAAAATAATACACTTCATCCTTGAAGACTAATTAATCTTAAAAAATAAAAATAAACTATCTTATTTAAGGATACAAGAATCCATAATTCAAAAAGTTAATTGATGCATCATGTGATTGTTGACTAGTTGATCATTTATAATACCATCTGTATTGAGGTAAGATGGGAGGCAATGAGAAGGAGAATAATTGGAGGTGTTTAGTTTTTCTTTTTTGATTGATCTTGAAGAAGGGAAGAACCTAATTATTTTATTAACATATGTTTTTCTATATGAAAGTGCACAAAAACATAGGAAAAAATAGCCAAATTCAATGAAATAATTTGAATTTTTTAAGAAAACCGATACTTGATATTTTTCTTCTTTAACCCAAACAAAAACTTCAATATTTTCTTTACTATTCTTTCACGTTGAATCCAAACAAGGTAATTGAAAACTGTTTTTCTCTACTCTCCTTTCCTTCCTTTCACAGCGGTGCAATTTGGTTTCCTTCAATCCAAACGTTGCAATGCAAGAGATAGTGTTAGAACTTAGAAGACCAAAATGCTACATCTGAAATAATTTTCATTTTTTAGACACATCTTAAATAATTTAAATTGCTTAGTTAAACTTAATGTCTGAAATTCAAAGGATGGTGTACTTGTGTTACGGATTTTGTTTGCTAGATATGGGAATCTGACTCCTTTTTGTCCAACACTCGTCTTTTTGATTATAAAAAGTTATTATGTTACCGTCTTCGTTAATGTTTGGATAGGAGATTATTTGATATATTATTTGAAATAATTATTATAACACTTTTTGTGATATGATGTATGTGAAATAAAAAGGTGGTTAAAAAGATAAAAATATATATTAAAAAATATATTTATGATGCAAGTAAATAAATTTTTAACAAATAACTCCAATTCAAACACACTTGTACGATAATTTAACTACCCGTTGGTGAAATAGGCATTCCAGATGCGAACGGGAGTTCAATCCTCCATGACCTTCGTACTAACTCGAATGCTTCAAGCGCCTTCGAAGCCCATATATAGCATTTGGACCAAAAAAAAAAAAAATCATATATAGCATGGTATTTGCTGTAGTTCTAGTGATAAATATATTGTATAGCACTACTTGAATACTTAATGAAAGTGGATTTATTGAAGTTTGAACTTTCAACTTTTTTATTTTCATTCCTTGGGTTCAATTCTCACAGTTGATTATTCACTTATTATCTTTTTCTTTTTCCCTCTTTTGGCAAAGTCTCCGCTCCTATATATCTTATTGTGATGGGATAATATCAAAAACCTCCCTTGAGGTTTATAATAATTTCATTGCTCTCTTTCAAGATTGTAAATATATTTGCTTACCTTACTTATAAATAAATTGGGACACAAATGCTTACCTCATGGATGGTCAAATGACCTTATTGCTCTTACAACTTGTGAAATATTACGTTTACATATTTATATAGAGAGAAACAATTGAATCACTCGTACTAAATTAACCATGATTTGGAATATGAAAATTTTGAAAATCTTGAATACTAAATTTTATAATGATAAATGTTTAACATTTTAAAATATTTTTTCTATAACCGTTCTTGTAATTTCTTTCCCCTACCCCTAAAAAGATTACAATTTTCATTGAGATATTATTATTTCATAAATTTTTTATAAGAATAACAAGGTTAATATGAAAATACACGAAAATAGGGTAAAGTATTAAAATGTGTTTACAATTAGATTTTATTAAGTTATGGATAAAATTTACTACACATGATCTATTCTTTTATTTCTTTTTCCAAAATATTTGATGTTTCTCTTCTTTTTTTGGTGCACGCAATCTAGACAAGATGGTAAGAAACAATTTTCTCTACTTTGATTTATTTGCTTTTCCATTACTATCATACCCCTTTGATTAATCCAAATATTGTCTAAGAATTTTTATTTTTTTATTATAAATGATGAAAATTTCTTATGAATCATTTGATATAATGGACCATGTAGGTAACAGAAATAATTTAAAAGAATATAGCATATTTTTAGAATATTTTATATTTTTTTTATCATTAGCAATCTATTGTGATTTTTTCCCCTTGAAGGGGCTATACTTTGTATTGTTCAATTCTTGTTCAACATCTTTCAAATTCTAATACAAAAGGTTTACAAAATTTACGTGCAAATCTTGATTTTAATTTAATAAATTTTCTTCTTCAATACTTTGATTTTGCTATTTTATGGAAAATAGTAGGTTCCCCAATTTTTGTTCATTCCTTTGTTCGTATTCTTTATAATACTATCAAAGCTTTAGGCAAAGTTGAAGAGCATGATCTTCATATCTGGCAATTCCAATTTGATTCGAATATTTACATGCTCGTGTAAATAAGTCCTAAAAGATCGTGTTATTATACTCAATGATTTATGAAGAAGATAACTAGAAACTCGATCTAGTTTCAACTATATTTTATGATGAGAAAGGTAGATGAAGAGGACGTCAAGAAGTGGCAAGGGAGAGGAGGGGAAGAGGATGAAGGAGAAGATGAAGCGAGGATTGGGGGGGTGAGGTGGTGGTGCTAGGTGGAAGAAGAATATAGGGTAGAACTTATATTTTAATATATTTGGGAGTTGTTTTTTATATATTATATGGATTGGAGTTGTTTTTATCTATATATTATTGTAGCATTGTTCTTGAAAAACTAGTTTGTGAAAAATAGGACAATCCAAATACAACTATCGATATTTTTAAAACTTTAGAGGAGAATAGTGAAATTGTTAGAAATTTTAGGGGAAATTTCTGAAATTATCCCTATTATAATTGGGGAACCTTATATGACCAACTTTGGACAGATATCAAATCTGAACATAGCTCATAAATATCTAGCTAACGTTGGAAGCATAGTAGCCTCTCTTGATTAACCAAACGTATGAGATAAAAAAATTTTAGTTTAACCTTCTAGGCTTCCACGACATTGGTGCATGTTTGTTTGGATACCTTATATTTACCTAAAAAATTTTGCTTACATCATCGACACAAATTCCAATCAGCTTTTTATCTCAGACACATCACATCAAAAAAGTGATACAGTATATTTTTCAACAAATTATCCCAAAAAATCTACTATCCAAAATACCAAATTACCACATGTTTTAAAAGATATTTGAAAATTGAATAGACGTGTGCTATGCGTTAAAATTTTAAAATCTACTAGTGTAAGAAGATTTTTAACCTTTTAATTTAAGAAATTATTGACATACTATGGCAATATAAGTACAACCCAAAACACACACCTCTTTTGTAAGAAAAAAAATTACATCTTAGTAAAAGAAAAAAAAAACCAACTTGTTGACGTTTAAATCTTGAATTTTGCAATTCGAACATTTGATTTTGTCGTAGCAGCAATTTATTGAAAAAAAAAAAAGTATACTTCATATCTCCAAAAGAAAAAACTAACACTAGATTAGAATATAGAAGAGAAGGGAAGGAAAAATTGGGACAAAAAACATTCACCGTAAAAGCCGCCACCACCACATTGCCAACTTGGATCGGTGCCACGTCCGAGCCTCTAGACCCTGATCATCCAGCTGCGAACAGGCTGTCTTCTACCTTCCCCGCCGTATAATTCTTCAGATACTCAATTTAAAAAATGGTACAAATACCATAAATAAATAATCCAAGTAAGCCATGTTAGACTAACACTTGCCGCAGTAGGATTGCTACTAGCAAGATTTAAAAAAAAAGAAAAAAAAGAAAAAAAAAAGAGGACCAATTTTATTTTTCTGAAATTTCTGGGTATGGCTTATTCGCTGGCGACAGCCTGTCACCAACAAAGTTCCCTCACACAGACATACACTCACACCTCCTCTCTCTCCTCCGGTGTTGCTTTGCCTTGGTCCTCTCTTACCTTACATTCTCTTTCTTTTCCCCCTTTTCCTCCTTCCGCAAACTCGCTCGCTCTCTCTCTCTCTCCCTCTCTAAATCTCTCTTAAGATTTTCTCGCTCTTAGGGTTTTGCAGATTTGCTCCGGCCGTCCATCTTTACGACGTCGACACCTCACCGGATCGAAATTCCTCAGCTCGTAAGCTCTTCTGCGATCTCTTTGTCGTACCAACTTACCGTACCTTTCTTTCGTTAATGTCCATGTTATCAAATTTCTGGTTTTAGCTCGCGTTTTTTGCTTTTTTATTTCTGTTTTGTTAGTTTTACATTTGTCGTTATCATGCGCAAAACAGGAATTATATATATATATATATATATATATATATTTTCATTGGGGTTCTGTCTGGTTTGATGACTCTGGTGCTTGGTTTTGCTCTAAGTTCAGTTAGTTTTACTGTCGATAAACGTAAACATACATCTTATGTGTATGTGTGCGCGAGTGTTTGGGCGGGAGGGAGGATGTTTGTGCATTAGGCTTATGCATGTGTGCCTAATACCCAAATTTTGTTGGGTGTAAGGCGTTTAATCACTTGTTCAAATGTGTTGAGTACTCATGGAAGATGTGTGGTTTCTGGGTGAATTAAAGGTCACGATTTCTTTTTGGGATTCGATCATTTGAAGGAGTTTAGAGTTTAAATGAAAGTGCAGGAAATTAGAGTGTAGGAAGGTATAAGGATCTTCCTTCCATGTAGATTGTTGCTACATGAGCCAGTTACCATGAAACAACAGCATTGTTGGATTCTGTATCTACGGGCTTGTTTGGGAATATATACACTTAGACCAGTGACCTTAGAAGATTTAGGGTTAATAAAATTGCCAGAATAAAGGAGAGAGGTACAGATTGGATCCTCATGCAGATACCTGCTACCACTCTCTTAGTTGGTACTGGTTTTATAAAGTATTGCCCTTATGTATTGCCAATTTGTCTGCTTAAAGAGTCCACCTGTTATTTTCCTTATCAGGTGCAATTTTGGCTGTTATGGTGCTGTTACTCTTTATGCAATTTGTTGAAGAATTGCACATGATGGTGGGTGCGATCGAAAGAAAATAGTGGAGAGTGACTGTTATACATGGAATGTGCAACTTTTCTCATGTGGTTTTGTGTGCTTTAGGTTTGGATAATGGTATTCCAAGTGAATATGCAGAACTTGTTATAAAATGCATGGGGTCATATGTTGGTAGTTCAAAGAAAAGAAAGGTAGAGTTGACTAAGAAACCTGAACTGGAATGTAGTTGATTTGCATTAACATTATGAAAAATCTGCAATATTTTGTCGAGATCCATGACTATTTTCACGGGGCCTGATTCAGTTCTCTTCTAATGGGAAAAGAGCAAAATATGTACCTGTTTTATTTTGTTTGACTTACTTGTTTCACTTTGTTGATTGACTGCTCTGAGTGGTGGATTTGAAGCTCAGAAGTAAGCATGTCTGGTTTGTTAGATGATAGTTTCGAGTTAGGTCGTACTTTTTGGGGCTTTTAGTTAAACAGACTTTTAAGGCTCTTCTCTATCTTTTGTTCATTGGCAGTGTTTAGCCTTCTCGTTAAGTGCCCTTGTGATGTTCTGAACTTATTCATGGTGCAGGTTGTTTGCTTGGTTACTGCATCTAGAATCTAACATCTGGGAAAGGTGGCTACAAAAATATACAGCTGGTCTCTTTAGGGAGTTTTCTTTGGAGCAAAGTTAGCTCTGCAATTTATTAGGTTCTGTGGTGGAAGCTTCTAACAGAGCCCCAGTGTGACTGCTCCTATATGGTGTTTTTGGGGTCTTCTGAAGTCTTCCAGCAATATTTCAGAAATAGCCTCATATGCTTCCAACCATTGAGGACAAGCGACCCTGTTTCTAGAGGATCTCCTGATATCCATGCTGGCAAAGAGCATGCGTGGAATTTGTGCTTTGGGTAATGCACGTAAATAGAGTTGTTGCTGATGCACTTGGTGTGGTAACAATTTGTCTAGTTTCTGTTCTAGTTCTTCTTGGACTACTTTGCATCCTGTATTCGTTTTACTTCCGCAGTCGCATCAAAGGTTTCAGTCAACTTGGTTACTTTAGTGGTCCTTGGATTATCAGAATTTTGTTAATCTTTTTGGCAACCTGGTGGGGTCTTGGAGAAATATTTCGATTAAATTTACTGAGACGTGACGGTAGATTGTTGAATGCCCGTACCACGTCATGGCAAGAATCATTGTGCAAGATCTACATTGTTTCAAATCTAGGGTTTGCAGAGCCTTGCGTGTTCCTCACCCTTGTGTTCCTTCTTCGTGCATCCTTACAGAAGTCTGGAACATTGAGTCCGAAATGGAATGGGAGAACAGCTGGTTATGTACTTCTCTACTGCGTCCCAGTTTTTGTTCTTCAGCTCATAGTTATTTTGATTGGGCCCAAGTTCAACAAGGAAAGTAATCCTCACAGATTGCCACCTTACTTCATCCAGGCTGCTGCTACATCAAAGACAAGGCACAACGATGATGTCACTCTCTGCACATACCCATTATTGAGTACGATCATCCTAGGTCTCTTTGATACAATTTTAGGTGCCTATCTGTTCTTGCTTGGAAGGCGAATTCTACATCTGGTCATCAATAACAGATTGCAGAAGAGAGTATACGCATTAACCTGCTCTGTTGTTTGTCTCGTTCCTTTAAGGGTTCTCTTTCTTGGTTTATCTGTTCGGTCTAAGCCTGAACTCTTGGTCTTTCAAACTCTTGCATTTTTGGCTTTTCTTTCCCTTTGGTGTTGTGTTGGGGTGGGTATTTGCTTGCTTGTTTATTTTCCTGTTGCGGATTCTTTAGCCTTGAGGAACCTCCAGAAAGACATAGAGGCTAGAAGAAGAGTTAGTGATGAACAGAATGACACCATGTCACTAATTGCTAACCAAAGCCCTGTAGATGAGAGCCTGGTAAGCAGCCCTGGAAGAAATTCAGCTGCTTCAACCAAGCGGGGATCAATTTCTTTCCGCACAATGGAGAAAGATGAAACGTCTGGAGCATTTGTGGAACTGAGCCTATTCTCTCCTAGTAGGCATTCAACCCCACCTGGCTCACCTAGACTTCTTGGCTGGCCTATGCGCCCTCCTGCGCAAGCTCTTGGTGGACCTTAAAAGGAGCTAGTGAGGAAGCAAAAGTCATGGTGAAACACATTTTTGTGGTGAAAGAAACTGTCTGTATAGGGTTTAGCTTTTTGCATTAATAAGGATTGTTATTTTTAATCGGGTTTTTGAGATATAGTGGTTTGCGTGTTACCCACCTAATTTTTTCTGGTGGAATTCTTAATCTGTATCTCTAGATACTCTGTTTCTATGCCAATTGACCATTTTCTTAGTGCGTAGGGAATCCATGCTGCTTTTTGCATCCAACCTAGGAGCTGGTAGTTCAGGCTTGGTTGTTCATTGGTGTGTTGCTTCCAGCAAGTTTTGGCCCAGAAATTTTATTATTTATCTAGTTAAATTGATGGGTACAATTTAGGCATTTGCGAGGAGCAACATAATACACATTGGGGTAGAGTTACCTTGTCCTTTCATGTGCACCCTAGCAAGGATTTTCTACCTATCCTGTTGCTTACCCTCAAATGTTATCTTGATAAATGTTCTGCTTCAATGTGCGGTTCGTTGAGGACCGTTCAAGTGTATGTTCGTCAGAGTGTCGATTGTAGAGCACATGGTGGATTAGAGAGTAGAGGAGGAGAAAAAAAGTAAGGGAAGGGATGTCGATGTGATGCTTCATAATTTTATGCATTTGGTGCTTGCTTGCTTGTAATAGGGAGCAAGGAGCGAAGACAACGCAGAAAAGAGTCAAGATGTTAGAAAACCTTTTCATTCCACGTTTAAATTTCATAGTGCTTATCAATCCGCAATTTTTCTACAATTTCACGTTTTTGTCAAACACATTTCCAATCACTTTTTTATCTTGCACATATCGAATCATTACAATAATTTTTTTTTACAAAAACTCCTAGAAATAACAATTCAAACACTATTGACAATGAAAACGTGAGTCCCATTATAATGTTGAATTTAGCAATATAAGGATTACACACTAATAGTTATGTGAGCATTCAATGGTACAAAATATGTACTTCATCCTTATAAAGTACCACTTTTATACTTTTGCATACTTATCCTTCACTGATCTTGGAGATTGGGATTAGTCCCTTTGACACTACACTACTAGTTTGCACTAGGGTTTGCAACAAGTCAAATTGAGTCGAGTTTTGTCCTAATCGAGTCAAGTTTCAACTAAATTTTATCAAACTTGAACTCGAATTCAAGCCTACTAAAGCTTAAAAAAATAAAAAACTTTATTTTTATTTTTTAAAATAATAAAATAGTAATTTTTTCTTAATAAATACCAAAAATATTGAGGATATATATATAATTTCACTATTAAAATAAAATATATATATATATATATACATATTTGAGTTGACTTGCAAGCTAACGAATAGAGTATCTCTACATTCGACTTGAGGTCGATTGCTCGATTGGTAAGTTCAAACTTGAGTCAAACTTTGATCGAGCAAACTCGTGAACGGTTAGATTCGTTTGCAATTTTAATTTGCACAAAAAATATCCTTTTTGGCACTTAAGAATTAGCCCAAAGGATAATTGTGAAAACTTCAGGAACTGACAATGACACTGGAGGAAACATATTCAATGAATGTTTTAAGATTTTTTCTAATGGATATTTAAGATGTTGATATTGAATGTTCAATGTTTTAACACTGTTGAATTCACCAAAAACACATCTATTATTGAATGGGTGTTTTAAAAAAAATTTTTGAGGGAAAAATGTCTTAATCTTCAAGCCGAGCTACGTAGCCTATGTTTTGGATAGGAAATTTACTCCAAAAATTTATTTGCTTACATCATTAATACATTTTTCAACCACCTTTTTATTTCAGACACATCACATTAAAAAGGTGTTACAGTATTTTTTTTTCAAAAAATTATTTCAAATAATCTCATATCAAAACAAACCCGCCAGCATAGATGCTACTGCGCATTGAAGCAGTCGAGGAATAACTGCCCACTGTAGTAAAAAGAAAAATCAAAATGGAAAAGTAAGCCAACCAATCAGAGAATATCTTTCGAAATAAAAGGAATATGTAATGACGAATTCACCCTTATGCTAAGTTCCTGTTGCGCCACGTTTTTGTTTCGGCCTCCGTGGACAGCGAGGACCAGCAATTTGCATCGCAAATGCAAGGGTTAATGTTGTCATTTTGTGAGATTCAAGAGTGGGAAGCCGTGACGCGTGACGCCGCCTCAAGGGCACGCTCCCTTTTCCCCCAAAAAGAAAGAAAGAAAAAAGATTAATAATTGTTGAATATTTAAACACAGCCAACAATGCATAATAACTGAGAACCCTAGAAATTTCTCAAAACAGGCACTCTTCTCGTTCAAAGCGGAAAAGAAACAAAAACAAAAAAGGCGCTCTCGTTTGTTTGGTTGCATTAGGGAAAATGGCGACCTTCGAGCAGGCTCCTCCGGGTAATGCTAAAGCCGGAGAGAAGATCTTCAAGACCAAGTGTGCTCAGTGCCACACCGTCGAGAAAGGCGCTGGTCACAAACAAGGTTGATTTTCGACCAAATTATTGTCTTTCTAATTCGTACGATGTGGATTTACGTTTGATTTTCTGCGTTTCTCTTGCGCTTTTTTTTTTTTTCCTTTGAATTTGTTATTTCTGTGTCTTGTCTGATCTGGATGAGCTGCGATCTAAATTATACGCGCTTGTATTTGATTTTTCATCTTGTGAATCTCGAGGCCTTACTTGAATATTATGTAGTCTGAGATATAGTTGTAAGTTCTGGATGCTTGCTGCTTACTCTTTTTTCATGGGTGAAGTTCGAGGTGGCTTCTACACCTATACAGAGCAAGATATTTAGGAAAGGTAGTTATATGTTTTGTTGTTCTCAATCATTGTTGATCTACTGGTGAATTATCGTGTAAATTTTGATCTAATGGAGGGAAAAATTTTTCATTGATGAGGCTTGCATCATGTATGCTGTAGAAAGCTTGTTTCATCTTATAAGGCTTTACTTCTTGAATATTGAAGTGTGGAGTATGTACTTTGGATTGGGAAATAATGGGTGCGTTTGTCTTACTTGTCTGTGGTTTCCTGAGACAGACAGATGTTCTTTTAAGAAGGAACTCAAGAATAGCTGCTTCTATTGGAAGTACGACCATAATTTATGGGCTTTGTGTAAATCACAAATATACATTGAAATTCTCTATGTTCTTTGTTGTGCATTTGTCTGACAAATATGATGCATCTTTATCAGTTGCTGAATTGGATTACAACTTTCTCAAGTGATGGAATTGGAATATGGTGCAAGATATTGTTCATTATTATATGATCATTGCTATCCATGTGGCACATTTTGATGTTTATTTATGCCATTTGCTTTTGACATAATATGTGCATGCAAGGATTCATAGGCATCATCTATGGAAAGCTAGTAGGATATAATTCGTAGCTGTACTGGTTTGTGTCTAAATGATTAAAAGTTGAATAATCATTATGAAGTCAAGATTTGTTTGTTAAATCGTGTTTTACCTTCAAGGACATTGTTGTAGTTGCTGCATCTCCATAGCTATGCCATCTCTGTGCTTGAGCTTAGGATGCTAGGGTATATACATCCAGTGACTGTAGAAAAATTCAAGTGAAGTCCATTGTGTGTATTAGTTGCTTTCATGCTATTATTATCTCCGTGAAACATGCAAGTTTGCTTGTGTTTCTTAAATCATTTTGGCTGTTACAGGACCCAATTTGAATGGCCTTTTTGGACGACAATCGGGTACAACTCCTGGTTATTCTTACTCTGCTGCTAACAAGAACATGGCTGTCATCTGGGAAGAGAAAACACTGTATGATTATTTGCTTAACCCTAAGAAGGTATGTGTTGGCTTTTCTTTTTTTTGCAGAGCTGATCTTGTATTTTAGACTAGATGCTATATCTGACATGAGTGATTGGGGAATTGTCCTCTAGCTGCCAATAATTTATTTCCTTGGCTAAATAGAAGTTAATATTGACTGCCTTTTGTGGGTCCGATGGGACTTGGGCATCAGCTCCTGTGGTGCAACACTGCCAGTAAAATTTAGGATGAGGCTTGAAATGTTCATTCTCATTAAGATTCTATGAGTATGCGCACGTGTGTGTGTGTGTCATATGTGAAGGGTCCTCCATGACATTTGGTAAGTGGTCATTTCCAGGATGTCTATTCCTTTCATGCCAGGAATAGTAGTAGTTGTGTTACAAGTAAACACGGATGAAGTGACTACAACTGAGTAAAAGAACTCTCATTGTTCTGTTCTTAGCTTCCTTCTTTCCTGCTGAGCAATTGGCTGGCTTGTTGGGAGACCTTTGCCCTCCCCCCCACACAAAAAAAAAAAAAGTGATACAAAGTAAAATCTTTGGCTTTGTTTGGATTTGCTGTTTTTCCCCCTGGTTTTTACACCCCAAATGCTACAGTAAAAACAACCCCAAATACAACCCTAAAAACACATTTGTAATTCACAATTTCTTATGTTTTTTTTTTCTATTTCTTTTTTCTTTTCCATTTCCTTTTACTTTTCCTTTTTTCTTCTCTTCCCTCTTCTCCTTCTTTCCCAAACCTGGTCGCCGGTGCCGGCGACCGGATCTGGGTTTTTTTTTTCTCTCTCTTCCTCTCCTCCCTCCCCCCTTCCCCTGCCACCCGCCACCCTCCCCTCTCCCCAGCCTCCCCCTGCCACCCTCCCCTCTCCCCTCCCCCTGACCTCCCTCCCCTTCCCCCCTCCCCATGACCTCCCTCTCCCCTTCCCCCTCCCCATGACCTCCCTCTCCTTCCTCTCCCCATGCCCTCCCCTCCCCCCCACCACACCAGATCTGGTGGCGTTGGTTCCAACGTGGTGGTGGGGAGGGTGGGGGGAGGCTGGAGGGTGGGGAGGCTGGGAGAGGGAGGGAGGGGACAGGAAGAGAGGAAAAAAAAAAAAACTAAGACCTGGTCGCCGGCGACCAGGTTTGGGAAAGAAGGAGAAGAGGGAAGAGAAGAAAAAAGGAAAAGAAAAAAGAAATAGAAAAAAAAAAAACCAATCCAAATACATCTACAGTAATTGTTTTCGCTACAGTAATGCTACAGTACTGTATTTGAAAAACAACTCCAAAAACAGCTAATCCAAACGGACCCTTTATTTCTTGCTTAAAATAGTATGCTCAAATGCTCTCTTTTTGGTTATTCAGAGCTTGCATTGTCATTATGTGCGATAATCATGTAAAATTGTCTATGGTGGTGCATTCTCTATACCCTTGGCTTGTGGTGGCTGCAGCAGTTGCTGCTTTCTGTGTGTAAGGTGGGGAATTACAGCTGTAGTCTCTAATTCTGACTGGTTTCAATTTTTTGTGAAAGTTTGAGCTTTGAAACCTTTGGTTTGTCCTTCTGCAGATTTAGTACCTTGTGGTCCCTTTTATTTATGTAATTGTAGTTCTGGTATGTTAATAATTATTTTATAGTACCAGGACAAGGGATCAATTGGTTTGGAGCTGAAACATAAATAAAACATAAGAGGACCAGGTGCAGAAAAGTGTAAATGACTAGGGGCGTAATATGTTAAATTTGAAGCAAGTTGAAAATTTAAAGGGGCTAAAATATTGGGGATGCTTACTTTTTTCCCTGTTTTTTGCTTTGTTTAGTGGGGTTCCTTGGTGTTATGGCTTGTGTTGTAGCCAATGCTGATTTTTTCTTTCGCTTTTATCTGGTTTCTCTTTCGGCTTGTCTGGGTTGGCATTGTTGCAACTTCTGAGTTGTGAAAATTTTGTTTGTGCAGTACATTCCTGGAACCAAGATGGTTTTCCCTGGATTGAAGAAACCACAGGAGCGTGCAGATCTCATTGCCTATCTCAAAGAGGCAACCAGCGCTTGAAAATTCAATGGAGCATCATACGGAACTAGTGATTGATAATGATTTTGGTTATTAGTGCCAGTTTGAAATTCTTTGTCCTGGAAAACTTTTGGTATTTGCCATTGAATAAGCCCACGAAGTTCTTCACTGCTACTGTTTTATCTGGTTGATTCTGAGGCCAAGAGTATAGCATTTTTGTTGCACTAGATGATCATTTTTTAAACTCTCCTATGTACTGGGATATCTAGAACTAAGGATAAAAGGGCGCATATGAAGTTTATGCGCTTTGAGGCCAAGTTCCCGTGGTTTTTGTTTCCTCTGGTTGAGTGTTGTTTATAACTGAAATCAATGATACCGTGCCACTGTGGCTCCGACTCTGGGAAGCTGCTGCTACCGCAGCGGCAGGGTTCCCGACGTCTCTCTACTTCTTCAACATGAAATGGTAATAATAATTACTAATTTGCTAGATCGACACATGATTTTAATTTGATTGATAGCAGATGAAGGATTTCTAATTTGCTAATGTGATTCGAGTCAAACCATTCCGGGATACTTAAATGGTCCATATGAGCTGACTCAGTTTCTAATTAATGAACGTTTGTTGTTGTTATAAAATATAAAATGAAAAGAAAAGAAAAGAAAAAGTCGGTCCATATGAGTTGATTATCCCATCCGAGCACTAAGGTTGCTAGGTAAGTAGGCTCTTGGAAATTATAGTACCACGTCTCAGATAACTAGCCTCATAAAAGGGTTTATTTAAAGGAAAATCGTTCAAAATGCATTTTGCATTTTGTGAAATGAGTTTTTTTCGTCCTACACTTTTAAAATATTAACTTTATGTCTCTTACAAATTCATATTAGTAACATTTAGTTTGGACCTAAGTTTTTGAACATTTTTTGTCCTGAAATAGCCATGTGGCCCATATACAATCATTTTTTATGCTCAAACGGATTATATTTCACTTTTTGAATGGTAAAATCAATATGGATTGGTTCGAACCCTATTTTTTTAGGGGAAAAAAAATAAATATGGTTTATGTTAGATCTTATGTTTTTAAGAGTAAAAATGAACATGGATCGAGTTATTTATTTAACTACAAAATAGGATCTAATCTTTTTATCCCAAAAAATGACCATGTGTAGGTCATATGATAGATTTAGGGCAAAAAGAGATTGAAATTGAATTTTACCGACTTGATTTTATAAGGAACATAAAGTTATCATCTAAAAATCCACTAGGCGAAATGTGAGGGATGTTTTGAACGATTTTTCCTTTAATTAATTATTCAAAATTCTTTGAATGCACTCTTATACTTTAAAGATTTTATTCCTCAATAAAACCAATTAAAAGAAAAGTTTTGTTTACCAAGTACCTGATAGGTGTCTAACAAAGAAGAGAAATTGATTTTTTGGGAGAGCAAGTCATATCAGAAAAAAAAAAAATCAAAGAAGTAATAAATGCTCGTGTGCCGGTACCAACAGTAAACTAAATGCAAAAAACGAGATCTCTTAATTTCCAAAAACAGATAGAAAAATGTTAGCAGACCAACATGGACACATTCAACTTTAGATGTTTAGTCAGCTGATTAGCTAGCGTGCACATCTAGAAATCTCAGCAAACTGATGAACTCAAATTCCCATTACGTTAAGGGAAATATTTTAATTGTCAAAGTCAAGATAATATTCCCGGATCGTATGTTGGACCCAGTTACAATTAGTCGGCATTTGTGATCCCAGGACTCAAATTTCTACAGTCCAAGCACTATAATTAATTACGGAAGCCACTGGTGGGATCTATATTGCCCCTCCAATCCCACATTCCACATTCAAAAAGTACCAACAGTTTTACTTTAACGCTGTATGGACTATGGAACTCTCATTTTCACATAATTCTAGAGGCTGGAAAACTCCAAGGCGTTACTTTTTTGAGAACGGATTTTTACAACACGATAGTTATCAGCTCAGACAATTTATTAATACACCTAAATCTCACTTACTTCGATTACACGCACATACATACATACATAAATAGGTATGTGTGTATATATGCGCACTCTGATAATTTATATCTTTCCTTAATTAGCATATTATCTTTCCAAATATCTCACACGAGTGATACATCACCTAAATCTCACTTACTTCGATTACGCGCACATACATACACACATAAATAGGTATGTGTGTATTATATCTTTCCTTAATTAACATTATCTTTCCAAATATCTCACACGTGTAATACATCGCCTAAATCTCACTTACTTCGATTACGCGCACATACAGACTCACATACATAGGTATGTGTGTATATATGCATAGTCTGATAATTTATATCTTTCCTTAATTAGCGATATATTTCCAAATATCTCATCCGTGTAATACATGTGAAAGAGACCATTTAAAAAGAATTTACCCGTTTCGTTAAAGTTAAATAGACCCACTGAAAATAATTTAGCATATGTCTAGAGTTTTTACTACTTTACAACCACAAAATTCCAGACATAAATTTGTAAGATTCGAAAACTTTTTCTTTTCCATATTTGCTGCACGATACAAAATGTATGTGTGTACGTTTGTAGGAATAGTTCATAGTCCCAATCGTACTTGATAAAGATTTGTCTAGTCAGCGAATCTGGTGAGGAGATAAATTGCAAAAACCAGATCAAGAGACCAAAAAGTATGGGGAAAAAAAAAATATTTACAATTAGATGTGGAGGAAAGCTGTCTCCTATCTTTAACTTGTAAGCTGTAAATTGACAAGCTCATTTATTTATTTATTTTAAATTCCTAAAGTGCCTTTATTAGACGGGGTCTTGTTTGGGTACTGCGCTCAAATTGACATGTTCAATTGATATTTACGAAGTATGGCAATCGGAATCTGCCGATTGGACATAGATTGTAATTCGCAAAAAACTAATTAATGCATTTGCTGAATTCACAATGGCCTGATCATATTCTGATATGAAGTGATGTTTTACTTTTTGATTCCTTCTATTTGAGTTTCGATCATAGCACCCCTCTATCAATTTCTTGAGAATGATTTCCTTTAGGAATATGTTCTTTTCAACATTATTAAGCAGGATATGTTAATTTTATATGATGCAGATCATTATTAATTAAGGAGGTGTGTACACACGCTTTTTCCATTCTCAACTATTGGGATTTCTAACGTTAAATCTGATAATTTAAAACATTTCCCTTCTTGGCAGCAGGGCTGACCCCAACTATAAGAATCTCTCTTTCTCATGCCCCATGCTTCCCATTAACACTTTCATTTTGTTTAAATAATCAGTATTTTGCCCACATCTTATCATGATTTATTATGAATTTGTAAAAGCATGAATAATAGTAAGAATATGATTAACTTAGATGCTAATTCCAATTCCTGACTCTCATTTACCAAACACCTCTCAATCAATGTACCCAAAATTTCCACGCTATAGGTAGATAGAGCTGGGCAGGCTCCTCTAGAGTTGAAAAACCATAGGCTTTGACAAAGGAAAAAAAAGGGCAGAAATTTCGAAAAATCTTGACTCTTCTTTGTGCACAACTAAAATTTTCATATACATTCCAAAATAATTTTTCACATTTTCCAGGAGTGAGTAGAAAAATTAAAGGCAAAACAAATTGTAAGTGCTTAAAAAGTATCCAATGATGAATTGATTAAGGTGTTTAAATCAATTTAAAATTAGAGAATCAACATTTATACAAACTCAAATCACTGAATGCCACAGCTTAGTAGTATAACAAGACAAGATTATGCATCAAGGAAACATTTTTATATTAGTACGTTATAATGGGTGAGGGGACATGTTTTCCAACTATAGCTGCTTATAATCCAAAAAAATTTGCAAGTTTTGTCGACTTCTATCCTTTTCTTGATTTGGTGATTAGTGATTTTCTCAAGTTTGCTGGCTAACATCCCATGTACCAAATTAATCTCCCAAAGAACCTGTTTGGATTGCAATATTTTGGAGTTTTTGGTGAATCAAATATCCTCAACTAGTCTAATGGTCAACTCTTTTGTGCTGTAACTGGAGCTATGTTCGAACCAACCAATTGGGCCATGTATGTAGGCTGTAGCAAATAAATACTCCATTGGAATCACCATCTAATCAGTATAAGCGGAATACATTCTAGTTTAGTTTAGGACAGAACCCCAGAAGAAAGAAGCCAATAACAGCTTACCAACTAATGCCTGAATAAACAAACTATATATCAGTAGTGTTATCTTACTTGTCCAATTCAACTACTGTAGCCCACCTGTAAGTTCACCTATAAGATCTGGGATTCCTTTCCTGACGATTTTTGCCTACTACATTAAGTCATAACGATCGTTTTTTCTTGTCTGTGATATCTTCAATTCTGCGGAATCATTCAGCAGCCCACTTTTTCCAGGTTAGACTTCTTGCAGTTTTTCCGTCCTACGTCTGATCATGCTCGTCCCTTTCCATGCATTCCGGTCTTTACCTTTTTTTTTTTTTTTTTGCCTTTTTGCCTTTCTTTACTGGCTCCTTCAAATGGGCTCTCGTGTTCTTGTTCACTTATTGATTGATATGTGATTCTGCTGTTTATAAATTTCCGCTATTTGGGTTTTCCTCGTTTTGCTTTGTGAGGACTTGTAGCTATTTGTCTTGATTATTTTGCAAGCTTAGTGTTTTTTCTTCTTGTTGGTGCATGCAAATTCTGATTTTGATGCCTGATGCAATTGTAAGTCAATGCGACAGTAAGCTTTTGGGGATTGATTTTCAGAGGAATTTTGGCATGGTTAACAGAATTGATTTCGGTGCTAATTTACTAGTTTTTTTTTTCTTAGAAAAAAAAGACCACTCTGAGGTTTGGATTTTTTTATTGTGTTGGATAATTTCGGCATCTTACAACAGATTGTATTTAATGGTCAACTATTATTTCTTTGGTTGCAGACAAGATGGTAAGAGTTTCTATGATTTCGATTAAGAGTTTTTATGACTTTGACTGCTTCAACACCAACGTTTTTGTGCTGTGTGGTTATTGCTTGCTGATTTAATCCTTCTGTTTGGACAATTAACAACATTTAACTAAATGTTGGTAAATATGCAGGAAAGAATGTTGATAAATGGTTCTGACAATGGAGAAGGAGAATCATATGATTCTCAGAAAGACAAGGTAATGTGCAGCTTAGTGGTTAACCTGATTAATCATTTAACTGAACCACGAAAATGACCTAGTTATCGGACCGATGTTTTCAACATCTTAGGGGAGTCACTTTCTACTTTTTCCTAACCTGACTGTCCTGTTACTTCTTTTCCTGCTCAAGGCTGATCCTGCAAAACCTGTATCTCTTACTTGGCAACGGAGACTAAATGCAGAGGAGGTTGTCCTTTTGTCATTCGGTCTGACTGTGAAAGAGATGATCACCCTGGTAATTTTTTTTTAACATTTGTGATACTTTAATGTCCACACTCCTCACATTAGCCAGTCTATGGACCAAATAAGTTTGAACACTAGAAAGGGTGCAAATTCTGAAGTTGCAAAATAGATTGTAAACAGGAATCTATGTTTTACTTTCTAAAGATTCTAGTCTCATTCTTATGCACGGAAGACAAGAATCCAGTTGTATTTAAAAGTTTAAGCGAAGTATCTTATTATCGGCCTACAAGTTACAACTGAAGCCAAATGTGAGAACATCACAATTTGTTGCTGAAGCAAGTAATTAATCATAGTCTGATGTCCTGTATTCTTGACTTGATGATACTCACAATACACTAGAGACTCACCAGACAAATTAAGTTCAATGGCATATTAATTAATCATGCAGATCAAATCCGAGCTTTAATCCGCATTTCTCAACTTGTAGTATCTCCTTTTGGTTCCCTTGTAGGCTCCAATAGGTATTCGGCTATGGCGATATCTTAGAGAAGAAAAAGCTTCAGGACGGGTAAAGTGCTCTACCATATAATTTGGAACTCAACATGATGGAGTAAATTTATCATTGAATATCATAGCCATCAGTAAAATCTTGCAGGGAACATTTATCAATCCATTTGTGAAACGTGCTGTCTCATCATGCCATGGTGTTCCTTTAGGGGGTATTGGGTATGTCTTCACTGCTTACAATTACAACTGATTTGCACCCCTCTTACTTATCATCAGAGCCGCAATTGGAAATCTAGTCTGGATTGTATTTTAGCATCTTCCTTCTCCTTGGAGACTGCCTACAGATTTGAAAGATACTTCCTTTATTCCATGTTGTTGACTCCTTCCTTCTTGTTTGCAGCATGTTTCACAGTTGGTTAGATTTGTGAAAGAATTTGTTTGTACTTATTTAGTTGGTCTGAAGTTATCATGCATGGCCTTGCTAATTCGTTACCCTAAATCTCTAATTTGCTACCCTAAATCCTTTCCTTCCTTAAACCTTTTTTGAGCTTTTCCTTATCTTTTGGGGGGTGGGGGAGGGGGAGGGGGTGGGGCTGGGCGGATGAGGAGCATGAGGGACGGGAATTTGAAGTCTCTGCTATTTTTCCCTGTACAAGATACTATTGTACAAGTTATGCTAATCTTATGCAGCTTCAGACTACTTTAGTGAATGACTATATGAGGTTCCATGTCAGGTCTAGTAGATGACGTCTGACCTTACCGGTTGTCCTGAATTATGTACATAAGTGAAATAATATGTATGACAGGAAAAGCTTTCAGTGCAGGAAGCATTGGAAGAAGTTACAAAGGTGAATTTCTACGTTGGCAACTATTTCCCAGGATATGTGAAGATAGACCAGTTTTAGCAAACCAGTTTTCTGTAAGCAACAGCTCTATTTAGATGTGTTGAATACATGGTTCCTGTATGATTCGTATTATTTATTCACCATGGTTACTTTTTTCTGTTTCACTTGTGCTCTATGGGCCTCTTAGACTCACTTTAGCCTTTTTCTTTTCTGTTGCTCCTGAGGATCTTGCTGCTGTTTAAGAGTCTCATGTATTGAAATCTTTTCATGCCTGAAAGTTCACAATGCTAAAACATAAACCACGAAAAGTCCAATGCAGCTATGGCCATTATCATTAGTGACTATTTTGTTTTTAGCTACAGGTTTACTTGAAAGATTTTCATCCTTGTGGTTTGCACAGTTAATAGGTTCATATGTAAGAGAAGAAAGTGATGCACGAAGAGAAAAAGAAAATTGAAATAAGTGAAGTGCTAAATAAATAAATAAAACGAAGTAAAAAGCATACTGGAGAAAGTCAAGAAGTTTATAGAAACTGAGAAAAATTTAAAATCTGATTGTTGATAAAAAGAACTATTCACCTGAGAGTATCAAACCCGAAGAAAGATCAGAAATGTGTCGGTGCGCATGGCTGTACACACCTAATATAAACTGTTTCTTGAACTAGAAACATGTATGCATTTTATCAAAAAAGGTGCAATAGACCTCAATTATGAGCAAAAGGGGTGTCTTAGTACCAACCCTTGGAAGTGTTAATCTTTATTTATATTTTGCTTAGCCTTCCTCATCCTGAGAATTTGCAGTTAAAAGCTATGTATCATCCTCTTGTGTCAGGTATTTGTTTCACGCCCAAATGGTGAAAAGCACTCTACTGTACTATGCTCAGGATGTCCAGACTCACTAAAGTAAGCATATTATAAGATGTTTTGCTGATTCTTATCGAGTCTAATTTCTCCCTGGAGAAGTTCATGTGATAGGACTTCTGTTTTGAACTTTCGACTAATTTTGCAAACCTTAAGCACTAGCATGGGTAATACATTTGATAATTATATATGCTTGGGTGTAGGTGTGTGTATGTGTGTACACCTTAAGCACTAGCATGGGTGATACGTTATGAACATTGATATATACACACACAAAATTACAAAAGTGCCTAAGATTAAATCAGACATGTAAAACTTGTTTGCATGCTGAAATTTTGTGTGAAAGGTTAAAAAGCAAATCTTACTTAGACATCTTGGATGAACAGTGATAGCCTAGACTCAGGGATAGGATCTTGGGATTGGAAGCTTAATGGAAGCAGCTCTACATACCATGCATTGTTCCCAAGGGCTTGGACAGTATATGATGGTAATCTTTTGAATAGCTGTTAAACTTTCAAAAGTGGATGACTTTCAATATAAATAGTTATCTTATCTTTGAGCATCACTACTTGCATGCAGGTGAACCAGACCCTGATCTTAAAATAGTATGTCATCAAATTTCCCCCTTTATCCCGCATAATTACAAAGAGAGCAGCTTCCCTGCAGCAGTATTTACTTTTACGGTAGAAATGATTTTTTAAAGCCTTCAATTTCCTTTATTGAAAAGGCAATTTATAGCTCTGGTACAAAGAGTTAGAATTTTCATCCTTCTGGTTTCTTCTGCAGTTGTCTAATTCAGGAAATATGGCTGCTGATGTCACTTTACTTTTTTCATGGGCGGTATGTTAACTGGCCCTTTTCTTTTTAACCTTTTGCATGTTAACTTTTGTGGTCTGCTTTGTCATGCAAAGGGGTGCTGTTCCCATTGTAATTTATGTCTGGATTCTTTTGACTTAATTAAGAATTTTTGGCTGAATTTTCTTCTTCACGTGGTCCAGAACTCCGTTGGTGGGGATTCTGGGTTATCTGGCCATCATTTCAACTCAAAATTTAGGTATGTCTGGCTGATCCCTCCTTATGACATAGTTGGATATGGTTTCATCTCCTGGGAAGAATTGTTATTATTTTCTTGCTCTGAAGCTTTGCAATTATGTCTTCTCAGATATGACTATCTGTTTTCCATACTTAGTGGGCAAAGATTCATGTCTCTTTTTAACTTTGGCTAAGATTTAACTTGGAATGCAATTATTTTAACAGGATGGAGGATGGTGTTTGTGGGGTACTCTTGCACCACATGTGAGTTTCTCATATATCCAGACTTGGTTTTGAGGGTTCACTTTTAACAACTTCTTTTCCTTTGTCTATTTGGACACAGGACTGCCAATGGGCTACCTTCGGTAACATTTGCTATCGCAGCTGAAGAAACAGATGAAGTACGTGTCTCTGAGTGCCCTTGCTTTGTTGTATCTGGAAACTCTCAAGGCATTACAGCAAAAGACATGTGGAATGAAATAAAAGAGGTTTGTTTATGCATTATGTCAATTATGTAAATATATCCTGAGGGCTAAAGCGTATAGTATTTTACTAATTGACCATAATATATTCTGCCTATAGTTTTGCTGCTGTACAATGAGAATTTGGTTTTTGAAAGATAGTGTTCTAGTAGTATGTCTGTATTAAATCTTGTATAGGATTATATCATTCTGAATTGTTTGGATGTGAGAATAGTTAATGAATATTCTAGCACTATTTTGAATTTTCTACACATTCTTGCTCCTGGATCTAGTTCCATATCACCAGATTTCTGGGACAATAAAGAAGTCCAACTTTATAAGGTTGAGAGATCATTGAGATAGCCTTAGTTTGGGAATTTTCTTATTAAGTAAATCTGTCATGATTGGTAGATTTCTTTTAGGTGCTAATCAGTTCTTACTGATAGGTTATATCTTAAACTTCTGAAGAAAAATTTTAACTGTTTGTGTATCAGATGGTATATTGTCTTTGCTCATTCTTTAGTTCTGTTGCATATGTGTGTCTCTGCATTTTAGTTGAATGGCATTGATTTTTTGATGTGGAGAATGCTCTTCCTTTTTAAAGTTGCTTTTGGCATGTTCATTGATGCTTAAAGATTTCTAGAATTGTGGAAATGCAATAAAAGTGTTATTTGCTTGGCCTTGCTTTCTTCTTTCTATCTGTCATCATTTTTTAACAGGCTTTAAACTGCTTCTTTTCTAACAGCATGGATCATTTGATCACCTTCATTTTGAAGAAATGCCAATGCCTTCTGAACCTGGTTCACTTCTTGGGGCAGCCATTGCAGCTTCTGTAACTATTCCAGCATATACAGTACGCACTGTTACATTTTCGCTGGCATGGGCCTGTCCTGAAGTCTACTTCTTAGGTGGCAGAACTTACCACAGGTCAGCAATACTTGTCTTGATTGTCAATGTATGAATTCCTAGCTTTTTTTTGCTGTGAATAATTCAGATTAATTTACAGGCGGTATACAAAATTTTATGGAACTTTTGGAAATGCGGCATCTGCAATTGCACATGACGCTATTCTTGGTAATTTTCCAGATGGAGCTGAATAGCCTTTGTCGCGTTTTAGTTTTTAAAACATACAAAGCAAAAAAGATATATGCCCTTCTCATTTTCAATTAGCACTTAGAAAAAAAATCTGCGACAATTTTTTTGGCTGAGTTTGTTGGTCTTTCCTTGTGTTATGGATTATAGCGCATGAAAGTTGGGAGTCACAGATAGAAGCATGGCAAAGACCCATTCTTGAAGATAAGAGGCTTCCTGAATGGTATGCTTGGAATTAGCGCTGTCTGTTTGTTGATCATATAATTCTCATGCTGAAGATGGTTCACTGCAGGTATCCTATCACTCTCTTCAATGAACTCTACTACCTTAATGCTGGAGGATCAATTTGGACAGGTACAGTGAAGACACATCTTTTCTCTCTAGTGAAAATTTGATTTGGGTAATCACAGTTCAGACTATTTTTTGTTATGCAGATGGATTACCAGCTGTGCATAGTTTATCTGCAATAAGGCAAAGAAAGTTTTCGCTCGACAGATCTAATCCAGATCTTAAAAACACCATCATTCATTCTAATAATAACGACACTGCTACAGGCATCCTAGAGAGAATGACTTCAATACTTGAGGAGATTCATTCTCCTGTTTCACTGAATTCTGCCTTTGGATTGAATCTGCTCCAAAAAGGGGAGGAAAACGTAGGCCAGTTCCTCTATCTTGAAGGAATTGAGTATCACATGTGTAATACCTATGATGTTCACTTTTATGCATCATTTGCCTTACTTATGCTATTCCCAAAACTTGAACTTAGCATCCAAAGAGACTTTGCTGCTGCAGTTTTGATGCATGATCCCAGAAAAATGAGACTTTTGCAAGATGGGCAATTGGTTCCAAGAAAAGTTCTTGGTGCTGTTCCTCATGATATTGGAATGAACGATCCATGGTTTGAAGTGAACTTCTACAATCTTCACAACACAGATAGGTGGAAAGATTTGAATCCAAAATTTGTTCTGCAGATTTACAGGGATGTGGTTACAACAGGTGATAAAAAATTTGCTGAAGCTGTTTGGCCATCAGTTTATGTTGCAATGGCTTACATGGATCAATTTGACAAGGATGGGGATGGGATGATTGAGAACGAAGGATTTCCTGACCAGACTTATGATACATGGTCTGCATCTGGTGTGAGTGCATACTGTGGCGGGCTATGGGTGGCTGCCTTGCAAGCTGCTGCAGCACTGGCTGGTGAAGTTGGTGACAAGGGTTCTGAGGACTACTTTTGGTTCAAGTTTCAGAAGGCAAAGAAGGTATATGAGAAATTATGGAATGGTTCTTACTTTAACTATGACAATAGTGGTGGCAGTGCAAGTTCTTCAATTCAAGCTGATCAGCTGGCTGGACAGTGGTATGTTTGATGTATAAGTTCTCTTTCATTATTCAATTTCTGCAATATACATATTTTTCAATATCTGATGGGAGGGAATCATGTGCATGAACACAATGTCTTCCTGCCACTTCTGTTTCTTTTTGGATAGGACCTTTCCTTGGTATTGCTGGTCTGACAAGCACTTTGCTTTGCCTTATGTCATCTATTGTATTTGGTTGTCAAATGACGAAGAGTTATAAGACAAGCATATAACTGTAATCTAATAAAGGTTCTCTTTTGGTCCTTTTAAGCGTCAATCTACATGTCTGTATGTCTCTGTATATATGTAGACATCTGAGGGGCATGAGCATGTAGTGGAAACTGCAACTTCTCACTTTGTTCGTTGATGAAGAAGAAGCTTCCTCTTCTTTTGAACATTTAACTCCATATCTGATGACCTTATTGGTAGGTATGCTCGAGCCTGTGGTCTATTACCCATAGTTGATGAAGAGAAAGCTAAACTTTCCCTAGAGAAGGTTTACAATTTCAATGTATTGAGGGTAAAAGATGGAAGGATGGGGGCTCTTAATGGAATGTTGCCTAGTGGAGAACCAGATATGTCTTCCATGCAATCAAGGGAAATATGGAGTGGAACTACATATGCTGTTGCTGCATCCATGATACATGAAGGCCTGATAGATATGGCATTTAAGACGGCAGGTGGAGTCCATGAAGTTGCTTGGGCAAAAGAAGGTTTTGGGTATGTTATTACCTTCTTGTCTTCTCCCTTACTCATGCAAGTTACCAAAATTTATAAACTTCGGACTGCATTTGTTTGCTTCCGTTTGTGGCATACCTAGCTCTATTTGTTCTTTCTTTTCACTAGTGAAGCCAATCTCTGGCTTAAGCAAGCATAGACTTTCTTATTTATAAAATCTTCTTTAGTAGCAGTGCCATATGTTCTTTTATCGATGCTTAAGTTTCCCTTTCTGATAGTATTGCAGTTAGATTTAACTTTATATACTCGATTATCCATATATCTTAATTAATATTCTTGACATCCATAATGCTTATATGCAATTTTGCTTGCCTCAGTTCAATCCGAAAATCTAGATTTCTAAATATGTAACTGGCATTTCCTTTTCTGATAGTATTATACTTTAGACTTAATTCATATATTCAATTATCATTCTGCGTATTTCTTAATTCAAATTCTTGATATCCATAATGCATAGACGTAATTTTGGTTGCCCCATTCATTCTGGGCAAGTGTGTTTGAGATGTGCTTTGAAATTGAGCTATGTTTTGATAGTTCATAACAATTTTGTGGCTCTTCCAGTTGTCACATCGTTTATGGGAATAACATGCATGTTACAGATGCTGCGAACTTTACAAATCAGTGCAGCAACCTTTTCAACTTCAGCCTTATACCTCAATTTTTTCGCATTCCTTTCGTCCTGATGTTTGTATAGACAGATTTTTCCTTGACTAAGAAGAACAAAAACTACAGAAGAGAGTGGTAAAGTAGGGATGTGGAGCATCTGTTTTGCCTGTTTCTGGAACTTCTGATCTATATCTTCAGGGGAAACTTCAAGACTTTCAAGAATTTTTCTGGGACCGTACTTGTCAATATTTCTCATATATCATTTACAATACTTCATCCGTTCAAACATTCTGAAAAGGAGTCTAGGGAAGAAGAGAAAGATGGAAATGGATTGGCTATATATATATAGCAGATTCCTTACTGAACTTCAGATCAAACATTTATCAACCGTGTTATAGCCAAGGTTCTCTAGTGTTTGGAGTTGACTTTGAAGTTCACATGTGCATCTAATTACTGCATCAATTGGAGTCTGTAGACAACAATTAGCCCAGAACTGAATAGAGTGAATTTTAGCTAGGAATGTTCTGTCAGAAGCATTTCTTGCACGAATTTCCTATATATCTAATATCTAAGTATGCTATCTGCACATTTTTTCTCTCTAGCTTTTATGCATAAATGCAGGGGTGCAACTTCTGTTGGCTTATAGGTTTGTGCTCCTTGGCAGCTACTCTTTTCAGACTCCTGAAGGTTGGAGCGTGGAAGGCAAGTATAGATCTCTGGGTTACATGCGGCCCTTGGCAATATGGGCAATGCAATGGGCACTGACACAGCAGCCGAGACATCCGAAGAAGGAGATGAAGCAAGAGATCAAGGAAGCTTATTTGTTTAAGGAGCATGCTGGCTTTTCACGAGTTGCACGGGTTCTCAAGCTAGCTGAAGAGCAGGATACTAGAAGTCTTGTACAGATTATTTTTGATTACACATGTAAAAGAATGTGGACTTGAATAATCTTGAGTTACCAAAGATATAAGATGTACATGATGTGTATTTGCCAAAATGTATTATTTTCTATTGTATAATTTGTCACCATAAATAATTGAGAATTTCTTTTGTGGTCAATGTGTAAGTAGCAAACATTTGGTGACAACACAGTTAGATAATGTGGAATGATCAATACAAGTTTATCATCCCCATGTAACCGAGATACATCAACTACATGACACTTGTTATGTACTTAGATCAGTGATCATCATAAAAATTACTGGAACAAATTTACAGAAATGAGTATCGCCTAGGAAAAGTAAGGAACCCATTGCATGCCCTGCTGCAAAGGTGAACTATGCGTCTACATCTGTTTGCTCTCTTTGAATCTTTACTGACTTTTGCTTTAAGAAAGCTTGAGGGATATGTAGCTAGAAATCATTTTGTCATGTACCATGTCCTTTCTTCTTTTCTTCTTTGGTTGTCAAGCAAGGCATTGTACCCCCCCCCCCGCCCTCCGAGCTTGATCCGTAATTGGACGGGAAAGGGATGCAAGCTTGGCTCATCCTCCATTTGTACCAAGTTATGTATTTCCATTTCTTTCTTGGGACATTGTGTCGCTAACAACTTCTACGCCACATAAAATTATTCCTTCCCCCTATGATTATCCACTGAATGGTTTTCCTGATATTTCTCCAATCATGATAGAATGAATCCCAAAATTTTTGGATCGCCAATAGCTGTCCTCACCAAAGTATCATAAGTAAAATAATAGTCCCAAAGCTTGTGCAAATTTATTCTTTCTCAGAACAGACAATAGTAAGCATTATCAATCTTCTGCTGGTGTTACCACGAGGGTACTTTCTTGATGAGGGCGGTTTTTCATTGTATGGAAAACCGCTTCTCTTTTCAACTTCCGTTGCATTTCATATTTTGTATTAGGCAACATGTCCCTGTTATCAGCTCGAGTACAATAGTTGGAAAGATCAAAACTGCCCTTTTTCTGTATGAAAATCGCCTGTTATCTGTTGTCTTTCAATTGCCAATTTAAGGCATAGAAGACGAGTTTGTGTACAAAATCGTAGGTAGAAGTGATCAAGCGAAAGAAAAATGGCTCAAAAATGTCAGTGCATATCTCCTCAACCAACTGATTGGGTGAAGGGAGAAGTGGTAGGATCAGGATCATTTGGCACCATCCATCTGGCTATGGAGAAAGCTACTGGGGCACTTTTTGTTGTAAAATCTGCTGAATCAGAAATCGGAATTCAATCTCTGGAAAATGAGGCTAATATTCTTGAGAGTTTAGATTCTCAATACATTATTAAGTGCCTAGGAAAGGATTTCTCCAGTGGAGAAAATCGCTATAGGAAAGTTAATCTTTTCATTGAATACATGGTGGGGCGTAGTTTAGCAGAGGTTGTAGAGAAATTTGGAGGAGCGGTTGATGAAAAATTGATTCGATTGTACACGAAAAAAATTCTCCAGGGTCTGAAGTATCTCCATGATAATGGGATTGTGCATTGTGATCTTAAGTGCAAGAATGTGCTTCTAGGCCTCTCAGGAAATGTAAAATTGGCAGATTTTGGTTTTGCCAAGAGATTAAATGACTGGAAAAAGCATACGAAATCTATGCACTTCTACAAGCCTAATATTGGTGGAACTCCCTTTTGGATGGCTCCAGAAGTCTTAAGGAATGAAGGGTTGGATTTTGCTGCTGATATTTGGTCTTTAGGGTGTACAGTTATTGAAATGGCCAATGGCTGCAGGCCTCCCTGGGGGGATAATTTTTCCAATCCAATGTCTGCAATCCTGAAGATTGCCAGCGGTAATGGGGTTCCTGAGTTTCCATCAAACCTTTCCCATGAGGGAAAAGATTTCTTGAGCAAATGCTTGCAAAGAAATCCTAAAAAGAGGTGGACAGCCGAGGAATTGCTTAATCATCCATTCCTTTTAGGTGAGTCAAGTCAAAGAAAGGAGGAAGCTTGCTCACCAGCAAGTGTACTGGACTTGAGATCAGTGCACTATGATTCACATGACTCATCTGATGATGATGAGTATATCAACAGAGCTAATCCATTTTCCATGAGGTGCCACCCTATGAAGAGCTTGGTATCAGAATCTCACTTTGTCTCCTCAGATGAATGGATCACTGTGAGAAGCTAGTTGAGAATGAATTCGGAGGAAGGTTCTTCCCTTTATTTCCTTTTTATTCATCTTTCTTTAGCAAACAGATGGATCTCATGGAAGGTTTTCCAGTAAAACGGAAATGAAGAGTTGTAGGGACAGATTGATTTTGTAAATGTATATTTTAATTAATCAACAATGAGAAATATTCTGGCTTATGTTTTTCTTTTTTTCTTCTTTCCTTCTAGATAATGGGAAGGGAAAGATGAATCATATGAAACGTGTATTACAATTTTGCTCCTATTTTTCTTCTAACTGTTTCTGACTTCTCTACTTGCTCCTAGTCTTAGCAGTCCTTTGTTCTTTGTTGCTTGTTATATGTACGTAATTCTGGCCCTCTGGGATTTGTTCTTGCTAGTTTCGTTTCCCCTTAAATCTGAGAACTTCACAAGCATGCATTAGATGTTCACTGCTGCTTGTTAGTTTTAGTTTATACATCACACTTACAAAGAGCAATCTATTCCCAGGTATGCCCCAGCATGTAACAATTGCTGATCGAGGAAAAACTGCTCTCGAGACTGTCTATAGCTTTTAACAACTGAAGGGAAAACAATGGACGGATGGGGACAGGAAACGTTGTGTTGCCAAATGGAGGACCAGATTTGTCCTGTTTGGAGTCGAGAGAGCCATGAATTGCTGTTACATATGCAGTTGCTGCGACTATGATATGTGATAACATGATCGAAACAGCATTCGTGACTGCTTTCTTGGATCCAGAAAACAGCATGGTCCGAAGGTGGTCGTGAGTAAGTAAAGATCCTTTCTACATTGCTTATGGTAGTTTACAAAAGTTCCTGGAGATTAGGAACTTACTGTCAAGTGGCTTATCTTATCTTCAATATTATCAGCAATTTCTCATCTGTAACATCTGTTGCTAAGGAAGATTCTGAAGTTACAAATTACAGGTGATCTTGAAGTTGATAAAGTGTGTCAACCTTCTTTTTAGAGGTCCACTTACACACTATTACAAGTCATCTAGAACTTCAGCATCTACTCCTATAATTTGTCAAACATTCCAACATTGGTTAATGGTTTAGTATCACCTATAGCTCTTCCTTGGTCACTGTTTAGCTGAACTATATTTTAATATTGCTTTCCAAGACTTCCATCTCCTAGTAGAGCTGCTATTTCACCTTTTAGCTATGGTCTGAAGCCAATGATGTCTTGAACAACTGCTTAATGTTCCTGACATGTGGACAGTAGTAAAATCATACTGGAATTGCAGGCACCAGCCATTTCTGCTCCTATTTTCAAACTGGGTAGAGGCTTGGAACCCCCCATGGGAACTGCAGATGTGTGGGCTACATGAGTCCCTCGGCAATGCAATCCAACACAGCCAAGAGTTTCCATGCAGAATATGATGCCAGAAATGAAGAAAAATTGTTTGGCAAAGCAGCATGCAGGATTTTGGAGAGTAGCAAGCCTTGTCAAGTTGGCGAAAGAGGAGGATACAATGAAATTTTATACAAATTTGAAACAAGTGTTTTAGATGCCAAAGTTGAAAATCCATAATGGCAGTTGATCAAATAAAGTGTAACTAATTAAGATAATTGGCTGGTTTGGTATTACAAAAAGATTAAGAGACATCCTCCACTTCATCTGAGTCATGGCTTTCTTTGTACCACAAGCCCACAATTATAAATAATCATCAACTAATCTACAGATTTTGTATAATCACTCTCTGATAGTACCCCAAAAAAAAAAAAAAAATCACTCTCTGATTGTAATCAACAACTACTTCTCCTCACTCATATTCTTTAACCAAGAAACTAAATGGGCCAAGCTACATCATGATGCTCTGAATCTAGTCAAGAAGTGCAAAATAACCGTGAGGCTGATTTTCAATTATTATTACTAGTACTACTATTATTTTTGTAACAAATCATTTACAAATTTATTTAATGGACTATGATTTGTGTTTAACATAGAAAATGCATCACAGAATTAACATCCATGGGACCTAAAACACATAGCCAGTTTTCTTTTGTTTTATTTTTACATCTTAAGTTTTTTATTAGTGGGATGCTGCTCATTGTTGACTATTTGGTTAGTTAGGGTTAGGCACATCATGGGTTGTGAGTGTGTTTAAAAAAGGTGAGTGAAGGAAAACAATTACTTTTGGGTCATTGTAGAAAAATTACATTGCAGCACTTTGATATGTAATGTATGAGAAATGAAAAGAAAAAATATCACTACACCATTTGCTTTTGCTTTTTTTTTTTTCTCACCCCTAAAAGCAGCACCAAAAGATTTGACTGTAAGTTTGTTTACGTGATTTTTAACCGTTGACAAATATGATAAGATTGAAACCTTAAAAATAATAAACCCGTTTGAATTGCATTTTTGAGGAGTTTTTGGAAAAAAAAAAAAAACTTACTATGACATTTTTTAAAAACGTAATTTACGTGAGATAAAAAGCTGAATAAAAATTATATAAAAAGAATATTCACGTAAAACGTTAAATTTTTCTCAAAAAAAATCATAATCTAAACAAGGCAATCATATACTCACTATATGGTAGCTTCTGCTTAGAATCTTCCCTAACTGAATAGTCATTTTCAGTGTGCATTTGGGAGCAAATCTCTAGATTTTGGAGTCTACCAGTCCTTTATTTCTATTTTCATCCACAAAATTGTGAAAACGAAAGAAAAGGACACGTTTACTACTTATATTTAGCTAAAAAAAAAAGTAAACTACAAATTCATGGGGTGTATTTCAGAAATTGAGAATGAGATGAATGAATCACAAAAATGCTCCTCAGCCAAAACACTCACGAATCCCAGAGAGAGAGAGAATAGTCGGTCCTGGCCCCGATGCCCATTACATTCCTGTCACCTCATCCACAAAGATAATTTGTGATTGGGACGAATGACAAAAAGGGTTGCAGGATTCTTAAACCAAACCCAAAACGGTTTGGATCCTAACGGAACAAGAACCCCAAAAGAAGGAAAAATTGTGAGCATTGTTGCCACTCTTCGAGAGGCATTTAAAGTTGAAGACAGGAGCTGAATCTGTCTAAAACTTTTTTTCTTTTTCTTTCTTTTTTTTTTTTTTAAATAAAGAGAAGCATTTAAGTTTGAGCCACTCAACTACCTACCTCCGAGCACCAATCTTCGGCTAGGAGCTGGGAAGTAGAAACAATGCACATTCTTATTCTTTGCAGCCCCAAAAAGTCTATATAATCTCTTTCCCAACCATATTTATTTAACCAACCAGAGGTAGTGCGGCATTTTCAGAAGAATTTCTTGTCCAGTTCTCCTGAAGCTGCTCATTTTGATGATCACTTCTGGTAGTTGTTTTGTGCATGTGTAAAGCTACTTTTTTTTTTTTTTTTAAACATTACGGGTCTCGATTCTTTCACTTTGCATGGTCCGATTTCGTTCTTGTTTTTGTTTTCCCAAGGGAAAAAGACACTCGGGTTTTGAAAAAAGTTGCATTCTTGGGCTGAGTATAGTTTGGGCAATTGCCGTTTGTGAGAAAGTTCTGTTGTTGGGTTAACTGTAGTTTAGATGAGAGCATCTGTGGAAGAAAGTTGCCTTCTTGGATTAACTGTAATTGAGATGATAGTCATTTGTGGAAGAAGCTGCACTCTGGGGTCAAGTATGATACTCTTCCGTTGATGTTGCAGGAATCTTGCTGGAAGGAGAAGCGGATAGCAAAGTCGAGGTGGGTTTTGGGTAAAAATAGAGTTGAGATGAAGAGGAAAAGCAAAAAGGCTCCAAAGAAGGAAGATACTGCAGAAGATTGGTGCTTTGAGTGTAAAGATGGTGGAAATCTTTTTTTGTGTGATCACAAGTGAGTATTTCTCTCTCTCTCACTTTCCTTGTTGGCTTTTACATTCATTCAATTTTCTGTGAGGTCTTTATCTCATGTTTTCGGAGAGACTCTTCATTGAGTTCATTCTTCATCCTTTGGCTGCGTGACGGTGTAATGAATGCATCATAAAGCGAAAAGAGTACATTCCAAGGAGCTCCACTTTAGTCAAAAGTTCCTCCTCTGTGTGTTTTGTTTCCTTACTTTCGTTTTCTATGGGCAGTTTTGTCATTTCGAGCTCTGGATTGCTGAGCGACGAGGATACAATGGATTGCTCTCTGTATCTCCGACTAGCTTTTTTGCTTGGACAGCAAATCCTGAATACTATACCATCATTATTCTGGCTTAGAACTGGATCTTTGACTGGATTCAAGCTATTCACAAGTAGTTGTAATTTTATGACAGCAGCCAATATTTGCCCGTACAAAACAAAACAGGAAACTTTGCTTGTCTTTAGATTCTAAACTGTTGATCAGAAGAAAGCTGCAGTTTAATTAGTGGCTTTCATTTAGACAACCATTTGGATTCTGGAGATCTTTTTATTTTTTATTTTAACCTTTTTGGTTTAAGTTGAGAGAAATCTGATTTTCCCTTCCGTATAAAGGTTTGGTAAAACACATGCTGCAACTCGTGAGTTTCTTGAATCAACAATGACAGGATTTTAGTTAAAGAGTGAGTTTTACAGCATAGTGTGCAGTACAAAGAGTCCTGGAGGTTGTATCTGTAGCCAAGTGCTGACACCTTTGGCTCTTTGTTAGTGGCAGTATCTGGCAATATGCTGCTTAGTAGGTGCTGTTTCATAATGGGAATCAAAAGTTCCACGTCAGCATTCCTGGTTATGTAATAAATTTCTGGTATTTGTGGGCCCGACGAATTAAAGATCCTTTAATTCTTAAACCGTGAAAAGAAGTTAGAATACTTGAATGTTTTTTAAAGTTATTTTGAAATTTATCATATGATGCAGCTGACAATTTATTTCTTCCCCAAATTTTGTATTGCCTGGTGTATTTTACATGGTTACTTATTTTGGTGGTGCAGAAATTTTCTAGGTAGGGTGTAATTTTCCTGTTACTGCAATTTTGATGCTACTGTAGATTTGCAATTTGCACTTCTTCTATGTGAACCTTTTAAGGAGTAAAATTGAGATTATTTTTACCTGAAGTTGCAAGATTCTCACAGAGTATGTGACTAATATTGTTATCACTAACATTGCTACTATTTATTATTATGATTCTCAGGCAGTGCCCAAAAGCTTATCATTCTCGTTGTGTTGGGAAGAATGATTCTTTTATGATGAGTGAAGAATGCTGGAATTGCAGTAAGCCCCTAAAAAGCTTTCCTTTCTTTGCCTTTTCATTTCCATGTCCAATTCTCCGATGTCTTGGTCATTTGTTTGTCCTTATTTTCTATACAGTCCTCATTTTCCTTATCTAGTGCTCCAAGTATCAAGCACGTTGTAGCATGTTGCATAATTGAGTGAACCATCAATTTTTTCTGTACTAGGCAGTTGGTATTATTTATGTAAATTAACCTTCGAGGGCGGACTGTTACATAATAGATGAGAAGGAAACATGAAAAAATAATATTGGTTGGTCATTTTTTTCAAGGTGTTCAAACGTCTTATTCCATATTTTTCTGTTCTATCGTTCTTCTTTGAGACTTTTGGTTTGTTTGCATAGGATTGTTCTGTTTGAAATAGCAAGAAGGAAAAAGTATTGAAGGCAAAATAAAGGTGAAACCAGCTACTAAAAGCACCGAAAAAAGGAAGATACAGTCAGTAACTTTTTCGGTTCTTTTTGGTCTTGTTGAGAGGGTAAAATGTGGCTGTATAAATAAATTAGACTAGTAAAGCAGAGTAACTGCACTAGTTTATAAGTCATGGACCTTAATGGTGTAAGAGTTCTCAGTAGGATTTTGTTTATGTCCTTATATTCTGCTTTTCACTCTCTTATCTCCTTAGTTTATACCATCTTGCTTTAATCTTATCTAGTACATGCGTCATGACAGTAAATAAGCATATGCAATATTCCTGTTTCAGATTGGCATTCTTGCTTCATATGCGGGAGAAAATCTCATTTTCATTGCTACTGTTGTCCAAAGGCTGTATGTCACTTCTGCATTAGTGCTGCTGAGTTCTGTCGTGTTAGAGGGATGAATGGTTTCTGCAATATCTGTTTAAAGCTTGCAATACTGATAGAAGAAAACATGGATGTTGACTCTGATGGGGTATGAGTATAACAGATTCGCAATGTTGGTTTTCAAATGTCATTTTTTGTTCTTGAACATTCAGTTGGTATGTATCTGACCTGCTCTCAGAATATTTATGGACTAAGGAAGCTTGCACCAATGCAGTAAATGTAGCTTCTCTGACAGTTTATGAGACACTGCATTGTGAATAAATTGCAACTCTGGATATTGCAATTTCCAGGCAAATTTGGATGTGAAAATGAGTAAGCAAGAAAGTTATTAGATAATATAGTATTATATCTTTTCATCTGATGGTTGAAAATTTTAATTGACATGTCAACATTCTTCATGCCATATCATTTCATATGACTAATTATAAAAAGATTATCAGAAATTTGTGATAGGATGCATGATAAAAACCAGATTGAGCAGGACCTCATTTATAAGACCCATTTATCTATTTCTTTATCATGATAAATCTGAAACAAGGAAGATCTGTTTATCTATTTTCTGCATCATGATAAATCTGAAACACTCCCAAGAAGTTGTGATCTATTTTTGACAACATTTTCCTGAAGCATAGTGGTTCAAATGGTTCATTCTTTTGGCAACCTAAATTGGCTCTTTGACAATAATCTTCCTTCAGCATTTATGTATAAATACCTTTTCATTTATGTCGGAGTATGTCTGCATTGTTGTCTAATTATACTTAATCCTTTATCAGTATCTCGAGTTATGTTCCCATATCAAAATCATATTTTTCTACTCAAGCTTGATTTTATACCAACCTGAATGTGTATGCTGGACTTGTATTCATTCTCTTATACAGAGTAGAGATTCTGACCTTGTCTTAGAAATGCAGTGATGTCTAGCTTAACAATTAACATTGGCGGATTAATAGGTCTCAGTGCAGGACGGATTAATAGGTCATGGACTTGATACCAAAGTTGTTATTTTTTCCATTCAAAAGGTTTATATGCTCTGGGTTTATACTCTCTGGCCTTTCTGGACAGCATAGCTTAATTGATTTGCACTTCTGTGTGCAAGGATGTGCATCTTTGTGCCTTGATTAATTTAAATATTTATGAAGCCAACAAACAATTACCTCAAACAACCCCTTAAAAAAATAGAAAAGAAAGTTCCTTGTGTATTCTAAGAAAGATAAACTTGATGCCTACATTTATATTTTAACTTGATGTCGACAATCCAGAAATGAAGCAGATGCATAGTCGATAGGTAGGTTGCATAGATTGCTTTTATGGAACTTACTGTGGAGTTTCTTGTTTGGTAAATTGGTCTTGCATTAAATTCCTCAAGAATCATGTATATTTGGGTTTGTCTTTGCATATGCCAACTTTATCATATTCATTGTATACATCAAGTTCATTGTTATTGCTAAATTGTATTGTTATTCATGTTGTCCATTAGGTTTGGTAGTAATGTGCTTAATGCTTATTGTTGTCATTTATTTTCTGCTTTTCAATCTGTGTACAAACTGAAATCTTTTGTTAGCTCTGCTTATTCCAATGTATGGAGGGGAGGGACTTCCCAGTTTTTTTAAATATAAATTTAATTTATTTTCTTTAGTACAAAGAGCTTTTTCTTTCCCAGGAGAAAGTGGACTTTAAAGATCAGGAAACATATGAAGGTCTTTTTATGGAATATTACAAGATCATTCAGGAAAAAGAAAGATTTAAGATAGATGATATCCGTGCTGCTACAAATAGAAAAAAGACAGGAAACTCTGATCCAGATGAATTTGGCGATGATGGAGATGATGCAATGGTGTCTGAATATGAAAAAGAGGAAGATCTTAATCAATATCTTAGCAAGAAGGCATTCAAGGGGAAGCTAGCCTTGAAACAAAAGAATGTTAGATCGAAAACAATGCAGTTCACTGGTTGGGGATCAACCCCTCTCATTCAGTTTCTGCAATCAATTGGAAAAGACACCAGTGAAAAACTATCTGAACGTACTGTGGAGGCAATAATTCACAGATATATTGTAGAGCATAAGCTCTTTCATCCAGAGAAGAAGAGGAGGATAATATGTGATGAAAACTTGCGAAGTATTTTTGGTCGGAAAGTTGTTAATAAGAATAGAATCTATGAGTTGTTGGAAGCTCATTATTCTGATAATCTGGAAGAATCAGATGAGGATGAATGGGAGGAAGAGGCGATGCATTATGCAGGATGCAAGGATAAAGATGCCTTAGTGGCTTGTGGAATTAGACAAGAGTTAAAAAAGAAGAGAGAGTCCCAAAAACGTGATACAGATTTAGAAAAGGAGAAAGAGTCTGAAAAACATGGAACAGTACTCGCTGCACCACAAAGTCATTTTGCATCTATTACAGCTGAAAATATGAAGCTTGTATACTTGAGGAGGAGCTTGGTATTGGAACTATTAAAACAACCCAAGTCATTCAAAGATAAGGTAACAGGAAGCATTATACGGGTCAAGTCTGATCCAGATGATTATCGCTGGACAAAAAATTCTCATCAGCTTGTACAAGTTACAGGTCTAGATATAATCTGCTATTTCGATATTCTGCATTAAACTATTGCTTTCTGATTATCAAGTGCTATTGGATATTCTACCTGAATATTAATCAATTACTTGATTATGAAAAGCATATCTATTAAGCTATTTTTAGATAATTTGCATACTTTTCGTGTAAGATTGTTTTGTTTGTAGCAGGTAATTGATGTTTCATTAAGTCTGATGCTCAGAGAACAAAAAAGTCCTTAGACTACTGGAATAGTTTTGGATTTTATCTATTCAAAAGAATGGTTTGTGACAGTATGCAGCAGAATATGATTTGATTATTGTGTAAATTTTCAGTTTTTGGAACTATAAACGTATCAAAAACTGAGACAACTAACAGATTAGTGCTACAGTAAAGTTGATAAGGTAATTAGGCACTGAAGTTAACTGTGTGGGTAAAGTTTATGAAAACGCCCATGAGAACATATAATTGCATGAGAAGTTAAACTGCTTTTGTTAAGCCTTTCGTAATGCATGGTAGAAAAAGTCAAAAGTTAGTGATCTACATGTGTGACAAATTAAAAATCTAATATCTGACACAACATTTTCAGCCTTCACAAACTATTGACATCTTCTGCTTGTATATTGCTTTCTGGTTAGGTATTTATTTGTCTTTAATGTGTATTCTCAGGCATAAAGGAAATTCCAACCAGAGAAAACAATACTGACATGATTCTTTGTGGGTCAAATGTGCCACTCGAGATTCATATCAGTATGCTATCAGATGGTGACTTCTCACAGGTAACCTACACACTATTGTCGATCTGATCCATGTCTTTAGCTTGGGTGTTTTCAGTAATTTCCATTATATATGTTTGCTTTTTTACACACTCTTTTTCTGCTATCACTGTGTAATATGATCTTTTAGTTGCTGCTATAATATAATATTAGGAGCAGCTTTTGACTGTGCTTAATCCAAGTTCCTGCATATATCTAAATGAGCAACACTGTTAGATTGAGATGACAGGAAGAAATAACACAGACCTCATAAATTGCAATGGGCAGGAAGACGCTTGATTCCCTGAAACTGAGCTCCAAGTTCTTGATCCACATTTTCTGGAGTTAGTACCTCTGATATCATCTTTTGTGTTGATTAGACTGTCAAACTGATAAGGGAAGGTTATTTTCTCTCTAATGCCTCTTAACATCTAAGACTAAAGGAAAAACTAATTTTCCTGTATCTAAATGCAGGAACTTTCTTGAATTTTCTTTCATTATAGCGTAGTGATACAAGTGGCATCAATAGAGCTCAACAGAGGCAGGAATGTGCTCTTAAAAGCTTGTGAATTTTTCTATAGCTATAGACTGCAATAAAAAAATCTGTATGCACATTCATGACTAATTTCAAACTCTTCTCTAAATGAAGTCCGTTTTACTATGCCTTCATACATGGATAGCATTAGCATGACATAACGAACAGCACTAGTTTTCTACAGCTTAACGCATTAAAGATTCTGAGAAGACGCTTGGGGATGGTGTGATGTAGGGAATCACTGTCTAACTCTCAGAATAACGTATAATCAATCTATACTGTGAAACTATCTTGATTTGTCATGCTTTGATTAAAGGAGTTTCTTTGGTTATTTTTCAAGGCAGAATTGGAACCCCTATTTGGTTATCCTAAATCTTGAGTGATAAAGGGTTCTCAGAAGGGAGGGAAGCTGAAAAGCGGAAGTATTTTCTTGCATGAATGTGGTCTTCAGGGAAGTGAGAGAAGCCACTTATCAACTTTTAACATCCTTGTGGGCAACATGAAAATATGAAATGGTAGTATTGGGTTAATATAATATTCTGAGCTGGTAAGATCTGCCAGTGCTAGTATGTTGCAGGACTTTTTGCTTTTAAGGATTCATCATTTCTATCTATTCTTCATTACTCATTATGTTATGTAGGAAGGAGAAAGATCTCACTAACATTTGATTTTTCAGCTTTACATACTTATGCTTCAAAGAAATGCTTATTGAGTAATTAGTTAACCTTGATATGTTCTGTTTCTAAAGATGTTTAAATTTGAAGAATTTTTTAACATTGTTTGCCTCTCTTTGTTGTAGGAAGAATGTGATGATTTGAGGCAAAAAGTGAAAGATGGCCTTGTTCAGAAGCTTAGTGTAGTAAGTAATTTGACACGTCCTTAATTCCTAGTTATGTAGTTTTCCAACCATATTAAAAAGTTACCTATTCTTTTGGTATGGTGGATTGTCATCTTATATAAGAAACTTCTTAACCAGTTGTAAGTAGGGAATGATTGTTTTACTATTCTTTTCATTTTCTAATAATATTACTGGTATCTTACTAAAGATACAATGCAAAATGTTTAAAATTTCTGAACGTGGTTTTAATTAAGAAAGTAAATTTAAGCTAATGTTTTAGATTGTCGTCAGTTTTTTTTTCTTCTTTCTTACTTAAATCCTTGTCAACCTTCATGATCAGCCCAAGTACTTTGTATCCTCCTTCCAACCTTCTATTTAGATTGAAATAGCCTTTATATTCTTTCATCTGTATCCATTTTTACGTTTCTCATTTTTTACCAAATAATTGACTTTTTTTTTTACAAATAAAAGAATAACTCAGTCAAGAAGAATCACATCAAAGATTTCGTTTATTTGGAGGATTCTTGACCTTGTTTACTACAGGTGGAGCTTCAAGAGAAGGCCAGAAGTCTGCATGAGGATATAACAATCCATGTATGCATATCATCTTCTGTTTTGCATGTATATTTCTTCAAATGCATCATATCGTTGATACACATTTTATATTGAAGAAGCTTTATTTATTTATTTATATTTTACTTAATGGGTTTGCACTTATTGTAAGTATAATCTAATAATTGTGAGACACTTTCCACCACAGGTCTTAGTATATTGATGTACCAATACATATATTTATAGCTATGAAAAAATAAAAAATTGTGTGTACTCACGTGCGCACACACGGAGTGAATAGGCTAAAGAAAACCATAAGAAGTCATTTGATGACATTGTTGGCATTCTTTTTAACCTGTATTTTGATCAGGTTTGAACATTTATTTATCACCCAGTCATGTCAAGATGTGGTTTGTTCTTCTTTCGTTAACCATTTTTCTGTTATCTGTTCATCCATGCCTTCCGAGCCAATATCAGGAAATTTCTAGAGAACTGAAGATCCTGGATGGACGCATCATTCAAGCAATTGAGAAAGGACGGAGACAAGAATATCCTTACACTAGACTTACTTAAGTGAAGCAGAGATTAATTAGCTTGCAATTTTTCATGATTGCAATCCAAGTTCTAGTAAATGAAATTGTTATAGAGGTACTGGAAGAGAAAACTTGAGAAAACTTCGTCACTTTTCTCAACCAATGTGATAAATGTGCTTCAAACCTGATGGTCCTTAATCAGTTGATGATGCAAGAGAAAATATCTGTCTTTTTTTATTGCTTTCCAGTTGTCATTTTCTTATCCATCTGTTTTTTGGACATGTAGAGGGTATAGGGTCACTAGAATTTACTCATGCATTATCTGTATCAATGTCATGCAATTTGGTCACCACCGAGCTTTGTACTCCACTTATGTCTCTGTTTCTTGGGCTAGCACTTAGGAACTGCCACATTTGCCTCAACAAGTAGGTACATGCAAGTTTAATCTTGTACGCTTTAATATATGGCATTATAGTTTTGGCATTTCAATTGACAATGAGCTGATCAATTGAATGTAGGATAGTGTACCTTAACTTATGGGTATCTCTACATTATTTGAGTACATGGAAAGAAGGAACCAGTTGCAAACACCATCAGAACGGGTACGTTTACTAGAATATCGTCATGCCGTGATTCCTGAGGAGCTTGAACCTGTTATAGAAGAAATTGGGCATGACCAGAAAGGGGATGATGCCTCACATGAATCAGAATTTTCAATAAATCTCAATTGCAAGTGGGGAGGCAATCGTACTTCAAGTAAGATCAATTTTGATTAAAGAGTGCAAGCTATTACCAAGCAAACATATTAAGAAGCTCTAAAGATATTGGTGTCTTTTACTTCTCTCCTTTCATTTTAACATTTGCAGCATCATTAGTCTCGTATCATGGCATGGTAGTATTCACACTCAATAAATTTATCTAGAATCCAGGTGGTATTCCTGCTTTCCTGAGGGAACACATGTTTTTCTTTTGCAGCCAATGCATCTTCAAGTTAATAAGAACACCAACATGTTCTCTCTTGCTTTCTCTGAACAAAATTCTTGTGCTTATGGTTTGAGCTTTTATTCTTATATAACTGCATATAATCATGATCTTATATGTATTTGCATCTCAAACATCCATCTGCTTTTGCCTTATGGCCTTTTCTCACAACCTTGATAATGATGAACTGCTATAAAGATTATCTGTTTTGATCATATTTATATCTCATCACTTGTTGCAATCCCTATGTCTTTTCTCTGTGGCTCACCTTTTGTTACATACATTTAGTTTTGGTCTCACTGTTGCTGTATAACACTTCTACCTGATGTTGTATGCCTTTAGATTTCACCTTTCTTTGGGCAAATTTAATTAATACATTCAGCATTTTTTCCCCCTATTTAACTTCAGCCTGTGCAGTTACGAATTTATTCTATTTCTGGATTATTTGATTATATTAGTGTTACATCTTGTTGGATTCAGGAGAAAACAAATTTCATAGTCCTCTTTCGTGTCAATATGAAAAGCAGAATCTTCCTGAAGTGCCTCTTGGCATATCGCCAAATCAATCTTCCTCAAAAGTAAAAAATGAGAAAACGAGGGTATCAGCACTTGAAGAATCCCCAGATCCGTCACTTGCTTGTGAAGATCAACGTGATGTAATGCTTCCAACAAATGCTGAGTTATGTAGTTCTTCTGTGGAAGTCACGAAGCATAATCTTCTGGAAGCATCTCTCAGCGTATTGCCTTATCTGTCTGCCTCAGAAGAAGTAAATAACAAAGCACTCGAAGTATCCCCAGAGCCATCACTTGCTTCTGAAGATCAACATAATGGGATGCTCAAAACAGATGCTGAGTTATGTAGTTCTCCTGTAGAAGTTGCGAAGCAGGATCTTCCTGAAGTATCTCTCAGCATATCGCCTAATCAGGCTGCCTTAAAAGAAGAAAATAACAAAGCACTTGAAGTATCCCCAGTGCCATCACTTGCTTCTGAAGATCGACGTAATGTGATGCTCCAAACAGATGCTGAGCTATGTAGTTCTCCTGTGGAAGTCGTTAAGGAGAATCTTCCTGACGTATCTCTCAGAGTATCGCCTAATCAAGCTGCCTCAAAAGAAAAAAATAACAAAACAGTAGCATCAGCGCTTGAAGTATCCCCAGAGCCATCACGTACTTCTGAAGATCAACATAATCTGCTGCTCCAAACAGATGCTGAGCTAGGTAGTTCTCCTGTAGAAGTTGCGAAACAGAATCAAGGGAGGGATGTTGAAGGGACCACATCCAGGGGGCAAAAGCCATTTGTTGAGAATGTCATTGTGCTCAGTAGTGATGATGAAAGTTCTTCCAGTTTTGGAGTAAGAAAGCAGCGTCTTGAGGACCCATATAGTAGAGAATGGCTTATTTTAGGTCCAAATGGTGAAAGGAACAAGGATAAGTATTCGCTTTCATTGCTCAAGCGTTGGAGCGAGGCAAGTTCTTATGCATTGAAGTACAAGGCTTGGAAAGAGAATGAAAGTGAAGAACATGCTATTCCATTGGGTGATGCTATCAAGAAAGCTTTTACGAGTTAATTACAAGTTTATCACGTCTTGCTTGTCCCGTCATATCTACTTTGTGAAACTGCTCAGAGGTGAGAAACTTTGATCCTCGATCTCTACATATATGGCCTATGGTTTAGGAACTGATTCACGAGGAAATTTGAGGAATCAGCACTATTTTGATGCTATTGTAGTCTGATAACACATACTTTCCTGCTCTTATTTTCGCTTTTCGCTTTAATCTGATGTGTGTTTTTTTTTCTTCTCTCTTTCATTTAGCACCCAACGCTGCCTCCTCTTTCCAAATCCTATAATGCTTCTGGTTGGAGTTGGCTGTTAGCTGGTAGAGAGGAGAATTAGGGAAAAAGGGACTTTTTCTTAAACCCTTTTTAAAAGAAATTACAGTATTCATCATTGAAACAAAAGGGTATAATTATATGAAGTTGAAAGAAAAGCGTATAAATATATGAAATTGAAGTTTTCTTCTTCTTCTTCTTCTTCTTCTTCTTCTTTTAAATCTGTTTAATAACATACAAGACATAAAAGTTCTTCTTCTTCTTCTTCTTCTTCTTCACCATTTTTTTGGGTGGTCGGAATTAAACGTAGTAATTTAGAACTCGGGGGATTTGTACCATGTATAGCACTTAATAATGTCGTGGTGTAGTAATGATCCGAGTAGTCAGGGTTGATTTAATGGATGGCTAGCTAGAAGGCCTAAGACGTCCGGAATAAACGCTTGGAACACAAAAGAGAAATTGGTCAAACTAATACAGATGCTAACTTCTAAGTGCCATTGGAAACCTTCCACTCCAAACAACTCTCAGCAACCAACTTGTAATGGAGCACTTGTTCGACGATCATATTCGTGTAAATTCAGAGGCAACAACCAAATGTCGTGCCTATTCACTGGAATTGCAAATAATTTAAAGGATAAAACTTGCTTTTTTGAGAAAGGTAAATGAATGAAATGATCAATTGCGGGGTCGTGTACGTCTTATCTACAAGTTTAAGTTGATTATGAATTAGACTATTTTAAAGTTGATGTGGAAAATTTCAGAAGCCTATGAAAATTCCGGAACTTGATTGATACACAGTTCTAGCAGTCTTTTACAGGCCAGAGTCCTCCGCAACCCAGCAATTAGCAAATGAGAGCACAGACAAGAAGACAAACAGAAAATCCAAAATTTCGCTCTTTTCCTTTTTCTGTACATGTTAATCAAGGAGACAATTTTGTGCTGTCTGCACCTTGACTGATTACAATCTCAATAGGACTACAAAAATGTCAAAGCAAAAAAGCATCTGCTACCAAGCCAGCTACAAGTAAGTACTTTGCAAAGCAAGCTTGTATTCTAATTCTAACTTTACAATTTAGGGAACAAAAAAGGAACCAAGTTGATTCTCTCTTCCCTGTAGCAATAATCTTAAAATGTGCCGGATCAATATACGTTATAATATGTCAGTGATTTCTAGGATTGGTGGAGTTTTCTCTCGTACCTTGTGGACAAATTGGAACTGGATGCTCTCTTATACGAGATAGAAGAATGGAAACTTGCTCAGTGGCTATATCAAGACGTTCTCGGGACTTTGCGCATTCTGTAATCAGGGAGGATAGTATGGTCTGCAATAACTGAATCCTGTCAGAGTGCTCACTTGGAGTCGTCTGAAGGAGTTTGGTAGACGGTGTACTGATTCGACGCCAACGAAGAGGAAGGTGGCGATCTGGAATTTGGAAGCAATTTCCTGTAGACAATACACGAAGAGCATGCCGACAAAGGATTCCTGAGAACTCAAACTGATGGCAGCTGCAACTTATTATGCCTTCCCTTGGAACCCAGTAAACTTTCCGACCTCCATCAAGTTTAGTGTGGTGTCTCACCAGAAAACAATCTTCCATCTGAAACGACGCATAGTGCGCAGCCAAAACCAGCTGTTCCTGGAGCTTAGAAAAAGCAAAAGGTGTAAGAACAGAAGCAGCATGAGATTCCATTGGTGCCCCTGTTTTCAAGCAAAGATTCTGAAGATTCTGCTGCATTGTTTGCTGTTCTCCCATTTGGTCCTTGAAATCCACTGTGACAGCTGCCTGATTATCCAGAACAATATTGCCAGTCAGAAAGAAGCTAACTTCACTTTATTTACCAAAAGCAGACGTGAATAAAGCAAGTCCAAATAAACATAACATTTGATTTATACACGGATCTTTTCTCTTCCCTTTCACAGAACCAAGTCATCACATTCAGTGAAATACAGCTAGTAAGAGGAAACTCAACAAACCAGTAAATGCAGGATGCTCTGAACTTTTGACAGAGAAAAAAGGAAATGCAATAAGTTACTAAGGTGTATAACTCTTAAGGGGAGATGCAAAAATTATAATCAGAAGTTAAACAAAGTGGGACTCCTCAAAGTAGCATGTACTAAAAATTTGCTGAGATAAGAAGGAAAACCATATACATGTAGGACATCAATTTTGTGTCCATCATCTTCTCTGATGCAAGTCTTTTTTTCCCCCCCTCTTTTCACTCACTCCTATTTCCTTTAAGTAACAACAGACAAAAGACTTGTAACATCTAACACCAAATGGGAAGATCTAGTCATGTAGCATCGATTTGAGTTTGACATAAACTACACAGTGAAAGCAATTCCATTAACAGTAATGGTACCAGAGTATCAACCTGCTCCACAAAGTATGCAAGCCTGGTTTGTGCACTCAAAAACCGCTGAATAAAAGCATTAATTGATTTTGAGTGGACAGTAGTGGTCATTCCTGCAAAGAAATGGCTTCTCAAGAATGGCAGAGCCCAAAGTGACCGTAAGGCAAACAGACTAGCAATGTGCCTGTTACTGTGTAGGCCAAAGGAATTCACCATGTCTCTCCAACCCAATTCAAAATCCTCAACTGACTCCAGATTATACAGACGGTAAAATTCAGCCTTCCACTCATTGTAGCGTTCCCCTAAAACTGCATTGAACCAGGAAGGGAACTTCGCCACAATTAACCAAATGCAAAGTGCATGCTTGGTACTCGGCATCTCCAATTCTATTGCTTCCTTGAGACACATATTTTGATCAGTTAATATTGTTTGTGGGGCCTTTGCGTTCATGAATCCTGAGAATGCCTGTTCCATATTAAAAGCAAAAGAAGATATCAGAAGAGTACCAGATTAAAGGATTATGGAAATGTATATGGGATCTCTACCACCAGTTTTGCAAGCAAGTCTCTGTGCTCTTTTATTTGTTTTTATCTCTTATTTTGGTGGAGTTGGAGGCAGAGGGAAGAACTGGGGGTAAATGAAAGAACAACTATTGACACAATTCAGAAACAACAGAAACCCAAACCACCCAATACTAGGATGAGCTCAAAAGATCATTCGACTAAATAGACAAAGAAAACATGATGCCTCCTCCACAACCCTTGGCTGAGTGTCTTTAAGAAACTCACAACACTGAAAGAATCCAGTGATCTCACTGCAGCAGGATAGCAGAAGATGCTTGACAGAAGAGAGAGCACAGAAGCATCAACAAAATTGAAACACCATTACTAGCACACTGTGTTAATTGTATCAGATTCTAATGGAAGCAACTTCTCAGAATTACAAGAAATGGTATGTCTGATGTGCTATATCAGCCATATTTACTCATAGCGGAAAAAAAAATTTTTTGTTCATCTTCCAAATTTATTCTTTTATGGTTATACTTTGGAAGCACTCCCCAGCCCCCACCAACCCCAAAAAAAAAAAAAAAAATCAGAGAAGATCATAAGTATTCAGAAATTGGGTAGCTGGATTATGCTGGAAGCAGTCAAGTGGAGAGGGTTAGATGGCAGCTATATGTTGTAGAAACTAATATTTCATTACTTTACCTTCAAAGCCCATGAATATGTCCTCAAATTTTCCTCCCGTAGAAGCACACAACCAAAAAAACAAGGCATACCATAATTGTTCATTCCGACCCAAATTCCAAGAGGCATGTCAAAAGCAGTCAAGCGGTGAGTCGTGTCAAAAACCACAGCGTCACCAAAAATGTCATATGACTGGATTGATGAGGCATACGACCACGCAATATTCTCCAACCTATTGTCCGAATCCAGTGTAAAGTCAAACTTGAAGTTAGGGTCTTTATCCTTAATGTTTCTACACATTCTCAACAAGTCTATGCTCTCATCCTCTGGATCCACTTTCCTACATGACTGGAGCAAGTTCCGAATATCTTTCTCTGTGAAAGGCAAATATCCAGGCTCAACACATTTCTCAAGCTCCATCAGCCTCATCATCTGTTGCACTGAAATTCCCGTTTTAGCGAACATCAGGATTCGGCTCTTGTCTGCATCTGATATGGTCCGATATGCAGGAAGAAAACGCACTTGGTTTGGTTCTAGGAGCTCGTGATTATGGTGGTTTACAAACCCTGTGACTCGCCATTCAGGTATTCCCAACTCAGTTGCCTTGCTTATCCGCATATATGCTTGACATCCACATCTAGAAGATTTTCTGTTTCTCTGAGGTTTATTGTCATTGGTGGTTTTGACAGGAGTATTGCCAGCACGATGACAAACAAAGTACCGCCTTGTAAGCCCTTTGCCTACACCATCTTTACCCTCTGTGCGATGGCGCCTGATAGAAAAACCACAGCGTTTTGCAAATTCACTGTAAAACTCATATGCAGCATCATGAGAGTTAAACCTTTGCCCAATGTAAGGTACCACATCATTACTTGTTTCTAAGGATAGCCTTGATTTATCTGGAGATTCCTCTGTGCTACTTGTATCCTCAAAAGATAAAGATCTTTGATCTGAATGGTCATCATAAACCACCATCATCTGTGCAGCCTCGTCAGACATGGTAGCCTGCACAACTTCTCAGTCTATGAGAGAAACTAAGACCATTTTTCACCCTGGAAACCATTAAGAGAAAAGAGTATCTATAAGCACTATGCTTGCAGGAGATAATCTTTAGCAAAAGATTAAGTAAACTACAAGATATACAGATGTACATGCTAAAGGTAAACTTTTACTTCTAGTAACTAAGATGGTAAAATCATCTTGTTTCCATCATTAACAGAAACTCTAGTACTACAAATACCAAATGAGGCTGTGAAAGTAATTGCAGGTCACATGAAAAGAGCAGATATGCAGCCATCAGCCTGTTGCGCCAAAGATGAAGGCACACTGTGGCCCACAATGAAAGGGACATTTGAGAAACTCCAAAAGCATAAATAAGAAGACAATGCATGACATTTTAGATGCTTAAGTTGTTTTTTCTACTGATAAAACCACATTATCCATCAAGGAAAGAATCAGCACTTTTGTTTTATCAGAAATTACATTTTCTGGATCAATGGAATAATTTGGCAGATGGTGGCTAACTTTTCGTCAAGAATTGTTGTTGCCTTTCAGTGCAAGGTTTGCAATTTCTATGAGCAATAGATACAGTACTAGTAGGTTAGCAACTATCCATGCCCGTGGAATGCAGATATGTACAACAAAAACATACCTCAGTTCTAAAAGCACCGATGACATACAACCAAATGATTATGCCAAATAGTCTTCAAATCAGTCTAATGTGGTCAGGATCACTAGCATTAAATGACTTCAAAGATATGGTAATCCTCATGTCAAATGCAATAGGATGTAGACCTATTCGTCGTTTGTTTAAAAACATCACTTGTGATTAGTTCTTCCACTAGGAGCCTAACCTGGCAAAACCAATTCATTCTTGAAACTATCAATTGCATTCTTTAGCTCATTTTCATTAATTGCATATAGCCCTGTGCACTATGATAAGTTATTATGTGCCGCCTGAGAAAATCACTGCCAGCGGAGGAAGACATAATTGGGAACCTTTAATGCAACTAGCATCAGGACATAAAGGGATTAGCATACTCAGCACTTCCGCTATTCCAATTAAGTAATTCAAGTCAAGGTACATCACCTGAAATATATTCTTACAAGCTACAAGACTACATGTTATTCCTAAAAATAACTAAAAATGTCCGGCCTTAAGGCAAATACTCCTATTTGGAATGAAAAAAAAAAAAAAAAACTCCCATTTGGGTTTTTTTCAAGCATTATCAACAAAAAATCAGCTTGATTATTTTCGCATTTTTTCTCAATAACCTATCAAAATGTACCGACTGAATTGGACACATAGCTTAAGAGATGGCAGTAATGATAAAATATGGTCCTAAGTCTATAATCAGTAATTTGATTTGAAAAATCATCGAATGAATTATGAGCATCAAGGATGAATAGTACACAGACCTGAAGAAATGAGGATAGCTGTTGTGAGATTTTGCCCGTCAAGGATTTGAAAATTTTGAATGCTTGTTGGGGGGTTTGATCCGTTGGTGGGAAGGGAGAGGAGTGAGTGTGAGCAAGTGAGGACGAACCCTAATTTGCGCGGGGGTGTCAGGGGGCCCTTTTATATCGCGGCGCACGATTATATCCGGCGCCTTTTCTGTGTCCAAATCCCGCTATCTATTCCTGCTTTAGATTTGTTTTTCCTACTACCAAACAGCACGCTAGATTGAACAAGCAAGAGCAGTGAAAAAACCAAAAATTTTCTTCTCCCTCTCCTAATTTGTTTTTATTTTTGTATCTATTTTTGGTAGCCATAGTTCTACCAGGGAAAGTATGCAAAGTAAAATTTAATGTTTTTTGTGAACAATCTTTTTACATATTTTTTCATCACTTTTTTTAATTTACATACACATCACATCCTAAAAAAGTTGTTATAGTAGTTCTTTGGAATTTCTTGAAAACTTACAATCCAAACAACCTCTTATGTTGTCCAAATAAAATAAAAAAAAGTATACTATAGTTTTACTTGATTGTACAATTTTAGAAGATATGAGTGCTGAATTTGATTTGTGAGTAAATCATGCTTTATGTGATTGTCTCTCTCTCTCTTTTCTTTTTTTTTCCCTTTCAAGGTTCAAGTTTTGATGCAAATGGTGCACTTTTAAAGCCGTAAATTTATTGGTTTATGAAGGAATTTTATTTGATATTCATTTAAAAAAAGTTCTATGAAAATGGGCATGCCACTGTAATAGACTTGAACTTACTTTTAGTTGATTATGTATTCTAATAGTCAAAAATGTTAAACTTGAGTCTATGAAAGAATAATTTTTACTAATTTTGATCATTCCTTATAATAATTTTCCCCCTTTATATAAAATTATGGCAAAATAATGAAAACAAAGGCACGAAACTGTGTAGTTATAGGTCAGTTTCGGGTGTATTTGAAAGGTGTGTTTTTTGAGTATTTGTATGAAATTTTACTATAATTTACTTTAAATTTTGTAGAAAATTTTTTGTATATTTTTGTAGTTTAGGAAAATTAAAATACTTTCTTTTCTTTTTTTCCTTTTATTTTCCTTTTTATTTTTTTTTCTTCCTCATTTCTTTTTCGTTCCTTGCTTACATAGCTGCTATTATGGAGTTTTCCGGCCGTGGTGCCATTGCCAACTGTCACATATTCTAGTGACCAAAATTCACTAAAATTGCACCCCTATTTGATTTTTCACATAAATTCCAATTTTAGTGTTAGTTTTTCACAGAAAATGAGTAAAGAAGGGGGAAAGGGGATAGCAGGGGAAGAGGGAAACAATGAGGGGAAGAAGAGGAAGAAGGATGAGGGGAAAGACAGAGAGGGAGAGAGAGAAAGAGGTGGTGATGGTGGTGCATGACGGCGGCGACAGTAGGTTGTAGTGGGAAGGTAGTGATACAAAAGAAAAATAAGTGTATGTTTTTTAGTGTTTTGGGGGTGTGTATTGACAATTTTACACTGATTTTAGAGGTTACCATTGATAAAGTTTTTCTTTTAGAGTTTACCATAGATAAAGTTTGAGAAAAATTTTAGAATTAACTTTTTATACACTAACATTGTAGTAATTGTTTTACACTAGCAGTTTTGGATGCATACCACATTTCTAATTTGAATTTTAAATTTAAATTTATATTATGTCATATCTCAAATCTGCTAGTGTAAAAAAATTTATACACTAACATGGTATAAAAAAGTTATACGAGATGCCGAATAAAACCTTCCATTACTAGGAACGGGAATGAAATTAAAAAAAAAAAAAACTTTGTTTCCTTTGGTCTAATTCAAGGCATGCCAAGCGCAAACTGTCCCAGTCCCCCGACTCTCGCAAACCATGAGGCAAGCTGGCATCGGCAGAAACCGACATAGTAGGAGGGAAATTAAATAGGTAATAAATACTAATACTCTCCTTTCATAATCAAGAAATTAAAATTAATCGTGGATTGAGATTGGCTGAAACGGACTTGATAATGAAAGCTGGAGATATGAGTGAGGGAATGATTTTTCTTTCTTTGGAGTAATGTCTATTCAGTAACTTCTATCACTGCCTTTTGAATTTTGATCACCGGGGTACGTTTCTTTACTTGTGCGCAAATACTAGTACAAGTTAAACTTATCTAATAAGGCATCAACCAAATCCAGTTTGGAGATTTCCTTTTTGTATTCTGAATCCCCTCCGGTAACTAGCATTTGTTTGGAGAACTGGAGAGGAGTTTCCTTTCCCAAAATGAATGGAGCAAACACCACTAGATACAGTGGGATGACTCATTTTGGATTAAGAATTTTGGGATGAGTCGTCATCAGATTAATTATCCTAATCATTGAATGGGATAATATAGAACATATGCCATCCTATATTTGGTTGGAGATAGGATAATGTTAGGTTGATTTTGATAGTCAATAATTAGATAATGGAGGGTTTTGGTTTTTGGTAGTGAAATAAGGGTCTATATGAGAGATGACGGGAATAAGGGTCCATGGAGACTAGATTGATTATGAATGGATGCGATAAGTGGAGAAAAGTCTGAAGTTATTATTATCCCAACCTCTCACTTAACCTCCCTCCCCCGAATTATTTTATGCCCCATATAAGGGATTAATTCGGTTAAATTGGATGTGTCATTCCATTTAAAAAAAATCAAATATGGAATGATATAGAATTACTAATCCAATCTTATGTGAACCAAATAAACCCTTAAATAACTACAGTATAATTTATGTAATTTCTCTTTCTTGCCAAAAAAAAAAAAAACCAAGTCCAAAAGCATCAAGCCAAATCAAAATGCCACTGGATATAAGCTTGGAAAAGCTCGAATCTATCAAGATTAGGGGTGTAAATTTTTCGAACTACTTGACTTGAGAAATCAAGTAACTTGATTTCGAGCTCGAGTCGAACTCGAATTACTTGATATTAAAATCGAGTCGAGCTCGAGTTTTGGAATTGCCCTATTCGAGTACTCGTCGAGCTACTTGGCTCGACAAAAATTAATTTAAAAATTAATATATTATATTTATTAATTTACCATTTTAACCTTGTTAATTAAAATATTACCATGCATTTCGAGTTCTCGAAGCTCGATCTCGAGTACTCGAGATCGACGAGCCCAATCGAGCTCGAGCTTTGATTAATAATTCAAGCTTGAGTTCGAGCTTCGATCGATCGAGCTCGAGCTCTGCTGGCTTGAGTCGAGTATCTCGATACTCGAGTTCGACTCAATTCGATTTCAACCCTAATCGAGATATGTCATATGTCCAACCAAAGTTTGACTTTGTTGGAAAGGAAAAATAAACACTCTAGAAAAAAACAGGCGTTTCAAATCCAAATCAACAGTTGAGAATTGGACAATTATTGGAGAAGTATTAGGAAGGTCCTAATGCTTCCTTCCACTCCGGGCTATGCCAATTCTTCACGTTACTTGCCAGACATAACCAAAACAATTGAAATGATTAATCCAATAAGATAACAGATGGTGCAACACTCCCCCCTCCCCAAACATCACCCCTTCCCCAAAAAAAAAAAAAAAAAAAAAGAAAATCCATCTGAAAATCCTAGACAAACTCTTTTATATGTGGATTAATTTTTTATAAATTGATAATATATGCATTATCAATTGGATGCACGACAATTAATCTGAATTTAAAATTTGTATTTTACATATAAGTCCTGCGTCTAACTATGAAAATTCTAATTAGTTATCATGTATTTAACTGTGATAATGTATATATTGTTAGTGTATATAAGCTTCAGTATGCATGTATGTATGCATATGTGTCTATATATATATATATATTTATTTATTGTGAGATAGTTGAAACTCGAAAATTCAATAAAGGCATGATTATCAAAAGTTGATTGTGAGCTCCAAGTGGGCTGTGCATTGCAATCATGTGGTCAATTAATTTCATTAAACCCAATTTTGACAAAAAGCACAAAGATGTCCCCACTAAGATTCCACTATGAGGCCAAACTGTCACACCACCGAATTCTATATATATTTCTTTTATCTTTTCGTCAATATTCCTTCCAATATTAATTAACCTGAAAAAAATCAGCACCGATTTTTGAGTCACAAACTCACAAATCATAAGCGTCATCCCACAACTAAAAAGAATTTTGCTCTAATACAATAATATAAAATAAAAAAAAATAATCACCCATAATTGCCACCTCCTCAACTCAACAAAGCACGACCCATGAAAGGGCCCCACTAAGTCACACGTGGCAGTTCCCAAATAAGCGAGTGGAATACACTCGCCACACTTGCGCGAGTACAGCTCGCGCACGTCGTCACACGACGGCTGAAGTTGGATTCCAAAGACTTTATACCTTAGTTGGACATTCCACCGTGTTCTTCTATGCTTCCTATTCTTAACACTTCCTAGTCAATGTAGAACTTCGCTTCGTCTCCATCCGCTTTCTCTCTCCACCTATACACATAAAAGAACTGTGTGTATATATCTCTGTAAAGAGCAGAAAATTTTCAGTTTTCTGAAGTTGGGGCGAGGCCGTTTTCGGGGGTCAAAACTAAGTTAATGAAGACATGAGAGAGAAGGAGAGGAGTGGGATATGGATATGAATATGATATGAAGAACGCCTTTATTGCCTTCTTTCTTTAAAACTTTCTTCTTCTCCCCTCATTCGTTACTTTTTGCGTACGGATTACTGTTGGACTTTTCTTGTGATTGCTCCTACTAAAAGTATACTTGGTATAAAGAAAAGGAAAGGAGCCCAAAAGCCAAAAGTCCATTTTTTCACCCCTTCATTTTTCTGAAAATTGGCTTTTTGGACCAAGGCTTCTTCTTCGTCATCATCTTCACCAACTTCTGCCATCTGGGGCCTGTTATTTTCTGGTGGATGCTTATGAAGCTTTGCATGCAGAGATGAAGTCTTTCAGCTTTGTAACTCCTTCTATTCTTTATTCTCAATTCTGTTTTAGCCACTTGATGGCGGCCTTTTTCTGGGATTATGTAAATGGGATTTTGCATTTGAGTTCATGATGTTTTCATGTTGTATACTTGCTTTGATGTTTCATGTTAATAAATTTAATTCCCTTGTGTGTTGAAATTTGAATTTTGTCTGCTTTGATTTTGGTTTTCTGAGAAAAACGGTTGGGATAGCAAAAAGTTTGAATATATATTCATTTTGTGGGGCTTCGGTTTTGTTCCAGGAAAATTAGTTGAAAGACTGTATTGGTGAACTGAACAGATGATTTCTGATGGAGTCTAGATGTAAATTTAAGTCAATTTCATGTTTACGGTTCTTCCTCTGTTTCACTTTTCCTGAAAAAGAGAGAGATTTGACTGTCTTCCATTGGAATCGAAAGATGGAATTCACTTTTTTCTTTGCTGTTTGATTGCTGAGATTGAAGGGAAAAAAGAAAGTAAGAGAGTTTGATTAGACGCAAAGAGGATTTGTAGTGTGGTGCTTATGTAAATAGGCTTTCCAGAATTTAACTCGCAGGTAAAAATTTAAGTCGTTTGATGCTTCTACATCAGTTAATTCTTTGGAGAACTAGTAGTTACTGATGTAAAAGAGCAAGTTGATAGCTTTAAATTGAATACCTCCAAAATTTTGGTGTACTTTCTCTGTGTATACTCTGTTTCTTAGTGAAAGTTGAATTCTGATAATTAGCGCATGAGGCACTTTTGGCTGATACCATGGTGATATTTGCATATATGCATATCTACACGTGTGCATATTTGCATATATGTGTGTGTGTGTACGTGTGCATATGTATCATGTACAGGCAAAGATGCAAAAACAAAGTGAGCATGCATACATATGTAGAGGAAATGCAATATAGTGTTCTGGGTGCAGCTTATTTACCTCCGCATATATGCTCATACTCTCATACGCCTTTAAGATTAAATAGTTAAATTTTGTTACTACCTGCAAGGGAATATCTTTGAAACTCTGAATTGTTAGACACAGTTAAAAGCTATGTAATTAACACCTGTGGTGTATTTGAGATTTTTGAGGACCCATTTCTTTGTTATATTTTAGAATTGCTCTGTTGTTACTAGCACTAAAGATGTTTAATAGTCCAAATTCTGTAAACAGCCTGCTATATTGCTGAACAATGTTACAGATACAGATAGAAGTGTTGAAGTCTAGAGGGGCAACTCCTCTATTTTGTTTTGTACTCTAGTTGCTGCCTCCGAAGCTTAGCGGATTTTGTTCTGATTTTAGGCTTCTGAAGAGCTTAGCTTTTTTGCAACTGGCAAGAGCATTTTTTCTGAAATAACTGACAAATGTCTATCTTTGCAACCATCAAGGACTGTAAAATTGTCATTTTCTAAATGCTTGTTTGATGCTCCCCATTATCTTTTAGGATTGCATAAACCTTTTAGTGGCTTTAACAATTTTGGAACCGGAGGGGTTTTTGGGCTCTCTGAAGTTTATTTGGGAGGGGTGACTATGATAACTTTTGTTGTAGCTGAAGAAATTACATATGATGTTACAATTTGATACCTTCTTATTAATTCATAGGGGAATGATACCTTCCTGTCTCTAGAGTACAAATAGTTAATTTGTTGCCTTTTCAGGTTTCACTCATGCCAGATCCAAAACCTAGATTTTATTTATGCAGCCTCTTTGTTGCTGCTTCTTTGATTTGTTGCGTATACTTCACTGGAACTGCACTCCTTGCAAACGATTACAGGGTAAGTGTCTTTCTTTTAGTTCTTTTTAATTGATTCCATTTTGTCGAAAAAACTAGTTACCCTGAGACCTTTTTTTCCCCTTGTCAACGTGTCCATCTATATTCTGTGTCTCATTTGTGGTTTGTTTGAGAACTTTGATACTCTTTGATTATCTTGGTAAATTCTCCCTATTCAAGGAGATCATTGTTGGATTTTAATTTTTCTTACTTTTCTCTTTTGGTGTTTGTCTCACTGCAAGCTGTCAAAAAATGTACTGAGATTTCTGTTTAATTGGTTGATTGGTAACTATTATTTTGCCTAGAATGTGTATTCTGATGTCCAGATTTATAGTTGACAACTATTTTTAAATGTGGAATTTGCAGACATTTTCTGGACTTGGGATGAATGACACACAGCATGATGCACAGGTCGATAAATGCAAGGTTTGTTGTCTCAGAAAGATTGCATTGCTTTCTGCTGCATAAATTTTTTTGTTCTTCCATTATCCTCTTCCAGTTTTTCCTTCCTATATTGCATCTTATCACTTACTATGATGAAGTTTCACAAGCATCTTTCTCTTTGGTAAAGCTTCCTGATTTATGTATTAGGGAACTTAGAGTTATAGGAATTAGAAAAAGAGGCTTTTCTTTTTTTTTGGGTGTGTATGTCTAAGGACAGATGGATGCCTAGTTATCTTTCTATTTAGCAAGATTTCGTGTCAGGTTTTCAACTACGGTACTTGGTTTCTCTCTCTTTCATCTGCTTATCCTTGTTGACCACCAAGTGTGTTTTTCCTTGTGCTTTCTAGATCTTCTTGGGCATACAATTTACACTTAGAACTCAATCAAATCTTATGTGAAACCATCAGAGAAATAGAATATGTTTTGAGGATTATATCCAGTTATAATCTGTCTATAGGGCAAACATATATACATGCATGAATCGTGAAATCTTTAATGCTGACTCTAGTAAGAGTAGAATAAGAAGTAAACTATATGATAGGGACGAGGCATTAGATAAATGCACTGGATTTTCCCTATACTTTGAGTATGAAGTCCAGTTTGCTTTGATTTTTGACTTGGTGAATTCATACTATTTTATCTTCTACTGCAGGAAAAGTGTCGGCCACTTGGTAGTGAGGCATTGCCAGAAGGAATTGTATCTAGAACTTCTAACTTGGAAATGCGCCCTTTATGGGGAAAAATTAATAAAAAGGTACATGAGAGTATGATGAATTTCACCGAATTTTAGAACTGATTCTTGCGCCTTTTCAAGTTGTTTAATAGTGCATCAAGAGTCTAAATGTTTTCTGGTTTACAACTTGTAATATGAGACCATGTTCTAGCAATTACAACTGCATTGCTGCATTTAAGAAATTGCACTATGCTCTTTCTAGATGGTAGATACTGATCTTTCCTTCTTCCTCAGATTTTCTTATTCTTTTTCTCTGGTTTTGTAATTTTTCCAAATTCGTTCTTTTTGGTTTCTTGTGTCCATGTTTATCTTTGGATGCACTTCTGTTGCAGACAAAGGTTAGACATTCAGTAAATTTGTTGGCTATACCAGTTGGAATAAAGCAGAAAGAATTGGTGAACCAGATGGTTGAGAAGGTAATGGCTTTTCTGGCTTGGTTAATGTTAATGAAACTAAACTTGTCATTTATGTGCTTAATATTAATTTTCTCATCCTTTTTCCCCTCTTTTTGCTAGGGTCCAGACAACTCAGATTTTTTGTTTATCTAAGTTAGGTATTTACTGTTCATGGATATAATTATTGCAGTTTCTGGAGAGCAACTTTGTTGTCATGCTTTTTCATTATGATGGTATTGTGGATGAGTGGAATGATCTGGACTGGAGTGGTCGGGTCATACATGTCTCTGCCACTAATCAAACAAAATGGTTGATATCTGATCCTAAGTGCTTGTTCTTCATTCATTTAAAACTTTTAGTTGTCTAAATTTTCTTCTGATGGCACAGGTGGTTTGCAAAACGTTTCCTACATCCAGATATTGTTTCCAGTATGATTATATCTTTTTGTGGGATGAAGACCTTGGAGTTGAAAATTTTCATCCAGGAAGGTAACCGAGACATGCTCTGAGAACTAGATCTTCATTGTTGTATTGTGTTTTGAGAGTGCTAGTTATTTTGCACATATTTATCATATTTAAACAGAGAATGAAGTTAAAACAAAATAAAAGTGTTGGTAACCAAGGTCTTTTTTCAGTAGATATTTATTTTAATTGTTCTTGGTAATGAACTTTTGGCTGAATTATGGTTGCATTGCATTTTACTGAAATTGGAATATTAGCTGGCTTGAGCAGAAGTGAGTTGCTGCAAAATAGCTTCAAGCATAACTTAACAGTCTTTAGTTGGAGGGAACAATGAAATGATTGTCTACATGAGAGACCAAGAGTATACGTCTTGTATAGCAGGTTATGCGAATTACTAGGTTCCTCTCAACTCTTTGTTGTGGTTTACTACAAAGTTTAGTGCATGGCTTCCTCATCCCAGCGATGGGAGGGCTACAAACAGCTATACTACTCCATCCTTAATGGTAATAATGGTGCAAAATCGTGTAAACTTGTGACCTTATCCAATCTAACTATGTACAAAGCAGGAGCACACTTCTTGTTCGATCCTTTATTGTCACTTAATTTTTAGCAAAAGCACCACTTTCTTAGTTTTCAAATAATCCATACTTTTAATGAATTTATAAGAGTTTGTGGTTCCTAAACATGTCATCATCTCCATACTTAAAGAGGCCATGGTGTGATTGGCTGAGAAAATGCTAGAGAGTGGCTCAAGGAGCATGTCAATCATTATGAAGTGAAAATATCTACCATCTCTCTTTGTATGTTTTCCAGGTACTTGTCAATTGTTAAAGAAGAAGATCTTGAAATTTCACAACCTGCATTGGATGCTGCTAAATCGGAGGTTCATCACCAAATTACTGCACGCAGGAGGAAATCAAGAGTGCACAGGTTGGATAGATGTTTTATTAATAGACAGATAGGAAAATGTCATGTCAAGTAAATTGCTGGTTATCAGTTTTGCCACATTTTATGCCTCCAGGGTGTTTGCTGGCCCTGAAATGACTGATTGATTTTTACCAGTGGACTCTAGAACATTTTAACTTCACATGAATAACCAAAAAGATTAGCAGGCATAAAGCTATGTTTGTAAGTCCAACTTCAGAGTAATATTCATGGAAAAGTATCACTACACCACCTGACAGGCACCAGTTGGAGAATATAACTACGGCCCTCTTTTATTGTGGGTGTAGACACTGTCTTGCTAGAGGTTTTTTTTTTTTTTTTAAATTGAATTCTGATTGTGACATGAGATATCTGTCTTTGAACCATGGATTCAGATTCTGCAACTGCTAATTTTGTACAAGTTTACATTAGTATAATGTTTGTATGTATTTTAATGCATCTTACAGGAGGTTCTTTAAGTTCAAAGGTGGAGGAAGGTGTTTTAGCAACAGCACAGCTCCTCCTTGTGTTGGGTAAATTTGCTGCTCTAATTTTCTGTACTTCGTTTATGATGTTTCTATAGCTTGAGACTACAACTTTTGAGCAGACTTTAGTAATTATGTCAAATTATCTTTTACAAGAGTTGGAAAAGGACCTTTTCTTACTATATGAGTTTTACATGTAGTTGGGTGGAGATGATGGCTCCTGTATTCTCTAGAGCTGCCTGGCGTTGTGCTTGGTACATGATTCAGGTATTGGAATTTGAGTCTTATGACAAGCCAACAACCATTCATGTCTTTTGTGATTCTTTATGTATTATGTTTATCAGATAATTGTGCATCAATTGTCTAGGTCAAACTTTTAGAAGGTCTTGAGATCTGCTATGGCATGGTTTTTTGGCATGGAACTGTCTTATGTAAACACACATGCACGCACAGACATGTGTATACCCATTCCCTCTTGGATCCGAGTGGCGGAATGTCACCGAATGGTGTTCAGTAGAACAGGGGTCTATATAGGTTACATGCAATAATGCTGTTCTAAACAAGATAAGTAGAAAAGAAAACTTTTGAGTGAGGCTCTACTAGGATGAGTGAAATAACTTTCAGTCATTTTGCTTATGTTCCTTCTGTTTTTCTCCTTCTTTCTTTCACAGTTTTTCCTTCTGTGCTGGAAAATAATAACTTGTTTGAAATTCAAGTAATAATGGGTGCTAAAACCTACTGTTTCCAATAAATAACATGGTCTCTTCTTGTATATGGCCTAGTTGAATTATGTTTTTGTGCAAATGTAACCTTCAGAAATAATACAGTAGCCTCATTTTACAAGTCAAACCCACATCCTTAGGGGAATTCCAGTAAGCCTTCTTATGGGGTTGTTGTATGCAGTGAGTTTCACTACTGTCAGCTGCAGCATCTTCCAGTCTGCTTTTCTATATTGGCAACTGTTTTTTACTGGGGTCTTTTTTTTTCCTTCAACAGAATGACTTGGTCCATGCATGGGGCCTGGATATGCAGCTTGGTTATTGTGCACAGGCAAGTTCTTGTAATGTTACTGACCTGTTACATTGTTTTCTTGTAATGATCGTATGTTGCTTTTGTGCTACTATGTATCATAGGGTGATAGGACAAGGAAAGTTGGTGTGGTTGACTCAGAGTATATAGTTCACATGGGTCTGCCTACACTAGGTGGCGTATCAGGCGGACACAAGGTTAGTAATCTTACAAAGTCTGTTTGTTTCCTCTTTTTCGCTTGGGGAGGGAAGACAGGAGATTCTGTGTCTGCATAATCGACCAAGCCACCAGTAGGCCAGTGAAGTTGTACTTTTCAGCTTGCCTGATTTTCAGCTGCTTTCCTTGACTTGTGCAGCTGACTGATGACTCTCCTGACTCTTCTGCACAAACAGAGAATTCAGCAGATTCGGATACTTTGGTATGGCAGTGAAATTGAAGTTATGTTAAACTTCCCATCCCCTCAATTTTCCTCTCATCTAAATCAAGGCATATTTGTGTGAAATTGCAGGCAACTCCTGTACTTAAGTTTGACAACAGATCTGCTGTAAGTCTACAATTCTCCTAGGGTAGTGTTCAAGTTCAATTATTTAGCTGCTTTCATATTCTTCAGCAGTCAAAGTCTATGCTTAGGCTCATAGGGAGCATTTACGATGCTTTTGCAGTGTGTCTCTAGCTTTATCCTAGAATTTTCAGGAATAAATTCATTAAGGATGAGGGTATTAGCAGTTTGTCTGCATCGATTAGTACGCCATTTCCAAACCTGTCATTGAATTTCGAGTGGTTTTAATCCTCAAGGATGATGTTGCCCCGACTTTTGCCACAGTTTTGCACAAAAGTTTTCTTTTCCACTGTCATCATTCCTCCTAATGAACGACATGCTTTGCCTGCCTTGACTTCCTCTCATCTCTTCCTTTCTTGCTCTCAGGTCAGAAGACAATCCTACATTGAGATGAGAACTTTTAGGAAGAGATGGAATGAAGCTGTCAAGGCAGATAAATGTTGGGTTGATCCGTACAATAATCAAGTAGAGCAGACAGTTCATTAGCACAGCTACATCCTAAAGACTTGAGGACAAACATGGCTGGACTAGTGTTGATTTTTGTACAGAAACATACATCTCTGGATTACCCCGTACAGAAATTTTTTCCTATACAATGTAAAGTTGTATAAGCCCTGAAGAGCTCGGTTCGCAGGCGGTGATAATGCTGGATACTGAAACTTTAACGACTGAACCAGGGAAGAAGAAGAAGCCTAAGAAGCCTAGCATCTCTTCTTTGTAAATTGTAATTGTATCCGCACACATATATATTTTTTGATGTCACAAATATGTATGTTTTTATTGTATAGGGATTTACTATTCCTTGTACGGACCAAAAATAGTTGTCTTGTCCTAAATGTAACATTACCATTTTGTATTTTTTAGATACTTCGATGATGAATGCGAATAATAATTTTGTCCTACATTTAAATCACTAATTTCAACTTGCACAAATGTTATTTCAAGAAGTTATTCTGACTATTGCAACGTTTATTTTATTTTTCAACTCTCTTAGATACATAGAAAGTTTCTTTTACATGAAATATTAAAATTGTGTTGCAGCATAGCTTTAATATTCTTGGAGCCAAAACCAAACAAGCCTGTGTTGAGTTGTGCGTGCACCAAACAGCTGCTCAATGTTATGACGCATAAACCTCAAGCTGCTTGATGTCTACTTGCTATTTGATGCATGAGTACCCAAAACTAAAGGGGAATTTTGTTTGAGTTTAGTATGATCAGCTTATAAATAAATTTCAAGTGAAATTCTGTCACTCTTTTGAACAATAAATTTTGTTTCTTTTTTTTTTTCCCTCTGATAAGCAAACAATAAATCTTATTCTAACGTAGAATAATTAGTTGAGAAATCAATTTGACTCGGCATTTTGTCGAGGTGAAAAGTTGTTTGCATTTGAGTTTAAGCTAAGATGCTAGATTTGATAGAAACAATTAAAAGAGCAGACACAATAATGGTAGAATTGGTGAGGTTAAGCTATATAATTAGAAAAAGTTCATGTGGGAATAAACTAGAGTTTCACCATTTTGATCCTTAACATTTTCATTAAAATTGATTTCGTCCCTAATGACTTATTTTAATTAATTTAATTCTCGAATAAGTTTTTTACTCCCAGTGTGGGATTTTTGACCAAATTTTACTCAATCCATATGGACTTACAGGGCTATAATCGTCACACTAGTCTAACCTTCTGTAACTAATAGGCAAAATAAATTAGAAAGATCATTAAACTTGTTTAACATCTAAAAGGCGTTGTCATTAGGAGATGTTCCATGTAGTTCCATGTTCGTAATCATACAAAAATTTAATAATTACTTGGACGAACATCTCCTAAATGGGGTTGCTTAATGATCTGGCCATCTCAGTGTAATTCATTTGGAGGACTGGGAACAAGTTGTCATTCCAAAATAGGGTTGTTTCTACCGTGGCTATGGTAAAATCATATTACTCATAATATTCAGCTTATTGGTGCTTCCTAGGGGTGGCAATTTCTGACACGACTTGAAAACCCGATATGAATTTAACACGAAAATAATGGGTTTGGGTCAAGGCTTGGTGGGTTCGGGTCAAAATTGAGTCGAACCTGACTGACCCGAAAAATAAACAGGTCGGGTCGGGTCATTAACGGGTTGACTCGTTTGACCAGATTGACCTGTTAAAGGTAAAAAAATTCGGATCACTTCGGGTCGACCCGCTAACCCGTATCGGGTCGTGTTCGAGTTGGATAATTTCAGGTTCGGGTCAGTGGATTTTGTGTTATACCAATCTCTCAACCCGACCTGCCAACCCGAACCCGACCCGATTGCCACCCCTAGTGCTCTGCTTCCTGGAGGGGAGTGCCCAAGACGGCAAGACCCATGAGAACTGGAAGCTGATTATGGAGTGGGGTATTCCCCAAAAAGTATAGATAGACAAACCATTGATCACTCTACATATTTGTTGTGTAGATAGCCTCTACTATTGTCTAAAAGTTACAATTCTTCTACATTTTACCTAAAAAAAAAAAAACACAAAAAAGACAAAGCTTATCACATTATATGGAATATATGTATACAAATTTCTAAAAGTTGGTATGGTACCTAAATATGGGTAATTTTTTATACAATGTCATTGTATATAATAGCGGATACATATAGATGTATGTTACATAATTTAATTTTAGATTTAAAATTCACTTTTTTACACAAGTGGCGTACATCTGCATCTATTAGTGTAAATAATCCACTATACTGATAATGGTTAGAAACTTAGTCCCTTAAATATACAAACTTGTTAGCATATATAATTATGAACAAATAACACACATGCTCTCACACACACACAAACGTAAGAATATTTGTGATATTTTACTTGAACTATTCATACATCCACAAAAATTTACAACGAATCCAAAAAAAGAAAAATGCAAAAAAAGATAATATATGTTATATTTTTGATTGAGAAATTTCTGATCAAGAGGACATTGTGAGAAAGAGATACTTTTTGAGGGGTTTGTTTGGGAATTAACTCAAAATAAAAGCATTTGAAAATTAGATAGTATGTTATTAATGCAGTCACCATCAACTCTCCGCTCATGCATTCTGGACCTGAAGAATCCGAAGACCCTTCTCTTCTTTCTTCAAATGGGAGTGTTTTCTATGTTCTGTGCTCTATAGATATAGATGTATGTGTATAACTTTAAGCATACATTTCCTCGTATTTCTATGTATGTACATTTCTTTATATTTCCCTGAAGTTTCTAGCTTCTAAAAGAGCCAAGACTTGGTAAAAGAACCCCACAAATCTCCTCATATTTGATGCACGAGTACCTAAAACTAAAGGGGAATTTTGTTTGAGCTTAGTATGATTAACTTATAAATAAATTTGAAGCGAAATTCTGTCACTCTTTTGAACAATAAATTTTGTTTCTTTTTTTTTTGTCCCTGATAAGCAAACAATAAATCTTATTCTAATGTAGAATAATTAGTTGAGAAATCAATTCGACTTGGCATTTTGTCGAGGTGAGAAGTTGTTTGCATTTGAGTTTAAGCTAAGATGCTAGATTTGATAGAAACAATTAAAAGAGCAGACACAATAATGGTAGAATTGGTGAGGTTAAGATATATAATTAGAAAAAGTTCATGTGGGAATAAACTAGAGTTTCACCATTTTGATCCTTGAACATTTTCATTAAAACTGATTTCGTCCATAATGAATTATTTTAATTAATTTGGTTCTCGAACAAGTTTTTTACTTCCAGTGTGGGACTTTTGACCAAATTTTACTCAATCCACGTGGACTTACAAGGATATAATCGTCACACTAGTCTAACCTTTTGTAATTAATAGGCAAAATAAATTAGAAAGATCATTAAACTTGTTTAACATCTAAAAGGCGTTGTCATTAGGAGATGTTCCATGTAGTTCCATGTTTGTAATCATACAAAAATTTAATAATTACCTGGACGAACATCTCCTAAATGGGGTTGCTTAATGATCTGGCCATGTCAGTGTAATTCATTTGGAGGACTAGGAACAGGTTGTCATTCCAAAATGGGGTTGTTTCTACGGCGAATATGGTAAAATCAAATTACTCATAATATTCAACTTATTGGTGCTTCTTAGAGGGGAGTGCCCAAGATGGCAAGACCCATGAGAACTGGAAGCTGATTATGGAGTGGGGTATTCCCCAAAAATGTTTCAATAGTCGTTAATACTTCATATAGATAAGATTAACCATTGATCGCTATAGATATTTGTTATATAGATAGCCTCTGTGTAAAAGCTACAATTCTTCTACCAATAAAAGTTCTACATTTTACCTAAAAAAAAACACATAAAAGATAAAGCTTATCACATTATATGGAATATATGTATACAAATTTCTAAAAATTGGCATGGTACCTAAATATGGGTAATTTTTTATACACTATCATTGTATATACTAGCGACTACATATAGATGTATGCTACGTAATTTAATTTTAAATTTGAAGTTCACTTTTTTACACAAGTGGCATACATCTGCATCTATTAGTGTAAATAATACACTACACTGATAATGGTTAGAAACTTAGTCCCTTAAATATATAAATTTGTTAGCATATATAATTATGAATAAATCTCACACACACACACGTAAGAATATTTGTGATATTTTACTTGAACTACTCATACATCCATAAAAATTTACAACGAATACGAAAAAAAAATCCAAAGCTTTCAAAAGAGGGATCCTTTTCTTATAAAAAATATCGTGGTTTAGTTGCAGAAAAAAGATAATATATGTTATATTTTTGATTGAGAAATTACTGATCAAGAGGACAATGTGAGAAAGAGACACTTTTTGAGGGGCTTGTTTGGGAATTAACTCAAAATAAAAGCATCTGAAAATTAGATAGTACGTTATCATTATAGTCACCGTCAACTCTCCACTCATGCATTTTGGACCAGGAAAATCCGGAGACCCTTCTCTTCTTTCTTAACATGGGAGTGTTTTCTATGTTCTGTGCTCTATAGATATAGATGTGTGTGTATAACTTTGAGCATACATTTCCTCGTATTTCTACGTATATATGTTTCTTCATATTTCTTCAAAGTTTTTAGCTTCTAAAAGAGCCCAGACTTAGTGAAAGAACCCCACAAATCTCCTCATATTTGATGCATGAGTACCTAAAACTAAAGGGGAATTTTGATTGAGTTTAGTATGATTAGCTTATAAATAAATTTCAAGTGAAATTCTGTCACTCTCTTGAACAATAACTTTTGTTTCTTTTTTTTTTACCTGATAAGCAAATAATAAATTTTATTCTAACGTAGAAGAATTAGTTGAGAAATCAATTAGACTCGACATTTTGTCGAAGTGAGAAGTTGTTTGCATTTGAGTTTAAGCTAAGATGTTAGATTTGATAGAAACAATTAAAAGAGCAAACACAATAATGATAGAATTGGTGAGGTTAAGATATATAATTAGAAAAAGTTCATGTGGGAATAAAATGGAAAATCATATGTTATAGAGGGCTGAAGGTGCAAATTCCTCCATTTCAAAGAATTTAAGGGGTTTAAGTTAAGCCTCTAAACCCTAGGCCCCAAACCACCTTCTCGCTCACTCATTTTCAGGGTACCACCCAACCAGACATTTCACTTTTCTCGGTCGAGCTCAGCCACCGGCGACCATGTATCGGACCCTCCTCCGTCAATTCCGCCGTTCCACCTCTACCTCCACTGCTGGGACAGCCCATATTCTATCCCTCAAGAGCCAACACCTCCCGCAAAACCCTAATCAGTTGATCGCCCTCCGATCTTATGCATTCACTTCCGCTGAAGAAGCCGCGGCAGAGCGCCGCCGAAGAAAGCGCCGGATGCGAATTGAACCCCCGATGTGGGCCCTCCGCCGCGACCCTCCATCCCATTCCCAGCAGGGTAATGCTCCCAAAGGTCCTCCGCTGCCTGACAGCACCTCATCCCTAACTGGTCCTCGGCTGAACCTCCACAACCGCGTTCAATCCCTAATTCGTGCCGGAGATCTCGATTCCGCCTCTGCCATAGCTCGCCACGCTGTTTTTTCCAATGTCCGACCCACTGTCTTCACCTGCAACGCCATCATCGCGGCTATGAACCGCGCCGGCCGCTACACTGACTCGAAAAACCTCTTCCAATACTTTTTTAACCAATCTAGTATTATCCCCAATATTGTCTCGTACAACAATCTTATCCTTTCTCATTTCGGAAACGGCGACGTTGAGGAGGCAATCAAAGTTTATCACTGTATTCTGCAGGACGCCCCTTTTATGCCCTCGTCTTTTACTTATCGCCACCTAACAAAGGGACTTATTGATGCTGGCCGAATCGATGAGGCCGTTGGTTTTCTCAGGGACATGTTAGCTAAAGGTCAAGGTGCGGACTCGTTAGTGTATAATAATATAATTCATGGGTTTCTTGAATTGGGCAATTTAGATAGAGCAAATGAATTTTTTGAGGAGTTGCAAGAGAGGTGTTTGGTTTATGATGGGGTCGTTAGCGCAACATTTATGGACTGGTTTTTTAAGCAGGGGAGGGAGAAGGAGGCCATGGAGGCGTACAAGTATTTGATGAATAAACAATTTAGAATGGTCCCTGCTACTTGCAATGTGCTTTTGGAGGTATTGGTGAGGCATGGGAGGGAAAAGGAGGCTTGGGATTTGTTCAATAATATGTTGGATAATCATACTCCTCCCTCATTTCAGGCTGTGAATTCGGATACTTTTAATATTATGGTGAATGAGTGTTTTAGGTTAGGGAATGTCTCAGAGGCCATGGAGGTATTTAAGAAGGTTGGCAAGGCAGAAAAGTCGAGGCCTTTTGCCATGGACGTGGCAGGGTTTAATAATATGATTGTGAGATTATGTGAGGTTGAGAAATTGGAGGAGGCTGAGGGTTATTTTGTGCAGTTGCAGAGTAAGTCTCTGTCACCAGACGTTACGACTTTTAGGACTTTCATTGATGCTTATATTAAGGCGGACAAGGTGGATGAAACTTTGGAGAAGTATAGGATGATGGTGGTGGCTGGCCTTAGGGTCATCCCCCCTTATGCTGATAAATGGTTTAGTTTCTTGATTGAAAAAGGGAAAGTGGAGGAGTGCGTGCCTATTCTGATGAAGATGTGTGAGAGGGAACCAAAACCTGATGTTACAACCTTTGAGATTGTGATCAGGGGGCTGTGCGGAGTTGGTGAACTGGAGGCGTGTACTTATGTGGTAACTCAGATGCTTACCTTTGGTGTTGGTGTCACCCCCGCGCTCAAGGAATTTCTGTTGCATGTTTTTGAGAAAGAGGGAAAGCTTGAGGTTATCGAGAAAATTGTATATGCAAGATTTCCATTTTATCCACTCCCACAGCCACCAGCCCCCCAAATGCCCGACAAGGTGCCAGCATGGCGGGTTCCATTAGCAACCCCTCAGTCAGGAATGACATCATTTTCCCTTTCTCCTCAAATTCCAACACAGGTACCTCCTGCAGGCCCACAAAGCACTTGGCAGTCTTCTGTTTCACCTCCACTGCCCGGCCAAGCGGCAGCAGGTGCTACTCAGATTTCTTGGCAGGCTTTGGCTTCTTCTGGAATGCCAGGACAATCACAAGCAGGAGCATCTCAAATGCAAGTGCAGGCTTCATTTACTTCTCAAGCTCCTAGAGCTTCTCAAGGGCCATGGCCGGCTTCAGTTTACTCTCACAGTCCAGGGCAAACATCTCCAGCAGCTTCTCAAATGCCATGGCAGGCTTCAACTTCCTCTCACAATCCAGGGCAAACATCTCCAGCAGCTTCTCAAATGCCATGGCAGGCTTCAACTTCCTCTCACAATCCAGGGCAAACATCTCCAGCAGCTCCTAGAACATCAGAAATGCCATGGCAGGCTTCAGTTTCTCCTCGGATGCCTGAGCGTGCATCATTTCCTTCTCACTCTCCGGGACACGCCCCAGGAGCCTCTCAAATGCAATGGCAACAACCACCAGGAGCTTCTCAGATGCAATGGCAGGCTTCATCTTCTCCAAAAGCACCAGGAGCTTCTCAGGTGCCATGGCAGACTTCATCTTCTCCACAAGTACAAGGAGTTTCTCCGACGCCATGGCAGGCATCATCTTCTCCACAAGCACCAGCATCCTCTCAGATGCCATGGCAGACGACATCTTCTCCACAAGCAACAGGAGCTGCTCAGATGCCATGGCAGACATCATTTTCTCCACAGAAGCCTGAACAAGCAGCAGCACCTTCTCAAATACCAGAACAGGTAGTAACACATCAAATGAGAAACTGAGCAATGCCATCGTATCATAGAATGAATGGAAATTTCAGAAAGGCAGGTCAAGAGACATTCAACTGTTAGGTACACAATCCCACTCAAGTCATGTCTTTTTTTCTGAGTTGGGCTTCAAACTATATGGCATACATCTATTCTGATCACAACATTGATAATGTAAATTTAGATTAGTTTTGCAACTGAGTTTAGTGTATCAAGGTCTTGTCATTGTTTCAGAGTTATGTGCCAAGTACAAGGCATCTGTTTTGTTAGATTTTTTGGTTATTTTGACCTCTTTATGATTAAAAACCTGTTGGTCTTAGCTTTCCAGCCCCAGTCCCCGCTCACCCCTGCCCACCCCCAAAAAAGAAAAAGGGAAAGAAAAATATATAAGAGGATTCTGCATTTTGATGTAAAAAAATGGAAATATTCAAAGCTGGTGCAATGAAGTCCCAATCTTCAACTGTCAACCTGTATTTGCAGGTGACTGCTATATATCCAATTTTTATGGCCAGCATGAAGTGTTTCCTAAGGCTTTCCACCGGGTTCTTTATCTAAGGGCTCCACATCAACGAGGAAATAGGCTTCCCAAGTGTTTGTTAAAAGGTTTTATTGATTTGAGTTGTATCTGCTTCTACTCACTCTATACATGGATCCATCTTGGGGGAGGGATATGGTCTGTGTGTTTTTTAATTCGTTTGAGATGTCAAGTGGCAGCAAAGGATCCTTAGGTTGAAGCTGTCAAAGTGTAGATTTTGTGGATGGCCCTTTGTTTGTCCAATGTGGGCTATTTTCTCCATTCCCTCCTATTCTGCCTGTTGCAGGGTTAGGATTTCTTTGTATATTTTTAGCTCGGAGGAAAGAGGGGTAGAGGAGCAGTGATGGCTCATGAAGCCACAGAATAGTTGCTGGTGCAACAGAATACTACTGCTTGAGATTACTCACTTTTTACCGATCTAGACAAGTTACTGCAATTAGGGGGAGTGAGTAGCCTCTATCCTTCTTTAATTGCAGCAGGTTATTACTGAATCATTTTGAGGGAAAAATAGCTCAAGCTATCGGATTGGGTTTACTTATTCCAGAAGATCACCGATGTTGGGAGTTCACAATCTATACACCTCGCCTTTTATTTCTTTTCCTATGTCTTCAGCTGAGTAAGAAGCTCATTGTCAGCTTCCCTTTTTAAGGGAATGAAGTAAAAGATTCATCAGTCTTTTCATCATCATTTCAATCTGAAAGGCTCAGTAAATGCTCATAGCTGCAGTTCACCTTTGTGTTTAGGAAGAAGAGTTCTGTGCTTATTGGTATATCACGCCAAAGTTGGCTGGCTGAATACATGATAAATAATTGCCAAGATGTACATTAAGCCCAAGAATTACGCTATTATATATTCCTAAATAGAATCATGTGACAGACCAAGGAAATTCAACTATTGCATCTCTTTCTTCTTGTAACTTTTTATGGCTTCTAAGAATCTAAATACCACTCTCTTTTCAACTCTTCTTGCGTGGAAGTTGGAAGTCTATCTAGTCGTGCTTATTCTATTTTAGTTTCTGCGTCATGTGGGATTCAGAGATGACATTTTGCTCTTTTTTATGTCAAGTAATTTCTACAAATCAAGGGCAGAAGCAGTTTTCAATTAATAGGTACCCAACTAGGTGTTTGGATGCGGTTACGGCATTTCCACCTTCAAAAGGGAACTTTTGAAGGTGCTGGAGAGGTTGTTTGGTGGAAGCTGCGGTGAAGATGAAGTTGGAAGTAATAAACGACGACAAGGCCGGATTCGTTGCTTGAAACGGATTTGTTTTCCGATGATCATAATGTCAACCTATTGGTAAATATTGGACAAGATAGACTACTGTCAGTCTCATTGCAACAAAGTGAGCTTAAGAACGTTAAATACAGTAGTGAATGCACAAGGAATCTAAGACTTTTGATGGACATTAAACCTTTGGAAATATAACATATCCTCCCTTGGAATTCATTTTGTCCAGAATTCAGTGTCAGGTTGGAGGCCTATCAAGGTCTTGACATGTTGTAGTTTGGACTTTGTATTGGAACACTGAAGAGAGACCAAAAGCAGGTTCTGAGTTTTTATCTTCATCAAATTTCTGAAGTTTTTAAAATTGGATTAGGAAATTGAATACTTAATTAAAGGTATAAGGTCAATGCTACTTCACAAGTTATACTTTCAATCGCTAAGGAACGGATTACAGCTGATGCTTGTGACGGTTCGCAAGTTATTCTTTTGATCGTTAGAAAAGTAAAAGTATGGAATCAAGTTTGCTTTATATAATATATTGCAAAATTAGTAATTCATATGTAGTAGTTGATCCTGTTGTTTAGAAAGCGCTGGGGCAGAAATCTACTTAATTCTTGTGCACGTAGATGAACTTAAATTGGGGTTTGAGATTGGATGTGTCTTTACGCCTGTAGTCATTCATTGTTTGAGGGAGGTATGATACATACAAGTTCTGTAACTTTCTCCTGTAATTCTCCTTTTTTTTTTTTTTGGGTTTGTAAAAATGGCTGAGGTGCTATCATTCTCTTATTGACGGAAAATGTTGCTCTAAACAATATACTATTTATACATCTCAAATATAAATTAAGTAATGGTCTACTTCCTTAATTTTAAGAATTCATGTATTTACATCAATCAGTTGAACATGCAATGATTTTTAGTCACTTTTTATATGTGAACGTGTTTATTCTTTAGTAGGTAACACAAAGTTACTTCAGATGAACAAAGCAATAAGGCTATGAACGTTCAAGGTAAAACTCATAAAATGAGTTCGAACTCCTGATCTCCCACATCAATGATCCCAGGATTTGGTCTTGTCAAACAAAAATCCAGCATATCTATGCCTGGTTGAGGAACATATCCCCTGCTGGCAAGTTCTGTACATTCAGCAATCTCCATCAAATGAGAAAATCTACCAAAATTTTGGCCTAGGCATGCAAAAGGTCTAAGTTAAAGTTCTAAATATCACACTAGAAACTCTACATGAGCCAAAACTTTCAATATCTCATCACTTTTGGACTGAGATTCAACAAAGGCTCCAAAGTGTCAGGCGTAAATTTTCGTGCAAAGAGGTAACAAACATTTGTCATCCTGTTTAAATTGTAAGAACATGCCGTCCCGTTGTTCCGTATTGATTGAATAAAACCTTCCGTAACATTAACTGCACTAAATGTCCCTGGATGTGGCGCAATTACAGACCAATCAACATAAGTCACCGTTCGGTTTGCATTCATAGCTCCATAAAACTTGTGAAGGAATGTTGGGAGGTAATGCTCATCTGGATAACAAGCAGGCCTGCAATATTTCTTAAAGATTGAGTAGTAGTTTGTTTCTGCTACAATAATAGCAGCCAGATAGCGGTTAAGCTCAAACCATTGGGATCCTTTTCTCCAATCTGCAAGTGTAACATCTGGTTGCATCCGACGATTGTAACGGCCACGACCATAACGAGAGGGGTCATCATATGACTGAACAAAACTATGCATGGATCCAGTAAGGTATCTGTAAACAGTTGGGAAATTATACACAGGGATACAACTCTCAGAGAGAAGAACAAAACGTTCGTTGGAAAAGTCAAGCAACGCATTGGCTAAAAGCCGTTTTTCTGCATCAACAAGTGATACTGTTCCCCATTGAACACGCTGCAGAGGAAGAAAATATAATGGTCAGGAAATGAAACAGCAAAGAGACTGGAGTTATGGAACTGTGTAATTATTTGGCGATATAAGCTCCATCATCTTATGTTTTACCAGATTTGTTTGCAAATTTCTACTTAACCGCGAAGTGTAGTATGAACTGTGTAGATACTAAAAGCCTACGGCAGAGGAGGTGATATTGCCAAAGAAGGCAAATAAAATTTATTGACCAACACAATGGAAATTCCAAAGGAGCACGCTGACTAGAGGACAGTGTGTTATGACTAAAATATGAAAGAAGCAACTCAAGGAAAAAGACCAAATACTTGTCATAGCAGTAAGATATAATTAAAAACTCACAAAAAATGTACAATTTAGCACGCTCTAAATGGGATAGCCACGTACCAACGCGGGTGCTGCAGTATCCTGAAAAAGACACAATTTACCAGAACTCGGCTAGATTATGGCAGGGAAACCTAGGAGAGTCACCAACTCCAACTACCATCCATGTATGATCCATGCTAGATCTAGTAAACTGCCTACAGTACCTACATTCTTGACAGTCTATCTTTCTAATTGAATACCAAATTAAACGGCAATTGATAAGCTATTCCCTGACAAACTGCCCACCATATACGATCTTGACAGTCTATCTTTCTAATCGAATAACAAATTAGAAGGCAATTGATAAGCTATTCCATCCAGGGATTCCCTGTTGATGTTGCCAAGTTAACACAAAAAATAACAATTCAACGTGTAGGGAAAGTGTTGCACATAACTCATAAACCTTTATAAGTGCAATAGTCATAAGATGCTTACGCAGGCATTAACCATCAAAAAGGAGTTTAAAAAAAAAAAAAAAGATAATGGTCACGACATCCATGATGCAGCACAAAACATCTTCACCTGGCAGTATTGGTGTCAAAAATAAGAATGTAACATAAGGCTCACAACTGGATGATCCACAGAATACCAGATGGGCACAGAAAAAAAAAACCTTAAATGAAGCACAGAATAAGTTTAGAAATGCCTCTTTCTTTTCTTCTTCCCCCTTGTTTTCTGTATACAAAGTTACTCTATTGAGTGACAGAATTCCTACGTCCTTATACTCGCCAACTCAAACACTAGTAGAGGAAGTCTAAACCAAAATGTTTATTTGAAGTAAACCTTTCCCACCCATAACTATGGTAAGAAATCATAAAGCAGATAGAGAGATGGCCATATTCACATTCTCTTTGTTCTCAAAGCATTTTCATAATCATATCCCTTCATGCAAGAGTTGTTCATGCATAAGTATTTACCACATCAAATAAATGCTGTGTTTTCCAGCTAATTACATCACATAGACAAGTGTTGCAGTATTTAGCACAACATACATCTGACAATTTTAGCATCTTCCATTACAAAGGTTATGTGAAATTACCAGGAAGTTTATCTTAGGACTAACAAGACACTAAAGCTCTAAGCATATTTGCAAAATCAATGGCATCTACCCATTGTTCCAACACTCAGCTTGTCAAATATCAAATTATTGATTCAAAATTATTTCAGCAATACACGAAGTATACAGCTATAGTAGATGCCAGTATGAGTTTAGATCCTAAAAGAGCATGGAATTGACCCTTATCACTCATTTTAAATACTTCCATGACCATCAGATTTGAAGAAGGAAGTTCCAGAGCTTAATACAATTAGTCTAACCAGAGTAACCTGCCATGAACTGCACATAATCATAATGTCAAGCTCTCACAGTACTTGCTAATTGTTTTCAGCACTTAAATTCCCCCACATTTCCACATAACAAACTTCATCAATGCCCTCACTTTATGTAATAACTGGTTACTGAATTAACAAAAAACCATAGTCATTAATGAACAGAACCAAAGTTTCGGCCAAGGCCTTGCTTTGAAAACTTTCAGGCTGCATTATATGATACTTGGAGCAGAGTCCACAGAGAGGTGAGCTCACGTTGAGCTCAGCTCAACTGTATGGAGCTTGGTATCATCATCAACTTTGAGCTCAAATTATCTCCACTTAACAGTTTGCAACTCTCTTGTGAGAAAATATCATCATTTGCACAATGGAAGCATCTTGGAGAAGGTTTACCACTTCATAACCAAATGGTACGACAATATACATCTTAAAGTTAGATATGCTTCTAAACCAACCCCCCACCAGCCCAAAAGCCTGAAAAAGGAAAAAAAAAAGAAAAGGAGAGAGATTATCATCATATTTAAGGTTCGCGCAATTCATTCATCACATTTACAGCTTCATGTGCTGAGATTAGACTTGCAGCTGTTTATCTAATAAGGGAGCTTTATATAATTGGGCAAGCTAGCCCTCAACTTTTCACATCCATATACTGCTATAAAAAGCACCCAAACCAGCAAGATATTCAATCATCCTCGCAGAGAATTCAAAATTTATTGACAGCAGATCTAGGATTCACACTTGGGCAAGTGAACAATCAGCAGATCAGGCTAAACTCAAGATGAAATATGTCGACTCAAAACTTACTCTAGACAAGCATAAAAGCACCATATCATAAGATTTTGACAAGTGAACCAATATGTCAAAATGCTCTTCGGTAAAGATATTTTTCAAAGTTTGCATAAGGAATGGCTATTAATGAGGCAAGACTGACTGACTCCAAAATTATTTAATTTATCTACTGACTCAACCTTGATCGAGCTTCTGTTGATTCTGCCAGTTAGAAGAATCATTTAAAAGATCGGATTAAAACTAACATGTAGTTCATTGAAATACACTCTTTTCCAACTTAAGGAAGTGAAAAAGCGAATTGTGTGCTCAAGTACAATTAAATTATTAAGAGGCAACCTTCAAGGAAACTTCTGAAAATTCCATGGTGCAGACTCAAAACAAGCTCATACATAGTGCCCCATTCTGCCTTTCCAAAATTTCATCTCATTTGACTTAACTATGCGTTGCAATATGAAAGGAACTTGAGCATCTAATCAATCAACATGGACATTTTCTTAAGCTGTCCTTCTCCACTGCAGTTTAAATCTTTGTGAATATGAATTTCTTCCCTATGTCATATGACGTTAGTAGCTAAGTCCTAGACTCCATAACTAGGTATATAGTTAACATTCAGTTGAACATGTATGGCAAAACTCACAAGGTCAGTTCAAAGAAGCATCCTATGCAACAACACCCAAAAAGAAAAAAAAAAAGGAAGAAGAAGAAGAAGAAACAGCTCAGTTGTTTTAATTAGGTTTCACAATGGTGAACTGCAACTAGTCATGCACCATATCTGAAACTAAACAAATGTATAGAGGGAAGATTGTCAGAACTTATGCAGCATAAATTAAGAAGCACATTCTATTGAATCTCGGAAATTCACATACTAGCAACTTGAAACCAAGTTGAATATTTGACATAGAAGTGCATTACTTATAGCACACCTTGAAATTAATGTGCCTGAAACAATAAATTTCCTACATTTATATAAATCCTGTCCTATATATACGCATATACTCACAAATTTCATGAGAAGCTTACCCTGCCACACTAGAAAAAAGGGGGTTCCTAATATACCACCATAAGCACAAGTAGGGGAAAAAATATAACCATATTTCATAAACATCACGTTATAAGCAGAAATTACATTAGAAAACCATCAAGTCAAGAGAACAATACCTGACTCGGGATCTGTCGTCCGTAGAAAACTGAGGAATTAGTCACATTGAGCTGGAACCCCGGCTGAGCGTGAACATAAATTGAGTACTTCATTTCGTCCTGACCTTTAAAAAACCTCTCCCACAATGGCAAAAGCGGCAATGGCCCTCTAGTCAAGAACATAAAAGCAACCTTTGGAACTCTATGAAATGGGAACTCCTCCTTCTTAGGCACCAACGAAGCCCTCCAAAACAACTCCTCATCAGACAAACCATGAGTCAAATTCTTAGGCCTGATAAAAATCTCCATGCTCAAACAATCCTCTTTTTCACAAGCGTTAATCACATTTGTGCAATTTCCATCATCGAATAATGCACCTTTATTGGAAAAAAATTGCTCGGTTCTAAAGTAGCTATCAATATGGGAACTCGAAACCAGCCCGATCACTACTCCTACTACAAAAATGATCAAAATTGAAATAACCCTTAATAGACTTACAGACGAATCTTTCACTGACGCTGTAATTGCTAACCTACTCTCCATATCATCCTTCTCTCCCCTGCTCTTCTGCATCGCCATTTCACCCCTTAAAACTCCAATCTTTTCCCCTTTTCTCCACTGGTCTTCCCAGCTCAGTTCAACTAGATGAGAAGATCAAAAGGGATCATGAGAACTTTTATAAGCTCAAAAGCGTTGGTCACAAAAGTTGAAAAATACCCAGATATGGGAAAAAAAAATTTGAACTTTGGATCCTTCGAATTTAAAATTGTCAGTTTTGTTCTGATATGCAAAAAGAAAGAGATTCAGGGGTTTGTTCCAAATTTGTAAAGAGAGCTTTTTTGAGATTTTAGATTTGGAGTTTTAACCAACAGGAGGAGTAGCTGAAAAGGTGGATCGATCCTCGGAAAAGCATATCAGTAAATTATTTACGGAGATGCTGTAGAAGAAAGAGCATTCTTTCTATTTTTTTTTTTTTTTTTTTCAGTAACTAGTGCTAAATATATAGATTTCGTTGTAATTTAGGAATCCTACTCATTAGCTTGTCCCTTTCACATTGCAAGAAAGAGGTTCAATATAGGTAACTAACCTCTTCTCTATTGTCATTTTTATTGCAACACCAAGCATTATATCTTGTACTACTGCCTTACATATCTACAGTTCAGCTAGTCTTCATTACATATAATTAGTAAGAATTAGGATACAAAGATCACCTCTAATGAGTAGCTTTTCGTGAAAAATAGGTTTAGTTTTTGAACATTGAAACGTCAATTTTGTATAAATAATAGGGGTTGAAAAATAAACAACGAATTTGTACGACAGGTGTTTGCTACATGCTCATTCATTTACAGTGGTCACGCGTTTAAATTTTTGAAAAAAAAATGTAAGATTGAATTATGAAAATATGTGATTGTATTTGAACGTTAATTTAAATATACTAATGAGTGGACATGCATTGTGAGAAACCGTAAATAATTTACTAACTGATGCAAATATTGGCTAATTAAACATTAGTGGGATGGCGTGATTTTGCTTTGGTGGGGTGTTGGTGGAGCATTCAATGGCTCTGGATTGTACAATAAATGTTGTGTTTCAGTTTATCTGGTTGGATTGGATTTTTTGAGTGGCCAATTCTGATAGAGACTTCCAAGAAACTGACTTAAAGAACCTTCGTTGTACAGGGGATTTTGGTTGTTGGACTGAGATCTAAAGAACTTATGGCCTTGCAAAAGAGTTCATCATTTCCCAAAATGCACCAACATAGCTGTAAATGAATTAGTATTTTGATTTCATAGCACACATTCATAAATTCACAAGAATTATGATGATAATTCTTGTTATTTACATAAAGGGAATTTTTTTTTTTTTTGGTTTATGTTGAGAAACAGATAGCTAATTCGATTAACATGCCCGGATTGCTTATACTATTCCACAATTTGCTTTGCTTTTTTCTAGAGCAAGATGGTCAAGCCGACCAACATAACCACATAGATTACATTTTGCAACATGATCAACTGTGAACTCTAATAGGCTAGGAAATATAGCTGTCATTTCATTGATACATGCATACTGTATTTAGCATATTTTCTAGTTTAAGATCCAGCTCATTTATTTGGATTAATAATGCATGATTCACATTGTTTGGAGCAATAGTGGAAATGTTTGTTCCGTCATGGAAGAAACGAACATTCATGCAAAGGGTCCTGCAACATTCATGCAATGGAAGGAACTTCATGTATCTTTTAGGTTAAAGAATGCAGGAATTTGGGCACAGGGCAGTGCAAATTTCCTGGCTTGCATTCTATATACATTGTAGAGAGGATTGAGTTTACTACTTTTTTTTGGCACCTTTTACATCTTCTTTACAGGCCTAATATCAGTGTAAAGCTGCAAGAAGAAAAGCAAGAAAGAAAGAAAGGATCTTGTTCAGGCTGTGCAGGTTTCTAATACTAGTTCCTGCATCCCACATCGAATTGAGAGAGAGGAGAGGGGGCAAGAGGAGAAGCATAAAAGGGGTCGGAGGAGAATGGGGCTCCATACTTACCTGGACGGGGTCAATGGGTGATCAAGAAGGCCCATGGCCTAGGTTGGTGACCTCCATTGCACTTGGGAGGGGTGCCCGCCTAAGGTCTACCCAAAGTGGTGGAGCCTACGTCATAATTTGTGGCAGCGGGGGCCTGCGTTCGCGCGGCCCCTACCCAAATAGAGTCCAAGATTTCATTCTCTTCTCGTATCGATCCCAATAAAAAGCCTGCGTAGAGCTTTTGCGAAGGCCAACGGAACTAATAATTAGTGATGGGATGTGTCGAGACCGTTATGTTGAAAGCCGAGGCCCAATGGGCTGGGCCCTCGATGCTGATGTGCATTAGTTGAAGGACTGTTTAGGAAAATCAGATGAATAGAAGATGAAGTAAAGTCTACTCGGAAAATTGTATAACTCTTATGCCATACTATATTTCTCGTTAGAATCAGATATCATCATTTGGTATAGGTTAATCACATTTTTAATCCTTTTAGTTTGGGCTGTTTCTCACTTTACCTCTCAACGTTTTATTTTTCTCAGTTTATCTCCTTAATTAGTCAAACTAAGCAAATTGACCGTTAACAATTTCAACATGCCAAAAATGTCCTTCACAATAACGTTTGATTTTTTGATGACCAAAATGCCCTTTGGTTAGTTATAAAAGAGATCCTACCTGATGTTTTCTTCTAAGTATCAGTATTTTTTCTCATTCATTTTAATCTAATACCACCTCAAATTTTTCTTTGAGGTGGTACTAGCAATCAAAAGAAAATGCGCCATTTTCTTTTTGCTTGCTAGTATCATCTACATCTACTCCGATTATCAATTCCGTTATTTGAAAATTTTTGTGACATTTTTTCTGAGCCATTTTCTTTTTGATTGCTAGTATCATCTAAATGTACTCCAATTATCAATTCCGTTATTTGAAGAATTTTGTGACATTTTTTCTGAGTTGACAAAGAAAAATTTGAGATGGTGTTAGACTAAAATGAAGGAGAAAAAATGCTGATGTTCGAAAGGAAGCATCAGGTAGGATCCCTTTTATAACTGACCAAAGGGCATTTTGGTCATCAAAAAATCAAACGGTTATTGTGAAGGGCATTTTCGGCATGTTAAAATTGTTAACGGTCAATTTGCTTAGTTTGACTAATGGAGGGGATAAACTGAGAAAAATAAAACGTTAGGAGGTAAAGTGAGAAACAGCCCAAACCTAAAGGGGATAAAGTGATTAACCCTTTGGTATATGAGAATGTTCGATGCTGGTGTTTTGACGAAATTATCATGTACGAGATTATCCTAATTCCTAACTGGAGTTGTACCTTAGGGTTGACATAGGTCAAAATCCGTATTCAGACAAACATTTACTGATTGATGATTTTTTTGGCCAAATGTTGAGGTGGATTTAATTTAAAGAAAAAAAATAAGTAGAGAGGTGTGTAAACTTAAATAAATGAAACCCGTATTCAAACTCCAAACTTAATTAACACGCACAAGGAACCCGAACTGGTTGCCTGCAGAACACAACAAGAGGAAGACATAGGGCACGGGCTAATCCCCCGGAATGATTGAGATGCCTAAATTAACTGTCGAGGAGGACTTGAGATCAGGAGTTGACAAAGTATATAAAATTGAGTTACTTCTAAGTGCGGAAATGGGCTAGCATTTATAATCCAAAAGGATGGGTGTAAATCACAGGTAAACGAGTTGTATTAATTATTATAGAATGAACTATACAAGTTAGTTCTACTTATTGCCATGTATTGAAAGATACTATCAAGCAACTGTTCATGACAAGGAAAGAGCCTCAGAACTTAGGGGTAACTATAGTTGTTAATCGAGATGAGTCGAGTCGAGTTTTGAATTTTGAATTCGACTCAAACTTCTATCGAGTTAAGTTCGAACTCGCTTGTTTAACGTAATGAATATTAAAATCTAGTCGAAATCAACTCGACAAAAGGGATATGTGGATCGAGTTCGAGTTTGGACTGGACTCGTTAATCTCGTTCGAGTTTGAAATTTTATTGTGTGAAATGATGAAAATTAATAGATCTAATATGAAATGACAAATATACCCTCACTAACGAGTCTAATAGAGCTGCTCGATTAAAACACGAGTCGAGTTTAACTCGACTCGTTTATTTGTCGAATATTTTTCGAATTCGAACTCGACTTGTTTATTGAAATAAATGAACCGAACTCGAGTCTTGTCAAACCTGATTCAAACAAGTTTTCGAGCACATGTTTCGATTAACCGTAGGGGTAGTCGAGATGGCACTCCTGATACCCCAAAAGGTCATCCGCGAAACTGTGACGAAGACTAGTTGAGGTCCCTCAAATTCAATACTATATAACCACACGAAAGGGAATAAATAATCAAGTGTTTGAATCCAAAGCCGTTGTGTGGAGTTTTCCTTGGGACAATGACTGGAAAACCAAACACAAGTTTGGGGATGGCCGAAAGTCTATCTTGTAAGGCCACAAAATTGAGACGTCTTAACAAGCTGTTACCTTCCACCACGTAGCGCACAGGTCACGTTAGCATTGCTTCGTGCTCATAATTTATACATCCATTTAAGTCTACGGCGACTAAGTGTAAGGAGTAGTTGGATTAATAATCTAAAGGCAAAACTTTAAAAATAAATATATATATATATATGTTCAAAGTCGGCGTGGAGCACTCGTGGGCGGAGGCCGCCGGCCGGTGAATTAGAATAATTTGGAGGATTAAGTGGCCGGTGAATTAGAATAATTTCGAGATTGTACTAGGATACCTGATATTATATAAGCCTGAGGGGGTTTGTGGGGCTAATTTGTATTGTCAATTTTGAAGTGTATTTCTACATTGCAATAATCCTTATTCAATGAAGTATCTTTGTTCAAAATAAATCTTTAACACTAGTATGTCATAAGGCTAATCGATCTCACCTCAATGTTGCTCTAATTAACTCGTTTGGATTGATATTTTCTGAGGTTTTGGTAATATATATATGTGTGTTTATTATAATAATCTGATGTATGTGATAAAAATAAATTGAAAAATATATTCATAGTTAACGTAAAATTTTTTTAAAGAAAAACAGTAATCGAAACTACGCTTTAATTTTATCAACTATCAAGTCGGTAAATTTTATACACATTTATTATTCGTCACATAATTCTCAGATTGTATGAACATGATCTGAGAATTAATGAAGAACAACGTGAGGTCAGTGTTATAGCAACCATAAAGGGTGGCTTCTGACTCAACACTGCAGAAACCTGATGCAGATGATCTTCGCAAAAAATAGCCGAACAGGTGTCGTCCGAGTCAGCTTTTCAAGTTGAAGCAACAGCAAAGTCTAGAAGCAATGAATTGTGGAAAGGAGTCAGGCTGAGGCCATGCTTCCGTATGTACATAAACAGATTGTGTTGGGTTTTGGAATTATTTGCAAGGGCCGAAGTCACAGTCCTCTTTTTTTGGAAGTTAGAGCATTATTGAGTGATGTTCTACTCCAAGCTCATCATTTTGCTCGCACTGTTTTTGCTTGAGCTTTCTAATAATTTCACTTGGCATTCTCAAACTTTAAAAAATCTCACTTAGTTCCCTTATTTTAAACTTTTTGTAACATTCAAAACCCATTTCAAGAATATAATGATAAAAAAACTCATTTTGGGAGAAAGAATATAATTTCATTCCAAATTTGCCCTTTTCTTGTAATTTTTTAATTACCATAATATACCAAATTTATCTCTCAATTTTTGTAAATAGATAGATGTATTTCATTGATGAAAATTTAAAAGTTGATAATGAGATTGGAAAACTCTTTAGCAGTTTTATGCCATCGGTTTGGATAAGTTATGTTGAATTACTTAAAATCATGAATGGTATATAATACCCTTAACAATAATTTACAAAAATTCATAATCATGATAATACCTTTTTGCATCTCGTATCTTTTTAGTTTTCAAGCCTTCCATTTAGACAATAAAAAGAAAATTTAAAAATATGTAAGTGATTTATAAAAACTCTTAAATTAACTCAAAACACTTTATAGTAAAGAAAAATATTATCTTTATAACTTGCAAAATTCAAATATTAAATCTTAATATACAAAATACGTTATACTTCGTCAATCAGGATAAATTTTTATACTTTTTATTTTTATTTTTATTTATTATTAATAGACTCGATTTTGTTAATAAAAAGCAAGACAACAAAAGGGCAATTTTGAAATGAGATTAAAACTACTCTCTCAAGATGAATTTTTTAATCTTATATTTTTCAAATGGGTTGTATATGATACAAAAATCTTAAAATAAGGGAGGAAAGTGAGATTTTTTAAAGTTTAAGAGTGCCGAGTGAAACTGTTAGAAACCTCAAGGGAGGTTTCTGAGATGATCTTGAATGCAATGATTTTGTCAGCTGTAATACTTGTTGATGGAATGATATTTATCTTCCTGAGAAAGAAAGAAAGTGACAAACATGAATGAAAGAGTGATGGGGTTTCATCTCTAGTGGAGAAAAGGCTTTTCATGTTGATGGGAAGAAAAGGAAAGAGGTTGACAATGCATGAAATGGGATAAGGCATTGATAGCTAATCGGATGAGCGCGAAGGGACAACTAAAACTGGTAATTAACATGACAGGTTTCATTTGACGAAAAGGACTTGTATCCAATAGGGGCAATGGGTGCAAGCAAGGGTAGCCGCCATAGAAAAAACAAACTAATTGGAAGAAAAAAGAAGAAGAGGAACGGGATCGTTAAATGAAAAGAGACCAGGGAATTGATAGCCAATCGGATGAACCCAAGGGACAGATAAAACTGGTAATTACATGACAACTTCCATTTGACCTAAAACACTCGTATCCAGGGACGTAGCCGATGGGTACAAGAAAGGGTAGCTGCCATCCACAAAAAAAAAAAGAAAAGGAAGAGAGTTATCTATTTATAACAATTTAATAAAATGTCAACTATTTTTTAATAGTACAAGAGGGAGGACTTGAACCAAATTGTGACCTCTCACTTACATTTCGCCCGAACCACCTAACCCATCCATCCCCTAATAAAATATCAACTATTTTGCTAGCAAACTTGACTATTATTTAATCAACCATATATACTACTTTTTTCTTCATACCTTTGTTATAAGATACCAACTTCTACCTTTTTAACTAAGACTATTTACTAATTTAATTTTGAATCTCAAGTCTCCTAACTTTAGATAATTTCAGAAACCTCCGTTGAGGTTTCTGACAATTTCACTAGCTTCCCTGGAGTTTATAAAACTACACAGACCTCTCCTAATGTTCATGGTTTTGGTAACAAATTAGTCCAAATTAGAAAAAGTATGAATGAAAAGTAGTTTGAGGAGAGATACAAAATTTTTATTTCACAAATGCCCTTTATGCATGTATACAACTTGTATTAATAAAAGAATGAACATCTATTAATAAAAGTGAGGGAATATAAGCGCAAACAACAAAGAACCAGAAATAAATAGCAATTAACTTTCTATACAAAGATGGACTAATAGTTATTGCATTGGATTTCAATGGCTATTTTTTCAGATCTTTACCATTTTGCATATAAAGCAACAAGAAATATTAAGATGAATCTCATTTTCACTTAAATAATAAATTTTGAGGTGAAAAAACAGTGGTTTTGTATGGATTATGCAAGTTGAAAATGAAGTGTAAGTGCAACAATTACGGCTTGTTAAGTTACAAGCAGAGGCAAACCATAATTGTTGCACTTACATATCACATTCAACTTGCATAATTCACATAAAAATCATTATTTTTTTCATCATAAATTTATTGCTCCAAGTGAAAATGAGATCAATCTCAATGTTTCTTGTTGCTTTGTATGCAAATGGCAAAGATCTGAAAAAATAGCCATTGTAGTCCAATGCACTAATTGTTGATCTAGTTTTGTAAAGAAAGTCAATTACTATTTATTTTTTTATTCTTTACTATTTGCACTCGCCTTTCTTCATTTTTATTCATATGTATTCATTCTTTTATTAATACAAATTGTATACATGTACAAAGGCACTTATGAAATAAAAGTTTTCTATATCCTCAAAATATTTTTTTAATGATACTTTTTTTTACTTGGATTGATTTGGTTATAAAATCTTAACTTGATAGGAGGTTTATGTAATTTTGTAAACCTAAAGGAAGGCCAATGAAATTATTAGAAGTCTTAAGAGAGGTTTCTAAAATTATCCTTAACTTTAATTAAATGGTTTGGCTATCGAATATCCAATTGGACACTTTTTAAAGGAGGTTTCGGGTGCTAAAATTTTTTTAAAAAATAAAGTGTGATTAAATTGAAAAGTGTTTAAATGTAGTGAATGCATGAATTGTGATTCTTTATATTAAGATGGTAAGTTAAGTATGTGTTAGCCACTGCTTATTAAGAAAATTTTAAATGAAGTTCATTAACCAATATATAAGTATATTACAAAAGGAAAGCATAATCAACATAAAAAGTCTTATTCTGGTGTCAAACACAATTATAATTACTGTTGTATTAGAAATTTGTGTTTTTAATCAAATTTCTAGTATATCGTCAATGAAATTTGCTATATATATATATATCAAAAATATTAATCTATCATTATTCACATTTAACTTGGATGGGATTTATCACTTCAAAGTTAAATCAAACCAATTAAGATAATTTTTAACAAAAAAAGTGAAATTGCTTCTATTTTTTGAAGATTTTTCCAAAGTTTTTTTTTTTTGGTAGTTGGCAATATCTATACTATCCCATTTTATAAGGGAGGGGAATCCAATTGAGGTAAGACAAATACACTAGATCAAAGGGATACTTTAGCACACTCTTTGATTTTTTTTATCTACAGGGTGCGAGATCTAAACTCGACTTGCAGCTTAACGAGCGGATGCAAATTATCATAGTTTAAACTTAGAAGTTAAGCCCTGTTTGCATGCCTGCTAAAAGTCTATAGTACGCCTAGTCATTATCACACTTTTAACGGGTAAAATACAGAGAATCTCTCTGTGGTTTAGTTAATGCTCAATTTAACTCATTGAATTTCAAAAACCTACGTCATGACTTCCTAAACATTTTACTAGAGTGAAAAGTTAACAAAAACTGTCCAAACTAACTGAGTTTAAGAATTACACACTTCATTGATGTTCAGTTTAACTCCATGTGGTTTGAAAATCTACAATTTAACTCCTTGTGATTCTAACTAAAATGTAATTTAATAGAAACCATTCAAATTAATTGATAATTTTATCCCTATGGATGAATGAAAACTGGTTTTGAGGACTTTAAATCCCTATTCTTTGGCTTTTCTATAGAGCAAAATGATGGATACATCATTTGTGTTATATCATTTTCCCGAGTGTTTTTAAATCCCTGGGATTGGATTTTTAGTGAACCTATGGAAGTTTTACAAACCCAAATGTACACTAATCTAGGTAGAAATTAAAGACAGAGAAAAAAAAATCGAGGTTTTAACGGACATTTGGATCTCTTTTTCACTAGTCTCTGATATAGAGATGCTACCAAAAATGTGGTTATTCATATTTGAAAAAATCATGGAGCAATTCGGATCTTAAGTTCTATTTTTATTATTCATTATTCATTATTTTTAATTTTAAAAAGAAGGAAGGGATAGTGTTGATTGTGGTTGTGGTAATTGGGTTGGAATTAAGAAAATGCCAAAAAGGAATAGTGGGTTTTGATGGTGGAGAGCTGCGAAGAAGAATTAAACAATTATGGCATTTTCACATACAAGTGTTAACTTAGACATTTTTTGTCAATATTTCAATTTAGTTAAAACCTTAAGAAGTCATAATGTAGGTTTCTAAATTTCATATAGTTAAATTGAACATTAGTTAAACCACAACGAACTTCTTAGTATTTTACCAAAAGGATTTTGACATTGGATAAAAAATAGAAAAACCCCTTATGGTTGGCCTAATATACATAAAAGTCCTCTATGGTTTCAAATTGTACATTTTGGTATCTCATGATTTGAACTAATGGGAAAATTAACGGAATCGATTAGAACTAATATGTTTGAGCTGGAATTTAGTTTTTTAACACAAAATTTGACCTAATATGTTTATTTTGCCCCTCAGACATTAATAAAACTCTAAATTAGTCCCAAATTTGTAGGAAACAAGTTAGATAAAAATAAAAAAATAAGACAAATCAACAAAGCTTGTAATTGCAAATATTTTCTTAGAGGGTCTTTGTAAGAATTTAAAATAAAAAAATTAGAAAATAGTAATACCTTTATATAGTGAAGAAAAATAGGAAACTAATTGATACATTTAAATTTGAAATTTTGTGATTGTAATATTTTTTTAGTGCGTATTGTGAGGATTTAAAATAAAAATTTACAATTGCAATATTTTCTTAAATTGTGTATTGTAAGGATTTAAAATAAAAATTTCAACACATTTTCTATCTATATGGTAAAGAAAAATTAGAAAAATATTTGATAACTTTAAATTTGAAATTTACAATCGTAAGATTTTCTTAGAATGTGTATTGTAAGAATTTAAAATAAAAATTGCAACACTTTTTTTTGTTTATATAGTGAAGAATAAATTAGGAAAATAGTTAATGATGTATTCATTAGGTAAATCTATCATTTTACTCAAAACCGTTATTTTTAATAGTTTCCATCCAATTTTCACCTTAATTCAAACCATGAGGTACCAAAAAATACAATTTGAAATTACAGGGAACTTTTCTGTATATTAGCCTAATCACATGGGATTTTCTCTACTGTTTACCCTTTGATATTTTACATCCTATCGTTAGTTTGAATAATTTCTGAGGTAAAAAACATAAAAGTCTCCTCTAGTTAGGCTAATATACAGTCTATAATTTCAAAATCATACTTTTTAGTACATTATAATTTGAACTAAGGTGAAAATTGAACGAAAAATAGTTGATATCTTTAAATTTGAAAATTTACAATTGCAATATTTTCTTAGTGTGCATTGTAAGGATTATTTTCTTAAATTGTCTATTGTAAGGATTTAAAATAAAAATTTTAACACTTTTTTTTATGTATATATAGTGAAGAATAAATTAGAAAAATAGTTGATGATGTTTTCATTAGGTAAATTTGTTATTTTATTCAAAACCGTTACTTTTAACGATTTTCATTCAGTTTTCACTTTAATTTAAATCATGATGTACTGAAATCTTATTGTCAAGGACAAAAATTTTAATAATTTGATCATACTTTAGTATAAAAAATTTCGCTATTTGTTGCATTAGAAATTAGATTCAATTTAAAACCACATATTTATGTTATGCTAATTCCTTACCTATAAAAATTAGTGAATCCTTAAAAATTGGTATTTAATTGTCTCATTAATAAATACTTAAATGACACACACACATATACAAAGTCAATTTTTTCAATTACCTTGTCCAGTAATTGTATTTGGACTCAAAATTAAGAAAGAACAATATTTTAATTTAATCGATTCATTTACAATATGTCACATGTAGTTCCAAAATTTTTATTTAATTTTAGATTATTCCAAATATTTTAGATAATATGATTTTAATCTCAATTAATAATACTATTATATTGATTATACATGTTGCATTATTTATCGTATATGTAATTGCAAACATCAAACATTACTAATCCTAATCACAGGAGTTTCTTGATATTTTGTCCTTAATAGCTACGATGTGGATTATAATTGATAGCTGAATTATTTCGGTGGACGTCACATCCAGAATGCAACTCCCCGTTTTATCGCTATTTCCAAATGATTTCATGCAAGATCTATCTACTCACTTGGTCACTGCCCAATGAGAATCAGACAACCCACGTAGTCGGTTCAAAATCTTGGAAAAGTTTCTTGTATGGTTGTGATCCGTAGTTTGTGGATTACTGTCTATTTAAATGAGAATCTTTAACTGTTTTTTTCAGTGAATTATGAGGGGTTTGAGGCATTGGGTTACCTTTTTTTTTTTGTTTTTTTAAAAGAAAAGTATAGTTAATGTGAAAAATTACCTAAATACAGATGATATAATAATTGTGATTGCGTGAAATGAGAAATCATTGACTTCAGAGATATTTTTACCATCAAGCGGATGTAGGTGTAATAGATTCTATTTATGGAGAGAGGCGGAAATCTTGCCCTCCTCTAATTATTTCGTTTCACATGAACATGATTCTTATTTTAGATAATCAATTTATTTGATATTATTCTCTTTCCCTTTTGAATTTAGAGATTTAAACTTTAGATTTCGTTTATCCTGAAAAGATAATCGCGTTATATTTTATCCCTTCTTTATCGGACTCGAGCCAAACAGAAGCTGGGGCGAAATTTTTGTGTAATCCTTCTTCTTCTCCTGTAGTAGTAACTCCGAGACGTTTCCAAAAGTTTGCATTAATTTTTTTCTGTTGAGAGGGGGAGGAAGAGAGGAGAATTTTGTTTTTTTGTTTTTTTTAATGGAATATCTACGACGACAAGGACGAGAGGAGGGAGGAGATGTAGAGAACGAAGGAGGAGGAGAGGCGGTGGTGCATGAGAATTATGAGAGGAAGGCGTCGTCGTTTTTGGAGCACGAGAGAGATCATGGTGGATTTGGAGCTGGAGGAGAGTCCACCAATCATCTTCTTCTTGGGGAGCCGCTTCTTCTGAAGTCGAGGAGTAGAATTAACACTACTTCTCAGATTGCCATTATTGGTGCCAATGTTTCTCCTATCGAAAGCCTCGATTACGAGTGAGAGATTTCTACCTTGCCATTTTTTGCTGTTAGAATAAATTATATGCATGCTTTCTTTAGCTTGAAGGCAAACGCCAATGCAACACTGTTCTTCACTCCTCCCCGGCAAAAAAAAAAAAAAAAAACATATATCTCAAAATTAGTGAGCCTTGAAGATTTGATGAAGTTTTGCAAAGAAATAATCTCACAGGCAAGGAGGAGGAGGAGGAACGAGTTTTAAAGAATTTTCCAAATGTCTTTGATTAAAGGAAATTGGTGCTGTAATTCATCCAGATATCAAGCATTTTGCTTATTATGTGCATCATTTCTAACTAATGGATGTGTTTCTTGGGGGTGCTTGTTTTGCTTCATTTTTTGATTTCGACGATTGATCCATTTCTTTTGAACTTCTTATGTGGCTACTTATGCATTTACATTTGCTGACTGGGTAATGTTGAAGCTGAGGCTCAAGTTGACTTCGAGTACTGCTTTGAGTTGAGAATTTAAACCCGTAGTGTAAGACTCAAAAAACTGACTTTGCCGAATTTTAGTCGCACCAAGCTCAAACAAGTTGGTACTCGAGCTTTACTCGGCTCAATTGCAGCCAAGTCAATCATGTGACAATGATGTATGCATGGCATTGAGGAAATATTCATGTTGGATCTTCTTGATCTAAATTGAAAATTTTAAATCCAGAATTATCAATTGTATCTCACATAATGTTGTTGCCTTTGTTAATTGACTTAATCATGTGAGAGGCCTAGTGTTGCCTAAATGATGTAAATTATCCTCTGAATCAACTGTTTTCAACCTCTTATGCAGGATCATCGAAAATGAACTTTTTAAGCAGGATTGGAGGTCTAGGAAGAAGGTTGAGATATATCAGTATGTTTTTCTCAAGTGGACACTTGCTCTTCTCATTGGATTGTGCACTGGCCTTGTAGGCTTCTTCAATAATCTTGCAGTGGAAAATATTGCTGGTTTTAAGCTCCTACTTACAAGCAAGCTAATGCTTAAGCATCAGTAAGCATAATTTCCACATTTTTTGCAGAGTTCTTGTGAAGTGAAGAAGAAATATGTTCAAAAGATGTGAGATTGTTCAATGTTAATGGCCAATTATATTATATGGCCCTCTTATTGCATGATGTTATCCCCCATTTTGAATTTATGTCTGGAATTGTGCTCTAAGAAATGTGTTCATTCTTGAAACTGTATTTAAATGTTGCTTTTATTTTATTTTCTAAATTGGATCACTTCTATCATGTCTTAAGTACTCTAAAATCCATTAAGATGATGTTGATTAGTACATTCTCATTTGGTGCAATGTAAAATCTGGATTCTATGTTTTGTACAATGCCAATTATCAATGTTATTGGATTAAAACCTTTTGGTGTGTTTTTGGGGTGATAGGTCAATCATTTGCTCTATTGGTTCCACAGGTGGCACTCAGACCCAGTTAACCTGGATGATGACAGAGTTCTGGTAGTTTAGAGGTTCAGTGGATGTCAATTGTAGGCAGTGTAGCGATGTTGTGTCAGCACTTAAAGTAATCATGCAAAAGTGAATTAGGATCATATTTTTTGTTCCATCCATGTGTTTGAATTTTTACTAAAAATGAAGTTAATATTAAGTCCATAGGAGCAATTCAGGATCCTCTCGCATGAATTCTTGCTGATAACCGTCTATGTTGCAGTGGTGCTACCAATGCAAGTTGCGAGCTTCTTTTGTATCCATAATTTGCTGGCAGTTGATAACAGTTTTTCTCGTGGCATAGTAAATACTCTTGTATTGCATTTTTACTTCGATGGAAATGGTAAGTAATTTTGATTCTAGTGCAGGTATTTTCTGGCATTTGCAGCATATGCTGGTTGCAATGTGGTTCTGGCAGTTTGTGCTGCAGTACTATGCGCATTCATTGCCCCTGCAGCAGCTGGGTCTGGTATACCTGAGGTGAAAGCCTATCTTAATGGTGTGGATGCTCATTCTATATTGGCTCCAAGCACCCTATTTGTGAAGGTTGGTACGAGCTTGCTTCATCTCTATATCTCTCTCTCTCTCTGAGAAGTAATGATTGGAAAATTATAGAGAGAAAGCACTATTGTACTCATGGATCATGTTGTTCACCTAAACTGAGCTGGAGGATCTTCTAGCTTTCGTGCATAATTGTTATTTCCTTATGCTTTCGGTTTTGTTATGGAAACTAATATGTGGATGAGTTGTTAGATGCAGTATGAACTCAGTATTTCCTGATTGTGACATCAAAAAAGCTCATAATTTCTTCTTTTGACTCCTGACATAAATTGGCTTTCAATTTAACAAGAAGTACATCCATGAAATATCAGGCCTGTTCAGAATTTTTTTTAATGGTTCTTTTGATGACTAAGCATGGAAATCTCTTAAATTTCCTTGTGGAAGCCAAGTAGATAGTTTGAAGATGCTTCTGGAAAAAAGACAAGAAGGTTGAGAAGAAAAACATGATGGGATGGTGCTTGATGTGATAGAAACTCGTTATCTTTTGTTAATCAAATAGTCAGCCTGGTGTGGATAATTCTGTCTGTGTGTGTGTGTGTGCATGCACTTAAACAATAGTATCTTACATGATTGTTTTGCAGTTTTCTGTTTACTGTAAGTATTTGAGTTCTATTTCTAAGTTTTTTGGCTCTTTTTAAATAGATACATGATCTGCCCAAAAGGACCTTGCATGCATTGAATTTCAGCTTGGCAACCTTTGTTGCCCATAGAAAAAGTTCCATGAAATGTTCATACAAGAGTTAGCTGGGGTTTAGTTGGCTTTGTATTATTTGTTTTATTACAAGTGAGTAACAATCTGAGCAGATCCTATTCTAAATTTTGCGGTTTCTTTGATTTCTTTTCTGTGTTGAGATTTCCTTCAGTGACTGTCATCTATAACATTCTTTTTGAATGTGAACAATGTTGTCGCTGCTTTTTGTTGCTACCAATTCTCGTGGCTTTGTAACTTTGCACTAGCACTTGATTAATCTCTTGCATGCCAAGAAGACATGGAAAGACCAAATAGTTCATAGAAGGAATTCAGTTAGTGGTTCTTGCAGAGAGAAAGGCTAAAGAGTTCTTTTCATTTGAGGCTTCATGCATACATTTGTTCGGTTGTGGCATTTATGGTTTTACTTTCTGAAAGTCTAACAGGAAGCTGGAATTTTGGCAGATATTTGGTTCCATATTTGGAGTTGCTGCCGGATTTGTTGTAGGCAAGGAAGGACCCATGGTACACACTGGTGCTTGCATTGCCAACTTGCTTGGACAGGGAGGTTCTCGCAAGTATCATTTGACATGGAAATGGCTTAGATATTTCAAAAATGACCGTGACCGGAGGGATTTGATCACCTGTGGAGCTGCTGCTGGTGTTGCAGCTGCTTTCCGTGCTCCAGTTGGTGGCGTCCTTTTTGCCCTTGAAGAAGCAGCTTCATGGTCACTCTCTCTCTCTATCTCTATGTGCACATGAGACAGACCACACAAACATGTGCATAAGTTGGCAGTTTTCAGTATTTGCATGTAGATATACCTCTCTAGATATCGAGACTTGACCACACAACGTGATAACTGACATATTTGGTTGAATCTGCTAAACTGGGAGTTAGCTCATAACGTATATATAATCAATTTTATCCTAGCATCTTTTGGTCCCAAAACAGTGTGTGCTATTTGAAGGGGGGGGGGGAAGAAGATGAAAAAAACCATTGTTGGATGGTTGTCCTTTTTTGGGGGGGGGGGGGGAAGGGGAAAAAACTGATTTTATTTCAAATTCCTAAAATACGTAAAATAAATAGGAGGGAGAAGCTGATAACAAGTCTGACTCAAAAGTAGGAAAATTTGAAGATTGTACGATACATGCTGTACACTTACCATTTTCTTTCATGTCCTTCGAAAATTTCCAGAAATTCATCTTTTTGCTAATCTGTTGTAGGTGGAGAAGTGCTCTTCTGTGGAGGACTTTTTTCACAACTGCAGTAGTTGCTGTGGTATTGAGGGCTCTAATGGTTTTTTGTGTGAGTGGAAAATGTGGGCTATTTGGAAAAGGTGGTTTGATCATGTTTGATGTTAGTTCTGCACTACCTGCTTATCACACCGCAGATCTACTTGCAGTTATATTGATTGGAGTTCTTGGAGGCATCTTTGGAAGCCTCTACAACTTTCTTGTGGACAAGGTGCTTCGAACTTACAGCATCATCAATGAGTATGTCATCTAACACCTTTCTTGGGATAAGCATTAGGCTAAGAAGTCTAAATGCCCAATAAACACAATCTGCCATGAAGTTTTAACTGGCAAATCAAATTTTTTATAACAATAAGCCACTGAGCTCTGCAAAGTGTAATTTTTTGGGTCATCTGTTAGTTATGAGAATCAACTTTTAACCTTCTTGTTATCTTCAAGTCTTTGTATACAGTACTTTTTGTTTACCTTAATGTTTAAAACTGTTGGAGCAGCCAAACTTACACCTTTAAGAGTTTCATAGTCATTGTGATACAAAAAATAACTGAGTAGGCACAGAAATAGAGAATAATTTTGCAACACAATTTAATTGGATATAGGTTGTTTTAGATAAACATTCTTGTTGGTATCTTCTACATAAAGGGAAATATATCTTCAACTTGTGAGAATCTAATATAACCTAGTGACCAAGAATTTCTTTCCTTATATTATAACATATCCCTCCTTTGTCCTTCCCTTTTCAAGTGGAATAACAGAAAATATTTTCCGACGCAATGTGCTCTCAATTGTTATTTGGCACAGAAAGGGAAAGTATATATGAAACTTTGCAAATTTTTGCTAAAGCATCTCTTAATTATTTGATCGAATGAGGTGTCAGTCTGTGCAACTCTTATTTATTTAACATCTTGGGAAGTCATCATATTTGACAGACTTTAAGAGTCATATGATCTCCAGAAATGCTTTGTTACTAGTCCTTTACGCCTTTTCCTGTACATCCATATGAGAGTTGGCTGAGAAGCTTGAGAAGTGTGTGTAATGATACCAAAGAAACATCAAGGTTAACTAAAATTGAACTCTTACAAAAGCATGACATTCATTTATATATTATTATTGTTATGCTTCTCAAACTTCATCTTCTTAACAGTTTCCATTTTATTCGCTTCACACATTTGCATTTATTCTCTGTTGACCTTGTTTTAGATATAACTTGAAAGGTTTGTCTTCAGAGTCTCTTCTAATTTGGAGTATTAGAGTGCACTGAACATGGTATTCTACTTTATTTCTTACTGGGACATCCATGATATTGGCTTTGCTGATGTTTCAAGATGAATTGCAGGAGAGGTCCAGGTTTCAAAGTTCTACTCGTCGTCTTCATTTCTCTCCTGACCTCTTGCTGCTCTTATGGCCTGCCTTGGTTTACAAAGTGCACACCATGCCCCACTGGAATTGAGGAAGATTGCCCCACAGTAGGTCGCTCTGGTGAATACAAAAGTTTCCAATGTGGGCCAGGACAGTACAATGATCTTGCTTCCCTTCTCCTTAACACCAATGATGATGCCATCCGTAATTTATTTAGCTCAAAAAATATTCACGAGTTTCACCTGTCCACACTTGTTATCTTCTTTGTTGCTGTATATTTTCTTGGTATTGTCACTTATGGAATTGCTGTTCCCTCGGGGTTATTCATCCCTGTCATACTTGCTGGATCCTCTTATGGGCGCCTAGTTGGACGCCTTGTTGAGATGGTACTGGGGTCTTCTTCTGGTCTTGGTGCTGGCCTCTTTTCTGTACTTGGAGCTGCATCTTTCCTTGGTGGCACAATGAGAATGACAGTATCACTGTGTGTCATACTCCTTGAGCTGACTAATGATATCTTAATGCTGCCATTAATGATGCTTGTTCTCCTAATATCGAAAACTGTGGCTGACAGTTTCAACAAGGGTGTTTATGACCAAATAGTGAAGATGAAGGGTTTGCCTTACTTGGAAGCTCATGCTGAACCATATATGCGGCAGTTGGTTGCAGGAGATGTTTGTTCTGGCCCCTTAATAACATTTTCTGGTGTTGAAAAAGTGGGTAACATTTTACATGCACTAAGAATAACTAGACATAATGGCTTCCCGGTGATTGATGAGCCACCTTATTCTGATGCTCCAGAACTATGTGGGCTGGTCTTAAGGTCTCACTTGCTCGTTCTTCTGAAAGAGAAAAACTTTTTGAAGTATCCAGTATCCACTGGATTGGAAATTTTAAAGAGATTTCATGCATTTGATTTTGCAAAGCCAGGATTGGGAAAGGGTCTTAAGGTAGAGGATCTGGAAATCACTGCCGAGGAGATGGAGATGTATATTGACCTTCGCCCAATAACTAATACGTCTCCATACACAGTTGTGGAGACAATGTCCCTGGCAAAAGCTGCGCTTCTATTTCGAGAGCTTGGTCTTAGACACCTGTGTGTTGTCCCAAAGAAACCTGGGGTAAGATTATTCATCTATTTACTGGTAAAAATGCATATATTTGTTGTACTTTTGTTTCTTTATTGCTTTTAAATTAACTATGTCAGGATAGTGATGAAGGCTTCCCCCTTTCTAATGCATTCTGCATTTCCTGTTATTATGCTTGATCACCTAAACATCCCCAATAACTATTAAGTAACAATGATGTTTTCAAAAGGATTACTGGTTATGCAAATTTAACCTCTTCCTTTTATATTTTTAAGTTATGGCAGGGGAGGTGTGGGGCTTAAGAACTGGGGAGGGGGAAGAGGGATTTGAACTTTGTACCTTTAATACCTGGAGCCTCAACCTTAATCACTACGCCAAGGACTCTTTGGCTCAAAATCATGTTTTGTTTCTACAGTTTTAGTCATTTGATAGTCCAGAATACAATAAAGCCTATGACATCATGCATTTATACATGTATGTTCACCTGTAAAGTCTCCTCTCCCCAAGCCCTTCTTCTACCATGATCCTAGTTTGAGTCTCTAACTACACTCCATTTCCACCACCTCTTTACTGCTGCCACAATGTTATCGGTTTGCTTTCCTTTCTTGCTCTTGCCTTTCTGGTGTTTATTCATTTTTCTAGACATTCAAGAAACAAGAGAAGTCAATGAGTTCAGTAATAGAGAAGGGAAGAAGAGGTTTGGTGCTGGAAGAGAGCTGGGTTGGTTAAGTATGGGTGAGATAAAGTGGTGGGAGAAACCAAGAAATTTGGTTTAAGCGTCTTTGCGAGTTTTGGAAGGTGAACTCTAATTGGCAGTTTCCAGGATAGGGGGGTATGCAGGTTCCTTGATGTGGAATTATAATCGTATTGTATAAGTCAAGGGTTTAATAAAAGTTAAGGGATTATAATGTTACTCTATTGTTACTCTATCCTTTTAGGGCTGAATGGAGAGGGCAAATGTGTAATTTATAGCAGACAGAAAAAAGGAAGACCTACCGAGGAAACAAAAATCAAATAATAAGAAATAATGAAACATACAGGTACAAGGATAAAAAGAGAACATTACACAGCAACATATCTTGCAATTGCAAGTAAGGTTACTGTCAAATGATAATGCACCAAAGAGGATGGAGTAAAAAAAGCTTCAAGTGGTATTGGTCACATAAGAGGACAAAGAACTATTTACCGTAATTCTTCCGTCTTACACTACTTTGACTGTTCTATTACCTTCCATTAGTAGTAAGGAAAGATGATTCTAGATTACAAGTAAATGTCCTGCCAAAAGGGGAGTAAGATTTACTTGAAAGCCAACAACGGCAGCTGTGCTGAGGCCTAAATGTGAAATAGAAAGAAGAAAAATTTGGTCCTTGCTCTCGTGTATCTCAGGACGTCCACCCTAGAGTCTTTTGCGATGTTATATGTGCAGTCCTCTTTTTCGTTGGAACTATATGCTGTTGGAAATCAATGTTTATCATAGCTAACAGTCTCATTGCCATACTTTGCAGAGACCGCCGATTGTTGGAATCCTCACTAGGCATGACTTTATGCCTGAGCATGTCTTGGGGCTATATCCACACCTTACTCAAGCCCACAAGGTCAAGTAGCACAGGCAGCTGGACTGGGCCTTGAGTGCCGAGTGAATTCGAGTCTCTGCTGGATAATCATCATGTCTTTGTTGCAACAAAAAATACACTACAACATTGTTTTGCTGCTGGAAGATTGTTTGGCCAACAGTGGCTATTGAGAATTGACTTGAACAGAAATTAATGTACAGAAATCATTTCACCTGATGCTTGAGGAGAAAAGGACATGATAAGCTGGAACCTGTTTCAGTTGGAAGTCAAAACTGGGGTGGCTAGCGTTGGTAGTTCTTGCCCTTATCTGAATTGATCATCTGCCACCATATACCCTTTATTGTGTTTGAGCTAGGCCATTTGAGTGAATGCCTGTCACTCTTTGGCCTATCTCCCAGGATTTGTCTGGTTTTGGCAGCAATGTTGTTTTTGTATATATACAGTTATTACAAACAAAAATGATGTGTCAGGTAAGAACGATGGTAATACTCGCATGATAATTCGTTGTAGTATCAATATTCTGGTTGTAACAAATCTATAAATCATATAGCAACTACGACTTGGACAAGAATTTTGATTAGCTGTGAGGGTAGTCTTTCAACGATGCCGCACTTTATTTACGAGAGAAGGCCTGGAGTATTCGTTTTTCTAGTACAAGAACCGTTGTCAACTCTCAAGGAGTAATTTGTGATGTCTGTTCCTTTTGCTTGTTTCCATGTATGGAAGAGAGACCGAGATTGGAAAAGAAAATTCACTCACATCGGAAAAGAAAATTTATCTGCACGCCCTGTTCATTTAACGTTGACCAAGAGGGGAAGAACTTGAACATTATATATAGTGTTGCAATCTCCAATAAAGAGGCAAAATGCACTGCCTGATAAGGGTAGATTCCTTTATTCAGAAAAACAGAATTAACAAGTGCATATAAAAAAGAGCACTCCAATTGTATACACACACACACATAAATCTGCTTCGAATCGAAGAAATAGTCAACGCACAAAGATCATCTTCTCCATCATAAACAGAGGCTGGACTGGGAGGATTTCTAACTTTTTATGTTCATCATGAAATGCAAGTTCTAATGATGTAAACATCTAGACAGTCAGCTAATATTAGAGTATCAGAAAGTCACAAGTCAATGAATTATCTGAGACTTTTCAAGCGCTATGAAAATGAAGAATAAGTGCCGCTTATCAAGTATACAGAAGATTGCCTAGAGCTGTTATCACAGTCGCTTACACTATAAAAGGGCTAGCACTTGTTTCCTTTGTCCTATTTTTCTACCCATCCATCTGGACTTTCTATTTTTGCCATTACAGGATATACTCTGTACAATCTTATAAACTGTACAACATCATTCCCTCTACATTGTAAACGTAAGATGGAACTGTCTGATCTATATATTTGCCCCTACTGCAATTGACCATCTTTCTCCACATAGTAAAGATGCAACTTGATCCTCCTAATTATTAATCCCATATGGGAGCTGCTGAGGTCGAAAAGCTATTACCAAGACAAGGGAGTTGAGTCCTTCAACTAGATTTATACTCCTTGAAAGGACCAGAATCATTTAGCAACTTCACAACAAGGTTTACCTGTGGAAGAATTTCACATATTGTGTTGAATTAAAACCAATTTAAAGAACTATTAAATTTCCAAAAAGCTAAAAATTGCAATGCATATCATATGTGGCCTAATCCAAGCCCAAGCACCAAAAAGAGTAGAAATTTTTGAGCTAAACAGAGTGTGGCATCTAATGAGATGAGTTTACTCTCTTTTCTATTTCTAATATTTAAACCAACACATCCCCCCCCCCTCCCCCCCAAAAAAACCCAGGAGGTTCGAAAATCAGGTTTACAGCAAGCTAAATGATCTGCCTAGCTAACAAAACAATTTACCAACACCACTTCATATGCACAATCCAATTTTGTGAAGCAGAACCACATTAAACAACCTCTACCATCCTCTCCACTCTAACCCACCATACTGATCACATGCATAAAACTGTCAACAGAATAAGTAATGAATTATAGTCCATTTTACTGACAAATGATGGTAATATATATGTACCTGAGACGCTTCCCGTACCAAAAAATCTGATATCACTTTTCTAAACTCTTCATCCAGTATATAGTGACTGCTGTAAGTAGTCACAGGCAGGTAGCCTCTCTGAATTTTATGCTCACCCTGAGCTCCAGCCTCTACTTTATCAAGTTTAAATTCAATGGCTGCTTCTATTGCCTGAAACATCATCAAACCAAATTATGTTTTAAAAGCTTCCATCTGTTCATAGCTAAAGTGTTTCCTTTCCCCCTATAGGTGCTTACTGATATGCAAATGAAGATCTAAGCATATTAGACCTTTCTTATTTACAATTACTAGGACTTCTAAGTTGATTGAGAGAGAAACATTTTCTCCCTGTAATCCAGTGAACTGACATGAGAAGCTCTTTTCCTTTGTATGCAACCTTGACATCAGAACTTAGTCAATCAAAATTTAAAATAACAAGACCAGTGAAATAAATTTAAATTATATTGTAAAAGCATCCTAGGAATGGCTTTGCATGAACTTCATTAGATACCATTTCTCTAAAACATGTATTATTTGATTTTAGACTGAAATGTACAATTAGCAAGCCAAAGGTCTAGTGTTCTGGGTGTGATACTACCCACAGATCAATAATCCATCTTGACTGATAGAGTCAGAAAGTAAATTCAAACCTGGTAGTAACAAGCTTCAAAGTGCAAGCTTGGATAGTAAGCCTCTGGGAGACAACCCCATAGGCGCCCATACAATGTGTTCCCTCCAATAAGATTCAGTGCTCCAGCTACAAGTTCATCCCCTTCTTCAGCTACAATAAGTAAAACACGATCACCCATCTTTGAAGCCATGTTGTGAAAGAATTCTCTAGTTAGGTAAGCGCTACCCCACCTAAGGTATGATCAGTACATAATTAGAAAGATTGAATATGCTTGTAAGTTAATTACTGTACTACAATATTTATGTAACAATCAACTAAAAAGCAAGAATTTTGAATTTCTTCCATGACATACTATTCGTAGAAATAAACCTTACTTGTTGTCAGTGGTGTTTCGATAGAATTTGTAGAATATGTCCCAATGCCCAGGCTACCAACATGAGATGTCATGTAAAGGTAAGTTCAGCTTTTTGAGGGTAAAACAATGACTTATAAATAAATGTACTTAATTGAAAAGAAAAACTAAACTGTTGAAGATTCAGAAGCCATGATTGTTAAATAATGCATGTAAATCAAAAGACGAACAAGTGCACGCAACTTAGGAGGAAAACTTAAATTATGCCACAACAAGAAGCATGCTCAGGAAAGCCACAAGTATTACCCATTAATGTAAAAGTGAAACACGAAAGATCTAGCACCAGCTAGCAAAGCTCTTAATATAAATAACATATTGCAATTCATTATCTTATAGCAGAGAACTAAAAGAAGCAACTAGTGAAGGACTGAGAATTCACTGAAGATGTTTCAAAGAAAATCTTTTGCGTTCAACTGGAAAATTGAAGAAAGAGTGGAGAGATGGAACAAGTATGTGCTCTTGTCTTTAGCTAGAATATCAGATTACAAGCCAGCCAAAAAGATTTGCATGGTATAAGACAAAAGATAAGATAAATGTATAAGATACCATTGGTTTCCTTCCTCTTGTAAAGTGGTGGGGTGTGGGTGTGGGGAACAGTAAAATCAAGAAAGATTCAACTGGATGAGGAAGTATTACAACATTACAAAACAAGAAGAACAAAACATCCTAGGATTTGGAATTCTCCTAAATGTTCTTTGTATTTAATTACCAGATATAACCATACAAATTAAAATATACAGCCTGCAGACCTTGATGTCATCTCCCCTTAGCCATTTCATGGTCAAATTTTGAGCAGAAATCTGCAAGAAGAAAATTTATAAATTAAACAAGTTGATATATATATCTCAAAGTTCTACGACATGACATACTATGTCAAATTGTCTTCAGCAAGTTGCACATCACATGCTGAGGGCCTTCAAGAGATACTAACCTAAATTTTAAACTAGACTAAGTTGCAAGAACATGAAAACCATCAAACACCACATGAAAAAGCCCACCTTCTTGCGCTCTTGACGAATATTTTTCCTTTTGCCTTGCTTCATATCCATCAAGAACTCATCAAAACTGTGAAACCATTCGATACAAAAAACAAAGATCATGACATGTTCTGAGACTCTTTGCTACAAAAGAATGAAATAAGTATAAAAGTCCTTGCAACTTCAAGTCCCACACTTAAACTTGACTATGAGTTATGCATGTGAAAATGTTACAACTAAAATGATCAAGGGCCAGAAAACACTAACCAACAACAGGTAAATAATTACTAAAGCATACTCATTCAGAGAAATCAGAAGGCTACATGGATGCTTAGTTTTGTTTCAGTTGTGACCTGGAGAAAGGAAAGCTTATTGTTTGGAATCAAAGCAAGAATTAGAAGTTAAACCACTAACAATTTCCTTTCACTATAATTTGCAAAAAGAACATTAACATGTAAGTTTCACTACATCAATCAGAGTTGTGGTAAGGCCCTATTGAATTGAACTTTTTTTTTTGTCTGTTTAATCCTAATCAAGCCAGAGGTTAATATCTGAGCTCTAATTTTATCAAACTATGTAGTGTCAGATCACAAGATGGGCCAAAAAAAGGGCATGAAATTAAAATTAACATCAAGGTCATGCCAGTTTTAAATCTATACGTAGATGATTTGTTACCAAGTATCTGACAGTATACATAATTACCTTTTATAATTACGATTTCTCCAATGGTACTGCATACCTATCCTCTGAAGAAAACCCTCTTCCTTCAACTTGCCCCACTCACTAGCAGAAGGAAAAGTAATGTGCAGTGAAGATACCAGGAGCTGTTCACATAGAAGCATAAATGTTACTAAAAGGAGCTATTCCATATTGAGACACAATTCTCTTATGCTTGTGCTATAACTTGAAAACAATTTGCTGTTTCAACTTAACTGATAGGCTTATCCATAAGTCAATAATACTCATTTCCTGGATATTGAGTATTATTGCCGTCATTATTGTGAAAGAAACTAGGTATGTTTAATATCAAACCTGATTCAGGGAGTGGTCACTCAGGCTCCTTGTCAAGTACTTACAATGGGGAGGGTATGTAAGTAATAAGGATGAGAAACATGACATTAAGCACCCAAAACAGAAATGTAGGCCAGATAAGAGGTCCTATCTTCAGTGCAACGATAAAATTACCTAGTAGAAGTTGTAAGAATATGCTATGCAAGCAAAACTCAACAGACAAAAATTAACATTGACACAACAATCTCACTAGATCATCGATTTATGATGAGTAACATGTGTTATAGAAAGATCCCACCAGAGGAAAAGAAACTACAAAAGGCTTCATCACATAGACTGTCCACTTTTCTACACCTTTTAAGAAGTCCAAGGGTCATAGACTCATACAATATTTGAAACAATGATAGCAATATAAACAAGCATAGAAATATAAACAAGGCAGAGGTCCATGGGCTTCCATGCTGAACAAAAACCTGCCAAACTGGTATTACTGAGGCCATGTTGCTCATGCCTGACCAGCCTGAGCCAGATACTGTCTCAACTGTCAAGCATGAAATTCTAGGTCCGAGCCTCAATATTCCTCCAACACCATATTATTTGCAGTACTGTCTTTAATTTGGTATATTTCCAGCTTGACTAGTCAGTATCTTTTTTGTTCTCAATGCGGCACTCTACCTTTCTCAAAACAAAAATCCTACATTCCCTACTAGTTCCTTTTCATTGCTTTGGACTATATATCAACCATTATGCAGATGAAGTCATCAAGTGATTTCAATTCTAACATGCTCAAATATATAGAGATATGAATTGTTGGCAAAGCCAAAAAAAAAAAATGTAGAAGGGAATCAATTCCCTACAATACCTTGGTTGTTAGATCCTTCATCGCAGATACTAAAATGTCAAAGACTTTATCCTTGTATAATGTGTTACGAAGTAAGATCCTCTGGCTGGTAACAGGAGTGAAAGGCACGCAGCATTGCAATTTAGGATAGTACCTTTCACCATAGCCATAGTAAGCGTTTGCCCAAGAATGATCAAATACATATTCACCATAAGAATGGCTGCAGGGTATCACCATAAAGACATGGACCATTAGAATCATGTGAGTAGTTACAGAAAGTGTACAAATGAAATCAACAATAAAATTGGATGACCTTTTCAGGTAGAGTGGAACAACACCTAAAACAGTATTACACTCATCCCGAGCTACTATATGTTGTGGCATCCAACCTGTCTCCTGAAATAGCGACATGAGCTAACTTTCCTTAAGGGTCATTCTAAAAGAAAAGGAATGATGCTAGTAGAAGTTAACTAACGTCTATATCAAGAACTAACCGCAGAATGCCTGTAGGACAATCTAGAGAATATCCAAAAGAATTAACTCTGCATGCATGACATCATTTTTATAGGTGCCCAAGGCTCTAAACTCATCACATCACAAAGAGAAATGGATGTTATTTACTCACTTTAGACGTACACTCTGAGGGAAAAATGATATGCATCTCTGTCAATCACATACAGATCAATCAATCAATAAATCAATCAACTAATGCTATGCTGCTCACTTTGTTAGAAAGCAAGCTAATGGAAGGTCTACATGCGGTCATTTAGGTGACTCATTGAAAATCTTTGATACTTTTACATAGAGTTTAGCAAATTATGCATTAAGTTTCGTTTGTTTTACTTCAGGAGTATATAATTTTGCGACCCCATAATGTTAATATAGTGCATGATGCCAGAATTTTTTTCTAAAGAAATAAAATTTTTTCGCAATACCATCAAGCCAAATACATTGTTTAGAAGGTCTTGTCCAATCTAATGAAGCTTAAATACATTGTATAATTCGAATTTTGCTTTCTTGTGTTGGTTAATTATGTCGCTAACTGGTAAAATTTTAGAAACGTCATAAACTCTTCTCCCTTTCCTCTTTCTCCTTTCACACCCTTATATCTTCTCCTCTGCCTCAAGTTATGCCCTTAGCCATCTCTTCCAAGTCCAAACTTCCTCCAAACTATTAAAGTCACAAGTCATTAATCAATATCTAATCACTTTAAACCCTTGAGTTCTAAGACCAGCATGGTATGTTGTGCAACTTACTTCATTTTTACTTTGAATGACATTCTTGATTTTCCCCACTTAATTCTTCAAAGCTCCACGGAGAAATTGCTTAAACTGACCACAAAATGGTCAAGGATCCCTATAAATGCAAGTAAGAGCACAAGAGGCAGTGCCTTAAGCCTGTTTTCCATATACCACATAATATATGGGTCAGTAAGAAGCAGTGCATAAGCGCCAACTTTCCAAGAGAGGAAGAATATGGTTGATGAACATAAGGAGCAAAAGTCATTTTGAGAGGCTGTCATTGTCGAAATTGAAAAGTCCATCTCTAGTAACTTCAGAAGGTGCTTAGTCAAAAAATGCAGAAGTAGATCGCCATATGTGACTCACAAAGAACAAAGAAAGGACAAACATTTCCATCTTGATGTGAAGTTCAGAGTATCCCACTGGTGTAATTTTCAGCTAACAGTTTTAATCCATCAAAGTACATATTATGGAGATAATTTTCTTAAAATGTTCTCTCTCACCTTAACGGCACAACCTGACTCCTCCAAGCTTGACAAAAAACCATGGGTAATAAATGGATTAAATTCTTCAGGACCTGTGGCATCAAAACAGCATGCATCCCATTCACTGGAAGAGACCTCTAAGATTGAGGGAACTACTGAAACGGAAATGGTTTTGACTCTCTCTGAGTCTGACATATCTCCCTGACACAAACATAACGAAAGCATGGTAACACAACAACATGTACAATATAAGGAGCTGCTTCCTGGAAACTTTTACATGACTGAGAGACAATAAATACCTTTGGGCCAGGCTCTTTAAATGTGAAACTCCCCGAAGAAATATTCATGTTAGCAGGCTCCACAGATTTCTTTTGTCCCCAAATTAGAGCATTTATGCGGAATGTAGAAACTGGATTCTGGACGCATTGTCTACATGATGGATTGCGCTACAAATGCAAAAATAATTTGCCGTAAAATAAAGTCTTGGTGGCATTTTTAACCACATTATCAAAATAGTAATGAGCAGAATTCTGTAAAGCAACAAGTACTATGACACAAGATGTAATTAAATTGATGAGTTTTATGACATCTCATCCAAACTGGACAGAACCCTTCTATCCATAATACCTCAGGACTAAAGAACAGAATGAACTGGCTCAAGAAAATCAATCAAGAAGCATAAAAATTAAAATTTTCCCGCTCTGCTCTTTATATATTCGACAACTAATATAGTAAACAAAATGCACGAATACGAAAAGGGTTCAAGATCATGCTTCCTTTGATACATTAATCAGCTTTAAAATCAATGGTTCAAATTAATTGTACAGCCATGGGTGGCTCATTCAATACTCTACTCAGTCACTAGTCTAGGCTTTGAAACATTAGAACATTTCCAATTTGGCTAAAAAATAATTTTTTCTATTCAGCAAAATTCAACGAATTTAGATAAAGCATATGCATCTGCGCATCTGCATACTGTTCACTTTACAGGTAGAGCATGCAATTCCTGTACCTTTGAGCAAGAATTCTAAAATTAGTCAGCCAATCATGGAACTTAATTTATTAGAAAAGGGAAAAAATGAAAACTTGAAAGGAAGAAAGAAAGAAAGATGGATGCAGAAGCTTACAAGGGTAGATGGGATGTGTCCAAGAAATGTAGAAGAAGCAGCCATGGCCACCGCCATGGCCGGAAAGGCTCAGCAAAGTTCAGACCAGGAGGACTGATGGCCAAAGCTTAGTTTTTTCCCTTTCTTTTTTTTTTAAATATTTTTTCTGGGGAAAGTGCATGTGGCTAGGAAATTATGCTTAGAAGCTGCTAAGATTTTATGCTGGAAATAGGAGTACATGTGTTTCTTTTTCGTGTACGATGAAACTTCTGTTGATAATCTAGGCCTGTTTGGTAGTTTTTTGGAGGTTTATCAAAAACTTTACCTTTACTCCAGTTTTTGATTGTAAAACCTTTGATAATTTTATTTTTTCCTTTTCTTTCTTCCTTTCTTTTCTTTTTTTCTTTTCCTTTTTCCTTTTCTTTCCTTTCCTTTTCCTTTCTTCCTTCCTCCCTCCCCACCTCACCTTCTCTCCTCCCCTCCTCTCCCACACACTGAACCTGGTCACAACTGGGACCACGAGGGAGGGGGTGGGAGGGAGGGGAGGGGAGAGGAGAGAGAGAAGAGAGGAAGGCTGGAAAAAAGAGAGAGAGAGAGTCGGTCACGCAATGAAGGTTTGGTGTATATTTTTATGTAAGAAAAGGAAAGAAATGGAGTAAAAAGTTTTTGTGTAGATTTTGGGTGTAGGTTAAAATTTTGAAAGTTTTTCGAGGGTCTCAGAATAGTAGGAAAAACAAGTTTTATACAAATTGGGCAAAAAACACGCTAACCAAACAGGCCCTTTGTTGTTTCTTAAACTTCTAAGCTCTAGCATCACGTGGGTTCTTGGTATATATGTGTCAAAATGGATGATTTGGGTATATTTGGATTAGAGGTGAATTCGAGTCGAGTCGAACTCGAGTATTCATATACTTCAACTCAAAATCGAAATGAGAGACTTGAGTTCGAGCTCCGATCAAGCTTGTAGAACCGAGCTCGAATGACCAATAATAAAGCTCGAACTCAACTCGACGAGCTTGAAAAGCTGATCGAACTCGAGTTCGAGATCGAGTACTTGAGATCGAAATCGAGTATATTGGTAAAGATTGTAATATTTTAAACTAACAAGCCTAAAATGGTAAATTAATAAATATAATATATTAATTTTTAAATTAATTTTCATCGAGTCAAGTAACTCGATGAGTACTCGAGTAGTGAATTCTCCGACTCGAGATTGACTCGATTTTCTTGTCAAGTAGATTAAACTCGAGTCGAGCTTGAAATCGAGCTACTCGATTAGTGAAGTCAAGTAGATCGAAAAAAATTCACCCCTAATTTGGGTAAGTCATAAATGGGTAATGTGTATAATTGAATCGACCCATTTATACCCATTTATTTAAATGGGTATGGATATACCCAACTACCCATTTATGACTTGTTTGAAATATTATTGATTTTTTTAAAGATTTTTTGCATGGTGTTTGACAATTAATAGTGGCATTTTATTGTTATTACATTGGTAAGAAATTCAAATTTATCTCCTTATCACTCACTAAATTTTGAATAAAAATGTGTATTTATTTTTAAATGGGTTAAATGGGTGAGTCAAGTCAACTCATTACCCTTCAATTAAATGGGTATAAATGGGTATCCATTTATACCCATTTAAAATTAATGGGTTGATTTGGGTAAATTATTAATGGGTTGGATTTGGGTGAGCTAATATAAATGGATTGTGATTAATACCAAGAAGTTCTTGGTGTCAATGAAGATCCCTGATCCAATGTACATCAAACCAATTAAGCCAATGGATGAATTTTAAGATTATTCAATTTTTCAAAAAAAAAAAAAAGTAGAAATTTTTGAAGGAGATCTTTTGCTTTTTAAAAAATTATTCAAATTTCACATGCAAGACTCATTCACCATTAATATTTTAAGTATTTATAGATTTTGATTTATAATCAGTTTTTGAGAGGGAAAAGTGAAAGAGGATCTGTAGAGGTGGTGGCAAAAATGAAAGAGCAAAGTTGCTTTCTTTTTCTTCTATCTATAGATTGTTTTCCTTCTTCTTGTCCTTTTTTTTTTTTTTGCTTTTTATTTGTCTAATGGGATATATCATTTCTTGAGTTAATATGAGCTTGGGTTATAATTCTAACTTTTTTTCTTTTTTTTTTGCTAACCAATATTTTATTTGAACTTTGAAGTTTGAGCACATGCAATGAGCATAAAGTTGAAAGATTGTGCTTGTCCAATCCAATCAAAATTGTTTGATTATTCATGCATAAACAAAATGGCATTAATTTGGAAACCATAATTCTGATGATTAATTGCTTTTCTTTTTACGAATGATTGGCTATATACTGATTTCAAGTTGTATATCTCATTGCATCACAAGTTTCTAGTACAATTTCATTTTTTGGTTCGTAGACTTGTAGAGGTTTACATGCATCATGCATGTAAATAGTTATGTTTTCAGATTCGGACCGGGCATCGAATCGGCCGAACTCAGGGGTCAGGGGTCGATGTGTCCGACCGGAGGTCGAATCGGATGATATCATAAATATGTCATAAATATATATATTAATAATATATAATCAAAATAGTATATAAAAAAATTTTCTTAAAAAATAATACATAAAAATTCTCTCAAATTGGTAGTTTTCAACTTTATATATATATAAATTTTTCTTAAATTGGTGATTTATGACTTTATATATAAATTAGAGAATTTTATATTTAATAAATAAATTGACTTAGAGAATATAATATATATAGAGAGGTAGAAATGTAACTTAAAAAATGTATTGGATTAATTGTACACTTTATTAAAATAATGAGAGGTTAAGGCATATTTACTAAAACTTAAAAAGTGAGTTTGAAAGGATATAATGGGTTAAAGGTTAAAAAAAAAAAAAACTGGTCAAATAGTCAAACCCTGTCAACCGGTCAGACCCGGTCAAACCTGAGTTTTGACCAATTTTTGAATTTTTTGATTTTGAGGGTTGACTCGGGCGGGATGCCTGGCCGGTTCTCGGTTCAACGGGTTGAACCGGCCAGTCCGGTCCGAGTTTAAAAACACAGGTAAATAGGTATCCTTGGCTGAAGAATAGAATAAGCATTTTGCATGTGCAGATTCATGTCTTTGTTGAAGTGAATAAAATTAATAACCTCACAACAAGCACATCCCTGAAATCTGTAAATTCACTTGTATTTATTAGACAATGCATGGTTTGCATCCATCTATATATGTGTTATCTTCATTAACCATGTCCATTGGTATTATATCATCTCCTCAAATACGATTCATTTGTGTCTTTCTAGTCAGAAAGAGAAGTAGAGATTCTTCCTTCTTGATTTTATCCCTTCATCAAATTCTCTATGCAATGCTTTCCAATACCTCACTTCTCTGCTCTTTTTGCTTGACTCTTTTCCTTAGTTTATTTTTATACTCTGTGTCTATTAATTTTTTCTGTTCTCTTCATTTCTGAATTGACTGCTCATCCTCCATTCGTTGTGTTTTTCAATTGATTTCACCTTTTGTTTGAATACTGAGGTTTATAAGCAGTTACATATTTAGAATAAGGTAATTTTGTCTTAGGTCAATGACAGGTGCCGAACCTATGCAATAATAAATATTAAAATCCTAATTACCACCACAATTAATTTGTAGGAGTGGCAAGTAAGGTCCTCAGGGAACGGATAGGAAAAATGTCTCTTTCTAAGTCACAGAAAAATGGGGGGATTTGGATAGAATAGAACTAAAAATAAAATAAATAAACTTAGAAAATGAAATTGAAAATACTAAATAAATAAAGCACCAAAGAACAGACAGAGAGTAATTTATTAGAAATAACAAATGATAAAATTCTACCCAAAGGAACAACGTCGCAGACCTAGTCCAATCACTTGATCACTGATGCATAAATATTTCATTAATTTGTCACTAGGCTAGTTATAGTTGCCAACAAGCTCTGACAACCAGCTTTTCCTTACTTTTTCGACAGCCAATGTACGACCGTTAACTGCTTCCCTAACCAGATAACAACTCTAGGTATGACCATAGGAATTTAATTATCCAATTGCATTAAAAGCTAGAAAAATCCAACCCTAACCAATGAACACGCTAAGAGGGTTCATTTAAGCTAGATCATACGTTTCCCCAACATAAAACCAATTATGGTGGTCGCCACTAATTATTAACCAAACGAACAATTACGGATTCAATTCAGTTAATTTGACAATAGGCTATTAGGTTAATTTAAATACCCGACCGTTGATACTCAATTAACAAAATAACCCTTAATCAATTAATCCAGAAAACGTACGAATAGTAACAAATTAAAAGAAATGTTAGAGATTCGATTAGATCTCACAAATGTATTCGACCGCGCCTTCGAGTCACCCTTTGAGTAGATGAGGAACTAGCCGCTCCTCATGGAGAATCGCATCCCAGAATTGTTTGAGGAATTTTCAACAGTGAACATAACCACAAAAGGACGAAATAAAGATATGAAATATGAAGCTTCCCACGTCAACGAGCCAGCAGCCAAAATGCCTTCCTTTGTTTTAATTGTTTTTGACTAATCAAACATGAGAAGAAGAAAGCCTATGACGATGCTTTCTCAATTGCGTGGAGTTGTCTTCCCAAGGGAACTACTAATACCAATGAAAAGAAAAACTATGAAGGAGAAGTAAAACAATTGGGACGTGAAGCTCCAAAGACAAAAAGACGTCCCCTCCTCTCCGAGCGACGGCTTGGCTCCATATTAAAAGAAAACCTAAGTTTCCCTATTTAACTAGGAATCTCAGTCCTAATCCTAATTAGAGTCTAACTTACTAAAAAAGCAATAACAAAGTAAATAAGGAAACCAATTACAACCTTTCCTAACTAGAAGGGTCTTTAACCAATTCTAAAAATAAAATCTTCAATCCCAAAGATGACAAATATCAGGCGTAGGATTTTATTCACGAAGTCCTTCTTCACGACCCAATGCAGCGCGCCCACGCCCTATCCTTGGAAGTTTTCTGGAATTTTCTCCAAACTTGCACTTTTAAGCTCCAAATAATTCCAATGACCTAAATAAATGTCAAGAATCAAATATGAGTAGAATCAAGCAATCAATACTAAATTTAGGCAATAATTAAGGGGAAATATCCATAAATAATGTATACAATTAAGGACTCAACAGTCAAGGAAATTAAATCCAGTAGCCCTCGGATGTCATAATGGTAATTGAGTGTTATTTCTCTTAGTCCTGTCTTTACGAGTAACAAGTCCTCTAATATGGAAACTGAAGTCCAGAGCAGATTAATTTGCAAATTTCGCTCAGATTGACAGAGATTCTAACTTCTTCCTGTGCTGTCTGAATTTTTTTCTGTGTCTGCTTCCTGTCATCTCTGCAAGTTTATTCTACACCTGGTAGTCAAATCGTTTCTGTTTGCTTATATAGGCATGTATTCAACTTTCTGGTTACAAGAAAGAAATGACTATAAGATTCTGCCAAGAGCAAGAGAATCAAATGTTATCTCACATAATAAAATTGAGGTTGTTTTGAAGTCAAAGACAAAACTTCTGGATTATGTTCAAGAGTTTAATACTGCATTAAGGAAAGGAGCCTAGGAAACACAAGGCTAGAGTTTTCAAGGATGGCAGCATTTCTGATTGGCCATTTTGCCATTTTCCCCTCCTGCAAGTTCATGTCTGCATGCGAACATGTGTTTGTTCTCAAACACATCCGTAACATGCTTGCCGCATTGTTCTTTTAGCTTTTCTGATTGCCATTTTTATCATTTCCCCTCCTGCAGGATCATGTCTGCATCCAAGCATGTGTCTGTTCTCAAATACATCTGTAACAAGCTTAATCTTTTGTAATTTGTGCTCTACGGATTAGTGCTTTTAGCATTTTCCATTAACATGTTAACCATTGAGAACATCAGTGTGTTTTACTTCTATGAATTTTAAATGACTTTCATGTCTCTGCCAATCTTCTTCCACCATTATTTGCATTAGTTCTTTTAGAAATTTTCTTTTGGGTGCGAGTTTACCTCGAGTTTTTTCTGCCTTTCTCCTGTTACATGTATACATCCGCATTCTATCTTCCTTATTCTCCACTGCACACCCCAAGTGACGGTTAATGTTCTTTCTGCTGCTTAATCTCTCACCTTTCATTCATGTAATAGGTAATACGAAGCTTCAATTGAATTTGACATTCGCCATTACAGATTGAATCATTATAATTACCTTCAGTTGAAAACAAATATATGGTTCGCAATCATAGTCTGAGAGCTTGCAAGCTTCAGAAAAGCTTTACCTGTTGTGATGTATTATAACTTCAAACCTGGATGCTAGTAAACTTATCATGGTAGGCTTTGGTTTTTTACCAGATAGATTATGAGAGATAAAGAAAACGAACAAATGTAGAGCATGTTTTGTTAACTGGATCAGTAATAGTATCAGCTGCTTAAGCCTTTAGGCTTCTGCATCAGTCATTTCCTTGGCCAGCAAATGATCGTTCTCATAAGGCCCATGGCTGCTGCAGTCTCATCGAAGTACATTTTTCTACATAATATAGGAATGCTCAATTCTTGCAAATTTCCTTCTTTCTTTTTTGAGAAATCATCTGCTTTGATAGAACAGGAAATTTACTGTTCAGGGATTGCCACAATTGGAGATGGAAGCAGATTTTGTCTTGACACTTGCTCTAATCCTTCAAGTTCTCCAACAGTAATAAACGCTGACAGAATACCTGTATACTTGAGTACAATAAAGGACTGGAAGATTGATTTCAAATCATCAACAGTATCCATCTCGATCCAAACAGATACAGCCTGGTCAGCTTCATAATCTTATCCTTCTTTTGATGAAGCACAAAATTTATATTCGTTGTAAGAAAGTTCTAAGGCCATATAAGGCCAAGTATTTTGCTTCTTTGTTACTTTGCTACCTAGTCTGTAATGCACCTTATAACCTGAAACTTCTATGGTGCAATCAGCTTTGATGCTTCCTAATGAGCAATCATTTCTATTCTTACCCCGTGACTGAATGATAACATAACAGGTTATTCTTGGAACCTGTCGCCATAAATTCATCTGCATGATTAAGCTGTAAGGTCATGATAAAATGGAATATCCTAAACAGCTCAAAGTTGAACAACATCTAGTAGTTAATTGAAATAAAAGCTTTTGCACTGGTAAAATGATCCGCTACATGTATGATTCTGGTATGGGTTGGCAAAGCCACTAAACAGTATGGTCCATGGTACAAACCTGTTCTGAAAACAGTAACTTTAGCTGTTAGCATTGCTGAATGCTGAAGGAACAAGAGAAGAGCATCAAGGCCTTCATTTCCAGAAGTCATTAAGAGAGTCTCATATGTCAACGAAGGTCATCCTGCTTACATATCCTCCACTTCGCAGTTATTGAGAGGTATATACTTGTTCATGGGCAAACTACATTGAAGCAATTTGCAAACTATCCTGATTTATCATTAGAAAATGTGCTTTTGTCAGAGGCCTAAGAAATAATTTGAAAGAACTAAATCACATTAATTTGGTAAAGAAAGAAGATGTTCTCAAGACAAAAAGAACACGTGCATCTAGAAGCTGCAGTAGATGCCTGCTACTACCACCAAGTTAATCAGCACAATTTGGCACAAGTATTGCACAAAGTACTTGCCTAAAGATGTCAAATCTGAAGATGCTGAAGAGTTGCAAGAAAAGAAAAACATGTTTTATGAGAATTTCAAGAAGCTTTACTGCAATGCAAAACAGAGAAAATCACAGTGTGCTAGCACAAAAGTCAGATGGGATGAAGAAGACGTTGGGAAAAAATCTTCAGGTGAGGTGTTCTACAAGCGGGATAATTTTAATGGACTTGTGGTTTCTGTGGGTGATTCAGTGCAAGTGAAAACAGCTGATTCAGAGGAAATGCCTCCTATTTTTCTCATAAAGTATATGTTTGATGACTCGGGTGCCAGAAAATTAGCTCATGGAAGACTTGTGCTTAGAGGATAGCAGACAGTTCTTGGATATGCATCTGACAAGCGAGCATTTCTTTTTAAATAATCATTGTCAGGAAATTGGGCTTTCTGATATTATGGGGATCATGCCGATGGAAATTCAGTCAGTTCCTTGGGGCTATCAACATAGGAAGACAAATGCTAATAATGATAAGATTGATAGAGCAAGGGTAGAAGACATGAAAATCAAAGGGAAGCCAAAGAAATTCTTCTGTAGAAGTTTGTATTGCCCTGAAAGAGTTGCTTTCTTATGCCTGAAAACTAGTTCAGTGGGCTTTGGTACTGGGTATTGTGACTCTTGCAAGATAAAGGAACTGCACAGCAAATCGGTATTCAAGATGATTAGGTATAATTTCACCTTCTAGGGTATCAGTATCAAACTCATGGCTTCATTTATCTAGGCCCCCATTCTATATCTGATGAGACAGATAAAACTCCTAAGAATGCAAGAAATGTGGTTCTTAAACCATTCACTGTCTGCCAATTTCTGGGGATTGACCAGCATAAGCCTTTTAAAAATGCTGGTCCTGAATCCACGATAGTTAAACTTTGGAGATTTTTTGGACCTGACGATATTTCAGCAAATAAAGCATACCATTCTGGTACCAGATAGGTAATTGTCTTATTTCATCACTTTCTTTTACAAATTATCAAGTGGATATCCCATCTGTATTTGAACTTTAGTGAATGAAGATCATAATTTCCCAAGTTGGTACGTGCACAAGTTGTGTATGCCTGGGCATTTTCAAGAAACTGAGAAGACTTTGTTGTGAATATTTTGGTAGAGATACTGACTAAAACTGATGTTAAGTCTTTAAGATCATATATTTCAGCTCTAATCTTGCCTTTGGAGGATACTTGTGATGATGAAAAGGAAAGAAGGATTCGTTGTGAAGGATTTGGACCAATAATATCGTGGTCATTGGCCGGATATGATGATAACTCACTCATTATATGGGTTTCCACAGAAGCAGCTGATTATGAATGTCTTAAGCCTGCTACTGTCAACCAGAAGCAATAGAGTCTTTTCTTTCATAAAGCATGTACATGTATAGAGGTATACAGAGTGCTATCAAAATCTTGGGGAGGCAACCAGAACCTTAGTCTTAATCAGTTACTCACAGCTGTCTTTCATTCCAGTTACAAAAAGAACAAATGTGCTTATTGGAGCCATTACAAAGGACCTAATCATTTCATGGGGTAGATCAACTTATTGCTTGGATGAGACAGCTCCTAAGAATAATATAATCTTTAAGAGAGCTAGGATGAGTAAACCAATCTTATAAAACTAACAATTAAAAAAATAACAGTTGTCTAAGGTAAAACTTAATACCTGCAGCCACAATCGAAGATTTCAACAGCTAAAACCTTGATGGGTAAAACTTAGTACCTGCAGCCACAATCAAAGATTTTAACAGCTAAAACTTTTGCAAGCTGATCGTAACAGAAGAAACATAACTAAAATCTATAAGCAAAATCATATATGTCTGTAAGATTTCCATGTATATAGTGACACATCCATACTTACAAATTCAGTCTGCAAAATTTGGTCAGGAACAGGCATAGATGAGCAGCACAAATCTGGACTACTAAAAACAGTTGTACTAGATAAAATATAAACCAGTACAAATCTGATGCCTTTGTGAGTATCTCTCTATATATCTCTCTCAACATCCCTCATTAGACGTTGCTCAACATCCCTCATCAGACGTTGCTCAACATCCCTCATCAGACGTTGCAATTTCAGAGGCAGAGGCAGTAGGCCTTACAAGGTCAAAGTCAGCAGACCCTACAATCCATCGGTATTGCACCTCCTCGTAATGAGGAACAACTTGCACCTCTGCATAGCCAGCAACAGCTCTATAAATTTGTTGTCTCCAAGCCCTGAGGTTGACTGCACAGGGAAGATCACCACTAAATTCGATTGATGCATTCCAATTTGATACTGGAGTTATTAGCCACAATGATGGTACTTTTATTTGGATGTGATTCTTGTTTTCACTAACAAGGCTGAACTTATGCTCTTGACAGATTTGAAAACTTTTCATATGTGTCAAAGGATGATGGAGGAGGTGCCATGATTTGTTTGAAACAACAACTTTCAAACTTCGCATAACAGGCGGGAAGTGGAATCCCATCCCCCACTCATTATTCTCAATAGCTGCTTTCGCGCATCTTGAGGTTTCACGGATATTGACTCGGGCACGGATATCCAATCTTCCGTAAATTTCTTGTAAGATGTGTACAGGGAGTGGCAAGTCAACCTTTGGAGGAACCTACCAAGGAAGAGTACAGACTAAATTCTACGATAAAATGGTAATTCATAATTTATATATACATGTGGTAGAATAAGCTACACGCAATCTTATATAACCTCAGCAGTTGATTCCAATATAATCTACAATCTATATAATCTCCAATATAACACAAAATCACACCTTGTTTTCAGGCTTCTGTTTGTCATCCAAAGAAGATATTCATCAACCTTTGGTCTGTCATCCAAACAGAGATCTTTAGCAGCCTAATGACCACAAAACAAAAGGAGGAGTATCTTGATAAACCTCATCTTCCCTACACATAAATTCATAATTTACCTATAAACTTATCTGGAATTTCTAAACTAAGCTACATTCAATCTATATAATAGCAATAACCTGAATCAATTATTATACCTGTAACCCGAATATCATCAATAAATATCAGTAGTTGAAACATTGTATAATAAACAATCCAGTGAACTACTATCGCAACAAAATATGATTCCAAACAAATCTCTAATATGACACACAAAATTACCTTCTTCTTAGTGGTCAGTTTCTCATCATCAGCAGCTTTTGGTTGATATTCATCGGTGGCTTTTAGTTTCTTATCCAAAGAGAGATATTTAGCAGCCTAATGACCACAAAAACAGAGTGTTGGAAGTGGAACGCAATAATTGTGTATTCTAACAACAAGTCAACTATGCTTAATAAACACAATCACCTCATCCTCGTTTTCAGCTTTTTCTGCATAAACTTCATTTTCAGGATTTTGATTTCCAACCAAATCTAGATTTTCAAAATCAGTTTGATCCTTAGCCAAATCTCCAGAAGCCTAACCAGGAAATTATCACAACAGAAAACAAGATCAGTAAAAACAAATCAATTATCAATCGTTCAAACTTGTATAATAGATAAAATCAGTGAAAACAAATCAATTATCAGTAGTTGAAACTTGCATGACAGACAATCAATAAAACAACGTACAAATTTATCTGTTCATCCAATTGGCATCGATATTCATGAAATTAAGACAAGAAAACATGATTCCAAACAAAACTCCAGTATAACACAAAAAATCACCTTGTTTGTAGCTGTCAGTTTCTCATCCAAACAGAGATATTGATCAGCAGCAGCTTTTGGTTTCGCATCCAAATAGAGGTATTCAACAGCCTAATAACCACAAAAAACAAGGAATGGATTGGAACGCAGTAATTGTACTCTAACACAACTCAAGTAAAAACACATAGTCACCTCATCATCATTCTTGGCCTCTTCTGTAGGAGGATTTTCTGCATAAGCCCCAACCTCAGGATTCAAATTTGGACTCAGATCTATGTTTTCAGAATCAATTTGATCCTCATCTTCAACCTTGCCTACCTCAGCCTTTCATTTTCATAAGAAAACTATATAAAATCAGTAGAAAGCTATATAAAATCATAGATTAGAAACCTATGTAAAAACAGATATACATACCGCCAGTATTCCATGGTCAAATAAGCTAAGCAAGACGAGCATTTCCATTCTCAGTCAACAGCAACAGCTTGGCTCCTAGTAGTTAGGAGGAAGAGCAGACTGAATATCCCAGTCTCTTTCACTTCAGTTGACTGAATATCCCATTACTCAGACTTGAGGATTCCGATCGTGCTGAAACGCAACAAACTCTTTCAAGAACTAGGGACAAAACAGGTAGCTGGTAGTTTCTATTTTGAGAAAAAGTTAGACCATTTAGCATCACGAATTCACTGTTCTTAGTTTATCCTTGCTTGTTACGGTATTGCTAGTATTCATTGTTCCTCATTTTGATTTTTTTTTTCATTGCTTTTGTTTACGGATATTGGTTTTAAAAAATGGATTCACGAATTTCTGGGAAATTTTTTTTTTTTTTACCAGATTCCCGATTATTGGCAGATGCCCGTAGTTGCCAACAGTTCCAGACCATCACTGGGATTTGGTGAGGCAAATGAATCAGGTCACAGATTGATGGGAGATTCATTGCTAACAGTGAAGATGCTGGTGGGTGTGAGTGATTGTTAGTCTAGTCTAGTGGAGATGGTGATAGTGGCGCTTGCTTTTAGTTTGTCGTTCTTTCCAATTTTTTAAAAAATGTTTTTTTTTTCTTTTTCTTTTTGTATTTGCTTAATGGAATGTATAAAATTCTTGGTTAAAATGAGCTTGGGGATATAATTTTCTTCTTTTTTCCTTGTCAATAATCCTTTTGAGCACCTGCAACGAGCATAGTAGGATTGAAAGATTGTTGTGTTTTTGTCAATAATTGGAATTGTTTGATTATTCGTGCGCAAACAAAATGGCAATTGAATTTGCATACCAATAATATTTTTTTTGTGAGGACTTTTTGTTTTTCTGTTTACCCAAGCCCGAAATCATTATAATAAGATTCTGCGACAACACCGACGTCCTTATGACGTCCTTACAACGAAACCGTTAAAAGATTCTGCGAATTACACCGACGTCCCCATAAATGTAGGCGGAAAATGTTCTGTTGACTGGAGCAGTAATAACTTAGACCTTTAGGCTTCTGCAGCCAGTCACGGTCAGTCATTTCCTTGGCCGGAAAATGATTGTTCGTTCCGGGGAGGCAGCTAAAGGCTTCTGCAGTCCCTCATCGAAGTACATTTTCTATCTAATATAGGAATGCTCTTCTTGCAAATTTCCTATTTTTGTTTTACTAAATTTTTTTTTTTTTTAGTTCTCATAACTTGATGCTGGTGTTTGTTTCAGAGACGGAGAGAACAGAAATACAGGGCAAAGATCTCAAAAAGATCTAGATCTCAAAAAAAGGCAAAGATCATGACATGTTCTGAGACTCTTTGCTACAAAAGAATGAAGTAAGTAAACAAAGAATGAAGTAAGTATAAAAGTCCTTGCAACTTCAAGTCCCACACTTACACCAGATTTTACTCCAACTCGTTCTCTCTTTTTCCATGGTGCATTATGTGCTGTCAAAGTCTTAGAGCCGGTGCATTTCATGTTATCAAAATATTTTTTAAAGCCAAAAGTGGGTCGCAGTTGTCTTAGCCGTGCGTTGCTTCTAATTGTAGGAGTCTCGGCGACCGTTGAGTGTGCTGATTCATTTTGATCATCGATGTAAGGTTAATTCATTTAATTCATTAGTAGGCTGGTTATAGCCACCTCTCAAACGACCAACTCTTCCTTAGATTTTAGGTAATTAAGATACGCTGTTAAATACCCCTAATTAAGAAACAACCCTAGGTACACCTGTAGGATTTAATTCCTCAATTGCAACTAGAAAAGCCAAACCCTAACCAACAAACACACTATCAGGATTCATTTAGATTAGATTACCCTTCCCTAGCGTGTACATGTTAGTTGCCACTAATATTAATCTACTAAACAATTACGGATTTAGCAAATTAAACTGGCGGTAGATTATCAAGTTAATATAAATATCGGGTGCCCTTGACATCCAACTAACAAAATAATCATAAGAACATAAAACAAAAAATGCACAAATACCAAAGAATTAAATGAACGAAAAGTAAATCAGTTAGATCTCATAAATATCTTAAACTGCGTCATTGAATTAATCTTTGACTAGACGAGAAAATTAACCATGCATCGCGTGAGAAATTCCACAAGAAATTTCAATAGAAAACATCAAAGCCATCCGTGAATTCTCCAAGTGAAATTAGCAAAAGAAAAGAAACCACAAGCTATGCTAGTTTGTTTTGCAAAGTCACAATAGCGCAGGAGAAAGATGGAAAACGATCGTTATCGTCTCGTCGCCCGAAGTATCAATTCTAAAGCCTAAGGAAATATGCGACAGACTTCAACTACTAGTACTTCCTATCTTTTCTTCTTTTTTTTTTGTATAATTTCCGTGGAGTTGATCTACTAATCAAACAGGGAATCCAAGTCGACATCAACTAGGAAAGCTCCCCTCAATCCATGTCGGAAAAAAACTATTAACTATTAGTCAAAATAGAAAAATCCTAAAAGAAGTCAAAATCTCAACTTTCCTAATAGCAAATATTAAAGTAGTTTTCTGCACCCCCCGGGGGAGTCGAGCTGGTAACCAAGGGTGCTGGAAAAATCCAAGACTTGCCCACGGCCCAAGATCGACTCCCCGGTATCAAAAATGGGGGCGATGTGTCAACTCCAACAACCCAAATATGGGTTGGGGTCTGGTCGGGTGCCAGGTCCTTTTTTCTGACAAAAAAAAAATATTAAAGTAGTTTTCTAATACAAATCAACTACCAAATAGGAAAACACAATAGTTAACTCCAGCACGTTTCCAGATTTGGAATCTTAAAACTCTTGGAAACTGCCTACGTGGATTTGGAATCCCGACAATTCAGCCTTGGACATCTGACTTAGGCGCGCCCATGCCTAACCATGAGGAAGTCTTCTGGAATTACAACTTCTCAACATCTTTTTCACAAATTTCTATAATTAAACACCAAATACAAAAACTCAGTAGAATCCACCAAATAATGCATTTTTAGTCTAAACAATTAGGAAATATTGACACAGTTGATCAACTAAAATGCACCCTATCAATTGTACATCATTTCCATCTAGGCCATACACTGTGGTCTTCTACACATCTGGTTATCATCTACAATCATTCGTACACTCATTTATCCGGTATAAATACCCATTACATTACCTGATTTAAGGTAATTGGCTTTAGTATATTCTAGCAACTTTCTCTTTTAGATAACTTTCTGACTTAAACATTGGAGTGATCCCGGCAAACAAAATCCCGACCTCTATTTTCTTGTTTTTTTGACAGATTCATTTGGCCTCAAACACTTATCGAAAACCACTTCGGTCATAAGTTCCCGAAGTGCTACATCATGCTTCTACAGTCAATAATTGGAATTGTTTGATTATTCATGCGCAAACAAAATGGCAATTAATTTGCATACCATATTTTTGTGAGGACTATTTGCTTTTCTATTTACCCAAGGCCGAAATGATTGTAAGATTCTGCAACAACACCGACGTCCTTATGACGAAACGGTTATAAGATTCTGCGAATAACACCCGACGTCCTTATAACGAATTAGTTATAACACGGACGTCCCCACGAAGGCTAGTGGGTCCGTTTGGATTCGCTGTTTTTTGACCTGTTTTTGAAAAATTGTATTTCACATCCCGAATGTTACAGTAATACACCAACAAAAAACAATTCCAAAAACACCAATCCAAACAAGTATCTCAAAAAGAATTTATATATACAAAAATAAAAAAATTATCCCTTCTCCTTCCACCCAACCCCATCACCCACCACCACCACCTCCTCCCCCCTTTCACCCTCTTCTCTCCACCTATCCCCTCTCTCTCCTTCCTCCTCCTCTCTTTCCCTCCCTTCCCTCCCTCCTCCTCCCCCCCCTCCCTCTCTCTCATTCAAATTAAAAATTTTTTTAGGGATTTTTAAAAATAAAAATTTATTTGGGCAAATTTTGGGACATTTTTAAAATTAAAAATTTACTTGGGATATTTTTTGAGGCATTTTTAAAATTAAAAATTTGTTTTGGATAATTTTTTGAGATATTTTTAAAATAAAAAATTTATTTGGGGTAATTTTTTTAAAAATTTTTAAAATTAAAAAATTATTGGGGGCAATTTTTGGGGTATTTTTAAAATTAAAAATTTATTTGGGGCAATTTTTGGTGCATTTTAAAAATTAAAAATTTATTTGAGGTATTTTTAAAATTAAAAATTTATTTCAGATAAGTTTGGGGCATTTTTAAAATTAAAAATTCATTTGGGGTAATTTTTTGGGGCATTTTTAAAATTAAAATTTTATTTGAGAAAATTTTTTGGTGTATTTTTAAAATTAAAAATTTATTTAAGGCATTTTTAAAATTAAAAATTTATTTGGAGTAACTTTTTGGGGTATTTTTAAAATTTAAAAAATTTACCTGGTGTATTTTTTGGGGCATTTTTAAAATTAAAATTTTATTTGGAATAATTTTTTGGGGCATTTTTAGAAGTAAAAATTTATTTGTGGTTTTTGGGGCATTTGAAAATTGAAATTTTATTTAGGGTAATTTTTGGGGTATTTTTAAAATTAAAAATTTATTTGGGGTAATATTTGGTGTATTTTTTAAATTAAAAATTTATTTGGGGTGATTTTTAGGCATTTTTAAATTAAAAATTTATTTAGGGTAATTTTTGGGTTATTTTTAAAATTAAAAATTTTTTTGCGGTAATTTTTGGGGCATTTTTGAAATTAAAATATATTTTTGATCTTTTTAAAATTGAAATTTAATTTGGGGTAATTATTTAGGGCATTTTTAAAAATGAAAAATTTGTTTTGGGTAATTTTTTGGTGCATTTTTAAAATTAAAAATTTATTTGTGGTATTTGTAAACTTAAAAATCTATTTGGGGTAATTTTTGGTGTATGTTTATAATTAAAAATTTGTGTGGGGTATTTTTTAGGGCATTTTGAAATTAAAATTTTATTTGGGGTAAATTTTGGGGTATTTTTAAAATTAAAAGTTTATTTTGGGTAGTTTTTGGGGTATTTTTAAAATTAAAAATTTATTTGTGATAATTTTTTGGATATTTTAAAAATAACAATTTGTTTGGGATATATTTTTCGGGCATTCTTAAACATGTCCCAAAAAAATTACCCCAAATAAAATTTTAATTTTAAAAATGGCCAAAAAATACCCTAAATAAAATTTTAATTCAAAAAATGCCTCTAAAATTTTCAAAAACACTCTCAAAAACACCTCATCTTCACATCCCAAATGCTACAGTAGTATTCTTAAAAAATAACTCTAAAAATAACTAATCCAAACGAAGCCTAGAGTTTTCAAGGATGGCAGCATGTTCTGGTCGGCCATTTTTCCAATTTTCATTTTCTACTGCAAAGTCGTTTTCTCGACGGACAATTTTACTACAGTTGGGACTAAAAGAGTTTGTGGGGTATAAGACAAACGATAGGATAAAATGTATACGACACCATTGGTTTCCTTCCTCTTCTTCTTGCAAAAGTTCCACGTGTGGGGAACAGTAAAATCAAGAAAGATTCAACTGCTGATGAGGAAGTATGACAACATTATGATATGGGAAGAAATGAAGAGCCGTTATGACGTCATTGATTGTCAATTCGGTAGATGAGTTAGCATTCCACTTGCTGAGGTGTAGTTTTGTTTGGATAGGAGATTATTTAAAATAATTTTTTTAAAAAAAATAATGTAGCACGTTGTAGCACTTTTTTGATGTGATGTGTGTGAGATAAAAAGGTGATTGGAAAATGCGTTGATGATGCAAGTAAGTAAATTTTAGGAGTAAATTTCCTATCCAAACAAAATACGCGCACAAGAAAGAATGTAGAACTCTGATCATTCTGTATTGCAATCTTTTGTCTCGTTTCCCCCTCTCTGCTGTATATTCATTGAGACGGTTCACTGGGTTTTCTCAGTCTCCTCTCTCACAATAAAGATCAATACCTCTGAGTTGATTCATTGTCATTCGACTCTCTATTGATTTTCGTGTTGTCATTTCTCCCATTTAACTCGTTAGTTCTTTTCAAGACTTCCCTCTGATTTCCGCTCACATTACAAAACAAGAAGAACAAAGCATCTTAGGATTTGGAAAATGTTCTTCGTATTTAATAACCAGATATAAACCATACAAATTAAAATATACAGCCTGCAGACCTTGATGTCATCATCTCCACTGAGCCATTTCATGGTCAAATTTTGAGCAGACATCTGCAAGAAGAGAATTTATAAATTAAACAAGTTGACATATATCTCAAAGTTCTACGACATGACATACTATGTCAAATTGTCTTGGGCAGGTTGCAGCACATCACATGCTTAAAGCCTTCCTTCAAGAGATACTGACCGAAATTTTGAACTAGAATAAGTTGCAAGAACGTGAAAAGCATCAAACACCAAATGAAAAAGCCCACCTTCTTCCGTGCTTGACGAATATTTTTCCTTTTGCCTTGCTTCATATCCATCAACAACTCATCAAAACTGTGAAACCATTCGATACCAAAAAAAGCAAAGATCATGACATGTTCTGAGACTCTTTGCTACAAAAGAATGAAGTAAGTATAAAAGTCCTTGCAACTTCAGGTCCCACACTTAAACTTGAGTTTTACCAGATTTTACTCCAAATTGTTCTCTCTTTTCCATGGTGCATTATCTGCTTTCAGAGTCTTAGAGCAGGTGTATTTCATGTTATCAAAATATTTTTTAAGGTAAATTCAGATAGGCATTTGATTCATGCCAAAAGTGGGTAGTAGTTGTCTTAGCCTGTGCAAGATCATTAGAATCACTCCTCAATATACTTGATCATTAGAATCCCTGATAAGTCACGATTTCTTTCCTAAAGGGCATGATAGAACACAACACTACAGCCCTGATAAGTCATAGTAGTGTTACGTCTTCAGTTTCTTTCCATGCTTGGAGATTATGACTTAATCAGCTGAAGCAACCAAGAAACTTCGGAGAGAAATCTCCATAGAATCTGCAAAAAGTCAACTACAGGTGGAATAGAAATATGCAAACATAGAGACAGGACAAAAAATTGCAGATTCCTTACGTTTTGTTCTCAAACGTCATGAACACGAAAAAAGATGAAAGTGAGAGGGAAAAAGAAAAAATCAGAAAATACATGTATCAGCATGTCACTAGTGGCAGATTGTAATGTTATTTTGAGTGTCATGGAAGCATAAAAATCAAATTAAGGAATCGATAAATGTGTAGAAAATAATTTATTTGGCTAAATTTTTAGATAAAAAGTTGATACCACACCTCCTCCGTAAAACTCATATGGACATCTGGAAGCCCTTTTTACATGAGTTTGTACTTTTATTTGTTCAATCAAAAAGCCAATTCTTGATAAGCAATGCATTTGAGCATTTCAACAACTTCAGGGGAACTAAAACAAAAGGGTAAATTACACTTTACCCCCCTGTGGTTTCGCGGTCGACCACATAACCCCCTTATAGTTTTAATATGACCACATAACCCCCCTATGCTTACATGGAATGTGGAAAACGGACGGAAACATCTGTCCGTCACGTTGAGAGTCAGACACCCGAAGAGAAAAGTATTATAACTGAATAAAATAATTAATAGAGCTGCAAAATTCCCTTTTTTAGTCAGAAATACCCCCACCCTTACTAGAACAAGTATAAGAGGAAGCAAGTTCTCAGTTTCACCCTTTTGCAGCCGTTCACTCTGTCTAAATTTTACCATCTCAGCAAATTTACTTTGTTTGCTACATTTTCTAACACATTAATCAAGAGCCTAAGAACAAATGGCTTCATCAAGCACCGGCAATGGAGGCAACAGAGAGCTACGGTACCAATATAGAAGGTGTGATTGTGGCAATAGGGTTTTGTTGAAAATTGTTGATTCGGAAAAAGCCTCTAGAGGCTTGTTGTATTTTGTTTGTGAAAGCAATAGATGTGGATTCTTTGCATGGTGCCATCCGATAAATCTGAAAGGGAAAGAATGCAAAGAAAGTAGCAGAAATTATCCCACAAGTAGGCAAACATTGAGCAGAGATAGTTCCATGAACAGTCCAAGTATGGAAAGGCAAAACCAGGAAGATGGTTATTATTTGGCCCGATGCGGCCTGAAGAAAATCTGAATTTGTTGAAGATGTTTATGGTTATATCTATTGTTATTGCAGTGGTTTCATTGCTAATCTCAATTATGAAATAGGCTACATGTTATGGGTTGAAAGGTCGTTGTTTTGCCTTGAGTATTGGTGACAAAGACCTAATTAGATTCAGCTTTTACACATGGAAACTATTATATGTTTTAGCCTACTATTAATGCAATGCAATTTATGTTTTATTCAGATTTTGCCAACGGAAGTTATTGTATGTTTTTGCCTATTGTTTATGTAATTTAAGTTAAGTTATTTGGCATATATGTTTCTTCCGAATCATATTGAATGGACAAAATCTGTAATTGCATTTCATAGCTAGAAAACAAAAAACAGTAGTTACTGCCAATGGAACACTTCTAACAACATCCATAACAAGTAACAAAAGAGTTTGAGACCATTCAAAGGTCCAAAATAGACAATCTAATAGCTGCCAATACAATACTTGAAGTTTAATCATGACTACCACACTTATAAACAAAATACATACAAAGGACATCTGTAACAAAAACAAGCCAAAAACCAAAAGGCAGCCAAAATTACTAGAGAAATTCAACAAGAAAACACAATCCAAATTCACACTTTTTTTGCCCTCTTAGCATTGTTGGCTCGTATCTTTGCCAAAACAGATGACATAGTTGGCGTAGGCTTTGGTATCCTTGATGTCCTCCTAGGCTGAAAACATGCTGCACCAAGTGCTGTATTAGTCTCAAGACTGGTTTCATTAACTTCACTTCTAGCAGGCTACACCACAAAAAAAAAAAAAGTCAAATAAGCATGAGGTTGCTGAACTTTTCTGATTTCCAATGTAATACAAAAATTCACCAAAAAAGTACTTATGAGATGGACCGAGGCATATCCATATTTCTATCATAGCTCTGTTCATGAAGTGGCTGGGATGAGGGTCCAACATGTGGAGCTTTCCTTTTTTTGTTAGTATTACCAATTACAGCAGTAGTATTTGTAGTCGGTATAGCAGTCGAAACTTCAGTTTGCATGTCAGATCCTCCTTCAACTTCATGTCCAGTATTGGTTGATTCATGGTGAACACCATCTGAAGGTATAGCATGCCCTGTTGGGGCCTACATATACACAAAAAAATTAGCAAGTAAGTGCACACATATTATCAGAAATTATTAAAGAATGACTGCATACTCTATAGAACTTGCCGTTTGGGTGAATCGGGTGCTTGCAACTCCTAGAATTATGTCCAGGTCTCAAATACCTCTTGCAATGAACAGTTAACCCTTTTCTTATAGATGTGGCCGAGCTGTTGGTTTCATCAGCCTGTCTTTTCCTCAATTTTTTTGGCCTTCCAGCTTGCTTTCTCACAAATGGCGGGAGAATTTGCTCAGTATTTGGATAGTCATCCCAGTAATGCATTGATGTCATAGGAGAAATGTGATAATTATAAATAGCCAAGTATGTGCTCTTCTTGTAGCAGTTATCAACAAAATTTTCAGGTTGTAATTTTGCTGCTTGAATAGTTGCAACTCCATGGGGACATGGAATTCCTGTTAATTGGAAAAATCCACACGTGCAGGATCCCATCTTCAAATCCACCACAAATACCCTATCAATACCACAATCCACTTCATATTGGCCTGGATGGGAATATTGAGCAAAACATCCCCTGCTTAGAACCTTGTTTTTCTCAAGCCTTTCTTGAATATTTGGGCAAATATCACCTCCAAAACTCTCAATTCCAGTTTTCTTAATCTGAATTCTCTTCATTAGCTTCCTTCGTATCCACTCAAACATGCTAATAATAGCAAGTGACCTTGCTGGAAGGATGTAATTATTAAAAGACTCATTTAAATTGTTTACCAAAATGTCACATTTACATGAATCTGTGAAGTATGCCCTTGACCACAGGTGAGAAGGCACCCTTTTCAACCATTCTGCTGCATTAACTGCATCTCCTACTTTTGGATCAGCCCTCTCTAATGCAGCCATTGCTCTCTTGAAGTCATGTACATTACTTGCAGCAGCTGCTGCCCAAAAATGATCTCTTAACTCCATTCCCTTGAATCTCAGTTTAAAATTCTGATACAAATGTCTAAGACAATATCTGTGGGCAGAATCTGGAAAAACGTTATCAAGGGCAGCAACCAACCCCTTCTGTCTATCAGAAATAAAAGTCCAAGGACATTCACGACCTAAACCAATCACTGTCCTTAACTCAAGCAAGAACCACTGCCAACTGTCAAACCTCTCGGATTCAACCACTGCCAATGCAATTGGATACATGTTGTCATTGCCGTCTCTCCCATTCTTTGTTAAAAGTGACCACCAAGGGCTCTTTAGAAAACACCCATCTAACCTATGATTGGCTGCCTGCGCCATTCTTCATGGCACTCAAGCACCAAAAAGCCTATGGAATGTGGAAGTGCATTCTCATCCATTCTTTCAACTTGTTGTGACATGACCGTGCATTGTTTTCAACAAGCGATCTGCATGCATCCTCAATTTATGGAATTGGACAATGTTAGCTCCTTGGATGTCTTCTTTTGCATTTTTCTTTAGTCTATAAGCCTACCTGTGGCTTATGTCCACCATGATTTCTCTCCTCACCATGTTGACCAGGCCCTCTAGACCACAATCCGGATCATCTTTGATTTTGTGTTGAAATTTCTTGCTTAAATACTGTGAATTTGCATGCTTGTTGCTGTAGTCCCTACCACATGAATGACACCCCTTTAATGTCTTGATTTGAAAGGTGCACGTCTTCAATTGTGCTAGCATGAAGCCTCCACGAGCAACCCTTTTGCACTTCCACAACCTATCATTGTCATTTTTATATACTCAAATGTGTACCCTTCTCTAACATTCCATTCAATGAGAGCTGCCCTATATGTTTGTAGATTTCTAAATCTGCCACCAACCCTAGCTCAAAATTAGGTTTCAAGAACTCAATTTGTGGTCAAAATCTCTACCAAATGGTTCATTTCTGCTTTCTGTATCGTCAACTAATCTTTTATCCAAGAATTCAATTTCAGTTGCCTCAGTTTCATTCCACTCTTCTAGTGTCACTGGTTGTTCTTTATCATGTTCTTCAGCATACTGTTCTTCAACTTCAACTTGTTTTCCTCCAGAACTTTCTTGATTTTCACCATCTTTTCCAGCATGAGTTGACTCCTCAGGTTGACTATTCCGATAAGCAGCAAAGCAGTCTTCATGTTCTGGCAATTCTAAACCTTCTAGCAACCAACTGCAGTTCTGGAATCATCGATCTATCATCATCTCCCTTATCGAATTTTTCCCAGCCTTCTTAGAGGTATTTTTTCCACCATTCTTGCCCTTTTGCTTCACAGTGCTTTCGCCAACATGCCCTGCTTTTATTGGTTCTACCAAGTGCTGTTGAAGATGATGTGCTGGTTGCGCTTTAGTAAATGGTTGAGCACGGACTTCCTAATCAGAAGCTTTCACTCTCTTCTTTGGTGATTTCCCCTTCTTCTGCCCCTTTGAATTTTGAGGTTGTCTTTCTTGTAGTTGTTGTGCAACTTCATCTTGCCCTTCTTCTATTGTTGCCTTTGAATTGCCTACTATTTCTTCTTTTGAGTTCTGATGAGACAATTCTGGTGGGACATCACTTTCTTTTGACTTGTCAACAATAATCTCCACTTCAGGCTCATCATCACATCTTTCAACATACAATTGAATGTATTTCAGCCCTTCATAAAGCTCTAACAGTGAGTCAATGTCCTTATCGTTGCTAATTTTGAGTACCCCCACATCTAAAGTAGTAAAAGGAATTTGATACCAAACCTCAATTTGCCTTGCGTCACTATCTACTCTAGAATACAAGTGACATAAGTAGTCTCTAGTTAACTTTTTTTTAAGACTATATCCCTTAAACTTTGCTATCTTGTTTCCACTGTATGAAATCTCAGGTTCCCATGTAAACATTCCACCTATATGCATATGGATATCCACTCTTCCAGGGGTATTAGTCAACATATTGTCCATTGTACCAAAACCTGTAGAAGACAAAAAGTCTACATAAGTTATTGTCTTCTTCCAATTAGCCAAAATACATAAATTATATTCACGTTTCAAGGACCAGCCAATAATATTAGCTTACTGTCTCCAGTGGACCACTAAATATTAGACATCAACATAGGGGGACCACAATGTTACCCAAAAATCAGACAACAAGAATTACTTTATTCCAACTACACCAAACTTTTTTGGCAGAATTTGTTTAAATAAATGCATGCAAGTGCAACATCAGTACCTAATCAATAGCACAACTTTTTTTCACAGAATTTGTTTAAGTACAAGCATGCATACACAATATCACAGTAGCCAATGAATACCACAAAATCTGGTATCTTGCGGACAAATTTCAAACACAAGCAATAATATCCACTTCGCTTCACCACAACTGGTATCTTGCAGACAAATTTCAAACACAAACAATAATATCCACTAAATCATTCGGTATGAAAGGCTTTAATCATTCGGATTTCAAACTTCGAAATTCAGATCTTGAAAAACCCTAAAATCACTAAATCTGATTACAATAGAGCTGTATTGTATTGACTTACCAAATCACGTGCTCCGCAATGTTTTTCCTACTGTATCAAACAATCGATTAGCTTCAACTTCGATCCCTACGCGATGAATTTTGCCATTGATTTTGCCCCTTTTGTGTTCATTTTCACACTCTCCATCGATTCTCTCTCTCTCTCTCTCTCTAAGAACAATATCAGAAGAAAAGTGTTGAAGGCTGGCTTTGGGATCGTTTTCGTTGCTATATATGTAGGGCTATTTTTGACATTTCATGTTTAGATGTGACGGACAGATGTTTCCGTCCGTTTTTCACATTCCATGTAAGCACAAGGGGGTTATGTGGTCATATTAAAACTATAAGGGGGTTATGTGGTCGACCGCGAAACCACAGGGGGGTAAAGTGTAATTTATCCAAAAAAAACTTGGCGGGGAGGGGCTAAAAAAATAATGTTCGGGGATAAAGTGCGACAGTCCAAAACTTTAAGGCCTAATACCACAATTATCTGTGCGTGCATGGTTTCCTGTAATAGCCCAACCATTTAACACGATTTAGGGTTTTAAATTGTGCACGTGTTAAAATAATTGGGGGTTTTGGATAAAACAATTCAGGCGCGTGTGCTTCCCAAATTTGGCGCCAGTTGTAGGTATATAACTAACTGCTTATTTTTTCAATTGTAACGGCTCCTTTTCATTATACACTTTCCAGAGTAGCCATGGCAGCATCAAAAGAGCTTCCTTTCTTCACAAAAGCTGCTTCTTTTGCTCCGATGCCCTCATCAAATCGAATCTCCATAACCATATTCGGACATGGGGGTCTTGTGGAAATGTACACAGCCAACACACACCAGGTGACTTTCTCAATTAATCAGGGATTATCTTTATTTGTTTTTGCCATTATTTTGTGAATGAATTTGGTTTCTTTTTATGTTCATTTTCGCATTGATTTGGGGTGCCCTTTTGCCTGATTCGCTCATTTGGGTGTAAATGAGACAGTGGTGGAAGTTGTATAAAGGCCAGAGGATGGAGAGGGTTGAAGATTTCGAGAGGGAAAGGAGAAAGAGGATCTATAGAGGTGGTGACAGAAACGAAAGAGCAAAGGTTTGTTTGTTTTTGTTTTTCTTTCCAATTTTTAGAATGTCTTCCTTTTTCTTTTTGTGTTTGTTTAAGGCAATGTATAATTTTGTGGTTAATATGAGCTTGGGGTAAAATTCTCATCTTTTTTTCCTGTCAAATAATCTTTTTGAGCTGTGAAGTTTGTGCATGTGCAAAGAGCATAGAATTGAAAGATTGTGGTTGTCCAATTATTGGAATTGTTTGATTATTCATGCATAAAAAAAATGGCATTAATTTTCATTCCATATTTTTGTGATGATTATTTGCTTTTGGTTACAAGAAAGAAATGACTGTAAGCTTCTGCAAAAGCAAGAGAGTCAAATGTTATTCTCGCGTATTAGACACCAGGTTCTTATGAAGTCAAAGACAAAACCTCTGGATTATGTACGAGAGTTTTATTAGAAAATTATGGAAGGGATGACTAGGAGACACGAGGCTAGCGTTTTTCAAGGATGGCAGCATTTCTGGATGGCCATTTTTCCATTTCTCCGCCTGCAAGTTCATGTCTGCATGCAAGCATGTGTTTTTTCTCAAATACATCTGTAACATGCACAATACATTGTTCTTTTAGCATTTCTAATTGCCTATTTCCCCATTTTCCCCTCCTGCAGGTTCTTGTCTGCATGAAAGCATGTGTTCGTTCTCAAATACAGCTGCAACATGCTTAATACATTGTTCTTTTAGCATTTGTGATTGCCCCTTTTCCATTTTCCCCTTCCTGCAGGTTCATGTCTGCATGCACGCACGCGTTTGTTCTCAAATACCTCTGTAACATGCTTAATTCTTTTAGCATTTCTGATAACCCCTTTTCCATTTTCGCGTCCTGCAGGTCCATGAATGCACGCAAGCATGTGTTTGTTCTCAAATGCATCTGTAACATGATTAATATGTTGCTATTTGTTCTCCATGAATTAGTTCTTTTAGAATTTTCCATTTTCATGTTAACCTCTCAGAACATCAGTTTGTTTTCCTTTTATAAACTTTTAACCGGCCTTCATCTCTCTGCCAATCTTCTTCCACCTTTATTTGCACTGGATCTTTTTTATTTTTTTTTATGAGAGTTTATCTCAGTTTTTCTTTCCTCCCTCCTGTTACATATATACAAATCCACATGCTATCTTCCTTCTTCTCCACTGCACACCCCAAGTGACAGTGAATGTTCGTTCTACTGACTCATCTCTCATCTTTCATTCATATAATAGGGAATCCGAAGCTTCAATTGAATTTGACATCAACCATTATAGATTGAATCATTATAATTATATTCTGTTGAAAACAAATAAAAGGTCCACAATCATACTGAGAGTTTGCAAACTTCAGAAAAGCTTTACCTGTTGTGAAGTATCTTCAAACCAAATATACTTACCATAGTAGCCTTTGGTTTTTTACCAGACAGATTATGAGAGATAAAAACAAATAAATAAATGTAGACCATGTTTTGTTGACTGGAGCAGTAATAGTATTAGCTGCTTAAGCCTTTAGGCTTTTGCAGCCAGCCTTCTTGTAAGGCTTAAGGCTTCCGCAATCACTCATTGAAGCATATTTTTCCATCAAATAAAGGAATGCTCTTGCAAATTTCCAATTTTTGTTTTACGGAAATCATTTGCTTTCTTAACTTGAGGTTAGTGTTTGTTTCAGAGATGGAGAAAACAGAAACACGGGGCAAAGATCTCAAAAGATCTGGAGCAAAAACCAAGGCAAGCTCCAAACCACTAAAACGGAGGAGGTCAGAAAGCAATGATAGTGGTTCTCGGAAGATTCCAAAAAAAGAAGCTGCCTCCTTCATTTGCCACTGCAAAGCCATTTTCTTGACAGATAAATCTACTACAGTTGAGACTGAAAGATTTCGATTTCAAAACGATGAAGCAGCTGCTATACAATTGACCAGAGCCAGCAAGGATGATTTTCTGCCAAACAGAAGATTGACAGCCTTTGTATTTCATGATGAATTTGGTGAACCACAGCCCGTTGAGATGGTTGAAGAGCGTAATCTATATATTTCAGCTCTAATCTTGCCTTTGGAGGATGCTTGTGATGATGAAAAGGAGACAAGGATTCATTGTGAAGGATTTGGGCCCATAATATCGTGGTCATTGTCAGGATATGATGATAACTCACCCATTATATGGGTTTCTACAGAAGCAGCCGATTATGAATGTGTTAAGCCTGCTACTGTCTACCAGAAGCAATACAGTCTTTTCTTTCAGAAAGCATGTACATGTGTAGAGGTATATAGAGTGCTATCAAAATCTTGTGGAGGCAACCCTAATGTTAGCCTTAATCAGTTACTCACAGCTATTGTTCATTCAGTGGCAGAAACAACAAATGTTCATGGAGCCTCTGTGAAGGACCTAATAATCTCATGGGGTAGATTCATATATGATCAACTCATTGGCTTGGATGAGACAGCTCCCAAGAATGATACAATCTTTAGGAATCTACCTGTACTTGTGTCCCTTAGGGATGCCTCTGATAAAGCTGCCGGTTTAGCATCTACAGGGACAAAATTAAAGAGAAGGAAGAATACTATTTCCTCATCCACCAAGATTGAGTATGACATAGCAGATAATTATCCACCACCAGCATACTATCAAAAGGGTATAAATGAGATAGATGAGTGCGCTATATTCAAGGGTGAGACTGATGATACTGATCAGCTTCCTCACCATGTACTTCACAACTGGTGTCTCTATAGTTTTGACGGGAGGTTCATTTCTCTAGAATTCCTTCAATTGAAGTCATCTTCTCTAGTAGATCAGGAGATTTATTGTTCAGGGATTGCCACAATTGGTGATGGAAGCATATTTTGTCTTGACACTTGCTCTAATTCTCCAAGTTCTCCAACAGCAATAAACGCTGACAGAATACCTGTGTACTTGACTACAATAAAGGACTGGAAGATCGAATTTAAACCATCAACACTATCCATCTTGATCCGAACAGATATTGCCTGGTCAGTTTTCATATTGTCATCCTTCTTTTGATCAACCTCTAAATTTATGTTCATTGTAAGAAAGTTTTAATCCCACACAAGGCCAAAGTATTTTACTTCTGTGTTATGTTGCTACCTAGTCTCTAATGGACCTCATGCATTCTCATCTGAAAGTTCTAATGATCCAATAAGCATTTATGCTTCCTGATGAGCAATCCTTTCTATTCTTTCCCCATGGCTCGATGATTACATAACAGATTATTCTTGGAACATAAATTCCTCTACATGATTAAGTTGTAAAGTCATGATAAAATGGGAGATCCTAAACAGCTCAAAGTTGAACAACACCTAGTAGTTTATTGAAATAAAAGCTTTTCACTGGTAAAATGATCCTCTACATTAATGTTTCAGGTATAGGTTGGCGGAGCCATTAACACAGTATGGTCCATGGTATGAACCTGTTCTGAAAACATTAACTTTAGCTGTTAGCATTGCTGAATTATTGAAGGAACAGAGAAGAGCATCGAGGCTTTCATTTCCAGAAGTCATTAAGAGAGTCTCAGATTTCAACAAGGGTCATCCTGCTTACATATCCTCCATCTCAGCAGATGTTGAGAGGTATATACTTGTTCATGGGCAAACTGTATTGAAGCAATTTGCAAACTATCCTGATTCGTCTATCAGAAATTGTGCTTTTGTCAGAGGCCTAAGGGATCATTTGAAAGAACTACATCGCACTAAGTTGGTAAAGAAAAAGATATTCCAAAGCCAAAAAGAACATGTGAATCTGAAAGCTGCAGACAAAACCTCAGAGACGAAAGCAATGCCAGCTACTACTACCAAACTAATCAGCAGAATTTGGCACAGGTATTGCTTGAAGTACCTGCCTGAAGATTTCAACTATGAAGATACTGAAGATTTGGAAGGAAAGAAAAACATTTTTGATGAGAATTTCAAGAAGTTTTACTTTGTTCCAAAGAGAAAATCACAGTGTGCTAGCACAAAAGTCAGATGGGATGGAGAAGAAGTTGGGAAAACATCTTCAGGCGAGGTTTTTTACAAACGGGCTAACTTTAATGGACTTCTGGTTTCTGTGGGTGATTCAGTACAAGTGAAAACAGGTGATTCAGAGGAAAGCCCTCCTGTGTTTCTCATAGAATACATGTTTGAAGATTCTGGTGCGAGAAAATTAGTTCATGGAAGACTCATGCTTAGAGGATATCAGACAGTTCTTGGATATATTTCTAACAAGCGGGAATTGTTTTTGACTAATCACTGTCAGGAATTTGGGCTTTCGGATATCATAGGGACCATGCCCATGGAAATTCAATCAGTTCCTTGGGGCTATCAACATCGGAAGACAAATGCTAATAACCATAAGATTGACAAGGCAAGGGTAGAAGACAAGAAAATAAAAGGGAAGCCAATGAAATTCTTCTGCAGAAGTTTGTATTGCCCTGAAAGAGGTGCTTTCTTATGCCTAAAAACTAGTTCATTGGGCCTCGGTACTGGGCACTGTGACTCTTGCAAGATAAAGGAACTGCAGAACACAACGGTCTTCAAGCTAAGTAGGTTCAGTTTCATCTTTAAGGGAACCAAGTATCATATTAATGACTTCATTTATCTTGCCCCTCATTCTACATCAGATGAGACAGATAATGAAACTCTGAAGAGTGCAAGAAGTGTGGTTCATAAACCATTCATTGTCTGCCAATTTCTGGGGATTGACCAGCATAAGCCGTTTAAAAATGCTGACCCCGAATCCACAATAGTTAAACTTCGGAGATTTTTTAGACCTGAGGATATTTCAGCAGATAAAGCATACCATTCTGATTTCCGAGAGGTAGTTGTCTTATTTCGTCATTTTTTTTTCTTTACAAATTATTAAGTGGTATCCCATCTGTCTTTGAACTTTACCGGATGAAGGAAATGATTTTTCAAGTTGGTCAGTGCACAAGTTGTGCATGCCTGGGCATTTTCTAAAAGCAGACAAGACTTCGTGGTTGTGAATATTTTTGCAGTGATATTGACTGAAACTGATGTCAAGTCTTTTAAGATAATATGTTTTGGAATGACCACTTTTATACATTGATTTCTCAGTGATGTCCGTCCTCCCTTTGACAGAGATAGATACACCACTGCAGCTCTAATTTTGTCCTAAATTTAGAAATTTTCAGATATATTACAGTGAGCAAGTGATTAAGATGCCTGTTGTGGCTGTAAAAGGGAAGTGTGAAGTAAGGGAGAAGGAGGATCTGAATCCCGTTCCAGCTACATATCTTTTCCAGCATATTTTCTTCTGTGAACAACTATATGACCCTATCTCGGGAGCTTTGCAGAAGGTTATTTTTCCTTTCCGCTTTCATCAAATAGGCTGCATTTCAAATACAAAGTCAAAGTCATTTACCTGTTTCTTTTCTTTCTGCTGATTTATTTCCATTCGTAACTATTACTTCATCCGTTGGCTCTTTTTTTCATTTTCTCTTCATAAATTAATTGGAAGGTTTTCTCTTCTGCATTTCATGTATGTCAAACTTGCTTCACGCAGTTACCACGTCAAGTCAAGCAGAGTCTTTCACAAAGAAAATCAGGAAAAACTGCACTAAACAGAAAGACATCACAGAAGCGCAAAAAGGGAGAAAGAGGATTTCATGGAGAGTTTGCAGATCGTAACAAGTTTCTTGCCACTCTAGATATTTTTGCTGGTTGTGGTGGCCTATCTTCAGGCTTGGAACAATCAGGTGATCTCAACTTTTACGATGCCTTGGAGTTAAAAAGTATGTGGAACATTACATTGGAAGCTTAGTTTTGTAAACTACTTACAGGTGTTTCAAAGACAAAATGGGCAATTGAATATGAAAAATCTGCTTCTGAAGCATTTCAACTTAATCATCCAGACGCGACAATGTTCACTAGAAATTGCAATGTCATCCTCAGGTCTTTGCGCTGTTTCTCTAATTTCCTATTTGCTTCAGCTAGTAGCCTGGTACTGCACCTTTTGGGGAGGCAGATAGGTGGTTCAGGGATGATTATGTTGATTTTGTTTGTTATTTATAACATTTTGTGCTTGGATGATTACATTTTACACCTAGTGTCTCATATTAGCTCATCTCCATACTTGTATTTTTCTTTTGTATTCTTTTTTGTGTTGTTCATCAAAATATTGAATTGCAGGGCCATCATGACAGCCTGTGGGGACGCAGATGATTGTGTATCAACCTCCGAGGCTGCTGATTTGGCTGAAAAACTTGAGCAAAAGGAAATTGACGATCTGCCACGACCTGGGGATGTTGAATTCATCATCGGAGGCCCTCCATGTCAGGTATCTAGAACCAGTTCCATGTTAGGAGATGAAAAAGGGAGAAAATTTTGTATCAGTAAGAGTACGACTAGGCAAAATATTTCCTTTACTTTGTTATTGGCACTTGGCAGTACGCATAAAACAAGGCAATTAGTGCCTTAAAATTGATTATCACCGACTTGATAATAAAAATTGCAGAACTTTATCATGGTGACTACATAAACAATTCTTATGTTTAACATATGTGCATCACGAAACTTTGAATGCAGATTCTTCATTCTTTATTTTCTTTCTCTGCAGGGGTTCTCTAAGATGAACAGATACAAAGAAAGGTCTTGGAGCAAGGTCCAATGCGAAATGATATTAGCATTTTTATCCTTTGCGGATTACTTTCGACCCAAGTTCTTTCTCCTTGAGAACGTCAGGAACTTCATATTCTTTAACAAAGGGCAAATATTTCGCTTCACACTGGCATCGCTCCTGGAAATGGGATACCAGGTACATGAACATGGATTATATGTTTTGCAGCAAAATTTGAATCTTGAGCTACAAAACTAGCCGCTGGTGTAACTAGAGTGGACAATTGTTACACTTCTGTAGGTGAGGTTTGGCATTTTGGAAGCAGGGGCATATGGAGTTTCTCAAAACCGTAAAAGGGCATTTATATGGGCAGCTTCCCCTGAAGAGAATCTACCTGAATGGCCTGAGCCCATGTATGTTTTCAAAGGTCCAAAACTCAAGATCCCATTGGGAGGGGATATTCACTATGCTGCAGTTGGTAGCACGGCAAATGGTGCTCCATTCCGTGCAATCACCGTGAGAGATACAATTGGGGACCTTCCTGCAGTGAAAAATGGGGCATTAAAACCAACAATGGAGGTAGAGTCTCTTGTTCTCTTCACAAAGTTTTGCTGTTTCTACCATTTCACTTTTTCTGATGGATCCCTCACATTCTGTCCTTTTCCTACTCTTCAGTACAAAAATAGACCTGTTTCTTGGTTTCAAAACCAAATTCGAGGAAACATGCAGGATCTAAAGGACCACATTTCCAAGGAAATGAATGAGTTAAATCTCATTAGATGTCGAAAAATCCCAAAACGCCCTGGTTCTGACTGGCATGACCTTCCAGATAAGCAGGTGCCCTCCTGTTCTCTTCGTTCCAACAGTGGAAATATCTTCTTCGTTTCCTTCTAGTTCTTGTTTCTTCCAGTCTAACAAAAAATGCTCTAGTTTACTGGTTCTCAAGGAAATTTTTTATTTGTTCTCTCCTATGTACATTACATTTCATCCCTGATGGAAGTTTTGATGCTGATCAAGTGGAATTTAGGTTGCATCGGACTTGCCTAATACATGTACCTCTATTTCTTGATTTTCCAATCTTTGTAGCATGTTACAGGAAAAATATGTGTGTTGCATTTGATGTAGCATATTTACAAGAATACTGTAATAAGTGTAGTCTCCATTTACACACTTGGTGCAGGTCGAGTTGTCAAATGGAAAGGTGGTTAATTTGCTACCCTCATGGTTGCCCAAGACAGCAGGAAGAAATAACCAGTGGAAGGGATTATATGGAAGGCTAGATTGGGCGGGGAGGTTTCCAACATGTGTAACTGATCCACAACCTATGGGTAAAGTTGGAAGATGGTTTCATCCTGCTCAAGACAGGATACTTACAGTACGTGAATATGCTCGAGCTCAGGTTAGCATTTTCTTGTTATGTCTTATCCATTTTACCTCTAAACACTTGACAGTTTAGTTTTTGTTTAAGGTACTTCAAAATTATTTTCTATTGAAATGTTGTTTACTTATTTCGTATTCAAAGTTTCGACATGATTGCCTCCATAAAATGAAGTAAATAGAACATTGGGCAGCTGTGGGAAGTCAGAAATAATGTTCACAGCCAACGGACAATCTTGATTCTTTTGCTATGAAGCTGCAAATGTTGGATTTAAAGCAACATTTCTGGTCGAGTTCCACAAAAGTGTAGGACTTTAGTTGTCCTAGGTTGTTTAATTTCAGAACCAAATTCCGGGTCATTTGTCACATTGATCTTTTGTTGCAAATTTATTCATAAAACTTACGTACAATGTATTCATGGTTTAGCATGGAACTTCAGTCTTATTACAATAAATCAAGACTTAATTTGCTGATCTTTCATGAATAAAGAAGAGTAATTTCAAACTATCTTGTTGTGGTTGCAGGGCTTTCCAGATAGCTATCAGTTCGCTGGTAATATTCAACAGAAACATAGGCAGGTTGGGAATGCGGTCCCTCCTCCTTTGGCTTTTGCATTAGGGAGGAAATTGAAAGAATCCATCGAAGACACATCCTCAGAATTAACATAAATAAAATCCTGAAAAAGAACCCCTCTAGCTTTGTGTCTGTTTCAATAAAGTTGGGGGTTTACTTTGATCAGCATAAACGAGAAGAGAAAAAAAAACAAAAAAAATTTCATGTTAATTCCTTCAAGCCTTTTTTCGTATGCACTTATGAACCATTAAATTTTATTAAAGTAGTAGTTTGGCTTTATAGGTATCAAATAAAGCATTACAGAGTCCAAGTTAATGAGGAAATTGTATACCACCTATGAATTGAATTCTCTACCATGATAGAGTGCCTTGAGTTGGTGTCTTCTTACTTCAGAGAATAAGCTAACCTCATCAGCATCAGATAGAATGCTTTTTCTATATGTTGACTTGTGCTATTGCTATGAGAAAGGTAGTATTGACACATCAAAAATGGTAATTGGCTTTCCATCAAAAAGTTTTTGTTCTTCAATTGTGTATTTTCATTTGCTCTCTCTCTCTCTCTCTCTCTCTCTTTTAACTTTGTTCTAGAAGGTGGGCTTTAATGAAAGATTTCATAATAATGCACCAAAAATTAAGCAGTAGAGTCATTGCCCTTTCATTCCCATTCAGGTCTCACAACCAAACAAGGGGTAATATGCTTCACTGTTGTCATTTGTCAACGAGGATGTTTGATGGGATTCAGCCCACCCCTTGCACATAGTTTTCACTCTCACTCCAGAATTTCGACAGATTAAACCCTATTGACCAGAGAATATCATCAGTAAGACAGTGAATGGTTCTAGTTCTGAGGAAATAAGACAGTGAATGGTTCTAGTTCTGAGGAAATAAATGATGACAAGAGGAGGATGAAGAGTCCTTTTGAAACACGTCCGATACAAGTAAAGCATTAAGCATTGTAATCCTCTTCTCCACCCGATAACCTACTCCTTCCCTCTCCACAGAGCTTTGCACAACCTATGATCCTCAGAAAATGCAAGTCAAACAGTAAGGGATGCACCATTGTCAGCCATCGACAGATTAAGTATCATTGTAGCTGCCCTCGGAGCCCTGTCAGAAGTGAAAAAACATCGGATCAACAATGCAATAAAATATTGAGCTTTAAGAAACTCAAATTATGCTAGCAAACTTCCATTTGTTGAAGCCCCTTGGTTGTCCCTTTACATGTGCAATCAACTCATTGAGGACTAGAATCCTAAAGCTTACAGAGAGTGCACCAAGTCATAGAAGTTTGCAATTGGATCATGAAATCCATATTTTCAATATATGCTTTTCATTTTCTTTTTAAAAAAGTGTTTTGCACCCTCAACAAATTGATACAAACTTATAGTTGATAGACTTAGTGTCTAGAATTTTTCGACTAGAGTCGAAGTCTCCAGAAAACATGTCTACAAGGCTTGCTGCTTTTCTTTTCTAGGCAGAACAGAGCCTAGGATTGTTTCCTAGGTGTCATTAGACAATCCAGAATTGTTTTCTTACTTTATATGGAAATAAGAGAAACTGGAGTCTAAAATCTCAGCTAGAAATAATCAAATTCTTGTGACTGTTTCTTTTCTAGAAATTCCAATATATGTTTAGAAGGAATAACAAGAGAAAAAGAAAACAGATCTATACCAAGCCTCAGGCGTCTGATAGAGAGAAGCTGAACTGCCAAAGCAGGATTGAAGCATATCGGTATTAATCACCCCAGGACTAAGTGAAACAATAGCAACTCCTGCAGGCAACTCCTTGGCTACTGACCTTGTCAGACCCTCAACTGCCCATTTTGAAGCACAATATGGTGCTACCTGTTAACATTTAATCTAAGTTCAATGGTGTTATCCAAAAAAAAAAAAAAAAAACTACTAAAAATGATAATGATAAAAAAAGAAAGAGAATAAGGATACTAAGTGGGCCAGAGTCTTCCCCCAAAAGTCATGAAAGAATATACAACCAAAAATCTGACGTATTAGACCATCAAGCACTTAGTTCCACCTGTGCAGCAGCAGATCTCCCCCATCCAGATGACGTATTAACAATTACTCCTTGCTTCCTCTCAAGCATAAGGGGAACAAAATGACGCAACATGTTTGCAATCCCTTTGATATTCGTGTCAATGACAGTATCAAACTCTTCCACAGGAACCTCCCAAATTTTGTTGTTCCTATTAATAGTGCCTGCATTGTTTACTGCCAAGAAGATAAAGTTAATAACCAATCTTAAAATTTTAAAAAAAAAAAAAAAGTAAATGCATTCGTCCTACAAAAAGATAGGCAACTATGGATTTTAAAATGCATTCATCTACACTCTTGAACATTCAAATGAGACAAAGTGCAACTTACATTTTCATGATTTACCATGTGTATCATACAGGTGAAACTTTTCATTTTTAGCCCATTTTTTCCATGTGAAAATGAGGACTTAGAAGAGAAATTAAGACACAGTTGACATATTTATGCAACACGGTGATGCTTCAGATGGAAATTGGACCAGTCAGAAGTGTAGAAAGCATCCCAAACAAGGCATGTTTATGTCTCATAGTAAAAAGACACTACTGACAGTACTATCTTTTCAGCTATGACAATTACAAAAGTTTCATAGAAAATATCAGAGGACATAAAATATTACTGGAATAAAGTTAAACGTTCTGAAGTAAGGAAACAAGTCCAGTTCAAAAACTCAGCTCAGGAGTGATGACACCCCATTACTATCCTTAAAAATGAAGTCAAAAACGGAAAGAACTTCCAAAGACTATAATGCACAATTCAGTAAAAGTTACACTGCTCCATTACTCTGTTCCACTCTAGCATACCACTTTCAAAGTGAAATAGAGCACCTAATAGACGTTTCTACTTAATTCACAAAAGCGCTATAATTATGTAGTAGAACCTGGCAAACCAATGACAATTAAAAAAAAAAAAAAGTAAGAGCACAGAAAACTTACCTATTATGTCAGGAATGCTCTTCTTTTCCACCACCGTTCGTGCCAAGTCTTGAACGTTGCTATCAGACCTCTATACAATCAACATGAAAGTCTTACAATCAATATGCCAACCACATGTATATCACAACTCAACATGAGGAGGACTAGGACAACAGAAGAATATTAGTATTGTCTTGACCACCTTCGTTCTTAAAGATCAAGAGCTTGGCAAAGTTCTCATTTTCTGTTTTCAGCGAAATATGTGTAATCACCAGAAGGCCTGACTCGCCCGTCAACAGGCCAATCGACTAAAACACATACTTCTGGATCAAGGACTAAAACAACCCCCTCCTGTGCCCTATATATGAAAATTTAACATCACTTGTTTATTTCATGCTGCAGAATTACCAGAATAGTTAAAATTGAAAATTTGAACTAAAACAACTGCCTCCTGCGAACTAAATATGATAGTTTCACTTAATGTTTATATGATTCTCCCAGTCCCATGTCCAGATTTTACCATCTTCTGATCCAAATACATCCAGAACATTGCACAATATAATAATTAGAATCGGGAAAACCGAAGTAAAGCAACTGCGTATGCCGTTCATAGTACCATACTTTAACTAAACATCTAATTTTCATTTTTTATATATCCAACTTTTATCATCTCACGCCCCAAAAATTCCACACCAGTTCTAACATATGAAAACCAGAAAATGTCCAAAAATTGCAAGGAATACAAAAATAAATCACCCTGTACACCTAAACTTGATTACCATAGCTGGATAATAGATAAATTCAATGGAACAGAAAAAGAAATGCACATTTCATGAAGTAATTCAGCAGAAAACTGTAACCAAATTCATAGAACGAATAAAGAAGTACAGCTGAAAAGGAGTGATAGGTGAAGAATGCGTACCACGTCGACGTTCATGACGAGGTGCTTGCTTTGAACGGCAGAAGCTGGAGAAGAAGGATTGGAGGAGGAGACGGCAGCTAGGTCGGCCTCGAGAGAATTCAGTTTATCCTGCGACCGAGAGCAACCTATCACGGTGTGCCCGCGCTTCGCTAATTCTAAAGCTAAGGCTTTCCCTAAACCTCTGCTCACTCCGGTTATGAGCACCGTCCGATGACTTCCCGGTACTCTGGACATGTTTGTAGTGGTCGCAGCTCTCAACGGCGTCGTTGGGGGAGTTGTCATTCTTCTGTTTAAGGTGCTCGACTCCGTCCCCTCGCCGGGAATTTATACAGTTTTTTTTTAAATAACTTCAGTGGCAAACTGGCAATATTGGTGGCAAAAAAAAAAAAAAAAGGAGAAGGAAAGAAAATGCGGCATTATTTTTAAATTAACTTTAGTTTATCCCTTTTTCCAAAAAAAAAAAAAAGTACAAATAGGTATAAATTGGAAAACCCTTTCAAATTTATCAAATTCAGAAAACTGTGGATTGCTCTCTTTCACCACCGACAACAGAACCCTAGACTGCTACGATGACTGAAAGAACCGACCTGGCAATGGCGGAAGAAGAACAGGAGCAAGAGGAAGAAGGTACAAAAGATGGTTATTCAATGAGTGAGCCGAGCTCGGCGGCGGCGAGCATTTGCCGGAAGGAAAAAAGGAAGGCGTTGAAGAAGGAGAAGAGGAAACAGAAGAGGAAGGAGGCAGCAGAGAAGGAGCGGCAAGAAGAGGAGGCTCGAGTAAATGATCCCGAGGAGCAGCTCCGACTTCAGCTCGAAGAGGAGAGAGAGAATGAGAGGGTAGAAAGGGAAAGGAGAGAATTCGAGGAGAGAGAACGGCTGTTCCTTGAAGCCTTAGCTCGGAAGAAGGCTCAGGAAGAAGAAGAAGAGGAGCAAAGAAGAATAATGATGGAAGAAGACCAAAAATTAAAAGAGAATCAGGTTCACTTTTTTCATTTGTCTTTGTCCGAAATGCGCTACTACATCAATCTTAGATACTAATTTTTCATAAGGAGATGCGTGCTGGTTGCTTATAATGAACTCACTAATTGGTTTGTGGAATGCTTATGGTTTACTGTGAAATTTGTTTTGATTTTGATGATTTTGCGTTATGAATATGTGTTTGATTGTCTCAAATCTAGTAAAGATGCCTCAATTGAGGTATTAAGGTGTCTGTGTTTAGCTATGCGATGCAAACCAGGTTGATCCCTTACTGGGCTTACAAGGGGCGACATGAATTAAAACCACATCCTCTTTCCTTACCTGTTGAATCCAGAATGAGGAAGATGGTGTAACTGTTAGAACCATTATGTCATAAGAAAAAGAGAAAATAAATTTAGTTGCCACGTGCTCGTATGGTGTGGTAGAAGTCGTGATGGAGCTAATAAGTTCGTGGACACAGGAACTTGGGATGATGAGTTTTAAATGTTAATTTTGTTCGTTGCGATGACTCTTGTTTGATGATTTTTTTGTGCTCTTATTTGTTTTCATCTATATAAAGCAACTATTTAGATCCATATCTTGGAAGGATTTGGTTGCGTGCTTGTGGTTTTTCTGTTTTCCAACATTGCCTCTTAGTAGCGTAATGGAAACCTTCTAGATTTTTTATCTGAAATCATAAGTTTGAGTCTCATAGGTAGTTATCAAACTTAAATAATAGATTGCATTTTATTACGTTAGCCATGCCAAATTTTTGCCAATTCCCTTAAAAAGTTGGGAATAATATAACAGTAATACTTTTTTTCTCTATAGATCGTATATCAAAAAGGTAATGGCAACACATTCTATCTATTACGTGTTTGTAATTGTCTTAAGCACTTTTTTTTTTTCAACTTTTCTTTTAGATTCATGCCCCATTGCACTACAACTATTTGTCCTGAATTTTAGGACTACCTCAGGTTCACAATTGAATACAACTCCCTTATCAGGTGCTATAGCATGTTGCAGCCTTAACATCAATGACTGCATCCTCTTGTTCTTTAAGAATCAGAAAATTGTCTAGCAGTTGCAATTGTTTGGAAAATTGTCTACTAGTTGCAATCGTTTGATGCAAGTTAAGGGCCGTATAGAAAATTCCTCTTCCCCCTGTGTGTGCAAGATGCATATAAATGTACAATAACTCCTCTAGAGTGTCTTGTGCATGTGTAACAGGTTGGACTTGAGACTGAGGCAAATGATGAAGACGAGTGGGAATATATAGAGGAGGGCCCTCCAGAAATTATTTGGCAGGGAAATGAGATAATTGTCAAGAAGAATAAAGTCAAAATGAAAAAGGAAGATGCTGAACATAAATGGAAAGAGGTATTTGTAACTGATTAGTCCAAATTCTGCTTCCTGATTATTCCACTCTTTCTGCATGTATTCTTGCCCCTTGCCTCTGTAGCAACACGATTTAGACGAGATTTATATTGCAGGATCCTAATAGACCTACATCAAATCCTTTTCCTCCTCAATCTGAAGCTTTTGCTGGTTTCAAGAGTTCATCAACAGTGTCAGCTCAACAGTTGTTGGAGAATGTTGCTCAGCAAATTCCGAACTTTGGGACTGAACTGGTATGTTTTCTTTGCCTTTGCTCTTTGTTTCTGCTTCCATTTCTCACTTCATTTTTGTCTGATTACAGGATTTTTTGATATTCATGTAGACAAGCCTTGTCTTTTGTTTACAAAGTGATTTCTTTGTGAGCTCTCCTCAATTTTATTTTTTGGTCAGAAAATTCATACCTCTCTCTTTCTGTTTGCCGGGTGTATGGCAGGACAAAGCCCATTGTCCATTCCACCTGAAAACGGGGGCCTGCCGTTTTGGGTTTCGATGCAGCAGAGTTCACTTTTACCCTGATAAATCTTGTACATTGCTCATCAAGAATATGTACAATGGACCTGGCCTTGCCTGGGAGCATGACGAGGGGCTTGAGGTCTGTTAAGAAGTGACTAGTATCCTGTTCTTGTCTTTGAACTACTTCAATACTTCAACTATTGGTTATTTTGTATGCTAGCATTTTGATCGCGATTATGGGTTAAACCTGTTTCTCATATTCTGAAGTTAGAAGCCTAGTTTTGATAGAGTTGGGGCCAGACTTTTAGGCTTGCCACAATCTTTCATTTTTTCCATGCAAAGTCAGTCATAACTAGCATAGTTCTGGTCAACATGTTGTTGAACTTAAATACACATATTTATTGCTACTTGTGTGTTAGGTGAGAACAGAAAGTGGAGGTTTGTTTCATTTAATTTAATATTCTGGTGTGGTCTAGCAGAAAATGGAGAATGTTCCAACGGTAATTTAGCAAACTGAACACAGAGACAATCTCTTTGTTTATGTAAGGCTAGAGCACATCTAGTCCTTGATAATTAATTTATGCAGAACTTTGTGCATTGGTTTGTCCTTGTGTGTAGTTTTTTGGTAGAGACTTTGATGTGAATTACACTATGTAGGTGTCTTGTTGTTATTCTTTAACTCAGATTATCACAGAGGTTCTGCTTTATATTGATGGAGGTGCATGCTCATGCCCTTGCTTGGTCGGAGCTGAAAGATCTCCAATCTGTATCCTACACCAGCTTGAATCATTCTTGGATGGAATCATTGTTCATTCAATTAGATTGGCTTCAAGTCACTGCTTCTACCTTGCTGTTGCTTTTGAATAGTAGCATGCAATTTTTTGGTTGGTAGTCACATTAATGTAGATAATGATCCCTTATACTGTCTCTGTTTCAACTGACCAAAAAATAATAATTTTAGTTTTTCTAACTAGAGAAAAAGAATATGGAAAAAAAATGGAAAGTAATGAATTCTTTAACTCTTTGTCATGCCTATATGCGGCTTCTGAAGATATAGGATGGTTGTACTCCAGTGTTCAAGATTGCTTAAGAACCATTTAACTTTTAGCCTATATTCTTCTTCTAAAGATTTGAGATGGTTGTGCTTTACTTGTTGAGATTGCTCATGAACTATATGATTTTTACGCATCTTCGATTTCGGTTTCTCTTAACAAATACTAGCATTTTGGGAAGCCTCGGTTTAGAGATGAGCTCCTGCCAAATAAGTTTGGCTAGTTCCTAAAATGTGGCTTGAGAAACTTACAGCATTTAGACTTATGCAGACTTGTACTAGAGGAAGGGAGTTACACCATCTTGACTGTAAGTGGAAAGCATATTTTGTTTGTTTGCGGGGGATTCGCATGTTTTTTTTTTTGGGTGGGGGGTGCTATTACTGAAGGGTATCTTTGTTTTAGATCAAAATTCTAACTTCAGTGTAGCGTATCATTCACAAAAGTTTACAGCATTGCTACTGGATGGGTTGGGGTTTGTTTCCTTTTTGGGGAGGGGGGGAGGGCAAAATAGAACGTAGTAAAATTCTCCGCTCTGGGACAGGTGAAAAATATAAAGGGCCTAATTGAATGTCTTTAGAAGAAAGGAAATTGGATTGAGCTTTTCAGGTTTTCTTGTTGCCCTAAGTAAAAAGCTCTTCTAGATTAGCTTAATTCACAAATGATGAAATTGTTATGACATGCATTTTATTCCCTTGCCTTTGTTTATGATGAAACAATGGTGATTGAAATGCTTATATAGTATCTAATGAGAAACCACTCTTTGCCCCTGCCGACAAAATAAAGATGTATATGTGCATGTGAAAAATGATTAAATTGAGACATGCTTGGTCTGGTACTTGTTAATACCAATTTTGCGGTTTAGTTATATTTTGTTTGCCCATTTTCCAACTTCCCATGTTGCATTAGTTGAATGTATGGGAATTATCTCTTTAAATGTATTTGACTTGTCTGTTTCTTCTTTGCACATTTCTTGTAGCAGTTCTGGCCCCCTTTTTTGGTTTGTTGATACACAGCCTGTAAGATTGCTTTCTAATGTAACCCTTGTTTGAAGTTTAATGTGTCTTTTTGATATTCTAAAGCCATGCAACATCTTGATCTAGCTTAGTTCTACATGTATTATCAGTATGCTAAAGAAGCCTTCAAGTTCTTACCTGGTGGGGAGTTACCAGCTCCACCAGAATATTAACCAATCAAATGAATGTGGGCTATCTTTATGCATTATAAGTTTATGAGTTGTTGAGTTTGTTCAGAAACTAAAATGCTTCTCTGTTCTCTTCGTTGCACTATAAACCATCTGATTTCACTTGTACTTGAAATTGTATGTCAATATTTTTCGGCGTAAAGGAGTATGACTTCTTTGCATCCACCGGTGAAGCAGTATTTAAATGCATGTAAAACTTGTTAGACTCCTAATATGCTTATAGGTGCCAACTGGAATTACTGTTTCTGTATAAATGTTGTTTTTGATGTTCGTGGAAGTTGAATTATGGTTACAAACCGATTCAAAAGAGTCGTCTTGTTTCAAATTTTCAATTATGTCATGCTCTACTTTACCTTATCCGCAACAATTGTGTGACTTCTTTTTATATCTGGTATTTCTCTTGTTTTTTGGGTTTTTCTTATGTTTATGCTATGAATCACTTTTTGTACCTTCTTTTTGGCAGTATACTGAGGAGGAGGTTGAGCGTTCTTATGAAGAATTTTATGAGGATGTGCATACAGAGTTTCTAAAATTTGGGGAAATAGTTAATTTCAAGGTATGCATCAGCCTAAACTGGAGTTTGCTCTGGTAGCCTTGGCTTTGGCAATGGTTGTGCTGTAGTTTAAGTAGTAAGTCACGTTGTATGAACGAAGTCCTGTTTTGTGGAATTTGGACAAAAGGTGCAGTTTTTAAATTTTTCCTCTAGTGCTGACATGAAAATCTTTTCATAGATGTAGGGGTGAAATGCAGAAAAACATTGAGATGTTGTCTTCTTTTTAGATGAAATATAGCTTGTTTTTGTATTTATGTCCTTGATGTCCAAGAATATACCTTTTGCAATATATGTAGGTTTGCAGGAACGGTTCATATCATTTGCGAGGGAATGTCTACATACACTACCGAGAGTTGGATTCTGCAGTTCTTGCCCACCGTTTTATCAATGGTCGTTATTTTGCCGGCAAACAGGTATTGCCTTGGGGATTTTGTTTGACTGGACTAGAAAAAATATTGGTCCATGCTTTGCAGTTGACTGATAATTTCTTCTTCCCTTTTTTTTTGAATAAAATGATGGGAGCCAACTGGAAATCTTCAGTCTTGATATGGTCTTATGTTTGAATATATTGGAGGGAGATATAAATATCTCCTTTGTCTTAGATCATTCCTAAATTTTTAGGAGAAAATAATGTTGATTCACTAGTGTTTTATATGCCATTACATTTATACTGTGTTTCCACTCCTTACATGGTAAAATTCTTGAGCTCTGTTTCTTTCTTAGGTGAATTGTGAGTTTGTTGGTGTAACAAGATGGAAAGTTGCCATTTGCGGAGAGTATATGAAGTCAAGGCTTAAGGTATTGCTAAATTTTCAGTCAATTGTATTCTGCTTCACCGTCGCGTATCTTTTTTGTTTGAAATAATGGATCATATAATATCTGAAGCAAGTATAGAACCCTTTAGGGTATTAGTTACCATAAGATATTTCATTTATAAAGTTGTGACATTTTCTGTAACTTGTCATCTCATGTAAGTTGTGTTCTCTGCAACTCGTCATCTCATGTAATATCCTTTCTTTTGTTAGACATGTTCTCGAGGGACTGCATGTAATTTCATTCATTGTTTCCGCAATCCTGGTGGAGATTATGAGTGGGCTGATTGGGAGAAACCACCCCCAAAGTATTGGGTGAAAAGGATGGCTGCGTTGTTCGGTTATTCATTTGAATCTGGGTATGACAAGTGGATTGAACAAGAAACCAAACGACAATATAGGAACTCCAGCAAAAGGTTGACAGCTGATGAGGAAAGGTGTGTATGTTGTCACTTGCTATAGATGGCATTTAGTATTGGAATTGGGAGAGTTGAATTTGCTGATCTCAGTGGACATTAATGTTGAGTCTGTTTACCCATTAATCTTAAGAAACTTATGCCTGCTGGTTGTTGTTCACTCCCTGATTGGTCAGTTTCCTTCTTTCAACTTTCTCCCTTTTCTTATGTTAGAGCTATACAAGACGCACCCAGCTTCCTTTTTGTTTATTTAGCTGGAATGGTATTGTCAGTACGACCCCTTCCCACATAGGCAGAAAATGCAATCCTTGCATCTCTCTCTTCAAGGAGAATGACAAAATCTATAGGCAACTAGCATGGACCAGTCTTTCATTGTTAGATTCATTCCTTGTTTTTTCTGTTTCCATAAAGAGAATGACAAAGATCAAAGGTAACTAGCATAGATCAGTCTTTCTTTGTTAAATTGCTCTTAATTTTCTCCCTTGTAAGTGACTAGTACAAGTATATATCATCTTCCTGTGCCTCTTGTTAAGCATAACCATATATCTGACCCTCTCATGACAACTGTGGCAATTCTACCTTGTTGGGGTATGAATTTTATCTTGATAGAATTTTATTTGGTTTGTGTGTTAATTTTGAGTTTACTTAACTACTTGCCCTCTGACAAAGTTTGAGTATGTTTTCAGATACCGCTCTCGAAGATCTTTGTCTAGAGAAATAAGATCTTCAGACAGGAGTCCAAGAGATAATTACAAAGAAGATGAGTTTAGGAGGAGTAATTATAGGGAAAGGCACAGGAATGATGACACAAAGAGGCCGGGAGTTCTTGATGAAAGAGAATATGAAGAAGAAAGACGTTCCAGAAGCCATCAGCAGGGCAAGAGAAGACAATATGAGAGTGACTTTGATAGAGATTGGTTGGATGGAGAAAAAGATGCTGATGGGTACTATTACAGCACAAGAAACACAAGAGAAAGCTCCAGAAGCTCCTTTAGCAGAAGATCGCAATCACATGATTGTCGAGAAATCGACAAGAGCAAAATTCCAGAAAAGATCTCAAGAAAAAAGCATGCATCATCTAGAACTGCAAATGATGGTGATTGCAATAAGGAAGAATCCACTTCTACTGATTCCAGTCAGGACTTTTCACACGAGAATAAAGACTCTATATCTTCACAAGACCTTTTGTATAGGAGGGGAGCCTCAGATTGGGATTCTGCTGGAGACTGGTCTGATGGGATCATAGAGAGTTGCCTTGTGCAAATAAGAAAATCATCGAGACATGTAGATGAAGCTGCAGGATTTTCCAGTGATCACCAGGAATCAGGGAAAAGTTTAAATGACAAATACAACCAGAATGGATCTGAGCATGCGAAACCCAATCTTCACAAAGGCCGGAAACATTCTAGCTCTGGTAAAAGGAAGACCAGAGAAGGCGATTATTCAGATGAGCGCGAGGATAGTGACACAAGCGGCGGCCGTGAAACTGAAAAAGTTCATACAGGAAAACATAGAAATAACCATTCAAGTAGAAAGACCAGAAAAGCTGATTATGCTGATGGGAACATTGACAAAAGAGGCCGGTCAGAAACTGAAAAAGTTGATTCAAGAGAGCACCGTAAACACATCCATTCCAGTAGAAAGACCAGCAAAGCTGATAAGCACGACGAGGACATTGACGAAAAAGGTTGCTGGGAACCTGAAATGGTTGGTGCGAGAGAATACGATAAGCATAACCATTCGAGTAGAAAAACCAGAAGATGTGATTATGTTGATGGGCATCGCGAGGACATTGACAAAGGAGGCCGCTGGGAATCTGAAAAACTTGATACAAGAAAACACCATGAACATAGAAGAAATTCTCACGGCAGATCAGGGTCACATGATCAGAATGTTGACAAACACTCCAGAAAAAGCAGGTCAAGCAACGAGAAAAGGAATACTTATTCGAGGGAAAGGGACTGATGAAAATTTGGACTAATCTTCAAAGGATGGCATGGTTATTGTAAGTTAAAGGCAAGGTGATCCACGCAAGGCAAGACGAGATTACCAGTTCATACGGAGGCTTTGAACATCTCCAAGAGAATACTGCCTGTGGTACTGCAGGAAGCTAAATTGTTGGGAAGTGCTTTAAGTGTTAGGACAAATAAAGATATTCTAAGTCCAGACTACCACTTTGACCCTTCAATCCTGGGTTTTCTTGATGCCATTGGCTTCAGAATCTCTTCCCTCTTATGCTTGTGGTGGGAGGCTTCAAGAACTTGTCAATGCAGATGTCATGCAAGTGGTGACTAGTTTTGATGGGAGTTTATCTCTTCGAGTTTGAATCAATACGGATGTTTATGTCCTCTAACCCGAAGTTTACAATATTTAAGCTGTTTGAACTGCAAATTCCGTCCGTCCTTCCTCTGTCTTCAAAAGTTCCTATTCAACGAGTGTCTCATCTCAAATTTGAGATTCTGAAAACCTCACAAAGATGTTAACTCAGATTGCCCTTAAAGAATATAGTAACAACCATGGTTTCTAGCCATTTTTTCCCCAATAAACACTTCTTCTGTAAACATACTTTTCAATTGCCTTTTTACTTAACGTGTATCAAATCGTAACAGTAATATTTTTTAATAAAATTTTCAAAAATAACAATTCAAACGGGCTCTACAAAAAGAATAAACAAGGAAAGTAGGAAAATTGAAACTTGCAATCAGAAATGAGTGTTGGTAACTTCTTGGACTTCTTAACCAAATGTGGATAAATATTATTAACATTAATTGGATGCCCAAAGCTTGAATGCTTAACCGTCTGTAGAAAGCTATATGAGCCAATGGCCATAAGTAGCTAGGTTGAGTATTACTGCAACTGAAGCCGCCTCTCTCTCCCTCCCTCCCTCCCTCCCTCGCGCGAAAAAAGAAAAAAAATTCTACAAACACCTCGCAGGCACCTGTAGGAGGACAGGACCCTCCTCCTCCTCCTCCTCCTCCTCCGCGCCTTCATCGGCCACGACGGCCTCAAGTACGCTTCTAACTGTTATTAATTACCACTATCAGCAAGTAGTAATCCCACAGAAGTCTCATTGAAGTCTATTGAAGCTTGAGAGGTTTCGAAGGAGTCACAAGAAGCAACTGAGCTTAACAGAAACCATACAGGAACCGTAAAATCAGAACTCCAACTCAAATTACTTCAAGCTGGGGAACTTTTACAAGGTCTTGTTATTATTATTATTATTGTCCCTGCTTTGGAAATTAACTTTAGTGTCTACTCTGCCTGGTCTCATTACTTTTCTGCCCTATGATTATATTCCCTTCGATCTTTCGTACAAGAAGAAACACTCTTTTTTCGTTTTATGCATTTCCCGGAATTTATATGTGAATTTCTTTTTCTGGCCTGTTTTTAGCTGATTGATTTTGAATTGTTTACCTGGGCTTTGGGAGCAGAGATGGGATCGGTAAAAAGGAAGTCAGTTGAGAACCCTATCGAGGGATATGATACGCCTGCTGAAAAGCAGCAGAAGAGAGGTAATGGACTTCTGAACTTTGACGAACCAGTAGCCTGCGTCCACGATGTATCTTACCCTGAAGGCTATGTCCCTCGTGCTTCGACCTCCAATTTGCCTGATAAAGATGCAAAACCTGCCAAGGAATTCCCTTTTACTCTCGACCCTTTTCAGGCGGAAGCAATTAAGTGTCTGAAGAATGGGGAATCTGTTATGGTACATTTCTTTTTCTCTTTTTTGTTTCTAATTTGTTGTTGCAGGGAGAGAAGAAATATGGAACGGAATGTGCAGAAATTGTGAATTTTAATAGGCTGCTTGATCATGTAGGTATCTGCGCATACATCAGCTGGTAAGACTGTGGTGGCATTATACGCCATTGCTATGTCGTTGCAGAATAAGCAACGGGTGATATATACTTCGCCAATTAAGGCACTCAGTAATCAGAAATATAGAGAGTTTAAAGAGGAGTATTCGGATGTTGGTTTGATGACTGGGGATGTCACTATTGATCCTAATGCTTCTTGCTTGGTAGGTCTAAATTGCCGGTGGGACGTTTGTTTTTTCTTGTTTTACATATTTCTGATACGGTGGGTGCTTGTGGGGGCTCTTAATGCTTGATTTCATTTCAGGTAATGACAACAGAAATTTGGCGTAGCATGCAGTACAAGGGGTCTGAGGTTACAAGGGAGGTGGCATGGATTATCTTTGATGAGGTGCATTACATGCGTGACAGAGAAAGAGGTGTTGTATGGGAAGAGAGTATTGTTATGGCTCCAAAGAATTCCCGTTTTGTATTCCTCTCTGCCACTGTCCCTAATGCCAAGGAGTTTGCAGATTGGGTTGCAAAGGTGATTTTCAACTTCCTACTGCTTTATATATTGCCATACGTATATGTGTTGATGCTTAAGATAAAAGTTGGAGCTTGCACACATTCAGTTTGTTTGGAGTAAAAATTTGTTATAGATGAACAATAGCAACACTTTTCTGATGTAAAAGTTGCTGGATATCAAAATCATTGTAATCTACATGCCATAGTTTCTGATCCATCAAAAGTCTGGACATCACATGCTAATATAGGGATTAAGAAGAGTTAAAGATAGGAAAGACGAGACGGGATATTAGCAGGAATCCTGCAGATGTATAGTCACTAAAGCGTGAATAGAAATGCATGCCTTCTTGACTATAGAAGAGTATAACTGAAGATTAGTTTGCTGCTGCCCCGTCTCTGTCTATTCCTTTATCATTTTTCTGTGTGCTCAAACTCTTGATAATTAGATGAATTCATTTGTGTATACCATTTATGCCAGAAATACAACAGTTTCAAGGAAAATTTGCAGACTGGAAAATATGACTGACCACCATATCCAACTAAGTTTTGTTGTAGTGATGCCTTTAGTTGTATGGTTGTTCTAATCTTTATTTCCCAGCATGCAGGTCCATCAGCAACCATGTCATATCGTTTATACTGATTACAGACCAACACCACTTCAGCATTACATCTTCCCTTCTGGAGGCAATGGTCTTTACCTAGTGGTTGATGAAAAAGGAAAATTTCGTGAGGACAGCTTTCAGAAAGCTCTAAATGCTCTTGTTCCTCCTGGTGAAGGGGATAAGAAAAGGGAGAACGGAAAATGGCAGAAGGGACTCGTTGTTGGTAAAGCAGGCGAAGATAGTGACATATTTAAGATGGTAAAAATGATTATTCAGCGCCAGTATGATCCTGTCATATGTTTTAGCTTCAGCAAAAGAGAGTGTGAATTTCTTGCAATGCAGGTATAAGCACTGTTATCATATTTTAATTTCAGAAGGTAGCCATTATGTACATTTGAGTGTTCTTCACACCACCTTCCTAAACAGATTAGTGCTAAAAGAGAAAGAAACTTCTACCTCTATTCACCGTGAATGTATTTTGAGCTCAGTACGTTAATTTAGTAGCTTGTTTTTCTTATTTTTCTAGATGGCTAAAATGGATCTCAACAATGATGATGAGAAGGTGAACATTGAAACAATATTCTGGAGTGCTATGGATATGTTGTCAGATGATGATAAAAAGCTGCCACAGGTGACTGGCTAGTTTTGCCTAGCAGATTCTCTTTCATTGGTTTCCTTTTAATTGCTTCTATGTTGCAACAGAAGTATTTTTTTCATTAGATTCTGAATGTGTCTGTATGTAAACAAACCTCAGGTCTCCAATATGCTGCCTCTGTTAAAACGTGGAATTGGTGTGCACCATTCTGGTTTGCTTCCAATATTAAAGGAAGTGATAGAAATTCTATTCCAAGAAGGCTTGATCAAGGTTGGAGGATAAAATCCTGTAATTTATAGAGGATGTAAATTCAACCCTCTCTTCTGTGAATTTTATATGCTTGTCACATGCCCAAGCCATTTCTCTATGTTTAAAACAGGTGTCTGTTTTATGAGTTTCTCTTTAATATAAACATGTAAAGTAGCATGCCAAAAAAAAGGGTTTATGAAACAAGTGATTTCAGCAATAATAACTGCAAAAAATCTTTGACAAATCATAAACAATTGTTGTCCTGCAACTTATTTTTTGGCCGAGAAGAGCATGAGACCTTGTAATGTTTTATCCCACAATATTCTCTTCTTCTTTTTTGACTTCCTTTCCTGCAACCTCTGCTTCTATTCCTAGCATGTTTATATTATATTCTGTTGTCTAGTGTTAAATGTTCCAATAGTAAAATATGGTGCTTTAGTGTTTATTTGCAACAGAAACCTTCAGTATAGGACTGAATATGCCTGCAAAAACCGTCGTTTTTACAAATGTTCGCAAGTTTGATGGAGATAAGTTTAGATGGATATCTAGTGGAGAGTATATTCAGATGAGTGGTCGTGCTGGTCGTAGAGGGATTGATGAACGGGGAATTTGCATTCTTATGGTTGATGAGAAGCTGGAACCTTCTACAGCTAAGTTGATGCTAAAAGGAAGTGCTGATAGTTTGAACAGGTACTTGTTTGGTTGGTTCAGTGTGGTTATGTATGAACCTAAATTTGAGGCATCTGATCAATGCTTTTCAGTGGTTAAATATTACAAGTTTTCTAGTTATGATTTCCACTACTTGAATTATGGCTTCAAGTAAATGTAGAAGGTAGACTGAATTTCACTTGGATGGTCATAATTACAAGTGTAACCATAATTCAAATACGCAACCAAATTTGCCACTTTGGGCTGGATAATTTTGACTCTATTCAGTGCTTTCTCCAAAACATATAAATGTGTTTGGAGGACACTGAGGTAATTTGTGAAATTTTTTATTAGCTTTAGACCCTTTTAAAATGACCCAAGTAGTGACGGGTGATGTTCTCGCAGATACATTTCTAAGTACTGCATAGTATGTTTTGCATTCTTTGATGTTTGTTTTCATGTGCTCCAGTGCCTTCCACTTGAGCTATAATATGCTTCTGAATCAAATGCGGTCTGAAGATGGTGATCCTGTGAATTTGCTCCGTAATTCCTTCTATCAATTCCAAGCAGATCGAGTCATTCCTGATCTTGAGGTTAGTTGATTGGTTATCCTTTTCTTCCTTAAGAACCAGTTCTAAAATATATAATATGTCTCGCAGAAACAAGCAAAAAGTCTTGAAGAAGAGAGGGATTCAATCATACTCGAGGCCGAAGATAGCTTGGAGAATTACTATTCTCTACTACAGCAATTTAAGAGTTTAAAGAAGGATGTGCGTGATATTGTCCTCTCGCCAAAGTATTGTTTACCCTTCCTGCAGCCTGGCAGGCTTGTAAGCATCCAGCTCATAAAGGTTGATGATAATTTGCCATCATTGTCTGTCAAGGATGACATCACATGGGGAGTCATTATCAATTTTGAAAGGATAAAGGGTCTTTCTGAAGGTGAAAGTACTTCTTAATCTGTTTTAAGGTTCTTTTCATGATATTTTCTTTTTCTGGCAAAAAGCTTTTTTTGCTTACTAAAAGGTCTTAATAACATTCACATTAATTTTATTCAGATGATACAAATAAAAAGCCTGAGCATGCAAGTTATACAGTGGATATTCTTACAAGATGTACAGTCCGTAAGGATGAAGTTGGTAAAAGAACAATTGAGATTGTGCCATTGAAGGACCCTGGGGAAGCTGCTGTTGTTTCTCTTCCTATATCTCAGGCAAAGTCTTCTTGACCATTCCATACCCATAATCTGCTCTTATACATTTTTTTATCCATGCTTTTGTCTTGTTACATGGAAACTTGCATTATAATGTGAAGTATTATGTCCTGAATTTTAAACAACATGAGTTATTAAAAAGAGCTGGAAAATTATAGTTTGGTTTAGTCGCATGCTAGGCTTATTTAGCATTTGATGTCAAAATACATATTCTTTTGCCTGTTTGCTTTCCTTTAGATGGTCAGTGTAAGGTATAATAACTGCTTTATGAGCATCCATGTGATTGGTGATCCTTATAATCAGTGATTTCTTCCTGTTAGCATTGTTACGATTTCATTAATTATCTTTATGGGAAAACTTATGAAACAGATGTTATATTGACATGTCGATTTGTGCTCCTGTGTGGGTGCATGGTCATATGTATCCATGTGTGTACCTGACCTGGCTTTTTTTTGAACAGATTGATAGTTTGAGTAGTGTTCGACTTGTAATACCCAAGGATCTTTTGCCAGTGGAAGCTCGGGAAAATACCCTGAAAAAGGTGTCTGAAGTTCTGTCTAGATTTGCTAAAGATGGACTGCCTCAGTTAGACCCAGAAGATGACATGAAGGTACTTGTAGATTTTTCATTTGCACAGGTTTTCAGCAACCAATTTGATATTCTCAGTTTTGTTGCATTTCTATAGGTTCAGAGTAGCTCATACAGAAAAGCTGTACGAAGAATAGAGGCCCTTGAGAACCTGTTTGAAAAACATGAAGTTGCAAAATCTCCTCTTCTTGATCAAAAGCTCAAACTTTTGCACACGAAGAAGGAGCTTACTGCCAAAATTAAATCAATCAAGAGAACAATGCGTTCCTCGACAGCCTTGGCTTTCAAAGATGAACTTAAAGCAAGAAAAAGAGTGCTTCGCAGACTAGGGTAAGATAGTTTCCCATATATTTGAGTGAATATAATGCATTTCACCACGGAATTTCCTCAGCATTTCCTTTTGTTGGTGGAGTGGGTATAGTTTCCTTCTTGTTTTAGAGGTTGATCTAACTTCTTCTGTTAATTATCCTCCTACACCCATATTCTGTTCCTTGTACTCAATTTTTTTGTTGGTTTTAGTATTTAAGTTTTCTTTCAATATCTTTTCTGCAATTTTACACATTTATTTTCTTTGGATTATGTTATTATTGCCAGATGAAACACCAAGATTCCAGATTTGTGTCTCATTTCTCAAGTTCATGCGACTATGTTTTCATTGTTAAACAACATGTGCTTGTGGCCTTTTTGACTCTTTATACCTAATCTCTTATTGTTGGATATTAGAAGATCATCTAAAAAAGTCCTTAATTGTTTGAGAATATGTATAGGTACATCACAAGTGATGATGTTGTCCAGTTAAAGGGGAAAGTTGCTTGTGAAATAAGTAGTGCAGATGAGTTGACCCTGACAGAGCTCATCTTTAATGGGGTTCTAAAGGACATAAAGGTAGAAGAGATGGTGTCTCTGTTGTCTTGTTTTGTCTGGCAAGAGAAACTTCAGGATGCTCAAAAGCCTAGGGATGAGCTTGAGTTGCTTTTTACACAATTACAAGATACAGCTCGGAAAGTGGCCAAGGTCCAGCTTGAATGCAAGGTAATATTTCTGAAATTTGGCCAAAATGTTTACAGTTTTGTTAGAAGCAAAAAACTCCAAGCTTTATACTCCAAAAAGTAGTCTAGACAACATCATGTATTATGATTGCCCATGTGTTCAGCTTGGAGGTCAGCTGGTGGTCTGTCTGAACCCATATCCTGACGTGAGGTTGCAGCCAAATTAAGATATGCAGGAAAAAATCTGTCTAGTTTGTGTTTTGAAAGGCTAGTTTTGTCATGACTTGGAGAAGGGGTACACTTGCTGGTAGTTACTGCTATTTACAGGCAATCTTATGCCAGTAAAACTGATCTAATGTCCCCAAAAAAAAAAAAAAAAAAAAAATTTCCAGTAAGTTTGCCATAGAAAATTACAGGAAGAGAAATAGTACATTATTTTTTTCTAAAGTGAAATATTGAACTAGTGACAGTTCTTGCTTTACCAATGAAAGTGTCTAGGACATAATTTATGTTCTGTACTTTGCAGGTTCAAATTGATGTTGAGAATTTTGTCAGTTCTTTCCGTCCTGACATTATGGAGGCCGTCTTTGCTTGGGCCAAAGGATCCAAATTTTATGAGATAATGGAAATCACTCAAGTTTTTGAGGGCAGCTTAATTAGGGCTATCAGGAGGCTGGAAGAGGTTCTTCAGCAACTAATACAAGCAGCAAAATCCATTGGAGAAACTGAGCTTGAAGCAAAGTTTGAAGATGCAGTTACTAAGATAAAGAGGGATATTGTTTTTGCAGCATCTCTCTATTTGTAGTCTTATGGTGGGGGAAGAATGATCGCTTTATGGCAAACTTACTGTGTTTTGGTTGATGCATATTAAGTGGCTGCCAAGTGGCATGAAGGTAAGGGGCAGCTTAAAGGTTACTTGGTGGGTTTAATCTACCCTCAAATGCTATATGGAGTCTCTGCTTTGACTCTTTTCCACTCCGATAAGTTGCTATGCGTTTGGGCTGAGGGTGAATTTCAATTCCTCAGGGGTGAACGTGTCTGAAGAGGGCTACAATCTAGAATCAACACATGTAGCCCTGACATGAAGAGCACAAATCTGCCAGACTCGTTGCAATATTGATGTTGCTCTGTGGGTTCTTCACTTGTAGCTTATAGCATGTTTGCTGTAAAACTGGATGAAGAGCACAGAGCTGCTTGGACTGATTGGAGTTTGCTCTGTGGAGCCTTCACTTATGTCTTGCTTACTCGGACTCTAGTACGTTTGCTGTACGACTTCATGGCTACAAATCGTGGACCTCAGTCTGTTGTGGCCTATAAACAGAAACACCATTCTTTTCGTCGTTCTCTGTGTATCACTGTATTATGCCACTCAACAGTGGTAAATTTTGACCAAGGTTTTGCTAGTATAGTTATTGTAGCATGTCTCTTCTTTTATAATTTTATATATATTCTGTTGGCTGCATAACCTAGTGTTTGTGTGTAATGTGTAAAGCTCGAAATTTACATCTTTTACGAATAATTAGTAAGAAATTCAGTTCTAGACTCTGGAGGTTATCCTGTTGAAATTTATAGCATTCATCTTGATCGATTTAAGCACCCAGACGCCATAGATACGACTGTTGGTGAGTGGAGGCTCTAGATTTCAACCCACTTTATGTATAATTAGGTAATTGAGCGGATTTCTTAGAAGGTACTTTGATTGTGTAGAGTAAAACTGTTTTTTGACCATTTCTTGAATTTCCTGCACTTCAACTAGTTCATTAATAATCCGTGCTGCTATTATTCAACTTCCATGCATAAAAAGAAAATCAATCATATTTCCTCCGGCTTGCAGTATGGTATTATCTGTTCAACTGAGAAATCCAAACCCTTTGAGCTTTTGTAACTGGTAAATACTAAATACTAGTACAATAGTTGTTATTCAATGTGCACACACACAAGATGATAACGCCATAGTCGAGCACAAATTTGAAGATGAAAAATGTCTGGTCAGAAACTCCAAGAAACATGACAAGGCAAAAAGGGCAAATTGCAGGGGAACAGTGATACTACTATTTTGGTTAATTAATTGATCTATAATTAGGAAGGACTGCTACACTCACAACCCTTCCTCTACAATTCTGGACTCTGGACTAACCTTGCCGTGAGAGCGTAGAGACTGGAGACCATGATTTAAGCTCCTGGTGGTTCACACAAGGCATTATAGTGTATATACTCGAGAGAAATTCCAGTAGACTTTGCCAAAGGAAAAGCCTTAGTCGCTAGACGATGCTTCTTGCTGATGATGGCTTGATGCAGAGGAGCTCCGTGTAATGGCAAAACTAACTACTTGTTGACTTCCCGAATGTGGAAACATGGAAAAAAGCAGCGGAACAAATGAACCCCGAAGGCAAACACACATCCAAAAGCTCCGCCTCTCCTTTCTCTTCGAACTTGAGGTACAAGTGGATCACCGTAAACAGGATTTGGCACCATATACTGCTGATAGGAAGTAGTGCTAGCAGCAGCAGCAGCCGGCATTGTAGGATCTTGTGGTCCGAGTTCTGGAACCGGATTGAAGTCTTGTGGACCGAATGTGGGATCTTGGGCTTGAGCTCGGTTTGATGAGGTGAATGAGATGAACTCAGAATTTGCATAGATGGTGTGCTGAGTCTCATGATCATACTCCACCCATGAAGATGATGATGATGTTGGTAATGGTGGGGCAGAGGGCTCATACGCACCGTAATACTGATACTGACAATGGCATGATCGTGGTGGTGGTGGTGGTGGTGGTGGGTTATCAATGAACAATGCCTTCTTCTTCTTCTTCTTTCTTGGCCAAAACTTGAGCTTCTTCATGGCCTTCATCATCTTCATGGCTGGCCTTCTTTGTTTTTTTGGTGGAGGAAATGAAAAAAATCCACTGGGGCAGTGGAATCTTGTAACCTGATTTATTCAAATAGAAGAGACAACTTGGCTGTGGAAAGTATGGATCCTGAAGTGCAAAGTGAGATTTGATAGCCCTGGGGACACTTGCAAAGCATTCCAAGACTGAGAGCGTTTAGGATTTAGGAATTGAAAGCACTGAAAGCTAAAAACTTTTTCAACTCTTACCCTTTTTTTTCAAATCCCATGACCGTTGTTGCTCCCCACCAACTCCTCCAAAGTCCAAACCTGTGAATGGAGAAACAGGAGCTCTTGTTCATGCTCTTTCTTTATTCCCCTTTTCTCTTTTTGGTTCGTTGATTGAAAACGTCAGATATTTTAGTTTCCCTTGCGAGTTTATTCTTTCTTGTATCTCCACGCATGATCTTCTCCCTTTAGTTCCATTTTAGAGTCGTGGATCATGATCAAGATAACACTACCCTGGACATTGGCCCTAAAAAAAAAAGTTAAAAGCAATTTCTCCCTTGCCATGCATCATAATTCGTGGAAGAATTTTAGTTTATTAAGTTGCAGAATAATGATATTTAAAGAAACAAATGAATCTTTTTTGCCTTTTCAAATTATCAGTAATTTGTAAGATTTTTTTTTTTTTCCCCTTTTGGGGGTTGCTTTTGAACTTTCTAACTTCACCACTATTACTTTGGAACCCCAAGCAAAGTTTGAATATAAACACAAACCAAGAAAATTCTGTTGGAAATGCCATTTCCAGTCCGGTCTGATTCGACTCACGGTTTACACGTATATAAAATCGTAAATCGAACCAATAATAGCAGACTAGTGTGCAGTTTTACATACGCGTTGGGAATGAGGTCAGTTTCAAAACTACTACTCTCTCCATTCACTTTGGTCGATTATTGAAAACCGTTAAAAAAAACAGCCCTAAATTTCTAACAACTGTGCCCAGACCCCACATTTGATGACTGCTCAGCCACCACATCTGTAGCTGTAGCTGTAGTTGTAGTTGTAGTTGGCTTGCTAGATTTGACCTCACCAACAGGCAGCTTCACCTTTGGCGAAAGCATCTTAGCTTCTTCACTCGTGTAGATGTAGATCTTTCTCACCATGCCACAGAATTCACTACGCACATTAACAACAGATTCCACTCAGATATCAGAGAAGGGGCATTGTACAGAAGGAATAAGGAGAAAAGTAAAGATAATAAGATGGCTGGGGAGGAGAGGGCTGCTGAATTCAACCTAGATACCATAGACGATTGGAAAGTGAAATAAAGTAAATGAAAGAGGACTAGGTCACCAAGACTTAACTGCCATGGGTCATCTCCAACCATCATCATGTCATCCTCATCGTCTGTGTAGACAACTTGCCATTTCTTCGTAGACCCACAGAGTTCACCATCAATCTCAAACATTTCTTCTAATTTCTTGAGCAAATCATCATACCCATCAAACCGAGTCAAGTCAACTGCTCTTCCAACTGCAATTCCTTGCATGTGAACCTGTGCAAAGAAAATCAATAACTTGAGCACAAGAAGGGTGAAAAATTAAAAAACAAAGGAAACAGACGGAAAACTAGCTCATCTATCCAATAAAATTGAAAAGTTAATAATTACCCATATTCCAGTGAGTGGAGAAATTAATATAAATATTATCCGTAAAGACTGATGGTGTTTAGTCCTCTTGGTATCTGGCAAATCAATTATTAAAGGCTGAAGTATACCAAAAGACTATCAATGTAACCTCCACAACCCAAGGTTACACAGGTGGTTGTTACCAAGAATGCATTAACACCAATGTGAACTGAAGAGACAAACTAAGAAGTCCAACAGTGGAAATCATAGCCGTCTCTTGATGATAAAACATGAAGAAAGTGAATCAAAATGGAGCTATCCATCTCAAATTTAGCTTGTTTAAAAATTCTCAGTGAAGAAGCAGATGCAGCACACCATCTCCCTTAATACCATCTAAATTCCATACTAGAGAACTACATGTGTCCCTTTTTTTGACGGCTCAGGGAAGATGTGAACAACTTTATTCCGAGGAACCTCAACTAAAAGAAGCAAAGTAGGATACAGGAAATGACAAGTAGCCAATTTCTGGACTATAAGCTATTTCAAAAAATTCCAACCTTCCCGGCTGATCTACTTATTTTCAACTTCTGGCATAAACTACATCTGCATGAAAACAGTACCATATATGTGGACAATACCTTGGTGCAGCTCCGGATTTGCCTGCTTTGTGACTCATGAGGAGATCTTAGGCAAGATTTTTCAGGATCACAACTTACTGAAGGCACATCAGACCTATTAGGTTGTGATGGCTCTGAAAGTTGGTCGGATTCAGAATCTCGGGAGAGAAGTGGCTGATCCTCCACTACATTTCCAGATGGAACCACTGTCAAAGTGTCTTCAACTGTTGAACGTTCCAGTAACTCAATCCCAAATAGCCTGTATCCATTTACCTGTCTCTTTTCAGTAACAGGTGCAACAGACTCTGTCACTGTTTCAACTTGATTGGACCAAAACATGGATTTGCTAGAAACAGGAGGAAGGGAATTGTTCTCGCTGTAGCTTAGATTGCTGGCCTTGGTTGCAGCAGATAATTTGGGAGATGGATAAAGGTCATGTGAACGTGATGTGTCACAATACAGGTTTTCGACAGAAGATTTCCACACCCCTATGAGCAGATAGGCAAACCTCAAACAAAACTGCAAAGAAAGTGGAAAAGCTAGAAAAATTTTACTCCCAGGAAAAATAAGTACCAAGGGAGGAAAGATCCTGCATTGCTGTAGGTAAAACAGGTGGTCTTGCGCGCTTATTCCTTTGTGGAGGCAGAGGATTTGGAGGAGTTGCTGCAACCAGAGGTTCTATCTCCCATGGTGAAACCCTGTCTGGTCGCAAAATGGATGAAGGTTCGTCCCACTGAACCTGGATAGCAGACAAATGATATTTGATATGTTACACAAGAAGATTGTAACCAAAGAGAATCAACATTCATGATAACAGTATAAGTAATGGGTAAAGAAAAAATGAGATTCAGACTATCTGCATGAGGTGATGATCTTAATCTCTATGGAACATAAACACCTGCCTGCCATGGGTGTGTGGACCCCAACCAAAAAAAAAAAAAATGAAAAATGAAAAGTAAAGGGCACCCCTCACCAGAGTGAGAACAAGAAAAGATTGACCACAAGACTTGACAACTTATCATCTCGTCCGAGACCTTGAACAATGGGCTATAAAAACTTGACTCGCAATGGTGCAACCATTCAAATCCAAAATACTCAACAAAATGCAAATCACTTGCATCTTTAATCATAGTCCAAACTACACAGCAAGATATTGAAGCCCTCCAAGCCAGGACCATCTCTTTAACACTAAAAACTGAGAAGAACAGGAAGAAAGGCACATGTCAGGGCTTCCAACCAAACAAACATCAACTCATTGATCTAACTTGTGTCAACCATAGGATCTTTCTCTCTTACAAGGCTTGTATTTCTATTAAATGCGAAATGAGTCTGGGCTATTGTTCCTCTCCATAAGTGATGACATGACAGCCAACTTGAAAACAAGTTGGAAGATTACAAATTTTGAGTCTCATAATCAATATCAGGTTGTCACAAAGTGTCAAAAGACATCAACACTCAACCACCATATTTAGGTCTGATTATCTGACTAAATTCCACCAAATAGCGATGTTTACCTTCAAAGATCTCCATTGCGAATTAGGCCATCTTGATGATGTATTCTCTCCAACGCCCACAATTGTTCCACTGAACCTGAAAGAAAATGTAAATAAAGAGACAGTCATAATTCCGAAGTTCTTCTGTTTAACAAATGAGATGTGGTCTGCAGATAATGATTGTCAACAAAGAGTATAATCTGTAGAAATACCTTCTCTCTGGAACTTCCTCACCCTCAAATGTCATCTTAAACCTCATACCAACAGAAAGCTTGTGACTTTGAGCTTCAAGATACTTGTTTACACTGACAATAAATTCAGATCGACTTGTCCTGACCAGAAAAGTAATATAGTTTACTAGAACAGTTTCTTGCACACACACAAAATGGATCCACTAGTAAGCCAGCTCAAAAAACATATCACAACAGCAAGTACTACTTAAGATGGCAAATTTAAGAAATTAAAAAACTTTTCATACCAACTCAAAAACTTTTTTAAGGATGTTAGAGACTGTAATATGTACATAGCATGATAATAAACTATAAGTCTGTTCACTAATTTTGTAAAGTTATACATAGTATCATAGTAAATTATAAGTCTCTTCGTTAATTTTGTAAAGTTAACACAAAACATTACATGAATAACAAATCTGTTATGCAAGATGTGATAAATTACATGTTGATTCTTAGTTCAAGCATAACTACCTAAAGGGGAAGATATCTCATTTATCCCATATGGTGCTACCACTGTATCGAAAACGATTAATGATAAACTCTTAAGAAAATCAAACTTGGTTAGCATTTTGATCAAAATTAGAATCATTTACATGCTTTAAAACCAAAAGTAGAACAATAATGTATAAATCCAAGCTATCAAAGACACTTTTAATTGCATAATGTAAAAGAGGAGAACAAATTACCTAGGTTTATAAAAAACTGAAAAGAGAGTCCCAGTAGAAATGGCATGAGAAGCAGTAGCAAGCACACCTAGATGCATGCTGTGACTGGATATAACAGAAGATGGCATATTATTTAGTTGCCTCATAAGCCTCCTTACTCCAACCCGAAGCTCTCCACTTTCTCCTCTGTGAAGAATTAATAAGATAACATACTATTAAACTAGATTTATGCAAAGAAAAAATTGGCAATTTCAAGATAAGGTAAAACATACATCTATATGGTCATTTCTACTTGCCTTAGAAATATAAATGCATCCCCTGCAACTAATTTCTTTGCACTAACAAATACACTCCAGCCAGTTGTCAGCAAGTGACGCCTAGGTTGACCTGAAAGCAGCAAGATTGTAAAAACTCAAAACAAGATTACTACTGAGACCAAACTCACAGACAGCCTGAAGTACAAGAATTCCAAGTTCATGTTACCACAAGCCATGTAAACTCAAGTAACATTAAAGAAAAATGTTTCTATTACTGATGTAGTCACTAGAAGCTTTTTGAGCAATTCAAGAGTTGGTACTTAGCAGTGAATGAAACACAATCTAAGTTTGCAGTCTTCAATATCAAGAAATCAAAAGCATTCCAACCTCTAAAAATATGCCTGAAATGCCATTCATTGCCATGAAGATCAGTTGCAACCAGTTCTTGCCAAGGCGGCTGCTGGGACATATCCTGTAAATGGATGATGCAAAAGCCACATTAGCAGAAGCTAGCAATTGTAGGAATCTGAAGCACTGTATAAAATGATCAATACCAGTGGAGGTAAACAATCATCTGCATGCCTCCGAAGAACAGAGAATCCGCCATGTGTGCTAGTATCAGAAGCTGTAAGGGTCTGAATGGACAGTGCATCTCTGAGGTTCTGGCAGCGGTGGATCAGGGCTTGTGACTTCACTTTGCTGATTCAAAGAAGGAAACTGAAATAAAGCAAGCACAAGGACAACGGAAAACCCAAAATAGGAAGGACAGCCAAGTTCTTTCACATGTTTGAGAAGAATGAATGAGAATTTTACTGAGAAAGCATACATCTGAGTCAGGTAGCAGAGTTATCTGTGCATAGACCTCATCTGTCTCTGCTTCAGCCTGCAATCCCAGCAGAAATATTCCAAGAGTAAGTGAATCAAGGGAGAAGCAAAATCTTTTGATATGCAGGTACCAAAAGGAGTCTAGTCCAATCAGAGGCAAAGAAGAGAATCCAGATAAACCTACCCGAAGATTAACATTCACCACTTTGCACAGAATTTTAGGTGGCAAATTGAAGGATGGAAGCTGATGATCTAGCCCCTGATGAGTAGATGCTTCAAGCTGTAATATGAAACCACTTTATAAATAACTCCAGCTAAAATCAGTTCACAAGAGAAACTGATACCATTTAAATTAAACAAACTGCTTGTCCTTAGATTGACAAACATGCAACTTTTAGATAAGTAAAGGGTCCATAACACTGCATAAGGGGAAAATTTATCCATTTTCAAAAACCCAAAGGTTTATGGACATAGGACATGTATTAAGGCCATTAGAGGGGAAAGGCAAGGGGTACGTTTAAAAGATGAGAAAATGAGAGTTTATTTACACAGCAGCTGGATGGTCAATACTGAACAACCAGCAACGACAATTGGAAGTACTTCCCCATACTCAAATTAAACTAAGCAAATGATTTGGAAATGAACATAAAAAAATAAATACTGCACAACATGATGGAATACAGAATACACAGAGAAAAAATATTGTAAATGCAAATGGCTATTAAAAAGATTCATTCAACTCATCCTTTCAAATTTGCATTTCAATGAAACAATGGAGGATGGTGAAATTTACAAAAACCAAAGTACCTGCTCCATGTGTCCCTGTGGAAAGTAATACACTCTTTCCCCTTCACGAGGTACAGTAACTAGGGGTCCAGCACAGGCATGCCAAAGTTCCTTATACAGAGCATCATTAGGTGACCCTGTCACAGACAGCATAAAATTCAAACCACCAGCACACATCAAATGTCTGCGAAATTCACAAGAATTTAACATGAAAGAGCTTAAACCTGGGTTAGGGCCTCCAGCAAAATGATTTGCAGCAACATGTGCCATAGGGATACCACTCAAATCTACTCAATACTAACGTTTGCTTGCTCCTGACCAACCAAAAAACTTACATATAACAGTGCAGTTTTGCAGCACTGAAGGAGCCAAGAAAAAGGAAAACAAGAAATTCATCAATAAAAAATCAACATAAGGAAAAAAATTACATAGCTAGCCACTAGCAAAAATATGAAGAAACAGGGAAAGAAGTAAATTCTCTATATAGCTTCTGGTATTGTTCTTCTGATCTTAAATAGAGTAGAAAAAGGAACAGAAAGTAAACCCTTTATTCTACTGTAAACCAAGACAAAGGATACGTGAATCACATGTAAAAGTGAATGTTCAAATACATTCTTGGACCCTATTTATCCTTCAATTCTGCAAAAGTTTCCCATATAAAGTCAACAAATTCTGCCTCTTACGTTTCCCAACATATTCATCAATTTCACAACACCGTCATCAGACACTCAATATCAGATCCATTTATTTCCAGTGACTCCTAAACAGCCAACCCCCCACCACATAACCCACCCAGACCCAGAAAAACACACGCACGCAGAGGGACGGAGACACTGAAAGTAAACTAACTTCGATGGCTACTATAAATTCATTCATCCATGAACCAGTCACAACATAAACATAAAAAGTCCAAATTAAAACTATTCATTTCTGCACAAACTCAAGATCCAAAGATCCCAAGTGCTACAACCAAAAACCACGTCCCAAACTAAATACAAAAATTATATACTAAAATCAGCAAAAATTCCTACATGTACTTCCTCAAGTTTAAGTCCATGAGAACATCTCCATAAAATAATTAGCACAAACAAAAAAAAAATGAAAAAGCTAACCAAACATCTTTTTTTCCTTTTTTACCTATTTATTGACGAACTTCTTGGCCTTCAACATCCAAACCCTAAGAATCTCCGCCATTTCCATATTGAATAAGTTAAATATCCTCTTACATCTTCCTTTTTCTTCACTAATTAGAAGATTTCACCAGCTTCAGCTACTGCAGCTTCAAGTAGATACTACAACTATTACTGTACTAGCTCCAGCTACTCCGAAAAACCAAAATAGAAATCAAATTTCCTCGGATTGATCGATCAATTTGTATCTAATACCAAAAATATCAGGATTTAATCCAACCAAAAATATAATAATTTTCTGATATAAGAGTAAAGATAGGGATATGTAGCGAGAGAGAGAGAGAGAGATTAAGGGGGTGTGATGGTCTTTGCCTGGTTGAAGCCGACAGTGCTTTTCTCTCTCTCTCTCCGTAAACTATACATATATTTTTCCTGTATCTATAGGTTGTTTGTCCAGGTAAAATAATAACAATAATTTTTTTTTTTTTTTGGGTGGAAATGTTTTCGTTGGTCTTGGCGTATTATATGGTAGTTCCAAAGAGATTAGACTTTTCTCTCTTTTATGTTAAATACAGAAAGAAATGTAAGGTATGGGCTTTTTTTTTTTTTCTTCATCGACTTTTAACGTCGGATTCAAGATTCAAATCCTATATTTAACAGTTGATGGTGAAAAGATATGGCCGTGTGAGGAAAGATGGGACGGTTAAAAAAATAATAATAATAACAAAAGTTACTACTTGAGAACCTCTCATAAAACTTTAGCTAAATTTACATTAATAGCAGCCATCAATCACCACAATTTAACACTGTATTAGACAAACTCGTTTTAGGACATTAGATGTTTTAGTTAGTTTGCCTACATCTTAATGAAATTTTATGATGGGTTTTTTAAATATTTAAAATGATAAGCATACTTAAGCGAGACAAAATTAAATGCTCGATTCGATAATAAATGTATTGTCGTTGAAATAGAGTACTCGAGAATTAAACTCGATTTGATCCAACATTCATCAAATTAGATCCATGAAAAATCAATGGTCAAAGTCTTAAAGAAATCCCATTTTTCAATAAAGAAGATGTTGATGAAACTCGGTCTAATGTGGATTTTTAGCCCTTGATCATGGTTAGTATTAATCTCAATTTGACACAAGAAGGGGAAAAAAAAAAACAAGGATTCCAACCAACATTCATTAAAGGAGATGAGATTCTTGAAAACCAAGGTGTGGACATTTTAGCCCTTGATCATTGTCAAAAGTTTGAGACTCTCTCAAATGATCCGTTTGGACACCAAACAGTGTGACAAAGGGAGCCTTAGCAATAAAGGCGGAGGGAGTAAAGAAACAGGAAACAAAAAAAGCGTGTCCTAAAATTGGGTACAGGTTTCCTAAGCAGTGTCCACGCGCTTATTAAAAAAATTTCAACCCAAAAGCGGACAGCCTATGGGGAATATTTTGAATAAGAAATGGGGATTAACTATAAACTTAATTAATTAAGTAATGGCAGTAAGTAATTATTGCTGTTGATGGTTTCAAGAAAATACTTAGTATAAACTACCCTTGAGGAAAAGAGAAGTTACCACCCACATATCTTTTAGTACAACAAACAAAAACCACCAACAATCTGCTAAATTTATCTAGAAAGTCATTTTTCTCTGAAAAATTTCTTTCTATATTTTTTCTTTTTACTCATCTAATTACTACAATAAAAAAAATAGCAATCAAAACAGGAACTTGCTTGTGATATTATCTCTTTTTTTTCCTATTTTTTTTTTTTTTGGTTGTGTTGTCATTAACACCTTTTTGTTAGTGAATGGATGTTATTAATGGAATTTCAGTTTACTTTACTTCTGCGGCAGTTTTGGCCTTGACTTTCTAAAGTGGCTTCGATTGTTTAGGCAAAAGCAGTCAACTTGACCACTTATATTTATGAATATTTAGCCAATTATATTAGTCGTAATACACTAACATTGATGGATTTCTCGGTATAGCTGGCCTGGATGAACTTTAGATATTCTCGAAAAGGGGAAAAAATTCCAAGTAGGTAAAGAAAACTATATGAACAATAGAAATTGTAATACAAATTTTTTTTTTTTTTTTACAAAAGGAACAAATAAACTGATTTCACATGAGTCAACTTATGTCTAAATAATTGAACCTTATTTAGTAGCTAATAACTGGATTTAATGAGGTATAACAACCATCCTCAATTGGCGAATCAACATAGACATACTGAAGAATTACAAAAAAATGTTGTGGGTTTTTGTGAAAATATTTGTATCACATTTTTCAATTAACTCTTTACTTAAGTACATCGCATCTTAAAAAGTATTACCTATATTTTAAAAAAAACTCTCAAAAAATAATAATCCAAGTAGGCTCTTAGTGTCTAAGCTGTATAAGAAAGTATTATGTCATCACAAAATAGGGGGAAAAAAAGGGTCATATAAGAATAAGAAGGCCAAAAAGAAAAAATATCATAGTTCTCCTCGTACATTCTAGCATTTAATACATAAAATAATGCTGTTTCACTTTCTCACTTCCACCCTTCTATTTTTCACCCCGTCCTAGGACCAATGGAAAAGCCCCTCGTGTCCTGTGTACCAAAAATGGCTAAAACATAAGTAAGAGAGAAATTCTTGTGGCAACAGTTACCAAAAAAAAAAAAAAGGTTGAATAAAAAAAAAAATAAATGGTTTTTCTAACAGGGCACTTGTTGACACACTTACAATTTATCTAACTTACTATGTATATATATATATAAATATACTAACAATTATTATCATTCATTACATTTATATGCTTTTCCTATTTGCTATCGCTAACCTTTTATCGTATCTATTTACTTTCATTGATTAATTTTACATTTAAAAAATGTGATATCTAAAACATATTTTAACGAGTGTCCAATGGTCATCCGTTAAACAAATCCAAATTAAAAAAGAGGAATGAGATGAGATAAAAAAAAAAAGGAAATAAGCAAATTAAACTATTATGGGTACTTGAAGAGTAAAGCATGAGAGAAGAATCAGTGGATTTACGTAATGGTCAAGAGAACTATTAAAAGTCCTGTTTGCGTGTATTTTCTACAAGTTTGTATAATACTTATTTTTTTTCTTACTTTTAATTACAGAAACTCTTTAAAACTTAAAGTTTTAATTCAAATTTTTAGCAAGTTTGTATAAAACTTGTTTATTTCCTACTTTAACTATAGGAACCTCTAAAAATTTCCAAAATTTTTAATAAACCACTCCCAAAACACATAAAAACTTTACCCCAAAAGTTTTTTTCTACAACTTTTATAATAAATTACAATAAACTTTATACAAACACCCAAAAAACTTCGGCTTTAAATTCTCCTCACTATTATGGATAACTTGGGCGTGGGAAAGGATAAGAGAGTTATTAAAAAAAAAAAAAAAAGCAGCGTAAGAGAGAAAGTTGGAGGCAATTATTGCGGCATATGCTGACAACTTAAACTGGGTACGACACATGGTGATAGAGCATTCAAACTCAGATGAGAAATTTTGATTGGCCAAGCCAATAGGGATATTGAGGGAGGCTTTATTTGGTTTTGATGGCCAATACCGGCTAGAGTCCACACGTTGCCTGGTTCCTTTGGGGACGTCGCCTCCTCCTGCTAGCAATTTGATTGTTTGCCCAGTTTTGAAGTATTTAGACAATCCCCGACTACACCAACAGGAAAACATAAATAGAAAAAGATGCTTCTCTTCCTGGTTTGCATCCCAAGGAGGTTTGTTCGGTAATTTTGCCTCGCACCAAGCAGGCAACTCAACAAATTGACCTTCCAAGGCAACTAGTGAACGTTGAAATCTGAAATCTGAAATATAAAATATAAATTTATTAGATGATTAAATTGTTATATATTAGGTCTAGTATATTTGAATATATAACACGTTAAGTGATAAGCTGAAGTGAATGGTTTATCACTTATTATTGGGAACAAGTTTTATCTAAAAAATTGAGTGCCAATTAATTAATTCAGATACTCTAATTTTCGGTTATCAAATGCATCTGAACTTATTAAGTTCAAATGTTGAATTGGATTATCAAACAGAATCTAAATAATTGCATTTTAAGGGGGGAGAAAACATAGCTTGAGGGAGTGGATGATGAAATTAATTTGGCTAGATTTAAGTAATGGGAGATCTTCATCGACTTATAGCTAAAAGTAACCATTTCTTCTGACAAATTGAAATTTCTCTTTCTTTCATCCTGAGATTTGTTGTTAACCTTTTTGTTTTCTCAATTAAGTTGTACTTACTCATAGATGTATGTATATACATGTTCACTGTTATGTGCTCACATAAAGCAATCATCATTATTCTCACACACAAATGTCCATGAAGACATAATTAACAACAAAATGTTGCAATGCTTAGGTGTAGTTACAGCACTGCAGAAACAAAAGTTATTTTATAAATAAAAAAAATTAAGAGTAAATTGCTGAAGTGAATTTATCCTAATAAAAATTTAACTAGCCAGCTAAATAAAATATTTGAATTGTAGTATTACTGTATTCTTCATAACTAAGAAATATTAAAATCTCATTTAGATCGCGATTTTCTAAATTTGCTATAAAAAAATATGTGAGCAAAAAGGTATTTAAGAAATATGGTCCCGAAAAGCATAAATATTGTTCTGCGGAAGGCATCAATCCAACCTTTAGCTCATACCACTCAATGATATTTTATGCTTGGAATAAACAAAAATAAGTTTTCTTTACACTGAAAGTTCAGTGTAAAGAAGTAAAGAACTACACATGACTACAGGTCTTTTTTGGTTTCTTTGGAGAAGGAATATGCCACCAAAATTTTCTTGGATATACGTATCTGCGGGCATTGCTGACTACTCATCTGGCATTCTACGCTAGTCAGCGTAGTCCCTTGTTTACAAATTGGGTGCCAAAGTGCTGATTTTTCGACATGTCTTTTTTTTTTAATTTTTTTTTTGAGACGATAAATCCTACTCTAATCTAATCCTTGTCTATACCAAGGGGAGGGGAGGACCCAAAGGGGTCAATTGGGAGACTCAGCGAGGACTAAACCACCACTGGACCAAACGGGGGCCTACGCACCCGCTGATGAATTTTTTCAGAAAATCCTGGTGAGAAATGCAGGTCACTTTACCTTGGTGGCCAACTTAACTAAGCCGAGTTGGTTGATTTTTCGGCATATCATAGAGTACCTCACAACCATTCTTTGGGTTGAGTTACGTAGTCCTGTATTTATTCAATTCTCTCCACATTTTTGGGCCGTCAAAATTGACTCTGGTTTTGGATTTTCTTCCACACCTGTTTATCCACATATTCATGATTGAATCGGTACTTGCTTTTCCAGTTTTCTTGAAAAGATTCAAGAAGACTAGAAGAGAATGAGTTTGTAGGAGGGAGGGAAGGGTCCTTCTTTCCAAGAATTTTCCAAGACTCGTCAAGAACGGTTTCTGGTTCATCTCATCGAGACCGAGTCCTCATTTGCTCCTGTCTATCTTTGAATTCATACTTGTTTGGATCTGGGTTTTTCCACAGAAAAATTTTTATATTTTACGTGATCATATTTTTTAAACACCTTTTTACTTTACATCTATCAAATTACTACAGTATAGTTCCTATGAAAAATCTAAAAAATGACAATTCAGACAAGATTAGTTGGCCGCCTTCCGTTGACTCGTATGTTTCCCCGCCAAATCAACCTATTGTAAGCACAAAGGACAAAAATATTGGAAAAAATCATCAAGAACTGTTTTGAAGGTATTTCTTTCTACCAAGTGAATGAACATCTTGTTGATGTTGATTCATCTGAAGTATCAAAGCACAATGATGACTGAGCTGTGTGAAGGTGTCTCGGTTGAGATCCCAGCTTGGTAAGATTGCCCGTCAAATCCCAACAACCTTCTCATCTTGGATGATTCCCTTGCCTTCTTACATCATTCAAAACCCCTTTGCCGCAGCACTTGATCAATATCCGGGAGATGATAGAACATGTCATCAAATAGAAAGAATATAGGACGAATTGATGGGCCATTGTTTCGTTAGCCATTGATCTTCTTGGAATGATGATAAGCTCCATCGAGAAAATTGGCCAATAACTTAGGAAATACTATGACCTTTGCTGGTGGTAGGATTCGCTAAAACCCACAATCTGTCAGGAGATTTTGGCTCCGGTCAGCGAAAGACATGAAGGTTTATTTTGGTGGACGATGTGGCCAGAAGAACTAGGGGACAAAGGCATGTTGACGCCCGGCCGCTATTCTGCTAAGAGTAGCAGTTTTGGTTGCTAAGATCTATCCAATTTCCCTATCTAAGATCCTGTTTAATTTAAAATAACGTTGTTTTATTAAGTCAGTAGTTTTATTAAATAAAACACGTCAGTAATTTTATTAAATAAAACGACATCATTTTAAAATGGATATGGAACTTGAACAGGTAATCTGGACAGATGATTCGAAGTGAAAAAAATATGCACTTATCCACAACAAATGAACTTAATGGTTGAAAAATTGTTTTAGTTTGTATTAGAAAAATAACAAAAGAAGAAGGGGGGGGGGGATGCAATCTCAATTCTAACACACTTCAGAAGAAGAAAAATCATGAAGTTCTACCCTGTGAAACATGATAGCTGCCCATTAAAAAATAATAGAAATTCGTCTAATTGCCTTGACGAAAAGAAAATCATACTTTCCTCTACTTAGTGCTTACAAAAGGGGAGTTGGTTCATGTTACTATAGTTTCGACATTTTGGGTCAAGTGACTTGAAAGAGAGGCATTCTCAAGGCCTAGCTAAATGGTAGCATGAGGTTCCCAATTGGACTTCTAAGCCTTTGCTCTTCCTAACTCTTACAACTGAAGGGAAAAGTGAAGGATTCAAGGGTTATATCAATCATATGGCATAACTATTTGACTTGTGTCCCTATTTATTTGGGACTAAACGTTTTAAGAAATTCTTATTTTTTTTGGGTATAAATCACAGGTATTTACATTCGTTCTATGGTCTGTGACTAATTTTGTTCGAGTCGCGAACTCTTTTGTGGGGAGAAGCTCTCCTAAAAATGTTTTTTTCATTCTCATAAGTTTTGAACTCGAGATCTCATGGTTAAGGAATGCAAGTCCCTTCCACTTGCATCAACATTTGTTGATAAGATATTCCTAAGATTACGATGAAATTTTAAGTCATTACACAATGAGGGAAGGGTACAATTTGTTGTGTGATTCTACTTTGCATGGTCTCCAGTTGAACACGAGTTCAATGAGTTTTTTGTGGAGACATATGAACTTTGATCAAAATCTAAACATTTTAGACTTTGTATATGCCAAATGCTAAGGTTGCATTTATCAAATGTGAGGACATTCTCTTCCAAAAATACAACTAAAAATACTTTTTTGTAAAATAATTTTGAATGTTATAATAATCTCGAAAATTTCTTTAAAGATTTTAATAATATCACTCTGTAACTTTTTGACATATATAAAAGCTCTCTCTCTCCCTCTCTCAATTGTTACTTGTGCAAGTGTGATGTTAAATATAATCGCGAATTCTTGTTCAAAATTCAAGAGGTGGAAATACTTAAGAACATAAGAATAGAGAAATAAAACAATAATAGACCTCAAAAATTTTAATTGCATCGTTTGGAAAGTCATTTTCTCCAAAAAAATTTTTATATTTTTTGTGCACATACTTTCCAATCACTTTTTTACTTTACATATAACAATTTACAACTCTCATATAATAACGGACGTGTTTGGCAAGCGTGTTTTTTGCCCAATTCGTATAAATTTTTTTTTTCCTATTTTAGCTATAGGAATCCTCAAAAAACTTCTAAAGTTTTTAATCTACATATCCAAAAAACTACACAAAAAAACTTTTTTTCTCCATTCCTTTCCTTTTTCTTACACAAAAAATACACACAAAAACACTCATCATCGACCATCACTCTAGCCACCCTCTTTTTTTTTTTTTTTTTTTCCCTTATTCTTCTTCTTCTTCTGCCTTCTTCCTTCCCTCCCTCTCCTCTCTCCCCCTTTTCCTTTCCCCTCCCCACCACCCTCACTGGTGACCGGTGGAGGAGAGGGAGTCAGGGGAGAGGGAGGGAGGGGGGCAGGGGGGAGGGAGGGAGGGGAAGGGAGAGAGAGGAGAGGGAGGAAGAAAAGGAAAAAAAAAAAGAAGAAAAAGAAAGGAAAAGAAAAGGAAAAAGAAAAGGGGAAAAAAAAAGAAAAAGGAAAAAACAAAATCTATCAAAAAATTTTTATACATCTTTAAAAAATTTTTCTACAACTTCTACAGTAAGTTACAGTAAAGTTTTTAACAAACACCCAAATAACTCTTTACCAAACGGCCCCCTTATAACTAAAAGTAGAAGACAAACAAGTTTTATAAAAACTTGTTAAAAATTTGAGATAAAACTTTAGGAGTTTTTAAAGGGTTCCTGTAATAAAATAGGAAACAAACAAGTTTTATATATACTTACTAAAAACTTGACCTACATAGGAACTCTTTAAAAACCCCCAAAGTTTTAACTCAAATTTTTAATAAGTTTGTATGAAACTTGTTTGTTTCTTTTTAATTATAAGAACTCTCTAAAAACTCTCAAAAATTTTAATATACCACCCCACAACAAGTAAAAAATTTCTGCCCTATTTGGAAGTGAAATTTGTTGGATGTTTGTATAAAACTCTACTATAATTTACTGTAAAAATTATAAATATAAAACTCTACTGTAATTTACCGTAGAAATTATAGAACCTTATTTGGGAGTGAAATTTGTTGGATGTTTGTATAAAACTCTACTGTAATTTATTGTAAAAATTATAGATATAAAACTCTACTGTAATTTACTGCAGAAATTATTGAAAAATGTTTGGTAGTGAAGTCTTTTATTTGTTGTGGAGTGGTATATTAAAAATTTTGAAATTTTAAAAGGATTTTTACAGATAACACAGAAAACAAATAAGTTTTATACAAACTTGTTAAAAATTTGTGTTAAAACTTTAGAAATTTTTAAAGGGTTACTGTAGTTAAAGTAAGAAACAAACAAATTTTATACAAATTTGCTAAAAACTTGTACCAAACAATTAATTCCCAAAAAATTTTTTCTACACCTTTTATAATAAAACTTCACTTCCAAACAGCTTGTGAACTGTCTTTGAAAAAAAAAAGAAAAGAAAAGAAAAGAAAAGAAAAAACTCTCTCTAACTTAAAAGGAGCAAATACTAACGAATAACGATGCAGCTAAAAAATTCCAGTCCTTTTCGCAAAGGCGCCTTGATAATCCAGTTTAAATTTGCGGGTTGCAGACGCTGGAAGCTGGGAATTTATAGAGGGAGGAAGATTGATTAAGGACCTACTAGGGCTAGAGGAAGGAGAAGAATCGCAGTTGCGTATTTAAATTTTGATTATCTGTTTTGGCAAAGAATGATTCTGAGAACTCCAGCGCCGAGGAAGCGAAGGGCAGAATCGGCGTTGCCTGAAGAAGATAATCAATTTCTGAACAGTCGTAGCCCTAATAACATTAAATATAATGTTTCTAATAGTAATAAGCAGCTGGTCATCTACGAGGACTCTCCGTCGGCTGCGGTGCCGGATTCGTCTCATGACCATCCTATCACCTCCGACCATATGCTCTGTACCTATCAATGCCGTCAAATGGTACGTTATTCTTGTTCGACTTTTTAGATTTTCTTTTTAGTTGAGAGTATATAAATGGGCGTCAAATTGTAGCTATGTGTTTGATGGAAAATTAGTTTGTGGCTCGGCTAGTTCTGGAATAGCTGAAGAGTTTAGGAGGTTTTTGGATCCCTTGTGTATTCAATCTGAATTCTTTTGGTTACTGTTTATACAATTTGCGGTTCTTGAGGTGAATAAGTGCGCGGTATCGTTAGCTTAAAAATGAGCTGATTATAGCCTTTTCTTCAAAGTTGAAAGCTTTTCTGGATGTGTTCTAGTTTGCATCCGGCCTTGCTTTTAGCCATTTTAAGGAGGAAAATTGCTGATTCTGACAAACAATGCTGTTCAGGTGCTTAAGACAACTGATTGTCTTTTCACAAACTTTGATAACAAAACATGTTCGGAATTTTTCAAACAGCCTTATCATACTTGCTTGTCCATAATTGGCCTGAGACGAAGCTAACAAAGACAGGCCCCTTTCTCAGATATCAAGCATCTTTTTGCTCCATTCATAATCTTTCCAACTGAAGTAGCAACTTTATGGAAATTTTTCATCTTGATATGTTTCTAATATGTGGCATGCCGTGCATAACCTAGCTGTGTTTGATATGGTAGATAATTACTTATTTGCACTTTCAGAAAGCGTTATGTATTTATGCGTCCTATTTTCTTGATAAATCTGCTAATGCTATCACTTATGGCTGCAATAATTGTTCATTGTTGCAGGTAAAAGCTGAGTTTTTTGATGCTCTTAGCAGTGCAGAAAAACAGGCTCATGAGTGTCAATCCAAACTCGATGCATTGAATGAAGATTTTCGCAGAGCTGGTGGGTAACAAAATAATACATGTTCAATGTAAGATTAAGATCACTTGAGCATCTAGTCCCCCCCCCCCCCTTCTTATGCAGTGGGCCATAATTTCACTTAATCAAAGTCTTGAAATACAGGCTTGGTTAAGGGGTTAGCAAATGCCGTGCTGTAAGTCTTGAAAGCATCTGGCGCTGTGAAATACTTTTGTCTAGTTGAAAAAATTATCTGTAGCACCCAAATTAATTTATTTAAAAGATTGTAAATTTATGTATCAAAAATTTTTCAGTGGTGTGTTTTCCACTTTACAAGGAGCTGTACTCTAGGGTCCTCAAAAAGAATTACATAGACAAATTTGTGATCTAATTTCCTCTGTCCTTTCTTTTGTATGAAGAATTTTTTCTTGATAAATGTATTTACCGATCTCAACTAGTATTGTGATGTGTTTTTGGCTGTTGCAGAAACTGAAAGGAAACGATTTCGCGATAAACTTTTATCTGCAGAGCAAGAACTTGCAGCTGCAAAACAACGTGAACAGGCTCTGCAAGAACAGCTAATGAAAGAGGTCAACTCTTCTGAAGATCGTCTCCGGAGACAGTTGCAGTTGTTTAATGAGCTTGAGGTGCTTCCCATACACCTTCAGTTTATGAATGCTTATTTTATTTTGTTATTTTTTATTTCCAGAAGTTGGCTTACTTGTTTCCTGATGTAAACGTATGGAGTCCTACTACTCCAAGTATTTTGGTAAAGGGAGTTCAAATCTGCTTTGGGATTTATAAGTTTCACAAAATTCTTTTCTATTGCATGAAGCACTGGAATCTGGCCTATAAGTGGGTAGAAAATGGAAAACTGGGGCTGATACTGGTTTAATGCAAAATTTTCTTAGAGCACCATATCAGAGGCTTATTTAGGAGCTTCCTTTTGGTTCTGCAAGTTTGTGCTGTGAAACTTATGGCCATGGCTTTTACATTGTAATGTGGCTCATGATTTTTAGTTCTTAATCGTTATGCATGCAGTTCTGATTCAAACTGACATTTCTTTGGGCTTGTTGTGGAGTAAATACATACTTTTTGATACCTTGCAATTAGCTTGAATAATTATGGACACCACATGGTATGCTTATATGTTATCCTGTTTAATTTTGTGCGTAAAAGTAATGAGCGACTGTTCTTTTTGTGGTTTTGTAGATAAAGTTTCAAAATGAGGTGAATCTTCGTGAAAAGGCTCAATCTTCAGCAGCATTGGCAGAAGAAAAAGCAAGCACGCTGGAGGGGAAATTACATAAGGTGTCTGAGAGTATCGAAAGGGAGAAGATTCGGCTGCAGAATGAGCTTGTGCAGCTGAAAAGCGATTCAAAACTTTCTGTGTCCAGAATTAGTGCAGATGTTGGTATTTATTTGTTTTGCTTATTTTGATCATGTTTATTTGGACATTTCCATGTAAATTTATTCTTTTGGCTGCTTAGCTTGAGAAAATGGAATGCCGAGCTAAACATGCTGAGGAAGAGTCAAAATTACTGAAGGATCAGATGGAACAACTCAGAAAGCGACTTCATGAGGTTATAAATTTCCTAGTTCTCATATTCTATGTAGTATTAGTCCTTGTTCTTCACCCAAGACTTTGGGGCCCATTCATTTGCTATATGTCATGATTTTGGCTTCTCCATACCAGCTTATCACTGGAATTACTTATTGACATGGAAATCTTATTTTTGGATTTAGCTTTCCTAGAACTTTTACTTTTTGTTATATTACTGTTGCCACTGTCAATCTTTTTTATTTGTTTTTTAGGGGTTTTATTCAAGTATTTGCTGCATTTTTCTTACCATTGGATTTAGATACTGATCTTTCTTGTTTGACCAGTGCATGCAGCAGAAAGGTGAGATGGAGAAAAAGTTGTTACATGCTACTTTACAAGAATCTCCCTCTACAGACACTAGTATATTGCTAAAGCATTTGCAAGAAGAACTCAGGAATTATGTAAGCCGTATTCTGACCTGTTATGACCTAAATGTGTTTTCCCTTTTTACTAGTTCCAAGTCACTAAAGAATGCTGAAGAACTGATGCCTCAAATTTTGGTACATAGAGTTGGAATGATCCTGGCCCCAGAATATTTACGTGGTTCTGTGTGGGACAATTGTCGCTTTGAATAGATTCTACGCACAACTGAAGATAATAAAAACCAAAAAGTCAAGAAATTTAAGGAAAAATGAATTTAATTACTGCCTACTAAGTTTAATTAAATGGAGTCCAATGAGTACTGCTTCTTGTTTGCTAGATTGCATGGTCTTTTACTGCACAGTTGTATGCCTCTTTGGTGTATAAATAATGTACTGAAGAAAATAGCTGAAAATAGTGGAAAAGACATGTACAATATACCTCACAATGGGTGTATCTTTGGCTCATGGCTTACAAAGAAAATAATGACGAGTCCAAAAGCTGGTAATTGGGCTTGCAGGGTGGCAAGGTTATTCTTCTGTTCCAAATAGTGCATCACAAAAAATCCCCTGACTTTCAAATACAGTAATACATAGTTCTTCCTTTTTTTTTTTTGGTGGGAGAACTTACCTATTTATCACTTCATATGGTGAATAACCTTGATATATGATATCAGTTTGCTTTTTCTAGTTATGCTGGTTCTTTGTTTCCTCCTGTAAAGACAGCTTACCTGTTTGGAAGTGCATGTAATGTTTCCTGTATGAACTATGCAAGCATCTTTGCAATTTTAATTGCTCTTAGTTTCTTGAACTTCAGATCATTACATAATATGGTCTGAAAAACTTTACATGGCGGACTCCGAGTTTTATTACTTCTCGTCTCTATTTATGAAGTCATTTAGTTGGAATGTTTTGTGTGTTGGCTACAAAATTCTTTTTCCCAATATACTACATGTCGGCCTTTAGCCACTCTACAACACCAATACTTAATTCATATTTTGTTGGGATTTTGACTGTTGAGCTGCTTCAACATCAGTACTTCACTTTTATTTTTTATTTTTTTTTTACATTTCTCTGCCTTTCTCACTGCTTATATGTGCAACGTTCCTCCCTTTTTTGGTGCCTTCCTTTCACAGTGCAGCTGTAATTATCTGATGAGCCATTTAAATTCACCTTAATCCCATAATCAGGAATCTGAAGTACGTGAGGCAAGAAAACTGAAATCCTCTCATGAAAATGTTGAGTTACTGAAGGAGAAATTACAAGAAGAAAAGAGACGTAGAGAAAGGGCAGAGTTAGACCTGCTTAAACTGCCAGAAATCCAATTGAGGGTCGAGAAGCTACAGGATGAGTTGTCTGCTTGGAAATCTTTGATGAAAGACATTCCGGGCGTGTCATGTGCCGATGATGTGCCTATGAAATTTGCAGCTCTGCAAAAGTATGTATTTGATGCAGTCCTACCTTTTGCGGTTATCAACTTGACTTTCCAAAAGCAAAAGACTTCAATTAATTTTTAATTGCTAAGTAAAGGAATTTCTAAATGTTTTTGAAGAGTGAGGTTGGATTTTAGTGTTCTCTTATCTATTAATGCTGGAAAGTGGGTAGCTTTTGCTAAGGTGTATTTTAATTAATAAACCCAGTTTCTTTAGACATCATCTCTGCTATGGTAATGAGTATTTGCTGCAAGTGGGTTTTTTGACTTTTGATTGGCATCATGTTCAGAGAAGTCGTTGATAGTATGATGAAAGTTGGTGAGGCACAGGTACGTTTGAAAGAGATTGAGGTGGCTCTAGATGCTGCAGAGTTTGATAAACAAAATGCAGTTACTGAAGCTACATTGGCTAAAGAGAAGGCAGAGTCGTCAAAGTCAGAGGTCAAGAGGATTGAATTGATGGTAAGTATGACGTGAATTTACCGCTGTGCATGATAGTATCTCTCTCCTCTTCCCTCTCCTTGCCCCTAAAAAAAAAATGTTTACTGTCACCTTATTCAATGTGCGGCATCTTTTTGTGAGCTTCTGCAGCAACATGGAACATTCTTGTGCCTGTCTTCAGAAGTCATCCTGCTGTTCTGTGAGCTGTAATGACCTATTGGAAAATTCATGATTAGTTTATCTTACTAGCAATATAGAAAATACATTTTCTATATGAAGAACTGAGTGTTCATAATCTAATTTGGGTTGAAGGGTGTAGGGGATGATAGAGGCAAGAACACTTTGGTCTTCTTTTTCTAAGCTTTGTCAATTTGCTAGAACTGGTAAAGTTAGCTGCGCCTTTTCTTTTTACTGTTCTCTCAAGGTCTGCTTGGTGAAAACTCATATTTAGGCCATTTCATGGTTCAATGACTTTAAATCTTATCATACTGCTTGAAGATTGTTTTGAATTTGAGGCAATCATGAATGTAAACTGTCTGTCAAAGTTCCAAAAGCTACATAGTACAGACTGATTTCTCTGTTGTTTGCTTCTCAGTAAATTGAGTACTGCCTTCTAATCCTGAAAAACTCAGCTTGTCTGTATTTTCTACATTTATGAGGTTTGATATGCTTTTTGTGTGACTGCAGCTTGCTTCTGCTCTTGAAGAAAGAGACCACCTAAAAAATATATTTAATGAACTAAAACGGGAAAAGCATCCTCAGGGTGGGCCAGAAATAGCAAATGGGGCACTTGTTCAGGTTGGTAGGACCAAAGTTCCTCCGCATATACTTTTGTGGAAGTTTAACTAAATGCTTGTAACTTTTTGGTGAGGAAAGGAGCTGGAAGCATCTATTGCCCAGAAGGAGAACTGCATAAAGGAATTAGAAAGCAATTTGCACGAGCAAAACCTTGTTAATATCCGCCAGCAAAATGAAATTAAGTTGCTAAGTGAGAGGCTAACTGATGAAGCCAGAAGAATAAAGTCATTAGAGAGGGAGGGTGATCGACTTCATTCTGAAATAGCTCTCTTGGAGTCCAAGGTTTGTTTTCTGAACTGCAATTTGCTAGGATTTTCTGATGTTTGCTGCCTATATCATTCTTGAGCACCTTTTCATGCTTATGGGTGTCTTTTTTTACAGTAAACTTATATGAAGTGCAATAGATGCCCAATTTTTAAAATTTTTTTTTAATAAAAGAAAAGGAGCAAAGAATGATGATGAGTTACTTTGAAGTCTGAACTAAACTTAGCAGTTTCACCTATTGCACATTAGAAGTTAGAAGGTTGCTAAACAATATTTACAAAAGGACTTTCTTAAGACAAAAGTCAGAATCAGCAGTTTTTTAGCAGACGAGAACAGGTTGTATAATCTTCTGTTCTAGCATTAAGAACTTCTGTGTTGTAGTAGTGAATCCTTTATTTATTTATTTTGCTGCAGTTGGGGCATGGTGATTTTTCATCCGCAAATACAAAAGTTCTGAGAATGGTAAATACTCTTGCTGTAGACAACGAGGCAAGACAAACAATAGAGGCTTTGCAAAACGAGTTGCAAAAGACAAAGGAGAAGTTACAGGCTGTTGAAGAGTTGAAAAAGCAATCAGGTAATCTAAGACTCCTGAAAGTGTAGGTGATAGAATAATTAACATGAAGTATTCACTTTGTTTTGTTGGTACTGTTGTCAGTTTCAAATATGGATTGGCTTCCCAATGAAGGAAGAATTTGGAGTAGATAAACTACTTTTCTCAAGAACATAGGCTGCCATAAAATATATTCAGTTGCAGATTAAGTACTCCAGGAATTCAGCAGTTTTTTTTTCCCCCATTTGAAGTATTGCTTGTTTGTTAGACTTTTCATTTACTAAAATAGAGTAATCGATTAAAGGAATCATGTTATGATAGGTATAGTTTAGAGTAATCGATTAAAGGAATCATGTTATGATAGGTATAGTTTAGAGTAATCGATTAAAGGAATCATGTTATGATAGGTATAGTTTGAGTAACACACAAAATCTTAATGAAATTCAACTGTTGCATTTCTAAGACAAAGACTACTATCTGTTGTAGGCATTCGAAATTCAGGAATTTAACTTTGGAGCATCAAAACGAAAATCAACAACAATAAACTTCATAAAACATTAGTACACTGGAGCATCAATTTACCAATGCAACAGCAAGATAAGCACCCCTGATTCTGACTTGACTCTATTTCCATTGATTCCCCTATTTGATAAACAACAACAGCTCCCATAAAGCAGAAAAAATGCCTAGCATGTGCCTTCTTGAAAATTTTCTCGGAATGGTCATATGCTCCATGCTGTAAAACTCTATTAGCAAGCTGCGTAAAGCAGCCGTTGGTCTTGGTCACATTGGTGCGTGATGCAGAACATGTTAATTATTGTGAGAATGGAAAAGTTACATTCTTTGCCCCTCTATCACATTGGTTCATTTCTGTAATGACTTAAATCATTTTTTAATGCCGGCCATTATTACTCTTTTCAGACACAATGGTAGAGGGTGAAACGTGCAGTTTGATTTTCCTAATTTTGATCTCTTCTAAGGAAGCAAAATTACAGGATGTGGGAAGTTTAATGGGTTCAGATTATTTGTTTCCTGTCAAGTACAATGCTTGCTGTGTCTTCACAATTCTAACGAGTCACTTAACTGGTTCAAGCTAGAAAGTTGAGGGCTTAGGGTGGTTTAACTGAAATCAAGGACCAATGGTCTATGCCACATGAATGGGGACCAAAAGTGGGGTTCCACTTACTTTGAGAAACTGAGGAAAATTTAACAATCCACAACCTAGACTATGGTGATTATAGAAAAGAACTGACATTAAGTGGTGCAAAATCAACTGCCTACAGTGTGAACATAATAAAATGATAGACCATATTTGATTATTGGTATTGGATAAGGTGCATAAGTAATAGTAGTTTTGGGGTGAAGATGTTGGTAAACTTAAGTTTGGATGAATGTGCTGTGACTGTGTCTTTGCAGAGTCAGCAGAATGGTTGTATGGAAATACAGGAGTTAGCTGTAAGATAGTAAGACAGTTTTCGGACTGGTTGGACCATCTTAATTTGCTTGTAACTCCTTTTTGTCAAGCTCCGCAATACCTAATCACAAACAAACACACCTTTTGGTTTTGTGTGTGTTCTAAACTAACTGGGCCCTATGGATTAAAATCCTCACATTCTACTTGGTCAACTTCTTGTAATCTGACTTCATTTTTTGTGGACAATTCAGCTGATGCTGGCACATTGGTAGACTCCTATGTTTCTGGAAAGATTGTTCAGTTGAAAGAGCAAATTGCTACTCTTGAAAAACGTGAGGAAAGGTTAGCAGCTCATGAAATAGTCTAAATATTTGCCTTGTTATTTAACTCTTTCAAGAGTAAATAAATCTCTGATTGCTTGAACAGATACAAGACTGTATTTGCGGAGAGAATATCAGTTTTTAGAAGAGCTTGCTGTGAACTTTTTGGTTACAAGGTATTATTTACAATTCAACTGAATTTTATTTTAGCTTCTCAAGTGACTGTTGCTGAAATTGTGTGGAACTTGTTTTGTGGGATATTCCTGTTATAATGTGGTCTCAGATTGTGATGGACGATCATCAGCGACCAGATGGAATCCCTGTCACACGTTTTACACTCCAATCTATCTATGCTCAGGCTGATGATGAGCGGCTTGAATTTGAATATGAATCAGGGAATACAAATATCATGGTAATCTGCAACTTCATGGTTTCATTCCCTGATTACTTGAATTTGTAAGCTTTCCAAGTGTAGAGGGTCACTAGGTGATAGCTGGTAGGAAGAAATATTTATTGTACAATTTTTATCAATAGTTTTTTTAATCCACTTGGCATGATTCTTTGCTCCTTGTTTTCCTAGGTGAATGAGTACACTAGACAGCCTGAGATATCTCGCCAGGTATGAAAGTTGATTCACTTGATGAATGATCTTGCTTGCTTTTTTCTTTCTGAAAACAAATATATTGATTCCATAATTAACATTGGACTTGTTCACTCTGTATTACTGGTGGTGCTTGAGACAATGTCATTCACAAGAGAAATTTAGTTGTGAGCATATAATTGACATTGGCAAGATAATTGAGCGAGATTTGTAGCTTGCTAAAATGCTTAAAGGGGAAGGTGATATGGTCTTTATACAAAGGCGAACTGTATCCACTCTTTTTATGGCGAGGGAGTTTGCGGTGGTTTTGAGAACTTCTTACATAAAAAGGTGCAGTGAGGATAAGGTTCTAGGACTGAAGTTTAAGCATTCAAAAGGGATGGACTGTATATTTTTCTCTAGTTTAAAAACAATTCAAAGTCCCAAAGATCAAAATCTGATCATATATAATAAGATTTTGGAACATTTATGTGAACCCATTGCTCGTTGAATGCCTTTTTTTTTTTTTGAAAGTAGCTCAACTTAGGAGGATAGCAGTCTGCTAAGAAAATGATGTTTGAACTACAATTATGAAAAGATAATAATAATAAAATTAAGCCTATGTATACATGGTTATTAAAAGTTAACCTATGCATACATGCTCATTAAAAGTTAATGTATGCATACACGGTCATTAAAAGTGAATGTGCTGGATGCCATTCTTCGTATTCTTCTGCATATGTGAGTTCTGGCTAGTTGTTTGATGGTTTTAATGCTAGCTGCATATCCCGCTGAAAATGGTGTGTGCTATGTAGTTATTCTATGGATGATTAAAAGCTGTGAGCTATGTAAAAGAAGAAAATTTTAAATTTAAGAATTTTATTGTGGTAATCATCAGCAAGAACTACTTAATGCTTGTTTAGTGGAGAAGTCAAGGACGTAATTTGAAGTTCAAATGGCTCTCTTTCTCATCTTTTTTCAGGTTGAAATATTTATCCGGAAGATGAATTCCATCCCTGCTTTCACAGCTAACTTGACCGTGGAATCTTTCAACAAGAGGACCCTATCTTAGAATATGCAATGATACCTTGGTGCTGTCCATGTCATCATCGATAAGGAAATGATGCTGTTGTGATGTCATTAAATGTGTGATGTCCTAGTGATCGGGTGGTCTATTGTTTGTTTCTGTGGGTTCTCCTCGGTGGATGTTCTCAGCGACGTTTTAATTAGGTTAGCTTATAATCCTTCTGTGCAATCTGTGTGGTAGAACTAAATTATTTTCAGTTCAAGTTTGTTAGTTCTTCAAAATATTTTGATTTTGTAGAAGAGCCCAGAATTTTGTTTCTTCACTGAGTGAAAAAGCCAGCTGAAAAGTTAAAAAAAAAAAAAAAAATTCTGGGAGAAACTCTTTTGGTGGAACATTTTAAACAATGGTCACTGGATTATATGAGCAGCTCCAACTAGAGATTCCAATAGTAGTTAACGCAAAGTTACCTACATTAAATCTTCAACCCCATAAAAGGATTGCTTGGTCGATTACTTCTCCATAATAAAGGTTCAAGACAAAAGTACTAAGCTACTAGAGAGGTGGAAAAGTAGAGACAGCAGAAGGCGGTCCTTTGTTTATGGGCATTGTCCTGCATAGTGGGTTGACCTAAAGAACATGTACATTGTAGGAAGACAATTTGGCTATGAATCTGATGAATGCAGAGGTCAGTGCAGTGGACACCGCAGTCAAATTTGTCTTCTTGTTTTGCGCCCTTTCCACGTTGAAAACGCACGCAAGATGCTGAGACAAGGAAGACCCAAGAAGCAAGGTGGTGGGTAATTGATTCAAGAGACGTTTGAGAGGGATGCAGCTACATTTGCATTTTTTGCAGCGTCCAAAGCGGCCGTTGTCATTGACTTGCTTTTATTTGCCAGAATAATTTGTAGTACTACGAATATACTGTTGAATCATATCACAGTATATATATGGTAGACTGTAGGATCCAACAAACGCGTATTTTTCATTCACACTTCATTTTTCAGTATGTATTATTGCTTGATGCTCACCCGTGGGTCAACGGTGGTTGTCATGACTTCAATTTGTCCTAAAGCTCCCATTCTAGGCTACTCTTACTAAACCCTACCAACAAGAAGTATAACCAACGTGACAAGAATATGAGAAAATCGTGAAAAAGGCACAAACTCTAATTGCCTTAATCATGACCAATTTGACTTTAATAAGTTGGTCACCAAGAAGGGTTTAAAAATCGTCTTTAAACTGTTAAGTCAAATGCTGGAATGAATTCTAGCACCTATAGTTGCCAAAAAAAAGTAGTTGTAGATCAAGCTATGCACCAAAAAAAAAAAAAAAAAAAAACTACAAATATAAGAGTGCACCTCTAATCTAGATAGGCCTTTTTTCCTTAACCTCTCATATAATCTAGTTGTACTCTCCTCTCTGCTTAGAATAGTAGTTCTCATATAGTTCACTTGGACTCTCCCTTCCCTCAAATTAGGATAGAATAGGGTATGAATGATGTCTCTTGAGGGGCAAAGAAAAGTCATTGCATTAGTAATGAAATTTCCAGGTTGCCCTTGCACAAATTTACCTTTCGTACTTGTGCTGTGCTTGTACAAAGTACCAGAGTCCTTAGTAATGGGACATCACGATATCCCAGAACTCATTTAGTCTTGTCATGCCGGGAGCCCCGATGCCCTGTTTGGACCCTAAAGCATTTGCAGACGAGGAGGAGGGGGGCATAGTTACGTCTCGGACGATCGGACTTTGGACACCTCCCGAGTCCATTCAACATGTACAAACGTCCTATGCTTGTGTTACCACATATGGTATGTACTCTACCCAATTGTATCACATTTGCGAGCTCTAAGTGCAGTGAGCAAAGTCCTTAGTAGCATGATTGAAGACATGAATCCCATATCCAAGGCAAGTTCATCTGTCTGGTCAGAATGGATGGCTCTTCCACATTCCCATTCCACTTAGGAGGACGTAGCCCATGCAATTATGAATGCTTTATAATGAGGGACGAGGGTTCCATTGTGTATGTTTACCCAAAGGTGAATAACGTTGGATCACTCATAAATTGAAAAAAGAAATAAAAACAAATAAAGCTAGGAATTTCTTCACAAGGCAAGAATGTTTTTTTTAGATAGGTTGATAGGTATGGATGATTCGTGGAGCGATGGAGATCATGTGCTGGAATATGTCTCTCACGTCAGGAAGCACCAAGGACTTTTCGTTTTCATGGAAAATTTCCTTGTGATGAACTGAGTGGGATGGAAACAATACAAATGTGATCATGATTAGTGTCACTAATATATGGAGTATCCCTCAGCAAAATTCCCAACGACTTCTGTTTTGCAAGAAATGGACAGTGAAAAGGAAAGTGATTTTGCTATTAAAATTGGAGCAACTAATGGGTATCCTCTAAAGTTGGATTTACTCATTGGTGGAAATGGAGCCAAGACTTATGGTTTGGGTGTGCAAATCTGATGTTAGTGCCGCCTTCTACGGAGACCCTTTTAGTGATTTTGTGAATTTAGAAGCGATTCAATTGGAGGTGACACAATTTTCAAATCCCCCCTCGGAAGTGCTCTACCAATTAAGCATGCAATACTACTGTACACTCCTACAAACTTGCATAATTGGCACATATGCTACTATCTATCCCATGGTCATTCTTGGTACACTCGTCCAAATTGTCATCATTTCAACTTACATTATCTAGACCAGATTTGCCACCTGAGATATGTTAGTAATGGGTAAGCTAAAACAGCACCTTTGGAACTGATGAGAGGCATGTTAGTACTCACCACTTTTGGGTATATGCGAATTTTCATTGCTGAGATTCAGCAATTTGCAGGTACTGCTAGCTAGCATTCTTGCACTAGCAAGGAAAAGATTGACATATGACATAACATAACATTCAGTTTGAAGAGGAAAGAAACTTCAAACAGTTAATGTTGTACGAATTCGAAAGACTTTTCGTCATCATATTTGAGCATTACTCCCATATAACTTCTCATAAAAACTTGAAAATCAAGAATTTTTTTTTTTTAAAAAAAAGGATCACCTACTACCCATGTAAATAATATGTTCCAACAGTTCGAGTAATGGAAAATAGGTTTTTGCCATGATTAACTGTTTCAGCTTGAGCTTCATGTAAATTGTCACATAGAAAGATTTTTTGATTCTGACATAGCTACTTATCTTCGAGCACTAAAGAATATTTTGAGCAATTTAAATATATCACCTGCCTTCAAATCGTTATGTAATGGTGAAGGTAATGCTTTCTCAGCTAGAACATAACTTTCACACTTCCATAATAGTAATTGCTAGTATGACTTTGACAATACGTATCGGGAACAATTATGATCATGTAGAGAGAGCACTGATTCTCCAATATTTTTATAGCCATGGCCCTCTAATTCAGCTCATACTTTCTGCTCTAAGAGTTCGTATGAATTGCTTGTGGCGTTTTTGTAAAAAAAATGTATTGTAACGATTTGATGTACGTAAGATAAAAGAGTGACTGAAAAATATATTCATAAAAAACGTAAAAAGTTTTTAAGAAAAATTACTGCATCCCTTTTTTTTAACTGACGTTTAAGGTTTTGCACACCAATTAAGAAAAATTTTTCATTGCTTAAATCTGTACACTACTTTCCTTTTGTACTCTCATTAATTGTCCAACTCACCCATATTCTCTCAATAGAGTACTAAATGGTTCTGTTTTACTAGACTAAAAGCAATGCAGACTAACTCATCCAGTTGTACTGACGATATGTTTTTTTTCAATCAATGACTACTAGGAACAACAACTGCATTCAAGCTATTTATCCCCACCTGGAAGGCTCATGGTAAAGAATCAACAAAGTCCAGAACACTTTTCAACGGAAGCTCTAGCCATGAAAACATAATGTTTCTAAAATGAAAAACTTTCCCACCAAAAATTTTCACCTAAATTTTTATTCTGAAATTTTAAACATTTTAACTCCCACCAAATATTTTGAGAGGCTATAAGGACTTCACTATATAAACTAGTCTCAAGAAAAATACATTATTTGTATTCTTTTAGACATGGCTTCAAAACATAAAGTCATAAACAACTACTTCTTGGCACATTCGACTTCAACTTCTGCATCTTCATCCTCTCTTGTTTCTTCAAAAGAATCTTCAACCACTTGTTTAATTAACTCATCTTCAAATTCTTGGTCCATTCAACTTTTCAACCCCCAAAGATTATGAATTGCAAGTGGTTTATGCGGAGGGAGGAGGTGATGGAGAAGAACAAAGGGGGTTCAACGTACTGCGGGAAAAGAAGAAAGAATCTGGAGGGGCAGATAATTACTAGGGTTGTTACAAAGAGAGAAGCAGTAATTACTAGGAGTAGTAATTAAGAACCCTGTATTGGAAATGAGAGATAAAAGGGTAAAATTGTAAAAAAATAATTAATACTGTATGGGTCTTACAAAACGATAGATAAAAATATACTAGAATAAATTTCTTAAACGTCAGTTAAAAAAAAAGAGAGGGAGTACATTTTAAACATGGCCGAACTATGACAATGACTTGACATGAATTTCAACAAAAGCCCAATTGTATTTGATACCTTGACTAACGTGGACCCATGACAATGAACATGTGTGTTGTCAACATTGTGCAAAGTCATTTCTTTCGTTTCATCCACTTAATTTCAAGATTTTCATAAGATTTTCAAATCTTAAATTGACAGGGAAAGTGCATATGAGATATATTGTCTAGTGAGATTGTGTCATATAGCAGTTGAAGTTAAAATGCCGACTACAAATTTATCATATCCTACAATGAATCGAGTCAATCTTTGTGCTGGAATTCCACATTACTGGGATTGTCTTACAGTACTCAACTATACGAGGATCTCCGCAAGTTTAAGCAATCCTGTTGTCCCTCTAAAATTTGACCACTCGTTAGACAACCACAGATGTGGGGAGTTGACATATGTTGTTTTGGAGCCCATACACATGGGATCGAGAGTCTTACAAGTTGATTTCTGTATTGATTGTTATAACTTTTTATATAGATTCATATAATTTGAGTGTAAACTTGAATTCATCAATCCATACAATTAAACTGTCACTTGGCAGCTATATTAAACTGTACGAGTTTGCACTAAACATAGTAAGAATTACACGAGCTAATTTGAATTGTAAAAAGCTCAACTTCTGATACTCTCATCATGATATATACAAGTGTGGGGATTGCCCGTTTGAGTGGTTTTCAAGATTGGAAAATCTTTTACTACAGTAATCATCAGGCTAAAAATTTAAATGTTTGATTCGAAAATCTGGCATCACATGAGTTGTTAGACTAGTGCACAAGAGGACGTTTACTTGATTCAGACGCTAAATCTTGAATTGTAGACACGATGGCTCAAGCTTGAAAGTTTGAAGATCGACCACAGCATTATCTTCTAACCTTTTCCTGAAGCAGAATTCCAATGTGGGTTTAGTTCTACTCAAATCAATTCATCACCAAAAGATAATGATTTGACACAGAAAGTCCTAGATTTCAAGCAAAGGATTGAAAATTGGGGCGGTAAACTTTTCTAAAAGTCATACATTACCACTTCGAAAACTTTTGCAACTGTTGAAGTTATCAAGCTTGTGTTGCTCTTGTACACATTAATTCATATGTCACTCAATTAAAATGCCCAAGTCCAAGGAGGCCTACTTTTGTTAAACTTTATCATGTACATTCGCAGGCGAAAAAGGCTCCTTTAATGAGATTGACCTAAACCCAAATATATATATATATATATTTTTAAGCATCATGCAGGCATTCCTGATTCCTACACTAGTTAGTGCATATATAGCAATAATTATATTGCATATAGCACAAGTATGGTCCCAAGTCCCAATAATGCATGGTGGCCAAGTGAACTCAATTTAAATTATCAAGTTTGAAGGTTTAACAGTAGTTGTTGATGCTTACAGACATATTCATTTAACAGGTGCACTGTGTGAGGTGATACTGTCTAGAGCCTTACATAAACCTAAAATCAAATGCTGTGGAGCTAAGTAACTAACTAACTTAAATTTTTACTGAATTTTAGAAACTAACTAATTTTTTTAATCTAAGAGATTCGATTATTCAAGATATTTAAACAAGAACGGAGGGAGTAGTTCATTGTTCTCTAAGTCTCTAACTGTGAAATTTAAGGGAAAAACTGACAAATTTAAATAATAAAGAGGTAACGAGAACATTCGCTAAATCATAATACTAGAGGTTTTTGTGTACTTTAACCAAAGAATAATGGTGGAGGCATGAGGTAATTGAGACACATGGAGCACTGCAAGAGCTGAATTGTTGTGCGTGGTCTCTTCTTGATCAAAGAAATGGTATTTTACAAGCTAAGATTGGCTAAGAGAAAGGTGGATGATTACATAAAATCAATGGAAGTCGTAAAGATGGGGAGCTTTATTAGAGGGTTATTATTGTTGTGAGAAAGTCCACGCCTGAGAATGGCTTCATACGACAAAAGAAAAAGATTGGTAGAGAAGGGGGAAAAAACCTTCAAAAAGAAACGCAAAGTGTCGACAGTTTTTGTTTTGAGTGCTTAACTGCCGACCCTTTGCCTTTTTGACATATCTTTCTTTGTTTAGATATAAATAATAATTAAGACGTGGAATTTACACACACATGGAAATGTAATTATGGGAGGGGTTTTAGTGGGGTTTGATATATGAAAAATTCTCATTTGCTGAATCTTTTACTGCTTCTTAGGATCAAATGCAATTAAATTACATCCTAATGATATTTGACTAATTAGCTATCCTTGGTGCTAAGGTATCCTAGGAGACAATGGCCACCCTTCTTCTAACTCCTACAGTTTTACAGGTCCAAATTTGGTGGAGGGCTAGTTATTCAACTACATCATTTGAAGTCCAGAGATAACCAGAAGAGAAAATAGCAAGTGAGGGTTTTGGCTGGTTTTTTTTTTTGGGGTTCTCTGATTTGAAATCATAGTGAATAATTAATCAATTTGAAATTGGATCGGTTAATTGGTTGATTAGTGATTTCACAACATCATTTTTGCCGATCTAGTTAATTGAATGTAATGTGTGTGGCCTTAAAATGCCAAGGAAAATTGTGATAGGCTACGGGAATATATTGTATGCTTAAAGCTTATGTATTTGTTCTCTGAGCTTGGAAAAGATTAAAATGGACAAAAAATCATGCAAAATTGTGGAAGTGATAGTCATTCAAAACCTATGTTGAGCTATTTCACCTGTTATTTGTCCAGTTAATGTTCTTGTTTCTGTTACCAAATATGAAAATTACAAGGCAGTGTCTCAGCTTTTTGCTAGTTTTTGTTTGTGATTTTGAATAGCAGTGAGATATTTAAAGGTGTAACCCTTTGTTAAGTAAAAGTCCTTTTGCCATTTTTACTTAGAAAAAAGGTCAGCAGAATCTCCACCATTAATCTAGAATTCACAAAGTATCCACTATCGATTAAGAGTAAGACAATATGCCAGAAAGAAAACCCAAAAATTTTTATTTTTTTCTTATATAAAAATTTAACACATGTTATCTCTGAATTATATCTTGAGAATATTGTACTACAGGAGTTCATGAACCACCGAATAAACCAAAGTAATCTTAGTTGAAGATGAACTTGGGTAGACCAGCATAGTGACTGGCCATCAACCCGACATATCTGGTACAAACTTGAGTTATAATGGATTTCTTGTTTTGGTGCTAATAAAGGGCTCGGTTTGAAATGCATATATATCATTGTACATACCAAATATACATGAATTTTTTTGTTGGTTAAAAAAAAAAAATGAAAGAAAGAGGAAACCCTTAGAATTACACTACACTAATGCTCACAATAGGTAAAGATGTCACTATACAAAAGATTATGGTCCTACATTTTGGCCTAATGGGATCCACTCTTAATTCAAAAGCCATGTCTCCACTTGGTCTCCCATATTTGACAGTGTCCTCCCCCATCTCCTCTTCCTCCTTCCTCCTCCTCCCCCCCCTCCCCTCTCAATTGGCATGGTTCTTAAAAAGAGAGTCAAGCTCTTTCACTAGCTAGAAAGATTTGATCATGGATGTTTTAGGTTGGCATGCACTTCACATACACTAAACTTACCCGACCCCCACAAGAAATGAAGAAAACCAGAAAGGAGAAAACCCACTACTTTATTTTTTTTTCAGCCGGCAAGCCAATCAGCATTTGCCACTTAACACCAAGATGATGGGAGCTGTATTAAAATAGGGCAGAACTCTCCAGTTACAAGCTACAGAAAACCAATAGCTATACTTTTCTGATAGTATAGCCATATCTACTTGAGAAAATTGAAAAGTTAAGTCACTAAAATAGATTCTGTTTCCTCGAAATTTCTATGAAATGGCTTCCAAGTGAACACCTTTCTCCATCTTAATTTTGTCTCCATTGCTATCTATCTCTCCAAGCAAATTTCTATATACATTTTTTACTGATAGTTTTATTTCTTTAATATTTCCAAGTATATGTAGAAGAAGTGACAGGGAACAGAATTGAGTAGGGTTAGCTTAGATGGCGACTTTGCTTCACTACAAGCCTACAGCACACGTGGAAGTGGACCAAGGAGGATGAGATCAACATATTACACATCGACCCATGTAATCAATTAATTCTGAGTTTGATACTTTTGCACTGAATTTGTACTTTAGACAATTGGTTAAATTAACTCCTCATCCCCTAGATAAGAAGGGATGAAAAGGGAACCAGTATATAAATTTACCAATCGGCAGATCACTGAGAAGGTTCATCATTTCCATGATTCATTAAGATGGAGAGCACCGGAAAAAAAAAAAAAAGGAAAAGAGAAAACCTCAAGTGCGGCATGCTTTCTCTCTTGGTTTACCATAATACTTCTAAGTTAGTATAAGAAACTGATATGTTCATAAGCTTGTGAGATCTAGTTATCAAATCTAATCTATTGGAACCAGGGTTAAATATTACCATTCAGACGTCCGTTGAATATAATCATGCCAAGGGTCCTCCATGGTTTTGGCCATTGTAGGAGTTTAGGTCTCGTTGCAGGTTGTGGGGTCGAATCTCCTAACTTGTAATTAATTTAGAAGGTGCTTTAACAAACACACTATTAATTATAGTGGTACTAACGAGTCAAGTCGAGCTCAAGTACTACAATGCACGAGCTCGAGTTCAAACTCGATGTCACACAAGGCTACTAAAGCGAGTAGAAAATTATGTAACTCGACTCGATTCATTAGTATGCATGTTAGCTTGAACTCAACTAGTTAGGGCTCCAGATTAGTCTCGAGTCTTAGTAAGTTCTCGGGTTCGAAATAATACTCAAAAAACTGGGGCTTGAAAAATTATGTAAAATTACTTACACTGTTATTCCTTTTTTAGTTTTTACAGTGTTACCTTTTTGCCATTTAAGAATTTTATTGAATAGACAAAAGTTATAGTAAATTTCCTAAAGTATAAACCCTTATTAGTCATTTTATAATTAAAATAAACATATAATACAAATAATACACCAGCAATCAAGCTACTCAACAAGCTCTCAAGTAGTACAAATGAAAACTCGAACTCGACTCGATATATGCGTCAAGCTACTTGACTCGATATATGCATCAAGCTACTCGAGTTCGATCCAAGCATTTGACTGAACCGTTCGCAAGCTACTTGCAAGCGGTAGCTTGTAAGTGGCTTGGCTCGCCAGCAACCCTACACTCCTGTGGTCTAAAGGTAGTTTAATCTCCCTTTTGACTTTTGTGGATCTATTCCTTCTTGACAGTGTAGGAGTAGGAATAGGCACCGTAATATACTCTTTTTTTTTTTTTCATTTAAAGACCCTTTGGACTCACCCCTTGTCATAAAAATAGGCATGAGCACACTGATGCACACCCTTTTTTTTGGAGGGTTTAGATTGTGGCTTAGTCTTCTCTAAGTCCCCGACAAATATATACTCAAGTCTATATGCATGAATTCCATTCCAATTGATTAAATTTGATTTTTCAGCTCACCATAATCACTTCAAAAAAATATACTAGGTGTGGTACTGCTGCGTCGAGCTTGGACCTGAATTTAGTAATTGCTGGCCATCCCTCCCACACGCGTTAGCAAATAGTTTTCTTGATCATTTTAGACCACTTAATCGTTCCATGTTTGGGTTAAAAAATTAAGTATACTACTGAGTCGTCTTTCCAGCTGGTGGTATTGTTGTAAAAGTAGAAGGCCTTATCCAGTCTCTCTGGGCTCTTTTGGAAAACACGTAGACGAGAAAAACTCAAGCCAGCAGCAAGAGTTGACCATTTCGGAGTCTTGTTTTACTTATTTCGATCAAAGAAGTAGGCAGGGAAAAGGGTTTTTGGGTTATACTCCAACAACACCTTTTTCTTTTGATTCGTCAAACAGATTATTAGTTTATGGATTTAAAATCACAGCAACACAAACTTGGGGAGTATAATAATTCTCATTCGTCACATTAGTCTTCACCGCCGACTCTCTTTTGACTTTGCTTCTGCGGTCCTCTCATGCTTCCTGCTTAATAAAGAAAATAGAATGCACAAGATAATGCGAAATGGAAGTTTTGCATGTTTTACACAAGATAAAGAAATATCACTTGTCCAGTAATTTTAGGACTAATTTTACTTTGCGCCCACTAACTTGTATAAAATTCTTATTTTACGCCATAATTTGATCTGCGCGATAGGTGAGAGAAACTACTTTTTCCCCCATTATATATAATACAGAGGAGAAAAAAAAAAAAGCTGAAAACAAGAGATATCTATGCAAAAATAGTAATGAGAATCTTATAGAAGTTAGAGGTGCAAAGTGAAATTAATCCGAAATCATCATACGGGAACAAAATATGTGAGCAACAATGACATTTTTTCACTAATGGTGGTGGGGTTTTGTTAATGCAGATGTAACTTTCGAGGCCAATCATCGTGTACATAGGATTATTACTTGCTAATGGACAAACAGATCAGATAGTTAAAAAAAAAAAAAAAGAAAGAGAAGAACTTACAAGAAGGCCTAGAAAATAGACACTAATGAGTAGAATTATTAGATTTGGCCATGAAATAATCTATATTGCTCACTGCAAAGAGAGCTTAGTGGAACTACTGTTTCTCTATTCCTAGGGTGACCTCAATGCCTAGACACTATGCAAAGAATAGAGGAGAAGGCAAATTATGAAATAACAATTAGCATTTCTCCAAATTTGAAGGTCAAAATCCCTCAGGCCACTATTTTTTCCTTTTTCCTTGTGGTCAAATGTAGCACACTGTCTTCATTACGACCACAGATTATATTATATCAAAAGACATCTGTAGCCATGTGATGAGCCTATTAGTTAATCAAATCTTTCTCCTGTCAATAAGTCAAATGAACAACCAATTTTTTTTTTTTTCATATGTTAGACTGATTAAAGCGAATCGTGCATTAAACATTAATTTATGGAGGATTTTCAAATTTCTTTAAGAGAAACATTCACATGAGAAAAGAATATAAGCAGATCTGAAGCTATTGGATTTTAACTTATTATATGGTTCATAAGTCCTTTCCATCCCCTATAAAAGAGAGTGGAGTATGCCTCCTACAAAAAAAAAAAAAAAAAAAAATACTCATGCTATAGAGATAAATTCGCTCATGGGTGTGTCACCACTAAGTTAAGAAAGCGATTAGTTCTATAGAAATTATTGAAATGACTCACTAAGTGGAATAAAGTTGTTAATACATCAGAGAAACTTTTTTTTTTTAATTTTGTACATATATAACTTTTATGAGTTTTTTTTTTTGGTCCACATAACTGAGTAGGATAAATTTAAGCACAGAGTTAAATGTATTTTTTTTCCCACAAAATAAGGTAGCTAGCAGAAAGCCACTTATGAAAAAAGAGGTTTCATGTTATTATTTGAGATTGTTTAACATGGTGTTAGTGTATTACATCTGCTCATGTAAAAAGAGTGGCAGCAGCCAAAACATCATCAATCCGAACAGAAAATTAACAGTTAGAATTATATATTTTTATGTCATTGTTTTATATATCAACTTTGTACTACATGCTACGTGGGTTAATATGAAGCAATACTTTTAGAGGAAAGTAAATAAGTCCTAAAATAAAAGATGAGATATGCAATTATTGCTACTGATGATGATCATTTTTCTTTATATGGTCAAGTAATTATCATACTTATAAAATTCACCAAGTATGATTGACATGGTGCGCTAATAGTAGTTCCTACTTATCCATTGTACAAGTACAATTAAAGGTGCATGTGGTACAATCCATTTTTTCCTTATTATTGTCGTAGGTACAACCACAAAGGACAGTGGTAAGACTTAGGAATGCAATAGTAATTGTTGAATCTGAAATTATAGGAAAAAGGAAAACAAGAATTTGAATTTAATTAAAAGGAAAGAGGTCGGACTTGGGGGGTTTGGATGCTAAGAATCTCTCAAGGCTATGAGGGCTCGTGGCCACAATAGCCAATAGGGACATAAAGAGTTGTATAAATAAGCTAGCTATCTGCTTGTCTCTTTGCATAAGCTATAGCAAGATAAATAGCTCCTTCACGCCTCTTCTAGTGTATGTGCTCACACAAAACTAGTGAAGGAAGTTTTTAGAGGGCTATAGCTAACAACATTCAGTTACAGAAAAAGAATTAAGTACTAAGAAATATTATACTCCTAGGTAATAGAGAGGTAAGTGAAGGAATCAATAAGCTACCCCAGAAAAGAACTAGAGAGAAAGTTGATGGAAATGGAGGCAAGAAGGCAGCAGTTGGAGAAAGGAGATAATGTTGCCAGTGAGGAAATTACTACTGTTGACTGGAGAGGCAGACCCTCCAACCCAAGCAAGCACGGTGGAATGGGAGCTGCTGCTTTTGTTTTAGGTCTATTTCGTGCTCTCCCTTGAATCTCCTGTATGTGTTGTGTGTGTTTTTCTAGGCTCATCATAAGGGATCAGTTTTTTGAGGTTCAGAACCTCAAAAAGCAGGCTTAGGACTAATTTGCATCACTTGTTTTTTTTTTTTTTTTTTAAATGGGGTTGCACCTTCTCTTTCTTCTCTCATCTGCAGCCAGATTTCATCTTTCTGGTAAGCAAACAGTAACTACATAAAATCCAGTGTTTTTTTGGCTCTTTCTGTGATATTAATTTCTTCTTAATTTCCTTTAAGATGGCAAGTTGGTAATTTAGATGTTAAATTACCTTTATATGGTTCTGTGTGATTGCATGTGTCCATCTTGATGTGAGTTTTTGCCCCTCGTACATATGTTTGTCAGGTCAGGGTTAATTACGTTTTTTCTTTATATTTGAGTCATTGTCAACTTATATATGGTTGTGATTTTCTGATTTTATGCCTTGAAGTTGAGATATATATCTACATATCTTTGCAGGGCTTCAAGCATTTGAAATAATGGCAATAGCAGCAGTTGGGAACAACCTCATAACGTATGTGATCAATGAGATGCACTTTTCTCTATCAAAGTCTGCCAACATAGTGACAAACTTCATTGGAACTGTCTTCATCCTTGCACTCCTTGGAGGCTACCTCTCCGACTCTTATCTTGGTTGCTTTTGGACCATGCTCATCTTTGGCTTTGTTGAACTTTCGGTATGTCTTCTTTCCCCATCGATTTCTCTTCCTGCTCGGGCCCTTCACTTTTTGTCTTTCTCTACCCTCTCATTTCTTTTTTCATTTAAAAGGTGGCTAAAATGATTTCATCAAAAAAAAAAAAGATTATTTCAACCTTATATATATATAGTATCAGCAAAATCCAGAAAAAATCAGAATTAAGATAAATTATTTGTCTGGTCCTTGTTTAGAGTAGGAATCTAACTACCAAAAGAAATTGGCTCATATTCAAGTACATCCTGTGTATGCACGTCTTTGTATTTGCATGTGCATGTATAGGACAATATTTTGTTGGTTAGTGACAGTGATGTTATAATTATTTGTCCTTTTTGTAATATGGCAAAATTATTGGTTGCAGAACATCCACAATGTATCAGATTACTGATGTACATATGTCTTTCTTTTTTTTTTTTCCTTCCTTCTCTGGGGTGTTAAATTGCAGGGTTTCATACTGTTGTCAGTTCAAGCTCATTTACCCCAGCTAAAACCACCCAAGTGCAACATGTTGACTGATGGGGACAATTGTGTGGAGGCAAAGGGATTCAAGTCCATAATATTTTTCATGGCACTGTACTTGGTGGCATTAGGGAGTGGATGTGTGAAGCCTAACATGATAGCTCATGGTGCTGACCAATTTAACAAGGAAGTCCCAAAGGAGTCCAAGAAACTCTCCAGATACTTCAATGCTGCCTATTTTGCCTTCTCCATGGGTGAACTTTTTGCTCTGACTATTTTAGTTTGGGTCCAAACACATTCCGGCATGGACATTGGATTTGGAGTCTCAGCTGCAGCCATGGCAATGGGTTTGATCAGCTTAGTTGGTGGTACCCTTCTTTATAGGAATAAGCCTCCTCAACGAAGCATCCTCACCCCAATTGCACAAGTAATTCATAATTGTTCTTAGTTGAATTTGGTTCCATCTTTCAGTACAATCACACACACACACACATTAAAGAGAGTCTAGATATAATTGTGTTTGCACTGTTACCTCTTTTTTTTTAGTGTCAATTTCACTAGCCTCTCTCTGACAATGACCTGGGGTAGGGTTATTTAATTTATTTGTTAGATGACAATTGGGATCTTTATCATTTTTTTGTTTTAATCATTTTATATTTCTCTAGTTAATCCCGTGAATTAAACTATTTTTTGATTCTTCTGATTGTGAGTGCACTCTTGTTTTCTTGTGCTTATTGCATTAAAATATTCTCTTGTTTGTTGAATCAATAAACTAAGGCCATTTAGATGCAAGTGCTGTCTTCTGATTAACATTTTTATGAAAAAAGCTCATCATTGATGTGCCATATCACAGCCCAACATCTCATTTTTTGTCGGAAAATTTGGCATCTACTTGTAACATTAATGTGTTGAGTTTTGTAATATTTCTCTCAGGTATTAGTGGCTGCAACTTTAAAGAGAAAGCAAGTTTGTCCTTCAGATCCAAGACTGCTTCATGGGAGCCACCCTAAGCTTCCTATTAGCAACAGTATCACCATCTCTGAAAATACGGGCGATCTTCATCATACTGAAAGATTCAGGTAACTTTTTCTTTTCCCTTTGCAAGATTCTGAGTTGGATTAGAAAATTTCTTTAAATTATTATTTACCCTCCAAAAGAAGTTTGAGAAAATTTGCAACCTAATAACAATTGACGTGATTAGACAAGAAAATGAGGTTACCTACACTTATTCAATTAATTATTTTTCTAACTAGCAGTAGTGCAATTCTCAGGTTCTTGGACAAGGCATGCATCAAAATCCAGGATGGAAATAATACGAAGGAAAGTGCATGGAGATTATGCACAGTAAACCAAGTCGAGCAAGTGAAGATACTAATTTCAGTCATTCCCATCTTTGCATGTACTATTGTTTTCAACACCATCCTTGCACAACTCCAGACTTTTTCAGTTCAGCAAGGAAGTGCTATGAATACTCAGATAAACAAAAGCTTCCATATCCCACCAGCTTCTCTTCAAGCAATCCCTTATATTATGCTAATCTTCATAGTCCCTCTCTACGATTCACTTTTCGTCCCTTTTGCCAGAAGAATCACTGGCCATGATTCCGGGATATCGCCTTTACAGCGAATAGGATTCGGTCTTTTTCTTTCGACATTTTCCATGGTGGCAGCGGCATTAATGGAGAACAAGAGAAGGGATGCTGCTGTAAACTCAAACAAGATAATATCCATTTTTTGGATCACCCCACAATTCTTGATCTTTGGCTTATCAGAAATGTTCACTGCAGTTGGCCTAATCGAGTTCTTCTACAAGCAGTCTTTAAAGGGGATGCAATCATTTTTAACAGCCATTACTTATTGCTCATATTCATTTGGATTTTACCTAAGCTCAGTGCTTGTTTCTCTGGTAAATAAAATCACTTCACATTCCTCTGGTGGCGGTTGGCTCAGTGACAACAATCTCAACAAAGACAGATTGGACCTTTTCTATTGGATGCTAGCCACTCTAAGCTTCATCAACTTCCTCAATTATCTTTTTTGGGCCACATGGAATTCAAAGGACTCGGCAAGCAGACTGCAGTATGATTCTAGCAGCCAAGATTTACGCCATCATCCTAACTTCAGCTCCAGCAAAATTGCTGGAGATGATAGTATACCTTGAATGCTATTGAATTGTCCCAATTGGATGCTTAATTTCCCGATCACATCACTTGAATATTGTACTAGACGTATTTAGAGGAAAGAATGCTTGGGGAGTGACCCCAAACGCTTGCATATTAGGCTAATTTCATCTGTAAAAAGAAGAAGTATATAAAATCCCATTACAAATGGGTTATCTAATTTGGAATATAGTGAAAAATTTATGGCAAATGCTTTATCTACTTGCTTAAGGAGTTGATAGCAAGGTATCTTGATGCATAGTAATCGGAAATTCAAAGCCAAAAAAAAAAAAAAAAAACTTGTCCACTTATGGACGTTTTCTATAAATTGGGATGAGGACAGTTGCCTCCAAGATCTAAAACAATGAACTTTTACTTTATAACAATAAGATATTTAAAAGTGATCCTGTTTCTAAACCAAATCATGGCTTAGATTCTTCCCCAATACTATAAAAGGGTTTGCAAGGACGTTTGGAGTTGGTACGAATCACACAGTATGAAGACCGTTCATTTGCAAGATTCACTGCACAAATCTCATCAACATCAATATCATTCTTTTGTGAGGATGAGAGTATGGGAGAACCAATTGCGTCTGATAGTCTTTGGACTTGGATAGGAAAAAGAAGGAACATCTCACCTAGTGGTAGCCTAGTTTTGGTGCTTTTCGTTTCTGTTACATGAAGGAAAAGGGGTCCCCCCTAGTCCTTAGTGTAACCTAACTACAATAATACGTAATGCATATACCTGTATTCATGGAACACAATCAAAGCTTCTATCCTTTCAAGTCAAAAAAGGAAAGGGGGGGGGGGGACGTAAGAGAAAAGTGATGATTTTCATTGAGGAAATCTAGCTATGTAGAGAGGATGATCCCCCGTTTTTTTTTTCACCTTTCTACTTACAGGGACATGTCTGAAACATGTTGTGATGTTGGAGCTAGGCCTAGGCCCCCCACTTTAGAGATTGGAGGCCTTTACAATTTCTATCCTCCTAACACCACTGGCTCAATCCTCATCAAGATGTTTGCTAAAAGAGTAACATGGCCCCCTCCATGCAATATGCCCTTTTGATCCCTCATGCTCTACAAACTTATACATATCATGCACAGTTATACCCTACCATTTATGAGATTGATCACAGTTTTGCCTCAAATATACATATATACCATTCATTTCCTAACAGCATGGCAACAGGGCAATTACCAACGAAAGAGGGGATTGATCGGGCATAACATATATAGAAACTTCTTCACAACTACACGATCCCAAGGGCCTTAGAAAATGTGGATTGGGAACTGAAAATCAAATGAATGGAGTCCCTTTAACTTAAAGATCTTTGTAATGCAAAAATATTTACGAGTCAACGGTTAGAAGAGTGGAAATAAAATGTTGGCAGTCCAGCACCCAACTCCATGTTTGGTGTTTTGAGTGTAAAAGACGCTATATTGTGGAACACCAATTGCGGATTAACAGTAATCTTGATAATTCCTGTGTATCAAATTCATTGTAAACCTCAGAACATGAGTCATTGACTACTTCTGTATACATGAATTGTGGCAACCCTCAATCATGTCAACAGCATAAGACCTCCTTTTCTCCTCTACCAAAAGGAAAATATAATAAGAGGAAGAGCTCTGGTTCCTTTTCCTTCCGTTCAATGAATTTGAAGCTTTTTCTTGCATGATAACTTTACAGCGTCACGCCACGTGCATATATTAGTTAAACTGGAATCCTCCCCTTGCTTACTTCCTTCTTCTTCTTCTTTTTTTTTTTTTTTTGAGTTATTTTTGGGGCAGCTGTTTAAAATCCAGCACAAAGTTTATCCATGTTTCTTCTACACACACCATTTTTTCATTTATGCAGCTAGAAGCCTAGAGGTACAGTGGGGATTTTGCAGAAACCTAGCTTTTACCCTCTTCTATTGGTGGGAGGGGGTGTTTGAATGAAAATTTTTTTTTTTGGGGGGTGGGAGAGACAAATACCATAATCTAATCAACCACAGTCTTTCAGAAACATAGAAGTTTTCAAAAAGAAAAAAAAAAAAAAACTGAGGAAGCAAAGATTTATTTCTACAAAATAAAAAATTTAGAAAAAACCACAAATTCCAATTTGTGTAGTCCATTTAACCTTGTATTTTTTTCTCCTCTTTTCTCGACCTCTTACAGCTGTTAGTATTTTCTTCTTTCAATAGTTACTCGTCCCAACATAAATAAATTATAATGGTGAAATATCAAATCCATGACAAGTTACACCACATTTTTTTGACCAATTGAGTGAGCTCAGTGGGCCACCAGGGAGCAACAATAGGTAAAGGAGTTAATCCTCACATACACTTTCCGTCCAAAATTTCCTAAAACATTTCCTAGGGCAATTTAGCTCTTTCTGAATTCTCAATAACTTAGAAGTTAATCCTCACATACACTTTCCGTCCAAAATTTCCTGAAACATTTCCTAGGGCAACTTAGCTCTTTCTGAATTCTCAATAACTTATGAGTCCATTCCCATGCTCTTGCCCCTACATAGGACCAGTAATAAAAATATTGTACTTCAAAAAAAAAAAAAAAAAAACCTTTTTTTGCTTTCCTCATTCCACCCAGCCGTGGAAACAAGCCGTTTTTCATAGAGCATGCGGATAAAATGAGTTACGACAATCCCCATTTAACCATTTAGACAGAATTGAGTTACAACAAACCACCATTTAACCATTCAGACAAAATGAGTTGCAAAGCATCCCCCATTAACTTAAACCACATATTCATGTCCGAGCATGGCAGATCGGAGGACGACTGGGATGAGCTTTTGATTCTCAACTCAAGTTACAACCAGCTGAACTAGGAGCCAAAAAAAAGAAATTAAACAAAGAAAAACAAAAGATCCACATGTATAGGCTGAGAACTATTGAACGTTGAGGTACAAGAAACGCAAACGTTCCTTGTCTTACACAATTGACGGCTTCTGTTTCACTTAAAAAGCCCCAGGTAAAATTTAGTGATTACAGCAACATACTTTACACCAGTCCTAAATACTATTTCAAACTGCCGGCAGTAATAGACACTAACAATCGGAGGATGAAACAAAAAAAAAAATTGCATTTCCTATGCCTCTACTCATCGGCAGCCTCCATGTTTGCTCCTTTAAGATGCAGGTGTTTTTCCCTCTTTTGAAATTCTGTCAAACCTTTCCCACTTCCTGTCACACCAACTTTCCCAAATGGGTCATCTGGGGATTTGAATATGCTCTCCCGCTTTCGCCCAGAGAAGAAACCAACCTGAGAATTAAGTGAAATTAAAGGAGGAAACGAGTTAAAAGCAAGATGAACAAGAAATGGGTGTAACTATAGGGTACAGGAAATGCATCTTGTAATGCACTAATGCACTGATGCATATTTCACAAATTCATGACACTACAGAAGCCAGATTCTTTGCACATCTACCTTCTTAGCCCGGCCTTTAGTTGTCTGAAATTGCTGCCAAGCATTTTGCCTCTTATTCTGTGTCATCTCAAGTTGCTCCATTCGCATCTTAGACTTGAAAGCATGTATCTTTTTCCGTTTAGCAGCTTTCTGTAAAGAGTGAAGACAGTTAATTGAGAAAAGGCAGTCAACAAATGGCATATGGAACATAAAATGTGGGAACACAATGTAAGTAAACTACATTGGCACAATGTCAACCAGGAAAACAAAAAACTATCAGAAATATTAGTATAGCAGTTATAAAAAGCCTGGAGACTTTTTAATAACCATGATGAACATTAATAAGATATTCTCGACTACAGCTTTAACTAGTCACATGCATATGTGTCGAGTTAACATGTTAAATGAGTCTTGGACAGAAATTTTTCTTCAGAACAAAAACATAATGAACATTTTGACAATTCAAAAATTGGCTAAGTAGATCATTGATCAAAGATATACCAATACTTCAGTCAGGCAAAAACATGAGGCCTATTATGGAAAGTCCAAAGAAATTAGGAGTTCTCCAACAGATCCTTAAGGGAACATACCACATCTTCGGGATCATCAGCCTCAATCCGAAGTTTTGCTGGTAAATTTCGAGCCTGAAAGTCAGTGGAAGCAGCCTGTGCAATTTTCCTTTTGAGAGCTTCTTTTGTAGCCTGAGCTACCTTTTCTGCTTCAAGTAAGGGATTAACAGTTGCATCATGAATTGATCGAACATTATCTGGATCAACCTGGAAACATAAACTGTAAATGACAAATAGTTCCACAAATTAAATAAAGCAGTCTGTAGCAAATGAAAACAAGAAGCAAGACAACTTCCCACATCAAAGGGTTCACAAATTAACTGCATTTTAAGGCAAAAAAACACAACTAGCACAGCATGCCATCCGCATTATATGCTATATATATATATATATATATATATATATATATATATATATATATCTCAAACTTTCCTTGTCTATATCAAACTTTCCTTGTCTTAATCTTACAATCAAATGCAATAAGAACTCTCCCCTTAGCCAAAGCACCATATTTCAAAAGATCTTAAAGTACCTGATGGAGTTAGTCAAAATTTGGCCAATCCTAATTATTCATTTAATACATTTCTTGACTTCACAGATGAAATCATAAAAAAGGATTTCTGGTCAAGCTGAATTGTATTGCAAATGGGAAAAGACATAGTTTCCTTGTTTTCTCAACTATACATATTATCACATACACCTTGTTCCCATCTTATAGTTTGAGAAAAGAAAATCTTGAGAAGAACACATCAGCTACTAAAGCACCTCTTTCCATTATTGCACCTCAATTAAACTTCATCATTTGTTGATTGAGTTTTGAATTTTTTTTAAAAAGGCAGAACTACCAGAATACAAAGATAGTTTGTAACTTTATTTATTTGGAGAGCAGTATAGTTTGTAACATTATTTATTTGGAGAGCAGTATTTAAACATTTATTGATCGAAATCGCACGAAGTGTTCAATAGGAAAGTTTTAATTTATTTCGATTTTAAACTATGACAAGTAATTTGGGACAAACCAAAATAAAATCAAGATATATAAAATGGGACAGAGTGCTACAAATGCAGCACATCACCTTTTGTGATCTCAACTTTAAAGAAAAGATTTCTATCTACAACGGCCACATTAAGTAGAGGGCTGTGCATAAATTATAAAAGTAAACAATAATACTATCTTATAATGATTCTGGAGGTCACAAATTCAAGATATCAAACGCCTGCAAGAACCTTATGGACTAGATTGTCATTCATTACCATACCACTAAAAATATAATGATAAGTACACAGTTTATTACCAGAAACTAACAATTTGGAAAAAGCAAGAAAGGAAAGGAAGACAACAGGGAAAACAAAAAATGACAGAACCAAGTCAAAAAAGTTAAAGCCAAAAAGAATACAAGAAATCCTTGTAAAATGATTTACAAACGTATTAATACTATAAATCTTTGTAAAATGATTTTCAAGTTTATTATAAGAAAACTCCAAGATAATAAAGCAGTCTAGAGAACATACCTCTTCCCTATTACCCCAACCATCATAACAAACATAATACCCATTTGGAGTATGTGCCTCAATTGTTGCTTCATACCTGAACATTCAGCTAAATCAAACACAAGAAAATGGAAAAGCAAAAGCAGAAATGAAACAATAACATCATCACAGTGAAAAATTAGTTGAAGCAATCTTACGAACCATTCACCATCTTCACTCCAGACAGCTTGAACTTTGGTGCCAACAGGAAACTTATCAGAGTAATCCAACATGGATCCCGATTCCTAAGTCAGAAGCCACAAGCAAAGAAATCTTAAGTGGAACATCAATGCTATGTCAGCACTTCACGTGCAAATTCTAGAAGAGTAGCTGGCTGCAAAGCTCCCAAAATTTACATGTAAATAGCAGATGCTTTTTGCGAACATAAAGCACAACTCAATAAAGTAGAAATGTAGAGCACGAGTATCTAAGCTGTTAGACGCCAAACTAAGTCTAAACAGGGCGTTAGAAGATCTAATCACATGCTTCTGACATAAAAAAATTCCATAACTGCTCAAAGAAAATTCCATAACTGTGATATTTAGTATGTAACCATGTCATATCATTTTTGCAATCCAATATTCTTTATCAACATTTCAAAAGTTAACTTTGTCAATTCTGATTTCCAAAGCCCTCTTTGAAACTGGCAGAATTCGCACCAAAGACAATTGGAGTGGATAATCAAGCAATTTTCAATCTTCAAATTTTCTCAAACTCCAGGCAAATGCAAAATGGCACAAAGATGAAAAGTCAACAGAACAATCTTAGACAGCCTAGTAGTAACTGTAGTGATGAAAAGTCAACAAAACAATCTTATCATGCATTTATAGTTTACCATGAGTCATATTTCAGTAAATGCAGACTGATTCTAATTTTGCATAGTGGAAAAATTAATCATTGTTATCCCATCAAATATCTGCAAAGGCTAAAAAATCATGCTTCCTTTCATAAAAATTGTTGAGGCTTTCTAGTCCAATTCAAAAGTTCATAGTCTTCGTATAAGCTGGGACTTTCTGACTTGGCCAAACGCCAGTACTTAAAAGAAGTCAATATAATTGCACAAACAATTTCTTTCAAAAGGTAAGACTTGAATAAGATGCTGCTAATCATAGAAAAACATATATGTATACATACAAACTATGCTTTCCTATTGCTAAGGAAGACAGCACTTGCATTGACCACAACGGAAAATATGAGTCAAAAATTAAAAGAAACTTAGACAGAAAATTTCAGCAAGATGCCTTGAATTAAGATCATGGATTCACTCAAAGCCCTTTAATCCACCCTTCAGAAGCTGACACACTTTTTCACACTCAACCATAGAGCAAAACTCTTTTTTTTTTTTTTTTGGGAGTCAAGCTAAAATTCAAGAACGCAAATTTATACTACACATTAGAAGGGGATCTACCGCATTAGAAAAATCCTCAGTATGCTGCAAACTAAGAGATGTATCACCACTAGCCCCAACAGCCAATCCTGAATTTTCATTTTGTTTTGCAGTTGCCAAAAGCTCTTCAGTCAAAGAAATGACCTGCAATCCAAGAAAATTAGCCAGACCAGACTTAGTTAATCAGATGAATTGCTTCTGCAATAAAATTTCAAAATTATTGTTACGTTTCGAACTTAGAATCACAGATTGACATCTGAAATGACATGTCAGAAGTAGGCCGGCCATCATGACTCATAGCAAACCTGCAATGGAATGAAGACAAAAAAAAATGATGGACATCTTGATTGAATTTTTGACTCCAAACTTTTGTAAAAATGTGCTCACTGCTCATTACCAGGTGTCTGAATTTCATTTTAACCAAAATGCAACCTCACCTTCAGACACTATCAGACAGCATCTCCTTCAGAGTGCTTGTTCGAGCAATATAATAATTTCACAAAAATATAAATGCACGCACAGTTGACAGCATTGCCCACACAAACCAAGAGAGGGAGACGTAATTAGGCTTTAGATGAAAACAAAAGGAACCACAAGCGTATTATTATTTTACATGACTGGTGCTATTAATGAGGTGTCTTGAAATAGATGATCAAACACCCACTCCACTTCTGCATGACAATCCTATGGGCCAGATATCTTCACAATTCAAAAAGTACAAAAAAAATACGGAGGAGGAAAAGATAAAAGAACAAGAAGAAATAAATATAACCATTAGCAAGGTTACCTCTACAAGCTCCTTCTCCATGTCTAAATATTCAGAATTTCCAGGCTCATCATCCAGGAGCTTCCGCACCTAGAAAAAAGTAACAATTTCATGCTATATCATTTTGACATGCATTTCATACACTAGATAATCAAACAAGTATTACATGTAGTGTATGCTACTGAATCAGTTGAAAACTCATGAAGAGAATCAACAAAAAACTTGTTTCTCCGAGTTTAAAACTTAAAACTTAAAATTCACTGATTTTAGCAAACATCATGTCAATAGAAAATATTAGCATAAAATCTACAGTTTTCACAAATTGATATACAAGTAATACACTGAGTAAAGCTAGAAAGTTTTCTTAATTTCCAGTTCAATTCTCTTCAGTATATGGCCACCCTGTTCCTGCCGGTTTCGACTTTTGACAGATACTCCAATTAAAATTCCTTTAAACACTCCTAAATAACACAGAGAAGAAGTTCACATTTGTATGAACAACAAAATTGCAAAACTTATCCGGTAAACTAAACTGCAAAATTAGGAATGTTAGTAAACGATAAACATATACCTAAATATCTCCGAAACACACTTAAGTTATCTAATGCCAAAAATGAAATTGTAAGAAGCCCAAAAACTTGACAACCTACAATTTACAACAGTTCAATCAATTTAAAGAAACAAAAACCCTTCGTAAAACAACAAATCAAAATCACGAAAATTCAAGAATAAACCTCGAAACCATAGAAGTCACAAAAAAAAAGAAAAGAAAAGAAAGATAGCTAAAGACGCAAAACCGTACCTGTAGAAGCTGTTCCTTATACGTGGAGAGATTCGAAGCAAGCTCTTCGACGCTCAACTCCTCACTTCCGCTTTCCATTTTTTTTTTTTTTTGCCTTTTTTCTTGGATTTAGCTTCGAAATTTATTCAGTTATTGAAGAACTAATTATCAGATTATTCAGAAATTGAATTGAAATTAAAGCGCGAGTGCGCAAGAGAGACGCCGGAAACCCTTCTGGGGTTATTTGAGGGCGAAGGGACGAGAGGGCGAAGACTGAAGGGTCCTCTGCTTTTGTTTTATTTATTGCATATTGCAGATGAGGTTACCACTACTATTTTTCTAATTTCTAAAGAGGACCGTAAATTCTTTAAATTTCTCAGTTTTGCCCCCTGTAATTAAATGGTGATTGGCGGCCCCTTCAATTTTTCTGTCAAATGAAGAAAGAAGCCAGAAGCCCCCATTCCAAAGCTGTAAAATTGTAACAGCAGCTCTTTATGCCGGTTCACAAATAAGGCACGAGTGTCACATTTCGCCCACTGAAAATATGGGGAATTTTATTCGAGTTTGAGCCGGTTAAACTTTAGGGATAATTTCAAAAACCTCGTTTGAGGTTTTTGATAATTTCACACACCTCTCTTGTGGTTTATAAAATTACACAAACTTCTTATGAGATTCAGATTTTGTAACAAAATTAGTCAAAGTAAAAAAAATAACATTAAAAAAGTATTTTGAGAAGAGAGTTAAAACTTTTATTTCACAAATGCCTTTATATTTGTGTAAAAGTTCTATAATAAAGAAATAAAAAATATATTAACAAAAGTGAGGAAATGTGAGTGCAAATAATAAAGAATTAAAAATAAGTAATAACTGACTTTTTCTATAAAGTTAGATTAATGACCAGTGCACTGAATTACAATGGTTATTTTTTCATATCTTTGCCATTTTAATATGGGAAAATATTGATTTTGTGTTGATCTCGCAAGCTGAAAGTGAAATATAAGTGCAAAAACTATGTTCTTATCAAGCTATTGGGAAGAATCATGAAATTCACCCATATCCTTTCATATCACGAACAAATATTTCAAGTGTAATGCCAGGCAATTATGGATATTTTTAGAGAAAAATTCAGACAAATTGCTATTTGGTATATCGATTTTTGAGAGCGAACAAATATTTGATATATTAATTGGTACCATTTTATAATTGTAAGTTACTGTTCATCATTAGAGAAATCCTCAACAACTATTTTCGTTAATTAATTACTAATAATTAATTAGTGCCCTAACAAGTTAATTGCCTATATTAATATCCAATACGGATAATATTAGAAACCTCCCCTTAAATGCAAGAACCGCTGTTTTCCTATATTAAATTTTGTTATTTCAAGTGAAAATGAGATCCATCTTAATATTTCTTGTAGCATTGTATGCAAAATGGTAATAATGTGAAAAAATAGCCATTGTAATTTAGTACACTAGCCATTGATTTAATTTTATAGAAAAAGTCAGTTGCTACTTATTTTTAGTTCTTTACTATTTGCACTCACATTCTTTAACTTCTATTAATATATTTTTCATTTCTTTACAGTACAACTTTTACGCAAGTATAAAGGACATTTATGGAATAAAAGTTTCATCTCTCTCCTTGAAGTATACTTGTTTAATGTTGCGTTTTTTTTATTTTTATTTGAACTAATTTTGTTACAAAACCTTGAATTTAGGGGAGGTTTGTGTAATTTTGTAAATCTCAGAAGAGGTGAGTGAAATTATCAGAAATCTCAAGAGACGTTTCTGAGATTATTCCTAAATTTTATCCCCTGTGTTTCGAATTGAATGATTAAAGAGTGTGACGTATCATCTAACTCAACTGATAGAATATTAGAATAATTTAATTTTCATTTCGATTTATAAAGTTGTTTTCTTATCATTTTTCCTAGTGAAGCAAAGAGTCGGCAAAGAGTAGCGGTCGAATACAGAAAAAATACAGGGGAAAAAAAAAAAAAAAGAGCTGCTAGCTAAGGAAAAAGTTCTTTCAACCTAAGTTCTTTGATGCACAGTTGATGTACTTGACAACTGTTTTAAGTTTCTAAAAGCAGTCCAAATATTTGGAAGAGAGGTGATTTACGAACCAATAATTGTCCATGCTAATGCAAGTAAAGCATAAGAATTTGAAGAAACTCTCACTTGGCAGAAAATCATGCACTATGAGTTAAGCACGAATAAACATATTGGCAACATTAGGGGGCCAAGGTTGGGCAGACAAAATATTTACTTGAAGTTTGATTAGCAAAGCCTAGCAGATAAAGCTCGGATGATGAAAAGCCCAAGATTGGACTTGTTCAAGAATTAAATAGACACTACTGCAGAATGCACAAGTGAAAAACCGTTCGTTCATTCGGAAATGCACTGAGAGGATGAAAACTAGCCTAAGCTAAGATCCCCGCCTAGGACAACCATCAAGATAATAGCTTATGGCGGCAGCGGTGGAGGAGGTAGCAGTGGGCGGTGATGCTTGGTGAGAGAAAGAAAAAGGATGCGGTAGGAATTATTATATTCTTTTTTTTAAAAAAATTTTTATGCATTATTTAGAGTGTTTTTACAGAGTGTGTTACTGTGAACTCCAAAACAAAAGCTTGTACTTCAAAATCACACTAATCCAAGCAGAGCCTGTGTTTCCTATGATTTGTGGCTACAAGAAAATATGATGAAGGGATACCCCTACAATTCACATTGCATATGTTACTACGAGCCCAAAAGGGTCACAGGTTACCAAGAATCGACAAACCAAATTTCAAAGAATTTGAGTAGTGTTTCCTGAGTTCCAATAGATGAGTGGGTGGGCAGTGACAAACGTGTGAGTTTCAACTTTCAAGTCATCGAATTGCATTTCTAATTTGAATAGCTGATCATGACTCGAAGAATATGGAGCTCCTCACATCTTAGCTCATCGGATACCAGAGACCCGGGTCCTGCAAGGAGTCCATACGTGGGGAACTCATTGATCCAACGTAATAGCACAGATTCAAGGGAAAAGCAATTAATGATCTTCACATAACTCAGCAAAATTTCATACTACGCCAATGATTAACAACCGCCAATTCTTCCTGTGCTCACAAGTCGAAGTCAGGTTCCTGAGGCAAATTCCTTGCCAAAACTGGCAGCCCAGCTGAATTTTACAACAATTTGGGGGTTGGAAGGGGCAAGTGACTAACCCAGTGCGCGGATATTGGGGGGGAACCCATTACAGAAGAAAATGTAAAGCAGCAAGAATGGAAAAACTAGTACTATCCCTATACAATGTCAACCATATCAGCCTTCCCCAAAAAGGAGTTGCACCATACTATTCTCCACAAACCCCATCTAGATTTGCATTCTGCGCCCGTCCATATTCCACCAGTATAGCTTCTAACGGGCTCACCAGGAGAAATCAAGCAACGATGAATTTATCCAGAGGTGGCTTTAAAAAATTATCACTCGTTTCGAATAGAATAATATTTGTCCCAGAGTGTTTGAGACTTTCCAATTTCATTCATGAGATTTTTGAACTTGTGGCTGCAGTCTCCTCCACTGCAAAACAAAAGACAAAAGGAGAGCAACACGAGTCAAAAGCTAATAATTTAAATTTATAGGAACGATGAGAACATGCATAAAAACTGCCATTCCCATTATTGCTTGACAGGAAACATGCGACCATTAGAATGTCAGAAGCTCATGCACAGAAGCCCTGAAAGTTTGGCAAGGCACTAAGCGTAGCTCTTTTCAATAGTGTGAAGCGAAGCAGTTCTACTAAGGCAGGTGTGAGGCATGAAAGGCACACTCTAATAAGCCAGAGGAGGTTGTAAGACAAGCTATTTGCATGCAGCTAGATGATGCTCGAAGTACTTTGCAATGTCAACGCAACAGCTATATCTTTGTTCCATCACAAGTATTACCGACCTCCACCTAGAACTAAAAATTAGATGGCTTGACGCAACAAGCAATGGAAATGGTCAAGTACATTATTAGATAGAATAACAAACAAAAAATCAACCATTTATTTATTTTGATAAATTTTACTAGTAAAGTGATACAAAGAGCATATGGGGAAAAAATTTTTGGCTTCTGGTCATACTTCATTCTCATACAAGATATCTGTCCATTCATATTTCGAGCCAATAAACCAGAACAACCAAATTCCTCTCTTACAAGATATTCTAATAACTGCAACAGCTTGAATGTTGCACACGATAGTCACCCCAGACAAAATTCATCTATTTTCCGAGACAGAAATGTTAAAAAAAAGGAAATGACAAGTTCCAAGGAGGACAAATCCGGGTGCTTGAGTTAGTTTAAGCAAGTCAATCAAGTAAGCTGCAGTTGCAAAGAAACTAATGAAAAGAACAATTATCTGGGAGAAACTCACTAATGGGGGGAGAAAAGAAAATGAACGCACCTTATGCGGTTCAATGATGCGATTGCTCGAAGGGCACTCCTAACCATGTCTTCATTACGATCAACTTCTTGCTTGACTGCATCCTGTTTTGGCCTGAAACTAACAGTTTTTTGCAAGGGATCCACCAAAGAATCCAAAACTGGAAGCCAACAGAGTTAGTTGATGAATAAAAAAAAAAAAAATCAGGTAGAAGATGAACAATCAATATTCAGATTGAAATACCTGCTAATACAGCAGAGGGGCACTTATCCGCAAGTTTTGAGAGGATAAGATGACAAGGCATTTTAACATCATAATGATCTATGAAGCCCAAAAACCAGTGAAAGACAAAAGCAGAAAAAGGATCAGAATGAGATACAGTGTCCTAGAGTTGAAAAAGGCGAGCATAAGACGCTAAATTTCAGAGATTAACTTACCATCCAAACCAGATTTGAGGTAAGGAACAATAAAAGATGATGGATTCACTTGATCAAGACAACTGTCCAACAAAGTGTCAACACATTCGAAAGCTGCTTTTCTCAATTCAAGCCCATCATCTACTGTGTGCTTAAAGGGACCCAGATCAACTGTTCTAATCAATTCTTGCTGCCAACAAAGAGGAGAAACAATTTATGTAAATTACTCTCAACTTACAAAAGAAATTAAAATTTGGTGATGTCTAATTATCCCATTCAAGGTAAAAAAGCTTTAAAAAAATGATTCCTAATAAGATTTGCTATCATAATTAACTGTTAGGACTTTCTGTCTTACAAGATAATATAACATTTAACCACAGAAATGGGTTTTGATTGATCCACTGCAACTCTGCAGATGCCAGAGTTGTGTGTGCACACTTATGAGTCAACTACAAGGTCAACAGAGAAATTTCATGAGCTGTCAGCTGAACTCTTATGAACTCACAACCACCTTTTAACTTTCCTCCCTTTCAAAATGGCTTTCATGGGTTCCAAGTTATAGATAGTCAAAACTTACAACAAAGACATGTAGAGGAACTAAAAACACACAAGTAGTCCATCACACGACATGCAATCGCAGCTTTAACCAGAGCAATGTAGAGTAAGACTATGGAGTCACCCATAGTCAAAGAGGTGCTGTACAAGCCAACGCTTCATTTTCTCATATTTTGCACATAGACATTCAAGTGATTGTAACTACATGAACAAGGACCTGTACCTTGAGTACCAGTTTAACTGGCCATTCATTACATCAATCCAATTATGCAAAAAAAAAAAAAAAGGTAAAACTTAGATTGCCATTACTAGATAGACTAAAGACAAAAGACACGCTACTATCTAACCAAATCCTCCTAATACTCACACATACTTCAGAGAAATAAAATTGAGAACTTTTCAATCAGTTGCTTCCTCCACCTTTAACAAACTCCTAAGAATTAGAATTCACTAACAGCATACATTTATTTACCTTAATTATCGTCTGGTCATATAGTAGTGGCAAAAGTTCAGGTAAAAGACCCTTTATCAAGTTTGGCTTATTATGAGCTGCTGTGTTCAAGGCCAAAACAGCTGCACGTCTAACATGCTGCACAACAGTTAGCAGAGAATAAGATCAATGAAACAACCCAAGGAAAACAAATTGTAGAAAGCTAGAGTCCCCCTCCCCCCAACAGCAACATCCCCCCAAAAATTGTAGACCAATTAAGTCTGCCTCAAATTAAAGTAACTCTGGATGCTTTTAAACCAGAAGGGTCAAAACATAGCATGAAAATGATTAAATGGAAATTCATCAGAAAATAGATGGTCTAAAGCTACTCTCACATAATATAAACCAGCCCGGTAACTGAATTTAGATGGTCTAAACTACAGTAAGTTCAGCACCACAAGTTCTGAAAAAACTTTTGTCACAACAAACTGATATACCCAAATCAAAAATCAATCAGGATGTGAGACAGATCAGCAGAGGACTGCAACAGCAGGTAGTGATCAGCTAGTTGGATAAACGATTATAAATGAGACAGAAACCCAATTGAGTCAAACTAAAAGTACAAAGAAAATGGAAAAAATAGGGAGAGCAATTTGATTAAAAACTGGCAATCATTAATTCAGAATATAATTATCATCTTGTGCAGTGCAATAAAGCTCCAGAAAAGGGACTTGTCACCTATAAACATTCAAGTCGAAATTACATAAACTTGAGCATTCATGTATCCTGTACAGCAAAAGAAGCCAAATACAAAAAGATCTCCAAACCATTATAAGCAGAACTGGAAAGCTTAGGGCAGCATAAATGATAATATATACAACTTTGCATATTGAAAGAGAAATTACCCGGTCTTGATCCTTTATGAGCATCAGGAAGGATGAAATTTCAGACTGCAAAATTGCATCTATCTTCTCTGGACGCTCAACCATAGCATATTTTACAGCAATGACAACAGTTGCTCGGGTAAATGCAGCTGGATAAGTGGTACGTTCCTAAAGAGAGGAAAAACATGTTGATTGTTGGATTGTTAAATTGTACAAAAGAAACTGTGCTAGCCATATAAAAGAGACCAATACGGCATTGCCAAGTTTAACGCTACCTTAAGAGCTGGAACAAGTTTTTGGGGTTCAATGAGGGCAATTTTTCCCAGACACTCAGCTACAACATTGCGAACACCCTCTTCCTCACTTTCACAGTGGTTAAAGAGCAGATTAAGTATCTTCACAACACTTGATTCCTGAAATTCTGCTTTGTCCACTGACTGTCTTACAATGACCTTTAGGAAGGATTCATTTTACAAGTTTAGAAAGTAATAAAAGACTACGCAATCAAAAAAATATCATGAGAGAACTCCATATCAATGACCTACCTCCTTTAATGAGTGTAATAGTAGATATTGTTTCTTCTGTTGATTATCAATCTTGTCCAAGATAAATGGCAGATATTTTTGTAGATTGCCAACAGCAATATTCCCAAGAGCATAAGAAGCAGCTGATTTTATCTCTTCAAAAGGAGATTGGAATGATTCAATGATAATATTCTCGATTTGGACATGTGAGCTTAGATCTTTTCTCCTCCCAATCTCTCCCAAGCAAAGCAAGGCAAGATGTTGTTTGGCCTGAAAAATGAAAAATAAAACAATATCACAAAATGAAAACAAAGAAAGAGGAGCTCAAAAGCAAATCACTTAAATTGCTCCTCATACTAGATTCAGCTTATCACAAAGCTTAAAACACAGGTGATTCCCAACTCACCACCAAAATGTACAAATAAATAAATAAATTCCACTAGTGTTAAAGGCGCACACAATGTGCGTGTTAGAAATAATCATTATTTTCCAGAATATATAAATTTTGTTTTTATAGAAATATACATATATATATATATACATACATATATATATATATATATATATGCATATGTATGTATGTATTATTTATTGAAAAACTTCAAGTTATGATAATAGATAATTTTGGTAGTTAAAAGACCTAAGGTAGTTATAAGTGCCATGCTGGCAAATGTGATGAGGGTAAAAGTTAGTTTTTCCAAGGATAAAATTGGAAGCTCAAAAATTGACAAAAAATGTTTACACCATCACTGCTCTCTCTTTATCTAGTGTATGGATATGTAGACCCACGCACTCATGATAACATAAACCACAAATGGAAGCCCTTTGAGCTGGCACTTGAGCACAAAGCTATACAAGTAAAAATTTTCTGGAATCTATGTAGAAACCACTTTCAATTTCTTAGCATATACACCAATATCATGCCAAATTGCAACCACCTAGCATACTAGCAAAACCTTCTCAAAAGCACCTAGCATCAGCTAAATTCGCTGAACAATAACATCACAGACCAATAAAAACATATAAACCTTTAACAAAAGCATGAAGATCATCAGAGACAAATTCAACTAAAAACTAATTTTCACCGCAAGATAAACTTTTCCAAGAACATTAAGAAATGATATGAATAGTTTTATTACTTGTAATTTTTATATGATGTTAATCTAAGTAATAAAAAATCGCATGGAAAATAAAGCATAAAATTTTTATAAGTCGGCTTACCGAACTTGTGCTACTGTCATCTTTCAAAATGTCTGTCAGCATGTTAACTGTAGATGAACATTTCTTATCACCTGCAGCAAGGCAAAGAACTGCTACACACTGAGCAATGGAAAATAAAGCCTGTTTTGCAACACCACCAGCCTGTGGAGATGGTTTGGCAGTTGAAAGAAGAGATTCTAGTAATGCGTCAAAGCTTGTATTTGCTGAGTAAACCAATGCAGCAAAAAATTTCTGCAAAGCCTGCACGTTTGACAAAAGAAAATTAATGCAAAGAAGACTGCTGTACATCAACCATCTTATAAGAGTACAAAATGTACAACATACAAGAAGTGCCTGTCCCTGAAGTAATGAGCTTTTCACCAAAGTTAATGCTTGCGGCAAAACCTTATTTCTGACAGTCAAACCCACATTAGGGCTTGATTTCCTGTCAGACATTAAGGTACAACAAAGTTCCAGGGCTAGTGCTGTCATATGCAACTCAGAATCACTGGATTTCAAGAAAAGCACCATTAAAACTTTTTCATTAATTAGCAGATGATATTCAAAACAGACAAACAGATACATAGGTACAAAATGCAGGTTTAACACAAAATTGCAGCAAGAAAACCTTATCAGAGTAGAGAGTTCTATGATAATGACTTCGTAAGCAGCCGAACCAATTTGATCACCATAAGCAACTATCAGGGTGTTTAAAGTCCCAAGTGTTGCCTGTCTTAGTGCTCGATTGGCCTATCCACAAACCAAATAAAAGAGATCACACATTTATCAAAGGTATTATATAATTTTAATAAAAAAATAGAAAAGACAACATTACTTGTTAAATGACATTTTCTCACCTTTCTTAAGAATGCAGTCAACTCTGAAATTACATTCTCTAGAACACAAGATAGGTCCAGGTGTAGTGGAGAAGCAGCAATGACAGCAAATGCCTGGAGAGACAATACATTAAAGCTTCTACACATGTAAAAGTAGTTAAGTAATAAGTTCCTAAAGTATTCAGTGTCTAACACTATTCCTATTATATAAACATACTGAGAGGAAAAATATTACGACCCACTGTCAACTCTTCTCCACTTGCCAATAAGAATACAAAAAATAGAAGAGAAGATAGGACTACCATACTGCAACAAATAACATTCTTCTGCAAGATTTCAGGAAGGGTGGGAGATGTAAAAGAAAATGAGACAGCAATGTCAAAATTTAGATCAGCAGCAGTAAAATTATGAACCTAAAAGCCAAATTTTTTGTCCCACTAAGACGTAACAGCAATTCCTGAAATCAATATCATATAGCTCAATGGTTGACAAATCATCCACTAAACTCTTGACTACAGAAACATGCCACCATTAGATGATAACAAGATGGCGAAGAAAGAGTTTTACCACGATAGTGAGAAAAGTGTGTACAACAGAAATGTGATGCAGCTATTCTCCAATTTAAAATCATGAGGGAGAAGTGGTATGACAATCTTCAAATCAGTTGCAACTTTACTTCAATCAAATATCAAACCAGTAACACAAAAATATGAGGCGTGTCATAAGAAGCCCAAAGACAGCCACTCAACAACAGTTGTATCATTGAAAATAAAAAAAATCATTATCAAGTACCCAGACCTATTCTTAAGAGGTTTTTTTCTGGCCAATGTATTCTAGAAACTGAACCAACCTTCACAGCAGTTAGCCGAGTTATCTCATTCCCCATTCGATCCACAAGAACAGGAAGGCATGCAGGTAATTCCCCTCTGAGATAATCACCAAATGTTGAAACAACAAGCCCCATACATGTAATGGCACTTTCCTTAACCTCCTGCAAAGGAAGAATGATGAGACACTCCAAAGTTGTATTGATCTGGAAGAAAGAAAATTATGCATACAATTATTGCTAACCTGATCCTGATCTTGATTTGTCAAACGGGCCATGATAGCAATATATATTGGATGAACATATGGTTTGAAATCAAAACCAGAACCCTGAAAAGCGCATCCCATTAGCATCTGGCAGAATAACCTGAAACTAAGTGATGCAATAAGTAGAAACAATCTAACCTCAATATTTGGCCTCACAACACGAACAAGTTCTCCACATACTCTGAGTGCTTCAGCTGTAACTTTATAGTATCGCTCACCTACAGCAGATATAACAGGAGCTGATATGGCCTGAAAAATATAACAGGAAAGCCAAAACCAAACATTTTGAGATGTCAATGGTTCAACTAGAGGATAGCATACATGATATAACGCATCTCTAAAAATTAAACAACATGAAAAGAAATTCATCAATATATAAACATACAAAGCAATACCCCAGAATTGTCCATCTCATCTTCATTCATTTTTTTTTTTCTTTCTATCTAATTTCAAAAAGAGTTTCTAGTGAACAGAAGCTTATATAATACAATACTAAACCATCATTGATTTGATCTTAAGAGGTTTTTAATTACGAAAATTATCTGGAAAAAGAAAATAAACCAAAAAATTGCACATTTACTTCATGTCATACACATCAGTCGCTTCTGCAATTTCTTTCTCTTTCTCACTTCTGGGAGTCTAGCTATACAAGCTAAAACTTTTCTAGAAATAATCTTGAAAAACAAATCTAAAAACTAGAAAATAGTAAATTAACAAAACCAACATCTAGAGAACCTTATTCTTACAAATATCTGACATATTGGAAGATAATTTATCAAGTCCATGAACAGAAAGGTATGTCTCAATCTCTCAGCAAATGTATGAGCTCGTAGTTCTGGATCAGTTTCAGGTGTAAAAGCTGGAGAGTTTTGACGTGTTTACATTTTTCCTTTGATATATCTCATGAATAGTACTATCTCGTGCAACCCAAAACAGAAGTCAAGACTCGAGAAAAAATGGTTCAGTGGATTTTGGGCAATCAATAAGAAATGACCCAACATCACTCCTTACAGGAATGAGATATTAAACAAATGAGAACCAGCTTACATCACAAACAGCAAGGATGAAGAATACACTGACTGCTTAAAATGTTACTGAAGTACTTGATTGCACAACACTTGACGAACAATTTGACATTGTTGAAAAGTTTAGAAGGTAGAATGAGTTATAAGACAATACCTTAATATAAGGATGGAAAACATTAGGAGCATGAGAAGCCAAAACTAATCTTGTAAAAGTAAGAGCTTCAATCTTCAAATTTGAGGTAGAGGACTTATCCTGATAAAATTTAAAACAAAAATAAAAAAACAGTAAAATACCAGATTAGTTTTTACTAAACAACATCAAGATGATCAAGAATTTTGTTTCACAAATGAATAAATAAAACTCACACATAATGCTTTCTCAAGTCCAGGTATAAGAGATCCAATGTGCTCAGCAAGGCAATCAGGCAAGACCACAACCAATTCTTTCAAAACTGAAAATGCACCAACCTGCAGAGGAAACACTGTAAGAAAATCATAGTACAAAAAGACGAATTTTTATCACTTCAGGTGATAACATGTGGAGACAAAAGAAAACATGAAGTCCCTCAATCAAGACAAATATAACAGCACAACTGCAAGGGTATAGAAATCAACCTTTGTTTTGACAGATTTCTCTCTTAATTGCTTATTGATGGACCGAACAATTTTAGGCACTTCTTGCTTCAATAACCATCTAGGACTGCAAAGATATGTCATTAAAAATGCAGGTATTATTAGAGAAAAAGTCCAACATTAAGCAGAAAACAGTTAAATGGCACAAAAAATTGGTCATAATCACAATCAGGAGGAAAGCTTTAGAATACTTTGGTATTGATGGGAACTGCAACACAACAAACAGGAAAATCGATGAAAAGGATTGTCCACAAAGTGGCTAGATACATTTTGTTGCTTTCTAAATTGCAGATCAGCATTCACACCACCGCACCAGGCACAAAACTTGCCCATATATCTCTTCAACTTTGTCACACCAGAAGCAGTAGACAGAAGCAAATTAGAAAATCATATAGAACAAATTCCAATCCATGGATGCATGGCAATGATAAGCTCTAACAAATTGCTCATTATCATTTTCTATTTAACAAACTACCACCCCCCCAAAAAAAAGCTATAGAAGCTATTATACAAATTGAAACAAGATTATCTCCAGAAATAATTAGAACTCAAAAGGTCCCAAGCTTCACAGGTCAGCAGTTTGACTAGGTAATAAGAAAATCTTGCCTTGATTCATCAAACTCCATCTGTCCTTTTGTAACATTTCCAGTCTGTCGCAGCAACTCAATGAAAGTATTGAACACATCCATCTGTGAAAAGGATTATCAGATGCTTTACAATGGGAAGATTTAAATTTGAGATCCAGAACATTCATTGGCATTACCTTGACATTTTCTTCCCTTTCCTTAAATCGGTCAATTAATTTTGGACAAGCCTGCACAAGAAATAAAACTTGAACTGTAAAAGCAATAAATAGGATGCACGAATTCATTTCATTTACACACATTTAACTAGCAGTAAAAGTTTATCAGTCTTTCCAAGAAAATGATAAATCCTCCATCAATTGTCAGCATGAAATCCCTGTTTATGCAACAAATCAATAATGACACAGAAATTGAAAACCTGCAAACCAAAAGCTAAGACAGCTTTTCTGGGTATATGAAAATTGGTTTTTGAATAGCTTAAGACAGCAGACATTGTAACTCATCACTTCTTAATGTTGGCCTACATGCTTTTTCAACAGTTAATCATGAAAATTAAAATGATGACTAACTTATTCTCTATTCACATGCAAACCCACTTGGGGGGCAACTGCTGGACAAGAGAACTTTTGGTAAAATCAGACCTAATCTGATCTTTCGCATATTGAAAGCAAAGTAATTTCACAATGGTGTCAAAGCATTAATGTTCATGGAAAAAAGAGAATAGAGTACGAAAAATCAGAGCCACGCATTATGTACCTCTTCATATAGCTTTCCAAGCAGCTCAGGGCGAGAAACAATTAGTGCCGCCAAGCACTTGGCTGCAGCCCTACGGACTTTCCAGCTGACATCTTCATCATCTGTATACTCATTTTCACTCTCACTGATATACCATAAAGAATGAGAAGTCAGCTGAAACTCCATAATAAACTGAATGATAAAAGAATAACCAAACCAATATTAACTGAGAACATACTCATCCTCTTCCTCCTCATGACTTTCATCATCAGTATCTTCCTCCATGTTATCAGTGAAATTTGGATCATAACTAAGAAATTCCAATGTAAGGTGGAGAATTTCATCACAGTAAGAAGAAATATCTCTATGGCACCTTAGCAAAAAACTCTCCAATGCCTAGGAAAAAAATCCAATATCTTAGGGTGAATCGGCACACAGAAGTCAATACATAATATTAACAAAGGGAAAAGAAATAAAAACCTCTACTTAGCAAATAAAATACCTGCAAGCTATATTCGCGAAGCTCCTCATCATTCTCTGATGCGCTTGTGCAATAGTTTATTAGAACTGGAACAGCATCTCCCAGGTGGGGACCAAAACGATAGCCAACAGCTCGGCTAGAGATGAAAGCTCATGATCAGTCAAATCATGATTTCTCATTGAATAGGTACAGAAAAGACAAAAAATGAGACAAGAAGGAAAAGCTATAGAAATCTTAAATAATCTCATAAGCCCATATAGAGCATCATAGAGAGAATGTATTCTCAAATGCAATTGCAACCAGACTAGCAACACATCATCCTCGTTAAAAGGCTTTTTAACCATGCTCCTTTGATGATGCAAAATCTTATACACAACTTTAATCCATGTTTCCTGGCTTACAGAAAATAGAGATCACATTAAATAAATTCTACTATGTATATTTGATGGTGCTCTAAAGAATAGCATGAAAAAGAGTAACCAAGGCAAACTACAAATTTTCATATCAATCAGATCAAGATCAGGAAATATTTTCTTCTCCCATGAATTATTGCAATTTTCATTTCTTATTTTCTGCCACTATCTGCTCATATTTGTACTTTGAAAAAACAAACCTTCATTAATCAAAGACATATCCCTGACTAAGAGTATGTGGAGTCAATTACTTTCCCTCACACAACTTGATAGTAGTGAATAAAAATCTTTCAAGACCCACAGGCAAAAAAACTATGTCATCCACATCCAACACATGGACAGTAATAAAAATTTAGATCCAAAAGGAAAGCCTCCAAATGCGAATAAAATTAAGAAGCATGAAAACCACATCTAAAAACTAACCTCAAGGCCCCAATCATCTGAATGTTTGTTCGGGCCATTTCAGATTTTGAAGCCTTATTTTTCAAAAGCCGAACAACTTCACCAGTAGCTTTTGCCAGCAAGTCATCTGACAGGCTTGAAGCCAAGGATGCTGAAGAGACGACACAGATTACAGTCAGAATACTCCATCAAAAGCATCATGGGGGATCTTCTTACCAATCGAAGAGGCATTTACCAAAAATACAAACTTATCAATTTGAGTATACTTGTGCTTACCAATACAAGAGACAGTTTTCTTCCTAACGGTGGCTTGATTGGAACTTAACTGAGGTAATAATGCACCTAACAGTGGCTCATGGTCTGAAGCCATCAAATTCCCATATTTGTGAAGAACATCACATAAAATATCAAGACATTCACATTTTATTTCTGCGCTCATTCCCTGGGCAAGAAAATAAGAACGTAAGAATAATGGGAAAAGGAAAAACAATTTGTTAGTGAGTAGAAGGAATTCCATGAAGTCAATCTATGAGCGTACAATCCCTCTTTTTAAGAAAATTAAAAAGGCAAGAAGAGAAGGACAGAGCAGTAAAGAAATAGGGGACAAGTGAGTACAGTCCTCTCTTGACCACTAGGCCCACATTATAATGCATTTATTTCACAACAAAGTAGCTGATTATATTAATTTCAAGAAAATCTCTTCCGAAATGTTTAATTTGACAGCGATCCACAGACAACCCAAAAGTTTACTTCACAGTAGAAACCACAAACGGTAGAAAGAGGAAATGTGCACTCTTGCTGATTCAAAGCAACATCAAACAACTTCTATAACACAAACAGGAATCATCTCTCCCACTGTATAGAAAACGTGACTTAAAAATCCAAGAAAATACAGTTTGTTCTTGAATCTTGAAGTTGGCAATGAAGTAGCTCTCATTTTGCTAAATTCACAGCAAAATTTTCAATGACATAGAAATACTATTCCACATTGAAATTAGTGACTGATTTGAAGTCAATTATGCAAGATGAATAAATACATATCCAGGATATCACTTTCAGTTAGAACTGTAATATTGTTTACCAAAAAACATATGTACATAAGTGAATTAATCTTCATAGATCCTCATTAAAAGCTTAATGGAAAACATCTATGATTTTGGAACAATTTGTTCTCAGAAACTTACAGCACCAGTGATCCCTTGAATTAACTTCGGCGTAATGGACACAAGTACAGACTGTGCAACAGAAAGTGAAGGAACTTCGGCAACAATCGTCTTCATAGCTATGCTGGCAATATCACGATGCTGGTCTTTTAAATTAAGCAGCTTATCACAAAGCTTGGTAGTCATATCCAACACTTGTTGCTCATGGATTTTCTTCACCAAAGGAGCAAGGCTGAAAGTCAAGATCAACACAAGAAATGAAAAGCAATCACAACATTAACCCATCATGAAACATCACGAATGCTGCAACACAATGTAACCTAGTCTCATAAGCGTCAAACTAAATGAATACCATGAAAGGATAACACATGCCATCAAAGCAACACTCCATGAAACAAAATCAGCGATGCAACACATGCATGTACTCAAATCTCATAACAGTCAAAGCAAACTAAAACAAAGAAACAATAACACTTGCCAACAAGTACTTTAACTCAACCCCTCTCATCCATCGAAAAGCAAACAAATGTTGCAAAGAAGATAGACTATTGAGAAAGCTACCAGAAGGGCCTCAATTGTAGATTAAAAAGCAATCTAATGTTCCATAATTGAGAGAAAACGAACTAAGCATGGATTAAAAGTATATCACCCTGAAATTAATATGTATAAAGTACTTGATTGAATGTAATGATAAGGATGAAACTAAACATTATGACCATCGAATATATGTAAATGGTCAAATTAGAGACAGAGGACCTAGAAGAACCTTATTCCCCATCTCAGGTTCTGGATGAACTTTTTGCAATTTATTGGCAAGTGTAAGCAGAAATATGTAACCAAAAAAAATAATTGGCTGGGATGAGAAAACATTGTGGCATTGCTTTCTGCCTCAAATAAAGCTTCAGGACAATAGCAACATTCTGCAGGTGCAGGAAGAATCCTGATGAGCTATCCAATTATAACATTTACCCTTGAGAGTTCAGAGCATCTTTTACGTCATTTCAAAAATTAATTATCTCCTTTGCAATTTAGCCTATAAATTCTAGCATCATTCACTTCCCCATTTGGCACTGTTACTCGAAGCCCGTAGAATTCCACTTAGATAAATATTCCAGCCTAGGGTCATCCTCCTACATATTAGCTCTTTGAGATGTGCTCTGAGTCCTGTTCGATTATTACAACTTGTCTCTTCTTTGAGTTTCAACTCATAGAACTATCGGGCCACTGCTAAATCATCCCATATTCAATATTTTCTCTTGATTTTTTATATATAAATCAAGAACTCATCAATCAAAGTATCTCTCTAACGCTAGCCTGAGCAATTGCAGATCCATGAAATTACTCAAGGAGTAGGAAGCAGGATAGTATTTTTCTGCAGTAATGGTGTGCTCCTATTAATAACCTTCTCAACAATTAATTACAATGTAAATGACATAAAATAAGTGCAGCCAAAGAAGCTCAGATGAATGTCCAGTTACCAATTTCTCATTCTCTTTTAAGTTTCCCAGTAAGCCAGCAATTTAGCAATGAGGTTCTTAAAGCCAATTGTCCCTTTGAAATTTCCAGAAATTTGGAGCATGCTATCACTACACTAAGTCACAGTTTTCATATGTAAGTAACAGTCATGGTATGCATAAAGGCTCAAAGACCTAAATCATTGCTAGCACTTAGAAACCTCATGTATCTCTCTGGAGATTCGACCACCACTCAAATCCAAACAGAAATTAGAAGCTGTTGACTGCCAGAAAAATAAAGACATTCTTTTATTCATTTTTCAGAAAAGCTATTTCACCAAATTCATTGCACAAAACAAAAAGTCTTGTAATGGGAGAAGGTGCAAGTTTTACAAATATTATTAGCTGCAGAATTACCATTTTACAGCTAATCCAGAGACATCACCAGCCACATCATCAAGCTGCTGCAGAACAATATTTGACAACTTCCCCTCCAGCTCAACATCAAGTTTAAATCCCTCCTTATTTAATTCATTTAGCAAATCAGATGTTGCCATGTATCTGTAATCCTTATCCTTCCCAGTCATCTGCACCAATATATCAAGTAAGCAAGCAATATCCAGCAAAACTTTAAAAGGAGAAACCCAGAGCTAAATCAGACACATAGATACAGGTGGAAAGAAAGGACCTCCTTTTCGAAGATGGAAAGTAGAGGGGCCTAGAAGTTGAACATGCAAGAAAACAGAATGACCAGTTACCTTTTCAAGTATGCCAGTTATCGTGAGGTTCGCCGCCATTTTAAGGAATCCGACGAACTATAGTCACAGCAATAAGATTAACCAGCAGAACGAAACCCTTAGAAAATCTGTGCCAATGAACCCAAAAAAAAAAAAAAAAAAATCAAAGAAGAAACAAGCAAATGGCTGCAGGGGTTAGAACCGTATATTTACTAATTGCAAATAGCATGAACCATTATCCAGATAATTAAAGATTAAACACAGTACCAAAACCAAAGTATTTCAGACAAAGGAGTTACAAGTCATTGATGTCACAATAAACCAACTGAAATAGGGGCTGAGCTGAAAGTGTTGAACAACAGAGTGATGAGTAAGTGTATATATGGATAAGTCCCGATGCACATGGAGAGTTGTATATACCTAACTCTAAAAGCTGACATCATGGAAGCAGTGCAACAAGATCCTTTAATCACACCACCAACCTTTTTTAGATTAAAATTTTCCACTTGCGTCCCTTTAGAGTTACAATAATAATTGAGGATACAAAATTTAAATGTACGATCATTATGATGTTTGGACTTTGCACTATGTAATCCTTTTATTTCAATTTGGATTTACTTTTTTGGACTCTTCCCTACTCTACAAAAACAACTCCATAGAGAACATAACTGTCATTTATACCTTTCCATCCACAGAAGCTCCCAAAATATTGAAAGTTTATACAAGTTTGAGTAGATATAATTTGGATTTGCTGTCTTGAAACCGCGGCTTTAAGGATGTTATTGTACTATTCAGCTTCAATTTAGCATATATTTAATGCAATCTATATCTTGTTCCAAATAGCACATCACATCTTTTAGCTACCGCTTCTCTCAAACTATCATCCTATCGGACACCCAATGGGTCTTAACATAGACTCAAAAACTACCGTTTGCCTGCCCGACACAAAGTCAATACAGCTTTAATATTTAACTAACTGAAACCCACAAGGTAAATAAATTTAGATAGACCACCAGTTTGTCCTTTCTGTTTACAACCAAAGAACTAGAAAGGAGGGTTCTCTGTATCCCTTCATCTAGCATTGCAAGCAAAGATTGCACCCGTACAATAATAGCATACAACCCACAAAACACAATGAACCATTAACCACAGTTTCAGAAGTCTTCAAAACACATAAATTAGCATATAATCAACAATAACAGAAGAAGAAAATTATGCTTCTCAAGAAACGTAAAAGCAAACACTTGATGGATAATAAAAAGGTAAAAAGATCAGTAAGCAGCCAACATAAATTCTCAACCATTGCACGAAAAAACTTATAATCTTCTCATCAAACCCGAAAAACCAATTGATAATCAAAAGGACGAGGTGAACCACGAACCAAAAAACAAAAAATAAAAACGCATTCATCAGTTTAAATTAAAGCCGACATAAAGGGAAAAAGAACGCCTACCTTGATTATCAGTGGCCAAAAAAGGGTAATAAAAAAAAAAACGCTGGCTTGCGCTGTGATTGTATAGATAAAATATGCGGAATTGATCGGTTTGGATTGTTTCCGGGAGTTGTTAAACCCTACCAGTACAATGCGTAACAGAGTGTGCAGGCATCAGACTGAAACTGTGTGGACTGTGTGTAGTGCGTGTAGAGAAAGAAGACAGAGAGTGACGCAAGAAGCGATGACTGTTTTGGTTCGGCAGAACCTTTTATAGAGAGAGAGAGAGGGAGAAGAAAAGAGAGGCAGGTGGGCTATGGCAGAAGGGAGGGGGGGGGGAGGACAGGGACACGCAGATTGATTGAGGCAAGGTTTAAAAAACGGATCCTTCGGATCGGCCCAATGTCGTATCCGGGTCGGGTTTTTTTTTTTTTTTTTTTTTGGGGGCAAAACGATAGTCTGATACTTTCTGGGTGCAAAGAAGCTCATGAGTAATGAGTACCAAACAGTTCATTTGTATTCTCTTCAATTTAGCATTTAAACTTATTAGATTCAATTCTTAATATGTTTAAACATGTTTAATAACAAAAAATAGAATAGTAAGTTAACAGATTCATACTTCAATTTTCAGTTTCCAATCATAATATGTTTAAGTAATAAAAAACCGAGTATTTGAATTAATTAAGTATTTTAGTTTCCTAATTTCGTATATTCAAATACATCAAATTTAGTACTTAACAATTCAATAAACTAATATATTCGTACTTCAACTTTCAGTTTCTGAATTTCAATTTTATCAAATGCGCCCTAGTTGGATATACAAATTTAAATTTACCTTGTATAAGTATTCGTGATTTTCACGCATAGATTTATTGATTTATTGAACACCATAAGGTGTATGCAAATATTTGTTATGTCTTCGTCGTAGTTCCACCAATTTCAATTACAGCGTAACGTTGCATTATAAATATCTCAAACCTCCAAAGCTATTTCAATTTCTCTTATTTGGTGTGCACTGAAACAAATTATCCTCCGTCATTTGTGAGTATTTATCATAATTGTTTTTTCCTCCAATCAGCTCGACAGAAAAAAAAAGAAAGATGAAAATAAAATTCTTGAATCAGCTCATTATTGGCAAGCAATAACAAAACTTCTATATGTTTACCTTCGCTTTTTAAGCGGGGATGCATACTTCAATTTTACGAATTTCAATTGTTAAAATGCCACAAGATACCTTAGACCCCGTTTAATAACCCAATTCAGCACTTAAATTTAATGGATTCAAATTTTAACACATTCAAACCGTTTGATAACTGAAAATAGAACATCTGAATTAATTAAATGACACTGAATCCTCTAAGCAAAACTTGTTCCCAAAATTAAGTGATAATCTATTCACTTATCACTTAATGTGATATACATTCAAATATATTAAATTTAATACTAAATAATTCAATCACTTAATAGATTCAGATTTCAGACTACAATTTTATGAAACGCACCCTTAAATTGCTTCAACCAAATGATTGTACACTTTCTCGGGAGAACTTGCGAGTTTTACAAGGATATCATTTTGATAGGGAAAAGTGTAGCAAGCTCTTATGTTTAAGTTCGTTAACACAATAATTTCACATACCTACCACGTAATTATTGGAAATTGCAGCTGACTCCCATCATGATTGAAAAATTACACGTTACTTGTTGGATGGAATGACTAATTCATAGTAATAATCTTATATGTAGTGAATGACAAGATGGTCAAACTGTAAAGGAATACAGAAAAAATACAGACCCCAGATGGCATGAAAGCCTCAATTCGTTTGACAAACAAATGTATAACCACAAGAAGCAAAAGAGGAGCATGGAGAACTCAGTAATGGAATTCCACTCAATGACGCTGCAACAGTTATTGAAGTTACAATAGCCCATTATCACAAGAATTACAGACCAAGCCCCAAATCAGGCTGGAAAAGATGAACCTACAGTAGAGCTGTAGAGGCATGCTTGCTTCTATCTACTAGTATGGTATTGTAATAGAAAACTTCCCTTTCCAAAGGGGTTTTGATTTTGTAGTAAAGCTAGAAAGCACAAAGGAATGAGTTGCAATTGGGATTTTCACTAAGCTGGGAAACAAAGTACAATTGACCTTCAAAACTTACCCATTTCTTGAGAGACCTATACTGCATAAAATTACAAGAGATACCTTTCTTGGGCTTTAAGGCTAAGATCAAGAGTAGGATGCCAAAGGTTGAGGCCCAGGGGGAGACAGATTGCTAGATGGCTTTGGAGAGACAGGCTTCAGTATTCTTTCTGCAAGCAACAAGTCATCTGGCGTGGTAACCTGCATGTTCATATAGATCTCTGAGAAGTTGATATGTAATTCTTCAAAGTCAGAAGACAAGGAACAATTATATGGGAGCAAGATATTAGCACCCACGCATGTGATATGCTTATAACCAGGAATGTTGGGAATACCAAGATATTGGATATGCTGAAACAGAATAGTGGAAGCTGGAGCTCATGGGTTTTCCCGTTGGGGAAAAAATGAAACAATCATAGTTTCATTACCTTGATATTTGTGTAGGATCCCTCAGTAATGTAAACAGGATGTTTTAGGTGCTCCACTATAGATACATCATCTGTGACCTCAAGGCCCTCCCTGAAGGAGAATGGAAGTCCATTAAACCAGAACATAACAAAATCTAAAATGAAGAAGACAGAAAATAACTAATGTTTAATCCATCAAAATATGGACTACCTGTTAACAAGCTCAAAACCCTTTTTAAGCAAGTCAGGCTTGATAACCTGCAGAAGAAGTTTTATGGGATATTTCATCGACCATGTATATGGGTAAAAATCCTTATGTCCTACCTATCTATCCCTACAATGGTAAACCATAAAACTTTTTTAAGGTATAATAGCATAAAAATGTAAGATAAATATGCTTCCAATGGCAGACCTGTGGAGTCTGCATCTCCCATAATGTTTTCCTGTCTAAAGTCTTGACAACAAAATATTTACTATCTGCCTGCACAATGAATACGAGACTTGTCAGATAGTACAAGAATAGAGAAAGAGCAAAAGTCTTTTAAGCAATTCAAGTAGAAGCATCTCAAGCCAGCATAAAAACTCTTTCACTCTTTCTATCAGATCAGGGCTTTAGGCAAGCTAGCTAGTCAGTAAACTAGAGTGTAGGAGTCACAGTCACTTGACTCAATTCCCCCCTCATTTCAGAGTTCCACTCACTTGACTCACTTCCACGTCTTATTTCAGAGAGAGCCTCAAAATGGCTCTATTTCATTATATTCCATCCATATCCCAATTCCACTCATTAAATATCCATCATTGACATGAAAGATGTTGGTTATAGTCCACAATTCTTTTGTAAATATGGAAGGTTCAAAAAACATCATATGATAATCCAGAATTGCAATTGACAGATACAAGGGAGGTTTGTAGTGGTTTTCAATCTTTTCTGCTAGATAGTCGAGTATTTTTATACATCAAAATAATCAATTTGGTCCTTGTGGTCAGAATATATTATGGGGAAGAAGAGTTATTCTTAAAATAATTAAAAACAGGGTCGATCCATCTCCAAATATTCATTTCTATTTGTCTACCTCACATACTTCACATCCCAAACAGTGCTAAACTGTTTCATCAAATACACATTTTCATGCTTATAGTTCCACTTAGTTCTTTACAATAACTGAATACCACTTATGACCCCTTATGTGGTGGGTGTGATTAGACTGTCTTCACTTGAATGACATACTTCTATAAGTTTAAAACTCAGTTAAACCTTGCCATATAAGTAGTAGATGTACCAGTCAAGCGAATCTGAGTCCATGTGAATCTGGCCCTCCAAATTGAAAGTGTCACCCCCCCCCGGGGCCCGGCCAAACCCAAAAAAACAAAAGAAAAAGAAAAAAAAAACAACAACAACAAGGGTGTCAAATTCACTATAGCCATCAACTCAGTCCTAATGTTTATCTTTTCAGTTTAATCCTTCAAATGTTGAAATATGTTCCAATAATTACCCTTCTGCAAACAGCCAAGCAAGCGCAGTTTAAAAAAAAAAAAAAATAGAAGGATAAGTGGAAGAGTTTGAAAGTTTAAGGATGAAACTCAATGAATTGGTTGTGAAAGGACTCAACTAGTATGAGACTATAATTTGGAGGCCAACTTAAACAATTTGATCTTTTAATGGTTTAATAGACAATTGTTTTGGAGGGCTTGATTGGATTCTGTTCTCCTTGATTGAACATTGACTGATGAAATATAATTACTATTTTTGCCTCAACCAGCTAAGTCAGTAGAGAGCAATCCATGCATCATGGTATTGACATACTACCATTGCATCTTCACTACTAGGAAAGAAGCTCCATATCAAGCAAATTGAGACTTGCCAGTCACTCATCTTCCTGGGTATAGAATTTATGTGCTCAAAATTTGGGTTTAATCAACTTAACAACCCAAGATCACATACTCTATAAGCCAAATTTCTGAGAAACCCTAAGAAGCACTAAAAAGCTAATCATTCTTATTCTGCCGGAAAAAAAGTAGAGAAGTACTTAGGAGCACTTCTTTGATCCAGACTCATAGTTCTGCCTCCGTTCATTTCCAACCACTCATTAGTCTCTAAAATTGCCTAAGTAGACATTGCTAATGTCAAAACTGGAATAGAATCAACTATCATAAAACATTTGTACCTCTTTGATTGTGGCCTTAGAGGGTACACCAAGTACAGCAGCTCCAATCCTCAAAGCGTCCTTTAAAACCTGCAATAATGCCACCAAAAGAGTAAATGGAGTATTTCAAGGCTGTTTTGGAGCATTTGATTTTTAGGATGGTAGATTCTAGATGATAAGCCAGGGCAAATTAGAATATGGAAGGATAGCATCTGTACATTTAATGAGCAGATGATAGCAAAAATCTCCCCATAATATGTTCGTGTCTAACTAGCATTAGATTCAATATTTTAACTAGTCTATGAAAGTTGAGCTTATTTTGGACATAAAATTAGATTTTTCCAGTCAAACTTAGCACATGTAAGTTTCTGAGTTGTACATTTTATATAGAAAATAAAAGACTGTATGTAGCAATATTACAACTTTCTGATGCACATAACCAGCTAGGACAAACAGCATGATTAGTTTGAAATGACAAAGAAAAGGTTAAATAAGTATAACAGATAAAAGAAGTGAAGAGCAGAAAAGATTGGAGAAATATCAGATAAGCGATTGGAGAATGATAAGCTATAATATGTAGACCAAACAAAAAAAAGGGTGAAATTAAATTTCAACGTGAAACTACTGTTGTCCAAGCATTCAATTAATAGAGAGAAGAAATAAGTTTAGATTATCACAATACCTTCCCTACATCCTCAGCTAATACCAGAGGTCTCGCAGAATCATGGATGCAAACAAGTTCAGTGCTTGAATCAACTGCCTAAGCAAAAATAGCCATGTATGAATAAGATAGATACCCATTTCTGTGAATTTTGTAGGAGCATAAAGGACTGCAGATGATTTCTGTGAATTTTGTAGGAGCATAAAGGACTGCAGATGAAGTGTTGCATTTGGAATTAGCAATCATTGCATCAGGTAATCATGGATTTTGGGATTAAGAACTAAAAGTGAACTTGTCTTCTGTTCAATGGCATAAACTCAATACCAAAGTATGCTTGACTAGGGCCAAGTACCCATACATCAACTGGAAAGTCAATGATCATAGTTTCAATATTAGCATGGAGACGAATTGCAGAGGTGAGCTTTCGTTACATTCCTAAGGACAAATACTATATGGCGAATGATATAAATATCTTCTAGGACCCAAAGAGACTCTGACAAAGAACTTAGATAGTATCTAAACTGTGATATAGAAATATCAGTACATTTTCTTATTGTGTACAAGCAGATGTAATCAGTAACTTCAAGGTGGAAAAGATGGAATCAGTGAAATCAAAATAAGCAAGTTTTCATGTGGTCCACAAGTTGTAGAATTCTTTTGTACTGAGAAGCAAAACCATCAATGAGAACATTGAGCTGGGATGAAACTTTCTTACGTCCATTCTAGGAAAAAGGGATAAGCAACCCAAAGTTAAAAGATCACAGAGAACATTGACCACTTTTAAGCTTTAATCAAAATCAATCATTGTAATGCATTTTGCACAAAATCCTTGGAAACATGATACACCATATATAGTTCATTTAAGTGCTCCTTGACAAGGATGAACTTATTCTATTAGAACAAGATAGTATATCTGCACCTGGAGGCCACTATACACAGAGTCTTGTCTCTCTTTTCCAGGCAATGCAAACTTCACATCGACATGGATCTTCTCTTTTACATCTGAGGTAAGGAGCTTTGACTGATTAACTACTATATCAGTAAGAGAGAACAACTAAACAGATGAAGGTCTCCATACCTTCAAAGATATCTTGATAAGAAGGATCACATACTACAACAATTTCCTTTACTTCAGGCAGAGCGGAGAAGGTGAAGAAACTACAATGCAAGTCATCCGGCAAACAATTCAGATAGTGAAGATTAGCCAAAAACAGCAAACAAACATGGGAAACATTTACTCCAACTCTGAGGAACTTCGTTCTTTTTCTTAATGAATTGTGAACCCGACCACAACAGGTTTCCATCTAGAAGATAACTCCACTAAGAGTTGAGTCCACTAATGTTTAGACTCTAAATGATCATATCCTAGAAAGAAAATTTGAAAGTGAAATTTTGCATTAGCATGGGCATGGTTGCAGATAGGAATAAGGTCAGATCTCCTCGTTATGGACAGAAACTTAAAAGAGGGATGGACTTAAACTACCATAAAAATGGAGAGGGCAAAAGTGGGATGGACTTAAACTACCATAAAAATGGAGAGGGTAAACAAGGATATTTTCTTTGAAATACTTGATGGGCCTGGAAATATAGCCCTGTCAATAAAGCAAATAAAACAATTAATTTAGGGCTCATAAAGTCTAATATAGTTTAATTAAATGACTTCAATTTTGCAAATTTTCGAAGAGGAATTTTGGTTCCTTTTATTGAAAGATCTCAACAGTCCTCATTCTGACTCATTGGCCTTCCTAGTTATCAGGCTTGAATTGGAATGGTAGCTGTTTACCTGTACAATGCGATAGGTTGGCCTAGAAGTGGAAGATACTGCTTTGGCATGCTAGCCTATTCACACAAGAGACAATAAATCCATCATCTGACACTGAAAAGTAGAAGTAGACAATGAAAAATAACAGAATCACAAGCCAATAATGCAAAGCGCTGAAAACCATGATAGGGTAAACATCCCTTTTCCTGGATTTTCAATGGACATATGTCAAAACCATAATTTTGTGAGGGTGTCAATAAAAGAAAGTGCTAGACGACACTAACTTAGTAACTTTCACAAAAGCCATTAATTCTCTAATTCCAACTAAACCAAAAGCTTAAGAAAGTAGCAGTGCAAATGGTCGCAAACAATAATCCGGTATCCAGGAGTCTTCTTTATTATCCGCAATGCCCATAAGGAAAATTGAAGCATAATTTGCATGAGCACCAAAATGCAGAAGTCTGAAAACTAAATCAGAGTTGAAACATAATTCTCAAGTCCCAAAAGCTAGATATTTACATAGGATTTAGGTGTGTATTCTGTAAGTAATATTAAGCTGCTTGGAAATTGCAACACAGATAATATGAGGAAGACTTACACCCATTCTTTTCCCCTTTCCTCCAGCAAGCAGAATCACAGAGACACTTTTCTCTTTAACCACTATGTCAGGGCTCTGAAATTACAAGACCGATCACTTTTATTTTCCACAACCAAAAAAAAAAAAAAAACCATAGAAATGAGCAAATGAAAAAAAATGCACTTTTCACCTTGTCCAACTCCCCGGATATTGCAGAGCAAGTAATTCTCAAAAGGGCTAACCTTGAATTTTGCAAAGAATTGAAATTCTTGGGTAGAAACGAATGCTTTTTGAATTGGTCAGGAGTTGAAGTAGCTGACAACAAGGGAACTGATTTCTTGAAAATGAGGTTAGCACTTCCCAAGAATACTGGGGAAGAAGAGGAGGAAGAAAAGCAAGAGAGTGGCAGTCTGGATTGGAGAGTTGACATTTTTTCTCTCCTTCAAAGGCTGAAGCTTTCTTCCAGTTGCCTCTCCCCTCAACCACCGAGAGAGAGAGAGAGAGAGAGCGATGTTGAAACTAAAATGGCAACAGAAGGTAAGAGCAGCGTGTAGGACTACAGGAATCTTGGGATTATTTTATGCTCCACGAGGACTAGTGTATTTTGGGTTAAAATGAGAACGCTGCTGACTTCGGAGTCTTGAAAGTTGAAACAAATTGAATTATCCTATGCCTGGACCTGCCTGAAGGCTGCCCGCGCGTAGATACAACACTAGCTTAGAAGAAGAATGAACACTCTTTTAACATGATATATATGAAATAAAAAATAATTAAAAAATATATTAATGATATAAGTAAATAAATTTTTACAAATAATCTACTATTCAAACCAAACGAGAGAGAATGGATAGGAAAGGAAAGAAAGAGCACGATTGAAAATTATCAAAGTTGTGGAGATTGAAAACAATTTTTGTCTCAAAACAACTTTTCTTTCATTGCACACAGCACGTCTAAAAGATGAATTTAGTCTCGAACTTAGTGGAAAAGAATTCAGTACAATTGGAATTTGATGCAGTTCGCTCCGTTTATTGTACATTTTACATTATTTGGTGTACAATTACATTATATTATTATATTAAGAGTAAAAGTGGTAGTGCACATGAATAAAACACTTAACATATATTCAGTATAGCATTGAGAGGTATTTATACACCAAAAATTTAAATATGTATAATGATCGGACGAAAACTGTGTAAACCCCAAATTACACTGAGTCCCATCCCGAATTTAGTTTTGTTTTTTCCTTTCGGCATTGACCGTGTAGCCAAATTTAAATGTTATGCGAAAGTAAATTATTTAGTTAGTTAACAATACATAATTTCCAAATTCTTCTAATTCCCATAGGGAAGGACCGGATAAAGTAATACAATCCGACCCCTAAGTGGACAAGGGAAACAAAATTTCCAAATTTTTCAGATTCCCAACTACAAACCAAATTTCGGATTTCTCCATGTTAATCTTACCTCTATATATTTGCTTGATTGACTCTGTAGATTTTCTTGTATTCTATGGGCTCTCTATTCTTGCAGATCGTAATTGATTCATTGGTAGCACTGTAACTTACGATAATTGTGGTACAAAAATAAATGGCAACTGACGAGGTCGTGGGATATGAAAATCAATCGAAGATTCTTCCGAAGGATGTTGAAGCTCAAGCATCACCTGAGGAGATGAATATTACGACCGAGAAACAAGACCAAGAATTCGAATCTGATACAGGAGACGATGATGACGATGAAGTTGATGAAGCAACAAAGTCATTGTACTATCAGCTTCCAGTCGAGGATGAAGCCCGGAGATTGTTGAAGGAGATCAAAGTTGCAATGGAACAAGTCAAGGAATCAAAGTTTTACGCCAACTTAACTGAGCAGATTGAAGGAGATGCATTCCAGAGACAACTCAGGCGAGTCTTGGAGGGTTCTGGTCATTCTCAGTTGGAGATGGTTATTTATGCTTTGGGTGGCTTGGAGTTTCATTTCAGTCCTCACCATCAACTAGCCATTGCCCTGCTGCTGAAACAAGATTTCTGCTCGTGGATAGGGAAGAAGATACAAGTGTTCGATCCCGTCTTCTCCCCAGCAGACGTTATTGTCCTCAAGGAATTAGGATGTGAGGTTCTATCGGTCAACGAAAGGTGCAGAAGGAAAGTTGAGAAGCCCACACTCTTTTACATGCCCTATGCCGATTTTAGTATGGTGGGTGACTTGCTGGGGGCGAATTGGTGCCCTTCTCGGATCAATCGGCTCATTCTTCTGGACGTCAGTTTTAATGCAACATGTGGTGTGCATGGAAAACATTCCAAGACTGAATTTTTTGGTAGGTCAGAGGATTATATACATGCCATCAAGAGTCACACCAAGGAAATTGTCATAGAACCAGGGTATGGGGGTCGATATGATAACATCTTTTACAGCTTCGCTTTCCACTTTTTTGAGGTAGATTCCCAGCTTGATATGGAGACGCTGATACCAGGTATCCTCCTTTGATCTTCTTTTCTTCATTCTGATACCTTCTCTGCATTCAAGGAACATATACATATATATATATATACATATATATATACACATGCAAGTTTTGGGCTTAAAAACAAATTTCTGCTGTGATAGATGAGGATGGGGAACTTTCAAAAAGGCGGTTACAGCGTCAAAGGGAGAGCGACGAGTTCGAGGCTACTGATTTTTTATGGCAGCACAAGTACGCACAGCTACCCTTTTAAGAATAGTGAATTTGTTGTCGTAAACAAATAAATAAGGGATGTGTACTATAGTTAATCTGAAATTGCATGATAGATGTTGCTGTGTCATGCAAAAGTAAATATTCTCTTTGGAATCTTCTTTGGAAAACAGAGGATTTGAACTTACCTACGACTTTTACGTTTTGAAATCTCAATCTTAACTACTAAACTCACTATTTGAATGCATGACAAGCAGTCACCTATTTAAATTTAAAAATTTTTATATTCTACACACAAAAGCATATATCTACAAGGCAAAAAAAAAATTATTCTAGTCTCCGAAGAGTACTAATTATACTTTTAACTAAACATTTGTTTTACAGGTGTGCAGAAGAGTTTTTCATGGTACCTTTTGCGGAAGATGCACCAAAAGAGGATTGGGCGTACCAGAAGGGAGCATACCGAGGTCCGCGTAGGTTCCGGTGTTCTTGGAGTCCACCTCCTAGAGGATGGATTAAGCTGAATATTGGAGGGAGAAGCTCCAACAATCTTGCAGGTTTTGGCGGTATTTGTCACAACGAGTCCAAAGAACCTATATTGATTTATAGAGGTGCTCTCTGCAAAGTTGATCAAACTGCTGCATGCGTTGAGGGACTGATGTTTGGACTGACAGAGCTGTTAAAGGTCCCAAACCTTACAAGAAATCTGATCGTGGAAGGAGACGACATTCGGGTGATTCAGTGGGCTAACAAACGCCAGCATGAAGTTCCAGAAGACCTCAAGGAATCTCTGAAGAGAATACTGGAGTTGCTCAAGGAGTTCAACTCAGTGATTTATCATATCTATGAAGAAGCTAACTTGGTTGCGAATAACTTGGCAGAAGAAGGAGCTGCATCAGGTAACCATGTTTATCTGGCAGGCCAAAATTCTGGAGAGCCGGAGGGAGTTGAAAACCTCATTGAGAGATTAAAGTTAGTTGATTAGCATGTGAACTTTTGGCTGTTTCAAATCTTCTCCATTCCAGAAATTAATTCCTTGGATATGCCGGATCCAGTTTGTACCCACTTGATTTCTGATTGGAGATTAACTATGAGGAATATCAGTTGATTTGCTATTCTTCAAAATTGAAAAGGATAAATTCTTTCATTTCTAGCAAAGAGGGGTGAACTTCCTGAAGGACTTGGGATCTGAAGTCCTATTAGTGGAATGAAAGGTGCAGAAGCAAAGTTAAAAGACCTGCGTTTATATTTTTGTTTCTAACCTGTTTGATGATAACGCAATTTTTTCTGGTTGCCGAACCTTTTGCAGAAGTTGTTTGATTTGAATTCTATAATTACTATTAATTATAGGTATGTTAATTATAATGGATTTTGATTAACGTGAAATGGGTTTTACCATTTATTATTCTTTTATTATTTCTTTTTCTCTTTTCTTTTATTTTCTATTTGTTGAAACCTACAAAAAACGGTTGCATTTTATTTTCTTATTTTTATATTAATGAGAATAAGATGGATAATTAAAATGATTCCCTAATGAGAGATGGTTAATCAGAAAATCCATAAAAGAGACATATTATTTCTATTTATTTATTCCCATCAATCCAAAATAAATATCAGTGTAATTAAATTTGAAACTCATAATAAGAGTTAAAATCTATTTACCAAAACAGCCCCTTAGTTTGTTTTGGGAAAAATTCACCAAAGAAACACCGGTTCATGTTCCAAAATCCTTGAACGTCTTTATCAACACTCAATTTTCTTTGATCAAGGAAACATATTCTTCTCTTCAATGGAAATTGCCAAAATTTCTCCCACCCAATAAAAGTTGGATTCGTCTTATATTGTAAATTTCCATTTCTATAGAACATGTTTCCAATTTCAACCCAATTTTAGATCTAGTTCTATGTGTTTTTGGTGCTTGCTAGTGTAGATTTATATCCTGGACTGTACTTAGAACAGCTTAAGTCGGCGTTTGCCATAATTAACCAATCAAGACCGTGAATCTTGAATCTTTTCTAATTACTGAATACATAGAAAATAGTAGCATTTAATCGTTATTTGGAAACATGGCGCAGATAAAAAGGATTCATATACTAAAAAATTCGTGAACCTTCTTAGTAATGCTCTATTTGCTTTTTATATTATGCTTAGTAGTTTTGCTATGCAATATTCTTATCTTTCAATCATATCTATTTAATCCCTATGAAGTTTTATGTAAGAACAAAAATTGGCAATAAGTACCTCGAATAATAGCACTAATTGAAATTCTAGGGGAATTATATAATTGAAACCACAACGATATCGAGTGGATATTGCATATTTCAGTTTATTTCATACTTAATACCTCACGTACGTTTAGAGCACCTTTGGGACAATTGATATAACTAAAGGTACTTTTAGTCTATTTTTCATTTGACATAAAACTACACGAGATTTAAAGGCAATTTTATTGAACTATTAGAGCATGATATGGTAAAATGCAAAATAACAAAAGGCTAAATATAATTTTTTCTCGTAGTAATTCGTGGGCTTATCTAGAACAAATGAGGTGACAAATAGAGGTGAGAATATGGATAAATGGTTCATAATTGGTTTTGACTTAATGGATGGTAGATAAAATTTATCCAATCCATCTAGATCCATTTAATAAATGGATCTAAATGGATTAAATAAAACTCCAAATTGGCCCCAAATTTGTAAGAAACAAGTTAGATAAAAAAAATCAAAACATATTAAGAGAAATCAACAAAATTTGCACTTGCAATATTTTCTTAGAGGGTCTATTATAAGAATTTAATATAGAAAAATTAGGAAAATAGTAAGACCTTTATATGGTGAAGAAAAAATTAGGAAAACAATTGATACCTTTAAACTTGAAATTTGCAATTGCAACATTTTCTTAGTGTATATTGTAAGGATTTAAAATAAAAATTTATAATTACAATATTTTCTTAAATTATGTATTGTAAGGATTTAAAATAAAAATTTCAACACATTTTCTATATATATGGTGAAGAAAAATTAGGAAAATATTTGATAGCTTTAAATTTAAAATTTGCAATTGCAATATTTTCTTAGATTGTGTATTGTAAGAATTTAAAATAAAAATTTAAACACTTTTTTTGTGTATCTAGTGGAGAATAAATTAGGAAAATAGTTGATAATGTTTTTTTTAGAGTAAATATGTCATCTTACTCAAAATCGTTATTTTTAACAGTTTCCATGCAATTTTTACTTTAATTCAAACCATAAGATACCAAAAGGTATGATTTGAAACCGGAGGCAGTTTTTGTGTATATTAGTCCAATCACTGTGGGCTTTTCTATCATTTACCCTATTTCGGATATCTTCCTGCTTAAGATTACTTCTATATATTTACTTGATTGACTCTGTAGATTTTCTTGTATTCTATGGGCTCTCTATTCCTGCAGATCGTAATTGGTAGCACTGTAACTTACGATAATTGTGTTACAAAAATAAATGGCAACTGAAGAGGTCATGGGATATGAAAATCAATTCAAGATTCTTCCGAAGGATATTGAAGCTCAAGCATCATCTGAGGATATGAATATTATGGCCGAGAAACAAGACCAAGAATTCAAATCTGATGCAGGACACGATGATGAGGATGAAGTTGATGAAGCAACCAAGTCATTGTACTATCAACTTCCAGTCGAGGATGAAGCCCAGAGATTGTTGAAGGAGATCAAAGCTGCAATGGAACAAGTCAAGGAATCAAAGTTTTACGCCAACTTAACTGAGCAGATTAAAGGAGATGCATTCCAGAGACAACTCAGGCGAGTCCTGGAGGGGTCTGATTATTTTCAGTTGGAGATGGTTATTTATGCTTTGGGGGGCTTGGAGTTTGATTTCAATCCTCACCATCAACTGGCCATTGCCTTGCTGCTGAAACAAGATTTCTGCTCATGGATGGGGAAGATACAAGTGTTCGATCCCGTCTTCTCCCCAGCAGACGTTATTGTCCTCAAGGAATTAGGATGTGAGGTTCTATCAGTCAACGAAAGGTGCAGAAGGAAAGTAGAGAAGCCCACACTCTTTTACATGCCCCATGCCGAAATTAGTATGGCGGGTGATTTGCTGGGGGCGAATTGGTGCCCTTCTAGGATCAATCGGCTCATTCTTCTGGACGTCAGTTTTAATGCAACATGTGGTGTGCATGGAAAACATTCCAAGACTGAATTTTTTGGTAGGTCAGAGGATTATATACATGCCATCAAGAGTCACACCAAGGAAATTTTCATAGAACCAGGGTACGGGGGTGCCTATGATGGCATCTTTTACAACTTTGCTTTCCACTTTTTTGAGGTAGATTCCCAGCTTGATATGGACAAGCTGATACCAGGTATCCTCCTTTGATTTTCTTTTCTTCATTCTGATGCCTCCTCTGCATTCAAGGAACATATATATGCAAGATTTGGGTATAAAAACAATTCTTCTGTAACAGACGAGGATGGGGAACTTTCAAAAATGCGGTTACAGCATCAAAGGGAGCTCGACGAGAGGAAGATTACTGATTTTTTCTGGGAGCACAAGTAAGCACAGATCCCCTTTCAAGAATAGTTAATTTGTTGTCGTAAACAAATAAATAAGGGATGTATACAATAGTTAATCTGAAATTGCATGATAGATGTTGCTGTGTCATGCAAAAAGTGAATACTCCCTTAGGAAAACAGAGGATTTGAACCTACCACTTTTAGGCTTTGAAATCTCAGCCTTAACTACTAACTGAGACCTCCTGGGCTATTTGAATGCATGACAAGCAGTCACCTATTTAAATTTAAAATTTTCATATTCTACCGACAAAGCATATATCAACAGACTCAGGTTAAAAAAATTATTCTAGTCTCCTAAGTAATAATCACACTTTTTTAATTAAATGTTTGTTTCACAGGTGTGCAGAAGAGTTTTTCATGGAACCTTTTGCGGAAGATGCACCAAAAGAGGACTGGGCGCACCTGAATGGAGCATACCGAGGGCCGCGTAGGTTCCGGTGTTCTTGGAGTCCACCTCCTAGAGGATGGATGAAGCTGAATTTTGGAGGGATCAGCTCTAACAATCTTGCAGGTTTTGGGGGCATTTGTCACAACGAGTCTAAAGAACCTATATTGATTTATAAAGGTGCTCTCTGCAAAGTTGATCAAACTGCTGCATGTGTTGAGGCACTGATGTTTGGACTGACAGAGCTGTTAAAGGTCCCAAACCTTACAAGAAATCTGATCGTGGAGGGAGATGACATTCGGGTGATTCAGTGGGCTAACAAACGCCAGCATGAAGTTCCAGAAGAACTCGAGGAATCTCTGAAGAGAGTACTCGAGCTGCTCAAGGAGTTCAACTCAGTGATTTATCATATCTATGAAGAAGCTAACTTGGTTGCGAATAACTTGGCAGAAGAAGGAGCTGCATCGGGTAACCATGTTTATCTGGCAGGCCAAAATTCTGAAGAGTCAGAGGAAGTTGAGAACCTGACTGAGAGATTAAAGTTAGTTGGTTAACATACGAACTTTTTCTCTGTTTCAACTCTTCTCCATTCCAGAAATTAATTCCTTGGATATGCTGGATCCAGTTTGTACCCACTTGATTTTTGATTAGAGATTCGCCACTAGGAATATCAATTGATTTGCTATTCTTCAGCATTGAAAAGGATAAGTGCCTTTATTTCTAAAAAAAGGAGTGAAATTCTTCAAGGACTTAGGGTGTGAACTCCTATAGTGAATGACAGGTGCAAAAGCAAAGTTAAAAGACTTGTGTTCATATTTTTGTTTCTAACCTGTTTGATGATAAGGCAATATTTCTAGTTATCGAACCTGTCAAGCACCGTTCACGAGTCGTTTGGTTTGAATTCCATAATTACTATCAATGTAGATGATAATGGATTTTGATAAAAATGAAGTTTGGATTAATGTCACATCACACAAAATTAAATTTGAACTGTTGATTTTTGCGACGAATTCGGGGTAGGATTATACACTGCGACAGCAACGGTTCTATATTTCTCAGACATTCACGGTCTTGATTGGTTAATTACGGCAAACGCCTATCTAAGCTGTTCTAAATACAATCCAGGATATAAATCTACACTAGCAAGCACCAAAAACACATAGAACTAGATCTAAAATTGGATTGAAATTGGAAACATGTTCTATAGGAAATGGAAATTTACAATATAAGACAAATCCAACTTTTATTGGGTGGGAGAAATTTTGGCAATTTCCATAAAAGAGAGGAATATGATGGGGTCCGTTTGGATTAGGTGTTTTGAATCAGATTCAAAAACAAGATCAGAAGATTATCATCAGAATAAAAACAAGTTAATCAGAAGGTATTTGGTGTATTTGGAAGATTTTTTTTTTCAATTTTCTTTTTCTCTTTTCCATTTCTTTTTTCTTTTTCCTTTTTCCTTTCCCCTTCCCCCTGACCATGCCCTCCCTCCTCCTCACGGGTCACTGGGAGGGAGGGAGGGGGAGGGGATGGGAGGGGAGGGAGGAGAGGAGGGAGGGGAGGGAGGGGAGGGAGGGGAGGAGGAAGAAGAAGAAGACGAAGAAGAAGAGAGAGAGAGAGAAAAAAAAAAAAAAAAAGAAAACCCTTGGTCGCCGGCGACCGGGGCCAGGGTGGGGGAAGAGGAGGGAAAAGAAGAAAAAGAAAAAAGAAATGAAATAAGAAAAAGAAAAAAACATATATATAATATTGTGAAAAACTTGTTTGTTTTTGGGGTTGTTTTTGGGGTTGTATTTAATGTTGTTTTTACTATAGCATTTGGGGTGTGAAAAACAACATTTCAAAAACAAAGGAAAAACAAGGCAATCCAAATGGAGCCATGTTTCCCTGATTAAAGAAAATTGAGTGTTAATAAACATGTTCAAAGATTTGGGACATGAACTGGTGTTTCTTTGGTGAATGTTTCCCAAAACAAACTAAAGGGCTGTTTGGTAAATGAATTTTAACCCTTATAATGAGTTTCAAATTTAATTATATCTTTACTTTGGGACTTTGGGTCAATGGGAATGAATGAATAGGAATAATAGATTTTTTTCTATGAATTTTTTTTTATTGACCATCTAGGGAATCATTTTAATTATTCATCTTATTCTCTTTAAATATAAAAATAAGAAAATAAAATGCCATTGTTTTTGTAGGTTTCAACAAGTGGAAAATAAAAGAAAATAAAAAAGAAAAAATAATAAATTGTAAAACCCATGGGCTAGTATAAAAAAAATTATATAGTGACAGTGTATAAAAAAGTTATTCATATTCTATAGCCAGTTGGACAATCTTGAATCATTTCTAATTACTAAATACATAGAAAATAGTAGCATTTGACTAGTATTGGGAAACATGGCGCAGATCAAAAAGATTCATGTCATATCCTAAAAAATTCATGAATCTTCTTAGTAATGCTCTATTTGCTTCATATGAACGAACTTAAAGACAGGAGACACAAAATGAATTTTACCCATCAAAGTTGCCTAAATTCTCAAGTTCGATGGGGCAAATTGGAGCAAGGGACCAAACTTTGGAAATTACCATAACTACCCTTTTACAAGGTGTTAGCAATTTGGTCCAACCCCTAAAGTTTGACTAATTGCATGTAGACCTAGTTGTTCTTAGCCCTTTATTGCGGAGAGAATAATTAATTGGGTAATTTACTATTTACCCCTCTGCTTTACAGTTTTGCGGTGCAATTTTCTTATTTTTCAATCATATCTATTTAATCCCTCTAAAGTTTTGTGTAAGAATAAGAATTGAAAATAAGTATCTCGAATAATAGCACTAGTTGAAATTCTAGGGGAGTTATATAATTGAAACCACAACAATCTTGAGTGAATATTTCATATTTCAGTTTATTTCATACTTAATACCTCATATACATTTAGAGCACCTTTGGATCAATTGATATAACTGGACGTAATTTCAGTCTATGTTTCATTTTACGTAAAATTACACAAGATTTAAAAGCAATTTTGTTGAACTATTACAGCATGATATGGTAAAATGCAAAATAACAAAAGGCTAAACAGTGATTTACCCTCTTAGTGGGCTTAGCTAGAGCAATTGAGGTGACAAATAAGTTGCAACGACTACTGCAATGCCTACAAGAGAGCAGACATTGTAACATTTACTTGCAAGAGCTACAAGAAGAAGAAGGAAAGTAGCTGTTGCAACAAGTACAACGTCCCCTTGTGATAAATTCCCAATTCGATACGAAGACAGTTTGTAACATCTTTGATAATATATTTTGTGCATGCAAATCTTATGAATGACAAGATGGTTTTTATTTAAAAAAACCTATGTAATTTCATATAAATTGAAAAAGTAAATGGAAAGTACCTTTGGTTTCGATGATCAATCGACATGAGTTCTAGAAACCCATATGAATCTATGGCATACGCTCAAATGTCAAATATCCACTTAACCTTCCTATGATAAACCACCTATGATTTTATATAAAGTAATTAAACTCTTGTCATGTTTAGATTTAAAAAAATTATGTAACTAACATTTTTTACTATTTAAAAAATTATTATACCCAGCTATGGTTTTTCATATTATCACATAACCCTCACTAATATTTTAAAATATCTACATAATTCTTTTGTAGTTTTATATAAATTTTAAAAAGTTGATAGAGAGTGACTCACGTGATTGACTAAAAATCTCTAAAAATACGGTGCTAAAATTGTAAATCCACTTAACCAACATGTTTTTTCCGCACATATTTACGTAGTTCTCCCTGATTTTATACAAGATGGCGAACTCCCAGTATACTCTCTCTTATATATTAGTACTCAAGTGAGGGCAGTACCAATAATAATAAGAGCAAGACTACCTTTTGTCAAATTTTCACTCTATATAAAATCACATGAGATTATGTAAATAGTTTTGAAACAGTAGAAACTCATGTAATAATAGATGAAACCAGTACCACTGGGAAAGATGGGAAGTGTTTCACATTAATTTTTGTGTTTACACAAAACTACATGGTATTAAGTGGATATTGTTGAATAATAAGAAAAAAAACTTTCTGTAAACCACGAAACACAAGGGGTGGAGAAAGTAAGTCGATTGCAAAATATAAACAAATAAATGGGGAAATTAGCATTATTTTACCTTTTCCAAGAGGAGTTTAAAAAAAAAAAACTAGTGATTTTCCAAGAACGTTAAAGCTGGCTGAAGTATGAATTTTCCCACTTCTTTCTCGCGCTGCAGGCAAGATTGTATGTTAAGACACGAGTTTTGCCAAAATCAGATTTTTTTTTTATTTTATGACTGAACAAGAATTTATGTTCTCAAGTTCATACGCTTTGTTAGAATTATACAGATAGAGAAAGGGATGTCGATTCGCTTCTGTTCTTCCCCGTTGGGTCTTCGACTAACCCCTGGCAATGTCGGTCTGATGTTTAAGGGTTTATGACAGAGTTGCTTTATCTTGGATTGAAGAAACAGTATTAGTTTTTCTGATTTCTTCGTGCCTCTGTAACTTTCTGCTCTAGTGCATTCGTTCCCATGTTCATTTCCCGAAGACATCACAGGTAAATAGATGTTTGATCAAGAGTTTGGCTGCAAAAGTTCGGGCTGAAGAAGTCCAACTCCTTGAAAGGTTTAATGCCCTCAGCTTGTTTACTGAAGAGGGGCTGGGATGTGACGTTAATTCGTTGGATGTATATACTGCCAAGGAGAGACTTGGGTAACCTCGTCATGAATCTTAGAAAGAGTTTTGTTTTGACAGATTGCATTTTCAGACCGCCTTGAGAACCCATCTATCAAGAGGGCAAGTTGTCCGAAGGATGAGTTTGTGCATTTTCAAACTTTGGAGCATGGCTCAATTGTCTTTAGTGAAAGAAGAGGAGGAAAATCTTCGACTTAAACATGCGAAATGAGGAACCGGCTTGATGTCGATGGTTTAATGCGAAGACCTTCATGATCAAGAATCTCCAAGCATTGTTGGTAGTAAGGAGAAAAACTTGGTTTGGTTTGGTTTTTCAACCCAATCGATGGAATTGAAAAGCCATCAAAATGATGGATGAAGTGAAAGGTGGCTCTTTCCGCTCGTGTCGATCCCTTTTTTCGGGCAACAACCGGATCGCTTTCGACATTTCCTTTTATGCATTTCCGCAATAACAAACATCAAAATAAGTATGTCCGAAAAGGATCTTGAAAAATATACTGATTTCCTTCTTGATCAAAATGAGAAATAAGATCTATAAGGGACTCTGGTTTCCTCCATGGAATGGGTTATCCATGGGATTTCAAATGATATGGACATAATTGAAGAACATCTTTGATTTTTCTCGTGAGAATGATCAAAGGAAATAGAAACGTAACCATCCTGCCTAGATGAAATTTTTGAGTTTGTAGACTCCACGGACGGTTTGATGTCGATTGATTTTCATAGTCGAATCCAGAATCGTAAAAGTTTTATCGGAATCAGGAATATTTGTACAAGTAGCAGTTTTGCTCATCAACTCTTATGAGGAGAGCATCTTCTCCTCCAAGAAGAGTAAGGTCAAGAGCATGATTTTGAACACGATAAGCCATTTGATAATGGAATGTTGTCGCAATGGCTTGGGGACCGCTCGCACTGCTATCTGTACCTGGATCTTAAGAGCACTTAACAGATATGGATCATCAAGAGACATATTAAAATTGAGAAACAAAGTGACAAACACAGTGCCAGCATTTAAAGTTGTTTCAATAGTACCTATACACGCATGCTGATATTTGACAAACCTACTGTCTAGTAAAGCAAGACAAGCATGAACTGGGAGACCTTTTCGACCATGAAAGGACAGAGAAAACCGGATTGCACCAAAATGGATATGAGTATAACCTTGTTGTTTCCAAAGATTTGGAAAATCAGGTGGGATATGTAAGGTTATGAACTATTCTTTCCAGCTTGCCGAATTCGTTGATCCAACTTAGAAGATCAACATATTCCTTAACACCTTTGGGTCTATGTTTAATCAAAGACTTAATTGTGCCTAAAGGAGAAATATTCTTTTGCAAATGATGAGTAAGGATCCAACAACGGTAGATCGGTATGACTAACCCGCCCTTCAATAGACACTTCATATAGATAATCTAATCTTTGAGAGGATGAAGCTCTTGCCAGACTCATCTTTGTGAAAATCTAGTACTGGAGCAGTGACGTAGGCTTGTGCAATGGGTTACTATATTCACCCTTATGCCACAGTGTGCTTAATCCAATATACCAAGATTTTCCAAGTCAGCCGGATAATATGGATTCTTTGCCACAACAAATCTATATAGATCGACACTTACTACAAGATCGGATGTTGGGATGAAACCACTATCTAATAACCGAGCACAATAAAACTGTAACTTAAAAATATAGTTATATGCTTCCTCTATATCAAGGTGTTGAAAAACTACACAAGGTGGGTAATATTCGTGTGGATGGACTGAACCAAACAAGTGCTTGTGAAGAACAAATATTATTTAGCTGAGACTTGTAAAGAGATGCAGGTAAAGGAGTAGTAATACGTGAATCACCAATGCTTTGAACTAGGGGAGGGGATGGATGCAAATCTAAAGTACATTCGTGACCACAACGATGAAAAGGACAATATGGGTTCAAATTATCTAAACAGTCGTTATTACAATAATGTTCTGGGGAATCAAGTGACATAGTTTTCAGACAAACCACAATTACCTCCTCCCTAAGAAGAAATCAGTTTGGCTCTGATACCAGCTTGGGTTCCTTCCAGATCTCCGCAACAATTGGTGTCATCAGAGTTTTAGCTTTACCAGAGTTTCGTCTACTTCTTTCGCCTCCTGCTACTTTTTTCGACTACTTTTGAGGTTTAGCCTTAATCTCGAAGGACGAAAAAAGCTTTAATCTATCGAGAATCTTTCGATAACTTCTACCAAGGTATATTAAAGAACAAGGGAATCAGATAATCAGGTTGTCTGAGAGAGAAAATTAGAATATCATATCTTGAGAAAACAACTTCTCGGCTCTAGAATTTTATTTCATAAAACTCCATCATTTCTTTGTACTCCTGTTGGGCTTTCCGGATTGCTGTGCAATGAGGATGACTTCTTTGGTAATTCCATGGCCCATGAAAATCTGGCCAAATAACTTCTGGAATGACGCCATTGACCTGAAATATGTACCTTTGGGCTTCATCATAAACATGATCATCTTCTTGATAGAAAACTTGAACTTTGTAGATCGTAGCAGGAAGTCTTGTCAAGATATTTTCTTGGATATTGACAGTGAAAATGTAAAATCACATAGTCTTTATGGGTTTTAAAAGATCGATCCACCATTCTTTTGGTTTGAACCATTTAAGAAAAAATTTCTGATGTGGGGCAAGGTTTTTAAACTCAAAAAGACAGGGAATGAAATTCCATGAGAATATGATATGAATGGCAAAGATACCGAGCACCCATAGTAATGGATCGGAAAATCAGCGAGAATGAAGATCTGGAAAAATGGGTACTCAGGATTGATACCAAAAGGATTGAGAATGGATCCTCCGTAATTAGCAAACACGGAGATTTCATGGTTTCTTCTGGCATTTTCTAGTGTTTCCTTTTCCCATGGTTGAGATAAAGACAAGATTTCAGGTGGATTTGGGAAAGAAGGGATGATACTGGAGTACATCTGAATTGAAGGTAGGGATTCCTTTGGAGGATTTCTAGAGAAGAAATCGGCCACAATGTTTGATTTTCCTTTGATATGAGTAACTTTAAATGAGAACTGGGAAAACCAAGTTGACCATCTAAGCAATTGGGCATTAGGAATTTTCTTATTTTTGAAAGAAATCATTTGAGGAAAATTTCCCATATCCATCTCAATTGTGAAAGAGATGGGTCTGAGGTAAAACTCGAATTTATCAATTGCATATTTGACTGCATGAATTTCTTTGTAAGAGGAATGATAATGCAATTGACTATCTTTGAAACTTCCACTGGCAAATCCACAACATTTTCTTTCTTTTCCAGATTTTTCTAGAAGGGTGGCTCCCCAATGAAAATCACTAGCATCTGTTTGAAGGATGAGATTTTCAGAAGAAGGGATATGAAGAATAGGGAGATTATTCAAGATTTTCTTCAGTGCTTGAACAGATTGAGTTTGTTCAGCACCCCAAGGAATGGGATGTTTCTTGAGAAGTTTGGTTAAAGGTTGGGTATACTGGGAAACATTAGGGATAAAGTCCCTGACATAATTTACAATATCCAAAAATTGTTGGATCTGTTTAACAGAAAAATCTTTTTCAGGAAAATGCTGGATAGCATCTCCAATGTGTGTCTCGAGAACACAAGTACCATTTGAGATTTTCATCCCAAGAAAAGTGATTTCTTGTTGGCACAAAAGCATTTTTTTTTCAGAGAGCATGATGCCAAATTTTTCAACAATTTCAGCAAATTTGTAGAGCAAAGAAATATGCTCTTCAAATGTTTTGGAAAACAACAGAATATCATCAATATACACAAGACAGGTATGGAGGATAGGCTCAAATATCCAAATCATAGCTTTTTGGAAAAGAGAAGGTGCTGTTTTAAACCAAAGGCATCACCTTCCAATCGATAATGGTAATTCGGTATAAAGCGCTTTGTACCTATCTTCAATACAAATCCCAAGTTGCCAAAAACCTGATTTTAAATCAAATTTTGAGAACCATCTTGCTTCCACAAGCAAAGAGAACAAAGAATGTCTATTTGGAATAGGAAATTTGTCATCGGCCAAAAATAGATTTAAGGGGTAGTTGATGACAAGCCTCATTTTCCCTCGAACTTGTTCAGATCGCTTATTCACATAAAAGGCTTGACATGCCCATCGCGATTCTGAAATTTCGATGAGATCAAATTCAAGAAGTTCTAGACATTCTTTTTCAGCAAGTTTGGAATGATCAGGGTTCATTCCTGGATGGTTGGCCTTGGTAGGATTGGCTTCTTCACTTTTAGAAAAAGGAAGTTTAATGAAGAAGTCTGGATTTTTCCACAGAGGGTGGTTACATTTTTTTATGAATTCCACTTGATTTTGAGCACAAGATTGCTTAACAATGAAATCCCTGAAATTGTCAGTCTGGGTCTTTTCAGGCAATGTGGAATCATATATGAAAAGGTTTTGGATATCAGTAAAGGGTTTAAAGAATTTCTTTGACTGAATCCCTTTTGCTTTTAACACGTATAAATCCTTTTCATAAATATCAAATTCAATAATCAAATCTTTTCCAGGCATTTTTCCTCCAATAATGTGAGTTTTAAGTTCACAATCTGGGAGAAATCTAATGATAATGGAATTTTTGGTTACCTTGGTTGTTTCAAACAATTCTCCATTAACTGACCTGAAAGTATGGGATTCATACTTCCAGCATTCTTCTGGTAAAATATCCTGATTGAGGATTGACATTTCTGCACCAGAATCAAAAAAACCCAATGAGAGGAATTGGTTTATCATACTTGGATTTCAAAACATGGAGTAAGGCTTGAGGACATGTTTTTGCTGCTTCCATGTAATGGAACTGATTCTTTGGCTGTTGAACCTGTAAAGCAAAAATGGTTTGATCAGTAGGTTCCTCTTCTTCAGAAAAAACATATTCTAATTCACTGATGTGAAGCTCATCTTGGACTTTTTGAATTAGGTTGAGACCCTTTTTCTTTTGAGGACATTTTGAAGCATAATGTCCTTTCTGTCCACAGATGAAACATCGATCAGAGGATGTATCCATTCGTTTTTTCTTCTTGAAGAACTTCCATTTTCGTCCTCGCTTGTAGAATTTTCCCGCTGTCTTGATCTTTCGGAATTTCTTTGGAGAGAACTTAGGAAAATTCTTTTTCTTTTTCTTGGTAGAACAGGACTTGCATTTACTTTTAATAATTAATTCAGGCTTCTTGCAAGCTTGATCCATGCAGACATCTCCTTTCATGTATTCTCTTATCACCTTTCTTTTGTTGCAAATTTCTTCAAGGGATAGGAATACAGCTTGGCGAATTTGACCTACAGTGAGATTCAAAATAGAACCATAGCGATTATGGATATATATTTCAGCACTGTTGGACAAAATATGAGGAAGGGATGTTAGGAAAGCTTGCTTTAAATTAATATCTGCACCAAGGATATAAAAGAGTTGTGTCATTCTTTTGAAATGTCGGATTAAATCTTTTCTTTCATAAGAGTGACATCTCATCTGAAAAAACTCTTTTCTTTTAAGTTCTTTATTTTCAATAGGGCTTCCTAAGAATGTAGTATTCAAGATTTCAATAGCTTGATCAAAATCTTGTCTGGTGAGAAAAATTGTTTTGTCTTGATCTCCTAACGAGACCCACCAGTCTTTTAATATACCTGCAAAGTAAGCAGTAAATTCACTTAGAATATCAAAAACTGAATCAACTGTAAGATGTCTAACAGTCATCCATGCATGAAATTCTTGGAATCTTTTTTCCCATTGAGAAGAAGGAATATCATCAATGGTGAAGATAGAAATACTCCCTTTATTATTGTTTTTCTTAGGCTGCTGCCGTCGGGGTTCCTCATAAGGAATGTCGTCTTCGTCTGAAGGGAAATGAACTTCGCCTTCATTTCTGCTTCCCTAGCCATGAAGGCATGAGGAATCTTTCCAATTGATGCTGAGGAATCAGATAGAATTTCGGTTGATTCTTGAGAGTCGGAGTATTCAGAATTAGAAGATTCAGAAATTATTTCTTCGGATGTATCCTCAGGTGTAGTCTCTTCAGAGGTGACGTCTCTGTCTGATTCAGAAACATTTTCCATGACATTGATTTTTGGAAGACTGGATTCAACTTGTTCCTGCAAAAAAGAAGAAATAGGATTATTTCCATGAGAAAACATAAAAACATCTTTTATGTCTTCTGCCATTTCTTCAGAGGTTTCAGCTTTTTCTTTGCCTTTTTCTCTTTTCTTTTGTTCCTGGTGTTTCCTCTCTTTTTCTTCTTGCTCTGCTTTTCTTCTGAGCTCTCTTTGTTTGTGGAGCCATTTGGAATAATTCTTGGATGAAGCTGGTAATTCTTTCTGGACCGAAGACGTAAAATATGGAATGGCACCAAAAAATGGTGAAGGCATTTCTCTTAATGGCTTAGCTGCAAAATGGGACATATAATCATCATCTGGGGGTTGAACTGGTTTCTGAACAGATGATTCAGCTGAGAGTTTTCCAGGTTCCTGGAGATTTTGAATCTGTCTTTTAAGATATTCAATATCCTTCTCTTTCTGTTCCCGAAGTTGGGACAAAGGTTTTCCAATTTCAGGAATTCTGTGATACATTTCATCAAGTCGTTTTTGGAAGACCTTGATCATCTTGTGAGTTTCAGAATTCTGGAATTTTGTCTCATCTCTCAAGGAATCAATTTTTTTAGAGACTTGGGTAACCTCAGAGGTTGCTGAAGGAGGTCAGCATTGTCTTGGAACAGATGAAGAAATCTAAGTTTTATGATCGTTTAACCAAGCAAATTAAGAGCGCCAGATTCCAGAGACAGCCAAAGAAAGTTTTAGGGTCGCATTCTTCTGGCTTGAAGATGGTGATTTATGCTTTAATTGGGTAGCTTAGAGTTTGATTTCAACCCCCAGTATCAACTTGCCATTGCCTTACTACTGACACAGGATTTTGCATCTTGGATTGAGGGCATAGAAGTCTATGATCCCCGTTTCACCCTACCAGATGTTATTGTTTTGAAGGAATTGGGCTGTGAGGTATTGTTTGTGAATGAAGAGTGGAAGAGAAAAGTTGAGAAACCCACACTTTTCTACATGCCTTACGCAGCCACTGAGCTTGTGGGAAATTTGTTGTGGGCGAATTGGACGCCGTCCCAGATCAGTCAGCTCATTATTTTGACATGGAGTTTTAATTCGACAAGATTTTCTAGTGGGAGATTTTTCTGTGAATCAGAGGATTATATAGCTGCCATCCGAAAGCATAACAAGGAAATTTTTTCCAAAGGAGGTTATGGAAGTATCTACGATAACATCTTTTATCACTTCGCGTGGCATTTTTTTGAGGTAGATTCTCAACTTGATATGGAGACTCTATTCCCAGGTACAGAATAATGTATGCCCTGCTTTATCTATTTGTTCATTTTGTTTCCTCTTCTTCCTCCAATGCCTTCAAGAAGTACAATACCGTAAATTTGACACAGTTTTCTCTTGTAATAGATAATGAAGGGGAACTTTCAGAGGAGCGCAGGCGACTGCTGGAAAGAAACCCTGACGTGACAAAGCCTAATCACTTTTTATTTTACCAGGAGTAAGCCCTCTCAACCATCAAATTTTGTATGGTTGTCCTGCATACTATTGCATGCCTAATCTGACATGATGACTGACATGAATTTGTTGCTTAAAACAAGAAGGCTTGTAGCTAGGCTTGGCTTTGGAACATCATAAGCCACAAATATATTTGGTATAATGAACTCCAAACAACCTGAAATCTTGGCTCATTGAACCTGCTTTTACAAAGTATGATGCAGATTTTGTCCGTCTCATGGTATTCTTTGTGCAGTTCTAGGTGTGTTTACAGGGTTCGTCAGCAAGAATTATTCATGGGTCCTTTTGCAAAAGGTGCGTCTCTAGAGGATCTACCATATCACTATGGAACATTCCGAGGCCTCCAGAAGTACAGATGTCGTTCAGACCCTCCTCCTAGGAAATGGATTAAGCTCAATATTGGTGGGAGAAGTTCTAGCAATGGGAAAAATCTCGCAGGTTTTGGAGGCATTTGCCACAGTTTCTCTAAAGAACCTATATTGATTTACAATGGAGCTCTTGCTGGAGGGGATAAAACCAGTGCGTGTATTGAGGCATTGAGGTTTGGACTGCTAGAGCTGTTAAAAATGCCCAAAAGTATAAGGAAAAATCTGATTGTAGAGAGCACAAACCTTTGGGTCATTCAGTTGGTTAACAGATGCCTTGAACCGCAAGAAGAAATTCTTGAATCTTTGAATGAAGTACGCAGCTTAATCCGGAAGTTCATCTTTGTGGCTTATCATATATATGAAGAAGCTAACTTGGTCGCAGACTACTTGGCCAAAAGAGGAGCTGTGCTTGGCCAAAAGTCCCGAGGGAGAAGGTACTGCATACTAGTATTAATAATTAGTTACTAAATAATAGTTATAGTACATACCTTGTCTACGTCTTAGCATATAAAAGTATGATCTATCATCACAGGTTGGTGATATGTTATTGGTGCTGGTAATGACATGTGATGTACATGGAGTATTAGTTAACGTTTTAGCTGTTTGACGACTTCTCTTTTTCAACATAGTGAAGTTTAAAGACTTGAGAATTTTGCTTTAATCTTATTGGTTTTGGCAACAAATTCTTTCTGGTTACTCAGCCCATGAAGCACCACTTAATTTGTGTTGGAAGACATGCAGCAAAGAAACTTAACTGCAGGTCAATTTGATTGGATGTAGAACATTTTCCTTCCAGAAAATTTTGCTAGGAAAATAATTATTTTTGCTATATTTTCTGGTGTTTGGTTAGTGTTTTAGAATATATTTTCTTCCTACTTTCACAGAGTTGTTAAAGATCCCCCAAGGTTACAAGAAATTTGATCATCGAGGGAGATGACGTTCAGTTCATTTGATGGGCTGGCTAACAAACGCAAACAGGAAACTCCTGAAGGACTTTGATGAATCTCTGAATAGATTACTTGACTTGCTCAAGGAGTTCAACACAGTCATTTGTCATTCTTATGAAGAAGCTAACTTGGTTGCTAATAACTTGGCAAAGAGTGGAGCTTTGTCAGGCAACCATGTTTATCTGGCGGGCCAAAATGCTGAAGATTTAGAGGATGTTGCTAACCTTGTTAAGAGCTTACACTTAGTTGATTAATCTTTGAGCATCTTTTATGATTCAACTCTTTTGGGTTCATTCTTTGGACAGGCTCAATCCATTTTGCACCCATTAGATTTATCACTTGGTTTGCTAATTTCAGTTATTCCCAGCATATTTAGTTATTTTGTCTCTCTCGCCCGCACATAAAACATAGATGGTGAAATCTTACATTCCACTTAGCACTAGCTGAAATAAAGGTTAAAGTTTGGGGGACAAGACTAGCATAGATCTGCAGTTCAGAAGTGCCCTTATTAAGTCTATCATTAAAACTTCAGCGGGTGGGGGAACTATAATAATTACATGGAAATTTTAGAGTTTTTTTAAGGGAATGTTGAAAGATTTATAGGTAATCTTATTTCTACTAAGACACAAGTGAAAAATTAAATTATTTTAAAGGGTTATAAAAGGATTTTCGAAATCTTGAAAGTGTTGATAGGGAGAGAGGGGGGGAGTAGCAGCTTCTATCAAAAGTCAAAGAGAGCCCCTTCATTTACCTTCAACTGGAGGAGCCAAAGCCAATGCCAAATACAGTTGTTTGCTGATGAATTCAGCATCAATGAGAAATGTGACATAATAGAAAGGAGGACAGGATGATTAAACAATGGGCTGGAATTTTCCCCAGAAAAGAAAGTTTACCTCTGCTGTTGTGCTGACTACAAAAGTATCAACAACCAATGCCAAAGACATGATCAACAACCCGCAACCTATCCCAAAACCGCAATGCTTTCACAAACAAAGCATGCATTCTCAAGAAAATTGAATATTATCATTCATGATTTAACCCCTATAACCCTTCTTCTTCCTTTCCTGAAGACAGAACACATACATATAGTCAAATTTATCCCTTCTACTTTAACATGGAGAAGCGAATCCAACTCAGAGATGAGCTGCTTTTGCAGCATCCTTATTTGCTGTTCCTTGTTCTAGCTGTAGGCTTTCTAGTGATGGATCCCTTTGATTTAAGTCCTGTAGGAGGGATCGATTTTAGGCCTGTAAGAAATGATGTTGCACCATACAGGCAAGTCATGGAGAGTTGGCCTGGAGACAACAGAAGTCGGTTAGGAGAGGGGGATCTGGAATTTGTAGATGAAATTTTTGGACCCGAGTCTTTGGAGTTTGATATCTGGGGTCATGGCCCTTACACTGGTCTAGCTGATGGGCGCATTGTAAGGTGGATGGGGAAAGAAGCAGGATGGGAAACATTTGCATTAGTAACTCGTAACTGGTAAGCTTTATGGTAACATCTGCGATATTGACCAAGTCCCTAGACAATATTGTAGCAAAAGAACTTAGGAAACATGTTTCTTTCTTCAAGCTTGACCATCAGTTCTCTATACATTTAGTATAATGCTTAACAATGCAAATATGAACTGCTAGTTCATGTCAAGATTGTTATCTAAGCAGAAGTAATATGATGAAGGATTTACCTCTGCAAATAACATACTTGTTTATGCTATTTTTACCAAACTAGTTAGTTTTTTTTTTTAACTTACCCGGAAGCAGAGGAGAATGGATCTCAACATCTGATTTTCAAAGTTTAGATGAGTCCCTTCATTAGATATACACATTACTAAATCTAGTTCCTTCAATCTAATTCAAGAAAAGAAAAATGCATATGTCCAACAAGGAAGAGGAATACTAATTTGTGATTTGTCCCTACTAAGTGCTAATTTTTTGACCTTCATTTGAAAGGACTGAGAAACTCTGTGCTAAAGGAAAAGATTCAACAACAAGCAAGCAATGGAAGGTAGAGCCAAAATGTGGCCGACCCCTTGGCTTAAGGTTTGATAAACAAACGGGGAAGCTATATATTGCAGATGCTTACTATGGTCTCCTGGTAGTAGGGCCTGAAGGAGGAATTGCCACTCCTTTGTCAACTGAGGTGGGAGGCAAACCCATTCTATTTGCCAACGATCTTGACATCCATAAAAATGGATCCATTTTCTTCACAGACACCAGTACAAGATACAATAGAGTGTAACTTCAGCAGATCCAGCCTTTTTTTTTTTTTGACAAAAAGATGACTATGTTTGTATTTGCACTAAATTAACTTTTTGTTTTTTTAAATGTGATTAACACTAAACACCCTGAATGCAGAAAGCATTTCTTCATACTATTGGAAGGAGAATCTACTGGTCGACTCCTGAGATATGATCCTCCAACTGGAACAACTCATGTGGTCTTGGATGGCCTGGCATTCGCTAACGGAGTCCAATTATCTAAAGACCATACTTTTCTTCTGTATACTGAAACAACCAATTCCAGGTTAGTAAAGCCACTACTTGCATGAGTGCATGTGTATGCACGGATCCTAAGCGACTTTATCTTCGCCAGAAGTTTTATGCGCATCTTTCTAGTGAATTTACCTTTAAAAAATTTCCCTAATTCCAATGACAAAAATAGTTACCTTCTCTTCACAAGATTACCGCACAGAACCAGGGATTTTTGGCTCAATTGTAGATTTATAAGAACCATCAAGTACCTGAGTAACCTATAACAGCCTCATCATGCATTCCTGAAATTCCTGATTCCCTTCGTGTAACTGAAACCCTACAAACTTACAAACGATTATATGACAGGCTAATGAAACTGTGGTTGGAGGGTCCAAAATCAGGCAGCAGAGAGCTTGTTGCAGACCTTCCTGGATTCCCAGATAATGTGAGGCTAAATGATAAAGGAGAATTCTGGGTGGCAATAGATTGTTGTCGAACGAAGGTACAAGAGACTCTGATTCGAAATCCCTGGATGAGAAACGTATACTTCAGGCTACCGATTCCAATGCGCTACCTGGCTAGGATGGTTGGGATGAAGATGTACACTGTGATCTCACGCTTCAACGAGAAAGGAGAGATTGTGGATGTTCTTGAAGATAGAAAGGGCGAAGTGATGAAGCTAGTCAGTGAAGTAAGAGAGTTGAATGGAAAATTGTGGATTGGAACTGTGGCTCATAATCACATTGCCACCATCCCTTACCCCTGAACTCCAGAAAACAGGCACATTTGTGTTTCGGCCTCTAGGACAGCCCATTAAGTCTTTGTTAAGCTCTTGATTAAGTGAGAACTTTCAACAAAAAAGACTTCATCCTTGGGTAAATGGTCACTTCCAGTCCCAATTTTAGCTTAAAGTCACAGTACCAAGATAGCTTAGCTCTTCTGGTTTCTAGCACTATAGACAAAGAAAACCACAACGGAAGCAAAATTTGTCAGTCTTACAGAACCCAAGAATAAAAGCAACGAGCCAAGAAGTGCTTGAGATAGTAATTCGACTTACTTTTCTTTTTTCTTATAAAAACAGGCAGACCATACAAGCAACCCCAAAATTGATTTTTAGTTTTTACCCAAACATGGAAGAGATATATCCAAACAGACTTAATCCATGTATGTTTTTACTAACTACCTGGGGAAGAACTACCCATTAAAGATCACAAGGAAAACAGTTAGTACTCGATTAAGTCCGTGACTTAATCACATACTTCTAGTTCCCAAAGAACTTACGTTAAGTCATACTTACCTTTGTCATCACCGCATGGGGCAAAAGAACAAAAGATGAAGCATTAATTTATAATCAAAATGTTTCCCTGCCATAGGTCACACAAATTCTCAATAGCATCATAAAATTACTTAAGATCTCATCGCTGTCATAAACTCTCTCACTAATCAATTTTCACATCTATACTCTGTAAGTCTAGAAAAACAACTCCAATTCAGCAACTCCTCTATTGGCTATGTTACATTTTGCCAAGACACAAATCTTGTCTTCTTTTTTTTTTTTTTAAACAAAAGGGGAACACACAAATCTACTTTGACGACCGATTGACTCTAATAAGAAGAGAAAAAAAAGTGCTGGATTTTTAGCTATGCCAATGTCCATCTATTGCAAGTGACTTGAGCATTATATTGTCATAGATATTCTGAGGATGATCTTCAAGTTGGTTTAATTCTTCGACCAGGGATGAAGAACATTACATCACTGATATTTTTGCTGGCCTTGCCCTTCCTAGATATTTCACTCCCAAATGTTTGCCCCGTAAAGCATGCTTGAGGGACATGAAGAACAATTACATCACTGATATTTTTGCTGGCCTTGCCCTTCCTAGATATTTCACTTCCAAATTTTTGCCCCGTAAAGCATGCTTGAGGGATATGAAACTCGGAATGTGGACAACAACGTCAGTGACCCAGCGTTCCAGGACCTTAACATCTTTGAAAGTTCCTGCTCGAGGACAGTATGAAACTAGGGAATTGTCAGAGACAAGCCACAGATCCCCACTGTTCAGAAATTTGATGGGGTGAGTCAAATGTTCCAAGCGCAAACCAGAATAGAAATTTATGGTAATGCTGAAATCTTTTGTCCATGATTCCTTGACACCATAATCTTTCATTACCCAAGCCTCAAAAAGATTGCCCTCATAAACATAACAGAGACACAGACATCCTCCTAGTATGCCTACCGTAATCCAGGAGATTTTGTTGACATACGACTGACTAAAGTGACATGGTGTTGGAAGGAGCTTGAAGCTTTCTTTCTCCAAATCCAGTGAACAAATTAAGTCAGAAGGTTTGCAACTAGTAGTAATCCAATGAAAACAACCACTTAGAAGAGGATCAAATGAACCCTGAATCTTGGGACAAGGGACATTGTGTATCTTTCTCCAGGACCTGGAACCCAGTGTATGTATCTCTACCATTACATCTGTTTTAGATGTGAATAGTAAGGAATCAACATATGTTACACACATGAATCGAACAATCTTATATTGCCTAGTGCTTGGGCAGAAGCCAAATCCAGAATGGTTGAAGTATATATAAGCCGGTGTTGATGAAGTCGGACAACTGGAAACCACATATTCACCCAGAATAGGATTTAGAATGACATAAGCATTTTGTAACGGATAATATAGACAGAGCAGCCCATTACATGATCCAACTATAGCAGCTTCACTTGCAGAAAAGTAGAAGTCAGCATTATGTGCAGTTAAAGAACGACTAGGATGAGGTTGACTGCGAGCATGACAGATGTCATGATGACAGACTGTGCTACAAGGGGCAGCTGCGGAGACCTCATCAATGTCAAGCAAATGGAAGCAAATACGCCCCTGATGGACTATATTCTTTTGAAGAGCCAAGCTGACTGTGGTGAAAGGAGCTTTAGCTAGGTGGAGTTGGGCAAAATACGGATGTGCGAGGAGTTCAAGGAATGTTTTGCACACTAGTCTACAACAGAATATGCTCTTCAATGGAAGTCTGGAAAGTATATCATAAATTAGGTTGATAGGGAGTTCAAGTATGGGAAATTTTACGGCGACGGTCACTGCTGCCATTTCAAATTCCGGCTGCTGTACATCAATCCAGTTCCGGCCACGCTTTTTCCCAGTAGTAGGGAGCTGTTCGAGTTGCCTCTTCCTTTTCTTTCCAGTCAGGGCCATTCTCCAGATTTAAGACGTCCTCCTAGAGGAAGATATATCAGCCAAACATAGTACAAGCCCCTTGAAATTTCCGCAAAAGAAAACATAAATCCAACCCATTGTCAACAGCACTGGCGGCTCATTCTTGTTCGACAACAAGCAGCCAATTGAACATAGGTATTCTATAGCATCAAAAAGATCAAGCTAAACCAATGGCTACGATAATTAAATTTCTTTCCACCCACATGCCCATATAAGCAGAACAATAGAAATTCTCCCGCAAACAAACTATATGCAAACATCAACGAGTGAGACTCCAACAAAAACTTGAAAATAGTCCAATTAGGAGTTCACACAGGAGGAGATAAAGACACTAATGCGGCTTTTTGTATACATCAAGGCAACACAAAACAGACGTGAAAAACATGTAAAAATCAATTAATTTGCACCATTTAATTAATTCTAAACTTAATAACAACAATCAAGTTTCTATACATCAATCCAAAAAAGAATTAAAAATGCTGGAATTCAACCATTCACTTTAAAACTCAAAAGTATGTGGTAACAAGTCCAAAGCTGATTTCTATCCCCCAAAGAAAAAAGTCCAAAGCTGATGTATCGACCCCCCAAAAAAGAGGGCAGTTCGACAGCCATAAAATGATAACTCTTTACTCATTTACCTCTCCTTTTTTTTTCCCCTTCTTGTCAGTTCTAAACTTTTCCAAGTTATCAGTGCCATGGGGAAAGCTCAAATACCAAGAATCACCAATCCCACAAATAAAACGATTACTCCTTACATATATTTACCTGTGAACTACTGTTCCATTGGAACTACTGTTTCCCCCTCCATTTTCTCAAGCTCTCTTTCACCCTGTTGATATTTTAAACTAGTCTAAATTAAATTTAAACCCTTCATCATTCCATTTCAGAGATTGTTCCCTGCATGCAAGTCAAAATATCTCAGGCATTCAAATCAGCTCCAGTTTTCAAGTACCACAAAACACAAGCAACCCAATTCAATTTCACAACTCATTAGTTTCTATAACAAATTAAAAACCAAATTCACTGAAAATTCAGAGCCCATGATCATTCTTTTTTTTTTTTCCTTATCAGAATGAAATTAAAGAAACAGAGGGTACCGATTGAAGCCTCAATCAATCAAAATTCGCGGAGAATATTCAGCAGGAGAACCAAACCCTTCTACTAAATCCTGTAACTGAAAAAAACCCACTTGGTTTCTCTCTCTCTCTCTCTCTGTTTTTTTTTTTTTTTAATGGGATTGGAATGCGGAGGTGAATTGGGATGAATTTTGGACAGAGTGGTGTGTGAATAAGCACCGAATGGCAGTTATAAAGGATGAGCGAAGAAAGCACGAGGAAAATGCACGAATTCCAGTTGTACACGGAACCACTGCGGATCAAATATTCCGTGGGCCTCCTTTTGGTAATTTCGTGTAAGGCCCCAAACAATTCTTTGAATCCAAACTGCTTGGTTCACTGGTCTTAGAAATCAGCCAGCTTGGATCATGGATGGGCCTTGTCCAAAGCCAATAGCGGTCAAATACTAGATACAATGAGCTTGCCCAAGATAATGTATCACAAGCTCTCCCTTTCTTTCTCTTCTTCTTTCTTTTTTGGGTTCATTAGTCTTTTTCTTTTTAAAATCTTAAAACGGTTCCTTTTTATTTATTTAGTTAATAAATGGGCTCCATTATCAGGATCTTGGACCACTAACGAGAGAGCATCATTTTGCGTCACTGTAAAGAGAACTAATATGTGATGATGAGAGCAAGTCATGCTAGAGGGCCACTTTTTGATGCAAAAGTCTAACTATGCAATTTGAAACTCCCACAGAATGTTTGCACATATTACATCCAACAATTCTCCACAGATAGAAACTTAAAAACCCTAAAGACGATAACTTGTAGGCTGCAACCACTCTCGTGTTGAGCTCAATCGAGTAGGTCACGAATGTGCTTGGTTAAATCTCGAACTCGAACTCACGCTCGAGCTGTTTGATGAGTTCAAACTCCAGCATAATATATAAAATTTGAAAGTCTGCCGTATTTATCGAACTCAATGAAGATTTACACACACACATAGTATGAAATGTCTATTTTATTTATTGTTTAAAATTGTATAAAATATGAAGTTATGTTCAGTGAAACTCGACTAAATTCGAACTAAACTCAATTAGATTCGATTTGCACAAGATTGAGATTGCATTCGAACAAGGGAAAATAAAATCGAAACTCAAATCTAAATTCAAAATTGAATTTTTAAACTCTAGTTATTCAAACTCGATTTTACTCAATTGCATCCCTACTCTCATGTAGTGGTGTCATTAGGTAATGGAGACGAATGCCATGACCTACCACTACTTTACTTGTTGCAAAGATGACTGAGAAACGTCGGCCAAGAATTGTGAAACACATTGCAAGAAACTTGCTTCACTAATGGCTAACGGGTAAAATATGTCCAACTTTTTCTTTAATTTTGTGTATACTTTTTTGCAGTTGTGTGATATTTCAACAATAGTAGTGATGTAACACATATTAAAGTCACATTCAAGTTAGCTCTTATTTTTCTTTAAGCTTTTTAGACTAATGATTTGTTGTGCATTCAAGCCCATTGTATTAATATTGGTTGAATATGTTATTGAATAAATAGTGAGAATAATCAATCTATGGCTATAATTATGGTTTAATTTCAAAATCACAGCTCTGTTGGTATTCAAATACATATATTTATTTGATTAAGTTCTGACCAAAAAGACTAAATTTATTATATATTAAGAAAATGGTTAAAGGACTAAATGAGCAATTTTTTCAAGGTCAGAATAAATCATCACATCACACCTCGGGAAATGAAATTGGGATGTGAGAGCTTTCACTCTCTGTGGTGCGCAAAATCCTGTCCGAAAATATCCATGACTGAAAAGTTCTCTTTTGTCTTCTCTGAACAGAAATTGTATAGGCCTTGTTTGGCAGCTAAATTTTTTAGGAGTTTGTATAAAACTCTACTGTAACTTACCATAAAAGTTGTAGAAAATTTTTTTGAAAATGAAGTATTTTATGTGTTTTGGGGGTGTTATATTAAAAACTTTAGGAGTTTTTTTGAGAATTCTTGCAAATAATGTAGAAAACAAACAAGTTTTATACAAACTTGCTAAAAATTTGCATTAAAACTTTGGAAGTTTTCTAAGATTACTGTAGCAAAAGTAGGTAAAAAACTAGTAGCATACGAATCTGGCAAAAAACTCAACCGGCAAACAAGGCCTTTCCAGCACAGGTCCATTGTCTCCTTCTTTAATCTATTTTGGTAGCGAAGAATTTAGCAACATATACGTGTACAAACAACCTGGTATATACAATTTTAGAGAATATACTCGCATTCCTTGATTCATGAATTATTGCCATTTTATACCAATATAAAGAAAAAGAATAATTTCCTTGGTACTAGATTATCATAATGGCAGAATTTTCCAACCAACAAAAACTCTCTCCTCCTTCCTGATTTTCTAATAAACTTGCTGTTGCCTGTCTACGACTTTTATTCCATTCCATTTTTCAGGTAAATTTTCTGATTCCACAAAATATAAGGTTTTTGTTTGCTCATCAACTTAATAATGTTAATGCTATGATAACTTTTTTTTTTTTTAGGAAATGTGCGGTCACATTGTTAAGTCTAAATTGTCAAATCCAGCTTTTAATTTTCCGAGAGAAAGCTTAAGTTGACATTTTAACAAAAATAACTACGATATTTGAATTACAGTGATATGTGCGTGTTTGGATACATTATTATTTCAAATTGCATTGTAAATATGTTTTTAATCCACCATTTTATATTCTTAATCACTTTTTTTTTATTTCACATACATCACTTTTAAAAGTGTTATAGCAATTATTATAAATAATATTTCAAATAATTCTATATTAAAAAAATAAAAAAATTTCCTAAATGCAATTTTCTCTTGAACTAATACTTGGTAAAAGATATACTATAGATAACAAATAAATTTATTATAGACTAGTTTTTTAGAAAAATCATTTAAAGCATTTCACACATTTTTCAAATAAAATTTTTTCATCATTCACTTTTAAAATATTAATTTTACATCCCTTATAGATTTAAGGGAAAATTGCACCATTCGTCCCTGACATATTTGAGATGAAAAAATTTAGTCCCTCACATATAAAATGTGCACTTTTAGTCCCCAACATAGTAATTTCGCTCAAATGTAATACTCCGATGCATTTCCAGGCCTCTTTTAGCCGGAACAAAGCATGGACCCATCACGTGCCCAATAAGTAGGGGGTAAATCTGGGAAATAACTCATCTGGTTCACCCAAATGTGAGGAACCAATTTCTTTCTCCTCTCACCTTCTCCATCCCGCCCTAATTTTCCTAATTTTCCAAACCTCTAATTCAACCCTAAACCCTCCAATTGAACTAATACCCTTAATTCACTAGGCAAGAATCACCATCATAAGTATATCATACACATGCTTTTCTCTTGTCAACCCTATTATGAATTAGGAAATATGAAGTTAGACACAATTATCAATAAATTTTCTGTTCATACTCTTTCAATAAATATACGATTATTCTTAGCTAGGGTATCCAAATAATTCTCCAAACATTGACAGAATTCTATGCAACTAATTGTAGGATTTGTTTATAAGAGGTACAGATACCACCACCACCACTATGGAATGGGCAATGGCCGAGCTTCTTCACAATCCAGATAAAATGGCAAGGGCAAAGCAAGAATTAATTGAAAAAATTGGTTCCGGGTCCAGCGTCAAAGAGCAAGACATCCTGCAACTTCCATATTTAGATGCAGTCATAAAAGAAACCATGAGGCTTCACCCTACAGCACCCCTTCTGTTGCCCCACAGAGCCGAGACAGATGTAGAGCTTTGTGGTTATATCATTCCAAAACATACTCAAGTTTTTGTGAACACATGGTCAATCACAAGGGACACAACCTACTGGAAAGAGCCCACCATGTTTCGGCTTGAAAGGTTTCTGAATTCAGATATAGACTTCAGGGGCAGGGATTTATCCTTCATCCTTCTTGGCGCTAGACGGCGAATCTACCCCGAAGTGCCTCTGGGAGTGAGAATGGTGAACTTATTGTTGGCTACTCTAGTTCATAATTTTGATTGGAAGCTCCCCAATGGTATGACGCCAAGAAAAATGGACATGAAAGATAAGTTCGGGATCACGTTTCAGAAGCTGAGTCACTTGCTGCCATTCCTGCAATTGGAGGGTTTAGGGTTGAATTAAAGGTTTGGGAAATTAGGAAAATTAGGGTGGGATGAAGAAGGTGAGAGGAGAAAGAAATTGGTCCCTCACATTTGGGTGAACCAGATGAGTTGTTTCCCAGATTTACCCCCTACTTATTGGGCACGTGATGGGTCCATGCTTTGTTCCGGCTAAAAGAGGCCTGGAAATGCATCGGAGTATTACATTTGAGCGAAATTACTATGTTGGGGACTAAAAGTGCACATTTTATATGTGAGGGACTAAATTTTTTCATCTCAAATATGTCAGGGACGAATGGTGTAATTTTCCCTAGATTTAAATCAGTAAAATTTGGTCTCAATTTATGTTTTCAATCATTTTTTTTCTTGAATTTATTACATGATTCACACGTAATCATTTTTCAAGGGAAAAAAATTAGATAATATATGTAGTTGAATAAGTGACTTGATCCATATTCATTTTTATCTTTAAAAAAAATAAAATATGACCTAAACTATATTCAATTTTCTAAAAGAAAGGGATGAAATCTCACATTTTTCTACTTGATGAAAAATCATTGTACCTGATCAAGTGATGATTTCAAATGAAAAAGTGGTTGAAAACCTAAATTGGGACTAAATTTTAATAATTTGAATGTATAATAGACATAAGATTAACATTTTAAAAGTACAAGATAAAAAAAATTAATTTAACGAAATGTGAGAAACGTTTTGAACATTTTTTTCCTTTTGCCTCAAGATGACACCATTCTATATCCCCTACCCTCTCACCTCGCCTATTTCCTACCCTCACACCTCCCCTATTTAAAAAATAAAAAGTAACTATGAATAAACTATACTCCAAAAGTTGACCATAAGGTGATTGCTCACTAATTTCCTCAACAACCAAATATCATAAGAAAAATATAAAGTAAATTAAAACAAAAAAAAAAAAAAACTACAATAAAGAAAAGTCGGTTCACCTTACCCCAAAAAAGTCAAATATCTGGAAATTAATTTATTCAGCACCCGAATAAAGTAACGGGAACGTTCGTCCTCCGTGCCTTTTCCGGCTTTCCCTTTCCATCGTTTCGCGTTGTTTTAATATTATTAGCACTTCTCCAATCTCCACTCGAGCAGCACTGCTATTAGTAGTAGTCAGTCGTTCCCCTCTCTTTCTTCAGCTCACATTTTTTCACACACACACACACACACACTCACGCACCAGTCACTGAGACATTCGATCGAGCAGCGGCGCCTTGGAAACCGCAATGGCGGGTAAGAAATCCATGGATGACTTCCTTAAGCAGTGCGAGCAGTCCGGTGACGCCGCCTACAGCGCTTTCCGATCACTGCTGGAGAGGCTTGAGGATCCTACATCCCGGAAGGATGCTCGGATTTTCTTGTCGGATCTCCATAAACGGTTCGACGGAAAAGAAGCGACTGAGAAATGTCTCCAGACCTACCATTTCCGGATTGAAGATATCTATCTTGAGCAATATGAAGGTTGTTCCTCATTTCCACATACAGTCCCATATTTGACAGCATTTCATGTTTTTGTGTTAATAACAAGCTTTTTTTCTTTTTTTTTTTTGGAAAGTAATGAAGGAAATGCGATATCCATTCATAAAAATTGAGAAATGAACTTTGTAGGCGTGAGGCTGATGATGCTAGGCTTGGTTTGATGATTTGGTGTTCGAACTTTTTCTGGATGATGTATAGTTTAACGTCATCACGTAATCCCTAGCTTGACTGTGTGGTAGCCTCTCTCTCTCTGTTTTTTTTCTTCTTGGGGATTGGGGGAGGGGTTGTTTTGGGCCCCGAGGGGTGGGGTGGGGTGGGGCGGGGTGTGGTTCTTACTCTAAAGGATTGGTTATGATTTGATTGTTTACAGCGTGGTTGCTGAATAGTTATGTTGGAGTAAAAGACAAAGTAGGCGTTGATCTTAAGCTGAATCGCTTTTTACACTGTGATTTAAGTAGGCTATTGACAGTTCTTTTTTGGAATATCAAGAAAAGTGCCCGCCGGATGTAAACTGCTCATATATACCACAAAAAGAATAAAAGAAAAAATTGACTCAATTTCTGCTTTTATGCTATCATGCTACTCCATTTTGTTCTGTCGAGCTACTGTTTTATTCAGAAGGTAACCGATTTGAACAGTTCCCACATTGTGCAGCCCCCAGAAGCGATTTATTTACAGTGTTTTTATTTTTTTGAAAATTACAAGGGGTAACAAGTTAATTAGCTGCATGGGTGAACCATGGAAAAGAAGAGTTAAATATTAATTTACATTTATTTAGATTGCAATTATAATGGTTTTCTTGCATGGATAATGCTTCTTAGACGAGTATTAGCCTTTCTGGATTAGAACATCTTATCTACATATGTTTAAAGAAAATCATGCATTTTTTCACACACTACATTCATCTTGCTTTCCGTGCATGTTTACATTCTGTTTCCAGTGGTTTATCTAAGATATTTCAGTGGCTTAAAGTTGCATGACCCTGGTTTTACTGACATTGGTTGCCTCATAAATAAATTCTTTCACTAATATGTTTCCATGAGTTTAAGAATTGGCCAATAGACTCTAGAAAGTAGATCTTCAACTTAAAAGGCACCAAAAGGATGCTGATAAGAGAAAGGCCTTTTAAGATAAGAAAATGTTAAAACACTGGTTTAGGTTCAGAGTCCTTTCTAATTTTGATTTAGTTGTCATCCATTTTGGTTCATTTAGTAGGAGGGGTAAGAGATGATCAACAAGTAGGGAAGTATTGGAAATTTGATATGCTAGCTTTACCAAAGGGATTCCAACTGCCTCTCTTATTTTTACCAGAACAAGGGAGCAATCACAGGATAATAAGAAGAAAGGTACAGAATACATTCTGGGTGGGTAAAATCATAGACAAAGGTAGTTAGCTGAAGTTAAACCACTGGAGCTTTTGATGTGTGGCACAGTGCATGAGGTTTGTCTTGAGCAGGATAACAGGTTCTGAGAAGGTTTTGAGTAATTCATCTTATTGAGCTTGTTGTAGTATAGGACTTTGCACATCAAATTGGACATCCTTTTAGACAGGAATGATTTAACATGTGGTGCTTAAGTCCAGTTATATGATTTACATTTCAAACTTCAATTAATCATGTTATTGGGTCAAACAAGGAAGACTCCTCCTGCATTTTTGAGCCTTGTATTCATATTTCATGTTTCATGTTTCGCCTTAAATTATGCGTGAGCTATACACATATAGAAGTTAGCATAATTTTTTTTTTTGGTCTACAAAGAATTTTTCCTTAAAATTCATTAAGCAATTCCTAGTCAAGGACAAGCATTTAGGATAAAGCTTATTTCACTAAGGAATGACTTCATTCTGAAACATAGGAAACCAGCAATTGAATTGATAAAATTGTCTTTAAACACATAAGTTGGTTTAAACAATTATTTTCTCTGCTGCAGGTTTCCAGGTGAGAAAGAAACTGAAAATGATGGTCATACCCAGTATCTTTATCCCAGAGGATTGGTCCTTCACCTTTTATGAGGGGCTGAATAGACATCCTGACTCTATCTTTAAAGACAGGACAGTTGCTGAGCTTGGTTGTGGAAATGGATGGATATCCATAGCTATGGCTGAGAAGTGGTCACCTTCGAAGGTCTATGGTTCTTCTTTCTTAAATGATTATGAACCATCACATCATGGAATGATATAAAATATGAATACTGGCAACATATGTTTACTTATCTTTAATGGTTTTAGAGTCAATCATTTTGATCAAATTTAGTTTTACAATGTTTTTAAATTACATTTTGACAGGTATATGGTCTTGATATAAATCCAAGGGCGGTAAAAGTGTCTTGGATAAATCTTTACCTAAATGCATTGGATGACAACGGCGAACCAATTTACGATGAGGAGAATAAAACTCTACTTGATAGGGTAGAATTTTATGAATCTGACTTGCTGTCTTACTGCAAAGATCATAAGATAGAGTTGGAAAGAATTGTTGGGTGCATACCACAGGTACATTCCATCAGTGTGAAAGTTTCTTTGAAGTCTTCAGGACATATAGTGTTAGAATCATTGCGTTGCTTTGGATCATTTTAGAAGATTAGTGCAAAATGTATAATCCTCTTTCTCTTTTGGTTTCTAATGCAGATTCTTAACCCCAATCCAGATGCAATGTCCAAGATGATTACTGAATATGCAAGTGAAGAATTTCTGTATTCATTAAGCAACTATTGTGCACTACAGGTTGGTATGGACACCCAAGCTGGTGGATATTTGATTTCATTACCTGGCATGTGATTTGAGGAGTTCAGGCTTAGATAGTTGTCTAGTGGTGCTTATGGATTGTTCTGCTTGCTCTAATGCTATCTTAAGATTAGTAATCATAGGAATACTCTTTAGATCTTTCAGTCCTTAAGCATTTTGTCTGTCTTATGGGATCAAGGAAAATGTGTTAGTTCTTCAATCTATACAGGAGTTCTTAAGTGTTAGCCTTACTTCTGCTTTGGGCATGGGTTCAATTGAGATTCATCCTGTAATCCTTTGTTTTTGACATAAATTCAGTGTGAGAATTTGTGAGTGAATTGCTAACATGTTAAAGTGGTCAAATTAGATAAATAGCTGGGTAGAATAATTTTGTTTTCTGCTTTTTCCTGCTTTTGAAGTATCATAACCCTGTCTGGTTAATTTGGATAGCTCGTGTGTAGTTCAAATTATGAGTTTTGAGTGTTTTTTGCTCCTCTAAGCTTACATTTTTGGAGATGTTACTGATTATAAGTTATATTAGACGTCTTGGTTCCATTTGATCTACTAGATATCCTATCTCCAGATGAATCATATATAAATCGATATTTTGTTCTTCAGTTCAATCAAAGAACTGTACCAGAAACCATTTCTATCAAATTTCACAAATGCAATTTTTACCCTATATTACCACAGTTCTTTACAAGTTTTGGTGATGTACTTAGGCTTTAATATACTTTAATCTTATTTTTTGACCCTATATTACCGACTTTCGTGGGGATGCTATAACAAATAGGGTAAAAAACATTGGCGGCCACTAAACTAATGCTCGCGTCGCCTTTTGACCACTAAACAATTTTTTGGTTTAAATCAGTCACCAATCTAACTAATTAGTCAACCCATGGCCATTTAGACGATTTTTGGTCTTAATCCAGCAAATTAGTAGAACAAGCGTGATTAACGTGTCCAAAATGTAAGGGTGAATTCATCCACCATACTCTTGAAAGAGTTACAAGGGGATATGAAACTAAGTAAGAAGTGATTTGAATAATGGTTTGAAAGAGTTATAGGGAGATAGGGATATAAATGCAATGTGTAAATCGCATGTGTTCTGCTAATTTGCTGGATTAAGACCAAAAATCATCTAAATGGCCACGAGTTGACTAATTAGTTAGATCGGTGACTGATTTAAACCAAAAAATTGTTTAGTGGTTAAAAGGCGATGCGGGCATTAGTTTAATGGCCGCCAATGTTTTTTACCCTAACAAATAATGTGTAGTTTATTCTTTTGGTCTGGAGAAAGTTGCTGCTCTGACTTTCTTAAAACAATTTTTGCTCGTTTTTAGGGTTTTGTCGAAGATCAGTTTGGTTTGGGTCTGATTGCAAGGGCAGTTGAAGAAGGAATTGATGTTATAAAACCTATGGGGATTATGATTTTCAATATGGGAGGTCGTCCTGGACATGCTGTTTGTAAGCGCTTATTTGAGCGTCGTGGTCTTCGTGTTACGAAACTTTGGCAAACCAAAATTCTTCAGGTATGTATCTTTTCTTTTCAAGCGTGATACTAAGGAAAATGTTTTCCTCACCTTTTGAAGCCTTTCTCTGCAGGCTGCTGACACAGATATCTCAGCTTTAGTTGAAATTGAAAATAATAGTCCACATCGTTTTGAATTTTTCATGGGCCTTGTTGGCGATCAGCCAATTTGTGCTAGAACTGCATGGGCCTATGGAAAAGCTGGTGGTCGTATTTCACATGCATTATCAGTTTATAGTTGTCAACTCCGTCAACCAAGTCAGGTATTACATTTTACTGTAGAAGTTCAATATCTAATGCATCAAGCTGATGGGCTCGTTTATGTGTTACCGTAAAACAAAGGGATGCTAACTTAGCTAATGTCACAGGTAAAAAAGATCTTTGAGTTTCTCAAAAATGGGTTCCATGACATTAGCAATTCCCTAGATTTGTCCTTTGAAGATGATTCCGTTGCAGATGAGAAAATTCCCTTCCTAGCTTATCTTGCTAGTGTTCTTAAAGAGAACTCATTTTTCCCTTATGAGCCACCAGCAGGAAGCAAACGGTTCCGAAGTCTCATTGCAGGATTTATGAAAACCTACCATCATATCCCACTCAGTGCTGATGTAAGGAATCATTCTACTGAAGATTTTAATTTGTATGTGATATTTAATATTTCTTTTTCATCCTTAATTTTTTTTTCCATATAATAAATAGACTGAACTCCTTTGGCTGCTAAATACCATTGTGGTGTCCATAGGCCCCGGTTCTAGACCTAGTTAAGATAAGAGCAAGAGAGATCCTTTGTGGCATAAACCTATGGAGAATTTCACTTTTATGGAGAATAATGATCATATACATGAATTTGAAAAGATATATGTGGCTGCAAATGTACTTCTGCTCTTGAAATACATGTTTGACTGAAGACATGTTATGAATCTGCTAGGTCGATAAGCTTAGGTCTTCTGTTTAAGTATCACACCCAGCTAAATAAGAGAATTGCAGATGCATATGATAAATTTTCTTTCTAGGCAAAACTTTATTTTTGTGCTACTGTACCCTCAGTCTGTGGTAATACTAACCTGGTAAAACATAGTCAAGCTCAGAATTATGTTCAATGCTGATTATTCGATAATTGACGTACGCTTTTGACTTGGTTACTTCTAGTATACTATTTTATAACTCTGGAAATGAGTAAGAGTTTTTTACTGGAAAGAGAAGTCATCAGATCATTTACCACACAATAATTTGTTTTTGGCTGGGCATTATCACAGAAAAGGAAGCATGTCTCTAGAACAATAAACTACCCAAACTCCAAGAAGGTGGTTTTTATCAACCACAACTATAGAGATTCGTTATAACAATGCATTACAGGTCTTTAAACTTCTCCATTTGTGCTCAGTTAGCTATATCCTCATTCACCTTGCCCCACCTCTATCCTCATTTATGTGTTGGGCATGTTGTTTTCACCTGAATCTGACTACCTCTAGAGGTATCACTTTTCTTAACTGCCATGTGTTTCTTCTGCTAAAATTCTGCAAGGATACTTACAAATTTTTGGTGTTTCTTGGTTATCTGTAATAGCTTATGTTAACAATTTATTCTACAAGAATATTATTTGCTATTTCATGTAAAGTAATGTGCATTTTCTAATCTGATTTTCTCAAATGTATTTTAGAATGTCGTTGTGTTTCCTTCGAGGACTGTGGCAATTGAGAATGTTCTTCGATTGTTCTCACCTCGTCTTGCCATTGTGGATGAACATCTAACGCGAAACCTGCCTAGGCAATGGTTAACGTCATTGAAAGTTGAGGTATGGTTTCGTTGACATTATATTTGCATATGATGACCTTGATTATTTAGACTGTCATCTGGACTTGAATTGATCATGATTGGACTTAAGCAATGGCGCTATGATTTTAAGTTTGAATATAGTACCTGACTAGAGATTTGACAAACTAGATATGACAGATTATAAAATTCGATTCAATAATTATAGGCATTTTTCCAAGAAATCTGCTAGACATGTCTAATAATACATGGCCTTGGTTAGCTCACTTTACATTTTGCTAGAATTCTTTTCGCTGAAGCATATCTAAACGAAAGGAAACATGAGGTTCTCTCTCTCTTTCCCCCCCTCTCTTTCTTCCTCTCTGCAATCTCTGATGCTATGGACACGAAGGATTATTGTAAGACATTATGGAAGCTATGGTGCCATTATGTAAATAAAGAAGTGTTTGCTGACGAATGTGGTTGAGAATTCCTAGAGTTGGCAATCTTTCTTTTTACTGCATACCGTGTCCTTGATACTTTGGCTAGTGGGAAGCAGAGCAGTTTAGTCCCAGTTGGATGTCAAAATCTCTTTTTGGGCTCTTTTATTAACTTGCCAGGTATTTGGCTCTTTGCAGACTGCAGAAAACTGTAAGAACTCAGAGGAGGTTATCACTGTGATTGAAGCTCCTCGCCAGTCAGATTTGATGGTAGAGTTAATAAAGAAATTGAAGCCCCAGGTGGTAGTCACTGGCATAGCTGAATTTGAGTCTGTTACTAGTTCTGCCTTTGAACACCTTTTGGATACTACTAGAGAAATTGGATCTCGTCTTTTTATAGACATATCAGACCACTTTGAGCTATCTAGCCTCCCTAGTTCCAATGGGGTCGTAAAATATCTTGCTGAATCTTTTCTTCCTTCACATGCAGCAATTGTTTGTGGCCTATTGAAAAACCGGGTATGTATGTCATTCTTTTATGTATTTTACCATCTTCCAGAGAATTGACCTGTCTAGTGCCTTGAGGGATTGAGAGATCCACTGTTGTTCTCTAATATCCTACCATATACCTTGTTCCAGGTTTATTCTGATCTTGAAGTCGCGTTTGTGATATCAGAAGAAGAAACAGTTCTTAAAGCATTGTCCAAGACTGTGGAACTTTTACAAGGGAGTACTGCACTAATTAGTCAATACTATTACGGCTGCCTCTTCCATGAGCTTCTAGCATTTCAGCTTGCAGACAGACATCCAGCTGTAGAGGTTAGTGAATGATGTTTACTCACCTTCTGCTTGTTCAAGAGTATTTTGAGGTGTGACAAGTATTATCAACCTGCTTGTCTCCCCCTTTTGGCCAATGCAACTGTCCAAATTCTAATTTGTTTGTTGATAGTTGGCTTTGGCATGAGAAAATGCCATTTGATTGGAGAAAAATATTTTAGCTAAAAATATTATAGTGGTATTACTGTGGAATTGCTGTTTATTTCATGTTGCTATGAAGAAAAGACATGCCTGATATGGATATAAACATAACCCTCAAATATGTATAAATTGCTAGTCACATTTAGTTCCTTTAAGGATTTATGGTTTTCCTACTCATCTTTTATGTGCAATGTTTTGTATATGGACATGTGTGCACTGCTAGAATGTTACGTGTAAGAAATGTACAATGATGCAAAACCTTTGTACTTGTTTATTTCTTCTCTCGTCTTTCTGCCAGATAATGTGTTCATATACTCCATCTACCCAGATGGAGCAGTTTGCTGAAAAGAATGTCTTTATTTAGGTGACATCTGTTAAAAGCTGAACATGAAGTGGAACTTTTTTCCTTACTTTTTCTTTTTTTCATGTTGTTTCTTTATTGTTCGTCCATTCCATATTAGTTTACGGATGTCCAAAAAGTGCATCATATGAATTTATAATCCTAGTTTTACTGATTTGGTTGCACCTGTTGTTACATCAAAACTTCTTAGTCTGCAGTTTGTCTATTATTTATTAATGGGAATCGCTTCCCACTTTTACCCAATGTGGGTTGAAAATTGTATGATGCTCTGACTGTTTACCAATATCCCCTTGGTGATTACTTGTATGAATCCGTAATTCCAGTTTTACCTGATTTGATTGCACCCTCAGGTACTTCAGAACAACTCAAAATGCTGTTTGTCTATTTTTTATTGGCGGGAAGTGGGAATTACTTGCCTGTCTATTATAGAATTAGGGCTGAAAATTGTATGATGCTCTGAATGTTTACCAATATCCCCTTGTTGATTATTTGTGGCATTGGAGTTCTTATGCAAAGCTTTCCAGAACTCTGAGGCATGTCTACTAATCAATTGACCCTGTTTGATCTTAGAGAGGAGCTCAAAAGGGGAAAGCAAGTGAGATGATTGGCTTTTCAAGTGCAGCAATATCTGTCCTTGATCATGCTGAGTTGTCCATCACTGAAGCAGACAACTCTTCCTTGATCCACATGGATGTGGATCAAAGCTTTTTGCCAATTCCAACTGCGGTAAAGGCTGCTATCTTTGAGAGTTTCTCAAGACAGAACATTGTAGAGTCAGAGACTGAGGTAACAACGGGGATAACTCAATTTGTTGATATCAGTTATGGTTTCCCAACTGATGACAGCACAGAGTTTTTGTATGCTGACCGTCCTCTAGCTCTTTTCAATAAGCTGGTTCTTTGCTGCCTCCAAGAAGGTGGAACCTTGTGCTTCCCAGCTGGATCAAACGGGAATTATGTCGCTTCTGCAAAGTTCTTGAGAGCAAATATCATAAATATCCCAACCAATTCTGAAGTAGGCTATAAATTGACAGAAAATATGCTTGCTAGTGTGTTTGAGACTGTGAATAAACCTTGGATATATATTTCTGGACCAACGATCAATCCCACTGGATTACTTTATAGTAATGGAGAGATAAAAGATATATTATCAGTCTGTGCCAAGTTTGGGGCTAGGGTGATAATTGATACATCATTTTCGGGTGTCGAATATAATGATGGGTGGGGTGGCTGGGAATTGAAGGCTACTTTAGCAGCACTAACTTCATCTGCCAAACCGTCCTTTTGTGTTTCTTTGCTTGGGGGATTGTTTCTGAAGATGCTTACTGGAGCACTGAATTTTGGTTTTCTACTTCTGAATGAGCCTTCTTTGATTGATGCTTTTCATGGCTTTCCTGGGTTAAGCAAACCGCATAGTACTATTAAATACGCTGTCAAGAAGTTGTTGGATCTCAGAGAGCAAACAGGAGGAAGCCTACTGAATTCTGTTGGTGGGCAGGAAAAAGTTTTGGAAAGCAGATATAAGCGCTTCAAAGAGGTAAATATTGCTGTTAAATAAGATCTTCCACTAATTCCATGATCCTTCTAAAATGCTTTCAGTAGTCACATTTATTGTTTAATTTGACTCTGAATTTCTAATGATTTCTTTGGCCCTAATTGTTGAGCTTCCAGAGTAAGATAGCATCAAATGCATTGTCACCTAATCATTTGTGAAAATGCATATCCAGCAACAATAAATTGCATGGTGATCTTGAATTTAGTTGTATACCTACTGCTGTTCCATGGACTCTGACAAGATTTACTATTAGTAATGTGGTGCGCAATTTGTTCAGAAAGGCCAATCACTTTCATTGTTTCAAAAAGGTGCAGGTTGAGTATTGCTAGAAAAATGTTGACAGATGGAATGAATATAAATTATAAACTAGTTCTATAGCATTTCTCCACTACTTTGAGTTTCTTTTGTCCTGCCTGACTTGACAATTGTTAGACAGTATTTCTGGTTTGTAAGGTCCATATCCCTCGTATACTGAACTTCCATTTTATTATTTGAAGTGCTTTGTAGTTTCAATATTATACGACCCTTGAGTTGATGCTAATTTCTTTGATTGTGATGAATGCATCAGACCCTTCAAAATTGTGGTTGGGAGGTACTGGAAGCTCATGCCGGTCTCTCTATGGCAGCAAAGCCATCTGCCTATCTTGGTAAACACATCAAGATCGGTGAAAATTCAGCTACCTGGGAAGCCAAGCTTGATGACTCAAATATTAGAGAAGCTATGCTTAGGAGCACTGGTTTGTGCATTAATAGTGCTTCCTGGACTGGAATTCCTGGTTACTGTCGGTTCACCATTGCCTTGGAAGATGGTGAATTTGAGCGCGCATTGAACTGCATTGCCAAATTCCAGAAAGCTTTTGGTCATTGAGATACAATCTTTGCCATTGCTGCTTCATCATTTTCACAACTTGGTTATTGTGAAGGAAGATATTTCTTTTTCAGATACGAGATATAAAGAGTATGCTCTTTGTACATGTCTCCTTGATTGAGCCTGCCTTTCGTTCTCTTCTCTTTCATCCTTGATGTGCATGCTTCTTGATAGGATCATATGATGCGAAAGTCCAAAAGGGTTCGGTTTGGCTCGCTGGATGACAATATTTGTCTCGAACATAATAATGAAAGATGTCGAAGAGAGATTCCATCTATGATCATCTTGAATTGAAGAGAGATGCCTCCCCTAATTTTCAGAAATCACAGTTAGCACCCATGGGAGTATGATGTGATCTAATGTCTGTATCAGAAATGCTAAAATTATGATGCTGCCCCTATATTTAGCAAATTCTTACGGAGGAAAGTGCTGGAAAAATAGAGAAACATCTAAGCTATATTATTAGAAAAATGAAAATAATAAAAATGCCATAAAAGATGGCGCACATTTTGAGACATTTTCTATTGCATGCATGCCATTAACTGCTTTGGGTTTTAAATAATTATAAATATAGAGCACTAACCAACTAAATTTTCTGCTAGGCAGTGTATGTACAATAGTCCTTTTTTTTTTTTTTCCTTGTGAAGTATATTTTTCAATAGTCGCTAGTCACTAAACTAATGCCCATTGATATTTTCCACTAGATAAATTCAGTTAACTATTTTTAATAAAAATATAGAGCAATTCATAAGTTACCTTTAATCTTGTGACTTATTTTTTGAAAAAATTGGCAAATCTTGAAACATGCTAAACTTTAGAAGTGCCATTTTTGGTGATTTTTTTTTTTAAAGAAAGGTTTAATACACTTATGAATAAAAAGTACATTTTTTCCTTCTGATTTTTTATCAAATTTTTATCATAAATTTTAAGCAAAAAATGAACTATACCAGCACGTTTAAAGTACCATATTACTGCAATCCCATAATTTACTAACTATAGCCTAGAGTAGCATAGTTATAAACTTCTTTTGCGTAATGCACTTACACAACCTCAACCTTTAAGTTGCCGTATTTCTTTTCATTTTTATTTTCTAAAATTTAAAAATCCCTATCCAAAAAGGTCCAAGTGGAAGACAAATATAGTCGCTCTACTAAAATACTTTTTTTAATACTATTTTTGGACAAAAGAGTTGGAAATGTCATAAATATTGTCATTCGAAGGACGTTAAATGTGATTTAAAAAAATTGGAAGGATGCTCGGTGTGATTCGAGAAAACCTTAGGAGATACTATTTTGAACAAAAGAGGTGGGAATGTTATAAAGATTATCATTCAAAGGGTATTAAATGTGATTTAAAAAATTGGAAGGATGCTCGGTGTGATTCGAGAAAACCTCAGGGGAGATCTCTAAAATTTACCCTAATAGTTCTTTAACCGGATGGTTCCAGACAATTATTTTAAGTTGTTTTACTGTATCATATTTTCCGCATCCCTCCAGAAACTTGTAGAACGGACCACATTTCACTACCACATCCGCTAACCCCCCGGAATCCTCTGATTTCCTTTCCCAGTTCCCCCCACCCAAAAAGGGCAAAGAATGCTAAAGCACCGACATTAAAAACAGAATCCTCCAGAACCACCTGGGACTTTTTCCTCGTCACCTATATAAACACCGATTCCGGCATCCCTATTTCCTCAGCCAAGCATAGACCCTCCAAAAGCTTCCAGTCAACCGTACTCATCCCACAGCGGCTCTTCGTTTCATTCCCATTCTCAGCTGATTCCCACAAAACATTTCCCAATCTCCATTTTCCTGCTTCAAAGCTACTCACTCGGGCACTCGTGCTATCAAATCAAGAAATGGACAAAGCTACGAGGTTCATCTTCATGAGCTTCCTGGTTCTAGCAACAGTTGCAGCCCTTTTCCCTGAGCGAGCCGAGGCACTGATGCCCTACTCCCCACGTTCCTTCTGGGACATGATGCTTCCAGCCGAAGACCCTTTTAGAGTCTTGGAGCACAGCCCTCTGACCATCCCAAAAGGGGTGGAGACGCTGGCCTTGGCCCGCGCTGATTGGAAGGAGACGGCAAAGGAGCACGTGATCTCGCTAGACATTCCCGGGATCAAGAAGGATGAGATCAAGATCGAGGTGGAAGACAACAGGGTTCTGAGGATAACCGGAGAGAGGAAGAGCGAAGAGGAAGTTGAAGGGGATAAATGGCACAGGGCTGAGAGGACTGTTGGCAAGTTCTGGAGGCAGTTTAGGCTGCCTGGCAATGCAGACTTGGATAAGGTGCAAGCCCATCTGGAGAATGGGGTGCTGAAGATTGTTGTGCCAAAGCTGGCCGAGGAGAAGAAGCAGCCTAAGGTGATCAGCATTGCTGAGGAAGCCGGGAGCAAAACTGGTGTGGATGTTAAGGCCAAGAAGGATGAGATGTGATCATGTAAAACACCTAAATACTGTTGAAGATAACTGGCGTTCTTGGCTTTAATTTGGTTATCTTGCCTTGAGTTTTTCCCCTAGTTATCAGAAGTTAAAAATGTAACTTTTGCTTGTGTGTTGAAATGTAACATGTTTGTAATATACTGATCAAGAAATAAAAGGTTAATAATAGCTTTACGCTAATCGCATGGTGTTTCTGAATCCTTTTTGCTGTGGATGCATGAAGATTAACGTTTCTTCTTTCAATTTGAACTTTCCAAAATAGTGTACTGAACTCCTCTAATCTTCGAGTTATTTGTTCCTGTTTTCTAAGCGCTCAAAACTTGTGCTTTTGCACAAAATCTTCGAAAACAAATAATAAAAAAAAAACAAATACTATTTACTGATCATACATTTCTAGCAGCAGAAAACTCAACATGTAATGTTCGGTGACTTCAATGTTCACCGTTCGAGCAACAGAAGCGCTTTTCCTATAGTTATGCTGCCCACATTTTTTGTCATCTTTAATCCGGATTGGATTAATATTTCAAGATCACTCATATAATCCCCATTTGTTACTGATCATATATTTCAAGGATACTCATTTAATCCGAGGCTTTCACTTCCGCTCAGAAGCCTGCATTCGATCTCCTGGTACACCCACCAAGTAGAGCGTGCGAATTACGTTCCCTAGGGGCCGCGCAATGGCACTTTCCTTTATGGAGCTATCGCCCCCATAACTTTCGGATTAAATTTTATGTATTTACTTATTTATTATTATTATTTTTTTTTTAACCCCTAGCAATTCTCGACCAAGTTGATGATCCATTTATGTAAATAGTCATGTACATTTGTTTTATGCTATTAAAAGACTACTTTATTTTAAGGCGTAGAAGTTGTCCAACCAAAGAATAAATTCAATTTTAACAGATGTTTATGACTTCAGAGTGAGGTTGAAAATTGGTAAATTACGCTTGTTACTTATAGTTAAATGTAGGGTCTGTGTGAACTGTGTATTATTTATAAAATTTTATTTATTTGTATCATTAATATATATTTTTAAATTATATTTTTATTTTACATGTATTATAATAAAAAAGTCTTATGTTTTAAATAATTTACTATCCAAACTCATAATAATGTTTTTTATGTATCGAAACCTTCAATATAAGGGACGAAAGTATAATAATGATTAGAACCGAATACGTTACTGGTTAAACAGTGATTTATGAGGAACTGGCTCACAAGTGTTTTGATCGCGAGTTGATAGGTTGTAAGTATTCTTTAAAAATTGTATAGCATACACGTGATGATATATGATATACAACTGCCTACTACATTGTGTAAATTTTTTTGGAATAATTTCAAAAACCTCTCTTGAAATTTTTGACTATTTCAGTGACCTCCTCTAAGGTTTTAAAATTACACTAATCTCTCTTGAGGTTTAGTGTTTGGTTACAAAATTAGTCCAAAATCAAATAAAGGACATTTTAAAAAAAATTTGTAGAGAGATGAAATTTTTTCCATAAATACCCATCAAACTATTGTACAAGTTGTATTAGAGACATAATGAATACTAATAAAAGATGTAAATAATTAATAGAAGACTAAACGTGAGAGGGTGAATTACAAGAAGGAAAAGTATCTATTTATCCATTAACAATGGCTAGTGCTTTAAAGGAAATGACTATTATGCAAAGCCGATAGAATTGAAGCATAAAAGCAATGTTGTCACCACATGTGCAACCAACCCATAATTATCCAAACAATTGCACTTTCTACCTATGAAAAATATTTTATCAGTGATAAGCATAAGCATGTACTTAATGATTTACTGACATTTTCGTGTTGCGCAATAAAGGATTTTGGATGGTTCCCTATCACTTACTTTTCAGAATTTCTAAGATATTTAATTTCTCTCAAACTACTTTCTCCTTTTCAAAATGAGGGCATAAAAAGATAAAATAGAACTGGCATAAGTTTGATGATAATTGATATTTGTAATAAATTCATTTTAATAAAAATTATGACTAGCTTCAGAAGTTTTTGTCTAAGTATGCATTCAACTTATATAAAAAGTAATGTTCAAAATGATATATCTTAATGAAAAAATGAATAGTTAGATGCCAAAAACATTATTTAATGACAACATATAATGATTATATTGGGCATAGTAGTAATTTCACGTGGTATGATGTAAGCAAATGGGCAGCAATTTCTACTGGGAATCAGTGTAATTTAGAAGATCTTAGGGGAGGTTAGTCTAATAGTCATAAACCTCAGGGAGGTTTCTGAAATTATCCCAGTTTTTTTTGCTCTATTCAATAAAAGTTTTTCATTTTTGCTCCACCCAAAAAAAAAAAAAAAAAACAAAACAAAACAAAAAAAAGAAAAAACAACGATTTATGGGGGACCAGTTCAAAATCGAACTAATAAAAAAGAGGACTAAGTTTTAAATTCTCCACTTTGGAGCAGACGCATAATAATTCCATGGAAACGACGTCGAACGTCCATGTTCATGACTTCACATAAAACCCCATTCCCCTCCGTGCGTTTTCCAGTGTTCTGCAACAGCGGTCCATTTCTTTTGCAGGAGGAGGATCTTGTAGGAGCAAAAAAATGGCGGAAACCGAAACTCGAGATTCATCACTGCTATTACCACAAGAACCGCCTCCTCAGCCTGTCGAGCAGGTGACCGCAATCAATGGCGACGACGACAACGACCAATCCATGGCCGACGCTCAGAACCCTAGGGAAGATTCTGACTCCGACTCCGACTCTGATTCCGAGTCCGATTCTGATGACGAAGCTCAACTCAATCTTCAAATTCAAACCCTAGAAGCTGAGCTGTCCAACAATCCGTCCAATTACGACTCTCATGTCCAAGTATTCTCCTCACCACTTACTACTATCTCTCATTTCCTTTTCCGTACTTCAATTCTTAGTAGCCGATAATGTTGAATATTTTTCGATTTCGAAGCCAAGCTAAAGAACATAGTGCAGAAAGAGTATTGAGGAAATAGTTTATTATTGGCGTTATATCTGTTATTTTACTACTGATATCAACTGTCTAAACTGTATGCTTGTTTGTTTTTGCTAGTGATGATAAGTAATTGTGTGATTTTTTTTTTCCGGTTGAAAAGTACATTAGAGCTCTGAGGAAGAAAGGTGACGTAGAGAAGCTGAGACGAGCAAGAGAGGCAATGAATGCTTTGTTTCCATTGAGTCCCGAGCTGTGGCGCGAGTGGGCTAGGGATGAGACTGCTCTTAGCTCTGGGTATTCAACTGATATCTCCTATTTGCATCCTGGTTTGCCTTGTGGACATGAAAATTTATATTCGTGATCACAAGAAAAGTGAAAATAAATTTATATTCGTGATCAGAAGAAAAGTTTTGCTTCCTTGTATATTGTATTCAACTAAATCAAACTTCCCGCAAGTGTTTGGGGAATATTTTCTATACATAGCTAGAATATGTATTCAGCTAACTTAAACCATCACTCTGTCGGGAAGTGTTTGGGTTAATATATGTGATGCATGGTCAGAAACTTATTGGCTATTTTTTGACTTTATCTACACACGGTCCTAGGCCTTTTTTTTTCCTTTTTTTTTTTTTTAAATTTTAATCCGTCCATTGTGTTTCTAATTACAGCATTTGGGGAGGGAGGCAAAAAGGAACAATGGAGGTAAAGATTGATTATGAAAATCTGTCTGAAACATTTTGGGCATGTGTATGGAACTTCAAGTCCCAGTTTTTGGAAACTGGCTGGAATGTTATGTATCTTAAAATTCTTGGACCTCTCCTTTTACATCTTTGTTCTGTTGTATATCCTTGCAATGTATTTAAGTTTCTCTGGCTATCCTTAGGAATGCATTCATTTTCCATTGGAGATCTTGTAGTTCCTCTTTTGAACTTATTAATACTGAGCAGCTAGCATCCGTGCCTTGTCTCTTAAGTTCAATTTATATCTATGAGACTATGGCAACTGTAATTTGCCTGTTGGTTAAGCATACGTTCACAACTAGCCAAATTTAGGTTAGACAGTCCTAAATCTGGATCTCTCTCTCCGCCTCCCTCCCTCTCTCTCTCTCTGTCTCTCCCCCCCCTCTTCTCTCTCCTTCTTTCCCTCTGTCTCTCTCTCTGTGTGGTCACACACACCCACACCCTTCTGAAACACAAGCATGCAACTACTGTCCCCCCTTCCACCTTTTTTTCCATCTATCTTGCGCATACTTCTTCCTGACTTCCTCTGCACAGTAACAAATGATGTGAGTGATGACTAGAGGCCCCAAGTCAAGACTAATTGAACTGCTTCATATTGTCCTTCTCCTTCTTCTTCATCATCTTTTTCTTTAAGTCTTTTGTTATTGTCATAATTTTTTGGGTAACAGTCGATAACAATTCCTGAATGACTTGTTACTTTTGTCCCTTTCCACACAATATAGTAAATCTGCTGAGATGCAACTGCAGTCATCTGTGGAGATTGTATCTCTCACTAAGCTTCAAAGCATCAGTATGTAGACTTTGTTGTTAGAGTGATATTTGGATATATATCTCTGTGAGAAGAGGTAGTTCTTTAGTGAAATTTGGTGTTCGTGTAAGTTCTGATCAGATGATCCTTTCCGTACTTGATGTTACTGGAGTGTATTTGCTTCTGCCAGATGATGACTGCCTTTTCAAATCTTTTTTTTTTTTTTTTTTTTGGGGGGGGGTTGTTCATTCTTTTTATATTCTTCTGCGGACAACCTGGGATTCAAATTGATCAAAGTTATAGTTCTAGAAGGTTAAGCTACTTATTACAGGATAATTTCAGATATTCCAAAACTTCATATATTAGATGGATTATCTCTCTTTTCTTGTTCATAATGCATTGTTCAAGTGCATTGCAGCTATTATCTTTCCTGATTAAAGTTCAGTGTTTATTGACAATTTTTTGACTCTATCTTTCTTCATCAAATTATTTTGCAGACCTGAAGCTCTTCCTGCAATTGAGCAGCTTTATGAGCGTGGAGTGTTGGATTATTTGGTTGGTGAATTCTATTCAACTTGTGGCTATTTTCTGTGTATGTAAAAAGGATTTTAGGGGTTCCAGTTTTCTACATAGCCAATGCTGTACTTGAGATCAAGATTTTAGTTTTTTTCCCCAGTTCGGGGTACAACTGTTATTTCTAGAATGGAATGACCAAAATTACTTTTTAGAAAACCCTTTGTGCATTACACTTGGAGCGGTATGTGTGCTGAATAGTATACCTAAGTTTTCCAGTATGCTTTGTTGCTTAGGCAATATTCAGACTGTACTCCCACTCCCTTTATATTGGTTATAATCATTAAAGCTGGCTACCTGCATCCATTAACTATGGAGATGCTTGATGAATGTTGAAATTCATAATCTCGTTGTCTGTTATAACTTGTATTGTACTACATGGAATGTAGAATGCTTGAATTTTTTTTTTCTACTGGACCAAGTGTTAGCACTGGGATAACATCCTAATCTTTGATTGATTTTACAATATTGAATTTCAGAATCTGTCTCCAGTCTGGAGCCATTGGCTTGAACAACAGTTTGTTTTAGATTTACTCTCATCATGATTTAATTTGCAGTCTGTTGACCTATGGTGTGACTACATAAATTTTGTTCAAGAGTATGATCCATTGGTACATGAATGTTCTGCTAATGGTATCTCAAAGGCAAGAAATCTTTTTGAGCGTGCTGTAGTAGCTGCTGGACTGCATGTTGCTGAAGGTAGCAGGATTTACGAAGCCTATAGGGAATTTGAGGAAGCTATTGCTTTAACTATTGAAGAAACTGATAGTGAGGTCATTTATATTTTCTCTCCCTTTCTTTCTCTCCCTCCCTCCCCACATAGTACACACGCGTTAGTGCACATATCTAGCTATCTAATTTTCTCTCTTTCTGAAGTGACCTCATTATTTTGTGTGTTTTCATTTGCAATTTCAAGTCTACTATGTAATCATTATTTCTTTGCTCTGATGCAGTCCAGAGAAAAGCAGGTCCAGCTTATTCGGAACTTATTTTTCCGCCAGCTGTCTGTTCCCCTTTCTAACCTGAGATCAACTCTTCTTACTTACAAAGCTTGGGAAGCAGAACAAGGGAGTACACTTGGAGTTGACCCTAACTCCTTGGAAGGGCTTCCTTCCAATGTTGCGTCTGCATACCAGAAGGCCTTGGATCTCTTGAATGCTCGTACTAATTTTGAGGAACAGATTGCAAGAAAGGATATCCCTGATGATGAAAGGCTTCAAAAGTTCATGGTCTGTACATACAATGTTCTTCAACATGATGTTGGTTTGTTTTTCAAATTGCTCTTAGAAGGTGGTTCATCTCACAATCCATGATAATAAGGAAGATATTTCTTACTTAAGTATGTGCATATGCAACATTCTTCAGCGTGTTGTTCATTTATTTTTAGTATTTATCCTTTCTACATTTATTTAGCTGGAGAACCCTTCAAATAAATTTAGTCATTAAATTAGACATTTGGTGGTTTTTAGGTAGAAATTGCTTAGTTAATGACTTGTTGTATCAAGCTATACTGCTGAGAAGTTAATACACAAAATACCTAGGCATAATACCTTCTCTCCACTTTTCTTGCAATTTTTTTTATTGCCTATAGACTGACTCCTGTATTATTTATCTTGGGAAATGTCCTTTTTGTTGTTAAAGCTTGCCAAAGTATGCTTAGTTTGGCACTTCATGGATTTGTTGGCAACCAGAAACTATAAACCTTTGTAAAATAAGTACCTATTATATTTGAACTTGCGTGCATTTAAAGCAGCTATAACTAGTGTAGTTACAACATATTGCTAGGGCTGTTAACACACTTTCACAATCGATGAACGTACTTGTTTTCTGTTCCTTGCAGACCTATTTGAACTTTGAGCAGTCAATGGGGGATCCAGCACGCGTTCAAATCTTGTATGAACGTGCTATAACTGACTTTCCAATATATGCTGATCTCTGGCTTGATTATACTCACTACCTGGACAAAACAATTAAGGTTTTCCATTAAGTTGCTTATTCTGTTTTTTCTATGGTAATTTCTGGCATTATAAGTTGATTACTGCTTTATTTCAGACATCCAGTACAGTGAAGGCTGTATATTCTAGGGCAACAAGGAATTGTCCTTGGGTTGGTGAACTATGGGTTCGATACTTGCTACACCTTGAACGTGTGCATGCTTCTGAGGAAGAGCTTTCCACTGTATGTGTCTGCTATTTAAAGTCTGTAAATGATGTAGTATTGTTTCTAAAATGATGAAATATCATTAGTCTATTTGTTGGTAGTAGTTGGATCCTTTCTCTGATTACCAGCTTTGCCCCGTAGAATTAGTTATTTACCTTTACATTTAGTTAGCATCAAATTGAATCTGATTGGGTTTTGCATCGACTACCTTGGATTATCATTTATGTTGAAAACTAGGAATATTTAAGTGCAGTCTACCTTTAAATACTTAACTAATCGTTAGACATCAAGGGATCTTTTTACTATAGTGACCTATACAGGTTTCTTCAAACTGCAGTAGATATGTGCTCATCTCCATGTGCAGTAAAACATGGGGAAGGGAGTGCCTCCTTCTTGCTTGTGATATTTAGTATGGTGGTTATTGTTGTCTCATAGCCCTTCAGTGAATTTATTAATGTTCTGACTTGGTGTCTGAGACCCTATGGTGCTGAGAGTTCTTGAAATCTTGTTCAATCTTGAAGTCTATTAATACCAGATGGCTGACACTTAATATATTCATCTAATTTATGCAAATGCATTCTGCACTTCTTTCCCTGAAGGAAACAATTTTTTTTTCCTTTTTCTTTTTTTTGGGGGGGGGGGGATGCTTTCTTTGTAGAAAACACTTATGTAGTGGTTTATGCATTGTTTGTTTTTGAAGGTTAACAACATTGTATGCGTTATGTATTCAAGATGTGCTTAAAGGACATTTGGAGCTTCTATCTTGGTGCATCTTTACTAGTTTTTCATTCCTTAACTATTGTCTTTTTGTTGCATATGATGGGGTGTCTTTATCTGTGATTCAAAATTCCATCTTCCTACTTTTGTGATTTTGAAAGTTCAGATTGCACTTGAGAGTGAATTTTTATCATGGGAATCTTGTTTAATCAGCAAAAGAAAACAAACGAAAAAGAAGCTGCTGCTGGAAAAATGCTTTTTGAATTTGTTAATGATCTGTATCCATTTATCCTTTATTATTGGATTCTTGCACTTTATGATCTAATTTTTGTCTATTAAATTGTTGCATTTCAGGTTTTTGAGAAGTCACTGCAGTGTACATTCTCCAGCTATGATGAGGTAAAAAACTTCTAACTGGAGTACCATTAATTTGTCCATCACTAACCATGTGTGCAAGTTTACATATTCTGTAGAGAGTCAGTTATTGCTATCCTATGATCTAATCATCCCAGTTAATTGATTGTCTGTTTACATAATCTCTATGAACATGAAAAGCTAAAAGGTATAATCAAACTATTCTATGATGAGGTAAAAAATCTTCTAACTGGAGTACTATTAATTTGTCTATCTCTAACCATAAGTGCAAGTTTAAATATTCTGTACAGAGTCAGTTATTGCTATCCTATGGTCTAACCAACCCAGTTAATGGATTGTCTGTTTACATAATCTCTACAAATATGAAAGGCTAAAAGGTATAATCAAACTATGAAATAGGGAAGATTTCAATTAGGTAGTGGTGTTGGAGTGTGTGCTTTTTTTTTTTTTTTTTTTTTTTTGGGGTGATGTTTGGTGCTTTCTCCATGCCAGTTTGTTGACTAATCTTATTATCCTCTCTAGATTGTTATCAGGTTGATGATTCCGTTTTTCGTTTTTTGTTTTGTTTTTGTTTTTTTTTAAAGCTTATGCCTGTAATTGTAATTTGATCCCCACCAGTATGGATGTGTGTTAACATGAGAGAGAATACTTTTTTGCAGTATCTGGATCTGTTTCTTACCAGAGTTGATGGTTTAAGGCGGAGAATTTCTTCAAATGCTAAAATGGAGGATGGTTTGAACTATGATCTGATAAGGGATGTTTTCAAGGTTTGTTTCTTGAACATCATATTCATACTGTTTAGTTTAAGGCTTTTTTAAATATCAATAAGTGGTGAAGTGTGCTTCCTCCAGTGTAAAACCATCTGTATTGTTACTTGTGCCAGCGTGCATCAGATTACTTGTCTTCACATCTAAAGAACACAGACAGTCTGTTAAGGATGTACAGTTATTGGGCTCGTCTAGAGCTAAAGTTGGGTAAAGACATTGTTGCAGCTCGTGGTGTCTGGGAGAACTTGCTTAAGATCAGGTTTTTTGACTTTTTATAGGAAGTAATATATATACACATAAATACATATATACATATACAGGCACGCGCGCACTTAAACTTAATCCTTTTTCTGCTTGCTTTTTTTTTTTTTTTTTTGGCAGTGGTTCTATGTTAGGAGCTTGGGAGGGTTATATAGCTATGGAAGTTGCAGAAGGTCATATAAATGAAGCTAGATCTCTTTACAAGAGATGCTACACTAAAAAATTCTCTGCTACAGGCTCAGAGGTACGTGCTTGTGCTGCAAAATGTGAATTTTAATCTCATACTCGTATGGATACAAGTAGCATGTAATATACCTAATCTTTGTGGTCCTGTCCTTTCTTCTCTATGAACTGTGATTATATTGCAGAGCGTCTAGGTGATCTTGATCATAAAACTTGTGTCATATGTGAACAAAGCATTTGAAAGGGGTGGAAAACACTCTGTTGTCAGCATCATGTAAACTGGGATTTATAGAAAGGTTTCATTCTTAATCTTACCACTGTGTGTGCTTGTCATTTACTGTTCTGGATCACTTATCTCTAAATTAGTTGGTTTACATAGTGCTTCTTTTGCATGCTACTTGTGCAAAACTGCAGCTGATAGTAAGGCTAGAGAAGAGGTTAAGAATCAGTCAGAAACATATGGATGAGTTCTCAGTGAACAAGTCACTTGTACCTGCTCTTGGATCAATGAGAAACTAGATGTTAGCTGATTGACCTGAATCATGATTTACGCTTTGTTGATTTGTCTTAAAGTGGTTTTTACTATCTAGTGACATCTATAGAGTAATAATTGTACACTGTTATTTGTACTAGTATCGAATGGATATTTGTAAAACTTTTATTTCTGATAGGTTCTATAAAGCTCACAGAGAAATAAATTAAAACCTTCAGGATGAATGTGATTCCGGTTTGAGCATTTCATGACTCTTATTTGACATCACCATTATTAACTTGTTTTGCATTCTACACGTGCCAATTTTGATGGAACACGTCTATTTGGTGCCTTCTGAAAGCTGAGCATTTCCTTCATTCACTTGATGTTGATAACTTTGCTCAAGAGTCTCAAGATTATTGGAACTAATAATGTAAGATGTTTTAGATTGAGTAAACCGAAAATGCATCATTTAGTACAACAAACATGCCACATTTTATGTTGCCTCTGTAGTTGATGCTGTAATGCTATCGAACTTTATTTTTCTTATTTGATTACTTTTGGTACTTCTTGAATTGTATGATACCTTCCCTTTCTAAAAAAACAGAATCATTCAGGACATATGCCATTCGTGGCTTCGCTTTGAGCGAGAGCATGGTTCATTGGAAGATTTTGATATTGCTGTGCAAAAGGTATGCATTTTTAGCTTTTGGAATGATTATGAATTTTTTGTTGCATTCTGGTCTTGGAAGATGTGTTAAGCGTGTTCTCATCTTTTCTCCCTTCCCACCTCAACTCCACTCCTACCCTTGCCAAATAAAAATAGGTGACTCCTCGTCTAGAAGAGCTACAGTTGTTCAGGACTCAACAAGAGACCAAAACTGCTGGATCATCTGATCAGAGAGATACTGTGAAAAGGACTCCACGAGAAAAGAGAAAACTGCATTCTGATTTGACTGAGGGCCAGTCTTCTCCAAAGCGTCACAAAAACATGTCTCAGAACCTGAAGATGACTAATAAAAAAGATCAAGTTGAAGCGGAAGAATCAGTTGAAAAAAGTAAAGTTGAAGAGACTGAAGTTATTTCCACCAAACCTGAAAGTGCAAGCAAGAGAGAAAATAACGATCAGTCACCTAGAAAACCGAAACATTACAATGACCAATGCACTGCTTTTGTTTCAAACCTTAATATTAAGGCAAGCTGCCTATTGCCTTGCTTGTCATTGCTTTATTTAGAATTTCATTTTGCTATTAACTTGCATTGTGGACTCATATGCAACCTTTTTGCTCTGTTTGTTGCTGTTGGTTGTTAATGACTCCCAGGCAACATATGAAGACCTACGTGCCTTTTTCAGTGATGTCGGTGGGGTGGTTGCTATTCGTATATTAACAGACAAGTTCACAGGAAACTCAAGGGTATATATACATCTCTCTTTCTCTAGTCCATATATATACATATCATTTGTGTTGCAATATGATTTTAAATTTGAAATGAGCAAAACAGACGTCCAATAAAACATTTATCATTTGTGTTCCACGTTTGGGTTTCTAATAAGTCGTATGTTTGGGTGTCTAGAGATCCTATTCAATGACAAGCTAATTTTTTTCTCATGCTTATTCTTCAATTTTAAGGGTTTGGCCTATGTGGATTTCTCTGATGATGCGCACCTTAGTGCTGCTTTGGCAAAGAACAGGAAGGATTTACTGGGTAAGAAAGTGAGTGTTGCTAGATCAGATCCTCGGCAAAGCAAAAAGAAAGGAATGCTTGGACCTAAATCCACATCAAAACATGGTATGATTTTCTTCTCATGTTCTAACAGCAGTGTCCTTTCACTATGTTTTGTCACCTATGAAAACATTCCTGTTACTTTTATAGTTTGATTATTTAGCTAAACTATAAGTTAGGTAGTAGGAGGTTTATGCCACTTTTATGTCCAAGTTTACCTAAACTATCCTATTCTTTTTGTGACGTGCTCTGGTGAGAGGGTTCTTAGTCCGTAAAATTAAAATTTGTCTCTCAGCGCTCTCTCTCTCTCTCTGGCAACAAATCATTCTGCCTTTTGTTTGTTAAATTGTTAAGGCCAATATCTTTCATCATGTTACATACTAGGAGAAACCAAATGTTCCGTACTATAAAAAACTTTTGCTTATGAAAATTTTGATTGACCAGTTCAAGGTGCAATTGTTTTGCAAGTGTTAATGGCTTTCGTTTGATGAGTCTTTAGCAGAGGAGTGAAAGTGTTAATGGCTTTCGTTTGATGAGTCTTTAGCAGAGGAGTGAAGTATGCAACATTTTCAAATGCTTGTTATCAAGGTGTTAATTTCAATGTTCAATAGCTGTTTGGTTGTAATGCTCAAATTGCTTCCTTGTCCATTGTGTATAGTCTTACCAGTTTATGGTTTGACCTGATTTTGGGGCCTAGGTATATCAATTTTTGTTGCGGAAGTTCTCTGTGGATCTTGTGAATCAGTTGTTGTCTTACCCAGGTGTATATGAGGCATAAACATTTTTTGTTTCAGTTATCTGCTAAACAATTGGGAGACTCAGTTTGACTATGAGGAAGAAAAGGCCTGTCTTTGATAGTTACTGAAGAAAAATAATTTGTATCTTTGTTTTACTTGTTTTCAACGTAAAGAGCAGTTCTTCGTTGAACTGCTATTGTCTCTTTTCTATAGCGAAAGTCAGTCTGATGATTTGCGTAATATCTTCTCCAGCAATCACTTAATTCCACCTTGCTATATGCATACTTGTACAATAAATCAGGGTTATTGATTAAGCCTTTGCCCCTTTTTGGCCTTATTTAAGCATTTTTATTTTCTTTGACAACCTGAGAACTTGAAATGACAGGGGTTGGAGACAATCAATCTGATAATGCTGCACGGTCTGACTCAAAAGACTCTGCTTCCAGACCCAAGGAGAATATGGGATCTCAGGCACAAGCTAACACTCAAAAGAGTCGGGATGAGAGAGTGGAAATAAAAGGGAGAAACACATTCGCTGTACCAAGAGCTGTAAGGCCTTTGGGTTGGTCCAGTCAAAAGCCTGGGGGAGCCAAGGATGACGGTGACGGCGGAGACGAGAACCCTAAATCTAATGAGGAGTTCAGGAAGATGTTTCTGAAAAAGTAGACTCGGGAGACTGTATGTATCCTGTATCCTCGCAGCTTTGGTATTTTTGTTCGATAGGTCTAGTCCTGCTTGACAACTTTGTTTATGCTGGTATGCAAGTGAGAGTTTCTTTAATCGGACGAATCAAATCAGCAGGATGTTTTAACTTGGAGCAGTTAACAAAATGTTCATTGAACAAAGAAGGTGCAAGATTCAACTGCTTTGTTCATGGAAATACCCGGCCTGTAAAGTTATACCATCTCCCTTCCTCGAATTTCACTTTATGCTATTTGTTCTTCTCGGTAGACTAAAAATTTCTTGTTTTTTTAGAATCGTAGTAATTCACTGAAGTGTAACAATTTGTCCCAAGTCGAGCCTAGCGTTTTGTGTTTATAGCAGTCAAATGCCGGCAAGATAATCAAAACCTCCTTTTTTCTTTTCCTGTTCTCTTTTACTGAGGATAAGTACTCATAAATCATAATTAAAAAAAAAAAGTTTTCTTTGTTAACATTACCAAGTAGTCACTGAAGAACTTTTTATTTTTTTTGGTTCCCCTTCCCCGTTGATTAATGTTGGTTTTTCGGCAGAATGTTGTCTCATTCTCTCAAATTCTGGACAAAATGTGTGAAGGTGCAAGTTGACACGGAATAATGTGTTCATCTCTGAACTTCCAGGTCTTGTGTGTCCAAGTTCTAACACATGCGATTATCCGTATATTCTGAACTGATTATCCCTTGCTTTTATTTATTTGACTAAATAATGGTGATCTTGATCTTGAGATTTTTTCACCCTTGGGGTAAATTCTCTAAGAGAAAAAAAAAAACGAAGTGCTTGAAGGTTGTTATTGTGCCTATCTTTTTTCTTTTTTTTTTTTAAATTTTTTCCAAGCAGTTATTGTGCCATTAATTAATCTGACCTTGTAAAGGGCAAGCCTGATTTTCTGATAGGCCTTGTCCTTTCTTTTTTCTCCTTCAGGTAAATGTCTTTCATATTTTCTTCCCAGTCTTTTTGACAGGGAGGAAGACTACCATTTACTGTATGTATTTTACACGTACAACAGTAAGGCCTGCATAGAAGTGGCCCCCCCTCCCCCCCGGGGGGCGAGGGTGAGAGAAGACCGAAGAGAGCTATTGTTTCCAATGAATAAGAATACACTTCTAAGTAAGAAATTAAATGTATAATATATATGACTTGGATGCATGGAAAAAATGATAAACAAAGTTTAAATTTTTAGACTGATTTTTATATGCAATACCATTTAGACATGTTAGTATAACTACTTCGTTTTTTTTTTTTTTTTTTTTCCCTTCTTTTCACACTAACGATTAATCTATATTCAAATGTCTTCAAACATAAGAGATAGATATGGAGTTCATACTTTTGACGTTTTTCTATTTTTGGGGTAATTTTTATGTTAGTTCGAATTTCAGCCTGACGGCTGACAGTATGAAATATAAAAGGATTGTAGCATCTCCCTAAACTGAAAATGCAGAGATAAAATTGAATATCTAATGGTAGAGGTGATAATAATATACAAATTGCTAACCAGAGCATGACTTGAAAAATCAATGCGCTATCGCAGTTGGTGATCCACAACCTTAATTCATCCGATTGAACCTTCAACTACAGAATCAAAGCTACATTGGAAGTAAGAATGCGACACCGATTTACAAGTCTGGACTAGTGGAAAATATCGAACAGTCGTAATCACCTGATGACCCTAACCATTATCCATGCAACAGTATATATCTTCAATAAGCTGCAAAATTGCAGTGCAATGTAACACTGAAATCCCATTTCTCTTTTGGAGTTTTCTTACACGGGACAACCAATCTGACACAAGTCAATCTTTAATCACAGACATCGGTAATTGTTTTATGCATAATGTATTCTTGTTTGCTTAATAGTTTGTTCAAGACAACTAAGTGAATAAACTTGGCATGGTAACCAAACTCTCATGCATTATTGAGAGCTGGCTCTGTCAGTGAATCTCTAGAAAAGCCCATCTGCAACTTCTTTTCCCTTTGTTTTTTGGGGTTATCCAACTTTTGCTAGTTTACTTGTTGGCTGCATTAAATGCAGATATCTTTACTCACACTAATGGTGGTTGATTTTGCATCACTTTCAGGAAAGTACAGTACAGTAGAGGACCTGCAAATGGTGTACGTAGTAGTGCTGATGAGTCATATCTTTGCTTGATCAGAAATCATCAGATGAAGACAACCAAACATGACCTCCCTGGATATCCATTTTGACAAGAGAAGCTGCTGCTATGTGCAGCTGTGCGCATTTTGCCAAGTCTTTTGCTATTATTACATCATCCAAAATTGTACATTCCTCTCTCCATCTCTTATCTTTTAGCAAATTTTACACAAAGTTATTTCCATTTTGGATATGAGGGTACTCTTTTATCCGAGGATCAGGTGTGTCCTGAAAAAGATTGGCTCTGAATCTGATAATTTGTCCTAAAGCGTGAGAGAAGAACCTTGTTGTGTTTAAACTTTAAACTAACGCAGTGGGATGGGTGTCATTTCTTGTTAATGATCAAGGGTTTCTTTCTTTTTCTCCAAATTTCTCGTTATCAGTTGTATATTATCAAATGTTGTTGTTATCTACTTCTTTTTATTCAAAAAAAAATTAAAAATTTTAATTCTACTTGCTCATCTTCTCTTTCCTTAGGAAACATCTAACGTACGAAACAAAATGAGTGTGTACTCTAACTAGACACGGGCTTGTATTGCACAAGAGAAAGGGTAGCTGGGTGCTATATGTCTGGCTCTCCATGCAACTCCTCCCATTGTAAAGCTCATCCGGACTTGAAAATTTTGCAAGTATTATACGTCCACAAAAGTGGTATTTTAGATATCCCATTTAGCTCACAGAGATTGTGGAATATTTGATGTTTCAGAACAGCAGACATGAGATCACGAAATAAACTGGAAACAGCTGAAAATTTTTACAGACTCGAGGGGAAAAAATTTCAGAATCAATGTGTTTTTTTTTTTTGGTCCATGATTCAGTGTGGTATTAGAGGACTAATCATGCTGGACCATATGTTTTCTCCTCTCAAAGAAATTGGATTGTTGCTAGCGATAGTCATCAAAGAAGGAAAAAGGGGATTAATGCTATCAAAAGTTAGTCTTCAACTCTGACAGAAAGCAGCTGTAAAAAAGTACAGCTCCTCTAAGATGTTTGAGGCAGCTAAGATTGGTCATCTGTTAATCATCCTACTTCTCCGTTACACATTTACAGCACACAGATCGAAATGGTCCCCGGCCGGCCAACGCTACTGATCTCAGCTTCTTCTTCATTGATCATGAAATGATGGCAAATTAAGGTAGTTATTCTTTTACAGCCCATGGGATAAATATGTTAGGAAGGTTCAGCCCCTAGACAAAAATAAATTAAAAAAAAATTCCAAGTGGTTTTCAGTTAATGTCATTTAATTAATCGAATGCCAAGCTTTTCTTACTTGGAGTCAAGTAAAAGAATGCTAAGGCATGATAGTCAAAAGAATTTCTCTTTTCTTTTTCCCTTTGGGGTTTAACAAAGTTAGAAAAAACACCCCATGATCAACATAGACAAATTTAATTAACATCTTAAGCCATCTTAAGCTTATTGGATGTGTTCTATGTGATACTAGCACAAGAATTTCAAGTCCAAGGTTAGGTTCCAGACGAAGAAGAAGGGGAAAAAAAGGAATCCAGTTCCCTGAAAGAAATGTTAGAACCCGGAAAAACTAGGTAAAAAAAAAAAAAAGGGATTCCCAAGAACACAATGTATAGCAGGAAAAAGCTTCTAGCTGGGTGACCGAGCTTAGGTTGTGGTGGTGGTGGTGCTGCTGCACGAGTTCACTTCAGTAGTAACCAGGACAAAGTAGAAGAGTGCAGGAGGAGTCAGGCAAAAGCACGTAGGACAATGCATGCGTTGCTCTCTCTTTGTTTTGCATCGCATTCTTCTCTCTCTCTCTCTTTATTCCATCATGTTTAGGTGTTGGGATCCATCCCAGTGTCTGTGTTTTTTGTTTTTGTTTTTGTCTTTTTTTGTTTATCATTTACTCGATCACTCACTCACACGATTTTGATCAGATACACAAATCAACACAGAAACTTTTCTTAAAGAAATAAAATTCCTCTTCTGCATTCTGTCTCAGTAGTCAGTGCCGTACTATGTCCCAGCTGCTTGTTGGCTATATATAGCCAGCTTTCTTTCTCCTCGGATCACGTAAAATTTTAATCTTCTTCATGGGTTTACAGCCCTTTATTTTTTTCTTTTCAATTCTCTTTTGTTTTCCTTGGCACTCGAGTTTATAAAGCCTTTTCAAGTCTCTTCAATTTTCTCTCTCTGCAAAGCATACGTTTGCTTTTCAGTCATCAGTACTCCCCCCTAGAATTCATTTCCAGACCAAAATAATTCAGCTACCATACTTCAACTGCAATTGCTTAAGCTACTTGCATGACTATAAAAAACTACGAAAGAAAATCGAAAAACTAAATATTTACATTTTCCCTGCAGTTTTTCTGCTATTTTTTTGCGTATGCAAGATTATATATATGTAATACCCCGAGTTCTGAACTGGTTCAATTAACTTTTAGACATGCATAAAATGGGTCTAAGATACTTACGCCAAGTTAATGTATTGTCTGTTAATCAATACTTTCAGACACTTGCCAATCCAATAGTTAATGTTTAAAGAGCAAAATTACAAGGGACCTCCTTTAGTTTGTCATCATTCCAATTACTTTGCTAATGATTTTTAGTCTACATGGACCTCCATTGGATTCCTATTGTTTAGGTCAACCTTCCTCCACATTAAGATAAAATCATACCATTTGAATTGATACCAACAGCTCTAGCATGCATGCATAGTTGCTGTTTCAGCATAAAGAAAGTGATCTCTATGATAATAATACTAAAGGTTGAGCAGAAGGTGTTTTTAGATATGAATCACGAGGGAGTCTAACTAGAGCAAAGATGCTGATAACTCATAATTTAATATCAGCTCCAAATGATTATCTTTTCCTCATTTGCTTGAGCAGCTAAATATTTGTAAAGTAGAAAATCTTGACAAGTTTACCTATATTTTGTATATGTTTTTGAGGCAAGTATAAATTCATTCTCCGATTCCCTAAAATATTTAGCTGGTCTGGCAACAAACATTTTTCATTTTGGATTCACGTAGTAGGTTGAGAAACAAAAAGTTTCTATCTACAAGACCAGCTTTGTGTTCTGATATTCCACATATGTTGGCCCCATTATATCCAAGTATGGAGAATAAAGAGCAAAGCAGAGGAGTTGGAGCAAAGATTAAAAGCAAGGAGCTGAGTAATATTCCCTCTATGCTTCTTTTCTTGCAAAGTAACAGAAAATTCCAGATGACAACAGTTTTAGAAAATGCTTCAGCCTTCGGCTGCTGGATTCATTTATCAAGGGATAAGTCAAGTGCCAATTGAACTCTTCATTTGTGGATGATTTTTTTGGTCCCATTGTTTGTTTTTTCATGAATCACATAAGATCCTTGTTCAGTGAATCAAGAATTTCAATCCAAAGGCATAACTAAAGTCCAAGTTGTGGTGTTTACGTTATTAAAAAAGGAGATTCTTGCATAAAGTTTGTCAATTATATCAGCTTTGCAGAATATTCACCCACAGTTCCTGCACAATTGAAGTTTAATAACTGATTATTCCTTCGTTTTATCCTTTCCTCCCTTCTTTTTTTTTTTCATATTTTTCTGTAAACATGGTCGGTGTAACATGTACGAATCAAAAAAGTGACTCAAATTCTATAATGTGAAATGTTACATAAGATACGTAATGAAGAATATATGTGCATGTGCGATATGAAATACCAAGTTCTGAACTCAAAGCAAACCTAGAAGCTCTTTTTTTATGCTTTACAAAATCCAGTAAAAGAAATAGAAATTTGTGTTTTCTGTTTCTTTTTTCAGTTATCACGTTGTGAATCATTGGTAAGAAGGTGGAGGGTGGGGAAGGAGAAAGTGAAGGGGATACTAACGGATTGTGTAAAAGGAAAGGTAGCCTTTTAATGTATTGGTGTGTCCTCAAAAATTGCTTTGAATCTCATGCCGTTTGCCTTGTCCCCAAGAATGTTGGTTTGGTACCTCATCTCTCCCTCTCTCTCTCTGCCCTTTTTGAGTCTTTTAGTCCAGACAAAAATTATAAAGCCCACAGAATGTTCCCAACGGCTATTTCTTTGCCTTTACTTTTATTTATGTCTTTTCCTTTATTAGTTTTCACTTTCCCAATTTAAAAGATAAAGTAAGGGGGGAAAAAGAGAGGAGGAGATATATGAAATTTAATTGTGCAATACGATTGTGTATTTTATGCGAAAACATGTTGATTCAATCAGTAAGAACGGACCAAAAGTTCGTCTAATTATCTTTGATTTATGGTTCGAGAGATACGTTTTGACCGGTAGAGATGAGCGGAGTCAAAATCATCCAAAATTTTCTCTACTACATGGATAAACTACTTTTATCTTTGATTTTAAAAAAAAAGGACATATAAATTGCTTTTGGTAAACGCAAATGTACAACGATAAAGAATTTGTTGGCTTATTTGATGCAATCGCATTGCACTAGAAATTCAAATGCAAATTCGGGCTCCTAATAAGAACTGCTATAATATGCTAAGAAACAAGAAGTATGTCCTGAGAGGTCTTTGGGATGCTTCATGTGCATCATAAAGCATTTACTCAACAGTGGATTTCAGTCCCAACTATGCCTCGTGGTACGTTAGGAAATTGAAATGATATGAAGTTGGAACAAAATCATACAAACTCCAAATTTCAGAATGAGTGCAAAATGAGCCAAATGATAGCCTTGGCAGCTTTCGGAAGTTTTGCTGTTGTAAGCAAAGTGAAATGCCATAGATCCTCTGAACAATTCAATCCTAAGGAAACCCCAACAAATGAAACACATGCTATATGCATGAGCTTGAACCCACCTCCAAGCTCAAACTGCAAATCACAGAGAGAGGGAATAAACAAGAAAAAGGGGTAAGGATAGGAAAATGAGTGTATGGGAGAGCAAGCATGCATGATGCACAAATAATGGAGGTCGCTTTTCCTGCTGGAGCATTTCTTGTTCATGTATAACAGTGCAGAAAACAGTCATGTTGAGTATTTTCCAAACAAAGAACAAACCCACTTTTCCGTTTTCACTGGATCGTGCCTTATTACCATCCATCCAGCTCTGGCTGCCTTCTCGAGCATGTTTAAATCTAACTAAATTAGAGGTCCCAAATGCAACTTGGCTGTCTTTTTGCAAAAGGAGAGCTTTCACCACTATTAAAAATAATACACTAATAATAAAGAACTCTACATAAATCATCATGCATCTTCCACAGTATTCTATCGAGAACCCTCACGATCGACTTTAATCCATTCATTTTTTTTTTTTCCAATTTGGGATATAAGTGACGATATTTTCACTGCAATTTTTACTAATGGCACTCTATTTCTTTTGTACTTCTATAAAACAATAGGAAGAGAATACACGAAAATGTTATTACAGCAAACATTGAAGTGCCAATATCATTATGGCATTTCAGTTTTGTGACAAAGTACAATACATCTCGATCTCATCTGCTTTCAGCACTTGCAAAGCTTTCAAAACTCATGTTCGCAAGATTTGTCAAGACACTACTAGAATAAGTAAGTGGTCTAATTCTGTTTGACGAATTATATATAAAGAAGCCATGGCTTAAGACAAGAAGCTAGAAGAATGTAGAATTAGCTTTATGGGGCTTGGACTGGGAGGGAGGTCTACGTGACTGTAAAGCAACCAATTTTTGACAGAATGTTGTTGTTACACACTTACACATTCAAGAAACCAAAGAAGTAAGGAGTACTTCTACCAAAAAAAAAAAAAAAAGAGGTGATTCTATTGCACCAACTAGTAGTATATTTTTCACAAGTTAGAAAAAGTACTCAAATCATATTACAGTAGAATTGTAGTGTAGAAAGAGTCCCTCTTAAAAAAAAAAGAAAAAGAAAAGGGTTTAGATTATTTTCTTGGTTCAGATAACTATGTGACCTGGGTGTACTTATTACAATACCACAACTGTTTGTATAGTCAAAAGCAAATGCCATACTTACCCTAACAACCAACTAGCCCTTGAAAGTCAACTAGTTCCGGGGCCAACAAGGCGAAGAAAGGTAACACCTGCAGGGGCTATAGATTATAATAGTAATAATATAGTATGATAAATGGTCAAAATCTTCTTGCTTTTTTTTTTTTGGGGTGGGGTTGGGGTGCAGCAATTCAATTACTGGTGTATCTCAGCAAGAATTTGCATGTGTGAAGGTGCCCAAGTGGCTTAAGGGCTATGATTGGGGGACTGACCATTAAATTTTGTTGCCTGACACAAATTTCCGCGTGAAAACCCAAGAAGCAAATTAAAGTGAAAGATGAACTTATGAAAAGAGAGATTCTTTTCTTGGCTTTGGTAAAACGAAATGATTGAGACGTTGAAGGATGCTTTGCCCTCCAATTAATAAACAAAAGCATATGAAAAGGTTGTCTGAGATCATTAGAACCAAAAAAAGAAGACTAGTTTAGGTGGGTATAGAAATCTCATTGATTTTGTATGAACCCATCAACAGTCAAGTCTTAAAAGTCTTATTAAAGTGAATTTGCATGCAATTTTTTTTCATCATTATCATGATAACCAAGATAAAAAGAAAAAAAAAAATCTATCAAGATTGGGATGAGAGACATTTTTACATTTTGGCTTTCAGTAAAGCAAAAAGGTTATATATCCCAACCATACATACCCTCATTAATTGTGTTTCAGATATAGTGGATAATAGTGGGCATGGCTTCCTGATTTTCTCAATACATATCATTTTCCTAGACCCCATAAATGTACCACATTAGTCTGACTGGTTACTTACAGCCATTAGATGCATTGCATTCAGCAGCATCATGCATAGTAGTACTATCATTTGAGTATGTCTTAATCTGTACAAAAATAGTTTTACTAGCTTTGACGTGAAAAAAGACTTGGATACATTGAAAATTTCTATTAGGTCGTGAAGAATGTCTTGACAAATGAAGTAGAATATATGAAATTCGCTGTATCTTGAATTAACAAGTACAAACTGTTCATCAGTGGAGCTTCATTTCATGGTTTTTAGTTGTTGAGAAGACAGAGTAGCACTCAAAATAACATCATGTCCTAAAGATTCACCTTTGTAGAAAAATAAGTAATGTTAACCTAATTTTTTTATGTGTTGAAGCCAAGAGAAAGATGTGGATGCAATTTAGATGCAACTGATTACCATGGTTCAATTCTGCATTTGAAAAAGCAAGTACTTTGAGTTACATTTTTATCTTATATAATATGTTACACGACAAAAAAAGTGTTACTCCTACTATTGATAATATCAAAAAGAATTCAAACAATACTATTCAATCCAACCACTAAAAAAAAAGAGAGAGATGAAAAGAAGGTTTAAAAAAGAGTAGCACGTGAATTTGGTCTTTTATTTATACCACTGATTAGTACTAGTACTAGATTTACCCCCCCAAAAAGAAAAGAAAACAAAGAGAAAAGTGGAAGTATAGGAGGGTCCAAGTAGAACTTGTTGAGGTTTGAGGGCAGAAGGCACACACAATTAAGTCAATACAGATGAACTGGGCTGGCAGTGATTGGGATGGATGGGGGTATGTGTCTGTAAACTTTTCTGCATTTCTCAAAGAAACAAGAAATTTGAGGGTCTTTGTCTTTGCAGAATCTTGAAAATTGTGATCAAGGAAGGTTGTGTCATCAACCCCATTTATTCTGGTGGCCCCTTTTGCTACACAGTACCATTATTAACCCAACTTCCCCCATATTCCCCTTTCCTCCTAGCCTGTAGCCCTCCGCTCCCCTTCCCTTCAACCTTCATTTTCCACCCTCATCTCTCTCCACCTCTTTAATTTTTGGAATGTCCAACCACAACTTTACCATGCAACAGTAAACCATCCCCCGAATTTGGGAGTCAAAATATAACTCATCAACAACTGCAAATGATGCAGTGCTACCAATGCCCAGTAATATTATAGTACCATATGCTAATTCACAACCAATAATTCATTGACCGAATCACCTGAAAGAAGTACTCCTACTTGTGTTTCTTCTTCTTCTTCTTCTTCTTTTTTTCCCTTTAATAAAAAGCATATTTCATTAACAAATTGCTGAAAATCGTCCAGTACCATTTGATTTACACATCTACTCTAAACAATGACAAGTTGAACATGTAACAGATTTGTAATTTAACAACTGAAACTGATAAGATAGAACTATGAATCTCTCTTCCGTGGTATATGTTGCTGTCGCCAGATCCACTAAACAACTGCCTCAAGTTCCAACAATAATGATGAAAAATTTGCATTTGCTAGTAATTGATTTTACCAATATGCATGCTTGTGATCTACTTGTTAGCCTATAGTATGTAAACAAAGAAATGGTATCTGACCTGAAAGGGGTATAACTTCACACTTGTAAGGCTGCAAACGGGAGTCGGATTTCTGATTAAAGAATTCTTTTCTTCTTTCTTCCTTCCTTTCTTTTTTTCTTTGGGTTTCATGGGATGGATTGTTAGGGGAATATTATCAGGTGGGTTAGGAATGGACAAAGGAGGTGAAGACAAGAAATTAAAGATGGATAAAGGGCCTTTAAGCAGAGGGGGGATGGATTGTGGAATAAAGGAATATGGATAATGAAGAATAAAGTCATTTTGGATAAACCAAATCCAAGAAAAGACTCCATAGCAAATCTATATGAAAATTTTGCTCATGTTGATTACTATTTTCTAGTAGTTTTTTCCACAATAGTCTAGCAACTTACAGCATTGTGGTACAAAAATGGTGGTCTAGGATGGGTAAAATTAGCAGTGTGGGAGTACTAGCAATCAACCTATTAATTGGGTTTATCTACCTCTTGGAATCAAAATAAATACCATAGCAAATTGGGGGGGTTATTTTCATTATAGTACGCGTGGTTAAGTATTAGACAACACTCTGACAATAATAATGACCCACAAAAATTGACTTGAACACCAACCTATATGCATGCTTCACCGCCAATCCCTAATCCTTAACTAGCAAGAATGGTGCCAATAATTTTTCTTCTTCTTCTTCTTCTTTTTCAATTTACAAGTGATAATTAATTTAGAGACAGATTTAAAGGGTTAGATTATGTGATAAAAAATTAGATCGGTTCAATATCAATGCACCACGAAGAAAACCGTGTCATTTTAAATAGTTTAGTGATCATTTTGGCCATTTACTTGAAAAAGAAAAGAAGACGACTGTAAATAGAATCCATTTTACTGTTTGAAAATAAAAATTCGTATAATAGTTGCCACCATGCTTTATCAAATTCTTAGTGTCGTCATTTTGAAGGAAAATAAATACTACTATGATTTCTTTTCTTTTTTTCCTTTTTTCTTTGAAGAAAGAAGATTATGATTTCTTAATATCCCTTCAAATCTTTTAAGCAACATCAGTTTTTGGCTGATAACATATGACAAATACACTTGAAAGAGGTATCCTATGTCCCTAGGTCATTTTCTTGGCTTATTTTTCATTATGACACGAATTACTTTACATCACTTTCACCAAAAGAAAATGTTGGGGTGTGGAAAAAAAGGAGAGTACAGTAAAAAAAAAATCATCAGAACAGCTTAGATATAATATTGATGTAGTCTCGAAGCAACTAATTTCGAAAATCCAAGAGCTTAAACACTTACCTGAAAAAAGTACATGGTCCAAAGGATATATAAAGATGCAAGATCAAAGCTTGGACTAGGAATTTAGGACGTGGGCATGGGTTCTTTTCTTTCTTTCTTCTTTCTTCTTTCTTCTGGGGCAATATACTGATACAATGACCTCGAATTACATGCAGAGATTTTTCTCTAGTTACTGTGCAGTAATAGTTTAGTCCCTGAGGAGACAGACATCACTTCTGCAATTACTGATGAGTATGCCTTCCCCTACCTTTCCCTTCCTCTTGACAATACAATACAACACAAAGAAAATGTAGAAAGAAAAGGGGCAGTTATTCCAACAAAGAAATACATTCACAGACTGATATGAATGTACTTTTCTGGTGAAAAATTTCACTGCTAGTTGCAGTAGTAGTATTATGTGTATCTGTGTATGATAAGTTTCCAAGGTGAGTAAGTCTGGCGCGTGAAGAAATTTTACCAGCTTAAGAAGCTATCCATTTTCAGCTAAGCAGCTAATTATCATTTATCACTCCCTGACCTTATTCTGCTGCCTTCTCAGTTCTGACTTATCCCGTGCAGACACACCAGAGCCTCACAATCATTTTGCTCCAAAATAATAATAACAAGAACTATATATGGAGGTAATACTCAGAAATACTACTATTGATTGTAAGTTCTAAATAGCCAAGAAAAGAAGAAGGAAAGCACTTTATTAAGTAGCCAAGAACTTCAGCAGGACATGTAATTTATTACAGATTGTTCAAGTTTAATCAGGGTTAGGGGTGAAATTCTTGAGTAAACTGATTTCTCCTGCATGCCCACCATTATGCACTATAAATCAGAATCACATGAGTCCCATGAACAAGTCTTTGTCAGAGTTAGTCGTAAAAAGAGGGTACTTTGGTCGCATTAATCTTGAATCTGTAAGAACCATGAACGGAATAATGATGCATATGAAGCTGTTCGTTCTATCGCACAACCAATTCAATTATATATCACTTGCAATTGAGAAATCAACTTCAAAGCCAGCAGGAAAATTTTTCACAAGAATGAATAATGCCAAGAACATGCTGCATGCATGCTTGTATTTATTGTAGTCATGCAGGCAAGAGATTTCATCCCTGTTTCTCTTTCAATGGATGGTACTTTTCTTCTTGTTTTTGCAAGCCTTATCAGAACTTGAAACTATAAATTTTGACACTCTTCTGAGAGTTGTATCAAGATTTTCTTTTCTTTTTTCTTTTTTCCTTTTTCTTTTGGGTAATTGACAACTGATTTTTTCATTTGAATCCTTAATTAATCACGGATTAACGTTCTAATTCTCCCTTCTCTCTCTTATGAACACAAAGTTGAAAGCCTGATAAGAGCCAGTATAGGGTGTTTTATATTAATGGATGAGAGTTGAAAACTTCATATCCTTTCCCCATGACAGAAGAAAAGAATAAAAATAAATCTTTGAGGTCAGTCCCCTCTATTATGCGACCAAAAGAAATAATGAAAAATGGAAGGTGAAGAAAGACTAAAACAAAGACTTGTGTGTCTAACGTACAGTGTTTGTTTTTTTTTTTTTTTTGCCCCCTTCCCCAAAAGCAACTTAACTTCTTCACGCTGTCTCTTTTCTTGGTTGAAAATTGCTTAATTTCTGGATCGGTGGCGAAGAGAACAAGTCATTCAAACAAAGAATGGGAAGCAAAGTTTAAAACAGAAGACACAGTACACAATCACCACAATGCTTGCCTTAATATAGCAATTTTTGATACACATGCGTCTTCATATTCGGGCAAATGTAAACATATTAGTGGCCATAAACATCCTTTTTGCTTCAACTAACCCTCCAAATCCATAGCTTTGGTGACTAGAATCTGATCATTTTCTTTCAAGAATCAAGAATTGATGAATGTGTTTCATTTCACTCTCTCTTTCTTAGTAGTAGCTTGTTTCCTCTGATCTCTTTTTGTACTCTGCAGTCTCCACTCTCTGACACACACAAACAAGTGAACAACACACTCACTGCTATCCAAATGGCGTAAACTTGATGCCTGATAGTGCAAGCTAAGCAAGAACCCCACCTTTTCTTATCCTCCCTCCCTCCCTAAAACTCACTGTATTATTCCTATTTGTCTGTAATAAGATCTGCTTTTCTTTTCTTTTCTTTTTCTTTTTTTTTTTCTTATTTGCATTTTTCTCTCTCTCTCTCTATTTTTGTCTCAACCCTTTTTGGTCCTCACGACTGCTATAAGCTCATGCTTAGTGCTTCACTAGCAAAACCCACCTGCAAAACTCTCTCTTTTGTTCCACCATCACCTTCTCTTCCTTTCTCCTTCATCATCCAACTTTGCAGTGCTTTTTTAGCCCAAATACTCCTATTTTTCCTTCAAAAAACTCTCTCATCTTGTAGCTTTTGTCTTTCTTGATGGAAGGAGCTTAAGCCCTTGTTTTAGTTTTGATGTCACTTACATCACTTCTTAAGTTGCACTAGATGATGTTCATCGTGAAGATAAACCAATCTGGTTTAGGAGAAGCTTTGATGGCTTTTTGTTCTCTCTTTATTCATTACTAGCTCTATCATTTGCTTCTTCTGATCTTCTTCAGCCCTTGTTGTCTTTTTCCAGGGAAACTGTTCTGGGAGTGTTTTGACTGCTTATCTCTATCTTAGTTTCCCCTTCAAGATATGAGATAGAGAGAGCTAAGCTCAGCCAAATACAGGTTTATTTGCGCATTCCAATTTTCTTGATCCCAAGGCCAGCACCCTCACCAGCATATTGATGCAGAAGTTTGCCTGTTTTTGGCCTGCTGTTTTTCTGTCCAAAAACCATAAAGAAAATGAGACAACTTTCCAATCTTTAGGTAGTTAAGCACCCCTCATTTTGGCAGTGGAGTAGTGTCTATCCTTGGACAAGCTCATAGCTTCTGCCTCTCACAAAAACACAAATTAACTTCAATTCAATGGTATGGGGCCCTAATTTTCTGTATTCTTTACTTTTATGAGTGACTCCCCCCCCCCCCGGCGGTTTGGTAGAAAGAAGGGATTTGGAAAAACTGGTTGGGAAGAAGAATTCATGGTTTCCTAGTCGAGTAGTAGAGAGTAGTTTTGCTTCCTAAAGAGAGGACATTTTATTAGATAATCTCTACCCTTTTGGGGTTTTCTTTTAGTTAGCCACCACTTCTAGTATTAATATAATCACCTTGTTAGGCTTCTAATCTCTCCTGCCTTCTTTCTGTTCCTGCTCTCCTGGTCTCCAAACAAACAACACGATAGTAGGAAAAACGGAGGCTAACTGAGAAAGGTGAGTAGTCTAGAAATGGAACTTCCAAGTCAAGAAGGGGAGATGCCACTTCCTCTGAATAGTACATATGGTGGGGGACATGGTCACACTAGCCATGGGCATGGACACATGATCCATCATGATCCTGTTCCTTCAGCACACAACCATATCATGCCTTCTTCAGCGCCCCAAATGCCTTCCAATGGCCCCATATCCTCAAGTCTTGAGGAGCATGTGCCCTTCAAGAAAATGGTCAGATATAGGGAATGCCTCAAGAACCATGCAGCAGCCATGGGTGGAAATGCAACAGATGGTTGTGGTGAGTTCATGCCGAGTGGAGAAGAGGGAACCCTTGAAGCCCTCACTTGTTCAGCTTGCAACTGCCATAGAAACTTCCATCGAAAAGAAGTTGAAGGTGAGCCCTCTTCTTGTGATTGCTTCCACAGCCCCCATCTCAACAGGGTCGGAAGGAAAGTCATTGTGGGGCATCATCACAAGAGCTTTTTAGGCCCAGAGAGCTTAGGGTACCCCACAGGAGCTCTCATCCCATCCAGAGCTGCGCCACCCCATCCCATGATAATGTCCTACAACATGGGGTCTCTCCCATCAGAGTCTGACGAGCAGGATGAAGCAGGTGGTGGCGGGGGCGGTGCAGTTGGAGGTGGGATTGTCAGTGGCAGGCCACCTCATCAGCTGGTGAAGAAGAGGTTCAGGACAAAGTTTACCCCGGAGCAGAAGGAGAAAATGCTCAACTTTGCAGAGAAAGTTGGGTGGAAAATACAGAAGCAAGAAGAAGCTGTGGTGCAACAGTTCTGTCAAGAAGTTGGAGTCAAAAGAAGAGTCCTCAAGGTTTGGATGCACAACAACAAGCACAATTTGGCCAAGAAGAATAATAATGCTTCTTCCAATAATACTAATCCCCATAATCAAGTTTAAAGAGGAGCTAGCCCAGAAAGAAATTCTTTTGATCACACCTTCGATCAGCAATTGCAGCATCTGCATATTATTACCAGCAAGTAGCTTAGCCTTTTTTTCTTTTTTTTTATCCATCCCTTTTTACTTTTGGGTTTTGTCCCATTTCTTGGGATATGTTAGTCTGCATATGCCTACTATAATTTAGCTCGATTGACGTCTGAAAAATAACACTGTGGTGTTTGATTAGAGTTAGCTCAAGGGAAGTGGATGGATTTAGTAGCTCTGGAGATTAAGTTGTGACTTTGTGAGTGATTTGATTTCTCTATGTGCTTAATCCGTTTTGTGTATGATGGATTACTAATGTCCTAAGACTGATCAGTATATTCCAGTACGGATATTCTTGTTTAAAAAAAAAAAAAAAAGGGACTCCCAATTAGATATTCTTCTTTTGGCTTTTCCTCATAATCATGCATGCGTTCTACTTTTTTTGTAATCAAATTGCACAGGCACCTTCAAATGTGAAAATGCAGGGCTAACATATGTTGTTTTTGTTAATTGCCCTCATTTTACAATTATAAGTAAGAAGCTAATGAGGCAATGATCAGGCCTGAGTTGAACTATGAATGGTGCTAATATTGGGGGGTCAACACCCCTATCTTATATCATGAGGTTGAGTTTGATGAGTTAACTAATATGGGAGAGTCTCTTTCTATCCCTTTAGGCTACAGGAGTTAAGATTATTAATTAGAATTGAGAAGTGAGAAGTACATGGTCCAAAAAGGAAAGAATAGTAGTTGGACCCAAAAGTAAATTCCTGCATGCACTTTTTTCATACTGGCCTTAAAAATGAAAGGAAAAATTTGCATTGATTGTTTGAGATATGGAATAAAGGAATCCAAGTTAGAGAGCTTACACACAATCAACAATCTTTACATTGGGTGATCAATTGTTGGATTACTGAATTTAGACAATTTTGTGGTTACTAAGTGAAGTTGATTTCCTTGGCGACCAATTATGCTAAGCTATTTGTTGGGACCTTAATTTCCTACAATCTGAGCATTTTACCAAAAGAAAAGCAGAAAATTTTGACGGATTTGTGGATTTGGTGTCTCAAGGGCACAAAACAACAAGTAGAACTAGAGACAATTTCTTCTACGTGAGTGTTGCAATTTAGGAGGATTCAAGAGAAGAGCAATAAGTTTACAGTTTCAATAGTGAGTCCAACTTCAATTTTTTGGCCTGGTTATTATGGTGTGGCTCCCAACAAAAGAAACCCAAATCTGAAAACAGTAGTCTTGGCTGTTCATTTACATGATCAGGACAAATGTATAGACTTTGCTGACATCCTAGCACCACATGAATATCTAGTCACAGCACAGAAAAAGGTTCTGTTTTGTTGTTGCAGTGGGAGCACAACCAGAAACAAAGGCTGATTGTGGTGTGATTACTCAAAAACACATCGAGGAGGGGTAGGCCTTGCTCATTGCAGTCTCACACACACACACACACATGTTTGGACGTATAAACAGCACTACAATTTCCTGTTACATCAACATGCTGTCTCTTGATGTAAAATTATAATTTTCTATGGTTATGTTAATGGCAAACCAAACTCCATCCACTGGGTGTGTACTATGTAGTACTGTGTTTTTCACATGCATTGTTCCTCTTTTTTTAATTCATGGCAATTATAGTCATAGAAACACATTTAATTCTGTGTCTTGTAAAGTAAACTGATGTATTGATGATGATGGAGAATTTTATCGGTCCGATTTTGCTATATAATTTTGGGAGTGTACATTCTTTTTGTTTTGTTCCACTTGGCTACATGTATCGCATCTGGAGGGCATATGGGGAGTAACAAGGTTCTGCGAATTCTGAATATGGGCCACATCCCACATGATTAAAACTTGTTCATCACTCTGTAACTGGATAGATTATAGTGTTGGGTGCTCATAACATCATTTATTATTGAAATGAATAATTTACGATGGGGAAAGGAATAGGGAAATGTTGAAAATTTAGTGTGGAAAACTACTCCTAAAGCTAAGAAGGCTGGTCACAAGTATATGGCTAATTAGTACTCCTTTTGTCCCCAAATTGTTTGTCACATTTTAGGATTATGACCTTTTAAGAATAGTAACTTGGCGGCGATGTTAGTGGAAAATTCAAATTTCAAATTTGAATTTAATATGAATTATATATAAAGGTGGGGATAATAGTAGGAAAAGAGATAAGATGTAGTTTTGGTTTTGGGTAAGATGACAAGCATTTTGCAGCATCTCAAAAAATGAAAAGTACGACACTTTCAATTGAACGGAGTAGGAATCAATTCCTAAGCACAATGCTTATTGGGAAGCAAAACAACCCGCAAAAAGATTCGACTAACATGCCCGATTTCATAGGAGTTTTCATTGGGCAACTAACAACAGTTAATTGGCATAATGAAAAAGGTCTTTTTGAAGACATTAGCAGATTATTAGTACTATCAAAATCATCATATCAATTGGGGTGCTGCTTACATTTTCACGAAAGCAGGAGGTCACAGTGAGGAGGAGTTATCTTGAAGACAAAGGTGCTCTATTTTCGTCTGGACGAAAGCCCGCAAAGATTAGCCTAGTTTTCACCCCCCCAAAAAAACCAATTTGGTCAATCTCAATCTCATTGAGGACATAAATTTGGGTGAGAAAATGGCATGGCCTTCTCCAGACTCCTGACAAGAAATTAATATCCCTCCAGAGACATACCAATGAGGAGAGGGGGCAAGTGGACAGCGTCAAGTTGTTTTAATGCGGCCATCGCAATGAATTTGAGATTTCCAGTACGGGTCTGCTACAAGGCCATGATTTTGGAAAGCGTTTTCGTTTTGTCCTCGAGGTCGACCGTACTTTCTTGGTCTCAGCCCATCGTTCATGGATTTACCAGCATCGGATGAGAAGTAGTTATGGCCCACAGCAGAAATTACCGACTGATTCAGTGGTTTTTCAGACTGAAGATCCAGCTGTAACAAAACAATTTTATAGCCCCTTGTTAATCAGCCGCACTACCGTAGAAGATTGAAAATCAATCTCTTACCATTTAGTATTTGCTGCTCCAAGGGCGCATGGATAGTAGGAGCCACATTAATCAGCAGCAGCTCACGGTGAAAACTACTTGATTTGGAACAATACGACTAATTACTAGGCAGAAGTTTTTGGGAGAAACAAACGAAACAAGAAATCGCCGCCCCCAGAGGTACTATTACTTCACCTCTGGTTCGGGGTCCCCAGTATCATAAATGCAATGTGATATGTCACAATTTTGAAATTTCAATTCAGATTCATCGTCAGCTAAGTGACCCAACGTATAAATTGCAACGATCAACTCCCAGATTAAGTTCACACTCTTGACCCCCAACATTCATATTAAAAAGGATGTAAATCTCATGAGGGTCGACAAAACTTCAAGCAACAAGTAGCCAGCCCTTCACTTCTCGGCCAGTTCCATCCATCCAGGATAACTCAAGATTCGAATCACAAAGAGCAGCTGCAAATCGAAGAGCAAACAACGTTTCCCCCTTCCAGCTAGTGCTGTTAATCGAGCCGAGTCAAGCCGGGTATTGAATTTTCGATCTCGACTCGAGCCTTTATCGAGCCAAGCTCGAACTCGCTTATTTAAATTAACAAACCTTGAAATTTGGTCGAACTCGACTCGATAAAAGGGAAAAGTGGCTCGAGCTTGACTCGTTAATCATAAATGAGCCGAGCTCGCACGAGTTCGAGCTCGAGTTTGAAAATTTATATTTTGTGAAATGATAAAAATTAATAAATCTAATGTAAAATAACAAATATACCCTCACTAACGAGCCTAATCGATTTGCTCAACTAATAAACGAGTCAAGCTTAACTCGGCTCGTTTATTTGTCGAGTATTTTCCGAGCTCGAGCCTTGTTGAGTCGAGCTCATTCAAGCTGCTCGAATCGATTAACAGCTCTACTTCCAGCACTTCTGCCAAGCACCACTATGTTCTCACTTCACTTCACACACTAGTCTTAACAGAATCCATAATCAGCATCACTGACCAACTCGATCAATACTGTGGTCCTAAACTAGAAATCTAAGCAGATACTGTACAATGACAGCTAGACATTCTGTCCTCCTGCCGTGCAAATAAGTCACATACATTTCACAAAAATTGTTTTGTCCTACACAATATATATGCTTACAGCTGCAATATCCAAACCAAGCTTCCACTTGTTTGGGTTACTGCCAGACCTTAACAAGCATAATAAAACACAAGGTGTTTTGCAACAACTATGGCTATAAGAAAGGCATAATTTACACCAACCATCTGGGAAGAGAAAAGGACCCAGAAAACCCAGCAAAAAGAAACTAGAAACCAAAGAAACAAAATTCCTACTGGAAGGAAAAAAAAAAATTTTTTTCCTTTTTTTTTTTTTTGTTGGGGTTTGTCTAGATGTGTCAGGGGAGGGCCGGGGGGCCGCAGGTGGTAAGGAGAAAGCTAAGACAAAACTTTTCCAGCAGGACTACTATCATTGACATCTTCAGAAAATCATGAAACCTCCCTTTCTACCATAACAATAAAACTGAAGCTATTCTCGAGAACTAGGAGGATCCTGTACATGCTTAGGGCAGCAGTCATACACTGAAGGTAGGGTGGCACAAGAAAAACAGTCCATGTTTATACCCACCATATTTCATTGGCTCCACTAACTGACCGCGTGCACTCCCTTTCGAATAAAACCGCCTGGCTCCTGAAGTTTGAAGCATTTGAGGCAAATAGAGCTCTTTTGCAGCTATTCCCATGCATCATGCAGTACATCTATTTCACCAATTCACAAAGCCGAGCTCTGCCAGGATTAAGAAGTGATTCGGACATCACCCAGCCCTGCAAGAAAGATAAATAATTAGCATCAGATGTTTCATCACAGTCACAAATGACTCTAAAATGAAGCCATGAATTAATTAGCTCCAATTTGCACTCTGGCCTAGAACTTCTAAAAGCCAAGTTCACAATTCTAAAAGAGATGCACTTCAAGTCTTCAATTGCAGCATCACAGGATTATATGGGATTGTTGCGTTTTTTTTCTTGTTTCTTATTTTATGACCCCCAAGCGATGGTTTATGGCCCTATCACTTGGGGAAAGAAACAAAAATGCAAGTTAAGCAAGAATTCTGATACTTTTAGAGGTAATACTAGTGATTTAACCAGCTGAATTGGCACTGAAAAGTCAATTATCAATAAGGAATGGAATTGCCTACTTGTTCTTTAGCTTTGCTCTTGAAAGGCCCATATAAAGCTAAGACCATCTTGTAAGATTCTGCAACATGACCTTGAAGACTAGCACTTGATGGCACGCTCACTCTTCCTTCAGTTTTGCTTGATGAAGACTGATTCTCATTGTATGAACGAATGATATGCAGAAGCACATGGGCCTGGAATACAAGATAAAGTTAGCACAAAGCAAGTTACGATGATTTCAGACATCAACAGGAGAACGGATAAGAAATCTCACATGGAAAGCTGCTTTCAAGATGTCATCAGACTTAGCTTGATCCTTAAGCAATGCATATATGCTACCCTTAGAAGGATTATATGTCACAACATATCGCTCTCTCTGTCAATTTTTGAAGAAAATTATTCATTATCCCACAAGAGCAATACTAGAACACACGTAGTGAAGAAACATGCTAATACAATAATAGACCACAATGGTGAGATCACGAACTACTAACTAAAAGCTTTTGATCAGCTTCTCTGAAATAATACTTACCTGAAAAATAGGCTCCATGGCGAGGTATGAGTTAGGGTCTTGAAATGCATCTCTAAATCTTGATCCTGCCAGCAGTCATGACAAGATCATGTGAAGTCCAAAAATGTGAATATGTCATATCAGGATAAGGACATTAACAAGAAAATGAATAACCCATTACCAAGAATGATAGGTCTGTTCCTTGACCAAGGAAAACTGAAGATATTTTCCATTCCATTGCCCTCCTGAAGTGTGGGAACTCGCCCTGATTTTTATTAAGGAACATACATAAATCAAATATATTCCTGAAAACCTTTTCCTATAGCTATATCGGAACCAGAGATACCAACTTTATGACGTTTTAAAAAAAAAAAAAAAAAGCCACAACAACAAGAATGAATTATGCAAACCTCTAATTACCGGATTTATGCCCCGAAAAATCGATTAAAACAAAAAAAAAAAAAAAGAAAAAAGATATTAAACAAATAAGTCACAAGGGAAAGCTTGCGGGAATATCATCAAGACAGTTTCAGCATTCAGGGTCTCGAGGGCTAAGCCAAATGGGAAGGAAAAAAACCAAGTACATGAACAACATGATGCTGCTCTTACCTGTCCTGAGGAAGGATTCTACTGCCACAGTGAATCTTGCACGATTAAGGGTATGTAACACCACAGATTTCACCTACAAAAATTTTATATGCACATGTACTTTCAATAAGCATCATGTATCAACTAAATGAAGCCATCTGTTCAAGATAGAGGGAAGTTTAAAAGGAATTCATTCTGACCTCCTGGTAAGAGCTCATTAAGTATGCACATGAAAAGAGGCCAAATGTCGTAACCAAGGATGGATTTCTCTTAGCAATCATGATACTGAGTCCAGTTCCAAGCTTCACCAGCCAAATCATCAACAACAATTAATTTTAACAGCTAGCATGTCATACTTGAATTATAAGGGAAATCATTCATCAATATGAACATCCACCATTACGATACATTACATTAACCAGAAAATATCCAGACTCATTAATTTGCCTAATCCCCAGGAAGGTGATTAACTTTAAAAAAAAAAAAAAAAGCCTAAAGCAAACAGCTCCTTCAATTCAAAGCATTTTTCACAGACTGGCTCTGATCTTAAAGTCAAGTTTAAACATACCAAGGCTGCAGTAAGTTGTTTTTTTAATCCAACTGTCCATCTATTACTTTGTGTTTACTTGTTAGTTTCCTTGGAAAGTAAAAGCAGGAAAACAGCATCTCCTACCCCCACTCTGTTTACCTCACTATGTATCTAGATATTAAAAAAAAAAAAAAAAGAGTACCTCTCAAGTGTCAAAGGCTAAAGCTTTCCCCATCATATATTTGATTTAAATCCCAAAAATATAAGCAAAGATTGCAGCTACCCATTCCAGAAAAAAAATGGTGGAAAGAAAAATTTCAACTTTTAAACTAGAGAAGCAGGATAAGCATACCAGATCAGCAATATTGCCAACACATTCTCCTTTAGCAGTCACATCCCCAATATTTTCACCTTTGGCAAAGGCCTTGTATATTGGAGTGCGGGTTGAGGTTGATGTGACAGCAGCAACATTCTACAAGAAAATAAATTTGGTGAAATAACTAATCTACCTATAGATGGCAATGAGAGAACTAGCACATAAGATGATAGTCACTCAATCACCTTCACAACATTTGCAGCACAAGCCATAGGAAGAAAGAGTTGAGGCACAGCTGCAGTTGCCAATTCTACACCAGCTCCTAACTCCATTAGCAGATCACCAGCAAATCTAAGCTGAAAGACATTAGTTGTTACGGTCAAAGAATCATTAATACGATACTGTCCAGGGACAAAATATATTGTGGATAATATTAGTTTTTCCATGGAACACCTCTCTTCCCCAAATTCTCCAATCTAGCATGAGGAAAGGATGAAAGGAATAATGTATTACCTGTTTAAGATCATAATCAAATTTTTTCCCCTGACGTGCAAAGAGCATCTTTCCAACACGACCAGCACCATCCTAAAAATAAGGCAAACCACAGGATCCATAATCTTAAGACTATCAACTTGGATGAACCTAAAAAGCACTAGATTTAAGATAAGACAAAGTACAGGAGGATGAAAGATAACAAATAAAATATACATCAGCTTAAAAACTAAATAAACACCATGCTGTGCACAATCTAGAACGTCCAAATTGCACATATCTCACGCTCTGCATAATTTCCAGTTCTCAAGAAATGTAATCCATCAGGTGACTTGAGTATATATATCTCTAAATTCCCTAGTCAATCCAAATACCTATGACAGGACATGAAATTGCTTATTTTTCAAATGCTGCTTTACAACGCGTCATAGATCATATGTGGAGGTATTTTAGGAGGAAAAACAACAGTAATTTATTTGAAGGAGTTCTACCGACCTTAAATAAGGTGGATCATATGCATTGAAGCATATATACTTGAAGAAACTTTTATCACAAGCTTTCCATTGAAGTCAAACTAAGACCTCTTTTCAATCAAATTGTAATGCAGGGAAAAGAAATGTAGACCTCACAGATGTATATTATTACTCAAATTAAATGAAGGAGTCATGGATTAAATGGTCGTGGAGTATTCATTTTGTAATCTCACAATAGACTAAGTAAGGCCATAAAAGCAGCTGACAAATGTTTTTTTTTAGTAGTTTTTAGCATCAAGAGGAAACATACAGAGACTAGCAAAATTCAATTTTAATGACTTAAAAACACTGCCAACAGGTTTATAGTGAGCCACATCAGTTTCAACATGCACGCAGATTCTTTCTTAAATCATGCTAACACACTAAATACCTTGAGAATCCAGTTGATAGCTACAGCACCGGGGGTTGCCCTGTTTTTAGAAACTCCAACCGAACTCAGGAGAGTTTGTGTCGTGAATACACCCATCGCTCCACCAAAAAAGTGCTACAGTTGACACACATCTTAGTAATTACTACATAATAAAAGAGTTAAGGTGAAAAAAATCACTACTGATGCTAAAAATCACATCCTGTCAACTGAAATTCCAAAAGACAACCTTCAGAGCTCGCCACTTCATGTATGGCACATACGACGGAGACACGCTATCAGGAAAACCTTCTGGCACAACGTATGATCTTATAAATGCCATCAACTCCTGCAGCAAATACAAATTCAAAAGCTCGAAAAAATCAATTCCTTTTTTTCTCTCCTGTAAAATGACGAGGCAAAATGCAATCTTAAACCGATATTCACATAATTGGTAAAAAAAAATAAACGAAAGTATAGCTACTACTGCTGATGATCAGAAGGTCCTGGTTTGATCGCCTCTTTGTATTTGCCAAAAGGATCGTGCAATTTTGCTAGCTTAGGTTGAAAAACTTTAAAAATCACAGCAAGGGAGAAATTTAAATTGTCGACGAATTGTACATTAGGGGAAGACAAAAACTTACTTCGCCAGGACCTTGACGAGAATGCAAGCTAACAGCACGAATGGAATTCTTCCTAAATTGCTTGGAGTTATCGAGGTCGGCAAAGTACTCCCACCGGCGACCATCGATCTCCTCACGGCATATCAACCTGAGGCTAGAATTGAGAAACTGCTCCTCGACGAGCCCGAAGGTGGCGACATTCCCATTGGCAACGGTGGAAATAGGCGGAGGAAGAAGAGCAGGAGGAGTGGCAGGAGGCGGCGCGGAGGCGAGGTTGGCACTGATTCGAAGCGTCTCGCGAACGAGTAGCCTGGCGTCCTGAGACGGCGTCGTCGCTGACAAGGTCTTGGAAGTCGAGTTCGACGGATGCTTGAGCTTCATCTCTGCTCCGCTACAGAGACAACAAATGGAACAAAATCACCAAATGTGAAACGGCGAATGGCAAAACTAATGGGAATTGGCGGTGGGATTATATATATATATTGGGGGGAGCTTTGGAATTGACGAAGGAATCATTACATCAACGGAGGTTAAGAGGAAGAGAGAGAAACTTTTAAACTTTCTCTCTCTTCTTCTCTCTCTCTCTGGAAAGGACGGGGGTCGAGGGAGCTAGAATTTTGGGTTGGGGTGTGGGGGAGGAAGACGATTGGCAAAGGGGGCTCTGTGAAGTGGAGGGGCGGGGGAGTGGGGTCCATTTGGGAGGAGTCTAGTTGGGACTGTAATCTGAGGGACAGGACACGTGGGACGGAGAAGGGTACTTTTGCGATATGGGGAAGTGCGGTTCACTGGAGATTTGTCAGCCCAGCTGGGCTGGGGGATCAGCTCGCAATTTTGGATTTACGTATCTTTCCGTTAGGCCATTTTTTCTTTTTCTTTTTTTTTTTCTCTCTTTCCTTCCTCCCTCAGATAAAAAAAGGCCCTTTTGTTTTTCCTTCCTTTTTCTTTAATTAAACCGACAGGACATTAGATTGACATTTATTTGATTTACGGCCATAATTGGTTGGGACCATAGATTATGGTGGTAACTTGTAACTAATCTTCCTTTGACTATCAAGTTCCTTAATTTTAAGGTAATTCTCCGCCGTTATCAAATTCAATAATCAAATCGTGTACCTAACAGTTTAATACCTCTACGTTACGATGAAATTAACCTTTTTAACTCCATTAAAAATCTTTCCTGTCGGAGATATCAAATTTACTTTTTTTTAATAAATATAAGGGACTAAAAAATGCCGCACTAATAGAAAAGGGACTGATTTTGTCTAAAACCCTATAGGTATTGAACCAAAATGACCATTTCTTCATTATAATTTTCTCTTATTAGATCTAATGTACCTATAAATCCTTTATTATTTTTAACATATTTGATATATATATATTTCTATGATTAGTCCAAAAATGAAATGATGATTCTATGTAAAATAAATAATAAATCACTGATTTGTGTTAGGTTTTGCATGGGGCTTTAATAGACTATATGCAAGGGGATATGTTACAAAATATATGTTTATTTAGTGTAGGTTTATCTTGCTCATGGGGTGGTGCAGTCCAATGAAATTGAGTCGAGTATTTTACTTATCAAGTTCCAACTTGCAAGTAACTCTGTTGATCAAATTATTCATACTCAAGCTATGGTCAACCTCATCGAACTTCAATTTCAGATCAAGTTAAAACTTTTCATTACGATATCTATTTTTCATGGGTTAGATCAGCAATTACTTGCTTTACATGGAATATACATCTAATGAAGATATATAACAAGGCAAGTAGACGAGGAACTCCATTATGCTAGTTACTATTTCTAGCACATACAAAATTCAGCTCAAATGTGACCAAAATTAACCAAAGTTGTTTCAATCCACTCTTGAATTTTTACTAAAAATTAGTCAAGTCCTAACTAATTTATGATCTAGTCAAATGGAACTTCTGACCCCTATTATCTTCTTAAGCAAAGTCTTAACAGTCATCAAAACTGTTGACATGCTTTGACGAAGAGGAAGGGAAAAGGAAAAAGAAAGAAGAAAAAAGATTACTTGTTTACAAGTTTCGTGTGTGATTTTAGCTTTCATCAACAAATCTTTAGACCCTTGTCTGTCGTGTCGGCAGCCACGGGAAGCTGCATTCAACAAGCGCCACGTGTCTAGGTTATAAATGTGGAAATTAAATGCGGGAATCGTGTGTAGACGGTTTTAATGGTAGCGAGGAGGACGACCGGTATTGTGATTTGTCTTGCCGTCCATCCCTCCCCAATTTCCTAAAGCCGAAAGGTTGTGTAGTAGCATTCTACGGCTTTACTTTGTGCGGCTTGGTTGTTGACCCAACTCAAGAAGACCAATACAATATAATGCCCAAATGCAAGAAAGATCTTATCCAGGTAGGACCGTAGAACAAGCCTGTCATCGAGTCGAGTCGAGTCGAGTCGAGTTCGACTAGTACACTACTCAGAATAAAAAGATTCGAAACTCGTCAAGTTCTTTAAATTTGAGATAAAGTTTGAGTAAATCAAGTTCGATCGAGTTTAATCAAGTTTCAATTGAATTTTCAAGCTTGATTTTTTAGTAAATTTTATAATTTAATAATAAATAATTAAAATTTATATTATAAAGACACTAATTGATGAGGATTGACGAGTATTCGAGTTTTGATTTTTTCAATTCGATCAACGCCTCGAACATTTCATCGAGCTACTTGCGAATCCAAATCCGAGTAGTTTGGTTAATTTACACTCTTAAATAGGACAATGTGAAAATTTCCATGTCTCAACACCCATGTCCTCGAGACCTAACTTGGCTAGCATAAACATTAGCTAAATTATCATAAAATCTCTGATTCGACTCGTAAATAAATTTGAGAATTTCTCTGACAAAGTTGTGAATGGATAGACCAAATTGAGTCTCTGCGGTCAAGATAACCCAAGAAAAAGCATATGCACAAACTGAATGGAAAAAAAAATTAAAAAAAAAAAATAGGGGGAGATGGACTAAGTTGGTCGCTGGCCGTTGAGATACCAGACATAAAGTAACCGTGGACTTATGCACCTCAACTTAGTTACACTCAATTAGTGTAACAACTTCAAATAAAAGATTGGTCCCATCGTATTTAAAACAAATGTTATGGAGCATAGAATTTTGATGGTTCAAGTCTTCAAGCCAAGCCGTATATTTCGTTGAGTAGCCAACCTTAAAAATCAAAGTGCCATTTTCATGTTGTGTCGGCCTCGAGCCTCTCTCACCTGCTCTACTAAAAAATTCCTTTTATCGCTTTAGTTATTATTTTTTTCCCCCGATTAGTACGTCCGAATATCCTTTATATTGTAATTTTGCGATAATTTCCATTTTATTACATTTCCGGTTGTGAGCTAGGGTTGCGTATTATCAAACATAAGTTGTTTCTCATTAGAGTTAATCATCCTTAGCATTTGCCTTGGTGAAACTGCATGAACCTAGGCATGTACGACAATTATGCATTGCCGAATAACCATTGGCGTTTGATACTAAGACAAGACAATCTTGTAATTTGTCCGTAGACGATAAAAGACGGAAAAGATTTTGCGTGGATTCGACTCCGGTTACCACCACCACCGATTATGACATATTTTGGAGACCATAGGTCATTTACAAGAATACTTACTGATCATCCACTAACACAACTCTTACTCTTTGACTAACCTTGAAAGGGAAGAAAAACCTCGGCCAATCCTAAACAACAGAAAAAAAGCCTTCGGCAACAGAATTCAAACATGAATTTTTTTTTTTTGCATAAAAAATAGTAGGAGGAAAAAAATATTACATGTTTGAAAATACCTACAAGTGAGGTTTTCTCTAATCAAGCTTTTTAAGATATCCATTGCATAAAAATGTTTTAGTTTGTCTAAACAAATGGGGTCAATGTATGTCTTTCATTTATACTCTGTAAGTTAAAATAAGCAAATGAATAAGAAATAATACTCTATTTTGGTATAAACCACAGATATCCACATCCGTTTTACGGTCTGCGACTAATTCTGTTCGATCTACTGTCGAACCCTTTTACACGGGAAATATCCTAACATTGTTTTTTTCATTCCAATGAATTTCGAACCCAAAATCTCATGGTTAAAGGATGCAAGTTCCTTACACTTGTACCAACATCCGTTGATAGAAATAATACTCTACGTGCTTGTTATAACCCCTTAAGCTTTTTGAAAATTTAAAAAACATCGGTAGACTTGATTTTCAACCTAATTGTAGTTGACATCTTTAGAGTGGCAATAGAATCATGATGGTTATCTGAAATTTTTAAGTTGCGTATTCTGCTTTAGTTTGCAATACTTGTACAAGTTTGAGATGACTTTGTCCTGCAAAACAGTCAATTTAAAGTATAATAGGAATATCAAAATGACTGAAATTTGATTTTCTAACAAGTTGCATTTTCCTGACCTCAGAAATATAGAGGGATAAATTGAGCCCTTAGCGCTCCTGACCTCTAACTTTTGTATTTTCAGGCATTGGATAAAGCCATTTAACTTATTGGGCTGTTGAATGAGGGATGGATCACTGCAGGCCCACCATTACAACTGGCTCGATGCAACTAGCTAGCCAAGTAAGCTTTCTTCTGCTTTTGCGACAAACGCGCGTTCTCAAATCATGGACTACGATTTTCTTGGCAAGCTGCCAACCAAAACAGAGAGTGAATTTTGGAAAGGGATATTGTTCAAAACTTTCTCACATTTTTGTCAAATGAATTTTTTTATCCTTCACTTCTCAAATAGTAATTTTATGTCTCTTATGAAGTCAAGACAGTAAAATTTGAATCCAACTTAAGTTTTCGATCATTTTTTGCTTTGAATCAGTCATATAACCTATAAATGGTTACTTTTTAGTGGCAAAAAGATTAGATTTCATTTATAGTTAAGAAAAATAATTTGATCTATATTCATTTTTGCCTCTAAAAGGGTAGGAAATGACTCCAACCAGACTCATTTACTTTCCTAAAAATGTGAGTTCGGACCCAATCTATATTTATTTTTTTACTACTAGAAAAATGACTTTTTTGTACATAGAAAATGAAAGCATGCGAGTCAAGTAGTGATTTCAAGTTAAAAGTGGTGAAAGTCCAGTTTGGGACTAAATTTTACCAGCTTGATTTTATAAAGGATGTAAAGTTACTATTTTAAAAGAGAATAATGAAAAAAATTCATGTGATAAAATATGAAAGACATTTTAGACGATTTTCCCTTTGCAAAGGCCCAAGTTGACAGGTTTGGCGGAAACAAAGAATGGAGAAGCAGATTAAGCTTTTGATTTGTACCATTACCTTGATTCATGCTAGGAGAAATAATCCTCAAAACACCTTTTGTTTTTAAGACACCTTAAGCTGTTTAGCTTTTCCAAGGTGGGATTTTTATAGTTCAACTTTTTCAAAAATAATTAGGGCCCGTTTGATAACACAATTTAGCACTTAAATTTAATGGATTTAAATCTTAACACATTCAAACCGTTTAATAACTGAAAATAGAACATCTGAATTAATTAAGTAGTATTGAATTTTCTAAGCAAAACTTACTTCCAAAATTAAGTGATAAACTGTGATATACATTCAAATATATTATATTTAATACTAAATAATTCAATCACTTAATAGATTCAAATTTCAGATTTCAAACTTCAATTTTATCAAACGCACCCTAAGTCAATGACAAGCTTTAGGTTTTATACTTGACTTTCTAGTTTCTACTAAATATTGCTGCCAAAATAAAAATTTTGTCTAATAAAAACTAGAGCTGTTAAACGAACGAGCTGTTCGCGAGCTCGACTCGTTTAAGCTCGTTCGAGCTCGCTAAGAGCTCGTTCGAGAAGTTAAACGAGCCGAGTTCAAACAAAAAATAGGGCTCGATAGCTTATCAAACGAGCTCGAGCTTTGTTCACGAACGCTCGTTAGTGTTCGTGAACAGGGGTAAAATAGTTTTTTATTTAGAGTTTTGTTCGCGAACGCTCATTAGTATTTATACATAAAATTGGCTCGTTCGTTTGGCTCGTTTGTTCTGCTCGTTTAGGTTAAACGAGCCGAGCTCGAGCTCGAAATTTAATTAAACGAACCGAGCTCGAACAGTATTTTCGGGTCGTAATTCTTAACGAACGAACACGAGCCGAACACGAACGACAAACGAACAGAGCTCAAACAACAAAAGCTCGGCTCGGCTTGTTTACAGCTCTAATAAAAACATACCAAAACAACAAAAAAAAAAAAAGAAAGGAGAAAAAATTCTTGTTAAACCGAGCTTTGTGCGGTTGGATAGTAGAGTTTTTGGGATAATTTGTTGCAAAAAATACTGTAGCACTACTGTAGCACTTTTTTGATACGATGTATATAAAAAGGTGATCGTAATTTGTGTTTATCCTGGAACATAGCATCCTGGAACTCGAGCTGGACTCAATTCGCTACTTCACCTCCATAAAATCGAGTCAAGCCCCATTTTTCAATCGAATTCAGCACCTAAGCAGGGCGAGTGGGTTGATGCCCCATTATAGTGACCAGTAGAGGGTGGAAATCCGATAGCTGTCTCAAAACGCGGCCGTCTGCCCGCCGCATTTCGCATCGCCTCCCATGAGTACTAGTGTCATCACTTGTCAGTTCCCCCGCCAGTAATGCTCTGATACTCCGACTACTGGACTCCGAAGACGGCGAGATGTACGGCATATTCCGATATAAAACCAAGCTCCGTTCCATCACCCCGAAGTTATTTACCACACTCTCCCTCTCGTCTTCCAAATTACACTCTCCCCCCGGCAAAACCCTGCGCAGAATCTCCGTGTCCTTCCCCAATCCCCCTCCCCAAGCCCACCTGAACCCCTTGGGGTTTGTTGACCATTTCCAAAAGCGGCACAGATGGCACGGGAGTTCGGATAATTACGACCATATTAGAGCGGAAGTAAACTGTCCCCGCTGTTCGAAGCTCATGAGCATTCTGTTCTCCAATCGCCCGCTGTCGATTTCTCGGAGCGAGCCCGGAGTTTACCAGGCGGTCAATTTGTGCCCTAATTGTCGTACAGCGTTTTATTTTAGGCCGTTTAAGTTGGAGCCGTTGCACGGGAGTTTTGTTGAGCTTGGGAGGGTTAGAGGAGGGAAGGTGGATATGAGGGGGAATGGTGAAAATGGTGGCAGTGGAGGAGGAGGAGGAGAGAATGGGAAAAAGATTTGGGAGAAGTTGAGGAATTATAGTGGGGAGAGTAGTACTCGCAGTAACAATGTGGAGGAGAAAGCTGGGCGGCCTGCGTTGGTGGAGGTGGGGAGTGGAGGAGGGGAGTTTGGAGGAGCTAATCTGAGCAAGGAGTTGCCGACTCCAAAGGAGATATGCAGAGGGCTTGATGAGTTTGTTGTTGGACAACAGAGAGCTAAAAAGGTCTGCCATTTTCTTTTCCAATTTGGTAATTAAATCTACTTTTGTTATCTCTTATGTCTTAATGGTAATGCAACTACTAGAGGAAGAAGAATATTGGGTAGTTTCGAGAAAGTGATTATTGGCTGCATGGGATGATATGGAGTAAGGCGTTCATTAAGTTTAGTTGTTGAAACTTTTAAGGCTTTGTTGTGTACTATACTACTACAGTCGCTTAAATGTACAATAATGATTCAAAAAATCTGGGTTTTTAGCACCAAGTTTTTGAAGTGCTAGTATGTTTGATTCAATTTTAGTTATTGCTCAATTGTACGTTTACTTTTCTTACCAAAGGAAAGCCCATGAGTGATTGATTTAGAGTGCAGTTGCACAAGTGCTCTTCTATGTAAGTTTGAGATGTCTGAACTGAAATCCCCTTGAATGGAACCTTGAAGCTTTTGCACCTGTTTATGGTTTTGAATGTGCTAGTGATTTTTTTTTTTTTTTCCTGATTCACAGGTTCTATCTGTTGCAGTTTACAACCACTACAAAAGAGTCTATGATGCTTCATTGCATGGAGAGTGAGTCTTTTTTGGTCTTTCCAAAGCTTTATTGAACTTGCTACTTAATGGAATCGCATGTCCTGGATATGTATTAATCCGCATGATTTTTGAATCATCACCTTGAGTGGGTTGCTTGACTGAAGTACTTGCAAAAAGCAACAAATTAGACCAATTAATGGTTTTATTTCATAACCAGAAGCTGAAACATGCTTTTTGGTTGTATGACTGTTGAAATCCACATGTGAGTTTTAGTCATTCTCTAAATTATCCTTGCTTCTAGATTTTGTGGTAGCCCAATACCCATAGTAATGATTGCTACTGTAGTCTCAACTTAATGCTTGTATTATCATATTATGAGGGGTAGATAAGACCACAAATGGATCACTGGCTTTTCCATGTTTCATATTTTTGAGTTTACACTTTTGCTTTATTCATATAGCACCATCTGTTGATAAATATTAAGTTCTGTATTGCTGCTTTTCATCTCTGGCTTCTGTTCTTCAAATACATGATTAATAGAGAGATGCATCTATATTCTTTAATCATGATGTAATAAAAGAGAAACAGCTTGCTCCAGACTAAACATATTTGCTATTTTTCATTTTCGGCTTTTTCTTTTCTTAAAATAACGATTAATCGAGAGATGCATCTATATTCTCTAATCATGATGTAATAAAAGAAAAACAACCCAGACTAAATGGAACAGAGGGTAACTTGCAATTTCACATTCCATCCCTTTAAATTATCATAGTCATCTAGTAAAGTCGTGCTGATAGAGTTTATATTGGTCCCAACTTCAAAACATGAGCTGCATTATCATCAGTTGACATTGAATTTGCATCAGGTCAGGCATGGAATACAGGAGTACTGATGGTAAAATTGGAGATTTTGATGCTGATGTTGTGGAGCTGGAGAAAAGCAATGTGTTAATGATGGGCCCAACAGGCTCAGGTGCGGCCTTTGGTCTTCCCTTTTCTTAACCCTTTATAAACTGTAATATAGGACATTGGTATTCTTCTCCAACAAGACTATTCATTTTTTTCCCCAACTCTGAAAATTAGTTATGGGCACATCCTAACCTTTCTAATATGGGTATTCCACCTTGTTTGAAAGTACAGGGAAGACTTTACTTGCAAAGACATTGGCTCGTGTTGTAAATGTGCCGTTTGTCGTTGCAGATGCAACAGCACTGACTCAGGCAGGTTTGAGATAATTTGGGACCATATCCTTTCTTTTCCAATATTTATCTGTGATTCCTTGCCTGTCATAGGAAATGGCATAGGCAGTTATCAGCGCTGATGCCATATTGTTTCTATTTTTCTTTCTTTTTCTTAATAGATATGCTATGATTTATTTTAGAATTTTTTATAAAGAGACATGCAGTATATCCTAAGTTGACTCTCATTTGTGTAAGTATGTTGTCATAGATGCATGACAATTTGGTAAACTGGAGGGGAAGGGGAGGAAATAGATGCTTCAAAATGCTTTATTGGGAAACGATTCTAAAGTAGTGTAATTTTTTATCAATATACTTGTAGATTGATGCATTGATTCCAGAAATGTGATCTCTGCCAAACGATTAAGCCTTATTACGAAATTTCTATGCGAATTTGATTTGCATAGTCAACTGAATCCATTTAACGCATGGCACTCTTTAAGTGTTCAAGAGTGAATCAAAGAACTGATTAATGCATCATCTTGTATCAGACCATTGAGAGACCTTTTAATTTTTCAAGCAGTCTTTGTTACTCTACATCTGTGATGGAGAGTTATTGTCATGAATAGTAAGGTAGAGGACTGTTGGGGTGCTTGTAATGTTCTCCTTCATCTTTCTTTGTATTCGAGAGGCCAATACCAGCCAATTTAGTTAGCCATTTGTTTCACCAGGTTGGTCTCAAGTACAACCTTTGTTTGCCACTTGGCATGTCAACTGATGGTCTTTGCAGTAGCAGTGATGTTCCCATGTAGGGGGTGTTTAAAGCAATTCTGAAATGATTGCATAAGTAAGAAGTTTGAGACAGACGATGCTGCCACATTGAGAATGGTGAAAATTGTCTGACAAAAGCAGTAAAAAGTTGGTCTTAAGCATGAATGACCTAATAGAGCGAATTGACAGTTATGAAGATGCTGTTCTATAATTGAATATGCTCTTAATATCAATCAATTTTTTGGTTCAACTTGATAAACTTCCTAGTTCCACTAAGTGATCACTGGGAATAGGATGTTTATGTTTTTGGTTAGGGTCTCTATATTAGTTATAAAGGGTCATAATAAATTTTTATAGACAAATGTTTAGATGACGGATTGGATAAATATTGGAAGAATGTTTTCAATGCTTGAGTATCTGGTTATGTCCGACACATGGTATGTCAGTCTGTGCAGTTGGTATTTGTTCTTCCCAGTAAGTCCCTTTTGCATTCAAGAGTGAGATATAGAATAACCATATTTTACATTACAAAAGAGCAAGTTAGCAGGTTGGCTTTTATGTTCATAGTCTTGCAAGAACTGAAGAAATATAGGTAAAGGATTTCTCTTGAGCTGTATAAATGTACATTTCAGTGACCAGTGACTATTCCTATCAACTGCTGAAGCACTTGGCTTTATGAAGACACAAAATTTCTGGAGGCATTTTCTTTCAGAAGTTCCAGTTGTCAAAAGCTTTCTTCAACTGTTCTAATTTTAAATTTCTCTGCACCATTTTTCAAGAGGTTGATATTTAGGATCTGAGCCTAAATCTGATTCCATTTTAGCTCATAGCTTTAATTTTTTTTAAATGTTCGTTGAAATATTTGTTAGATGCTTGACAGTATTTTAGGGATCTGTTGTCATTATCTAATCTGTCTCTTTTCTCTTCAGGCAGGTTATGTTGGAGAAGATGTGGAATCCATTTTGTATAAACTACTCATGGTATGCTTATAAGATTATGGTTAGTAGACTAAAAAGGACAGTACATGGATTGAAATGTAATTCGATTATTGAAAAAGGAAAAGTAACTGTGGAGATATGTTATGGCTGTAGTGTACATTCACTTCTGCAGCAGCAATAATTTGCTGTCTCTTTTGAGGACAAAGCTGAAAGTTCATTGAAAACCCATTAATTGCACTGACGACAGGAATTTAAAAATCAGCTAGAAAATCCTTGGAACTGGAGAATACATATCATCTAGAAGGAGTGATGTTAAGTATAATGGATGACATTTCATTGTTTTTGGCACTTTGTTTTTCAGTGTCCCTTCTCATTTATCAGTAAAAAGTAATATTAATTGGACACAATCTGATAAAGTATCAGATAATTTGATTCAAAAATTTTTCATTTATAAAGGGTTTTGTTCCTTTCCCTATTTCTCCTCTTCTGCCACCTCCTTTTGTTGTGTACTTTTGTTGGTCAATACTCTATAATGTCAAGCTTGGTATTTAAGTCCCTTCGCTGTAAGTGGTTGAGAACATAGAACATTCACATTAGACAAGTGTAAGTTATTGCTGGAATCGAAATATGTTGTAAGCTTTGGTTCCTTCTTTTGTTTTTATATTGGGTATCCCTTGAATTCATTTGAGATCTACAAGTTTATGTATGTAGGCTAAGTTTTCTGAACAAGATTTTGAAATATATTTGTCGCAAGGTGCTCTATGCTTCTTCTGTTGGATGGTGTAATTATTTGGGTTGTAAATAGAGCTTTTGAACTGCCTTATCTGTGGGATAGTCAAATTACTAATATGTTTAAAGAATATTGAAGTTGCTAAAAATAGAGATGAAGTGTGATTGGATCCCCAGGCTGGGCATTGTGGCAACTCCATCACCAGCATAGCTGAGGCTGACTCTTGTTCCAATTTGTGCCTTGAGGGAATCGGTTGCTAAAGATGGGAATATGGGACAAATTGCCCCCACAGTCATAATGGATTCAAAAGAGGAAATGCTTGATAACATTACAAGTGTTTGATCAAAGTCTTTGCCTATAAATTAGACTCAGTGTAGGACATAAATAACGGGAAGATCATTATCTACAAATCTTCATGCAGGTGAATTGGTAGCTTTTCATAAAAGTTTCAGTGTCCCTTTTTCTCCAGGTTGGGTGGGTGTTTCATATTATAGCTTAATGGTCAAAACTGGTCTGTGCTTGCAGTGTCGTGATACACATTGTTGTTTCATTTTGCTGGAATATGTTTCATATTATAGTTTAATTGTCAAAACTGATCTGTGCTTGCAGCATTGTGATACACATTGTTGCTTCATTTTGTTGGAATATATGGATTAGTTTAGGCAACTTTGTCGGCAAAAGATCTTTTTTTCATCGTATGTTGGTTAAACATTTAGTGGTTGCTTTGTATTGTGCTCTGTAACTTGTTGACATGTCTTTTTCTGCATGACTTGTATTTTTTTCCTGCGTTTCAAAGTTACTGAGTAATAAGCCTCATCTGGTATTGCAGGTTGCAGACTTCAATGTTGAAGCAGCTCAAAAAGGCATTGTGTACATTGATGAAATTGACAAGATGACAAAAAAGGTGTAGCAATTATTATTATTACTATTATTACTTCTATTATTACCATGGTCATTATTTTTATTGTTGTTGTCGTTATTGATATTGTTATTCTTGTTATTCGCGTGTGTAGCGATCATCAGTTTCCCTATTCATTGGCAACAATTGAGTCCTTATCCATGATAAATTCTCATTGATACTTCAGTGCAGGCTGAGAATTTGAGTGCCGGCAGAGATGTATCTGGAGAGGGTGTTCAACAAGCATTGTTGAAAATGCTGGAGGGAGCTGTAAGTGTTTCACTTGTAAGCAGAGTCTATTTAAGTTGACCAACTAATTTGGTTTGTCAAATGTTTAAAAAAACTCTTATTCGTGGAAATAAACTTCTTTTAGGGCTTGAACGTTCTAGAGTTCTGCTGACATTTACTGCATGGCTTTTGTAAATGACCCGATTTACCAAAAAGTTTTATGATCTTTCTTTCGAAATTTTTTGCAGTATCATGCACGTTATGGCTAGTGCTGTCACTTTACATTCTTTTGTTCTGGATTGGGTGTCCTTATGCCCTTAACATGTCACAAATTTAGCTGTTGTCTCTAACATTGTAACCTCCTTGCTTTCTGAGGTGAAAATAGGGTATAATGCTATTTTGGTGTTATAGTTTTGCTCTTAAAGGAAGAAGCTGTTGCATGCCCCAAAAAAAAAAAAAAGCACTGACAATTTAAATTCCATAATAATTGTATCTGCATGAGCATTGCATGTCCTTAATGCTTTAGAGTGCAATTAATTTCACCACTTATTTTTTGTGTTTATCTTACATACATAATCAATTAAATAATGAATAGCAGTAACTTTATGATTACATAACCAGCTTGTTCGCCATTTACATTTATTGTCAACTAAATTGCTGCAGATAATTATGTTACAGTTAGAAATAGAGGGACCAAAGTGATTATTTTTATTGCAGCCTTTCCATAAATTATGTGCATCGTAAAATGCTGCATCCAGTTCAGGTTGCAGAATTCAGAAGTTAGAACGATTTTTTTTTTAAAATTTTCTGCTGAGAAGTGAGAATTATCTCACTGAGAAAATGATTTTGTGCAGATCGTAAATGTTCCTGATAATAGAGCTCGAAGGAACTCACATGGTGACACTATTCAGGTATAAGAGCTCATCTTTTAATTTTGAATCCCTGTATCTAAAGTTCACAAGGTTCTGCAATATTAAGTGTATATTCTGGCTCCAGAAATTACAATTTATTCAGTTCTCGGAGTTTGCTCTCAGTGATACACATTTTCCTACTTATATTTCAGATTGTCATCTGCTTGGAAGAAAACGAAAATTATTTACTGGCTGCTGTTTTTATTTTCTGGGCATAAAAATCATGGATTGCACCTTAAAATCGTTTCTCATTTTGTGAGTGGCCATTAAATTGAATGGACATTACTTGAAGGTTATAAATGCCTATCTGACTTCTGACACTTTACATGCCACTTAGACACTCTCTATGCTTTTATTTGTTGTATATTATAGAAAGTTTGAGCCTTTTGAATTCATCATCAGTTTCTTAACATATATTGCTACACCCTTTTATTTTCATGCATTTACAGATGGATACAAAAAACATCCTTTTTATATGTGGAGGAGCCTTTGTTGATTTGGAGAAGACCATTTCAGAAAGGTATACATGGCTGACCAAGTATGTCTCAGAGATAATAATTACTGTTTTGGTTTCTATAAGATTTCTTCTGCTCCAGACGACAAGATTCTTCCATTGGTTTTGGAGCACCAGTTCGTGCTAACATGAGGCAAGCTGGTCTAACTGATGCTGCAGTGACATCTTCACTATTGGAATCTGTAAGGGTTGATGATTCCTAATTACAAGGACAACAGCTTCTCATAATAAAATTAATGTACATTATATGCCTTAGCTGTAGGTTGGCTACTTTTTCACCCTCTGCAATGCCCTAAAGAGATAAACTTGAAGTTGCATTGTAAACTTCCAGGTAGAAAGTTGTGATCTAATCACATATGGGCTCATACCTGAATTTGTTGGGCGGTTTCCCATTTTGGTGAGTCTGTCTGCTCTAGATGAAGACCAACTTGTTCAGGTGAGTGATTCTTTTCGTCATATTATTGTTTTTTATTTATTTGGTTTTTAAAAAAATAAATTTGTGGTAAAGAATGAATTCTAAGGTGTCTGAAGTTTGAATATTCTTGCTCATGGTTGGAAATCTCTAGCTGGACTTTGATGAATTAGAAATAAAAGAAAAATATCATGTGGACCTTAGAGTGTCGACTTGAAGCCTATGTTTCAAGAATTTTTAAAAGCAAGAAAAAACAAACATATAGCTTAATTATGGGAAAAAATAAATAAATAAAAGGCATCCTTTTCCAGTCTTGAAATCGGCCTATACAATATTTGAACAGCATACATTCCCTGGGCAGCTGGTTTCCATCCTGGATCAACTACATAAGTAACTGATAATGTCAGTTTCTTTTAATATAATATTTTAGCATGGAACAATCTTGTCAATTTAAATTGAGTTTGCAGGATTTTTTTTTTCAGCACTAAAAATCTAGTAGAAACATAATTGTCCCGTTGATCCTCTCCTTAGTTGCAATATTTCTTTTCTAAGTGTGCTTAAGTAAACATTTTTGACTTTAGGTAGAAATAATATTCAAACCCTTCAATGCATGGTCGAACGTAAATACTTGTTTACTTTTCTCTTCTCTTCTTCAAATCCACAATCTGAATCTCAAAATATAATCTGAAGTGGCCACAATATGGTTTGTGTCTCATGTTTTAAATGGTGAAAATGGTATACTTGGTAAAAAAATCCAGTGCATCCAGTGTTCCAGAACACGTGTGCAATCTTAATATATCTACGGTTCATATAAAATGAGAGAGATGGAGTGAGCGAGTTAAGAACTTGCGCTTTTTATGAAACTGCTCTGTTGATTTGCTTGAGAATTTGAACTTCTGCTAATGACATCATAATTCGTCCTGTAGGTTCTCACTCAGCCAAAAAATGCCCTCTGTAAGCAGTATAAAAGGATGTTTGCCATGAATAAAGTAAGCTTGTGGGCCAGAGAACTTTTGTTTCTGCCGATTCTCTTTTTTTGATAATTGTTACAGTTAGTTGCAACTGAATTTTCCTTGTCTATTTTTTAACATTTCTGTTTTGGAATTGACTTTCACAATGCAGGTCAAGTTACATTTTGAAAATAATGCACTTAGACTTATTGCAAAGAAAGCAATAGCCAAAAAAACTGGTGCTCGAGGCTTAAGAGCTATACTTGAGAATATTTTGACAGAGGCTATGTTTGAGGTATATGTTAGTGATCTGATTTCAGTGTAGACCTTCTCTGAGAGTTTGTCATGATCGTTACATCCTCATCATACCTTTTCGAAAGCCACACCCCAGCATTTAGAAGTATGGCTTGTTCTATTGAGAGAAAATTTCAGCTGATTTTTAAAGTATGTTGCAAGTATTGCTGGATAGTTGTCTGCTGATTTTGATATTGCTTGCTTTTGAGGCTTGATTAGACTCATTTTTGGCCATTCTGTTTTCCAAAGCTGAGTAAATTGATTTTGGCCATCTTCTCATAAATTGCTGAGAATAGTTACAGCCTGGCATTTGCTGAATTGCTACACTGAACATGTACTTTCTCCAAATCTCAAATATGCACGGTTATTACTGCAAGGCTTGCAGGTCAATTTCAATTGTTTATTGATCTTTTGACACTTCATCTGCAGATTCCTGATGCTGGATCTGGGAGAAATCTGATTGATGCAGTTTTGGTTGATGAAGATGCAGTAGAGTCACTGAACAGACCTGGCCTTGGAGCAAAGATTATTCATGGCAAGGGCGGGTTGGAGCGTTCTCTTTATGAAACAAAATTGAGAGACGGACAGGTAGGTTCTGTTACCTTGTTTTGACGGAATTCTCAACTCTATGCTAAGCTGTTGTCAGCTTTTACTGGTTTTTGCTGAAGTTAAAATCGATCTCCGAGTTTAGTTCCACGTTAAAATGCATGACCAGTTGCGTATCAACCTAATGATATTTGAGTATGATTGTAAATTCTGTGTGTTGATGTTGGGGAATAGCTTGCATTTACAGTGTCCGGTTTCCTTACGAGGAAAATTAGTAGAATTGATAGACCGTTTCAGATCATCATAGTTTGCTCTAGTGATTTATACGAGAATTCAGTGGTTTCAATTGGCAAAAAATTATCTTAGTAGCTGAAATATTTCTGCAGAATGTCTAAATATAGGGATTCATATTGGCTTGCAGGAAGGGGAGATAGTGAAGGGAAAGTTCGATGGAGAATTGGAGGTTTCATCAACCGCCCTAAGCTTGTAAACAATTGTTGTGTAACATTCCCCTCCCCCTCCCAACACCACCCCCCCCCCAAAAAAAAAAAAAACACAAAAACAACAAAAAATTTAAACAACCACACATACAGGTTGTATGAATGAGAAAGGCTTCAAAAGGTTAATAGATGGCAGGTTTCGTTTGGCTTAAGTCTTTGCTGGAGCTCTTGATCGGAATTTTCTGCAGCACTTTTATCCTTTTTATGCGCCACAAGCGTACCGGAAGTTATTCTTAGGAATTTCTTCAGCGTCTCCATCTAGGTTTTGCAGATAAAAGGCCTGGGTAAAAAGTGCACTGGTTCAGAGGATCAATTACGGGATGTACGAAGTAATGGTTTGTGGAGTGTACTACTAACCGAAAGAGAGCAGAAATGAGTTTGGGGAGAGTTTCTCTTCTAAATTTAAATGGGTGCTCGCATGAACTATGCATGAAGGGCACAAAGAAGCATAAAAATGCAGGGAAGAATATCTGTATTTAAGGACAGGATTGAGGAGTACTAGGTCGCCTCTTTGTTTAAAAGATGTGCCAGTTTAGTTATTTGATTTTTATTTTTTTTCAGAATGCAATACCGTAACCAGGGCCCCATCGGAATTCCGCACAAACTCAACACAAATTCGACAGGCACAGGTAATAGTAAAGTCAAGAGAAGGCTCGGCAATTGCATAGAAAATAAAGGCACTATAACAGATAAATGTTACAAAATCCAGAATCAAAGTTGTTATAAGGCATGAAGTTGCAATACAGTAACAGTAAATACATTTATTGTTGACGACATAAAGTTCAAAGCAAACATAACGAATACTGACTGTCGCTGTCTTTCATCAAGCATCGCCTGCTCGTCCAAGATTCATAGCTAAAAACTCTCATCCTGCATGCAACCAAAAAAGTGAGAATTAGCAGAAAAGTGTTGCTTCCAAACCCCCCTTTCTATTTGGGGTTTTTTTTTTTTTTGGGGGGGTGGGGGGGTGGGGTGGGGTGTTACCGCGTAGGTTGGTTTCAGACTTGATACACTCAGTTGCCATTTCTGAAGAAACATACAGAGGAGATTCCCTTCCACCCAAAAAAACATAGAGTAGAAAACTTTGTTTGGATTCACTGTTTTTACCCTTGTTTTTGAAAAACTGTTTTTCACACCCAAATGCTACAGTAAAAACAACCCAAAAACAACCCCAAAAACAAACCACTTGTTTTTCACAATATTATATGTTTTTTTCTTTTTCCCTTTTCATTTCTTTTTTCTTTTTTCTTTTTCTTCTTTTCCACCCAGTCCTCTCTCTCTCTCTTCTTCTTCTTCTTCTCCTTCCTCCCCTCCCTCCTCCCCTCCCCTCTGCCCTCCCCCTCCCTCCCCGCTAATCCAAAAACACCTAATTATTGGAATATTCTCAGACATGCATCAAATCAAGAAGAAATATAATCCAACAAATAAGAGAAAGAAGGGTTCTTAAAATGAGAGTATTGTTCCATTATAAACCCATCATCTATGGGATTAAACGGGGAAAAATTAGGTTCAATTGAAGATCAAGAAAAAACTTCAATCCCACAAAGAAAAGAGAGAACGGTTCTGAACACGAGAATACTGTTCCATTATAGACACATCATCCATAAAATAGAAAATGGGAGAAAAAGTAGTTTCAATTTGAAGATGATAGTGGCCTTTGCTTCAGCCTTTTTCCTTTTCCCCTTTTTTAAATTTGGTTTTCCTTTTGGAGGGGGGCGCCAAGACCTGAGATGAATTAGGGTGGTGGCTTTAGCATCAATTTGAGGTTTACAAGAATTCACAGAACGTTAGTCCAAGCACATGAATGTTAATGCCAGTATATAAACATAAATGCGTAGCTGCAAAGTGTAGTCAATTTGAGTCTCTATAGGGATGTATTCGAGTATACATGAAAGTTCAGAGTGCCAAAACCTATTCCTTAAGTTGGCTATCTCATTTTTGTATGTGCTTCGTATGCAGAAACAAACAGAGTAGACAATCGGTTAAAACGGCTGATTTGACATTTATTGAGAAGGTTAGGACACTGGTTATATCTGTATTGCAGAAAAAAGAGATAGAACATGTTGTTTAAGGCTTTAGGTCCATGTAAATGCCATTTCTGAGCTAGTGTCTCATACTTCATGCAACAAAGCAAGGAGATGTATATGCTCCTTTACAAAATAAAGACCCAGCAGAAACAGTAAGTAATTTTCATTTCTTAACATTGAAATAAAGAAAAGGGGAGAAAAAGAAACATCTAAAGACCTTTTAGCAGATGATAATAAGATTTATCCCAAAGCAAAACCTAGTAACCAAAAAAACAATGCTTAAAAGCTAAACAATATAACGACTGCAGACTGCAGTCTATTCTCTTCTTCCTCTTTGTTCAGACATACAGTTATCAGTACTCACCCAAAAGCAGAAATATGACCGAAAAATGCAACGCACTTTGTGAAGGCAAATGCCCCAATTTTGCAAGACAAAAACTTCAAATTATGGCATAAAAGCTTGGCAGAATAGAAAGTCCACAACCATCAAGAAGAAATATAAATAAACAAAATTCAACCTGAAGACTAATCCAATGTAAGATTCCCACTACTGCTGGGAGGTCCTGGAAGCCGAACTGCTGTCTTATGAAGACAAAAATGCAAGCCTCCCCCCTTGAATCAAAGACTTCATTTTTTTCTTTTTGGCCAACAAAAAATTAGCATCAAACTTCAAAAAGTACGCTAGGCCTCTTCTTGCAGCCATAAGATAAGCAATCCACAACCATGAACCACCAAACCCCACCCCCCCCCCCCCAACCAAAAAAAAACAGAGAGAGAGAGAAGGCAGACGCACCAAAATTAAACGAAAACCCAATTGCTTCAAACGTAAAAGTTAACTCAACTATGCATCCAGATTACCTAATCGATCAACATAAATACGAAAACGAGAATAAGGTATATAAAAGGGGGGAAAAAACTAAAAGAAAGAAAGAAATGAAAGTGGGTAGCTGACCTGACGATTCTCAGTGAGAATGAGAACCGGCGGCAGAGGATGAGGCGTGAGAGTGAGAATGAGAAGGGGCGTAGATCTTGCTGTAAGCAGCTTCGCCGACGAGGTAAATCCCGAAGGCGACGAGAGCGATGCCGAGGCCGGGAGTGGCGTGGCGGAGCTGGTTAGTCAGCATTGGATGCTTCCTCCATTCATCCCTCCTCCTGAAGAACTCTCCAGTCGGACCAAGTGGCTTTGCCATAGTAAATTTGACACTACAACCACCACTATAATCTTCTTCAATCGAGTCGTTCTTCCTTCAGTTCCCGTTCTGGGGTTGTCGATTCGATGATGACGGTGAGCTGATGCTGATTTTAGTGTGTGACTGTGTGCTATTGGGTGGGTCATGGAAATGAAGAGGGCTGTCATTGTGGGTCTCTATTGCACTTTGGGCCTCTGCTACATAAAGCAAACGAAGTAGCCCAGCTCCTGACTACCATGCTAAGTGACAATGGTAAAAGAATGGTCTATGTTATACAACTAATACTACAAGAGGTGGTATTAATATGTAATATAATTGATAGGAAAGTTGGTTGAATGTTTCGTGGAAATTGAACACAAGAAAATGTATTCCAATCCTCAATTCTACATCTACCATTCCAATCTGATGAGTACATATATATATAGGCAAGTTTAATGACTTAATGACTAAGTAAAAAGAATCTAACCGCCCCAAACCATATACAATCACATTTTTACTACCAAAAGTCACATGCTACCAACATTAATCTACCAATCACAAAGTTGATATCCACATGCATTGTATCTTGACACTCCCCTTGGATGTCAACTACACACAGATAATATGTTTCGTTAAAACCTTACTAGGGAAAAACCCTGTGGGACAGAAGCCCCAGTGAAGGAAAAATAGTACACAATTCTTATGTCTTGATTGCTCCCCTTGATTCAGGCATTAATTGAGATCTTTGAGTCGACGCATTCCGATGCCTTTTACCAATTTCTCAAATGTTGCTGTCGATAATGCCTTGGTAAATAGATCTGTTAGATTATGATCTGATTGGATTTGTTGCACATTAATCTCACCATTCTTTTACCGATCATGAGTGAAAAAGAATTTTGGTGAAATATGTTTCGTTCTATCTCTTTTGATATATCCTCCTTTCAATTGAGCTATACAGGTTGCGTTGTCTTCATACAATGTCATCGGAGGATTGTCTTTCTCGGACAATAATCCAAGATTTTTATGAATATAATGTGTCATAGATTTTAACCAAACGCATTCTCGACTTGTCTCATAAATTGCTAATACTTCTACATGATTTGAAGAAGTGGCGGTTATCGTTTGTTTGGTAGATTTTCATGAAACAACTGTACCACCACATGTGAATATATAGTCTGTTTGAGACTTTGCACTATGTGGGTCTGATCGATACCCAGTATTGGTATATCCGAGCAATAACAAAAAATGTGCTTAATACCATTCTAATGTTGCCTGGTAGGAGAGGAACTAAATCTTGCCAATAAATTGATGACAAATGATATATCCAACCTTGTACAATTGGCAAAATACATAAGTGCATCAATCGCACTAAGATATGGTACTTCAGAATCAAGTTCTTCCTCATTTTTCTCTTTTGGTCTTAAGGATCTTTAGCAGAATCAAGCGACTTAATGATCATTGGAGTACTTAATAGATGTGTTTTATCCATAAAAAATTGTTTTAATATCTTCTGGGTATAAGAGGTTTGGTGTAGAAAAATCCCATTTTCTACATGTTCAATTTGTAAATCAAGGTAAAATTTAATTTTTCCAAAATCTTTGATCTTGAATTTTTTCTTCAAATATGCAATTGCCTTTTGAAGCTCTTTAGGGATTCCGATCAAATTAAAATCATCAACATATACATCAATAATTATAAAGTTTGACCCATTTTTCTTTACAAAAACACATGAACATATTGGGTCATTAGTATAACCTTCTTTACTCAGACATTCACTAAGACAGTTACACCACATTCATCTAGATTGTTTGAACCCATACAAAGACCTTTGTAATTTGATGGAATAAGCCTCTTTAGACTTTGTTTTGCATGCTTCGGGCATGTTAAATACTTCAGGGACTTTCATATAGATATCATTTTCTAATGTGCCATATAAATATGCAGTGAGTCAGTGACTACGTCCATCAAATGCATATCAATGTTTTCATGCACTGCTAGACTTATAAGATATCTAAACGTAATTTCATTCATTACCGGAGAACATGTCTCATCGAAATCAATTCCTGGTCTTTATGAAAATTCTTGGACTATAAGTCTTACCTTATTTCTTACAATTTTATTTTTCTCATTCCTTTTCCTTACAAATACCCATTTATATCCTATTGGCTTTATACCTTCTAGTGTGTGGACTATTGGACCAAAAACTTTTCTTTTTGTCAGTGAGTTTAATTCTGCTTGTATCGCATTTTTTCATTTTGGCCAATCATTTCTTCGCCGACGCTCATCAACCGATCGGGGTTCCTTCGTCTTGTATAATGTCAAGTGCTACATTGCGAATGCATTATCAATGATTATTTCTTTTCGATTCCAACCTTTCTTTATAGTGACAAAATTTATCAAAATTTCGATAACTTCACTTTTTTCGGGAGTAAACTCTTCAGAAGCAATCTCCTCAAAATGTTGAATTTTGTCACAATTAGTACATTGAGATTCTTGATTAATTTTTAAATTTTAAATTTTATTATTTACTTCTCTTTTCTTTCGAGAATTTTTATCCTTGGAACCAAGGGGTCTACCACGCTTCAGGTGTGCATTGGATTCACTAGCACTTTTAATTTGTCCTTCTAGGATATCGAGTTTTACCGGGGCATTTTTTGTAGGAATATATGATTTAGTGACTCTGCTGGCGTCACTAAATGCATCCGATAATTGATTTGCAATTTGTTGCAAATATACAATTTTTTGAACTTCTAGTTCACATTATTTTGTACAATGATCAAGAAAATCTAATGATATTTTTCAAGCGATATTCTTTTTCGGTTGTTGATTTTTGTCTCCCCCTAATGTCAGAAAATGTGATTTGTCAAAATGACAATCTACAAATCTAGCAGTAAATAAATCACCGGTTAATGGTTCAAGATATTTAATTATTGAAGGTGATTCATATCCGACATATATGCCCAATCTTTGTTGGGGGTCCATTTTAATATGTTGGGACGGTGCAATAGGAACATAAACTGCACAACCAAAAATTCTCAAGTGAGAAATATTGGCCTCATAGCCAAATACTAACTGTAGGGGGGAATAAATATGATAATTTGTCAACCTATTCTCACAAGTGTTGCTGCATGTAATATAGCATGTCCCCAAACAGACAGAGGAAGAATGGTCTAGCAATTAATTTTAATCATTTACTAAATGATTCAACAAGACCATTTTGTGTGTGAACATGAGTTACAGGATGTTCAACAGTTAGTCCAATGAACATGCAATAATTATCAAATGTATGTGACGAATATTCACCAGCATTATCTAGACGAATTTTCTTAATTGGATGATCAGGAAATTGTACTCGTAATTTTATTATTTTGGCAAGCAATCTCGCAAACGCCAAGTTGCGGGTAGATAATAAATTTACATGTGACCATCTAATTGATACATCAATTAGCACCATAAAATATTGAAACGATCCACACAGTGGATCTACAGACTCACATATGTCACCTTGAATTCGTTCTTGAAAAATAGGAAATTCAGTTCCTATTTTAGCTGGTGATGGTTTAACAATTAATTTTCCTTGTGAGCAGGCAACACATTTCTTTTTGATTTAATACTTTTTGACCTTTTAATGAATGGCCATGCAAATTCTCAGTTATTCGTCTCATCATTATGCTGTCAGGATGTCCTAGATGAACATGCCAAATTATAAAGGTTTCGTTTGGATTAGGTGTTTTTGGAGTTGTATTTGAAAAACAATACTGTAGCATTATTGTAGCGAAAAACAATCACTGTAGCGGTATTTGGTGTATTTGAAATTTTTTTTTTCAATTTTCTTTTTTCTTTTTCCTTTTTCTTCTTTTCCCTCCTCTTCCCCCACCCCAGGCGCCGGCGCCAGCATCGGCGACGCCGGCGACCAACCAACACTTTTTTTTTTTCTCCTTTCTTCTTTTTCTTCTTCTTCTTCTTCTTTCTTTCTCCCTCCCTCCCCTCCTCTTCTCCCCGCCACCCCCTCTACCCTCTCCCCTCGACCCGCAACCCCCTCCCTCCCGTCTGCCCCTTCCCCCCTCCCAGCGCTGGCGACGGCGACTGGCGCCTGGGTGGGGGGAAGAGGAGGGAAAAGAAGAAAAAGAAAAAAGAAAAAAGAAATGAAAAGGGAAAAAGAAAAAAATAAATAATATTGTGAAAAACAAATGGTTTGTTTTTGGGGTTGTATTTGGGTTGTTTTTACTGTAGCATTTGGAGTGTGAAAAACAGCATTTCAAAAACAAGGCAAAAACTATGAAATCCAAACGGAGCCAAAATCATTGGGATTGACGGACTTCTGGTCCTCTAGATGATTAATTTCAACTGTATTTATTTTTGTCTAATATAGTCCAGATGAGAGAGAATATAGCTTTTCGAATACACATTTCTTGCTAGAAATGGTATTCATAATTAGTAGGTATTCTCTATTTGTCTCATTAATTGTCTTGATATGATATCCATTTTGACGAATTAGCAAATTTTCATCGAGACTTAGTAGAGAGTAGTGCATATTTTATTACAAGTTTAGTTCCTTCAAGGAGATATATGGTGGTTCTTCCGGAGTCTTCAATTAATTTGGCACTACCACATATAGTATTGACATTTATTTCTCCCATATTCAGATGGGAAAAATACTTTTTATGTTTTAGTATCATGTGTGTAGTTGCACTGTCAATAAGGCAAATTTTATCATCAATTTTATTTAATTCCAAATATTTGGCATCCATTTCTTCTTCAGGAAGAAAAACAAAGAAAATAAAATATTAATAAAGTGCATAAATTACATAACTGATAAAAGAAATATTACACAAAAGATGCAAAATTTACACAAAAGACACAAAAATAACAAAAATCTAAACATTGAGCATTTGATCACTTGGCACCTTTGGGATGCTCAATAAAATCAGCTATATCCAAATGCATTATATCGGCATTCATAACATCATCAAAAACATTGGTTTGATCAATGAGATTTGTCTTGGCAACTTTGTCATTCTTTTTCAACAATGCCTGATAAAGTTCAACAAGCTGTTCAGCCGTACGACAGGTATGGGACTAATGGCCTTCCATGGCTCACCGGTAGCACTTATCTTCATAATGTTTCTTTTGTTCGCCTTGCTCAGTGCTATTGTCTCGTTCCCGCTTCTGGGGGTTATTTGGCCTTTATCATGGTTATAATGATTATAATAATAAGGCACAGATCTACCATGACCACGGCCACAGCCACGGCCACGTTCACGGCCACGACCCCGGTCAGAATTTGAAACCTGCGTCACATTCATTTCGGGGAATGAACTAGCACCAGTTGGACGGGATTCATGATTTTTCAAAGCAATTCATTATTTTGCTCGGCTAATAGGAGACATACAATGAGTTCAAAATATTTTCTAAACCCTTTTTCTCGATATTGCTGCTACAGGAGCACATTTGAGGCATGGAATGTGGAAAATATTTTTTCCAACATATCCTTATTGGTGACATTTTCACCACATAATTTTAATTGAGAAGTAATTATAAACATAACTGAGTTATATTCAGCAACAGTTTTGAAATCTTGTAGTCATAGGTGGAGCCGGTCATACCTGGCCTTTGGTAGTACGACCAACTTCAAGTGGTCGGACCTTTCTTTTAAATCAGTCCAAAGGTCAAGAGGATTTTTGACAGTAAGATATTCCGTTTTTAAACCCTCATCAAGGTAATGAGGAGGAATATCATAGCCTTAGCTCGGTCTTGACTTGTTGCATTATTTCCTCTTATGATGGTTTCACCAAGACCCATGGATTCAAGATGCATTTCTACATCCATAACCCATGATAGGTAGTTTTTGCCAGAAATATCAAGAGATACAAATTCCTGCTTTGCAAGGTTAGCCATAATAAAAACGAAATGAACTAAAAATAAGAAATGTTACCCCAAAATTCGCTTTACTAATTGCTCAAAGAAGGTGATGTTGACAGAGTTTTGACAGAGTCTTTTGCTAATAACGTGTTATAAAACTAATACTACAAGGGGTGGTATTAATATGGGATATAATTGATAGGAAAGTTGGTTGAATGCTTCATGGAAATTGAACACAAGAAAATGTATTCCAATCTGATGAGTACATATATATATAGGCAAGTTTAATGACTTAATGGCTAAGTAAAAAGAATCTAACCGCCCCAAACCATATGCAATCACATTTTTACTGCCAAAAGCCACATGCTACCAACATTAATCTACCAATCACAAAGTTGATATTCACATACATTGTACCATGATAGTCTGCTTTGAGGAAGAAGTTTGTGAATTTTCCTTATAATCTTTTCATACACTTGTTCGAGATAATCTCAATTAGCTCAGTGTAATTATCTTCAGTTGTTCAATTTAAAGAGGAATGTGTGTGTTTTCTTGTTGGAGTAAAATTCATGTTGTGTCCAATTTGATCAGGGATGTGCTAATTTAAAGAGATGCTACATTTTAAAATTTGTGCACTCTCTCTATTTTAAGAGCTAGTCACTTCCAGGTTTTGATCTTGTTCCTTGAGTTAATTACCACAAATTACATGAATTAATGATTATCTACCTATAATCAAGTCATATTAGCATTATCTAATCCAATTCAAGCTAGCAAGAGAAATTAGTTCTGATATTTGTATTGAGAATTAACGAGGAAAAATTAGTTAGTATTTTCTTGCAATCAAACTTTCATTATTTCACATTAGACTATAACCGACTGCATTGGACATTGGACATTGAAGATATATACGAGTATTGGAACATTGGACGTTGGTATTTGAATTGTTCCTTGTTAACTGTTGTCCAAAGTGCCAAAAAAAAAAAAAAGGTCCCCTTTTGCTTTTATTGATCCCCAAAAATTGGCAAGACCAAAAAATATTCAAAAAGCTTTACATCATCTCATACTATAAAAAATGGTGGAAATGAGGATTTAAGCAGCAGCAGAATTAAAGATAGGAATCTCATGATTCTTTAACTTGTGCTCCTGGCTCATCCCCACTATATTTTGAATCTACTCTCTGTTCTTGGTGCCTTTGCACACTCTCCAAACAATGAAAATCTTACACCTTTATTCGAACGTACAGGGGTTCCGTGTTTGACCTATTATGCAGACAGTTTTTCAATTCAGGCCAACTGTAGAACATAATAAGACTAAAAAAGACAGAAACAGATAGTAACATAGCCTACCTTTGCCCTTCTGGGAGGTTTGCTGTTATTCCAGCAAAAGAGCCCACTGCAGCCGCTGCCACCCGGTCCTGATTCATATCCCCTGAAGTGTGGAGAGTTAGTAATGCAAGAAAAACACATGCACCACGCTAACCTACTCCATGAACTGGAAACGTAGGGCAAACATCTCTTCCTCAAATACTTTGGCTCTTAAAGTACTCCTCCACTTCGCAAAACAGAACATTGCTTATAGCTCTCAAAGAAATTTGGAGAAAGAGCTAGCTGAAACAAGAAAACAACCTTTTTCTCCTATTCCATAGCATAGCAGTAGTAGACTCCTCATTTCACTACCCATTCATCAACTTTAAATCAGTGTAGAAAAGGTACCTTCTCAGAAAGTAAACTCTTTAACTATTTTTAACAAATTTGCATGCAGGTTTCAAGTTTCAACCACATCCACTAGGACTCTATATTCAAGACGTGGAGAAAAAATGCAGTAAATTCGGTTCTTAAAAGCCATCATTTGTCAGTTATTGCAAAATTTATAGTCCCTATTCAAAAAACAATGATAAACACCTGAAGCAGACACTAAAGTCGTACTTACAAAGTATCTTTGCTGAAATTGCCAACTATGTTGTTATCGTGCAACAAGCTTGGTGACATGGGATAGCGATCAACCCTTTTACTGATTTGGTCCTTCTTGAGGGCTTTTCCATCGTCAACCTTCAAACTTTTAATATCACGACTTAATTCATCCTCCCAATGCTGAGAAGACAAGTCCGCAGAGGCTGCAGATTGCAATCGAATATGATGGTAAATGCCTTCTTGAGGTAGGACTTGATTTTTCTCGGGCCTTGAACGATTTGCTGATCCAGGAGTTCCTTTCTCCATTGCCTGTAGCCATGCAGTTTCTAACCTCTGCTCATGGATGATGGACTCAATTCTCTGCACAGGAAGTTCCGGCTTTCTGTCCTTTGTATTACCCATCTTAGCATTTCCTGCAGAAGACTCGAGGTTTGCTGGTAGTTTGTCTTCTGAATTATTGAAGCTTCCTCTTGATATCTTCAGAGACTCTTGACATGTATTGATGTTAGAATAACCATCTGCTGAAGCGGACAGGACTGCAGTGTTTTCCCCGTTCAAAGTATTGGTTCCATGTGTTGGCTTTTGACTTGGAGAAATATCTGGGTTTACATTACTTAAATAGGCATCTCCATCAGGCAACAGAACAATCCTAACTTCAACATTGCTTCTCAAAACAGTTTCAAATGAGTTCGTGATACTGCTATGAAATCTTTCTGCTCTGGTTTTTATATCACTGTCTCCAAATGCAATATAAGCAATAAAAACACCTGCAAAGAGTAAGAGCCTCAGAAAGGGAGCAAAGAAGGGACTAGTGCACAAACTTCTCGAAACAGCAAAATAAATGAGAAGCAAAAAATTGATGTGAATTAAGAGAAACCAAGATTTTCTCTATGCTGCTTTACCTTCCACATCTGCTATTGATACAAGCCTTCCATACGTATGAAGTAATTGCCTGAGTGTCTTTGAATGGCACTTTTCAACACATTTTACCCAGATATCATCCAACATGGTGGAGGCCGTGCATCTAGATGTGTTAATTCCAGTAACAAAATCATCACATGTACCAGCCAAAGTACCTCCACTGATCAATTGGTTTTGAGAAGGATTTGGACTGAAGCCTTCGACATCCATTACTGGCAAAGAAGCCTCTTTAGTGTTTGATTTTTTGTAGGTAGCATTGTGGAAGGATGGGGGAGAACCTGAATTTCGAAGTGCGTACTGAAGGTCAGGTTTTTGATTGCCAATACTACTGTCTTTCAGTGTACTAGAAGGCTCTTCTTCTGTTGCCTTAGAGCTCTGTCTTCGACTGCTTCCAGAATGAGTTCGATCTGGCGAGGAGATAGAACCAAGCTGTAAAAGTGTTGCAGTGAACCATGTTGACCGTTCACTTGAAACCCTTAACTGTTTCTCTGCTTCAGACAGAAGCTTTAGGGCACGCTTTAATCTCTCTAATTCTGCTTCAGTCACTGAAAGATTGATCAAGTCACTTTCTAGGTCCAGTATGAATAATCACAAAGAAAAGACATTCATTTTCATTTTTTGGGGCATCACAAGAGTTACTATCCATAATACTTTTAGGTCTGTCACAGAGAAAAAGAAACAAGATAAAACCCGAAGTCATATAGGGACGCTAATAATGAATAGAGCACATTTAAACCTTAAGCAGCATCTAGTATAATCAGATGTAGAATTATCATCAGAACTGGAGGATTGGTCTTTCAGCTAGTAAATGAACCCTGAAGATGAGTAAAACAGACTCTTAAAGTTACTTCTAGAGACAAATGTAAAAAGAGACGACATATTTTACAGAATCAGCTTAATCTCAGTATCTCAAGATGTAAGGAATCTAGACAATATTAAGATCGAAAGGTTAGACATTTAAAGAAATCACACTAACCATCAAACACGCTCTACAAACACCTTTAAATACATTAGAGGATTCCAATCTAAACCATATTTGGTGACTGGTCTAATTTCCTTCAGTCCAGCATAGGAGAGGTAGACTTGTGCCCATTCAGGGGAGTAGTGAAAAATTCCGTGTTTCGATGGGAAGTGTTACTCCTTCCATCCCGAAAATAGAGCTGCTTTTCAAAAGTCCAACTTTATATCAATAGTAACCGAACATTGCTTTTGAGAGTTATCCGTCCAACTTTGCCCTCAAGTACCATTATAACTAATCACTTTCGTTTGATTCAATGTACTGCTCTGGGGTCTCACATCAAATGTTAGCAGAGTGGAACTTCACACTCAATTTTGGAGCTATTGAAGTCACACACAAGAACATACCCCACAAAATGAGTGTTGGGTTGTGACGTGCTAGTTATGTCCTAGATTAGGAACTCTATTCATGGGCCTGCAGACATATTCAAACTCCTCTCCAAGAATTTATTTAAGGGCAATTTTATAAGTATGAAAGAAATAAATATAATGCGACTCCAATTCTGGGATAGTAAAAAAGGTGAACTATGACATTGAAAATGGACAGATGGAGTACTATTTATCTTCATGAGGATGGTGTCAAGTTCTCCCACTTTCTCCTCTATTAGCATAAGCATGTCAGTATATTTCGATCACGTGCAACTTCATTGTGCATTGCCATAGTAGCCCAAGAGGGGGATTCGTTGAAAGCTTATGAAGTTACTAAGAAGAATGTGGACCGGAAGGCTGACATAGGGCTGAAATATGCAGCAAGCTGAAGTAAAGGTAGATCATTTCATCTACAGCAGCGTGGAGATACTTGGATGGATAAGAAAGCATATGCAAAAGCAAATTAGCAAATTAAGGTAGATTTATCCGGTTCCAAGGATTAAATCATTTATCAAAAACAGGGATTTCATTGTATGTCATCACACTCAAGGCTACAGCTTGGCAGCCAAAAAGCCACCTGCAAAATACTTATGCCTTTGATTTGTTGCACCTGCTGCACTACCTGATTGTCAAAAGGCAAGAAAGAGGGGCAAAAGAACAGAAGAGATAAAGAAGGCTTAGTAGACGAGCATCTTGCAGTCACTGTATCTTTCTCTTCAGTTAAGTTAAAAACTCTTCCATTCATTTATTTTTCTCCTTTTCAATGGGGAACAACAAAGTATTTAACCTCAACGATATCAATGCAGTGGAATTCAGTGTCAATTCAATAGGCTTCATTTTCCAGAACGTATACGTAAATTAGTGCATAATGTCATGCATTAATGCTTCCTGATTAATGTTTCAATACTTGCACCAGATATATGATGTCCTAGGCATTATACCAGGTGAACTCAAACAAACAAGCTAACACCTTTTGCAGAAACGTTTCCATGTTGGAAAAGGAGAAAAAGAATCTAAGGGTCAAGCAAATGGACACTTACAGTTCCTCCCACCAAAGAGTGAAGTAGTTTGTTTAGCATCAATACTGGGATAAGTTCCAGCAATGATATCCATTATAAGGGTGGCCATTTGAGACATCAAAACTATTGGATCAACTCCAGAATCCATCAAATCCCTTGCTCTTTTTACTGTTTCTGCAGTGTCTGATGACATGGCTAACTCCAAAAGTTCCAATAGTTTCTCATCTGAAATTACACCAACCTACAAAGAAAAGAGTTCATGGGTAAAGAAAAGTCAAATCATTAGAACATGAACCAAAGGACTCAGACATTTCTTTGTTGTCTGCAGCCTGAACTTGCCATTATCAAAGTGAAATAACAACTATTACAGGAATAAAGTCCACAAATATTAGTTTCAGCCATATTCCAGGGACCAATCCTCATATATAGCTTGTAAGTGATATATAAGAGTATGAATACCATATTCTGCGAGCCACAATGGGGAAAATTAATGACAACTTACCAAATACAGATAATGTTCATAATCTAAATAAAGAACTCAATTTGTCTTTTGTCAAAGATATGGTAATGTGCACTTACAAGTTCATTTACTAGAGAAGCAGTTATTCTTTTCCCCAATAAACTCAGTTGGTCTAACATAGTTTCTGCATCCCGAAGTGAACCATCCGCATTCAAAGCAATTAGATCCAGAGCATCAGATTCGACATCTAAATTCTCTTCGGCAGCAATCTTCCTCAGCCTGGCCAAAATGTCACTATCTCTAATCTTGTTAAATGGGTACTTCTGGCACCGTGATAGAACTGTACGTGGCACATTGTCAAGATCAGTTGTTATAAGTATGAGCACCACCTGTGGAGGTGGCTCTTCAAGGAACTTAAGTAATCCCATCCATGTCTTTGCAGGCAGTAAGTGACACTCATTAACAACAAACACCTTGTACCGAGAAGAGGCTGATAAGGAACCTGCCAAAAGGGATTTCAAAAGGTACCTTATACTATCAATTCCCTTCTTGTTAGCACCATCAACTTCTACAAAGTTCCTGCTCTTTCCAGAAACAAAATCTGCACACTCTCTGCAGACTCCACAGGGTTTGGTTTCTTCAGAAGCAAGACAATTTAATGCTGCAGCAAAGACTCCAGCAGTTGAAGTCTTTCCGGTTCCCCGAGGACCTTGAAAAAGATAAATAGGGGCAATCCTTTTCCTGGAAACAGCATTCATTAGGGACTGAACTACAATATTCTGTCCAATCAATTCCTCAAAAAACATTGGCCTGTATTTCTGGCTCAGACTTCTAATGTTTTCTGGGGTGCCTTCTTCTTCCCCAGTCAGTGCTACAAGCTCCAACCCTTCTTGACTCCTGCAACTTGTTGACCACCTCCTTCCATCTAATCGGCTCAAGGCCTCCAAGTCCAGCTCACCATAGTTTGTTGAGAGTTCATCATCACTATTAGCAGTCCCTATGGATGATCCTATTTGCCCGTCACCACCATTAGTTAGCAACGGGAGAAGACCTTGAGCAGCAGCCCTTGAACCATGTCTCCTCTTGTTGTACCCCATTGATGACCCACGACGACTTCGCTTGTACATTCTGTGACTTCCACATAAAATGGTGCTCCCTGTTCTTCTCAAAGTATCAGAAAGAGAAGGTGAAAAACAACTACCAGACCCCCCTTTGTACTTTGGGGTTGACCTCCTCGACCAGTAACACGGAATCCCACATCCTGAACGACCAGGTAAATCCAATGGATCATCCCCTTCTTCATCGCCATCATTTAAAGATACTGTAGTTGCATCCCAAGACCCAACTGTACTCGGATACCTAGCAACATACCTATTATAAGAGCTAGCAGACATAGCTGGGGTACTATATGAATATGATGAATCCTCTTTTCGGCGGCTACTCAAAAACTTAGCAGCAGAAGAATTAGACCAATTTTTATTCTTAAGCTTAGCAAGCAAAGGTGAAACAGCAGAAGCCCTCCTCAAATCCTCTGAATTACAATAACCCTCCTCAGTATCATCTGACTGATCAACCAAACTCGACAAATCATCCCTCCTTAAACCCTCCAATGCCCTCCTTTTGGAACCCCTAGCTAACAAAATTTGTTCTTTCAATTTTTCACCTCGGCTTCTCAAATTTGACCTAGAATAATTACTTTTCTTCGACTTCTTTACATTTCTCCTAATAGACGGTGTAAAGCTCGTGTCTCTACACTTGAAGATCATGGAAGCATATTTATCACTAGCATAAGTGTCACTCTTGGAATCAATCCCACCATTCCTAGCATCACTTAAACTATCCTCCAAACTCCCCTCTACTTCTTCTTGAGTTGAAGAAGACTGTTCCATATCATTATTACCAACATTTTCAAGCTCATCATCAGCACATTGTCTACTCCTTTCACTCTCAGATTTTTGCATCTTCCAGTTATATAAGTACACCTTTTTCTCTTTCTCTTTCACTTTCTCCTTAACATTATTACCATTACTAGCCTCATAATTAATACTTCTACTACTAGTCCCATTATTCTCTACTGTTCCAATAGGAAGTTGGAATTGAGTCTCACCATTGCTGTACAATTGCTTGCTGAAATCATTCTTGTGATGATGGTAATAATGCTTGGCAGCAGCGGATCTTGCTGAGTTCAGTGGTGACCGCCATGACGAAGTAGTCCCTGGATCTCTCAGCACCCTGGCCGCCTTCCTGATTTGGGTTAACTCTTTCTTCAAATGCAGGTTACTGGGATCAAATCCTCCACCACCACCATTAGCGCTGCTGCCACCACCACGGCCGCGCATTTCTGAGGACATTCTTTTCCCGGGGGCCCACAAACCAAATCAATTGAATCTTTCACTAGCTCCAAGTACAATGCATCAAACCTGCTTCATTACATCACACCTACAGACCCCATTGAATTCAAGAAAACTGGGGCCAAAACTAAAACCAAAGTTTGCAGGGCATGATAAACTAAGAGAACATATTTTATTCAACAAACAAATAAAAACCCAAGCAGTATTTTCCATAGATATTAGGCATGGATGGATGTTGATGGTCTTAAACAGCTATAAAACGGCGAATGGGAAGGGGGTTGTGGTCCCTTGTAGATGGAGTAGGGTTTATTCTGTTCAGAAGAGAAAAAAGAAAGGAGAAATGGGATTTTGTTAAACTAAGTTGTCAGTACTCAGTCCTGCTGGAAAAATACTAAGAAATAAGGGAAGGGGAGCGTTGAAATCGAAGAAAATTGATGTGAAAAAAGGGGAAAACTTCCCTCCTTTCCAGTTTTCCTCCCTCCCTCCTCTCTTTGCCTTCAAACCCGCCTGGCTATGGACAGTGTCCTATTCTCCTACTAGTTACAAAGTGGGAGTTTTTCAAGTTCTTGAAAGGCTCCAAAGATTCTTTTAGAGTTTCTACTACTGTACTTGCGTAGATTTATGATGTGTTAATGTGCATGTGTGTGTTATTTTGTCGGAAAGTTCTGATTTGCTGCACCAATTTCTCCTGTTTTATGTCCCAGCCCTTGCTGAACGTTTTAACTTTTAAGTAGTAACCAAGGCACTCTTGGTAAATTCTCCTAGCCTAGAAGGAAGTTACATATGCCTTAAATCAGAGAGTCTAAGCAGGCATTGGGACCCTTTGTTTATTTCCTGTCTTAAATGGGAAAGAATACTAGTAGTAAAATTTCGGAAATCTGAAAAAATCTTGTCATAATAACAGATGAGAAACTACACTCTGGGACAAAAAAAATCTTGTCATAATAATAGTTGTAGAGGTATAGATCAAAGGGTTCTTTCTTGATTACTAACACTAATAATGGTTTTATTGGTCTAGTGGGAGTAATGACTGGTGATTTTCAAATTTAGACAAATTGGTTCATCGTTTGTTTTGTCCACTGGGGCCTAAAAAAGTAATGATTTTTTTGGGTAAGAAAGTACTGAGAGAATTATTGGAGGTATACTTGAAAAGAGGGGAAACTATGTCCAAATTGAGTGATTGGTTTTGGATTCTGTCCTATGAATGTGGATACTGTATAGGCATGGGCATGTGTTGGTGCTGTTTTGTGGCGATATGTTTGCATTATCTGCAGAGTTTGATGGAGCCAAACGCGTGGGAACAGTGGGACTAATCAGCAATGGAGTAGGGAATGGTTTCAATAAATTGAGTAAAAGATTATTGCTGCAATTATTTCCAATTAAGGCTGCAGTCAAGGAGAGTTTCCCCCCATCAATCTTGGCTGAATAAAACAATCAAAGATTTCATCCTTTTTTTTTTTTTTTTTTGGCTTTTCACCTTTTTTTTTTTCTTTTGGGATCAATCATCAATTTGCAATAACAATCCACAGTGGCAAGGGCAAAAGAATATGATCATGGCTTTCGTTTTTTAGGGAGTGAATGCAGCAAGGGTATCATGCCAAACAGATAGAATGCTTGACTAAGTATGGCCTTGCTTTGTACCTCAAATTAATAGCTCTGTGATTTGCAAGCTCTAATACAGTTGTTAATTCATAATCTATGTAAAGAGGGTACATAGCATTCTGTTGTGGCTTTTGTTTATTTGCACCAATGCAGTTTTTGAGTAAGGAGCTTGGGGAACTGGGCACTGATTAAGCATTGTTGCAAGAAATACACTAAATGCTTCCATTTTTTATAGCCCATTGGACACAATCACTTCCATGTATAACTGGAGCACTTTGCATAGTTTTTGCTCCTGTAGTGTGTGTGTCCTTTTCTTTCTTTCTTTCTTCTTAATATCTATTTATCTATTGCACAATACTACTAATCCTGTCATAGGTAATTGGCCATATATATGGACCTATAATAATCCACAGCTACTCCCAAATTCATACACAGGATATGAAATATTGTCCTTAACCAACATTGACTCTTGAATGCTACAAAATCAAAGAGAAAAATTAAAGGGAAAAACAAAACTTGGAATGACTTGCAGGGAAAAAAAACCCAAAAAAAAAGAAAAAAGAAAAAAAATATTGCCACTCTGCATATATTCAGATAGGATAATTTACAAAATACATCATGTTAAATTGTGTCAGTAGGCTTTGGTTCAAGAACTGAAGAGCATGATATCTGCATGCATGGGTGCTGTATGCCTGTAGACAATGATACAAACCATCAGAATTTGACTAGACATCCGTGTGAAGAAGTGGAAACGCAAAGGACCAAAACAAATCAAGATAAAAGCGAGCTGGCTCTGCATATGCATCTAGTTCTCTGCAATGATAACAATAATAATGTCTTCTCAAAGCTATCACTTTTGTGGGCAGATATCATTCAAGAATGTGCATGTTTTAGTGTTTGCAATGAGAAGCTCTTGCTGTTCTAGCTTTCAAGTTTGGCCAACCATCTTGGCAACTTCATCATCTAAAGAAAATAGTAGTCTGTTTCACACAACATGTATATCAGTTTAAGTTTTAAATTTCTGTTCACGTTACTAGTTAGAACAGTGTAAAACAAATAATCATGATCAAAAGATTCACTAAGACTCATATTTGTAATATTATAGAATTGAAAAGCTGGACTGGTTGAATTAGTTGCTATATATAGTAGAGTTTCGGATATACATGATTGATGTAAGTTTCTTCTACAATGGCAAACCACAAAATCAAAAGTCCCTAGTTTGAAAGTGATGGATCCCAATGAAACCTGAAGATAAATATACATATATATGCATGTCAAAATTTCAACTGGTCCAGTGTGAATTCTCAAAGCTGCAAGCAGCCATTTTGAAGTCCTAAAGGGACTATAGTTGAAAGCAGCTCAAAATACAGATAGGGACTTGGCAAAATAGAGATAAGGACTTGGAGTATAATCACAAATGCCAACTTTTCTTTTCTGTCAAGATCCCATTGGGATTTATGGATATGTGGTCAAAGCAAAGCGAAAGGGACAATAAAGCCATTGCTAAGACATCGAACATCAGTGTCCAATCCAGTTCATTTTTATACTGAAAAAGCATGTGATATTGTGCCTAAAGCCAAGGCCCCCCTTCTTTATTTATTAACACCATGAACAAAATAGCCACCTCTCTCAATCACATCCCCCTCAATTATATATTCTTCAATCTGTCTATATCTCTTCTGATAAATTAAGACTTATCCAATTATAGTTCAATTCTTGAACACGTGAAAATTTAGTCAAAGAATCACAAATCCATGTATAATAAGTAGGATTATTCTTCTACTCCAATTTTCAGTTAACTCAAGAACATGATCTATAGCCTGTAAAAAATTGCTACCTCACATGCACTTCTCAGCTAGATGAGCCGTTGAGGCCTTTGAATAATTGGAAGCCTTATTTATGACTTCCACTGAAATTGGAAGCCTTGATAGCAGTAGGTCCATGATTGAGCGAAGCTACAATCTCAACCATGCATAGTGATCCAACTTTCAAGATATGGGTAAAGATTGAACCTCCCTTAGGCCTTAACAACACACACTCATATCTTTTTTTTTAAAAAAATTTTTTTAGATAGCTAGCATTCAAGAATCTTTAAACAAAGAAACTACCTAATTTTGTGGGATTGTACTAGTTAGCTAGAGGGGTTCATGAATGCATATGCCAGAAGGCTCTTTAACTAAAGGTATATAGATATGATAAAAACACCAATGATTTTGACTAGAGATGGATCATGGATGCACCCACCTTTCATTTCATTTCTTTACTTTTCTCAGTTTCTGTTTGTTACATATGTTGAGTGACGTTCCTCTTGTACTCTGGCAGAAGAATTATGGTTGGATTGAGAGCTTTTGTGATAAGAGTGATGGTTCAATAAGAAATAAGGGGATCACGACAGTGCCACCAATTCCCACTTTGAGCACAATGGAAGGAAGTATCTTTTGGCTTAGTGCATGGCCAATGAAACCTGATATTCCCTTCAACCTATTTTACTTGTCATGATCTTTGAACTACCACAAATAATTCTTTTTCACAATTACCCTTAGTTTAGATTCACATTTTGTTAGATGTTTTTGAATTTTACCACAAATTGTTGTGGAGTATTTGATGTGGATATGTGACTTTGATGTCCTTTTCTTGAGTTGCATGAAGACTAAAATAGGGATATTTCTTTTTTTTTTTTTTTGTTTCTATTTTTAGACTATAAAAAATAAATCGGAACATACAAAATAGAAATCGGGTATAATAGATCATGCCATATCATCACCCTGAGGTTCAAATTTCTCCACAATCAATACCACTATTATTTTATCATCACATTGAATTGTTGTTGTAGAAATATACGTATTTATTTCACAGACACTGATTTGATTTTGTAATCATCAATAACAATGTGAAAAACCAAAAAAAAAAATTAATCGAATTTTTTCATTGGGCTTTTCTTGGCTTGAAATTAGAAATGCGCAAAATGAATGCGCTCTCTTTATTCCTCCATTGCCATGAGATAAAGGGCCTTCACAAGCACTCCTTCTAATTAATTGCCCTGTATAGTGGAGAGACTATCATGACATACTTAAATACTAAAATAATAAATATAAACACTAATACTGCAACAATATGAGAGAACACATCAAAATTTTTCAGTTATTGAAATTTGGGCTTAAACCATTTGATTTTAAAATTATTCATCGTCTGTTCTATAATCGAAACTATACAAACTGTACAAATGTATTACATGATTGCACCTAACCCATTGGTGAAATGGGCTTAGTGTGTGTACTTGGGTGATTCGTTACTGTTTGCAAACCAATTTCAATGACGGACAGAGCTTGAGAAAGATGGGGGCTTGGAATTCACTGCAATTCTAAACTTGTAGGGTCCTTATTTTGCGGACTCCAGATCCTCTGTCCAAGTTTCGTGTCCAGTTTAAAAGACAGTGTTTCATTTAATGAAACAGCTGGCATGTTTTACTAAATAAACCGCCGTCGTTTTATACTAGATACGGAATTTGGACAAGAATCTGGACAGAGGACGTGTTTCGATCGGTCAGTGTAACAACTTCCTTCACACATTGGATCGTCAAACCAAACAGCATACTAAATATAAATGAGAGCCAGAGCAGCCAAAGAAAGAAGCATGATGAAGTTAACCATTGAATCTGATTCAGAAGATACCAATGGACATGATGAATTCTGCTTGTGAAATCCCACCAAATCTTTTGCCGCTTGTGGAAGATTGATAGATTTTTGCTCAAGACATAGATGTGCTGATCCAATGTTGACTTTGTTGATCGCCTGTAATTAGCCACTTGTTGGATTATCTCTTTATCTTTTAGTCTAATAGCTCTAATTGCTAGTGACAACTGCACCCATACAACGTAAATATTGATACAACAAATATAAACACTAAAAAACAATAACTATAGATATTAAGACAATAACATGCAAAGAATCGAATGCCTAGAAATGTAGAAGATGAAGAAGGTACATTTTCATGTACGCCATGCATATATTTGCTCGAGAATTGAGATAGACAATTGCTCTTTCACATGTATACTTCCACAATTGTGACAATTGTTTGTTCATTTTGTTAATGACTTGAGGTGTATCAATTTGCAACAAAAAATGCTTGCACCATATATCAGTCATCCAATGGTTTTGAATCCTGCCCTGACCCGTGATATTGATTAGAGTTGAACTCACTCAAATTAAATTATATATATATATATATATATATGTATATATATATATATCAGTCACACATGTCACACTTCAACTATATAGCAAAGAAAATAAGGAGCCAAAACCAACTAAAACAATTCCATGCACAACTCATTCAAAACTCCCTCCACAACCAGGACTTCTGGGTGGCACAACTCATTAATCTTTGCTCGCGCCTCCATGCTCCGCCACGCTACACCGCCCGGATCTTTGATGTGGCCCTCCAGCCCGATGTCTTTGTCTGTAGCAATATGCTCAAGTATCACTCCCGAAGGGGTGCTGCAAATGAGGCTTTCGCACTCTTTGATCAGATGCAGGAGGCCCATGTAAGGCCTGAGGCTTTTGTGTACCCCTTATTGATCAAATCCTCTGGTAGAGCAGGGATTCAATTCCATGCCCATTTGTTGAAAAGGGGTCTTGATTATGATAAATATATTCAAAATGCAGTCATGGGGTTGTATTGCAGGTATGGGCCTGTTGAGTCTGCAAGGGAACTATTTGATGAAATGCCTGAGCGAACTAGTGCGGATTGGAATTCGATTATTTCAGGTTTCTGGAATTGGGGGAATGAAGTGGAGGCGCAAAAGTTGTTTGATTTGATGCCGGAGAAGAATGTGATTACTTGGACTGCAATGGTTTCTGGGTACGCAAAAGTAAAGGATTTAGAGAGTGCAAGGAGGTATTTTGATAAAATGCCAGAGAAAAGCACTGTTTCGTGGAATGCAATGATCTCGGGTTATGCTCAGAATGGGCTTGCCCGAGAAGCTATACTGTTGTTTAATGAGATGATGAGTTTTGGACTCAAACCAGATGAAACAACTTGGGTTGCTGTTATTTCTTCGTGCTCAATGCTTGGTGATCCTGGTCTAGCTGAATCTCTTGTCGAGAGGATTGCTGAGAAGGGCGTTTGTCTAAACCATTTTGTCAAGACTGCGCTTCTTGATATGCACGCTAAGTGTGGGAACCTTAAGATGGCCAGGAAAATCTTTGATAGTTCGGGTGAATCCAGGAACATGGTTACGTGGAATGCCATGATTGCTGCTTATACAAGGGTTGGTGATTTGGCTTCAGCTATGGAGCTCTTTCATCAAATGCCTGAGAAGAATGTGATCTCGTGGAACTCAATTATTGCTGGTTGTTCGCAGAATGGAGAGTCAGCAATGGCTATAGAGCTCTTCAGAGAGATGATAGCCAGTAAGGATTTAAAACCAGATGAAGTTACCATGGTGAGCGTAATCTCAGCTTGCGGCCATTTGGGGGCTTTGGAATTAGGCAACTGGGTTGCGAATTATCTAACTGAAATCCAGATAAGGTTGAGCATTTCGGGATTCAATGCTTTAATTTTCATGTACTCCAAATGTGGAAGCATGAGCAAGGCTAGGAAGATTTTTGAAGAAATGGAAAACAGAGATGTCATTTCCTACAACACTTTGATTACGGGCTTTGCAGCTTATGGCAGCGGTGCTGAAGCACTTGAGCTGCTGTCAAAGATGAAACAAGAAAATATGCAACCTGATCGCATAACTTATATTGGCATCCTGACTGCCTGCAGTCATTCAGGATTGCTGGAAGGAGGGAAAGCTGTTTTTGAGTCAATTAAAGATCCAGAGATTGATCACTATGCATGCATGGTTGATTTGTATAGTCGAGTGGGCAAACTCGATGAAGCAAAAAGATTGATAGATAACATGCCAATGCATCCCCATGCAGGAATCTATGGGTCTCTCCTCAATGCTAGCCGAGTTCATAAAAGAATTGATCTTGGAGAGTTTGCTGCAAATAAACTCTTTGAGCTTGAGCCAGAGAATTCAGGAAACTATATTCTGCTTTCAAACATATATGCAAGTGCAGGTCGGTGGGAAGATGTAGACAGAATCAGAGGGTTGATGAAGGCAGGAGGAGTGGCAAAAGCAACTGGTTGGAGTCGGGTTGAACATGGTGGCAAGATACACAGATTTGTAGTCGGTGACCACTCGCACAAGCTTTCGCACGACATATATAGGGTTCTGGGAGAAATGAAAAAGAAGATGATGGTTGCTGGCTACATGGCTGATAAAAGCTGTATTTTAAGAGATGTAGAGGAGGAAGAGAAAGAAGAGATGGTGGGGGCACATAGTGAAAAGTTGGCAGTTGCTTTTGCTCTTCTTATGAGTGAACCTGGAGCAGTCATTCGGGTGGTGAAGAACCTTAGGGTTTGTCGGGATTGCCATATGGCTATCAAGATAATCTCGCACTTGGAAAAGAGGGAAATAATTGTAAGAGATAATAACAGATTCCACTGTTTCAAAAATGGGTTGTGTTCCTGCAATGACTATTGGTAGTTTGCGTGAATGAAACACCCGTGTATCATAGCATTCATTGGTTATTTGTGCGTAAGCGCCAGTGGCTGCAATTTTTGAAGTTGTAATTTCTGCAGTTTAAAGAGGTACGGAAGAAAGAAACATTAAGTTGAAGTCTGATTTCTTGGATGTTTTAAAAATAGTTACTGAATTTGATTATAAGCTAATGCGACAATGATCAGATTTTTCTCACTCTGTTGAGCTTGTTCAGAGATAAGCTGCTGCATGAATCAATTCAAGGAGTTGCCTATTCAAGCTGCATTGAATTACCACACCTTGTCGATGAATACTGTAGCAGGGTTTCAACTTTTTAAGGTACAGGCTCTCCGCACCAGCTGGATCGCACGGACCTGTGAGTATATAAGAGGGGAACATGAAGCGAAAGGGGAGTGCTTGATAAATAAAATGATTTTTCGTCAATATGCACTAAGTTAAACATATCCCGAAACAAATGATTGGCAGAGAGTGGTGACTGTTTTAATCATGGATAATCAACATCTCAACACTTCTTTCTTGCAACGATTAGGATAAGGCTTTATGATTAGGATTATGATTAGGATAAGGCTTTGTTTACTCCCCCTCTGACTCGAGTGGGTTGAGCTGTATCAAAACCTCTAGGCATGGGTCAAATGTGTACTAGTGATACTGCAAGGAAATTTCAAGAACGTTAATGCGAGGCTTGACTTCTAGTACTCCCTCTTTTGACTTGGGCGGATTGGAGTGTATTAAAAAATCTAGCCATGGGCCAGAAGACCTGTTTGATACTGCAATGAAAATTTCTTGATTTGACTTTCTTGCTATCCCTTTTCCGCTTGCAAAAGCCAGAGTACATGGTCAGAGCAAGTATCTTCAACCTGTGGATTATCAAGCACAAACACGATTAGAGCGCTTGGGTAGAGCTAGTTTCCTCGACTTATGGATTATCTGGCACAAGCATGGTCAGAGCAAATGGCTTGCCGCAGGACATGCCACCATCTTCGTGGTCTGCCACCGGTTCTGGTACTATATTCATTGCTCATAAGCAAGCCTAAAATCCAATTGAAGGTCCCAAACCACTGCTTATCATGAGACAACATCCTTTAACAGACCATACGCTCCACCTTCCATGTAAAAACTGAATTTAAAAGTCCATTCTCTTAGGTCTGTCTGGGCTTTTGATGCCCTCTGTTCAGTCAACAAGAACCACACAACAACAGCTAAAGCCGAGGATTCACATGCAATCCCCCCCCCATTAGCTACAAACATAAAGCATCGGTATTAACTGTTTTACATAGTAATCATCTATATAACAGCCCATCAACTTTGAAGTGACACCAGCTATTTCATTCGTTCTATTACATTGCATCAATTTAGCAGCTAGCTATGTAATAAAACAAAAATGTCAACAACCACTTCTCGTAGAGAGAGAGAGAGAGCACCCAATAGAAACATCGTGCTCTCAAATATTTCTTGGAAGCTTCTTCAGTTCTCTACTAATCAACAAAATTTTTAGGCCTTTTCCGGATGAAAGGCAGCATATCTAGTATACTCCAGAAATCCTGCAAGGAAACGCTTTCCTTTCTACATTGTCAAAAAGATGCGGTCAAAAATGTTAATGTTGGGTGTAAAATACTGGTGTCCTGGAGTCATACAGAACACAAGACATACTAGATCCATGATGCCAGAAAATGCAATGTAAGATATGATCCCAAAAGAAAAAGAGAGAAGAAACCAAAGCCAAGAACACAAATTTATAAAATTGAGATCCCACCAGCAAACATTCTAATTCATTGATTTAACATGTGCCACAAACGAAAAGTCACCTTGAAATTTTAAACTACAGTTCTAAACCTTTCAAGTCTCCATTGGAGTGCTTGGTCTTTCAACTTCAAAGCCTTAGTTCAAACTCTCACCCTCTTGCTACTGCAACCAGGGCACTTGTACTGCTTGATATGCTCAGCTTTTGCTGGTGTAATCTTCACACATTTTCCATGGAACCATCGCTCACATATATCACAGCAAATCCAGAACTCATCATTTGCATAATTATCCCCACAAGCTCCACAAAGCGTTGCTCCCTGTTCTTCTTCTTCTTCTTGTTCCTCCTCCCCACTCTCTTCCTCTTCCTTTGATGACAGCTTTGCTCCTCTGGGCTGAGACTCAGGCTGCCGCGACTGCTATAAAAGAAAACTCAAGTGATAGATATTGAAAAGAGAAAAAAAGAAAAAATTCACCACTGAGCGGGATAACAAATTACTCAGAAGAACTTCCCCTACCATCTTGGTGCTTGATTTACTTTTGCTGCTATTATTGTGTGGAGTACCCTCCTTTGCCTGCTTAACACTTCCAGTAACAACCTCAAACACGGTAGGTAGATCATTTATCATCTGGAAAAGTCGTTTCCTGTCAATATCCAATAAAAATGCTGAGTTAGAATTTAATTAAGTTAAATACTAATCCTCTAAGAGTCTCATATAAGGCTATACAAAGCAATCACATAGCTTATCGCAAAATGCATGCAAAAGTTTCATCATAAGAAGAAAGAAAACTATAAAATGCATCTACTGCATGCCATCATGTCTTCAATCTACATTGATTTCATCTAAACGTGCAGATTTTCCTTTCTTGCTGAAAACAAGGAACAGAACACTCGTTCGAATGTTGAAGAATCATTTGGAAGTTACAAGCAAAGAGTCCATAAAAAAAAAGGTCCAAAAGACTCGATCTCCATCTCTTTGATTTACTGAAAGAATTAAGTTATAACACCATATGCTAGTCTGAAAGAACCAAGAAATGTCATATTTTCTGAAAATTATATTTGTGCTAAACTTAACGAACTTCATATAGCAACAGGAGATATAAAATGCAAACAACAAGCAAAAGATAATCCATTGTTCCAGAACGTACAATTGTGAATCAAAGGCAGAGCCCATGTAGAAAATCCAATCAAGTAAACAGTTTCCAGAGAACTAGGCAACCAGACTTCTATATGCAGAATGTCCAGTCCATAGTCACCATGTAGGAAAAATAGTCCCACTTGTGAAATCTAGGAAACTTCTTTGCAAATCCAAGTCCCCCAAGGTATAAATACATGCCACACCTTGCTTATAGAAGCAAAAAAAATTTTAAGTATATTGGGATGAAGTCAACAGAAAATCCATATATTTGGATCCAAATAAGTCACTTTTGGCATGGAAGAACAGGCAATTTCAGCCACAAGCTTCTGAATGAAAAAGTTGATCAGGTGTCTTGTACTTGCTATTCTTCTAAGCTGTTGATAAAACCAATGTACGACTTACAATATAATTTTAAGGGAATGATATGGTAAGAATTTCATTCAAAAATAACAGACAGGAGAGAGCAAAACATCAAGAATATGTAACGCAATGCCCTTCAAAAAGGATTCTTCCTTCATCATGTCATGATTTGGAGGAAAAATCAAGAATACTGAAAGGCAATTCTCTAAGCAAATGATACCATAATTGGCAGGAAATCAGATACTGAAACATAAGTAAATAAAATCTAAATCATACTAAAAAATGAGGGCATCTTCCAGAGAGAGAAATGACACCTGAACCAGACCCAAATAAAAACAAAAATGTTACCCAGATTTTTCCTCCATGCTTCCTCCAAACTTCCTTCAGAAGCTTGCAGTAAGTTTTTATAAGCAGTTTTGAAAGATGAAAATACAAGCTATGCTAGACTTTCCATAAAGATTTATGCCATTTTTGGATTCACAAATCTTATGTGGCACCTATAGAATTTAGGAATTCTGAATTAGGGTCAAATAAAGGCAAAAGAACTTAACTTTGTCGTCAAAAAGTAGCTGACCAGCACTAAAGGTTAGAAAATAGAAAAGAATCTCAATGGTCAGGTGGATACAAAGATTACAATCTGTACCTACTTCATGTGGGTACTGGCCCTTGCTAAGTGGGCTTTGAATGTACAAATGAAATAGTTGTGAAGGACTGAAGACTCCCCAGACCATCTCCAGTGAAAAGTTTGTTGAGTGATATTAGATGGAGTTCTTCATACAGCCGCTTTTCTCTCATAATTAAAGAGTCTGTGGTAGTTTGATTGTTTATTTTGCCAGCAGAAAACAAACTAAAACCGAAGGTGGATAAAGGTGAGACGAAGTGACCAACAATGACAAAAGCCAAAAACACATTATATTGCCATGTCCTAGCTTTTATAAAATTAATGAAATTACAACTTGAGAACATATGCTGTTGGACACCCATTCTGAAGTACAAGAAACATAGCTCTCCATAAACAACTCAAACGGATGCTGTAGCCATCCACCCACAATTACATATATACACAAATTGCCCATTATAAGTCAACTCTATAACGTAAATAACATGCAGAAAATGATTACTGAAACAAACATTACCTTTCACTCTTACCAAACCCGAAGCGAGCACCAAAGTAGAAAGCCACAGAAAGCAACCACGAATCACTGTGTACTGCAACAAGTGATAACCAGTCCTTCTCTTGCATCCCATCCCTTGCAAAGTTTATACCCAGTGCAGGCTCAGGAAGTTCCGGAGGCACTTCCTCAACAGGCAGGTTGACTTCCCATGTCTCATTTGGCATTCCATACAAGCACAGGTTCTCCTTTTCTGCAATCAAAAGTCAACAAATTCAATCAACTTGGTACCAAGGATCCTCTTCCAAATTTAACAACTAAGGATCAGTCAGAAAAAACAGACATTTCCATAAGCAAAAACTTTCAGATAATGTTACATCAAGCACTAGGCTTTTAAATCATTCAAGGTTTATTGATCAATAGATGACATGAACAACTGGCACGAGAACAAGAAGACCGGTTTGAGCTCAAAAAGATACCAAGGTCAAATGATTTTCAAAAGTTTAAAAGTAGGAGAAGATTCTGTCAAATGTGATAACCAATATACCAGTTGTAAGAGTTTGACATCAACAAAATCAGACACCGTGTGCTGCAATTGATCGAGCAAGCAAGGGCAGTTTTGGGAAAAAAAAAAACCACACTACACAACGACAAGTTATTCCCAGAGAACAACAAACAAAATGACTAAAAACAGTTCCACAGCTTATAAGATGTAAAGCCGTTCACAGAATAATCAGCTGAATCTACATGATAACAGTACAGTTAGTAAAATCTCCAAATGAGGACAAAACAACCAATAGTCATACGCTAAAAGTCAACCTTCAAGATGAGTTCTTCGTAATACCCAGAGAAACTGTCCATTCCAAGAAGCAATTAAGAGGTCGCACAAAAATGTGTATAAAAAAATAAAAGAAGAAAAATCAGAAACTTAAATCCCCTCCCCCAGCCCCAACAACGCCAGAAGGGGGGGAAAAAGAAAGAAGAAACTTTATACATGTATTAACTTTAGAAACACTAATCGACATGAGTTGGCCTGAAAAACATGAATTTACAGGGCTTGGAAAACTCCAGAAAATGAAAAAGTTTTAACTTACCGGGATCACACTTCTCGTAGAATTTCTCAACATCTGCCAAAACGAAACAAATTGATAAGCGCATGAAACCACGTAAATGCACATACTGCAAGATTATACGCATAAATTCTGTGTCTGCATGTCAAATTTATGCACACACATAAAAAAGTCGATGCTTTACGAAGCAAAATTGGACACAACACACCGCTTAAGAAAAAAAAAGAAGAAGAAGATAGTACAAAACACAAATTGTTGATACAAAAAAGAAAAGAAAAATAGAGAGAGGGAAGCAAAAAAGTAGAGACAAAGAAAGAAGAAAGAAGAGAAGCGGAGCGGACCAGTAGTGAGGGCTTTGATTAAGCCACCTCTACGACCTTTGAAATCGTTGAACACTTCTTCTACAGTTCTCGGTATCGGATGCGGAATACTCTCCATTACTGCTCAACCACCTTCCTCCTCTTCTTCACTTTGGTCACAATTCAATCCTCCACTTACTCTCCGACAATAAATTACGCAGAATCCCCCAGAGAATCCAGCCAAAAACCGAACAGTAATTGCTGAAATTAGGGTTTTTCGAGGAGCTAGGGTTTCTTCCTCATTGTTCCCAATTTCAAATTACAGTAGCACGTAACAATTGATTTACTAATATTTTTAGTCAGGGAAGAAATGTTCCAGCCAAAATAGACAATACAAATATAGCTGCGTTCTTCTCTTGCATATAAAATATGGAGAGAGAAGAGAGGAGAGAGAGAAAAAGGAGAGAGGAGAGAGGAGGACTGAGAGGAAACAGCGCGAAGAAGGAGCGTGGGACTGACAATAATAATAATATTGAACCGAAGGTCTACTAAAATAGGAGAAAAGAGAAATTTCTCAGAAGGGGTTTTTAAGCGAAATAGTTTATTTTTTGAGGGGTCAGCGTTTCTTGTCTCTTCTCACAAAACAGTTACATGCACTCAGATTGAAAAACACACAGTCACACACTACACAAAGTAGCACAGTAGTGCGTCCAACGTTGAAGTCTAGATCGACTGGGTATACACGTGGCGCGTTCTGATTGGATTGATGGTGGAGTTTTTGATTTGGGGGAGCCGGGACTGTAATTTCTTTTTCTTTTTTCGAAAAAGGTCTTCATTTTCTTTTTTTTTTTTAAATTGGTTCTCTGAATATTTTACTAATTTTTAATAATTTGGGGTTTTTAAGCTTTTTCTACACTCTTTGAGTCATTTGGATTGTTATTTTTAAAAATTTTTATAAAATATATATTATAATAATTTGATATTTTGATATATGTAGGATAAAAAGATTGACGTATCTTATATAAAAATAATTGAAAATTTTATTCACACGTTCATTTTCTATTTTTGGCCAGCTCCTCCTGTCCTGCAAAACAACCTAACGTTACCCCATTTGGGATTCAACTGGCCCATTTCCATTTCAGTGTCTGATCAGTAGTTAAATACTTAATCTTCAAGAAAATTTCCTCTCCTCTGTTAGTTCGGTAATATTCTTGAAAGCTCTCTCTGACATTTATGCAAACATGTGATGTACACACATGCTTTTTCACTTCTTGTAGTCACTAACCCAACATTTAGGTGAACAAAATTTCTTCTTTTTGCTGTTTTGCAGATTGGAAAACGTATTTCACCCTGCCCGCCAAGAAGAGGAAGAGCCCGTATGTTCAAATACCAAATAGTTTTATAGATAGCGGAAAAGTTTCAATCTTGGAATGCTCTCCTCATGGGCTCGAGCTCTTTCATCCAGAAAGAGTCGGTGTGGCATTGGAATCATCTCAACAAGTAACACTTTACAGAACAGTGTCAGCAACAAACTGACTGAGTTCTTCGAAAACAAAGAAAGAGACCACTTTCAAGCCAATCCAAGCTCCAGTCAAGTCTCACAACTACAGGGTTAGTTATATAATTAGAAGATGCACCATTGTCTGCGATTTTTCTCCTATTGATTTGCAGAAGGCTTTATATTTGGAACTTATGTTTATTGTGGTAGCTGCTGCTTGATTGAAGTGCTACGTTGTACTTAGATATTTTGCTTAAGCACATCAATTCTGCAATGTATTTCTGTTGAGATTGTATCAAAAAGACTTAATTTTGTATTCTTTTGATTATTGTTATGGTTGTTAGGATCGTTATTGCCTTGTCTTGCAAAAAGCGGTAGAGGAATAGGATGGCGGGCGACAAAGTACTGCACTTTCGTATCACTGTCTCTACCCTTGGTATATCTAGATGCGCGAAAATTCTCTACTGCTCCAGTACAAAAAACGTCAGAGGAAGATATTTCTGGATTGCCTGATGATACTTACAGTGATGTGGATGCCGATGTTATTAGTGGTCCCAAAGAGCCAAAATTTAAGCCTAAGACAGGGGTGCCGATTGATTTTACTAAGATTGAGATTAATAAACTTCCTACTGTTATTATCATGGGACGTCCTAATGTTGGGAAGTCTGCACTGTTTAATCGGTTAGTTATGCTTGGCCATACAATGCGTACCCCCAAAAATATTATTTTTCTTGAGTTTTTCCTTTAAGAAATAAACTTTCAATCTATTGCTTGTGCTGTTATAGTTTGATACGAAGGAGGGAAGCTCTTGTGTATAATACTCCAACTGACCATGTCACGCGGGACATTCGAGAAGGGGTTGCAAAATTGGGTGATTTGCGGTTTAGAGTGTTGGATTCAGCTGGCCTAGAGGCTGAGGCATCCTCAGGTTCTGTCCTTTCCAGAACTGCAGGAATGACTAGAAATGTGCTGGGAAGGTCTCAATTTGTTCTCTTCTTAATAGATGGGAGGTTAGTACTGTTAATGAGGTTTTGCATTTGTGCACACATTATTGTGCTTAAAATGTGTTGCTTCTGTTGTACATGAATGCTGTCTCAGCCAACTATAATTCCATTAAACATATAAAGGGACATGTATTGGGCAATCGTCAGATCACACAAAAGCATTTGCAACAAAAGAATCTAATTTCCTGGTTTTGACGTGAGTTCTATTAACATTTTATGAATGGGCTAGTATCAAGTAGTCGTCAACTGTATACACACCCATAGATATAAGTTCCAATGCAGAGCTCAATACAAGCAATTTAAAATACTTAAGCTTGCATGGATTTTTTTTTTTTTTAAATAATGTTGGCTGCTGTGAAGATAATGATGGTAGAGAGAGATATGTTCATGAGGTATTTAAGAAATTGCATGCTCACCAATTGGGACAGTTTGTTTAGGTCAATAGTGCTGTTAAGTTGTTTGATAAACAATTGTTTTGGAAAAAAAGAATGGGGAAAGAGATGCCAAAAGCTGCCATGGCAAGTTTCAGTGCCTGTTTCCTGGTATTAGGCTGAAACCAGTATTTTCGACAAATGTAATCCGGAGACGTGAGAAAGCAATTCACCATAGATGACAAATGCATGCCACAAGGCTTTGACTTGGATGAAGAATAGAAGGAAATATATGATTATTATGCTGAAGCAGTTCGGCGTGCAATTTGTTGTGTAATTCAAAACAGAAAACATGAATGCTGAGAAGCTGGATGTGCATATGGGTTAAGAGTTTGGATTCAAAAAGTACATGTTCTATGAACCTGTACACCTCTTAAACAGCTTTTGTATCTGGAAGAGAACAGTTGCTGTTGTAGTTAACTAGATTTTACATTTATGTGATGTTTCATTGATGCTCAACTCAGATCAAATTAGCTTTATTATCATGTCATGTACAGTGTTGAATACTTTAATGCCTTACATAATTCTCAATATTGATTATGTTCTCATCAGAGATGGATTACAAGACATGGATTTGGATGTCGGAAGGTGGTTGAGGAAGCATGCACCTGGAATCAAGACTCTTGTGGTAATAAACAAAGCTGAAAAGCTTGATGCATTCTCTGGTTCTCTTGCTGCTTCTGTTAGTGAAGCTTATTCATTAGGATTTGGGGATCCTGTTGCATTGTCTGCCGAAACAGGATTTGGTATGTCAGAGCTTCATGAAGCTCTTAAGCCATTGCTTGAGGACTATATGCGACAAGTCTTAAATGGTAAGATATCAGTTGCTTATATTGTTTGACCATGATAGTGACCTTCTGTTTATGTTCTGAAGTCTTGTTTTTGCATGATGATATTTTTTCTTTTTTGGTTTTTTTGGCCCCACCAGTACATGCAGCATTTGGTTCATTGTCAGGGATTTTAATGGTTTTTGTATGATGTCTCTAGGCTGTCAGTGTAACAGTGATGAGTCTTTTGAGGTTAAAATTCACAACCTTTTGCTTCTGGATTAAGATTTCAGAGAAGCTTTCTGAATTCTCTTGTCAAAATATTCTTAGTTTAGTTGTTGTTTCTATCTAGCTATTTGTGTGTCTAGTCGTATGAACTAAATAATGCTACTGAGGATGCAGCACCTTGGACAGTATGATCCTGACCTGTAAGATTATTGAGGTAGTAGGACATTAAGGCTCATTTACTTATGTCAGTATAGATTATCCCGGAATAACTTATCTATTCATTCCTCATTGGATTGAAGCAGTTGCCTTGTATTTTGTTGGTAGATCCTAAAAAATTCCATTCTTATGATTAAGATTATGAATTTTAGTTATTAAAGTCGGTTTGAAGAAGTCTAAAAAAGTCATATTGTTTTGTCATCCCCATAAGCTTTCATGAAGAATAGATAATCCCACCCTTTCTCACAAGGTTATTTATCCCATGTTTGTGGGATGTTTCATTTATTTTCTGAAAGTCAACTAAACAAGGGAGGACACAGGATCAGTGGTAATGTCATTTCATGGACCAGATGACTGTTTGGGTTGTGTCATCAGACTGACTTCTTGTCATAATATCTGCACTTTCTTTCTTCCAGAAATAAGCACAAGAATACCTGTTTATGGACTGTGTTTTCTATTTTACAATTTTAGATGATAATATTGAGGAGAACAGCTCCAGAGAAGATGAGCAGTTGAATGATGAGGATGCCAAGTTGCCACTGCAATTGGCAATTGTAGGGCGACCAAATGTTGGAAAGTCAACATTGCTCAATGCAATATTGCAAGAAGATCGTGTTTTGGTGGGGCCAGAAGCTGGTTTGACTAGGGACTCTATTCGCGTTGAATTTGAGTATGAAGGAAGAATGATCTACCTAGTGAGTAGCACTGTTACATCTTGTTTAGTCTGTGTGTCTGTGTGGGAGACATATCCCAGTGCTGCAAAGAGCAACCTTATTTTTGCAGCTTCATCCCTTTAAAAATTCGTTTCCTTTAAGATTGCATTATTTTTTTCTGACTAATTAGATTCTGATATGTGTCATTGGCCTACACATATTCCTTATCTCTGCCTGTTATCTTCTTAATTTTTGAATCATTTGCTCTTGAATATTTATATTACATCCTGCTGATAAAGAAGTGTGACTTTTTTCTAATTCCTTCATATACCTATTGGTTATTTTCTGCATGGTAAGAAAATTTTCTTTATTGGGTTGTATTTTGTTTGTTGCTTATTAGCTTCTCTTCTTCAGGTTGACACAGCAGGTTGGCTGGAAAGGACAAACCAGGAGAAAGGACCAGCAAATTTGAGCATTGTCCAATCCAGGAAAAACCTCATGAGGGCCCATGTTGTAGCTTTGGTCCTTGATGCAGAAGAGGTTTGACTGAGACCATAATGTTCTCTCTGTTTCACCATTCTGTTTCTTATTTCCTGAAACTGATGCTATACTGAAAAGTCTGGGTAAGGTTGCAACTGTTGCTAATGGTTTGAATGATTTCCAAACCTTTAAACTTAGCATGGCAAATCTCAAATTAAGCATACTGTTTAGAGCATTAAAAGGCAAAAGTCTGATAACCTTTTACCCTCTGTTTGAGAGAGGGCAAGTTGATAACTATTTCTTTATTAGTCAAGGAAGCTTCTCTCGTAGTTTGGCATGTTCTGGTATGAATGATCTTTAGGACTTAAGCTCCTCCTTTTCCAGCTTGTTTATATAGAGGAAAGTTGTATATGAAAATTTGATTGTGAAAGATCAGGATAAGGAACAGGAAAGACTGGCCATTTTGTATGTGTAAACTTCATTAAAAAGAAAGAAGCTCATGGGTATTCATTTAGGCTATGCATCCGTGTTGATGATGCAGCAGACATAGTAGGTGATTGCAGAATATATTCTGTGAGAGAAATTTTGTTACAAGTTTCATACCAAAGGAAACAGGAGAATATATATAACTTCCCTGACTAACCTGTGTTTTTTCCCCTCCTTTCAATTGGGGAATGGAGGGATAGATTACAGAAATGGTGAAAGAAGAAAGAATTGGAGCGCTAAGTATGAATTAGCAAACAAACAGAAAGAGTACAACCTTATGACCATGAATAAATTAAGTACAAAAATCAACAAAAATTTGTCAAGTTTGTGGAGGACACAGTATGAATTATTTTGATGGCCATGTCTATTACTGAAATGTGATTCGTGTTAAAAGAAGTCTGAAAGCCAGGCTGTTTTCTGTCTCTTTTGTCTTTGGGAATATCCAAGGTATCTGCCCTTCAGCACCATTGCTGTTTCCCAGGGTTTGTTTGCATTCTATTTCATTTTCAGAGAAAAAGGCCTTTTTTTTTTAATTTCAAATCTATTCTTCTTGTTTTCCCCCCTCTTTCCAAAGTATCATAGCTGCATAGTCACCAAAAGAACTTTGGTTACTTCAGTTCTTTTTGGAACTTGACTGATGCATTATTATTTTAAATTGACCTGTTTTGTATTCTTCTTGTTTTTCCCCTCTTTCCAAAGTATCATAGCTGCATAGTCTATTAATTAATTGACTATGTTCTTCATTGAACTAATAGTGACTTGCTATCAGGTAGCATATCAGTTTGATTACTGAATGATTTGTCGTGATGTAACTTATTGTTCTTACTTCCTGTTGTTTCATGATGATTAGATTGGAAAAGCTAGACGCAGCTTGAAGCATGCTGAAGTAGTTATAGCAAGGCAAGCAGTGGAAGAAGGGAGAGGTTTGGTTGTTATAGTAAACAAGATGGATCTTTTAAGAGGGAGAGAAAATAGGAAGACATATGAGAGTGTAATCAATGCTGTGCCTGAAGAAATTCAGACAGTCATACCCCAGGTTTGTCAAGATAGAAGTTGTTAAATTGAGTTGATATTACTTTGTTGTGTTTGCCTTCATGTAACATTCTAACTCAGCGTATGGAAGATCTTTATGCATAGTATCTTCTAGTCCGTGTGCAGTTCTTTAAGATAAGAATACAGTGTATAATAAGTAGCTCCTTTTTATTTTTAGTAGATTGGTTATCCTGGTTTTACTACACGTATGGTGCAATAGAGGTGAGTAGGAATAAGAAAGCAGTGAATTTTCACATTGCAGCTTTGCAGTTTTTGTTGCATAATAGATCATCTCTTTGGATATTTATGCTTCTCGTCTCAGCACTTGGATGTCTCTTAAGGGAGGTCTTGGCTTGGTCTAACTCAGAGATGTGCATAGATTCAAGGTATTATTAGCTGGGGGGATACTTGTTTCCAATAGAAGGATAGTGTTTGGGTTTTGGTGTAAGATAGATTCTAGGTGGATTTAAGGGGAGTAGAAAATCATGTAGACTCTGCATCTAAAATTTAAAATCATTTCTTCACGTCTTGGTCAAGTGAGAGAGTTCATTGTGTCATTGTTGACATTAAGAAAGTGCAAGTCCTTAGGTAAAGTTCAAATGAGCAGTTGAGTATCTCATTACAGTCTTTTTTTATTTTTATTTTTTCATTCATTTTTATGAGTAATTTGACCACTTTGTATTAAGCTGGCTACTGGTTTATGAAATTTTAAAAGTTCATAAATGTGTTTCAAGATGAATGCTGAGGTTTGGCTGGTGCTAGATGTAATCAATATAGCTGAAGGTCAAGTTCATGCTCCTAACATGTGCAGCATGGCAGTTCTTTGTGCTGTCGACTGCTATTCTCAACTAGTTGCTTCTTAAGTGGAAATTGGTTGTTGATCTTCTTCGTGGGCAAGCAGATTTCCACTGCTGGACAATATTAGCAAGTTGCCATACTACAATAGTACTTCTCAGCATCTCAAAAGAGAGAATATTTTGATAAATATAACCTCAACGTTGAGTTAGTGAGAGTTATATGGTTCCTCCAGACTGATTTGGTAATATTTGGTATTGCTGTTGAGAATTAGATGACATGTCCAGATTGGTGCAATGTGCCAACTGCAATTTCTTTTTAGTGAAAATCAATCTGAACTGCAGTGTCACTTCTGGTTAATAATAAATTTATCAAATGTTATATCGTGTTGTAAACCCATTCACCTCCTGATCACTTGTTTGTTTACATTACATCAACTTCCTTTTTGTGAGGCAAAAACATGTACATTCTCTCACGGATGATTGTCAGTGAAGCAATTGTAAAATTTGTTTCAGGTGACAGGGATCCCTGTTGTATTCGTTTCAGCACTGGAGGGTAAGGGGAGAATTGCTGTGATGCGCCAGATAGTTGACACATACGAAAAATGGTGCTCAAGGTTATCAACAGCCCGTCTTAACCGTTGGTTGCGTAAGGTACATTTCTTCAGTATATTCTTGCTCTTCGGCAGTGTAAGTAGTATTGAGCAATCTTCTTGTGGTGGCAGGTTATGAGCCGACATTCATGGAGAGACCAGGCTGCTCAACCCAAGATAAAGTATTTCACTCAGGTAAAGGCTAGACCGCCAACTTTCGTTGCATTTGTGAGGGGTAAGAATCAACTCTCAGATACGGATATAAGGTTCCTGACGAAGTCATTGAAAGAAGATTTTGATTTGGGTGGGATTCCTGTACGAATACTGCAGCGGTGTCTGTTAAGAAATACTGGAACTAAGAAAGTCATTAGCAAGACCCAACAAACTTCTGGAAGAATAAGGATGGCTTCGGACAAGAGGAATCTCGTTAAGAAAGAAGAGGACATCATCTCAGCATAGCACATTGCTAATGATGCATGACTAACCTTCTAAGAGAATTTTTATGCACAAAAATTGAGTGGAAAGTATAGGGATGGAAGGAATCACTGCAATAATTTCTTCAAGGCTTATTTTTGGGTTGGCTGAAATCCTGTCAATTTAGAAATTGCCGCTGGCTGCTTTCTCCCTTACCCTGTAGTGTTTCTTTTGATAAAAAGAAAGTAGTAGGTATATATATATTGCTAATGTACAAAAAACACCTAGAACGAAAGAGATAGATTGATTCATTCAATCCAACATGGAAATTTCTTCTGCTTTTCAAGAGAACTGCCTCATGAAGGTGTGCTCCAGCATTTCGTGGCATAATTGGTTGTGTAGTGAGGTTCATGCTCAGGCATTCTGCTTTAAACAGCTTATCCTGCTGGCCTTTAAACCACCAGTAGATGAATATGCAGAGTTGGAGTATAATTCTCAAACGCAAAAAAGAATCTTTTCTACTCGTGTCGAAAATTAATGAATGAAAGATAAGTCAATGGTGGTGGGCCAATGGAGCCAAATAAGCAAACAAAGCAACCAGGTGAAGATAGGGGCATGTTACCCATAAATTTATCTGTTGTGGGGCTCATTGAAAATTAATTTTTGCTATTATGGTTATTCACTTATTCTTTTTTTAAAAATAAAATTATTGACCTTCTGAAACAATGCAACATTAATCATATAATTTATGTAACTAATGAAATTATTGCTTATCATTTAAATTCAATACTAATTATGTATGTCCTTCGTTTCTCCTATAAACTTACTGATCTTTGTGGCAAAATATGTCCTTCAACAATTTTTACTGACCCTTCCTCCTGATTATTTTGACAATTACTTCACTTTTATTTGTCTTGCCTCCAACAATTTTTGCTATGCGGCCATCTGTTCTGGACTTCATAGCCGTTAATTTTTATTTCATTTTTAAACTTACTAAGGTTTTGGCACTTATTTTCGATACTAACAATAGATCACGTGCTTTGCACGTAAACATTATACCTTTTGGTTTTTCCCTTTAAATTTGTTAGAAAATCAATTATTTTGAACAAATAAGTGTAATTGAGACAAAAAATATATGAATTTTTTATTAGTTGTAGTCAGCTTTTCTAATTATTATTATTATTATTTCCTAATGGTGGATAGTAAAATGATCTATAGTACTATTATAATTAATAGTATTCAAATATATAGAAAATTCCATTGTTCAAATTTAAATAGCTTAAATTTGAAGAGAAATGTTTTGATTTGGTGTAACTTATTTGTATTTGTCATTGATGACATGTTTTATAATTATATTGTCTATATGATTAATAATTGTAAGTCGTAAAGATTATTATGCATTGTATAATAATCACAATAAGACAATATATATTATCTTGTTTCAACAATATATATTATCCTTTGAAATTGGATATTATGAAAAACTAGTTTTTTTGGTTTAATTCACCACAACTAAAATGGATGTTTCACCTTTGTAACTATTATTATGATTGGCATTGATATATATAATACTCATTAATTATAGTTTCATGCTATCAACTTTTGCAAGAATACCATCAATAATGTTTATTAAATTTAATTTTTTTTGCAATTTAAATAAATAAATTTCCAATGTAAAATCCTTTATTTTGCCTACGTATTTATTAATAAAATGTAATACAATTTGTTCATTTATAAGAGAGAAATGTAATTTTGGCATCACAAAATGGGTTAATTTACTTGTTTCCAGAAAAACAAAAAGACTCATGATATTTTTTGAGAGATTCATATATGTTACCTATTTATTATATTTTGTCTCACATTTGAAGTACTCTTTAAATTTAGATATTTATAAATAAAATTTGTTCTTCTTTCTTTTAGTAAATAAAAGTTAAAGAATCTTTTATTTTGGTAACTGCTAGCATGTTTGATATTATTTATTAATGAAATGTAATGCAATTTGTCCATTTATTAGAGAGAAGTATAATTTTGGCATCACAAAACTAATATCATTTTTTGCTTACACTATTAACTACCAAGATTCACTATTTTTTTATAATTTATAAATAAAATTTATTCTTCTTGTTTCAATTTAATTCATTATAACCAAGGAAATGTTTTTCATTCTTGTAATTGTTGACATAATTTATATCACTTATTGAGGAAATGCAATGAATTGGTTGTTCTTTTTTTTTTTCCTTTAGTTTAATTTATCACAACTCAAGGTATGTATCTTTGTAATTGTCAGTATAATTCTTATTAATTATTAAGGAAATGCAATGTATTTTGTCTATTTATTGGTGTCAATGGTAATTTTGCTATTACAAAAATTAAGATCAACTTTTGTTTATACCTACACCAATACTCATCATACCTTTGGCATCCAAAACTAATATCACTTTTTGTTTGCACTATTAACCACTAAGATTCACAATATTTTTTATAATTTATAAATAAAATTTGTTCTTCTTTTTTCAATTTAATTCACCATAACTCAAGGGAATGTTTTTCATTCTTGTAACTGTTGACATAATTGATATTAATTATTAAGGAAATCCAATAAATTGATTGTTACTTTTTCGATTTAATTCACCATAACTCAAGGAAATTTTTTCATTATTGTAATTGTTGACATAATCTATATCAATTATTGAGCAAATGCAATGAAATGGTTCTTTTTTTTTTTTAAGTTTAATTTATCACAATTCAAAGAATGTTGCTTTGTAACTGTTAGCATATAGTTCCTAATAATTATTAAGAAAATACAATACAATTTGTCTATTTATTGGCGTCAAGGGTAATTTTGGTATCACAAAAACTAAGATCAACTTTTACTTACACTTACACACCAAGACTCATCATACTTTTTGTATAGTAATAATAATAATAATAATAATAATAATAATAATAATAATAGATAATAGATAGATGTCGAACTGGGTGATTTGGGTGAGTTTGGGTATGTCATAATGGGATAATAGATATAATTGAATCAATCCATTTATACCATTTAATAAATGGGTATTAGTATATCCAATTACCCATTTATGACTCATTTGAAATACTATTTATTTTTAAAAAAAAATTTTCATGGTGTTTGACAAGAAATAATGGCATTCTATTGTTATTACATTGGTGAGAAAATGTAATTTATCTCCTTTGAACTCACTAGAATTTGAGTTTAAATATATAATTATTTTTAAATGGATTAAATGGGTGAGTCGAGTTAACCCATTACCCATCAATTAAATGGGTATAATTAGGTACCCATTTATACCAATTTAAAGCTAATGGATGGGTTTGAGTGAATCAACATAATTGGGTTGTAATTGACACCTCTAATTTGTAGGTTCCAACTTTTCTGTCATATGTAATTTTATACTTTAAGGTGGGTCTCACTAAAGTTGCACATGAATCGAACCGCTCAAGCTCGACATTGCTCAAGTTCGAGTCGAGTTTGAGCAGTTTGTTTCCCGAGATAAGTCGAGTTTGAGTAACTTTCTCTCGAGTTAGCTCGAATAGGTTTGAATATATATATATATATATATATATATATATATATATAAATATAATTTTTTATTTTTTATTTTAATAGTAAAATTACATATATATCCCTAATTTTTATTATTTATTAAGAAAAATAATTATTTTTTATGTTTTTGAACTCTAGTAGGCTCGAGTTTGAGTCTGACTAGGTTTGACTGCCTCTCATAACTCCAGACATCAGCCGGTAGTTTTGTTTATGATATTAATTTCGATGGCCCACAAATGTACTCTCCCAACTTACTTGTACTTTCTCCATTAGTTTTCTGCATTAATAAAAATATATCCTTTTTTGCGTTGTATAAGCATCCGTTTTGTGAATGGAGTAGGGTTGCAAACGAATTGAGTTGCTCTCAAGAGCTCGAGTAGCATTTTTTTAAAGTCGATAGCTCGCGAGCTTGCTTGAATAGGTTCGAATATATATATATATATATATATTATTTTTATTTTTATTTTTATTTTAATAGTAAAATTACATATATATCCCTAATATGTTTTTATTATTTATTAAGAAAAATAATTGTTTTATTCATTTTTTTTAAAAAATAAAATTTTTATTTTTTTATTTTTTCGAACTCGAGTAGGCTTGAGTTTGATCTCGATTAGGTTCGAATTTAAACTCGAACTCGAGTTTGAGATTCATTTTAAGAGGTCGTCGATCTCGAACTCCAACTCGATCTCAGTGAAAAATGAGTCGAATTCAAATCGATTAGACCAAAACTCGTCTTCATTCGGCTCGTTTGCAGCCCTACAATGGAGGGATAGACTTTAGGAGAACTTGTCCCCGCTCTGGGGTTCCACTCGGCTGGACTCTGGATTATCCAGGGCCCAAAGTTGCCATGGGATGCTGGGGTATGCACCGAAAACAACAATAAAAAAGGGAAGAAATCCTGTTTCTCCAGGCGTTGGAGTTATGCAGAAATAAGCCCAGGAATATGGATTTGTGGGCTTCATGACAGACATCGTCTCCACTGCAATGCTTCAAATGTTGTAAGTGGGCTTTGTGGAATTTCAAATGTTATAGGCAGCTTTAATGCAGCCCGGGGTCAGAGGCACACGACAGAAACAAACTTTTGCAGCAGGTGATCAATAAGCACTTGTTAATATACACAAACTTTATTCATTTTATCATGTGTATATAAATACTAACAATTATTTTTTTCATATATTTATACATTTTTTCTAATTAATTTTATATCTTTAAAAAATCCAACAATTGAAGTACAGTTCAAAGAATATCCAATAGATGCCCGAGCCCCTAAAATATTCTTTAATTGATGCACAGCTCCAAGTTAGCCTAGGGTTTTGTTGGATGCTACCTACTGAATTAGAACCTCTAAGGGAACAGTCCCAAAAATCCAACGAATCAGGAGCAAGATGAGAGTCGTTTTTATTTGTGGCCTATATTTGTTGACACGCTTCAGATATAGATAGGTAAAAGATTAATACTATGTGCGTAGATTTTTCCTATCCCTGGATGAACTCGATCCGCATGACTTCAATTCCACGGGAGCCTTTTTGTAAGATTGAAATGCATTTTGATACTATGAGAAAAATTCCTTCTCCTCATCTCCTGCGCACGACAGTAGATGGGATCAAACATTAATCTCTAGCTAGCTATGGCTGCTACATGCAAGAATCCACAATAACTTGGAAAAGAGTTGGCCATAATCATATGATGATAGCTGTCTCAGAATCAGAAGAGCATACTTCTGATCAAACGCAAGAAATTGATCTCCAGATCAAAATCTAAAGTTTGGATCTAATCCTCTAACTCTAGCGCAAGAACTAACACCGAAAATCGCCGAAAGATGCATCAATCCCTCAGACAATAGTTGTCATTTTAGCTAAAGAAAAATGTCAAACCACAAATGTAGCATTCTCAAGACAATTGTGGCTCAAGAATTCTCAGGCAGGGCCAAGTCTTCGTACTCACAAAAGAGCACTCAAAACCGCGTAACTTTTCTTTTCAGGGCCAACTTGCAGGTGGGGGAGAAACAAAGGAAAAAACTGAAAAGCGACAACCAGTCTAGCAGCAGCAATAGCAGCATAGCTAGGCTGCTTAGTGGTTGGAGCGGTGATGTAGATTGCAGTTGTTCAAGTAAACTAGTACTGCCAAATTGCCCAAGATTTTTCACGAACGTTGGTTCGTATTCATTTGCTATAATGGCGGCAGCGGTGGCGGACTTTCAATTCTCAACGGAGAGGGTGCGGTCCACAGCATTCACTTCCTCAGTTGACCCCTTTGAATATTTGAGAAGTTTGGTCATTTTCTTGCTTGGTTCCTTCAAGACCCACACGTTTGGAATTCTTTAGTCAAGCCAAGGCTTGTGTCACGGGGCATTTGGAGTTTGATTTTTGGTATAGGGTCCTACAATTTTTTTCTTTTTTTTTTTTTCTCAGCTACTCCAATTGTATGGTTCTTGGACTTTGTTCAGCTTAAAGTGCATCAATCCAAGATTGGAAGAAAGTTGATATCATGAACTATTCTTACTAACAACCTTCTTCATTTTTGGGTGCAGCTGCAAAGGACTTGCACTAATTCTCTGTCAAAGTATGACAACTGGATCAAGAAATATATTGTCATATAGCTATCCAGTCAATTTTGCGTATGTTTTACCATAAACTTTGCGTATGTTTTACAATAAACTTTGCGTCGAACATGGTAAATATAGACGGCCCAAGAGACAGTCTTAGATCAGCTATTTGTTTTCTTTACAACTTAGTATTTGATTAGTTCAAATATGGGATGGAGATTCTGAAGTACTTAGCCATGAAATTCATTTCTTCCTGTTACATTTTTTCCTGGCTCGATAATCATGTCATGTGGAAATTGCGAAAATTATGTTTGGCGTGTACTTGTTGAAGAATAATTGAGATGTTTAGTTAGAACCTGATGAGATGAAGTTACTGAATCCATGCTAATTGAAGAGTTCCTAGCAACCCCAACTAAAAACTACAAAGTATTTGGTTTCTTTGTGAAGAATTGGAGTGTTGGAGTAAATGCAATAATTCCAATGCTAAAAGTGATATTTAAGTGCATTAAGAATAGGGAAAATGAGGCTCCTTCCATTATTGTTGACGGGTAAAGATTAACTTTGTCGAGCTATGAAAACCTAATTCCTTGTGATTAGTCAAAAGACCTAGCCATTAAGAGCTATATCATTTTTTTTTTTTGTTCTTGAAAGTTTCAGTGGGTTTGAATCCAATCAACACTTCGAGTTAGAGTAGGGTTTAGGGAGGACCATAGGTCTCATCTTTACTATGGTGAATCTTGATAAATTAAATGTGCAAATTTTCTAATTACCACACGCGCGCGCGCGCACACACACACACACACACACTCTCTCTCACACACACACACACACACAAAAGACTCCTAGAGTTATAAAGACAAGGAAAAAATGAGAGAATTTGAGGGACGAATTAGAAACCTCATGAACATCTGATAATGTCTCTCTCTTTCTCATTTCATTACAATATTATTGCAATTCTTTCTAATCAGCTCGATTGGGATTCGCGTTGAGATTGGATGTAACCTTCAATTCATTGACATTTTTAATTTGCAATTATCTTTTTGTCGTTGGCATCAAAATAAGAGAGACATTAGAGCTTTTACAGTGGCATAATTGGACAAGTCTAGTCTTTGACTGCGGCTCAAGTGTTGTACAAAACAAAGGGAAATGCATATGCCTGCTTACAAAATTCACTTCATAAAAGTTTAATTTCAGAAAATTAATATTGGAAAATGCAATAATAGCAAATATGCTGGTGATTAATTACTCAATAGTGGAAACGGTTAACCTTATTTGTGCACACATAAAAAGGATTCTGAATAAGAAACAAAAAGAAAAAAAGAGTAGAAGTTAATCAAAGTTACCATGACTCAAAAATAGTAAGTTTGTTTTAACCAGATTGTTTACAAATGATATTGGTTATTAAGAACTTCATAGTTCTTAACCTTTCTATTCCTTTACCCTTATTCCAAGTTTCAAGTACAACAGGAAAATAAGGGTTTAAATTCTTGAACAAACAATGTCGTTGTGCACTAGAAAACTTGTCCTCAAAATTTGCTTCAGTGTACACTAAAGAGTATATCACTCTTATTTCTATCTGTTAGACAATGTATGACTCGAATTTAATGGATCTATCATCTCTTTCAGTAATTTTCATATGATACAAGCAATCAAGTGTGTTTTTCATAATGTATTCCGTGTATGATTAGACGTGATTTAAGTCTTTGGGAAAAGAACTATAAGCATGAGTATTACTTAATATAATAAAGAAAAGAAGGATAATAAATTCTGGGAAAACTGGCATGTGATGAGTATTTAGGTTAAGAATTTAAAGATATAAACTTTATGCATGATTGATTTGTATTCCTACTCATCAAGGTAAGAGGGAGCGTGCATATTTGTTTTCCTTTATTTTTCTTTCTTACAAAAGTTAAAGTCAAATAATTTATTCTAGCTTAAGAGGAGCATAGAAAAGATATTTATTCTAGCCAAATCACAACATAAAGTCCCTTGAAATTGGCTAAGATAGTAGAGTTTGTACAGTACCTTCTTGCTACTCTAGATTCGAACCTTTCATAGGACATGGGCCCGTCTTATAGAGCTTACCTAGTGCATCTTACCCTTCCATGTGATTTGCAGGTTGTTGCACAGGGAGGAGTTTATCTAGTGTGCACTTTCAGATAGCGGTTGGTTACGGGTTGCTAGTCACAAAAAAAAAAAAAAAAAAGAAGAAGAAAAAAGCACAGCATAAAATGGTGTCATGTCTTCAAATCGGAATCTGTAAAATTGGCTCTTATATTTCATGTCACAATACCATATCAACTGTATGCTGTTTTGGTTACAAAATAAGTTTAAAAAACTTTTCTTCTCATCATTATTTTATGTACAAGGCATTTGCATCATTTATTGGTTCATGTCTGCCTTTCTACTTATTACTACTACTTTAAACTTGTCATAGGTTCTCCTATGATGTGAATTACATCCTATAGGTTCTACTTATAACTGTTTGCATGCACACATCATTAATCATCTTTTTTTTAGGTGTACATGATTGTTAAAGTGCTGATAATATCTGCTAAATGTAAGTATACTTTATGGAAATTGGATCTTAATGTGTTGAGCCTTCCTGTGCTCATTCATTTTTATGATAACACGAAATCTTCCGGATAATATCTACACAACAAGTTGATTCACTACTACATGCTAATTTATCAAAGTTCTGTATCTATTTTTTTGTTTCAATTTTTGAAAATTAAGGTTAGTTTGGGTGTTACTGCATACTAAATTCCATAAAATTTAAACGGGACTTGTACCTTATAATACTAAACTTCATGAATATGTCCTAGACAGCAGATTACTTGGGATAATTTTTTGAAAAGAATTCTATAGTACTTTTCAATATATAATATATGTAAAATAAAAAAAGTGGTTAAAAATGTATTGAGAATGCAAATAAATAGATTTTTGCAAATAATTTACTGTCCAAACAAAGACTTAGAATTTTAGCTTGTTATTCCTTTTTAGCTCTTAACATGCTACAGAGCTATTGGTATCTTGGGGATCAAACATTGGGTTTGTAGAATATCACATTATTTGTAAAAAATTATTTGCGTATATTATAAACACGTTTTTCAATCAAATTTTTTATCTTTTCAATCACCTTTTTTTCTCACATGCATCACATCAAAAAAGTGCTATAATATTTTTTTAAAAAAAATTATCCTAAATAATCTACTATGCAAACACACTCATTGTTTTTTTTTTTTTTTGGGTTAATGGTTGAATAAAATGCTAAATATATGCTTATGTCAATCTGTATAGAATAGATTTTTGTGACTGACGGTATATTTAAAGGATTAAGTTTTCATCCACTGTCAGTGTAGTAGATTTTTTACACTAACAGGTGTAAATGAATGCCACCTATGCAAAACGTGGATTTCAAATTTGAAATTGGATTACGTGGCATACATCTATACCCGCTCGTGTATACAGTGACAGTGTATTAAAAAATTACTCATATTTAAAACGAGAATGCTTTGGAATTGTAGCAAATTTATCTACAAGGCGGACTATTGCTCAAAAAATGCCTAAAATTAAGGCAGACAGACTTTATATTAAGGATTTAAAGTGGCTGAGTTTGCTCTCATGGGAAAAAAAGAGTATTGACTGAGGGTTGCTTTCTACAAATAGGTAATTCTAATTCTTGTATGACATTTTGGATTCTTTCCTCCCCCTTTTTTGGATTTTTTTGTCCTTTATCCATGATTAAAATGACATCATTACAAGTAAAACGAGCTTGTGATATAAATCATAACAGACAATATTATCACTTGTTCTTATTTAATCAAAAAGTTACCACGTACTAAGAAGTACAAGTAACTATACATTTATCACTTGTTCTTATACATTTAGCGAAAACGTTATTATGTAAAAGAACTATAAGTAACTTTAAACTTATCTTTCTAGAGAAAGTAATGATGTATTGAGAGGTAGTACATACAAGAAAAGCCCCAAATTCTCAAAACCTTAGCAGGAAAAGATTTGGGGGGGGGGGGCAATGTACAATTTCTGTAATAGCTATGAGATAAAAATGTTGGCCAAAATTGCTTTGGGAGATGATGGACCTCTCTAGCATTCTTAGACCAAAAACTAACGAGCCACACGCACGCATGCCCTCACCCACGCCTGTCAAGTATGAAAGTGCGGCATTGAGGATGAGATGATGACTGCCACAATCCATTTCACAGCTATATCTATCTAAGGACATCTCAGCCTATCTAGACCAGATACCAAGAAAGAATGTAGCCTGAAGTTTAGGTGGAAAAATGGGGCAAAGAGGAGAATTCTAGCCAGCTAAAATGCCATAAAATCACAACTCAATTAGCTAGGCTGTACTAAAACTACCATAGTAGATTTATAAATTCTATTGTCCTCTAATATCTTAAGATTGTACTGTTATTATCAGTCAAATTTTATTAACAAAACCCCTGTTAGTAATGGATTAGTTATTACCTCGCTATGATCTTAACAACCTAATATCTGAATTGGACTGACATTTCTGTCTTCATTCTAAATGGTGGTTTATGAAAAATGGGTGGCCCCAATCTTGTCCTGGACTTTCCACTAATCTATCTTTTGTCTGTGCTTGGTCGTCTGCAACCATGCAAGGATATCATCATGGTCTCATCATTCTCATTGCCACAAAAGAGAAAAATCTCATGTCCACCTTTTTGTTCTTTCCTCCCATTCGAGAATGGGAATTACAAAGACCGGAAAGTAGCTAGAATCAGGGCAGTGAGTGATGAAGTCGAACCCTCCTTTTGAGACACAAGGAAAGAAACAAATTAAGAGTATTGATCATTTAGCTATCTAAACCTAGTTTTCCTATTCTACCTTTATTAAACTTAAGAGATCCAGTTGAAGAAATCCGATGAAGCTACACAAGACAAGAATAAGGTTCCAATTTCATTCCAACTGAACCCTTGATCTCATGTTGCCTTCTCAAAATTCTCTGGCCTGGAAAGCATATTACTCGAATCAAACAAGTAAAGATATATAAATAGAATCCCATGAATTTCAGACCCCAAAAGACAAATGGTTTTCTTGACCTATAAAATTTTAGGCACAACTACACATGATAATAAAAACCTAACATATGGTAGATCATAATTCTTACAATGATCAAGTCAATAATTCAGCTAAACCGAAAATCTAACAAGATAATACATCATACTACTACCATTACTACGACTACTACCGCCCACTAGCCATTTGTGAAATCTAAACAGTATTTTCAGGGAATCACGAAACTCCATATCAGAAAAATACACATAATAAATGTATTAATGTATTTAGACGAATTTGACAGATTATTCATTACTTGAATGGACTGTTGTTGAAGTCCTTGCTTGCCTCATTGATTGAGTTCCAATCCCACAATCTATCCGTGAAGGCTGCCTGAAGAGGGCCCGGAAGCATGTTAAGAGCTAAAGGCTGTTGTACTTGTGGCTGCAGAGAAGAGAATTGTGAGGGATGGCTAGGATTGTTATGATACTGCTGCTGGTGCTGACTCATTGACGCTTGCTGAAAGTTCACTAATCTGTGAAGATCATCGAGAGTAGTATTCATTGTTGGAACGAAAGAAGATCCGGCGAAAATGTTGGTGCAGTCAGGGGCTACAGTGGTAGTGCATAGTTGCTTTGGCTGGTGAAGCATAACCCTATCATCCTCTACAACTGATGATGGAACTCCAACTGAAAGTGTAGTGGTCATTGGAGCTAAAGATATGAAGGTGTTGTGCTTCGAAAGCCTGAGAGATGTTCCAATATCAGTGCTACTACTTCCACTTGCTTCGCTTAATCTTTCGTCGAGTTGTTGAGGATTTCCACCAAAAGCTTGGAACCTTTCAATGGAAGCTGGATTTGTCGCTTCTTGGCTTTTCTTAGCCGATGAAGAAGCCGTTCCTCTTGATGATGAAGCTCTTGTTGGGAGAGAACGAGGGAGAGATGGATGGTCTTCGACTCCAGCTCTCTTGTAGACGCGGCAAAGCGAAATCTCAGCCTGGAAAAAAAGATCAGATGTTTGGATTTTGTTTGAATTGGATGTAACATAAAATTCCCTGAAAGCATTGTTTCATGGATTGCAGTTATGAGTCCTATCATGAAAATTTATGGCAAAACACATTAAAACGAAGTAGTGAATTTAAGTTTTCATGCATGTTTTGTGTGATATATATTAAAGAACACAATAAATAAGAACAAAACTGGAAACTCATTAATTTGTCAGTTGGTGTTGTGTTTTCATTCTCTTTTTGCCCCAGTAGGGGGCCATCTTGCACCGTTGTATGAATTGAGACCCTCAAGAAAAAGCCAAAAAAATCAAACTTTTTATCCGAAGGAGAAAACGAAGAGTTCTTTTGCAAAGCTGAGAGTTTATTAACTTCTCAGTAAGACTAGGTTTCAAGAACAGAACTTGGAAAAGCAAATCCATTACCGGTACTGCCTTGGTATCATTATCGGAGTGAACCCTTCTGTAAAAATGTAACCTGAACATCTAAAGTATTAACAAGACCGAAGAAAACCCTCATCAAGAACTTAAGCAAAGTCAAATGGGATTCCTCCATTTTACAGTTTAGATTCCTGACTTTTTTTTTTTTTTGGAAATCAATGAATTAAGGAATTAAGACTCTCCAATCTACCTTCTGCAGGCGCTCAGTTTCATGCTGTGGCAAACGATATTCATTCATGATCCAGCTAGTGCGGATGCCTTTTGGAGCTTTCCCGGAATAGAAAACAAGGGTCTTCTTCAGCCCAATTGACCGGAAATTCTCCGTTCGGATCATTCTATCAGCTCCTGTAGCTTTCCAATAACCTGAAGTCGTCACTCGGTTTGGCCGATCTCCATTTCTATATTTTCTATCTCTTGGCACATAGAAAAACCATTCCTTCTCTCCAATTGCTGCCAAAGCTGTAGGGTCAAAACAAAGGGGAAAAAAGGAAATCTTATTCGCACTGATTTCACATGACAGTACACTTTAGGTGAAATCATCATTTTGTAGCCACATATAGATGAAAGAAACAAAAAAGAGTGGTGGGTGGGGATTGAAAAGCAGAAACATCCCAAAGATTCGATCTAGAAAAGAAAGAACGAAAAAGTTTGTATAGTACCAGGAAGTTCCCAAGGGTCATAGCGATAAAGATCAAGAAAAGTGATGAGCTCGACATTGAAACGCTTGCCCTCGACCTTACGGCGAAGGTAGAACTCTATAAGTTCCTCTTCAGTAGGGTGGAATCGAAAGCCCGGCATAACCATATCATGCTCATGCTCATGCTCATGCTCATCTTTGTTGTTGTTATCTTGGCTCATGGTGGCTGCAATTGCCATAAACCATTAATAATACTAACTTGTAATTGAGGTCATCAGCTATATATATAATTGCCTCTTATGCAGCTAAGTTGTAAATGGAGTTATTGTACGACAAAGAAAGAGGGTGGTGCAAACTGTGGACAGGAAAGTAAAGAGAGAGAGAGAGGTTAAAAACTTGAAAACTTAGTACACATGAAGTTAAAAAGACTTGAATAAGTACTGTAGTCTTGGTCTCTGTATAATTGTAATCTTGTCTCTCTAGATAGAAGGAGAGAAGAAGGAAATAGAAAGGAGAGATTGGTGCGGTTAATAGAAAGATCTACATAGCTTTCAGGCCCTACAATATAAGATGTTTCATTAAGGTGTTTAAGATGAGAAAAGGACATCACAAGAAGAGGACAGGGTGGCCACAGCCCCTCTTAGCGGTGGGTTTGGAGCTTTCTTTGTTCAACCATAAATTCTGGTCATTTGTGTAACTTCTTTTCTTGATCTTTAGGTAAAATTCCCTGCCCCACAACAACAAAAAAAAAAAAAAGTTCTGCTTTTTTAACTTAACCGAATCCTACAAATTCTCGTTGTTCACTCTTAAGTGCTATATGACCACTATTGCCGCCAATATCATTTTTTGAAGCTATGCTAAAGCAGCAAATGTGGGGCAATTTCAGGTGGTAAGTAACTCTTAACACTCCCAAGAATTTGAGAGTTTGCCTCCCCTTGCCATTCTCAAGTTGAAAGCATATCAAGTTACCACCAAAATATACATAAGGATACATGTGTAAGGATTTGACCGACAGTAAAATCTGGAGAATGTATAATAATGCGCCTCTTTAGTTTCTCTTCCTCTTAGCTTCGTTAACATAATTTGGTCTTCCTTTAGTATAAGACTAGCTTAGAAATAGTGTAAATATTGATGATTGATTTAAAAAAAAAAAAAAAAAACGACTGATGATCCTAACCATTCTCGTAGGGACCCTAATTCAACCCCGAATGCAGTGGCAATATTCGATCCTTCCAAATATATATATGATGATATGATGTAAGCTTATATTTTCCCTTCTACAAGGCTTAAGATATACATATGCCTTAGCGCTTCAAAGCCTAAATTCGTTACATAAGCCCTTAATATAAGAACTCAAGAAGTATATCTTATACATATTGGTACATGTGCTTATATGTAAAAGTTTATGCAACCTATATCCTATTCTTTTAATTTTTCTTAATTAAATGCCGTTGCCAGAATGGCTCAAAGGTTCATAAATATGCAAGAACTAATTAAACTCACATACCTAGCAGCAGCTAAGATACTGTACCATAAATTAGGCCAAGGCTAGCAACCTGTAAAAGTATATTGTAGGATTGATCAAAGAATTCGATAGTGGAAACTTCGTAAGATCATAAAATTACTGGCGAAATTTAATAATTTCACATAGCTTACCGGCCGGTTCTTTGACTGCTTTTGATATTGACCAAAAGGTGAAAGAATGTGAAATTTTTTTATTGTGATTTTAGGCATTTATGTTATGTGATAAAACGTGTCAGAGAGGGCGGAATGGTTTGATCATTTGGGACAATTTTCAATTTAGTATCCAATCCCAAGTAATCACTGTGAAGGATTACTTTGAAAGATCCAGAGAACTTGAGAAAGATGTCCAAAAGACAGGTCTAACTATCAAAACTAATTAATATATTCACATCCATTCATAGGATAGTCAACAATTAAGAAGAGAAACTCTATTTCTTTACATCTAAGTTTCAATCTCAGTTCCGCCCTCACATTAAGATGGCTAAATCCAGAAGAGTCAAAAAATGTACTTGCACAAAGCCTCCCAGTTCAAGTCCTGGGCTATTACTTCAAATGTTGCAGCAAGTCATTGCTGTTAATATTGCTGCAGCATTTATCTAGTTATACACTTTTGAGTCGTAGGAGGGAACAATTTAATTTCAAGCATGACATGTTTAATTCGAAGGTTTAATTAAAATTAACCATGCACCCAGCTTTCTATATTTAATGGACAAGGATAGCCTTTTCAGCTTCATAATCCACACAATACAAATCTTTTGAAATTTCCAGTTTCTCATCTTCGTTTTTAATCCAAAACATTTATGTATATAAATCAGACAAATAGCTTGTATGAACAAAAATAGCTCTATTATATATCCAACCAAATTATACAACAGTTTTTTTTTTTTTTTTTAAATTTGACGTTTTCTTTCTGTTTTGTAGTTCAGGATGGCTACAGATAAGTTATCCTAGAGAATATCCACTAGCCATGTAAGTATGCATATTAGCTCTATCTATACTTAATATACACTATTCTTTTCTTTTTTTTTTAATGAAAAACTTTGGATGGATTCAACTTCGATCATTACCACACATTAGGATATGTCTTTTAAACCATAGGTCACTTACACTCTTTTTTTTACAGATTGCCTATCAATATATCAATGTATAGAGTTTTCATATCGACAGCGAAATTTGAATACACAGTCTTTTATAAGAAAGTGGCATGTTCTTATCAATTGAGTCAGTTAGTGTGCATATACCATTCTAGTGTACCAAACAGGGTATTCGATAATGGTCCTAACTTCTTTCACTCCCTTTCTCTCTCCAAGTTTGTAAGATGGTAAAAATTATGCCAGAATGGCATATCAACCAGAAACATCATACTGCAGTTACTCTTTTCATGTGTACAATCACACTCTGTATTCAAATGAAACTAGGGTTTATTTAGTTTTGACATTATCTATGTGTTTATTATGTCTTTTTTTTCTTCTTCTTCTTCTTCTTGTCAAAAAGTACGATTTGTAATAAATAACATGAATAGCTAGTATGATGTCCGGTTTTGTTGGAAAAAAATATGATGTTAGGTTTTAAGTTTCCTAGCTAGATCCTGATTACTCTTGGGGTAGAACAAGCGTATACATGGAATAAGGTTCCCAAATTAAATGAATTCAACAAACATAAACAGGTGTTCAAAGAAAAAGATAAAGAAAAACATGTAGTTTAAAGGTTTTTAAGTAATAACAGTATGCTTATAATAAACTAGATGATAATTTCATGATACAAATTTTGATTTGATTACAGTACTCTAATAAACAGTTTCCAATATTTGGGCATTTAGAATTTGGATATACTTTAGTATTGAGAACTTTCTTTTCAAACCATAAGAAGAGTTTATTTTGCTAACAAATTTACATGTACACATTCTTACGTGTATATCAACAAAGACATATAATGCAATAAGTTTAGCTTATACTAGCGGTCCTATACTCTAATTGGTAATATATATTTTATGAATTCACTCATGATAATGTATGCACTGTATATATAAATTTTAGTCTTAAAAAAAGTGAATATAATATTGGAGTGTCACAAATATATGTGATAAATATGCTTTCACCAATATAAGAATATTTAGCAGACAACAAGCAGGAAAATAGGTGGGATATAGTTATGAAATAAGTTTTGACTTGGCAAGTAATCAGAATTCTAGCCCATGCCACCTAGTTGAGGTGTTGCAAGTTTTCACACCATCCTTCTCTTTATACATAGAGGGAGTAGGACATAGCTGTATCTGCAATTGCACTTCCAATTGCTTGTAAATACTCAACAAATGGACAGCATTTCATGTGTGGTCACCTTTTGACATGCATACTTCTGAATCAAATCTTCAAGCCTACTTTCTCAATTACTTCAGGTATTAGGTGTGCATGATGTCACAACACAATAGAAAAGCAGTTCCCCAGAAGAATTCATTCACTTAGTATGTACTTAGTCTGTATTAGTAACATATATAGTGCAGCTAAAAGACGAAAGTAGTTGGATGTGCAGCCTATAGAGGAGATGGTTCTGTAGGATTTGTGGTTAAACGAATTGGTGCAGCCAAGGTATGCATATATGTATATGTGTACATACCTATATATATATAGGGTAGCGAGGGGATGGGATGGGATGGGCTGGGATGGGCTGGAGTCTACTGCGTGTGTGTGTGCAATTGTGTGGGACTGACTGCCATAGTCAAGAGAACCCCGTGACCACTCTCTTCCATCGTGACAATAACTAGAGCTTTCTTCAATTTGTTTGTACTTCATTTCACATCTTTTTCAGATTTCAAACTTTTGATCTATATACAGTATTATTGCTACATTATTATTATTATTATTTATAAATTTGTCCACGGATAAAGTTTTAATTCTATTAATCAGAACCCTTTTGCGCTTTTAGAAGTAATGGGAAACGACAATGTTAAATCAATGGTCGAAGACAATTCGAGCAAAGACTTTGATTTCATCCCTTGTTTTGTTCTCATCATCATCCAATCTCATCTTATAGTCTCATCCTTTTCTTTCATTATGTACACATATTTATACCTTTTCTCCACTTTTATTTCCCCAGAGAACCATAACAAAGGCAAAAGCAACATACATTACAGGCCAACATCCAATCACTATTGGCTAAATTTCGTGATACACAGAATATCATCCATCGTCGATCCAATCACTATTAGGCTATTAGCTTTCATGATGTGCCAATGTTTGAGAGTTTATGCCAAAAAGCCAAACCGTGTCTCATTAGAGAAGTAGAGAAATTGACATGCATCTACATGAATCCTAGAAAAGCTATACTTTCCCACTTTCCCACCACCCTAGCTATCCTCTCCATCTTTGTCAACCACTCATGAATAAACATAATTATAACTTCAATATTGTTTTTTTCTTTCCTCTGTATTTCTGTTTGGTTTGCCACCCACTTTTAATGAATTATGTATGTAAGTTCCTGTCTCTTCTTTTGATTTCAAAAGGGCGGCAAGAAACCATCCAGAAGCAAAAGATCATATCCATTGACTCCCCGGTAATTTTGCTCATCTTTAATCCTGATGATTACCTCATTATCATTAATAAACAAGATAACATTTCACATGGCTCCACAAAGAATTTTCAGTGAAAATGACTTCCCTTATCAGACGATTCTCTTCATGACACCATGATATTATAAAATACACCAATCCAGATCCCAGTATATGATCATTTATGTTTAACTTCCATGGTTCATGCATAACAAAAATAAAATATCCTCTAGCTAGGGATGGACTAAGATAAAATAGAGATGATACTCGAAGCTGAGAAAAGAAACCTAAAAGTCGTTGACTTGATGATGAGGGTCTTGTCCATCCAACTAGAAAGCAATCCCAAGCAGATTTTGTTCGATTACAAATTAGGTGATGTTTTTTTGGAAAGAAACCAAGTATGGTGAAGATTAGGCTCATAATTTTAACCACTTCATATAAAATACCTCGAGCTATTGACTTTTAATTACAATTATAGAAGGTAATGGGCGTGTCTAATTGGAGATTTTATGTCCCAATCATTTTCTTGGGACCCATATTATAAACCGCCCAATTGCCCTAGCTAACTAGCACTATTTTCTGCCTAGTGTATTACGTTCTACTCACTCCGATTCATATCACAAGCTTACATTCTTCTTCTTGCACAAAAAAAATACAGCTTACATTCTTCTACCATGACGATGAGAATGAGTCTTCTTCAGTAATTTACTGCAAACTTACAGTCACTATCTCCCTCCTCTGTTCACAACTATACCAAAATAAATTACCTTCAAGACCCAGTCTCCGAAAAATCCTAGTAAGACTGACTTTTTCTCTAAATTAACTTCAAGACTTGAAATAATGTAATCGATTTTCTAATTTCTTTAATACATATTCGGAGAGAATTCTAGGCATAGATGCTCTACTCCATTGATTGCATCCAACTTTCAAAAGAGATAAATGATAAAAACAAAAATGGAAGTATAAAGCAAAGGAACTCGTAGTATCATTGTTATGATAAATAAACTTACCCCTCGTTTGGTACGCTGGAAAGGTTTAAAATGGAAAGGTCTTTCTAACTTTTTCATTCCATTCTAGTGTTTGGTATGGTCCTTTCCCCCTAGAAAACCCTTTCCCCTGGAAAGCTTATTCCAACTTTTTCCTGGAATCCCATTCCTCACAAAAATCTAGAGAAAGTCCATTCCAACTCTATCCAATAAATACCTAAATTATAGGAGTCAAGATTATCCTTCTATATTATATATCTCTAGTTCTTGTGTTCCTATTTATCCTTTATATATATATATATATATATATATATATATATATATATATATTAATTTGCCATTTACTTTTATCAAATATTAGGTCTATTTTGTGAGTTTAGTTAATAAGTCTACTACTTTTTTACTTAGGAATAATTTTAATTATATTTAATGACTTTTCTTTCTTTTTACTTTGAAATAAAATATTCAGTTAACATTTTTAATATATTTTTATTCACAATATTGTATTATATGATAACATTTATTAATTTAAACAAACAACAACATGCCAGAATGCATTCATATGAAATTAAAAAAATTAAAAAAAAAGAGTAAACCCACTAGATTATCTGTTAAGGCACAATTACATTTTTCTGTTTACAAATAGTTCTTAAAACCATCCAAAAGCAAATCAAGGGTAAATGATTTAATATGCATGAATGACGGATTTAACATGCGTAGAAAATACACGGGATTCAACATACATGTAATTTAAAATTTTAATTTAGTTACAACTGGTATTCACCTATTGCAGTTGTATTACAATTGGTATTTACCTATTGTAATTGTGTGCTATTAAAAAGTTATGTTTTCACTTAATAAGTTATTGTGATTTTATGCTATTAAAAAGTTATTTATTAATTAATAATTCATTTGTTTCTAAACCAAGATGTGTATAGAATGTTATATATAAGGACAATTAAGTCAATATAGTAGTTTTTACCATTCCATTTTGACTTCTCAATATGATTATACCAGACATGGGAAAAGAAATTAACATTCCATTCTGACTTGGTTACCAAACACTGGAATGACAAATTTTTTCTCCTCCATTCTGGCAGGAAAAGAATTCTAGGTGGAAAGGCCTTTCCATTTTAGGCCTTTCCATCGTACCAAACGAGGGGTTAAAGTAAAGTCCAGTAATATATGAGCACTTTTTTTGGAGGATTATGAAATTTATGTGTGCTCATAACTGCATCAATAATCTAAGAACTGACTAGATAAAATTAAAGATTGACTGAAGAAAATAAAGTATCATATTCAATTGTGAGTGGTTGCAACATATATAACAAACTGTGACTTATATTCCAGCACAAGCAAAATCAAGGGGACAGAAATATACACATATATTAATGTCCCCACGAGGCCAGATTGTACACATGTTACTTATTAAGGCAAATAGACATATAATATCAAGATTCATGACGCAATTGGTTGATTGCATTACTAAATTATAGATTACTTGTAGCTGTTACCTAAAATGGAATAGAAGATTGGTAGCTTGATTATTTTTTCCTCATTGGTTTGCACCAAAAGATCTCGAATCTATCAGTTTCCTGATGCATATTACGTGATTACTTGTATCATCTTAGCTCAATTGTGTATTGCATAGGTTTGTAGCAAAAAGAACAATCATTTCGCTCCAGAAAGTACGTATATACTTGTGATACTTCCCAATAAATTTGCAACTAGTTTTTTGTGCCGACAACCTTTCACTTGTATAGAATATGCTGTATAAAATAGATAAATAAAATATTAATGTCCTCAATATCCAGTGTAGTTGGTAGATACATTAGTCAATTCACTATGAAATTGTTGGTTTTAATTCTCAAATCCTCCCATTTCTCCTTTCTTCTTGTAAGACCTTAGAATCTCTCTTGGAGTAAAAGAAAAGAAAAATCAATGGAGAACTGCTCAAGAATTTTTTTTTTCCTTAAATTCTCTTTTTGTTATCATTACTTTTGATTTGTTTTGCCAAACGAAGAAGAAAAAAGAGTCATCATCTCTTTAAAATATAAATGCCTCCTTATGATTTAAGATGAAATAATTCCATTTCCATGGACAAAAATGGACAAACTTTTTTTGTCAAAAGTTCAGAAAGCAGTTAGAACACTTGACAGGTGTCGAGCCTGTACAAAAATAAATAAATAGAACCTAACTGCCTACAGAAGAATTCCTGAGTTAAATCTAGTACTGGAGCAGGGACTCCGGATGTGCAATAGGTTACTAGCTTCACCCTGATTCCAAGGAGTTTACTTAATCCGATATACCAGAAATTAACCAGAGAATTTAATTAATTTGAGTAAGTGGCAAGTAGGGTCGTCTCCTCAGGGAACTGGAAGAATTATTTTCTATGATATAAAATAAATGGGGGGAGGGAGTTCGAATAGTTCCTAATTAATAAAACCCAATAAAAATAAACGACACCACAAAATTCCAATTAAAATGAACAGTATCACAAGAATCAAATACGAAAATAAATTAATCAATAACAAGATCTAGTCAAAGGCCTAATCTCACCTTGGTTTCATCAACTTGATCACTGACACTAAATTGCATTCAATTACTTACAAATAAATTGGTTATGGTTGTCAACAAGCTCTGACAACCTGCCAATCCTTACTGTGTCGATAGCCACGACAAGGTCTGTAACTACTTCTCTTGCCAGTAGACAACCTTAAACAAGCTCTTAGGATTTAGCCCACCAACAAAGATTAACAATTAGATTAGCCACCAATTCTAACCAACAAACACATAAGCTCGGTTCATTTAAGCCAGATTGAATATCCCCATGACAATAACCCAAAAGTTTCTTGTACTACTGAATTACGTCAATTGTCACAAATACTAAAACCTTCCAAACGATTACAGTATTTGGCGTTCTAGATGACAGTAGATTATCCCCACAAAGAAATATTGATCAGGTATTTAATTGCAAGAAATAATCATTAACATGAACAACAGAAAATATTCAAATACTCGTAAATAAATGAAATAAAAATAATTCAAACAAGTCTCACGAGTTGATGAACAAAGGTCGATCAGCCTTTAACTAGACGAAGAAATTAGCCACTCTTCATTGAGAATCACCACCAAAAGACGTTCTTGGAAGCTTCAATTAAGAATGACAAAAGGAAGAAATCAAAAGAACGACTAAAGCTTCTAAACCCAATGAATAGCAAAAGTAGGCGGCCAGCAATTCTTGTTCAAGTGAAGTCCGCCCCGCGTGATCAATCAAGCCGTCCCGCGAGACTAATCCAAAAATTGCTGATGATGATCTACCAAGGAAAAACCTACGAAGAAGACTCTCTTAAAGCTAGTGAATATAAAGCTATTAATCTCCCTTCCAAATTAGGACTCCAAAGAGTTTGAATCCTAATTGGAATCTAACTTGCTAAATAACCATAACAAAATAAATAAGGAAATCAATTACAAATATTCCTAATTAAAAGGAGTCTTTGACCAATTCCCAAAAGTACAAGAAATCCTTGTTTCCAAATATCCAGCAATTGTCTTCCATGGAAAAATGGTTCACATCTTCAAAAAGGCAACTTGCAAATCAACACACAGCGTGCCCGCGCCTTATCTAGGATTGTCTTCTGGAATTTCCATTCAATTGCACCTTTTAATTCCCAATTTAATTCCAATGACCTAAATCATGGTTGAAAACCAAATATAAGTAGAATCAAACAATTAACACAATATTTAGGCCATAATTAGGGAAAAATATCCATAAATAATATGCATAATTAAGGACTTAACAAATTCCCCCACACCTAAACAATGCTTGCCCTCAAGCATTTACTAATCCAAAACTCAAAATCAAGATGGCAAATGTGAAATAGCATAATATCACAACACAAATACTCTATATCCTTAACAATCTCATCAAAATCAGGATGTTCAAAACTTGACCATCCTCACATGGAAAGTAGTGTATGCTCTCAGCACTCAAGATGTTTAATGGGGACATGTTCACTCAAATCAACACCATAGAAAGTCATTGCCATAAGCTTGATAATCTATCACATCTCCACCACTAAATATGAATTCAAATGTAAGAATCAAAGGGTCTTTAACAAAGGTTGTAATGGGGCTTAGGGTAAAGGTTAGACAGAAAGGTAATTTAGGTTTATAAACATCAAAGAGAATACCCAATTGTTGTTTGCATGAATTGAAATATCACTTCATTCACATATTGAGCTCTTAAGCTTGATAACAAATTCCCAAACTTAGCAAGTGCATACATAACACATAGGGATTAATCCCACTTTCGCAACACAACACTCATCTACAAGAGTGCCTCACAAATATTTTTTCTTCTTTTCTATTCTTTTCATCATTTTTTTCTTTTTGGAATTTTTTTTTCTTTCCTTTTTCTTTTTTTTTTCTTTGCAACAAGACACTGATAACATACGAACATAAAAGCACTTGCTAGCTACAAATATAATCAGCTTCCTTGACTTGTGATTTCCTCATGCAAAAGAATATTGAGGCATCCCCTTGATATTGGGTTCAAACAAAAAGGTTTAGAAGAAAAAGGTTAAAGGGTGATAAAAATGTGTTGTCAAACAAAGAAAAAGGTTTAAGGTCCAAACTTGGTCAACTAGGGGAAAACATAATTAGGTAGGTCTTTAGAAAGCTAAAAAGGGTTAAACCTAATTGCCCTTATCATTTTCATGCATCAAATCCAATAATGTGGCCTCGACATGTATATCATAGCAAGTTCTAGAATGAACTAACTACGTGTGATAATTACACTCACAAAGGATGAAGAATAAATTTTGAATAATGAGATATTTAAACTCAAAATCTCACAATTGGCTATATGTCATGTCAAGAACATCCCTTTTTCAAATCAATTGCAAGTAAATAGAATCTTCATGCTAATGACATTACACTACTCCTAATTGCATCTCAATCACCAACTAAAAATACGAAAAAATAAAACACAAACAAGCAACTAAAATTGAAAACAAACAAACACTGAAAGCTAGGAAAAATTAGAACTCAAACCAGCAAAGCCAAAATACTCCTCCCCCACACCTAAACCTTACATTGTCCCCAATGTAAGAGATAAAGAATAAGAAAAAGAAGCATGGGGACAACTAAACTTCCTGAATCACTGGAGGAGGTATCGATCAACTATGACTTCGGGGTGTCGCAAGATCTCCTAGGTGATAGTTGGTAAGGCGCATGCCTTAGAACCCTTAGTCTTGGATCACCCGAGGAGTTTTGTTTTTTGTTTTTTTTTTTGTTAGTTGTGGGCAGAAGACTTTCCCCCTTACAGCCAAGGCACGCCATAACTTGAAGAGTCTTCTGTCCATCCCTTGCGTTTTTTTTTTTTTTTTTAACTCTTAAGACTCACATTACAACCAAGGCACGCCATAACTGGAAACCTTCGTCCAAAAAATTTTGTAGACAAAATGTGACCAGAAGACTTTCCTCCTTACAATCAAGGCACGCTCTAACTGTGAAAGTCTTCTGTCCAAGTCAAACGAAAAACTCCATTGAGCAAAGTTTTGGCACACACACCCAAGGCCTACAAACACAAAATTTCTGTTAAAACAAGAAAAAGACATAACATAAGAATTAAAACTCAAACATGGAGGAATCAAAATTTAACAACAAGAAATAACGAAAATTTAAAATTCTTGGTTGCCTCCCAAGTGGCCTTTCTTTAACGCCTTTGGCTAGACAAAAGCATCATTGGCTCAGGAGGATGAAAATTTTCAATTCTTTGCATTGCTTGCTCCATATGCTCCTGATAGCCTTCATAGATGGAGTAGTCTTTACACTTATGAATTGTGAAGCTCTTTTGACTCAGGAATGATCTCAAGTGAGCGCACAATGATTTGAAGTCTGCACTTATTTGCTCACGATATTGGGCCACCATCACTTCTAAGTTCCCCCTGTCATTCAACTCAAATGTCTCTTGCACATTAGGGTTAATTACATTGATAACACACATAGAATGAGACTCATTAGAATGTTTCTTTGTATCAAAAATATTAAAATGGACAATTTCTCCATCAAATTCCATCGTGAGTGTACCCTTATTAACGTCAATTTTAGTTTGGGCAGTACTCATAAATGGTCTCCCTAATAAAATAGGTGATGAATTCTGAGAATTCTTATCATCCATATCAAGCACATAAAAATCAGTAGGAAAAACTAATCCCTCAATTTGAACCAAAATATCCTCCAAAACACCATCAGGGTATGCATTTGACCTATCAGCTAGTTGCATTATTACACCCGTCTCCTTTAAAGGCCCAAGATTCATCAAATCATAAATAGAACGAGGCATAACATTGATGGAAGCACCCAAATCCAACATTGCTTTTTCAACATGAACATTTCCTATCATGCAAGGGACAGTAAACATACCTGGGTCCTTACATTTAGGAGGGAGTTTTTTTTGTAGCACTGCTGACACATTTTCTCCCATATGCACTTTTTCATAACCTTTCAACTTTTTCTTAGTAGTGCATAATTCTTTCAAAAATTTAGCATAACGAGGAATTTGCTTAATTGCATCAAGAAGAGGGATATTTACCGCAACCTTACGGAAAGTTTCCAGAATCTCCTTCTCCTGCTCCTCTTTCTTGGCCTTGGCTAGGCGACTAGGAAATGGAGGTGGAGGTGTCATCATGATGTAGGGCTCATCTTCCATCTTTTGTGGTTGTGTAACTTTAGATTGAGTCACCCCTTCCTCTTTTTGAATTTCTTCCTCAATAGCTTGCTCAGACTTTTTCTTCTTGCTGCTCGCAATTCTTTTCCACTCCTTAATGTAATGGCACAAGCATTTTGTTTCGGGTTAATGATTGTCCAGAAGGTAGTTTGCCAATTCAGATTCCAAACGACCGACCGTGGAAGCTAACCCACTCATTTGATTCTCCAAATTTTGAATGCTAGCTCTTGTCTGATTCTCCATATTTTGAATGCTAGCTCTTGTCTCCTGTTGAAATTGTTGCATGTTAGTAGCTAAAGATTTAACAATTTCCTCAAGTGAATTACCTTGCTTAGGAGCCAATTGTTGTTGTTGCATAGGAGGTCTCGGTTGATATTGCTGAGGTTGAAATCCTGGAGGTCTTGTTGCATAGCTAAAGTTTGGATGATCCTTCCACCCTGAATTGTAATTGTTTGAGTAAGGATCATACCGCCTCTGAGGTGGTCCAGGAAATCCTTCAATTGCATTAGCATGCTCATTTGACTCCTCTTGGAGAGTGGGGCACATGTTAGTCGCATGCCCAGAATTGTAACAGATGCCACATGTCTTCACTTGTTGTACTTGACCTACAACCCATTTCTCCAGCAAAGATGTTAGAGAATCTAATTTGTGATCAAGTGAAGATGTATTTACCTCATTGACTCGACGGGATGTATTATCCTGTCTTTCTCCAAATTGTTGGGCATTAGCAGCCATGCTTGCAATGAGATTCCTTGCTTCAATTGGAGTTTTATTTACTAATGCACCTCCACTAGCAGCATCTATTAACCTTCTATCTGATGGAGTGAGTCCCTCATAAAAGTACTGGATAAGGAGTTGGTCTGAAATTTGGTGATGAGGACAACTGGCACATAATTGCTTGAATCTCTCCCAATATTCGTGCAGTGTCTCTCCATTGAACTGTCTTATTCCACAAATGTCCTTCCTTATGCTTGCAGCTCGGGAAGCTGGAAAGAACTTCTCTAAAAACTGATGTCTCATTTCAGCCCAAGTAGTGATTGATCCTGAAGGCAAATAATAGAGCCAATCTTTAGCTTTATCAGCTAAGGAGAATGGAAAGGCTCTCAATTTTATTTGCTCCTCGATTCCTTGAGGCTTCATTGTCGAACGCACCAATGGAACTCCTTGAGGTGCTTATGAGGATCTTCACCTGGAAGTCCATGAAAAGAAGGCAGTAAGTGAATCAATCCAGATTTTAACTCAAATGCAGCCTCTAAAGTAGGATATGTTATGCATAAAGGCTGTTGATTTAAATCCGGTGCAGCAAGTTCTCTTAGGGTCCTCTCGTTAGCCATGGTCTCAATCTCCTTCGTTCACAAAAATATTCAGCAAGATCTACCGCTATTTTAAGTCCGGAGAGAAGATGATTCTCCGCTTGTTGCCTTGTTTCTTTTCTCAATGTTCGAGCTGTCTTCTCTATCTCAGGATCGTACAATAGATTACCTGTACGAGAAGATCGGGGCATAAACTGGCAACAATATAAAATAAAATTAAAATAAAGTAAAACAAATTTTCACAGAAAATAAATCAATCAAGGCACCAGTGCCTCGAACGGCGCCAAAATTTGACAGGTGTCGAGCCTGTACAAAAATAAATAAATAGAACCTAACGCTACGTAAGAATTCACGAAGTTAAATCTAGTAATCGGAGCGGGACTCGGATGTGCAATGGGTTACTAGCTTCACCCGATTCCAAGGAGTTTACTTAATCCGATATACCGAAATTAACCGAGAATTTAATTAATTTGAGTAAGTGGCAAGTAGGGTCGTCTCCTCAGGGAACTGGAAGAATTATTTTCTATGATATAAAATAAATGGGGGGAGGGAGTTCGAATAGTTCCTAATTAATAAAACCCAATAAAAATAAACGACACCACAAAATTCCAATTAAAATGAACAGTATCACAAGAATCAAATACGAAAATAAATTAATCAATAACAAGATCTAGTCAAAGGCCTAATCTCACCTTGGTTTCATCAACTTGATCACTGACACTAAATTGCATTCAATTACTTACAAATAAATTGGTTATGGTTGTCAACAAGCTCTGACAACCTGCCAATCCTTACTGTGTCGATAGCCACGACAAGGTCTGTAACTACTTCTCTTGCCAGTAGACAACCTTAAACAAGCTCTTAGGATTTAGCCCACCAACAGCATTAACAATTAGATTAGCCACCAATTCTAACCAACAAACACATAAGCTCGGTTCATTTAAGCCAGATTGAATATCCCCATGACAATAACCCAAAAGTTTCTTGTACTACTGAATTACGTCAATTGTCACAAATACTAAAACCTTCCAAACGATTACGTATTTGGCGTTCTAGATGACAGTAGATTATCCCCACAAAGAAATATTGATCAGGTATTTAATTGCAAGAAATAATCATTAACATGAACAACAGAAAATATTCAAATACTCGTAAATAAATGAAATAAAAATAATTCAAACAAGTCTCACAGAGTTGATGAACCAAAGGTCGATCAGCCTTTAACTAGACGAAGAAATTAGCCACTCTTCATTGAGAATCACCACCAAAAGACGTTCTTGGAAGCTTCAATTAAGAATGACAAAAGGAAGAAATCAAAAGAACGACTAAAGCTTCTAAACCCAATGAATAGCAAAAGTAGGCGGCCAGCAATTCTTGTTCAAGTGAAGTCCGCCCCGCGTGATCAATCAAGCCGTCCCGCGAGACTAATCCAAAAATTGCTGATGATGATCTACCAAGGAAAAACCTACGAAGAAGACTCTCTTAAAGCTAGTGAATATAAAGCTATTAATCTCCCTTCCAAATTAGGACTCCAAAGAGTTTGAATCCTAATTGGAATCTAACTTGCTAAATAACCATAACAAAATAAATAAGGAAATCAATTACAAATATTCCTAATTAAAAGGAGTCTTTGACCAATTCCCAAAAGTACAAGAAATCCTTGTTTCCAAATATCCAGCAATTGTCTTCCATGGAAAAATGGTTCACATCTTCAAAAAGGCAACTTGCAAATCAACACACAGCGTGCCCGCGCCTTATCTAGGATTGTCTTCTGGAATTTCCATTCAATTGCACCTTTTAATTCCCAATTTAATTCCAATGACCTAAATCATGGTTGAAAACCAAATATAAGTAGAATCAAGCAATTAACACAATATTTAGGCCATAATTAGGGAAAAATATCCATAAATAATATGCATAATTAAGGACTTAACAACACTCAAGGCACACCAAAGGAGTTTCACTCAACCTAAGGGGGACCCACAGAACTTCACCATCCAGGCAATTGCTGGCTGGAGGGAAGGTCTGAGAACCTTAAATCTAGCTACACACTCACACTAAGTTTCAATGTGGGACAAACTCACAAGGGAGTCACTCGTCTTTTTTCCAAGAGCAAACTCACAAACATCCTCACCCAAAGGCATTTGTTCGTTTTTGTCTTTTTTCCAACAGCAAACTCACAAACATCCTCACCCAAAGGCTTATATCTAGCTACACACTCACACTAAGTTTCGATGTGGGACAAACTCACAAGGGAGTCACTCGTCTTTTTTCCAAGAGCAAACTCACAAACATCCTCACCCAAAGGCTTTTGTTTGTTTTTTGTCTTTTTTCCAAGAGCAAACTCACAAACATCCTCACCCAAAGGCTTAAATCTAGCTACACACTCACACTAAGCTTCGATGTGGGACAAACTCACAAGGGAGCCACTCATCTTTTTTCCAAGAGCAAACTCACAAACATCCTCACCCAAAGGCTTAAATCTAACTACACACTCACACTAAGTTTCGATGTGGGACAAACTCATAAGGGAGTCACTCGTCTTTTTTCCAAGAGCAAACTCACAAACATCCTCACCCAAAGGCTTTTGTTTGTTTTTTGTCAAAAGTCAGACAGTTAGAAAGCAGTTAGAACACTCAAGGCACACCAAAGGGAGTTTCACTCAACCTAAGGGGGACTCACAGAACTTCACCATCCAGGCAATTAGCAATTGCTGACTGGAGGGAAGGTCTGAGGACCTTAAATCTAGCTACACACTCACACTAAACTTTGATGTGGGACAAACTCACAAGGGAGTCACTCGTCTTTTTTTAAGAGCAAACTCACAAACATCCTCACCCAAAGGCTTTTGTAGCTTCGATGTGGGACAAACTCACAAGGGAGTCACTCATCTTTTTTTCAAGAGCAAACTCACAAACATCCTCACCCAAAGGCTTTTGTTTGTTTTTTGTCTTTTTTCCAAGAGCAAACTCACAAACATCCTCACCAAAGGCTTAAATCTAGCTACACACTCACACTAAGCTTCGATGTGGGACAAACTCACAAGGGAGCCACTCATCTTTTTTCCAAGAGCAAACTCACAAACATCCTCACCCAAAGGCTTAAATCTAACTACACACTCACACTAAGTTTCGATGTGGGACAAACTCACAAGGGAGTCACTCGTCTTTTTTCCAAGAGCAAACTCACAAACATCCTCACCCAAAGGCTTTTGTTTGTTTTTTGTCAAAAGTCAGACAGTTAGAAAGCAGTTAGAACACTCAAGGCACACCAAAGGGAGTTTCACTCAACCTAAGGGGGACTCACAGAACTTCACCATCCAGGCAATTAGCAATTGCTGACTGGAGGGAAGGTCTGAGGACCTTAAATCTAGCTACACACTCACACTAAACTTTGATGTGGGACAAACTCACAAGGGAGTCACTCGTCTTTTTTTAAGAGCAAACTCACAAACATCCTCACCCAAAGGCTTTTGTAGCTTCGATGTGGGACAAACTCACAAGGGAGTCACTCATCTTTTTTTCAAGAGCAAACTCACAAACATCCTCACCCAAAGGCTTAAATCTAGCTACACACTCACACGTCCACAAATTCACAATGGAGTCACTCATCTTTTTTCCAAGAGCAAACTCACAAACATCCTCACCCAAAGGCTTGAATCTAGCTACACACTCACATGTCCACAAACTTACAAGGGAGTCACTGAGTCACTCATCTTTTTTCCAAGAGCAAACTCACAAACATCCTCACCCAAAGGCCATCCTCACCCAAAGTCTTTTGTTTGTTTTTTGTCAAAAGTCAGACAGTTAGAAAGCAATTAGAACACTCAAGGCACACCAAATGGAGTTTCACTCAACCTAAGGGGGACCCACAGAATTTCACCATCCAGGCAATTGCTGACTGGAGGGAAGGTCTGAGGACCTTAAATCTAGCTACACACTCACACTAAACTTCCATATGGAACAAACTCATAAGGGAGTTACTCGTCTTTTTTCCAAGAGCAAACTCACAAACACGAACGTGTAGATATCTACCTACACATAAGGCCTAGTCTAATAGCTTCATACTAAGCTACACACTCGTCTTTTTTCCATGGACAAACACGAATGTTGAGATATCTACCTACACATAAGGCCTAGTCTAATAGCTTCATACTTCGACATTGCTTCCAAAATTCCTGTTGGAAATTTTGTAGTATTTCAGCTGCTATTTTGGACCTTGTCCTCCTTTTCGTTGACATTAAAGTTGAATTTAATTTGGTAATACTTGCATTATTAGGTTTGGTGGAAAAGGCCTTAGACATAGAGTAGACCATGCACGATATCTGCTAGGCTGCTGTATGGCACTAATATGCACGTTGGTCCAGAATTTCGCTTTTTCTCTTTATTTCAATAGCTTTTTATAGCTGCCGAAAAGGAAGAAAATCTCTAGCATATGTTAAATGAGTCGTTGCTTGACCAATTCTTGAAATACGGACTTTAATTTCATAAACCACATCTTTCAATCTCTCAATGTATATTTCTCCACTTCGTGTGATCCTAAACAGTTGATTGTGTGAGGTGATGCCTTTGTGAAAGCACATTGACTTCTAAATCCACATTTGGATCCTCGGTAAATGATCAGGGAGAGGAACTGGAGTTGAGGCAAAATTATATTCTGGGCGCTTATCCAAAATGATTACTACCCAAGATAGTGTATTAATTCTACTTCTCAACCATGGATTTTTCAATGACAAATTCTTTTGATTCGGTAGCCTATGCCTGCTGTTACTGTCACTAAAAGCAATGGAGAGTAAAGCACATAGCGGCCACTGGGTGCTCAAAACTCTGGAAAGTACTGCAAATTAAAAAAAAAAAAATTTTGAAAGAAGGTCTTAAACATCTCTCATTCATTGTATGGTTTTTTGAATGGCAAAACCAGGACCCTAGGGCTAGAAAAAGTCAATTTCTGACAACACAAAATGTAGTAATAGTAGATTTGCAATCAAAAGACGTCTATGTTAAACAAACCTTTTTTGTTTTTCTTATATAATATACTTCCAAATTTATACTGTGGGATAATGTGGTAGTAAAGAGTTTAAAAATATCAAAAGAGCTTATTCTTATACTTACATCACTATTTAAGCTTAATTAGATCCAATACTCTAGTGAACCTTAAGAACTATGAATTTTTAATTATTAGTGGGGCAATATAGATAATTTAGCGAGAGGCAGTTTGGTTAAGAAAGAGAATACCAAAAACTTTAAGGGGTGCAATGTAGATGGAATTTCAGGGAGTGTAAATAAAGAGCAACTTAAAAAACTTTCAAACTTTTTACTCTTATATAACAATTTTATCAAAGTTGAAGGGTCGGAGAAGCAATTGCCCACCCTCAACCCTATTCTGGCTCCGCCCCTAGTTTTTTCACTCCCATGCCAAAAAGATATTCAACTTGTGACGAAAAAATGGTTTGCCATATTTGAACTATGACTTTTTATGTCTCAAACCGCCAGCTGCTTTACAATTTAGCAATAATTGGATATTATAATATTTTCCGTACGAATTCTCCTAAACAATGATTTGATAAACAAGTCCGACTAGAAGAAATGGATAATTGAACTCCTTGTGGATGTTATACTCCTACTCTTAGCTATCTTTCTAAATGAAATTTTGCCCATGAAAGATGCAATTGTTCTCAAGGGTTTGCCAGACTAGTATGTTCCGTTTACTTTTGATTTTTGTTGTCACAGTATATTGGACTCACATTAAAAAAAGAAATAACATTGTCACTCAATTTAGCACTTTAAAGTCAGCAATTGCCTTTTGAGTTGATTTGAAAATTAGGTTTATCCCCTTCCCCTCAATTAATGCTTGAAAGAAAGAAAAAATTTAGCACTTTGAATTTGAACTTGTGCTGACAAAATTAAATCGAACACAAAATAGAAGAACCCTCCACTCATCAATAATAGTTTCTTTCTAAAATGTTTAGAACCATTTCACTTTCCCAACGTGTGTCGCAGGGAGACCATCTTGCCAAATACTTACTGCCAATTCTGAGGCACATTTTTTCAGGCTCTTCTCGCAATTAATGTGCAGAAATTCAGTAAAACGTACAAGTTCAAAATTTTATAACGAGCTCAAAATAAAGGAAAAAAGAAGAAAGGAAAATAGCTGGAACAACATTTAAACCAACTGCAAATTGTGGATCATCCTTAGGTATGATTCACGGGCAGAGAAGTTGCCGAACAAGCTTTAAAGAAGATCACTTTTGGTGTTTCCCATGTTTGCGACCTCGTCCTCCGCTAAAAAAAAATGGGAAAAAAAAAAAAAGGAAGTCTACTTCTAAGTTAAAGAGAAAAAGAAGGATGACAGAGAAATTTTTGTGCCCAGTGAAATTAAAGAAGTGGCAGCTTTCAGATCTTCTGAGAAACTTGGGCCACCCTAGAGTACTGGGGCCATCGTCAATGAGTTTACAGTAAAGGGGTGGCATTATTATCCCACAAAATTCTCGTGGCCTGGACCGTTCTGGCGGTCGTCAACCTGCCCTCTTGCATCAATACTTGTGGATGCCATCCTAGACAAAGTATGCTTCTAGAGAGGGACTGGAGGAAGGCCGGGATAGAGACGATGATGATGCCCCATGAGCAGTCGTGAAAAGTAATGTTGGATGTGCCTGGGAAGTGGAGGATTTTTATCACGTACGCATGCAAATTGATGCAGGTCCTGTAACATCTGCACAATCTCTTATTCAATGCAGCTCGATGTATATGCATCAGGAACAAGTTTGAAGTTTGAAGTACTAGTTAAAGTCGTTAGCTGGATGTTTCTGCTCATATTTCATACTCAACATTTACTACGTAAGGATTAAAAAGGGTATAGTACTGTATTTTAGGAGTTATACTGGAATGGTAATTAGTAGAATGACAAGAGTGCATCAGCAACACCAGAGTCAAAATTTCAAATTTACCATGAGAAGATCTTTGTAAAAAGGCGCGTTGAACTAGTAATCAATGCGCGTTAACCTTGCAAATAGTTTGTTTTGATGGGCAAATAGAGATTGGGTGATCAATTGATAAGGCTCATTCACTTTGATTAAAAAAAATCTAGGGTTCGAGATACGTTGCAAATAGTCTCTTGTGGACGAATGATCTATAAAAATTACTATAAGTCATTGAAAACATTTCTTTCTAAACTTTTGTTTGCACCGAAATATGAAATAACTTTTCATAGCAATAATAAATCAACTATGATGCTGCCCCTTAACCTAATAAATCAACTACGATGCTGCCCCTTACCCTTAAAAAAAAGGGGGGGCACTACTGCAATCATCGGAAATAACTAACAAGAATCTTTAACTGTTGAAGCATCAAAACTGCAAAAAAAAATCCCAGAAATGGCAAGAATGAGATGGAGACGTAGCGGGACAGGTTGAGGCTGTTTTGTTGTCAATCACCGACCATATGACTAGGCCACGGCTGCCCGTAACTCGTAAGCCGTCCGACCAATCTCCTCTGTGGTAGTGCAGATATTTGCTGTCGCTGTTCATTGCGTGACCATTATCAATCATGTAGCCATAGATAACTAGCTAGCCAAAAAAGCAACCACACATTCCTTCTTTTAACTTTTATTACAATCAAGTTTGCGTGGTGATAAATCTTTGAAAAGCAATTTTAAAAAGTACTTATTTGAACGTTTATTAGGTTGGCATCAATCTTGATGGAGGCTTGGATATTTTGTCACTTGTCATTCATCATAGACTTCTGGGAAATGATCCAAAACTTCTATATGGACGTTTGTTTCTCTGGGATGATGATAGAAGAATACAATGGTCACAAAGTTCTGTACTTCACCGACTTTGCCAGCAAAAAACAAATGAATGCTTTGCTACTTTCCCGGCCTCTTTGTCGATGATTGCACATGTGCAATGAATCAATCGCATATAGGTCAATACAGTTTCTTTTTCTGATTGCCGAAAGATCTTAAAATCCAAAGTTTTGAAGGGAAAAAAAAATTAAACAACATGCAGAATGACCTTTGCATGGATATAACCCCAGAAAATATACCAAATTCTGTCAACCAGTGATTCCTTCATTTACTTTCTTCTCAATATTGTGTATCTAATGATTTCTGGTTACTCAAGATGCCCAACAACACGCAATAGTTCAAAGGATATGAAAAAAATGAAAACGTAGAATTAAGCAAAGATTGTACTTCAAAATCTGGAGAGATTGACATGAGATCTTGACAAAATCATATGAAGTTAAATTGGGTTTACAGGGACATATATATGATAGTCAGGGGTTAGATTTCTCGCCCCTTCTATTTTATATTCACACCTTTGATATATTAATAATCTGTACTATATTAGTATTAAAACTCATATAATGTTTGAATTTCACATGAATATTTGTCAATGTAGCATTTCGCTATCCGATATTGGTACTACATACAGAGAACAGGACGAGGACAGCCAAGCAAGACATAATTCATCTCTGATTTCTTTGTCAATGGGTTTAATTCATTGAACAAAGGCTAAGGAAATCAAAATCTGCCTTTGTCATTTTCTCCAAGTGGAAGTTATCCATCTCACTCAAATAAAAACCAAAACACAATAATGACTTATTAAATTCTCTCGACTACTAATTTTCTCCACCTAAACACCAACTTCACCGTTTCTTAAAACGTATTCTGATTTAATTGGCCAACATGTAAAGCCAAAACAAAGCTTTTCCTGTTCTGTCTCTCTCTTTCCATTTGATCTTTGTCTCCATCCCAACTGTGAACTTGCACGAGCGCAGTTCCTTAATTAATTTCTGAATTAGAATGTGGGCAATTCCATATCTCTTACGCAAATGGTGGTACAATATTCTACAATAAATATATTATATTTTTCTTAACATGCATGTATTCTGTGGATAATATTGAATATGCTGTTCAGTGGAGGTGACCAGTCAGAAGCAACTTGTCAAAGCTTTGCAATATATCTAGTCAATCTTAAAGTTTCTTCTTATCTACATAAGTGTGTAACATGTTTCTTTGAACTACGTGAAACTATTTTATGATAGATAGATTTTTATTTCCTCCCGCATCCTTCCAGTTTGTTTGTTTTTCTTCCCCACTCTCTCCACTTGCACTACATTCTTCTCATGTTTCGACAAACTTCATTGGCTTCTTTCATTTTTTTTTTTTACTACGTTAGGGTGCTCTATAAAAATTGTTGTGGACCAATTAACTGATTCGAAACAAAAAGCATGAGGAAAATATGTAGCATGTGCATTTCATTATATGATCTTTGGAGATAGTGAACATGTTAAAATTTTCACCAAACCATATTTTTTTTGGGTCGACACATACACTAATTAGGGTTGGGAAAAGGACTTAAATATATTATGATTGTAAAAACGAGATATATGTGTATGTATGTATATGAAAACTTTACCCTTTTACCAAAAATAAGTGGAGCATTACTAGGAACTAAAAGTTTCTCTTTATGGAAGTGTTGAATATGCTTAAAGGTTTTTTTTTTTTTTATCCTCCCATCCTTTCTCACATTCTTTTCACTCCCAACCACTAAGTATAAAATTCGAACTCTGAACTCTAAGAGCCCTTCCTGACCACTAGGCCAACTCCACTAATTGCATAAAGAGTTAAACGAGCTAAAGTCCCCGAACTTGACCTTTAGTTGCATTTTACCCCTCAAAACTTATTAAATAGGCACTTTTAATCCCCTACTTGATATTTTAGGAGGAAAATACCCTTGGTATATTAATTGTTTTTCTTCTTATTTATTCATTCCTTTGTTTTTTCTTTTCTGCTGCTTTCTTTTTCTTTTTAATATTTTTTTCATTTCTCTCATGTCATTATTTTCTTTATTCTCTTATCAGTATTACTAATTGCATACTTCTGATGATATTGTAATTTTCTTTTCATATGATTTCATTCTTGTTTAGGTGTATTTATTTATTTATTTACACAATTCATCACAGAACTATATAGTATGAGAAAATACTGTACTTCTGTCATAACTAATAGCATAAATAACTAGCAACTTAACTATTTACATAGATATTTAGCAAACTAAAAAATTTAACTACAAAATATTTAAAGTGTAACCAAATAAACAACGTATCAAGTATTTTTATTTATTTTGTATAAAGCATAGTTGATTAAACATTATTTTTAAATTTTTTTACAATTTTTCTAATGATAGAAGGGTGAGATTTGAAAAATGGGGAGGAGGACAGGGGGATTTAAGCCAAGGTTATGATCCACTTATTTGTTAATTTAGATATTAATAATTGATTAATTTTAAATTCTAGATGTATTAATTTAAATACTCTATGAAATATTCTTTTTGCACAGCTAAAATAAATGAATAGTATATGTAGATCCTTATTTATAATAAGAAATGAACGTCTTAATTACTTAAGAAGTGGTTAAGGTTGAGAATCCAAGATTTAGAGGTTACGTGTTTAAATTCCCCTTCTCCCGCTGGATTCTTAATTCTCAACCTTTCCCTACTAGACAAATTTTTTTTTAAAAAAAAAAGATTAATTAGAGATATCGTTCAAGAGTAGTAAATCCATGCATAATATGGGCTGATTTTTATGGAACTTTATGAGGCTCACTGTGCTGATATCTTACCTATCCGCAATCAGGACAATGATGAGCATATTAATTAATTTGCCATCGTTCTCAAATTTAGTTGGATGTATTGATTGCATGTGCATACAACACAAGTTGTCGACTTACTGGCTAAGTATCTTGAAGCTTCACTTACGTGCCACAGAATTCACTATCAAGGGATAAGTCTCAACTCTCAAACTGCATTCCCAACCATTACAAATCAAATAGATGAGTTAGATTGAAAATGTTCCACGGAAACTTCATATTCTTGCAGAATTTTATCAGAATCCTGGTAGATAGCTATACATGATAAAGCCAATGCATGAGATTACAAGTTTTCAAGACTCAAACGAGCTAATAGGTTTTGTGAAACTTTCCAATGTATCATGAACTGGAATGTAGTAGGTGTTATGGTTCTAGGATTTGCTTTTAATTCTTGGAAGTGGTAATTTTGATTTCTTAACCTTCTCTATCACGGAGCAGGCATTCAATTAACTGGGCTGCCAAACCAGTGACATACTTAGTGATTTTTGAAAAAGCTGATCCAATCACATAATCCATGAATATTGAAAAAGCCGAAGATGAATTTCGAAGTGAGGAGAGCTATTTTTTGTGTGTTTGTGTGTGTTTTTTTTTTCACATTGTCCTGATGTCTACAGACCCAAAACAAACTCTCTTAGAAGTTACTTTATCGCCGAACTTTAAGGGTAGTCATGCTTTACCACTCTCAACTTTAAAAATATGTACTTTAACCTCATGTTTAGGCATAGTTTTTGTGGACTTTTAAGATATTAAATAAAGTATTGAATGTAATTAATTATCCAGGATTGGCTTTTCATTCTTGGGATTCTAAGTCTAGAATATGGACTTGGCAATCAACCACTAGTCCCAGATTCTATAATCATTGAAATAGTTTAAGTACTTGTGATTTTTGAGCAAGATATATTTACTTTGTCTTGATGACCTAAAGTATCCAAGCAAATGTGAACATGTGAGTGTTGTTTTGCCGAAATTGCTTGTCTACTTCAGTTTTGGGCGTTACATTGATACTACACATCACCAAGTTCGACAACCAGTACCGTTTTATACACAGTTGCATATCCTTGTTGCCAAAATTATGTATGTGACCTAAAAACTGCCCCGTAATCGCTATCCCTTAACCTTCCTTTTCTTGCGGTCAATTTCTTTTCTTGAAAATCTTAGATCCTCTTTGAGTCACAATTTTTCAGAATTTTTATAAAGGAAAAAAAAAATATTCTAGCGATGTAATGTATGTAAATTAAAAGAGATGATTAACAAAACGAATCATGAAAATATTTTTAAAAAATTTTCTACAAAAATTCAACGATCCAAATGCCCTCCGAACTTGAATGATTGCATACTCACTCATCCCCTCTCCGAAGGGGAAAAAAAAAAGTTCAACACGAATTCGTTAATGCTGTGTTTGGATAGGTGAATTTATATGGATTTGATTTCAAATGCATAGTTTACTCTTTGGAAATCTTATTTTAAAGATGAGATTTCAAATCTATGTATATAGAACGGAATAGATTAATTCAAGAAATTTCAAATCCGACTAATATAAGAGTCATTTGAAATCATTCCTCTCAGATCCAAATCCATACCAACCCTATTGAATTTAACATGGAGGAGTGGAGGACCTGGCGAGCAGCACCACCGTTGCAATTCATTACGTTGTATGGGATGATTAATATTGTCCAATCGTCTATCCTCATTAATGGAGTCAATTCTTTGACTCTCTGACTGGACCTTGTGTTGACTGTCAGACTTGTCAAATTTATTTTTATGTTTGTTGGAGATGAATGAGGTTTGGAATTACTACCCCACCAACACTGTCAACAACTCAACCTCTCCATGGTACAAAGATCGGCAGCATACATTTGCAGAAGAGAATTGGTACCCACTTCTTCCTTCAACTCTCTGTCCATCCATCTTCTTGTTTTGTAGCATCTTGTCATCTCTCTTTCCTTGTTTCCTTGGCCACCACTTTCTACATATAAAGTCATGAACCAAACCCCACCTTACCTCTCTAGTTATGTATGTGCTACCCCATCTATCTCCTCAAGAACACACACTAAGTCACCAACTATATATCACACAGAGACATTCAATTCAATATGGTAAAACTCTCAGTGGGCATATTGTACGTTTTGTGAGTGACACCAAACAGACATTTGACCGGAGGCAGGAATCCCGTGATTCCTATTATTACCTCAACCAGATGGTGACACACTGGCCTGGCCCTAAATGCAATCACTCCATTTTTGCACCACCGCCCTAACATTCTTGTCTGCAGTTTCCCAGTGTCTTCTTCAATGCCTGCTTCAAGCTACATGCATGGGAATGCACATAACTCAGCACCACCAAATTTTGCGGTTGTTAAATGTGGTTTTTTCGAAATGCACGAGAAGTTTTCAAGAAATTAATCTTTTGATGAAGTTAGCTGCAACTTCTCTTCATTTTAGAGGGTAATTAATTCCAGTTTGCACACGTCCTTCGACTAAGTTACAGATGAGATTCCCAATTATATTTGATCCCTAAACTTAATTTAGAGGGACACTTTAGTCCGTAAAATGCAAAAACTATTATCTCTAGCGAAAGAAAGCAGGACAAAGTTTATATTTAAATGGGATAAATTTTATACTTTAGGAATCAAAATGAGATAAATTTTGTATTTTAAGGACTAAACTGGGACAGATTTGACACTTTAAGAGCTAATGTACCCATTTTCATGAATTTTAGAGGACTAAAGTAAGAATCCAAGTATATATAGTTGAAAGAATGCAAAATTGCAAATTGAAATTAGCCCTAATTTTAGATGCTAAAGAATATTGACCTTCATTTTATACTTAAGCACATGCACTCTTTGAGATGCGAAACTCGTACAATTTTTGAATAGATGCAAAGATTAATCTTTCACACACATTGATATAGTTGAAAAGATTAAATCCAAAAGTAAAATTTCTATGCATTAAATTGCTTTTGCCCTCCAGCCTCTCCCTTCTTCTACCTTTATTCATGCAATTTTTGCAGTTTAACCATCAAAATGATGAACAAGTCTATTTTTCATTTTTAGCTTTGCATGAAAAGCGGACCCCTTACCATGGAAAGAGACGATCAACATGTCCTACAATTAGCTAGCAAGAAAATGGAAAAATCCACCTTAGTACTCCCAAATCCCAATGGTATGTAATGTTACTACCTAGTTGATTGTTCATCAAATCTGGATATTGTCTGGCAATTGCTGTTTTTAAAAATAGATATTGCAAAAATGAAAGGTAGGTTGATATCTTGACACGAAATTGGATTAAAAGTGCTCAGGATTGGTGTGGAAAATGGGAACCTACCCACATATATATCGATGTAATAACCAAAAAAGTGAAAGGTTTACAAGATTATTTATCTTCGCTATAGGAATTATCACACTCAAATCATATACCAAAATATTACAAAACAGTAATGTATTCATTTGACCATTTGTAGATAGAAACTTTTCAACCATTTTGGGAAATCGGAATGAATTGATGATACCAAACATACTGATAAATCTGTATGCCCACCCTACCACTACCTTTTCACTGCTTAGCAGTAGTTATAATCGATCTGGGTACAAAGCCATACTTGAGTATATGATTCTTATAAAATTAATTGGGAATTCATAATATTAACCTTTTTTTTTAATGAAAAGATAACTTAAAAAGTGAGTTGAAAAGATTTAATAAAGAAATGAAGTTGAGTTATAATCCTAAGTTAATCAGCATCTGAACATTTAATTTTCTTTTTCCAGCAAGAAAGTGAGTTATTAAGGTGAATTTTTCCTATAGGCGCCCCTTCAGCTAAATCACAAATTACACCTAACATATCATATGAATGCACAAACTCAAATTTATCACACCCCTTGGATTTAGACTCTTTTCCAAATTAATTTTACTTTTGTCAAAAAGATTAATATCGGAAGTCCTTTTAACGAGTCTTCACTCGACTCTCCATGCTGCTCTAAACTTGTTCCTGAGATTTGTTTTCTTTTTTCAGGAGGAAAAGTTATGTAACTGTTGCAACTTCCATAGGACATGTCTACGTAATGGACCAATGGCATTCCTAAAGAATTTAACTTGAAGCAGACCGTTTGACGTCATAGAAATCCCAAGCCCAAAAAACCTTACAATGAGACTCATATGGTGATCCAGCAAAGAGATTTGAAAGATGGACTTTGCCACAGAAAAATGCAAAAAGGGAAAATTCACCCCAAAAAAAAAAAAGAAAACTGAAGAGGACTAAGATAGGAGAACATAATATGGGCAAAAGGCTGTACATGGTTGTGCTGAAATACTAAGAAATATAATTTTCAGGTTGATGAATAGACAGCGTATGCTTCAATCTTGTTGACAATTCAGCCAAGGCGAAGGGCATCATTTTACACGAACAAGTCATCTTCGGGACTCATTTTCAGATAACTTGTCTCTGAGATCCTTGAGGGCATTCACTACCTCTGCATCAAGATTGTGCTTTAGCAACTTACCTTGCATGGAAGTCGATCTGCACAAGAGTGCAAAATATTAGAAACTAAATACTACTAACTAAATGCCAACCTCCCTCATGTTTTAGGTCTAAGCACAGCCACGAAGAGAAACACATAGCAGTAAAGATACGAAATTTATGAAACAGCATGAAAGATAAAGCCTCCCCTGGCCCCTATGGGCAGATGGAAAGACAAACTTAATAGAAAGTGGGGAATGTTCATTAACTCCAGATTGGTTGAACAATAAAGGTCTCAAAATGATAACAAAAGTAGCCATTCTTGCACATTAGTCATCTTGCCTACTGGGCTTTGGGGCATGTGTTGTGACTACCATGGTGTCAGAGTTGATAGCTAACTTAAAGTGCGAATAATAAGTACTTCCTAGGATAAGAGCTACACCAGCATTATGGGAAGGGAGCATCCCCTGCCCATCTAGTCATTTCAACCTTCCAGGTACAAACTGCAGAAGTGAAAGCATCTGTCCACTGTTCATTTGCTCACATAAAGAGGCAAAAAAATAGTAGCTAGGTTTTACCGACTTTACATTGTGCAAACACAATTCTACCATACAGAAAACCTCTCCCTGTAATCAAGATCAGCTGTTAAAAACTTTTTCTCCAAAACTTCTTATAGCATTATATACGAATGTCCTATAGCCTTGAGTAATTTCACTCCATTTAACCCGTTCAAGTATCAATGGATGAAATGTCCAGACTTACCTATACGTAATTCTATCCAGAATGGAGGGCAGAAAATGAAAGAGAAGGATGGGCAAGACAAAAGAAAAATAAACAATTGATGAGATCAGAGAGAGCAAGAATTGTACCTATGTTCACGGAGCATCATCTCCATCTCTTTTTGTGAAGCTTTTATCTGCATTAGTCTTAAAGCATCAAAAACTTGAGCAAAGAATGAGTTAAAAACTAACTATATATATATAACATAGAAATTCAACTTTGTACCAAATGCACGCATTCTGAAAGTTTAAAATCTATCTAAATCATGATTATACTAAATATTGTTCAGTCTAAATACACATCACAACCAGCCACACCACCAAAACAAGGGGAAAAAGAAAACAGAAGGAAATCAATAATCTCTCAGCAATAAGATGCAAAACAAGAAAATTTTCAGCTTGCCACAAAATTAATCAAGGAGAAAACTGAAATTTGTTAGGAGGAAGTTTGCAAGGACAGACCAGGTTCACTGAACAAAATAATCAAAGTCATACTGCATATGATGCCACTCATCACTGAGTGAGCTAATTAAGACTCCAAAACCCCCAACCCCCAACGCTCTACCAAAACAAAAAAAAAAAAAGGATATCTAGAAGATCTACAATGATATCATACTGACTCTCATTTGAATATCATACTCAAGCAGCATGAGCCTCAATATTTCTTTGGAATTTTACCTCAGAAACCAAAGCCTTGCTACTCCATACAAAAGCTCCCTAATGAAGATATTAAAACCAGTATCAGTTATAAATTTGGCAACAGCTGTATAACAGGTTTACTAATCTACAAATTAAGAACATACTGCTCCATATGCAGCATGCTGCTGAGAACGATCTGATGTGACAACCCAAACTTTTGGACAGCCATCCTCTCTTAAAGCTACAACCTAATCATGTGATAGAAATATCAGAAGATCAGTGCACATGGTAACTTTACAGAAAGAAACAGTTTCTACTAAGAAAGCAAGATGATAACAAAATTGTCATGTAAGTGAAACTATAACAGCCAAATGACAACAGAAACTGCGAAAAACATATCAGCAATTGCAATAATAACAATGAGGTGTGACAAATAGAACTGCCACACACTCTGATAGGCCGCACAATTATATTGTCTTTGGTATGAAGCAGAAGCTAGTAACTCATGGTTACACTTTCAAAAGCAGAATGCACCACCACAATCTCAAGTAAGACCACAATCCTAGCCCAAAATTATTAAATGAATACCTAGTCATTGTAGTAGAACACATGTGAAAAGAGTGAAGAAAATAAAAAATAAAACAGTAGAAGCAAAAGTAAGATTTTGGAACTCAAAGATGAAGTTTTTCTTGTTTTAGTTTGTAGCCTAACAGTCATAAGCTATGACTTCTATTCTTATTTGTATGCCACTCCTAGTCCAAGGCAAACTTATTAAGTTATATTTATGTAAAAGATCAAAGAAGGTACAGTAGGTGGATAGAGTTCTTAAGTTTAAAATTAGCAAAATTGATGAGCCAATTTTGAGACAACAACTAGAATCCAAATAACACCTTCTTATCACCTCTTATTGAGATAACGACTAGAATCCAAATGACACCTTCTTATCACCTCTTATTGAGATAACTACCAGAATCACATTCATTTCGTCACCTGGAACTTTAGCCTCAGCAAGCTAGTCCATCTGGCATAGATTCTTATTTCTAGAACATGTTTCATTAAGCAGTAGTGAACTGAGAATTCCTATAACCATATTGAGAAATTATACAGGAAAGATAGTCACGTGAAATGATTAACCTGACTCAAGTGGCAAGATAAGATGTACCTCTTTCTCAATCCAAGCATCAGCACAAGTTTCACTCGAATACACTATATCAACGCTGCAATTTTCACAACTTTTAAAGTTATGAAAACTTCTTTCATGCTTATCAAGCAAATAACCACTAGTGTTCAATATAGACAACTGAGGATCAAAAAGGATTTGAAACACAAAGAAACTTGAGACACCATTAAAAGAGAATACTTTTCACACAAGTTTTTTGATCCTGCTCTAATTATAAGCACCTAAAATTGCATCACTAAAATGAAAATATAGACCTGTTGGCAAGAATGATAATTAAATGATTTTCTATTTTATGTCAACTGCAATATATTGACATGCATATCTTCGAGAAAACAATATACAAATTCTCTTAGTGAATGCTTATGGGCATATTGAAGACTAAAGGGAAAAAAGAAACAATGATTAGTTGCAGAACCAATATTCAATGTGTTGTTGAACAATAAGACTGATGTGACCGGAGCCAACCAACACTTCTATTCATTAGTGCTTGACCAACAGAAATGAGCCATAAAATTAATTTGATGAAATAATTCTTAGATGGCTCCACTAAGGAGAAAAGATGTCCTGTAAAGATTCCTATAGACAAATAGTCTCAGGGAAGTATAAGCAGGTACTTGCAATAAGATGCTTTGCAAGGAATATACATTGTGACAGAACAACAAAAAATTCTGCTAATCCAGAATAACTAACAGATACTATTAAATTGAACGGGCATACTGATGCATAAACACAACAAAGACATAGTAAAAAGAAGTTACCCAACAAAACTCTCTTTATGTGTTGACAGCCCTGACATCATGGCATCAAATACAACCACCACTTTCACCTCTGCAAATGCATCCAAAGGTAAAATGAGTTTCAACACCAGCATGATATTTAACAGATGCTGTATTCTACTGCATTTTAAAAACCGTTCATGCAAAAGGACCTGCAATTCGTTATAACATATAATATTTTAGAAACATTCTAGATAGAAACCAAATTCAATGGCAACTTTTCTCTTTTTAGTGCAAACATCCAAAAAAGAAAACCTTTAGAAATCACAAGAACTCAACTTATGTGATGAAAAAAATGGAGATTCCCAATGTAATTATAAAAAATTCTTTTAGGCACAAATATCAAACAAAGTAAATAAACTGATATAGGATAAAAGTCCACAGATAAGAGTGCTGAAGAGCCGATATTTGAGAAAAAGTACAAAACTAAGAAGAAATTCCCCCAAAATTATTACTGCACAGTCAAGAATGATCAAAAAACAATATTTTGAAACATATTAGGGCCAAACAAAATTTAGGATGAAAATGAGTCAATAAAATCATACCATGCAAAAGAATAAAATTAATTCGGAAAGTCTACACAACAAGAGTAGAGCAGAATCCACCTTAGATTGATTAAGCTCTGTCATAATTATCAAAGGGAGAAGAGGAGATTCTAATAATGCTATTTGGAAGTTTAAAGATAGAGTCCACACAACGTAATCTTACTAAAGGAGATAGAGTCCACACAACATAATCTTACTAAAGTAGACAATGCACAAACCTCTTAGCATGCTAAACGTAACCAGTTCATCAACAAGCTTTTGCCGAGCAATGTCTAGTCTGCCATTTGTGAAATGCTTCTTCAATTTTGCCCAATATCCACAGACATTATAGCCATCCACAAGCAAAACAGGCACTGCTGTTTCTATGCCTTGGTTGGTGCTATTATAGAAATAAACAATTCAAAGAATTTCAAAATAGCTCCAAAAAGCAACCAAGTATAACCTATGTTACTCGGACTCAGTTACCAAGTCCTGTCAACATGGCAACTCTGGTGCAAAACAAAGAGTCGGATACAGGGTACGACAGGGCAAGTGAAGAGTCCAAGTAACATAGAGTATAACAAATGATACCCAAGGAGACCTGGAAAATGAATTACTAGTAAAGGCTCAAAGTAGGGTCACGATAAAGTTCTGTTTCTTCTTGTAAAATCTCCTCTTTCTCTACCCTCTTTCTGCGGTAACTAGTTGCAGGCTTAGGTGTGTTTGATTTTCTGTTTTGGAACTCCTACAACAGTATTTTAACAAGACAATCAATACCGGTAGCCATAAATAGTCCCTAATATAGCCAGCACGAAGCTACAGTGTTAAACTGACCTTCCATAGTCTTAAGAACTGTAAATTCTGCTTCAAGTTTGTAGTGATTCTTGGAGGTGGCATCTCAGAGCCCTGTTACAAGCAAGATTCTTAAAGGTGCAGACATAGATAGTTTAATGAATATTTCTCATTAGACCTTTCCAGGATCCTATGACAAAATCTGAAGAAACCAAAAGTTTTCTCTTGTTTCAAAGCAACACCCAAGGGACACCAAAAATAAATAAATAAATAAATAAGAATCATACTAAATGATTGAAAAAATAGGTATATGATAGGCAGCTCCAAGTAAGGGAAGCCGGTTATATATACTAGTGTTAAGGGCACACCCCATGTGTGTGCAATTGGAAACAGCATTTGAATGTCCAACAAGGATCCTGTACCGTCTTTCAGAAACAGCATTTTGAATGTCCAACAAGGATCCTGTATCGTCTTTCATGTTATCCATGTTAACATGGAGAATAAAAGGATCACACATATAAGGTGATTTATCTTTAAGTTCTACACTGTATTATTTTGACATCTCATACTTCTTCATTAATGGTTTTAATTAAGTCCTTTTATTCAATTATAACAAGCCTACAGTTCAAAGAAAATTAGCATCACCCCTTTTTCTCCTTTTCTTTTTTATTGTTTTACAATCAGTTGCTTGATATTTTAAAGAGAAATTTCTCCATTTTTTTGAGTATATATCAATCTTCAGACTCATTTCTGAGTTGGGAAATCGCAGCCACTAATATTTCGTTAATTTTGAGCTCCAAAAATGTATGTAGCATTCTTATTCCTCACAGCAAATGGATGCACAATTCAACTGATCTGTTTTGACTGATTAACAAGAACATACTTGATCTATCTTGCCATGAAATCTAACAGCCAAAATCTCCCAAAAAGCAATCACAATGTTAGAATCTTTAGGTTCAAAAGTTCCAACACTTGGTTCTTCTTTGGCCTATATCTTCAGTGATCTCCTATTTAACTTACTATCTTTAGCAAAACTAACCTTCAAAGAAGTTTCAAACCACTAAAACCTCAACCTTTGGGATTACTGAAGATAATTCAAATATGTACAAAAGAGTATCAACCCTATTGCATCTATGGCAAAAGAAACTTTCTTGCCTTATAAAGAACCTTCAATCTTTCACGGTCATCTATATTCTTCGAGGAATCTTTTGGTAGCTCTGTACTTCTCTAAATCCATCATACCCTATCCCCAAGTAAGCATCATCATCTTCACTCACCTAAGTATACACTTGACCAAATAAATACCAAAACTTTCTCCTTCTCTTTTCTTTTCTCTTTTCTTTTTCTTCTATTCATGTCCCATTTTCGTCTCTCAAGTGACCAACTACTCAACTTAAACTTCACATCTTAGCACATAAAAATGCAGTCTTTTTTCATAAAAACTTAATGTACCAGTCACTGATTAACGCACTCAGCTCCTGTCAGCATCAAATCAGTGGAAAATATTATCAACAATTCTAAAAAGAATCTAAAAATTTTACCTTTGGTGAAGGAGCTTCAGGCTTCTTACTTTTCTTGGCAACAATCTTGGAAGAGTAATGGGAATGGCAAAATCCATATCCTCCAGTATCACAACCAGCAAAACCATTGTACGCTGATGAAAAAGGTGAAGTTTTGGCAAATGATGCTGCAACTTTCATGGGTCCAAGGCTATTTCAACAATCTTGAACACCATTTACAGTAAAACTGCTACTCAATCATCTCTGCTTCTCTTAATTATCTTGATTGCACCGCACCAAAATGGTATCAGTTAATGATTCTTCTAGTTGTACGGTTCCCTCTGCAGATACAATTTCCATTTCTAAAAAGAACCCATTAAAATCAAAAGATGGGGAGATCGAAAAATGGAGGGACTTTCAATCGGTGAAAGCCTGAAAGGTTCTGTCCGGAGTCCGGACTACATGGGTGTTGCCGTGGCGTTCATTGGGCCACCCGTTCATTTGGAGCCCAATTTAGTCTTTTCCTCAGCCAGATATGCTCCTTCCTTTTCTTTCTTTCTTTCTTTCTTTTTTTCTTTTTTCCCTCCTTCTCTGAGCAAACTAGATAAAATCAGTACTCACAAGTAAATTATTTGGACTAGTGTTAAAGGTTCACTCAATATATCTGCAATTTGAAAGTAATTAAAATAAATTAATATTATATGAACTTTATTTATACTAATTCATGTTTATATTTTTAATATAAATAAAATTTATATAAATTAATTAAAGAACTTTGATTTGTAGGGCTATAGTAATTTAGTAATTACAATACTTGAAAGTAGTCATGAATAGTTATATTGAGAAAATATGATTGGGTATTAAAATACAATTTTACTTTCTATAAGGATAAAATTGAAAGGTAAAAAATGACCCAAAAAAAAAAACTTTACACTAAGTACCACTTCTCTAACTTTATATATTGTATCATAATCCAATTACTCGGATAATCAAATTTTAATGGAGACTAATATGTTAGTTGAATCATTTGAAAAAGTGGAACCAACTACCACTTCTCTAATTTTATATATTGTCTACACAGTCCAATTATTCATTCGAAAAACTCGAACAAGGAGCGAAAATTCATGACATGAACAAAGTAGAGATTTCTCAATTGAACTTTGGCTTTATTGAGCTTTTAGTACAAAAAATTGTTTTTCCAATGAAACTAGCGAAAAGTGCAACACTTATAACTTAAAGAAGGGTGAATTGTTGAATTAGCCCTCAACTCTTTTACCTGTCTTAATTTAATCATGAATTCTATTTCATTACGTTTTTGTCCCCAAAATTTAATCTTTGTGTTCCACATTCTTCTTCAACATCGGTGCAAGGCTAAAAATAGGCAAATATTTTTCACACACTTTCCAACATATTCTAGTAGTATTTGCTGCTGAATTTGATTAGATAGGTGGTTGGACAAACAAAAAGGAAGTTTTAGATGGTTCTAAACAGAACCAAGGGGAAAAGTATAATTGCCATAATATTCGATTAGTAATAAGTTGCCCCCGAAAAGTTGTGCTAAATAGAGAGATATTTTGCCAATTAAGGAAAGTTGGGCCAAATAGAGACATATTTCGCCAAATAGCGAGATATTTTGCCAAAAAATGTTGTGCTAAATAGAGAGATATTTTGCCAAAAAAGAGGGGAAGGATGACAGTGGATAGTAAGAAGATGTTTATATTTGCCAAAAAAAAGAAGGGAAGGATGATGGTGGATGGTAAGAAGATTTTTTTTTTTTTTGAGAAATTTGAATTTTCATTGCTATGGACTAAAAAGATTACACACAGTAGCAAGAAGCTACTTATACAATAAAAGAAGAAACCGTGAAAGAGAAAGACTAATTTATCAAAAAACTTTTTATAAGATTAATTTATCGAAATACTTTTTTTTATCTCTATTCAAGAACTAACTCTCAAGACATCTTCTTAGTACTCGAATGATAAAAGAGGAAACTATACAAAAAGAAAGTCTAAAATTCATCAAAATACGTCTTGAGATATCTCTATTCAATAATTAACTCTCTAGTTAGTTACTTGTTTTGAATGTCCTGATCAACTCTCCTACTTCGAATTAACTTGTACAGCACTGGCATCTTCGAAATTTTTCCAATGCTACATAGATTTTTTTGATTTCTGTGCTACACTTTCGTTGGTGCAATTACTTGGCTTGAATTAATCTTGGGACTTTATCGGAGCACAAATAAGCTACAAAGATCAAATCGTCTTTGAGGACTAAATTGATACCTTTGAAATACATTTGGGGACTGTTTTAGCATTTCTTGCTTGTCGACCCCAACCCATCAGGCTTGTCCTTACTTTTTTTTTTTTTTTTGGAAACGATAACTGTGATGTATTGCTGTCAAAAGATTTACACCCGTGAACAAAGGCTCAAATGATATTACAAAAGCAGTGTACTAAGACACTGAGAATGTAGAACATCCTCATATTGCATAATGCTAGTAGCATATTTACCTATGTTTTCAGACTCGAATCGGAAATCGAACCGGCTAAATTCAGGAGTCAGGAGTCGATGGGTCCGACCGTATTCGATCGGGGGTTGAATCGGATGATGTCATAAATATGTCATAAATATATATTAATAATATATAATAAAAATAGTATATAAAAAAATTTTCTTAAAAAATAGTATATAAAATTTCCTCAAATTGGTAGTTTTCAACTTTATATATATATATAAATTTTTCTTAAATTGGTGATTTATGACTTTATATACAAATTTGAGAATTTTATATTTAATCACAAAATTGACTTAAAGAATAATATATATATATATATATATATAGGTAGAAATGTAACTTAAAAAATGTATTGGATTAATTTTACACTTTATTGAAATAATGAGAGATTAAAGTATATTTACTAAAACTTAAAAAGTGAATTTGAAAGGATATGATGGGTTAAAGATAAAAAAATAAAAAAAAGGTCAAATAGACAAACTCGGTTAACCGGTTCATACGGTCAGACCTGGCCAAACCCGGATTTTGACCGATTTTGATCGGATTTTGAATTTTCGATTTTTAAGGATGTTTCGGACCAGATGCCTAAGTCTAACCGGTTCTCGATCGGACCGGCCGGTCCGATCCGAGTTTAAAAACATGGATATTTACTAATGAATTCACAAGTCTGATTCGTATTTTTCTCAACTAAACAAAAGGAGTATAACTAAAACAAGTTACTTAAACGATTAATGTCATCCATAACAATCAACTAAACAAAAGGAGTATAACTGAAACAACTTATTTAAACGATTAATGTCATCCACAACAATCATCAAATGAAATTGTGAAACTTTCTGATGTTGAACAGACCGTAGCAGCTGTTTGTTCTCAACCATCACAATCACTTTTGTCCAAGACTGGTTTAAAGCTTTGCATAGGGCTAACCTCACGGCTATAGCTTCATCTATAATTTGCGAACCAGTACTTTTTCACTCATAGATTATTTGAGATTATTTGGTTATCTAAATACTATAACATTTTTTGAATATGATGTATGTGAGATAAAAAGATGATTGGAAAACGTGTTGATGATGTAAGTAGGGAAATAAATCAAATATTGATGTATCCAAACAAATGATAGCCAGTCCAATGCCTAAGTTACCGTACAACTATCCCAGTAGTAGACTAGTAGTACTTGATTCCCTCGAAGAATCCCAAGTTTCAGCCGCTTTTTAGACCTTTCTTGGTCTTGACTCTTAACTATTTCTGACAGTCTGCTTACCAATCCAATAAAACCAATATTCTATCCCTCACAATCCCAGCTCCCAGAGATATGGCTGACACAAAATTGAGCAACACTGAAGAACCAGTGTGTGTAACTGGTGCCAACGGTTTCATAGGCTCCTGGGTAGTCAAGACCCTTTTAGACCAGGGCTACACCACAATTCACGCTTCCATTTTCCCGGGCTCCGACCCATCTCACCTCTTTTCACTTCCGGGTGCGGCCGGCGACCGGTTGGTGGTGCACGAGGCCGATCTTTTGGATGCTGAAGCAGTGCGCAGAGCCATTGAGGGATGTGCCGGGGGGGGTGTCTTCCACGTGGCATCTCCATGCACTCTTGAGGACCCGGTGGACCCGCAGAAGGAGCTGGTGGAGCCGGCCGTGAAGGGTACTCTGAACGTGCTGGCGGCGGCCAAGATGTATAGCGTGAGGAGGGTGGTGCTTACTTCTTCGATTTCGGCTATGGTGCCTAATCCGGGGTGGCCCAAGAACAAGGTGTTTGATGAGTCTTCTTGGACTGATCTTGACTACTGCATTTCTCGTCAGGTCAGACGTCCTCTCTTAAGTTTACAAATTTACACACACTTTATTAAGGTTTAGTCATAGTCCGTGTTTTAAATAAGAGTTATGATACTTGCGAACCATTTTTTGCGGGTGTGCATAGGGTCAAAATGAGTGTCTATATGTTTTATGGTGTAAACAATGATCGAGTTTATTGGGATAGAAAAGGTAATTTATGTTAAACTCTGGTTAAATTTGACGCCTTAAGTGTGAGTGATCATATGGATTAGGAGCTGTGATATTTCCAGTTGTGACAGGATTTTGACTATATTTTGCATGATAGACAATCTGCACTTGGAAACTCTGGTTGAGGCTCTTGGCATGTGGTTTCTAAATTCCAGTATAAGTTCCTAAAAGGCAGGGGTGGATATACGTAAAATTAGATATCCCATGTTTGGGAATTGAGGAGAACATCAATTTTACTATTATGAACAGCAGAAGAGGGGTTCTTTGTTTGCAAGTGGCATATTGTTGAGGTTGTACACAGAGTTTTTTTTTTTTTTTTCAAAGATCTTTGAAACGTGACAGGCTGGATTGTTTGTCGAGAGGTCCTGTTTCAGGGCCTTTCCTTGCTCAAAACCTATTCTACTTGACCATGCTCAGTTTTCTCAATTTAAGCTGATGTATCAAGCAAGTTTTTTTAATAAATTTTTCAGTAGTGCTACCAGTAGAAGGTTTATGACTTTATTCTGAATTTAACTTTGGATAGGAGCTTGTAAACTTTGTCAAGTAGGGCAGGGGTGGATATCTAGTTAATCAACAAATATTTTATGCTAGTACGGTGATTCCAAACTAAATATAAAGGGATCCTAAGAGAGGATCAGTCTGCTAAACTAGAAGAGTGTAAAGTGGCCTGGAGTGGAAGACAAACTGAAATGGAGGAATAACATTAGAGGTGGAATTTCATGTGCTCACTTTTTTGAAAATGAAAGTGTAAAGCAATCTTTAGCTATATTAGAAGTTTTAAACCCTATTGTGGGGTATGTGTCTGGTCACATGGAATGAGAAAAATTGAAGGACATAATATTACATTTACTGTGCACAAATATGCATGTAGCGGCTGCAAATTTATCATCATATAAAGTGGGCGTAGGACGTCTGAAAAATCATTTAGACATGAATTCTATGAGTTGGTTTACAAATTTGTGGGACCCAAAGCTTGAGCAAGACATCCATTTTATATCAAAAGCTAACAACCATGGATTGGGAATGAATAGTTTTTGTGCCAGAAACTTTTTATGCCTAGGCTTATATGTTTGTTGCATCTCAATCAAGCATGTGAATACCAAAGGTCAAATTTATTCATTTTACAGCTTTCACTTTGAACTAGAGGGGCTCGGTAAAAAACTTATGTTTAGGCAAATGTTCATTGACTAAATCCTAGAACTTTTTTTGAGGTATGAATGTAATAAATGTGAAGCACTGTGTATACTGCATTTATAAGGTAATTATATGATCTTGTGTTGCCTGTTTATGTATGTTAATAGAACAATTTGTTGTGCCTTTTATTGATAAAGTGAACTGGCATTCACATAATGAAGCTTGATGTTTGTTGAGTGCACTCAGCGAAGTATGTTGTAATTACTCTTTATTGGTAACTGTTGTTACAGAAATGGTACCCAGTGTCAAAGACACTAGCTGAAAAAGCTGCATGGGAATTTGCAGAGATGAACAAGTTGGATGTAGTTGCAATCCTCCCAGGAACATGTCTTGGCCAACTTCAGCAACCTTATTTAAATGCAAGCTGTGCTGTTTTGCAACAGCTGCTGCAGGGATCAAAAGATACACAGGAGTACCATTGGCTGGGGGTTGTGCATGTCAAAGATGTGGCGAAGGCACAAATACTACTTTTTCAGACTCCTAATGCTTCTGGGAGATATCTTTGCACTAATGGTATCTACCGGTTCAGTGATTTTGCTGATAGAGTCTCAAGACTTTTTCCTCAATTTCCTATTCACAGGTCTGTGTATTTGGTTTCTTTTTACACGTCTTTGTCGCATTTCTTAGATTTGGCATCATCAGATCCTCATTTCAAATGAATTGGTTACTTTGTTTCTACTTTGAAATTTCATGTTAACCAAAGTAGAGAAACATAACTGAACTGCACTTTTACAAATTAAGAGCTGCAATTGTAAACTTTGTGTCTTCTACTATACATAAAATTAGTTCAGATTCTAACTCAAAATTCAGAGAGGAAACATAGCTGGTCAAACCCGAAAATCACCTGTTTTGCTGTCAAATATCTCCTAGATGTGCAACTCAAAAGCCTCTTAGTGAAAATTGAAAAGAAATTTGTTTTTGTCCTCTTGGGGGATCTCTTCATGAAAGGAATTTATTTAGTTTGTAGTAGTATTTAAACCTAAATTAAGTGTGAACCAGTAAATTACACTGAACCAAGGTGGTCAAATTTCAGTTTGACTGATTTGACAGATAAGATAGTAAGTTAATTAAGATTCAAATTGGGATCGAACACTTCGAAATGAAAAAGAAGAAGACTTATGACTGTCAATAAACTGGGAGTGTGGTGAAACTTAACTGTGTGCTACTGAGTTGAGAAACTGTGTCTTAACTCTACAAACTACATCAGCCGGCAGAATCTATATAGTGTCAAAAATATCTGTGTCACTAAATGGAAATTTGCAGTAAAAAGGAGCATCCCCAAGTCCTCATCTTTTTTATAACACATGTAATATACAATTATGGCTACAATGCCTTGAATCTGGATGGCCTGTATACATGAATTGCTTCCTAGCTCTGAAAAACATGTGCCTATCCATCATGAAAGCAGTGAAGAAGGATTTAGAAAGAGCTCAGAGGGCCCAGATCAGTGGCATTAATCATGCCTCATAAGATGCTGAATTGTTGTGGTTATTTCTCTATTGATATGGATTTTAAATATTTTGGTTATTTTGTCTTTCTTGTTTCAACTAAGTTTACATGATTGCCCATAGTGGTGGTTCCACCCAACAGGGTGGAAGCTTCTACTCGATTGAGAAAAATGATTACACCTCATATGTAAAATCTTGGCATTCTGGCCCAGCTTCAGTGGAATTTTACTCTTCAAACTTATCCATACCTGCAAAGGCCATCTTTTGTTTTAACTAGGACCAGAAATTAATTAACATGTAGTGACAAAAGTTGTAGGCAAATAAAGTAAAGGATTAGACATCTGTTTCAATCATCTCCCTTTCGCTTCCCATATGCCAACTGAAATATTGTCAGGTGCTTGTTTCGCAGCCAGAAATGTTATCGCTTGTGAATTGAGCATTTTCATGCATATGATTTATCAATTATTTGAGCTTCCAATTAATTCAACACTTGTAAATGGCCATTGGTAATGATAAACTTTGGTATCTTCTTTTATGTAATTTCTTTGACTGTTTGATCAAAGGGTATGTCACAATACACTAGACTAATTTGAGTTCTGGATTGAAGAACAAAAGGGTAAAAAACACTGGCGGGCCACTAAACTATTGCTAGCGTCGCCTATTGACCATCAAATAATTTTTTGGCTTTAATCAGTCATTGCACTTTCTAATCAGTAAGCCCGTGGCCATTCTGTTGATTTGTGGCCTTAATCTATCAAATAAACGTATCAAAAATAGAGGGTAAATTCGTCAAACAAATTCTCAAGCCAGATTTTGCAATATCAGGAACTTTCTTCTCTATATTTCTCCACCAGTCATGTTTATGAGACTCCTAGTTGAAGGCCTGCAATAAAATCTCTCTCCCGTTGCGTAGCACTGCCACAGGATCCGTCTGCTGCACATTCTCATCCGATCCAATGTTGCGGTAACCCATATCTTAAAGCTGGGAGATAAGCAGATATCTGATTTTGGTTGAGGAAATGCCCAAAAACTTGTGAGGTTTTGAAGAAGCTAGTTGCAGCTAACCTTGTAGATCGGCACTATTGCTCTACACACACATATATATATATATATATGTGTGTGCGGGTGTTGTACTCCATATGAAGTGAAGTTGGAAAGTAAACGCGGGACAATGGGATTTGATTCTTTTGGAAGCGGAATGCAGACTTTCCGGCCACAAAAAGGAAGCACTGAAGGAAGTAATAATAGATTTTCTATGTTCTATCGTTGGTGGAATGGGGCTGCAAGAAAGAGAGAATGTTGGCGCCAGCAAGCAGTAAGAAGACGAATAAAATTGAATGACCAAAGAGGCCAATTTCAATTTTAGTGATTCTAAATCTCATGGCTGTTCAGCAAAGTGGGGAGTATAGATTCCATGGTACGGGCACAAATTTACCCTCTATTTTTGACAGATTTACCCTCTAAATCTGGCTTGAGAATTTGTTTGACAGATTTACCCTCTATTTTTGACACGTGAATTGCCCATGTTCTGTTTATTTAATAAATTAAGGCCACAAATCGATGGAATGGCCACGGGTTCACTGATTAGAAAGTTCAATGACTAATTAACGCCAAAAAATTGTTTGATGGTCAAAAGGCGACGCTAGCAATAGTTTAGTGGCTGCCAGTGTTTTTTACCCAAGAACAAAATGATGAACTAGAAAATCTGTTTTGGCTAATTGATGTTAGATATTATAAACCTTATCCTTTTTCCAACATTATAAGATCCTCTTCATATAATTGACACCTTTTTGTTTGATAGTTTTGACCTCCAACTGCTCTGCAGGTTCGATGGTGAGACACATCCAGGTTTGGTGGCCTGCAAAGATGCTGCAAAGAGATTGACCAATCTTGGGATTGTTTTTACACCCGTGGAAGATGCTGTTCGGGACACAGTGGATAGCCTTAAAGCAAAAGGCTTCCTGGGACAGGAAAATTGATCATCTTTAAGTCCTTTTCCCGCTAAAACTTACAGCATATGCCATCATTCTGCTTTACTTTTTGGAACTGTAATAAAGCCAATAAGTTGTTTTTCTTTTGGTTTAGCAATGTAATTAGTATCCTTAACAGTTATATCGGTATTAGGACCACCACAGATTGATGTGAATCAACTTGATTGTCAAAGATGCAATATCTTTACAGAGAAATGTGTAGGCAGTATTTTTTTTGGTTCATACAGCTTATCTTATATATTTTGACTGCTAGTGGATCACGAGGATACTATCCTGTTTTGATTGTATTGCCAAAGCCATTGTATGAGAATCAACAGAATAGCACCAAAACTCGGTTTACGATTTGCAGATGCTACAGAATATGATATGGCATCCAGGTTATGTACATCGTAAGTGCTTTTTCTATACCAGGAGCAAGTACCTAAGTGGCTGATTCAGCCACAACTCAATGCTGCTCTGAGATGAATAAGCAAAACAATAATTTCAAGACTTAAAACTTGTAAAAATTTTTGGCCTCTTCATCATCACGGCACGTGATGGGGGACCAAATAAAAGGGTTTTATTCTACAAAGAGTTTTTGTCACCTATAACCAGGCAGCTCAGGTAAAATTTAATACAAGTGACTTCAGATTAAAACAGCATTAGTCTGGATTTAGTTGCTGGTATTTTTCTCGTCTCTCCCTGTTCCCTTTTTTGGTGGATAAAAAAGAATAGATTCTCTTGCTATAAAGAAGAGTTGGAATGGTTAAGGAGAGAAAGGGGTGTGGGGAAGATGATGCACATGGATTGTTGGTGGCTTCAATGAGAGAGAAAAGAGAGGGAAATGGAGATAAAGACGTGCAATTTTAATCATGGAGGTTCCTCTGGCATTCCATGTGCATCAATCTCTTCACCCCACTTCTTATTATTTTAGCAGGCTAGCTTGATCTCCATCTCCATCTTCCCTCCGCAAACAATCTGGGACTTGTACTTGTCTTCCTATACCCTACTCCCTTGCCCCACCTCAACCCCCCCATCCTCTTTCATATATATCATCTTTCAGACTTTCCTAACTTCCCTGCATCAGAGGGAATTTTAAGATGAGCAATAGTCCAGCTCCTTGCAGCAGATCCTGGTAAGTTCCGTGTCCACAAGTACTTGTACTACTTGAATCAATGCATCTTGATTTTATTTTTAGAAACATGAAAAGAGTAGCCCTTCATAAGCTCACCCCCTATCATACATTCCTGTCTTTCCACTGGTCTCATTGTGACTAGTGCTGAGTTCTTGGTGAACTTTGGACAGGTCGATTAGTGAGGACTCCTTGAGAAGATATGTGTTCTATGCAAGTGAGAATTGCATTCAGGAGTTACTGTCAGCTTCGGACTCCAACAAAGTTGGAACTGGAAATGATGGCTGGAAGGTACTAGGAATGGACAATGGTGTTGAGCTATCGAAACGTCGGTCTGGATCCCTTCACACCTTCCGCAGTCGCTGGTTGCTAAAATCAGTCTCACCCCAGCAGTTCATTACCGTTGCTAATGCCATTGATGCTGCAAAGGTGAATTTCAAGAATTGCTATGTACTAGCCAGCTACTTTATATTCAAGACCCCAAGAAGAACGTAGAAAGAAAAAAAAGTAAAGATTTTGACTTGATTTTGATATATTTCATCCGGGATTTTGCACAGCAATGGGATTCTGATTTAGTGGAAGCAAGGTACATAAAAGACCTGGAAGAATACCTGAGTATCATACGACTCAAGTTTGGAGATTGCGCCAAGCCTCTCTTCAGAAACCGAGAATTCATTGTCTATGAGAGACGTGAGACCATGGATGATGGCACTCTGGTATTAACCTGTTCAAGCTATGGACCCTGGATATATTTATTGTTGCATGCTGTTTAACTTAATGCGTCCATTAACTGGTGAATTAGGCAGGGTTGTAGTGATTATCTATGTAGCCAATAATGAAGTTTAGATTGATGAATTGTGAGTACTAACATGTTATAGCTAGCTCATGCAGGTTGTAGCAGTAGCTTCTCTTCCAAAAGAAATAGCCTCTGGATTGAGCCCAAAACAAAATAATTCCATCAGAGCCCTGTTGTTGCAGTCCGGATGGGTTGTTGAGAAACTTGATGATGATTCCTGCATGGTTACTTACGTAGTTCAGGTAACTAACCCTTTCTTTTTGGGTTGAGATTGTTTCATGTATATGCTCTATCATTGATGTAACAAAAACTATTTACAGGGTATATCATAGATTACCTACACAATAATAAAACCAGAGCGTCACTGTCCTGTGTTAACACATAGTATCATTTTTTAAAATTCCTAATCTACCCTTGATGACAAGGATAAATTTGTCCCAATTTATTAAATATAAAACTTTCCTATAATTGGCAGCGATCCTTATTATTAAGGTTATCCATTTTTTCATACTAACTCTCACGTACTCTACTCAACTTCCATCATCTTTCTATACAGTTATCTACATGATATATTTTTCATTAACTGCACGTGTGTAGCATGTGCCTTAAGCAAGTATATATAAAGCAAACCCCCCCCCCCCCCCCTCTCCCCAAAAAAAAGCCCCCTTTCAATTTCTTGGTAAGGTAAATCCTTTTCAAAATTGGTGGTTAGCCATGGAAGAACCCTAGCTAGGAGCCTCCTTTGATTCTATGATTGTATTAGTAGTATCACTTCCACTGGCAGTTACTAAGCACCGCTCAAGTGCTATTAATTCTAAAACTCTCTATTTTCTAATGTAAATTAAACACAATGAAAATTTCCAAGATTCGCATATTATGTTCAGCTCATTTACCAGAACTTTGAAGACTTTTTAACTATTTGGCCCTCCAAAAAAAAAAAAAAATCAAGAGTTATTTTGTGCTCACACCTTTTTTTTCCTTAACATCTTACTTGTACTAATCATCCCCTCTTTGTAATTTTAAGCACAATTTTATCCATTAACAATACTATGAGAATTTGATTGGCAATAGGAGGGTGAATTAGGTACTATGATTATATGAAACTTGAAGCAGTATCCGAATACCTTTGAAAATCACTGTAATAATCTTATGCAAATACTAGACCCTGCAAAATTCCAAATCTGACAAGGGCTAACTTCACTGGTTTTCTAATTTTCAGTTGGACCCCGCAGGATGGTTGCCCAAGTGCTTCGTGAATCGATTCAACACCAAACTGGTGATGATCATTGAAAACCTTAAAAAGCAAGTGCTGGCATGTCCCACCCATGGTGATTCCTGATTATTACCTTTGTATAAAGTGGAAAAGTAAACTGATTAAGGAAAAGTATTTAGTATTCTACAAATGAAGGGATGAGAGATCCCATCCATTATAATCTCATGCTTTGTCATAATTAAGTTGATAACTAACCAGTAATCCAGCCATTATTAATATCATCAAGATTAAGAAAGCACTTGATGATCATGAATTTTTGTATTGACACTAATGTATCGAGTCCAAAGATCCAAGATTACCATCCAAATCCCCATAAACTTTGATCGACATCTTCATTTTGAAATCGCTTTTGGTGGGATCCTAGAATTTTTTTTTTTAAAAAAAGTGGAGGAATCATTTGACTGGTCATGATCATCTGGGGAATATATAAAGAGCAAAAGCATGATAATAATTACCCCTGTGACAAGGCACTCCTCGTAATTGCTAGCTTTAGATCCAAACGTTTTGGCTGATTTACGTACTTAAACACCCTCCATTCTTCTCAGTTCACAGTTACATAACAGGGCCACTTAAGCATCTCCAGTTGTTGTTTTCCCTCAAGACGAAATTTGTACAAATAAGAGTTTTGGCATGAGTAAATTTCAGACGAAAAAAGTTCTCCTCTAGTATAAGTGGTTATCCACTAGTCACACGTAAAGTTGTAATATCAAAATGATTACTATATTGCACTCATAGAAGAGATGTTAATGTTTGTGGGGAAAGAAGAGTGTACACATGCATTTAAGAAGGTAGTCTTGTATATAGTTATAAAACTTTAGAGGGCGACTCTAATATTTACATGAGAAGTTTTAAATTTTTAAGGGGATTTTGAAGGATAAAATTTAGTTTCTACTAAGATACAAGTAAAAATTTTGACTATTTTAAAAGATTATAAAAATAATTTTAAATCTTGGGAGGTGGCGGCACGTCCTCGCTCCTCATATATTATATCCATCGATACCCTCTGGTGTCTTGAAAAATAACCCAACAGGAACTGGTAGATAGAACTAACTCGATTAACTCAGTTGGCCATTAGGGAGGGATTTGAGTGTAGCTTTAAGATTCGAAACTCCCTACTTGCATTTCTCGTCTAGGATTTGCTAGAGCATATTCGGAGGTATTTTAGTTGCCTTCGATTTCTCAATAATTTAGTTAGGTCTATCCCCCTCCCTCTGCACACTACCCCTAGTATAGGATCAATTGTAAAAATATTGTACTAAAAAAAAAAAAAAAGAATGGGTAGCCAGCTTAACTGAAAAAGATATCTTGCCCACATTTTGGTATCGACAATAGCATATTGAGGTGATAAAAATCTCTTTCTTCTCATAAAATTATCATGTAGCCAATATGTGGGCTTTTTAAGAGAGAGGTTTCATTTCAAAATTTGTTGACCGTGCTTGTGCTCTTAATGTAGTTAGTTGACTGCGTCCTTACTGAATTTAGATCAAAAGATTGACGACTTAAAGAATCAGTTGGGATAGTCGACACTCGACAGGCCTGGCTAACTCTGGCATTGGATTGAATCAATTGTTATTGATGGTAGTAATCAAGTTTGGAAGGGCAGCACAATTTAATTGTGATATAAGTTGAATATGCATAAAATTGCCTTCTCTCCAAAACCAATGTCTTAATCTCAGTTTGACAATTTGCAACTACCAACTAGAAACGTAAACATAGAAATGGTTCCATAACAAATAATGACTGCCTCTTTGTCTCTGACTTGAACATGAAAGCCTGGAAAAGGTTGGCTGGCTATTTGGCTGTTAGCCTGTCATGGTTACAATCAAGATTGAAGGTTGAGTTTGGTGTTAGCCTTTTTGGTGGCAGATTGGGACTTCAGCTCATGGAGGCATATCCCATCCAGAATCAAAGTATGGAGACACAAAATTAATACTACCAAGTACAAGTGTCAATATCAAAATCAAACTTGGTTGAGCTAATATATGGCTAGACTAAAATGTTCGAGTTCACTTTGAACTTCATGAACGTTTTCACTTTTTCTTGCTTGCTTATTCTTGTTTATAACTTTAACTATATTCAGTTGGTAGTTAAAAACATATTAGCGTACTCTTTTCCAACTCTACTGCTACAAGTAAACAAGTAGAAGTATATTACTAGTTTTCATGGTGTTTTGATCAAAAAAAGTAAATGTAAATGAACAGGATAAATTTACGAACTTGGTTGTGATTTTGTCATTTTTGATCTCTGCATGCCCTTTATTTTTATGAAATATTTATCCCAAGAAATGGACTCTATGTTTTGCCAAAAAAAAAAAAAATCAATTAATTGAGTACAAATGACTGCTACCTATCAGATTTATTATGATTTTAATCACGTAATATAAGCAAGTGCATGGTAGGTACAAGATCATATACAAGGTGAGGAAAACATTAGTGTTATCGAATCAGGAAAGAAGAATGACAGTACAGTGCTGGAAGGCGAGAAATTTCTAAAAATATTATGATTTTTAAATTTTTTCTGCAAATAGGGTTATTTGGGTGTAGGGTTCAGCCAAGTGATGTTCGCATTTGCAAAATGCGAGTTCAGTGAACTCGCATTTCGCAAATGTGAGTTCTATATTTCAAAGAACTCGCATTCTGGAAATGCGAGTTCTACACTTTAAAGAAAATAAAAATTTTCGAAACTCGCATTCCGTGAATGCGAGTTTATAGAACTCACATTCTCAGAATGCGAGATCCACAATTTTAATTTTTTAAAATTCCTCTTGAATTCGCATTCGACGAATGCGAGTTATCTAGCTCTCGCATTTTCAGAATGCGAGTTCCAAATTTAATTTTTTAAATTCATGTTGAACTCGCATTCTCTTGAAACTCGCATTCTGAGAATGAGAGTTCCTGTGAAAATTACATTAAAAAAATGGGAGTTTCGTGAATGAACTTGACCAAAAATTAATTAAAAAAGATTCCTGATTACTAAGATCGAAATAAATTTCTGTGCATAAGGTATTGGTCGAGTGGCCAGAAATCCAATAATCTTAATGGTCAAAACTAATTTGGCAGTAGTAAACATCTTTTACTTTGCTATTTTTTAACCCACCAACATTTGGCATTTGAAATGTTATAGTTTCTTAAGTTTCTAGATTATGAGATTTTAGAAAAAATTTGACAGGTGTCGAACCAGTGCAATAATAAATAAGAACAGGTTGCGGGGCTTTGGAGAAAAAGAAATGAAAGAAGAAAGAATGAAGAAAGAAGAAGGAAGAAAGAAAGAAAGAAAGGAAAGAAAACGAAAGAAATAGGCTTTTTTTTTTTTGAAATAAGAACACTACTGAGAATTGGAAAAGGGAAAGGAATTTTTTTTTTCTTTTTGGTGATCCACCAAGTTAGCCGTGGGTACGCCTAAGTAGCGCTAACGCTTCTGACCAAGTTTTACAATTGGTCACCATAAGCGTGACGACTTGGCATGGGCACACCTAAGTAGTGCCAACGCTTCTGGCAATAGACGAAAATTTCATTCCTCAGGCGTGCCCAGTTGGCGTGGGCACGCCTAACTAGCCCCACCACTTCTGACCATGCAACGAAAATTGCTATTCTTTGGCGTGTCCAGTTGGCGTGGGCACGCCTAAATGGTCTTCAATGGTTGCCTGTCCGTCCTTAGACGTGCTCAGTTTATGTGGGCATGCCTAAATGGTGGCGACCTAACACAAGAAAAATTGATCATTTCAACTGAACCTACTTATTCAATAAGACACAAGAAGACTAAAATTACAAAATACGGATGTAGAGCATAAATGGAGAAACCGTAAAGCATGAGGGATAACAGTAATTCCACAACTGCATTTCTCACGCATAAGACAAAAATATCTGATACTGAGAAGTATCACTAGAAGACATCATCATTACTTTTGCAACTGCAATAACCGTGAAACCATGTTCTGATATTTTTCCTTTAGTTCAGTACTATGTTTAGGCAATTTGATACTATTACTATAAAAGGTTTGTTCCATTCCAACACAGATTTCGATTTATGTACTACTTACGACCCCGTATGCGTAATCCCCATTTAACCAACCCTAAACCGTAATAAAAAATTGAGCACTGTAAACCCTAAAGATTATGAACCGTAAACCCTAAACCTTCAAACCCTATAACCCTAATGAAGTAACCCGAAAACCACAAACCCTTTACCCCTAACCCTAAAATCGTAAACCCTAAACCCTGAACTTGAAACCCTAAATCCTGAACCTGAAATCCTAAACCCTGAACCGTAAACCTTAATCTCTAAACCCTACGACCCTAAAGCCGTAAACTCTAAAACCGTAAACCCAAAACTATTGAGCCCTACAGCCCTAAAGGAGTACGTTCAGGAAACCTTTGCTTGGATGCATTATTACAGGTACCTTAGCAACGACGATATCGAGTTTCTTAGCACTTACCTCAATCTTACCGCTGAAATTGTTCTCGCTACTCTTAAAAAGTCCTCCAAGCCCCTCGGTCGTCCTAAGGGTGGACCTCCTCGTGATCGCCCTTGGTAATGATATGCTTAGTTTTTATTGTGTAAAGATTTTGGTGAATATTGGATTATTTGTTAACAATTAGTTTTGCAAATTGGTGCTGGATTATATAGCGGACAACCAAGGTTTAATGGGGATAGGCCTAGATTTGGTGACAGGGAGGGCTATCGAGTTGGTCCTCGTGGACCTTCCGGTCAGTTTGGTGTTGAGAAAGTTGGAGCTCCTGACGATTAGGAGCCTGCTTTCAGTGTTAGTTCACATTTGTTGTCGACTAACGCATGGGGCTTGCAAACGAAAAATATATATATACATTAGCCAATTGAAGTAATGGGAAAAAAAAAACAACTAATCAATCAATACAAGATTCAATGTCCTCCAAGATGTCCACCAGTACCACACTCTCGACACCTACGCGTCCTAGCTCCTCTACGTGGCACATATGTTAGAATCGGAGTCACTTGAGCTGTGTGTGACTCATGTGCGGCCTCCTGATCATGTAATGCCTCAGTCCGAGTCCCCGACTGTTCAGGACCTCATTCGCGTTGACTGAAAGTTCCAACGTCTACGTCGACCATAGGTGTAACCTATTGAAGCGTCACCGGTGACCTAGACGTTGTAGCCTCCCGCATGCCCAGCGACTGAGGTGTGAGTACAGTTGATTCACCACAGTGATGTTCGGTAGCCTGTGCACTGCCGCCAGCGTCTGTCTGGAAGATGTGCTCCGGGGATTGCACCCTACGACGCCGACCACCACCGTGCTGGCCTCCACCTACATTTCTATGAGCGCACTCAACACGACGCGGGTCAACATGAACTGGAATGTCATGAGGTACAAGTGGAGGGCGAACTGCAAGACGTCGTGCCGCCCCAACATGCTGTAAACTCTCAGCTACAAACTCTCGGATGGCACGGAGATGATGCCTGTCCTGCTCCTCGCATACTGCCTCGGAATCTAATGCCGTGTAATGAAGGCGCGACAATACATCAACCTATTAAGCGTTTGGCATGATAAGAAATGTGTAAGTGCGGTCATTTATAGACACTATGGATATAATTCATACGATAGTGTTACTTACCTACTCTTAGTATTTACTACCAACTTAAACTCTTGATTAAAATCTATAAGCATCTGCTAGATTACTACTATTACCAACTTAAACTCTTGACACATACCATTCGTATTTAATACAGTTATACACCCAAGTCTAACTTTCACCTACCCAACGCCTATTACCAAGAAGACTCTTTGAGTTCCTGACTCTTTATTAGGTGATCAAATCAAATAAGAGCAGGAATGCATAATAAGTCTGTCTCATAACATTCTTCTGTCTCTTAACATTCTTCGTTTTATCCTACGTTCATCCTTTTCCTTTTTTCTTTGTTATACAGAACTATGTCAACCTCATCAAATAAGGAAAAGCAACCAGTAGTTCTTAGACCAACAAAGTCCTCAACAAATGATTTTGATGACAAGCCTCTTTGGAATCATGTCAAAGTTTTAGAGCTACCATCAGGTGGAGGGGGTAATAGGGTATGGTCTTGTAACTATTGCAACAAGAAAGTTACAGGTTCATACTCTAAAGTGAAAGCACACTTGTTGAAAATTGCAAATTGTGGTGTTGAAATGTGTAAATCTATAACTCCTGAAATTGCTGAAGTGATCAAGAAGGAACATGAACATGCTGAACGCACGAAGGTGAATAGTCAATTGGCAGCAAGAAAGAAAGCTGATTATCTAAATCTACCACAAGGATCAGACCTTACGCAACAAAAAAAATGAAAACCAGGTACTCTAGAAAAGTGTTTTAATGTGGTGCAAAGGGATATTGTTGACAAACTTGCTGCTAGGATGTTTTATGCATCTGCTGTGCCTTTTAACTTTGCTCGTTGCCATTATTTTCGCAAATACTCCAAAACATTGGCAAACAGCAATTTGTCTGGTTATTGTCCTCCAACCTTTAATAGGTTGCGAACCACACTACTAGCTCAAGAAAAACAACACATACAGACAAAACTTCAAACTATCAAAAACTCTTGGAATAGAAAAGACGTATCAATTTGTTCAGATGGCTGGATTGACATACAAAGGAGGCCTCTTATAAATATTATGGCAGCATCTGCAAGTGAAGCCATGTTCATTTCAGCAACAAATGCAAGTGGAAACATAAAAGATGCAGAGTATATAGCAAATATTTTTATCAAAGCTGTAGAGGAGATTGGGTCAAGCAAAATTATAGGAAGCAAAATTATATGAGGATCAGTCCAGATACATCTTCCAAATTTCATAGAAAAGCTTGATTTACTATAACATTAACCAATTTCCCTTTTGCAGCATTTCTGTCACCACTGAGGTCAAGTTCCCAGTTTTCCATGACAATATTCCAAAAGATATAGTCTTGCATGGTTTTAATACTAATATGACAAGATGTTGGGAAAACAACCTACAAAAGGAAAAGGATATCCTACTAACTCATATTTCATTGTGTATGATAAATTCCTCAGAAATATTTATAATGAATATGCAAAGGAATCAAAAACAAGAAGAGAACCAATTTCAAGATATGGTGTGGAATCTTCACAACAGTTTCTTGTTCTGTTAACTATAAGGAGGAGTTGCAAATTCAGATAATTCCAGCAAAAGCTCGAGCACCAAAATACAGTACAAATTTTCAGTCAAGTTGTACAGACAATCTGCTACTTATGATGTTTCACAACTTCACATGACAAGAAGTGACAGACCAATGTCTGTCAATTTGGAGATGGATGAACTAGTAGTTAACCAGGAGAAAATAAATAGGCAGTTCGCGAGAATTTACATGAAAAAGCATGCTCCTGAGTTTTGACAAGGCTCAATTGGGTAGTTTAGGGGAATCTCAAACACTAAAACATGCATGGTATAGAGACCGGCTCACCCCTTCTAAGGCAACTTGTGTGAATTAAGGCTGGTGCAGAAACAAATGTAAAGAACAAAACCGAGTTTAGTGCAGAAAGACATGTCCCAGATTAAAAGTTGCCATTCAGTAAACCAGAATATAGTTGAAAAAGAAGAGAAGCAAGAGAAACTATGAATGTGTAGGCAACTTCTAGAAGCACTCTGTCCACCCTCTAATTGGAAAACAAAATTGCATCAGAAATTGAAAGACATTTAGCAACACAAACGCAAAGAAACAAATTGCATCAGAAATGGGTAAATCAAATTAGCAACAGAAACGGAAAACAAAAATTGCATCATAAATGGAAAACACAATTAGCAACACCAATGGAATAACAAAAATGCACCGGAAATGTGAAAAAACAAAAAGCAACCGAAAGGGAAAAACAAATTAGCATCAGAAACGGAAAAAAAAAAAATTTACCATCAGCAATGGAAATTAAAATTATTGCATTAGAAATGTAAATAAAAAATTAGCAACTGAAAAAAGGTCAAAAAATTTCCTCACCAAATCCGGCAACTCTTCAAAAGTTGGATGGCTTATCAGCGGCAGAAGCTCCAACTTTTTCCCCGAAGTTTTTCCCCCAAATTTTTCCCAACGTCACTGCCTTCGCCTTCTATGACTTAATTTCGGGAGGCAGAAGCTAGGTGAAATGTGTTTGCTCACGTGAGTTGTCTGCCGCTGGTCAAAAAAAAAAAAAAAACCAAAATTGAGATTTTAAACCTCCGAATATTTGCAACAGATGAATCGGCCAAAAGATGGAGGGGAAAGCTTACCTCAGCTGCTGGTTGCTTCTGCGGAGCTCCACTGCCGCTGTCCGGCGGTGAAGCGGCGGCGAGATGAACGACGGAGCTTCACCCAATTGCAGCAACTCCCCACCGCAACACTTCACCAAACAGAGCTGCTCCGATCGATTGCAGGTATGAAGACGACAACAACGGCTTCGATTGAGAGATTGGCCGTGTTTGGGGCTCGATTTGGTGTGTTCCCAATTTCGTCCGGGGGTTTGTGCGTTTAATTGATTTGGGAGTCAGGAGGCTGGGGGAAGGTGTTGGCCGGTTTTGATTTCATGGAACTCGCATTTTTCAAATGAATTTTCTTCCTTTATTTTTGGGTGGCCGGGAAAACGTAACTCGCATTTGTTGAATGCGAGTTTATCGTAACTCGCATTCAGCAAATGCGAAATACCTATTTTTGGAATCCCCTTGACAAACAACCCCTGATGTAGAATCTTTTTTTTTTTCCATCACAAAATTAGAATTTTCTCGCTGGAAGGCGGAGGCAGAAAGCGTGAACTCGTACGCCAATCCATAGACTGCCCCAACTAAAGCTATGAAGGGTATGCCAATTCTTCACTGTTTTTGGGTGGGTGACAACAGAAAGCGTGAACTCGTTTGAAGCTGTTTTCTTTACACCATTATTAGAGCTAAAACTCGTTTTTAGAGCTAGTAATCAGTACTTTTTTTTTTTTTTTTCCTTTGGGTCAAAAGGATCAGGATTTTCATTTCACTATATGTAAATATTTACAATAACATTTGGGGTAAAGACCTCCCAATCTTGGCTACTGTGCAAATTACAGAGGTAATTGTCATGCTATTTTACGTTCATTCTTTAGTTTAATAGCAAGCAGTACAATGGATGGTGGCTTGTTGGCAATCAAAACTGATTATAAACCTCAATTTAAGCCTAGGCAGGTTCCATTGAGGGTACAAATTTGGAGTTGACTTTCATGTGATGTGAGGCCCAAATTAACCAAGAAATTAAGGTGCTTTTCATCTCTATCATTTCTGAATTTACTCTTGTGATTTTTTTGGGGGGGTTCAAAAATTTACTGATTGTGATTAGAAATGTATACAATCATGGTCATTCGTTGTCAGATTCAAGTTGGAGGGGGATCAAGAATTCAATTGAATGAATATGGCCAAGATCACTTATTATTATATACAGGGCTCTCGTGATCAGAAGATTTGAAAATGATGTATTAATACTTTAGTAATTAGTGTTTGGACATATATTTTGACCTCAAAGGCATATATAGTAACCAGGAATTCCTCACCCTCGAACGGATACAACGGCAGGTTACACTGAACACAGGCCTAGTGGATCACAAGAACATGATCATAGTTCATATACTAAACAATTATATTTCTCGTTAGTCAAAAGAAAAGAAAACTCGTAGAAACGAAATTGTCTTACTCTTTTCATAAAGTTATGTTGTACAACATTTTCCTTTTGTGTATTTAGGAGAAAAAAGTTTGAAAAAGATAGATTTTAATTTATTTCTTGAACACATTGGGATCCCTTAATTAATGTGAATTGATATTTCTAACTAATCGTTTTTTTAGCATTATTCAAGTGAAAAAATGTACGTACACTTTCGCGAAATCATTATCAAATGGCGGGATTATGTAAGAGATGCTGGGATTAGAGATTAAAAAAAAAGGGGCTATTTATATATATATATATATATATATATATATATATATATATATGTAATACCAGTTACTAAAGTAGTGAGGAATTTTTTTTTTAATTTTTGTATTAGTTTCCATACAAAATCTAACTATTATAGTTGTTTAACTTAGTTTAGATGGCATGATCCCATTCAGATTCCATTCACAGCCTCACAATTCGGATTAAATACCCACCAAAAAGACTTTAAGAGCCTATGTGATGAGTGTCTAGTGGGTATAAGAAAAGGTGAACCTTAGATGAATAGAATGTCAATATTTTTGGAAAAGTGAAATTCACATAATAATGTTTAACTATCAAGAGGGAAATAAATCTGAAACTTTTGCGTCAAATTGACAAAATATGTGTAAATTTATTATTCAAACTAAGTATAGAACCCTAAATATATATAATACTATTCCATTGGTTCTGACCAGTGGCAGTGCTCAGTTTTTATAACATGTCTGAAAATTTCAAGCGCAAAGGATGCCGCCTTCCATGCCATCCCAATGCTACTACAAGTACTAGTCTTTGCTCTTACCTTTCTTTTCCCATTACTACAATTTTCAACAAAGTGTTCTTTCTTGGAGCATTCTCTTCTCTTCCACACCATTTTACAGCACCTGCAGAAGCCAAAGCACCAAAGGGTTTAAGGCTGCTTCACTTCAGAGGCTAAAACATAAGGAGATAGTTTTGCCTGCAGGTAGCTCTAGCTAGCTAGATCAATGGGTAGTGGAGATGATGAATACCCTTCTTCCAAAAGACCAATCCAACACACTCAAACCAAGTACAAGCTCAAAATACTGTTACTAGTCATCCTGACGAATCTCCTCACCATTTACATCTTCTCTGGTCCTTCTCTACCCATCGCTCGAAACCTTTCACTTCCTATTTGGGACCATACGAAACTCCTGAATGAGCTCAACATCACCAAGCGTGAGCTAGCAAACAGCCGAGCCCAAATCTCAGACTTGCAGCAGCATCTCAAGGCCAGCAATATTCTTACGAAGTCTCTACTAACTGAGCTCTCTCACCTTAATGGAGCTATAGACCAACATTCTTCTTCTAAGGAGCTGTCCTCGACTTTCAGCTTCAATGATCTTTTATCTGATCTATCTACTGAAGCCAAGCTTGGGGTAGGCCCTCAGAAGCTCCCGTTGGGGTTCTCCCCGCGGTCGGGCTCAGACGAGCTCTACCCTTCAGTGGGAGGAGGTTGTTTGAGGTATAAGGAGGAATTTGCACAATACATGACGTATAAGATTGGTGAAGAATGCCCCGTGGATGATGTTTTCGCGCAAAGACTCATGCTCAAGGGATGTGAGCCGCTGCCAAGAAGGCGGTGCCAACCCAAGTCACCAGCTGGTTATAAGGAGCCAAATCCACTGCCAAAGAGTCTTTGGACGACGCCACCTGACACAAGCATCATATGGGATCCCTACACTTGTAAAAGTTATGGTTGCCTGGTTGAGAGGAAAAAGCTTCCAGTATTCTACGACTGCAAAGACTGCTTTGACTTAGAAGGCAGGGAGAAATCAAGATGGCTCTTTGACAATGGAGGCTTGGATTTTGGGATCAACGAGGTTTTGGATACAAAAGCTCATGGTACAATTCGGATTGGACTCGATATTGGAGGTGGAACAGGCACATTTGCAGCCAGAATGAAAGAAAAGAATGTGACCATTGTCACAACTTCTATGAACTTGGATGGTCCGTTTAACAGCTTCATTGCATCCAGGGGATTGATTTCGATGCACATTAGTGTTTCGCAAAGGCTTCCATTCTTTGAGAATACTCTGGACATCGTGCACTCGATGCATATTTTGAGCAACTGGATTCCGGATACGATGCTTGAGTTTATACTTTACGATATTTACAGGGTATTGAGACCTGGAGGGATATTCTGGCTTGACCATTTCTTCTGCCTAGGTTCACAGTTGAATTCAACCTATGTTCCAATGCTTGATCGTGTTGGATTCAAGAAACTGAGATGGAATGCGGGCATGAAGCTCGATCGTGGGATTGACAAGAATGAGTGGTATTTTTCTGCTCTGTTGGAGAAGCCAGTGAAATCCTGAGGTATAGATGCGTTATTGTATTTGTATTTGACAATTTATAAGACTACCAGTCCAAAAGTTCATATTGGTTATGCTACAAATGCCAGAAACAGTTAGCTACCTAGTTTAGTTATGAGTGAACAGTATAAGGATTGGGAGGGACGACAGCACGTCTAGATTTTGATTGATTGTGACAAACTAGAAATTAAGCTTTTACTTGAGATACAATTATCAATCAAAACTCTCTCTCTCTCTCTCTCTCTCTCCCTCCTTTTCAGAGAATTTTACGATATGATAACCAACACCACATCCTAACATCATCCACAAAATTGAAACTACAAGAGTCCGAATCAAGTACTTACGGCCGAACAAGTTTCAACGATTAATTGCAGCAGCACTGGCGACTTAAGATCTCATAGACATCCACAAACAAAACTTGACATGTTGATCTGAACGTAGATTTGAGAATTAATAACAGTATCAGTCCACATCTAACAATACAAGATTTTGACGAAGGCCTACCAGTTTTTTTCTTGTGAAGATGGCATTCTCTGCATCCTATGTAACCCAATAATCCAGTAATCAAGAAGGTATTAGCCATGCTTAAGAGGATATCTTGGACATTAAATGAAAGTCATACATAACAACAATTTCATCAGGTGATTGCAGAAGGATGAACATCCTTAAGGATCCTGCAAACGGTAGTATGAAAAGGCCCATAAACTAAAAGAAAGACACCTCTTTCAATGTGAAGATCAATTTTCAATACAGTCAATGGAAAGGAAATTAATTTGGGATTAGGCAAAGAATTATAAGAAAGAGAACCAAAGAAAAGAAAGGTAAATACCAGCCACAATAGTTAATTCACAAGGCTGTCCAAGTTCAGCTTCCATATTCTCAATCAAAACTTATCAATAGATAACAGTGCATTTACAGTCGGCAGCACTAACTTAGACCAAAAAGACACTACAGCTAAGCAGAGTGAAATAATTAATTTAATTAAACAGACTCACACATGATTCTTGCTGGTTTCCTATCTGAGTATTTCTCTTGGACACTTGGGCTAGAATGTAGCCTCTGTAGACTTTTCCATCCACATTGTCCAACATCAAATTGGAGGAAGTTTGTGAAAAACATTCTTCTAAGATGTACAAATAAAGAAAGGCCTAGGCAATTACATGCTACTTACAGAACCAGGATTAAAAATCCCACAAGTTACATGTGAATGCCAAATGCCAGTGAACAAATCTCACTTGGGCTCCAACTTGGAATGGGGATAGGCCCCGCTGTAGACAAAGAGACTTTCGTCACTGTAAGGATGTTCATATCCCTTGCGTGCTCCTTCGTGGTTATCTGAAGTTGATGCAGATTCGGCATGGGGGTTCAGCCCGGCCAGTTCCATGATGCTCTCAATCTCTTTCACAACCTCACTCATTGTTGGTCTGTTAACTCCCTGTTCTTCAACACAATCCAATGCCAGATCCACGAATTTCTCTAGACTTCTGGGAGATGCACTTGACACAATGACAGGGTCAACAAGGTCTTGAAGGTTATAAAGATCTTTTGTCTTGTCCATCGCTTGCTTCACCTCCCGAACAATGTATTTCCCTTTCTCAATTGGGGCTCTTGCAGTTACAAGCTCCAAGAGTAACACCCCAAAGCTATAGACATCACTCTTCTCAGTCAGTTGTTGAGTCATATAATATTCAGGATCCATGTAGCCCTGAAGCAAAAAATCTCAGTTCTCAGGTTTTAAACGTGTGCTTGAATCCACCAATAATGGTAAGGAGCTTAAGCCATGTACTAGATGATTGATGAATGTTAGTACTTCTGATATTTCATTCATATTTCAAGATCCATTTTCTTTACACCAAACCTCAGAAATTCTGGCACATTAGCACTGCTACAATGTGATGATACTGGCCCAGAACTTAAAAAAGTCAATAACATTATGGGTGAACCAATATCTTTTCTTTGGAGGTGCATGACTTATCAGGAAGGAGATAGTATGTTTTGATGCATGTGCTCATGTTAGAAAATGTGTCTGTATAGAAAACACTGAATTACCAGCAACGACTAAGGGAAGGAATACCAAACAGAGCTGTGGAAGGAATACCAAACATAGCTGTAAAATGAATGAGATATCTTGTCCACATCATTTGTGTAATCTGTGACTACGAGAAAGATATTCTGGATGTGCTCCTAATTTTTATGCGTGCCCTCCCCAGACCTTTTTAGCGAAGAAGCCTTCTAGTTCTAGTGTTTTGCCTCCAAAAAACTATTACATAAACATTTCTTTCCTATATCCTTTCTGTTAATCCTTTTGTTTGTTGTCTTCTGTATCCTCTTCTATCTTGGTCAGGGAGTGATCCCATCTAAAGTAACTGAAAATTTGAGATTGAAATGCTACCAAGTCTTTTCCATTCTTTTCAATTCTATTTGTCCCAGACAAAAGAAAAACAACTAAGACAGGAAATAAAACGTGGATGCTACAAGACTTTTGTAGAGGAAATTGTTGAAAACTTGGGAAAAACTTTACTAACCATTGTTCCTTTGACTTGTGTAGTCACATGAGTCCTGTCTGGAGAACCCATAGGCTTGGACAGACCAAAATCAGCAACTTTAGCATTCAACCTTTCATCCAGCAAGACATTATTTGATTTTATATCCCGATGTATGATTGGAGGATTAGCAAGAACGTGAAGATATTGTATTCCCCTTGCTGCACCAAGGGCTATCCGGAGTCTCCTCATCCAGTCTAACCTGATCCCCGACTTCCCTGCAAAGAGAGATACTGAATTACTGAGTAATCCACCCTAGGGTAAGTAGTCTCCTCAGCTACAAAGTTATATAGGGTGGATGACTTTCAAACTTTGTCAATTTATCGTAGATGAACATGAATGTTGTTGAAATTCAATTAGAAGATGAAGATTTTAAAGAACGATAATTTGGCTACGAAGCACTAAAATGACTTTTGTCAGCATTAGACATTGCTATTGTTAATAAAATGGATTTTAATGGGCATAAAAATTTTGATCAATTTTGAATGGCTGAGATATGTCCCAGAATTAGAATCAGGTTAGCCAGGTGATCAAACATTATGATTTCCTAATCTTGTCCACTGCTTTCTCTACCTAATTTAACCAGTTGTAGCATTCCCTGCATTAAATCTAAGGAAATAATTTATAGGACTTCGCAGAGTTAAAATAGAGCTTCATCTGGTTGATATTTTTTATGTATCCAAAGCAAAGAAATTTATAAGAGCTTCAAGAATAGTCTACATGGGTTCGGATTGGAAAAAGGGGATCAGGTCAGAAGTACCTGAAAGGCTATCCTTCAGTGTGCCATTTGGAATGTATTCATAGACTAGCATTTCTTCAACTTGATCAAAGCAAAAACCCACCAGGCCAACAACATTCTTGTGGTGAACCCTTGAGAGAAGCTCAATCTCAGTTTTGAACTCAAGAGCACCCTGCATAGATCCTTGCTGAGCTCTTTTAATGGCAACCAATTGTCCAGTGGGAAGAGTTCCTCTGTATACCTGCCAAAGGCAAGACAGTAATTGATCATGGTCTATAATGTTATGGTAGTTACATAAAGATGCTTGAAAAGAAGAATTAATGGAAATTTTTTTAAAAAGAATGAAAATGCTTTCAAATTTGAGCAAAGCAGATTCATAAGTAATGTTGCAGCAGTGGTGGTGAAGGTCTGGTTTGGAAGATACAGAGTGCCAGAGAATATCTTATGTGGCTAAAAACTTTAGAAAGTGACACCCAATCAAATTTCTTAGAACAAACTTTAAAAGATAAGTTAAACAAAATTTAATTTACTCTTGAAAGGCGAAAATGGTTGCCTTGTGTTCAAGACCCTCTAAAGTATTTCTTTCAACAGTACAGATCATTACTGTGCCAGTAACACATGTATGGCAGGAGAAGGATGCTTTAGAAAGAAGCACTCCTAGGGTCAGGGTCTAAGATTAATGAGAAGCTAACCTTGCCGTAACCACCGGATCCAATATCATTAGCATCTGAGAAATTATTTGTGTACCTCTTAACCTCTTCAAATGAGAAATTCCGTGCTCCTTTTAACTGAGGAACACCACCACTGTTTTTACCTCGGTCCCAAGATGCTGTATCCATGAAATGAAATAAGATGGCAAAAACTGAACAAAGTTTGATTTAAGAAAATTCAGGCAAATATTATGTCCAAGTTACCAAAAGGATCAATCTGTTTAGCAGCTATTTCAGCTCTTCTTTTCTGGCGGAAAGCGTAACCTCCTGCAACAAGTAACAATAAAAGGAGGACAGAACCACCCACTGCTGCTCCAATAATGATAGCGGTGCTGCTAGATGACTTGTTTGAGCTTGAAGCAGCCCCTGAAGGAGAAAGAACAGATAAAACCATGAGGAGAATCAAGAAGAAAGAAGAAATAATACTCCATATAGACAGTAGACCGAAGTACAACATCTTAACTACCAGTGAAATATTGATAGCTGTTCGCTTGGTAGAAGAAAGGCCCAAAATATGCCGGAGGTTTAAATGTTTGACTGCTAAGCGCAAAACCAATTGCAGAAATTCCTGTGTGATTGAAGTAATCTAGGCCAGACGGAAAAACTTGGAGGCTTAAAGTAAGATAGTCATCTAAATTTTTTCCAGGATTACTCAGAGAAACTGAATCCACAGGCAGCTGATGGGACTGAAATGTAAACATCAATTTCTGTTGCAGTTGCACATAAACGGTTGAGTTCCCCAAGTCAGAGAAGGAAGGAGCCCGGAAAAATAGGGTGCCTGTGTATGGATATGCACATCGACAGTTGGGGCTAGAAACTTGATCTGACCTGCACTGAGGTGTCGAGCAATTACTTGAAGTTGAATATGAGGAATTGGCTTGTTGAGGAGGGATGCAGTAGCTTTGTGTTGCTCCTTCACAAATTTGGTTATCTACAAGTCTGCAGACGATGGTAAATCATTGTAGTGAGATCATGAGATCTCAAATCTAAGAAAAATGCTGATAATAACATCCAAGACTAACTCGATACGTTGTTCACTGCTGTAGAAAGGATTCTGTTTTTGGTATAAAACAGAGCTTACATTATCTGAATACTGCCGTAGCCACCAGCTATGTCAGTAAAGGATTCAATTGTATTGTTTTGCAAATCAACTAATTGTAGTTCATCGCTGTGGCGGGAGCCAATACTTAAGGTGCCATTGAGCCGATTATTCCTCAATATCCTGTCATGCCAAAACATTGTGGTTGTGGTAATCATTCGCATAATAAGGAATTCACCAGCTATTTATTCTTGTAAATGAGCTGGTAAATGGTGTGATAAAAGTTCTCACTGCATACTACTGATACCCACACAGATTGCAGCTGAGCAAGGCTGAAGAGTGTATCTGGAACTTCTCCCTGAAGTCGTGTGTTTTCCATTACTCTGTGGTTAGAAAATTGATGGATTAAAAACAAAAAATGACGGTCTCTATTTGGTTGCAAAGGTTGGGCACATTCTCACTAAGTTTAAAGTAAATGCACATGGATATATGTATATAAGGCACACTCATTGCGGGAAATAGAGAAGAAGTGACGTACAGCGTTGTCAAGGACTGTAAGGTTGAAATCCACGGAGGAAAATCCGATGCATCAAATGTATTGTTGCTCATATCCCTGGGGAAAAATGATGAATACTAAGCACTGCCATTGTCAATTTGTCCCATGTATTGAGTACACTACATACATCAGTTTCTTATTCACTGTAGGCTTTGGATTCAAGAAAGTTGGCGCAACTTACAGGTAATTTAGGGAGGTCACGCCAGTGAGATCAGGCAGGGGCCCGTTCAAGTTGTTGTTTGATAAGAACCTGATAAACAGATTTTTCGTCAACAATATAAAGTAAATGGATAGACTAATTTGCTCATACAGTAATAAAAATTTAATGTTGGTAACTAACTCCTTTATGCAACTTACAGCTCCTGAACACCAATAAGCTTGCTGAGGTTTTGCGGAACTGGTCCACTCAATGAGTTCCTATCAAGGCGTCTGTGGAATGACAGCAAATTTAGCTGAATAGCTCAGACAGGAATTTTTCAAGGCTGCAGATACGGCCAAAGCATATGATTTGAGTATGAGATTGTAATACTTACAGCACCTCCAGAGTTTGGACAAGGCCCAGGGTGGCAGGGATTTTTCCAGTGAGCTGGTTGTTTTCCAGTAGCCTGAAAAAATTACATGTACAAGAACAGAAGATTAATTTCCCAAAGTGGTAGATTCTGGTAATCAAGATGTTTACTTTATACAATTAAAGCTAATAATCCATCTGCAATTAGTCATTGAAAGAGGTACATTAGCTTTTGGCCTTTCTTCTGAATAGTTGCCAGCACAAACGCATGGTTAGTGGAAATTCAAATAAGTGTCCACGTGTTGCAATGATGGTCCAAGAAATAAAGACGTTTCTAACAGGTTAAGTTCTTAATAGTTCAACATGCAAGATGACAATCAGATTGACAGCACAAGGCAAACATGAAGTTGTTTCTTTTCCACTTCACATGAGGTCCTGCCTGGGATTGCAACTATGTATACACCTACACCTCTTGCTTTTGATCCATACACAACTTGCAAGGTTGCCAACTATGGGCGAACAACTCATCACTTTCTTGATTAACGAAAACACTGTATAACAGACATGGAAATTCTAGAAGGGGCTTACAGATGAATCAAAGACATATTTGCACTAAAAAGTTGAGATGGAATTTCACCAGACAGCTGATTCTTGCCGAAGTGACTGCAACGTGTTAACAAATTGTAAACAACATTGTCAGGACTGTTACTGGTCTAAATACAAGAAAAGAAAGCAAATGTAGGCTTAGAGTAGCATTAAGCATACAAGTGCTGCGTCTGGACAAGCTTATCGAGACCAGGTGCAGTGCCATTTGAGACAGGTATACTTCCAGAAAGCTTGTTGTCAGCTAAATCCAGCCAATGAAGATTTCCTAGATTACCGATAGAAGGTGGTATTTGGCCAATAAACTTGTTTGAATTTAGCGACCTGAATTATATAGTGAAAGAGTTTAGAACTCTATACAATAAGATCAAAACTTCATGGAAAAAACCTAGTATAGAGCCTGAATCCCATAACTACAAAGATTCAATGCTGGTATTAAAATTTTCATTGGGATTTGACTCCCATTTACAAAACAGAGGTAGACATTTTATGCTTAGGATGTTTCAAATATTGGGGTCCACAGTTAGGGAAAAAGAATTTCAAGAAATAGACAAAGTAAATGTGATCAAATGCAATTTTCAGTTCACATTGCAAACAAAGCAACTGGCTTTACTGTGATTGCCACAGCCACATTGAACGATTGTGAGGTAGTGAATTATTGGCAATTTTCGTTCACATTTCAATGCTTAAGTATGCAAAACCGCTCATTGGATTCTCTCTGACAAAGTAGAATACTTGTCATAGTTAAGCGAATTCCTGGAGGACTTGATTTGTTCATATTCTAGCCCTTGAATTGGATTGGAGATGAGTCCCAGATAGAGATTCTTACAGAGTATATAGCTGCTTCAGAGACCCTATGGTGTCTGGTATCGGACCAGAAAAGCCACAACCAACGAGGATTCTGTCATCCAATCAGGAGCAAACACATTGTCAACATAAATTAATCTCATTAATTTACAGTCACTGCGGTCTGACAAAAGTCTGAGATTCCTTACAAGCTGGTTAGCTTTGCTAAATTTCCAATTGTTCCGGGAAGAGGTCCCGTTAATCCTTCATTGTATGATAAATCTCTAGAGCCAAAAAAAAAAAAAAAAAAAAGAGGATCAAGTTTGATGTTATTAAAATGAGAACAGTGTATACACACACACACACACACACACTCTTATACTTGTTAGCTGCATGGATGTATGTTCTCAGGTAGAGAGAGAGAGAATCCACTGGCAAGAGAGATGGCCAAATGGGTAATAATACTCTCAGATGTTAAGACAACGAAGGCATTGTATTGGTTATGAACTGCTGGGCTGGCTAGAGAGTGCAGCTTCTATGCTCATCATTCAGGTTCTAAGAGGAAAATAGATACTAAAGGGTAGCACCACACATGTAGCTTGACAGAGAAAATGGATGTGTACTAAGGGGCCAAGTATTCAATGAGAACATTTTAAGTAAACGAATAATGTTTAAGGTATCAAATGGCTTCACAGAATATAAACAGGAATGTCTTCATCTAGAAGTCGAAACAGAAACTTTCGAAAAATGACCTACAGAGTCAGCAGTTCAGATAAATCGGCGATGTCTCCAGGTAGTTGACCCCTCAAACCAAAACTTGCTAATGTTCTGCAAATTTGTATCAGCAAATCAAGTCTCAACCGAATAAATGATTACCAATAAAAGATTTAAGGTGAAAGTTGAAAGAATTGTACATAGAGACAACACGAGAATTGATGCATGCAATCCCTTCCCAACCAGTCCCACATGGATCCGTTCCGGCCCAACTACTTGGTACATTCTCCCATCCGGATTTGAGAGATTGCAGAGCATTATCTGTACCACAGAGTCAGAGAACTTTCTGTGTCTTGGTGAAAAGTTGCAAGCTCATATGTCACAAAAAGAGTACTTAAATGAGGATTAAACTAGATTCAAACCAAAGTTATAAGAGCCAGGACCAGGCAATACTGGATTCTAGAGGCAACTAAAAATTCGGTTAGTGAGATAAGAACGAGTGCGTTTTTCTTCTTTGATATTTATTTCCCATCAGATAATCTAACCAGCAGCAATCTATAACAATCAGGACGGACGATTCAGCAAGCGTTAAGTTCTTACCTATGGAAGATCTGAAATCATGCAAACATTTCCAAGGTACAAAATTGAATATATCTAAGCAGAGTCACAATCAACTTGGGCAAGTCTGCTGCAGAAAAAAAAATAATGAATTCATAAAAAGCAGGACACATTGATCTGTAATAGGGGCATTCGACCTCTTGTCTTTGCTTGGAAATGCAATTGTAGTGTCTATGGAGCATAGCTGAATGCAGCATGCTTGGGCTTATAATTATGGCTTAAACTAAGAATGCTAAGTTTTAAGTAGTGTCATACAAGAAACCTTTTCGCATTTCCAACTACCTCTCCAAGGTCCTTGATCAAGGAAATGTGATCTTGACCATAGGAAAGGATGCCAAAAATGCTGCGAAAGATCTCAAGAAATGAAATCTAGATAGTTATCTTGTTTCTTCAACTTCAATAACAAAAATTGCATTAATCTTCACAAACTTGAGCAATTAAAAGTCCTGTAAATCAGTTAATAGGTGAGAGAGCAGATTAAAGCTTAGGGGGAACATAACCAAACAGATACTAGAAAAATAAGTCTCTAGAAAGAATAGATTTATCATTTCGGCCTGGTTTTCCATTCAGCAAGAAAAAGAGGGATGAGAAAAACCAACATCAATTGAAGCCACTGGACAGAAGGTCCCACAATACAGAAGAATGAAACCACTGTTAACATGATTTTTGCGGATAAGCATATTGGACACAAGAAATAAACTGACTTACAATCCTGTGGATTTGGGTACGCTGCTACAACCAAAACTTGAATGAAAATAACCAGCAGATATAGCTGAATTCTTGTGAACATTGTGAGCAGAAGAAATTCTTGTCAGAAGCAGCTAGACCATGAAGCTTACGAGTCTTCAACCGAACACAGGGTGCTTCCCAGGATGATGGTCCCAAAGAGCTTACTACTCTTTAACCAAAGGTGCAGTTGACTTGGACTTCCACTGCCAAAAGAGCTTCATGCATAAACAGATAAAACTTCCTGGCCTGTAATTCAACCCGGAGAATCAAACGTACTTTTCTTGATAGTCTAAAATAGATAATTCTATTTGTTCACGTCTAGTTTACTTGGTAATACAACAACCACCAGCGAACAATAAACAAATCCAATAAGTAATCTAGACTGCCCAATTGCATTTACACGCTTCTTGTAGATTTGTCATTTAAGTGAATATACTGTGGAGTAGTTTAATTATACCACTACTTGCGGGCAACCCCTTTAGATTCAGACAGACTTCAAACCGTAAAAGGCTTTGTTGTGAGAAGGTGAATGATTGGTCTAATTAATGACCTGCAAGTTGATAACAATCTCACTGAAAGGGTAAAGCCCTCTTCCTGGCTATGAAAGGGACATTTCTCTAAATTTTTATTGTAGCTGGTGAGTCAAGTCCTGTTGAAACATTCAAGTCAAGTATATCCCTCTAGTAATTTACACTTTACACTTCACTTGGAAAAATGACATTAACAGGGCTGAGATTATCATAAGTTTGAATTTTCAAAGCTGCGAGTGTAGGAACTGCAGATTAACACGAGACGTTGAATGTTCAACATTTGTTTTTCTGATTCACATTTCATCATCAACCTTCTGGGCAACAAAGTAACCAAATTTCAACTATAGTGCCTGAAGGCTAAATCCGTCCAGAAGGGCCTTTCCAAATTGAAGGGTTTCTCTTGTCCAATCTCGCCAAAGCCGCCCCCTTTCATATTCTCCAATAAATATCCATTGGGAATCTTAAGCAGTGGGTTTTGGGTCATTGACTCTGTCTTCTAAGGTTCGGCCGGCCGGTCACTTATACGGTAGTATCTCGGTGTGACCAAGGTTCGAGTCTCTCCCCCAACAATCTCCTGTGCATTGGTGGGGCCCGCTCTGTGCAGGCGCTGTGGGATTAGTCGGGTGTAGGCCCGGATACCCCAGTGTTGACAAAAAAAAAAAAAAAAAGAAAAAAAAAAAAGACTCTGTCTTCTAAGAACTTCAACTGCCTACTAGTGAATAGCGTTTTCTTATTGACATTCTATCATCAACCTTTAAGGACTTGAAAAAATCAAATACTTTACTATTCAAAAACTGGTGCTGCCTAAGGGGCTACATCCAGCCAAAGGGGGTTTCCATAACTGGTGCCTTGTAATCAATTTTATTAACTCCCAAGTCCCACAGCAACTGGAGAGTGAAATGGGATTCTGATGTTTAGCATAAACCTCAAATTGAATGGCGTCAACAGCCTGTCTCCATTGGTGGGACAACCAGAATTTAGTGAATCCGCAGTTGGATGTATGGTTTTGTAGAGAGTTGAATGCAGAGATGCCAGTTGCCAGAGGGACCATGTCTCCATCTCTCTGCTCATAAAAACTTGCAAGTATTGATCATTACAACAATGACAACCAACCACGCGTTATTGCAATTTGCAGACCAATTAATGCTAAAACCAAAGATGCTGTCAATTGTCAACCCCTTTATTTTTGTTTTTCCATCAGTGGCAATTTGTTAATGAGTTCATCTAGTTTCTTGAGGTCAACAAGGAGACTGTCTGTTTATTTGGTTTCTTGGTTTTTTGGCATGGGATTATGTGAGCCATATGGGAACATCCAATACAAAACATTTTGACTTTAATAACTAGACATTACAAGAATGAACACGCACATTTATGTTGTACAAGACTTTTCTGGTCTAATAATCTTATGTTTTTGTTAAACTGATTTCTTGATCTACAAATTCTTTCCTAAGAATCTTCGCGTGAATTCGTTTGTGAATTATACAATTGACTCTACAATCTGCCAAAAACAACCAAAAGATGTAAGAAGGTTTTTACACTGTCAGCTCATGCCTTTTGGGTTTGAAGGTCAACTGTTATCTAAAAAATTACTGTTCTTCTTTTTTTTTTTTTTGGGGGGGTTGTTACATGAAGATCTTAAGAACCTCAATAGTTCAAGAGTTCTGACTCCCATACAATCTTGCCAAAAAGGGGAGGAATAATGACAAGCTAATGTTAATTAAGTAAAAAGAGAAGTCAACTAAAAATAATAGCCAATGAAGATAAACACGAGACAGGGGTAATTTGTCCGAATGTTTAAATACAGAAGACTTCAACAGATAAAAGTATTACAAAAGATGATACTCATAGGAGCCAGCATCCCATCCCAGCTGACATCCAACGAATTTCTGAATGCTTAGTTCAGATATTGCACACAAATACACTCTTCCAAAAAATATGAACTGAGACAGGAAGGTCCAATAATGATTTACTGAGTATGCACTCCCAACAACTTGACTTGAGATCAAAGAAACAACTTCATACATTGGCCTTCTCCTGTACAGCATCTAAACAATGCAGTATGGACAACCAAACTATGTGATAAAACTATAGTTTGACTCGATGCAGGATCCCATGGCTCAAACTTTCACATGTTCAAATTTTAAGAACCGAATATAACAGGCAAATATGTGAAAGAGGAACTTTGTTCGTCAAAGCATCTGAAAATTACGACATTGGTTCGTTTAGTGATGCTCTGTGTTGAAAGGTAAGGAACCAATGCTGTAGTCGAAGTCTTTGCTTCCATAAGAATGTTGATCAGTCGTATCCATTGAATCCTTGGAACTAAATGTAATGACATCTTTTTCAGAAATTTTCTTCAAACTAGCCAACTGCATGATATTCTCGATCTCTCTTACTACTTCACCCATTGTTGGTCTGTCAGCTCCAGACTCTTGGACACATCTCATTGCCAGTTCAAGAAACTGCTCCAGACCCTCTGGTTTCCCTCCTTCAGCAATTTTTGGATCAAGAATCTCATGAATAAGAAATGCCTCTTTTGGATTATTGACTGCATCCTGAACCACTCTTACTATGTGTCTCCCTTGCTGAATCGGAGGTCTTGCAGTCATAAGTTCGAGCATCACAATTCCAAAGCTATATACATCACTTTTATCTGTTAACTGTTGGGTCATGTAATACTCTGGATCCATATATCCCTACACAAGACAAACATCTGCATATTTAGTGTCAAAGTGAAGTTTGATTTGTTAGACCTAAACTAGTTCTTAACATGAAGAATTTACACCATGGGTAATACACTAACACTGACCAGTGTCCCTTTGACTTGAGTGGTGACATAACCCTTGTTTTCATCACCTAGAAGTTTTGATAAACCAAAATCGGCCACTTTTGCATTGAAGTGATCATCCAACAAAATATTGTTTGATTTAACGTCCCTGTGTATGATGGGAGGACTGGCAAGCTCATGCAGGTAAGTCAAGCCTCTGGCAGCATCAAGGGCAATTCCAAGTCTCCTCATCCAGTCTAATTGCATTCCTGACTTCTCTGCAAGCATCAAATAAAATCATCTCAAATGTACCAAGGTCATTGTTTTCACATTGCACGAATATAGCCTTATTAGCTTGTTTTAGAACTATACTTGGTAGACAAAGACGATCCGTGAGTCCTAAATTATGCATTTAAGAGTAGGCCATGAAAGGCAGGCGCTAATCACCAAATAAGTGTCCAGAGAAAACAGTAACGTTCATTTTCAAGGAAAAATGCATTGATGGCGGCAGTGTTTGGTCCAGGTTCATTGGAAGTCAAGAAAGTATGAGAGGGAGGGTGTCATGTCAAGTTTCCGCTCCACTATAGACCATGAGGCTATCTGATATGATATCTTCGTGTCTTTTTCAAATATTGGATTTCTAAGCATGCAAATATCAGCCTATCTGATTTGAATGAATCAAAGGTTTTTCTCCCGCTGTATGAAAGGAATATGCACCCAACAGATTCTCTTCCCGTGCTTGATTGAGATTCAATGATGGTAGAATGATTTACACTCTCCGAAAGAAAAAATAAACAATGTTCTTCAGATCATATTAAGCAAAATAAGAAGTATTACCTAAAAGACTTTCTCTCAGAGTACCATTTGAAATATACTCATAGACCAGCATTTGTTCACCTTGGTCATAACAGAATCCGACAAGGTTCACAACATTCTTATGGTGGATCCTTGACAGAAGTTCAATTTCTGTTTTGAACTCAAGAGCACCCTGCATTGATCCCTGTTGAGCTCGTTTAATGGCAACTACTTGCCCAGAAGGAAGCACTCCTTTATAAACCTGTTAATAGTATCAAAGTTAGGAGTGTAGAGAAATTTTAAGAACATTAGGATTAGCTTAGGAAATTCCTCAATGATTAAGAATATCAAGATTATGAAATCTTAATAAACTGGTAAAAATTTAAAAAAAAAAATAAAGAAGTAAGTAGATATTCAGGAAAAGGAAAAAAAATCTGACTCTTTTCAACTTGTACATTCAGTAATATATTTTAATATCACCCTTAACGCCAAATTTTATCCCTTCTAAGTGGAAGTAAATTGTAACTTACAGCTTTTCTCAACAGCAGTTCTTTTTCAACTTTTGTGGTCCAATTGTCTTGTGAAATTCAATAAAAATATACTGACACTAGATCTAAAAAAGTGCTCCCAGATCAGAGTTGAATTAGTGCATCAGATACATTTTGATTGTTGATAATTTTGCTTTGCTACTAAACCAAAAAAAGAGTCTTTTAAGCATATTAAAAATATTTGGATAGCCATTTTTAGGATAAAAAAGGTGTCTAGTTTGGTTTTGGAGTGCATTCCACTAGTTACTGGCAAATGACATTGTCAAGCACAATTAAGCTGTAACATGCAAACCTTCCCATAGCCCCCAAAGCCGATGCAGTTGGAGTCTGAAAAGTTATTAGTACATTTCCTGAGCTCTTCGAATGAAAGCCATCTTGCTCCCTTGAGCTGTGGAACACCACCATGTCCTTGATCGGGGTTCCAAGATGCTGCACCAAGGTGGCACATAAGGAACAGATAGAACACTGATTTGCTTAGTGATTTTCCTTCTTCAAAGGAGATTGATCTTACCAAAAGGATCATTCTTCATTTCCTTTCTTCTTGCTCTCTTTCTCTGGTAGGCATAAAATCCACCAGCTAGTATCAGCATAAAAAGCACTGCACCACCTACTGATCCTCCAGCAATGGCACCAGTATGTGATGACTTTTTCTCTCCTGAAAATATAGCACAGGCAGATTGGTAAGTACCATATTGTACCTTCATGGACGTACGTATACAATATTGTACCTTCATGGACGTACGTATACAGAAAATTGCAATCTGAAATTATATAAACAAGGCCAATAAGGTTTCTGCAACTTGTGTGCTACATAGATATTTACCTGCATAACAACAATAGCTTTCCTCAAGAAAGAATAAGGGACCAAAGTACTGGAGTTGAAAAGATTGGCGGTTAAGCACAAAACCAATTGTAGAAATGGATGTTCGATTGAAAGAGTCTTGGCCCGAAGGAAATATTTGCACCCTGAATTGGAGGTAAGAATAAACATCGATTGATGGATTACTTACGTTGACTGAATCAACAGGAACTCCACTGGCCTTTAAAGCAGAAATCAGAGACCCAGCAAGGGTTCTGTAGTAAGTAGTGTTATGAAAATCTGAGAATGAATAAGAGAAGAAGTGTAGGGTTCCAATGTACGGATGTGAACATCCACAATTGGGACTTAATATTTTGTTTGCACTGCAGGAGATTGAGGCACAGTTATTCGTTGGTTGAATGAGAGTGTTATTAGTTTGTGGTGCACAATATTTTTGTGCTGCTCCATTTCCCTGACAAATTGGGTTTCCAGAAAGCCTGCAACAGGAAAAGGAAACATACAATAAATGAGAATAAATTAGAAGAGATAATCATGAATATGGACCTACCCAACATTGGTACTCAAGTATTTGGACTATAAATAACGTGAGGCAATAACTGAAAAAAATACTAGGCAAGAATCTGATAACAGCAAGAGATAAGAGAATGGCATACATCAGCTCAATACTATATCCAGCTTTTTGCTGAAAGTCAGTGATGGAATTGTTCTGCAAATTAAGTGCCAAGCTGTTGCTATAGCTGTTGCCAATATCCAGGGTTCCGTTAAGCTTGTTATTGCTCAATGCACTGTCAATAAATATCAACTCAATTATCATATGAACCCTATATTTAGATTGAATGAAAAATATCATCCGGAATTCAGTTGACTATGAACAGCAACTCACACAGTCTGCAATTGTGGAAGGCTGAAAAAGGTAGCCGGAATCTGTCCTTGAAGTGTGGTGTTCTCCAACATTCTGCCAGTAAATATGGTAGCCAATATCACTTGCTGTAAACACCATGAGAGTTTCTTTACACTAGTTTAAAACAACATGAATCAGGTTTCTAATTAGGTTAATATGAAGCTACTAGACCATGTATACTATCTACTGATTTTGCAAAAGTTATTAATCTGTCTTCCATAGGAAAGAACAAGTTTAAGCATTCTTGTTAGGAGCAGTGACTAATGTATAATCTAGAAGAATAGGAAAAACAAGCAAATGCAGATACTGCATCTCTGAAGTGGTTGCAAACTCGATAAATGAAAGGTTAAAAACAAAGTGGTCCATCTTTTGCAGTAATATTTAGATTCCTTAAACAAAGGGCGGGGTGGAAAAGGAAAAAAGTGACAGTTGAAGTCTGTAATAAGCTACCATATGCAATGACTTAAAAGGAAGGGTGACGTTTATATATGTTCAAGGAATGAAGTTGACTTGGAAGCTTTCAAAAGCAAAGAGCAGGATCTTTGTCGACAGGGCTAGAATTATATGCAGAGAACGAGAATTTAAATAGCACAATCTCAATAATTTTGGATAGTTATCAAATACTTCCAGTCAGGTGTGAGCATGTTCATGCAAAAGGCGACGTATGGTGTGTGTGGTTGCTTATGCACAGAGAGAGAGAGAGAGAGAGAGAGAGACAATGTTGTTAAAGACTGGATGCTTGAAAGCCATGGTGGAAAAGCTGACGGATCAAAACTATTATTACTCATGTCCCTGCAAATCACCAAAATATATCAGGTCAAAATGGGAGGAAATGATTATTACCAGAGGAAAATGTGATAAAAAACAAACGAGGAGAAAGATATGATGAAGAGAAATTCAAAAACCAATATTTTGGACAAGCATACCAATTGCATGTTTACACCTGAATCGATACAAACTCTTAACAGAAGACTCATTAGCACAAACTTACAAATAGTTGAGCACATTCATTCCAGTGAGATTGGGTACAGGTCCACTCAGATTGTTGTTAGACAAGTACCTGTTTAAAGGAAGTCGAAAATCTTTGTTAAAAATGACTACTTTGCAATTCATGACAGCGACACCAATAATCATGAATTGAAAGTAAGAAATTCTCTCTCTCTCTCTCTCTCTCTCTCTCTTCATGCTTACAGCTCATTGACATTTGTAAGGTTATTGAAGTTTGAAGGAACAGATCCATTCATGGAATTCCAGTCGAGGCGTCTGTTTCATAACAAAATACTCACTGTAAGATGAATGGGAAGAATGAGGGGGAGGGGGAGATTATTATTATTTTTTTCATATAAACCAAAGAAACTTACATAACTTCCAAAGTCTTCACGGAACCTAAAGTGATAGGTATGCGCCCAGTGAATTGATTGTTGTCCAGAATCCTATTTTAAAGGGAGAAAGTATTTAATAGAGATCAAAGATACTTAATAGAACTTCTGATTGTTCTTTTGGAACTTTGAGTTCCCTTATCGAGATTTTTTTCCAGTTCCTAAGCATCAGTGTTCTGTTCCAGTATATGCCTTAGTCTTATTAGCTCATAAGAACACGACGATTATCACTGACAGCTTTATTAACTCGAATACACGAAATTGCAGAAATTCTGCCCGAACATGGTAGAATTTGAATCCCAGAAAAACTAGATGAACACATTTTTTACTGTGCCATGTGAAAACTGACAAACACAGTCAGACTGAGCTAAGTTGCATCTAAATGGTGTTAACTGATGAGCATATTCTAAACTATGCTGATGGTAAGTTCTGATCTGAAATAGGAGTAGCAGTCTCCCATATGTTGATATCTTCATTGTCTCTAGCATGTCCGAAGACAGCACAAAGGTAGTCATTGAAATTTAAATTCCAGGCTGCGCGCCTATATCTGAAATTACTGGTATCTATTCCTGCCTGAGGCCATAGTGGCTCTTTCTTTTGTTCTTCTTAACAACAAAAAGAGAGAAAAGAAATTAGAAAATGGTCTGACTTTGCCTGGTTCAATGGCCATCTCTGTCTGTTTGCCAAAGAAGAAAAGACTACATCCAACAACATTTAGGGAGATCAAACAGCAATTTCCCCTTCATCAAATTCCTTCAAGCCATGTGACCACTTAAAGACGTATCTGGGAGGATCTGGGTGTTTAAGCTTGCCTCAGAGTCTGGATTCTTATTTTACAGAGAACTAAGCTAAAAGCCAGAGTCCTAATAACTCTAAGGCACACAACCTTTTGCTCACAGCTTAAATTGCGAAAGGTTTGCTATAGCATTTCATCTAATAACTATGCTGAAGACCAGTAAGAAAAGTTTGATATTCTCTAGTAGATTTCTGAATGGTGTCATACACAACTTTTGAACTATCAACATTATACATAGAATCCTCTTGTCGTGATTTATGATGAGCTTATATCTCCAATGACAGGATAAATACTCTATCTTGTCAGACATTGAGGAAATGGTTATAAAGGACACAAAGGATGAATTGTTTGTGAAAATTTAAAACTATGTATCAGTACTCTTAACACTGTTATTTCAATTCCTGTCAGTTTTAAATGACTTAAAAAAGTATAATGGACTGCAGACACTGAAACTTTACAATCACCAATTTACAGCAAGCACTCATTAGTATGTATCTAATGGGCAGGCAAAGTAAGAAATCTAAGACTAGACCTACTAAACAACTATATCAACAGGATCTCTCCATTTCAGAGATGATAAACTTCTTACAGCTGTGTTGTTTGCAAAAGAGATAATGAAACTGGATTTAAGTACCTTAAAGGGGGTAAGGTGTTAGTAACAGAAGCACATCAAGTAAATAGCTAGAACAGCTCCTCAAAGGTTAAACAGAATCACAACTTCTCATCAAAAGTACATAAATCTAGTAATGCCAAAACTTCTTGCTTATAAATTGCTCATATATGATCATATAATGAATTTGTCAGCCATCCACATACTTACAGATGTATAAGCTTCATGTTTGGACTGAACAGCTCAGCCGGAATTATGCCAGAAAGTTGATTTTTTGACAAATGGCTGTGGATAAAGGAAAAAATTTCAATCAACTGAGAATTTCCAAACTCACTAAGAAGAAGCTTAAAGATGATGGACTGTTGTTGTTTCTCAAGGAGAGGACGTACAAGTGCCTTGCATTAAGTAGCATGTCAAGACCAGGTGTGTCTCCAAAGGAGACAGGAAGTGTTCCATCTAGATTATTTTCACTCAGATCTAGCCATGAGAGGTTACTCAGGTTACCAATGGAAGGTGGAATTGGTCCATTGAAGCTGTTTGAATTCAGAGATCTACAAAACACGATACATATTTCAGTCAGAAAAAACTGTGTAAACATATAACACTGGAGCAATGTAAAAGGGCACATATTTTGGCTGAAATACTTGCTAGACAGTCGTAAATATGCCAAAAGCAGCTGATAAGTAATACCAAAGAAGCACTTCTAACATCACACTAAACACTACTAAGAAACTTAAAAGCAGCGACCATAACAATGTCCATATGTTATGAGTGAAAAGAAAGTACTTGCAGTAAAATTCCTTACATGTAAACTAGCTTTGACAGAGATCCAATTGAATCTGGAATAGGACCGGAGAAGCTGCAACCTACCAAAATTCTGCATGCAACGAAAATTGGTATCTTGACTGTCATGGAATCACAGCTATAAAACTGCACCAAGTTTTCATCTGATACTCAAGCAAGAAAGGGAATCATACAGTATGGACAGTTTCTTTAAATTTCCAATTGAGGATGGAATAGTTCCCTTCAGACCGATGTTGTTTGAAAGATCCCTGCATTTCAAAGCTGGTGATCAGGAAATAAGCAGATGAATATTTTGTCTTTGATCAATTGTTACTTTTTCTCAAAGGCCATTAATATGGAAAAAGGAAAGTAGAACGATTACCCACAACCATTTCACAGATTAATAGTTTCTGTTGAGCTACTAGAACTAATAATAAACCAGCTATTGCATTTTGCTGCCCCCATCATATTTTAGCAACGAAGGTTTTATTTAGACCCGTAATCTTGCTTATGCAGATATAACATTTAGGGTTGGTCTACAAGGTACTTTTTCAAGAGAGACAGAGCCTCATAGCAGACTTAAGCTACTACTGTTTGCAACAAGTTGATCTGTAAAGCTACAATATCTTTTAAGTTCTGTAGACTGCTTCTGAAGTGATATTATAGATGCAGTCTAACAAGATTCTTTTATGATAGAACAGGACTGTCATGCAACAAATAGATATAGTTAGGACCCAAAAGCCAACAAATGGAGCAGAAACATACAAGGTTTGCAACTCAGTGAGCATTGGAAGATCTCCAAGGCCGCTACCAGTCAAACCCATGCCTCCTAACATTCTGCAATGGAAATCATACACTTGAGCATGAGAAAAAAGAAAGTTGATCAAACAAACACTGAAAAACTAAAGCATTAGAATTTCACAAGGGAAGCAACTTGCATGGAGGTCACTCGTGAACCAGTACAATTAATTCCATCCCAACCGCTGCCACAAGGATCTTCCCCCTTCCAATTTGGTGGCAAATTGCTCCAGCTAGATTTAATAGCCATTAAAGCACCAGCTGCATCAAAAGTAAAATGTGGCTTCAGTATTTGAATGCCAATTCCAACATTACCACACAAGATGAGCTAAGTAAATGCAAGAATGTTGCTGTTTGGATAGAGAAACGTGAAAAGTAGTAGTGGGACGTTGACGTTCTCTTGCTATAACAATGGAATCCATATAACTGAAAGGGCCAACCAAGCAGGGAACTATTGCTTTGCCTTTTTTGCGCAAATTAGTTCGAGTTGAAAACATCCAGCCACGTTGTTGCCACTTGTGTATTGTATAATTCAGAATCAATTAGGATGATGAAGCAGAGGTGACTAGAAAGAAGCATATGTTCAAAAACATGCAATTGCAGATACACCCTAAACATTCAGCAGGAATTTTTTTGATGGGATCCACAGGACAGATTCTTCTGTTAAATGATACATCAACTAAGCAAAGAAGCTTATCAAATTCATCTTAACAAACAATTACTGTTTCCATGAACTGGAGAAGCAGAATGCTTTGTGAACAAAGAAACAATCAGAAAGGTGAAATAGAAGAACCCAAGATAGTATATGACCAGCAAGTCAAAAAACAAAAATTCCTGATTCATCTAAAAACTGTAATTGAACAAAAATTAGATGATGAAAAATGCAGGAACTTACTATCATTACTATCTGTCTGTGCTAGAGTATACAAAATCTGTATACTAAGAATCAACAGCAGGGCTAAAACTCCTGAACCCATCTCCCAAATGACATAAAAATTATTGTAAAACTAAAATCTTGCGAAGAAAAACACCAGGTTCTTTTTCAGATTCTAGTGTCCAAAAACACTCGTGGTTATAAAATGAAGACTTTGTTTGTTCTCCGTGTAGTTTATTACGAAGTCATTGAAACAGTCAAATGAATTCCTGGCTCGGCTACCAACTCTTAGGGAGGTCACTTTTCCTTTGTATTATTATTAGAATTACACTGTTGGTTGCCTATTAAATACTACCAAGAAGGTGAAGAAACTTTCTTGGTCAATTCCATTCCCGTCTTTGACCTTGCTCCATTCCTATGACTTGTATAACTCATGATTTCACTATAAAACAAAATGTTTGCTCGTAAATGTGAATATGAATTTTCTTGCAGATGGGTGGTGGAGTTGGGGAAGTTCTTTCCTGGCAGGTTTCTCCTGTCCTGTTCTTGGATTATATACTAAAAAAACGTCTTAAACAAGCATCCTTGGCCAATCAGAGAGAACCATGCCAGAAAGATTTCTTTAATTTTCATTTGGATAGTCTTGATATTTTCAGGGTTTCTTTTTCGGAATTTAATACCCATAATCAGCCGCTCTGGGAATTTACTGAAGTCGAATATCAGCAGGAAAATTAAAAACGGGTGAATGGTGCCAAAACTGACAGACTGCTTTGTTTTTAGCCAGGCAAAATGAAGTTGCAATTGCAAGGGAAGAAGAACAGCCTTACTACTATATTATATTAAAGGTGAATTAGGTAAATAACATGTAATTAACACCATCTTATATCTGGACCAACAATCAGTTGCATTTATTCTTGATCCAAAAACTTAATAGTTGTGAGAGTCTATATGAAAAGCACCCAATTTTAAGCTGGGATGAAATTTTTTATTTTTTTTGACATCAATTTTAAATTGGGATAAAAACATTTCAACTCTTGGCCTCTCTCCAGAGTGCTAATGGTTCTATCTCTAAATCAACACACAGTTGGCATCTATAGTACGTTAGAGAACACTGAAAAATTATACCTATTTCCACTTTGGATCTCAACCTTGTTCTCCTTTCGTTTAGCCTTTTTGTGGGGTGAAAAACCTAGGACGGCAAAATCACCGGGTGTGTTTAAATAAGAGATTATTTTAGAAAAAAATTTGAAAAAAAAAACACTACAGTAATTGTTGTGATGGGATGTGTGTAAAAGGAAAAAAATCATTCACAATGTCTCTCACATTTCGCTAAATGAATTTTTTTATCCTTCACTTTAAAATAGTAACTTTACATCCCTTACAAAATCAAGTTAGTAAAATTTAGTCCTAATGTAAATCTTTGATCATTTTTTATCCTAAATCCATTATATAATCCACACGTGATCATTTTTTTGGGGGACAAAAGGATTAAATCTCATTTGTAGTTAAACTAATGACCCGATCCATAAACATTTTTACTCGTAGGATCCACACATGATCATTTTTTTTGGGATAAAAATGTTAAATCTCATTTGTAGTTAAATTAATGACTGAGCTATAATCATTTTTGCCCGTAGGATCTGACGTGAATCATATTCATTTTTCTCCTAAAAAGTAGGATCTGATTTAATTCATATACATTTTTGCCTCTGAAAAAGTGGGATTTAATCTTTTTGTACATGAAAGATGACTTTATGTGGGTCACATGGTGATTTCAAATTAAAAAGTAGTCGCAAATATAAATTGGGACCAAATTTTGCTAACTTGAATTCATAAGAAACTTAAAATTAACATTTTAAAAATAAAGAATAAAAATTTATTTAGTAAAGTATGAAAAATATTTTGAACGATTTTGTTTATGTAAAAGGATGATTGGAAAATATATTTATGAAATAAGTAAAATATTATTAGAGCAAAAAATTTGTATCCAAACAAACCCACTTTAGCTTTGGTCTAGTTCGTAGGAATTTGGTAGATCTTTACCTTAGCTATTCAGTTACGAGGTAAGCTTAACCTGTGACTATCCTAAGGAAGAATTATAAAATCTACATAAGTGCGAGCAATTACACAAATATTTACCTATTTTAGTCATTAAATTTTTTATTTAGCTAAAATAGTCCTTCAATTAAATAAAACATATATTTTGTGACCAAAAAGTGTATACTTTCATTATTTGAGAGTCTAAAAGTATAAATTTTTATTAATCGAGTGAGAAAAAAATACTTTTCCTAGTTAAATAACAATTTTGGCTAAATAAAATGTTTAGTGACGCAATTAGAGAATTCCAAATAATTTAGTAACTTTTTTCATCATTTATTCTGTAAATACTTAAAGAAAGCAACTGCAACATTTTATTATAGGAGCATTCAGAGTCTGAGAGTCCCTTCAAAAGAAAATCTTTAAAATTCATTTTAATGAAATGCGACCTTTTGATTTTGTCAAAAAAGAAGAAGAACAAAAAGCAGCGCGACTTTTTTGGCATTTCAGAAGTATTCTTCATCAGAATACGGCTTTAGGCATGCGCCTGAAGAACAAGAAGGACCAATTTCACAAACCTACCCTGTGGTATCTTATAATTGCATAGATCTCCCCTCAAGTTTCAAAAACTTCATCTACCTCCCTTCATGTTTATGTAACGATATAAACCCAACAATCTAAATTTTCTCTCAAAAATTCCATCAAAATCAATGCAAATATGCTTTACAGAAAATAATCCACAAATTTGCCCTCTAATAAAGCAACCAATGTCGATGATAAGAATACTGGAAAGCAAAAGACAAGGCATAATATAACTACTGCTCTTACCAATATGAAACTCATGATCTTTTTTTTTTTTTTTAAGTTCATCATACATCTAAAAAACTCAAGAATCATTAAGGATTCCTTGTGCATAACCTTAAATAGACCCATGAATTATAATTGAACATCAAATTTAACCTTAATTTCTTTTATTTCTCTTCTTACTCTTAAAACCTAGGTCGCAAAACCCAAAAAAAAAAAAAAAACGAAAGAGCCCATAAAAGAGTTGTGAGTTGAAAATGGAAGGTTTTGAGAAAAGCATAAAAATGAAAAGCTAAAAAGCTGTGAATTCAGGGTAGTATGGCCCAAAAAAGTAAATTTTTCATGAAGTGTAATCAACATAAAATCTGTCATTGTTGATAATACGTTTATTTGTTGTAGAACATATTCGACCACAATATATTGACATTCTAGTATTTGCTTATGGTATTTAAAGGAATTACAAATTTGTAAACTGAAACCCATAATTGGTGTTAATTCTTGTGTTAACCAAAAAACAAATTAAGGTGAAGTACCATTAACATATAGTGAAAGATCAACATAGCAACCTACACCTAGGTAGCATCTTTCTCAGTAGTTCCAAGGTAGGATTTCACAACTTATACTATGTGCTGTTAATAATTATGTATGTGTCCGCATGTCTTAACCCTCTGTTTCAATTATAGGTTAGAGGTTAACTTAGGAAAATTATTTGTCTTAGAGTTTTGTTTTTCATTTATCTTGTTCCAGTTAAACTAAACAGAACGAAGAAAAATAAATATACGCCACATAATTTTCATTCTAATTTCAAATGTATTTTTCGTATATGTGTTATGTGCCAACACTTATATAAGTAAATATATATATATAAATATATATCATAAATTTATTATACAAATAAGGTTTGATATATGCCACATAATTCTCATTCTAATTTCGAATACACTTTTTGTATATGTGACATGCATCAACACCTATCCACGCAAGGGGAAAAAAATCAATACAGACGTTGTATACAAGATTAATGCACGCACGCACACAAAATGCAAAACAAAAAAAAAATCTGGCAATTTGACTCTACTGGACTGATCCTAATAAGCTAATACAATGCACATCTTAGTAAAATCTAAACGAGTAAATTGAGATGGCAGATTGTTCTAGAAACCAATGCATGAGGAGGATTGAATAGAAACAACTACCTTGTGTTGTCGATGAAAATATCCGAATTTCAGATTCTACTTGATATTCCACTGGGGAAAACGTGCACAAGCTGATTTTGTGCCATGGTGAGAGCTAAATGGACAGGCTACAGGAAGCCAAGCAGAGTACTGGAATGAGAGTATGGTATGGGCAAATGCAATCTAACTCAGAACACACCAACTACTAACTAGTAAGGGTGCCCATTTGATAGATGTGAAGATAAGATACTGATGCAAAATCTTTTGCAATACAGACTAGGAAGGAGCTGTATGACTTGGAAATTGGCATGGAGATTGGGGAGGCTCTTTAATGCAGACATGGACCATATATGAAGAAAATTTTGGATTTTCGTTCATTTGTGCTGTTAGAAACGGTGTCAAGGAGGCCGACAGCCCTTCTGAGATTTCAATTCATTTGATGCTAAGGTTGCCACCGAATGCAATAACAAAGGTCAACCCCTACTAAACTACGATGAAGAAGACATTTCTGTATTTCAAAAGATTGTCTTTAACTCGTTTAAGTGTAGCATTGGGAATTTAATGGGTGCAGGCTGTGACCAAAAAACTGCTAAATTTGCTTCAACGTATGATATCGGATGCAAATAATTGTTGTGGCTTTTTTGGAAGCAACACAAGCCCTTATTGTCCTTACTGATTGTTCGACGCGAATACACTGTTTGCTTTTTCTGAAAAAGGTGGGTCATCTTTCATTGATTCCGAGTCAGGTGAATACCAAATTTATAGTCAGCATTAATTCTTTCTATATGATTCAATTCTTGTTTTCATTGTTTTAATGGTTAGTCTACTCATAGGGCGTTTGATAAATGGGTTTTAACTCCTATTATGAGTTTTAAATTTAATTATTTCCATACATGATATTTACTTGGGGGTCAATAGAAATAAGTTAATCAGAATGATAGGTCTCCTCTATGGATTTTCTAATCAATCAATCCTCATTAGGGAATCATTTTAATTACCCATTTTGCTCTCCTTAAATATAATAATAAAAAAATTAAAATGCCACCGTTCTACTAGTTTTAATGAACAAAAAAAAATGATAATATTCTCTGCTGCATCACTCTTAAGCAAAAAAAAATAAAAAATGAAAAAGAGAAGATAAAAAATTTGTAAAACTCATTCTATACTAATAAACATATTGTGAGTTTTCATCAAAACTCATTATTATTGACTACCCTTTGATACCAATAGTTATAGAGATTGTGAAATTCGAACGAACAGCTACTTAGCATAATATCAATTTCTATGGTGTTTTAGCACGCTTAAAGCTCTTTTTTTTTTTTTTCTAATGAAGAATGTTTATGATTAAATTATACACACGATTCAAGTACTGAATTTGAATCTCTCAGAGATGCAGAGAACCAATCGCCAATATTGTTCAGCAACTCTCCTTTGTTGTCCCGCATTTTGAACACACAAAAAAAAAAAATTTCTTTTTCTGCGACACGTATTTAATTTTATACTATCAATTTGGTGCATGATCTTCTTCCGGATAATATATTCTGCATAAATTTCACGCACACCAGCTCAAGTCAAATGCACATGAATCCAGGGCAAAACCAAGAGTATGGCATTTGATCAGGGTCAGTTTGCAATATTACAATAGTTCTTTAGAATAAAAGCCTTTTATTTTTTTTTTTAAGTGGGAAGTTTCAAATTCACAACCTCTTACACCCTCCTACTTCCCACTCCCTGCTGACAGTCCAAAAAGGTGATAAAAGCCTTTTATTTTGACCATTCTTTATGTTTCTTTGACAAATTCCCATCATTTATCACATGGTTTCATTTATTTTGGAGAGAGTTAATTCCTTTATTTTGACACCTTTGCAGCAATCTTGTTCTATTTGAATTGACAAAATTACCTTTCATATTTTTAACTATCTTCACGATTAATGCTACAAACACCACATTAATTTTTTATTGTTCTAACTCAAGAAAGTTGACATCATAAATAAGGGTAAATTTGGAAAAAGACTCATAAATGCTTTCTTGATATGCTAAAAGGATAGATAAAGAGAAACATGAGTTTGGAACACTTATATAGAAATGGAGAGAGTATCAGAGATTCATTATATGTTTCGTGCGAGATTCTTCAAAGATTAATTATGTTGAAAATGTAAAACTTCAAGAGTTTATACTTTGAGAGTGAATGGTGGAGATTAATGGTTCTCAGTGTTTACAATAAGTAATAAATAATTATTTGAGACTATTCATGGTCAAGACTTAACCACATCTCGAATTCGATCTTTCTGTTCTCTTTTCTTTTTTCAATTTTTTATAACTATTAAATTCTCATGAAAAGAAAAGGAAAGAAGAAAAAAAAAGTATTATCTCAATCAAATGTAAATTCAATCCTGGCTATCAATCATTATAATAAATCTTATGGCCCAAGTTACAACTTACAAAGGGGTATATGCTGGGGCAAAACTCCTATAGGACATGATTCCATCTGTTGAGCTCATCAGAAAAACTGTCCTACCAATGTTGGTACCTACTCACAGCAGTGAACATATTGCAATAAAGATGTTCTCCAATGTATATATCTTCAAATACAACGTAGTTATTATGCAATGCAAGTGTACTTCCAGTGTTGTTAGCCAGCAGCTTGATTGCAATAAAAAGACATGATCTGGAGTTACCTTCAAGTAGAAAGTGGTACCCTCTGCAACCTTAACCATTTACACGATCAGCAATCTTGAGATTTCAAGAACCTGCTGCTCCAACTGATACACAAATTATTCCAATCTGAACACCATGCATTCACAGGTACTCCTCATGTTCGGCTTCAGAATATCACAATCAGCCATATTATAATTGGCAACTCTCGGTCCACCTTGAATAAATCCAACTACCCAGTTGTATTCACTCGTTCAAATAGATCATTTATTGCACAGCCCTATAAATGCAAAATAATAAAAAATAATAATAATAATAGAAGGAAAAAAAGGTATTTCTACTCGCATTGATCAACTTCTCGTATATTCTATATGAATGCCATTAGGGGTCTTACTATATATTGTATCCTCAAGGACATCAACCGGTTCAAAACTCAGATATTAATTCCTGGCAAGCTCCCCAAGCTAGTCCCAAAACTACTTGAGCATGGCTAGCTTCTCCGATTCTCACCCCACCACCTCGTCTTAGCTACTACGATTATGATGATGAGCTGATGAATGCGCCGCATGCTACTGTTTCAGAAATCAAGATTCCATTAGAGGTGGATGGAGATCATGAAGATGGAGTGGAAAATGCTGGTCCAGATTATGGTAAACGCAACTCAAGTGGCAAAGGTGCGTTTTTAACGTGGGACGATTTGTGGGTTAGTGTTGCTAATGGTAAAAAAGGGTGCAAAGCTATCCTTAAAGGGCTTGCGGGCTATGCACGTCCAGGTGAACTTTTGGCCATTATGGGTCTTTCTGGCTGTGGCAAGTCCACACTTCCTGATGCTTTAGCAGGTGCTTCAAGTCTTCAATTTTCTTGATCCTTTGCATGCCAGAATTGAAATGTTTCCTTGTTATCTCAAACAATTTCGAACAGTAGGTATAAAAACCAAAACCTCATTAAAGAACATTTTACGAACTACTTGCTTTGAAAGTTTAAATATTCTAGTAGAAATTCAAACGACATTCGATGCATGGCCTTTATACAACCAACTAAACTCACATTCCGTAATTTTAGTTAATGTTTCATACCCAAAAGAGCATATCTAATAAAACTGTGTTGGAAGCCTTCTCTTTTATGCACTCAAATAACTTTAATTTTGCACTTAATTTTCATGCTCTTTTGGATCATTATGCAATCTCGGCTTATCTTAATACACTTAATCCTTGTAATCTAGATGGAGATCATGGCTTGGCTACAGCCCAATTGATTACTTCTGTCCCTGTCAATACGTTTCTTAGGCTTTTAATAACAGATGACAGGTGCTGAACCTGTGCAATAATAAATATTAAAAATCCCAATTACCACCTCAATTAATTACAGAGTAATTCTGAATACTGGAGCAGGGACTTCGGATGTGCAATGGGTTACTAGTTTCACCCTAATTCCAAGGAGTATGCTAAACCCGATATACCAGAACTACCTCTGAAAAAATATTAATTTGCAGTAGTGGCAAGCAGAGTCGTCTCCTCAGGGAACGGGTAGGAACTTGGTTCTTTTTAAGTCACGAGAAAAATGGGGGGTTTTGATGGGATAGAACTAGGGATAAAATTAATAAAATTAGAAAATGAAAATAAAAATGAAAATACCAATTAAACAAATCACCAGAGACAAGCAGAGAATAATTTAATAAAAATAGCAAGTAATAAAATTCTACCCAAAGGAACAACTTCTCAGGCACAGTCCAATCAAACGATCATTGATGCAGAAATATTTCATTCACTTGTCACTAGGTTAGCTATAGCTACCAACAAGCTCTGACAGCCAGCTTTTCCTTACTTTTTCGACAGCTAAGGTACGACCGTTGACTGCTTCTCTAACCAGATAACAACCCTAGGTACGACCATAGGAGTTTAATTACCTAATTGCATTAAAAACTAGAAAAACCCAACCCTAACCAATGAACACGCTAAGAGGGTTCATTTAAGTTAGATCTTATATTTCCCAACATAAAACCAATTATGGTGGTCGCCACTAATTATTAACCAAATGAACAATTACGGATTCAATTTAGTTAATTTGACAATAGGCTATTAGGTTAAATTAAATATCCGTCCGTTGACATTTACTTAACAAAATAACCATAAACAATTAATTCAGGAAATGTACTAATAGTAATGAATTAAAAGAAATGATAAAGATTCGATTAGATCTCACAAATAGTATGAACTGCGCCCTCGAGTTGCCCTTTGAGTAGACGAGGAATTTAGCCGCTCCTCATCATGGCCATCCCACGTGGTTTGATTGATTTAATTTGTATGCCCATGACCACGTTGGAATTTAGATGTTAATATGTTTGGAATTGCAGATGAGACAACGATCAAGACGTCCAAGTGAAGGAACAAACTCACGTTAACGGCGAATAGGAAAAATAAATAAGAAGAAGAAACGGAACTTTTTCTTTTGGTTTGCTTTGCACAAGAACTACTACTACTAAGAAGAAGAAAGCCTACGAAGGAGGAAAAGAACAATGGAATGAAAGCCCCAAAAAACTTCTCCCAAAAAAAACGTCTTCTAAATCTACTACTAATGAAGTCTCTGCCCCTTGATTCCCTATTTCCTATTAATACTAATCAATAACTAAAAAGGAATAAGAGTTCCATGACAATTAGGAAACTAACAAATAAGCCTACCAATAAGAAAAGGAAATCAAACCTTCTCCTAAAAATCAGCTTCTAAGATTCCACGTGAGGCCCATTCCAGAACAATTTGGCTTCCATCTTTAACAGCAGAGTAGAGCGTGCCCGCGCCTTATCAACCAATATCTTCTGGAATTTTCACTTAATTGCACCTTTAACTTCTATTTAATTCCAATGACCTAAATCAGTGCTAAAAACCAAATATGAGTAGAATCAGGCAATTAACACAATATTTTGGCATAATAAAAGGGGAAATCTCCATAAAATATGTGCACAATTAAGGACTTAACAAATTCCCCCACACTTAGACAATGCTTGCCCTCAAGCATTCACTAGACCAAAACTCAAAATCAAGATAACAAATATAGAATAGCATAATAGATTAGAACAAATATTCCACCTTTCTCAACAATCTCATCAAATTTAGGATGCTCAAGGCTTGACAATCCTCACAGGGCTAATAGTGTATGCACTCAGCACTCAAGATGTTTAAAAAGGGACATATATGCTCAAATCAATGCCATAGAAAGACATTGCTATAAGCTTGCTAATCTATCACATCCCCACCACTGAATATGAATTCAAACGCAAGAATCAAAGGGTCTTTAACAAGGGTTGTAATGGGGTTTAGGGTAAAGGTTGGACAAAAAGGGTAATTTAGGTTGCATACATCAAAGAGAATACCTAAACGTCCTTTGCATGAAGTGAAATATCATCTTCATTCACATAGTTAGCTCTTAAGTATGACAACAACTCCCAAACATAGCAAGTGCATACAAAACAAGGGGATTGACCTCCTATCAAAACACAGCACTTATTTACAAGAGTGCTTCACACATTTTTTTTCTTTTCTTTCTTTTTTTCTTTTTTTTGGGATTTTTTTCTTTTTTTTTTCTTTTTTTTTTTGCAACAAGACATTGATAACATACAAACATAAAAGCACTTGCTAGCTACAGATATAATCAGCTTCCTTGACTTGTGATATCATCATGCAAAAGATCATTAAGTTATTCCTTTGACATTGGGTTCAAACAAAGAGGTCTTAAATAAAGGGGTTAAAGGGTGATAAAATGTGTTGTTAAACAAAGAAAAGGGTTTAAGGCCTAAACTTGGTCAACTACAGGGAAAAGATACTTAGGATAGGTCTTTAGAAAGCCAAAAAGGTTAAGCCTAATTGCCCTTATCATTTTCATGCATCAAACTCAACAATGTGGTCTCGACATGTATATCATAGCAAGTTCTAGAATGATCTAACTAGGTGTGATAATTACACTCACAAACGATGAAGAACAAAATTTGAATAATAAGATATTTGAGCTCAAAAACTCACAAATGGCTATGTGTCGTGTCAAGAATATCTCTCTTTTAAATCAATTGCAAGTAAATAGAATATCCATGCAAATGCCGTTACACTACTCCTATTTGCATCTCTACCACATAAGACCAACTAAATTCTAAAGAAATTTAAAAGAAGAAACTTGAAAAAAAAAAGGAAACAAGCAAGCAACTAGAGTTGAAAAGGCATCAAAACAGAAACTGAAACTAAAATTTGAAAAAAAACTAGGAAAAGTATCAACCAAGCCAAAGTATTCCTCCCCCCACACCTGAACAACACATTGTCCTCAATGTAATAAAACCAAAGGAATAACGGAGGACTTCCCTGAAGAGCAGGGCTATGACTGGAGAGGAACAGGTGGTGTGAAGCGTCAAAAGAGACGGAGAAGAACCGACATTGCAAAAATGAAGAGGGAGCAGCTGCGGCGGGCCACGAACTTCCAGTGGTAGCAGCGGACCTCCAAGGCAGCGACGAGCAAGCCACGAGCAGCGGCAGCGGATGGAGTAGCTCGATGGTGGTGGGAAGACAGGGGAAACGGTGGCTGTGAACCTCCAGGAACTTCGACCAGTAGTAAGCAGTGGGGAAGAAGAGAAGAGAAAGGAAGAAAAAGAAAAGGAAGAAAGAGACGCAGCGGAAAGAAGGAAAGGAGAAAAAGAAAAAGAAAGAAAAGGGAAGAAAAAGGATTAGGGCTTTTGACTTTGACTGCTGACTCCCTTTTTTCTCTCTCTGTTTTTTTTTTTTTAATGGTCAGAAGACTTGCTTCCTTAAGACGTGGGCACGCCTTATCTTCAGGAGTCTTCTATCCAATGTCACTTTTTTTTTTTTTTTTTTGTGTATTGGTCAGAAGACTTGCTCCCTTAAGGCGTGGGCACACCCTAACAGAGGAAGTTTTTTTGTCCAATGACGTTTTTTTTTTTTTAAAGCCTTGGCAGAAGGCTCTCCATCTTAAGGCTTAGGCACGCCTTAACCTTGGAACTTTTCTGTCCAGAAATTTTTAAACGAAGGCTTGGTCAGAAGCCTTTCCTTCTCAAGGCGTGGGCACACCTTATTGTTGAAAGTCTTCTGATTATTAGATGATACACTCCAAATTAAGCAGATATTTGGCACACACGCCCAAAGCCTACAAACACAAATTTGGTAAAATAAAGGAGTGACTTAGCATGCATACAAAAAACATGAAAGAGGAAAAACTCAAAATGACGAAAAATTAAAATTCTTGGGTTGCCTCCCAAGTAGCACCTTTCTTTAATGTCTTTGGCTAGACATAAAACCTTATTTGCTCAAGGAGGATAAAATCGTTTAGCGCATTTCATTGCTTCCTTCTCTACATGCTCCTGATAGTCTTCATAAATGGAGTAATGCTCAAGGTTACGAGCTCTTTTCGCTCCTTGACTAGAGGATAACTCCAAACAAGCAAGCAATGACTTTTGTTCTTCAGTTACCTCTTCATCGTGACTAATTAAAAGGTTAATAGTCATCACAACTCCTAACTTATTCCTGTCATTAAACTCAAAAACTTCTGGTATGACAAAATCAATGTCATTAGTGGAAAATATAAAATGAGAGTTAGGAGTCTGTTGGCTAGGAGATGAAGAAGATATCACCACAGTTGGGTTTTGATTAGTGGACTCTTCCACTGGAGAGATTTGAGGAGAGATTTGAAGTTGAGGTCCCTTTATGTCTTTCTCAACAACCTCTTCAATTGCATGTTTAGATCTCTCCTTTTGAATCTGCGATTCTTCAACATTTTCCAAGGTAATTGCATTCATATTTGGATCGGAGTTGACAATGGTCTGTGAGGGCAATTTTTCAGGAATTTGATGTGCTAATTCGCTCATTGCACATACCATTAGATTTATTCGATTCTCCAAATTTCGAATGCTCGCCTCCATTTTCTGTTGAAAATTTTGAATGCTTGCCTCGATTTTCTATTGAAATTGCAAAGTGTTAGAGGCTAATGTTTTAATGATATTCTCAAGAGTTGTACCTGAATCAAATGAGAACGGTTGATTCTCAAATAGATGTGATGGCTGGTATTCTTGTTGACGATTCGAAAAGAAGTTTTGTTGCCAATTTCCACCGTAACTCATATTAGGATGATCCCTCCAACCTGAATTATATGTGTTGGCATATGGGTCATACTGCCTACGGGGCGCAGGCATGTTACCAGTCATGTTCACCTGCTTAGCTCTCTCACCTTGCAATATTGGGCAATAGTCTGTGAGGTGGTTTATATCTTCATAGATTCCACATGCCTTGACCTGCTGCCGTTGTCTCACGGCCCATTGTCGAATAAAACACGTTAATTCAGATAATTGTTGTTGAATGGATGAGACATTCACCGCATGAACTCCTCCATAATTGAAATTTTGCCCATGATCAAATGGTAGAGTATTGTAAGTCATAAATCAACAACAAGTCAAAGAAAATATATCCAAAAAAAATTACCAAAAGATAATTCAAAAAGAAACAAATTAACCAAACACCGTTCCCCGGCAACAGCGCCAAAAATTGACAGGTGCCGAACCTTTGCAATAATAAATATTAAAAATCTCAATTACCACCTCAATTAATTACAGAGTAATTCTGAATACTGGAGCAGGGACTCCGGATGTGCAATGGGTTACTAGTTTCACCCTAATTCCAAGGAGTATGCTAAACCCGATATACTAGAACTACCTCTGAAAAAATATTAATTTGCAGTAGTGGCAAGCAGAGTCGTCTCCTCAGGGAACGGGTAGGAACTTGGTTCTTTTTTAAGTCACGGGAAAAATGGGGGGTTTTGATGGGATAGAACTAGGGATAAAATTAATAAAATTAGAAAATAAAAATACCAATTAAACAAATCACCAGATACAAATAGAGAATAATTTAATAAAAATAGCAAGTAATAAAATTCTACCCAAAAGAACAACTTCTTAGGTACAGTCCAATCAAACGATCATTGATGCAGAAATATTTCATTCACTTGTCACTAGGTTAGTTATAGCTACCAACAAGTTCTGACAGCCAGTTTTTCCTTACTTTTTCGACAGCTAAGGTACGACCGTTGACTGCTTCTCTAGCCAGATAACAACCCTAGGTACGACCATAGGAGTTTAATTACCTAGTTGCATTAAAAACTAGAAAAATCCAATCCTAACCAATGAACACGCTAAGAGGGTTCATTTAAGTTAGATCTTACATTTTCCCAACATAAAACCAATTATGGTGGTCGCCACTAATTATTAATCAAATGAACAATTACGGATTCAATTTAGTTAATTTGACAATAGACTATTAGGTTAAATTAAATATCCGTCCATTGACATTTAATTAACAAAATAACCATAAACAATTAATTCAGGAAACGTACGAATAGTAACGAATTAAAAGAAATGATAAAGATTTGATTAGATCTCACAAATAGTATGAACTGCGCCTTCGAGTTGCCCTTTAAGTAGACGAGAAATTTAGCCGCTCCTCATCATTGCCATCCCATGTGGTTTGATTGATTTAATTTGTATGCCCATGACCACGTTGGAATTTAGATGTTAATATGTTTGGAATTGCAAATGAGACAACAACCAAGACGTCCAAGTGAAGAAACAAACTCACGTTAATGGAGAATAGGAAAAATAAATAAGAAGAAGAAACGGTACTTTTTCTTTTGGTTTCCTTTGCACAAGAACTACTACTACTAAGAAGAAGAAAGCCTACGAAGGAGGAAAAGAACAATGGAACGAAAGCTCCAAAAAACACGTCTTCTAAATCTACTACTAATCAAGTCTGTGCCCCTTGATTCCCTATTTCATATTAATACTAATCAATAACTAAAAAGGAATAAGAGTTCCATGACAATTAGGAAACTAACAAATAAGCCTACCAATAAGAAAAGGAAATCAAATCTTCTCCTAAAAATCAGCTTCTAAGATTCCACGTGAGGCCTATTCCAGAACAATTTGGCTTCCATCTTTAACAGCAGAGTAGAGCGTGCCCGCGCCTTATCAGCCAATGTCTTCTGGAATTTCACTTAATTGTGCCTTTAACTTCCATTTAATTCCAATGACCTAAATCAGTGTCAAAAACCAAATATGAGTAGAATTAGGCAATTAACACAATATTTTGGCATAATAAAAGGGAAAATCTCCATAAAATATGTGCACAATTAAGGACTTAACAACAGATATGGTAGAGGTTTTTGTGGCATAAAAGCCAAATTGAGTTCTTTCCATTTCTATATCCTGGTATGCTTATTTCAGGCAGGCTCGATTCAAAACCAAAGCAGAGGGGGGAAGTTTTAGTCAACGGCCGAATGAAACAGCTAGCTTATGGAACATTGGTGTGACCAAAAATTCGCTATGTTTTTGACACGGCAACAAATGCGTTTAGGAATGCTATGTTTTTAAAACTCGAACTGGGAAATGAATCAGAAGAGCTTCTAGTTCGCAAGTCGACTGGTTCAACCCCGGTTCAACCGTTTAATCATTTTTTATTTATTTTAATATTAAATAACATGAATAAAGCTGAAATATTTTTTTAAAAATAAAAAGCTAGTGATTTCGATCGATCAGCTCGATTTTTATCGGTCCAATCAATTTTTGACTATGTTTAACTGGTTTAATTGAACTTTTGAGTCAATTATTAAATCTGACCATAGGCATGGCCAGTCTGTGCTCTAGTTCTCAAAACATGGTTGATTTTATTGTCTTCGACATACCTTTTTTGTTAACAGCTCGGCATATGAACATAACGAAAATGTATAATAACCATGATATGATTTATTTCACTATGGCACTTATCTAAAATATAAAGTACTGAATCACTTCAGATTTCCGAAGGCGTGATGATAATGGAAATATAACGAAATTTTGTAACAGTATTGTGAATCTGTGAGGAAAAAATCTCCAAATTTATAGCACAATATATTCTTTTTCCAGGCTTATGTGACTCAAGACAACATCTTGACATGGACTTTAACCACAAGAGAAGCTGTACACTATTCTGCTCAGCTCCAACTGCCCAATACTATTTCAAAGTCAGAGAAAATAGACAGAGCAGATAGGACGATCAGAGAAATAGGATTGCAGAGTTGCATTGACACCAGAATTGGAGTCTGGGGAGCAAAGGTCTCAACGGTGGGCAGCAAAAAAGAGTAAGCATTTGCATTGAGATGTTAATGTGACCAAAGCTTCTTTTTCTGGATGAGCCTACAAGCATGGTTCAAAGTTGCAGTCGCGGTCGCGGTCGCAATCGTGGCCGCGGTCGCAATCGCAGCCTGTACCGTTCCACATCAGACTCGGCATATCAGTCGCGGTATCGGCGAGACGCATATTTTAAATCATTTCATTATTCTAAAAATTGTAAATGACCATTCAAAATATAAAAAACATGTGCAAAAAAAAAAAACCAACAAGAAAATGAGTAAAGAAAATCTCTAAGATATACTATTTTTACGTTATTAAAAATAGTAAATATCTTAAAACATTGAACATAATACCATTACAAACAAGGTCAAAATAGCACACAAAAAAAATCTTAAAAATAATAATTGTATAAGTAATATGTACGATTTACAAGTTTAATTTTGATACAAGTAGGAGAAACTTCACTTGTTGCATGATCAATCCCGTGCTAAAGATGAAAAAGAGTCACATTAAAAAATGTAATCATTTAAAAATATTTAATTTTATTTTATTTTTTTTACCTATCAATACCAAGTAGAATGACGATGCGGTTCAAAATCATTTTCATCTCTCGGAGGATGGTAAAATAGATGTGGAAGTGGCATAGGACCTTGAAAAGGTAACATGTAAGAGCCCTCTGGTGCATTTATTGACTATAAGGATTGACTATGTATTCCATAATCATAATACGTGAAAAGTGATGGGACACCAGTAAATTCCTGAGCATGGTGGTAGTATCCAAATCCTCAATAGTTAATACTATCGCTATTATTACATGATCTAACAGAGTCATATCCATAGAATCGACTATTATTAGAGTCAAAGAAAGAACTATCATGATGCAAACCATCAGGTTGTTCATAATATCGACCGCCATGACTACCAGTAGAGTTTTCAGCATGTTTAGATCCACCAAATGGTCCATATCTACTGTAATACCCAATATTAACTCCATGTGATTGCTCATAACTATATCCCAATTAACTAGTAGATTGAATTATTATGTTGTGCTACTATGCTTGTTTTTATTGCAATTTTGTTGTATTTTGTGTTTGTACACCAAATTTTGTGGTATTCGTGCATTAGACATTGTTTGATTTTTGTCATTTTCATCAAATTTTTCTCTTATTTTTTGACTCCGAATTGACTCAGGATAACTCGGGCGTCTCGGCCGATTTTTTTCATCTCGGAGCCGACTTGGGCCGTCTCGGCCGAGACTCGACGATTTTCCGACGAGTTGCATGTCTCGGAGTCACATCGAAACGGTCTAGTATCGTTAACCTCCATTCCAGTTCCAATTCGGCCTAGTCTTCAAACCATGCCTACAAGTGAACTAGACAACACTGCTTCATACTATGTCATGAATCGAGTTGTTGAACTTGCCAAGGAATATGGGATGACAGTGGTAGCATCAATGCATCAGCCTAGTACAGAAGTTTGCAAGCTACTTGACAACCTTTGTCTCTTTTCCTTAGGTAGGACCAGAAGAGGACTCCTAAAGTCTTCTGTGCTATTAGGTTATGTTTAAATCATGTGTCTGACAGGTAGAAACAAGAAGACTCAAAAGAAGAGAAGAAGAAGAAGAAGAAGAAGAAGAAGAAGAAGAAGAAGAGTGTGATGAGGATAGATAGAATACCTCAGGCTCTATGCTCAGGTGGTGTATCAAGCTGTTTTCCTGGCATATTATCTCGGAAAGCTGGCAGTTCCATATATGCCTCAAACAACTTTGATAGAAGAGGAAACTCATCCGAAAGAACAACAAAAAAAAAAAAAAAAATCAAAAATGCGCAAATCACTCGACATCAGAAAGAACATTTAACTTTTAACTCATCACAATGCAGTTGACATGTAGGACAGACGATTATATCTTCTCATAATGGAAGTTGTTCAGCTGGTCAATGATTTTTTCTCATATTCATAGACTAAAAGTGAGCACAAAAGTCGATAAATCAACTACAGTAAATATTTGCATATTAAAATATAAGTATTCTTCATGGAACTCATGGCAAAAGTTTTGCAGCTAGTCAAAAAAAATTTTTGTTGGGTCATATTCATAGACTAAAAATCAGAACAAAATTAATAAATCAACTGTAGTTGGGTCTCAAGTCATCAGAACTGGAAAACAGCTGATCAAACTAAGTCATTTTTGTATTTAGCTCTAATAAGAAGGGTGTCAAGACAAACTCAAGCGTGTTTCAGATGACTGATGGTAAAAGTAGAAAAAATTATCCCTAGATGGAGTCAGAACTTGAAAGTACTGAAGAAGTATTAAACTGAATGGGAGACTTAAAACTTCCACCAAGGCATGAGACAGTCTTTGGTGACATTACCATTTTAACCTTGAATCTTGTAATGGCAGCATGCATTTGGGGTGCCAAGAATAAATTAACCTGCATAGTTTGGCCACGGAGATATATTTTTTAGTAAGCAGCAAGCACTGATATTACTTGCATTAATTCTTAAGCTGGAGCTAATGAGTTTAGCTTCAGCAGTTTTTTTCAATCGACATTAAGTATTTGCTGCAGATTTTCTCCCTTTAGGAACAAAATGCAACATCAACTTCTTTAATTATGTCAGTCTCAATTATCATATTCAACTATTGTTTAGCCAGTCTTAGCCAAACATGCAATGGTAAGGAATAGATAGTCTCATCCACGAATAGGCTAAAAAGGTAAAAAGGTTGGAAACGGACCAGGAAAACTTCATTGCCGGTGGCGTATTGTCCAGGATAATCTTTCAATAGCTTCTCAAGAGCTGCAAATGTGCATGAAGAATCAGGTAATAAACTCTAATTGCAGGCTCATATGATTGTCAAATCTTACCAGCAAAGCCTGTTCGTATATTATCTTGTGTACAAGCAGTAGCTTCTTCAGGTCCTAATTTTTCTCTCATATGTTGCTTCATGAAAAAACAAGAAGAAGAAGAAGTAAAATAGAAATCATATATCGCAAAACTTGAAGCATACAAGAATGACACTTGTCTGAGCCATAGCTCAAAAGCATTCATACGTACAAGCATAAGTTGATAAGGCTGTATATTTGAAGAAATAACATTTGCCGCCTGCAAATAAATTATCAACCAGAGATTAGGTGATCTTGCTGCTTGACCAGAGCACTTTAAGTTCAGAAAAAGAGACAGGATCACTCCAGGCAAGTAAGTTCAGAATCTTTTTTTTTGTTTTTACCTTTTTTATTAGAATATTGTTTCAAGTGATGATATAAAGCAACAAATAGCATACTTATCTTACAAAATATAAATCTTGCATTCATAAGTACTGATAAATGAGATGGTACTAAAAAGAATCTGAACACGTTTTCACCTGGAAGTTGATAGCCCTCCTGAGAGAATCCTTCGGTAACAATGGATGCTGAGGAAACTTCTCATCTAGATACTGTACATTAAAGTCGCACTTTAGCACAATTATCTTATAGGACTCAATATCAAGCGCCCAAAATGAAGGAAGAAACCAAGAACCACACCATCAAGATGGCAAAAGAGTCTGCAAGTACTATGTCACCATCCACCAGTACCGGTACATACCCTACTGGGTTAAGCTTCAAGAACTCTGCATCTCAAATTACCTCATTTAGCACAAATCCATGGAAACAGTACAAATGGCCTAAAACTACTCCAAACACTCAATCACTAAATTCTGATCCTCCGCCAGACAAGGATATGATCGATGATAATACCTCAGTCAGACATGCTTCTGTTACATTTTCCTCAAATTTCGCGGCATTAATAAAGTAGAAATATGTCATAAATACCCATTAGAAAAGAAAGCAGAAAAGGTGTCTAGCCAGGAGTGTGCTGCTCTCCTTTAGCCAAGTTCACTGCTATGTACTCGTACTCTAATCCTGTTTCAAATTTTATTTCCAGTTCAGTGACATTTTCTTTAACTGATCTTCCAAGAACTTATCAACGCAAAACAGATGATTAAATGAGCTAGGATTTACAACGGGTTAGAACCTTTTAAGTTGAGAGCAATGCGAACGCGACAAGCACAAGAGCTCAGCCAGTATGAGTAGAGCTTCAGCTTCTTCGGCTTTGCCCCTTCCCTGGCACCACTACTGCCAGTCGCCTGCAATAACTTGTGTGAAATTGAATTTTGAAACTGATACTGAAATGGGAACCAAACATGAGACCAAATTGAAATCAAACTGAACATTTTTTAGAGAAATTTCTAAAAATATTATGATTTTTAAATTTTTTCTGCAAATAGGGTGATTTGGGTGTAGGGTTCAGACAAGTGAGGATCGCATTTGCAAAATGCGAGTTCAGTGAACTCGCATTTCACAAATGCGAGTTCGACATTTTTAAAAAAATAAAAATTTTCGGAACTCGCATTCTGTGAATGCGAGTTTCATAGAACTCGCATTCTAAGAATGCCATTCTAAGAATGCGAGTTCCACAATTTTAATTTTTTAAAATTCCTCTCGTACTCGCATTCAGCTAATGCGATTTCTCTAAAATTCGCATTTTTCGAATGCGAGTTCGACATTTTAAAAAACATAAAAATTTTACGAGAGTTTAAGGAAGAATGCGAGTTCTCTAAAATTCGCATTTTCGGAATGCGAGTTCCTGGAAATCGCATTCTTGGAATGCGAGTTTGAGTTCCTGTGAAAAATTAATTTTAAAAAATGTGAGTTTGAGTTCCTGTGAAAAATTAATTTAAAAAATAGGAGTTTCGTGAATATTCATTGACCAAAAATTAATTAAAAAAAATTCCTGATAACTAAGATCGAAATAAATTTCTATGAATAAGGTATTGGTCGTGTGGCCAGAAATCCAATAATCTTAATGGTCAACTAAATTGGCAGTAGTAAACATCTTTTACTTTGCTATTTTTGACCCACCAACATTTGGAGAAAAAGAAATGAAGGAAGAAAGAATGAAGAAAGAAGAATGCGTAAAGAAAGAAAGAAAGAAAGAAAGGAAAGAAAGCAAAAGAAATTAGGGTTTAGGGTTTTTTTTTTTTTTTGAAATAAGAACACTACTGAGAATTGGAAAAAGCTTGGGTGCCTTAATCATTCCAAACCGGACACCTACAGCCTCAATGGCTAGAGTGAAAAATACGCGCCGCATAAGTTAACTCGTAAAACTGCAACAGTATAAAACATGGTAACGCCTAGTATCAGCATTGCATTTATGTCAAAGTAGCTGTGCAATTTACAATCATTATAGAGCAGGAGGAAGTAGTCAACATGTTATGCAATTACATTGAAGGCATTCATGAATGTGTACTAATAAAAAGCACATATTGCGTGTTTGCTTGGACCATTTAGTGAATAAATGTCATGTCCGAACACATGTAGCATGTTTGAGGGTAAACGAAAATAAATGCAAGGCCAAATATAAAATGTAGATACGCTACTGTCGTATCTATGCCTCTATAACATAACTTACTTGTCCAAACAGTAAAGCAACACAAGCACCGGTATGTACAAGCGGACCTGCTTTCTCTAAGGCTAAACAACCTCCAACAGAGCCTATACTTCCAAATATCTGAAACAGAATAACATATCAAACTTTTCATCAAAGTGAAAGGAAAAAAAATAAAAAAAATAAAATTTGGACATTATTAAATAAGTGCAGCAGCATGCTTTTCCAGCCACATGTGCTAAAATGAAGTAAAGTATGCGTGTTAATTCATGCACTTCATGGTGAAATTATGTGGACGAACTTAGAAAGGACATTATGTTAACTACATTTAACAAAATTTCGGCAGGATCTCAAACCCAAAGCAACTACAACTAACAGTCAGCAAACAAGAAATTTAAAAAACCGTTAATACGTAACATAATCGCGAACATAAAGCCGTGCCGTAGACCCTAAATATATGTGGATTCGACACAAGAATTATTACTTTGCAAGCATCCCAAGAACTCAATAATTGACATAACGAAAGTTATCGAATGATAAAAACAAGATGTTGGGGTTACATTTATCATAATTATTATATTTTACTTGAAACAGCTCTCCTTATCTACAATATTCTATTTTATTTTTGCAGCCCGTGGAATAGAAATTTAAAAATGTCACTTATCTATAATATTTTACAATTTTTATAACATTTTCAACTAAGTTCGAATTATATAGACGATATTTTCCTTATAGGGAATTTGTTTCCAGCATTGACCTCTCATTGCTCACTTTTTCTTTTAAATTGTACATAATAATCAAATATTAGAATTAAGGGCAAAAGACAATGGCCTAGGAATTTAGTAACTACAATCACAAGCAATTTGCTTTTTTTAAAGTATAAACGAATAATACAAGTTTCCTATCCCCTATAAAAATTATCTTAATTTCGACAGAGTATCCCCTATAAAATGATTAAACTCCCTGCCAGCAAACACACTTTTTTCCTATCCCCAAACATGCTTAACATACACTCGATAATTTTAAACTCTCCCTAATGAAAATACCATATCATTTTTATTTACTTATGCCATGTATAAATTCAACCAAATATTTACAAATAATACTATCGAAGAATTCCTAATGAGAGTATAAAATTCTAATCTATAGTCCACTGCAAACTCATCAAAAGTAGTTATTTCTATCTTATTATGCTGGCTTTTTATCAATAAGCTAGTTTCCATTTATAATATAGGCAGAAGCGGAAAATAAAAAAATGAGAAACCAATGCATTTATTTTCAGCTTTCGTCAAACAAATGGTGAAAACATTAATTCACTTAATGAGGCCACGGCAATTAAAAAATTTCTTTTTTCGAAAGATAGAAACACACACACACACACACTCAATTAGATTAGAAGCACACGAATTGACTATGTAATTTTTAGAAACTACAACTAAAAAAAGGGGGGACAGAAACGAACAAATAAAATACCAATGTGGTAATATTGAGCTTTCCCCAAAAAATTGGTGAAGAGGTACTTCACCAATTTTTTCACATCCGCCAAAGCAGCTACTAATTTTCAGAAACTACAGATCAAGCAAAAAAGGTGCAACAGAAATTTAAAACTATTTCGCAAATGAAACGCAAAAAAAAAAAATAGCAGCATAAACGCAAAAAAAAAATAGCAATGTCAATCAAAAGCTCGCCAAAGCCGGACCTTTTCCACATCCGGCGATTCAACAACTAATTTTCAGAAAGTTCACATCAAGCTAAAAATTTGCAACTGAAATGGAAAAGAAATTTTGGAACCGGCAACGGAAAAAATATTTTGCAAATGCGAGTTCACCAGAAAAATAGTTTTTAAAAGAAATCAAAATGCGAGTACCGAAAATGTAATTAAAAAAATTTACACCAGAAGTGGAAAACAAAATTGCATCAGAAATTGAAAGACATTTAGCAACACATACGCAAAGGAAAAAATTGCATCAGAAATGAAACAGTGCATCACTTTTAGTCTTGTTGAAGCTACCATATAATAATTCCTCTTCTATTGAGAAGACCCGAGTAACTTGGCCAATGAAACAAATGATATAGAGCTTAATCCCAAGGCCGTCCATCAAGGCCGTACATTTTATTTACACGAGCCGGAGTTCCATTTGAGTCACGTGAGAGCTACCTAGCGCTTTAGGCGTTAAAAATTTCTTGGCTATCATAAAAAAAAAAAAAAAAGATCTCACATTGGCTTGTCCATGCACACCACATTTGAGAAAAAGTTTTAATTTTTTTCACATTGGCAGAGTCTCGTTGTGCTTGCGTCGCCTCTACCTTTGCAATATAAAGCCATTCGAAGACCAAAATTTTGTATATTCCAGGCAGAAATTATTACCTTGGATGCATCCGAATAACTCAATAATTGACATAACAAAAGTAATCCAATGATGAAAACAGGTTCTTGGGGTTTCTTTTTTCATAATTAAAATATTTTATTGGAAACAGCTCTCCTCTTAGAGATCCTAACGTTTTCGTCGAGCACCCTAATAATTTCAAAAATGTCTCTTATCTATAATATTAAAAAAATTTTATAACATTTTCGACTCAGTTCAAATTATATACTTGAAATCATTATTTGAGGGAATTTGTTTCCAGCACTGCCCTTTCATTGCTCACTTTTTATTTTCAATTGTACTTAATAATCACATAGTTGAATTAAGGGCAAAGAACAAGGATAACATATAGTACCTACCATCATAAGCAATTACCTTTTTCAAAGTATAAACGCATAATACACATTTATATCATATGTTCTTGAAAATATTTTTCCCTACACAATTTATATAAAATTCGGCAGAGTTTCCCCTATACAATGACAAAAACTCCCTGCCAGCAAACACAATTTTTTCGAACTCAAACACGATTAACATCTCAATTATCAACAGCAACCGGAAACAAAATTCCTATGCATTTATTTTTAGCTTTCTGCAAATAAATGGTGAAGAGGTACTTCATTGAACCAGGCCACAGCAATTGCAACTGTAATTTTCATAAACCAAAAAAAAAAAAAAACAAACATAGATGAAAAAACTATATAAATGGAGTCATATTCAGCTTTCTCCATAAAAAGTGGAGAAGAGGTACTTCACTAAACAAATTCACATCCGGCAATTGTTCATACTAATTTTCAAATACTACAAATCAGTCAAAAAAAGTGCAACACAAACGGAAAAAAAATTGGAACATAAAAGGAAAAAAATAAAATGCAACACAAACGAAACAAAATAATGCAACAGAAAACGGAACAAAAAATATGCAACAGAAATGGAAAAAAAATACGCATCAGAAATGGAAATAACAATAGCATCAGAAACGGAACAAAAAATATGCAACAGAAATGTAAAAAAAAATAAGCCTCACAAATGGAAAAAAAAAGGTCAACACAAACGAAAAACAAAAAATTGCATCAAAAATGGAAAAAAAAAGCAACACAAACGGAAAAAATAAATTGCATCAGAAATGGAAACAAAAATTAGCAACACAAACGGAAAAAAAAAAATGCATCAGAAATGGAAAAAAAAAAAAAAAAAAATAAATTACATCGAAATGGAAACAAAATTAGCAACTAAACGGAAAAAAAATTACATCGAGAAAATGGGAAAAAAAAAGCAACATAACCGGAAACAAAATTTGCATCACAAATGGAAAAAAAAAAAAAACAGCAAAAATGGAAAACAAAATTGCATCAAAAATTGAATGAAATTTAGCAACACAAATGCACAGAAAAAAATTGCATCAAAAATAGCATAAACAAATTACCAACACAAACGGAAAACAAAAATTGCATCATAAATGGAAAACAAAATTAGCAACACCAACGGAATAAAAAAAATTGCACCAGAAATGTGACAAAACAAAAAGCAACCGAAAGGGAAAAACAAATTTGCATAAAAAACGGAAAAAAAAATTTACCACCAGCAACGGAAATTAAAAATATTGCATCAGAAATGGAAATAAAAAATAGCAACTGAAAAAACGTAAAAAAATTCCTCACCAAATCCGGCAACTGTTCAAAAGCTAATTCCCCCAAATTTTTGCCCCAAAATTTTCCCAACGTCACTGCCTTCACCTTCTGTGACTTAAATTCGGGAGGTAGAAGCTAAGTGAATTCTGTTTGCTCACTTCAGTTATCTACGGCCGGTCGTTTTTCCAAAAAAAAAAAAAAAATTCAATTTGAAACCTCCGAACATTTGCAGCAGATGAAGCGAGCAGAAGATGGAGGGGAAAGCTTACCTCAGCCGCTTGTTGCTTGAACTTCACGCTGTCCTGTCCGTGGCGAGACGACGAGGTCTTCACCGAATTGCACCAGCTCCCCGCCTCACCACTTCACCAAAGCGAGCTACTCCGATCGATTGCAGGTATGAAGATGACTTCCGTGGCTTCGATTGAGAAATTGGCCGTGTTTGGGGCTCGATTTGTGGAGTTCCCAATTTCGTCCGTAGTTTAGGGTTTCTGATTTTAATTGATTTGGGAGTCAGGAGGCTGGGCAAGGTGACTACCGAGTAGTTTTGATTCCACGAAACTCGCATTTGATTCCATGAAACTCGCATTTGTCAAATGTGAGTTTCACGTGGAAAATCAATTTTTTTCCTTTTATTTTTGGGTGGCCGGGAAAGCATAACTCGCATTTGTTGAATGCGAGTTTCGTGTAACTCGCATTCAACGAATGCGAAATACCTATTTTTGGAAACTTTTGGACAAACAACCCCTGACGTAGAAAATTTTTTTTTTCCATCACAAATTTAGAATTTTCTCCATTTTTTATGGGCTTGAGATGGTGGAGAGGATTACTGACCATGATGAAACAGAGAGGAAATGGATGGATTGTCTAAGAACTGGAAAAATGGTAATATGATACTGATGCCTGTATAAATTCTTTCTTCTTATATGGATCATTGCATCTGCGGTTGTAAGACATTATTATAGTCAAAGTAAGAAAGTTCTGTTATATTTCTTCTTGGACGCCAAAGTCAAACTAAAGCGCAAAGCCACTTATTTGAACCGTAAGTCTCCACGGGTAGGATCGAAGGTCAAACATTATCATATAGTCCATGTAAGAATTCAGAGTTGTTGGAGAATATTGATTAGGGATAATCTCAAAAACCTCCCTTGATGTATCTAACAATATCATCCAGCATGCTTAAAATTTTCAAAAAAAATCACTTATCTTCCTTATTTTTAAAGTTTTGTATCATTATCAAGTATCAAAAAATTCAAAATATAATACTAAAAGAATAATTTTTGGAGTGTATAGATAATTTCATTCCAAAATTGCCCTTTTATTGTGTTTCCTTAATTGTTATGGCAAACTAATTTGAAATCCCTCAACATTTGAAAATGTACCATTTTATTTCTTTAATGAAAAATTATAAGTTTTTATCAAGTTCTGGAGATCATTTAACAAAATTCATTTTGTAATCTGGACAAAAGATATTGAAAATTTAAACTTATGAATAATCTACAAAACACGTAAAAATCATATAATATTGTATAAAATTACTTCTTTTTTGCATCTTGAGAGGATTACAAATTAATTTTTTTAGCCATCTCAAATAAGTTATAAATATAATTTTAAACACTTCCTTTTTTAAATTTGCAAGCCATCGATATAGAAAAAATGAAAATGTTAAATAATTTATAAAATTTTGTAAATTCACTCAAAGTAGCTTACATAAAATGAAAATTATCTTCATTCGGTAACCTAAAAGGCACTTAAAAAAAAACCTAAAAAGCACCTACTTAGCATATACAAAAAAAAAAAAAAAGGTGGACCCAACATCAAAGTTTTAAAGTCATCATCAACCCCTTAATTTGCAACATTTTAGTAGAAAAAATTTATCTTTTTACCAAAACAATTGACTCTCTATTATAGTAGCAAATAATTAAACCCTAAAAAGGACCAAAAAATTTTTTTTTTCTAGTTTTAACACATTTTAAATAAAATTTTCCTTTTTTATAGTTTGAAAATTTTTGTTTTCTAGTAGCGACTACTATATTGTATTCCATTATATTTATACCTTCATACTTTTACCTTAGTTTTGAACTTTTCATTAATATACTTTTTACTTCTAATAGTAAGGCAACCAAAGGATAATGTCGGAAAGAATTATGTTCTCTTTCTTAAAATGACTATTTTAACAATATAATTTGAATTGGGTTTAAAATGTTACAAAAATTTTGAGAATAAGGGAACTAAGTGATATTTTTAAAATCTCAGGGATACAAAGTGACATTGTTAGAAACCTCAAGGGAGGTTTCTAAATTATCCCCATTGATTAAGCTTAACCGCCCAAGTAGGACTTTCGTCTGTTTGGTGGGTTTTTAGGTATAGTTGATGAGGTTCTTATATTCCTTTTCAAAATTTAATGTGCACTTTAAAAAAAATTAGTTTTACACATGTATTGGATTAGTAACATGAATAAAGTTGACACGTACAATAGAATAATAAAAGTATCCATTAATTTTTTTTTTGAACAATAATATCCATTAAATTATGTAAAATACCCAGCAACCCAAAATCTCAAGTTTCAACCATCCATGCCCTGATATGGGTGGATAATGCTCTACTTGTTTAAAGACCTAAAATGTGAAAAATTGGACAAGTGCTCTAATCGTTGTATTGTCCGGTTTATTTTCCTCTTCTTATTATTGAGAAAATAATAAACTTTTCTATGTTGTCTTAAAGAATAAAGTATTACTACTTGCTTTACTTGGTTTATCAAGTCGAAAGCAGCATGCTATTGCTAAGCAACAGGTTAAAACACAGTAGCCTTGCTTACAAAGGCACTACTTCATCCTGGGATGAAGTAAGTTCACTTTTTCTTTGGAATAAAGCAAGCCCGCCATGGAAAATAAACAAACATGGATGAATAACATCTACACAAAGAAGTTTAGAAATTGGCAACAAAGCGTAGGCTTCAAATATACTTTTTTGGTATGCGATTATGTGAGCAATACAGGAATATACAATACAAAACATTTTGACCTTAAAATCTAGACATTACAAAAGATAACACGCGCATTTATGTTGTACAAGACTTTTCTGGTCTAATCTTATGTTTTTGTTAAACTGATTTCTTGATCTACAAATTCTTTCCTAAGAATCTACCGGTGAATTTGTTTGTGAATTATATAATTGACTCTACAATCTACAAAAAACAACCAAAAGATGTAAGAAGGTTTTTACACTGTCAGCTCATGCCTTTTGGGTTTGAAGGTCAATTGTTATCTAAAAAATAACTTCTTTTTTTTCTTTTTGTTTAAGAATGTCAATAGTTCAAGAGTTCTTACTGCCATACAATCTTGCCAAAAAGGGAAGGAATAATGAAAAGCTGATGTTAATTAAGTAAAAACAGAATTCAACTAAGAATAATAGCCAATGAAGATAAACACGAGACAGGGGTAACTTGTCCGAATGTTCAAAATACTGAAGACTTCAACAGGTAAAAGTATTACAAAAGATGATACTCATTTCAGCTTGGATAGGAGCCAGCATCCCATCCCAGCTGACATCCAAATAATTTCTGGATGCTTAGTTCAGATATTGCACACAAATACACCCTTCCAAAAAATATGAACTGAGACTGTAAGGTCCAATAATGATTTACTGAGTATGCACTCCCAACAACTTGACTTGAGATCAAAGAAACAACTGCATACATTGGCCTTCTCCTGTACAGCATCTAAACAATGCAGTGTGGACAGCTAAACTATGTCATAAAACTATAGTTTGACTCAATGCAAGATCCCATGGCTCAAACTTTCACATTTTCAAATTTTAAGAACCGAATATAACAGGCAAATATGTGAAAGAGGAACTTTGTTCATCAAAGCATCTGAAAATTACGACATTGGTTCGTTTAGTGATGCTCTATGTTGAAAGGTAAGGAGCCAATGCTGTAGTCGAAGTCTTTGCTTCCATAAGAATGTTGATCAGCCATATCCATTGAATCCTTGGAACTAAATGTAATGACATCTTTTTCAGGATATTTCTTCAAACTAGCCAACTGCATGATATTCTCGATTTCTCTTACTACTTCACCCATTGTTGGTCTGTCAGCTCCAGGTTCTTGGACACATCTCATTGCCAGATCAAGAAACTGCTCCAGACCCTCTGGTTTCCCTCCTACAGCAATTTTTGGATCAAGAATCTCATGAATAAGAAATGCCTCTTTTGGATTATTGACTGCATCCTGAACCACTCTTACTATGTATCTGCCTCGCTCAATTGGAGGTCTTGCAGTCATAAGTTCGAGCATCACAATTCCAAAGCTATATACATCACTTTTATCTGTTAACTGTAGGGTCATGTAATATTCTGGATCCATATATCCCTACACCAGACAAACATCTGCATATTTAGTGTCAAAGTGAAGCTTGATTTGTTAGACCAAACTAGTTCTTGACATGAAGAATTCACACCATGTTAATACACTAACACTGACCAGTGTCCCTTTGACTTGAGTGGTGACATAACCCTTGTTTTCATCACCTAGAAGTTTTGATAGACCAAAATCGGCCACTTTTGCATTGAAGTGATCATCCAACAAAATATTGTTTGATTTAACGTCCCTGTGTATGATGGGAGGACTGGCAAGCTCATGCAGGTAAGTCAAGCCTCTGGCAGCATCAAGGGCAATTCCAAGTCTCCTCATCCAGTCTAATTGCATTCTTGGCTCCTCTGCAAGCATCATATAAAATCATCTCAAATGTACCAAAGTCATTGTTTTTACATTGCACGAATATAGCCTTGGTGTTTTAGAACTATACTTGGTAGACAAAGACGATCCGTGAGTCCAAAGTTATGCCTTTAAGAGTAGGCCATGAAAGGCAGGCGCTAATCACCAAATAAGGGTCCAGAGAAAACAGTGACGTTCATTTTCAAGGAAAAATGCATTGATGGCGGCAGTGTTTGGTCCACGTTCATTGGAAGTCAAGAAAGTATGACAGGGAGGGTGTCATGTCAAGGTTCCGCTCTACTATAGACCATGAGGCTATCTGATATGATATCTTCGTGTCTTTTTCAAATATTGCATTTCAAGGGATGCAAATATCGGCCCATCTGATTTGAATGAATCAAAAGTGTTTCTCCCGCTGTATGAAAGTAATATGCACCCAACAGATTCTCTTCCCATGCTTGATTGAGATTCAATGATGGTAGAATGATTTACACTCTCTGAAAGAAAAATAAACAATGTTCTTGAGATCATTTTAAGCAAAATAAGAAGTATTACCTAAAAGACTTTCCCTCAGAGTACCGTTTGAAATATACTCATAGACCAGCATTTGTTCGCCTTGGTCATAACAGAATCCAACAAGGTTCACAACATTCTTATGGTGGATCCTTGACAGAAGTTCAATTTCTGTTTTGAACTCAAGAGCACCCTGCATTGATCCCTGTTGAGCTCGTTTAATGGCAACTACTTCCCCAGAAGGAAGCACTCCTTTATAAACCTGTTAATAGTATCAAAGTTAGGAGTGTAGAGAAATTTTAAGAACATCAGGATTAGCTTAGGAAATACCTCAATGATGAAGAATATCAAGATTATGAAATCTTAACAAACTGGTAAAAATTTCAAAAAAAAAGTAAGTTGTTATTCAGGAAAAGAAAAAAAAAATCTGACTCTTTTCAACTTGTATTTTCAGTAATATATTTTACTATCACCGACAACACCAAATCTTATACCTTCTGAGTGGAAATAAATTGTAACTTACAGCTTTTCTCAACAGCAGTTCTTTTTCAACCCTTGTGGTCCAATTGTCTTGTGAAATTCAATCAAAATATACTGACACTAGATATGAAAAAGTGCTCCCAGACCAGAGTTGAATTAGTGCATCAGATACAGTTTGATTGTTGATAACTTTGCTTTGCTATTGAACCAAAAAAACAATCTTTTAAGCATATTAAGAATGTTTTTATAATTAAGGGGTTGCATCATGGATTGCAATCAAATTTCTGATGATAACGAAGCACTATACTTATGTGGATTTCATTTCCCTTTCATGTGCTTATGATTGGGTAGCCATTTTTAGGATCAAAAGGGTGTCTAGTTTGGTCTTGAAGTGTATTCCACTAGTTACTGGCAAATGACATTGTCAAGCACAATTAAGCTGTAACATGCAAACCTTCCCATATCCCCCAGAGCCGATGCAGGTGGATTCTGAAAAGTTATTAGTACATTTCCTGAGCTCTTCGAATGAAAGCCATCTTGCTCCCTTGAGCTGTGGAACACCACCACGTCCTTGATCAGGGTTCCAAGATGCTGCACCAAGGTGGCACATGAGGAACAGATAGAACACTGATTTGCTTAGAGATTTTCCTTCTTCAAAGGAGATTGATCTTACCAAAAGGATCATTCTTCATTTCCTTCCTTCTTGCTCTCTTTCTCTGGTAGGCATAAAATCCACCAGCTAGTATCAGCATAAAAAGCACTGCACCACCTACTGATCCTCCGGCAATGGCACCAGTATGTGATGACTTTTTCTCTCCTGAAAATAGAGCACAGGCAGATTGGTAAGTACCATATTGTACCTTCATGCACGTACGTATACAGAAAAATGCAATCTGAAATTATATAAACAGGTTTCTGCAACTTGTGTGCTACATAGATATTTACCTGCATAACAACAATAGCTTTCATCAAGAAAGAATAAGGGACCAAAGTACTGGAGTTGAAAAGATTGGTTGTTAAGCACGAAATTAATTGTAGAAATGGATGTTCGATTGAAAGAGTCTTGGCCCGAAGGAAATATTTGCACCCTGAATTGGAGGTAAGAATAAACATCGATTGATGGATTCCTTGCGTTGACTGAATCAACAGGAACTCCGCTGGCCTTTAAAGCAGATATCAGAGACCCATTGAGGGTTCTGTAGTAAGTAGTGTTATGAAAATCTGAGAATGAATAAGAGAAGAAGTGTAGGGTTCCAATGTACGGATGTGAACATCCACAATTGGGACTTAATATTTTGTTTGCACTGCAGGAGGTTGAGGCACAGTTATTCTTTGGTTGAATGAGAGTGTTATTAGTTTGTGGTGCACAATATTTTTCTGCTGCTCCATTTCCCTGACAAATTGGGTTGCCAGAAAGCCTGCAACAGGAAAAGGAAACATAAAATAAATTAGAATAAAATACATGGAAGAGATAATCATGAATATGGACCTACCCAACATTGGTATTCAAGTATTTGGACTATAAATAACGTGAGGCAATAACTGAAAAAATACTAGGCAAGAATCTGATAACAACAAGAGATAAGAGAATGGCATACATCAGCTTAATACTATATCCATTCTTTTGCTGAAAGTTAGTGATGGAATTGTTCTGCAAATTAAGTGCCAAGCTGTTGCTATAGCTGTTGCCAATATCCAGGCGTCCGTTAAGCTCATTATTGCTCAATGTACTGTCCATAAATATCAACTCAATTATCATATGGACCCTATATTTAGATTGAATGAAAAATATCATCCGGAATTCAGTTGACTATGAACAGCAACTCACACATTCTGCAATTGTGGAAGGCTGAAAAAGTTAGCTGGAATCTGTCCTTGAAGTGTGGTGTTCTCCAACATTCTGCTCAGTAAATATGGTAGCCAAATATCACTTACTGTAAACACCATGAAAGTTTCTTTACACTAATTTAAAACAACAAGAACCAGGTTTCTAATTAGGTTAATATGAAGCTACTAGACAGTGTATACTATCTACAGATTTTGCAAAAGTTATTAATCTGTCTTCCATATGAAAGAACAAGTTTAAGCATTCTTGTTAGGAGCAGTGACAAATGTATCATCTAGAAGAATAGGAAAAACAAGCAAATGCAGATACTGCATCTCTGAAGTGGTTGCAAAATGGATAAATGAAAGGTTAAAAACAATGTAAGTAGTCCATCTTTTGCAGCAATACCTAGATTCCTTAAAAGAAGGGCGGGGTGGAAAAGGAAAAAAGTGACAATTGAAGTCTAATAATCTACCATATGCAATGACTTAAAAGGAAGGGTGACATTTATATATGTTCAAGGAATGAAGATGACTTAGAAGCTTTCAAAAGCAAAGAGCAGGATCTTTGTCGACAGGGCTAGAATGATATGCAGAGAACGAGAATTTAAATAGCATAATCCCAATGATTTTGGATAGTTATCAAATGCTTCCAGTCAGGAGTGAGCGTGTTCATGCAAAAGGCTATGTGTATGGTGTGTGTGGTTGCTTATGCACAGAGAGAGAGAGAGAGAGAGAGATAGAGAGACAATGTTGTTAAAGACTGGATGCTTGAAAGCCATGGTGGAAAAGCTGACGGATCAAAACTATTATTGCTCATGTCCCTGCAAATCACCAAAAAATATCAGGTCAAAATGGGAGCAAATGATTATTACCAGAGGAAAATGTGATAAAAAATAAACGAGGAGAAAGATATGATGAAAGGAAGTTCAAAAACCAATATTTTGGACAAGCATACCAATTGCATGTTTAAACCTGAATTGATACAAACTCTTAACAGAAGACGCATTAGCACAAACTTACAAATAGTTGAGCACATTCATTCCAGTGAGATTGGGTACAGGTCCACTCAGATTGTTGTTAGACAAGTACCTGTTTAAAGGAAGTCGAAAATCTTTGTTAAAAATGACTACTTTGCAATTCATGACAGCGACACCAATAATCATAAATTGAAAGTAAGAAATTCTCTCTCTCTCTCTCTCTCTCTGTCTTTTCATGCTTACAGCTGATTGATATTTGTAAGGTTATTGAAGTTTGAAGGAACAGATCCATTCATGGAATTCCGGTCGAGGCGTCTGTTTCATAGACAAAATAGTCACTGTGAGATGAAGGGGAAGAATGAGGGCAAGTGGGAAATTATTATTATTTGTTTTTCCATTTAAACCAGAGAAACTTACATTGCTTCCAAAGTCTTCACAGAACCTAAAGTGATAGGTATGTTCCCAGTGAATTGATTGTTGTCCAGAATCCTATTTTAAAGAGAAGAGTATTTAATAGAGATCAAAGATACTTAATAGAACTTCTGATTGTTCTTTTGGAACTTTGAGTTCCCTTTTCGAGATTTTTTTCCCGTTCCTAAGCATCAGTGTTCTGTTCCAGTATATGCCTCATTGTTATTAGCTAATAAGAACACGACGCTTATCACTGACAGCTTTATTAACTAACTTTTTTCACCCGAATACATGAAATTGCAGAAATTCTGCCCTAACATGGTAGAATTTGAATCCCAGAAAAACTAGATGAACACAACTTTTTAATGTGCCATGTGACAACTGACAAACACAGTCAGACTGAGCTAAGTTGCATTTAAATGGTGCTAACCGATGAGCATATTCTAAACTATGCTGACGGTAAGTTTTGATCTGAAATAGGAGTAGCAGTCTCCCATATGTTGATATCTTCATTGTCTCTAGCATGTCAGAAGACGGCACAAAGGCAGTCATTGATATTTAAATTCCAGGCTGCGCACATAGTGTCTGAAATTACTGGTTATCTATTCCTGCCTGAGGCCATAGTGGCTCTTTCTTTTGTTCGTTCTCAACAACAAAAAGAATGAAAGGAAATTAGAAAATGGTCTGACTTTGCTTGGTTCAATGGCCATCTCATTCTGTTTGCCAAAGAAGAAAAGACTACATCCAACAACATTTAGGGAGATCAAACAGCAATTTCCCCTTCATCAAATTCCTTCAAGCCATGTGACCACTTAAAGACGTATCTGGGTGGATCTGTGTGTTTAAGCTTGCCTTAGAGTCCGCATTCTCATTTTACAGAGAACTAAGCTAAAAGCCAGAGTCCTAAAGGCATACAACTTTTTCCTCAAAGCTTAAATTGCGAAAGGTTTGCTACATAGCATTTCATCTCATAACTATGTTGAAGACCAGTAAGAAAAGTTCGATATTCTCTAGGAGTATTTCTGAATGGTGTCATACACAACTTTTGAAGTACACAGAATCCTCTTGTCATGATTTATGATGAGCTTATATCTCCAATGACAGGATAAATGCTCTATCTTGTCAGACATTGAGGAAATGTTTATACATGACACAAAGGATGAATTGTTTGTGAAATTTAAAACTATGTACCAGTACTCTTAACACTGTTATTTCAACTCCTGTCGGTTTTAAATGACTTAAAAAAGTATAATGGACTGCAGACACTGAAACTTTACAATCACCAATTTACAGCCAGCACTCATTAGTATGTATCTAATGGGCGGGCAAAGTAAGTAATCTAAGACTGAACCTACTAAACAACTATATCAACAGGATCTCTCCATTTCAGAGATGATAAACTTCTCACAACTGTGTTGTTGCAAAAGAGATAATGAAACTGGATTTAAGTACCTTAAAGGCGATAAGGTGTTAGTAACAGAAGCACATCAAGTAAATAGCTAGAACAGCTCCTCAAAGGTTAGACGGAATCACAACTTCTCATCAAAAGTACATAAATCTAGTAATGCCAAAACTTCTTGCTTATAAATTGCTCATATATGATCATATAATGAATTTGTCAGCCATCCACATACTTACAGATGTATAAGCTTCATGTTTGGACTGAACAGCTCAGGCGGAATTATGCCAGAAAGTTGATTTTTTGACAAATGGCTGTGGATAAAAGAAAAAATTTCAATCAAGTGAGAATTTCCAAACTCACTAAGAAGAAGCTTAAAGATGATGGACTGTTGTTGTTTCTCAAGGAGAGGACGTACAAGTGCCTTGCATTAAGTAGCATGTCAAGACCAGGTGTGTCTCCAAAGGAGACAGGAAGTGTTCCATTTAGATTATTTTCACTCAGATCTAGCCATAAGAGGTTACTCAGGTTACCAATGGAAGGTGGAATTGGGCCATTGAAGCTGTTTGAATGCAGAGATCTACAAAACACGATACATATTTCTGTCAGAAAAAACTGTGTAAACATCTAACACTGGAGCAATGTAAAAGGGCACATATTTTGGCTGAAATGCTTGCTAGACAGTCGTAAATATGCCAAAAGCAGCTGATAAGTAATACCAAAGAAGCACTTCTAACATCACACTCAACACTACTAAGAAACTTTTCAAGTTCTTCCAAAGAAAATACCAATGCTTGGGCGACCATAACAATGTCCATATGTTATGAGTGAAAAGAAAGTACTTGCAGTAAAATTCCTTACATGTGAACTAGCTTTGACAGAGATCCAATTGAATCTGGAATAGTACCAGAGAAGCTGCAACGTACCAAAATTCTGCATGCAACGAAAATTGGTATCTTGACTGTCATGGAATCACAGCTATAAAACTGCACCAAGTTTTCATCTGATACTCAAGCAAGAAAGGGAATCATACAGTATGGACAGTTTCTTTAAATTTCCAATTGAGGGTGGAATAGTTCCCTTCAGACCGATGTTGTTTGAAAGATCCCTGCATTTCAAAGCTGGTGATCAGGAAATAAACAGATGAATATTTTGTCTTTGATCAATTGTTACTTTTTCTCAAAGGCCATTAATATGGAAAAAGGAAAGTAGAATGATTACCCACACCCATTTCACAGATTAATAGTTTCTGTTGAGCTACTAGAACTAATAATAAGTCAGCTATTGCATTTTGCCTCCTCCATCATATTTTAGCAACGAAGGTTTTATGGAGACCCGTAATCTTGCTTATGCAGATATAACATTTAGGGCTGGTCTACAAGGTACTTTTTCAAGAGAGACAGAGCCTCATTGCAGACTTGAGCTACTACTGTTTGCAACAAGTTGATCTGTAAAGCTACAATATCTTTTAAGTTCTGTAGACTGCTTCTGAAGTGATATTATAGATGCAGTCTAACAAGATTCTTTTATGATAGAACAGGACTGTCATGCAACAAATAGATATAGTTAGGACCCAAAAGCCAACAAATGGAGCAGAAACATACAAGGTTTGCAACTCAGTGAGCATTGGAAGATCTCCAAGGCCGCTACCAGTCAAACCCATGCCTCCTAACATTCTGCAATGGAAATCATACACTTGAGCATGAGAAAAAAGAAAGTTGATCAAACAAACACTGAAAAACTAAAGCATTAGAATTTCACAAGGGAAGCAACTTGCATGGAGGTCACTCGTGAACCAGTACAATTAATTCCATCCCAACCGCTGCCACAAGGATCTTCCCCCTTCCAATTTGGTGGCAAATTGCTCCAGCTAGATTTAATAGCCATTAAAGCACCGGCTGCATCAAAAGTAAAATGTGGCTTCAGTATTTGAATGCCAATTCTGTGAGGGCCTCAAAAATTCAAATTTATTTCTAAAATGCCTAATAATATTTATATTGAGTTTATTTATTGAAATATTAGTGAAAATATGTTTAAAGTGATTATTTCTCAATTTAGAGAATTTTATACGAATTGTTTGCCGGTGTGTGGTTTTGGCCAAACTTTAGCGTTAAAAATTGTTCCGACGCGTGAATAGTGACTTGGACTTGAAATCGAGCATATGTAGTGATATTTTGGAAATATTATTATGGTGAGACAGTGTCGGGATGAAAGAAACCAGTATAAGTTGGACTGTCGCGTGTGACGCGACATAAAGTAACAAAAGCACCTTTTTCCCTTAAATCAGGGAAAAGCACTTTTTGTAGCTTTAAAGCCTTGACTTCTTGCAACACCAAGCTTCCATTTTCAGCTGCCAAACCAGTGAGAAAGAGAGAGCTGCTGCCGAGAGAGAGAAAGGAGAGAAAGAGAGAGTTTTGGCTAGTTTCTTCCATAAATCTTCATCCATTCTTCTTGAAGTTCAACCATCATCAACCACCATCATCTTCTTCCTTCCTAGCAGCCGAGAAAGAGGAGAGAGAGAAGGAGGTTTGGGCTGAAGTTCTTGGAAGAAAACAAGAGGTAAGTGGGTTGATCTTCCATTTTCTTTTCTTCCTACCAATAACTTGAGTTGTGAAGAGTTGATGATGATTTTGTGGCTTGATCTTCACCTCCTCACTTCAGCCGAACCAAGGAAAGGAGAGAGAGAGGAGGTCCCAATTTTGGGAAGGAAAAAGGAAGGAAGAAAAGCTTGGGTGATCATCTTGGGCTCGATCTTGCACTTGGTGACTGATATCTTCGACAGATCTTGAAGATCTTGAGTGGGTTCGAGGATCTTGGAAGTTATCAAGCTTGGGGAATGACTTTCTTGGAGAAAAGCTTGAGAGATCTTGTTGGGTTTTGCCGGATATCGTTGGATCTTGACAGATCCGGAGGTATAAACCTCGAATCTTGTAGATCTAGCTTTATTAGTATTAATTAGTATAGATCTGTAGTTAATATTGATAAAATGAAATCATCGAAAAGATGAAGTTAGCTCTTGAAATCCCAACCTAGGTAGACTTGAGGTGGCCTCTAGGTAGCGGACTTGAGGACCTGATTGGGAATTGATTGTTATTTGTGAATTTGTTTTGATATGGTTAGAAGTTAGGGTTTTCAGTTGATTGAGAAATTGAGGAAAAATATATGCTATGGCCAAAACCCATGCTTGGTGATTTCAATGTTTGATTTTGGAATGTTGTGAATGTTTTCGAGGGGTCTTGCTTTTTGAGAAAAAATATGTATATTGTTTAAATTGTGAGTGTATATGTGTGCGAGTGAGTGTTTGGGTTTTAAAAGGGTAAAAAGTGTAGTTTTCCTGAAATCTGAGTGAAAAGTGCTATTTGACTAAATTTGAAGGTTTTATTATATTTTGACTAAAATCTAGGGATTTTTGAATTCAATGACTTGGTATAAATTGTTTTGGGTTAAAATGGAAGTTTTGATTAAAGGTGAACGTGCTTGTAGTGCCAATGAGTATATCGGTGAGATGTTTTCTTTTAAAATGGTAAAGTGATTTTCCAAGGGAATTTATTTGGAAAATTGAGCTATGTGAAATGAATACTTTTCCTCGAGTAAGTTTTGGAAAAGATTATCATTTGAAACTAAAAGTGAATGTGAACTGTATTAGTAAAGGGAAAAGATTGAAGTGAATCTTATTGTTTGTTTTAAATTATTTTAGGGAGTGTGCAAGGTGGTGATTTTGAACCTTACGTGGAAGTCGAACCCTACTTCGGTGAGTTTCCATGCTTGTTTCGTGTTTACGTGTAAATGATTGTATATGAATGCAATGAAGTGAATGTTATGTGAAAATTGGTTTTAACCCTCTAATGGGGATGGTGTGTACTTTATCGCACCTACTCCATTTGAGTGAAAGTGATTGTGAAAGTGACTTGAAGTGATTGATTGTAAAGTGTTTTAAAGTGTATTATAGTGATTGCATGTGTTTGAAAAGGTCAGGAAATCCCTGAGACCTATAGGTGAACCCGTCAACTCGAACCGGAGGCTAGGCCTAGGTCGAGGAGAAAGGGAAGAGCCATAGGGTTACCTAAACGTCACAAAGCACAGTGACTCAGACCAGTGATATATATGCTCGGAACTTGGTTTTTGAATCAGTCTCCAAAAGAGCAACAACCCAGTGAAGTGAAATGAAAAGTACTCGGGACTTGGCGTTTGGACTTGTCCCTAATGGAGAGTACTCAAATAAAGTGAAGTGTTTCAAAGTGAAAGTGTAATGTACACTATCTAAGTGAAGTGAAAAGTGTTTGGCGTGCGGGCCCGGTGGGGGTTTGGAGGAGTAAGGAGAAAGTGAAGTTCTACATGGTAATAGTGACAGTTGACGGAGTGTCAACTACCGGTTCGTGGTTAGTGGGCAAGTTTAGGTGGAATTTGGCCCCGAGGCCCCAGTATCCCACTTGTATTGTTAATTGCTTTTCTATCTGTTTATATTTCAAGTATTCTTGCAAAGTGAAATTGTTTATGTGTTAAGTGGCTTGCATGTTTTTGGGAACTCACGGGCTTTTTAGCTCACCCTTTCCATTTGTTTTCCTTAGCAGGAAATGAGCAACCAAGTGGTGGTGCCAACTCTTGAGATTAGGGCTTTCATATGTTTTGTTATGTATTTTGGAGAATTATGGATATTGCCCCTTTTGTGGACTCTTGTATAATGGAATCATGTATTTATCGAATTGTAATTGGGATGTTATGTATTTGTAAGACATTGTACTCTTCTGTATTGTATCCAGGGTTTTAGTCGTTAAGTATTATTGAACAAGTGAGTGAGTGAGTCCTGGCGAGAGCTGGGCAGGCGGTCCGCCGACCCCTTTGGTCCGCCTTAGGGGAAGGTGGGGTCGTCACAAATTCCACCATTACCACACAAGATGAGCTAAGTAAATGCAAGAATGTTGCTGTTTGGATAGAGAAACGTGAAAAGTAGTAGTGGGACGTTGACGTTCTCTTGCTGTAACAATGGAATCTATCTATCTATCTATCTATATCTATACTCTTTACAAAAGTACCATGAGTCTTGATATTTTAGAGTGTAAGTGTGAGCACTATTGTGATCTTAGTTTTTCTTATTCCCATTATGCCCTTATTAATTAATCATTAAGTTTTATATTGTGCCCTTATTATTTAATGTTGATTAAAGTACACTATATTATACATAGTGGTTTAGAAGAAAATAATGGTGAAGAAGAAGACAAATTGTCATTAATCAATGGTTAATAAGAAGACAAAAGGTTAAATTAATAATTAAATTCACCATATTACACCATATTGATTAAGAAAAATAATATGCAAAAATGATTTCAAAATACTTAGATGCAAGGTTGACAAAACTGAAACTAATGAATATTTATTCTATGTACATTTTTTATTGTATTTAACTTTTCAAGATTGTGTTTATATGCACCTTCTCTCCTATTTTCCTCACTTCTTAATGTTTTAAACTCTAAAAAGTCATCAAAAAATTGTTTGCAAATGTTCTTCTCAAATTTATTCTAATTTTTTATTTACAAATTATTCTTTTGAGGAGTATGTCGTTGGCAAAAAGAATCATTGCTTCATTTTTTTTAATGAAATTTTATCAAGCCATCAATGAAGGCTTGCTAAATTATGCACAAAACTTGGGAATGAAATAGTCATATGGTTATAGGGGAAAGAAAAAAAAAAAAAAAAGGTTCGCCACTTGGAGTTATGATGGTAATTAATTTAATGTAATGCTCCAATCTAAAACCGTTCGTTGATGCCTTCATTTCCTTTCACTTCATCCCATTTTCCACTATTCCTAATTTCCTCCAACTCCTCACTCAACCGTTGCTAAAATGGAAAAATGGAACAATAAGGAGATAATATTAATCATGAATTAAGCCATTCATATCCCATAAAATCGCTTAAATCAAGATTTATTGGAAAATAAAACTACAAATATACTTTTCAAGTTGCATGAAAAAGAAGGCCTAATTATGAATAGAGCAAATATAATGAAGGTTTCAATTTGAAACTTTAATTTGTATATACTTGAGAGTGGCCCTTAAAATATTATTTTAGCCTTGTCTAAATTTTCTATGAAACTATATGATTTTAAATTTAAGAGATTCTTGAATTCCTACATCGATTTTAGAGGTCAAGACTTCCAACACATTTTACTTGGAACTAAAAAAGGAGGTTATCCTGGATATCACTTTTGCAATGGCTAAAATGTGCATATTTCAATAAATATTTTGCTCAAGTTTGATTGCATGCATGGGGTTGAAACATGATAGAATATTTCTTATTCTTGATGTTGTAACTATAATAAAATATACAATGACTTAGTTTAGTTATGATAACATTCTATTTTTAAAGTTTTTACAATGATAGAATGCACAATAATCATTTAGTTTTTTCTTTAATGCAATAGAGATTGTATATGACTTGCAATTATTATATTTATTTGTCAAAGATTTTTTTTGTCAATATTATGTTATCAATCAAAATTTTTGAAAAGAAAGTTAGTGTGTATGCATATGTATTTTTTAAAAAGTTAGTATATATTAAAAAAATTATATTTTGATAAAATATATTCACGTGCAAAAGCACGTGAGGTATTACTAGTACTCTATATAAAAGTACCATGAGTCTTGGTGTGTAAGTGTAAGTAAAAATTGATCTTAGTTTCTGTGATACCGAAATTGCCCTCAATACTAATAATTAGACATATTGTATTGCATTTCCTTAATAATTAGTAAGAATTATGTTAACCGTTACAAAGAAGCATTCATTGAGTTGTGGTGAATTCAACTTAAAAAATAAAAAAATAAAAAAAAAGAAGAAAAGAACAACCAATTCATTGCATTTCCTCAATAAATGGTATAAATTATGCCAATAGTTATAAGAATGAAAAACATTCCCTTAAATCATGGTGAATTAAATTAAAAAAAGAACAACCAATTTATTAGATTTCCTCAATAATGGATGTCAATTATGCCAACGGTTACAAGATGAAATACCTTCCCTTGAGTTATTGTGAATTAAATCGACAAAAAAAGGAACAATTTTTATTATAAATTATAAAATATATATATAGTAAGTCTTGATGGGTAATAGTGTAAGCAAAAAATGATTTTAGTTTTATGATGTCAAAAATTACACTTCTATATAATAAATGGACAGATTACGTTACACTTCATTAATAATAATAATAATAATAAATATATAAAAGTACCATAAGTATTGGTGCATAAGTGTAAGCAAAAATTGATCTTAGTTTGTGTGATATCGAAATTTCCCTCGATACTAAAAATTAGACATATTGCATTGCATTTCCTTAATAATTAGTAAGTATTATGTTAACCATTACAAAGAAGCATTCCTTGAGTTGTGGTGAATTCAACTAAAAATAAAGGAAAAGAATAACCAATTCATTGCATTTTCTCAATAAATTATATAAATTATGCCAATAGTTACAAGAATGAAATGGTGAATTAAATTATGAAAAAAGAACAACCAATCTATTGGTTTACTCAATAATTGATATCAACTATGCCAACGGTTACAAGATGAAATACCTTCCCTTAAGTTATTGTGAATTAAATCGACCAAAAAAGAACAGCTTTTATTTATAAATTATAATATATGTATATATATATATTTAATATATAGTGAAACTTGATGTTTAATAATGTAAGCAAAAACTGATATTAGTTTTATGATGTCAAAATTACACTTCTCTATAATAAATGGACAAATTACATTACACTTCATTAATAAATAATATCAAACATGATAGCAATTAAAAAAAATGAAAGATTCCATACTTTTTTTTACCAAAAGAAAGATGAACAAATTTTATTTATAGAGTATCCAAATTTAAAGAGAACTTCAACCATGAAATAAAACATAATAAATTGGTACCATACATGAGTCTTTTAAAAACTACCACAAGTTCTTTTTTTATACAAGTAAATTAAGCCATTAAGGTCAATTAAATCGAAAAAAGAACAACTAATTCATTGGATTTCCTCAATAATTGATATCAATTATGCCAACTGTTACAAGAATGAAAAACATTCCCTTGAGTTATCGTAAACTAAATCAAAAAAGAGAAGAACAAATTTTATTTATAAATTTATAAAAAATATAGTTAATCCTCATGGTTAACAGCATAAGCAAAAAATGATATAAGTTTTGTGATACTAAAATTACACTTTTTTTCTAATAAATAGACAAATCGCATTATATTTCATTAATAAATAATATCAAACATGCTAGCAGTTACAAAAATGAAAGATTCCATATTTTTTTATTTACCAAAAAAAAAAGAAGAACAAATTTTATTTATAAAATAACCAAATTTAAAGAGTACCTCAAACATGAAACAAAATATAATAAATTGGTTTATATATGAGTCTTTTAAAAAGTACCTTGAGTCTTTTTAATTTTATTTTTTGGATACATGTAAATTAAGCCATTTTGTTATGCCAAAATTACACTTCCCTCTAATAAATGTACAAATTGCATTATGTTTCATTAATAAATAATATCAAACATGCTACCAGCTACAAAAATGAAAGTTTCCTTACTTTATTATTTACGAAAAAAAGAAGAACAAATTTTATTTACAAAATATCCAAATCTAAAGAGTACTTCAAACATGAAATAAAATATAATAAATTGGTACCATTTATGAGTCTCTTAAAAACTATCATGAGTTTTTTTTTATTTTTTTAATACAAGCAAATTAAGCTTTAAGAACACTTTTTTATAAGAAACTTTAACACAAAATATAACAAGAGATGAAGTACTAGGGTAGGTAAAGTGTTTTACATTGCAGATTTATGTATTTAAATTACAACAAAAATTAAATTTAATGAACATTATTGATGGTATTCTTATGACAACTGACAGCAATAAACTATAATTGATAAATATTATATACATCAATGTTAATCATAATAATAGTTACAATGGTGGAACATCCCTTTAAGTTATAGTGAATTAAACAAAAAAATGTTTTTTTATAAAATATCCAATTTCAAAGGCGAATAAAAATATATTCAAGTTCTATTTGATTATTATTTAATAAATAATCTTCATGACTTTAAAATTTTTAATTCAAATGACATAAAAGAGAACATTCAGGTCATTCAAATTTGATAGAAAGACAAAAATATTGATACTGTTATAAAATAAAAGTGCTTTTGAGACAAAGAATGCTTTATTATTTGTGCATTCATATTGGTTAGAGCAAACCAAGCTTAGAAAAAAAATAAAATAATATGAATATTAAATATCATATTTTTTAGATCAACTTTTGGCTATCAAACAATTTTTTGTCACTAATTGGTAGGGGTGATCATCGAATTCGAAATCGGTATTCGGTAGGGTGAAATCGGTATTTTTCGGTAAACGACCCTAAAAAATACCGACTGAATTCGCATTCGAATTACTGATTTCCGATTTCAAATTCAATTTAGAAATCGGTATTTTACCGATTTAACCAAATTTCATAAAACAATTATTTAACCGAATTCCATTTAAAAATGTTGTCTACCACCACTATGAAAAAGTATGATTCCAGCTGCTGTGAAGAAAAATAACTTCAAGATAACCTAATTTAATTAATACAAAACCAAAGAAACTTTTTACCTAAGTAATAATAGTCTAAATGTCTAATACATTATAGCAATTCGGGATATTCGAATTTGAAATCGGTAACTTTTTACCAATTTACCGAATTAAATTTGAATTCGGTCTTACCGAATCAAAACATCTTGAAACCGATTTCGAACTAAATTCAATTTATCTTAATTCAGAAAATCTGAATTACCGATCAAATTACCGAATTACCGATTTCGAATTATCAAAATGAAATCGAATTCGGTCAGTAATTCGGTAATTACCGTAGTTGCTCACCCCTACTAATTGACCACTAAACTAACTAATCAGCACATCCATGGTCATTTCGTCGATTATTGCTCTTAATCTAGAAAATAATCAGAAGAGATGGAAAAACACATGGGGTATTTTTGTCCATTATTAATCGGACCCTATAACCCTAATTATTTCTGACGTTAAACATACACCCAAATGTGATTATTTAGGAAAAAAATAGGGATTCAATTTGGAGTCTACTGCAATTTGCCACATGTTTTGATTATTTGGGAGAAAACGTGATTATTTGAATGAGAAAATAGTAGTGGACAAAAATACCCGTGTAATTTGCCACATGTTCTAATTATTTTCTAGATTAAGAGCAATAATCAACAAAATGGTCATAGGTATACTGATTAGTTAGTTTAGTAGTAAATTAGTGATGAAAAATTGTTTGATAGCCAAAAGTTAACCTAAACAATAGTTTAATGGCCGCCCAGATTTTTTTTCTCAATTTCTATTTTTTTTTTGTCTCAATTACATTTATTCCTTCAAAACAATCGATCTTCTAGAAATTTTAAAAGAAAAAAAAAATCTAAAAGCATCACGTTCACGTGCAAAGCACGTGATCCATTACTAGTATAACTGAAAGGGCCAACCAAGCAGGGAACTATTGCTTTGCCTTTTTTACGCAAATTAGTTAAGAGTTGAAAACATCCAGCCATGTTGTTGCCGCTTGTTGTATTGTATAATTCAGAATCAATTAGGATGATGAAGCAGAGGTGATTAGAAAGAAGCATATGTTCAAAAACATGCAATTGCAGATACACCTAAACATTCAGCCGGAATTTTTTGGATGGAATCCACAGGACAGATTCTTCTGTTAAATGATACATCAACTAAGCAAAGAAGCTTATCAAATTCATCTTAACAAACAATTACTGTTTCCATGAACTAGAGAAGCAGAATTTTTTGTGAACAAGGAAACAATCAGAAAGGTGAAATAGAAGAACCCAAGATAGTATATGACCAGCAAGTCAAAAAACAAATATTCTTGATTCCTCTAAAAACTGTAATCCAACAAAAATTAGATGATGAAAAATATAGGAACTTACAATCATTACTATCTGTCCGTGCTAGAGTATGCAAAATCTGTACACTAAGAATCAACAGCAGGGCCAAAACTCCTGAACCCATCTCCCAAATGACATAAAAATTATTGTAAAACTAAAATCTTGCAAAGAAAAGCACCAGGTTCTTTTCAGATTCTAGTATCCAAAAACACCCGTGGTTGTAAAATGAACTTTGTATGTTCTCCGTGTAGTTTATCACGAAGTCATTGAAACTGTCAAATAAATTCCTGGCTCGGCTACCAAGTCTTAGGGAGGTCACTTTTCCTTTGTACTATTATTAGAATTATACTGTTGGTTGCCTATTAAATATTACCAAGAAGGTGAAGAAACTTTCTTGGTCAATCCCATTCCCATCATTGACCTTGCTCCATTCCTATGACTTGTATAACTCATGATTTCACTATAACACAAAATGTTTGCTCGTAAATGTGAATATGAATTTTCTTGAAGATGGGTGGTGGAGTTGGGGAAGTTCTTTCCTGGCAGGTTTCTCCTGTCCTGTTCTTGGATTATATACTAGCAATATGTATTAAACAAACATCCTTGGCCAGTCAGAGAGAAATATGTCAGAAAGATTTCTTTAATTTTCATTTGGATAGTCTTGATATTTTCAGGGTTTCCTTTTCAGAATTTAATACGCATAACCAGCCGCTCTGGGAATTTACTATTGGATAAATGAAGTTGAATATCAGCAGGAAAATTAAAAACGGGCTAATGGTGCCAAAACTGACAGATTGCTTTGTTTTTAGTCCAGGCAAAATGACGTTGCAGTTGCGAGGGAAGAAGAAGGGATGCCTTACTCCTATAGTATATTAAAGGTGAATAACATGTAAAGAGTCCATTAACACCATCTTATATCTGGACCACAATCAGTTGCATTAATTCTTGATCCAAAAACTTAATAGTTGTGAGAATCTATATGAAAAGCACCCAATTTTAAGCTGGGATGAAAAAAAAAAATTTTTTGACATCAATTTTAAGTTGGGATAAAAACATTTCAACTCTTGGCCTCTCTCCAGAGTGCTAATGGTTCTATCTCTAAATCAACACACAGTTGGCATCTATAGTACGTTAGAGAACACTGAAAAATTATACCTATTTCCACTTTGGATCTCAACCTTGTTCTCCTTTCGTTTAGCCTTTTTGTGGGGTGAAAAACCTACGACGGCAAAGTCACTGGGTGTGTTTAAATAAGAGATTATTTTAGAAAAAAAAATTTGAAAAAAAAAACACTATAGTAATTGTTGTGATGGGATGTGTGTAAAAGGAAAAAAATCATTCACAATGTCTCTCACATTTCGCTAAATGAATTTTTCTACCCTTCGCTTTAAAATAGTAACTTTACATCCCTTACAAAATCAAGTCAGTAAAATTTAGTCCTAACGTAAATCTTTGATCATTTTTTATCCTAAATCTATTATATAATCCACACGTGATCATTTTTTGGGGGACAAAAGGATTAAATCTCATTTGTGGTTAAACTAATGACCCGATCCATAAACATTTTAACCCATAGGATCCACACATGATCATTTTTTTTTGTATAAAAATGTTAAATCTCATTTGCAGTTAAATTAATGACCCGATCTATAATCATTTTTGCCCGTAGGATCTGACGTGAATCATATTCATTTTTCTCCTAAAAAGTAGGATCTGATTTAATTCATATACATTTTTGACTCTGAAAAAGTGGGATTTAATCTTTTTGTACATAAAAGGTGACTTTATGTGGGTCGCATGGTGATTCAAAATAAAAAGTAGTCGCAAATATAAATTGGAACTAAATTTTGCTAATTTGAATTCGTAAGGAACATATAATTAACATTTTAAAAATAAAGAATAAAAATTTATTTAGTAAAATGCGAAAATTATTTTGAATGATTTTGTTTATGTAAAAGGATGATTGGAAAATGTATTTATGAAGTAAGTAAAATATTATTAGAGCCAAAAATTTGTATCCAAACAAACCCACTTTAGCTTTGGTCTAGCTCGTAGGAATTTGGTAGATCTTTACCTTAGCTATTCAGTTACGAGGTAAGCTTAACCTGTGAGGCTGTGACTATCCTAAGGAAGAATTATAAAATCTACATAAGTGCGAGCAATTACACAAATATTTACCTATTTTAGTCATTAAATTTTTTATTTAGCTAAAATAGTCCTTCAATTAAATAAAACATATATTTTGTGACCAAAAAGTGTATACTTTCATTATTTGAGCGTCTAAAAGTATAAATTTTTATTAATCGAGTGAGAAAAAAACACTTTTCCGAGTTAAATAACAATTTTGGCTAAATAAAATGTTTAGTGACACAATTAGAGAATTCCAAATAATTTAGTAACTCTTTTCATCATTTATTCTATAAATACTAAAAGAAAGCAACTGCAACATTTTATTATAGGAGCATTCAGAGTCCCTTCAAAAGAAAATCTTTAAAATTCATTTTAATGAAATGCGACCTTTTGATTTTGTCAAAAAAGAAGAAGAACAAAAAGCAGCGCGACTTTTTTGGCATTTCAGAAGTATTCTTCATCAGAATACGGCTTTAGACATGCGCCTGAAGAACAAGAAGGACCAATTTCACAAACCTACCCTGTGGTATCTTATAATTGCATAGATCTCCCCTCAAGTTTCAAAAACTTCATCTACCTCCCTTCATGTTTATGTAACGATATAAACCCAACAATCTAAATTTTCTCTCAAAAATTCCATCAAAATCAATGCAAATATGCTTTACAGAAAATAATCCACAAATTTGCCCTCTAATAAAGCAACCAATGTCGATGATAAGAATACTGGAAAGCAAAAGACAAGGCATAATATAACTACTGCTCTTACCAATATGAAACTCATGATCTTTTTTTTTTTTTTTTAAGTTCATCATACATCTAAAAAACTCAAGAATCATTAAGGATTCCTTGTGCATAACCTTAAATAGACCCATGAATTATAATTGAACATCAAATTTAACCTTAATTTCTTTTATTTCTCTTCTTACTCTTAAAACCTAGGTCGCAAAACCCAAAAAAAAAAAAAACGAAAGAGCCCATAAAAGAGTTGTGAGTTGAAAATGGAAAGGTTTTTGAGAAAAGCATAAAAATGAAAAGCTAAAAAGCTGTGAATTCAGGGTAGTATGGCCCAAAAAAGTAAATTTTTCATGAAGTGTAATCAACATAAAATCTGTCATTGTTGATAATACGTTTATTTGTTGTAGAACATATTCGACCACAATATATTGACATTCTAGTATTTGCTTATGGTATTTAAAGGAATTACAAATTTGTAAACTGAAACCCATAATTGGTATTAATTCTTGTGTTAACCCAAAAACAATTAAAGTGAAGTACCATTAACACATAGTGAAAGATCAACATAGCAACCTACACGCACCTAGGTAGCATCTTTCGCAGTAGTTCCAAGGTAGGATTTCACAACTTATACTATGTGCTGTTAATAATTATGTATGTGTCCGCATGTCTTAACCCTCTGTTTCAATTATAGGTTAGAGGTTAACTTAGGAAAATTTTTTGTCTTAGAGTTTTGTTTTTCATTTATCTTGTTCCAGTTAAACTAAACGGCAAGAAGAAAAATAAATATATGCCACATAATTTTCATTCTAATTTCAAATGTATTTTTCGTATATGTGGCATGTGCCAACACTTATATAAGCAAATATATATATATATATATATATCATAAATTTATTATACAAATAAGGTTTGATATATGCCACATAATTCTCATTCTAATTTCGAATACACTTTTTGTATATGTGACGTGCATCAACACCTATCCACGCAAGGGGAAAAAAATCAATACAGACGTTGTATACAAGATTAATGCACGCACGCACACAAAAAGCAAAACAAAAAAAAAATCTGGCAATTTGACTCTACTGGACTGATCCTAATAAGCTAATACAATGCACATCTTAGTAAAATCTAAACGAGTAAATTGAGATGGCAGATTGTTCTAGAAACCAATGCATGAGGAGGATTGAATAGAAACAACTACCTTGTTTTGTCGATGAAAATATCCGAATTTCAGATTCTACTTGATATTCCACTACGGCAAACGTGCACAAGCTGATTTTGTGCCATGGTGATAGCTAAATGGACAGGCTACAGGAAGCCAAGCAGAGTACTGGAATGAGAGTATTGTATGGGCAAATGCAATCTAACTCAGAACACACCAACTACTAACTAGTAAGGGTGCCCATTTGATAGGTGTGAAGATAAGATACTAATGCAAAATCTTTTGCAATACAGACTAGGAAGGAGCTGTATTAGTTGGAAATTGGCATGGAGACTGGAGAGGCTCTTTAATGCAGGCATGGACCATATAAAGAAAATTTTGGACTTTCGTTTCATTTTTGCTGTTAGAAACGGTGTCAACGAGGCCGACAACCCTTATGAGATTTCAATTAATTTGATGCTAAGGTTGCCACCGAATGCAATAACGAAGGCCAAACCCTACTAAACTACGATGAAGAAGACATTTCTGTATTCAAAAGATTGTCTCTAACTCGTGTAAGTTTAGCATTGGGAATTTAATGGGAGCAGGCTGTGACCAAAAAACTGCTAAATCTGCTTCAACATATGATATTGAATGCAAATCATTGTTGTGGCTTCATTTTTGGAAAAAACACAAGCCCTTGCCCCGGGGCACATGGCCAACTACATTGTTGATGTATATGTTTTGAGGAGGTGCAAAAATGTGACCTCATTTGTCATTGAAGCCTATGAACTTGGAGATTTTAACAAATGTAGCAGGTTCTGGAGCTATTACATTCTTTAAGATCGAGCAGACAAGTTAAACATTCTTTAAGATCGAGCAGACAAGTTAATCGTCGTCCTTGAGGTCTGATACGTGGCAATGTCTCATTATACATAATGAAAATGCAATGCTCTTTTCCAGTTCGACAGGAATTGGACAGAACTAACAGACTACGTACAAAGGTGGTTATCTGTCAACATTAATCATCAAATATTCACATCTGCTAAATAGTTGAGGAGGAAAACGATGGAGCTGTGAGTCTATCGCCTTTTCTAGGAGCTGTCTAATGTGATTCGGTACACTGAAATTGAAGTAACATGATCAGTATGATGATTGAAGATGGATCCCTCCAATGACGAAGCATTTGCAGGACCAAGAACTGAGTTGCGTCTATCAGGATTTGGTTCTCTGATGATACCCATCCAAGAAAGATTCATTGCATGATCTAAGTCTCATTAATTTTCTCTTGAGAAGACCATGGAAACCCATTTGGACAAGAAACAGATTTGGATTTTTTATCGTGAGGTGATATACCTGTGGAAGTCTTTAAATGGATAGGGAAGTTGTTTTCTTATCCTGCTCGTGGCTGCATGTGTACGTTTCTGAACGTGATGATTTTTTTTTTTTTTTTCATTACTGCTTCGTTTGCTTTTTCTGAAAAAGGTAGGTCATCTTTCATTGATTCCTAGTGAGGCGCATACCAAATTTATAGTCAGCATTAATTCTTTCTAGATGATTCACTTCTTGTTTTCATTGTTTTAATGGTTAGTCTACTCAGAGGGCTTTTGATAAATGGGTTTCAACTCCTATTATGAGTTTTAAATTTAATTATACCCGTACATGATATTTACTTGGGGGTCAATAGAAATAAGTTAATCAGAATGATAGGCCTCCTCTATGGGTTTTCTGATCAATCAATTCTCATCAGCGAATTATTTTAATTACCCATTTTGTTATCTTTAAATGTAAAAACAAAAAAAATAAAATGCCACCGTCTACTAGTTTCAATAAACAAAAAAAAATGATAATATTCTCTGTTGCATCACTCTTAAGCAAAAAAAAAAAAAATGAAAAAGAGAAGATAAAAAATTTGTAAAACTCATTCTATACTGATAAACACATTATGAGTTTTGATCAAAACTCATTATTATTGACCACCCTTTGATACCAATAATGATAGAGATTGTGGAACTCAAACGAACAGCTACTTAGCATAATATCAATTTCTTTGGTGTTTTAGCACGCTTAAAGCTCTTTTTTTTTCTAATGAAGAATGTTTATGATTAAATTATACACACGATTCAAGTACTGAATTTGAATCTCTCAGAGATGCAGAGAACCAATCGCCAATATTGTTCAGCAATTCTCCTTGTTGTCCCGCATTTTGAACACAAAAAAAAAAAAAAATTCTTTTTCTGCGACACGTATTTAATTTTATACTATCAATTTGGTGCATGATCTTGTTCCGGATAATATTTTCTGCATAAATTTCACGCACACCAGCTCAAGTCAAATGCACATGAATCCAGGACAAAACCAAGAGTATGGCATTTGATCAGGGTCAGTTTGCAATATTACAATAGTTCTTTAGAATAAAAGCCTTTTATTTTTTTTTAAGTGGGAAGTTTCAAATTCACAACCTCTTACACCCTCCTACTACCCACTCCTGCTGACAGTCCAAAAAGGTGATAAAAGCCTTTTATTTTGACCATTCTTTATGTTTCTTTGACAAATTCCCATCATTTATCACATGGTTTCATTTATTTTTGAGAGAGTTAATTCCTTTATTTTGACACCTTTGCAGCAATCTTGTTCTATTTGAATTGACAAAATTACCTTTCATATTTTCAACTATCTTCACGATAAATGCTACAAACACCACATTAATTTTTTATTGTTCCAACTCAAGAAAGTTGATATCATAAATAAGGCTAAATTTGGAAAAAGACTCATAAATGCTTTCTTGATATGCTAAAAGGATAGATAAAAAGAAACATGAGTTTGGAACACTTATATAGAAACGGAGAGAGTATCAGATATTCATTATATGTTTCGTGCGAGATTCTTCAAAGATTAATTATGTTGAAAATGTAAAACTTCAAGAGTTTATGCTTTGAGAGTGAATGGTGGAGATTAATGGTTCTCAGTGTTTACAATGATAAGTAATAAATAATTATTTGAGACTATTCATGGTCAAGACTTAACCACATCTCGAATTCGATCTTTCTGTTCTCTTTTCTTTTTTTAATTTTTTATAACTATTAAATTCTCATGAAAAGAAAAGGAAAGAAGAAGAAAAAAAGTATTATCTCAATCAAATGTAAATTCAATCCTGGCTATCAATTATTATAATAAATCTTATGGTCCAAGTTACAACTTACAAAGGGGTATATGCTGGGGCAAAACTCCTAGGACATGATTCCATCTGTTGAGTGCATCAGAAAAACTGTCCTACCAATGTTGGTACATACTCACAGGAACATATTGCAATAAAGATGTTCTCCAATGTATCTTCAAATGCAACGTAGTTATTATGCAATGCAAGTCTGCTTCCAATGTTGTTAGCCAGCAGCTTGATTTCAATAAAAAGATGTGATCTGGAGTTACCTTCAAGCAGAAAGTGGTACCCTCTGCAACTTTAACGATTTACATAAAAGTTAAAAATTTTAATTCAAATGACATAAAAGAGAACAATCAGGTCCTTCGAATTTAATAGAAAGACAAAAATATTGATACTGTTACAAAATAAAAGTGCTCTTAGGATAAAGAATGCTTTATTATTTAGGGATAATTTCAGAAACCTCCCCTGAGGTTTCTGACAGTTTCACCTGGCGCCCTCAAACTTTTAAAAATCTCAGTTACCTCCCTTATTTTAAACTTTTTATATCATTTGAAACCCATTTCAAAATATAATGTTAAAAAATTTATTTTGGATGAGAGAATATAATTTTATTCCAAGTTTTCCCTTTTCTTATGATTTCTCAATTACTATAATACACCAAACTTATCCGTTAATTTTTATAAATAGATGGACAAAGTTTCTTAATAAATATTTAGAAGTTGATAATAATATTAAAAACTTTTTAGTAGTTTTTATGTCATTGGTTTGGACAAGAAATGTTAAATTACTCAAAATTATGAATAATTTATAATACTCTTGGAAATAATTCACAATAATTTATAATCATAAAAATACCTTTTTGCCTGATTTAAAACAATACAAACAAATTTATATATAATTTTTAGCATATTATATCTTTTTAGTTTTCAAGCCATCAATTTGGACAAAAAGTAGAAAATTCAAAAATATGTAAATAATTTGTAAAACTTCTTAAATTAACTCAAAACACTTTGGAATAAAGAAAATATTATCTTTGTAACTTGTAGAATTCAAATATTAAACCTTGCTATATAAAAACAAACTATATTTTTTTTAATCAAAATAAACTTTCATTTATTTTGTTATGAATATACTTACGCAATAAAAAGTAAGACAACAAAGGGTAATTTTGGAATGAAATTACATTTACTTTTCCAAAATGAATTTTTTAATATTTTATTTTAAATTGGGTTGTAAATGATACCAAAAGCATAAAGTAAGGGAGGCAAGTGAGATTTTTAAAAGTTTGAGGGTTCCAAGTGAAACTGTCAGAAACCTCAGGGGAGGTTTCTGAAATTATCCCTATTATTTATGCATTCATGTTGGTTAGAGCAAACCAAGTTTAGAAAAGAAGTATAAAATAATATGAATATTAAATGTCACTTTTTTTTTGGTCTCAATTACACTTATTCCTTTAAAACAATTGATTTTCTAAAAACTTTAAGGGGGAAAAGTCTAAAAGCATAATATTCACATGCAAGGCATGTGATCCATCACTAGTATCTTCAAATACAACTTAGTTATTATGCAATGCAAGTGTAGTTCCTGTGTTGTTAGCCAGCAGCTTGATTGCAATAAAAAGATGTGATCTGGAGTTACCTTCAAGCAGAAAGTGGTAGCCTCTGCAACTTTAACGATTTACATGATCAGCAATCTTGAGATTTCAAGAACCTGCTGCTCCAACTGAAGCACAAATTATTCCAAAATCTGAACACCATGCATTCACAGGTACTCCTCATGTTCGGCTTCAGAATATCACAATCAACCATATAATAGTTGGCATTTGGCAACTCTCCGGTCCACCTTGAATAAATCCGGCTACCCAGTTGTATTCACTCGTTCAAATAGATCATTTATTGCACAGCCCTATAAATGCAAGATAATAAATAATAATAATAATAATAATAATAATAATAATAATAGAAGGAAAAAAAGGGTATTCCTACTCGCATTGATCAACTTCTCGTATATTCTATATGAATGCCATTAGGGGTCCTACTATATATTGTATCCTCAAGGACATCAACTGGTTCAAATCTCCGATATTCCTTGCTAGCTCCCCAAGCTAGTCCCAAAACTACTCGAGCATGGCTTCTCCGATTCTCACCCCGCCACCTCGTCTTAGCTACCACGATTATGATGATGAGCTGATGAATTCGCCGCATGCTACTGTTTCAGAAATCAATATTCCATTAGAGGTGGATGGAGATCATGAAGATGGAGAGGAAAATGCTGGTCCAGATTATGGTAAACGCAACTCAAGTGGCAATGGTGTGTTTTTAACGTGGGACGATTTGTGGGTTAGTGTTGCTAATGGTAGAGAAGGGTGCAAAGCCATCCTTCAAGGGCATTCACTACGGGCTATGCACGTCCAGGTGAACTTTTGGGCTGTGGCAAGTCCACACTTCTTGATGCTTTATCAGGTGCTTCAAGTCTTTAATTTTCTTGATCCTTTGCATGCCAGAATTGAAATGTTTCCTTGTTATCTCAAACAATTTCGAACAGTAGGTATGAAAACCAAAACCTTATTGAAGAACATTTTACCAACTACTTGCTTTGAAAGTTTAAATATTCTAGTAGAAATGTAAACGACATTGAATGCATGGCCTTTATACAACCAACTAAACTCACATTTGGTTATTTTAGTTAATGTTTCATACACAAAAGAGCATATATAATAAAACTGTGTTGGAAGCCTTCTCTTTAATTTATGCACTCGAATAACTTTAATTTTGCACTTACTTTTCATGCTCTTTTGGATCATTATGCGATCTCAGCTTATCTTAGTACACTTAATCCTTGTAATCTAGATGGAGATCATGGCTTGGCTGCAGCCCAATTGATTAGTTCTGTCCCTGTCAATGCGTTTCTTAGGCTTTTAATAACAGATATGGTAGAGGTTTTTGTGGCATAAAAGCCAAATTGAGTTCTTTCCATATCTATATCCTGGTATCCTTATTTCAGGCAGGCTCGATTCAAAATCAAAGCAGAGGGGGGAAGTTTTGGTTAATGGCCGAATGCAACAGCTAGCTTATGGAACATCGGTATGACCAAAAATTCGCTATGTTTTCGACGCGGCAGCAAATGCGATTAGGAATGCTATGTTTTCAAAACTCGAACCGGGAAATGAATCAGAAGAGCTTCCAGTTCGCAAGTCGACGGGTTCAACCCCGGTTCAATCGTTTAATCTTTTTTTATTTAATATTAAACCCCGGTTCAATCGATTAATCATTTTTTATTTATTTTAATATTAAATAACATGAATAAAGCTGAAATATTTTTTTAAAAAAAATAAAAAGGTAGTGATTTCGATCGAACAGCTGGATTCTTATCGGTCCAATCAATTTTTGACTATGTTTAACTGGTTTAATTGAAATTTTGAGTCAAATATTAAATCTGACCACAGACATGGCCAGTCTGCGTTCCAGTTCTCAAAACATGGTTGATTTTATTGTCTTCCACATACCTTTTTTGTTAACAGCTCGGCATATGAACATAACGAAAGTGTATAATAACCATGATATGATTTATTTCACTATGGCAACTGAATCACTTCAGATTTCCGAAGGCGTGATGATAATGGAAATATAAAGAAATTTAGTAACAGTATTGTGAATCTGTGAGGAAAAAATCTCCAAATTTATAGCGCAATATTAGAGGTGACAAAAATACCTAAAATCCATTGGGATCCCATACCCAAATTTAATTTGGGTGGGATGGGTATCTAAAATATGGGTTTTGGGCTTTATTGGGATATACCCTATAATACCCATTTAAAATATGGGTATATATGGGATTTATTTGGGACTCCCATGGGTATCCATTAAAATAATAACAAAATAAAAAAATCTTTTTTTTTCATTTTCTTCTCAACATTAATAAATTAATGTTATAAGGTTGTAGTACAAGTTAGGTAAATTAGCACTTATGCATCAGATGCTCTTTCATAACTACAAAATTCCATCACTGCAAAATTCTATTCTTGATAGAATTTTATTGAATTAGGATGGCTTTAGAATTGGAAAAATTTTTAGAGTGGGTCTTGAAAGTTAAGAAATAAATAACGTATATGAGTAGATGGATTTTGGGGATAATTAAATTTTGTTGATCAATAGATTTTTATTTAATCCACACGAACTCCCAAAAAAAATCATCCACTTATATGAAGTTGGTCTTTTATAAGTTTCATATTTAGAAAAATTTATTTAGTTTGAAAATTTATCGCATAATTTATAAAGAAGAGTGCAGAACTTTTATGAAGTTAAATAAACAAACTAAATAATATAAAAAGAAAAGATAATATTGAGATATTTGATTGAGAAAAAAAAAAGAGTGTTTCTTAAAAAATAAATAAAATGGGATTAATTTGGGTATTTGGGCGGGATCAAATGGGCTTAACCCATTTTAGTCCCGCCCATATTAGTCCCATGGCTAATATGGGACTGTTTGGGTATGACCATATTTTCCAATGCCAAATAAATCCCACCCAAATCCCACCCATTCCGCCCATTTGCCATCTCTACGCAATATATTCTTTTTTCCAGGCTTATGTGACTCAAGACAACATCTTGACATGGACTTTAACCACAAGAGAAGCTGTATACTATTCTGCTCAGCTCCAACTGCCCAATACTATTTCAAAGTCAGAGAAAATAGACAGAGCAGATAGGACGATCAGAGAAATGGGATTGCAGAGTTGCATTAAAACCAGAATTGGAGGCTGGGGAAGCAAAGGTCTCAGCTGTGGGCAGCAAAAAAGAGTAAGCATTTGCATTGAGATGTTAACGTGACCAAAGCTTCTTTTTCTGGATGAGCCTACAAGTGGACTAGACAGCGCTGCTTCATACTATGTCATGAATCGAATTTTTGAACTTGACAAGGAATATGGAATGACAGTGGTAGCATCAATGCATCAGCCTAGTACAGAAGTTTGCAAGCTACTTGACAACCTTTGTCTCCTTTCCTTAGGTAGGACCATATATTTTGGACCTTCCTTTGCAGTAAATCAGGTGAGTATGATTACTGATGGACACTGGCTATTGGCTGCATTTGATTTGCGAGAATATAGTTATGGCCGATGACTAATTTTTGTTCGATTTAGCTTTTTGCAAGCAATGGTTTTTCGTGCCCTGATCTGTAAAATCCAGCAGATCACTATCTAATAATGATAAACACTGATTTCGATGAGGTAAATGATAGCCCTTTTCTAAGTTATGCAGTACTCTTTAGTATTTTGGATGTCAAACTTATTATTTCAGTAAACATCGAAACTGTGTTTAGGACATTGAATCAGCTGCTGAAGGAAAGACAACCACAAAGGAGGTGATCGAGAAGCTTGTCGAATCTTACACATCATCTGATACATATAACCTGATCCTGAGAGAAGTAGGGCAGATAAATGGACGAGTAAGGCTCTTTTGCAATAAGCAAGAACCAAAATTATTTGAAAGTTTTCACAGCTCATTGTACAGTGTTCAATATGTTATACTTTAAAATGCAAATGTTGAATTCATGTTCTATAGCAACTTGGAATTGTGGAGAAGAAAAGGAGACGTGCTAGCTTCTTTATTCAGTGCCTTGGCCTGACAGAGAGGTCATTTGTGAATATGTACCGTGACCTCGGCTACTACAGGTTACGCCTTGCTATATACATCACTCTAGTTTTTGGCTTAGGTGCCGTCTTCTACAGCATTGGAAACAGTTACACCTACATTAACGTAAGCAAAATCTTGTATGCACTTGGTAGTTTTTCAAAAAAAAAATTTCTCTCTCATGGGTCAATGTTCTACTTAGAAATGCTTCTTACGATTTTGTTCAGGCCAGAGCCTCAATGCTCATGTTCGTAGCATCATTATTAACTCTGATGAGTATCGGAGGTTTCCCATCATTTGTGGAGGACATAAAGGTCAGAAGAGGACTCAATTTCTGATCGAGTTCTGGAATATAACGATCATCCTGATTAATTTCGTGACAACTAATTGCACACAGGTTTTCCGACGAGAAAGATTGAATGGGCACTATGGGGTTGCAGCATTTGTTGTTAGCAACACAATCTCATCAGTTCTCTTCTTGCTCCTCACAGCTGTTATTCCTGGAGTAATTGTTTACAATCTGGTGGGACTGCAGCGGGGAACTGACAGATTTCTCTACTTCACGATGGCACTCTTTGCTTCTATTATGTTGGTCGAAGGCCTCATGATGATCGTAGCAAGTCTGGTACCAAATTTTCTCATGGGACTTATCATCGGTGCTGGTACTCAAGGTGTAATGATGCTGAGTGGCGGTTTCTTTCGTTCACCAGATGATCTGCCAAACATATTCTGGAAATATTTTATGTACTACATTTCCTTCCATATACGCATTTCAAGGCCTGTACAAGAACGAGTTTGAAGGGCTGAAATTTCCTAGTCATGAGTTGATGAAGGGTGGATCTTCTTCTTCTATGATTGATGGTGAAACTATTTTGAGAGATACATGGCAGGTTGAGATGGGACACTCCAAGTGGATTGATCTGGCAATCTTGTTTCTAATGGTGATCTTATACAGAGTCTTATTCTTTGGGAAAATCAAAGTTGGAGAAAGGATTAAACCTTTGTTCAAACGTTTTTACGTGGGGCTTTCTTATAACAAAGAGTGATTTGTGATACAAGGGCCAAGAGGAATAAGAAGCTCTTGCTAGAATATTAAGGTGAGTCTGTATTCCGTTGTTGGAAACAAAGAACCATCCTGGGACTGGAAGAGTTGAATAATATTAGGGATAATTTCAGAAACCTCCCTTGAGGTTTCTGACAATTTCACTCACCTCCCCTGAGGTTTAGAAAATTACACAAACCTCCCCTGAGGTTAAGATTTTGTAATAAAGTTAGTCCAAATCAAAAAAGTAACATTAAAAAAATACTTTGAGGGGAGAGATGAAACTTCTATTCCATAAATACCCTTTATACTTATGCAAAAGTTATATTATAATGGAATGAAAAATATATTTATAAAAGTGAGGAAAAATAAGTGTAAATAGTAAAGAACCAAAAAATAAGTAGCAATTAATTTTTTCATGATGAAATTTAAGAACAACAAATTGCACACTGGAGACTTGTTTTCCTACCCAATAAAAAAAATTAAAGATTTTAAACACTAATTTTAAAGTAACTTTTTTGTGGGTACCTAGAGATTTTGGTACTCTGGTCTTAACTTCTTTTAAAAGTTAATTAACTAATCTTAACATTTTCTTTTTGGCAATTAAAATGTATGGAGTATTGTCAAACTGATAACAACTCCAAAGAAAATGCAAAACAACTACTCTGTAATACTCCATAACACAATTCAGGTAATGCCAATTTGCCAACAAACAATGATAACATTTTGTTTCAGTGAGCGACCGGGGGACGACTCATGCACTTCAACTTGAAGCCGCTAGATGGATATCAACATTCTGCATTTGCCCTGTAATCAACATGATTTAGAACCTCATCATTATTTCCCCCTTTTGGAAGACATTTTGGTTCAGAACGAAGAAAAGAAGAAGTAAAGTACCTCGGAGGATTTAGGCATATAAAAGAGATATTAAAGAAAAGAGAGAGATAAAGTGAAACCATTGGAGTCGGCCTAATAACAAGAAGAGGACTCCTAAAGTCTTCTTTGCTATTAGGTTATGTTTAAATCATGTGTCTGACAGGTAGAAACAAGAGGATTCAAAAGAAGAAGAAGAAGAAGAAGAAGAGTGTGATGAGGATAGATAGAATACCTCAGGCTCTATGCTCAGGTGGTGTATCAGGCTGTTTTCCTGGCATATTATCTCGGAAAGCAGGCAGTTCCATATATGCCTCAAACAACTTTGATAGAAGAGGAAACTCATCCTAAAGAACGAAAAAAAGAATCCAAAAATGCACAAATCACTTGACAGCAGAAAGAACATATAACTTTTAACTCATCACAACGCAGTTGACATGTAGGACAGATGATTATATCTTCTCATAATGGAAGCTGTTCAGCTGGTCAATGATTTTTTCTCATATTCATAGACTAAAAATGAGCACAAAAGTCGATAAATCAACTACAGTAAATATTTGCATATTAAAATGTAAGGATTCTTCATGGAACTCATGGCAAAAGTTTTGCAGCTAGTCAATTTTTTTTTTTTTTTGGGTCATATTCATAGACTAAAAATCAGAACAAAAATTAATAAATCAACTGTAGTTGGGTCTCAAGTCATCAGAACTGGAAAACAGCTGATCAAACTAAGTCATCTTTGTATTTAGCTCTAATAAGAAGGGTGTCAAGACAAACTCAAGCGTGTTTCAGATGATTGATGGTAGCAGGAGAAAAAATTATCCCTAGATGGAGTCAGAACTTGAAAGTACTGAAGAAGTATTAAACTGAATTGGAGACTTAAAACTTCCACGAAGGCATGAGACAGTCTTTGGTGACATTACCATTTTAACCTTGAATCTTGTAATGGCAGCATGAATTTGGGGTGCCAAGAATAAATCAACCTGCATAGTTTGGCCACGGAGATATATGTTTTAGTAAGCAGCAAGCACTGATATTGCTTGCATTAATTCTTAAGCTGCAGCTAAATGAGTTTAGCTTCAGCAGTTTTTTTCAATCGACATTAAGTATTTGCTGCAGATTTTCTCCCTTTAGAAACAAAATGCAACATCAACTTCTTTAATTATGTCAGTCTCACTTATCATATTCAACTGTTGTTTAGCCAGTCTTAGTCAAATATGCAATGGTAAGGAGTTGATAGTCTCATCCATGAATAGGCTAAAAAGGTAAAAAGGTTGGAAACGGACCAGGAAAACATCATTGCCGGTGGCGTATTGTCCAGAATAATCTTTCAATAGCTTCTCAAGAGCTGCAAATGTGCATGAAGAATCAGGTAATAAACTCTAAACTCGGAAGGTAATTGCAGAGGCTCATATGATTGTCAAATCTTACCAGCAAAGCCTGTTCGTATATGCTCTTGTGTACAAGCAATAGCTTCTTCAGGTCCTAATTTTTCTCTCATATGTTGCTTCATGAAAAAAGAAGAAGAAGAAGAAGTAAAATAGAAATCATATATCGCAAAACTTGAAGCATACAAGAATGACACTTGTCTGAGCCATCAGCTCAACAGCATTCATACGTACAAGCATAAGTTGATAAGGCTGTATATTTGAAGAAATAACATTTGCCGCCTGAAATAAATTATCAACCAGAGATTAGGTGATCTTGCTGCTTTAACAGAGCACTTTAAGTTCAGAAAAAGAGACAGGATCACTCCAGGCAAGTAAGTTCAGAATCTCTTTTTTTTTTTCACCTTTTTTATTAGAATATTGTTTCAAGTGATGATATAAAGCAACAAATAGCATACTTATCTTACAAAATACAAATCTTGCATCCATAAGTACTGATAAATGAGATGGTACTAAAAAGAATCTGAACACGTTTTCACCTGGAAGTTGATAGCCCTCCTGAGAGAATCCTTCGGTAACAATGGATGCTGAGGAAACTTCTCATCTAGATACTGTACATTAAAGTCGCACTTTAGCACAATTATCTTATAGGACTCAATATCAAGCGCCCAAAATGAAGTAAGAAACCAAGAACCACACCATCAAGATGGCAAAAGAGTCTGCAAGTACTATGTCACCATCCACCAGTACCGGTACATACCCTACTGGGTTAAGCTTCAAGAACTCTGCATCTCAAATTACCTCATTTAGCACAAATCCATGGAAACAGTACAAATGGCCTAAAACCACTCCAAACAATCAATCAGTTAATTCTGATCCTCCGCCAAACAAGGATATGATCGATGATAATAGCTCAGTCAGACATACTTCTGTTAAATTTTCCTCAAATTTCACGTCATTAATAAAGTAGAAATATGTCATAAATACCCATTAGAGAAGAGAGCAGAAAAGGTGTCTAACCAGGAGTGTGCTGCTCTCCTTTAGCAAAGTTCACTGCTATGTACTCGTACTCTAATCCTGTTTCAAGTTTTATTACCAGTTCAGTGACATTTTCTTTAACTGATTTTCCAAGAACTTATCACCGCAAAACAGATGATTAAATGAACCAGGATTTACAACGGATTAGAACCTTTTAAGTTGAGAGCAATGCGAACGCGACAAGCACAAGAGCTCAGCCAGAATGAGTAGAGCTTCAGCTTCCTCGGCTCTGCCCCTTCCCTGGCACCATTACCGCCAGTCGCCTGCAATAACTCGTGTGAAATTGAAATTTGAAACTGATGCTGAACTGGGAACCAAACATGAGACCAAATTGAAATCAAACTGAAAATTTTTGATGGGCTTGAGATGGTAGAGAGGACTACTCACCATGATGAAACAGAGAGGAAATGGATGGATTGTCTAAGAACTGGAAAAATGGTAATATGACACTGATGCCTGTATAATTCTTTCTTCTTATATGGACCATTCCATCTGCGGCTGTAAGACATTATTATAGTCAAAGTAAGAAAAAGTTCTGTTATATTTCTTGCTGGACGCCATAGTCAAGCTCAAGCGCAGAGCCACTCATTTGTAATTGTAGCGCAAGTCTCCACGGGCAGACATTTACCATATAGTCCATGTAAGAATTCAGAGTTGTTGGGGAATATTGATTAGAGATAATCTCAAAAACCTCCTTGGGGTATCTAACAATGCACTCTTAAAATTTTAAAAATACCACTTATATTCCTTATTTTCAAAGTTTTGTATCATTATCAACCTAATTCAAAATATATTACTAAAAAACTAGTTTTTGGAGTGTATAGATAATTTCATTCCAAAATTGCCCTTTTATTATGCTTCCTTAATTGTCATAGCAAACTAATTTGAAATCCCTCAACATTTGAAACTATACCATTTTATTTCTTTGATGAAAAATTATAAGTTTTTATCAAGGTCGGGAGATCCCTTAACAAAATTCATTTTGTAATCTGGACTAAATATATTGAAAATTTAAACTTATGAATAATTTACAAAACAAGTAAAAATCATATAATACTGTATAAAATAACTTCTTTTTTCCATATTGAGAGGATTACAAATTAATTTTTTTAGCCATAACAAATGAGTTATAAATACAATTTTAAACAATTCCTTTTCTAAATTTTCAAGCCATTGATATAGAAAAATGGAAAATGTTAAATAATTTATATATTTTTTTAAATTCACTCAAAGTAGCTTACATAAAATAAAAAATTTCTTCATTCGGTAACCTAAAAGGCACCTAAAAAAAACCTAAAAATTACCTAATTAGCATATCAAACCAAAAAAAAATAGACCCAACATCAAAGTTTTAAAATCATCATCAATTCCCTAAAATGTAACACTTTAGTAAAAAAAATCTTTCTTTTTGCCAAAGCAATCGACTCTCTATTATGGTGGCAAATAATTAAACCCTAAAAAGGATAAAAAAAATTTCTTCTTCTAATTTTAGCACATTATAAATAAAATTTTCCTCTTTTACAGTCTAAAAATTTTTGTTTTCTAGTACCGACAACTATACTGTGCTCCATCATATTTATACCTTCATACTTTTGCCTTAGTTTTGAACTTTTGATTAATATACTTTTTAATTCTAATAGTAAGGCAACCTACGGACAATGTCGGAAAGAAATTATGTTCTCTTTCTTAAAATGACCATTTTAACAGTATAATTTGAATTGGATTTAAAATGTTACAAAAATTTTGAGAATAAGGAAACTAAGTGATATTTTTAAAATCTCAGAGATACTAAGTGATATTGTTAAAACCTCAAGGGAGGTTTCCAAATTATCCCCATTGATTAAGCTTAACCGCCCAAGTAGGACTTTCGTCTGTTTGGTGGGTTTTAGGAATGGTTGATGAGGTTCTTATATTCCTTTTCAAAATTTAATGTGCACTTTAAAAAAAATTAGTTTTACTCATGTATTGGATTAGTAACATGAATAAAGTTGACACGTACAATAGAATAATAAAAGTATCCATTAATTTTTTTTTTGAACAATAATATCCATTAAATTATGTAAAATACCCAGCAACCCAAAATCTCAAGTCTCAACCATCCATGCCGTAATATGAGTGGATAATGCTCTACTTCTTTAGAGACCTAAAATGTGAAAAACTTTTCACAAATTGAAGCATATGTAAGGAGTTGTGTTGTCTGGTTTATTTTCCTCTTCTTATTATTGAGAAAATAATAAACTTTTCTATGTTGTCTTAAAGAATAAAGTATTACTACTTGCTTTATCAAGTCGAAAGCAGCATGCTATTGCTAAGCAACAGGTTAAAACACAGTAGCCTTGCTTACAAAGGCACTACTTCATCCTGGGATGAAGTAAGTTCACTTTTTCTTTGGAATAAAGCAAGCCCGCCATGGAAAATAAACAAACATGGATGAATAACATCTACACAAAGAAGTTTAGAAATTGTCAACAAAGCGTAGGCTTCAAATATACTTTTTTGGTATGCGATTATGTGAGCAATACAGGAATATACAATACAAAACATTTTGACCTTAAAATCTAGACATTACAAAAGATAACACGCGCATTTATGTTGTACAAGACTTTTCTGGTCTAATCTTATGTTTTTGTTAAACTGATTTCTTGATCTACAAATTCTTTCCTAAGAATCTACCCGTGAATTTGTTTGTGAATTATATAATTGACTCTACAATCTACAAAAAACAACCAAAAGATGTAAGAAGGTTTTTACACTGTCAGCTCATGCCTTTTGGGTTTGAAGGTCAATTGTTATATAAAAAATTACTTTTCTTTTCTTTTTTTTTAAAGAATGTCAACAGTTCAAGAGTTCTTACTGCCATACAATCTTGCCAAAAAGGGAAGGAATAATGAAAAGCTGATGTTAATTAAGTAAAAACAGAAGTCAACTAAGAATAATAGCCAATGAAGATAAACACGAGACAGGGGTAACTTGTCCGAATGTTTAAAATACTGAAGACTTCAACAGGTAAAAGTATTACAAAAGATGATACTCATTTCAGCTTGGATAGGAGCCAGCATCCCATCCCAGCTGACATCCAACGAATTTCTGGATGCAGATATTGCACACAAATACACCCTTCCAAAAAATATGAACTGAGACTGTAAGGTCCAATAATGATTTACTGAGTATGCACTCGCAACAACTTGACTTGAGATCAAAGAAACAACTGCATACATTGGCCTTCTCCTGTACAGCATCTAAACAATGCAGTGTGGACAACTAAACTATGTCATAAAACTATAGTTTGACTCAATGCAAGATCCCATGGCTCAAACTTTCACATGTTCAAATTTTAAGAACCGAATATAACAGGCAAATATGTGAAAGAGGAACTTTGTTCATCAAAGCATCTGAAAATTACGACATTGGTTCGTTCAGTGATGCTCTATGTTGAAAGGTAAGGAGCCAACGCTGTAGTCGAAGTCTTTGCTTCCATAAGAATGTTGATCAGCCATATCCATTGAATCCTTGGAACTAAATGTAATGACATCTTTTTCAGGATATTTCTTCAAACTAGCCAACTGCATGATATTCTCGATTTCTCTTACTACTTCACCCATTGTTGGTCTGTCAGCTCCAGATTCTTGGACACATCTCATTGCCAGATCAAGAAACTGCTCCAGACCCTCTGGTTTCCCTCCTACAGCAATTTTTGGATCAAGAATCTCATGAATAAGAAATGCCTCTTTTGGATTATTGACTGCATCCTGAACCACTCTTACTATGTATCTGCCTCGCTCAATTGGAGGTCTTGCAGTCATAAGTTCGAGCATCACAATTCCAAAGCTATATACATCACTTTTATCTGTTAACTGTAGGGTCATGTAATACTCTGGATCCATATATCCCTACACCAGACAAACATCTGCATATTTAGTGTCAAAGTGAAGCTTGATTTGTTAGACCAAACTAGTTCTTGACATGAAGAATTCACACCATGTTAATACACTAACACTGACCAGTGTCCCTTTGACTTGAGTGGTGACATAACCCTTGTTTTCATCACCTAGAAGTTTTGATAGACCAAAGTCGGCCACTTTTGCATTGAAGTGATCATCCAACAAAATATTGTTTGATTTAACGTCCCTGTGTATGATGGGAGGACTGGCAAGCTCATGCAGGTAAGTCAAGCCTCTGGCAGCATCAAGGGCAATTCCAAGTCTCCTCATCCAGTCTAATTGCATTCTTGGCTCCTCTGCAAGCATCATATAAAATCATCTCAAATGCACCGAAGTCATTGTTTTCACATTGCACGAATATAGCCTTGGTGTTTTAGAACTATACTTGGTAGACAAAGACGATCCGTGAGTCCTAAGTTATGCCTTTAAGAGTAGGCCATGAAAGGCAGGCGCTAATCACCAAATAAGGGTCCAGAGAAAACAGTGACGTTCATTTTCAAGGAAAAATGCATTGATGGCGGCAGTGTTTGGTCCACGTTCATTGGAAGTCAAGAAAGTATGACAGGGAGGGTGTCATGTCAAGGTTCCGCTCTACTATAGACCATGAGGCTATCTGATATGATATCTTCGTGTCTTTTTCAAATATTGCATTTCTAGGGATGCAAATATCGGCCCATCTGATTTGAATGAATCAAAAGTGTTTCTCCCGCTGTATGAAAGGAATATGCACCCAACAGATTCTCTTCCCATGCTTGATTGAGATTCAATGATGGTAGAATGATTTACACTCTCTGAAAGAAAAATAAACAATGTTCTTGAGATCATATTAAGCAAAATAAGAAGTATTACCTAAAAGACTTTCCCTCAGAGTACCATTTGAAATATACTCATAGACCAGCATTTGTTCGCCTTGGTCATAACAGAATCCGACAAGGTTCACAACATTCTTATGGTGGATCCTTGACAGAAGTTCAATTTCTGTTTTGAACTCAAGAGCACCCTGCATTGATCCCTGTTGAGCTCGTTTAATGGCAACTACTTCCCCAGAAGGAAGCACTCCTTTATAAACCTGTTAATAGTATCAAAGTTAGGAGTGTAGAGAAATTTTAAGAACATCAGGATTAGCTTAGGAAATTCCTCAATGATGAAGAATATCAAGATTGTGAAATCTTAATAAACTGGAAAAAATTTCAAAAAAAATAAAAAGTAAGTTGTTATTCAGGAAAAGAAAAAAAAAATTTTGACTCTTTTCAACTTGTATTTTCAGTAATATATTTTACTATCACCGACAACACCAAATCTCATACCTTCTAAGTGGAAATAAATTGAAACTTACAGCTTTTCTCAACAGCAGTTCTTTTTCAACCCTTGCGGTCCAATTGTCTTGTGAAATTCAATCAAAATATACTGACACTAGATCTAAAAAAGTGCTCCCAGACCAGAGTTGAATTAGTGCATCAGACACAGTTTGATTGTTGATAACTTTGCTTTGCTATTGAACCAAAAAAACAATCTTTTAAGCATATTAAGAATGTTTGTATAATTAAGGGGTTGCATCATGGATTGCAATCAAATTTCTGACGATAACGAAGCACTATACTTATGTGGATTTCATTTCCCTTTCATGTGCTTATGATTGGGTAGCCATTTTTAGGATCAAAAGGGTGTCTAGTTTGGTCTTGAAGTGTATTCCACTAGTTACTGGCAAATGACATTGTCAAGCACGATTAAACTGTAACATGCAAACCTTCCCATAGCCCCCAGAGCCGATGCAGTTGGATTCTGAAAAGTTATTAGTACATTTCCTGAGCTCTTCGAATGAAAGCCATCTTGCTCCCTTGAGCTGTGGAACACCACCACGTCCTCGATCAGGGTTCCAAGATGCTGCACCAAGGTGGCACATGAGGAACAGATAGAACACTGATTTGCTTAGAGATTTTCCTTCTTCAAAGGAGATTGATCTTACCAAAAGGATCATTCTTCATTTCCTTTCTTCTTGCTCTCTTTCTCTGGTAGGCATAAAATCCACCAGCTAGTATCAGCATAAAAAGCACTGCACCACCTACTGATCCTCCGGCAATGGCACCAGTATGTGACGACTTTTTCTCTCCTGAAAATAGAGCACAGGCAGATTGGTAAGTACCATATTGTACCTTCATGCACGTACGTATACAGAAAAATGCAATCTGAAATTATATAAACAGGTTTCTGCAGCTTGTGTGCTACATAGATATTTACCTGCATAACAACAATAGCTTTCGTCATGAAAGAATAAGGGACCAAAGTACTGGACTTGAAGAGATTGGCTGGTAAGCACGGAATTAATTGTAGAAATGGATGTTCGATTGAAAGAGTCTTGGCCCGAAGGAAATATTTGCACCCTGAATTGGAGGTAAGAATAAACATCGATTGATGGATTACTTACGTTGACTGAATCAACAGGAACTCCGCTGGCCAAAAAAGCATGTATCAGAGACCCATTGAGGGTTCTGGAGTAAGTAGTGTTTTGAAAATCTGAGAATGAATAATAGAAGAAGTGTAGGGTTCCAATGTACGGATGTGAACATCCACAAAAGGGACTTAATATTTTGTTTGCACTGCAGGAAATTGAGGTACAGTTATTCGTTGGTTGAATGGGAGTGTTATTGATTTGTGGTGCACAATATTTTTGTGCTGCTCCATTTCCCTGACAAATTGGGTTGCCAGAAAGCCTGCAACAGGAAAAGGAAACATAAAATAAATTAGAATAAAATACATGGAAGAGATAATCATGAATATGGACCTACCCAACATTGGTATTCAAGTATTTGGACTATAAATAACGTGAGGCAATAACTGAAAAAATCCTAGGCAAGAATCTGATAACAACAAGAGAATGGCATACATCAGCTCAATACTATATCCAGCTTGTTGCTGAAAGCGAGTGATGGAATTGTTCTGCAAATTAAGTGCCAAGCTGTTGCTATAGCTGTTCCCGATATCCAGGGTTCCGTTAAGCTTGTTATTGCTCAATGCACTGTCCATAAATATCAACTCAATTATCATATGGACCCTATATTTAGATTGAATGAAAAATATCATCCGGAATTCAGTTGACTATGAACAGCAACTCACACAGTCTGCAATTGTGGAAGGCTGAAAAAGTTAGCTGGAATCTGTCCTTGAAGTGTGGTGTTCTCCAACATTCTGCTCAGTAAATATGGCAGCCAAATGTCACTTACTGTAAACACCATGAGAGTTTCTTTACACTAATTTAAAACTACAAGAACCAGGTTTCTAATTAGGTTAATATGAAGCTACTAGACAGTGTATACTATCTACAGATTTTGCAGAAGTTATTAATCCGTCTTCCATATGAAGGAACAAGTTTAAGCATTCTTGTTAGGGGCAGTGACAAATGTATCATCTAGAAGAATAGGAAAAACAAGCAAATGCAGATACTGCATCTCTGAAGTGGTTGCAAAATGGATAAATGAAAGGTTAAAAACAATGTAAGTAGTCCATCTTTTGCAGCAATACCTAGATTCCTAAAAAGAAGGGCGGGGTGGAAAAGGAAAAAAGTGACAATTGAAGTCTAATAATCTACCATATGCAATGACTTAAAAGGAAGGGTGACATTTATATATGTTCAAGGAATGAAGATGACTTAGAAGCTTTCAAAAGCAAAGAGCAGGATCTTTGTCAACAGGGCTAGAATTATATGCAGAGAACGAGAATTTAAATAGCATAATCTCAATGATTTTGGATAGTTATCAAATGCTTCCAGTCAGGAGTGAGCGTGTTCATGCAAAAGGCTATGTGTATGGTGTGTGTGGTTGCTTATGCACAGAGAGAGAGAGAGAGAGAGAGAGAGACAATGTTGTTAAAGACTGGATGCTTGAAAGCCATGGTGGAAAAGCTGACGGATCAAAACTATTATTGCTCATGTCCCTGCAAATCACCAAAAAATATCAGGTCAAAATGGGAGCAAATGATTATTACCAGAGGAAAATGTGATAAAAAATAAACGAGGAGAAAGATATGATGAAAGGAAGTTCAAAAACCAATATTTTGGACAAGCAAACCAATTGCATGTTTAAACCTGAATTGATACAAACTCTTAATAGAACACGCATTAGCACAAACTTACAAATAGTTGAGCACATTCATTCCAGTGAGATTGGGTACAGGTCCACTCAGATTGTTGTTAGACAAGTACCTGTTTAAAGGACGTCGAAAATCTTTGTTAACAATGACTACTTTGCAATTCATGACAGCTACACCAATAATCATAAATTGAAAGTAAGAAATTCTCTCTCTCTCTCTCTCTCTCTCTGTCTTTTCATGCTTACAGCCCAATGATATTTGTAAGGTTATTGAAGTTTGAAGGAACAGATCCATTCATGGAATTCCGGTCGAGGCGTCTGTTTCATAGACAAAATACTCACTGTGAGATGAAGGGGAAGAATGAGGGCAAGTGGGAAATTATTATTATTTGTTTTTCCATTTAAACCAGAGAAACTTACATTACTTCCAAAGTCTTCACAGAACCTAAGGTGATAGGTATGCGCCCAGTGAATTGATTGTTGTCCAGCATCCTATTTTAAAGAGAAGAGTATTTAATAGAGATCAAAGATACTTAATAGAACTTTTGATTGTTCTTTTGGAACTTTGAGTTCCCTTTTCGAGATTTTTTTCCAGTTCCTAAGCATCAGTGTTCTGTTCCAGTATATGCCTTATTGTTATTAGCTCATAAGAACACGACGCTTATCACTGACAACTTTATTAACTAACTTTTTTCACCCGAATACATGAAATTGCAGAAATTCTGCCCTAACATGGTAGAATTTGAATCCCAGAAAAACTAGATGAACACAATTTTTAATGTGCCACGTGACAACTGACATACACAGTCAGACTGAGCTACGTTGCATTTAAACGGTGCTAACCGATGAGCATATTCTAAACTATGCTGACGGTAAGTTTTGATCTGAAATAGGAGTAGCAGTCTCCCATATGTTGATATCTTCATTGTCTCTAGCATGTCAGAAGACGGCACAAAGGTAGTCATTGATATTTAAATTCCAGGCTGCGCACCTAGTATCTGAAATTACTGGTTATCTATTCCTGCCTGAGGCCATAGTGGCTCTTTCTTTTGTTCATTCTTAACAACAAAAAGAGTAAAAGGAAATTAGAAAATGGTCTGACTTTGCCTGGTTCAATGGCCATCTCTGTCTGTTTGCCAAAGAAGAAAAGACTACTTCCAACAACATTTAGGGAGATCAAACAGCAATTTCCCCTTCATCAAATTCCTTCAAGCCATGTGACCACTTAAATATCTGGGTGGATCTGTGTGTTTAAGCTTGCCTTAGAGTCCGCATTCTCATTTTACAGAGAACTAAGCTAAAAGCCAGAGTCCTAAAGGCATACAACTTTTTCCTCAAAGCTTAAATTGCGAAAGGTTTGCTACATAGCATTTCATCTCATAACTATGCTGAAGACCAGTAAGAAAAGTTTGATATTCTCTAGGAGTATTTCTGAATGGTGTCATACACAACTTTTGAAGTACACAGAATCCTCTTGTCATGATTTATGATGAGCTTATATCTCCAATGACAGGATAAATGCCCTATCTTGTCAGACATTGAGGAAATGGTTATAAAGGACACAAAGGATGAATTGTTTGTGAAAATTTAAAACTCTGTATCAGTACTCTTAACACTGTTATTTCAATTCCTGTCAGTTTTAAATGACTTAAAAAAGTATAATGGACTGCAGACACTGAAACTTTACAATAACCAATTTACAGCAAGCACTCATTAGTATGTATCTAATGGGCAGGCAAAGTAAGAAATCTAAGACTAGACCTACTAAACAACTATATCAACAGGATCTCTCCATTTCAGAGATGATAAACTTCTTACAGCTGTGTTGTTTGCAAAAGAGATAATGAAACTGGATTTAAGTACCTTAAAGGGGGTAAGGTGTTAGCAACAGAAGCACATCAAGTAAATAGCTAGAACAGCTCCTCAAAGGTTAAACAGAATCACAACTTCTCATCAAAAGTACATAAATCTAGTAATGCCAAAACTTCTTGCTTATAAATTGCTCATATATGATCATATAATGAATTTGTCAGCCATCCACATACTTACAGATGTATAAGCTTCATGTTTGGACTGAACAGCTCAGCCGGAATTATGCCAGAAAGTTGATTTTTTGACAAATGGCTGTGGATAAAGGAAAAAATTTCAATCAACTGAGAATTTCCAAACTCACTAAGAAGAAGCTTAAAGATGATGGACTGTTGTTGTTTCTCAAGGAGAGGACGTACAAGTGCCTTGCATTAAGTAGCATGTCAAGACCAGGTGTGTCTCCAAAGGAGACAGGAAGTGTTCCATCTAGATTATTTTCACTCAGATCTAGCCATGAGAGGTTACTCAGGTTACCAATGGAAGGTGGAATTGGTCCATTGAAGCTGTTTGAATTCAGAGATCTACAAAACACGATACATATTTCTGTCAGAAAAAACTGTGTAAACATATAACACTGGAGCAATGTAAAAGGGCACATATTTTGGCTGAAATACTTGCTAGACAGTCGTAAATATGCCAAAAGCAGCTGATAAGTAATACCAAAGAAGCACTTCTAACATCACACTAAACACTACTAAGAAACTTAAAAGCAGCGACCATAACAATGTCCATATGTTATGAGTGAAAAGAAAGTACTTGCAGTAAAATTCCTTACATGTAAACTAGGTTTGACAGAGATCCAATTGAATCTGGAATAGGACCGGAGAAGCTGCAACCTACCAAAATTCTGCATGCAACGAAAATTGGTATCTTGACTGTCATGGAATCACAGCTATAAAACTGCACCAAGTTTTCATCTGATACTCAAGCAAGAAAGGGAATCATACAGTATGGACAGTTTCTTTAAATTTCCAATTGAGGATGGAATAGTTCCCTTCAGACCGATGTTGTTTGAAAGATCCCTGCATTTCAAAGCTGGTGATCAGGAAATAAGCAGATGAATATTTTGTCTTTGATCAATTGTTACTTTTTCTCAAAGGCCATTAATATGGAAAAAGGAAAGTAGAATGATTACCCACAACCATTTCACAGATTAATAGTTTCTGTTGAGCTACTAGAACTAATAATAAACCAGCTATTGCATTTTGCCGCCCCCATCATATTTTAGCAACGAAGGTTTTATTTAGACCCGTAATCTTGCTTATGCAGATATAACATTTAGGGTTGGTCTACAAGGTACTTTTTCAAGAGAGACAGAGCCTCATAGCAGACTTAAGCTTCTACTGTTTGCAACAAGTTGATCTGTAAAGCTTAGAGCTGTTAAACGAACGAGCTGTTCGCGAGCTCGGCTAGTTTAAGCTGGTTTGAGCTCGCTAAGAGCTCGTTCGAGAAGTTAAACGAGCCGAGCTCAAACAAAAAATATGGCTCGATAACTTATCAAACGAGCTCAAGCTTTGTTCGCGAACGCTCGTTAGTGTTCGTGAACAGGGGTAAAATAGTTTTTTATTTAGAGTTTTGTTCGCGAACGCTCATTAGTATTTAGACATAAAATTGGCTCGTTCGTTTGGCTCGTTTGTTCGGCTCGTTTAGGTTAAACGAGCCGAGTTCGAGCTCGAAATTTAATCAAACGAACCGAGCTCGAACAGTATTTTCGGCTCGTAATTCTTAACGAACGAACACGAGCCGAACACGAACGACAAACGAACAGAGCTCAAACAACAAAAGCTCGGCTCGGTTCGGCTCGTTTACAGCTCTAAGCTACAATATCTTTTAAGTTCTGTAGACTACTTCTGAAGTGATATTATAAATGCAGTCTAACAAGATTCTTTTATGATAGAACAGGACTGTCATGCAACAAATAGATATAGTTAGGACCCAAAAGCCAACAAATGGAGCAGAAACATACAAGGTTTGCAACTCAGTGAGCATTGGAAAATCTCCAAGGCCGCTACCAGTCAAACCCATGCCTCCTAACATTCTGCAATGGAAATCATACACTTGAGCATGAGAAAAAAGAAAGTTGATCAAACAAACACTGAAAAACTAAAGCATTAGAATTTCACAAGGGAAGCAACTTGCATGGAGGTCACTCGTGAACCAGTACAATTAATTCCATCCCAACCGCTGCCACAAGGATCTTCCCCCTTCCAATTTGGTGGCAAATTGCTCCAGCTAGATTTAATAGCCATTAAAGCACCAGCTGCATCAAAAGTAAAATGTGGCTTCAGTATTTGAATGCCAATTCCAACATTACCACACAAGATGAGCTAAGTAAATGCAAGAATGTTGCTGTTTGGATAGAGAAACGTGAAAAGTAGTAGTGGGACGTTGACGTTCTCTTGCTATAACAATGGAATCCATATAACTGAAAGGGCCAACCAAGCAGGGAACTATTGCTTTGCCTTTTTTGCGCAAATTAGTTCGAGTTGAAAACATCCAGCCACGTTGTTGCCACTTGTGTATTGTATAATTCAGAATCAGTTAGGATGATGAAGCAGAGGTGACTAGAAAGAAGCATATGTTCAAAAACATGCAATTGCAGATACACCCTAAACATTCAGCAGGAATTTTTTTGATGGAATCCACAGGACAGATTCTTCTGTTAAATGATACATCAACTAAGCAAAGAAGCTTATCAAATTCATCTTAACAAACAATTACTGTTTCCATGAACTGGAGAAGCAGAATGTTTTGTGAACAAAGAAACAATCAGAAAGGTGAAATAGAAGAACCCAAGATAGTATATGACCAGCAAGTCAAAAAACAAAAATTCCTGATTCATCTAAAAACTGTAATTCAACAAAAATTAGATGATGAAAAATGCAGGAACTTACTATCATTACTATCTGTCTGTGCTAGAGTATACAAAATCTGTATACTAAGAATCAACAGCAGGGCTAAAACTCCTGAACCCATCTCCCAAATGACATAAAAATTATTGTAAAACTAAAATCTTGCGAAGAAAAACACCAGGTTCTTTTTCAGATTCTAGTGTCCAAAAACACTCGTGGTTATAAAATGAAGACTTTGTTTGTTCTCCGTGTAGTTATTACGAAGTCATTGAAACTGTCAAATAAATTCCTGGCTCGGCTACCAAGTCTTAGGGAGGCCACTTTTCCTTTGTATTATTATTAGAATTATACTGTTGGTTGCCTATTAAATATTAGGATAAAAAACACTGGCGGCCACTAAACTATTGCTAGCGTCGCCTTTTGGCCATCAAACAATTTTTTGGCGTAAATCAGTCATTGAACTTTCTAATCAGTAAGCTCATGACCATTCCGTCCATTTATGGCCTTAATCTATCAAATAAGCACAACATGTGCGATTCACGTGACAAAAAATAAGGGTAAATTCGTCCAACAAATCCTCAAGCGGAACCCGACCCTTTCCTTCCTAAAGGCTTATACGAAGTTCTGATAACTCATTTGGGGAAAAAAATTGGGGCAAAGAGCCCTAATTGTTGCAGGCAAAATAGGAAGAAGCGGCAAAGAGCGAGGAAGGAAAGAAAAAAAAAAAAAAGAAAAGGGAAGCATGTCGCGGCATTCTCCTAACCCCTTACCCAGATTCTCCTGTGGATTAACGGCAACATTGAAGACCTCATGGACAAATTTGAACCCAGCAAGAAGATTTGTGGTTTGCCCTTTAGGAGAGGTAAGTTTATTGATTTATGATGGAGATGCTATAATATGAAGATACTAATCGGTTTCGGGTATATTGCAGGATGAGGGATGTGGCTTTTGGAATTGGTATGATCCAGCAATGTGTGAAAGATCAACTCAAGTTATTCCCGGTTTGTTGAGAAGAGTGAACCAAATGGAAATTAGCATGGAGGAACTAGAAACCGAAGCTAGAAGATTGGAAACTAAGACTAAAAGATTGGAGCTGAAAGTTTCAAAGTTGGAGGCTGAAGTGAAAAAACACAAAACCAGAGGGCACTATCTCTTAAGAGCTCTTGTGGCCACATGGTTGTTCGTATTGTTGTTTTGTGTCCCCTTGCAGTCAACGGCTGTTGATAAGAACGGTGAAATGTTAGCCATCAAAGGGCAATGAATGTATGATTGAAAGTGATTGTTCAGAAGTAGTTGTGTAGTATAGTTCATTAGCTCTCACATTTTGTGTAATGTACTGAGAACTTGTTGGTCTATTCTCTTTTGTAATGGAAAGTTATGTTTCTTGTACTATTGTGATTTACATTTAAACAACGAACAGAAGCTCTTCTTGGCTGTAATTTTGTGATGAGATGTTAATAGATACAATAATTTAATAGTTGAATAGAGTGTACAAAAGATAAGACAAAAAATAGATGGAGATAAGACAGTTGAAATATTCATTAATATTCTTCAAGATGCATTACAAAAAGTCAGCAGTCAAAAACAAAAAAAGTCCATCCACCAAAACAAAAGCTAACCACTACTGATACAAAGTGAATCCCCCATTCCATAATGCATCTACTTTAACAGGCACACCTAATAAACTATTTGCACGCCAAGGATAGTTTAATTACATATCAGTCAATATCATGAACATGACAAAAATTATGACAGCTGCTATTTATCTTCTAGATGCGCCTCGCTAAAACCAGATCTACCAGCATTTCCACCTCTTCTACCCTTCCATCTACCCACCTTGAAGGGTGGTTCCTTTCCCAAATATGCATAATTAGCATTGATCATTCCCTTGTCTGCATCAGTCAATGGCCTTTTACCAGTTTTGCTGCATTTTCTGACTGATGTAGATGTTGAAGCTGCCGGATTAGACTGTCGAAGTGGTGGATTGGATTGATCAGAGAGCAGATCTGATTGCTGTGTTGTTGGAAGTTCCTGCCCATCACCAGAATTCTGTCCAGTAGCTACTTGATTGTGCTGTTGATGTTCCTGTTGGGTAGTTGCCTCCTTTTGTTGTTGTTCCTTTTCTTTTGCTCTTTTTCTTGAAACCTTGTTTAAATGCAAAATACAAGTGTTAGATATTTATAGAGTAAGATATTTGTAGATCAGTAAGTGTATATAAAACTCACAGGATTTTGCTTCTCCTTGACTAGTTTCTTGGTTTGAGGTCACCTCTTTGCATGTTGCTGCATTATGCCCTGTTTTTCCACATTTTCTGCAATGCATTGTGACATTTTTTCTGAGTTTTTTCCCGTGATCCTTTCCTTCTGTTTCATCTCTTCTCCTTGCCTTTTTTGGCCTCCTCCCAGGTTGCACACAAGAAATTGGAGGATCAAGTAGGATATTGGTAGATTCGGGCCAGAGCAATTGGCTACTAATGGGCTGCAAGACATTGTTGTAAACATGTGAAAACAAGCTTTTAGCATAACAATCATCAGACATTTCATGTGGATCAGCCTCTGATTGTTTGATTGCAGCAATCGTGGTGGTAAACCGGATAACTCCCAAATCCGCAAGTACATTGTTTCTTTTCAAATTTATCGCAAATTGGGCATTCCTGGGCCCTTTGACTTGATATCCATCTGCACCATTATACTGCGGCTGCCATTGAAATGATTCAGCAATTCTCTCCTCAATGATTTTTCTAATAAGAGGCCCTGTGGAGTGTGGGTATTTGGACATGGCAGCCTTCCTTTTTTGAATTCTATCCATCATCAACTCCCTAACATTCTCTAGTAAAGATATTATAGGTTTATCCCTAGCTTCTAATATGTGTGCATTGAAAGACTCGCACAGATTATTCACAATCATGTCACATTTGATATGAGGAGAGAAGAAAGCCTTACACCAATGGCTCGGATGAGGAGCCTTTTCCACCCATTTGTATGCTTCATTGTCATACTCTTTCAGCTCCTTAGTAGCTTTGTTATACATTTCTGTTGTGCTACTTCTAGCTATTGCCCAAAGCATTCCCTTAAGTGCCTTGCCTGGGTGCTTCTTCTTGTAATTTTGATAGAGGTGCTGCACACAATATCTATGCTCGGAGTTAGGTAACACTTCGGATAAAGCTCTATCCAACCCCTGCAAAAACAATTAACACATTAGTAGTTGTGGTGTAGAAAAAATGATTAGCAATTAGATGACAGTAATTACCTTTTGTTGATCCGAGATAAAAGTGTAGTGACATTGATTATCAATTTCAAGATCTTCTTTGAGCAGCTCTAAGAACCATTTCCATTGTACAGTGGCTTCTTTCTCTACTATGGCCCAAGCAATAGGCCACCAGCCATTGTTTGGGTCAACTGCCACAGCTGATAAGAGTTGACATGTGTATGCCCCCTTTATGTGACAGCCGTCAAGACCAATTATAGGCCTACATAACTTGAATCCATCCTTTAATGCTCCCAAGCAACAATAGAGCCTCATGAACCTTGGATTGCTGTCTTGATCTCTAAATGGAGTGAACTCTACCTTTATGGTTGAATTTGGGTGAGTTTTCTTAATCTCTTCACAGTACTCCCATATGTGCTTATATTGCTCAACTGCACAACCTTTGATCTTCTCAACAGCAACTTGCTTGGCATTTCTAGCCACTGTTTTTGTTATTTGCACCTTGTACTCCTCATGAATTGTCTGCCTCAAGGAGCGAATAGGGATGTTCATGTTGGCTCGAATTCTTTCTTCATATCTTTCAGCTATCCATTTAGCAGTCATCATTTTGTTTTTCCAAGCATGACTGCAATTCTCATGGACATCATAAAGAGTCTTTATGACCAAATCAGTTGGCCCCAGTGCTTTTTCCCAAGAAGCATAACACTCCCAATTACATGGATCCTTGCACCTCACTCTTACTCTAAATTCTTCATTGGTGTAGTACCAAACAGGTCTTCCATTAGCAATGGCATAATTTTGGATTGCAGCCTAGAATTGATTTGATGATGTAAATCGCATCCCTAATTCAAAATGTGGATTTCTCATGTCTTTTTCAGCATTGAATTCAATGTAGTTGATTCCCTTAGTCACATCTTCATCTTCATCAGAAGAGCCATATGTGCTCTGCAGGTTTTCATCCATCATGTTGTCATTCAGTAAATCTTCTTCAACATCAGCATCTTCTTGTTCCATATCATGTAAAATGTCAGCTACTGATGAAGCATTCTGTCGCGCCCCGTTTTTTCGAATGAAAAATGTTTGTTGTTAGAGGGAAAGATTTGATTTTTTGGAAAAGTAAGGGAAAGGGGTCATGGGACTACAAAAATGCGACGGTTTGGACCCAAAACAAAAAGTCTAGAAAAGGGTTTTTAGAAAAGTTTGGAGTCGCCACTTGGTATGGAGTTTAGGTGTACCAAGTCACCCAAAAAGTTTTGATTTAATGAAATAAACAAAGAAAACCCTTTTTTAGACGACTCCAGGTCTTTGAAAACTAGAGAAAAGGTTCTGGGGTCACAGCTTGAAAAGGGAAGGCAAAGATTGATGTTACTGCCTCTAAGGCACCCTTCTAACCTAGCCAAAGCTAGTTGCAAGATTTAGTTAAAAATTTCCTAATTCTAACTTTAAAATTTATCACATTTGGATGTTGTCTATATGGATGCAAACCCTAGACCTAATATTGGATCGAGAGGGGCAAAATGTCTACTTGAGGTTTGATTGGAATTGATCACATTAGTTGTGTCATCCAATTTTGATCCCTCGAGGAGGTCACGAAAAAATGTAAATGATGATACTTGAATGAACAAAAGATAGGGTTTTCAAAATGCAATTTTTATAAAGTATCAAGAGAAAAGAAATTGGATTTTTGAAAAGGTCAATTTTAAGTGCAAAGAGGAACTTGAATTTCCAAAAAAGATGCAGTTTTAAGAAAAGTGGTTTTTTGACTTTGAAGTGCTAAAACATGAAGAATAAAGTTTGATTTTTAAAGAATGAATTTGATAGCCTTTAAAATAATGCACGTGTATGTCCTAAAGAGGGATAATGCAACATAACGGGTGCGGGGGACTAAGTTCGTGACTTTGAATCTTCCTTTTCATAGAAGGTAATAAAAGCGTGCTAAGGCTAAAAAGCCATACTCGCTCTTTTCCCTAATTCAAAGGGTAATGCCTTAAATGCACTAATCTAAAAAAAGAAAACTAAATGAAATGTTTCGCATACGGGATGGGAGAATAGTGACATGCAAAATGGGAAAGAAACTCTAAAAGTGAAAAGTGTGTGAAATTTGTATCTAATGCATGAACGGCGTTTTAAGGGTCTAGCATTGGACTAGCCCTCGTCAAAAGGTTCTCACTAACATTGGATTAGTGAGAAATCGAAGGGGAAGGCCACAACTAGCGTTGGACTAGTGTGGTGACGTCAATATGTTTACACAATAAACATGTAGACATGATAATAAAGCAAATAAACACTTAAAACACATAAACACGTAACACATAGGCATAATGTCTAGATGCAAGGTCCTAGGAAAGCAAATAAACACATAATCATGCAAGCATGCGAAATAAGCATATAAAACCTAATTATTACATTGGGGGAACCTAAATACATTCTAAGGGAAAAATTCGAAATAATAATCTAACTATTACATTCTCTAGAATAAATACACTTTTTGCCCAAAATTAAACCTATCTATTACAACTTGGCATCCAAGGCCTCCAAATGATTTACTCAAAAATTTAAATAACATAAATAAAGACTAGACATGAATAAAAGCAAAGGAAAACTTAATTTAAAACATGCAAAATCATGCAAAAATACATAATAAGCACATAGTAGGGGAAAGAAGTTACCATCCCTTGATGTGAGGCATTAATTGAATCCTTAGATAATGGGAATGGTTATCTAAGACTCAATGTCAACAAAAGGGATCAAGGTACCAATTTAAAGGAAAAATGAATCAAAAATTCAAAGAAAGGGTATCTAAACAGATTCTGCAAGCAAACAGATAATACTAGGAAATAGAGTAAGATTCTGGAACAGAAGAGCAGGAAACATTAACAGAATACAGAAACGGAGAGGTTACGCGGACCCGAAACGCGGACATAGCCGCGCAACTAGGTAACAGCAAAAAATCAAATTCAGGGAAGCGATGGAAACGCTGACTCACCAGAACCGCTTTCTTCCCATCTTCAAAATACCAGGAAGGTTGCTTCCAGTTTTTCAGACAACATCACAAACAAAATCTTTAGAGGCAAGGGATCTATTTAAAACATCAAAAACAAGCATTTAGATCATTTCAAAACAAACTAAAACCGAAGAAGGCCGAATCTTAAACATCGATATCATCAAATAGACAAGAAAAGGGAAGGGAAGAAGCTAGGTTAGAAGCGAGGACCGCTGCGTAACAAATCGCGTTTCTTCACATCTTCAGTATTCAAACAACGCGGATCGTTACGCTGAGTAGTCCACGCAGAGGTCCGCGTTTCTTCACAACTTCAAACATTCAGAGGAAACGCTGGACCGTTCTAAGTCATCCGCAAGTGGTCCGCTTTCTTCACATCTTCAAACGTGAAGAACATTTTTCCAGAAATTTCTCGAATCACAACAAAGATCATCACGTAAGCATCAAATGTCGATTTTAAACGTAAAACAAATCTACTAGCCTTACCAAGGCTTTATAAACACAACATGCTCATATAACAGCTGATAATCATCATCAAATATCCCAAACTAAAAGAAAACTATTCAAGACCTTGGTTCCACCAAAAGGTCCGAATCTCGATAATTTTACGATCAAAAAAAAATAAGGTAAAGGATGTTACCTTTTTGAATTTAAACAATAGAAGAAGCCGAAATTCCAAGAATGATCTTTCCAAGTGTCAAACCCTAGCTTTTCTTTTTCTCCTTTCTTTTCTTTTTTCTCTCCAATTCCCAGCCGTTTTTCTCTGCTTTTTTCTCTCTCAAAGCTCTCCTAATTCCCTCTTTTTCTCTCAGATTTCCAACCTCTTTGCTAAACCCTAATCTAGGCTATTTATAGCCACCAAACCTAGAACTAAGGGTTTTGATGTTCTTGGGATGAGGTGAGCTAATTTTGAACGTTAGATGCATTGTTAGGGGTTAGGGGTGAGTTGGGAATGTTTAAATAGGTTTCTTATCGCTCAAGCATCAAAATACAGGAAAAGGATGATCCGAAGTTCGAAAATCCGCGTTATTTTTTTTTCGCTGATCGTTACGGACTAATCCAGAATCGGTCCGTTTTTTGACTTTTCCCTTTTTTTTTTTTTTAAGAAAAACCTACAAAAATGAGAAAAATGCGTTTAGAAAATTCAAAAATAAATAACTAAACATTAACAGATAAAAACATAGGAAAACAAATGAAATAGTCAAAATTTGGTGTCTACACATTCTCTTGTGACATTCTTGTACTCTTTCTTCGCCCACTAGTCCTTTTCCTAGCAAATTTTTTCTTGCTCTTTTTACTCGGTCCACTTTCAGCAACTTGTGATTGCATTTCAGGTTCAGTTGCATGATCATCACCTTTCTGCATCACTTTCGTGGTCTATTACCTCCCTGCTCCTCATGAATTTCAGGTTCAATAGTTTTCTGGGCAACAGGAGGGAGAACTTCAACTGCAGGTGTTGGTCTCTCACTTCCAAGCATCCCATCATCTTTGCAGAATTCTTCATCATCAGTGAAGTGCTCCTCTTCAGAGCTGCTACCATCTTTTTCTTCTTCTTCACCAGGTTCAACATTCTCAAGTATAGCAGCCCCATCTTCATTCTCCCCACCCTTATTTGCACTAGCCTCATGGTTTTTAAACCCCTCCCCCCTACCTTCACTTGCATCAGCACCTTGTCCTACCCTATTACCCCTACTTGTTGGTTCTAGGCTAGCCATAGTTGCACTCACAAAAGATGTAGAACATAGACTTTTTCTAATAGCTAATTGCTGACTTTGCTCTACAACTTCAATTCCAGCTTCATCAATTTCTTTGATTACAACCCCTGTTTTTTTCTTACTAGCTAACAATGGCGAATTTGCCTGGATTTCAAGAATTTCATTTAACGGCCTATGATCACAATAAACATCTATCAATTTATGCTTATACACCCATTTACACATTTCATTTACATCCTTGTCTCCTTGTAACTCTTTTAAACCATGGTTCAAATCACTTCCAGGTTCTAAGTAGTAATATAGAATTAGATCATGATGACCTAGTTCTTCAACCATGGCATTAATTTCATGTACGGACATTCTCTCAGCATCGCACACATCAACATAATCTATTTCACCTCCTACATAGGTTTTATATTGCACCCCACTAAATCTTCCCCCATGAAACATCCTAATACTAAATAGTTCAGAGCCGGCCACTGCAATCAAATAGGGAAAAAATTAAAGGTTAGCAATTTCTTTGATTCTGCCCATGAAAAAAATTGGGATGCCAGAAACACAAACACTGCCATTTTTCAAAAGTTCTCGACTTTATCAGCACACACACCCATTTATAATCACCCATTTCTTTCCCGCATCAGATACAACTATATGCTTTCAAGCCCACACAAGAACAAAAACAGTAATGTCTAAACCCTATAACACAGCAATAGATTTACAACCCACAAACTAAGCAAGTATAATTGCAATCAAAAACTTGAATAATACACCGATAGCATATTGGCTAAACTACCATTTCCATTCATACTACATATATAGATTTCCACAACAGGCTTACCATAGATCTCATACGGATCAATATGGGCATCTCTTCTCCTGATCTGCCAATCCATAATTTCACCACGATTTTCCCTTTTCTTTGATCCACGGAGGTTCTTCACCATGATTTCCACAACCAATTTGGAGGTTTTGTTCTTCTGTAATGGAGAAAAGAAGTTTTTCTTCTAATTCGTTTTACTTCGTTTGCAGAGCTTGGTATGATCCTTGAGGAAACAAGTAGTCGGGTTCGGGTCGTGAAGATGTTGGACGAATTTACCCTTATTTTTTGTCACGTGAATCGCACATGTTGTACTTATTTGATAGATTAAGGCCATAAATGGACGGAATGGTCATGAACTTACTGATTAGAAAGTTCAATGACTGATTTACGCCAAAAAATTGTTTGATGGCCAAAAGGCGACGCTAGCAATAGTTTAGTGGCCGCCAGCGTTTTTTACCCTAAATATTACCAAGAAGGTGAAGAAACTTTCTTGGGCAATCCCATTCCCATCATTGACCTTGCTCCATTCCTATGACTTGTATAACTCATGATTTCACTATAACACAAAATGTTTGCTCGTAAATGTGAATATGAATTTTCTTGAAGATGGGTGGTGGAGTTGGGGAAGTTCTTTCCTGGCAGGTTTCTCCTGTCCTGTTCTTGGATTATATACTAAAAAACGTATTGAACAAGCATCCTTGGCCAATCAGAGAGAACCATGCCAGAAAGATTTCTTTAATTTTCATTTGGATAGTCTTGATATTTTCGGGGTTTCTTTTTCGGAATTTAAAACCCATAACCAGCCGCTCTGGGAATTTACTGAAGTTCAATATGTTGGATTAGTTTGTAAAATAGAGGAAATGAATCTTGCGAGTAAAGCAGAGGAGATACGCGCATAGATCCGCGAACTTGGTTCGCGTATCTGGTTCACGGATCTGGAACCGCGACTCGTGCTGCGCGTTTCTGAGGTCACGATTCCAAAACGGAACTTTCAGAAGTTGATCCGCGACATTGAGGATTCGCGATGTACAGTTCGCGGATCTCCTCGCGGATCGTCAAAAACAACTCTCAGAAGTACATCCGCGATGCAACAATCCACGATGTATTCTTCGCGGATCCACTCGCGGATCGTCAGAAGTAAAACTTCAGTTCATGGTTTCATTTCCAGAAACATCCGCGATGCTGAAACGCGACCTATGGGTCGCGGATCTGCATCGCGGATACACTCAACAGTCAATAGTCTGAAACGTTTTCTGGCATCTTTTTGAGGCTTGTGACTTTTCACTTAATAACTACTGATGCCTAGTACGAATGTGAATATGTCTGTTGGTTGGAAAACTGTGGGAAAACTTGTGATGGTATAAAATCATCAAATTCCTTCAGAAAACTAACATCTCTCTGATCATTTCTTGGAAGAAGTTTTGTTCTTTGCTTACAAAACTCTCGTCTCTTGTTGTATCCTAGAGGTAGATAGCCTTTAACCCTGAAGCAAATATCAAGTGCATTGGTAGTGGGGGCAATCAAAACCTTAAGGATAGTGTTCTAAACACGCCTCAAGAGTTGTCCTATAATTCCTAATTTCTGCAGCAATAGTAAACCACAAACATCAACAGAATATCAGCAGGAAAATAAAAAACCGGCGAATGGTGCCAAAACTGACAGACTGCTTTGTTTTTAGCCAGGCAAAATGAACTTGCAATTGCAAGGGAAGAAGAACAGCCTTACTACTATATTATATTAAAGGTGAATTAGGTAAATAACATGTAATTAACACCATCTTATATCTGGACCAACAATCAGTTGCATTTATTCTTGATCCAAAAACTTAATAGTTGTGAGAGTCTATATGAAAAGCACCCAATTTTAAGCTGGGATGATTTTTTTTTTTTTGACATCAATTTTAAGTTGGGATAAAAACATTTCAACTCTTGGCCTCTCTCCAAAGTGCTAATGGTTCTATATCTAAATCAACACACAGTTGGCATCTATAGAGAACACAGAAAAATTATACCTATTTCCACTTTGGATCTCAACCTTGTTCTCCTTTCGTTTAGCCTTTTGGTGGGGTGAAAAACCTACGACGGCAAAATCAGGGGTGTGTTTAAATAAGAGATTATTTTCGAAAAAAATTTGAAAAAAAAAACACTATAGTAATTGTTGTGATGGGATGTGTGTAAAAGGAAAAAATCATTCACAATGTCCCTCATATTTCGCTAAATGAATCTTTTTATCCTTCACTTTAAAATAGTAACTTTACATCCTTTACAAAATCAAGTCTGTAAAATTTAGTCCTAATGTAAATCTTTGATCATTTTTTATCCTAAATCTTTTATATAATCCACACATGATCATTTTTTGGGGGACAAAATGATTAAATCTCATTTGTAGTTAAACTAATGACCCTATCCATAAACATTTTTACCCGTAGGATCCACACATGGTCATTTTTTTTGGTATAAAAATGTTAAATCTCATTTGTAGTTAAATTAATGACCCGATCTATAATCATTTTTGCCCGTAGGATCTGACGTGAATCATATTCATTTCTCTCCCAAAAAGTAGGATCTGATTTAATTCATATACATTTTTTACTCTGAAAAAGTGGGATTTAATCTTTTTGTACATAAAAGATGACTTTATGTGGGTCGCATGGTGATTTCAAATTAAAATGTAGTCAAAAATATAAATTGGGACCAAATTTTGCTAACTAGAATTCGTAAAAAACGTAAAATTAACATTTTAAAAATAAAGAATGAAAATTTACTTAGTAAAATGTGAAAAATATTTTGAATGATTTTGTTTATGTAAAAGGATGGTTGAAAAATGTATTTATGAAATAAGTAAAATATTATTAGAGCAAAAAATTTGTATCCAAACAAACCCACCTTAGCTTTGGTCTAGTTCGTTAAAATTTGGTAGGCCTCTACCTTAGATATTCAGTTACGAGGTAAAGCTTAACCTGTGACTACCCTGCGGAAGAATTATAAAATCTACGTAAGTGCGAGCAATTACACAAACACTTACCTACTTTAGTCATTAAATTTTTTATTTAGTTAAAATAGTCATTCGATTAAATAAAACATATATTTTGTGACCAAAAAGTGTATATTTTCATTATTTGAGTGTCTAAAAGTATAACTTTTTATTAACCAAGTGAGAAAAAAATACTTTAATTAGTTAAATAACTATTTTGGCTAAATAAAATGTTTAGTGACATAATTAAAGAATTCCAAATAATTTAGTAACTCTTTTCGTCATTTATTCTATAAATACTAAAAGAAAGCAACTGCAACGTTTTATTATAGGAGCATTTAGAGTCCCTTCAAAAGAAAATCTTTAAAATTCAGTTTATTGAAATGCGACCTTTTGATTTTGTCCAAAAAAAAAAAAGAATAAAAAGCAGAGCGATTTTCTTGGCATTTCAGAAGTATTCTTCACCAGAATACTGCTTTAGACATGCGGCTGAAGAACAAGAAGGGCCAATTTCACAAACCTCCCCTGTTGTGTCTTATAATTGTATAGAGCTCCCCTCAAGTTTCAAAAACTTCATCTACCTCCCTTCATGTTTATGTAACAATATAAATCCAACAATCTAAATTTTCTCTCAAAAATTCCATCAAAATCAATGCAAATATGCTTTACAGCAAATAATCCACAAATTTGCCCTCTAATAAAGCAACCAATAACGCATAATATAGCTACCGCTCTTACTAATATGAACCTCAAGATCTTTTTTTTCTTAAGTTCATCATACATCAAAAAAGCTCAAGAATCATTAAAAATTCTTCGTGCATAACCTCAAATATGCCCATGAATTATAATTGAACATCAAATTTAACCTTAATTTCTTTTATTTCTCTTCTTACTTTTAAAACCTAGGTCGCAAAACCCAAAAAAATAAAAAGATAAGAAAAAAGAAAGAGCCCATAAAAGAGTTGTGAATTGAAAATGGAAAGGTTTTTGAGAAAAGCATAAAAATGAAAAGCTACAAAAGCTGTGAATTCAGGGTAGTATGGCCCAAAAAAGTAAATTTTTCATGAAGTGTAATCAACATATAATCTGTCATTGTTGATAGTACGTTTATTTATTGTAGAACATATTCAACCACAATATATTGACATTCTAGTATTTGCTCATGGTATTTAAAGGAATCACAAATTTGTAAACTGAAACCCATAATTGGTGTTAATTCTTGTGTTAACCAAAAAACAAATTAAAGTGAAGTACCATTAACATATAGTGAAAGATCAACATAGCAACCTACACCTAGGTAGCATCTTTCTCAGTAGTTCCAAGGTAGGATTTCACAACTTATACTATGTGCTGTTAATAATTATGTATGTGTCCCCATGTCTTAACCCTCTATTTCAATTATAGGTTAGAGGTTAACTTATGAAAATTATTTGTCTTAGAGTTTTGTTTTTCATTTATCTTGCTCCAGTTAAACTAAATGGAAAGAAGAAAAATAAATATATGCCACATAATTTTCATTCTAATTTCAAATGTATTTTTCGTATATGTGGCATGTGCCAACACTTATATAAGTAAATATATATATATCATAAATTTATTATACAAATAAGGTTTGATATATGCCAAATAATTCTCATTCTAATTTCGAATACACTTTTTGTATATGTGACATGCATCAACACCTATCCACACAAGGGGAAAAAAATCAATACTGACATTGCATACAAGATTAATGCGCGCACGCACACAAAATGCAAAACAAACAAAAAAAAAATCTGGCAAATTGACTCTACTGTACTGATCCTAATAGGTTAATACAATACACATCTTAGTAAAATCTAAACGAGTAAATTGAGATGGCAGATTGTTCTAGAAACCAAAGCATGAGGAGGATTGAATAGAAACAACTACGTTGTTTTGTCGATGAAAATATCAGAATTTCAGATTCTACTTGATATTCCACTGGGGCAAACGTGCACAAGCTGATTTTGTGCCATGGTGATAGCTAAATGGACAGGCTACAGGAGAGAAATTTCTAGAAATGTACTGATTTTTAAAATTTTTCTGCAAATAGGGTGATTTGGGGTTAGGTTTCCTGCCAGTGAATTTTGCATTTGCAAAATGCGAGTTTCAGTAAACTTGCATTTTGCAAATGCGAGTTCACTGGAAAAAGAGTTTTTTAAAAAAAAATCAAAATTCTTGAAACTCGCATTCCGTAAATGCGAGTTTCAAAGAACTATTTTTTCTGTTTTTTCTGTTTTATGGGTCTCCCATTAAAAAGTCAGTGTTAGGAAGCTGAAGGAAGGAACGTTTAACGCATCCCTCAGGTAGTGGAGCTGTGGGAGCATGCACGTTTTACGTGCGCAACAGATGCCCATTTCCCATATGGCCAGCCACTGCCCCGAACCAAGGCTTTCCAGTCGTAGCAAACGGTGGATTCTATCTTCCATCTGGGGAAATCCAGAAATTCCAGGCACCTGGAGATTGGAGTGGCCGCATCTGGGCCAGAACAGGCTGCAATTTCCGCTCCCCCAACCGGAAACCAGCCTGCGAAACAGGCGACTGTGCCGGTAGACTCGAATGCGCCGGGGCAATCGGCCTTCCTCCAGTAACGCTAGTAGAAATTACGTTGCAGGTTGACAAGGGCCGGCCGAGTTCCTACGACGTAAGCTTAGTAGATGGGTACAATCTCCCGGTTTTAGTAACGACGGTACCTTTCGTGCCAAAATGCTCCATCGGAGAGTGCCTGTCGAATCTAAAAGCCATGTGCCCTCCAGAGCTGGCCGTCGTGAATGGCCGGGGACAAATTGTGGCGTGCAAGAGAGCATGCTTGGCCTTCAACCAGGATCGTTATTGATTTGGCCCAATTGCTGAAACTATTTTTTCCCCCAAATCTTAGGGCTTCGTTTCTGTTTGGCATGGGGAGGCAGGCGAGTTTTGATCCACGTAACTCGCATTCAGTGAATGCGAGCATTACGTGGAAAATAACTTATAAAGCCTTTTTTTTTTTGCCCGAAAATGCAAGATCTCGCATTTGTCAAATGCGAGTTCTACTGAACTCGCATTTGACAAATGCGAACAACCCCTTGTTAGAAGCCCCCACTTAAACTGTCCCTCTTTTAGAAAATTTTTTTTTTTCCATAACATTCTTGGAATTTTTCCGGCTACAGGAAGCCAAGCAGAGTACTGGAATGAGAGTATGGTATGGGCAAATGCAATCTAACTCAGAACACACCAACTACTAACTAGTAAGGGTACCCATTGGGAAAAATGCTGATTTAGTCCCCAAAGTATTTTACTAACGCCAATTTAGTCCCTAAATGTTTTTGAACATGCAATTAGTCCTTTAAGTAAAATCTGTATGCCAATTAAGGACCTCTGAAGTGGCGCCACCCAAAACATCCTTTTAATCGAACGGACGATGGTGTATTGAAGGGCTTTTTTGGAAGTTCGCTTCGGGCCTTTTTTTCCCGTTGATACAAAATAGAAAAGACGAAGATTTAGACAGAAAAGACCATCTAAAGCCAAAAACAGGATTGAAATTAGGGTTCAATCTTGCGGAGCAAATCACAGATTCCTTTCAAACATGGCTTCAGATTCCTCTTTTCAAATGCGCAATGTGGATGAGGGGTCATCCAGTTCTACCACCAATCGAGTTTCAAGAAACGAGACATATTAGACTTCGCATCTTGGAGGCTTCATCGGAGGAAAGGTTGAAGATGACACTGTGATATGTCATTGCCAAGAAGTGTGCAGATTAGTTATCTCGTGGACTACGACAAATCCATCACGAAGGTTCTATGGATGCAGAAATTACGAGGTAATTTGACCAACTAGAATGGGGTTTATTTGGAGTAATTTGTTTTAGTTTGGCTAATTCATTTTATTTATAATCCCATCACACTCATGATTTGCAGACACCACGTGCTTGCAATTACTTCTTATGGCATGATCCTCCTGTGCCGGAGTACACGAAGAACATGATGGTTAAATTGCTGCGGGACCTTAGAAAAACTGAGGGGGAGAACATGGAAATGAAGAAAGAAATGAAAAAGCTGAAAAAAAATATAAAAATGTTGCTGTTGGTATTGTTTGGCTGCTGCATATTATTAGTGGCAATGTTGAATGATAATGTCACAAAAAGACGTGTTGGACTGGGACTCAAAATGTTGCCATAGGCAATTCCTTTTGCAGGGAAAAAGTAGTCTATTTTTATGCCTCTGTCTAGCAATGCATTGTTTGTGCCTCTGTTGTAGGGATCAACTAGAAGTTGTTGTTTATGCCTTTATGTTAGTCATCAAGTGGAAGTAGTGTTTTGATGCTGAAAATGAAAGAATTTGCCAAGTTGTTGTGTTACAACTGCTGTATATTATTTGTCTATTGAGATGTGCCCCTCTGGCTGGGATAGTCCTCAATTTTGTTGTTTTTATTGGGGCAGTGGTCCCTTCATTCTTGAAGGGTTGTTAACATCTTTTGGCACTCGAGTTAATGAGATTGATGATAATTGTATCAGACTTAAAAACTCAGCATAAAACCATGTGGGTACCCAGATGGATTCTAATGGACTTATTGTCCCTACTCCGCCCTCACAAATCAGTTGCTTTCGCCTATTCATTGTACAAGCATAGAATCTGCAGCTATGAACCATAGTCATTGGCCAAAATTTTCATGAATGTAGCACAAAAGCTATTTTACACATTGTCATTGGCTCTCGTTATTTGCTTCCAGCAGTTCTGGATTGTAATCCCATGGTTCATTATGCTGCACGAGAATCTTCCACCAACAATAGATTTCAACCCACAAGTTTAGTCCAAAAAATGATTCACATAAGCCAAATAACATACTAGTATGGTAAAAGTAATGCAACATATGACGTATAACAGCATGTAAAATTTCCTAGCAAACCTTTCGTATTGGGTAGTACTACTAAAATTAATGATACTGCTTACAAAAACCATCAGCCGTAGTGTGTGTCAATTTTTAGCAGCTATAATCACAAATAGATTATAGCAAGTCATTTCTAAGCAACAAGTTGATCACAAAAAATTTTTAGCAGAGTTTCACTTGAAATTCTAACAATCCCAATTAGCAACCAAATTGGATATTGATGGAACCAGAAAAAAAAAATTCAACCACAACAACATATGAAATATGTGATTTCCAGCCATAAACAAAAAAAGATATGTTCCATCCAGTTGGACATCAGCACAAAGAACCAAAAGAACAAGGCAATTGCACCAATAAAATATATGACATACTACAAAATACATCTTCCAAACTAAATGCTCAATACATAGGAATGGTCAAAATAGTGCAACAGTCCCTATCATTTAGATGAAACGCATTGATCAGCAATTGTCAATGAACTGCTGCAGCTGCTTGTGATTCCTCATAATCATAAATGGTCTTCGTTAGTGGGTTCATTCACCTCATTGGCATGATCTTCCTCATCCGGTTCATCTATAAGTCTGTGAGCCTGTATAAACATGAAGTTTAGATGATGGCATGAAGAAAACATGCAAATTAAAAGTTGCTTTCCATCCCAGAAACTCACTCTCTGTTTTGTCCTGCGTTTTTTTCCAATTGACTCAACATATGGCCCATAAGCATCCATTGCTGCCTTCCTTATTCTTTAAGCTTGTGCTTGCTTCGTGGGACATGTTTTCCTATTATGGCCTAGAGCTCGACAAAATGAGCATTTAACAACCATTTTCTTAATCATAAGCTCCGGAACTTGACTAGGAGCTGAAGGTGTAATTTCCAGTGACTCAACAGATGGTATAACTTCAGCCTCGGCACATGAATCTACAAGAAAATATTGGCAGAATGAGTGAATATATAAGTACAAATGAACATAAAAATTTAAAATTAGTTAAGGAACAACCATTTTCTGCATTTCCACCAGCTAGTTTTTCAACTGTAAAGCCTTGCGAAGCATGATGTTCACGAACTTCTGATTCTGTTTCACCAGCAGGTTGCGCAATAAAATTACCAGTAACTGAACTCTGGAAAAAAAAAAAAGAGAGAGGGAAGACTTCATAGCCAAGAAGTAGAAATTAAACAAAAGCTTAGTGAGGTAAAATGGTACCAACTCCACCACCTTGCTCCCTTCTATGGACCTGTGGACAGGTTCTTCTATTGTGACCTGTCACTTGACAATTGCTGCATCTGTTGGTATTCAAGGATGGGCCTCTTCCACTACCATGTGCATTTAGCTGCTCCTGTGGTATAATTAATGGACATTTTCTTATGGTGTGCCCCTTTTCATGGCATTTTGAGCAACTTAGTGAGGTAACTCCTACTCTTGACAGCTTTGTAACAACATCACTACATTTTCGAGATTCATCCGGTTCCCTCCTCCTTGCTTTCTTTGGTCTACCAGGAAGTCTAATCTTCTTAGGTGGCAGTACTAGTTCCTTGATTGAGGCCTTCCAAGCATTTGGACCACTTATTGGAGCAATAGCAGGCTCATATGCAGCCAAGTATGCATCTCTTGAATAACACTTGTGCACGTATTGCTCTGGCGTGGCTTCTGTAAATGAGATACACGCAATAGCATGACAACAAGGCAATCCTGTGAGCTGCCATCTTCTACATGTGCACGAACACCTATCTAGGTCCACAACATAGGTTTCACCATAGATATGTGTTACTTCAAATCTCTTGTCATCCGATTGCCTAGCAATATTGGCAGCATATTCAGCTTTGGCTTTTTCCAACTTGATCTGGATTTTTGGACAAATATTATCAGCCCTTTTCTTCATCCATTCTCTTTTTGTCCTCAACCTCTCCATGAGATACACTCGAATGTTCTCGAGCATACCTCGAATTGGTTTTTCTCTAGTCTCTAAAATGACTGAATTAAAACTCTCGCACAAGTTATTTAGAAGAATATCACACTTAGTTGTTTCTTTGAAGTGTGATCTTGACCAATGTGACGGGTTTGTATTGTCGATCACCCACTTATGAGCATTGTGATCATACTCTCTCAAAGCCTCCATCTCATTCTCAAATCTTCTCATATAACATGATCTTGCACAGGCCCAAAATCTGTTCTTTATTGATTCTCCCTGGTGAAGCTTCTTCATGTTGTTGTGTAGGTGCCGTACACAATGCCTATGCTCCATACCTGGAATCACTTCTTGAATGGCTGACCCTAAACCCTGCAAGTTTAGACCAATAAAAAATTTCGATGTCCTTTCATTTAAAAATAAAAAATAAAAAAATAAAATAAAATAAAATAAAAAAATAAAATAAAATAAAATAAAAAAATAAAATAAAATAAAAAAAACTGCAACCATAAATTACTGAAAATTACCTTCTGCCTATCACTTATGAAGGTCCAACTTTTCTGATCATAAATTGTCAAGTCATGTTTTAAGAAATCTATGAACCATTTCCATGCATTCTTATTTTCTCCCTCAACTACGGTATAAGCAATAGGATAGATGCAATCATTTGCATCAATACCAATTGCTGTTAATAAAACTCCCGGGTGTGGGCCCCTTAGGTGACAGCCATCCACCCCAATTACACGTCTACAACCAGCCTTGAACCCTTTCTTTAGTGCCTCAAAACATATATACAGCCTTTGAAATCTCTCCTTGCCACTATCTTCATCAATAGAAATATCCACATGCACTGTTGACCCGGGATTACAAGATAGCAGCTCTTCACAATAATCCCACAATTTTTTGTACTGACTTTTGTAATTTCCATCAATCAATAGTTTGGCTTTCATGAAAGTCTTACTTGCCTGGTTTGCAGTGATGTTGATATTAAGTTCTAGGTGAACTTTTTCCATGAATTGTGCAATAGTCACCTTCTTGTTCAACCTAAGGAATTCCATGTAATGCCTACTTAAGAAGCCTGAATTGGCCCACTTGTGATAAAATGTCCTACCACAATTACATGGTGGTCCCATGGTCCTTATAACAAAAGTATCACTATCACCCTTTTTGGAAGCATAAACATACCAACCACATTTTAATGTCTTGCATTTGGCCCTCATTCTGCCAATATCATTCTTTTTCCATACAAATACTTTCCCCCATTTCACACCATAATAATCAACAGCTCTCTTGAAGATTTCTTTGTCATCAAACAACAGCCCAACAAAAAATTTTGGGTCTACCATATCAATTTCAGGCCTAAACCTGACATACTTTGGCTTCCTCTTCCTTGAACTGTCATCATCCGAGGACTCACAACTACTGTTTAGCTCTTGAGTGTTGATTGAGACTGATTGTTCATGCACTGGAATGGGATCTCCATCATATAGATTGAAGTCACCACCTGCCCTATCTTTAATCTTGGAACTTTCTTGCTTGAATGTTTGTGTTGGACCTGATTTTCTAGTATCATTTCTACTGCCACAAGTCTTTCTATTAGCTGCTGTTTCTCCTATTTTCTGACCAATCTCCTTCTCAGTATCAGCAACAGATTTCTGAAAAATAACTTTATCTTCATCTTTGCTAAAGTCATAATCACTATCATTAAAACTTTCAGCATCGGTAGATTCAGATTTAGCATCATCATCAACCTCACACGCATCTTCTTCCTCAAATACTTCAACTGGCACTGTTGTATCTTCAAAGGTAGTGCAGTCATCCAAGGTTATGTCAACATAAAAACCATCTTCTTTTAGGACACTAAATTCAGCCGCATCAACATTACACCTGTCGAGTTTACTATCCAAGAATCTAATATGGAAATCTTTGACTAAATATAGCTCAACTTCACTGTTTTGGATCCCTATGGCAGCCATGTCCGCAACATCATGCTCCCCATCTATCTTGTGAAGTCTAAACTCACCTTCTTGATTAGGAATTCTATAATACAATTTCACATTGTCTTCATATCCGAGCAAAACGCAGAAAGGAAATAAATTGTTCAAACTCATTTGAGCAGCAACGACACCCTCAAAAACTTCCATGCTACCCCCTACATACTTTTCTTCTGGGGGTTCAAAATATACCCCACCATGAAACATTTTCATTGTAAAATAATCCAATCTGTGTCCTGTTTCTATTTTTTTTCCCAAAAAAGACAAAAAAAATTTATTAATTATTGTCCACATGTTCAACCATTAGTCTGTCTTTATTTCTATTAGAACGAAAGCAACAACAGAATGCAATTTTGCTTTAAGAACAACAAATTGCACACTGGAGACTTGTTTTCCTACCCAATAAAAAAAATTAAAGATTTTAAACACTAATTTTAAAGTAACTTTTTTGTGGGTACCTAGAGATTTTGGTACTCTGGTCTTAACTTCTTTTAAAAGTTAATTAACTAATCTTAACATTTTCTTTTTGGCAATTAAAATGTATGGAGTATTGTCAAACTGATAACAACTCCAAAGAAAATGCAAAACAACTACTCTGTAATACTCCATAACACAATTCAGGTAATGCCAATTTGCCAACAAATAATGATAACATTTTGTTTCAGTGAGTGGCCGGGGGACGACTCATGCACTTCAACTTGAAGCCGCTAGATGGATATCAACATTCTGCATTTGCCCTGTAATCAACCTGATTTAGAACCTCATCATTATTTCCCCCTTTTGGAAGACATTTTGGTTCAGAACGAAGAAAAGAAGAAGTAAAGTACCTCGGAGGATTTAGGCATATAAAAGAGATATTAAAGAAAAGAGAGAGATAAAGTGAAACCATTGGAGTCGGCCTAATAACAAGAAGAGGACTCCTAAAGTCTTCTTTGCTATTAGGTTATGTTTAAATCATGTGTCTGACAGGTAGAAACAAGAGGATTCAAAAGAAGAAGAAGAAGAAGAAGAAGAGTGTGATGAGGATAGATAGAATACCTCAGGCTCTATGCTCAGGTGGTGTATCAGGCTGTTTTCCTGGCATATTATCTCGGAAAGCAGGCAGTTCCATATATGCCTCAAACAACTTTGATAGAAGAGGAAACTCATCCTAAAGAACGAAAAAAAGAATCCAAAAATGCACAAATCACTTGACAGCAGAAAGAACATATAACTTTTAACTCATCACAACGCAGTTGACATGTAGGACAGATGATTATATCTTCTCATAATGGAAGCTGTTCAGCTGGTCAATGATTTTTTCTCATATTCATAGACTAAAAATGAGCACAAAAGTCGATAAATCAACTACAGTAAATATTTGCATATTAAAATGTAAGGATTCTTCATGGAACTCATGGCAAAAGTTTTGCAGCTAGTCAATTTTTTTTTTTTTTTGGGTCATATTCATAGACTAAAAATCAGAACAAAAATTAATAAATCAACTGTAGTTGGGTCTCAAGTCATCAGAACTGGAAAACAGCTGATCAAACTAAGTCATCTTTGTATTTAGCTCTAATAAGAAGGGTGTCAAGACAAACTCAAGTGTGTTTCAGATGATTGATGGTAGCAGGAGAAAAAATTATCCCTAGATGGAGTCAGAACTTGAATGTACTGAAGAAGTATTAAACTGAATTGGAGACTTGAAACTTCCACGAAGGCATGAGACAGTCTTTGGTGACATTACCATTTTAACCTTGAATCTTGTAATGGCAGCATGAATTTGGGGTGCCAAGAATAAATCAACCTGCATAGTTTGGCCACGGAGATATATGTTTTAGTAAGCAGCAAGCACTGATATTGCTTGCATTAATTCTTAAGCTGCAGCTAAATGAGTTTAGCTTCAGCAGTTTTTTTCAATCGACATTAAGTATTTGCTGCAGATTTTCTCCCTTTAGAAACAAAATGCAACATCAACTTCTTTAATTATGTCAGTCTCACTTATCATATTCAACTGTTGTTTAGCCAGTCTTAGTCAAATATGCAATGGTAAGGAGTTGATAGTCTCATCCATGAATAGGCTAAAAAGGTAAAAAGGTTGGAAACGGACCAGGAAAACTTCATTGCCGGTGGCGTATTGTCCAGAATAATCTTTCAATAGCTTCTCAAGAGCTGCAAATGTGCATGAAGAATCAGGTAATAAACTCTAAACTCGGAAGGTAATTGCAGAGGCTCATATGATTGTCAAATCTTACCAGCAAAGCCTGTTCGTATATTCTCTTGTGTACAAGCAATAGCTTCTTCAGGTCCTAATTTTTCTCTCATATGTTGCTTCATGAAAAAAGAAGAAGAAGAAGAAGTAAAATAGAAATCATATATCGCAAAACTTGAAGCATACAAGAATGACACTTGTCTGAGCCATCAGCTCAACAGCATTCATACGTACAAGCATAAGTTGATAAGGCTGTATATTTGAAGAAATAACATTTGCCGCCTGAAATAAATTATCAACCAGAGATTAGGTGATCTTGCTGCTTTAACAGAGCACTTTAAGTTCAGAAAAAGAGACAGGATCACTCCAGGCAAGTAAGTTCAGAATCTCTTTTTTTTTTTCACCTTTTTTATTAGAATATTGTTTCAAGTGATGATATAAAGCAACAAATAGCATACTTATCTTACAAAATACAAATCTTGCATCCATAAGTACTGATAAATGAGATGGTACTAAAAAGAATCTGAACACGTTTTCACCTGGAAGTTGATAGCCCTCCTGAGAGAATCCTTCGGTAACAATGGATGCTGAGGAAACTTCTCATCTAGATACTGTACATTAAAGTCGCACTTTAGCACAATTATCTTATAGGACTCAATATCAAGCGCCCAAAATGAAGTAAGAAACCAAGAACCACACCATCAAGATGGCAAAAGAGTCTGCAAGTACTATGTCACCATCCACCAGTACCGGTACATACCCTACTGGGTTAAGCTTCAAGAACTCTGCATCTCAAATTACCTCATTTAGCACAAATCCATGGAAACAGTACAAATGGCCTAAAACCACTCCAAACAATCAATCAGTTAATTCTGATCCTCCGCCAAACAAGGATATGATCGATGATAATAGCTCAGTCAGACATACTTCTGTTAAATTTTCCTCAAATTTCACGTCATTAATAAAGTAGAAATATGTCATAAATACCCATTGGAGAAGAGAGCAGAAAAGGTGTCTAACCAGGAGTGTGCTGCTCTCCTTTAGCAAAGTTCACTGCTATGTACTCGTACTCTAATCCTGTTTCAAGTTTTATTACCAGTTCAGTGACATTTTCTTTAACTGATTTTCCAAGAACTTATCACCGCAAAACAGATGATTAAATGAACCAGGATTTACAACGGATTAGAACCTTTTAAGTTGAGAGCAATGCGAACGCGACAAGCACAAGAGCTCAGCCAGAATGAGTAGAGCTTCAGCTTCCTCGGCTCTGCCCCTTCCCTGGCACCATTACCGCCAGTCGCCTGCAATAACTCGTGTGAAATTGAAATTTGAAACTGATGCTGAACTGGGAACCAAACATGAGACCAAATTGAAATCAAACTGAAAATTTTTGATGGGCTTGAGATGGTAGAGAGGACTACTCACCATGATGAAACAGAGAGGAAATGGATGGATTGTCTAAGAACTGGAAAAATGGTAATATGACACTGATGCCTGTATAATTCTTTCTTCTTGTATGGACCATTCCATCTGCGGCTGTAAGACAGTATTATAGTCAAAGTAAGAAAAAGTTCTGTTATATTTCTTGCTGGACGCCCATAGTCAAGCTCAAGCGCAAAGCCACTCATTTGTAATTGTAGCGCAAGTCTCCACGCGTAGGATCGAAGGTCAAACATTTACCATATAGTCCATGTAAGAATTCAGAGTTGTTGGGGAATATTGATTAGGGATAATCTCAAAAACCTCCTTGGGGTATCTAACAATGCACTCTTAAAATTTTAAAAATACCACTTATATTCCTTATTTTCAAAGTTTTGTATCATTATCAACCTAATTCAAAATATATTACTAAAAAACTAGTTTTTGGAGTGTACAGATAATTTCATTTCAAAATTGCCCTTTTATTATGTTTCCTTAATTGTCATAGCAAACTAATTTGGAGTCCCTCAACATTTGAAACTATACCATGTTATTTCTTTGATGAAAAATTATAAGTTTTTATCAAGGTCAGGAGATCCCTTAACAAAATTCATTTTGTAATCTGGACTAAATATATTGAAAATTTAAACTTATGAATAATTTACAAAACAAGTAAAAATCATATAATACTGCATAAAATAACTTCTTTTTTCCATATTGAGAGGATTACAAATTAATTTTTTTAGCCATCACAAATGAGTTATAAATACAATTTTAAACAGTTCCTTTTCTAAATTTTCAAGCCATTGATATAGAAAAAATGAAAACGTTAAATAATTTATATTTTTTTTAAATTCACTCAAAGTAGCTTACATAAAATAAAAAATTTCTTCATTCGGAAACCCAAAAGGCACCTAAAAATAACCTAAAAATTACCTAATTAGCATATCAAAAAAAAAAAGTAGACCCAACATCAAAGTTTTAAAATCATCATCAATTCCCTAAAATGTAACACTTTAGTAAAAAAAAATCTATCTTTTTGCCAAAGCAATCGACTCTCTATTATGGTGGCAAATAATTAAACCCTAAAAAGGATAAAAAAAAACATTTCTTCTTCTAATTTTAACACATTATAAATAAAATTTTCCTCTTTTACGGTCTAAAAATTTTTGTTTTCTAGTACCGACAACTACACTGTGCCCCATCATATTTATACCATCATACTTTTGCCTTAGTTTTGAACTTTTGATTAATATACGTTTTAATTCTAATAGAAAGGCAACCTAAGGACAATGTTGGAAAGAAATTATGTTCTCTTTCTTAAAATGACTATTTTAAAGTATATTTTGAATTGGGTTTAAAATGTTACAAAAATTTTGAAAATAAGAGAACTAAGTGACATTTTTAAAATCTCAAGAATACTAAGTGATATTGCCATAAGCCTCAAGGGAGATTTCTGAAATTATCCCTATTGATTAAGCTAAACAGGACTTTTTTCTGTTTGGTGGGTTTTAGCCTTTAGGTATAGTTGATACGGTTATTATATTCCTTCTCAAAATTTAATGTGCACTTTAAAAAAAATTAGTTTGGCACATATATTGGATTAGTAACATGAACAAAGCTTACACGTACAATAGAATAAAAAAAGTATCCACTAATTTTTTTTTTTAACAATAATATCCATTAAATTAGGTAAAATACCCAGCAACCCAAAATCTCAAGTCTCAACCATCCATGCCCTCATATGAGTGGATAATGCTCTACTTGTTTAGAGAACTAAAATGTGAAAAACTGGACAAGTGCTCTAATCGTTGATGGCCAGGTTATGGCACATATGAAAGCTTCTGGTTTCACAAATTGAAGCATATGTAAGGAGTTGTGTTGTCTGGTTTATTTTCCTCTTCTTATTATTGAGAAAATAATAAACTTTTCTATGTTGTCTTATAGAATAAAGTATTGCGACTTGCTTTACTTGGTTTATCAAGTCGAAAGCAACATGCTAAGCAACAGGTTAAAACACAGTAGCCTTGCTTACAATGGCACTACTGCATCCTGGGATGAGGTCAATTCACTTCTTATTTGGAATAAAGCAAGCCCGCCATGGAAAATAAACAAACATGGAGGAATCACATTTACACAAAGAAGTTTAGAAATTGTCAACAAAGCGTAGGCTTCAAATACTTAAACAGTAGTTTTTCTAGTATAGACACCAGTGGATATTGGCCATCACTTATTTATCCTGCTTTCGTGATTGATTACTGTTTTCACCATCCCATGTTTTGCCAAGCCGTTTAGAAGAAAAAGCTGCGATTTAATATTAAAACCTGACGAAGAAAAGCAAGCTGCAATACAAAGGTATGTTAGACTGATCGGAATTTAAGAGGCAAGGGGACAAACATGCTAGACTGATCAGCAAGTGAAGAAAAATATAGGATTCTACTGATATCAGACTCAGATGCACTGGAAAGCTAACATGCAACCACCGGATCAGCAGTCAAGTTAGTTCTCTGTCTCTCTTCCTTCACTCAAAAACATTTTTCTTCAGAAAAAGTTTGGTTTAGACCAAAAAAGTTGCTCTATTGATAGGTTGCATACCTCAGTCTCGCTGCTCGGCTGGTGTATCCGGTTGCCTTCCCGGCATAGCATCTCGAAATGCAGGTAGCTCTAAATATGCCTTGAAAATCCTCGCCAGAAGAGGAAACTCAGCCTATGAATACAGAAGTTTAAAAGTGCAAGAGTAATTTAACAACAGAACCAAATCCACGAATAATGCAGATGATACCCAAGAAAGATCATTACAAACGTTCTATTACATGCAAAAACTAGAAAATCAGGATCCTTCATAAAAATTATGGAAAAAATTAAGCAGCAGCTTGAAGATGCATATTGCTAGAAAGAATCAGCATAAAAGCTGCAAAATGAATTTCAAGTAGGTGTTAATTCAGAAATGGAAAAACAGCCGAAAAAATTAAGATCATCTTCAATTTAGCTGCAATCAGAATAATGCAATTGACAGTTAACCAAAATATAGATATCTGATATTGCCACATTGCAACAAGTATGCTGTTGCCAATAAATTAGAAGAGAAAAAGGTAACTGCTACACTAAAATGCACCTAAAAAATAACACACTGGGTTTACCATGTCAAGGTTGAATCTTCTAATGGCACCATCAATCTGCGGTGCTAGAAATAAATCAGCCTGCAAATAATGGAAAAGAAGATATAATTATCAGAAGCAGCAGAAAAATTACATCTAATTCTACTTGACAAGTTATAGCCATAAAATTTCACTAAGCAGCTACCCTTCAGAAAGTCTGAATTGAATAGACCTTTCAAAATTCAGTCCACCACATTTTCTCCTCCAAGGGACCTAAAGCACCATGATTCCAGCTGCTGACATCAGATTCATACATCATGTTGAATAATTAGAAGTTATCTAGACATTCAGGCGGATATGCAACACCTAAGCCTTCACTAAGTTGAGGCAATAATGCACCTTTTGACACTACCCTATGGGAATTGTGATGGGAATACTAACTAGTTTCGAGACAAAAATTGCCTGCTCTTACTGGTGTTAGAATTCATTTGTCGTCTCAAACTCCGTGTCTGATTTCTCAAGTCTTTCATATGCTGCTTTAATTGGCCTAAATATACCAACTTTTCTCAAGTAAAACCCCCATCTGCCCTTTACATACATGGGTGGAGACATATATAAACAGCAGCTAAATGGGTTATCCTACACTGAGAATAACATACAGGGTCCAAGTCAACAAAGGCAAAAACGAGACAGAACTGAATGCAAGATGATTTCACTTGCACAAACCCATCCGTTCAAGAAGATACATTGCTAATTGCAGAATCTAAACTAAAGATGGTCATACTGCCCACATAACTTGCTATTAGCTCTATCAAAGTAAAGAACAGAAACTTGCATGCATTAATACAGGCAATAAAGTGCAATAAGAAGGAAACACACCAGAAAAACTTCGTCCCCAGTGGCATACTTTCCAGCATAATCTTTCAACAGCTTCTCAAGAGCTGCAAGTGGAATTCCAGAATCAGGCAATGTGCATGGGAACAGAAATGATAAATAGCAGCTAACCAAACGGCTGACACAATTAAGAGTATTTTTACAAAATTTATGCTCAAACATAAAATACAATGAGTAACTGAAATATTCAAGTTCACAAGAATTGTGAGTCAAGAAATAATTTCTTCAATAGGGTCAAAGAAAATATTAGGTCATTTGCTTAACATCCTTGTTACTTTGCTTGATAAAGCATTAAACTGAAAAAAGAAACAGAAAAAAAAAAAAAAAAAAAAAGGAACCGGCTATGTTCGTCAAGCTTTGATGTTCTTCAACTAATCAATACTCAGGGGACATACATCAGATCATTATGCATCCAGACATGTGACGGATGGCAAACCTCAGTATCTACTGCCTCAATCCAAGTCAGTCAAACAGCATACAATATAGCACTCATCCTAAAAGTGCTATCAACATGAATAATGATGAAGAGTTGCAGTGACCAGTCAACTCGAGCACAAATCATAACTCATGTTCCATGTATTGGACAAAATAGTCACTACATAAGAACTTGTCTAAAAAGAACGACAACTTAGTGGGATGGAAAGGGGACTGCATCCTCAGACAACTATTCCTCCTCAAATTGTGAATGATCCAATAAACTTATAATTGATTATTGAACAAAACCTCCAAGAATATTGTGAATCACTTGCCTTACACCAGTTGTAGTGAGATTAAGTTATTTGTGTTGTGTTACAGTAAATGACAAGAAGGATCTTGTTTGCTTAAATGGACAATATATAGCAGAAACACATAGGAATGCATGACATATCAAGAACTTGTGAGTTTTTCTGTCCACCTAAAGTGAAGATCAAGGTACATGGAAACCTATTAGATGTGAGGAAATTGACTTCATTATGATGTCTGATGGAGCTTCATTTTGCCTAAGCCAACAAACAAAGCACACCAGCCAAATCTGAAAAACAAATGATGACCAACCAATTTATCTGAATTGATTATAGCAAGTTGGGAAGGGCCCAATTTTTATGGAGCCGCATTTAGCACCTAAATTACCAACAGGAAACCCAAACCCATTATTTTTATTCATATTTTGCACTCCTCGGTCTCTTAACAACTTATTTCGTGTAACCTTTGCCAGGAAAAAGGAAAAATAGACACTCTTAGATAGTTGAAGATAAGTTGAGAAGGTATATCTTGGTATGATAGAAGGGTGACAATGATTCTTCTCAAGTAACAGAATTAGCACTATAATTGTTGCTGCAAAGGAAATTTAAAGGCTTACCAGCAAAGCCTCTTCTAATATGATCTCGAGCCCAAGCAACTTCTGCATCAGGACCTAATTTTTCTCTTATCAATTTCTGCATAAATAAAGGAAATCAAACATGATTTCTGATGATTAATATTTGAGACGTGCAAGAATGACCATATGTCAATATAAATCCATAAAGCACTTCTCCTTACAAGCATAGATATATTCTGGAAAGGCTGAATACTTGAGCCAACAATATTCGCAGCCTCCAAATAAATGACAAACAAGACAGGAAAGATGTTAGGATTCAACCATAATGATCAAGAAAACAAATAAACAAGAATAAGTATTTACACCTCAAACTAGAAACAACCTGTCATACTTAACATATAGGTAGTTTAAGTTTCAATTCCTTTTTTTTTCTTTCTGGAAACAATAAGCTACTCCAACCAAACCAAAAATCTGAAAGCATATACCAGCACCAGCATTGAGTTATAGGACAACTCTAGCAAACATGAAAAAGTCTGATGAGTGGCACCATACACTTGTACATACTGTCTATCCCTACTTCATTGACCTAAAAAAACTTCCAACTTCTCCATATAATAGGTATAATTGGTCCGACCCATCTCAGATTACAAAGTGGGGTCCATATAACTTGAAAAACTATCTCTGTGGCAGGGGGGAAGCAAACTATAAGATCAATAGCTGACACCTCTAGTTACTTGAACTTTAATAGGCAAATTTTTCCCAGATGACATGTGATGACAGGACGAGCCAGGGTAAAACTTTTATCCATATTCTTAAAATGAGCGAGACCACTCCAGGTTAGCAGGGGCAGAAAACAGTTGAAAGGACTGACATAATGGAACAAGATCTTATGACTCAGAAAATTAGTCATAAGTCATATTGGTAGAAGAATTCCCACAAGATTTGCATTTGCTTTACAATGACAAAATAAAGCAGCGACCAGATAACGACCAGACCAGCAAATATAAGATCATTAACCAGCTATATACCAGACTTGTGTTATGCCAAAATAAATAAATGAATGAATGAATAAATAAAAAGTCTCCAATATAGTGGTGAATTGGCAAGCAGTATTATCTGTAACTCCTATACCTGGTAGTTGATACCCCTTCTATGAAGATCCTTAGGTAACAACGGATGCTCAGGAAACTTTTCTTCAAGATACTGAGTAGAAAAGGCATAAGCTAGTATATCAGAACTGGACATTATACAGCCATTTGGATGCATAAAACCAAACAAGAAACCCACCATCAAGATGGCAAAAGAGTCTGCAAGTACTACATCACCATCGACCAGCACAGGCACATACCCAACAGGGTTAAGCTTCAAAAACTCTGCATTTCCAGTTACACGAAGTATTAGATTTTTTCTGTGCACCAGATAAAATTATTATAAAGTTAGCAGAAATCTTAAAATGATACTGATGGCCTAAAACTACTCTAAGACATTCACTTGGTTCCTTGTGTTAGTGCACCAGAAAACAATAATGATATCAATAGCACTCCATAACAAATGGCCTAAAACTACTCTCAACACTCAAATCACTTAATTCTTATCCTCCGCCAAACAAGGATATGATCGATGATAATACCTCAGTCAGACATGCTTCTGTTACATTTTCCTCAAATTGCAAGGCATTAATAAAGTAGAAATATGTCATAAATACCCATGAGAGAGGAAAGCAGAAAAGGTGTCTAACCAGGAGTGTGCTGCTCTCCTTTAGCCAAGTTCACTGCTATGTACTCGTACTCTAATCCTGTTTCAAATTTTATTTCCAGTTCAGTGACACTTTCTTTAACTGATTTTCCAAGAACTTATCAATGCAAAACAGATTATTAAATGAGCTAGGATTTACAAAGGGTTAGAACCTTTTAAGTTGGAAGCAATGCGAACGCGACAAGCACAAGAGCTCAGCCAGTCTGAGTAGAGCTTCAGCTTCTTCGGCTCTGCCCCTTCCCTGGCACCATTACCGCCAGTCGCCTACAATAACTGTGTGAAATTGAAATTTGAAACTGATGTTGAACTGGGAACCAAACATGAGATCAAAGTGAAAAAATTTGATGGGCTTGAGATGGTAGAGGGGAGTACTCACCATGATGAAACAGAGAGGAAATGGATGGATTGTCTCAGAACCGGAAAAATGGCAATATGACGCTGATGCCTGTATAATTCTTTCTTCTTATATGGACCATTGCGTCTGCGGCTGTAAGACATTATCATAGTCAAAGTAAGAACTGTCATATTTCTTGCGGGATGCCATAGTCAAGCTCAAGCGCAAAGCCACTCATTTGTATCGTAAGTCTCCACGGGTAGGATCGAAGGTCAAACATTATCATATTGTCCATGTAATAATTCAGTAGGGGGTAAAATTAATCCAATCCAATTACAACCATTTAATAAATGGATATAAATGGATTGGGTGTAGCACAAAACTACATGGGAAAGAAAATGTGAGTTTTAGGTTTGCTTGAGATTGGATTGAGACACATTTTTTGTGCCGGATTTCACTAATTGGATTCATAAGGATCAAGTGTATAATCCATGTAAATCCATCAATTTAATTGGATTTAAATGGTCATCCATTTAAAACCATTGCCCTTTTTGGTCATCCAAATCCATTTAAACTTTGGTTTCCATGGATGGATAAATGGATTTTTTGGAGAATATTGATCAGGGATAATCTTAGAAACCTCCTTACGGTATCTAACACTATCATCCAACACCCTTAAAGTTTCAAAAATATCACTTACCTCCCTTATTTTCAAAATTTAATATCATTATCAAGTATCAACCCAATTCAAAATATAATACTAAAAAACTAATTTTTGGAGTGTTTAATTAATTTCATTCCAAAATTGCTCTTTTATTGTGTTTCCTTAATTGTCATGGCAAACTAATTTGAAATCTCTCAGCATTTGAAAATGTACCATTTTATTTTTTTAATGAAAAATTTTAAGGTTTTATCAAGGTCAGGAGATCCTTTAACAAAATTCATTTTGTTATCTGGACAAAAGATATTGAAAATTTAAACTTATGAATAATTTACAAAACACGTAAAAATCATATAATACTATATAAAATAACTCCTTTTTTGCATCTTGAGAGGATTAAAAATTAATTTTTTTAGCCATTTCAAATAAGTTATAAATACAATTTTAAACACTTCCTTTTTTAAATTTTCAAGCCATTGATATAGAAAAAATGAAAATGTTAAATAATTTATAATTTTTTTAAATTCACGCAAAGTAGCTTACATAGAATAAAAAATTTCTTTATTCGGTAATCTAAAAGGCACCTGACAAAAACTAAAAAGCACCTAATTAGCATATAAAAAAAAAAAAAGTGGACCCAACACCAAAGTTTTAAAATCATCATCAATCCCCTAAATTGCAACACTCTAGTAAAAAAGATCTATCTTTTTGCCAAAATAATTGACTCTCTATTATGGTGGCAAATAATTAAACCCTAAAAAGGACAAAAAAAAATTTCTTCTTCTAGTTTTAACACATTATAAATAAAATTTTCCTTTTTTATAGTTTAAAAAAAAAATTTCTAGTAGCGACTACTATATTGTATTCCATCATATTTACACCTTCATACTTTTACCTCACTTTTGAATTGATTAATATACTTTTTAATTCTAATAATAAGGCAATCAAAGGAGAATGTCGGAAAGAAATTATGTTCTCTTTCTTAAAATGACTATTTTAACAGTATAATTTGAATTAGGTTTAAAATGTTACAAAAATTTTGAAAATAATGAAACTAAATGATATTTTTAAAATCTCAAGATACTAAGTGATATTGTCAGAAACCTCCCTATTGATTAAGCTCAACTGCTCAAGTAGGACTTTCGTCTATTTGGTGGGTTTTAGGTATAGTTGATGAGGTTATTATATTCCTTTTCAAAATTTAATGTGCACTTTAAAAAAAATTAGTTTTACATGTATTGGATTAGTAACATGAACAAAGTTTACACGTACAATAGAATAATAATAAAAGTATCCACTAATTTTTTTTTTGAACAATAATATCCATTAAATTATGTAAAGTACCCAGCAACCCAAAATCTCAAGTTGCAACGGATCTTCTGTCCACTCCTTATGCCATCCTCTGTCCCTCATATTGCTATTTCTTCTTCATAAACATCATATTTTAATTCTTTTTTGTTCCCTTGCTATCAAATGAAGGAGAATATAGCAATACACAAAATTTAACAAAGTCAAAAAATTAAAATATACAAAATATAAGATTTTTATGAATTTTCTTATGTATTTTTGAACTTTCTATTATATAATACTTTTTTGAGATAAACAAAATTAAACAAACTCAAAAAATTAAAATACACAAAATATAAGATTTCTTTGAATTTTCTTATGTATTTTTGAACTTTCTATTACATAATGCTTTTTTGAGATTGTTATATTTATTTTTTATTGTGATGGTAGTTATTTGATAGCAAGGGAACAAAAAAGAATTAAAATATGAAGCTTATGAATGAGAAATTATAATATAATAAAATGTGGGACAGAAGATGGCACAAGGAGTGGGACAGAAGATCCGTCGCGTCTCAAGTCTCAACCATCCATGCCCTAATATGGGTCGATAATGTCTGCTTGTTTAGAGAACTAAATGTGAAAAACTGGACAAGTGCTCTAATCATTGATGGCCAGGTTATGGAACATAAGAGAGCTTCTGGTTTCACAAATTGAAGCATATGTAAGGAGTTGTGTTATCTGGTTTATTTTCCTCTTCTTATTATTGAGAAAATAATAAACTTTTCTATGTTGTCTTAAAGAATAAAGTATTACTACTTGGTTTATCAAGTCGAAAGCAGCATGCTAAGCAACAGGTTAAAACACAGTAGCCTTGCTTACAAAGGCACTACTGCATCCTGGGATGAAGTCAGTTCACTTCGTCTTTGGAATAAAGCAAGCCCGCCATGGAAAATAAACAAACATGGATGAATAACATTTACACAAAGAAGTTTAGAAATTGTCAACAAAGCGTAGGCTTCAAATACTTAATAGTAGTTTTTCTAGGATAGACATCAGTGGATATCGGTCATCACTTATTTATCCTGCTTTCGTGATTGATTACTGTTTGCACCATCCCATGTTTTGCCATACCGTTTAGAAGAAAAAGCTGCGATTTCATATTAAAACCTGACGAAGAAAAGCAAGCTGCAATACAAAGGTATGTTAGACTGATCGGAATTTAAGAGGCAAGGGGACAAACATGCTAGACTGATCAGCAAGTGAAGAAAAATATAGGATTCTACTGATATCAGACTCAGATGCACTGAAATGCTAACATGCAATTGCCGGATCAGCAGTCAAGTTAGTTCTCTTGTCTCTCTTCCTTTACTCAAAAACAGTTTTCTTCAGAAAAAGTTTGGTTTAGATAAAAATCAATTACCCTGTCAACAGGTTGAATACCGCAGTCTCGATGCTCAGCTGGTGTGTCAGGTTGCCTTCCTGGCATAGCATCTCGAAATGCAGGTAGCTCTAGATATGCCTCGGAAATCCTCGCCAGAAGAGGATACTCAGCCTATGAATACAGAAGTTTAAAAGTCTTAAGAATAATTTAACAACAGAACCAAATCCACGAATAATGCAGATGATACCCAAGAAAGATCATTACAAGCGTTCGATAACATGCAACACATATTACAAACTAGAAAGTCAGGATCCTTCATAAAACTTATGGAAAAAGTTAAGCAGCAGCTTCAAGATGCATATTGCTAGAAAGAATCAGCATAACAGCTGCAAAATGAATTTCAAGTAGGTGTTAATTCAGAACTGGAAAAACAGCTGAAAAAATAAGATCATCTCGAATTTAGCTGCAATCAAAATAGTGCAATTGACAATTAACCAAAATATAGATCTCTGATAACGCCAGAATTGCAAACAAGTATGCTGTTGCTAATATATTAGAAGAGAAAAAGGTAAGTGCTAAGCTAAAATGCACCTAAAATATAACACACTGAGCAGATTACCATGTCAACCTTGAATATTCTAATGGCACCATCAATCTGCGGTGCTAGAAATAAATCAGCCTGCAAAATAAATAAAATGCACCTATCATAAGCAGCAGAAAATTTACATCTAATTCTACTTGAGAAGTTACGGCTGTAAAATTTCACTACACAGCTATCCTTCAAGAAAGTCTGACTTGAACAGACCTTACAAGGTTTAAGTCCACCTCCTCCAAGTGACCTAATGCACTACGATTGTAGCTGCTGACATCAGATTCATACATCATGCTGAATAAGTGGAAGTTATCTAGACATTTAGGCGGACATGCAATACCTAAGTCTTCACTAAATTGAGACCATAATGCACCTGTCAATACTACGCTACGGGAATTGTGATGGGAAAACTAAGTAGTTTCAAGGCGAAAATTGCCTGCTCTTATTGGTGTTAGAATTCATTTGTCGTCTCAAACTCCGTGTCTGATTTCTCAAGTCTTTCATATGCTGCTTTAATTGGCCTAAATATACCAACTTTTCTCAAGTAAAACCCCCATCTGCCCTTGACATACATGGGTGGAGACATATATAAACATCAGCTAAATGGGTTATCCTACACTGAGAACAACATACAGGGTCCAAGTCACCAAATGCAAAAAGGAGACAGAACTGAATGCGAGATGATTTCACTTGCACAAACCCATCTATTCAAGAAGATACATTGCTAATTGCGGAATCTGAACTAAAGATGGTCACACTGCCCACATAACTTGCTATTAGCTCTATCAAAGTAAAGAATAGAAACTTGCATGCATTAATACAGGCAATAAAGTGCAATAAGAAGGAAACACACCAGAAAAACTTCGTCCCCAGTGGCATACTTTCCAGCATAATCTTTCAACAGCTTCTCAAGAGCTGCAAGTGGAATTCCAGAATCAGGCAATGTGCATGGGAATTAGAAATGGTAAATAGCAGCTAACCAAGCGACTGACACAATTCAGAGTACTTTTACAAAATGTATGCTCAAACATAAAATACAATGATTAATAGAAATACTCAAGTTCACAAGAATTGCGAGTCAAGAACTAATTTCTTGAATACGATCAAAGAAAATATTAGGTCATTTGCTTCACATCCTTGTTACTTCACTTGATAAAGGATTAAACTGAAAAAAGAAACAAAAAAAAAAAGGAACCAGCTATGTTCGTCAAGCTTTGATGTTCTTCAACTAATCAATACTCGGGGGACATATGTCAGATCATTATGCATCCAGCCATGTGATGGATGCCAAACCTCAGTGTCTACTGCCTCAATCCAAGTCAGTCAAACAGCATACGATATAGCACTCATCCTAAAAGTGCTATCAACATGAGTTATGATGAAGAGTTGCAGTGACCAGTCAACTCACGCACAAATCGTAACTCATGCTCCATGTATTGGACAAAATAATCACTACATAAGAACTTGTCTAAAAAGAAAGACACCTTAGTGGGATGAAAAGGGGACTGCATCCTCAGACCACTAGTCCTCCTCAAATTGTGAATGATCCAATAAACTTATAATTGACTATTGAACAAAACCTCCAAGAATATTGTGAATCACTTGCCTTACACCAGTTGTAGTGACATTAAGTAATTTGTGTTGTGTTACAGTAAATGACAACAAGGATATTGTTTGCTTAAATGGACAATATACAGCAGTAACACACAGGAATGCATGACATATCAAAACCATGTGAGTTTTTCTGTCCACCTAAAGTGAAGATCAAGGTACATGGAAACCTATTGGATGTGAGGAAATTGACTTCATTATGATGTCTGATGGAGTTTCATTTTGCCTAAGCCAACAAGCAAACCACACCAGCCAAATGTGGAAAACAATTGATGACCAACCAATTTATCTGAATTGAGTATAGGAAGCTGGGCAGGGCCCAATTTTTATGGAGCTGAATTTAGCACCTAAATTACCAACAGGAAATCCTAACCCATTATTTTTATATATATTTTGCACTCCTCAGTCTCTTAACAACTTATTTCGTGTAACCTTTGTCAGGAAATAGGAAAAATAGACACTCTTAGATAGTTGAAGATAAGTTGAGAAGGTATATCTTGGTAAGATGGAAGGGTGATAATGATTCTTCTCAAGTAACAGAATTAGCACGATAATTGTTGTTGCAAAGGAAATTTAAAGGCTTACCAGCAAAGCCTCTTCGAATATGATCTCGAACCCAAGCAACATCTGCATCAGGACCTAATTTTTCTCTCATAAATTTCTGCATGAATAAAGGAAATCAAACATGATTTCTGATGATTACTATTTGAGACATACAAGAATGAACATATGTCAATATAAATCCATAGAGCACTTCTTCTTACAAGTATAGGTATATTCTGGTAAGGCTGAATACTTGAGCCAACAATATTCGCAGCCTCCAATTAAATGACAAACAAGACAGGAAAGATGTTAGGATTCAACCATAATGATCAAGAAAACAAATAAACAAGAATAAGTATCGACACCTTAAACAAGAAACAACCTGTCATACTTAACATATAGGTAGTTTATGTTTCAATTCCATCCTTTTTTCTATTTGGAAACAATAAGCTACTCCAACCAAACCAAAAATCTCAAAGCATATACCAGCACCAGCATTGAGTTAAAGGACAACTCTAGCAAACATGAAAAAGTCTCATAAGTGGCAGCATACATTTGCATATACTTTCTATCCCTAATCCATTGACCTAAAAAAAGTTCCAACCTCTCCATATAATAGGTATAATTGGTTCGACCCATCTCAGATTACAAAGTGGGGTCCATATAACTTGAAAAACTATCTCTGCTGCAAGGGGGGAGCCAACCATAAGATCAATAGCTGATACCTCTAGTTACTTGAACTTTATTGGGCAAATTTTTCCCAAATGACATGTGATGACAGGACAAGCCAGGGTAAAACTTTTATCCATATTCTTAAAATGAGCGAGACCGCTCCAGGTTAGCAGGGGCAGAAAACAGTTAAAAGGAGTGACATAATGGAACAAGATCTTATGACTCAAAAAATTAGTCATAAGTCATAATGGTAGAAGAATTCCCAAAAGATTCGCATTTGCTTTACAATGACAAAATAAAGCAGCGACCAGATAACGACCGGACCAGCAAATATAAGATCATTAACCAGCTATATACCAGACTTGTGTTATGCCAAAATAAATAAATGAATGAATGAATAAATAAAAAGTCTTCAATATAGTGGTGAATTGGCAAGCAGTATAATCTGTAACTCCTATACCTGGTAGTTGATACCCCTTCTATGAAGATCCTTAGGTAACAATGGATGCTCAGGAAACTTTTCTTCAAGATACTGAGTAGAAAAGGCACAAGCTAGTATATCAGAACTGGACATTATACAGCCATTTGGATGCATAAAACCAAACAAGAAACCCACCATCAAGATGGCAAAAGAGTCTGCAAGTACTACATCACCATCGACCAGCACGGGCACATACCCAACAGGGTTAAGCTTCAAAAACTCTGCATTTCCAGTAACACGAAGTATTAGATTTTTTCTGTGCACCAGATAAAATTACTATAAAGTTAGCAGAAATCTTTCAAAATGATACTGATAGCCTAAAACTACTCTAAAACATTCACTTGGTTCCTTGTGTTAGTGCACCAGAAAACAATAATGATATCAATAGCACTCCATAACAAATGGCCTAAAACTACTCTCCACACTCAATCTGATAGGGTGCATTTTAGTTGATAAATTGTGTTAATATTTCCTAATTATCTAGGCTAAAATTGCATTATTGGGTGGATTCTACTGAAATTGTGTATTTGGTGGTTAAATGCAGGAAATTGTGAAAAAGGTGCTAAACAGTTGAAATTCCAGACAGTTAAGCGCGGGCACGCTTAATTCAGATGCGCATGGTTGAGGTGTCGAGATCCCAGGTTATTAGTTGGCAACTGACGTGTACGCATGTTAGGGGGACATATGATCTAATCTAAACGAACCCTGGTAGTGTATTTGTTGGTTAGAGTTTAGGCTCTTCTAATTCTTAGTGCAATTGAGAAATTAAATCCTGCGGGCGTACCTAGGGTTGTTTCTTAATTAGGGGTATTTAATGGACGTACCTTACTTACCTAAAATCTAAGGAAGAGTTGGTCGTTTGAGAGGTTTTCGGCGACTATAACCAGCCTATTAATGATTTAAATGAGCTAATATTGCATCGATGATCAGGTATATGGACTGTGTTTGAGTAGTTGGATCTTTGATTAGAACTCATCTCTTATATATTTCATTCTCTCTCATTTTTGTTCTTTGGCTTTGTTGTTCAATTTTTAATTAATTCCTTTTCATCTCAAAAATCCCCCATTTTCTTGTACTTGGAAAGAAATGATTTTTCCCCAATCCCTGAGAAGACGATTCTATTTGCTACTATATACAAATTAGTTCAATTCTGGTATATCGGATTAAGTATACTCCTTGGAATCAGGGTGAAACTAGTAACCCATTGCACATCCGGAGTCCCTGCTCCAGTACCTGAATTGGATTTTGTTTACTTTACTGACAAGTTAGGTTTTTAATTATCATTGCATAGGCTCAACACCTGTCAATTTTTGGCGCTGTTGCCGGGGACTGGTACCTGAATTATTTGTTTCTTTTTGAGTTCATCTTTTTGATTTATTTTTTTTCAATTTTTTTTCCTTCTTTATTTCTCCTCTATTTTTCTTACTAGTTGATGGCTGCTAATTTTCAATATTTTGGTGATAGACTGAATTTTGTTCCTAATTGGGTTACTGAGAGCTCTTCTATTAGTGATCCTCATTTAGATGATTTGGCCTCTCTTGTGCAAAAGTTGAGTGATGGACAGAAGCAACAAATCGACATTTGTGGAATATATCAGTTGGATCATCTAACTGACATGTGCCCACCATTTCAAGATAACATGAATGCCCAATTTTGTGATGTTGGAATATTCCAAAATCCATCTCCATCAATGTTTGATCCTTATTCAAATATGTATAGTCAAGGATGGTGGGACCACCCCAACTATAGCTATGTAGTGAGGCCAACATCTCAACCCTCATCTTCTGATGGAGGAAATTCCTTGGAAGATCTTGTCAAAAGCTTGGTCACAAGTACTGCTCAACTCCAGCAGAGTACAACCCAATTCCAGCAAAACATGACTCAATTTCAGCAAGAGACGAGAGCTGGTATGCACAATTTGGAGACTCAAATAAGTCAATTGGCGACAGCCGTCAACTGATTGGACTCTCAAATGAATGGGATGTTGCCATCTCCACTAGAAGTGAACTCAAAGAATGTTAGTGCTATAGATGCAGTTGAAGAGGAAGTTGAAAATGAAGGATCTGAACCTCCAATTTCTCCAATGGAAGAGTTTAGCGAACAACCTCCAATTATGGTGATATCTTTTCCATCCTTTAGCCAATGTGTTCTTGAATTTCATTCTATATCTCCTGTTGATGAAATTGACTTTATTATATCAGAAGAATTTGAGTTTCATGGCAGGAATAATTTAGGAGTCATGATGACTACTAAATTATTAATTGGTCATGATGGAGGAGTGGGTGAAGAATTGAAATTGTTGTTTAATTGCTTAGCGCCATCCACTAGTCAACGGAAGAAAAGAGCTCGTGTGCATAAAGATTTCTCTACTTATGAAAGGTATGAAGATTATGTAGAGAAGAAGGCAATGAAACGAGCTACGAGATTTTATCCTCCCTGAGCAAAGACAGTTATGTCTAGCCAGTTATGTCTAGCCAAAGACATTAAAGAAAGGCGCTGCTTGGGAGGCAACCCAAGAATTTATAATTTGCTTTATTTTAGTATTTTTGTGTTTTATTAAGCAAGTAGTTTCATTTGGAATAATAAAATTTTCGTGTATTAGGTCGCGACCAGTTAGGCGTGCCCACGCCAACTAGGTACACCTAAGGAATGTAATTCTCGCCTGCTGGTCAGAAGCGTTGGCACTAGTTAGGCATGCCCACGCTAAGTGGTCACGCTTAAGGAATCAAATTTTGTCGCCTGGTCAGAAGCATTGGCGCTAGTTAGGCGTGCCCACGCCTTATGGTCACGCCTAAGGAACTCAATTGTCGCAAGTTGGACAGAAGCGTTGGTATTAGTTAGGCATGCCCACGCCTAACTTGGTGAATCACCAAAAAAAAAAAAATTTCCTTTCCCTTTTCCAATTCTCAGTGGTGTTCTTATTTATAAAAAAAAAAGAAAAAAAAAACCCCGAACCCTAATTTCTTTCCTTTTCTTTCCTTTCTTTCTTTCTTTCTTTCTTCCTTCCTTCCTTATTTCTTTTTCTCCAAAGCTCCGCAACAAGATGGCTCAGAACTTGGCATAGTAATTCCACCATGTGGGTTTCCGCCCACCTTCTTCTCCCGAGCCATAGTTGGTTGCTACCCTCCTCCGTGATTCAGGGAAGTTTCGTTGTCTCCTTTTGCCTCTTTTTACATGTTCTTTATTTGCTACATTGGGGACAATGTAGGATTTAGGTGTGGGGGAGGGTTAGCTATACTTTAGTCCTTTGTTTTACATTTTCTTTTCCTTATTAGAGCTTTGTTTTAAACAATGATGAATGCAATCGAGATGTGGGTATAAGTAGTGAGCTCATGCCAATTGGGTTTTCTACTTTTCTTGATGATGGATTTAATTGATAAATATATTGAATTTGGTATCAATCCTTTACCACTTGTGAGATTTTTGGACTTGATTGTGAGCACTTGTCTAAATTTGCTCTATGTTTATTTGTTGAGTGGAATTCCACATGGGTTGAACATTCTAGAATTTGCTCGGTTATGCATGTCAAGGCCATGTTTTCATTGAATTTGATGTACTAAGATGATAAGGGCATCTAGGATTAGCCACTTTTAACTTTCGAAAAAATCCTACCTTTATTTTATTTACCCTTAGTGAGCCAATTTGAACCTTTAACCCTTTTCTTTGTTTGATACCACATTTGTTACCCTAGACCTCTTTTTAGACTTTCTTTTTGAACCCATATGTTAAAGAAATGCTTGAATTTCATTGCATGAGGACTAGTGTATTATTTGCAAGGCAATAGATGAGAAAAGCAAGTGTAGCAAGTTAAATGCTTTTTGAGTTGTTTATTTCAGTTTCAAAAAAAAAAGAAAAAAAAAAAGAAAGAAGCAACGGAAAAAGTGAAAGAAAGAAAAAAGAAGGACAAAATGTTCTGACGTGCTTTTGTGCATACTTCTTGAATTGAGATTGTGGGAAGTACCAATACAAGCTACATTTGTTGGGTTGATGAAGTGTTGATTTGCCTTGGAAGTTGAAATTTGTAAAGAAATTGTGCATTGGGATTTTTGGCATTTTCTTTGACATATTTACACCTAAATTAACCCTTCTATCCTATCTTCACCCAAACCCCATTACAACCTTGTGAAAGTCCCTTTGATTTTTGTATTAAATTCATTATTGAGTGGTGGAGATGTGATACATGAGCAAACCTATGGTAATGTTATTCCATTGTGTCGATTTGAGTGCTATTTTATACCTTATACACTTTGGAGTGATTGAGTGGATTTGTTAAATTCTTTGTGAGGTATGTCAATTTGATATATTCTGATTTTAATGAAATTGTTGGGAAGTGTGGGATACCCTGGTTGGTATGACTTGCTATGGTTGCTCTACATCTTGGTTGTTTTTCTGAGTTGAGATATCCTTGAGGACAAGCATCATTTAGGTGTGGGGGAGATTGATAGGGTGCATTTTAATTGATAAATTGTGTTAATATTTCCTAATTATCTAGGCTAAAATTGCATTATTGGGTGGATTCTACTGAAATTGTGTATTTGGTGGTTAAATGCAGGAAATTGTGAAAAATCTGCTAAACAGTTCAAATTCCAGAAGTGGTCTTGACAGTTAAGTGCGGGCACGCTTAATTCAGATGCGCATGGTTGAGGTGTCGAGATCCCAGGTCTACATGGCGGTTTCCAATAATTAAGAGTTCCAAAAGTTGGAGGCATGCTGGAGTTGATTATCTTTGTTTTCCTATTTAATAGTTTATTTTTTATTAGGAAACTACTTTAATAGTTGTATTAGGAAATTGGGAGTTTGACGCTTTTAGAGTTTTCCTAGTTGATTAGTACTTGGAGTTTTCCTTTTTCGTAATAGACAGGATTAAGGAAGGTCTCCTAGTTGACATAGAATAGGTTTTCTTTTCTTTTCTTTCCTATTAGGTAGTTTGGCTCCCGGCGAAAGGGATTAATTATTATCGAAGGTGACTAATACTTGGGAGATTGGTCACGTAGGATTGCTTGCGGGAGAGACTTCGAGAGAAGAAAACGATAGGATTGCCTTTCGTCTTTTCCCTTCGCTACTTTTCTCTATTTTCGAACATAAGCTATCAATATCCTTCATCTTATTTGCTTTTGCTATATTCACTTGCATACGACAACACATGGCTTTGTTGATTTCCATTGAAATCTTTGGTGGAATTTCTCACGTCATGCGTGGCTAATTTTCTCGTCTAGTCAAAACTCAACTCGACGACGCAGTCCAACATATCTGTGAGATCTAATCGATTTGTCATTTGTTTGTTTAAATCTTTAGTATTTATACGTTCTCTGTTTTATGTTAATATGATTGTTTTGTTGGTTGAATGTCAAAGGCGCCTGATGTTCATATTGAATTGATAATCTACCGCCAATTTAATTTGCTAAATCCATAATTGTTTAGTAGATTAATATTAGTTGGCAACTGACGTGTACGCATGTTAGGGGGACGTATGATCTAATCTAAATGAACCCTGATAATGTATTTGTCGGTTAGGGTTTAGGCTCTTCTAATTCTTAGTGCAATTGAGAAATTAAATCCTGCGGGCGTACCTAGGGTTGTTTCTTAATTAGGGGTATTTAATGGGCATACCTTACTTACCTAAAATCTAAGGAAGAGTTGGTCGTTTGAAAGGTTTCCAACGATTATAACCAGCCTATTAATGATTTAAATGAGCTAATATTACATCGATGATCAGGTATATGGACTGTGTCTAAGTAGTTGGATCTTTGATTAGAACTCATCTCTTATATATTTCATTCTCTCTCATTTTTGTTCTTTGGCTTTGTTGTTCAATTTTTAATTAATTCCTTTTCATCTCAAAAATCCCCCATTTTCTTGTACTTGGAAAGAAATGATTTTTCCCCAATCCCTGAGGAGACGACCCTATTTGCTACTACATACAAATTAGTTCAATTCTGGTATATCGGATTAAGTGTACTCCTTGAAATCAGAGTGAAACTAGTAAGTGAAACTAATAACCCACTGCACATCCGGAGTCCCTACTCCAGTACCTGAATTGGATTTTGTTTACTTTACTGGCAAGTTAGGTTTTTAATTATCATTGCGCAGACTCGACACCTGCCACAATCACTTAATTCTTATCCTCCGCCAAACATACCTCAGTCAGACGTGCTTCTGTTACATTTTCCTCAAATTTCACGGCATTAATAAAGTAGAAATATGTCATAAATACCCATGAGAGAAGAAAGCAGAAAAGGCGTCTAACCAGGAGTGTGCTGCTCTCCTTTAGCCAAGTTCACTGCTATGTACTCGTACTCTAATCCTGTTTCAAGTTTTATTACCCGTTCAGTGACATTTTCTTTAACTGATTTTCCAAGAACTTATCACCGCAAAACAGATGATTAAATGAACCAGGATTTACAACGGATTAGAACCTTTTAAGTTGAGAGCAATGCGAACGCGACAAGCACAAGAGCTCAGCCAGTATGAGTAGAGCTTCAGCTTCCTCGGCTCGGCCCCTTCCCTGGCACCATTACCGCCACTCGCCTGCAATAACTCGTGTGAAAATGAAATTTGAAACTGATGCTGAACTGGGAACCAAACATGCGATCAAAGTGAAATCAAACTGAAAAAATTTGATGGGCTTGAGATGGTAGAGAGGAGTACTCACCATGATGAAACAGAGAGGAAATAGATGGATTGTCTCAGAACTGGAAAAATGGTAATATGACACTGATGCCTCTATAATTCTTTCTTCTTATATGGACCATTTCATCTGCGGCGGCTGTAAGGCACTTCTTGGATGCCACAGTCAAACTCAAGCGCAAAGCCATTTTTTTGTACAGTAAGTCTCCGCGGGTAGGATCGAACGTCGGACGTTATCATATTGTCCGTGTAATAATTCAGAGTTGTTGGAGAATTAGGAATAATCTCATAGACCTCCCTTGAGTATCTAACAATATCATCCAGCACCCTTATAGTTTTAAAATATAATACTAAAAACTAATTCAAAATTTTATAGTCAAAGTTTTAAAGTCTTACTTCCCTTATTTTCAAAGTTTTGTATCATTGTCAACCTAATTTAAAATATAATACTAAAAAACTAGTTTTTGAAGTTTACAGATAATTTCATTTCAAAATTGCCCTTTTATTATGTTTCCTTAATTGTTATAGCAAACTAATTTGAAATCTCTCAACATTTGAAAATATACCATTTTATTTCTTTAATGAAAAATTATAATTTTTTATCAAGGTTGGGAGATCCTTTAACAAAATTCATTCTGTAATCTGGACTAAATATATTGAAAATTTGAACTTATGAATAATTTACAAAACAAGTAAAAATCATATAATACTGCATAAAATAACTTCTTTTTTGCATCTTGAGAGTATTACAAATTAATTTTTTTAGCCATCTCAAATGAGTTATAAATACAATTTTAAACAGTTCCTTTTTTAAATTTTCAAGCCATTGATATAGAAAATGTAGACACCAAATTTTGACTATTTCAATTGTTTTCTTATGTTTTTATCTATTAATGTTTAGTTATTTATTTTTGAATATTCTAACACCTTTTTGTTATTTTTGTAGGTTTTAAAAAAAAAAAAGTCATAAAAGCGGACCGATTCATGATTGGTCCGCGTAACTAGTCCGAAAAAAAAAAAATCTGGGGATTTTTCCAGAAACTCGAATCATCCTTTTCCAACTGTAATTTCCGATGCTTGAACGATAAAAAACCTATTTAAACATTTCTCAACTCGCCCCTAATCCCTAACAATTCATCTAACGTTCAAAATTAACCCACCTCATCCCAAGAACATCAAAACCCTTAGTTCTAGATTTGGTGGCTATAAATAGCCTAGGTTAGGGTTTAACAAAGAAGGAGGGAGAGTTCTAGAGAGAGGGGATTTTCTGGAAATTAGGAGAGCTTTGAAAAAAAAAAAAAGCAGGAATTGGAGAGGAAAAAAAGAAAGAAGAAAAGAAAAGCTAGGGTTTCATACTTGGGAAGATTATTCTTGGAATTTCTCCTCCTCTTTGTTTAGATTCAAGCTTCCGATTGGTAATATCCTTCTACTTTATTTACCGTTTTTGATCGTAAATTATCGGAAAATGTGACCTTTTGGTGGAACCAAGGTCTTGACTATGTTTTTGATGTTTTATGATAGTTGATGATGTTTATTTGTTGTTATATGAGTATGTTACGTTTATATAGCCTTGGTAAGGCTAGTAGATTTGTTTTTACGTTTAAAATCAGACGTTTGATGCTTCTGTGATGATTCTGTTGGGTTTTCTGAAAAATTTCTGGAAAAATGTTCTTCACGTTTTGAAGATGTGAAGAAACGCGGACTGCTTGCGCGGACTTAACCCCGTAACGTCCCACGTTTCTTCTTGAATGTTTGAAGATGTGAAGAAACGCGGACCTCTTGCGTGGACTACTTCGCGTAACCATCCGCGTTTCTTCTTGAATATTTGAAGATGTGAAGAAACGCTGGGTTGTTACGCAGGCCAGTCCGCGTAACCTCCCGCGTTTCTACCCTGACATTTCTTCCCTTCCCCTTTTTGTCTATTTGATGATGTTGATGCTTAAGATTTGGCTTTCTTCGATTTTAGCTTGTTTTGACATGATCTGAATGCTGGTGTTTGATGTTTTAAATAGATCCCCTTGCCTCTGAGGATTTTGTTTGTGATATTGTCTGAAAAACTGGAAGCAATCTTCCTGATATTTTGAAGATGGGAAAAGACGCTGTGGATGAGTCCGCGTTCCAGCTTCCCTCGAACTTTGATTTTGCTTGTAACGCTGGACCTTGTTGCGGCTCACCCACGCTTCTACTAACCTCTCGATTACGTATTACGTTGATATTTCCGCTCTTTTGTTCCGAATCTTACTCTATTTCTAGTCTTGTCTATGTTGAGAACCTGTTTAGATACTTTTTCTTTGAATTTTTGATTGATTTTTCCTTTAAATTGGTACCTTGATCCCTTTTGTTGACATTGAATCTTAGATAACCATTCCCATCATTTAAGGATTCAATTAAGGCATCACATCAAGGGATGGTAACTTCTTTCCCCTATTATGTGCTCTTTATGTGTTTTTGCATGATTTTGCATGTTTTAAATTAAGTTTTCCTTTGCCTTTATTCATGCCTAGTCTTTATTTATGTCATTTAATTTTTGAGCAAATTATTTGAAGGCCTTGGATGCCAAGTTGTAATAGATAGGTTTAATTTTGTAAAAAGTGTATTTAGTCTAGAAAATGTAATAGTTAGATTATTATTTCGAATTTCTTCCCCTTAGAATGTATTTAGGTTTCCTCAATGTAATAATTAGGTTTTATATGCTTATTTTGCATGCTTGCGTGATTATGTGTTTATTTGCTTTCCTAGGGTCTTGCATCTAGATATTATGCCTATGTGTTATGTGTTTATATGTTTACTTGCTTTATTATCTTGTCTACATGTTTATTGTGTAAATATATTGATGTCACCACACTAGTCCAACGCTAGCTGTGGCCTTCCCTTTCGATTTCTCACTAATCCAATGTTAGTAAGAACCTTTTGACGAGGGCTAGTCCAATGCTAGACCCTTAAATACCGTTCATGCATTAGATACAAATTTCACACACTTTTCACTTTTAGAGTTTCTTTCCCATTTTGCATGTTACTATTCTCCCATCCCGTATGCGAAACATCTCATTTAGTTTTCTTAGATTAGTGCATTTAAGGCATTACCCTTTGAATTAGGGGAAAAGAGCGAGTATGGCTTCCTAACCTTAGCACGCTTTTATTTCTTTCTATGAAAAGGAAGAATTAAAGTCACGAACTTAGTCCCCCGCACCCATTATGTTGCATTATCCCTCTTTAGGACATACATGTGCATTATTTTAAATGCTATCAAAACCATTCTTTAAAAAGCAAGTTTCTTTCTTCATGTTTAGCAATTCAAAGTCAAAAAATTGTTTTTTTTAAAATTGCACATTTTTGAAAATTCAAGTTCCTCTTTGCACTTAAAATTGATCTTTTGAAAAATCCAATTTCTCTTCTCTTGATATTTTATAAAGATTGCATTTTGAAAACCCTACTTTCCGTTTGTTCGAGTTTCATAATTTGCATTTTCCGTGATCTCCTCGAGTGATCAAACTTGGATGACACAACTAATGTGATCAATTCCAATCACACCTCAAGGAGACATTTTGCCCCTCTTGATCCGACATTAGGTCTAGGTTTTGCATCCATATAGACAATATCCAAATGTGATAAATTTTAAAGTTAGAATTAGGAAATTTTCAACTAAATCTTGCAACTAGTTTTGGCTAGGTTAGAAGGGTGCCTTAGAGACGAGTACATCGAATCTTTACCTTCCCTTCTTTCAACCGTGACCCCCGAACCTTTCTCTCTAGTTTTTCAAAGACCTGGAGTCGTCTAAAAAAGGGTTTTCTTTGTTTATTTTCATTAATTAAAACTTTTGGGTGACTTGGTACACCTAAACTCCATACCAAGTGGCGACTCCAAACTTTTTCTAAAAACCCTTTTCTAGACTTTTGTTTTTGGGTCCAAATCGTCGCATTTTTATAGTCCTATGACCCCTTTCCTTTTCAAAAAATCAATTTTTAACTAAAAGCCTTTTTTTAACTAAAAACCCGAAAGCGACGAGGGGTAGTCTCATTCCCCCTCTCCTTCCCTTTCATGAAAAATGGGGCGCGACAGAAAAAATGAAAATGTTCAATAATTTATAATTTTCTTTAAATTCACTCAAAGTAGCTTACAAAAAATAAAAAATTTCTTTATTCGGTAACCTAAAAGGCACCTAAAAAAAACCCCCAAAAAGTACCTACTTAGCATATCAAAAAAAAAAAAAAGTAGACCCAGCATCAAAGTTTTAAAACCATCATCAATTCCCTAAAATGCAACACTTTAGTAAAAAAAAAAAAAAATCTATCTTTTTGCCAAAGCAATCGACTCTCTATTATGGTGGCAAATACTTAAACCCTAAAAAGGATAAAAAAAAAAAATTTCTTCTTCTAATTTTAACACATTATAAATAAAATTTTCCTCTTTTACCGTCTAAAAATTTTTGTTTTCTAGTTCCGACAACTATATTGTGCTCCATCATATTTATAACTTCATACTTTTGCCTTAGTTTTGAACTTTTGATTAATATACTTTTTAATTCTAGTAAGGCAACATAAGGACAATATCGGAAAGAAATTATGTTCTCTTTCTTAAAATGACTATTTTAAAGTATATTTTGAATTGGGTTTAAAATGTTGCAAAAATTTTGAAAATAAGAGAACTAAGTGACATTTTTAAAATCTCAGGAATACTAAGTGATATTGCCAAAAGCCTCAAGGGAGATTTCTGAAATTATCCCCTATTGATTAAGCTAAACTGCTCAAGTAGGACTTTTTTCTGTTTGGTGGGTTTTAGGTATAGTTGATACGTTATTATATTCCTCTTCAAAATTAAGGAGTCGTTTGATTCGAATTCCACTATCACTATCACTATCACTATCACTATCGGTATCATAGAATGGTCAATGATAATAGGTTTTGATGAAAACCCACAGTGTGTTTGTTAATGTGAAATGGATTTTATAATTTATAATTTTTCTTTTTCATTATTTCTTTGTTTCTTTTTTTTTTTTCTTTTCATTTGTTGCAACAGTAGCATTTTATTTTCTTATTTTTGCATTTAATGAGAATAAAAGGGTAATTAAGATGATTTAAGAAGAATAAGATGGACAATTAAGATGATTCCCTAGTAACAGGTGGTTAATCAAAAAACCCATAGAAAAGGCCTATCATTCCCATTAATTTATTCCCATTGACCCCAACCAAACATTTTATATGGGTATAATTGAATTTGAAACCCATAGTGGGGGTTGAAACCTATTTACCAAACACCCCCTTAATGTGCACTTTCAAAAAAATTAGTTTTACACATGTATTGGATTAGTAATATGAACAAAGTTTACACGTACAATAAAATAATAAAAGTATCCACTATTTTTTTTTTGTTTGAACAATAATATCCATTAAATTATGTAAAATACCCAGCAACCCAAAATCTCAAGTTTCAACCATCCATGCCCTGATACGGGTGGATAATGCTCTACTTGTTTAAAGACCTAAAATGTGAAAAATTGGACAAGTGCTCTAATCGTTGATGGCCAGGTTATGGAACATAAGAGAGCTTCTGGTTTCACAAATTGAAGCATATGTGAGGAGTGGTATTGTCTGGTTTATTTTCCTCTTCTTATTGAGAAAATAATAAACGTTTCTATGTTGTCTTAAAGAATAAGGTATTGCTACTTGCTTTACTTGGTTTATCAAGCCGAAAGCAGCATGCTAAGCAACAGGTTAAAACACAGTAGCCTTGCTTACAAAGGCACTACTTCATCCTGGGATGAGGTCAATTCACTTCTTATTTGGAATAAAGCAAGCCCGCCATGGAAAATAAACAAACATGGAGGAATCACATTTACACAAAGAAGTTTAGAAATTGTCAACAAAGCGTAGGCTTCAAATACTTAACAGTAATTTTTCTAGTATAGACACCAGTGGATATTGGTCGTCCCTTATTTATCCTGCTTTCGTGATTGATTACTGTTTTCACCATCCCATGTTTTGCCAAGCCGTTTAGAAGAAAAAGCTGCGATTTAATATTGAATAACCTGACGAAGAAAAGCAAGCTGCAATACAAAGGTATGTTAGACTGATCGGAATTTAAGAGGCAAGGGGACAAACATGCTAGACTGATCAGCAGGTGAAGAAAAATATAGGATTCTACTGATATCAGACTCAGATGCACTGGAAAGCTAACATGCAACCGCCGGATCAGCAGTCAAGTTAGTTCTCTGTCTCTCTTCCTTCACTCAAAAACATTTTTCTTCAGAAAAAGTTTGGTTTAGACCAAAAAAGTTGCTCTATTGATAGGTTGCATACCTCAGTCTCGCTGCTCGGCTGGTGTATCCGGTTGCCTTCCCGGCATAGCATCTCGAAATGCAGGTAGCTCTAAATATGCCTTGAAAATCCTCGCCAGAAGAGGAAACTCAGCCTATGAATACAGAAGTTTAAAAGTGTAAGAGTAATTTAACAACAGAACCAAATCCACGAATAATGCAGATGATACCCAAGAAAGATCATTACAAACGTTCTATTACATGCAACACATATTACAAAGTAGAAAGTTAGGATCCTTCATAAAACTTATGGAAAAAGTTAAGCAGCAGCTTCAACATGCATATTGCTAGAAGAATCAGCATAACAGCTGCAAAATGAATTTCAAGTAGGTGTTAATTCAGAACTGGAAAAACAGCTGAAAAAATAAGATCATCTTGAATTTAGCTGCAATCAAAATAGATCAATTGACAATTAACCAAAATATAGATCTCTGATAACGCCAGAATTGCAAACAAGTATGTTGTTGCTAATATATTAGAAGAGAAAAGGTAAGTGCTAAGCTAAAATGCACCTAAAATATAACACACTGAGGAGTTTACCATGTCAAGCTTGAATCTTCTAATGGCACCATCAATCTGCGGTGCTAGAAATAAATCAGCCTGCAAATAATGGAAAAGAATATATAATTATCAGAAGCAGCAGAAAAATTACATCTAATTCTACTTGAGAAGTTATAGCCATAAAATTTCACTAAGCAGCTATCCTTCAGAAGGTCTGAATTGAATAGTCCTTCCAAAATTCAGTCCACCACATTTTCTCCTCCAAGGGACCTAAAGCACCATGATTCTAGCTGCTGACATCAGATTCATACATCATGTTGAATAATTAGAAGTTATCTAGACATTCAGGCGGATATGCAACACCTAAGTCTTCACTAAGTTGAGACAATAATGCACCTTTTGATACTACGCTATGGGAATTGTGATGGGAATACTAAGTAGTTTCAAGACAAAAATTGCCTGCTCTTACTGGTGTTAGAATTCATTTGTCGTCTCAAACTCTGTGTCAGATTTCTCAAGTCTTTCATATGCTGCTTTAATTGGCCTAAATATACCAACTTTTCTCAAGTAAAACCCCCATCTGCCCTTTACATACATGGGTGGAGACATATATAAACAGCAGCTAAATGGGTTATCCTACACTGAGAATAACATACAGGGTCCAAGTCAACAAAGGCAAAAACGAGACAGAACTGAATGCAAGATGATTTCACTTGCACAACCCAATCTATTCAAGAAGATACATTGCTAATTGCAGAATATAAACTAAAGATGGTCATACTACCCACATAACTTGCTATTAGCTCTATCAGAGTAAAGAACAGAAACTTGCACTCATTAATACAGGCAATAAAGTGCAATAAGAAGGAAACACACCAGAAAAACTTCGTCCCCAGTGGCATACTTTCCAGCATAATCTTTCAACAGCTTCTCAAGAGCTGCAAGCAGAATTCCAGAATCAGGCAATGTGCATGGGAATAGAAATCGTAAATAGCAGCTGATCAAAAGGCTGAACAACTAAGAGTACTTTTACAAGATTTATGCTCAAACACAAAATATAATGATTAACTGAAATAACTCAAGTTCACAAGAATTGTGCGTCAAGAACTAATTTCTTCAATAGGATCAAAGAAAATATTAGGTCATTTGCTTAACATCCTTGTTACTTTACTTGATAAAGGATTAAACTGAAAAAAGAAACAGAAGAAAAAAAAAAAGGAACCAGCTATGTTCGTCAAGCTTTGATGTTCTTCAACTAATCAATACTTGGGGGACATACGTCAGATCATTATGCATCCAGACATGTGATGGATGGCAAACCTCAGCATCTACTGCTACAATCCAAGTCAGTCAAACAGCATACGATATAGCAATCATCCTAAAAGTATAAATACCCCTACAACCATCTTCCCATACTACAACATGAGTTATGATGAAGAGTTACAGTGACCAGTCAACTTGAGCACAAATCATAATCCACGCTCCATGTATTGGACAAAATAATCACTACATAAGAACTTGTCTAAAATGAAAGACAAGTTAGTGGGATGAAAAGGGGACTGCATCCTCAGACAACTAGTCCTCCTCAAATTGTGAATGATCCAATAAACATACAATTGCTTATTGAACAAAGCCTCCAAGAATACTGTGAATCACTTGCCTTACACTAGTTGTAGAGACATTAAGTTATTTGTGTTGTGTTGCAGTAAATGACAAGAAGGATATTGCTTGCTCAAATGGACAATATATAGCAGTAACACATAGGAACGCATGACATATCAAAAACTTGTGAGTTTTTCCTTCCACGTAAAATGAGGATCAAGATACATGGAAACCTATTCGATGTGAGGAAATTGACTTCATTATGATGTCTGATGGAGTTTCATTTTGCCTAAGCCAATAAGCAAACTACACCAGCCAAATCTGAAAACAAATGATGGCCAACCAATTTATGTGAATTGAGTATAGCAAGTTGAGAGGAGCCCAATTTTTATGAAGTTGCATTAAGCACCTAAATTACCAACAGGAGACCCAAACCCGTTGTTTTTATATATATTTTGCACTCCTCGGTCTCTTAAAAACTTATTTCATGTAACCTTTGTCAGGCAATAGGAAAATAGACACTCTTAGATAGTTGAAGATAAGTTGAGCAGGTATATCTTCATAAGATAGATGGGTGATATAGTGATTCTTCTCAAGTAACAGAATTAGCCCTATAATTGTTGTTGCAAAGGAAATTTAAAGTCTTACCAGCAAAGCCTCTTCGAATATGATCTCGAGCCCAAGCAACATCTGCATCAGGACCCAATTTTTCTCTCATAAATTTCTGCATAAATGAAGGAAATCAAACATGATTTCTGATGATTAATATTTGAGACATGCAAGAATGACCATATGTCAATATAAATCCATAGAGCACTTCTTCTTACAAGTATAGGTGTATTCTGGTAAGGCTGAATACTTGAGCCAACAATATTCGCAGCCTCCAAATAAATGACAAACAAGACAGGAAAGATGTTAGGATTCAACCATAATGATCAAGAAAACAAACAAACAAGAATAAGTATTTACACCTTAAACTAGAAACAAGCTCTCATATTTAACATATAGATAATTTAAGTTTCAACTCCATTTTTTTTTCCTTTTTGGAAACAATAAGCTACTCCAACCAAACCAAAAATCTCAAAGCGCATACCAGCACCAGCATTAAGTTAACGGGCAACCCCAGCAAACATGAAAAAGTCTCATGAGCGGCAGCACACATTTGTATAGACTGTCTATTCCAAATCCATTGACCTAAAAAAAGTTCCAATCTCTCCACATACTATGTACAATTGTCCGACCCATCTCAGATTACAAAGTCGGGTCCATATAACTTGAAAAACGATCTCTGTTGCAGGGGGGAAGCCAACCATAAGATCAACATAGCTGATACCTCTAGTTACTTGAACTTTAAAGGGCAAATTTTTCCCAAATGAGATGTGATGACAAGACGAGCCAGGGTAAAACTTTTATCCATATTCTTAAACTGAGCGAGACCACTCCAGGTTAGCAGGGGAAGAAAACAGTTGAAAGGAGTGACATAATGGAACAAGATCTTATGACTCAGAAAATTAGTCACAAGTCATAATGGTAGAAGAATTCCCACAAGATTTGCATTTTCTTTACAATGACAAAATAAAGCAGCGACCAGATAACTACCAGACCAGCAAATATAAGATCATTAACCAGCTATATACCAGACTTGTGTTATGCCAAAATAAATAAATGAATGAATAAATAAATAAAAAGTCTCCAATATAGTGGTGAATTGGCAAGCAGTATAATCTGTAACTCCTATACCTGGTAGTTGATACCCCTTCTATGAAGATCCTTAGGTAACAACGGATGCTCAGGAAACTTTTCTTCAAGATACTGAGTAGAAAAGGCACAAGCTAGTATCAGAACTGGACATTATACAGCCATTTGGATGCATAAAACCAAACAAGAAGCCCACCATCAAGATGGCAAAAGAGTCTGCAAGTACTACATCACCATCGACCAGCACGGGCACATACCCAAGAGGGTTAAGCTTCAAAAACTCTGCATTTCCAGTTACACGAAGTATTAGATTTTTTCTGTGCGCCAGATAAAATTACTATAAAGTTAGCAGAAATCTTTCAAAATGATACTGATGGCCTAAAACTACTCTAAAACATTCACTTGGCTCCTTGCGTTAGTGCACCAGAAAACGATAATAACACCCCATAACACCCCCCAGACAGACATACAGCCATTACATTTTCACTGTGTTCCACCACATATTTATGTAGATAGCTTAAAAGTAAATCGTATATTGAACGAAGATAATGATCATATTCTCAAGGAGATGATCATATTATTTGAAGCCGATTATAACAGTATCTTAGCATATTAACAAGAACAACGTAATTAATCGCAAAAATTACAGAGAGAAGAAAGAGTGGAAGAGGTTGTCTAACCGGGAGTTTGTTGTTCTCCTTTTAGCAAGTTCACTGGCACGTACTCGTACTCTAATCCTGATGCATACATATTTTTCTTGTTATATTCGATTTCAATTAAGTTTTCACCTCAGTGATTCTTCGGAAATTGATCAAGAAAAAGGAGGATTATTAAACATCAAATAAAAGCAGTAAAAAAAGGGAGGGGAGGGAGCAACGAGGAGAACCTTTCAAGTTGAGACCGATGCGAACGCGGCAAGAGCAAGAGCTCCGCCAGTACGAGTAGAGCTTCAGTTTCTTTGACTCCTCCCCGGCCTACAACCCCAAGATTACAACTTTGGATTAAATCCCAGAAATAAGAAACTCAATTTCAAATTGAAATGAGTACTAAGATTCTGGAATGGTTAAAATGATGATGATAGGAAGGGATGTTACTTACCATGAACGACGATAACGATGGAGGTGTTGACCCTTGAAAGTAGGGAGTGGACTAAGAAGAAAAAAGAAAGTAGTACTAGTAAAAACTGAAAAGAGAAACTGGAGAGAGCAGAGAATGGATTGGGTGGGTGGACGAGTGGACGATCACGTAATGTTTGTTTTACTCCGGTAGCAGTAGCTGTGTAGTCTAGTATCCATCCATGTGTCGCTTCCTACGTCTACGTTTACCCTTGGTGCGATACTTTTATCATCAGTTTAATAATGAATGAAAGAGCCAAATTCCGTCTTCTTCTGTGCAGCTGGGAGTTGGTATCTGGTACCCTTGCCTACTGTTACTGCTACTCTCTAGTCTCTTTTTCTTTTCTTTTTCTTTTTGGTAGAAAGGTAGTTTGGGTGGGTTCGGCTCCGGTCACCGTCACGATCAGGATAGGCTCTAAGAACCAAAAGTCGCTTATAGAGCTTACATCGGCAGCGGGATTCGAACACACAACCTTTGTGAGGAAGTGGTCCGTCCTTACCAACTGAGCCAACATGTGTTGGCTACTCTCTAGTGTCTCTAGTTTGTTCTGCTGCTGCTGCTACTCCCACCGAGTCCCTCAGCAGAAAGCCACTTAGTTTGTTTCGATTGCCGGCTAACTCATCTTTTAATTTTGTTTCTGTCACTTTAAGTTGTACCCACTAGTATTGCTATTGCTATTATGACAACTCATCAAGTTTTTCTTTAAAAAAAGGGGTTAAAAACAAAAATGCCCCTTGTGGTTAGGCTAATATACAGAAAAGCCCCCCATGATGTCATTCAAATCATACATTTCGGTACCTCATTGTTTGAACTAAGGTGAAAATTGATGAAAACCGTTAAAAGGTACGGTTTTTAGCTGAAAAATAGTTTTTTAATACAAATTTTCACCTAAAATGCCTATTTTGCCCCTCAGACCTTAATAAAACTCTAAATTGGCCCCAAATTTGTAAGAAACAAGTTAGATAAAAACCGAAAAATATCAAGAGAAATCAATAAAATTTGCAATTGCAGTATTTTCTTAGAGGTTCTATTGTAAGAATTTAAAATAAAAAATTAGAAAAATAGTAATACCTTTATATGGTGAAGAAAAATTAGAAAAATATTTGATAACTTTAAATTTAAAATTTGCAATTGTAATATTTTCTTAGAATATGTATTGTAAGAATTTAAAATAAAAATTTCAACACTCTTTTGTGTATATAGTGAAGAATAAATTAGGAAAATAGTTAATGATATATTCATAAGGGTAAATCTGTCATTTTACTCAAAACCATTACTTTTAACGGTTTCCATCCAATTTTCACTTTAGTTCAAATTATGAGGTATCGAAACGTACGATTTGAAACTATGGGGGGCTTTTCTATATATTAATCTAACCACGGGGGGTTTTTTTGTTTCTAACCCTTAAAAAAACAACTCACAAGATCATCCGCTAGTACTTCCATTGCCCGCAGAGTCTATCTACAAAAAAGACTCACAATGTCATCTTTAACCATTTGCTGCTATTACTACTACTCACCGAGTAGGACTGCAAACGAGTCGAATCGAGTCGAGTTTTGCCCTTATCGAGCTCGGCCCGACTCATTTCTTATCGAACTCAAGTTCGAGCTCGACGAGTTGAAAAAATGAAACTCGAATTTAAATCGAGCCGAGCTCAAAAAAAAAATAATTTATTTATTTAAAAAATAAATAAAATAATTATTTTTCTTAATAAATAATAAAAATATTAGGGATATATATGTAATTTCACTATTAAAATAAAAATAAAAAATAATATATATATATTCGAGCCTATCGAACCGGCTCGCGAGCTATCGAGTTTAAGAGAGGCGAGTTTGAACTTGACTCGAACATGGAAACGAGCCGCTCGAGCTCGAGTTGAGCTCGATATTTTCGAACTCGAGTTGAGCTCAAATTCGAGCCGCTTGCTAGCAGCTCGAATCGTTTGCAGCCTTATCACCGAGTCTATCTTTTAGTTTATTTCTGTTATTTAAATTGTATATAGTTTACTATAGAATTTTCCTTCCTTATATATGGGTCGCGATCGAATTTTTTTTTCATTTTTTTTAATTTATACATATTTGAGTAGGTTGATGCCTCCTTTTTTTTTTTTTTCCTCCCTCTTTTTAAGGGCAAGTAAGCAATGGAAGAAAGCGTGAGAGTCAAAAGAAGTGATGGTTCTCATCACTTGGGTCTTGGCCCTCCAGTGAAGAATTGGACTCCTGGCCACTGGACCAAATCACTAGTGGCACAGCTGATCGGGGGAACCATCCTTTTTCACTGAATTGACTGGCTGCGGCTTATTTTGACCCTATTTTACAGTCTTCCATAGGTAGTGGGTTAAGTGAATGGACCAAACCAATTCTCAACGTTGTTAAATCAGTGGAGGTTAAAATGAAGTATTGGGCTTACTAGACCAAGAATGGCCCTCCAGTGTTTTGATGCAGTACAAGTTTCTAGCCCAATCTGCAAAATTCGCTTTACCAAACACTAATGATTACAGGATTAAGAATCCGTGCCACTTAAGCATTCCGAGGATTTGAGAATCTGCTAAGATGTCACCTCAATTTGCAGAGGACATTATGATAAGTCTCTAGACTTGACTTGTGTGCGTCTCTCTTGTAAAGCGGGACGTGTATTCTCTCACTTTATCAACTGCTTTTAATGGTTTGTTTAACCATGACACAATTGTTTACATATTTACAAAAAAATGTTCGATTCACAGATTCTAGTCTCGGACCTTATCTAGATTGAAGTTCTTTGAAGAAAAATTTTTCCGTGATTATATTTTTTAATTTTTTTTTAGTAACATACGTCAAATCACTATAATATGCATAAAATTTGAAAAAAAAAAGGCGATTCAAACAGGACCACTGTCAAGTGGGCCTAAAAGAATTGAACGGATTCATGTGGTGGTCACCAGCATTAAGTTGGAGCTATTATTCGTATGGATCGAGAAGCCTATGGAGGTGATAAATGTGGTATGGAATTTTTGCAGAAACTTTGGGGATAATTTTAGAAACATTTCTTGATATTTTTTACTATTTCACTAACCTCTCCTGTAGGTTTCAAAATTACACTGACCTCCCTTGACATTAAGTGTTTGGTTGACAATCAACCCAAGTAAAAAAAAAAGGACACTTAAAAAGTATTTTAAGAAGAGAGATAAAAATTTGTTCCCACAAGTACCCTTTTGGAGCTATATAATGTGCATTAATAAACCAACGAAAAACTAATAAAGACCATGAAAACAAATTAGTAAAAGTGAGAAAAGTTTCTAAAATAAGAAAAAACCACATCTTTGCAACATCATATAAAGATATGAACAATCCTCAAGGAGGAACACATTTTGTGTTTGAGTATCAACATTTGTAGTTGGAAAAAGTGATGTGGTCCAACCATTTTTACAAACTAAAATTGAAGTAAAGTTACAGAATCTATGGCCTCTTCAAACTACAAAGGGGATTCATGGAATTCCCCCACGTCATTTAGCATCAAAAACAACTATTGCAAATGTAATAGAAAGGCAACAGTGAAAATCTCAGAGAGTGAAAAAAATCTAGACAAATTGTATTTTTGTAGTACAAAATGTAAATTCTAATCGTAATTTTAGTTGTTAATAGAGTTCACACAACTTAATTATGCCTTATGCACTAATTTGTTATGCATTAGCCTTCTAATACTTCATTCACTCGTGAGCATCGCAGTAATTTTGCACTATGTGATGTAAGGAGTTGGGCACACATCTCTGCCAAGGAAGGTCAGTATAATTTTGAAACCTACAAGGGAGGTCAACGAAATAGTCAGAAACCTCAGGGGAGGTTTATGAAATTATCCCTAAACTTTGCCCATGGTTGAAGAATTGTCACCACCAATTGCCACACATGTAACCATCATCTCATCATCCGTACAAGATTCTCTAGCCCCCCTTTAGCAGAAAACTTGCACTTCAGTCGCTTTAGATATCTGCGCATTTTCAGGTAAAACTAGTTGCCATCATCACATTTCTTTCCCTTATCTCCATCAGACAGATGCATTCAGTTGCATATACGCCACAAACTAACTTGACTGTATTTGTATGTAGTGGGCTGCCAGATTCTTCGAGCACTGGCACAGAAAATCATCAAAGCTGGTCTACCGTGGCCATACCTTATCCACATAAAATCAAACCGAGTTGCGAAAATAAAGTTGCTGTTCCACTGCTTCGCATCATTCAATCCAAAAATGTTCCAACAGTTTTCTTTTTGATTTTTAGAATAAATTGAAGTGTAGAATAGAAGATGATGACAAGTGTTTGTCTCTTTTTCTTTACTTTTGTAGATTACAAGTGCTATTTCCTTCGTTCTGAATAAGAAACCATCAGTTTTCCTTTTCTTTTCTGACTGGCTAGAGCTGTTTTTCTCGAGTTTCTTGTTGGCTTTTTGCTTTTCTCTTTTAGCTTTGTAAAGGCTATATAATATAACAAAGTGTACCGAGAAGCAAACAAAGATGTACGAGGATGTGATGAGACTGAAGAGCAGTGTACCTCTGTGCATTTGTGTGGAGCAAATGTTTCCAACTCTCGAGGAAATTTATGATGTCAAGGCAACGGTAGAACATGTTTCTTTAGTTGCTGTCTCCATGTCCCATACGATATCTTTCCACAGTATATGGGTGCCAGTTGCGGACAATGAAAGGGTAATCAATGTTGTTAGAACCGAATCAGATCAGCCGGTTGGACAGATCAGACCGTGAACGGGTCTTCTTTCCACTTTCCAGTTTGGTCAATAGTACTAAAGCGCTTTGGTCAAAAAATCAGCAAAATCAATGACCCGATTTGATTGGTTGATCCGATTTTTTAACTTTCCTTACTTATTTTTTCCAAACACAATAAGTGACCTAAACTGTAAAATTTTTATTTATTTAAAGGAATAAGAAAACCCGACCCATTTAGTATAAAGATTAAAATCACTCACATTCTTAAATCATTTCTAATTCAAGAATTTTTTATTACTATCATCTTATCAACTTATCATCATTGATTCCAACTTACATTAGAAAGCCATATTTCCAATAAAATGATCTCGAATTGGATACAACATATTTTAATTTATTTTTTCAAATAGTTTTGGATAATGAATATATTTTAAGCATGAATTCAGATTTTTATAATTTTTAGGTGTATATTGGATAATAAGCCTAATATTTTGAAACACTTTATATATTTTATCAAGATTAATTAAGAATTTAATTGCAATATTTTTGAAAACTTATAAAATTATAAAGCAATTATGACATCATACTGACGTCAATGGGTTTTTTAGAATGGTCGGAACAATCTAACCAATTGACCCAATAGCATAACCAAGTCATTATCAGGTTCGAGTTTAACAATATTGGATATGATGGTTGATGGCAACTAGAAGGACGTTGTAATGTATGAAATTCGTCTTAATTTGGTGACTGCAACTAAATTACTTTAACAAATTTCTTGTCCTTAAATTATGTCTCAGTTATTAATTTCCCTTAATCAAGTCTCCGACTTCGCAATTATTTTTCGGTTCTGTCTATACACCCATGTTACCCAGATTCAGTTACCAACTCCTACTGGAACAACTATTCTAGCACAAAACCAAGAGTGGGATACGGGCACCGCTGTGCAAAATGAAGAGTTCAAGTAGCATAGATACATACGCCAAGAAAACTTCACATATGCATAATTGATGTTCCCTTAAGGGTGTAAAAATAGAAAAACATAAATCATTTTCCTAACGAGTGCTCAATTTCTTAGCACATACGATTTACACAAAATTTACTATTTTACATGGTAGACACTTACATTCAAAGACATTTTTTTTTAATTACTTTCACCATGCCAAGAAAACAAACTGTATCTGCTCTAAAGCTTTCTTGTAATTAGACTATAACTAAACAATATGCTGTAGCAAACTTTTATTCATGTCAGTGGTGTCGCATCAGAACTTAGGGGTACAACACCTGCTGGCATGCCTAAGGGCCTCTCAAACTTTGGATGGTTGCCTCCCGCGACTGCAATTTCGATTGATGCTTGTTGAAGCGCTCTGGCCTTTCATCCCTTATCTCGTAAATGCATAGTGGTTGATCTAATTAATTCTTTTGGAAATTACATCCTTACTCTCACAAGAATTTGCTATAACAATCTGCAATTTCTTTTTTCCAAGAAAAGTAACAATCTTTAAGCTAGTTATACATGAATGCGGTACCTTACAAAATGAGCATCGAGTCAAAAACAAAAATTTGTGTATGCATTGCATGTTTGCATTACCTCTTGTAAGCCTCAAATTTTGGATGTCTGTCATTATGATTACAATTGGTTGACACTGGATGAAAGGCCGAGGCATTATATGAGGTGTTGAGGGAATTAATTTCTTCAAGCAATCTCCAATAATCTTATTACTTGAACCTTGCGAAATGTGCAAGTTTATAGTAGGGTGTACTCGACAATTTGCCGAGATATTTGTGAGTCCTTTTTTACACATTCAGCAAGCATAGATGTAACACCTCATCAGCGACCCTTTTAGTGCCTAAAGGGGGCTCACATTCAGTAATTTTGGCTTCTCAAGTTTGGGCTGAATTTTCTAACTTCTACTGCTGCAGTCAATATGATTGTTTCTTTTCTTCCTTCAATTTAATATATGTAGTGTGCTAGGTAATCTGGGGTCATTTTCGGATGTGGCACAGACTCTATTGTGCTTTTGCTTTGGCTTTTGTAGTTTAATGTGGTCACTGGGTCCTATGAATTAAGTGAAATGAAAGCAACAAAAGAAAGTAGTACATGGCTTAATGTCAGGCCACTGTTTGCTTTGGTATGAATCTCTTAGGTGTAAAATACGTAAAGCAAGCTAGCTATACCGAACTCAATTAATCAGGACCTTGAATCTTTGCACAGGATTCTACAGAAATATCCCCAATAGGACATCCATTTTCAAGGAGATTGAAATTATGAGTGGTGAGAGATTTTTATGGTATTGTGGCTTCAGTTTCTTCAAAATCCATTTATATTTAATGAAAGAGACAAAGTTGAATGTTGACATATTTGGCGTCTTTGCTGAAAGCTTGTATAATTACGGCTGCTGGTGATCGTGCAGTGTTAAGAAGCTTTAAGCAAAGCTGAGAATTTGTGAAGAATTAGGCTCTTCTTCACTACTCGGACGAATTTTCTTCTTCCCTGAAAATGAGTGGAAGTCCAGCCAAAGAACCTCTTCTTTCACTTAAAGAAGATGAATTGGGACGTCTCAAGAAGACATCTTTATTGATATCATCAACAAGATGGATTATTAAAGGTGCTATCTTGATCATTTTCATAGCCTGGGCTACATTTATGTTTCTGTATCCATTGGAAGTCGTGAATGAGCTGTACAAGAAATGGAGAGATGCTATGGCAGGATCCTTGTTTGGATATCTTGGTCAGTTGGCTACTTAAGCCTTTTTTTCTTTCTCATCATAATCTGGGAAAGACTTCTAAATGATCTCCCGATGTCACTGTTGTGCAGGAAGTACTTTCTTTTTGTTTGGTGCCCCAATTCTGATCATTGCATTTCTAGCCATTGCGTATCTTATAATCTCTGGGGAGGAGGAATTTCACGAGTATGATAAGTACATTTTTATGTTTTTCTTTCCACCATTATGATCCTATGTGCTTATGGATTTTGCAAAATTCAACTGAGTAACTTGTGGTTGGAAAATTGCCTGTGCAGGAAGAAGGTTTTGAAGAATCCATGCTTTAGCTTATGGACATTTCCTGTGATTGTTGATGGCCCTTTTGGGGTTGTATCAGCAGCAGAGATGATTGGGATCCTTCTGTTCTCTCTGTACATCATCTGGGCTGTTTCTGTTTATACGATAAGAAATTATGACATGTTGCCCTGGTTTGAATCAGAGGGCTTTCCATCGGAAGATAGGAGGTATGTTCCAATTACGATTGTGTTTGTTAACCATTTGGTGGTACCTAGCTATGAGTGGTTTCTTTACCAGTTGACAAGTGTGAGATTGCTTTCGTCCCACAATTTCCTTATCATTTCTTAATGTCGTTTCGAAGGTTGTTACCATAACTGAGTGACACATGCTGATTCTGAATCCCGGGACAATTTTTCTTTTGCCAATCAAAATGTGAATCTGTTTTCTTGACCAGTTTCCCCCTACTAATTTGTGCTATTTTAGTGCTTTGATGCTGGAACTCACTGGCCTTCGCCTTGGAATCATTGGACTAATGTGCATGGCATTTCTGTTCTTGCCGGTCGCAAGGGGTTCAGTTCTTCTTCGATATATCCACATCCCTTTCGAGCATGCAACCAGATACCATGTTTGGTTAGGACACCTCACAATGTTGCTTTTCACTCTGCATGGTCTTTTCTATGTAGTTGGCTGGAGTATGCAGGGGCGTCTCAAAGAAGAAGTGAGTTCTATGGCAAAAATATATTCCATGCATTTACCCCTCCCAAGTCCCTAAAGAAACCTATAAGCTAATACATTTCCATGCTTGTATTGCACAAAAATCAACTATAATAAAGGATATCTGCAACTGTACAATTATTGTAGCGTCTCAGCAATCAGCTTGAGATCAACCAACCTTAAATTAATTGCCACAGATTCTGTTTTCTTAAATTAATTGCCACAGATTCTGTTTTCTTACAGTGAATCTTGATGAGTTGACTTATTATCTTGATAGAACTTTGACAAGCAAATAATAGCGAAAAGATAAAGAAACAAAGTACAACTTTGCTAAAACAATGCAAACAATTTCTCTAGTGAATGCAGGCATAGAATCTGTAGGAAAATGTCTTTGTGATATCAATAAAATGAGATAACACATCTTTATCAACTGGTCCAAGCACTAGATGTTTTCGTGGTTCACTTAAGTTATTTTGTGGTTCTCATCCGTTCTTAGTGAACAACAAGATTATCATCCAAAAATAATCTAATACACAAATGCCTTTGAATATATTTATGAGACAGTTCTACAATGGCTAGATTTAATGAGGAAAATGAAAGCTCTACAGGTGAAGAGAAACGAAATAAAAAAAGATCTGAAACCTCTAATCTCCTGATGTACAGCTAAGGCAATGGAAAAATGAAGGCATTGCCAATCTTCCTGGCGTTATCAGCCTTTTAGCAGGCTTATTAATGTGGGTGACATCACTTCCTGGAGTGAGGAGATGGAATTTTGAACTATTTTTCTATACGCACCAACTGTATGTGGTCTTCGTCGTCTTCTTGGCCTTGCATGTTGGTGATTTCATTTTCAGCATGGCTGCTGCTGGAATCTTCCTCTTCATGCTTGATCGTTTTCTAAGGTTCTGTCAGTCGCGCAGAACAGTAGACATACTTTCAGCCACATGCTTTCCATGTGGTACAGTGGAACTGGTCCTCTCAAAACCTCCAAGTAATGACATTTCTTCTTGTATCCTCCTATTTACTATCTGATGTTTAGCAAGTCGTAACTTTATGTATCTTTCTTCAATGTAGATCTGCACTACAATGCACTTGGTTGGGTTTTTCTTCAAGTTCGTGAACTATCCTTGCTGCAATGGCATCCTTTCAGTGTCTCCTCCAGTCCCTTGAATGGTAAACATCATCTTGCAATTCTCATAAAGGTTCTTGGGGAATGGACAGGTAAACTAAAGGAGCATATCTTAAGCATATCTAAGGATGGACCTGATAAACAGCAACGCTTGCAGCCTCACTCCAGGATATCTGCCTCTGTAGAAGGGCCATATGGGCATGAATCACCATACCACCTTACGTAATTATCCTTATGACTCTTGTTCTCAGATATGTGATGTCAGATTTTGTTTGCAGATTAGGAGCATATAAGATAAAGGGATGTTGAATATTCTACTGCACCAAAAGCAAGCAAAAAGAGTATCCACAAAGATAACCTCAACGCATGGCGCATTGCAACCCTGGGCTTCAAATTGCATGATTTATTTAAAATACTTGTATGGTTGAATTACTATTCATTTTGCCAAAGTAACAAAGCTGTTCACACTGAAAGCGAATACTTGAAAGCTGTTCTGCCAAAATCTGCTTGATCATTCTCAACAAATCAAATGCACGTGTTTTATGGACTCTGCCCGTTATGTACTTCGACAGATATCTATGAAGCATTTAACTGAGTCATATATCATCTTGTAGGTATGAAAACCTGATTTTGGTAGCAGGTGGAATTGGAATTTCCCCATTCCTGGCCATCTTAAGTGACGTTCTGCACCATATAAAGGATGGAAAACCATGTCTGCCCAAAAACATTTTGATAGTTTGGGCTGTGAAAAAGTCAGATGAACTTCCACTTTTTCAGACAGTTGACATGGAGTCCATTTGTCCATTTTTTTCTGAAGCACTGAATCTTGAGGTTCAGACCTATGTTACTCGAGAATCAGAACCTCCATTGGTAGGTGCATTTTACTTTCTTGAATGGACTCTGATGCTTAACATCATTTGTCAAATGTTGATGTTTGGCATTTTTGGATTCAGGAAGAGGGCAAAATTTACGAGCCTCCCAATTTTTGTGTCTTCCACCATTCAAAGAAAAGTGGAATGTCTGTTTTGGTAGGCACTGGCAACATCATATGGTCTGGGATGTACGTCATTGTCTCTACAGTTGGCTTAGTTGTTCTTGTTGGCTTGCTGGATATGTTTTACATAAATCCTTTTCATATAACTTACTGGTGGTACAAGGGGCTTCTACTTGTAGCATGCATGATTGCAAGCATCCTCCTATTTGGTGGTCTTGTAATTGTCTTATGGCGTCTCTGGGATAGAAAAACTTCAGTAGAGGAGCAAACCAAGGATGCTGAGAAGATTGGCGCTGTTCAGCAGAACGGTCATGCAATGCATAAAAATGTTGGCCAGAACAAATATGTTAGTTCCATTCTCTATGGCCAAAGACCAGATTTTGGAGGTATGATCCTATAAGTCCGCATAATGATTCCAACAGCAGGATTTAGAGAATCAAGATCACCCCAGAAAGAAAATTTATCACACCTAAAATATATTTCCCTACTTATCTAATTTGTAAAACCAAAAGGGCTTTCTTTAATCCTAATTAACTCTGACCTTTCACTTTTGGCTGCAGAAATTTTTGGATCAATGTCAGAACGTTGGGGATGTGTGGATATTGGTGTGATTGTTTGTGGACCTTCAACTCTTCAGACAAGTGTTGCTAGGGAATGTAGAACCAGGAATTTGAAGAGAAGAAAGAATCAGCCAATATTCCATTTCAACAGCCACAGCTTCGACCTCTAGTCACCATCCCGTGCATACTGTATAAATGTTCTGTTGCTGTATGATGTATAGGAAGAATAAGTCCTTCCGTGAGGGCTTAATTATTAGCTTCTTGATTGCATATAACAGATATATAAATAGATGCATGTATATTTGAGTATGAAGATTATGTAGCCAAACTATTACCCCTACAGAACGGGACTATTTTGCTGTTCTAAATTAGTTCCTTTAACCAAGTTAGCACTCATTGTTTCCGTCCTAAGTAGTAACTTTTCGTTTATGCTTTAGAAATCAGAACAATCAAGATATACAAGTCCAAGTTGGAAGATATCAGGACTGCAGAAATTGGAACATCAATGACCCTAGTAAAAAACCATTGCTGAGAATTGAGGTTACCTTACAATTTGAGTAGCAGATGAGCTTGTCACCAGAGAAGGTTTGCAAGATATATGGGCTTCCAGCACACCACGATTAGGTAACTCTACGTGAGCTAGTTTGAAGCGCCTTCAATGAACCTAGTTTCAAATACTGTGATAAAAGATCACACTGTTATGAGCCTCTAACCAGTTCAACTAATAAATCAAACCGGCTCAACCTGAAAGAAGCAAATACCAACTCAACCCACCTATAAAACGCCAAACTAATCTAAAATCCTACGCAATGCCCAAACTGAAGCCTTTGCATATTAGAAATAGCTTGAACCATTCTTTTTAAGAGTCATCCCTGGCAATTGGAATCTATAAGTAAGTTTTCCTGCAGCAAAAGCTTTCCCTTGGGTTCCAAGAGTGAACCGCCCAAATCGTGCAACATCGGACAAAAACTCAACGCATACGAAATAGTTTGCCTGAACACAAGTAAGAGGTTTCTTTTTTTTGGTTTTCTTGTCTTTTGGATCAATAGGCTGCTTGAGCACAAAAAGTCACATTCCTCTTAAGACCCCGACAATGGCATGAACATGCAATAGTATACAGCCCAGTAACATAGCAACAAAAATTGCATAAGCCTGCAACTCCAAAATCTGTCCTTAATTGGCCACGAACTCATATATATCAGGTGTTAATATCTGCTTTTCCTCGATGCTAGAATCCTGACTCTCAAATTTGCCTAGGACGAACCTAAATTGATCATCATAGGATACGACAACTTGCACCTGAGCCGCCTTGCTTGGCAAAACCAACAAATTATCCCCCTTAGCAACTACTGTCAGCTCTGCATTCCCCATTACAATGACACTTCCCATGTCTTTAAATTTGTCAATGATTGGCAATCTTAATGGAGCACCAGACTCGCTTGCACCAAATTCAAGACCATCAAGAACTTCAAAAGGGATAGTCCCGTTACTCCACCGTGAACACGCTTTTGTCACAGGTTCTTGTCTCAATATTTATTCCTATAAGCCCGGAAATTAGCAGAAATTTGACATCTTTCTTCTTCAAGTTGGTCTGAAGAAACAACAAGATAAGCAACAATTGCCCGTGATCCTTAGTGGTTTCCTAAGAGAAACTTGTCTTGGTAGGTTCCTAATTACTGAGTCTTCTATGTTATATTTGAGAAGAGTGCGAAGAAAATTATAAAAGACTAGTGGAGTTTTGGTGTTGTTAAAGGCAAATTTGTCTAGATTTTATGTTGGCTTCAGTATAACCATCGAGTTGGCTGTGCTTTATATGTTCGTGATTATTAAACTCGTGCTTATATGTTTGTGCTTTAGATTATTCATGGCAATGATTTAAAAAAAAAAAAGGAATTAGATTATTCGTAGCGATGATTTTCAAGAATAACAAATTTGATACTAGTGACGAGAAAGAAAAGAATCCTATTAGATTATTTGTAGCAATGATTTATAGTAAAAGAATCCAATTAGTTTATTTGTAATAAAGATTTATAAGAATAACAAATTTGATACCAATTGTCATTTAGAGAGCTAATAAATTGAAGGTAAAGTGATTGACAAGAAGTGATCTATCCAGTTATGTGGATTGCATAAACAGTGAACAAAGATATTAGAAGATAGTATAATAATTTCAGTGAAGAATCACTGTTTATTATTTTCAAATTAGAAGTTCAAGTATAGTCAAATCTTAATAAATTATTTGGTTGAGATACATGGTAATTAGCTGGTAGTTTCTTAATTATCAAGTCTTATGTGCTATATGTATAGGTTTCTAGTTATTATTTTGAATTGAGAAGAGAAAGGAAAACTATGAAAGACTAATGAGAGTCTTAGGGACCGCTTGGTAAGAGGGTTTGATACCGAAACCTAAGAAATTTGTACCAAGCAATAGAAAATGTAATGATTCCATAGGCTTATCATACCCATAGTAGTATTTTGTAAATGATACCAATTACAATTCCAATTCCAGAACCTAAACCAACTGCTCCCTTAGTGTTTATAAAGGTAATTCTAAGCAGATTTTATACCGATAGTCTCAATTTGAGAATCGGATATGTTTCATATATTTGTAATTATTAAACTCCTCTTTTTTCACATATTTTTTTTATATATATCAAATATCCTTCTTATGTGCTAACACCAAATGATGTTCATTACTAAAAGCTGCCCTCTGTTAATTCGTTTCTACCCCCTTTAATGGTCAGTTCACTTAAAGACTACAAGATGGAGATTTAGGTTGTTACAACACTATGACCTGAAGATTTTGAGACGATTTGTCTATGCCTTTCCTCGACAATGTAACATTTGACATAGGATCCTCCATTTTATTCATAACCAAATTTAGATTCTGAGAGGATTTTTTGTCATGCCTTTCCTTGACAATGTAAAGTTTAACATAGGATCCTCCATTTTATTCATAATCAAAATTAGATTTTGAAAGGATTTGATTATGCCTTTCCTCGACTATGTAACATTTAACATAGGATCCTCCATTTTATTCATAACCAAAATTAGCTTAGACACCCCAAGGTCTTTTTCCCGCAGTTTGCTGGCCCTTTTGGGGCTACTCAATGCTTCTATAGTTCTATCGTTATTTACTGGAAGTGATGGGTTAAACAGAGAGAGACAAAGGGAAGAAAGACTCATCATGAAAAGCACAATGGGTTTTGGGGAGACTGCATCAAATGTTCCACCTTGTAAATAGCAAGCTGAGTCGTTTTCAGAATATGGATCCGAATTTTTCAAAATAGCCTTAATTAAATCATTATATTTGACAAGGACATAAATTTACTATATTAAGCAAGAACAAATATTGGCCATCAAACCCTTCTCAAGAATCCTATAGACAGCATATGAACTCCCGGATACTACTGTCAAGAAGGAAACAAATGAATATGCCCTTCTGCGGCATTTTTTTTTGTTTAAATTATCTAGCTCCCCTTCTTAACCTCCACCTATCTTGACAAATCTCTATTCTCCACAAGGATTCAACCAAAATGGCTTTGGAAATGGAGAGTGATCATAATACTGATGACCCCAGCAAAAGCCTCCTGCAAGCCCGTGATGTGCGATCTTCTACCATTACTACCAACTTCCGGCAGCCGGTCCGCAGGAGAATATCATTCCGGAGACGGAGGCTGCCCGCCAGGCGGCAAGGAGGGAAGAAGAATAATGTTAAGCCCCCGAGAGGATTCTTTCTTGCAAGAATTTTCAGGAAGAGGAGTGTCAAGCTGAGACCCTTGAAGCGCAAGTACTTTTGCATGCTTAAGAGGTTCAAAAGCCATTGTCGTTCACACGTGAAAGAAATGATTCCCGCAGGAGGAACCGTGGATTCTTTGCAGCACAGAATGATTTGTGACAGCCCATTTGCAGGTCCTGTGATTTAGCAGTACATCTCCCTTGTATTAACAGTAATGGCCTGGAGATCGGCCAACGCTCTGGAAAGTTGAATTCAGCTATATATTTGGCTAATGTAGTATAGATCAGTATGTGTTCGGATTGCATGATCATACATATCTCTCTTTTGATGAATTTTCACTGCGGAGGTTTTGTTATCTGGTTTCTTAGAAATTCTAGCTCCGGTTTATATATTTATAGCAGAAAAACTGCTTACAGCCGATCGTGCAGTAATTAATGAGATAATGCAATAGTGCAAGTTAATACTAGTTTATCCAAAAAAAAAAAAAAATACGGGAAGGACTTAATAACGATTCCTCTTTTTTTCTTTCCTTCTTTTTTTTTTTTGGATAAATAAAAATTTAAGTGGTTTGGGTTCGGTTATTACCACGAGTTAGGACTTGTAGAGTTGTAGTCAGATCACGAGTGGAGGAGTCAGGAACCTCGGCCAGGAACCTCGGCCAGGACAGGGCAAAATTTGTGTGCTAATAGATTTCTACATATATTGTCAATTACACTAAATAAAATTACAAGTAGTACAATTTCCAAAAAGAAAAACTAGATTCTGGTAAATTTAAATTTTAAGAAAAAATAGCAATAAATTCATATTTTAGGAAAATATTATATGTAATTTTAGTGAATTATTAATTTATGACATGAATGGAACCAATGGATTATGTAAGTTTTCAAAAAGAATTATTATCCTAGTATTAAATTGAAATTATCAATTTAACTTGTTGGTTTAAGTAGGGATTGAAAAAATTACTATTTAATAGAGATTTTTAATTTATTGAGTATTAATTTGCGAAGATTTTACTGTATGCCTTATGCATGTTTTGTACTCCCTCCCTTTTTTTTTATCTGTCGTTTAAGGTTTTTGTTCCAATGTGTTTTTATCTGTCGTTTTATAAGCCCCATGCAGTATTAATTATTTTTTTCCAATTTTACCCTTTTATCTCTCATTTTTCCAATGCAGGGTTCTTTACCATGAGCCTTCCAGGTGGGGAAAACATAGGTGAGAGAAACAATAAAAAAGTGCCATTTATTACTCTGTTGAGAGAAAACATGAGTGAGTTGGACAATTAATGAGGGGTACAAAAGGAAAGTAGTGCATAGATTTAAGCAATGAAAAATTTTTCTTAATTGGTGTGCAAAACCTTAAACGACAGATAAAAAAAAAGGGAGGGAGTATATCTTATGCGTGTATTTTATTTTAGATTAATCTTGTTTAAAATTCCGTATGTAAAGCACAAAACAGCCCGTGCATAGAGTTTTTCATCCCACGAAAACTTTGAGCGTTCTTACGACTAAGAGCTCCAGTCTATCCAATGTCAAAAGTTTACTAATCTGCTAGCACCATAAATAGTATGATTTTGAGGGATTTGGAAATATAAATAAACATCGAGGATCAGTAGTGAAACAAGGCTGTGTTCAAACACAAGCAAGCCGAGACTCTGAGGATCGTGCAGAAAGCACAAAATGAATGGTTGGAATATGACACTACGAATGCCCAGGAAAACCTCAACAGAAGAACTGCAAGTCAACAGAATCAAGCTCAAAGAGTTTGGGAACCTCCTACAGAAGGAGTCATCCAAATTAATGCTGATGCGGCAATATCTGCAAGTATGGTGAGAACTGGGAAAGGGATCATTGCCAGGAACTGGAAAGGAGAACTAATCAAAGCTGAAGGAATGGTGGAAAGAAAAAGAGGAACGGCTGCTTTGGAGGAAGCATTAGCTATCAGAGAAGCAATGAGAATGGCCAGATTTGCAGGTTGGACAAAAGTGGAAGTCCAATCAGACTGCAAATCAGTTATAGACCAGATCATCTCAGGAAGCATTCAGGATGATAGCCTGAAATTTATTCTTGAGGATATTGAGGACATGAGAGGAAGTTTTGACTAGTGTTCTTTCCTTTTTGTGCAGAGGTTAGGTAACCAGTGCAGTCACTCTTTAGTTAAGTTTGCTGTTTGTTTAGTCAAGAACGTTATTTGGGACTTTCAATTCCCTTCTTGGCTGAAGGAATTAGCAGCACAAGATTTGAGGGCAGTTGCCCCCTTTTGTAATTAAACCTTGGTGTACAAGTGTTTATATCTATGAATATTCTTACCATCTGTTTAAAAAAAAAAAAGTAGTGAAAAACTGTCCTAACATGATTTATTTTTTGATTGATTGCAATATAATCCTCTTTGGGGGAAATTTTTGACATTTTGCTTGTAGGTAATTAAGCCACTAAACATTATTAACCATCAAAAGCAAGTAATACATGCTAGGGATAATTTCAGAAATCTCCATAGTTTAGGTTCTTTGTTTTTTTTTTAACATTTGCAACCCATTTCAAACTATAATATTAAAAAACTCATTTTGGCAGAGAATATAATCTCATTCAAGATTTGCTCTTTTCTTGTGGTCTCTTAATTGTCAAAACACATTAATCTCTTAACTTTCATAAATTTGGCTGATATGTTTCTTTAAGAGAAATTTGAAAGTTGATAACTGCGTCAAGGCACCTTCAGCAGTTTTTGCCATTGGTCTAAACAAGAAATATTAAAATATTTAAAATTGCATAAATAATTTATAATAATAGTAAAAATAATTTGAAATATTTTACAATGTTGAAAATAAATTTTTGCACTAGTTTGAAAACAGCAGAATCAAGTTTATATATAATTTTCAACCTTTTGTTCTAGTTTTCAAGCCATTGATTTGACAAAAAAAAAATAGAAAATTCAAAAAAAATAAACAATTTATGAAATTGCTTAAAACAACTCAAACTTTACAGTAGAGAAAATAATATTTTTGTAACTCGCGGAAGTCTCAAATAAACTTTCAAGCATGAGCTGCTTGCATTCTAAAAACCCATATATTTTGTCCAACTAGATTTGAACCTTCGTGTTTTTTGTTTTGTCTTTAAATTATTATTAATATACTCACCTTTCTGTAATAAGAGTAAGATAACAAAAGGGCAAATTAAAATGAGATTATATTCTATCTTTTAAAATGGGTTCTTTAATATTATATTCTGTAATAGATTGCAAATATTACACAAAGGTTAAAATAAATGAGGCAAGTAAAAATTTTCAGAGTTCAAGAATACCAAGTAGCTACTATCATGAAGGTAAGGTTTCTGAGAAAAAAAAAATGGAAATAAGAAAAACAAAAGGCCCACCTGTACAAGAGCAAAGCGTTGTTTCAAGTATTCAAAGTAAAAATTTTTCATCTGAAAGGAAAAGTGCATAAACATACAGGTCCGTTTGGACTTGCTGTTTTTGAACTTATTTTTGAAAAACTGTATTTCACACCTCAATTACTACAGTAATACACCAACAAAAAACAATCTCAAAAATATCAATCCAAACAAATATTTCAAAAACAACTTATACATACAAAAATAAAAAATTTATCCCTTCTTCTTCCACTCTAGCTTATAGTTTTTTGGATATAATATTAGTTCGATACGCATTGTTGTAATGGGATTAACTTGTTGATCCGAACTCTTCACGGTAGGCCTAATTTACCCTAAATCATGCTTAATATCAGAATATAAAAATCTTTTACGCAAAATATTGCACAAATTAACTAACTACATTAGCTCGAAATCTCTTCTCTTGTTACCAATGTAAATTCGATGTCTATCTCCTTTTTCCAATTTATTCATTTGTTAGCTAAGCAATTTTACTAATCTGTTATTATTGATGCAAGAAAGACAATGAAAGCCAGTGTGGCATCAGCACTCCCAATTATCTTCTTGATTTTCCTTCTGGAAACAAATAAATACACAAAGAAAAAAAAAGATAAATAATACCGACACATTCACATGTGGGGTCAGCCAGCGCCTCTTACTACAGCAATTTTGATCTTAAGAATTGGTCCTAAGAGTCTTTTAGGTCAACTCTTCGATAATGATGATATGATGATGTTTACGCAACATTTTCCGCTTCTGTCGGTGAAGGTTAAAAGCACAGGTCGCCAACCCCATAATTCTCCAGCCTAGTAATAAGATTCCATTCCACGGGTAATTAATTCTTAATCCTCCCTGCAGTCTTCAGATTTATTTTATTCACCCCACTAAACTTCTCTCTTTCACTGTTCTAAAATTTCTATTTTGTGTTAAATATTAAGCGTTAGGTGCAGCCTTTGCAGCTAAAAAGTTGCAGTGCACCTTAAGCAATTCCTTTGCAAGCTAAAGCAATCTTTCAACCTCTCCTAATTACTTGTTTCTTTTCTCCCCTTTATACCATACATTAAGTTCACGGGGGCCATTACTTAATATAAAGTGTACATGTGGATAGTTTCACACCTCTGATTGCTTTCTTTTTCTTTTTCTCTACATTGTGAGTATTATTTTTGAGAATGTCAGGATCATCTTTATTGGTGTTCGTTCGATCGTAACAATGAATGAAATTGAGGTTTAGGAGTTAAAAAAAATTATAAGTTGCAATTTTGTTTATTGTAACCTGTTGATTCGATTGACAGTTAATGTGTAAGAAGAGTGTATCATTTCCAAAAGGAAAACATAGCCAATCATAGAATAGATACAATCACATTAGTTTTTATCCTACTATGTAATACAACTACGGTTGATACAAACAAGTAATTTACCTAAATAACAAGCCCGTTTGATTTGTTATTTTCTGAAAATTTTATAGAAAAATGTACTGTAGCGATTTGATGTATGTGGAGTGAAAAGATGATTGAAAAATGTATTTACGAAAAAATATAAAAATTTTTGAGAAAAAAATTATATTCCAAACAAGACCGTAGTCTGACCAAGAAAGTGAATTAACTTGAGATTTAGGCAACAAATTCAAGAAAACAGAAAATTAAAAAAGAGGTTAAGATTATTAACCGAATCAGTAGTGACTAGTGAGATGAGTGTTAGAAGGAAGTTAGATACAATGTCTTTATTGATTAGTGGACTAGTCATTCTCATCCACCAAACTCTTTACTATTCCTCCATCGACACTTCTCCATTAAAATAATCTAAAAAGCAAAGAAAAACTCCTCTTCTCCCACCTATTTTACCTAGATTTTATGTTGGTCTCAATATCAGCATCAGGTCGCGTGTGCTTTATATGTTTGTGATTATTAAACTCCTCTTCTCCCATGTATTTTTATATGTGTCAAATATCAGTTCTGTGCACTAACAAGTGATTTCAAAGTTCTAGACTTTCTTGCTAGAATGTTCATCAAGGATGTTGACAGAAATTTGAGGTGTAATTTCTTTGATGAGTTAGAACACTTGAGCATCGGATAAAATTGGGCCATTAGATTGGTCCTTAGGTATTCAAATTATTTGATAATTATGGAAAAAATTTAGCCCTAATTGGATGGGGGTGTGAGAAGAGCCATCCTATAATGTTGTTCTTATGTGTGAGACAGTGACGAAGGGGAAAAAAGAATCCTATTAGATTACTCGTAGCAATGATTTATCAGAATAACAAATTTGATTCCAGTTGTCATTAATTTATGGAGCTAATAAATTGAAGGTGAAGTGATCGACAAGAATTGATCTATCCAATTACATGGATTACTTGGAAAAAAAAAATTACATGGATTACAATGATGAACGGTGAACAAAGATCTTCTACTTAGAAAATAGTGTAATATTTTCAATAAAGAATAATTGTTTGCTATTTCTAAATTAAAAATTCAAGTATAGTCAAATTTTTGGTTGAGCTATATAGTAAGATCTTGTACTTAGAAGATAGTGTAATAATTTCAATGAAGAATAATTGTTTTCTATTTCAAAATAGAAATTCAAGTATGGTCAAACTTTAGTAATTTACGTGGTTGAAGTATATAGTAATTATTAGTAGTTTCTTCTTTTAATAAAGAATAAATGTTTCCCATTTCTAAATTAGAAATTCAAGTATAGTCAAATTTTGGTAATTTATGTGTTTGAGGTATATAGTAATTACTTAATCATTTCTTGTTTTAGTAGAGGGAGAATCTTAGTTTATTTTTTCTTTGGATTTTTTTTTTAGTAACTAGGAGGTGTTGAACTCAAGATCTCCTGTATACAATCCATCCCATCTTACCACCCAACCCAACCTTCCTCCAACAGTCTTAATGTTTCTAAAGGATAATTCTGCATAGATTTTATGACAGTCTCTATATAAGAGTCAGATATGATTTACATGTTTGTGATTATTAAACTCCTCTTTTCACATATCTTTATATATGTCAAGTATCCTTCATATGTGCTAACACTAATTAATGTTTGTTACTAAAAGCTGCCCTCTATTAACTCGTTTCTATCCCCTCCAAGGGTCAGTTCACTTAACGACTACAAGATGGAGTTTTAGGTTGTTCGAACATTATGACCTCAAGATTTTGAGAGGATTTGATTATGTCTTTCCTCGACAATTTAACATTTAACATAAGATCCTCCATTTCATTTATAATCAAAATTAGCTTAGACACCCCAAGAATCTTTTCTGGCAGTTTGCTGGCCCTTTTGGGGTACTTAATGCTTCTACCATTATATGTATTACAAGTGATGCCACTAATTAAGTAATTATACAAGGCTGGAATCTACGACAAGCCGGACAAGACCAATGACGGAATATATATATATGTAGGATATCTTGTGCTGAACACTAACACACCATTGAACACTATCTGACGTGGCTGAATGTGGAGCAAGGAGGCTTGTGTTTTTATATATATGTAGGATATATATATATATATATATATATGTGTGTATATAATCTGCACACAATACTGGAGATTTAAAGAGATAGATGAAGACAAACGGAAGAAAGACTCAAGAAAAGCACAATGGGTTTTGGCCTTTTGGGGAGAGTGCATCAAATTTTCCGCCTTTTATATAGTAAGTTGAGTCGTTTTTTTGACGATGCATCAGAATACAGCTAGAATATGATGGATCCGAATTTTTCAAGATAGCCTTGATTATACTATTTGACGAGGACGTAAAATTACTATATTAAGCAAGAACAAATAACTGGCCACAGAATCATTCTCAAGATTCCTACAACAACATCAGACAGGCTATGAACTCCAGATACTACAATCAAGAAGAATCAAATGAATATGCCCTTCTGCCGCATTTTTGTCTAAAGTATCTAACTCCCCTTTTTATCCTTCACTTATCTCAATGAATCTCCATTCTCCAAAAGATTCATCCCAACATGGATTTAGAAATGGAGAGCGATCATATTGATCACCCCAGCAAAAGCCTCCTGCGAGCCCATCGGCAATCTTCTACCACTACCAACTTCTGCTGGCCAGTCCAGCGCCGGATACCATCGTTCCGGAGGCGGAGGCTGCACACTATCCGGCTAGGAGGGAAGAAGAATAATGTTAATCCCCGGAGAGGATTCTTTCTTGCAAGAGTTTTCAGGAACAAGATTGTGAAGCTGAGGTCCTTGAACCACAAGTATTTTTGCATGCTTAAGAGGTTCAAGAGCTACTTTACTTCAGTGGTGAAAGAAATTATTCAAGCAGAACGAACCATCGATTCATTGCAGCACAGAATGATTTGTGACAGCCCATTTGCAGCTTCTGTCATTTAGCAGTACGTCTCCCTTGTATCAATAACAATAATGCCTTAAAGATCGATCACCGCTCTTGAAACTTGAATGTATCCTATTCGCTTTCCATGATCATACATATGGTTCTTTTTTTCTTTTTTGATTGAGAATCATGACGGAGATTTTGATTTCTTGTTTCTTAGGAATTCTAGCCTCTTTTTATGTACTTATAGCAAAGAAGCTGGTTAGAGTCGATCATGCAAATAGAATATTGCAAATTAAAGAATAAATTCGGTAGGGTGACTCCTGAAAAGCTTTTTTGCGACTCCTACAGACTGAGGAGTAGTAGTTTATCCGAAAAACAATTATATGGAAAAATAGCAAGGAATCAATATCGAGTTCTCATTTCTAGGAGCAATGGATTCTGAGTCAAATAGCAATTTTGGACGTTTTGACAAAATATGAAGAGAACAGAAGTTTCATATATCTTCAAAGTAAAATTGATTGAGACATGGGAGCGCTACTTTTTGCAATGAGATAATTTCAGAAACTTCCCTTGAGATACTTCATAATATCATTGAGCTTTCTTGAGATTTTTAAAATCTTACTTCCTTCCCTTATCAATTTGACAAGACTAAGTATTCCTATCAAAATTTACAAATTGACAACATTATTCTTGATCTTAATAACTATTTAACCAAAAGTCAACCAAAATAAAATTTTTAAACCAAAAAATGTGTATTAAAGAAAAATAATTGCTATCCAATAATGATCCGTATTTCTCTATACTGAGGTCGTGCTAGATAGCAAAGGATATGAATAAATTAAATCTAGTCAAAGTCAACCACTCAGGAGGATTTTGGTGATTATATAACATCTTGAAAAATTTCATGAACAGTTATAACTAAAGAACTCAAGAAATTTTTTGGAAAAATATGTTTTAATACATGATAATATTGATAACTAAAATAATCTCTTTATATGTATAAATTTTTCATGATGTAATTTTTTCAAGGAGTAAATTTTTCTTTTGTTTCAATACAACTCAAATAAATAGTTTAAATCAAAAAAAATTATACCTTATAAAATTAGCCTTAATTTATTTATTTTTTATTGTTATAAACTTCATAAGTAGGATAATACAAAGGTAGTATTGGAACAAAAGTTTTACCTTTCTTGCATTTCTTTCAAAGGGGTTAAAATGCTATAAGAATTGTCAATTGGAGATTTTAAAAATCTCAAGTGAGCTCAATGATATGACGAGAAACCTCAGAGGAGGTTCCTGAAATTATCCCTTTAGCAATTCACATCTTCACATTAAAATTGATTTGATTCAATTGGTCAATACTTTCAATTATTTTCTATTGGTATATACTGAACACTTCATTCGTAATCTCTTCTCTTTCTTTCCCTTCTTTTTTTCTTTTTTCGAGTTACATGTGTTTCTTATCCATCATGCTAACATTTGATTTTGTTCAGTATCCCGTTTATCGATCTTAAAATGAAAAGGTCTTTATCAGAACCTCATAGTCTGATTTCCAAGTCGTGTGGGCTTTTAGTGACTGCTTCATCTATTGTCTAAATTAACCCAAAACCTATCACCAAGACTGGGATCAGAGTGCAAATTAATCAATGTAGCGACCAAGAATCTCTTGTATGTACCAATTGATTTGGAGAGTTAAAAGTACAACCCAGTTAGAGCAAAAGAATTTTTCAAAGCAGTTTGCTCAAGCTTAGTTTGAGGGTGCTGGCCCAAATAGTCTTTTTGAGTTGAAATCACGAGTTTAAAATGATTAATTTAAGTTACCTAATTAATAATTCATGAACCTACATTATGGTACCTATCGTTTCCTTTTCCCTTCTTGTGCATGCATTACAGATTAATCTTGCCATAAGTTTCAAATTCCCTATGAAAAGAACAAAACAGCCCATGCATGGGAATTTTCATGCCACGGAGAAACCTTTTGGTTCTTTCGACTGATCTTGCAACATCACAAATACTACTATGATTTTGAAAGATATAACAGTATAAATAAATATCAAGGATCAGGAAGGTAGTGAAAAAGTGTCCTAACGTAATTTATCTTTTGATTAAGTGCACATTCCTTTTCGGGGAAAGAATTGACAGTTTACTTGTAGGTAATGAAGCCACTAAACTTTAATAATCATTAAAAACAAGCAATACGTGATAATACACAAAGCCCACTTATGCACGAGAGCAAAGGGTTGCTTCGAATATTCAAAATCATGGATCCTTGAAGGGAAGAACATTCTAATATGGTAGTTCGAGTCCGATACTGATAACTGTTATGCTGTGTTTGGATGGGTGGATTAATTTGATTCAAATCCGTAATTTAAATCCTTTCTATTGTTTGAAATTTTTATTTTAAGAATGATATTTCAAATCCACCTATAAATCAGAGTAGGTTAGTTTAAAAAATTTTAAATTCATCCAATATAAAAGTCATTTGAAACCTATCTCTCCTAACTCATTTTCCAAAACCATATCTATTGATCCAAATGCAACTTTAGGGGATTAGCTACTTTACATGAACACCTCATGGTAGGCCTAATGTATCCAAATCATGCCTAATATCATAATAAAATGCTAGCTTTTTTTTTTTTTTTTCTAAGTATCAAACTAAAATGCCTCCATCTCTTTTAACTCGACTGCAATGTTTTACAAACGTAATAGAAATTTCTATGCAAAATTCAGCACAAACTACATTAGTTCGAAATCTTTCCCATTGTTACCTGTTGATGTCTACCTCCTTTTTCCAATTTATTCATTTGTCAGCTAAGCAATTTTACTAATCTGTTATTGATGCAAGAAAGATAATGAAGATGCCAAATGCTTCCACACCAGCAACCAAAAGCGAAAAAATGCATTTTTCATCCTCAATCTTTGGTCTGTTGATTAATCTTGTCCTCAAAGTTTCAATAGGAATACATTTCATCCTCAAAATATCTTAATTTTGGCCAATTTAGGACAAGTGATAGGAAAGTGTTCAACTTGGATGGAGAGATGCATGTGAGCAGCATGCTCTATCACACCCATTTTTATACCTAACAAAAAACAAGGCAAAATCCAACTGCTACATCTTGCATCCAATTAAATAAGGGTAAGATCCGATCAAGTAAAATTATTGATCTTTTCCTCTTCTCTTTGTAGCCTAAGAAAATTGCAACTAGCCTCACCCTCATTAATTCTGATCATCGGCCAGCATAAAGTGGAAATAAATGGACGCCGTGGAGAATTCAACCAAAGAAAATGGGATTGCCAAAGAAAGAGCTCAATAATTGCCCACCGCCAAATTAATGTATTTGTTCTATACCTTAAATCAACTATTAAATAAAATATTAGAGATGTAAAATGTCTTTTTCTGAGTAGGACATCGTATATGTGGTCCCTTGGGGTTTCAGAACTTCTACTCCTCATTTTCAAACTCAAAAATTCTCACTGGCATGCGTTGGTGACAAGATTGCTAGTAAATTACCGAATCTAAAGTGGTGAAACTGGCTGAAAAATTCTTTTTTAGGGCTATAGCAAGCAGACGAATTTAGAGGAAATAAATGATGTCGTTGGGTTTTACCCATTTTTCGTTGGGTATAATAATGATTATGACGGAGCATGTTGCTCACGTGCATCTCTCGGTCGAAATTGAACACCTTTTTGTCAATTATCCTAAACTGGCCAAAATTAAGATACTTTGAGGATGAAATGTATTTCTGTTGAAACTTTGAGGACGAAATTGGTCAATAGACCAAAGTTTGAGGATGCCTTTTTTTTTTTTTAAAAATCCGCAACGGAAATACCAAATCCAGTGGCATCAGCACTCCCAATTATCTTATTGATTTTCCCTCTGGAAACAATTAAATACATAAAAAAGAAAAGATAAATGGTACCGACACTTCGATATGTGGGGTCAGACAGCAGCACCTCTTACAACAGCAATTTCCTCTTAGGAGTCTTTCGGTCAATTCGATAAATGATAATATATGGATATGTTTATGCATATATTTTCGGCTACTGTCGGTGGAGGGCAAAGAAATCATATAATACGCCAAACAAAATCCAAAACCCCCATAATTCTCCAGCTTCGTAATAAGATTCCTTTCAACGCGTAATTAGTTCTTAATCCTCCCTTCAGTCCTCAGATTTACTATTTTATTTATTCTTCGCACTTAACAGAGTAATAAGATACCTTTCCTAGCTTAATTAATTCTTAATCCTCCCTTCAGTCTTCAGATTTATCTTATTCTTCCCACTTAATATCATCCCTTTCTTTTTTGTCTTAAATATTAACCGTTAGGTATAAACTACAGGCTGGTAGCCGCCGCAGCAGCCTTTGCAGCTAAAAAGTTGCAGTACACCTTAAGCAATTCCTTTGCAAGCTAAAGCAATCTTTCAACCGCTCCTAATTACTTGTTTCTTCTTTTCTACCCATTACTCCATTATGTGTTCACAGGGAACAGTAGTATATGTGGATAGTTTCATACCTTTTTTTTTTCTCTACATTGTGAGTATTATTTTTGAGAATGTCATTCAAGGATCAGCTTTACCAGTATTCAATAATAACAATGAATGAAATTAAGGTTTGGGTGTCAAAAAAGATTGCAAATTGCAATTTCATTTGTAGTAGCAGTAACCTGTTGATCCGATCGATAATTAGTGTGTAAGAAGAAAAGTGTATCATCCCAAAAAGAAAAAAATGACCAATGACAGAGCAGATACAATCACACTTGTATTAGTTTTTATCCTACTATGTTGCAAATAAGTAATTTATCTAAATAACGAGCCCGTTTGAATTATTATTTCCTGAAGATTTTGTAGAAAAATGTATTGTAATAATTTGATGTTGGTGAGGGGAAAGATAATTGAAAAATATGTTCACAATGAATATAAAATTTTTTTAAAAGAAAAATTGCATTCTAAAACCAAAAAAGTGCATTAATTTATGATCTAGGCAACAAATTCAAGAAAAAATAAAATTACAAAATATGTAAAGATATAATAGTGGTGAATTGGTGACCGGTGAGATGAAGTGTATTAGTGCAATAATGAGCGTTAGACGGGAGTTAGACAGGCTGTCTTTGTCGAATAGTGGACTCGTCACTCTCATCCACCAAATTCTTGACTACTTCTCCAGTAAAATAATCCAAAAAAGAAAGCAAAAGTGTGAAAGATGCCACCAAAAATCCCCAACAAAAACAGCTGCAGCACAGCCCAAAATCCATTATTTGCCACTGCTTCTCTCTCCATCTCTCACTTTTTAGTCCTCCCCCTTCAACACCACTTCCCCTTCCATCCTCCCCAGCGGCGCAAGTCCAACGTAGTCATCCAGAATCTGCAGCATTATTGAGTAAAGATGAGCATGTACGGGAGGGATCCGTGGGGCGGACCCCTGGAGATCAACGCCACCGATTCAGCCACAGATGATGATAGGAGCAGGAATTTGCAGGATTTTGATAGAGCTGCGCTCTCACGGCCCCTCGATGAAACCCAACAGAGCTGGCTCTTGGGTCCAGGGGAGCAGAAGAAGAAGAAGTATGTGGATCTGGGTTGCATTATCGTCAGCAGGAAGATCTTTATTTGGACTGTTGGATCAGTTCTTGCTGCTGGTTTATTAGCTGGATTTATTACTTTGATTGTTAAAACTGTCCCCAGGCATCATCATAAAGCCCCGCCCCCGGATAATTATACTCAGGCCCTGCACAAGGCCCTCATGTTCTTCAATGCCCAGCGTTGTAAGTATTTCAGTAAAGTTGCGTTTTTTTATTTTTTGGGTTTTCATTCTTTTTTTTTTTTTCCTTTTTTTCTTGTTCATATGTTAAATTGGTTTTACTGGGTTTTTAGATCTGATCAATGTTTGAGTTTTTGTTTCGGAATCTTTGATTTGTAAGATCTCTACGAAAAAGTACTGTTTCTTGGAAAGAAAAAAAAATGCAGCTGGACTATTGTACCGAATTATGTAGTAGTAATAGTTCAGTGTCGGTGGATCAGTGTAACGCTGGGTGTGTTTTTCATAGCTGGGTGCTTGGATACTGTCTTTTATGTTTGGACAATTAGTCAATGAGGATCATCACATTTCAACGGAAAACTAATTCTTTAACGTATTTTATATTGTCCTGTATACTGGAGCTTTTGACTTTGGCTTCCAGGATAACGATATTTTAATGTCTCCTCTGATCTATTTGCAGTCTTTGACTTTCTAGAAATGGAAAATCTATGTGGATATAATGTTAAATCCTGATCCACATGGTTCGTTGCCTCATCAATTTAGTTAGATTCATACTTCCTAATTCCAGATATTTTTGTTGACAGCTGGGAAATTGCCAAAGCATAATAATGTATCATGGAGGGGGAACTCGTGTTTGAATGATGGCAAATCTGATTCGTCTTCAGAGATTAAAAATCTTGTAGGCGGTTATTACGATGCAGGGGATGCAATCAAGTTTAATTTCCCTGCATCGTTTGCCATGACGATGTTGAGTTGGAGTGTGATCGAGTATAGTGCAAAGTATGAAGCTGCTGGGGAACTTGCACATGTAAGAGAGATCATTAAATGGGGCACAGATTACTTCCTCAAGTGCTTTAATTCTACTGCTGATACCATAGATCGTCTTGCATCACAGGTAAATTCCTTTGGCTATGAAACTTTGGGAAAAGTTGGATCTTTTTTCTTTGCACTGAATGTGAAGTGTCAGCTCCAGTGTATGCCTTATCTGTTATGCTTCATCATCAAAGCATTATTCTACCTATAGCATAAGGCAAATTATCTCCTCTCTCCCAAAAAAAAAAACAAAAGGTCTGTGAAAAATATGTTTTTTATGCCGGCCCTGGCCTAATATACGTTTCATGAAAATGTGCTTGATCAGTCTTTTCGAAGTGATTTTAACCATCATCGACTATTTAGAAATTTATTGAGTTTCTTGACCTTGAAAAATCATAGCTGGACTTTTACACTATCTGACAGGTTGGAGTTGGTGATACTTCCAAAGGACCCAATGCAAATGATCATTACTGTTGGATGCGCCCAGAGGACATTGATTATGAACGGCCTGTATCTGTATGCTCTAGTTGTTCGGACCTTGCTTCTGAGATGGCTGCTGCTCTAGCATCAGCATCCATTGTTTTCAAAGACGATAAAAAATACTCCCAGAAACTTGTCCATGGTGCCAGAGCACTTTTTGATTTTGGTAGGCGGCAGCGTGGAAGATACAGTACTGGTGCTGATGCTGAAAAGTTTTATAACTCTAGCATGTATTGGGACGAATATATCTGGGGTGCATCCTGGCTTTATTATGCCACTGGAAACTCGTCGTATCTTCAGCTTGCTACAGCTCCTGGTCTGGCTAAGCATGCTGGTGCTTTTTGGGGAGGCCCAGATTACGGGGTATTTAGCTGGGACAGCAAGCTGCCTGGGGCTCAGGTAAATTCATGTAGATTCTTATCTGTACATCAAGTTATCTGTAACTGGAGCCCATTTTTCTTGCTCTGTCAATACAAGAAACAGTTGCATGCAGGTTATCATGAGATGTGTCAACTGTTGAGTTAATTTCAAGTGAAAGATAAAGGTTTTACTTCCTACAGCATCATGTTTTGATGGTCCTCAATTACCTTTTTCACAAGTGCTCTAGCTTTTGTGGCATTTGTGTATTACAATCTGAACTGCATTAGCCTTTATGTGCCTGTACTAGGATTTTTAGTGCTCTTAATGGCTTCATGCCTAGAATGAAATTTTCTGCCCGATAGCAGATAGTGCACTCTTGCCACAGCATACATAAATTGTGTGCCTCCATGAGAATGTTCTGTGCCTGCTTAGTGTAAATATGATAGCTTTGTGTCAATGTTTCTTTAACTGCTAACAGCTCTTTGACTGTAAATTACGCTTTTAAAGAGTTTTATGACACTTATGGATTAGCTTTTTAGCACCCAAGATTTTCTGATTTTCTTCTTTGGTAATGCTTTTTCTTGGATTTTCTTTTTTTGGTCCCTTTTGATTGTCTATGTACTTATATCTGGGAATTCTTCTGTTGCTTCCCTTTTGTTTCACACAGTTTGTGCATTTGACAGGCATTATAAGGTGCTATTGCTACCAAGTAGACTTGCTTTTTGTGGCTTTATATTGCAGCCCTGATGACTTCTAAGATATATAAATCTTCTTTTGGCCTGATTGTTGCCATGTATCTATTTACGACCATATTTTCCATCCAGAAGATGACTTTGCTCAAAAATGCCACCTGAAACTCTGAAGACTAGTTGAAGAAAATTAGACTAAATTCTGAAGATTGATTGAATAGTATTAGACAAGTCTGATTATTGAAAAAAAAATGGAAAATAAGGTCTGATTATTGAGCTTAAAATTGAGGCTTTTTGAGATAATGTGGCTACTTATACTGCTGAATTAATTTTTAGCCTTTTCTGTTTAGGTGCTTCTCAGCCGTTTGAGATTGTTTCTAAGCCCTGGCTATCCCTATGAGGAAATTCTGAGGACATTTCACAACCAGACAAGCATAGTCATGTGCTCATACCTGCCATTTTTCACATCTTTTAACAGAACAAGAGGTAAACATTTGCATTGGATTAGTACGTTAATGGTACATGTTTAAGGCTCTGGGTTCTGGTTTAATTACTCTGTCTCTTGCAGGAGGTTTGATCCAATTAAACCATGGTAGGCCTCAGCCTCTTCAGTATGTAGTCAATGCCGCTTTCCTGGCCACCCTGTTCAGTGATTATCTTGCAGCTGCTGATACCCCTGGGTGGTATTGTGGACCCAATTTTTACTCCACAGATGTCTTGCGGCAATTTGCTGAGACCCAGGTATTTTATACTCCCTTTCTTTCCACTTAATTGAGGGAACACTTGTTTTGTCAAATCTTTTCTCTGCATTTTGTGATCTGTGTGATGCTGGACTACTTAATGCGAGTTCCTCATGATTTGCGGAGATTGTAACAGTACGACTTTCTGACATTCTCACCACTAGGCGAGAGAAAATTATTGAGAGATTCCAATAAATGTTTTGATTTGTTGAAACTAACAAAAGTAATTTTTTGCACCTTTCTAGGTGGATTACATTCTCGGGAAGAATCCTAGAAAGATGAGCTATGTTGTGGGTTTTGGAAATCATTATCCTAAACATGTTCACCATAGAGGAGCATCAATCCCAAAGAACAAGATCAAGTATAATTGTAAAGGAGGATGGAAGTGGAGAGACTCTAAGAAGCCAGATCCAAATACTCTGGTTGGAGCCATGGTTGCTGGTCCAGACAAGTTTGATGGTTTTCACGATGTTCGAACCAACTATAATTATACAGAACCTACACTAGCAGGCAATGCTGGTCTTGTTGCTGCCCTAATTGCTCTATCTGGTGAAAAAAGTGGTGGAATTGACAAGAACACAATATTCTCTGCAGTCCCGCCTATGTTCCCAACTCCGCCGCCTCCGCCGGCTCCTTGGAAACCGTGAGAATTATATCTTACTGACATCATTGCTGCCGCCTGTGCTGTGACCTAGATGGTGATTTTTGATACCGCTGTCAATTTTGAGTTTTGGGTATGGTGGAGGTTAAAGCAACATATAGGAAGGTGAGGAACATAATGAAAAACCTTGAAGACAGCTTTGATGTACCTGGCTGAAAGGGGGACTAGCTTGAAGAAGAAACAGACAGACATCTCTTTTATTGTTTGAGAACTGTGATACACACATTATGTATGTATGTAAGATACCAAGATGTATGAAATCAACCATGTATTCTTTGAAACACTAGAATTTGAACATGAACATTCTGCTACCAATTTGTTGAAATGGACTTTAACAATAATGTCTAAAGTGCCACATTCTGTTTTGCTGTCTGTAGAATCAGACACAAATACTGTGTGTAGCCTGAGAACAATTGCATATCCTGCAAAGGATGACTGATATCTTTAGTTAGCAAACTTCTGAGGAAACTCTGGGAAAATCTCAAAATTTCAGGGGGTTTTAAATTCCCTTTTTCTTGTGGTGTGGTATTGCAGGGACAAGGCAGCTTCCAACTCCAAGCCCTATTATTGCATGCATCAAAGTCCACTACAACTTGATAATAAACTGAAACCCATGCTGTAGGCCCAGTTTAAGGTTCAGACTCACATTTTGCTTGGCTAATTTGTCAACCTTAATTTCACTTGACACAATTTAAAACTATTTAAACTATCAAATCAAGATGTCAAAATACAAGTATTGGCATTTAGTTAAACCCACAAGAGAGGAGGAGGAAGGGGGGGGGGGGCAAATGCTAACCAAAAGAAAAGTGAAAACCAAATCAAATTACTTGAATTAATTCCTGCTTGATCAAATTTAGTTCTAATAATTTTTAATCTTTCTCTAATTTGTTATTTTAATATTGATTAGCGTTGGAATGTTATAGATGTTGTCAATTAAAAAAAAAATCGCTCGATAATACCAAAACAATAATATTAGATGAAAAGAAGACACTAATTTTCTTTTACCTTGGAAATTTGAAACATAAAATATTTCTATTTCTTATTCAAGAATGTAAAACTCCCAAGTTCTCCCTCCCATTGTCCGCACCGCAACTTCAGTCTTCAGTCCTCCTCCACCCACTTCCCGCTTCCTGCCGCCGCTCTACGCCGCTTTACATCTCTTTTACACGCAGTCACACAGTAAAACGAGCCCAAACTCACATGCAATGTGTTTCTCTGAACCCTAAGAATCTTCCCTAATTCCAATTGCCATAGAAATCCGAGAGCAAACTGCAACAGCTAATGGTGGGCCGGGCGTGTTTAGCAGGGATGGAGGTCCCAATAATCGGCAGCGATTCCATCAGGTGGTTTCAAGTTTCAGTTCCTTCTAATTCATCTTCTTCGGCTTCTTCGACTTCCGCTTCGAGTACTACTCTCAGCAAAGACTTTGCTTCCTGCTCTGCTATTGGAAATCCTCCTACTTATCTCATTTGGTAAACCCTTTCACTTTAATTTTCAAAAATTTGTTTTACTTTGTTTTTGGGTTTTTGTATACTTTGCATACAACGTGGTTTTGCATTATCATTGTGCATTGGCTATTTTAGTTAGTTCTGAAATTCTCTTTATGTAGTTTGAAGGAGGTAATTTTTTATTGTTTTTAATATAATGGATATTAGCTCATCTGTAGCATGCGAGTGTCTATGGAAATTAGTTATAAAAATGCAGCATACGGTGTTTGCAATTCCCCCTGGAATCTAATCCTCTTCCATAGATTTTAGAGTACTGTGCTTTAGAGTTGCAGTTGTAAGTTGTAACTAGTAGTTAAGGAATGGCTAACTGTTTAGATTCTTTAATAGATGGATGATGGAATGCTTAAAATCCTCTATGCTGCTTTCGCACTTTTAATTTTTTTATGGTAATTCCTATTGCTGTTTCAATTTCTCTCTCATCTTCTTTCCCCATTCGAATAAAAGGATAAAGAGTGTTGGTTTTTGTACTACAGGAGAACTAACAAGGGTCAGCCAAATATCCTCGAAATATTAGAGGTTTATGGTGACAAAGAATTCCCAAAGATTGGACTACAGATTTCATTTCCAGACGCACTCTTTCCATTTGCTTATATACAACAGGACGAGGTTTAGTTTTTGTTTTTGACTAGTTTCATATGTAAAATAATGGTTCTTTTTTATTGTGATTTTGAAATTTAAGATTCAAAGAAACTTCCTTTTATTTGCAGAGCAATTTTGGTTCCGATAAAACTTACTTGCTTTATACTGTGACGGTAAATGGTGTTGCCTTCCTTATAAAACTCAAAGGTCTTCACAAATATGCTTCTTGCTCAGTTCTTGCATTCAATGAGGTTGTTGAGTATAATACACAAGCTAATCCACAATGCGGAGTCATAACAGCAGCCGCAGCTACTTCCAAATGTCTCATAGTTGGGAGAAGTGATGGATCTATTGGTTGTTTTCAACTTGGCTTGCTCGATGCTACAGCTCCAGGTGTACATCATGTGTCATTTTCCAGTTCTCTGCATAGCTGTATGGGCATACTTGCTCTAGGAATTATTTTTTATATAAGGAAGCAAAAAATGCCAAAACTTGGATAAGATTTCCTATGTAGATGAGATTCTTATGTTTGAGCGTGCATGGCCAAAAATTGATCTTTCTGCTAATAATGCTGAGTGCAGGTCTTTATATTTCATCTCCTTTCAGACTCAACCTGTTTCTTAAACTTCTGTCGTGTTACTAACCGTTTTATTCAGGCTTCATGTGGGAGCTACGGGATGATGCTGGGTTTGGGCGATTATGGGGTATAGTATCAAGGTACTGGCTTTCTACACCAATTATGTTGTGATAAAGCAATTTTATCCAATTCTTTTTGTTTTGTTTTTTTGGTTTATTTATGTCTGCAGTATGTTCATAGAGTGTACTTACTTCAAAACATGAGAGACACATCAAGTACCAATTGCTTTTTCTTTCCTTTGCTGATGTTACATGCAGCGTTCTTTTTGTTGATTCCTTATGGGCAGAATGGTTAAACCTTTGCACTCTCCCCCTCTTTCAGCATTTATTTCAAAATCCAGTAGTGCCTTTGACAGTTTAAAAAGTAGCTATTGTTTCATTATGATTCTTTCTCACATGGAAAATCTAAAGGCACTACCTTTTCTGTTGAAGTTTGATGAACTGAATGCTTGACATCATCCTTCTGCATTCTGCTTTTGAATATTGAGCTGGAGCAGCTTTTTCTGCAGGATCGACCATTAGACCCTCCTTAAATTCTAAGTGTGTTTGATATCTTACTAAGGTTTTGGAATAGAGATGGAGAGAGACAGGGAATGAGAAAGAGAAAGAGAAAGAGGGGGAAGGAAGGAAGGTGAAACATTAGTGGCTAAGATGGAGTGACCCAATTTGTGGGGAGAATTTTGCTTGGACTTCAATATTCTTGCTCAAGCACATTGCTAAGCAGTAAGATCCCAAGAACATTTTCAAAAGGAAAATTCCCATCATATTGCACTTGTATACATGTAAAATATAAGATAACAAGCAATACATTCTCAGATACAATCTCCACTTTAAAGGCCATATCTATAAGATTTGTCAAATGATTTATTAGCCTTTCCCCCCGGGCTTCCAACACTTTGACTATTGAAGACAATTCAGGTGAAGTCAACAGTTTGTAATCTGACAGCTGTAGCCTGTTGGCAAGGAAGGACAAAAGTACCTCCGGGTTATTTCTTGGTTGAATTGTTGGAAAACCCTTAAAGTTACTTGTTTACAAGATAATAACATGACTGATAGGTTGCAATTTGATTATCATATATAAATCAGTTTTATATTTAATTTGTATATTAAAAAAAAAAATCCTAAATGGTCACAGGAGCAGGATTTCAGCTCCCGTGCAGGATTTGGCAGTAATAGAGGTGCACCAGAGAAAGCTTATTTTTGTGCTTCATTCTGATGGGATCGTTCGAGCTTGGGACCTTGCAAACCGTAGCAAAATTTTCAGTCATGCTATTGCTGCTCCAACAATTACAGGCAAGTAAACAATCTTAATCTGTTCTGTTGTGTCAGCTGGTTGTTCCATCCGTTTCTTTTAGATTATTCTACTAGCTGGATAACTTATAAGCTTACTGTATTAAACACCAAGATTTGTTTGTCCATGAATTTTGTCAGGGTAATTTCCATGTAGCACTTCTCATTTGAAAGCTAAAGGAAGAGGATAAACATTAAGGATTGTCTTGAACTTAGTTTAAAGTGGTAAAAGCAGTTATACGAACAAAAGGAAAGTGTCATATTCCACATGGTGTAAAAGCAGAAACACTTTGAGATCTTTCCTTTGTAATTTTTTGACCTATAAATCTCACAAAATGCCTCCTTCCTACTCCTTGATTCTCATTTTTTTCTTTGCCCACAAATCCTTTGGATGAAGGCAATGCATGAAGCTAGATTTGAAAGTTGGATTTTAAATTTTAATGTTTGAAAGGCAACAGTTACAAGAGGTTTGGGAATATCAATGTTGAAAAAGGCAAAACAACTCAAGGCTTTTGCATGGTCCAGGTGTATGCTTTTCTAGTTTCTACCAATGCATGCACATAAAAGTTGTTTATATCATCCATCTTCTTCTTAAGGTACCAAAGGTGGAAAAATAGAGTGAATTTGAAATATGTTTTCAGAATTTTAGAGATTTTCCTTTGCTGAAGTCCTGATATATTGGTGACTTTTTCAGAATTGGGTTCTGAAGCAGATCTTGTGCCCATTTATTTACTTTGTAGATATTTATGTTGTTATCTGATCCCTGATTTTCTTGTTATACTAATACTCCCAATTTTAGATTTTTGGAATGTCTTGTCAAATGAAAATTAATTTGCATTTTGTCTTCAGGAACTATATTTCTTAAATTATGGGTGGCTGATGATAACAGGGCAATGAATATAATTCCATTAGCGATTCTGCATAAGAATAGTATGGTACGTAATTTTAGAATAATCAGTTTTACTTCTATTATTTGCATGGTTTCATTTCTTGTGCTCTTCCCTTTCCTTTGGATATGAACATCTGCATGGGCTATTGAATCAAGACCATGACAAATATTGCTTAACCAACAACATGCTTTTGGTTTATGGGGTATCGAGTCAACAAATCTGGTCAAATAATGCTCTAAAAGTATAACAGAATCATCTGCTGATCACAGATGTCATTTATGTGCAAGATTGTGTGTTTCAACTACCTTGCCTTATTGCTCTATGTGCACTCAAGTATATTTTCCACAATATTGTCATAACATGGAGAAAATTCTTTAACTGGAGTAATCCTTGGTGATTTTGTGATTAAACTTTGCTAAACAGGTTCATTAACTTTAAACCCTTTTAGTCAAGTTACATGTATAAGTAGTCACTAACCAGTTGTGTGGTTAGAACAATGGTTTGACTGAAGACTGTTGTTGCTTGCTTGTTTCTGTCATTTATTTGATTCAGCCACTGAAGTACCTCGTTGTGGACTGTATATTTTGTTGATACTTGTTTTGATATCCTTCTTGATTGATGGTATTGTGAGCTTATTACCTATCCTTAGAATCGCCCCTTTTAAAATTCTTTAATGACATACACTTGCTTTGTATTACTAAATGTTCAGGAAGCTGAGGTGATATCTTTTTATGGCCTTAATTTGGGTTTTGGGGACAAGATGATTTTCACACTAGAACCTTTGATAACAGACATCGCTCTGGAAGAGGTATGTGAGTTATCTTTGTTTTCGGAACCCTGCTACTTTATTATTCTTTAAATTTACATTTCCAATTTTCTGTCTCCCTCTTGTACTCAACCAGGGTGGACCTGTTGATGTCAAACTCACTTTAGACAAAGTTTGGATACTAAAAGAAGATGGATTGCTCATGCAGGAGCTATTCCGTCAAAAAGAGTAAGCATTTAGATGCTGGGGAGTGATGTTTAACTCTTTATAGTTCTTTGTCTTTTTCCTTCCTGTGATAGAAATTGATGAAACTTCATTGTGTCCCTTTATCCATTCCTAGGTTGATCTTTTCTAGCACCAAGTGTTCTTTGATATATGGTGTCCATTATGCTTGCGGATCATGCTTGAATTAACCGTCATATTTCTGTCTTTTCTTCCTGTTAAAGAAATTGATGAAACTTCATTGTGTCCCTTTATCGGCTCCTTGGTTGACCTTTTATAGCATGAACCCTTCCTTAGGCTTGATATGTAGTGAACCCTTCTACATGTTACTTTGCTATTACAATTGCTGCTGCCACAGACTTGATATGTAGTTCAGAGATATATAGAAGAAAGGATTCACTGATTAAAGTATTTTATGTTATTGCTCCACATTCTTGTGGTATGTGGTGCTTCATTTTGAAGTTACCAAATATAACTTCCTTCTCAAACTGTTTTCATGTCTTATTTGTGACGATTTAGCTTGGAGCTTTCGCTATTGACACTTGTATATCTGGAAAATTGTACCGCTTCGTAAAGACTTGCTGTCATTTTTGTTCGTTTGTTACTTTTCCTTTAGCATTTGGACGTTCATTTCTATATTAAGTGTGATTTTGCAACTTTTATGATTTTAGGGCAGTCGCACATTCATACAGCTTGCAAGAAGCATTTGTAGCTGATCAGCTGTTTCAAAGTCCTGAACATTCTGCAGATGAAATTCTTTGGCTAGCCCATACAGTTTTTTCATCTTCAAAGGTGCTTTAAAATAATGGCTTTCTGGATATAGTTGTGTTGATCTGCTTGACTGTGTCATTCAATAATGGCTTTCTGGATATAGTTGTGTGGATCTGCTTGACTGTGTCATTGATCAATGAATGAACTTCTGGCAATTTTATGAGATAGCTTTAGAAAAATTTGTGTATGTTCTAGTTGTGAATCTATGTAATTATATTTATCTGAATCTCTTCATATATAGTCGTATGTATATTTGTATACATTCTCATTTCATGATATGCATATCTGTACTTCTCAAATCAAACATAGATTAAGTCATGTGCTATCTACAACATGCTTTAGACACTCTTTTATGTTTGTGTCATTAGAACATCTAAAAGGACTAAGACCTTGTATATGAAGAGAACCCCTTGAAAAAGTTGATATATCAAAGGAAAAACAGTCCCTAAAGGTATTAGTTATGGAAACAGAGATGTTGCTTGCAAATTTTATTGGTGCTATGCGGTTGTCATACTTAATATATATGACATAGTTGTTGATAAGTCACAGATAAATAGAAAGTATAATAATAGATTATTAGAGCAAGAGTTGTACTACACAAGTAGAAAGGATTTCGGGTTCTACTGGTTTCACAAGTTCTATAAATTGTTTATTTAATCTTGTGATACTCAATGTACTGCAGTTCCCCCATTCAAATGAAATTTGAGCTTGTAGCTATTGGCAATTGCTGTTTCATTATTCACATGGCATTGAAGTCTTCAGCAGAGTGTGAAATATTTTGCATTTTCCCAGGTTGTTATTCAGATTGTTGAGGTTAAATATTTTTTGAAGGTCATTAAATAGTTACATTACAATTTGAGGTCATATTGGTTCCAACTATATGCCAGTGGTTTTCTTTTCTTTTACATGGTTAAAAAAAAAAAATGAAAAGATGCTTTGTCATGAGTTGGTAAAGTGGAATTTGAGAATTTGCAAATGGGCAGTGCAGTATTTATCTGTGTGTGTGTGTGTTTTTTTTTTTTCCCTGTGGAAAAGATTATATAGATCTTTAAGAAGTAAATTCCTCTCATCAACTTTGTTTCACCAAATTTAGGAACCTTGCATTCTATAGTTTGACTTGATTAGATGTTTGCAATACATGATTTTCTGTCCTTTTCTTTGAGAAAAAGAAAATTCTCTAGTGTTCGAAAGAGATGTAACTTTAATGACATTATCCTACAAAGCTTATACCTGGGTGCAGGAATTAAAAAAAAAAAATCAGGTTTGTGGTGGAACTTAATTGGATCCTTTTGTATTGCTTCATGCTAAATTCTCAGGTCTCGGTTCTTTTTCTATTATCTTTTCCTCACTTGTAAAAAAGTTTGAATTTTTATCCCTGCATGGCTGATTAGTTGATGACAACTTCTCTATAGCTAATGATGAGTCCATGAAAATTCTCTATTTTTCAGGATCAAATCTCCCAAATTGTTTCTTCGATAATGTTACATAGGTTGCTTCTTCCTGGGGTGTATAACAGCACTGTCCTTCGGACAACGTTACAGTATTACAACAAGCACTTTACTGATTCTGAGTTTGACTCCTTTACTGTGGATGGACTGAAAAATGAAATCCTATCACTCATTGAGAATGAGGTTGCCTTGTTATTCTCTTTCATCTTCACCACCCAAAAAATAAATAAATAAATAAAAGGAAGGGAAATTTAAGATAGCTGATAAGCATCTCTTTTGTTGTAGGGTGGCTCCGAAAGTCCTCTTCCAGTATTACAGTGGTGGAAAACGTTTTGTTCCCACTATAGCCATAATTGGTGCAAAATTAATGCAGTTTGTGGCTTATTTCTTGATTCATCAACTGGTGCTGTTGGTTTGATCAGAAAGAATATGTTCTCTCTATGCCGAGTGTTGGAGGATATTGAGCTTTTCATCTATGGTAAATTGAATTTCTTTTACTTCTAGTTCCCAATCATCTGCATGAGCTTCTTGACTGGACTTCTTGGGATACGCTCTCTCTCTCTAACCAAGCACCTGCTTATTTTCTTTGTATCAGGTTCTTTTGATGAACGTGGGAATTCTGCTAGTCCTGGAGCTGAATTTTCCAATGATGAACTTGACCGGGAGATTCTATTTGAGGTACTTCAGTGCATTAGTAGTGTGAGCCAACAGCTGGGCAAAGCTTCTTCAGCTATATTTTATGAGTCCTTATGTAGAACACCAAATATATCATGCGAAGAAGTTCTTCCTTGCTTGCTGAAGATTTTAGAAACAGGATACAGTGCATCAATATTGTCACTGCACGTGTCAGAAATTGGAGCTGATATTGCATGGGAAAAGGAAGTGGCAAACCACAAGAATTTGAGGAAATTTTCTATGGATCTGTTTCTCTCTCTTCATGCATTGTGCTCTAGAGCTTCTTCATGGGGCAAAGTTTTGGATGTTGTCCAGAGCTATTTAAGGTTTCTAGTGCCTCGAAAAATCGTACACAAAGTGGAATTTCAAGCAATCCTAAATGTCAATATTTTTGCTGTAGTGCAGGCTACTTCCCAAGTTGCTAAAGTCATGTTTGAATCTGCACTAGAATTGCTCATACTGCTGACTTACATGGTTAACCTGAATGGGCAGGTTAGTAGAAATTCAAACTGTAAAATGTTTGATACTATGCCAGTTGGTGGTTTTATTAAGTTCCGAAGTTACACTATGCGGTTCTTTGAGATTTTATTTCTTTAATTGATGTCTTAGCTTTGCATCCTGGGAACTGATTGGGTGAATTCAAATGGAGAGAGAATTATCTGGATGATGTTCCTTATGTGTGTTCTACATATCTGTATTTTCTGAGGTTCTACATGTAACTTGTGATGCAGCGTTATGGTAGGATTTCTGATAGCTTTAGCTTACTAGTGATCCAATGCTACTAGATTTGATATGCCAACATGTATTCTATAAGTTTGATTTAGCAATATCTGGCTAAGAATTATTTTTCATATTCCTTGTCTAAAAATCCTTGTTTAGGTCAAGCTGCTATAGTATTCAAGGATGCCTTGGTATGAGGGCAGGGTTTAGCTCTGAGCTCAGTCAGCTAAAAGCTGCAATTCAACCAAGGTTCTGCTTGTTTGCTTAAGATAGATACCTTTGGTTCGGTTAACCACGGGATTTAAGATTGAACTTGTTATTTAGCTCACTTATGGTGTGAGCTTGGCTGTATAATCTAACGTTATCAAGCATGAGTTCACATGTATATGTCATATGATGACCATATCTGGTTAGTGGTTATATCGCATACTCTGGAAGATAGTTGATGAGTGAAGCCTTTGTTTCTTTAGGTAATTCCAAGAAAAGTATTTTGCATTTTAAATAATTTGAGTTCGTAATTGAAGACAATTTTGGATTCTGCTTAGCCCTGTTAGATCTTAAAGCCTGAGCTTTTAGCTTCTCTAAGTTTGAAGCTTTAGCTTAGTTAATACTCAAATTGGCTAATGTCTTAAGCTTCTAAAATTAGTTGCCTGTGCTTAAATGGAAGTACATCTAACACAATTATTTTTCCCCAGTGCCCCCAGGTTTGATTAAGTTTGTTAGTGAATCGTTTTGTTAATGCCTCTTACATTGTCACAGGTGAGATGATGGTTTGACTGGCTAACCACTTATGCGCAATATTGTATCCAAGTATGAAAATCAGCAACCAATTGTGAAAGATAAGGCTGATGTATTAGGGATAAAAAGTTGGTGCACTTCCCAGTTAACATTTTTGTTCATCAAGCAGCTTTCAGTTTTAAGTGCCCATGGTGCTTGATAATATAAGATGTCATGTAAAAGAGTATTTGACGTCCTAAGGGATGTCGAACATTGGAGATTTTGCCATTCGTATTATATACAGTAGTTAAACATAGAACTATAATAAGCCAACAGCTTATTACCATTTGTCTAGGTGCTTTCTCTTTCTTGAGTATGTGTTTCACATTCTCTGCTTTTGTTGGGTTCATGCTCTAGGCATTTTGAGTTAATTTATATGTAAAACTAGCTTCCCTTGTGAACATTGTTAAAAACTTACATTGTTCGTCAATGGCGAAGCTTGACTGCATTTTGATTACATAGACGAATGCACTCACTTGCTTCTCTGTTGTAGATCCATATGTCACATGGTGATGTTTCTAGAATAAAACTTGAGCTAGTCCCAATGATTCAAGAAATCCTAACCGAGTGGCATATCATTCATTTTGTTGTGACCACACCCACTGAAGCTCCTGTCTTGGAGGATTTTAGTTATCAACTTTCATCCTTACATATTGGTAAGCGTTTGATTTTAATTGTAATGACAAACTTCTTGTTCTGGTTTTGATGAAGATGATGCTATAATTTACAAGAATATGGTTCCTGTCTTCCCCAAAAGCATGTCTTATATAAGTTTTGTGTTTAGCTTTAATGAGTAAAAATTATTCTGATGTAGACTTACTGGTCCCCAGAGACATGGATCCTATATTTGTATTGTCATTGAAGAAGTTGATATACAATCGAGAAGCTCTTTTTGGTCTTTAAATATAATGTGAAAGGTTTTCTGATTCTCCTTGCTTCAAGGATAGCAATTTCTGGATTATCCTAGCTGCATATGCCTTAAATGAAGTTTATATCTATGGAAAATAACTTTCGAGAATTTGACCTTACACCTTGGAATGCATGTTTGCTAGCTTGCTTGTTGTATGCTAGATGCCTTTTTCTGGGATTTCATGCGTACAGACATTACTGTCATTCATGGGTAGTAGCTTTTTACGCACTACATAATGTATTTATATCTGATTGCTTCTCTTAAATGAGCAAAAATATTAACTCAAGAATTCTCACTGCTTTTAGTTTGGAAAGAGTGAGTCTTACTAAATTGATGCTTAATGACTTTGTTACATTTCCTTTGGTTAGATAACAACATTGATAGAAGATCCTTAAATGATAAGCTTGGAAAATGTGACTTCACATTGGGTTTTATCCTATTACTTAATCTTCGAAGTTCTTCTGGAGATCAGAGGCACCTCTCTTCCAGAAACCTGTCTGATTGTTGCAGCATAACTAATTTAGTCCGCGAGTTCACCAGCTGGATAATATGGGGAAGAAGTGGAGAAGAATCTTCTGTTTTCTTCATCCATTCAATTGAACTTGCTTTTATCTTTCTCAGACATGGCCAGTACAATGCACTTGAGGTTTACAGCTTTTTTCCATTCCTTCACATCATTATGGTATACTTCATGTTGCACAATGGTTCAAGAACAACCTTATGACCCACAATTTTGATTTGTTTAGTATCTGCTCAAGTTGGTGGATGCATACTCTCGGAAGCAGAAAATTTGCGAAAGCCTTCAGAGTGCAGATGGGGAATGGCCAACTCTCCTCCATCTTCTGGGTTGTTGCCTCATTCAACAGACACAGCGTGGACTGCCTAGGATGCTGAAAGAAAGAAAAATTTCTGAAGCTGTGTGCTGCTTTTATAGGCATGTTATATCTTGCTAAAAGTTGTTCAGTTTTGAATATCATTTAAAATTTTTAGATGAACAACTCTTTGTTTCTTTCTTTATCTTCATTTTTCTTCTTAAAGCTTGTGCTATTTGTCATGTTATGCTGGACCTGCACATTTCATGGCTAGTCTTCCAAATGAATTTACTGTAGTACTTGCGTCAGGATTGTGGTATCTGTGTCATTGATTTTCTTCGCTTGGTGACTTGGTCGGTAAGCATTAGTTCATACATGCTAATGTGAATATTTGTGTTGTCTCCAATTCTAGAATGTCTTCCCAAGTGTACTCATGTAATCTTTAGAGCAGTGGCTGTCGGGAGGTGCATTTTTGTCTGGAGGTTCTAATTTTTCCATTGAATGTGTTCAGAGCTGCATCAGTGCAAGGAGCTCCTGATGCTTTGCAAGGGTTGCCACAAGAAGCAGGATTAGCATGCCTTGGTTTCAGTACGTTTCTTTCTAAGTTTGTTAACCTCTGTGGGAACAGTTTTACAGAGTCCCTTAAAACACAATTATCTTTGTCTTCCAGCTGGTTGCAGCTCAGATGTGTCATGGAAGCTTCATTACTATCAATGGGCTATGCAGATATTTGAACGATATAATATAAGTGAAGCTGCTTGCAATTTTGCTCTTGCTGCACTTGAGCAAGTTGATGAAGCTCTTGGTAGTAAGGATGGCAGCTCTGGACAAGGTCCTCTTGATGAATCAGCAACTGTTGTCAAAGGACGACTGTGGGCAAATGTCTTCAAGTTCACTTTGGATCTGAACTTTTATCATGATGCATATTGTGCTATAATTTCAAATCCAGATGAGGAGAGCAAGAATATTTGTCTGAGGCGTTTCATCATTGTTCTTTTAGAGCGTGGTGCAGTTAAGGTTATGTCCGTCTCTCATCTACATATGTTTTTTCCTTTTTTTGGCTTCATGTTTATTTCTTCTGCTCCTCTTTTTCCAAAATCCTTTTTTCCAGCTCTTGGATGTTTTCTCTTTTTATTTTTATTCAACTTTTTGGTCTGTTTTCCTCAATAGTACTTTTTCTTTTTTTTTTAAATTTATGTTTCAGTTCTAATTGCTAGGGGTGAAAAACAAAATATCCTGCTAACCCTGGTGCATGATAACAAGTAATCTATTATTTGGTGTTGCATAATTTGCTAGTAGTTTGAACCACGAATTGAGAAGGGTTTATGATTTTCTGCTCTTTGTTGGTGTCTCCAGAATTGAAAAGGGATTAGATGTCGGTTACATGTCTTTCTATTTTTTCCCCTTTTGTTTGGTGCCTGTTTCAAATCAATTGTTTAGTATGTTTCCTTGAAGGTTTCTTTTAATTGTTCAAATCCATTCCTCTGACAATGCATGAAAGCTGAAGGAGTAATGATAGGGTTCTGTGCTTTATTTGTAGATTCTTTGTGATGGCCAGCTACCTTTTATTGGCTTAGTAGAGAAGGTTGAAAAAGAGCTGTCTTGGAAGGTATGCACTGATCCGTTTAAAAAGTTGAGAGATGAATATAATATTTTCATTTGCAGGCTTATATCATTGATATTGTTGATGTAAACTTTGTAGGCAGCACGTTCAGATATTTTGGCCAATCCGAACCCTTTAAAATTGCTCTATGCTTTTGAAGTGCATAGACAAAACTGAAAGCTGCTAGTTTTATTTATTTGTATTCTACTCAGCTTAAAACTGAAGCAGCAAATAAAGATAATCAGCACAGGTCCTTTCTTCTGCAAGAGAGGCTTAATGGGCTATCTGCTGCTATTAATGCTCTGCAACTTGTTCATCCTGCTTATGCTTGGATCGACTCTCTACATGAAGAATCCACTCACAAAAAAGAACATTATCCAAGTAAAAAGGCTAGGATAACGAGGCATGAACAGGGTAACATATCTATTTACTAAAATTATTGCTAATGATTGACTCTTCAGATTGGATGATGAATTTATCCTTATATCAAATACCTGCTAACAGTAGTATGTGTTCTTTACCCTTGATTCACTCAATTATATAATCAATGATTTTTTTTTTCATATGTTTTTCGAACACAGCTCCTGCTGATGTTGATGGACCTCAACATCTGTACTCCTTTTTTGAAATTGAGGAAATTGAGAATGAGTATGTCACAACATCAGCAGAATATTTGCTGTCACTAGCAAATATCAAATGGACTTTTAGTGGTAAGATCTATCTGCATTACCTTGTATTGGGAGGTTGTTCTGTCAGGTGCTACATTGATATGGCTTCTTGTTGTACATAGCTCAATTTTGAAGTTCTTATCCTTCTAAAACATATTTGTGGCCTCTGATTTTTATGTTATCTCACCTGGATTAGCTTACTTCTTTGTGTTCAATTCATGCTAATACTGCAATATTTTTCTCTGTTGTAATATGAAGAATTATCATAAAACTGATTTACGTTCTAAGAATATGATTTGTTTGATTGTACACTTCCTCTCTTTGTTTTTTCTTCTTTTTTTCTGGAGGGATGTATTTTAACTTTTATCTCTCTTTCTTCTTTTGCTTTATTTTTTCTTCAGGAAATGACAAACCTCCAGAAAACTTGGTTGACCTGTTGGTGGAGGCAAATTTGTATGATATGGCTTTCACAGTGGTTTTGCGATTTTGGAAGGATTCAGGACTGAAGAAGTGTGTTTTAATTTCAAGATTTGAAACTGACAGCTGTTATGGTTTTTTGAGTTTCTTTTCTGATTAATCTAGTCAATTACAATGTGGCTCCTGTTCAGGGAACTTGAAAGAGTATTTGCTGCAATGTCATTGAAATGCTGCCCAAGTGGAATAAACCCCTCACTTTTTGGGTAGTATCTTTAATTTCTCTATTTTCATGATATGTCTTTTGACTTACCTAATTTTTCGTACTAGCTGGCAGTTTGTTTGACTGACTTTAACGGGGGTTGCTTTCAGGAATCATAGGATGCAAGGATTTCTCTTAACTTCGTCACAGGATGAAGAGGGTTTGCTTGGTATGGGAGCTGTAGCACAACAATCCAAGGGCAATAGTCAGTGGGAAACACTTGAAATCTATCTTGTCCGTATATGTTCCTTTCTTATTGTCTTCCTTAACTGCAATTTGTTAGTTTTTTGCTACTATTTTTATTTGATGATTCAACTGAATTTGTTGGTTTGAAAATCATTGAGCTGGGAATTTCCCTGTTCCTATATTTGGGGAGGATAATTTGGTGGTTAGTACCACATGGCACTGCCATTTGGCACCTTTGGGTGTGAATACCTTCTTGTTAAATTACTTTTCCTTAATGTACACATTTGGCATGATATGTGGTATTTGAAAAAGAGATTATCTTCAACTTAGTTCTGAGATCTATATAAGCCAACATTTACCAGCATCAGTGTTGAGCTTGACAGATTGTATAACAAGAACAATCAACTCAGAAGGGCTATGAAACACATTTACATTGATTCTTGTAAAAGTATTATTTAAGTTAAAATTGTCGAGAATCAGATTGTTTTGCTCTAATTAACTGATTTGAGCTAACCTGGTTGAGGACGTATTATATCTTATAGTACTTGAAACCATATCACAATTTCCTTGTGATCATTTATATCCTGCTAGGTTAGGCCAATAACAGCTTTTTTTCTTACAACTTCATCACTATGAAGATGATATGTTCCGCTATCTTAGATCCTTAAGTGCATTATAAGCACCAATTAGGTTTGATAGCAAGGTAAATTTGTACTATACAGGCTCTGATATATGTCATTCTGCACTTGTTGAATGCAGGGAAAATACAAGCAGTACAATTCAAGATTACCTATAGTGGTTGCTGAAACTCTTCTTGCTTCTGATCCACAGATTGTTTTACCCCTGTGGTTGGTTCAATTGTTTAAGGTAAATTGTCTGTTTTAAAAGTCAATGAACTGGTTGAATTACAAAAGCTTACATTAGAAGTGCCTCATAAGCAACCAAGTGATGCATAAATATTATCAATTCTTGAAGGCAAACCTTGAGGACAGTGGCACTAGGATTTAGCTGACAAAGAGTTGAGCTAACACGTGAGGAGGTCACTACAGATAGGAAATAGAAGAATATTTGTAAAATGGAAATGTATTTGAGAGCTGAAACTTTACGGCTCCATATTTTGTTGGACATAAAATATTCATGCTTTTCATCCTTCACTTTTTCTAACAATGGATGATACTTTGTCAAGCTCCAATGACCTAAGAAGGATTTGTTGGGGATGATCTCATAGTTGCTGCTCAAAAAATTCTTAGAACTAGTGCTAGGGGCAAACCTGATCTATGTGCAATTTAGAGGCAATCATCATTTTTTTTAAATGTAAGAATTTAGTGTGAAATTTTCATTAAAAAAAATGATCGTCTAATAGTTTTTTCAATAGGATTTTAATCAACTTGGTGGTTCACAATGTTTATGTGTGGTTATCTAGGCAATGTGTGTTTAGATAGTTAGGGTCAAAATTGGTTGCGGTTATGGTGGTTGGCAACATGGGCAACATGTGGTTCCATAGTAAAGGTAAAAGTTATGGCAAGGGTAAAGTTGGAAGTTTAAAAAGTGGCCAAAAAAAAAAAAAAGTTACACCAAGCCCAAGGTTCTGCCTTTATATATAGTATAGAAGTTCCTAAGGATGCCGAGCATGGACCTTTTTTTCATTGATGCCTTAATACCTTTTGAATGGACTGTATACGCTATCAGATTTTATGTTAAAAATGTTTGCCATGATTCTTCACTTTCTCGAAATTTAGTGTTGAAACAAGTTGTTGATATGTCGTCAAATTTTTATCATATGTTGTGAATTCGTGATCTACCTAAGTTGTTAGTTAATTGGATATTGTTTCCAAGCTTGACATTTTGTCATGTTTTTGTTGAAATTGAATACGTTTTATTGTTGTAGTTGTACTGGCCACGATATCCTTTATGTTGCAATAATTGTCACAGAAGCTTTAAAGATCATGCAAGTAGTTCTTCACTGGGGTTCCCCGCCACTACATGCTTCCTCATAGCAGACTGGAAGTCTCATAAAGCCAATTCCACAGCTTCTGCAATTTTGTAGAACTATCTTTCGTTTGCGTGCTACGTTTGCTATGTTTTTTGCAGTAAAAATATGCAAGTACAGTATCTCAAGTGACTGATGTATGTTGTTGCAAGAACTCTTCATCTGTGACCTACGCACAAAGTACTTGGTGCTTGTAACTTTGGTGATGGTAGTTTAGCAGATATAGCACTATAAAGCACCTAAGATTCTTTTATTTTTAAGCTATCTTTGGTGCCTTTGGGTCTTTGCGATCTATCATTATCTGGTAAATTCTCTACAGTCAACCTTTGTCTGCATGCAAACCAAAGGTCCAATCCTTTTTGTCAACGAAATGCACTCATAAAGTTTCTATGTCAAAACTGCTTTCACATTTTGGTGGAAGGGATAACATCTCCAATGATATCAAGTGTCATGTGGATAACATATTTACAAGAATTGTTGAATTAGATTGGTCATAACTGTGATATTATAGTTGGGTTACAGTGATCAAAATATGCTCACATTCGTTTGAGAATCAGTTTTGGTGGGACAATTCCAATTGATCGAAGAATGTTTTGGAAACAAATGGATAGACAATTCAGATTTTGGACATTTGACTCTTGCAAGCTGGTAAAAGCCAAATCTGTCTGGTTATGGTTCGTCAAGTTCTTTTGGGTCAGAATACCCAGGTTCTGGACTCTGGAGTCTTTGCATGCTTATTTTGGACGGATTGCTTGTGCCAGCTTGTACTGCCTTGTGAATTAGGATCTTGAACTTCATTCAACTAAATTGAGTTGTTTTAACTCAAAATATTGAAATATACATAACATACATACATATGTATATATGTTTGTTTATTTATACTTACATATGTATGTATTTGTGTATGTATCTCTCTCTCACGTATATATTCTTGTCACAGGTTTCTCGGCAGGAATATGGCTTTGGAATGGTAGGAAGTGAATCTAGTCCTGCATCATTGTTTCGGTTATATGTTGATTATGGCCGATATGTGGAAGCAACTAATGTGCTACTTGAATATATCGAGTCTCTTGCAGCCCTGGTAAATTCCTTAATCTCTTCAATGATTAGTACTTTTTCCCCCAAACAAGATGTTGATTTATTAATTCTCTGTTTGAACAATTGTGAATGTTTTAAGCCTTTTCTTTCCTTAAGATTTATTTTCCAACAACTAGATCCACATCAGAGACATGTACTGTCACATCCTTGAGACCTGTTTGAACTTTTGAATGGTGTACAGCATATCTATGGCCATCACTTGCAGTCGGTAAACTACACTTAACTACAATTTATTCTACTTAAGCATCTTTATGATGCTTTTAACTGTCATATGAATGACTACCATTGAGCACCTAGAGTCAGTAGTCAGCTGAATGTAGTACTTTTGTAGCAGGGATGCCGCATGGATGCTTTGCTTGTCAAATTGTAGCTTCTTTGTATTTCTGTATGAACAATTTGTACTATTGAGGGTATTAAATCCCGTTTAAGACTGCATAAAATTACATTAGTTGCTGTTTCAGGGAATGTGCAAAACCATAGATGCTTCTGGTGGTTATTGCTTCGCTAGTTTATTGTTAAAGTGTGTTTACTTAATTCTTGGATGGGGCTAATGCTGTCTAATCCCCTTTGGCTCCCTAAGGGCCCTAACATACGTACTATGTTGACATGTAAGTGAAAATTTGTTTTATCTGCAGAGGCCAACTGATGTTATTCGCCGTAAAAGACAATGTGCAGTTTGGTTTCCGTACACCACTATTGAGAGGTTATGGTGCCAACTCGAGGAGTCAATCAGGTTAGGTCACATGGTTGATCAAAGTGAGAAGCTGAAAAAGCTGTTGCATGGAGCTTTGCTCAAGCATCTTAATCTAGTATGCGAAATACACCTTTGACCTTTCCTTTGGATTTAATCTAGTTGCGCTTGAGACTCATGGTTTTAACTTCCTCTACTTCAGGTAAAGGTTGATTCAGATGATGTGCAGTCTTTCACTGTATAGTAGGGTTGATGAAATACTGCTGATGTACTGGCCAGTGTCAAGAGTGACATGGATCATGAGCTTCAGGACATGGAAGTCTTCAATCCCCAGCTTCCTTTTACTGAGCAAGTTACACAAAATTGGATCTCAGGTGGTGTTTACCGTTTTCATTTTGGACAGTGTCCTTCCCTGTCCGCATCTCATGTGGCCACTGTCAGCTGTGTTCCTATTGAATGCAAAGCTATAGGATGTTTCAAGTTCTGTCGTGTGTCACCATTTGCTTCACTTGTCAGGCAGAAAGATTGCCGTGCTAGTTGATATGTTGGGCCCCATCTTCTATGAACTGCCGTTGCTGTATATATGTCAATCCCTTGGCCATATTTTGTCAGATGGAAAATGAGGTTTTTTTCAGAGTTTTCTGTTGTACAAATCCGGCATCTTGAGACCAGGTTTGATTATGTGCAGCAGCCTTGTTCCAGAATCGTGTCACCCTTTTTATTTATTTATTTTTTGTGGTTCACATATCCTTGTGCTTTTTCTTTTGTCGCTGAAAGCTCAACCAATTCATCAGGGACCTTTTGGCTGACATTTCCATATTCTTTTGTTCCTGCTTTTACCTTGAAGTCACAACTAAATAGGAGTTAAAAAGAAAAGAGTTTTTCCCTACTTGAGAGAAGTTTCAATAGTTACGACAAAATGTCGCTAAGGTAAGACTTAAAATTATCGTCACAGATATTAAAACTAATATAGCGAAATAAATAAAGATTTGTTGGATTATTGATGATCTGTTGGAAGTATGGCCATGCTGATTTAGATCATCAACTCCAGGAAGGAAAACCCTGTGCTCACATTAGCTTTTGGTCCCCCATGAAGCCTTGATCTGGCATTCAAGGTTCAGACCTTAGGAATTAGAAGTCATGGTTCAAGTTTCATTAATTGTGAACTCATTTCAACGACTAAAGTAACAATATAGCACTGAACAATAATAAAGAGCATCTCGAATATTTGAATTTTCGACACATTGTACTAATATTTGTTCTATTTGCATAGAGTTAGTATTAATGTGACAAGCAAGCAAATTTTTTTTTTTTCGTTTTTACTTGTTTATAAACATTTCGATGAGATTGACTATTCCAAACTATGTTGAGGCCTTGCATTCACTTCATTTTTTCTTTTTTTGCCGGTTTACAGATTTTGAAAGGATCCTAGTTGTTGGCAACTTTTATGCATATCAACCTAACGCTGAGTTCAACTTCAATATCAATGCATAAAAATCAATTCAGTAATAAACTCTATTTAACCTGAATTCACTTAATTGAGTATTTACGTAACAAATTGAGTGTTTAAACCTATTTAACGGAGCTTTTATGGAGTTAAATTTCAAGTAATTTGGAGCTTTTATATGTAAAATCTAATTTTTTTATAGCAATTGATTCAAATTTGAATGTCTTGAAAGTTAACGAAGTACAAAATATTATTCAAGAATAACTTGGCTAGTTGAAGAACCAAGTTAAGACTAACTCTTATCTAGGATTGAAAGATAAACCAAACAACTCGATACTCGAATTGAACGTTGTTCGAACTTGGTTCCCCTATTAGTCAAATCAAACCTGAACAGCATTTTATATTTGACAACATTCAAATTCGTTCAACCTCGGTTTAGGAAGTCAACAACCAATTTGGGTATGTATGGAATTTATTTGGCACTCCCATGAGTAGCTATTAAAATAATAATGAAATAACAAACAATCTTTCTTTTCATTTTCTTCTCAAAATTAGTAAATTAATATTATAAGGTTGTAGTACATGTTAGATAGATTAGCACTTATGCATCGTGCGTCCTCTAAAAATTACAAAATTCTATTCTTGACAGAATTTTATTGATTTGGAATGACCTTAGAATTGGAAAAATTTTTAGATTGGGTCTTGGAGGTTAATAAATAAAATAGCGTACATGAGTAGATAAATTTTAGGGATAATTAAATTTTGATGATGAATAAATTTTTATCTAATCAACACGAACTCCCAAAAAGAATCATCCACTTGTATGAAGTTGGTCTTTTATACAATTTGTATTTAGAAAAATTTATTTAGTTTGAAAAATTATCGCATAATTTATAAAGAAGAGTATAGAACTTTTACAAAGTTAAATAAATAAACTAAATAATATAAAACAAAGTTAAAGACACTATTGAGATATTTGATTGAAAAAAAAAGACCTTTTCTTAAAAAATAAACAAAATGGGATTAATTTGAGTATTTAGACGGGATCAAATGGGATTAGCCCATTTTAATCCCGCCTGTATTAGTCCCATAACTAATATGGAACTTTTTGTATATAACCCATATTTTCTAATTCCAATTAAGTCCCGCCCATCTCGCCCATTTGCCATTTCTATATTCAACACATTCCAGAATTAATGCTAATGTATAGTAAAAGAATTTGTCCGTAATCTATAGGAAGGCGTTTCAATCAACTATGCCCAAAAGAAAAAGACAAATTAATCCAACCTACCGTATTAAAGCTAAGGATTTTCTTCTTCAAAAATATTTGTAAAGGGAACATATTATAAAGTCCAAGATTCATCACTCTTGTAATGCATGACGTTTAGAAGTAGGTTAGTGAAAATATGATGACATGACACGTACAAATTTTCCTAGCTCCAGAGAGAAGATGCTAAAAGTTGACCTTTTCTTATTATCAATTGGTTTTGTCTTATTCATTCATACATAGATTAACAGGTCTCTCTCTATGAGAGTGTCTCTCTCTAACTTTTAGAGCCTTCCCTCCTCTTGGTAGGAGGCCTAACACTGTTCATAAAATTTCAAATTTTCAAGTTTTCAAACAATCTTCTGAAACAAGCCGGGTCCAGATCTTCTCATCTCTTGAGTCTTCTAGCTTAGATCAGTGCCTTCTACGATCTTTGCTTCTCATCCTTAACTTCTTTTCCCAGTTAAGTTTTCTTTTTCAGCTGGTGTCTTGTTTTTTCTGTTTTTCTTTCTTTGCTCTGTTGTTTGGTTGCTCTGATATTTGGTGCTACCTGACTTGCCACAGGTTTTCTTAGGTGCCATTCATAGCTGGGTAATAGTACGGTAGTGGCCTTATCCTGGGAACATGGAAGAAGCCCTCTCTAAAGCTTTCTAGAAATTTGAGCTCTCGCCTAAGGAGATAGGAGGCATTGATCTGTGCACGGATGATGTTGCGCAAAGTGTAGCAGACTGCGAGGGCAGCTTAATAGGAAAGATTGTTGGTGAAAAAATTGCCAATTTGGCAGGTGTCAGAAGCTTCACAAATCGAGCCTGGAGCTACCCCAAAAACTTGCTGGTGACAGAATTGGGGCCTAACTTGTTTCAGTTTCGGTTCGAAAAAGATGATGATAAAAGAAGGGTGCTGAAAGGTGGACCATGGAACATGGATAATCAGATTCTGGTGATAAAAGAATGGGAAAAAGGGTGGGAACATGAGCCGGACTTTTTCTCATCTGTGTTCCTATGGGTTCAAATCTGGAATCTTCCACTACATTGGTTGAGCAGAGCAATGGGGTTTAGGATTAGGGAAATCTTCAAATCGGTAAAAGAAGTGATCATCCCACCAGGGGGTGGAAAGACTGGAAGGCATATGAAGATTTATGCTGAAATCAATGCAACCCAACCCTTGCTCAGAGGAACAATGGTAAAGCTGGAGAGTGGCCTTATGTGGGCTGAGTTCAAATATGAACGATGTCCCGACTTTTGCTACAAATGCGGAAGAATAGGCCATGGGGATAAAAGTTGCAAGGAAGAAAGTAGGGAGAATCAGACTAAAAGTGAGGCCCAATTTGGTGCTTGGATGAGAGCTGGGAGTACGTTTACATCTTCGTCAGTGCTGGGAGGAAAGGAGAAAAGTGTTTTACAGAAATCCTTCACTGTAAACAAGGAGGGAGGAGATGAAAGGTTCGGGAGAATGGAAAAGGAGAGTATGGTGTTGGGTCATAACTTTCCAACTACTACTCACGACCTAATTGGTTCAGGGGGGAAGATTGAAAGCAGCTTTGTAGACAAGGATCAACAATTACAGGGGGTTGAGTCCAACCATGAACTCCTGAACAGGAAGGCTGAAAAACAGGGGGCAGATGCTTTACGGGAGATACTGGAGCTCCCTCAAGAGGTTGGAGCAAAAACGGGTGAGGGTAGGAGCCATGCAACAGAGGGAATAGGGAATTGGATCAAAGAAGGAACACATAGTATGATGGAGCATATGGACATAGAGGAAGTAGGATCTATTGAGAATCTGGTGGAGGGACTGAAGACGGAACTACCGAAATGGAACAAGGAAATTATATGTAGTCAGATTCTAACAAGTGGAAAAAGGAACATCGAGAAGAGGACATTCAGAAAAAACCAAAGTGTTATCAGAACTCCACTCATGGAGATAAACAACGTTTTGGAGGAATGCCAAGCAGGAATGAAAAGGAAGACCTGTATGGAACAATTTGAGTCAGATAGAATAGTGGAGGATGGCAGAAGTTTGTTGCGAAATAAGCTAAGGAAGACTGAAGGAGGGAGTCATGCTCTGTGTGGGGAAATGGAAGCCACCCCAAAAAGGCTTCCAACATCCCCATGAAGATACTGGTGTGGAACTGTCGAGGGGTGGGTGGATCCTTGGCAGTTCCCCAACTTAAGGAGGTTTTGTACCTCCACCAGCCAAAATTAGTTTTCTTATGTGAAACTAAAAACCAGGAAAGTGTTTTGAAGCAAGTACAATCTAAGATAAACTACAGGAATAGTTTTGTGGTAAACCCTTTAGGGAAGGCTGGAGGCCTAGTGTTATTCTGGAATGAAGATATCAAGATTGGTGAAATCACTAGCACAGGTTTTTGTATAGAAGCCTGTATTGAGGATCATGAGCCAAATTGTCAGTGGTGGTTTGTAGGCATTTATGCTAGCACGGATCCTAACACAAGGAGGCATTTATGCTAGCACGGATCCTAACACAAGGAGAGAGCAATGGAATTACGTTAGACAGATGAAACAAGTCTGGGGAGATAGGTGGGTGATTGCAGGTGACTTCAATGATATCAGGTCGAATCAGGAAAAATTGGGGGAGGGGGGGAGAGAAAGGTCAGAGAAAAGTTGTAGAGATTTTAATAACTTCATTGATACTAATGAATTGACAGACATAGGATATAAGGGAACCCCATGGACTTGGAGTAACTACTGGACGGGGACTGGAGAAGTTAAGCAGAGATTGGATAGATGGTTGGCTAGCTTGGGTTGGCTCCATCTTTTTGAGAAATCTACTTGTCTACATATAGAAAAGGAAGCCTCGGATCACTGTGTATTAATCATTAACACCAGACCAAGCAATGAGAAGTGTAAGAGAAGGTTTTATTTTGACCAGAGATGGACCAAGAACTCGGAATCCACAACAGTGGTGCAGGCTGCATGGAGAAAAGAACAGGTCGGATCAAGGATGTTTAAAGTTGTTAGGAAGGTCAGAGAGTGTAGGTTTGCACTTTTAGCCTGGAACAAGAAACTCTTGTGCAACTCCAGAGTAAAGATTAATGAGCTGAAAGAGCAATTGGACAAGATGAAGAAAGAGAATGATCCCAACAATAAAAGCAGGATAATAGGTCTGAAAGTACAGTTGGGTAAGGCATACAAGGAGGAAGAGTTGTATTGGAGCCAGAAATCAAGAAATAGATGGTTGAAGGAGGGGGATAAGAACACGGCTTATTTTCACACCAGTGTTATGCACAAGAGGAGAAGGAACAAAATTAGCTTTCTGCAAAAGGCAAATGGGGAGTGGTGCAGTAGTGACCAGGAGATACAGCAGGAAATTTGTGACCATTATATGGACCTTTTCACATCAGCCGCCCCAACCGACATAGACCTCGTTCTTAGAGGAGTGCCCTGTACTATTACCACGCAGATGAATGAGCATCTAATTAAGCCAGTGGAGGACAAAGAAATCAGAAAGGCCCTCTTCTCAATGCACTTGAACAAGGCTCCAGGAGTTGATGGTGTGTCCCCCTTAGTTTTTCAACATTATTGGTCTATTATAAGCAAAGATATCATTCATGCTATTAATAGCTTCTTTCACAGTGGCAATTTACTTAATTCTGTTAATGAGACCTTAATTACCCTCATTCCCAAAATAGACAACTCTGTGAACTTAGCTAACTATAGGCCCATTAGCCTCTGTACTGTTCTTTACAAGATCATTTCCAAAATCCTTGCCAATAGGTTAAAAAAAGTCCTTATGCATTGTATCAGCCCCTCCCAATCTGCCTTTGTGCCGAGGAGGCAGATTTTAGACAACGTTGTCACTGCACATGAAGTGATCCATTTTTTAAAAAACAAGAGGAAAGGCAAGGACTGTTTCATGGCCGTAAAACTTGATGTCTAAAGCCTATGATAGAGTAGAGTGGAAGTAGCTTGGGAGAATGATGTTGAAAATGGGCTTTTGTCCTATTTTTGTACGTTGGATTATGAATTGTATCTCTACTGTTTCCTATTCTTTCAATCTCAACGGGGAAAAAATTGGTTTTATTAAACCCTCTAGAGGGATAAGACAAGGTGACCCTCTGTCACCTTATCTTTTTATTCTGTGTGCAGAAGGTCTGTCCAGCTTGTTAGAGGAATCCGTGAATTCAAAAGACATTACAGGGCTGAAAATCTGCAAAGATTGTCCACCTATTTCTCATTTATTTTTTGCAGATGATGTAATGCTTTGTTGTAAAGCAGATGGCTTTGAAGCCTCTAAAGTGATGGAGCTGTTGGCTTTGTATGGGCGAGCATCAGGACAGTTGGTGAACTTTGACAAGTCTGCTGTCTTCTTCAGCAGGAACAACATAGACCAGAGAAAAAGTGAAGTCAGAGTTGCATTGGATGACATGAGAGAAGCAACAAGCAGCAAATACCTTGGGCTTCCAATGTCAATTGGGAGAACTAAAAACCAAGCTTTCAGTTACGTGAAGAACAGCGTTACTAGTAGATTGCAAGGATGGAATCAAAAGCTTCTTAGTCAAGGGGGAAAAGAAGTGTTGATAAAGGCCGTGATCATGGCCATTCCAAACTACACAATGTCATGCTTCAGATTACCCAAAGGTCTGTGTAAGGATATCTGCAGATCAATAGCAAACTTCTGGTGGGGGAGTGATACGGCGAACAGGAAAGTGCACTGTGCCAACTGGGAAAAACTGTCCCAGGTCAAAGGCAAAGGAGGAATGGGCATTTGAGATTTGGAACACTTCAATACTGCTCTGCTTGCTAAGCAAATTTGGAGATTCATTACTGCTCCAAATTTGCTAGTAAGTAGATTAGTAAAGGCGAAGTACATGAGGGATGACAACTGGTGGGATAAGAAACCCCCACAGGCAGCTTCGTGTATATGGAAGAGCATTCATGGAGCTAGAAACCTGCTGAGGGAATGCCTTTGGAAGAGAGTTGGAGATGGGGAGAGTATCCACATTTGGACCGACAAATGGATTGCAAACTCACAATCTGGAAGAGTGATGACGGGTAGACCAGTGGATTGCCAATTGGAGAGAGTCAATGAGCTAATCCTGAATGGCCAATGGAATAGAGAGGCCTTGCAGAGGTGGTTTAGCAATGAAGATGCTCAGCTAATTTTAAGCATGCCCATCAGTTGCTTTAAAAGAAGAGACAGAGTGTTTTGGAAATTTTTGAAATCAGGGAGGTACACGGTTAAGACTGGTTACGAGAGGGCAAAGCAAGAGGAGGTGGGCAACCGAAGGACAGAGGAAAGGAGAGGAGAAACAAGCTGGGAACAAAGTAAGGCGAGCTGCTGGAAAAGAATGTGGAATCTCAACATCAAAGCCAAACACAAACACTTCCTGTGGAAATGTTTAAACAACATTTTACCTGTCAAAGATGTGGTGCGGAAGAGAATTCGAGAATGCGACAATATCTGCTGCGGGTGTGGAGAAGTGGTAGAAACTCTTGAACATATGTTTTTCTTTTGCCCCATTGCAGAGACCGTTTGGAAATTAGCTCCAGTTAACTGGGAGGGTTTGAAACATTACTGTTGTAACTTCTGGAGGTGGTGGCAGGCAGTAATGCAAACTGCAACTAGGGAGAGAGGATCGGATCATATCGACCGGACTGTGAATATCCTTTGGCAGTTGTGGAAAGCGAGAAACAAAATGGTTTTTGACAAGGGACAATCAGAAGCAATGAGACTGTTACAGAAAGCTCATGGAGAATGGCTGGAGTACGAGACAGCTGCAGCAGAGGAGAAGGAGTGTAGGTATAAGGAAGCTGATCTGAACCATTGTCAAAGCAGCTGGGAACCCCCAAGGGAAGGAGTTGTGAAAATTAACACAGACGCCGCAATCTCTGGACAAATGGTCAGAATTGGAAAAGGAATTGTGGCCAGAAACTGGAAAGGAGAAATCATTAGAGCCGAAGGCCTGGTTGAACAGAAGAAAGGAAATGCAGCTATGGAGAAAGTGTTGGCGATTAAAACAACTCTAGGAATAGCCCAAAATGCAGGATGGATGAAATAGAAATCCAATCAGACTGCAAGTTAGTGGTGGATCAGATTGTAGCAAGCAGCATCCAGGAAGGTGATATTGCAACAATCTTGGAAGATATTGATGAGTTGAAGAACAGATTTGAGATATGTAATTTTAGTTTTGTCCATAGGCAAGGAAATCAGTGTAGCCATCTGTTAGCCAGATTTGCTGTAAAATTAGTTCAAAATGTGAAATAGGATAACCAATTCCCAGTGTGGTTAACAGAGAGAGCAGAGATGGACTTCAGGGTAACTAACCCTTTTTGTACCTAATCTTGTTTTTACAAGTGTTAATAGCAATATTAGTGGTTCCGTTTGTTAAAAAAAAAATTGGTTTTGTCTTCATATTTACGTGTTTCTAGAAGGCAAACAATTTTGACTTTGAAGGAAGATGCCTAGAGGCCAAGACAAAAATACCTGAAACTTTCTTCAGATAGACAAGTGCAATTCTTGTCCCATGATTTTGGGGTTTCCATTATTATTATTATTTTGGTTTTTCCTTTTCTTACAACTCACAAGTTACCAATTTTTTGTTTTTAAAAGATTTAGAGACAACATAGAAACAAAGTAAAATGAAAGAATTAAAATTAAGGAGAAAGACACGCACAAGTATTCATTAATATTGGCACCTTTTTTATTTAAGTACAAATTTTTACAACCGATCCTATACTCGGAGGCCGAGGGTAGCGATGGATCCAATTAAGTTATTAAAAACTTAAAGGAAACTAAATTGCTTGTAAAAACATTTCAACAAATTCTAAACGAAAAACAGCAGCCAAGATGGTTTTGTCCCTCCCTAGTGGTCAACTGAACCAACTCAATTGGTTAATATTGGCCAATTAATATATCTTTGAGTAGTCAACGAAATATTGCAACGCACATACGAAAAAGATAAAGTATCAAAGAAAATGAAAAAAACGAGTACCACCATTTTAACCAAAAGTAGCATCATAATTGATTATCTATTTCTAAAGCAAAAAGGTTATTCATGTCTCGCTTTCATGTCACAATCCCCTCTTGCTTTCTCTATTTGTCACCACAAAACATCCTCCTAAGCAAACATTTTCAAAATGGCAACCACCAAGAGTGGTGCAACTAACATTCCACTTTCTATACTCAAAACAAAGAAAGCTAAAAATTTAATCAATCGGTAAACTTGCCAATTACTCATCCGTTACAACAAGTAACACTGTGGATCAGAAATCTTACGAGAATTTATTTGGATTGGATTTTATATACTCTCAGTATACTATAGACAGTTATTTTATTATACTATAAAATGTAGATGGTATGAATGTACACTATTTATATAACCAGCTAATGTTAAATTTCAAATTAGATTAAGCAACATACATCTACACCAAAAATTATCTTATCTATTTACCTAATTTCTTGTAAAGAAAAGAGAAAGACAGATTTTTATTCCTTTATGCTTAAAAAAAGAAGGAAAATCACAAATATTTGAGAGTTATCATATATTATATATTAAAAGCACCAATGTGATTTGATGATTTGGTGGTTTAGTTTTCACTTTCCAGTAATACCCTTGAATAATTAAATAATGCAAGTATCTTAAATTCCAAATATGAATTGGGTGAGGGATATTTATGGATATTAGTGTTAACGTAATTACCGTCTTCTAAAAATTAATATTCTAAAAGAAAAGGAATTCCAAACAAAGTTAAACCCAAAAGAAAAAAAAGGAAACCATATTGTAAAACAATATGGTTACTAAAAAAAAAGTGAACCAAGGAAAACCAAACTTCAGATGTTTTGGGATTTAGGTTTGGATTACCGCCACAAAATTCGTCTTCTAAAAATTAATAGTCTAAAAGAAAAGGAATTCCAAACAAAGTTAAACCCAAAAGAAAAAAAAGGAAACCATATTGTAAAACAATATGGTTACTAAAAAAAAAGTGAACCAAGGAAAACGAAACTTCAGATGTTTTGGGATTTAGATTTGGATTACCGCCACAAAATTTTGGTGCCTAACAGTAGTTCAAATATGTCATAGAAGAAAATGGGAAATGATAAATATGAGAGAGAGACCTATGTCAAGCAAAAAAAAATTTAAAACAAAAAACACAAAAACCATATTCCATTTCAAATATGTCATAGAAGAAAATGGCAAATGATAAATAATAGAGAGAGACCTATGTAAACCAAAAAAAAAATTTAAAACAAAAAATACAAAAGCTATATTCCAAAAAAAAATAGTGTCATCTCTTGAGGAATGTATAAGAAGTTACCAATAGGTGCTTACCTAACAATGGATTTGTTAATATTCTAAAAAAAAGTTCCAAACAAAATTCAAACCGTAGATGTTTGGTCATCATTGAGGATTGATTTTGTCTCCACTGAGCATTGGTTTTTGATTTGTACAAAAAATTTTAGGATAGATAATTTTTCTATTATACTTTTGATGATTGTCCTTTATTTTCTCCAAATCATTATAAGTTATTGTTGTATACGTTTTGTATATTAGAGTCATTAGAGTCATTACAAATGTTGATCCTTTTATTTGGATTGAAAAACTATTTCTATATTAAAGTAATGATTTCAATATATATACACACATATAATATAGTTTGAAACCATTTTTTGAATACTGGGTTAGAATACTCCAATAACAGTATTTATATGAACCCAGACTCATCTAAATTTCATTTAGTTAAAAATTGCCATAAAAAAATAGAATCATATTTTTTTGTTCAGATTAATAAACTCATGAAATATTTTAATTTATATATTTTTAAAATGAATTTACCCGAACCAATACAGGATTTGCTTTTAGTCTTTTTAGGGTTCGGTCTAATCTCAGGAGTTTTAGGAGTTTGGTAATTTAGTGATTTAATATTTCTTTCATAAAATGCCTTCATTAGTAATAATAATGACATTATTCTATTTCCCAAATAAATGTAATTCTAAATATTGTTGAGACTTTTTACATACTATCAGCCTTTTAAGTTTTAAGTTTTGTTTTAGAAGTATAATTCCTTATGAAATAGAGATTGATTTGGAAATGTTATAAGTTATATGATAATATACTTGAAAACTTTTTCTGTTACAAATTAATGACTAGAGATTAATTAGGCCATATTCTTAAAAGTCTTAACAAATTCAATGTTTCATTACATTACATTATATTAAACAAGTTGCATATTACTATATCAGTAGACACACATCCAATATATAAGAAAGTTATACAAAGAACATAGACATGTTGAATTTAGCTCAAACCCCTCAAAATCATATATTTTTTATTTTTCTTTCCACTGATGTTGCTGATTCCAAAAGATGCATCCAAGATGGACTTTTCTATTCCTTTTGCAGTAATTCATGTAATACTAGCCTTAATTTCATCTAAGAAAATAAACTTATTGAAATAAATTTCTATATTGAATAAAGTTGAAAAATAGATTCAATTAGTAAGAACAAGGAAAAAACTTTAGGTGGATAATTTAGAAATTAAACATGAATTGGAAAAAATTTATATAAATTGATTTTGCACAGAATAAATAGGTGGCAATTGTGAAGAAACAAAAGAAAGGGGAAAAATAAAAAATTAATGAAAAAGAAAGATAAAGCGAATCTAAATTTAGTGATTTAAGTTTTTTTTTCCCTCAACAATACCCTTACAGTACACTCTCATCACAATTAATTACAATGTGATATCTTGATACACTAATCCCTAAACAACAACTTCTGCAGGTCTTTTTATAATATTGATTTTGATGTTTTAGTTTAGGATCAAAATTTTATTAAAGTACACTTTCTTCGATAGAATTTGGTTTAAAATGGAATTATGCAATTATGACCTCTAAATTCCTTTGAATTGCTCTTAGAAGATAAGGTGACTAAGAAAGAAATTAATCTAATCTTTTAGACAATAAGTGAACTTCCTTGAGATACAAAAGGAAGAATATATTTGAGAATGATTTCTTTAGATTTTTCATGTAAGATAGTGCCATCTTTGTGATACGTTTTGCTCAAAAAAAACACATTGAGATATTCTTTAGAAATATAATTTCATCCAAACATTTGTTATACAAAAAATTAATTTGGACTAATTTTCAAATTTAATGACTTTATACAAAAAAATTAATTTGGACTAATTTTCAAATTTAATGACTTTAAAAACAAAATAATTGTTAAAAGTAATTTCTTGCTGCAAACATTAGAAATTAAACAATAAAATGAAACCAATTTTCCTTAGGAATAAGGTAACTATTTTTGACTTTTCATTCTATGACAAATAAAAAAAAATTAAACTTCATACCTCATGCAAAATAAAGAAATTAGTAAGAATAATCCTTGTATACATCTCTCAATATTGAAAAACCTTCTCTTGAAAAACCATATAAATTGGGTTTCAATAATTTCACAACAATTATTGTAAACCCATTCATATATACTTGTCTATCGTTGAACAAATACTTTATCAAATTATAAGTATGAAATATTAAAGTTGTTTCTATGATCCCGACATAATGGGCGTAGCTATTAGTGCAAACCAATAGCATTTATTTAGTAATTGTACAATCATGACAAAAAAATAATTTGAAGGGAAAAAGATATTCAAAGAAAAAAAGAAAAAAAGGAACCACTCAAGTCAATATAAGAAACTCTCAATTCCTTAATGAACCACACTGAATGTTTTAAGGATTCTTAAATGATTCAACATTGTTTAGGTTAAGGAAATTAAGAATGATAGTAAAATCTATTAATAATCAATGTATCAAATAAAAGTACAAAATAGATATTTAATAGATTGAACTTGGTAAGAATGTTGAGTCTAAATTCAATTTGGGTAAAATCTAACAAATAATGTTTTAAGAACTAAAAAAGAAAAAACATCAAACTGCAAGACAGAATATTTTAAGAAGACATATCTTTTAATCTCCTACAAATAATGGTATGTGAAAAAGATCATCTTTTAATATCCTTACTTATAAGTTGATATGACCTACAGCTTGACATCTAAATTTAAAATACATGAATTCTAATAAAAATAAAGTTTAGTTCTTTTGATTGTATAGTTTTAACATTTTTTTGGGATTGTGAAATAGATATCTAATTGAAAAATATAATTATATTTGATGGATGCAAGTTACAAAATGAGTAACGCTATGTCATAAAACAAACCAAAGACGAAAATCTAAAACGAGAATTAAACAACTAAATTGACATCAAAATATTAATTCTTTAACCTAATAAAGGGTTTGTTTGGATTCCCCTGTTTTTGTAAAAACTGTCTTTAGTTAGTAAGTAACAAGCTACAGACGGTTGGAAAAACAGATTAGTGAACAGTTCGAAAAAAAATAAAACGACGTCGTTTTCCCGTTCTATGCATTACTACCTACCAAATCGGACTTGCCCCTTTTCGATCGAACTCCAACCCTAGCCGACAACCCTCGTTACCTGCTGTCGTCCTCCATCTGCGGCTTCCATCTTAGTCAACATTCCGATTGGCTGGCTGAACCGATCGCAGCTGCTTAACCTGCCGGTCTTGTCGAGCTTCCGTCCGACCTGGTGCTGCACGGCAAGGGCAGGGGAAAGAAAGACTGCTACTTCCTCTGCAAGAGCAACCGGGTGCTGTGGCGTTTTGGGTTCACGGTGCGGCTCCACAGTTGGTGTACTCCTCCACTGCCATCATCTCCGACATTTCCACCTTAGCTTCTCCAGGTTAATGCCTCTTTTCTTTCCCGTAAAGCAAAGTAGAAACTAGTAACAGACATTTTTTCTAGCGAAAAAAATTGGAAAAACTGCCGATGCTTCGTGGGTTTTTGAAATGCTGCAAAATTTGTGAAGGATAATCTGGGGTAACCGATCTGTAATGTGGTCCTGGATTGCCATATATCATTACATTTGCTTTTTCCAATTTTTTTTTTCCCCTGATGGTTTAACTTCAATTCTGCCCAAGCGGTTTTTAGGGAAGGCTGAGTGGTGCTTAGTAGAAACTTATTAGGAAGCATTTTTAGATCATAATACCTGAACAACTGCAGCTATGACTTCTGCTAGGCGAATTAACAATTAATACCGGTTGCAGATGGAAAAGGACCATAAAATGTTAACTATGGCAGTCGGGAAAGAAAAATGTTGCTTAACTTTTATCGTCCTTGGATAGCAAGGTCAATAATCTTTTATCGTCCTGGTCTGACTTCTTCGTGTAGAAGGTGTCAAATTTGAATTAGTACATGATTGGTATTTTTGGAATCGACATTTTGCATCTGGCCTGGTGTTTTTCTTTTATGTTTTCCTATTTTGGACATGCATAGCGAAACATCCCATGAATTAGCATTTACCTGAATTCACTATAACCATTGAAGCTGTCCTATTACGATCGTGAGTGAAGTAGCTGAAGTTGCTGCCTGCTGTAACCAAATGCTACATTTTTAGCAATTATCGGAGAGCCTAAACTTGCAGGTTAGGCAAAAACTTTCAAAAAATCCTGAATTCTGCTTCTGTTTTTTTCTTAACGAATGACTATTTCAATGGTAAATTGATTGACAAAGCCTGCCCTTGATATCAATTATATTAACATGCGCTAAATGATATTTGGATAGTGCTGTAAAATTATATCCAATTTATTCTGAAAATTCATTAACTGTTTTCTTTATTGTTTTCCTTCATGTGGTTTGCCTATTAGTGACAATTGTTCAGTGGTTGCCTGCCCATATACGTGTAAAAGGCTTGAAAATTACATGCCCCCAGTGACTCGGCGTGCATCTAAAGGCAAGGGTTACCTCTAGGTACTCTTGTATCTAATTTTCTATACATGTTTTATTCATGTAAGAGCTGATCCAAATTCTTTTTTTAAAACCAGCATTGAAAGCCCGCCTTCGCCTAAATCCCCACTGCAAGGAATCCTTTTGTGGAGAGAACGATTTGTTGTGCCTTGATAATTACTACAAGGTAAATGACATATTGTGTATTTACTCATTTGCGTATGTGGGACTGTTTTTTGCTATTTCAGCAGCCAAAATCAGGCTGTTTCTTTCTTTTATTGGTTGTTAAGATGCGTAAACAAAGACGGGGGTTTTCCGAGCGCATTCATTTCAGTAAGGAGCAAGAACTTTCTCTTGCCCAATACCTTGTCACCATGAATTTAGAGGGCAAGATATCTGGAAATACAATCTCTAGCTACGTTGTTCCTGAAATGATGCGGCGCCTTCATGAGGACCATGGCATAACCGTTCCTCGGGATACTATCAGGGCAAATACTATGCCCTTCGAGATGCAACCAAATTATACATGGATTTCAAGAAAAATGGCACTGGAATGGGGTGGGATAGTCAAAAGTACACCTTCATGATGGATGATCCTCGGTGGGCAAATTTGCAACAGGTATTCTAAGGATTTAAATATTAAGAATGCTTTCCTTGTGTTAGCTGTCCTATTTTTTTGAGTTCTTTTTACGTAATAATTGAATAAATCATTCATTGGAAGTTATAGTGCTGTTTTTGAGTTTGACAAAGTATGGGAGCTACTGGGATATTGGCCTTGTGAGCATATTAAGTACATCGAACAAGCTTAAATGTATGCCTAAGTGGATGAAAGTGTTTACCTTCTTTTGTTTTTGTTTGATGGTGCAAGTTCCTTTTTTGTCTTGGGCAGCATGTTAATTTTTTCCTTTGTGACGTTGGTGAAGCCTAAATGTATCATTTTTTACGTTCTTGGGCAGTTTGTGAAGCTTCATCCAAACGGCCATTGTCATGTTTGGTTCTTAGCTTCATTAGGTTGTGGTGCTGGCCATTGTAAAGGGAACTGCAACTGTTTTTTTGTTAAAAATTTGTGAACTGTAGGGGTTTATATCTTCATTGAAGACGTTTTCCTGTTTTTTTCATTATATGGTGGTGATGGTGGTGGTCTTTAGATATTTCCATTTTGTCTAGGTGTTGTGCCTTTTTTTTTTTCATTTGTTTATGATTGGTTATCGTTTAATAAGTTTCCCCTGTGGTAGTTTATAATCTGTTGAGATCTTCTTGGTAATGTGTGCTGTTTTTGGAATGGAAGGGCTGCTTGTCACGATGTATACTTACCAAAAAATTTAATGTGTGTTTCCTTTCATTGAGGTGTCTTCAAATGGAAGGGCTGCTGTTTTCTTGATTCTAGTGCTTACTGTCGCGCCCCATTTTTTGGAAAGGAGGAGGAAATGAAACCCCTCGTCGTTTTGGGTTTTTAGTTGGAAAATACTTTTTTGGTTAAAAATTGATTTTTGATTTTTGAAAAAGAAATGGGTCATGGGACTACAAAAATGCGACGATTTGGACCCAAAAACAAAAGTCTAGAAAATGGTTTTTAGAAAAGTTTGGAGTCGCCACTTGGTATGGAGTTTAGGTGTACCAAATCAACCAAAAATTTTAATTAATGAAAATAAACTAAGAAAACCCTTTTTTAGACGACTCCAGGTCTTTGAAAAACTAGAGAAAAAGATTTGGGGGTCACAGTTGAAAGAAGGGAAGGCAAAGATTCGATGTTACTCGTCTCTAAGGCACCCTTCTAACCTAACCAAAGCTAGTTGCGTGATTTAGTTAAAAATTTCCTAATTCTAACTTTAAAATTTATCACATTTGGATGTTATCTATATGGATGCAAAACTTAAACCTAATATTGGATCGAGAGGGGCAAAATGTCTCCTTGAGGTTTGATTGGAATTGATCACATTAGTTGTGTCACCCAAATTTGATCCCTCGAGGAAGTCACGAAAAATGTAAATGATGAGAATCGAAAAAAACAGGAAAATAGGGTTTTCAAAAGAAATGCAATTTTATAAAATCTCAAGGGAAAAGAAATTGGATTTTTGAAAAGATCAATTTTAAGTGCAAAGAGGAACTTGAATTTTCAAAAGATGCAATTTTAAGAAAAACGGATTTTAACTTTGAATTGCTAAACATGAAGAAGAAACTTGATTTTTAAAGAATGATTTTGATAGAATTTAAAATAATGCACATGAATGTCCTAAAGAGGGATAATGCAACATAATGGGTGCGGGGGACTAAATTCGTGACTTGAACTTTCCTTTTCATAGAAGGAAATAAAAGCGTGCTAAGGTTAGGAAGCCATACTCGCTCTCTTCCCTAATTCAAAGGGTAATGCTCTAAAATGCGCTAATCTATTTTTTGACGAAAAAGGAAACTAAATGAGATGTTCCGCATACGGGATGGGAGAATAGTAACATGCAAAAATGAAAAAGAAACTCTAAAAGTGAAAAGTGTGTGAAATTTGTATCTAATGCATGAACGGCATTAAGGGTCTAGCATTGGACTAGCCCTCGTCTAAAAGTTCTCACTAACATTGGATTAGTGAGAAATCGAAAGGAAAGGCGACGACAACTAGCGTTAGACTAGTGTGGTGACGTCAATACATTTACACAATAAACATGTAGACATGATTATGAAGCAAGTAAACACATAAAATACATAAACACATAACACATAGGCATAATATCTAGATGCAAGATCCTAGGAAAGCAAGTAAACACATAAACATGCAAGCATGCAAAATAAGCATATAAAATCTAATTATTACATTGGGGGAACCTAAATACATTCTAAGGGGAAAAAAATCGGAATAATGATCTAACTATTACATTTTCTAGAATAAATACACTTTTTGCAAAATTAAATCTATCTATTACAACTTGGCATCCAAGGCCTCCAAATGATTTACCCAAAAATTAAATGACATAAATAAAAACTAGACATGAATAAAAGCAAAGGAAAACTTAACTTAAAACATGCAAGATCATGCAAAAACACATAAGAGCACATAATAGGGGAAAGAAGTTATCATCCCTTGATGTGATGCCTTAATTGAATCCTCAAATGAGGGGAATGGTTATCTAAGACTCAATGTCAACAAAAGGGATCAAGGTACCAATTTAAAGGAAAAATCAATCAAAAATTCAAAAAAAAGGTATCAAAACAGATTCTGCAAGGAATATGGACAAGACTAGAAAATATGAATAATAGAGTAAGATTCTGGAACAAAAGAACAGGAAATAACAACAAAACTGAGGAACAGAGGTTACGGAGAAGAAATGGACAGAGCAACTAGGTCCGCTACATGCAAAATGTAAAGTTCAGAGGAGAAACGCTGGACTCCAGAAAGGTCCGCTCTTCCCATCTTCAAAATATCGGAAGATTGCTTCCAGGTTTTGGAACAATAACACAAACAAAATCTTCGAGGTGGGGATCTATTTAAAGCATTAAAATCATCATTCAGATCATGTCAAAACAAGCTAAAAAAGAAAAAGGCCAAATCTTAAGCATCAACATCATCAAATAGACAAAAAGGGGAAAGGGAAGAACTGCCTAGAACGTGGAAGTTACGCTGACCGGCAACCCCGCTTTTCACATATTCAAATATTCGAAAGCGTAAACGCGAACGTAAACAAGCAAGAGATCCGCCTTTCTTCACATCTTCAAACATTCAAGAGAAAACACGGAGCGTTACGCAAAGTGATCCGCGCAAGTAGCCCGCGTTTCTTCACATCTTCAAAACGTGAAGAACATTTTTTCATAAATTTTCCAGAAACCACAACAAAGTCAACACAGAAGTATCAAACGTTTGATTTTAAACGTCAGAACAAGACTATGAGCCTTACCAAGCTATTATAAACACAACATGCTCATATAACAACCAATAATCATCATCATATGTCATAAAACTTGAAAAAAACTCATTTAAGACCTTGGTTCCACCAAAAGGTCTGATTTTCAACAATTTTCGACCAGAAAAATAATAGATAGAGTAAAGGAAGACTACCTGATTCGGAGGCTTGAAAAGAATGAGAAGGAATCACCAAAATTCAAGAAATCTTCACTAAAAAATGGAAACCCTAGTTTTTATCTTTTCTCTCTTTTTCTTTTTCTCTTTGATTCTCAATCGTTTTTCTTTTCTTCCTAATTTCTTTCTTCTCTCTTTCTGCTCACTCTCAGCCTCCCTCCTCTCTTTTTTCCTCCCTCTTTCCAGCCTCTCTTTCAGAAAACCCTAACATAGGTGATTTATAGGTATTAAAACCTACAACCAAAGGCTTGGATGCATTTAGGGTTTGTTGGGTTAATTTTGATAATTGGATGCGTTTTATTTGTGTCTTAAGGATCAAGGGTGATTTGGGCATTAACTAAAACGATTACTTGATGCCAAAGACACAAAAAATACAGCTGGAAAAGAGGAAGGAATGGCTGGAAAAAACGCGCGTGTAATTTTTTTCGCTTCTGATCAGGTTACGCGGACAGATCCGCGTAACTGGTCCGCGTTTTTGACTTTCTTTTTTTTTTTTTAAGAAAAACCTACAAAAATAAGAAAGACGTGTTAGAATATTCAAAAATAAATAACTAAAAATTAATAGATAAAAATATAAGAAAACAATTGAAATAGTCAAAATTTGGTGTTTACACTTACGGGTAACCCTTTACCTAAGATAAGATGAAACCGTGACAGTGATTGAATTTGGTGGGAATTTTTATGATTCTTGTGTGTTTTGTTTGTTTAGGTGAACAAGGATTATGGCAAATTCTACAATAAGAACTGCTACATCTATCACATGCTGGAAGATGTATTCCGATCACAGGGGGCAACTGGAGAGTATACTTCTGGTTTTGTAAGGTCTCCACGCAACTCGGATGAGGAGAAGGAGATGGAAGGCCTTGTTGGCACCAGAAGAGGCAAGGCCAAAACTGACACCGAGACATCAGGGGACGATGTCATTAAGGAGAGGCCTAGCAAGAGGAAAGGCAAGAAGGGTAAGGGAAAACGCAAATCTGCAGACTTGTCCAGCGATTCACCTATTCGAAGTCCATTCGCTGCTACTCAAGATAAGTATATCCGTGTTCTTGATGGCTTGGAGACGATCGTAAGCCGAAAAGGCAAGAAGAATAGCAGTAGCATGAGTGTCTCAGTTAGCTCACCTTCCAAGACAAAACCTGGCTCCTCAAAGGTCAAAAAGGACTATGAGATTGCTTTGGAAGAGCTTGTGAACCTAGGGCTGCCTTGGGAGGTGCATGTTAGGATGGGAACAATTTTAAAGGATCCCATGGAGACTATGTTGTGGAAGACGGCCAGATCTGATGAGGATCGGATTGCCCTAATGCAGATGAGAGGATGCTTTCCACCGAACCCGCGAGGAAGCCAAGATGGGAATGAGAGTCCCAAGTGACGATGTATTTGTTCTTTAAGTTGGTTTATTGTTCTTGTTGGATAGTTTTTTAGCATCTTTGTGAGGCCTTGCATTCTGCATTTAATTATTTATTAGTTTTCCAAAAGTACATTTGTGAGTTTGATTAACGGTGGCTTTATGTGAAAAGGCAATTGATGCCGTGGTCCCTTGCCAAAAAAATTATGCTGCAGATGTTTTTTTCCTTCTTTTGTCCTGGTCTTTGCTTTTCTCTAACATATTGCAAGTTATTTCCAATGCTTCAGTGGAGCTCGAAACTGTGATGGTTTTTGTAATGTCCTTGGCCTAATTTCAATGGAGCAGCTTATACCTCCACGAAATTTTTAGTTTCTCACTAGCCTAGTATATGCTTCTATAACCATTGAATTTGGTGACCTGTTGCTGAAATTTGTTCTCTGTTTTTTTGGCTTCATTTGTCTGCATGGTAGAAACCAAAGGTTGGTTAACCCTCACAATGACTTCTTGTTAGTGACCTTTTCCAGGATATACCTTCTGATAGTATAACTAATTCTCATTTGTCCTTGCACGTGCAGGTTAGTAAGCTGACTATTAGTCGTAAGCCTAGACTTGCTCATGGATAACTTTGACGATACACACGGGGATCAGTCGGGAGACTCATCAGATGACGATATGGAAGTGACATTTGCCCTATTTGTAATGTTGGGGTTGGCTACCCAACCTAAACCCCGCCTAGGCGATTCGAGATGGTGCTCTTCGGGCACAATGGGTGACCGAACTCATAAACGGGCACCGGATAGGATATTTGATAACATGCGGATGGATGCTAACCTTTTCTTACACTTATGTGACCTTTTATTACAACGGGTTACCGTGCATCCGACTCAAAGGGTTGGAATTCACGAGTCAGTTGCTATTGCTTTGGTTTGCCTAAGTCACAATGAGCGCCATCGCATCCTGGCTGAACGTTTTAATCATTCTTTGGAAACGGTTGATAGGCATCTCCGTCGTTATCTAAGATCCCTGGTGCGGCTTGGCCGAGATTTAGTTAGGCTACGGAATTTTCACCAAATTCATCCACGTATCCTAAATAGTCAGAAGTTTTGGCCGTGGTTCAAAGTAAGTTGCATGAACTACTTAAACAAAAGCTAAAGGTGCAATTTAGTTGTGTACATTTTCTTGTATGTGTTAAAAACAATTTATTATGGCTTTTGAAATATCCCTAATTTCACAGGATTGTGTTGGAGCAATTGACGGAACTCATGTCTCAGAGATCGAAAGACCGATTAAACAGATGGAGACCTATCCCAAAACGCTTTTAGCATCATGATATGCGGTTTGTATTTGTTCGTGGGATGGGAGGCGTACACACGCATTCCCTGTTGTAGAACTTTAGCAAACCACTATTATGGATTTTCAATGCCACCCGAAGGTTTAGAATTCGCCTCTCTGTTTTTAATACGCCCCTTAAGCTCCATAAAATTCTAATCTCGTTGATCCTTTTTTGCCTTAGGCAAATATTATGCTACAAACGCTGCTTACACAAACATGCCTGGCTTTATGGCACCATTTAGAGGTGCTAGGGGGAGTGCTCAAGAGCGGGAAGCAAAAGCGCTATTTAAAGACGACATGCTTCCCTTAGGAGCATTATAGAACGTACATTTGGTGTGTTGAAAAGGCGGTTTCCAATTTTAAGGGGACCAATGCAGAATTATATGATGGTGACCCAAAATAATATTATGCTTGCGTGTTGTGCTCTACACAATTTCATGCGGGAGAATGGCATGAATGACGCATATTTCGATGAAGAAATAGCTGTTGCAGAACTTGATGATGCAATGGAAGATGGGTACCAAGTCCCCCCGCAACAAGTTGATATGTCGGAAGCTGGAATTGCCGCATTCGCCCAAGATCGTCGGGCCATTGCCAATAGTATGTACAGAAATCGATTCTTGTAATTTGAATAGGGATGAAATCGAATCTGCAAACATTCGAGATTTGTAGTTCCTTCAGTTGTAGTCCACGTGCCAAAATGTATCCCACTCCCTGTTTGTGAATGTAATGGCTACGGATGTTGAACCCTAAAACCCCAAATCTATTCTTAATTTATAAAATGCCCCAAAAAAATTCCAAATACAATTTCAATTAAAAATATTAAACATGAAATACCGTTATTGAAAATTTTAAGAAAGCCTATAAAATTAGATCCAAATAAAATTTTTAATTCTAAAAATTACCCAAAAAACCCCAAATGAAAATTTTAATTGTTGTATGTAATAGTTGGGTTTTGGAATAGCTGATGGGAATGTGTTTTTTTTCCTATACTAGTTGCCATAATCACACATTCTGATTTGAAATACAGTTTTCTAAAAACAATTGGAAAAACAGAATCCAAACGCATTTGTTTGTCAAAAACAGTCTGTTCTTCAAATACAGCTAATCCAAACAGTATTTGCTATTTTTCAAATACTGCTACAGTGCTATTTTTGTAAAACAGCCCCAAAAACAGCTAATCCAAACGGATCCAAAGTTTTTGAGCAACCGAATAAAGTTATGTGGGCATGTATTATGCATGAAGACCAAAAGAAAGTTATGGTTATGCTATAGATGTTGCACATATTAGATTGGATTCTGTCTCTCCTTGATTTCATACTACTAAAAATGATAATGAGTATTAGCAGAAATAATTTGGTAGGATCGAGATTTTATTATGATTTGATAGCCTCAAGAGGGGGAATAATAGGTTGGGTGGTACATAATACATGCACACTAATTATTCATTTATTTTTTGCATTTTCTTTTGCTATAAAATGGAATTTATTGTTCTTTTTTTTTTTCTAGAAACGATAGAGGTTTTATTCATGAAAAACAACAGTACAGTATTAAGGGTAAAGACCCAAGGATAAACAAGCTAGTGCTATCAAGCACTAATGAAAGGAATAATCATTTCTTCATCAATCCAACAGCTTAAAGCATCAGAGCTAAACCTATTATATAAATCCATACTTGTGGTATTGTTATAACAAAAAGAGCACATTTGAAACAATTGATGAAGCAATTGAATATCTTCCACCAAAGCTGCCATTTTAACGTCATTAAAGGAACCTTGTTGAATCATATGAACTAACTTTCTGTTGTTAAGCATCACCTTCACTCTAGACCACCCTCTTCCCTTAGCCTTGATCAGAGCTAGTCTTATCGCCAGAGATCATCTTGTAATTGAAGGCCGAGTTTCTTCCACCAGTCCATTCTTCCTTAATTAAATTATCTCACGATGAAATCTCCACCCCAATACCAAATCTGTTTGTTGCTTTGTCATTCTCATCTATTCTCGCCTTTACTTCCTTCTTCATCGGGATCATCTCAACGTCTATTCCCTCTCCTTGCTTTTCAACTGCTTTCTTCTATGCTTTCCTTTCTACCAGCACCGCCGCTTTTCTCTCCAAATTCCATCCGCCATTCATAACCTTGTTTATGGTAGATATTCTCATTCTCCTACCTCAATTCTTTCTCATTCCTATCTTTCCAAATATGCCATAGAATATTAGTTAGTTCCAAATGTTCTTGACCTTGTACCCTCGCTTCCTTGCTTGGACTCATCGATTCCATCACTTTGAAAATTATCGCTTGATCCTCTATACCTTCCCATTGATGAGATGTTTCCCGTGTCGGCCTTCCTACAACTCCAAGAATGCATGCTCAGGTTTCTATGTCTTCCCACACCGCAATTCAGGTGTCCCTTTGAGTCCTTCCAACACGCCTTCCCTAACAATCTGCTTGTAATGCATCTCCATAGAAACAATTTGAGTTTGTGCTTGATATTCAGCTTCCATAGAGTCTTCCCCTTGACCTCAGAGATCTTCATAACTTGAGTGGTTGGTTCCACCTTCGTTGTAGCTCTCCTCGCCCACTTCTAATCGCCTATAGTATGACTTCATGAACTCTCCCCGCTATTATGAATCCAAAAGTTCTGTCTTCCTTTCTGTCAAACTACTGATTTTGATATTATCAAAGATCCTTTTTCCCAACATCTGAAAATCAAATTTCTTTTCCATCTCAAATTTTCGATCGACTTTTCTACTCTCACTCCAATCAAGATTAATCCATTTGCTACTTGGTCTTCCGATGGCCTCTGGGATCCATTTATCTTCCCGGATGTCAATGTTTTTTCCCTATTCCCACTCTTGAGTATCCCATCTTCCACTATTTTCCTTGCATAACACCTCTAGAACCGGGGAAGCATTTTTTTGGAATGGAGCACTTAAAATTGACCTCAGAGGGAAAGTATTTAGCCTGAGCACTTTCACCAATAGATTAGAATTTAATCACCCTCCACGTTGTTTCTAACAAAGCCAAGTTAAACTTTGATATCCTTGAACGCAAACCCCCCGATCCTTCCTTAGTGGTTATCCCAGCACCAATGAATCTTGCTTTTGCCCTCTTCCTCACCCCCACCAATATTTAGCCATTAATCCCGGTGTGATCTCCTTACACAATGTTAATGGTAGTTTAAAACAAGACATGGTATATATTGGCATTGCCATGCACGCCAACATTACTTCTACCCGCCAAACTCAACGGTTTGTTCTTCCAATTTCAAGTCTTGATCGAATGTCCTTTATAAATCCAAAGATCTGGCTTTTGGACCTTGAAATCACCATCGGGAGGCCAAGATACTTCCCTTGCTTGATTGGAACAATTCCTCCTAGTTGGGAACAGATCTCATTCACTTCACTAGTCCCTCTATTTTTGCTAACCAAGATTGAGGATTTATCTAGATTTATCACCGCCTGGATCCTTTCTCATAAACCCGAGTAGTTTGAATAACTCCATTTCCCTCCTTGGTGGCTTTACAAAAAATTAAAGTGTCATCAAAAAAATAAATGAGTGAGTATAGGCCCATTTCTGCTGATTTTAATCCTTTCAACTTCTTCTCCTTTAGCTTTCTTCAAAAGATTGGAAAAGCTCTTCCCAGCATATCGGTAGGGAGATAATGGATCTCCCGCCTAATCCCCGCTAGGAGTGATATACTCTAATATCTCCATTGATGTTGAAGGAAAGTTACTGATCTCAAGCACTCCATGATCCATGTTCTCCATTTGCCACGTAACCCCATTCTTTCCATTATAGCACTCAAGAAATCCCACTCCACCATGTCATATGCCTTTGATATATCAAGATTCACTGCCATATATCCTGACTTCCCTTGCCTTTTATTTTTTAGAAAATGCATGCACTCATGGGAGATGATTATATTGTCAAGGATCTGCCTGTTAGGAACAAATGCAGCCTAGTTTTTACTAATGCAGTTGTACAAGACTTGTTTTAACCTATTGGCAAGTATTTTGGATATGGCTTTGTAAATAACATTACAAAGACGATGGGTCTATAGTGTGTCAAGAGGGCAAGGCAATTTTGGGACGAGGGAGATGGTAGTGATTCATGGCTTTAAGCATATGGTCAATGAAAAAAACTAGAAATTGCATTTACTACATCCTCTCCGATAATGTTCCACTAGAAGAGGGAGTCATCCCATCGTGACCGTGGGCCTTGTTGGGATTCATTGAAAACATAGCGCTTTAATTTCCTCTTCTTCAACCGGTTTAACTAGATTATCATTCATTTGGGTAGTTATGGAAACAGGAATCCCATCTAGTATTTCCTCAAAGTTACCACAACTATTAGATTGAAAGAGATTAGAGAAATATTTAGCCACCTCCCCCATCTCCCTCATCGTAGCTATCCAACTACCATCATCTCTCCTCGATTCCCGATTTATTCCTTTTCCTTCGCCTCACCACTACATGGAAGTACTGGTATTTTATCTCCTCTAAGCCACTGAGTTCATTTTCTCTAAATGCTTTCTCCTTTTAAGCTTCATGCAATTGTAGTTTCAATCTCGCTTCTTTTCCACTTTCTTCCGACCTTTTTTTTTTTCCAAAATCTTTTTCAGCTCATTAATCTTTGCTTTTGCATTTACTTGGACCTTGTTTTCCATTTCGAGTTACACGCACTTTTTCACTTTGCTCATTAGCTTAAACATCCTAGAACCAGACTCTTGTCTCCCAAAGCTTCCTTAATCACTTCCTTGACACCTCCTTATTAATCCACCTTTTATCAAAATAGAACCTTCTTAACTTTCCTCCTCTCATTTCTTGTATCCAGCATCAGAATGCTATGATCCGAAACTAAACTATCAATGTGTGTACACTTTAATTTTTCAAAAGTAGCACACCACTCCAAGCTTTCTAACCCCCTATCCAATCTTTGTTTTATCTCACCTTTTTCCCAATTGTTGTTCCAAATCCACGGGTTCCCATCAAAACCAATATCAACAAGCTGATTCTCCAGAATAAACTGTCTAAAGTCCTTGAAGCTCCACTCTTCCCTAGTCTTTCTCCCCATTTCTCATCATTTGAGGTTATATCATTAAAATCCCCCATAATAATCCATTTTTTCCCCCACACCAATTTCCTTCTCTGAATTACATTCCATTGGTGCATTCGCACTATATTATCGCAGCTAGCATATATACCAATAAACAACCAATCCTCACCTGTATCTGGATCTTCTATCAAGGCCTTTATAGTAAAAGTTGTGTGGGTTATGTTTTTAATTCTGGTTTCCCTTTTCCACATCAAACTCATCCCACCCGCTTTGTTACAGGCCTCCACCACATAAACCTTATCATAGTTCAAAATTCGTTTGACCTTTTCCATGTAATTCCTTTTATTCTTAGTCTCACTTAGAAAGATAATGCTAGGGGAGAGGAGGTTGCAAACCTCGGAATTGTCAAGGGGCTCCCAGCACCTTGACAATTCCACACCCCAATCTTCATTGGTCACTAAGGGACCAGTGGCTGGTCCCTTCTCCCCACCTACCTCCAAATCCATCAAAGCCTTTCTCTGCATCTTTTTACCTGTTTTTGTTGTTCCTCTTCCTCCATTACCTCCTCATCAATCAACTGGAAATTTCTCTTCCCCTGTAAAGGCAACTTATCTTTGCTGTTTCCAATTTTTGCTAGTGGAATTCTACACTTTTTTCCATCTTGATTCCTTCTTTTTTCCACTATTCAGCCTAGCATTTTCTACCTTTTCATCGATCCATCCTAGCATTCTCATGCTCTCCTATTTCTTATTTCTATTCTCCACACCTCCTAACTCTGTTTTAGTTTCTTTTTTCGCTTCATGATCCTTAGACCACTCTCCTTATATGTTCTTTTCTTTTTTTTTTCTCTATTCCAGTTTGCCCCATCCAGGTGTTATTTCTTGTTTTGACTTTCGCTTTTCTGTTTCGATATTCTCTTTCCCAACCTCCTTCAGCATGGACCCACTCTTACGCCCCATCTCCTCTGTTTCTTCTTCCATTTGCTTTCACCCCCTTTCCCTATGCTCCTCTTGTCCTTGTTGGGGTTCTGTTCTCACAAGTTTACCTTCTCCAATTTTCCAACTATTTTGCCCAGATTCCACTTCGACATTAGAATTAGAACCCACATTAACTGCTTTCAGCCATGGCCCAAATTGACTCTTGTTCTCGACTATTATTCATCTCAGATCCCTTCGACAACCTTTTCATTATGTCCACATAATACCACAGCTATAGTAGTCCTGCACCTCTCATAGCTAAAATTCACCCACTTTGTTATTCCATTCAGGCTTGATTCTCTTAGGAGAGGCTAGCTGATATCTGCCATTACCAGCAATTTCAGATGTCTCCCTTCCTTCCCCCCTCCTTGAGGTATTATCACGTCCCTGACTTCCTAAAAAACTGCCCCAATCTTTCTTCCTACTAACTTAGATAGCCAATGAATTGGTAGACCCCAGACCTGTAACCAAAGTGGAGCATAATTAAATGCCACGTCATCATCTTCCACACCTTCTTCCCATTTTCGGAGAACCAGTATCTGATTATCGACTATCCATGGGCCTCCTTTTCTTATTCTCTCCCTTTCTTGTTCATTCGTCAACCAGAATTGGAAGGTATTGGGGCCCAACTCAGGAACTTTCAAATTCCTCGGATAACCCCAAGTGATTAGCAAAGTTTTAACTCCAAGAAGTTCATGACCTTTTCTCCCTAATCTTCCCTATTAGACATTCGACACTCAAACGCCTTCCCCAACATCCCCAGTTCTAACTGTGCTCTCCCTCTTTCCTTACTTGACAATTCAAATTTTTGCATTATCTCTATTAAATCTTTAGCCATGGTACTTTAGAGGAATACTAAATGCTATATCAGGTTCCATAACCACAGATGAAGAAAATCTAAAAAAAACAGAGAAGAATACGAAAAAGCTTTTTTTTTTTTTTCAAAGTAAATGCAGAGTTCTTACAAGCAGTAGTAGTAAATGCACCTCACAATGATTTTTCTCTTAAATGTAAGGGATAAAAGCAGGCAATACCGCAAGAAAACATTAAATTAGGTGACGAGCTTTTCTTCTTGCAAGTTATAACTTCCTTCAATCATCTTTCGCGCGTAGCCATTTTTTGGTAAGTAGCTGCCTGCTTATCCCGTCTCCTTCTCGGCACTGCTTATCTGCTTCCCTTTCTGGTAGTTACTTTTCTTCAAATATTTCAGCTCCCTTTCTCCCTACCTACCGAAAAAGCTTATGGTTGTTCTTCTATACTAACCTTTCAGCTTGCAAAGTCTATTAGAGCTAGATCATCTCAGGACACACTCGATGATTGATTATATGTTCAGTGAAAAATTCTAATGTCTGATTTAGGAAGCTGTAGAGTTTGAATTTTGAGAGTAGATTTGAAAACCAGTACTGGCGGGTTAACTCCTACCAAGAGGAAATGGGCTCTCTTCCCAAGAGAGAGAAAAACTCCTACCAAGAGGAAAAATCGATCATAATTCATGGAATTTATTGTTCAAGTATCTCTTTTTATATCTCTTGAAAATTTGTACATATATAACAATGTTACAAATCAATAACTATTAAATTAAACTCAATTAGAAAATAAGATATCAGGCAACGTGTAAAACACGTTCTCTTATGCTAGTAATATGAAAAGTATGAAAAGTGTCAAAGATGATAGTACTAGTAGTAATAGTCAATTCAGGAAGGCGGAGAGATAGATATAGAAAACCAAGAAACCCAACCCGTGTTAGACCTCTTTCCCAGGCTCCAATCTCTTCAAAATTCTTCAAAGCCGTTAGCTTGACTTGACTGCTTTCCCTTATCCTTATAACTATATAAGAAGGAGTTTGGGGTTTTGTTTTCTTCTGCCCCTTTGAGGGTGAAATAGTCTTTTTGATTCTCTATTATGAGACATTAGTTGTAGATAATTGTTTAAATACAATTAAGTACTCCTTAACTACTATTAAGTACTATTAAATACTCTTAAGAAATTGGGTTTTCACTTATTGGTAGAGTTTTATTTGCCTCTTCATGGATATGATGCTCAGCCATTAAACTGCAATTGTAATCAATTTATTTATTTATTCTCTGCACAACCATTACTTTAATCATTCCTCCACGTTGAATGAACGGCTATCCTTCTTCAGCCGTTTCTCTCTTGTACTTTTATTAGGCTTTGTATATATCGTGAGTTTCTGAAATCAAACTAACTTCTTTTGTGATGTTTGGACGTAGGTATGACTTCTCTTTATAATTGAGGTGAGTTCATTGATAGTTTTTCTGCTCTCTTTTTGGGTATATTTTAGATTACAATGAATAGATTTACATATTTGTCTGCAGATAATTTTACATTGTTGTAATTGTAATTCTATAATTTAACCTGTTAATTTCTCCCATAATTTTTTTTCCTTTATATGCCAGACTACATTTATTTTTTTAAACCCAACTTTATTGCATAAATCTTTAATAAGGTCAGTAGCTTTAGCATTGGACTTATAATTAGTCAAATTCAGTTGCTTTTAAGTAATTATATGAACACTAGCTTCTAATTGTGCTCTGAAATTAGTTATGTTTAGACTTTTGATTGCATCTTTTTTCTTGTTACTTTTTGGGACTCATATTTAGATTCTTGTAACACATCTTGCTTCTTTCTCTCAAAAATGCTTCTTCTCTGTGGCTTTCAGTGAATAGAGAAATGATGAGAATCCAAAGAATAAAATGATTGCAATTCTAACTAAAAAGGAAGAAATATGGAGGCCTCAAGTTCATGTTGTAAACTGCTAGCAATTAGTTCTTGCAGCCAGAGTCTTGTCCACCTGCAACGAAGGTTGCTAAATGACAAAAAAAAAAAAAAAGAAAAAAGAAAAGTGGAAAAGAATTTGAGAGAAAGAAGGTTGATTTTAGAGCAATGTAAATCAATGTGTCTCCACTTGATCGATGTTGTTACTTTCATAAATGTGGAATAGAGAATGGTGCCTAATTATACTCTTAAGCACTAGAGTTGGTTATTTGCTTTTTTAAGTTGTTTCTTTAATTTCATATAGTGTTATGCTTCTATCAGTGATCAGTGATTATACAGTTAAAATTTATGCTAGAGATTACTATACTTCTCGTTAATAAAAAATTACAAATACAATTTTACACACAGACACCCCATACCTGCGCATTGCGCAGGTTTTCCCCCTCGTAGTAATCATAATAATCACACCATCAATCAAAGCTCGATCAAGATTAGTAGTAGTAGTAGTAGTATTTGCGAAGCAACCATATATTATTTTCAGTCTAGAAATGCTTTTCAGTTTGCGATTAATAAATCTTTTTCTTGGAGTAATAAATCTTTTAATACTAATCCAAAAATCACCACCATTTCGCTTGCTTGTTTTCCTCTTCCGGGCACCTCTTCATCTGTTAGAGCGACTTAATCGGTGCAGTACAGCCGCCGGAGCTCAACTCCGCCTTTTAACACCGTGAGTTGTTCCCCTAAAAACCTCCCTTTTGGGATTTTCTCCACTCTTTTTGCCCCCTTTTCCTTGGGTTTATTTCTTTATTTTTTTGGGTCTAGGTAGTAGTATCAATATCTTTCTTCGAGAATGTGGAAATTTTGTTGTTTACTTCAGGTTTCAGTTATAAAGCTTAGATTTTTTTCCTTTTCTTCCTCTTGGTAGGGTGTCCCTTTTTTTTTTTTTTTGGGGGGGGGGGGTTTGTTCTTTGGTTCGTTGGGTGGTGGGGGTGGATTTTACACATGGACCCAAGTAAAGAAGAAAGTTGAAGAAACGAATGGTTGGTGGGGATCTTTCTCTGGATGCGCATATTCTTGTTGGCATAGTTAGTTCCGCAGGCGGGTGCAAGTGAATTATTTTTCTTTTTCTTTTCTTTTTGGCTTTCCTTGCTAACTACAGCTTGTTCTTCCCGTTGTTGTTCCTTAGTCAGATATCATAAAGCCGAATAATAAGCTTTTTGTTACATGTATTTTTTGTACTAGTGGAAATACGTCTTTGATACTACCATCTAGTACTTCACTAATTTGTATTGCCAACCGGTGATTGCTGAAACCGAATTTTCTGTATTTGTTTGTAAAGTTTGAGAAATTCACAATTTCAATCCGGGGTGTAGGTTTTTGCCTGCCAAATCTGCCTGATGATCATTAGAAGCTGAAGGCAGACTTTGGGTACAGTAGTTTACCAGGTTTCATGTTTATTTTCATTTCTTTCTTCCCAAATCTATTTTCTTTGATCGGGTTTGGTTTGCTTGCATATCGAGCTGAACTACTTCATTATGCTCTATTCATCAGGAAACTATTTGGTTCATGAAAGAAATGTTGAATAAAAAGAGTTCTGAATTATGCACATGTAAGATTTAGCAATTATGTGTTCTGATTTTTAGTTTTTTGGTCTGTGTGGGAGGGATAAAAAGGTCAATTCTATGTTGATCCCTTATTTAGTACTACTAATGTTCTTCTTCTCATTTTTTGTAATTGTAACACTATTAAAGTTGTTATCTTCTGGTGTTTATGCAGATTCTAAAATACTTGGGAAATGCTTTTCTGTTTCTAGAAAAATACTTATCTGACTGGAGGGAAGGATTCTTGGTTTTGAATGATTACAAGCACCTTCAGATTAATAGGTATGGTACTCATTTATTCAGGACAGAATGGTTTATTGCAGGATGAAGCAGTATAAATCATCACATCATCTTTTTACTACTTGCACATGCCTTGGAATATACCTGAATCCAGTCTCACAAATTTACGGTTCAATTCATTATCAAATTGATGGAACCAATTCGCATCACGAAGTTTTAGAGTGGGTCGGGTGCATAGACCCGTGAAGACGGGCTCTTTCAACGGGTTAAGAGGACAATTCACGCCTTTGAAGTTCCTTCAAAAGCGTGGAACTTAGCAGCATATTCTTTTACGCCTCCTGCTTAAGATTCTGGGTGAATTACCGGTTTCCTCCTTCAGCCGGAAGTGAAACGCTGATTCTTTCAGCGTCGTTCTTCAGAACTTCCCGCTCATCTGCTAAACCCAAACTTTCGTTCGTACATAGCTCCACTTCCCCAGAGGCGTTTCCACTTGAATGAACAAAGCCCTGATCTTTTTCACATCCAGGATTCTACTAAGGTCTCATTTCTTCAAATCTTCCCACAGATTTTTCTCATCCACATCGATTCAAACTCAAGCAGTCCAGCCTCAAAACCGCACTCTCACAGCATGCATTACGCTTCTTCAATCCTGTGCAGATCAGAGCGACCTCGCAGGAGGCAAACAACTTCATGCCCATATGCTCATAACTGGTTTTTTTCTCTCCTCCCCGCTCTCCACCACCAGCCTAATCAACATGTATTCGAAGTGCTCTGTTTCCATATCAGATGCGTTGTCTGTTTTCCTGGCCTCGCCCCATTGCCAAAATGTGTATGCTTATAATGCTATTATTGCCGGATTCATTTCCCATGACTTGCCTGCTAAAGTTCTTGAAGTTTACTTTAATATGCGGATGGTTGGCTTAATTCCCGATAAGTTTACTTTCCCTTGTGTAATTAAGGCGTGTTCTGATGCCGTAGATGTTGAAAAGATTCATGCTTTGGTTTTTAAACTTGGGTTGGAGTTTGATTTGTATGTAGGTAGCGGATTGGTGCATGGTTATTTGAGAGTTGGGTTCTTGTCGAGTGGGGCATTAAAGGTTTTTGATGAATTGCCTGCGAGAGATGACGTTGTAATTTGGAATGCCATGATTAATGGGCTTGCTCAGCTTGGTGAGATTAACAAGCCATTGGCAATTTTTAGGAGGATGGTTGAGAACAGGGTTGTTCCGAATAGATTTAGTGTTACAGGGATTTTATCAGTTCTTGCTGAGGCTGGGGAGATCTATAATGGACGAGTGATCCATGGATTTGTGATAAAAATGGGGTATGATTCAAGGGTTGCTGTTGCAAATGCATTGATTGATATGTACGGTAAATGCAAGTTTGTTATGGATGCTTCTGAGGTTTTTGATTCCATATTGGAGAAGGATATATTTTCCTGGAACTCGATCATGTGTGTTCATGAACAATGTGGTGAGCATGAAGAAACTCTGAGGCAGCTTGAGAACATGTTGCATGCTGGTGTTCAGCCTGATTTGGTGACTCTCGCTAGTGTCCTTCCTGCTTGTGCTCATCTTACAGCATTAATGCGTGGTAGAGAGATTCATAGGTACATGATTGTCTATGGATTAGGAAAGAGCGGTGTTTATGGAGGGCATCATAATATCTACATCAACAATGCTGTTATGGACATGTATACAAAATGTGGTAGTCTAAGGGAGGCTCGCATGGTTTTTGATAAGATGAGCCATAGGGATGTTGCCTCATGGAACATTATGATTATGGGTTATGGCATGCATGGATTTGGCATTGAGGCCTTAGCCATGTTTCACTGTATGTCTAAGACAGAATTAAAGCCTGATGAAGTCACCTTTGTCGGGGTTTTGTCAGCTTGTAGCCATGCAGGATTTGTTACTTGGGGGCGTGAATATCTTGCAAACATGCAGCCAGAGTATGGTGTCCTTCCTACTATTGAACATTATGCTTGTGTGATTGATATGCTTGGTCGAGCTGGACAGCTTGAGGAAGCTTATGAACTGCTATCCACAATGCCTTATGAGGCCAACCCTGTTGTATGGAGAGCATTTTTGGCTGCATCTCAGCTTCATGGTAATTCTGATCTGGCAGAGGTTGCTGCACAGCAAATATTTGAACTTGAACCAGAGCATTGTGGAAGTTATGTCATGTTGTCTAACATTTATGGAGCATCAGGTAGATATGAAGAGGTGTTTGGTTTGAGGCATACTATGAGGCAACAAGATGTGAATAAAATCCCAGGTTGCAGTTGGATTGAACTCAGTAATGGGGTCCATGTGTTTGTTACACGTGATAAGAATCATCCAGAAGAAATTGAAATCTATGCTGGATTAGGTTCACTGACTGCTTGCTTATGTGAGAATGGCTATCCACCTAGTCTCTTAGAAGCCACTATGTAAAACTTTGAATTCTCTGGGTAGGCCCAACAATATGGTTAGTAGATGGTTACCTGGACTTTGGGTCCTAAACATCCTGAATGAGTTGTTTTGCATAGGATTGGAAATTGTAAGAAGGATGATTTTTTTGGTCCTCTGCAACTAAAAAAGTGCTGGTATTAACAGTTTTGACAGTTGTTTTGGAAAAGAAAGTGTGTGGGTTTGCTGCAACAGGATTGCATATGGATTTGTGCTAACTGCACACCACATGCAGATTTACATTTCCATGGTGAGAGCTCAAGCACACATTCTCAATCTGATTAATTGTTGTGTTTTGTAGATTTTGGTATCTCAATTGTTAAGAAATTTTGTTTTGGAGAGTTTATTTTCTTTTTTGTGGATTGTTGTTTCTTGTTGATAAGATGCACATGTCACGTTTCCTCTTCGTTGGTAAAGTGGCATATTGTCTCTTAACATATGATTATTTTGATATGAAGAATAGTATCTTCTTGTTGATGTTTTGAGTTTTTGTACCTGGATTCTTGGGCTGCTCAGAAACTGTAAATCATGCATGCATATCCATTAATCTAGTCCATCTACCTGGGGATCGCACCTGACTTAATGTTATATTTAAACAGTATGGTCAGAATATTGGCCTGTCAAAAGGAGATAAGCAAGTTGGCTGGAAAAAGAGTAATAAAATAGTCATTAGAATCTGTGGATGATTCTACTGAAAGCTTACTTTTTGCTACTTATGGATCACCTTTAGGTGAAGAGGTCTATCTTAATAGTATGATTTTCGTTGGATGGCATTGCTGAAGCAGGACAAATTTTTAGGAGGCAACCCCCTTTCCCCTTAAATAAACATAAGGTTAAGGTGGGGAGCATGTGAATAGATAAAAATTCTTCTGACAGTATGTGATCCCCATCCCAATTAATGTTATGTAGTACTCCCAGTTGAATAATTTTCGTGACTAATTTTTGAATCATATTGGTTTTGAAGTAGGTACTTTTTGGAATATGAGGCTTCTTCCAATTATAAGACAGAGGTCCCTTTCTCAGTCACCAACCAAAGGCCTACAGTTGATCACCTCTTTAGTATATAAGAAATGGAATTGCCTTCAGTGTAGAAGTTCCTGAGTGGTCATTTTTGAGGATTTATTCCAGTGCCTCGAGTCATCCCTGGAGAAAAAGATGATAGTCGGTTTTTTCAGACACTGACATGAATCCGGACTCAGAGGAAGAATTCATCACCACAGGATGGCAGAGTTCCTAGTGGCACCATTGCTCCGAGGAGCCACGATTCTGTGTCAAGGCATGACATGCCAGTGATGCTATGTATTTATGAGAGGTGCTGATGCTGTGTAGTGCTTACACAGAGGGTGTTATTTCCCATTCTGCTGTGAGCTGCAAATTTCTACAACTAAGGAGCATTTATAGGTTGGTGCAACCCACTACGACCTGTGTGTCTGAAGGGTGTGGGTTCAGCATTTCTTCAATTTGAAGATAGAAACCATGACAGGATTGGTAAGTTTATTGATTTTCCTTTTGTTTCTTTTAAAAATGTTTTTCATATTCCTGTCAAATGTTGAGACTTTAGTTTGTTTGCTTAATAAGTGAATACTAAGTGGCGAAAGTCTATGCAGATCATATTGATTTTCATCTTCATTTTTCCTGCTTTCTGTAGTCATCTTCCTTATTTGGCTGGGAGGAAATTCATTGGAGCTCTGGTCTTAGTCTTTAAAATCCCAGTTGTCGTGAAAAAAGAAAAGAAAAATATATTTCAGCTTCAAACTTGCTCTCCGTTACCTTTGTTGACCCTGTCATGTCATAGTACTTGAATTTCTTAGAAATGCAGAACTCTTCCTTTATCCCATCCTATTTTAACTGCCTCACTTCACTAGGCTGACATGTAACCAAAGTAGACCTTGTGATCAGGGCTAAAGGAAGGGAAATTTAAGATAGCTGATAAGCATCTCTTTTGTTGTAGGGTGGCTCCGAAAGTCCTCTTCCAGTATTACAGTGGTGGAAAACGTTTTGTTCCCACTATAGCCATAATTGGTGCAAAATTAATGCAGTTTGTGGCTTATTTCTTGATTCATCGACTGGTGCTGTTGGTTTGATCAGAAAGAATATGTTCTCTCTATGCCGAGTGTTGGAGGATATTGAGCTTTTCATCTATGGTAAATTGAATTTCTTTTACTTCTAGTTCCCAATCATCTGCATGAGCTCCTTGACTGGACTTCTTGGGATACGCTCTCTCTCTCTAATCAAGCACCTGCTTATTTTCTTTGTATCAGGTTCTTTTGATGAACGTGGGAATTCTGCTAGTCCTGGAGCTGAATTTTCCAATGATGAACTTGACCAGGAGATTCTATTTGAGCTACTTCAGTGCATTAGTAGTGTGAGCCAACAGCTGGGCAAAGCTTCTTCAGCTATATTTTATGAGTCCTTATGTAGAACACCAAATATATCATGCGAAGAAGTTCTTCCTTGCTTGCTGAAGATTTTAGAAACAGGATACAGTGCATCAATATTGTCACTGCACGTGTCAGAAATTGGAGCTGATATTGCATGGGAAAAGGAAGTGGCAAACCACAAGAATTTGAGGAAATTTTCTATGGATCTGTTTCTCTCTCTTCATGCATTGTGCTCTAGAGCTTCTTCATGGGGCAAAGTTTTGGATGTTGTCCAGAGCTATTTAAGGTTTCTAGTGCCTCGAAAAATCGTACACAAAGTGGAATTTCAAGCAATCCTAAATGTCAATATTTTTGCTGTAGTGCAGGCTACTTCCCAAGTTGCTAAAGTCATGTTTGAATCTGCACTAGAATTGCCCATACTGCTGACTTACATGGTTAACCTGAATGGGCAGGTTAGTAGAAATTCAAACTGTAAAATGTTTGATACTATGCCTGTTGGTGGTTTTATTAAGTTCCGAAGTTAAACTATGCGGTTCTTTGAGATTTTATTTCTTTAATTGATGTCTTAGCTTTGCATCCTGGGAACTGATTGGGTGAATTCAAATGGAGAGAGAATTATCTGGATGATGTTCCTTATGTGTGTTCTACATATCTGTATTTTCTGAGGTTCTACATGTAACTTGTGATGCAGCGTTATGGTAGGATGTCTGATAGCTCTAGCTTACTAGTGATCCAATGCTACTAGATTTGATATGCCAACATGTATTCTATAAGTTTGATTTAGCAATATCTGGCTAAGAATTATTTTTCATATTCCTTGTCTAAAAATCCTTGTTTAGGTCAAGCTGCTATAGTATTCAAGGATGCCTTGGTATGAGGGCAGGGTTTAGCTCTGAGCTCAGTCAGCTAAAAGCTGCAATTCAACCAAGGTTCTGCTTGTTTGCTTAAGATAGATACCTTTGGTTCGGTTAACCACGGGATTTAAGATTGAACTTGTTATTTAGCTCACTTATGGTGTGAGCTTGGCTGTATAATCTAATGTTATCAAGCATGAGTTCACATGTATATGTCATATGATGACCATATCTGGTTAGTGGTTATATCGCATACTCTGGAAGATAGTTGATGAGTGAAGCCTTTGTTTCTTTAGGTAATTCCAAGAAAAGTATTTTGCATTTTAAATAATTTGAGTTCGTAATTGAAGACTATTTTGGATTCTGCTTAGCCCTGTTAGATCTCAAAGCCTGAGCTTTTAGCTTCTATAAGTTTGAAGCTTTAGCTTAGTTAATACTCAAATTGGCTAATGTCTTAAGCTTCTAAAATTAGTTGCCTGTGCTTAAGTGGAAGTACATCTAACACAATTATTTTTCCCCAGTGCCCACAGGTTTGATTAAGTTTGTTAGCGAATCGTTTTGTTAATGCCTCTTACATTGTCACAGGCGAGATGATGATTTGACTGGCTAATCACTTATGCGCAATATTGTATCCAAGTATGAAAATCAGCAACCAATTGTGAAAGATAAGGCTGATGTATTAGGGATAAAAAGTTGGTGCACTTCCCAGTTAACATTTTTGTTCATCAAGCAGCTTTCAGTTTTAAGTGCCCATGGTGCTTGATAGTATAAGATGTCATGGAAAAGAGTATTTGACGTCCCAAGGGATGTCGAACACTGGAGATTTTGCCATTCGTATTATATACAGTAGTTAAACATAGAACTATAATAAGCCAACAGCTTATTACCATTTGTCTAGGTGCTTTCTCTTTCTTGAGTATGTGTTTCACATTCTCTGCTTTTGTTGGGTTCATGCTCTAGGCATTTTGAGTTAATTTATATGTAAAACTAGCTTCCCTTGTGAACATTGTTAAAAACTTACATTGTTCGTCAATGGCGAAGCTTGACTGCATTTTGATTACATAGACGAATGCACTCACTTGCTTCTCTGTTGTAGATCCATATGTCACATGGTGATGTTTCTAGAATAAAACTTGAGCTAGTCCCAATGATTCAAGAAATCCTAACCGAGTGGCATATCATTCATTTTGTTGTGACCACACCCACTGAAGCTCCTGTCTTGGAGGATTTTAGTTATCAACTTTCATCCTTACATATTGGTAAGCGTTTGATTTTAATTGCAATGACAAACTTCTTGTTCTGGTTTTGATGAAGATGATGCTATAATTTACAAGAATATGGTTCCTGTCTTCTCCAAAAGCATGTCTTATATAAGTTTTGTGTTTAGCTTTAATGAGTAAAAATTATTCTGATGTAGACTTACTGGTCCCCAGAGACATGGATCCTATATTTGTATTGTCATTGAAGAAGTTGATATACAATCGAGAAGCTCTTTTTGGTCTTTAAATATAATGTGAAAGGTTTTCTGATTCTCCTTGCATCAAGGATAGCAATTTCTGGATTATCCTAGCTGCATATGCCTTAAATGAAGTTTTATATCTATGGAAAATAACTTTCGAGAATTTGACCTTACACCTTGGAATGCATGTTTGCTAGCTTGCTTGTTGTATGCTAGATGCCTTTTTCTGGGATTTCATGCGTACAGACATTACTGTCATTCATGGGTAGTAGCTTTTTAAGCACTACATAATGTATTTATATCTGATTGCTTCTCTTAAATGAGCAAAAATATTAACTCAAGAATTCTCACTGCTTTTATTTTGGAAAGAGTGAGTCTTACTAAATTGATACTTAATGACTTTGTTTCATTTCCTTTGGTTAGATAACAACATTGATAGAAGATCCTTAAATGATAAGCTTGGAAAATGTGACTTCACATTGGGTTTTATCCTATTACTTAATCTTCGAAGTTCTTCTGGAGATCAGAGGCACCTCTCTTCCAGAAACCTGTCTGATTGTTGCAGCATAACTAATTTAGTCCGCGAGTTCACCAGCTGGATAATATGGGGAAGAAGTGGAGAAGAATCTTCTGTTTTCTTCATCCATTCAATTGAACTTGCTTTTATCTTTCTCAGACATGGCCAGTACAATGCACTTGAGGTTTACAGCTTTTTTCCATTCCTTCACATCATTATGGTATACTTCATGTTGCACAATGGTTCAAGAACAACCTTATGACCCACAATTTTGATTTGTTTAGTATCTGCTCAAGTTGGTGGATGCATACTCTCGGAAGCAGAAAATTTGCGAAAGCCTTCAGAGTGCAGATGGGGAATGGCCAACTCTCCTCCATCTTCTGGGTTGTTGCCTCATTCAACAGACACAGCGTGGACTGCCTAGGATGCTGAAAGAAAGAAAAATTTCTGAAGCTGTGTGCTGCTTTTATAGGCATGTTATATCTTGCTAAAAGTTGTTCAGTTTTGAATATCATTTAAAATTTTTAGATGAACAACTCTTTGTTTCTTTCTTTATCTTCATTTTTCTTCTTAAAGCTTGTGCTATTTGTCATGTTATGCTGGACCTGCACATTTCATGGCTAGTCTTCCAAATGAATTTACTGTAGTACTTGCGTCAGGATTGTGGTATCTGTGTCATTGATTTTCTTCGCTTGGTGACTTGGTCGGTAAGGATTAGTTCTTACATGCTAATGTGAATATTTGTGTTGTCTCCAATTCTAGAATGTCTTCCCAAGTGTACTAATGTAATCTTTAGAGCAGTGGCTGTCGGGAGGTGCATTTTTGTCTGGAGGTTCTAATTTTTCCATTGAATGTGTTCAGAGCTGCATCAGTGCAAGGAGCTCCTGATGCTTTGCAAGGGTTGCCACAAGAAGCAGGATTAGCATGCCTTGGTTTCAGTACGTTTCTTTCTAAGTTTGTTAAACTCTGTGGGAACAGTTTTACAGAATCCCTTAAAACACAATTATCTTTGTCTTCCAGCTGGTTGCAGCTCAGATGTGTCGTGGAAGCTTCATTACTATCAATGGGCTATGCAGATATTTGAACGATATAATATAAGTGAAGCTGCTTGCAATTTTGCTCTTGCTGCACTTGAGCAAGTTGATGAAGCTCTTGGTAGTAAGGATGACAGCTCTGGACAAGGTCCTCTTGATGAATCAGCAACTGTTGTCAAAGGACGACTGTGGGCAAATGTCTTCAAGTTCACTTTGGATCTGAACTTTTGTCATGATGCATATTGTGCTATAATTTCAAATCCAGATGAGGAGAGCAAGAATATTTGTCTGAGGCGTTTCATCATTGTTCTTTTAGAGCGTGGTGCAGTTAAGGTTATGTCCGTCTCTCATCTACATATGTTTTTTCCTTTTTTTGGCTTCATGTTTATTTCTTCTGCTCCTCTTTTTCCAAAATCCTTTTTTCCAGCTCTTGGATGTTTTCTCTTTTTATTTTTATTCAACTTTTTGGTCTGTTTTCCTCAATAGTACTTTTTTTTTTTTTTAATTTATGTTTCAGTTCTAATTGCTAGGGGTGAAAAACAAAATATCCTGCTAACCCTGGTGCATGATAACAAGTAATCTATTATTTGGTGTTGCATAATTTGCTAGTAGTTTGAACCACGAATTGAGAAGGGTTTATGATTTTCTGCTCTTTGTTGGTGTCTCCAGAATTGAAAAGGGATTAGATGTCGGTTACATGTCTTTCTATTTTTTCCCCTTTTGTTTGGTGCCTGTTTCAAATCAATTGTTTAGTATGTTTCCTTGAAGGTTTCTTTTAATTGTCCAAATCCATTCCTCTGACAATGCATGAAAGCTGAAGGAGTAATGATAGGGTTCTGTGCTTTATTTGTAGATTCTTTGTGATGGCCAGCTACCTTTTATTGGCTTAGTAGAGAAGGTTGAAAAAGAGCTGTCTTGGAAGGTATGCACTGATCCGTTTAAAAAGTTGAGAGATGAATATAATATTTTCATTTGCAGGCTTATATCATTGATATTGTTGATGTAAATTTTGTAGGCAGCACGTTCAGATATTTTGGCCAATCCGAACCCTTTAAAATTGCTCTATGCTTTTGAAGTGCATAGACAAAACTGGCGTAAAGCTGCTAGTTTTATTTATTTGTATTCTACTCAGCTTAAAACTGAAGCAGCAAATAAAGATAATCAGCACAGGTCCTTTCTTCTGCAAGAGAGGCTTAATGGGCTATCTGCTGCTATTAATGCTCTGCAACTTGTTCATCCTGCTTATGCTTGGATCGACTCTCTACATGAAGAATCCACTCACAAAAAAGAACATTATCCAAGTAAAAAGGCTAGGATAACGAGGCATGAACAGGGTAACGTATCTATTTACTAAAATTATTGCTAATGATTGACTCTTCAGATTGGATGATGAATTTATCCTTATATCAAATACCTGCTAACAGTAGTATGTGTTCTTTACCCTTGATTCACTCAATTATATAATCAATGATTTTTTTTTTATATGTTTTTCGAACACAGCTCCTGCTGATGTTGATGGACCTCAACATCTGTACTCCTTTTTGGAAATTGAGGAAATTGAGAATGAGTATGTCACAACATCAGCAGAATATTTGCTGTCACTAGCAAATATCAAATGGACTTTTAGTGGTAAGATCTATATGCATTACCTTGTATTGGGAGGTTGTTCTGTCAGGTGCTACATTGATATGGCTTCTTGTTGTACATAGCTCAATTTTGAAGTTCTTATCCTTCTAAAACATATTTGTGGCCTCTGATTTTTATGTTATCTCACCTGGATTAGCTTACTTCTTTGTGTTCAATTCATGCTAATACTGCAATATTTTTCTCTGTTGTAATATGAAGAATTATCATAAAACTGATTTACATTAAAAAAAATGATCGTCTAATAGGTTTTTCAATAGGATTTTAATCAACTTGGTGGTTCACAATGTTTATGTGTGGTTATCTAGGCAATGTGTGTTTAGATAGTTAGGGTCAAAATTGGTTGCGGTTATGTTGGTTGGCAATATGGGCAACATGTGGTTCCATAGTAAAGGTAAAAGTTATGGCAAGGGTAAAGTTGGAATTTTAAAAAGTGTCCCAAAAAAAAAAAAAAGTTACACCAAGCCCAAGGTTCTGCCTTTATATATAGTATAGAAGTTCCTAAGGATGCCTAGCATGGACCTTTTTTTCATTGATGCCTTAATACCTTTTGAATGGACTGTATACGCCAATTTTATGTTAAAAATGTTAGCTATGTTTCTTCACTTTCTCAAAATTTAGTGTTGTAACAAATTGTTGATATGTCATCAAATTTTTAACATATGTTGTGAATTCGTGATCTACCTAAGTTGTTAGTTAATTGGATATTGTTTCCAAGCTTGACATTTTGTCATGTTTTTGTTGAAATTGAATACGTTTTATTGTTCTAGTTGTACTGGCCACGATATCCTGTATGTTGCAATAATTGTCACAGAAGCTTTAAAGATCATGCAAGTAGTTCTTCACTGGGGTTCCCCGCTACTACATGCTTCCTCATAGCAGACTGGAAGTCTCATAAAGCCAATTCCACAGCTTCTGCAATTTTGTAGAACTATCTTTCCTTTGCGTGCTACGTTTACTATGTTTTTTGCAGTAAAAATATGCAAGTACAGTATCTCAAGTGACTGATGTATGTTGTTGCAAGAACTCTTCATCTGTGACCTACGCACAAAGTACTTGGTGCTTGTAACTTTGGTGATGGTAGTTTAGCGGATATAGCACTATAAAGCACCTAAGATTCTTTTATTTTTAAGCTATCTTTGGTGCCTTTGGGTCTTTGCGATCTATCATTATCTGGTAAATTCTCTACAGTCAACCTTTGTCTGCATGCAAACCAAAGGTCCAATCCTTTTTGTCAACGAAATGCACCCATAATGTTTCTATGTCAAAACTGTTTCACATTTTGGTGGAAGGGATAACATCTCCAATGATATCAAGTGTCGTGTGGATAACATATTTACAAGAATTGTTGAATTAGATTGGTCATAACTGTGATATTATAGCTGGGTTACAGTGATCAAAATATGCTTACATTCGTTTGAGAATCAGTTTTGGTGGGACAATTCCAATTGATCGAAGAATGTTTTGGAAACAAATGGATAGACAATTCAGATTTTGGACATTTGACTCTTGCAAGCTGGTAAAAGCCAAATCTGTCTGGTTATGGTTCGTCAAGTTCTTTTGGGTCAGAATACCCAGGTTCTGGACTCTGGAGTCTTTGCATGCTTATTTTGGACGGATTGCTTGTGCCAGCTTGTACTGCCTTGTGAATTAGGATCTTGAACTTCATTCAACTAAATTGAGTTGTTTTAACTCAAAATATTGAAATATACATAACATACATACATATGTATATATGTTTGTTTATTTATACTTACATATGTATGTATTTGTGTATGTATCTCTCTCTCATGTATATATTCTTGTCACAGGTTTCTCGGCAGGAATATGGCTTTGGAATGGTTGGAAGTGAATCTAGTCCTGCATCATTGTTTCGGTTATATGTTGATTATGGCCGATATGTGGAAGCAACTAATGTGCTACTTGAATATATCGAGTCTCTTGCAGCACTGGTAAATTCCTTAATCTCTTCAATGATTAGTACTTTTTCCCCCAAACAAGATGTTGATTTATTAATTCTCTGTTTGAACAATTGTGAATATTTTAAGCCTTTTCTTTCCTTAAGATTTATTTTCCAACAACTAGATCCACATCAGAGTCATGTACTGTCACATCCTTGAGACCTGTTTGAACTTTTGAATGGTGTACACCATATCTATGGCCATCACTTGCAGTCGGTAAACTACACTTAACTACAATTTATTCTACTTAAGCATCTTTATGATGCATTTAACTGTCATATGAATGACTACCCATTGAGCACCTAGAGTCAGTAGTCAGCTGAATGTAGTACTTTTGTAGCAGGGATGCTGCATGGATGCTTTGCTTGTCAAATTGTAGCTTCTATGTATTTCTGTATGAACAATTTGTACTATTGAGGGTATTAAATCCTGTTTAAGACTGCATAAAATTGCATTAGTTGCTGTTTCAGGGAATGTGCAAAACCATAGATGCTTCTGGTGGTTATTGCTTCTCTAGTTTATTGTTAAAGTGTGTGTACTTAATTCTTGGATGGTGCTAATGCTGTCTAATCCCCTTTGGCTCCCAAAGGGCCCTAACATACGTACTATGTTGACATGTAAGTGAAAATTTGTTTTATCTGCAGAGGCCAACTGATGTTATTCGCCGTAAAAGACAATGTGCAGTTTGGTTTCCATACACCACTATTGAGAGGTTATGGTGCCAACTCGAGGAGTCAATCAGGTTAGGTCACATGGTTGATCAAAGTGAGAAGCTGAAAAAGCTGTTGCATGGAGCTTTGCTCAAGCATCTTAATCTAGTATGTTAAATACACCTTTGAGCTTTCCTTTGGATTTAATCTAGTTGCGTTTGAGACTCATGGTTTTAACTTTCTCTACTTCAGGTAAAGGTTGATTCAGATGATGTGCAGTCTTTCACTGTATAGTAGGGTTGATGAAATACTGCTGATGTACTGGCCAGTGTCAAGAGTGACATGGATCATGAGCTTCAGGACATGGAAGTCTTCAATCCCCAGGTTCCTTTTACTGAGCAAGTTACACAAAATTGGATCTCAGGTGGTGTTTACCGTTTTCATTTTGGACAGTGTCCTTCCCTGTCCGCATCTCATGTGGCCACTGTCAGCTGTGTTCCTATTGAATGCAAAGCTATAGGATGTTTCAAGTTCTGTCGTGTGTAACCATTTGCTTCTCTTGTCAGGCAGAAAGATTGCCGTGCTAGTTCATATGTTGGGTCCCATCTTCTATGAACTGCCATTGCTGTATATATATCAATCCTTTGGCCATGTTTTTTCAGATGGAAAATGAGGTTTTTTTCAGAGTTTTCTGTGTTGTACAAATCCGGCATCTTGAGACCAGGTTTGATTATGTGTAGCAGCCTTGTTCCAGAATCGTGTCACCCTTTTATTTATTTATTTTTGTGGTTCACATATCCATGTTCTTTTCTTTTGTCGCTGAAAGCTCAACCAATTCATCAGGGACCTTTTGGCTGACATTTCCATATTCTTTTGTTCCTGGTTTTACCTTCAAGTCATAACTAAATAGAAGTTAAAAAGAAAGAAAGAGTTTTTCCCTACTTGAGAGAAGTTTCAATAGTTATGACAAAATGTCGCTAAGGCAAGACTTAAAATTATCATCACAGTTATCCAAACTAATAGCGAAATAAATAAAGATTTGTTGGATTATTGATGATCTGTTGGAAGTATGGCCATGCTGATTTAGATTATCTGTTGGAAGGATGGTATAGCCGTATGGTATAGTTGGACACTCATTCTTATTCTTAACTATTAAAACGGAACTGTTGTAGTTGGAATCAATAATCATGCACATTTGGTGGTGTAGGACCAATATTACCACTTTACCAGTTTGAGGTTGAATCTGTTGGAAAATGATTTCCCAGTTTTACCAATAATCATGCTTTCAAATTCAAAAAACATGTTCAACTAGACGTGGCAAAAATAACCAAAGACCCGTTGGGATCCTATATCCAAATTTAATTTGGGTGGGATGGGTATCTAATATATGAGTTTTGGGTCTTATTGAGATATACCCAATAATACCCATTGAAAATATGGGTATATATGAGATTTATTTGGAACTCTCATGGATATCTATTAAAATAATAACGAAATAATAAACAATCTTTCTTTTCATTTTCTTCTCAAAATTAGTAAGTTAATATTATAAGGTTGTAGTACATGTTAGATAGATTAGCACTTATGCATCGTGCGCTCTCTAGAAATTACAAAATTCTATTCTTGACAGAATTTTATTGATTTGGAATGACCTTAGAATTGGAAAATTTTTAGATTGGGTCTTCGAGGTTAAGAAATAAAATAGCGTACATGAGTAGATAAATTTTGGAGATAATTAAATTTTGATGATAAATAAATTTTTATCTAATCAACATGAACTCCTAAAAAGAATCGTCCACTTGTATGAAGTTGGTCTTTTATAAAATTTGTATTTAGAAAAATTTATTTAGTTTGAAAAATTATCGCATAATTTAAAGAAGAGTGTAGAACTTTTACAAAGTTAAATAAATAAACTAAATAATATAAAAGAAAAGACAATATTGAGATATTTGATTAAAAAAAAGACATTTTCTTAAAAAATAAACAAAATGGGATTAATTTGAGTATTTGGACGGGATCAAATGGGCTTAACCCATTTTAATCCCGTCCGTATTACTCCCATAACTAATATGAAATTGTTTGGATATAACCCATATTTTATAATTTCAATTAAGTCTCCGCCCATTTGTCATTTCTATGTTCAACACATTCCAGAATTAATGCTATTATAGTAGAAGAATTTGCTCGTAATATATAGGAAGGCGTTTCAATCAACTATGCCCAAAAAAAAAAAAAAGACAAATTAATCCAACCTACCGTATTAAAGCTCAGGATTTTCGTCTTCAAAAATATTTGTATGGTAAAGTCCAAGATTCATCACTCTTGTAATGCATGACGTTTAGAAGTAGGTTAGTGAAAATAGGATGACATGACACGTACAAATTTTCCTAGCTCCAGAGAGAAGATGCTGAGAGTTGACTTTTTCTTATTCTCGTCTTCATATTTACGTGTTTCTAGAAGGGGATAATTTCAGAAACCTCCCCTGAGGTTTCTGACAGTTTCACCTGATACCCTTAAACTTTTAAAATCTCACTTGCCTCCCTTACTTTATGCTTTTGGTATCATTTACAACCCAATTTAAAATAAAATGTTAAAAAATTCATTTTGGAAAAGTAAATGTAATCTCATTCCAGAATTACCCTTTGTTGTCTTACTTTTTATTGCGTAAGTATATTCATAACAAAATAAATGAAAGTTTATTTTGATTGAAAAAAAATATGGTTTATTTTTATATAGCAAGGTTTAATATTTGAATTCTATAAGTTATAAAGATAATATTTTCTTTATTCCAAAGTGTTTTGAGTTAATTTAAGAAGTTTTACAAATTATTTACATATTTTTGAATTTTCTACTTTTTGTCCAAATTGATGGCTTGAAAACTAAAAAGATATAATATGCTAAAAATTATATATAAATTTGTTTGTATTTTTTTAAATCAGACAAAAAGGTATTTTCGTGATTATAAATTATTGTGAATTATTTCCAAGAGTATTATAAATTATTCATAATTTTGAGTAATTTAACATTTCTTGTCCAAACCAATGATATAAAAACTACTAAAAAGTTTTTAATATTATTATCAACTTCTAAATATTTATTAATAAACTCTATTCATCTATTTATAAAAATTAACGGATAATTTTGGTGTATTATAGTAATTGAGAAATCATAAGAAAAGGGCAAATTTGAAATAAAATTATATTCTCTCACCCAAAATAAATTTTTTAACATTATATTTTGAAATGGGTTTCAAATGATATAAAAAGTTTAAAATAAGGGAGGTAAGTGAGATTTTTAAAAGTTTGAGGGCACCAGGTGAAACTGTCAGAAACCTCAGGGGAGGTTTCTGAAATTATCCCTTCTAGAAGGTAAACAATTTTGACTTTGAAGGAAGATGCCTAGAGGCCTTAGACAAAAATACCTGAAACTTTCTTCAGATAGACAAGTGCAATTCTTGTCCCATGATTTTGGTGGTTTCCATTATTATTATTATTATTATTATTTTGTTATTCCTTTTCTTACGACTCACAAGTTACCATCCCCAGTTTTTAAAAGATTTAGAGACAACATAGAAACAAAGTAAAATGAAATAATTAAAATTAAGGAGAAAGACACGCACAAGTATTCATTAATACTGACCCCTTTTTTCTTTAAGTACAAATTTTTACAACCGATCCTATACTTGGAGGCCGGGGGTAGCGATGGATCCAATTATGTTATTAAAAACTTAAAGGAAACTAAATTGCTTGTAAAAATATTTCAACAAATTCTAAACAAAAAATGCAAGTAAGGAGTTAAAACCCCTTACCTACCGGCTACAGCCAAAGACGGTTTTGTCCCTCTTCCGTGGTCAACTGAACCAGCTCAATTGGTTAATATTGGCCAATTAATATATCTTTGAGTAGTCAACGAAATATTGCAACGCACATACAAATAAGATAAAGTATCAAAGAAAATGAAAAAAACAAGTACCACTATTTTAACCAAAAGTAGCATCATAATTGATTATCCATTTCTAAAGCAAAAGGGTTCTTCATGTCTCGCTTTCATGTCACAATCCCCTCTTGCTTTCTGTATTTGTCACCACAAAACAATGAAACATCCTCCTAAGCAAACATTTTCAAAATGGCAACCACCAAGAGTGGTGCAACTAACATTCCACTTTCTATACTCAAAACAAAGAAAGGTAAAAATTTAATCAATCGGTAAACTTGCCAATTACTCGTCCATTACAACAAGTAATACTCTGGATCAGAAATCTTACAATAATTTATTTGGATTGAGTTTTATATACTGTCGGTGTAGACAGTATTTTTATTATACTAGAAGGTGTAGATGGTATAGATGTACACTATTTATGCAAAGAACTAATTTTGAATTTCAAATTAGAGTAAGCAACATACATCTACGCCAAAATTATCTTATCTATTTACCTAATTTCTTGTAAAGAAAAAAGAAAGACAGATTTTTATTCCTTTATGCTTAAAAAAAAAGAAGGAAAATCACAAATATTTGAGAGCTATAATTTGAAAAGTATGAAAAGTGTCAAAGGCAGCAGTACTAATAGTTATATAGTCAATTCGGGAAGGCGGAGAGATAGATATAGAATACCAAGAAACCCAACCCGTGTTAGACATCTTTCCCAGGCTCCAATCTCTTCAAAATTCTTCAAAGCCGTTAGCTTGACTTGACTGCTTTCCCTTATAGTAATCATAATAATCACACCATCAATCAAAGCTCGATCAAGATTAGTAGTAGTAGTATTTGCGAAGCAACCATATATTATTTTCAGTCTAGAAATGCTTTTCAGTTTGAGATAATCTTTTTCTTGGAGTAATAAATCTTTTATTACTAATCCAAAAATCACCACCATTTCGCTTGCTTGTTTTCCTCTTCCGGGCACCTCTTCATCTGTTAGAGCGACTTAATCGGTGCAGTACAGCCGCCGGAGCTCAACTCCGCCTTTTAACACAGTGAGTTGTTCCCCTAAAAACCTCCCTTTTGGGATTTTCTCCACTCTTTTTTCCCCCTTTTCCTTGGGTTTATTTCTTTATTTTTTTGGGTCTAGGTAGTAGTATCAATATCTTTCTTCGAGAATGTGGAAATTTTGTTGTTTACCTCAGGTTTCAGTTATAAAGCTTAGATTTTTTTTCCTTTTCTTCCTCTTGGTAGGGTGTTCCTTTTTTTTTTTTTTTTGGGGGGGGGGTTTGTTCTTGGTTCGTTGGGTGGTGGGGGTGGATTTTACACATGGACCCAAGTAAAGAAGAAAGTTGAAGAAACGAATGGTTGGTGGGGATCTTTCTCTGGATGGGCATATTCTTGTTGGCATAGTTAGTTCCGCAGGCGGGTGCAAGTGAATTATTTTTCTTTTTCTTTTCTTTTCGGCTTTCCTTGCTAACTACAGCTTGTTCTTCCCGTTGTTGTTCCTTAGTCAGATATCATAAAGCCAAATAATAAGCTTTTTGTTACATGTATTTTTTGTACTAGTGGAAATACGTCTTTGATACTACCATCTAGCACTTCACTAATTTGTATTGCCAACTGGTGATTGCTGAAACCGAATTTTCTGTATTTGTTTGTAAAGTTTGAGAAATTCACAATTTCAATCCGGGGTGTAGGTTTTTGCCTGCCAAATCTGCCTGATGATTATTAGAAGCTGAAGGCAGACTTTGGGTACAGTAGTTTACCAGGTTTCATGTTTATTTTCATTTCTTTCTTCCCAAATTTATTTTCTTTGATTGGGTTTGGTTTGCTTGCATATCGAGCTGAACTACTTGGTTATGCTCTATTCATCAGGAAACTATTTGGTTCATGAAAGAAATGTTGAATAAATAGAGTTCTGAATTATGCACATGTAAGATTTAGCAATTATGTGTTCTGATTTTTAGTATTTTTGGTCTGTGTGGGAGGGATAAAAAGGTCAATTCTATGTTGATCCGTTATTTAGTACTACTAATGTTCTTCTTCTCATTTTTTGTAATTGTAACACTATTAAAGATGTTATCTTCTGGTGTTTATGCAGATTCTAAAATACTTGGGAAATGCTTTTCTGTTTCTAGAAAAATACTTATCTAACTGGAGGGAAGGATTCTTGGTTTTGAATGATTACAAGCACCTTCAGATTAATAGGTATGGTACTCATTTATTCAGGACAGAATGGTTTGTTGCAGGATGAAACAGTATAAATCATCACATCATCTTTTTACTACTTGCACATGCCTTGGAATATAGCTGATTCCAGTCTCCTCCTTACTTTGACATATGAAGTCATTTTGACCTGTATCATACTGCTTTGTCTTCTATTGATGTGATATATCTATTGCAAATAGATCAGATAAGCTGCAGAAGTTACAAAGTAGAGCCCTTAATTACTGTGAAGAACTTTCCGGACCCAAAATCTGCGAAATTTTGTAACGTTGTGTTGCTCGACTAATAAGGTCTAGCTGTCTTACAATTGCAAACATATTGGAGACAAATTACTTGATCGGGCTACTATGTCCATGTATTTTCGACCTCCTAATGTTCTTCTTGTTTTTAATATTTATCTCTATAGAAATGAGTCTCCTTTTGCTTATGTTATTTCTTGTATATTGTCTGTTTGCCTGCAAAGTGATGCAAGGAAATTATATTGATTGAAAATTTCAAGCTGTGCACTTAAACAAAAAAGTTGTAAGTTGATGTAAAGGAAATATTGTTTCTTCACTGAAGCTGGAGCTATGCTTAAATACCCATTGACAGAGCTCAATGCCTTTTGTGGACATCATTTTGCATCTTTGGCTATGCTTTGAAAAATACTAGCTTAATCCATAAGTTGGTTGTTATATACTTAATTAGCTGAAGCAATCTAGCATCTGATGGCCTTTCTTGTTCTATGGGTTAACAACAATAACTCAACTCATGAACCTTTGGTGTCTTTACATTAGAGTACATGATATTTGATAATAAGAACTTTAGCAGAAGAATTGTATTCCACCACTGTGCTAAAGATCTACATCTTTCAGATGGTTTGATGCCCTATTTATAGATGTTAGATAAAATTTATGTTGTTTAATCCTGGCCTAGCAAGTTTTGTATTTTACCTTTAACTTGCAGAGTGTGTGTCAGTTATGTTCCTGAGAAGTAATTTTCCCTTGTTCATGATGGAAAATCTAATATTTTTATTTTCAATTCTATTATGAGTGTAACTACAATATCGGGTCTTTTGATAAGCACTTAATCTTTTTTTTTTTTAAATTCATTTTTGACAGATTTTCTGGTGTCTCAATAAAGATGCCAGATTCAGCTGAAATGTTTGGAAAAGCCCACACAAATACTGCAGGTGTTAGGGGTGAGAGTGAGTATGTGAGGCTTTTTATTTCTGATGAACCTAGAACAGCTGAAGCTGTTAGTTTGCAACCTCAAGCTTCGAGCAGACGGTCTCGTATTTGGTGGATCAAGGCTTTGATATGGTGTTCAAGCACAATTGTTATTCTTCTTGTTCTTCTCAAATGGGGACTTCCCTTTGTTTTTGAGAAGGTATCTCCTTGGCCTTGATATGCTTCGTTAAGCTTCTGCTTCTCTTCCTCTTCCTCCCATACCCTAGCCACCACCCCCAACACCCCTCCCCAAAAAAAAAAAAATCTGGGGAGAAAATTGTAACCTCATAGGGGGAAAAAAAAAAAAAAAAAAGAGCTAAATCTGTTGATTAAATTAGGAAACGCTTTTGGTCAGTAATTGATTTCCACTTCATGTAAGTAGCATGTTGCAGTCCTAAAATTCTGTTAACGGGGGTCTGACTAGAAGGATGTGGAGGTGTATTCGGGCCAGATGGTATTTTCAAGCAATTGTTATAGAAAGAACTATGGTTCTGAGTATTTGCACAAGCCTGTCTATCTCTCTCCGCAAGTGGCCATGAATTGCCTGTTACAACAGTCTTCATGCCTTCTTGTTACCTACGAATCTGAATACCTGTTAATGGATTTCAAGTTGACATTTTGTATTCTACAATGGATAAAGCCCTGCATTCCAGATTTATCTAGAGAATGTTCCAGCTGTTCATGGTCGGTCCTTAGTCCATCAATAAGGGATTTGTATCTACCGTGCAATTTGGTACTTCTAGCACCAGAAGTCCAGTCACTTTATGCCCTAGGTCATGATAGTGGTGAACTATCATGGAAATTGCTTGGAGTTTGTTTCATTTATTCTATTGTATCCTAGGACATTCCAAGTGCTAGGTACTGAACTATTTTGTTTAAATACTGGCTTAGATAATTATGCCGATGCTGCAATGGGAAGCTACTTCCTTTGGTCGTCCAACACTTGCGCTGGTGCTTGTTGCTTCTTTGGCACTATTTCCTGTGTTTCTAATTCCATCTGGCCCTTCCATGTGGCTGGCTGGGATGATATTTGGATATGGTCTTGGATTCGTGATAATAATGGTTGGAACCACTGTTGGGATGGTCCTGCCATATTGGATTGGTTTACTGTTCCGAGACAAAATTCATGTAAGACAGCAGTTGCCTCTTTTTTTTGTTTGTTTGTTGTTGTTGTTTTTTTTTTTGGGGCATTGGGGTCCTCCTCCTACTATGGTACCTGGCTCCTTGATTTTCTAACTAGTAAATCTCCTTTCTCAACTGAGTCTACAGCAATGGTTAAAGAGATGGCCTGATAAAGCTGCTATGATCAGATTGGCAGCAGAAGGAAGCTGGTTTCACCAATTTCAAGTGGTTGCCCTGTTCAGGGTCTCGCCATTTCCATATACAATTTTCAACTATGCCGTAGTCGTGACAAGTATGAGATTTTGGCCATACTTAGGTGGATCAATCGCAGGGATGATTCCTGAAGCTTTCCTGTACATCTACAGGTTAGTTGCAATACCCTTCTTTCTTTACTTGCTTTATTACTAGTGGCTGGTTATTTAAATACATACACATTTGCATTAGGCCCTCTACAGAATGAAAGGAGCAGTGAGGCATTTTTTTGATACGATCATCACTTAATCAACTCTTGATTTCATTCGCAAACTTCTGCATCTCTTTCACTGGTCTGTTTGATGATAAATGCATCACTGATTAAACCAGTTTTGGAGCTATAGTGAGCAGACCTGTTTTTCATGTAGATCAATTAAATGTGAAACATGTGCTTTTTTGAAATCATCATTATACGCTTGTGCTAATATCTGATTTTTGTGTTTTATGTTTCCCTTGCAGTGGTCGGCTAATAAGAACATTTGCAGATGTCAAGTATGGGAACTATCATTTGACTCCGTTGGAGATAGTCTACAATGTCATTTCTTTTGTTGTCGCAATCATCACTGTAGTTCTTTTCACAGTCTACACAAAGAGGAAAATGGAGGAGCTTAAAAGGGCAGAGACTAATGGCTCAGAATCTGCCCATGGCCATGAAAATCATGAGATGGAGAAGCTTCCTCTTGAAAAGCCCAAACAACTGAGTGTCCAATCATGACGGTCGCTTAGGCATGTTTGAGAGTGTACATAATCTGAGCTTCCAAGGGAGTTCTTTTAGATCCCTTGGAATTTGACTATTTGTAATTAGATAAATTGAAATCCATTGAGAAAATATATCACAGCCTAAATCTTCTAGAGGTTTTGGTGGTATCTGCAATTTATTTATAATCTGGTACGTTATTCAGCTGTCAGCCCATGAATGTTGTCCAAGTCAATATGAACTGTTTTAGTGCCTGCATGAGACTGCTACCAGTGGGCAATAGTCGTTTATGTGGAGGCAAGTAAACCAAAATTTCTCTAGATGCAGGCCTTCTAAGTACTAATAATTGAGTAAAGCTCAACAAAGGCGTAGCAATTGCCACCATGTAATTTTCTAGTTTCATTATAGAGTAAAGAGAAGAGAGAATTTGCAAGAATAACCTCTAATTCAAACAAAGGCTCAATGCATGAGGACGCACTGATCATAATAACTAGGAGGTAAAAATTTTAATTTCGGTTAGTAATGTCCAAATTCATTTTCCAAAAATTGAGTTGGATAGTGAGGTGGGAAAAATTATGAATAAGAGGTATGGTCAAACACTACTCTTCTCTACATACATCAATACTCTACTCATCTCTACATACATAAACATTCGAGTCATTAGTAACTCTCCGCCTTTAACATGGATTGACTCCCATAATGCATGTTTTTTGCCTCTGAATCTTCCCAAGATCTTGTTCTTATCATACGGGCAGGAGATGATTGGTTGACCCTACTCCATAGGGGATAGACAACGGACCTCCAACAGCTTGTGTAGTGCATCCGACGGGAAAAAGCTCATATGGACGGTTCTCTTTGGAAGGGAGAGGTTGGGACCAGAAGGAATGAAATGACTGAGATCGAAGCGGAGTTGAAAATAGGTGTTGGATGATAATCCACCGATCGTGGATGCCAAAAGGGTTGCTCTGAAACTGAGTTTCTTCGAGTGGAGGCAATCCCTTCCTATTTAATGTGATAAAGGGGTGACCAAGAAGCATGGGAACTGTCCATCTACACCTTGGATCTGTTACGAAGCATCTCCTCAAAAAATCTTTTCCAAGTTCAGAAATAACTTCAGATGGCCCTAGCACCATCTCAACAAACAAATCCCACATCTCGTCGTCCGTCCAAACTTGCCTCCCGGTCATCATCTCCAAAATGGTGCATCCGAGTGACCATACGTCGGCTGCTGTCCCGTGTATCCCAAACATTATAGACTCCGGCGACGCATAAACCCGCGTGCCACGGTGGCGACGCAATCCATCAACTCGATCCTCCTCCCAAACATGCTTGGCCAGTCCAAAATCAGCGATCTTCAGGTGGTGCAAACTGGTCCCTCTTATTTTTGGGAAAACAAGGACGTTGCAAGGCTTCAAGTCGCAGTGAACTATCCCTTTTTGATGGGCATGGCAAAGACCACTAAGTAACATGTAGGAGTAAACGGCTGCATGCGATTCTGGCATAGGACTTCCCTTGGCGTTGTAAGCAACGATCAGATCATCAAGAGTACCTCCAGGTGCATATTCCATTAACATGTTGTAAACTACTTTTCCCTCCTCAATGCTGATATCCTCGGCAAAGCAGCGGACAATGTAGGGGTTATGTCCTAATTCTTTCAAGAACTCGGCCTCCATGACTGTTGCTTGTGAGTGCTCAAACTCGGCGCTCTTAACTGCTGCAAACGAACCGGCCAGGAATAGAGAATCAGCTTCGCCGGCCAAGAACACAGTGCCGTATGATCCGGCTCCAAGTTTCTTGTACTTCTTCCACTTCAAAGTTGTCGCTGTGAACAAACTTGTCATCTTAACCTTCTTCTTGAGAAAAGCCTGGCTGAATGACTGGTTGATGAAACTGGCACAAGTATTATCTATCTTGAAGACGGGATGGTGGCTTAGAATTCGTCGGTAAATGATGCGTTTACACAGGTCCTAATTGCATTTACACAGTCACCAAGAAGTTTTTCAGTCCCTGACGGATGAATAAGCAAGCCAGATGGACACTGCAACAGTTAACCAAGTAAAAGGCAGTTAATAAAACAAAGATTAGCCCAAAAAGAGCACAGATTAATGAAAGGTAATAACTCAGCAACTTCAAACGGAGGCCAATAATGCAAAAGGTATTATGTACTGACACAACTATCTAACACAGCATGATCTTAACCCCTCCATTTTCTTCATACACTCATTTTCAATAGGTAATCATCTTAGATGGATAAGCATGCGTAAAATCTCCAATATTTTCATCTACTAGAATCGTATAAATCACCAACAGTATCAATACTCAGCTTCAAAGATCAAAAGGACATAGAACTTTTACAGATGCTAAGTTGAAGTATATTTTTTAACTGAGAGACAGAGAACTAGGCTAGAAAAATTTCATCCCCAGAAAGTCAGATACTAGCATACAGGAAAAAGTATATATCCTATAACAAAACTGCATTGAAACTTATGCCAACATACACAGACTGCTTTCATGAATCGGACAAATACCTGACATCTCTTGGAGGTACACTGGGACCGAGATTAAAATGGCCAATGGCTTGTATAATACCCGCTGCGCACCTCTCAGTTGCATGAATGATCTTCAAATTATCTTTAGCATTAGCTGCATGCCATTGCAACAATTCTTCCTGGGCATTACTGACCTGCAGAACAGACATAAGTTTACAAATGGCCCTTGAATAAGAATCTGAAAATCCATTTAGAAATTACAACATGATGACGGAAATCGGACCTGTTATGGTGACCAAAAGGGGAAAAGTTACAGCTGCAGCTTCCAGAGCTTACTCTTCAGGTATAGTTAAAGCTGCAGCTTCTGATTTTTGCCTCTGGAAACTCGTTAGCGTGATCTTCAGGAAACTCGTTAGCAGGTTTTGTAATTCAAGACTGCAATCTCAATTTCTTTCTGTGGTGAAAACCTTGAAACAGTCTCTCTTCTATTAATTAGCATCTTATTAATCCTTGTCTAGGTGGGATTCGAGAATGTATTCTAATTAATGTTTATCTTTTGGAACTGGATTGCGTTATTTTTTTCTTCCGGGACAATTAGTAACATATTATTAATCCTTGTCTTGGTATGATTCAAGAAACATATTATTAATCCTTGTCTTGGTAAGATTCAAGAATGTATTCTAACGTTCATTTTTGAAACTGGATTGCGTAGTTTTTCACTTTTGGAAACCGGATTGCGTCATTTTCTTTTCCGGGACAATGGGAGGTTGTATTTGTTATGTATTAGATCAATTTACATCTGAATAAGGAAAGTAGCCGTATTAGTATTAGAAGATTTGAACGGATAAACTTCTTATTATCATATGATTTTAGGTCGAGGCAATGCTTAATCTTTATTCATAATTTGACTTTTTTTATTTCCTTTTTGGGTAAGGATTGATTTGATGATTAATGATGGTAGATTAAGCAAATTAGTTGGTCCTTATTGTTAAATTTTTTTTTGTCAAATTAGTAGGCTAACTTTCCCTTTTTTTTTTCCCAATAAATTCTTGAAAAAGGTCAAGAAACTTGATTGATTTTTTATGGGGGGTGGGGGGTATTATTTATTTTTTCCAAAATGACTAACATATCTTTTAACCAATTACACAGTCGTTAATCCACGATAAAGAGAATTTTCAAAATTCTTTCTTTCTTTTCCCTTGAAAATATCAAGATTTGTTTGAGTTGAGGAAGTATGCATCAGGAAAGCCGTAAAAAGAATGTGTTTATGTGCTTCTACACCAAATACATTATATAATCAAATGTTCTTGTTTACATGATTTCTAATCTAGGCCAAATGCATTATGTAATCAAATGTTTTTGATAGCTCGCTTTTATGTAGTTTAACGTAACTTCTACATGTGAATGTTTGCCAACGAAATCATGCTCAATATCTTTCTTTAACCCTTCAAACATGAGCCATCTACTGTAGCTAATTCGTAATTGAATTAGAAATTAACCTTATGATTGAATCCTGTTATTTACAAACAAGAAAAGAAAAAAAAAGAAAAAGAAAAAAGAAGAGCACCAAAGAAAAATCTACTCGTTTATGAATTAAATAGTACATCTTCCTCGAGTTAGAAGATCAAGAAAATGGTATTTCAGACATGCTTTGATGGGTAAGCACAGTAACTGGGGTTCTACTGCCATCATCAAGAGATGGATGCTCAGCAAAATAATGCAGTTTGGATTCTAGTTCTCTGCCAAAAAAATTTTATGTTTTTTCAATCAGTTTTTCATTTTATATACATTAAATTGTTACAATACATATTTTTATAAAAACACCTAAAAATAGCAATGCAAATGAGTAGATTCGTTAATCTGCAACCTATGACTTCCAAGTCTTCCAAAGCTTCTTGCGCAGCCCAAAATTTGCCCTTGTGTACAGGCATCAAGCATGTTTTGCTTAAAACAAGCTACTCGTCTGTAGAAAACAGATTAAACAATCAGAAAAACAAAAAATTTTTTTAGTAAACTATCAGTATCACGTTTCTTTCTGTAATAAAAAAATTCATCTTTAAAAAATTCCTAAAATCTTGCCATAGTTTGTGAGAATTGGGGCAGTCATGAATGTGGTAAAAAAATTTTGCTCCTTTCAACTGATAGAATATTTATGCTAAAATATGGCCTATACCATATGTACTCAATATCTTTTCCCAAAAAAAAAAAAAAAGGAGATATATAGAAAAATACATTTTTCTTTTCAGATAGAAAATAAGTAAAGTCTCTATATGTAATACCCATGAGAGTAGAGCATGCAAAGGTAAAGTGCTGTAACTGGAAATTACTTGAACGATTATTCTGCATGAGGAATGTGTACATTATCAGTGTGTTTACAGTAAAGGCATGGGGGCAATATTATACATTTAGTCACAAGGAGAAACCAAAGACATTATTATTAATCCTTCCAAGTGATTATTCAATTCTTCGATAATTTATGATTTGAACCCATAATTTATGAGTGATAACATGGCTTTGCATTAGCACACTCGAAGATAATCAACATGATCAAGAACAATGAATTGGCCAAAATGTCAATTTACTTACCCAAACCCAGAAAAGAAACGCAAATCTCAAATGAATTTTGAAACAACATGAAGTGAATCAAGTATAAAATCGGAGCAAGGCGATTAAGCCAAAACAGAAACAGTTCATCTGAATGTTGCACCCGAGTAACATCAGTTCTACTTCTCCATTTCTTTTTCCTGCAACCTCTATAGCTAATTCGTTAAGTATGTTTTCTAATTTTGCACCTACTAGAAGTAATAGCTGCAATGGGACTCAGATTAAAATCTCAATGCTGCACAAAATAAGTAGGTAGCAACTCTATAAGTGGGTGATTAGGTTTATTGACTTACTACCAAAGGCAAAAATGATAGCCAAAAATATGTGTGCCACTTAACCATACCAAGGACAGAATTATTATTTCAAATTCCATCACCACATCAATATGTAAAGAGACTGTAGGTCCCGAAATGCAACCCAAGAAATCAACTAAAATTGTTCAAGCAAACAAGTACTCAAACAACCACAATAATGATAAATGTAAACAATCTTAAACCACAAAGAATAAAGTAACAAAAAGTTAAAAGGAATTCAAACCAATCAAACTCCCAAACTTCTTCCAAACTTGGAGTTGAATTCACCAAATAGCTTCTTCAATTGATGGTGACATTAACCAAACTTGTACAAGTGAAGGATCACTCCTTTCTCACCCCAAACACCCTTTAGTTGAACAAAGGAGTTTTACTACTCTCCAAGTAAACCCTCAACTAGCTACAATTGAAAACTCACCAACCAACTAAGAACTATTTTACAAGTGAGGCAACCTTCACAAAGGTTTTACCACTCCAAGTGATAGGCTCACCTTCACCAAGGTTTTATGCCTCCTATAGAGTAACCTTCACTTGAGCAACCTCACAAATCCAACTTTCCCCACACCTATACAACAAACAAAGAAGATTTCTACCCAAATATTCACTTGTAAGCTTGTATTTCATGTAGGCAAAAGTCTTTTATCTTCTTGAACTTGTGAGTATTTATAGAGTGTGAGAAATGGCTTAAAGAAACTCTTCAACGGTAAAAAATATAGCTATTAGAAAAATGACCGTTGGAGTCGCTTGACGTCAACCCACCGTGAACCAATCATGGACGTCCAACCCTCCTCAAGATCGTCCAAGGTTTGTTGTAAACTCGGATGTCCAAAACCATCATCCAATGTAACCAGAGCCATTTCAATTTCCTTCTCAATCGTTTGACGTCCTCGTTTCACCGTCCGATCCTTGCGTCCGATAAGTGAAAACCTTCTCAATTCTTCTTGAATTGATTCCTTTCCTTCTTCAATGAGTCAAGGACCTGTCTTAACATAATTCTCACATAAAAATATTAGTCCAATCATCATTTTGTTTTGTTATCATCAAAACCTAGGAACAAGGCCAACAATCTCCCCATTTTTGATGATGACAAACCAAATGATGATTTTGCAAGGGAAGGAGAGAAACCCCCCCCCTCAATAAGAGCTAAAATGAGAAAATCATCTAACATTTCTCCCCCTTTTGTCATCAATAAAAAAAAACATATTAACTCCCCCTCATTGGTTAACAAGTATAGAAGAACAATAAACAAAACCATTAAACACAAAATATGTTCATTAAGGTCTAATCAATAAGGTCAACAAGTTTAGAGACCTATTTTTGGCTAACAAAATAAACAAGGCCAATACACATAAATATTTAGAAAAAAGCTGTCGGACGTCCGAAGACCTATAGGACGTCTGATCCCCTGTTTTTCCTCAGAAATATTTTTCTTTTGAAAACAATGTTAAAGCCAATATCAAGAACCAACACTCATGCTTTTTAAATTACACATAAAGATTTCTATCACATAATTGACTAACACTTAGTAAATTATAGCCCAAGTTTTCTATCAAGAGTTAGTACAACATGATCTAACAATCCACATGGATTTCATGCCTTTTCTTATATTTTTCTTCACATAGCAATCATTTTGCATGTGTCTAACTTGGCAACAAAAATGACAAATAATACTAGGATCATTCACAAAAGTAGGTTTAATAAATGTAATTCCTCTTTTTCTAGAGATAATAAAATCATTTTTGCCATGTAAAACATGTTTTTCTTTTCTTTGTAAAACATTTTGTTTCTTCTTTTGGAGAGAAGCATTCAAATCATCAATTCTTTTCTTTAAAAGATTTTGTTCCTCCAACATTTTTTCATAAAACTTTGTTTTATTTTTCAACTTCTTTTTCAAATCATTTTTGCAATCAAAATCAATTTTGTACCTTTTCAAGTCATCATTGTCTTTTCTCAAATTCTTATTTTCTTGAAAAAGTCTAGAATTTTCTTTCAATAAAGCATTTATTTTTATTTTCAAATCCTTATTTTTGACATAAGATTCTTTCAAACTTTTATGCATTTTGATCATAAGAACTTGCATATCATCATCATCATCATCTTCATCACTAAGAGAGTGATTAGAGTTTACCTTATCATCTCCAAAGGCCATAAGTGCCATTTGAGTTGATTTTTCTTCTTTTTCCATTTCTTCATCCAAATTGCATTCATCCCAAATGATTTTGAAAGTCTTGAATTTTTATCTTCTATCATTACTTGCTCTTCCTCCTCTAGAATTCCTTTTATTTAGAAGATTCTTCAATGTCCTTGCCATGTCATTTAACTCCACATCTTCATCATCTTCTTGTGAGCCCTTGAGTGCTATGCCTCTCTTGATCCTTGCTTCCTCATCATCTTGTATTTTTGAATTTAACTTCAACTTATAAGAGGTTAGCAAATTCACAAGAGATTCAATGGACATAGAATTTAAATCTTTTGCCTCTTCTAAAGCGGTAACTTTATTTTTCCATTCTTTTGGCAAGGCATTCAAAATTTTTCTATTTTTCTTACCCAAAGTGTATACCTTGTCAAGCAATTCAAGATCTTTACTAATATCATTGAATCTACAAAACATTTTATCAACATTCTCATGAGGATGCATTTTGAAAGATTCATATTAGGCAACAAGCATAGATTTTCTTTGCTCCCTAACATTGTCACTCCCTTCATAAATCTCTCTCAACTTATCCCATACTTCCTTGGCCGATTTGCACCCTTTTACACTAGTAGATTCATTTGCATCAAGGGCATTGTACAATACATTCATGCCCTTAGCATTCAAAGAAAGATTGATTCTATCTTGAGCACTCAATTCTATTCTAGTTTTAGGTCTAGTCTGATGGGTGACTTCATCTACAACAATTGCTTCATATGGACCTTCATTTACAATAAACCATAGTTCAATATCGATAGATTGTAAGAAAATTTTCATTCTATCCCTCCAACTAACATAATTTATACCATTGAACATGGGAGGTCTAATAATGGATTGCCCCTCTAAAAATAATGCATTATTGGTTGCCATCTTTACTCCTAAGCCGATTGAGCTTAATCTCAAGGAGACCAAGCTCTGATACCAATTGTAGGTCCCGAAATGCAACCCAAGAAATCAACTAAAATTGTTCAAGCAAACAAGTACTCAAACAATCACAATAATGATAAATGTAAACAATCTTAAACCACAAAGAATAAAGTAACAAAAAGGTAAAAGGAATTCAAGCCAATCAAACTCCCAAACTTTTTCCAAACTTGGAGTTGAATTCACCAAATAGCTTCTTCAATTGATGGTGACACTAACGTACAAGTGAAGGATCACTCCTTTCTCACCCCAAATACCCTTTGGTTGAGTAAAGGAGTTTTACTACTCTCCAAGTAAACTCTCAACTAGCTACAATTGAAAGCTCACCAACCAACTAAGAACTATTTTACAAGTGAGGCAACCTTCACTAAGGTTTTACCACTCCAAGTGATAGGCTCACCTTCACCAAGGTTTTATGCCTCCTATAGAGTAACCTTCACTTGAGCAACCTCACAAACCCAACTTTCCCCACACCTATACAACAAACAAAGAAGATTTCTACCCAAATATTCACTTGTAAGCTTGTATTTCATGTAGGTAAAAGTTTTCTATCTTCTTGAACTTGTAAGTATTTATAGAGTGTGAGAAATGGCTTAAAGAAGCTCTTCAACGGTAAAAAATATAGCTGTTAGAAAAATGACCGTTGGAGCTGTCGGACGTTCGAACCCACCGTCCGACAGAACCAGTCAATCTGTCGGACGTCCGAACCCCTGTCCTACGTCCGACAGCATCGTTCGAAGGTTTGTTGTAAACTGTCGGACGTCTGAAACCATCATCCGACAGAACCAGTAGCCATTTCAATTTCCTTCTCAATCTGTCGGACGTCCGAACCTCTGTTCACCGTCCGATCCTTGCGTCCGATAAGTGAAAACCTTCTCAATTCTTCTTAAATTGATTCCTTTCTCAATCAAGAATGATGAAATCAAATTATTGTTTAGATTAGATATCACTACATCTTTTAATTCGCAGTGTTATCTAATAATCGCGCATGTATAAATCCAACTGGTTACAAACAAATAGAGTCGAGTCAAGTTTTGATTTAATCAAGTTGACTCTTGACTTAATTCTACAGAGCCCAAACTCGAAATTGAACTCGATCTTGAACTCTAGTCTCATCGTGCTCGAATTCAAGCCTATTCGAGATTTAAAAAAATAAAAATAATTATATTTTTAGAATTAAATAAAATAATTATTTTCCTTAATAAATAATAAAAATATTGGAGATATTTGTAGTTTCACCACTAAAATGAAAAATCAAATATGTGTGTGTATTCGTATCGACTTGCTAATTATTGAGATCTTGTTAGAACTCTCTTCGTACACGAAAATAAGCCGCTCGAGTTCGATTCGACTTCAATACTGATTGAATTCAAGTCATTTGCAATCCTATCCTGTTTGCAAGGCAATGTAGTCTCACATTGTAAGTGAGCCATAAGACTATTTGAAGAACGATATCGACAAAAGATTTGAACCAATAAAACGAAATTTTGTAACCATAAACAAACTTAATCCACAGAAAATCCATTTCAAAAAGATGTAGTATCCATAAACAAAATCAATATATCTATATAACTATCTTCACGCGAGGTAGATAGTAAATTAATTATCATAAACGGTAATATAACAACTTGAGTAATAAAACCTTTAGCTCTTGGGCATATAACACTTGCACTTGCAATTCTTGTATTTTTTTTCTTTTCCCATTTTCTTTCTTTTCTCATTTCATAGAACTTTTCCGTACTACACAACTGCTTAGCTAAGACACTTCAACGTAACTGCTTGGCCAGTTGACGACTAGTATCATATGCCGGTAAATGACGGAAATGGAAACACTGAGCAGCTTAAACGGCGGAGACCACCTGATCACGGTTGTGGAGCTGTCGCAGCCACATTCAAACTGGAGAAAGCAGTCTGCAGGCATGGGCTGTTCAGGATGGCACCAAATTTCTGGACCCAAAATCCAAGACGCTTCAACGCCCTAGACAATAGAAAATCAAGGATTATTCAGTGTAAAGCATCTATATGTTGAATTGTGTGTACAAGGGTAAATGTGCATTCCCTAGGGAGTGCATCATTCTCACAAATTTTGTGCGCAGAATCCAGTAAGGCGAATGCTGCGATTGATTGTCAGAGGAAGATAATAGGAATGTGAGGGACTTTCAAGAGATCCATAAGGAAGCAAAAGAGAGGGAATTTGGGAGAATATTCCTGTCACAAACCTTGTTCGAGGACATGATTAAGTGTATCCTCTGCAATTGCCAGTAAGAGGGTTTTCTATTGCTGAATTCTGCCTTGGTTTTAGAATCTGTCTCATGCAAGTATATACACTGTCTTGTACCTCTGATGTGTTGAGGTAATGAAACTTTAAGTCTATCCTTTGGGTCTACCCTTTGGGTCTACCCTTTGACGAATAAATAAAGATCATGTTTGCTAACAATCTAGTAAAAGGTCCAACAATTTATGCTAGGTAGCTGGTAATAGACTTTTCATCTGAGAAAGCCCTGGATAAGACACGGATTATTTCAAATTTTGGTAGAGGGGGAAAAAAAAGAAAAGGAAAAACTTTCCAGAAAAGTCATTAGTGTTGGAACTTAATCTAGGATCCCAATATCAGATATTTGAATACAGTTACAACAAGTACTATTGCGGAAGCGTGCCTGAACTCATCTTGACTGAGTACTTGACAAATCCTTAGATCCTGGGGTGGCCTTCCAGATCTACACGTACTCGCTCTTCCTCTTGAGGGAGCCTTTAGTCTCTCTCTAGGTATTATTTCTAGAGGATGGGATGTCTAGAAAACATGACGGCTAGGGTACGTACGTGTGACCTGGGGACCATGACCCTATTTATAGATAACTTTCCTGTTACTTGTTGGAAACCCTATTTCAGCCCATCATTGAAATAGGAAATCCCCTTAAGTTTCTACACATTAAAGGTCCACACCCTATCAGATACATTAAAGCCCAAGTCATAATAGATCACTTTATATGGGCTAACTTTATTTGACAGCTTGCAATACATAATTATTTACATATAAGTCCAACGTTGGATTAATGATCCAACAATCTCCCACTTGGACTATATGTGTAATTTTATAATTATGTTTTGCAAAATAACCATATGAGCTCAAACTTTGCTGTCATAACCAAATGTATCTCTAACCAATTCCGTCCATCAATTACACCAACATAGGATCAAAGCGGCCTTTGTTACAATTTTCGTAACTCGACCCATCAATGGTCACGTATGCTAATATAATTGAATGACATGAATTATGATGTGGATATGTAGTATGAAAATTTCATGTAATGTGATCTTAACATGTCTATTTTCAACTGGTCCACTTTAAACTTTTGTGAGATCAAACTATACCAAAATCAGAGTGGAAATAAACTGAAACTTTATTTACACAAAAATATCCTTAAATACAAATAACTGAAAAATATCAATGTCTCAAGAGCATCTAAAATAACAAACTCCCATTAAAACTGAGTATCATCTAATGCTATTACACCCATATGAGCAGTGTGCTCGTGAAACATCTTGGGTGTCAATCCTTTAGTAAGCGGTTCCGCAATTATGGAGTTTGTTCCAATATGCTCTATAGACAACTGTCCACTCTGAACTCTTTCTTTAACAACCAGGAATTTGATATCTATATGTTTTGACTTTGTTGAACTCCTGTTGTTATTGGAATATTGAACTGCTGATTTATTGTCACAAAATAGTTTGAGTGGTCTATCAATAGTATCCACCACACGTAATCCTGTGACAAAATTTCGTAGCCAAATTCCATGGTTGGATGCCTCATAACAAGCTACAAACTCTGCAGCCATAGTGGAAGAGGCTATGAGAGACTGGTTAGCACTCTTCCAAGAGATGGCACCCTCAGCCAATAAGTAGATGTAGCCCGTTATTGATTTCATACTGTCTTGACATCCAGCATAATCGGAATCAGTATACCCAATGATCTCGAGTTTATCTGATCTTCGATATATGAGCATGCAGTCTTTTGTTCCTTGTAGGTACCGCAAGACCCGTTTGGTTGCTTTCCAATGATCCAATTCTGGATTGCTTAAATACCTACCAAGCATCCCGATAATGTACGCAATATCTGGACGCGTACATACCTGAAGATACATTAGACTCCCTACTGCAGATGCATAAGGAATCTTCTGCATCTCTATTCCCTCAAGAGCATTTTTGGGACACTGATCGAGACTGAATTTGTCTCCTTTAACCACAGGGGTATCACCTGGTTTGCAATTTTGCATGCCATATCGTTTGAGAACCTTTTCGATATAGGTCTTTTGTGATAGTCCAAGAATACCCCGAGAACGATCCCGACGTATCTGAATGCCTAACACAAAAGATGCATCACCAAGATTTTTCATTTCAAAATTCTTAGTTAGAAATCTCTTGGTTTCATGCAACAATTTTATATCGTTGCTGGCAAGCAAAATATCATCAATATACAATACCAGGAAAATATACTTGCTCCCACAGAACTTATGGTATATGCATTCATCAACCAGATTCATCTCAAAACCAAACGAGATGATCACTTGATGAAATTTAAAATACCATCGTCGAGATGCTTGCTTGAGCCCATAGATGAATTTTTTAAGTTCGCAAACCATATTCTTTGGGTCACCTGATACAAAATTTTTTGGTTGCACCATATAAATCGTCTCATCAATGTTACCATTGAGAAACGCTGTCTTTATATCCATCTGGTGTAACTCAAGATCGAAATGTGCCACTAGTGCCATTATAGTTCTAAAAGAGTCATTCGAAGAAATCGGAGAGAATGTCTCTTTATAGTCGATGCCTTCCTTTTGTGTGAAACCTTTAGTGACAAGACGAGATTTGTACCTTTCCACATTGCCTTTCGAATCCCTCTTGGTTTTAAATATTCATTTACAACCAATAGATTTCGCTCCTTCTGGAAATGGGACAAGATCCCAGACGTCATTGTCTTTCATAGATTTCATCTCTTCATTCATGGCATCAATCCACTTTTGAGAATTTGAACTTTCCATGATTTGATAGAAGTTGATTGGATCATCTTCCATCAATCCAATGCCATCCTCATGTTCTTGGAGAAAAACAATGTAATCATCTGGCATTGCACTTCTCCTTTCTCTTGTGGATCTCCTTAATGGCACTAATTCTTGAGGTGGTAGAGTTTGTTCATTTGGAGTAGGAGATTGTATGACATTATCTTGATGTGCTGTGTCATTAACAATGTTAGGAATAGGATCCTGAACAATGCCAATAACACCTGTGAAAATATTAACATATTCCTCTTCAAAGACAATAGGTTTGTTTGTTTAACAGAAATTTGCAAAATTTATTTACAAAATTTACTTTGCTTACATCATAATCACACTTTCCAATCACCTTTTTATCTTCCCAACAACATTTTTATCTCACATACATCACATCACAAAAAGTGCTACAGTAAATATTCCAAATAAAATCTCAAGTAAATTCTCTATCCAAACAAACCCAATATCTCTAACTATATATTCTCCCCAAACTTGACATCCTCAAAGACTCGAGCATTTCCTGTCTCAAAAATTGATTTAACTGTGGGATCATAAAATTTGTAACCCCTGGATCTTTCAGAATATCCAACAAAGTAACAACTAACCGTTCTTGAATCCAGTTTCATTTCATTTGGCCTATAAGGCATTGCCTCAGTTGGACAATTCTAAACACGTAAGTGCTTCAAACTAGGTTTCTTACCAGTCCAAAACTCATAAGGGGTTTTGGTAGTTGTCTTAGTTGGAACTCTGTTAAGAATATATGCTGCAGTCTTAAGTGCTTTGCTCCAGAGTGATTCTGGTAAGATAGAATGACTTATCATACTCCTCACCATATCTTTAAGCGTTCTATTTCGTCTTTCAGCAACACCATTCATAGTGGGTGAACCCGGCATAGTGTACTGTGGGACGATACCGCATTCCTCTAGGTACTTAGCAAAAGGCCCTGGACGTTGTTCACCTGAACCGTCATATCTACCGTAGTATTCACTACCATGATCAGATCTGATGCTTTTAATTCTTTTGTTGAGTTGATTCTCAACTTCAGCTTTAAAATTTTTGAACACGTCCAGGGACTGAGATTTTTCATGAATGAGATATATGTAGCCATATCTCGAGAAATCGTCTATGAACGTTATAAAATATTGTTGACCATTCCAAGCAGACGTAGGAAATGGTCCACAAATGTCTGTATGTATAAGTTCGAAGACGTCTGAGACCTTATTGGCTTCAAATCTCCTTTTATTGGTTTGTTTCCCCTTTATACAGTTAATACAATCACCAAAATCGGTAAAATTTAAGGGGTCGAGAATTTCATTTGACACAAGTCTTTTTATTCTCCTTTAGGAGATATGACCCAATCTCTTGTGCCATAATGTAGCCGAATTCTCGTTGGTTAATTTTCTCTTTACACCTCTCGTACTTAAATGCATGGATTCATTATATGAAGCAATTGTGTAAACTAAATATAGATTATCACAATATGATAAAGTACCGGAACCAACCAATTTTGAATCATGAAACAATCTAAATTTTCTATTTTCAAATGAGCAAGTATAACCAGATTTGTCCAAAAGTGAAACAGAAATTAAATTCCGTCTAAAAGACGGTACAATAAAAGTTTCATTGGGATCCAAATAAAATCTGGTCTTTAGTAATAATCTAAAAACTCCAATTGCTTCAACTTGAACTGTTTTACCGTCGCCCACATAGATATATCTTTCACTATCATTAGGCTTTCGACAACTCAGGCAACCCTGCATAGACACACTGATGTGAGTTGTTGCACCAGAATCCATCCACCAAGTGTGTCCAGGTACCAAAGTTAAATTAACCTCAGAACAAACCAAATTAAGAAGCATACCTTTCTTAGCACGTCAAGCGTGATAATTGGTGCAATGCTTCTTTCTATGCCCTTCAGCTCCACAGAAGAAACAACCATTCTTTCCCGGTTCAACCGGTTTCTTTTGTTATTTCTTTGGAGGTGCTGTACCTGCAGCTTCTTTATCCATCTTCCTTTTACGTCCCTTCCCTTTATTATTAATGGTAGAGACTAGATGAGCACTCTTTGTCTGATCTTGTTTCAACCTTTCCTCTTTCTCTACACAGCGTGAGATGAGCTCATTTAGAGACCAAGTCTCTTTTTGACAATTATAACTCACCTTAAACTGACTAAACTATATAGGAAGAGATATCAAAATCAGATGCACCAACAATTTCTCAGAAATTGTAAGGTTTAGTGCACCCAATTTAAAAGCAAGATGAGACATCTCCATGATGTACTCCCTGATGTATTCCCATGACTGAATTCATAAATCACGCATGCAGAGACCGAAACAAAAAAACCAAGTGGATCATTGATAACCAAAACATGATTGGACTTCCTTAATCCAAAAGTTGAAACCGAAAGCAATGCAATTTCTGAAACTGAATTCATAAGTTCATGCCTTATTCCATTGCATCAGATCAGAGCAAATTCATGTATAATCATGAATAACTCCAACAAAATAACCCAAGTTTAAAACTTTAGCGATTCAAAATCTGATATTGGGTGCTCTGATACCACTTGTTGGAACTTAATCTAGGATCCCAATATCAGATATTTGAATACAGTTACAACAAGTACTATTGCGGAAGCGTACCTGAACTCATTTTGACTGAGTACTTGACGAATCCTTAGATCCTGGGGTGGCCTTTCAGATCTACACGTACTCGCTCTTCCTCTTGAGGGAGCCTTTAGTCTCTCTCTAGGTATTATTTCTAGAGGATGGAATGTCTAGAAAATATGACGGCTAGGGTACGTACGTGTGACCTGGAGACCATGGCCCTATTTATAGATAACTTTCCTATTACCTGTTGGAAACCCTATTTCAACCCATCATTGAAATAGAAAATCCCCTTAAGTCTCTAAACATTAAAGGCCCACACCCTATCAGAAACATTAAAACCCAAGTCATAATAGATCACTTTATATGGGCTAACTTTATTTGACAGCCTGCAATACATAATTATTTACATATAAGTCCAACGTTGGATTAAACGTTGGATTAAGGATCCAACAATTAGAGCCTTGATTACTTTTGAAAGTGCTTTTTCTGAAAAGCTGTGTTTCCCACTCTACCAAATTCAAAAAATTCTTATTTATGGGATTTTCACATAAGAAATCTATTGGTTTAACTGCAAACTACTCTTTTTACTAATAACTTGCAATGTCATGGATTTACATTAATATATTCACAATAATATCAACTTGACCACTAGAAAGTCTTAGGATGTCAGTAGTGGTGGCATATCTAGACATTTGGTTGCTTGGATTCTGCGTCACATAACAACTAACAAGGCTGCAAAGGTTTTGCACTAATGATTAGTTGGTTACTGGTTTGATCTGTGTTGTGAAACTGATAATGGGCCTCTTTTTGCCTGCGAAGCATAGACCAGTCAGATTTTGAGATGTTTTGGACTTAAAGAAGTAGATAACTATTGTAGTTTTTCCCTCTTTCAGGTGGCCAAGGACTTTGAGTATGGCTACAGCCCTTTGTGAGCTTCAGTTGGAGTCGCAACACCCATCGTCAAGGGATAAAGTTCATAATGACACAGACTCCAGGAATCAAACATCTTACAGTGAGCATTTTATTCAAAAAACACCTGCTGGGAAGGAAACAAAGAGAAAGCTGGAAGTTCAAAAGTGACGGGAGAATTCAGCAAACAGGTTTACTGATGCAAATGCTGTTGCTGAAGAAGTTTCTGTGTTCAAAATGGATTTGGAGATATTTATGGTCATGTATATAAATTTGGGACTCCATTCTATGTTCATTTGGCTTGTAGTAGTTACAATTTTCTGCTATGGTTTGGTGGAAATGCTATGGGAATGGTGCAGTAGTATCATTGTAGCCTTATTATCAATTTTAGCTCCGTGACAATATTAGAACAGGTTGTCACTAGATGCAAATATTTATGGAATTTGTTGAACTCAAAATGGCATATTTGTTGGATAGGCAATAATATAACCGGGAATGTTAGATCTTCATATTCAGGGTTAGTGACAATTATACAAAAGGTTATCACTAACTGCAAATTAACCCAGTGACAACAAGTCTTGTCACTAATGAATAGGATAGCTAGTGACAATTATACAAAAGGTCGTCACTAGTTGCGAATTAACCTAGTGACTACAAGTCTTGTCACTGATGTGTACAAGCGCTAGTGACAAGCTCAAAGTCGTCACTATAAAGAAGACATTTGTGACGACTTCTGGTTCATTTATGACAAAATATAGGAGCAGTAGTGACAACAAAAGTCGTTACTGAATACATACTGTCAGTGACGACTTTTCTCTTGTCATTGATTTACACGATTCTGTGACGACTTTCTTAAGTTGTCACATAGATCCATCTGTGACAGTGAATCTGTGACAACCTTGTGACAGCCAAAAAAGTCGTCACTGTAACATATAGTGACGACTTTTGGTGTTTCGGTGATGACATTTGGTTGTCACTGATCCCCAAATTTCTTGTAGTGTGTTCTCATTGATTTTGCTAGTTTAAGATTGTGCTTATGCTTTATGGTTGATTAGCTACCAACTATAAATGATTTGATGTTGATGAGCAATGAAAAACTTGCCTTCAACAAGATTTAAGTTCTTAAACACTAACTTATATTCTCACGAAAGTAGTGAATATAGTTGGTTGGTTTGGGTTTTATACTATAACTTCATTGAGTTTATTTATCTTGTTTCTCTCTTTTCTCTATGAAAATAGGTCAAGGAAGATTCCAATGAGTTAAGGAATTGGCGAAAGCGATTCCGAGTGATTTGCTCATCTGAAATGAGAGCTTGCACTACACATGACCATTGACGAAAGTGATGGCATACAAAAGGAAGTTATACCTTAGCACATCATTGGAGAAAGGACATAAAAAACTCGACTAACTTCTAATCTAACTTAACAAGGGATTCTTAAGCTCTAGGATCTTAACTCTTTACTTGCTTTCTTGTTATTTTCTTTCTACCGCCAATTGGATGTCTTCGACACCTAGCGGTCGATTTTATTTGCTTAATTCCGCTATCTAAGGACGGTTTACCGCCTTCTCCCTTTATATCTTTGTTGTGACAGTCTAAATAATAGAGGAATTTGAAAATCACCAGTACTTGTCACTCTTCCTCGTGGGATCGACACCTTATTTCCCTATACTCAATAAACGATCCGTATACTTGCGGTAATATAGGGTTATAAAGGTTTTTTAAGATTTGTGGAGTAAAGAAAAATCCTATCAAGTTTTTGGCGCCGTTGCCGGGGAAGAAGTTGTTCAATATCGGTGTTAAGAATAACTCTATTACTTTAGACATTTTTATGTTCTTGTTTATATATTATTAGCCATTCTTCTTAACTAATCTTGCTTTTAAGCATTTTTAGGTTTTAAAGAAGGATAGCAAGAAAGTGGATCAAAGCTTGAGAGAAGGAAGCTTGGCAATGGACCCCTACAATTTTCAAGGCTATATCCATGGAGGTAATCAAAGGATGTCCGAAGGTATGTCATTTGATGAATACACAAGGCGTATTAAGACTAATCTTGATTATATTGCATTAAATGTGCAAAAGGATACCATGACAAATTTGCTTGAACAAAAGAGGAATGCTAATACTTTTAATTCTAATTATGTGATTTGTGACTTGTGTGGAAGAAACCATGCTACACATACATGTATGCAAGCACAACATGTGGATTATTATGATGAATTTGAGCATTACAATTCTTATTTTGATCAAAATGGTGTTAATTGTGATAATTCTTATAATTATGGTTCGAATAATCCATGTGATACTTCTTTACATTTTTATGATTACCAATCTAATGGTGTTCAATTTGAATCAAAACCATCTTGGGAAGTGGCTTTTGATAAATTAGCTATTACAACCTCCGATCATTTTGATAGGATTGAGAAAAGATTAGATGAAGGACATGAAAGATTACAACAACAATTGCAATCTTTGAGTGAAGCTATGTCATGTGGTGAAATGCAAATTGACCTTAACATTAATGATGTGAGTGTTGCATGTGAAAATGGATTACATTTTAATGATAATGATCAATCTTATTTGCATTTTAATGATGAAATGTCCATTTCACATGATGATAACTTTGGAATGAATTTTGAACCTCAAGAGGAAAGCATGCATGATGCGTATATAACCCCTTTTGAGAAATGTGGTGAATGTATAGATTCCAAGGTCATTTTATCCCAAGAAGGCCATATGGACATTCCTTTGATAAGTTCTCAAGTGATGGAATTACAAGGTAATATCTATGAAATACTTGAGATTCATAAATCTCTTCCTTCTTTCATATCATTTGGTTATATGACTCACATGATTGAGTCACCTTTCAATGATCCACCTCGTCCTCAATTGGTGGATTATGCGTTAACAAAACCTCCTTGATGAAAGGGGAAGATAGTCAGGCTAATGAATATAAAAAAGCGCTTTTTGGGAGGCAACCCAATTTTGTTTAAGTTTGTGTTAGTTTAGTGTGATTTTATGTTAAAGAATGTATGTTTTATGTTTTTAAGTGTGTTTGTTGTGTTTGTTTTGTAGGAATATCAAAGCATGCAAAAATTGACCTTTTTGGTGCACGATGAATAGTGAAAATGCAAACATCTTCATACCTCAATTTGTGTTTTAGTTGTTTTTGATTCAAGAAATGAGGTTAATTATGTTGTTTTGATCATGTTACATATATTAGAGAAGGTGCATTGCATAATTAACATGCAGGATTTTTGTTCTGAAAATAGTAGAAATTGATTGTTCAATGAAACAGTTGCAAAAAAGTTGCAGAATCTCATTTCCAGAAGAATCCGCGACATGATACGTGAGGTATATCTCGCGGATCTGAAACTCGCGGATTAGAATCAGAGAAGTTCTCTGAGCATCCGTGGACTGATACGCGATGTACACATCGCGGATCCATGGGTCGCAGATCAACTTCTGAGAGCTACCCAGCCAAATTCGCGCACTGAAACGCGACCTATGACTCACGAATCCAAGAGTTTAACCTTTTCCTGCAGTTTCTTGTCAAATTTTTCAGGTATTCAAGGTTATTCAAGGAAAAATGGCAAAAGTGGACCAATTCATTCACATAAAAAGAGAAGTATTTCTTTCTTTCCTTTCTTATCTTTTTATTCCTTCTTACACGTTGAGGATAATGTGCATTTTAAGTGTGGGGGAGGAAATTGTGCTTATATGTTTAATGATGTGATTGTGATTTGATGAAAATTTGCCAAAATTTTTCGTAAATCCTGTACCAATATGTTTCAAATTCTCAAATAACTTGGAGATGACTATTTTGTGATTAAAATTTTTCCAATTTAAGGAAAGTATATCTTGTAAAATGGAGGAAATTATGCCTAATTTAGTATGTTTAAGGAGATTTCTTTTCTTTATTTGATTTTTGCATAGTAGAGTGATAAATGTGGTTGATAAATGTAGTACTTTTCTCATGATTATTCTTTTGAGGGTATATTTATTTATATTTTCCAAAAGAAAAAAACAAGAAAAAAAAAAAGAAAAATGAAAGCTCTACTCCAATGTGCTTAGTAATTGGGAGTCTTCATCTAAAAATGTCGACTTTCGCGTCAAACGGTACTTGAATAAAGAATAGACAAATAAAGTGAAATGTTGAGTAACAGGGGATCTTCATCTAAAAATGTAGATCTTCTCGTCAAAAAGCATTTTCACAATTTAAATATATGTTTGATATGAATTATGAATAAATCCCTCTCTTAAAGGTGATCATGGGTTTAGGAGGCATTTTATTGACTATATGATTCATTTTGCATGTGGAATTGGGTAAGGAATGAGAAATTGAATTGAGTTATTTGAATTTATGGTATGATTTCTCTCTTTTACTTGATATTATAAGTACTTATGGTTTATTGGATAATTGCAAAATGGTTATCTACCTTGTTTTGAGACAATGAAATTAAGGTGCACAAACACTTTAATCATTGTTGATGTGTATTTCTTCTTACTTGAGGACAAACAATGGTTCAAGTGTGGGGGAGTTTGATAAGTCAATATTTTGCATGTTTTTAATAGGTTTAATTATGTAGTTTTTGTGTGTTTTTGGTATTTTTGTAGCTAATGAACTAGGGTTTCTAGTTAATTTTGCATTTGATGGCTTCAATGATGAAAAATGCATTTTTGTGGATTAATGTGGTGAAATCTTCATATTTTTGTAGGATTGCTTGTTCAGTTATCAATGAGATGAAAATGTGGATAATTGCCAAGAAGCTTGGAAGAAAAATTGGAAAATACAAATTGCAATTCACTCAACGAGGAATCAAAGGGATAAAAGTCGGAGCAATTAACGCGCCAATTTCACGACAAAAAGCTCGAAAATTGCAAGTTTCAAGGATATTCGCGAGTTAATACGCGAACCAACAAGTGGAAATTTCAAATAGCTCGCGAATCCCTCTCACAGAAGACAGGGGAAGCAGATTCGCGATGTGACTCGCGGATCCACCTCGCGGATCCACCTCGCGGATCCTCAGAAAATGACTGCTGCAACTTGCAGCCGAATTCCAGTTTTTCCAACTCACTTCTAGCTCAATTTTCAGAAGAATTTCAATGAAGGCTGCGTGAAGAATCTTGTGATGTTGAAGAAACAACTCATAGCAAATTCAAAACACAATTTGCTTCAACATTACAACTCATTTGATGTTGAAATTCAATGGATTAAATGCATGAAGACAAGAAGATTCATGAAGACACTTTCCTTGACTATTTGAAGTTTAACTTGTTTTGTATTCACATGATAAAGTCTTGGAAGTTTATGGATGAATTCATCTATAAATAGGACCTCTTGTAGACATTTGAAAAATGTAGAGAATTAGAGAGAGAGGTAGAAATGTAGAGAGGAGGCATGTAGTATTCACTAGTTCATTAGTTTAGTAGTATAGTTAGTAGTAGTATGTTTAGTTAAACCTCTCAAATCCTAGAGTGAGGATGAACTTGTTGTAGTTGTGATTGTGAAGTGGTTGAGTTATTTATGTTCTCATTGATTTTGCTAGTTTAAGATTGTGCTTATGCTTTATGGTTGATTAGCTACCAACTATAAATGATTTGATGTTGATGAGCAATGAAAAACTTGCCTTCAACAAGATCTAAGTTCTTAAACACTAACTTATATTCTCATGAAAGTAGTGAATATAGTTGGTTGGTTTGGGTTTTATACTATAACTTCATTGAACTTATTTATCTTGTTTCTCTCTTTTCTCTATGAAAATAGGTCAAGGAAGATTCCAAGGAGTTAAGGAATTGGCGAAAGCGATTCCGAGTGACTTGCTCATCTTAAATGAGAGCTTGCACTACACATGACCATTGACGAAAGTGATGGCATACAAAAGGAAGTTATACCTTAGCACATCATTGGAGAAAGGACATAAAAAACTCGACTAACTTCTAATCTGACTTAACAAGGGATTCTTAAGCTCTAGGATCTTAACTCTTTACTTGCTTTCTTGTTATTTCCTTTCTACCGCCAATTGGAAGTCTTCGACACCTAGCGGTCGGTTTTATTTGCTTAATTCCGCTACCTAAGGACGGTTTACCGCCTTCTCCCTTTATATCTTTGTTGTGACAATCTAAATAATAGAGGAATTTGAAAATCACCGGTACTTGTCACTCTTCCTCGTGGGATCGACACCTTATTTCCCTATACTCAATAAACGATCCATATACTTGCAGTAATATAGGGTTATAAAGGTTTTTTAAGATTTGTGGAGTAAAGAAAAATCCTATCAACTAGAAGTAATAGCTGCAATGGGACTCGGATTAAAATCTCAATGCTGCACAAAATAAGTAGGTAGCAACTCTATAAGTGGGTGATTAGGTTTATTGACCTACTACCAAAGGCAAAAATGATAGCCAAAAATATGTGTGCCACTTAACCATACCAAGGACAGAATTATTATTTCAAATTCCATCACCACATCAATATGTAAAGAGACCAAAACGGATCCACGTACCTGATAAATTCATCAAGAAAAGATCATCACAAAGCTCCACAAGAACCAGCTGTGCTAAGAATCGGCCGTCAGTGTTATTGGAATGAAGAATTCCATTAATGAATTCTCATTCAGTTTTCTGGAATGGAAGAAGTTGGATGTGTATATATAGCTTTACCTTGTACTAACTATTTACCATAAAACTGTTTGGACCAAACAGTTGTATCCAATGGAAAATTGATGCAGGAACCATGCAGGCTGGCTCTTAATTTGTCCTTTATTTGTATTCAATGGGAAGGATGTAGGATGGAAACTGACGTTAATTTCCATAAATAAGAAATCCCTTAAATTTCCATCAAATCCAAGCATACTAAAGGACCAATTTGATCGTTTCCAATTCCATGTCATTTGCCAGTTTGCCAATTTTAGTGAAGATGATGGGATCAAGAAAAATCTATTCACAGGCTAAGAAGCAAAATTCGTGTAGAAACCAGAATTCCACTAAGTCTTTCAAGATTATTAAATTTTAAAGAAAAGAATTGGGTAGTGTGCTTGTATGTTTTATCTGGGATGGGCAATTCTCATTACAGAAAGCGTGATTCCAAGCTAGCGGCTAAGTTTCACGCCTCAAAGTTGCTACGCTGCCATTCTCTAAAGCTACTACTATTTTCGGTAAATACTTATATTTATAAGCAAGTAAAGTGTATCATATGAACTGTTGATATCAAGGCTAAATATTTAACACGGATAAGCCAAAGTCAAGGTTCAGTGTCCACAGTTCAGATGTTAAATTTTTCATAAAAGGAAAACAAAGACATTAGTCTTTCCTAGTAAGTAGCCTATGGTAAGTCTTGGAATAACAAATTCCAATTCTTCCACAATGCATATGATTTCACCCACACGTGGTCTGAAGAATGATAATTAAAACGGTATTGGATTAGTACACTTGAGGTTTTTCAAAAAGCAATCAGCTCCAAATGATTTCCAAAATTTCTTGAAGTCATGTTCGAGGGTCCGCAACATATTCAATGAAATTGTGGCATGGAGGGACAATAGACCCGAAAGCAAGGTAGGTGACAGCACAATCAAGAATGATGGAATAAATTATTGTTTAGATTAGAAATTACTACACATTTTAATTCGTAATGTTGTCTAATAATCGCGCGTGTATAAATCCAATTGGTTACAAGCAAATGATACTAGTCTCAATTTTACCGAGTCCGAACTCGAAATCGAACTCAATCTTGAACTCTAGTCTCATCGTGCTCGAATTCAAAACTACCAGAGCTCTAAAAAAAATAAAAAATAATTATATGTTTTAGAATTAAATAAAATAATTATTTTCCTAAATAAATAATAAAAATATTAGAGATATTTGTAGTTTCGCCACTAAAATAAAAAATCAAATATGTGTGTGTATTCGTGTCGACTTGTTAGTTATCGAGGCTAAGAGAATTTTACTGGAGCTCTACTCGTACACGAAAATAAGCCGCTCAAGTTCGATTCGACTTCAATGCTGATCAAATTCAAGTTGTTTGCAATCCTATCCTGTTTGCAAGGCAGTGTAGTAACACATGGTAAGTGAGCTATAAGACTATTTGAAGAACGGTACCGGCAAAAGATTTGAACCAATAAAACAAAATTTTGTAACCATAAACAAACTTAATCCACAGAAAATGCATTTCAAAAAGATGTAGTATCCATATATCTATATAACTATCTTCACGCGAGGTAGATAGTAAATTAATTATCATAAACGATAATATAACAACTTGAGTAATAAAACCTTTAGCTCTTGGGCATATAACACTTGCACTTGCAATTCTTGTATTTTTTTTCTTTTCCCATTTTCTTTCTTTTCTCATTTCACAGAACTTTTCCGTACTACACAACTACTTAGCTAAGACACTTCAACATAACTGCTCGGCCAGTTGACGACTAGTATCATATGCCGGTAAATGACGGAAATGGAAACACTGAGCAGCTTAAACGGCGGAGACCACCTGATCACGGTTGTGGAGCTGTCGCAGCCACATTCAAACTGGAGAAAGCAGTCTGCAGGCATGGGCTGTTCAGGATGGCACCAAATTTCTGGACCCAAAATCCAAGACGCTTCAACGCCCTAGACAATAGAAAATCAAGGATTATTCAGTGTAAAGCATCTATATGTTGAATTGTGTGTACAAGGGTAAATGTGCATTCCCTAGGGAGTGCATCATTCTCACAAATTTTGTGCGCAGAATCCAGTAAGGCGAATGCTGCGATTGATTGTCAGAGGAAGATAATAGGAATGTGAGGGACTTTCAAGAGATCCATAAGGAAGCAAAAGAGAGGGAATTTGGGAGAATATTCCTGTCACAAACCTTGTTCGAGGACATGATTAAGTGTATCCTCTGCAATTGCCAGTAAGAGGGTTTTCTATTGCTGAATTCTGCCTTGGTTTTAGAATCTGTCTCATGCAAGTATATACACTGTCTTGTACCTCTGATGTGTTGACGTAATGAAACTTTAAGTCTATCCTTTCGGTCTACCCTTTGACGAATAAATAAAGATCATGTTTGCTAACAATCTAGTAAAAGGTCCAACGATTTATGCTAGGTAGCTGGTAATAGACTTTTCATCTGAGAAAGCCCTGGATAAGACACCGATTATTTCAAATTTTGGTAGAGTGGGAAAAGAAAAGGAAAAGAAAAAGCTTTCCAGAAAAGCAGTTGTCATTAGAGCCTTGATTACTTTTGAAAGTGCTTTTCTGAAAAGCTGTGTTTCCTACTCTACCAAATTCAAAAAATTCTTATTCATGGGATTTTCACATAAGAAATCTATTGGTTTAACTGCAAACTACTCTTTTTACTAATAACTTGCAATGTCATGGATTTACATTAATATATTCACAATAATATCAACTTGACCACTAGAAAGTCTTAGGATGTCAGTAGTGGTGGCATATCTAGACATTTGGTTGCTTGGATTCTGCGTCACATCACAACTAACAAGGCTGCAAAGGTTTTGCACTAATGATTAGTTGGTTACTGGTTTGATCTGTGTTGTGAAACTGATAATGGGCCTCTTTTTGCCTGCGAAGCATAGACCAGTCAGATTTTGAGATGTTTTGGACTTAAAGAAGTAGATAACTATTGTAGTTTTTCCCTCTTTCAGGTGGCCAAGGACTTTGAGTATGGCTACAGCCCTTTGTGAGCTTCAGTTGGAGTCGCAACACCCATCGTCAAGGGATAAAGTTCATAATGACACAGACTCCAGGAATCAAACATCTTACAGTGAGCATTTTATTCAAAAAACACCTGCTGGGAAGGAAACAAAGAGAAAGCTGGAGGTTCAAAAGTGACGGGAGAATTCAGCAAACAGGTTTACTGATGCAAATGCTGTTGCTGAAGAAGTTTCTGTGTTCAAAATGGCTTGTGATGATGCTTTACACTGGTCCAAAAGGGTTGGGGATGAAAGGCCAGACTTTCCCCAATCGGATGATCTTACATGTTCAGATGGGTCCAGACCTTATAATCACTATAGGATTGGTAGTTTCCCGAGCCCAAATGAATTAGCAAGTCTTGATGAATCTGTTTTGGCATGGCGTCGCAAGCTTGCTTATAGAGCAAGTCGCATTTTGAAACTTGCGCAGCTTGTGGTTCAAGGTGGTATCAAGTTGGGAGAACTTGAAGAAACATGTACACAACCAACCTTATCTAGCTACGATATGTTGGTTGAGCAGTTAACCTTTTACATGTGCTAATGTTCTTATGTGCATGGGATTTTATCATGTCATTCCCTCTGATTCAGAAACAATTAGGCATATCAAACAGGTACTTTCTTTAATAATCTTATGCATTTTTAGTCCCATTCATATCTACTTGCTGGCCTGGTATATACTATAAAATTAAAATATACATTTCAGGTTCATGCCAGACACACTACTATCAAGACAGTTGATGGGGATCTCCACATAATTTATGGAAAGTATGCACCATTTCAGTTTTTGGCATACTGGTAAATGAACAGTTTCGATTTCTTTGTCTGTGAGATGGTACCTTTTTATTTCCCTAGTGTTTAGGTACTATATTCTGGATTGTTCTCTTGAACAGGTCAGAGGTATGGAGCTTTTATGAGGATTGGTTTGGGAAGCTGAGTGAAATGGCTCCAACTAACTATAAGCTTATTACTGCAACTAATATGAGACCCAAAAGAAATGCTAGAAGTAAGAGGACAAAGATATCTGTGTCAGTGAAGCATCTTCAGTAGATGAAACAAAAAAGGTGTGGCACTCTAAGGCCAGTGGTTTGTCTAGCCTCAACATGTTAAATTATGTGCCAACATATAGGCTCACTATCAGAGAACTTTTTCTGCCTCATTAGGTTCCCCCATCTTATCAGCTAAGTGGCTTTTTGTAACCATGCTTAGGATTTAATTTTTGCCCAAGGGGCAAAAGTAGTCATAAACAATGTTAATCGTCAACATACCAATGTCTAGACGAGGTTGATAGTAATCATGAACGATAATATATGGTCCATTTCGACCCAATTTAAGTAATTAAATGCTTGTCTCAAATATGAAAGTCATCTTCTTCGTGTAATCCTTAGATATTAAGCAGGCTCAAGCTCATAATACAAGATTTTTTTTTTAGAAGGTAAATACTCCAACTTAGCTCCTCCATTCCCACGTCTAGAATGGTAGAAAGCAAGCTATCTCTTCATCCATTACTTAGGTGCAAGGAGGCAAAATTTTCTACAGCATAAAAAAAAAAAAAAAAAACCCTGGTACAAGAATCTTAATATAGGATTAAAAACCCATGGTAGTTTCCATAAACACAAAACCCTTAAACTCCGATCAATTCCATGAATACTTAATAGCAAATTTGATAATTTCTCTGCCAATTGTTAGTGGAACGTGATAGGATCAAGAAAATCTGTTACAAACTAATAAGGAAATTCATATGAAAATCGGAATCTCCCTAACTCTTCAGCATCATTAAATGTTAGAATTCCAAGGAAGTTCTTTTAGATCCCTTGGAATTTGACTATTTGAAACAGGATAAATTGAAATCATCCATTGAGAATATATATCACAGCCTAACATCTTCTAGAGGTTTTCTTGGTATCACCAATTCATTTGCAATCTGGTACACATTAAAAATCAGCTGTCAGCCCATGAATGTTGTCCAAGTAAATATGAACTGTTTCACCTTCATGAGACTGCCACCAGTGGCCAATAGTCGCTTATATGGAGGCAAGTCAACTAAAATTTCTCTAGTTAACAAGCCTGCTAAATACTAATAATTGAGCAACGCTCAACAAAGGAGTAGCAATTACCACCATGTAATTTTTTAGTTTCATTATAGTGTAAAGAGAACAAATACAACCAAATCAACATTTAAGAGAGAGAATTTGCAAGAATAACCTCTAATTCGAACAAAGGCTCAAGGCATGAGGACGCACTCATAATAACTAGCAGGTAAAATAGCACATAATACAATTTTAATTTCTGTTACAAATGTTCAAATTCACTTTCTATGCATGTTATCTGCCTCTGAATCTTCCCAAGATCTTGTTCTTATCATACGGGCAGGAGATGATTGATTGACCCTGCTCCACAGGGGCTAGACAACGGACCTCCAACAGCTTGTGTAGTGCATCCGACGGGAAAAAGCTCATATGGACGGTTCTCTTTGGATGGGAGAGGTTGGGACCAGAAGGAATGAAATGACTGAGATCGAAGCGGAGTTGAAAATAGGTGTTGGATGATAATCCACCGATCGTGGATGCCAAAAGGGTTGCTCTGAAACTGAGTTTCTTGGAGTGGAGGCAATCCCTTCCTATTTAATGTGATAAAGGGGTGACCAAGAAGCATGGGAACTGTCCATCTACACCTTGGATCTGTTACGAAGCATCTCCTCAAGAAATCTTTTCCAAGTTCAGAAATTACTTCAGATGGCCCTAGCACCATCTCCACAATCAAATCCCACATCTCCTCGTCCGTCCAAACTTGCCTCCCGGTCATCATCTCCAAAATGGTGCATCCGAGTGACCATACATCGGCTGCCGTCCCGTGTATCCCAAACATTATAGACTCCGGCGACGCATAAACCCGCGTGCCACGGTGGCGGCAATCCATCAACTCGATCCTCCTCCCAAACATGCTTGGCCAGTCAAAATCAGCGATCTTCAGGTGGTGCAAACTGGTCCCTCTTATTTTTGGGAAAACAAGGACGTTGCAAGGCTTCAAGTCGCAGTGAACTAAGCCTTTCTGATGGACATGGGAAAGACCACTAAGCAACATGTAGGAGTAAACGGCTGCATGCGATTCTGGCATAGGACTTCCCTCAGCGTTGTAAGCAACGATCAGATCATCAAGAGTACCTCCAGGTGCGTATTCCATTAACATGTTGTAAACCACCTTTCCCTCCTCAATGCTGATATCCTCGGCAAAGCAGCGGACAATGTAGGGGTTATGTCCTAATTCTTTCAAGAACTCGGCCTCCATGACTGTTGCTATTGAGTGCTCAAAGTCGGCGCTCTTAACTGCTGCGAACGAACCCGCCAGGAATAGAGAATCAGCTTCGCCGGCCAAGGACACAGTGCCGTAAGATCCGGCTCCAAGTTTCTTGTACTTCTTCCACTTCAAAGTTGTAGCTGTGAACAAACTTGTCATCTTAACCTTCTTCTTGAGAAAAACCTGGCTGAATGAGTGGTTGATGAAACTGGCACAATTATTATCTATCTGGAAGACGGGATGGTGGCTTAGAATTCGTCAGACAGGGCTATTGGGGTCTGCATGATCTTCAGGAAACTCATTAGCGGGTTTTGTAATTCAAGACTGCAATCTCAATTTCTTTCTGTGGTGAAGAAATCTCTCTTCTATTAATTAGCATATTATTAATCCTTGTCTAGGTGGGATTCGAGAATGTATTCTAACTGATGCTTTATCTTTCGAAACTGGATTGCGTTATTTTTTCTTCCGGGACAATTAGTAACATATTATTAATCCTTGTCTTGGTATGATTCAGGAATGTATTCTAGCGTTCATTCTTGAAACTGGATTGCGTCTTTTTTTTTTTTTTTTCCGGGACAATGGGACGTTGTATTTGTTATGTATGAGATCAATTTACATCTGAATAAGCAGGGACGGACCCAAGCGGGGTCAGGTGGGGGCTTAAGCCCCCACCAAGCTGCCGGAAAAGAGGGTTCCTGTAGTATGGGTCTTGTACTAGTCTATGGCATTCATTCTCTTACAAAGACACGTCACTATTTTGTCCAGGGCATTCATTTTACAGTCTATGTCCATGGACTCCAGAGTCAATAATTAGAGCTATTCAAACATTTGTGTTTGTTTCCATGTAAAGACGATGGCAACCTAACAAAAGAAGCTACTAATTCAGTCTTTTATTGCCTCCCTTTCGTCATTCAAGTGCAACAAATGCCACTACTTCAAGTGTTAATCAATAACAAATTTTTAGGTATGTAAAATTATATGTTTTTATTGTTTTTATAATTATTGCTTCAAAATTTTACTTATTAAATATATTTATTTCGTCGCAAAAAAAAATTAAATGTAGTTCAGCCCCCACCAAAATATATTTCTGGGTCCGTCCCTGTGAATAAGGAAAGTAGCCGTGCTAGTATCAGAAAACTTGAACTGATAAACTTCTTATTATCATACTATCTTAGGTCGAGGCAATGCTTTATCTTTATTCATAATTTTTGACTTTTTTTATTTCCTTTTTGGGTAAGGATAGATTTGATGATTAATGATGGTAGATTCAGCAAATTGTTTAATTTTTTTTTTGGTCTAATTAGTAGACTGAATTTCCTTTTTTTTTTTTCCCCAAAACATGACTTAGGAACAAAAAAAAGGATTATGTAATTAATCTAAATTTTTGAAAAAGTCATGAAACTTGACTGATTTTTTGTTTCGGGGAGGGGGGGGTATTATTTATTTTTTCCAAAATGACTAACATATATTTTAACCAATTACACAGTCGTTAATCCCCAATAAAGAGAATTTTCAAAATTCTTTCTTTCTTTCCCCTTCAAAAATATCAAATTTATTTGAGTTGAGCAAGCATGCATCAGGAAAGTCGTAAAAAGAACGTGTTTATGTGCTTCTACACCAAATACATTATATAATCAAATGTTCTTGTTTATATGCTTTCTAAACTAGGCCAAATGCATTATGTAATCAAATGTTTTTGATAGCTCGCTTTTATGTAGTTTAACGTAATTTCTGCATGTGATTGGTTGCCAACGAAATCATGCTCAATTTTTTTTTCTTTTAAGCCCTTCAAACATGATCCATCTACAGTAGCTAATTCGTAATTAAATTAGAAATTAACCTTATGATTGAATGCTGTTATTCACAAACAAGAAAAGGAAAAAACCCAAAAAAAAAAAAATCTACCCGTTATCGAATTAAATAGTACATCTTCCTCGAGTTAGAAGATCAAGAAAATGGTATTTGGGATATGCTTTGACGGGTAAGCACAATTACTGAGATTCTAATGCAATCATCAGGAGATGGATGCTCAACAAAATAATGCTGTTTGGATTGTACTTCTCTGCAAAAAAATTTTTTACCTTTTTCTCTAACATATTTTTCAATCATCTTTTTATCTCACATACTTCAAATCGCTATAGTACATCTTTTTACAAAAACACCAAAAAATTGCAATCTAAATGAGCAGATTCGTTAATCTGCAACCTTTGACTTCCAAGTCTTTCAAAGCTTCTTGCCCAGCCCAAAATTTGCCCTTCTGTACTGGCATCAAGCGTGTTTTGCTTAAAACAAGCTACTCGTCTGTAGAAAAAAGATTAAACAATCAGAAAAACAAAAAAAAAAATTTAGTAAATTATCAAAAAAAAATTTTAGTAAATTATCAGTATCAAGTTTCTTTGTGTACTATAAAAAAGTCATCTTTAAAGAAATTCCTAACCTCTTGCCAAAGTTTGTGAGAATTAGGGTAGTCAAAAAATGTTGTAAAAAATTTTTTCTCCTTTCAACTAACAGAATATATATGCTAAAATATGGGCTATATCATATGTACTCAATATCTTTTCCAAAAAACAAAAAAACAGAGATAGAAAAATACATTTTCTTTTCAGATAGAAAATAAGTAAAGTCTCTATATGTAATAACCATGAGAGTAGAGCATGCAAAGGTAAAGTGCTGTAACTGGAAAGGACTTGAACGATTATTCTGCATGAGCAATATGTACATTATCAGTGTGTTTACAGTTAAGGCATGGGGGCAATATTATACATTTAGCCTCAAGAAAAAACCAAAGATATTAATATTAATCCTTCGAAGTGATTACCCAATTCTTCCATAATTTATGATTTGAACCCATAATTTATGAGTGATAACATGGCTTTGCATTAGCACACTCGAAGATATGCAACATGATCAAGAACAATGACTTGGCCAAAATGTCAATTTACTTACCAAGCCCAGAAAAGAAACGCAAATCTCAAATGAATTTTGAAACAACATTAAGTGAATCAAGTATAAAATCGGAGCAAGGCGATTAAGCCAAAACAGAAACAGTTCATTTGAATGTTGCACCCGAGTAACATCAGCTCTACTTCTCCATTTCTTTTTCCTGCAACCTCTATAGCTAATTCGTTAAGTATGTTTTCTAATTTTGCACCTAGGCTACTAGAAGTAATAGCTGCAATGGGACTCGGATTAAAATCTCAATGCTGCACAAAATAAGTAGGTAGCAACTCTATAAGTGGGTGATTAGGTTTATTGACCTACTACCAAAGGCAAAAATGATAGCCAAAAATATGTGTGCCACTTAACCATACCAAGGACAGAATTATTATTTCAAATTCCATCACCACATCAATATGTAAAGAGACCAAAACGGATCCACGTACCTGATAAATTCATCAAGAAAAGATCATCACAAAGCTCCACAAGAACCAGCTGTGCTAAGAATCGGCCGTCAGTGTTATTGGAATGAAGAATTCCATTAATGAATTCTCATTCAGTTTTCTGGAATGGAAGAAGTTGGATGTGTATATATAGCTTTACCTTGTACTAACTATTTACCATAAAACTGTTTGGACCAAACAGTTGTATCCAATGGAAAATTGATGCAGGAACCATGCAGGCTGGCTCTTAATTTGTCCTTTATTTGTATTCAATGGGAAGGATGTAGGATGGAAACTGACGTTAATTTCCATAAATAAGAAATCCCTTAAATTTCCATCAAATCCAAGCATACTAAAGGACCAATTTGATCGTTTCCAATTCCATGTCATTTGCCAGTTTGCCAATTTTTAGTGAAGATGATGGGATCAAGAAAAATCTATTCACAGGCTAAGAAGCAAAATTCGTGTAGAAACCAGAATTCCACTAAGTCTTTCAAGATTATTAAATTTTAAAGAAAAGAATTGGGTAGTGTGCTTGTATGTTTTATCTGGGATGGGCAATTCTCATTACAGAAAGCGTGATTCCAAGCTAGCGGCTAAGTTTCACGCCTCAAAGTTGCTACGCTGCCATTCTCTAAAGCTACTACTATTTTCGGTAAATACTTATATTTATAAGCAAGTAAAGTGTATCATATGAACTGTTGATATCAAGGCTAAATATTTAACACGGATAAGCCAAAGTCAAGGTTCAGTGTCCACAGTTCAGATGTTAAATTTTTCATAAAAGGAAAACAAAGACATTAGTCTTTCCTAGTAAGTAGCCTATGGTAAGTCTTGGAATAACAAATTCCAATTCTTCCACAATGCATATGATTTCACCCACACGTGGTCTGAAGAATGATAATTAAAACGGTATTGGATTAGTACACTTGAGGTTTTTCAAAAAGCAATCAGCTCCAAATGATTTCCAAAATTTCTTGAAGTCATGTTCGAGGGTCCGCAACATATTCAATGAAATTGTGGCATGGAGGGACAATAGACCCGAAAGCAAGGTAGGTGACAGCACAATCAAGAATGATGGAATAAATTATTGTTTAGATTAGAAATTACTACACATTTTAATTGTAATGTTGTCTAATAATCGCGTGTATAAATCCAATTGGTTACAAGCAAATGATACTAGTCTCAATTTTACCGAGTCCGAACTCGAAATCGAACTCAATCTTGAACTCTAGTCTCATCGTGCTCGAATTCAAAACTACCAGAGCTCTAAAAAAAATAAAAAATAATTATATGTTTTAGAATTAAATAAAATAATTATTTTCCTAAATAAATAATAAAAATATTAGAGATATTTGTAGTTTCGCCACTAAAATAAAAAATCAAATATGTGTGTGTATTCGTGTCGACTTGTTAGTTATCGAGGCTAAGAGAATTTTACTGGAGCTCTACTCGTACACGAAAATAAGCCGCTCAAGTTCGATTCGACTTCAATGCTGATCAAATTCAAGTTGTTTGCAATCCTATCCTGTTTGCAAGGCAGTGTAGTAACACATGGTAAGTGAGCTATAAGACTATTTGAAGAACGGTACCGGCAAAAGATTTGAACCAATAAAACAAAATTTTGTAACCATAAACAAACTTAATCCACAGAAAATGCATTTCAAAAAGATGTAGTATCCATATATCTATATAACTATCTTCACGCGAGGTAGATAGTAAATTAATTATCATAAACGATAATATAACAACTTGAGTAATAAAACCTTTAGCTCTTGGGCATATAACACTTGCACTTGCAATTCTTGTATTTTTTTTTTCTTTTCCCATTTTCTTTATTTTCTCATTTCACAGAACTTTTCCGTACTACACAACTACTTAGCTAAGACACTTCAACATAACTGCTCGGCCAGTTGACGGCTAGTATCATGTGCCGGTAAATGACGGAAATGGAAACACTGAGCAGCTTAAACGGCGGAGACCACCTGATCACGGTTGTGGAGCTGCCGCTTGGGGAGGCCGCAGCCACATTCAAACTGGAGAAAGGAGTCTGCAGCCATGGGCTATTCACGATGGCACCAAATTTCTGGGACCCAAAATCCAAGACGCTTCAACGCCCTAGACAATAGAAAATCAAGGATTATTCAGTGTAAAGCATCTATATGTTGATTTGTGTACAAGGGTAAATGTGCATTCCCTAGGGAGTGCATCATTCTCACAAATTTTGTGCGCAGAATCAAGTAAGGCGAATGCTGCGATTGTCAGAGGAAGATAATAGGAATGTGAGGGACTTTCAAGAGATCCATAAGGAAGCAAAAGACAGGGAATTTGGGAGAATATTCCGGTCACCAACCTTGCTCGAGGACATGATTAAGTGTATCCTCCTCTGCAATTGCCAGTAAGTGGGTTTTCAATTGCTGAATTCTGCCTTGGTTTTAGAATCTGTCTCATGCAAGTATATACACTGTCTTGTACCTCTGATGTGTTGACGTAATGAAACTTTAAGTCTATCCTTTCGGTCTACCCTTTGACGAATAAATAAAGATCATGTTTGCTAACAATCTAGTAAAAGGTCCAACGATTTATGCTAGGTAGCTGGTAATAGACTTTTCATCTGAGAAAGCCCTGGATAAGACACCGATTATTTCAAATTTTGGTAGAGTGGGGAAAAGAAAAGGAAAAGAAAAAGCTTTCCAGAAAAGCAGTTGTCATTAGAGCCTTGATTACTTTTGAAAGTGCTTTTTCTGAAAAGCTGTGTTTCCTACTCTACCAAATTCAAAAAATTCTTATTCATGGGATTTTCATATAAGAAATCTATTGGTTTAACTGCAAACTACTCTTTTTAATAATAACTTGCAATGTCATGGATTTACATTAATATATTCACAGTAATATCAACTTGACCACTAGAAAGTCTTAGGATGTCAGTAGTGGTGGCATATCTAGACATTTGGTTGCTTGGATTCTGCGTCACATCACAACTAACAAGGCTGCAAAGGTTTTGCACTAATGATTAGTTGGTTACTGGTTTGATCTGTGTTGTGAAACTGATAATGGGCCTCTTTTTGCCTGCGAAGCATAGACCAGTCAGATTTTGAGATGTTTTGGACTTAAAGAAGTAGATAACTATTGCAGTTTTTCCCTCTTTCAGGTGGCCAAGGACTTTGAGTATGGCTACAGCCCTTTGTGAGCTTCAGTTGGAGTTGCAACACCCATCGTCAAGGGATAAAGTTCATAATGACACAGACTCCAGGAATCAAACATCTTGCAGTGAGCATTTTATTCAAAAAACACCTGCTGGGAAGGAAACAAAGAGAAAGCTGGAGGTTCAAAAGTGACGGGAGAATTCAGCAAACAGGTTACTGATGCAAATGCTGTTGCTGAAGAAGTTTCTGTGTTCAAAATGGCTTGTGATGATGCTTTACACTGGTCCAAAAGGGTTGGGGATGAAAGGCCAGACTTTCCCCAATCGGATGATCTTACATGTTCAGATGGGTCCAGACCTTATAATCACTATAGGATTGGTAGTTTCCCGAGCCCAAATGAATTAGCAAGTCTTGATGAATCTGTTTTGGCATGGCGTCGCAAGCTTGCTTATAGAGCAAGTCGCATTTTGAAACTTGCGCAGCTTGTGGTTCAAGGTGGTATCAAGTTGGGAGAACTTGAAGAAACATGTACACAACCAACCTTATCTAGCTACGATATGTTGGTTGAGCAGTTAACCTTTTACATGTGCTAATGTTCTTATGTGCATGGGATTTTATCATGTCATTCCCTCTGATTCAGAAACAATTAGGCATATCAAACAGGTACTTTCTTTAATAATCTTATGCATTTTTAGTCCCATTCATATCTACTTGCTGGCCTGGTATATACTATAAAATTAAAATATACATTTCAGGTTCATGCCAGACACACTACTATCAAGACAGTTGATGGGGATCTCCACATAATTTATGGAAAGTATGCACCATTTCAGTTTTTTGGCATACTGGTAAATGAACAGTTTCGATTTCTTTGTCTGTGAGATGGTACCTTTTTATTTCCCTAGTGTTTAGGTACTATATTCTGGATTGTTCTCTTGAACAGGTCAGAGGTATGGAGCTTTTATGAGGATTGGTTTGGGAAGCTGAGTGAAATGGCTCCAACTAACTATAAGCTTATTACTGCAACTAATATGAGACCCAAAAGAAATGCTAGAAGTAAGAGGACAAAGATATCTGTGTCAGTGAAGCATCTTCAGTAGATGAAACAAAAAAGGTGTGGCACTCTAAGGCCAGTGGTTTGTCTAGCCTCAACATGTTAAATTATGTGCCAACATATAGGCTCACTATCAGAGAACTTTTTCTGCCTCATTAGGTTCCCCCATCTTATCAGCTAAGTGGCTTTTTTGTAACCATGCTTAGGATTTAATTTTTGCCCAAGGGGCAAAAGTAGTCATAAACAATGTTAATCGTCAACATACCAATGTCTAGACGAGGTTGATAGTAATCATGAACGATAATATATGGTCCATTTCGACCCAATTTAAGTAATTAAATGCTTGTCTCAAATATGAAAGTCATCTTCTTCGTGTAATCCTTAGATATTAAGCAGGCTCAAGCTCATAATACAAGATTTTTTTTTTAGAAGGTAAATACTCCAACTTAGCTCCTCCATTCCCACGTCTAGAATGGTAGAAAGCAAGCTATCTCTTCATCCATTACTTAGGTGCAAGGAGGCAAAATTTTCTACAGCATAAAAAAAAAAAAAAAACCCTGGTACAAGAATCTTAATATAGGATTAAAAACCCATGGTAGTTTCCATAAACACAAAACCCTTAAACTCCGATCAATTCCATGAATACTTAATAGCAAATTTGATAATTTCTCTGCCAATTGTTAGTGGAACGTGATAGGATCAAGAAAATCTGTTACAAACTAATAAGGAAATTCATATGAAAATCGGAATCTCCCTAACTCTTCAGCATCATTAAATGTTAGAATTCCAAGGAAGTTCTTTTAGATCCCTTGGAATTTGACTATTTGAAACAGGATAAATTGAAATCATCCATTGAGAATATATATCACAGCCTAACATCTTCTAGAGGTTTTCTTGGTATCACCAATTCATTTGCAATCTGGTACACATTAAAAATCAGCTGTCAGCCCATGAATGTTGTCCAAGTAAATATGAACTGTTTCACCTTCATGAGACTGCCACCAGTGGCCAATAGTCGCTTATATGGAGGCAAGTCAACTAAAATTTCTCTAGTTAACAAGCCTGCTAAATACTAATAATTGAGCAACGCTCAACAAAGGAGTAGCAATTACCACCATGTAATTTTTTAGTTTCATTATAGTGTAAAGAGAACAAATACAACCAAATCAACATTTAAGAGAGAGAATTTGCAAGAATAACCTCTAATTCGAACAAAGGCTCAAGGCATGAGGACGCACTCATAATAACTAGCAGGTAAAATAGCACATAATACAATTTTAATTTCTGTTACAAATGTTCAAATTCACTTTCTATGCATGTTATCTGCCTCTGAATCTTCCCAAGATCTTGTTCTTATCATACGGGCAGGAGATGATTGATTGACCCTGCTCCACAGGGGCTAGACAACGGACCTCCAACAGCTTGTGTAGTGCATCCGACGGGAAAAAGCTCATATGGACGGTTCTCTTTGGATGGGAGAGGTTGGGACCAGAAGGAATGAAATGACTGAGATCGAAGCGGAGTTGAAAATAGGTGTTGGATGATAATCCACCGATCGTGGATGCCAAAAGGGTTGCTCTGAAACTGAGTTTCTTGGAGTGGAGGCAATCCCTTCCTATTTAATGTGATAAAGGGGTGACCAAGAAGCATGGGAACTGTCCATCTACACCTTGGATCTGTTACGAAGCATCTCCTCAAGAAATCTTTTCCAAGTTCAGAAATTACTTCAGATGGCCCTAGCACCATCTCCACAATCAAATCCCACATCTCCTCGTCCGTCCAAACTTGCCTCCCGGTCATCATCTCCAAAATGGTGCATCCGAGTGACCATACATCGGCTGCCGTCCCGTGTATCCCAAACATTATAGACTCCGGCGACGCATAAACCCGCGTGCCACGGTGGCGACGCAATCCATCAACTCGATCCTCCTCCCAAACATGCTTGGCCAGTCCAAAATCAGCGATCTTCAGGTGGTGCAAACTGGTCCCTCTTATTTTTGGGAAAACAAGGACGTTGCAAGGCTTCAAGTCGCAGTGAACTAAGCCTTTCTGATGGACATGGGAAAGACCACTAAGCAACATGTAGGAGTAAACGGCTGCATGCGATTCTGGCATAGGACTTCCCTCAGCGTTGTAAGCAACGATCAGATCATCAAGAGTACCTCCAGGTGCGTATTCCATTAACATGTTGTAAACCACCTTTCCCTCCTCAATGCTGATATCCTCGGCAAAGCAGCGGACAATGTAGGGGTTATGTCCTAATTCTTTCAAGAACTCGGCCTCCATGACTGTTGCTATTGAGTGCTCAAAGTCGGCGCTCTTAACTGCTGCGAACGAACCCGCCAGGAATAGAGAATCAGCTTCGCCGGCCAAGGACACAGTGCCGTAAGATCCGGCTCCAAGTTTCTTGTACTTCTTCCACTTCAAAGTTGTAGCTGTGAACAAACTTGTCATCTTAACCTTCTTCTTGAGAAAAACCTGGCTGAATGAGTGGTTGATGAAACTGGCACAATTATTATCTATCTGGAAGACGGGATGGTGGCTTAGAATTCGTCAGACAGGGCTATTGGGGTCTGCATGATCTTCAGGAAACTCGTTAGCAGGTTTTGTAATTCAAGACTGCAATCTCAATTTCTTTCTGTGGTGAAAAAATCTCTCTTCTATTAATTAGCATATTATTAATCCTTGTCTAGGTGGGATTCGAGAATGTATTCTAACTGATGCTTTATCTTTCGAAACTGGATTGCGTTATTTTTTCTTCCGGGACAATTAGTAACATATTATTAATCCTTGTCTTGGTATGATTCAAGAATGTATTCTAGCGTTCATTCTTGAAACTGGATTGCGTCTTTTTTTTTTTTCTTTTTTTTTTCCGGGACAATGGGACGTTGTATTTGTTATGTATGAGATCAATTTACATCTGAATAAGGAAAGTAGCCGTGCTAGTATCAGAAAACTTGAACTGATAAACTTCTTATTATCATACTATCTTAGGTCGAGGCAATGCTTTATCTTTATTCATAATTTGACTTTTTTTATTTCCTTTTTGGGTAAGGATTGATTTGATGATTAATGATGGTAGATTCAGCAAATTTTTTAAATTTTTTTGGTCTAATTAGTATACTAAATTTCCTTTTTTTTTTCCCCAAAACATGACTTAGGAACAAAAAAAGGATTATGTAATTAATCCAAATTTTTGAAAAAGTCATGAAACTTGACTGATTTTTTGTTTTGGGGGGGGGGGGTATTATTTATTTTTTCCAAAATGACTAACAGATCTTTTAACCAATTACACAGTCAGTAATTCCCGATAAAGAGAATTTTCAAAATTCTTTCTTTCTTTCCCCTTCGAAAATATCAAATTTATTTGAGTTGAGCAAGCATGCATCAGGAAAGTCGTAAAAAGAACGTGTTTATGTGCTTCTACACCAAATACATTATATAATCAAATGTTCTTGTTTATATGCTTTCTAGCCTAGGCCAAATGCATTATGTAATCAAATGTTTTTGATAGCTCGCTTTTATGTAGTTTAACGTAATTTCTACATGTGATTGGTTGCCAACGAAATCATGCATGCTCAATTTTTTTTTTTTTTCTTTAAGCCCTTCAAACATGATCCATCTACAGTAGCTAATTCGTAATTAAATTAGAAATTAACCTTATGATTGAATGCTGTCATTCACAAACAAGAAAAGGGAAAAACCCAAAAAAAAAAAAAATCTACCCGTTATCGAATTAAATAGTGCATCTTCCTCGAGTTAGAAGATCAAGAAAATGGTATTTGAGATATGCTTTGACGGGTAAGCACAATTACTAAGATTCTAATGCAATCATCAGGAGATGGATGCTCAGCAAAATAATGCTGTTTGGATTGTACTTCTCTGCAAAAAAATTTTTACCTTTTTCTCTAACATATTTTTCAATCATCTTTTTATTTCACATACTTCAAATCGCTATAGTACATCTTTTTACAAAAACACCAAAAAATTGCAATCTAAATGAGCAAATTCGTTAATCTGCAACCTTTGACTTCCAAGTCTTTCAAAGCTTCTTGCCCCACCCAAAATTTGCCCTTCTATACTGGCATCAAGCGTGTTTTGCTTAAAACAAGCTACTCGTCTGTAGAAAAAAGATTAAACAATCAGAAAAAACAAAAAAATTTTTAGTAAATTATCAGTATCAAGTTTCTTTGTGTACTATAAAAAACTCATCTTTAAAGAAATTCCTAACATCTTGCCAAAGTTTGTGAAAATTAGGGTAGTCAAAAAATGTGGTAAAAATTTTTTTGTCCTTTCAACTAACAAAATATATATGCTAAAATATGGGCTATACCATATGTACTCAATATCTTTTCCCAAAAAAAAAAAAACAGAGAGATAGATAGAAAAATACATTTTTCTTTTCAGATAGAAAATAAGTAAAGTCTCTATATGTAATACCCATGAGAGTAGAGCATGCAAAGGTAAAGTGCTGTAACTGGAAATTACTTGAACGATTATTCTGCATGAGGAATGTGTACATTATCAGTGTGTTTACAGTAAAGGCATGGGGGCAATATTATACATTTAGTCACAAGGAGAAACCAAAGATATTATTATTAATCCTTCCAAGTGATTATTCAATTCTTCGACAATTTATGATTTGAACCCATAATTTATGAGTGATAACATGGCTTTGCATTAGCACACTCGAAGATAATGAACATGATCAAGAACAATGAATTGGCCAAAATGTCAATTTACTTACCCAAAACCAGAAAAGAAACGCAATAGTTGTACTAACTATTTTCTTGAAGTCATGTACGTCATTACACACTGCCGAATATAAGTGCGAAAATCAAAATTAGGCATGGAGGGACAATGGCCCTGAAAGCAACATAGGGGCAAGACAATCAGAATGCTAAGAAGAAAAATATTGGCTGCATCAGAAATTACATGTTTTTGTTAGTAATATATGATCTGGACCATAAAACTGAGCCATAAAACTGTTTGGACCAAACAGTTGTATCCAATGGAAAATTGATGTAGGAACCATGCAAGCTGGCTCTTAATTTGTCCTTTATTTTTATTCAATGGAAAAGATGTAGGATGGAAACTGACGTTAATTTCCATAAACAAGAAAGCCCTTAAATTTCCATCAAATCCATGCATGCTAAAGCACCAATTTGATCATTTCCAATTCCACGTCATTTGCCGGTTTGCCAATTTTTAGTGGAAGATGATGGGATCGACTAAGAAGCAAAATTCGTGTAGAAACCAGAATTCCACTAAGTTTTTCAATATTATTAAAATTTAAAGAAAAGAATTGGGTAGTTTGCTTGTATGTTTTATCTGGGATGCGCAACTCTCATTACAGAAAGCGTGATTCCAAGCTAGCGGCTAAGTTTCACGCCTCAAAGTTGCTACGATTCCATTCTCAAAGCCACTACTATTTTTGGTAAAAACAATATTTATAAGCAAGTGTATCATATGAACTGTTGATATTAAGGCTAAATATTTAACACGGATAAGCCAAATTCAAAATTCAGTGTCCACAGTTCAGATATTAAATTTTTCATAAAAGGAAAACAAAGACATTAGTCTTTCCTAGTAAGTAGCCTATGGTAAGTCTTGGAATAACAAATTCCAATTCTTCCACAATGCATATGATTTCACCCATACGTTGTCTGAAGAATGATAATTAAAACGGTATTGGATTAGTACACTTGGAAGTTTTTCCACATGACGAAGGACAATGCATTGGCAGAAATACCAATTCGCACTCCCAAATGAAAGCATCTCAAATGAATTTTGGGGCAGTATGAAGTGAATCAAGTAAAGAACAAGAGCAGGGCTGTGAAACCAAAAAGGTCCATCAAAGGGTTTCACCGTTTTAGCATCAGCTTCTCCATTTCTTTCTTCTGTGAGAACATTGTGTTCTAACTTAGGACCCAGATGAAAACCTTAATTTTACAGCAAATCAGTAGGTAACAACTATTAAGTGGGCAATTAAGCTGATTAACTTACTACTAAAGGAAAAAAAAAAGGGATAGCCGAAAAAATGAGTGCCATCCTGCCAATAGTTAAGCACACACAGAAGGGCATAATTATAAATTCAAATCTCACATGACATGAAGGAAATAAGGAACCAAAGGAAAATTGACATACCTGCCAAATTCATCCACAGAAAGATCACAACAAAGACTTCCAAGTACCAGCTGTTAAGGATCAGGCATGTTGGAAAGACAAATAAAGATGATTTCTCATTGAGTCTAGAATGGAAGGAGTTGAGTGTGTAAGTAGAGCTAGCTGTGCCTTGTACCAGCAATGTTCCTTCTTGGACCCGGGGCCCAAACGGTTGTCAGGAAACCGTTTGGGCCGGGTTTGTGCAAAATGTACAAGGTGTAATTCTCCTTGCATACGATGTAACTCGCTTTCAACAACATATAACTATAGAACAAAATTTTGTGGACCCCACACATGGTGTAAAAAATGATGCATAAGAAGAAATCTGGGCCTTACATTTTTTTTTTGACCAAATCTTGGCCATAAACCTTTAGGAACGGTTCCTGCCCCGTTTCCTTTCCTTCTTGGAGTCATATTCGAGGGTCTGCAATAGGGCTGAAATCGAGTCGAGTCGAGCTCGAGCACGAGCTCAAATTATTAATCAAAACTCGAGCTCGAGCTCGAGAACTCGAAATTCATGGTAATATTTTAATTAACAAGGCGAAAATGGTAAATTAATAAATATAATATATTAATTTTTAAATTAATTTTCATCAAGCCAAGTAGCTTGATGAGTACTCGAGTAGTGTATTTTCGGACTCGAACTCGACTCGATTTTGTTGTCAAGTAGCTCGAGCTCGACTCGAGCTAGACTTTGACCGAGCTCGAGTCGAGCTCGAAATCGAGCTACTCGATTACTCGAGTCAAGTAGCTCGATTGATTTTCACCCCTAGTCTGCAATGTATTCAATCAAATTGTGGGACAATAGACCTGAAAGCAAGGTAGCTGGACGACGCAATCAAGAATGACAGAAGAAAAAACATTCTTTAAATTAGAAATTACTACACATCTTTTAATTAGCAATGTTACCTGATAATCGCATATATATAAATCCTATTAATTGCAAACAAGTTGAGTCGAGCCTAGTTGAGTCGAGTTTTGGTTTAATTGAGTTGAGTCGAATCCAATCGGGTCGAGTCTTGATCTAATCGAGTCGAGTCTCAACTTAATTTTACCAAGGTCGAGATTGAGTTCGACCTCAAATTCAAGTCTCATCATGCTCGAACTCGAGTCAACTCAAGATTTAAAAAAAATTATATTATTTTTTCAAAAAATGAATAAAGTAATTATTTTTCTTAATAGGGAATACAAATATTGGGGATACATGTAATTTCATCACAAAAATAAAACATCATATACGTGTGTGTATTCGAGTGGACTTGCAAGTTATCGAGTATAAGAGAATCTTAGTCGAACTCCACTTGTGCACAAAAATGAGCCGTTCAAATTCGATTCGACCTTAATGTTGACCTAGTTCGAATTGTTTACAATCATATCCTGCTTGCAGTGCAATGTAGTGTGACATGGTAAGTGAGTCATAAGACTATTTGAAGAGCAATACCCGCAAAAGATTTGGACCAATAAAAAGAAATTTTCCAACCATAAACAAACTTAATCAACAAAAAATGCATTTCAAAAAGATGTAGTATCAATATATTTATATACCTATCTTCAAACGAGGTAGACAGTAAATTAGTAATAGAATACTTGTATTTACAATTCTTGTAATTTTTTTTCTCCATTTTCTTTCTTTTCTCATCTCACAGAACTTTTCCGTACCAGACAGCTACTTAGCTAAGACATTTCAACGTAACTACTCGGCCCGTTAACGGCTAGTATCATATGCCTGGAAATTTAGACGGCGGATACCACCTGACCACGGTGGTGGAGCTGCCGCTCGGGGAGGCTGCAGCCACATTCAAACTGGAGAAAGCAGTCTGCAGCCATGGGCTTTTCATGATGGCACCAAATTTCTGGGACCCAAGATCCAAGACCCTTCAACGCCCTCTTCGTCTCAGCATCAATCTCAATGACCCTGATTACCAAAACTCGGTAACCGTCAAAATCTCACAGCCCTGTCACCCTTCTCAATCCCTCAAACTTCAAGTCGTCGGGACTGATTCTTTATCTTCTCAACAGCAGCACTCTTTGCTGGTACTCTTCTTTCCAATCTCTTCTGGGCTTTTCCATTTCTTTCTTATATCTTGTTGGCCTGAATTTTGAAAATCAGTAAAGCAGTTGAAAGAAATTAAGGAGAAAATTGACATTTGATTAAAATGGGCGGGGATACTTTCAGGCTATATGATTCATGCCCTTTAATGATTCCTAATAGATATATGAGATTCTTAGTGATTCCCAATAAATAATTGTGAAACCAGAGTCTTAAAATAAGCACATCATTTTGCCTTCTAATACCCGATTATCAGTAGTTGTTGCACCACTAAAATTGGAAAAATTAGTGCCAACGGCACACCCCGATTGCCCAGCTAAGAGGGCGAAAATCAAGAATTATTTAGTGTAAAGCATCTATATGTTGATTTGTGTGTACAATGTTAAATGTACATTCCCTAGAAAAAGCTGTAGAAATATGTTTTGCAATAACAAAAGTCAAAATTGCGCCTCTTTATTTTCATTAGGCGAGGGAGTGCATCATTCTCACAAATTTCTGTGCAGGATCAAGTAAGGCGAATGCTGCGATTGTCAGAGGAAGATAATAGGAATGTAAGGGACTTTCAAGAGATCCATAAGGAAGCAAAAGAGAGGGAATTTGGGAGAATATTCCGGTCACCAACCTTGTTTGAGGACATGATTAAGTGTATCCTCCTCTGCAATTGCCAGTAAGTGGTTTTCTGTTGCTGAATTCTGCCTTGGTTTTAGAATCTGTCTCATGCAAGTATATCCACTGTCTTGTACCTCTGATGTGTTGAGGTAATGAAACTTTGAGTCTATCCTTTGGTCTACCCTTTGATGAATAAATAAAGATCATGTTTGCTAACAATCTATTAAAAGGTCCAACAATTTATGCTAGGTAGCTGGTAATAGACTTTTCATCTGAGAAAGCCCTGGATAAGACACGGATTCATTTCAAATTTTGGTAGAGTGGGGAAAAAAAAAAGAAAAGAAAAGAAAAGGCTTTCCAGAAAAGCAGTTGTCATTAGAGCCTTGATTACTTTTGAAAGTGCTTTTTCTGAAAAGCTGTGTTTCCTACTCTACCAAATTCAAAAAATTCTTATCCATGGGATTTTCATATAAGAAATCTATTGATTTAACTGCAAACTAATCTTTTTAATAATAACTTGCATCTGTTAAATATTTAAGTTTAAATGGAATTGGGATGTCATGGATTTACATTAATATATTCATAGTAATCAACTAGACCACTAGAAAGTCTTAGGATGTCTGTAGTGGTGGCATATCTAGACATTTGGTTGCTTGAATTCTGCGTCATATAACAACTAACAAGGTTGCAAAAGTTTTGCACTAATGATTAGTTGGTTACTGGTTTGATCTGTGTTGTGAAACTGATAATGGGCCTCTTTTTGCCTGCGAAGCATAGACCAGTCAGGTTTTGAGATGTTTTGGACTTAAAGAGGTAGATAACAATTGTAGTTTTTCCCTCTTTTAGGTGGCCAAGGACTTTGAGTATGGCTACAGCCCTTTGTGAGCTTCAGTGGGAGTTGCAAAACCCATCGTCAAGGGATAAAGTTCATAATGACACAGACTCCAGGAATCAAACATCTTACGGTGAGCATTTTATTCCAAAAACACCTGCTGGGAAGGAAACAAAGGGAAAGCTGGAAGTTCAGAAGTGTCGGGAGAATTCAGTAAACAGGCTTACTGATGCAAATGCTGTTTCTGAAGAAGTTTCAGTGTTCAAAATGTCTTGTGATGATGTTTTACACTGCTCCCAAAGGGTTGGGGATGAAAGGCCAAATTTTCCCCAATTGGAGGATCCTGCATGTTCAGATGGGTCCAAACCTTATAATCGCTGTAGAATTGGTAATTTCCCAAGCCCAAATGAATTAGCAAGTCTTGATGAATCAGTATTAGCAAGGCGTTGCAATCTTGGTTATAGAGCAAGTCGCATTTTGAAACTTGCCCAGCTTGTGGTTCAAGGTGGTATCAAGTTGGGAGAACTTGAAGAAACTTGTAGACAACCAACCTTGTCTAGCTACGGTATGTTGGCTGAGCAGTTAAAGGAAATTGATGGATTTGGCCCTTTTACATGTGCTAATGTTCTTATGTGCATGGGATTTTATCATGTCATCCCCTCTGATTCAGAAACAATTAGGCATATCAAACAGGTACTTTCTTTAATAATCTTATGCATTTTTAGTCCCATTCATATCTACTTGCTGGCCTGGTATATACTATAAAATTAAAATGTACATTTCAGGTTCATGCCAGACACACTACTATCAAGACAGTTGATGGGGATCTCCACATAATTTATGGAAAGTATGCACCATTTCAGTTTTTGGCATACTGGTAAATGAACAGTTTCGATTTCTTTGTCTGTGAAATGGTACCTTTTTATTTCCCTAGTGTTTAGGTACTATATTCGGGATTCTTCTCTTGAACAGGTCAGAGGTATGGAGCTTTTATGAGGATTGGTTTGGGAAGCTGAGTGAAATGGCTCCAACTAACTATAAGCTTATTACTGCAACTAATATGAGATCCAAAAGGAATGCTAAAAGTAAGAGGACAAAGATATCTGTGTCAGTGAAGCATCTTCAGTAAATGAAACAACAAAGGTGTGGCACTCTAAGGCCAGTGGTTTGTCTAGCCTCAACATGTTAAATTATGTGCCAACATATAGGCTCACTATCACAGAACTTTTTCTGCCTCATTAGGTTCCCCCATCTTATCAACATGCTTAGGTTTTAATTTTTGCCCAAGGGGCAAAAGTAGTCTTTCATGGATTACTTAAGGTCAGAGTACAACTTTGCCTGCTCCTTAAAACTATAATGGTGGCTTCATTCAATGCTTGTCCTTACGCTTGAGTCATCAAGAAGAATCTCACTATGTTGATGTACACTGTATAACATGAAATAACTAAGCACAATGCATGGGAAGTTGCAGAATAGCATGCTACTCAAGAGTTCTTTTATTATTATTATTATTATTATTATTATTATTATTATTTTAACCTTTTAAACATGAGCTATCTACTCTAGTTTGCTTAAATTAGAAACTAATCTCATGGATCATGAGAAAAGCACAACACAGAAAAAGAAAAGAAGAAACTTTTGTTCCCTGCTCATTTATGAATTGGATAGTACATCTTCCTCGAATTAAAAGATCATCATGAAAATGGTGTTTGAGATCGGTTGTGGTGGTTGAGCTCAATTTCTGATAGTGTAGTAACATCATCAAGAGTTGGATGCTCAGAAGCATAGATGCTATCCATAGATTCGTTTGCCAACCTATGACTTCCAGTGGTGGTAGAACCACCAGATCTCCTTCTTGCCCAGTTCAAAATACGCTCTTGTGTGTAGGCCTCAAACATGCCTTGCTTAAACATGCTACCCATCTATAATAATAATTAAAAAATAAATAAACAGTTAGAAAAAAGAATGTAAAATTTTTAGTTCAACATCATTATCATTCTTAATTATACTACCTGTGTGACTAGAGCATACAAGGGTAAGGTACTGTAACTGCAAACGACTTGGACAAGTATCCTGCATAGGCAAAATAATTTATCAATCGACAAAAGAAGGGTAAGGGAGCTACAACATATATTTACTCATTTCCTAGTAATTACCCTATAGCAAGTCTTGGAATGATAAATCCCAAATGTTCCATAATGCATGATTGGAACCCATATGTGGTCTGGAGAGTGATCAAACGGCTTTGGGTTAGTACACTTGAAGTTATTCCACATGATCAAGAACAATATGCATTAGCAGAAATATCAATTCACTCACCCAAACCCAGAAAAGAAAAGCAATCTCGAATGAGTTTTGAAATAATATGAAGTGAATCAAGTATAGAAAAAGCGTTGGGCTGTGGAACCAAAAAAGTTCATCAGAGGGCTTCACCGGTGTAGCCTCAGCTTCTCCATTCCTTATTTCTGCAACCTCTTTAGCTAATTCGGTCATTATGTGTTCTAATTTAGCACCTACAAGAAGTAATAGCTGCAATTTGAACATCATTAGAACCTTAATGTTGCATGAATTAAGTAGGTAACAGCTATTTAAGTAGGTAATTAAGTTGATTTACTCACTATTAAAGGCAAAAATGCTAGCCAGAAATATGAGTGCCAGCCTGCAGCAGTTAACCATACATAAAAGAAGGCCAGAATTACAAATTTTCATATGTAGTCATGACAGGAATGAAATAAAGAACCAAAGAAGAAATTGACATACCTGCTAGATTCATCAACAAGAAGATCATAACAAAAACCCACAAGTACCAGCTGTTAAGGATGGATCAGGCATCAATATTCTTGAAATGACAAACTGAAATGACTTTTCATTATAATCTATCTAGAGTATAAGAAGTTGAATGCGCAGAGCTAGCTATTACCTTATACCAACTATTTTCTTGAAGTCATGTTCGAGGGTTCGCATCATATAAGAGTGAAAATTGAATTCAGGCATGGAGGGACAATGGGCCTGAAAGCAAGATAGGTGGACAACATAATCGAGAATGGTAGAAGTACAACACATTTGTTTATACCAGAAATTGCATACTATTTGAACTAGCAACAAATATTATAGGATAATTGTACACGTATAAATCCTGTTCGCAAAGCAATGTAGTCTGACTTGGTAACTGAGCCATAAAACTGTTTGAAGAACGATACCTGCAAAAGATTTGGACCAACAAAGAAAGAATTTCTTTGAGATGAAAGATTGGAAGTTACAGCACCAAGCCATAGACAAATTCAATCAATAGAATATGCATCTAAAAAAGATGTTTCCCACAAAAAAAAAAGAAAAATGAAAAATGAACATACATCTCTTCAAACGAAGTAGATAGTAATCATAAACGATAATATATGGTCCATCTCTACCCAATATAAGTAATTAAAAGTCATCTTCTTCGAATATCCCTTAGATACTAAACAAGTTCAAGCTCACAGTACAGGTTTTTTTTTTTTTTAAGGTAAAAACTCCAATTTAGTTCCTCCATTCCCTCGTCTAGAATGATAGAAACCAAGCTATCTCTTCGTCCATTACTTAGGTGCAAGGAGACAAAATTTTCAACAACATCAAAAAAAAAAAAAAAAATCCTGGTACAGGAATCTTAATATAGGATTAAAAACCCATGGTAGTTTCCATAAGCGCAAAACCCTTAAATTCCTATCAAATCCAAAAATACTTAAGAACAAATTTAATAATTTCTCTGCCAATTGTTAATGAAACGTGATAGGATCGAGAAAATCCGTTACAGACCAAGAACAAAATTCCTATGAAAACCGGAATTTTTTTTCCCTAGTTTTTCAGTATCATTAAGTGCTAGAATAAAAGAATTGGGTATTTTGCTGGTATATTTTATCTGGGATGGCCAAATTATAAGGGAGGCAAAAGTAATTACCCCCTAAAATAACTACTACTTTTAGTAAGTGATTTTTATAAGCAAGTAAAAAGAAATCATACGACAAATGGTAGTAAAGCTAAATATATAACATGGAAAAACCAAATTATTTTAGTAAAATTCAGTAATGAAGAAGGTAAAGAAACTCACCGTCCAACTCACAACAGCAAACTTTCTCCAATATCTCCCTGCTCTCTCCTTGAATATTTTTTGGTGGGCATGAATTTCATGAGCTGCAATGAGAAGTACAAACCCCACAAAAAATTTATTAGGCCAACGGAACCAAATAATTCTTGGCAGAATATGTAGTGTGGTGGTAAGATAATCCTTAAATGGTAGTAACTGTTATTCAAGAGGATAATTCTTTTAATAAAAATAATAATCATAATTTGCCAGGCCTGCAAACTAATGCATCTAGCTAGAAAATTTACCAGTATGAGGTTTTGATATCTGGCTTCTAATTGAATTCTCCCAGTGCTTCCATTGTCTTATCTACATTGAGTTCAAGTTTGCCAATAGAAGATACTTAGGATATCAGCCGAATCAATGGGGCCAAAAAAAAAAAAAAAAGGCATTTCTAAATTTGAACAAAAACCAACAATTAACTTTTTTCTTTGCTAAATATATAGATTATATGTTCAATTTGCAACTTGTCTTCCTAATAAGGCAACAAAAATTCCAGTGGGACTTCACTATATATATCTCACATATTATTGTACAACGAGCTTCAAATGCAGTACCTTTGCTCCTCCTAGGAGCATGGTGGTAACACAGAAGATCACATGAACCACAGCCAGCACAAATATGAAAATGTGCAGCTGATGCAGTGCTTCAAGTGACAGCAGTGGGAGTTTTCCCTGAAAATGTAAATCCAAGATATAAAACCCAAAAAAAATAAAGGGATGATTCCACAAACATAACATGGTAATTATCTTCTTTAGGTAGTAGAATGGAACCTACGTATACATGAATTTTGTGCATTTGGACCAGAAAGTAAAAGTAAAGATTACTTTCTTTGAAACATGATCATACCTGACGTGCACAAGTTTCCAAGCTCACTTCTTCAGCAAAAAGCCTCCTCCCATGTTTTACGACGCCAAGATGCTCAGAACCACCCGGGGATGCCTCAGTTTTAAGCTTGCATGGGAGCATGATGTTTGCAGCATCAGCAGGAATGCACATGTGGCTTATTAGACCTTGAAACACCGTCAAGAGCAAGGAAATAAACCCCAAAAGCATCAATTCTGCAACAATGGAGAGGAAAATAGCACATGCTCCAACATTAGTTCGTAAGTATCATAAGGCAAACTAGTGAGTATTGCTCATCAGAAATTCTGGGATGCTTGACATGACAATCACAGTACCTCCCTTGACCTTCTCTAAGGCCTCATACAACGAGTCTTGCTTCTTGTGCTTGAACAACTGAATCCAAAACAACAGAAAATTAGATTAAATATATGGACACTAAGATGGAAAAACACAAATTTTCTTTCAGGCAATATATGTTTTGATAGGAAGACATTGGATACCTTTCCGAGTCGATGAAGACCACGCTCAGCAGCAAGAGAGATCAGAACAATGATAAAGCAGACGACGGTCACAACCCATGTTGGCGTGTATTCGAAAGACCGCGGCTCTTCTGTGGCCATGGACAGATCGTAATCGTGTACTTTATAAATTTAAACTCGTAGAAATTAGTATTGTCAGCTTGCAAAATTGACAGAATGTGATGAAAGATATATAGAATATGAGCATGTACTTATTTATATATACGCCATTTAGTGAGATGTTATATTGACTGTGAACACAGTGTAAAATGAGGGGCAGAAGGCTAGAAGCTGATCATCACGAGGTAAAGAATGTTTCGGAATGAAGGAAATGTAGACAGTTTAAGATTGCCAAGCAACGAACAAAACCGACACACACTTGCTAGTTTCCTTTTCCAGTGAACAAAAAGGAAAAGAATTGACAAGTAGGCAGAGCCAGCTACTATCGTTCTCCTTTACGATAATTGAATTCGCATTTTCCAGCGTTCGCATTTTCCAGCGTGAGAGCCTAAGAGGCCTGTCAGTACGGACCTTAGCCCTCGGACTGTAGTAAGGTACCAATCCATCATCCTTAAGTAAGGCCACAGCAGTTTCTTTTGGCTTACGAAGCAGCTTCACCAATGTTAGAATATTCACATTGATATTCCACGGATTTTCAATCATATATATAAGATCTAGAGCATTCTATTCATTCCCAATTGGTTTTGAGATAGAAGTTCAAGTTCTTTAACATAATATCAGAGTTGCTTTGAACATTGGATTTCCCCTTTGTAATATATTTACTATCCCTTTTTTGCCAATTCGTTTTAAAATGGAAATCTACGTTTTTTAATATAGTATCAGAGTTGGATCTTGGATTTCTCATTTGTAATGAGTTTGCTATCCTGTTTGAATTCGTTTGCTTTCCCAATTGAAGTTTCACCCGTGACTTGATCTCTTTAAATCTATTTGTCAAGTTACGTTTGAGGGAGAGTGTTAAAATATCCCACGTCGGTCTTATATATATAAGACCAATTGGTTTTGAGATAGAAATTCAAATTCTTTAGCAACTAAGGATATTGTGAGAGAGGTTACATATTCTACAAGGTCGCCTCATTAACAACATAGAGCTACCCTCAGATGATTTAAATGGAGCAATAAGCTAGCAAAATAGATCAAAAATAGATCAAAAATAGATCAAATGCTTGTCAGCAGTGGTGGTTGTTGAGACACCGACACGCCTGGAGCATTGTTAACAGTAACGACAAACAAGCTTTTCAAGCTGCAATGACCTTTTATTTCCTTGAAAAGATTAAGAAGATGGTATATCTGATTCAGAAAGCCACAAATTTATACAAGTTTGAAATAACTCTATCTATTTTTAACTTATTTGTCTTCACTTCATCCATAAAATTTACAACAAATCATACATTGGGGTAAAAGCTATCAAAGTAGAAGTCAATTTGAACAACTACCTCACTATCTTAGCCTATGCTAAAGAGGAGAGAGGGGGGGGGGGGGATAGAGGCCCGTTTTCCTTTTCATCCTCACCCGAATCATTGTACAATTGGCAAAGGCAAAATGAAAAAGCATACTCCTCCAAGAAGGAATTAACTCCAGATCACTGTCTACAAGACAACTGGCTGCCTATATAAAAATGCCAATTCACAGGCGTCGAAAGCAACTTAAGTCCAGGCGCTACTCATGTATTTCAGTCATCATCAACAAATACCAACATCTCGATCCATACAGATGAAGGCACCTTTGCCAAAGAACCAGGAGTAACAAAATCAAGGATTTACAGCCTGTCGGGGTTTTGGCGGTACATAGCAAGTTTCGCCACAGTCAGGTGGAGTAAGCATAAGAGGATTGCATCTATCAAAAACAATTCGACCCCCACGTCCAATTCTTCCACGGAAACTGGGAAAGTTGACTGATGGTGTAGATTCTCCATCCGGTATTAAAGAAGCCTGTGGTGGCACAATGCCAGCAGCAGCCAACTTTTCTGGATCTAGGGGCTTTGTAAACAACATAACTGGCTCATCTGGATCCTGTATTTATCCCAAAAGAAGATTTTAGTAACTTATCATATGGGTTAAGGTAAGGCTGCTATGCTCCTCCTCCTTTTTTTTTTTTTTTTTTTTTTGGGTAGGGGGATCAGGGGGCTGGGGTTCTGGTAATTCTGCTGCCCACTCAACCCAGGATCAGGAAACAACAATGAGAATTGAAATACACTAGGTCAACTATGAGAGGAAACAAGAAATGGCTGCTAAAACTGTTACTAAAATCTTTTAGCTCGACCAACAAGGGCAAGGAAAGGCAATTAAGAGGAAAAACTTTCAGAAGACAATGGTTTAGATTACAGGGCGAGTACCAATTTATTCAGCCATCCATTTTGCCGTTTGACATCCCGTCTTGTGCTTGCTGCAGAGGCCATGACCAGTTTTGAATCCATAAAAGGGGGATTTTGTGCAGCCACAGGCCGCAAGTGTGGACGACTATTAGCAACATCATCAGAATCAACAAATTCCTCTTCACTTGACACCACCTTGCTGGGGAATGATGGCAATCCTGGCAAGGCCAAACTGTCTTCAAGAAGCTCGGTTTCATTCTGAAAATGCCAAAATCGTCACTATCAGTTACCTGACTCAAAACACAACTTGATTTCTTAATCGGCTGATAAAGTTTAAAATATCAATCATGGGTAAATTGTTAGGGATAAAGCTAACGAATGAGTAGAATAACATACTTATATGTTCAGAAATGCACTATCAAAAGTCAATGTGCTAAAACAATAGAAAGAATCTCAAGCATGCACATGGCAAGATATTTTGAAATTTTTTCCTCAATGAATGCAAAGAAGCCTGGACGGCATTCCATTCCCAACAATTTTTGATATGCAAGAACAGCACAAAGACAATGAAAGGCAAACTCAGGCTTCAAAGCTCATTGCCCTTGTCTTACCATTCATAACTCTAAACTTGACTCTTTCCATATATGAAGTTATGAACTAAGTCACACAAGAGAATGAAAGGTCACAGAGAGATGCCCAAGGTCAACTAAGAAGAGCCTCAATGATAAAAGGGAATGGCCATGCAGTTTTTTGACATTGAAAATCAAGTTATGCAACACTCTCTAGACTTTAGACTCTAAATTGACATCCTAAGTGAAGATTCACGATAACGAAATACAGCCATACTTTATGATCTCCTACTCCATAGCACCATATATGAAGGATGTACAAAGATCTCAAGAAAGGCTTCATGTCTTAAAATTGCATGCTGCCTCCTCAATCCTCATTGCAGAAAGAACCTTTTAGTGGTGAGATTAGCTTTGGTACATCACTAATTAATGGTGAAATTAACTTTTGGTATATAAATGATTAAGCAACTAACATCTGTAATATGTGTTGGTAATGCAAATGAGTCAATTCTTACCTTGTACTTCATTTGAATCCTTTGAAGGGTAACCTCGCTCTCCATAACATCTCTTTTCTTCTCTTCTCTCTGTACAAGATCAAGTTGGACAAATTAGAATTATTTGGATATAGACATTCAAAGGCATGCTTGATCTTGAGTTTACATGTAATATTTCAAAGTCGACAGCTTGCAAAACATACCCTGACCAAAGCATCCAATATGATTTTTGCTTGATCAAGATTGCGTCTGACCTGCAATGGTCAATCAAAAAACACATTAATCAAACCAGTATGACGTCAAAATAGTAGCATGAATACAAAGATGTAAAGAACAAAATATTTCAAATAGAGGTTCAATTAGAGCAATAGACAGTTATTGTTTAGGTATTCTAACCCAAATCTTTCAATGGGGACGTCAGAGAGTGACCTTCATACCTTGACAATATTGTTAAGCCTATAATTGCTCTTTTCATTTTCCAATATAATAAGCAATCCAATATACTTGGACAGAATTATTTTTCAAACATTATGCATCACTAAACCGCACAGAACTGCTTATGCAAGCCGCCAACCACAGGGATTGGGCAATATGTGTATTGTCTAAGTTAAATAGCAGATAGTAGCATGTCCATACACATGTTAAAGAGTTAAAAGGATCTATAGTTTCTCACAGTAACATCTATGATCCATAAATATCTTGTTCACCAGAAAGAAGTAAGCAGCATACAAACATAGGGACAGGAGTGCAGCAGAAGTACAGTATCATCACATAGAATATATGTCCTTTAGATAAGCAAGAAGATGGGGAAAAAGAAAACAAAACAGAATAGATGTTGTTTCCATACAAGCTATTAAGCACAAAATACAAAGAAAAGATATGCCCACGCTACAATGTCAGGCCGCTCACCTGGCGAAGCTTTTCAAATGACTGCACATTGTTTTCCCTCCTTTGCATCTGAAAAGGTAATAAGTGGACATGAAAAAATTCCACCAGTCAAATTTCTCTTGCCACAAACTGAGAAATTGGCACAAACCAAAACGTAACTGTCTAGAAACATCAAATCAACTGGTAAAGTAAACAGAGGATTTACCCTCCTCGTGTGAAGTCTGTGAGCTTTCTCCCTCGGCCTAAACACATTATAGGGATTGGTGTCATTAACTGGAGGAGGTGGCTGTAACACAGAATCCAGAAAATAGGTGTCATTCAATAACAATAAAGCAAAATGCCCAACATAAATAAAATGCAGAAAGGCACTATTAAATCCCAAGTATCGAATGTAACAGGACTCTGTCAAAATTCTAAGACACTACAGTACAAGCAAACTTAAAATGTGGCAAAGACAAATACTACCCAAAAGGGTTATCTTTCAAAGGTGTCTAAAACACATGCAATAAAATAAACCAAACAACAGGTTAAAAAAATAAAAGAAAAAAAAATGGTATCGTAGAGAGTGCTTCTTCACGTGCATGAAAATAAAAAATCAGAGAGAGGAAGAAAACAGTTCTATCATTAATTTTAAAAAAAAGGGCAGACAGAGTCCATAGTACAAGAATAAACTAACAAAGATCATCCACTCCACAAATGATACGTCACTATTCTTTTATACCTCAACAAGCTGTAAAATCAAGATAATTTTTGACTTGTGCAGTCTGTTACTTAATCACATTATGAATCTTCAGCAAGGATGGGTTTGAGGGGGAGAACTCAGATTTTTCGTGTATCAAGGTATAATTATTCAAACGATAATTTGATGCACTGACTTTGGCTCAAGTTATGGGAATCAGGAATTAAAGGGAATATTGAATTCTGGCAACACCAGTTACAGCTGAGCAATGATAACTGTGCAGCACAGAATAAAGTAAATAGATCAAGATTGCAGCAACCAAGCGAGAGAGAAACTTCTGAATCCTTGCAACATTTATACTTCAATGCACCAAACAACATACCCAAAGCCCAACACTCCCCGTCCAAAAGTCAAAAATGCACAACGCAAAAGGAATAAGATGAATAGAAGAAGCAATGGAGGAAACTGGAGAAGGATGAGTACAAGAGTAAAAGGAAAAGAACTAATATTTACACAGATACTCATCTACATCAAGCTACTAAATCTTTGTCAACTCCTCAATGGAACAAAAATACAACTAACCTGCAAACGCCGTAGGACTGGTTTTTGCCATCTTTCCCGCTACAAAAGCCAGAAGCAAAAGGTAAATAAAAATGAATCGGGTAAATGATTTATTAGTGAAATTGTTTGATGATCTTCAATAAAATATCTCAGGTTGTACAAAACACCAATATAAACAGGTGCTTGCTTGCTGGATTTCATGAAAATCTAATTCCAAAAGAGAATTCCCAGCAACGCATGCTTCCCGTAAATTTTGTTATTCCCGCAAATGATCCATCTAGAACCTCAAAGCAGCTTTATTATATTTATTTTAAGGAAGGAGCTTTGCATATAAACACAATATGCCACAGAATAGTAACTATAACAGTATTACTTGTAAGGAGCACTTTTCAGAGACAACCAAAAAAAAAAAAAAAAGAAGAAGTTAACTAGCTATGCCTGTTAATCATCAAATCAAAATTAACTTGGAATTCCAAACTACAGTTTATTCTGAAATTGCTAAAGTGGGATAGAACTACAGATACTAAAAATGCCTCCATTTTTCAAGAAAGACTAAAGATGAATAATTGACAATACAACTAAAAAAACTAAACCATGAGTATAAATGAAAGTGAATATGCATGCCTCAGATCAACTACTAAAGACTTTTTATACCATGCCATAATTTTTCCTTTCTTACAAAGCATCAAATCAAGTTGATAACATCTTTTGGCAAGCAAATACACCAAGCCACATCTAAAAAAGATAGACAAGATAGTGCAATTTTGGCAATATATGGATCAGGAAATCATGGCAGGGATCCAGGTGATTATAAGGGTTCCAGACCAAGCCGCAGCTCCATGCCCATAAGCAGTATTCTCAAACAAGTTCCAGATTGGAAAACCCCACAGAAGAAAACCATATCTCATCAATATATTTTCTCTCTGTACCAATGCACGGATGATGCTTACCTTTTCTTTCCAGTAATTGTAAATAGACTGGAAAACTCCATACTTGATTGAGAGGGATTGTAAAGCCTGGCATTGCAAACCAACACAAACTATTAGAAGCTGAAACCTTTCTACAACACGCAGGGACAGAGTTACAGATACAAATGAAAAACCATTTATCATATAGATAAACTACATGGAAACCGAGAGAAATGAATATAATGAATATCTGCACATTTCCTGGACAGATGCCAATAGTCTAAACCAAATGTGAAAGTTTTAAAGAATGAACAATGAAATTGCCCCAAGTTGAGCATGAATTGACATCATAACAACCCAAATTGATCTACCATCTGAGCATCTATAATTTCCCTCATCCACATTCCCAGCCTCCCATTAACATTGATGCGAACTTGTCCATACAATAAAGAGCCCCAAGCCTATCACAGAGCTTCCTCCATGCCGAACTTCAGTTTTACACGTCTTTCCAGGCAGCCAAGTAATGATATCCTCTGACAGGCAGAGTTTAGTCCACGTATGAACATCATATGTTGGTGTACTATAGAAACTTAACTGATGACTGCAGATTGAAACTTCCCCTTCGATAACCTTTCACTGAACAGATTTTTCTCAGAATATACCAGTCAAGCCAAATATAGTCCATCCCATGCTTCACCAGCTTTAGCTTGAAGACATGGCAACCAGGGTGTCATGTTCAGATCAAGAAGTTAAAATCATGGCTACATTCAACTCCTAAATGTCCAGAGCCTCAAAAAATAATTCCCAATCCACAGCCGTCATTCTTCCTAAATATAGCTTTTGTTCGATTTAAATCCCTCTTTTCCAATTAATGATGCTAGGTTCCAGAATGAAGTCCCTGATTCCAGTCCTCTAAATAGTCTTAAATTAGACAATATGACAATTACTTGCTAAAACTATAATCAGTTCAATGATTGAATTGCTTCTTTATAGGAATACAATTATTAACTCAAGTAGACTTACAAGGCCACCAACTAATGACATGTTACCTCAATCTCAAAGACAAGTATGGCAATCAACTAATACCTTTACCACCAGGCTTCCCATTTAAAGAAAAAATCAAATAAAAGTAATGAGTCATTAAACTAAACAAGCTGACAATGGGTGCTCTCTTTTATTTAGCAAGTTGCCATCCTCAAACATTAAAGCAACTTTTGGACTATGCAAATAAAAAATTAATATATCTACAAAAATAAAATTTCACCTCAACAGCAGCATCAAAAGTCAGAAGCACGGGAACTGGTGGGCCGAGTGTGGGAGTAATAATTCCTGCTCTTTCCCGAGCCTTGTGATCCAAGACCTCCAACTTAAAAAGAATGGTCTCAAACCTGATCATATACAGGGAAGCAAGCATCAGTACAAGCACAAGTTTAAGAAGAAAAAACTAACCAAGAAACAACAAAGGAACCTTGAGCGGTCATCTGATCCAGCATTCACCAAACATAAAGAGTATCAGAAGATGATAAATAGGCAAGCACAAAACAACACAAAAGCAAGCTTTAATTGATAATACATGATGGGAATTTAATGGGAAATTCTACAGAGTATTTTGACAAAGTCTGGGACATCGATACCTTAAAAGAACTACATGGATAAGCTCATCAAGTATAAAACGGCTAGATAAAATGATCAGATGAGAAAATATTCCAACCAAGGATGGCAGCAGTATTAGCTCAGAGGTGCCAAAATAAAGATCATATATAAATTCCCTCCCAGTAACTCTAAACCTACATGGAGCTCTTTTCTTGAACTTCCATTAATGATTTACAGCCCTATTATCTGTTTATTCAGTAGTAGAGGTACGTCAACTCAAAGCTTAGTCCTTGTAGCATTACCTCTCACCGGTGCTCCTAAATCCACAAGATTCTCAATAGTAAATAGGTGGTCAAGGCACAAGATCCACAAATTTATACCCTCAACAATCCGACTTGCAGAAGGCATTAAATATTTTATTCTCTCTCCATAGAAATACAATAAGAAACAGACATGCGGTAAAGAAAGAAAAACAAAGCTCATAGTGATTACTTGCTAGCTAAAGCAATACTATAGGAGCAAATGCATTTTATTCTAAAAAGCAACATTAAAACAATTTCCTTATCTCTTCAATAAGTGATACAAGTACCTTAGCGCATTTATAGACAGCAACTCTATTTTATTATAAAGAAGTTCAAAGTTCAAGACCCTAGAGAGAGAGAGAGAGACTCGACATAGCTTTCTATAGCAAATTCCAAGTAATATTAACATTAATAATAGTGTCCTCCCTGCTAAAGTAAATGATTACCCGCTACAGACCATAAAGATCCTTACTCTTCATATAGTTAGAGTACTTTACAAGATATACCACATATGGTTTTCTATCAGCAAAAGAAGCACTGAAGACCTATTAATCCAAAAGCACCGACTAAGCATATGTCACGGCTTCATTAAGTCATTCACAGGCTAATACTTTTTTAACTCAGTAAGACAAGACATGTTTCTACCAAGTTTAGTCATTCTTCAACAGCTAAACGGTGCAACCAAACTTACCATGGGGACTTGAAGCATACAATACATACATGAGCAAGGGGACATCATATTCCCTATATACTCCCTTTTCTTGACCATTTAAAGCAAGATCTCAGCTGGTCACCAGAGAAACTGCAGCTTGTAGTCAGTAAAAGCCTTATAGAGGAAAGGATTACAATACTTCTCAGAATGACACACTTAACTCAATCTCCATTTTGATAATCCAGAACAATGATGGTGACAATATTAGGAGAGTATCCATTATGACATACATATCGTCTAAAATTAATCCTTCTCTTCTATAATTAAGAGGCAGTCAGAAATTAAGTCACTCATCTTAAACAAGTCAGAGTATTGTGTTAAACTGATGTCAAAAAGGAAAAAAGGGAGAAGAAGAAGAAGAATTCATTCAATTTACAAGAACAATGGTTCTGAAACAACAAGGCATGTGGAGAAAAAATCATCAGAGCAAAATCAGTACTTTTCAGCTGGTAGGATCTTTCTTTCTCTGTTGAACTCTTGCAGCCAATCCTCATCCTCGTTATCGAGATCATATTCAATAAACTCCCCAATCTCAGCTCGAGCTAGAATTTGTCAAACCAAAAGGCAATAACTATGATTGCAAATGCCAAAAAAAAAATAAAATAAAATAAAATTATGGTCCACAGACCTCCCCTTGCACGTAGATACGACGTTGTTTGAGCAAAAGTGCGGGAGTAGTCTCTCTCGTATGTGTCAACAACCACAAATTGGGGTGTAGGTATTTCAGCAGCAGATTTCTTGCTAGAAACTTGTGGTACCTGAAGAGTAGAATTGTAACTCTGCATGCAACTTAGTATTCAAGGTAGATTTACACCTTTAATTTGTACAGCACAAATGTTCAAACTTCAAATGAATCTAGACATTAATATTCTACAAAGAATTCCCATTTGGTTGCATAAAATTTGAAAATCATCATATCACCTTCTGGTAAATTATGTTAAAAGGTCAATTCAAATCTTAAGATTACTAATGCGCATCAAGGCTTTTCCTAAATACATCAGTTTCTGAATGTGATATATGATGTGGTATCTTGAGGAACAAATTCCAATGTTTGGAAGATACGAGAATTCCTGGTTGGCATCCATCATCTTTCAATATTACTTAATTAACACCTTAATGCAGATTACAGCTATAATAAAAGCTCGTCAAACAGACAGCTGCGATAAAAGAAAGATCCCAGTCTCTTTTTCTTTAAATTTCAAAAATGTTAATTGGGCTATTAAAACCAGTTACCAGATTATGAAATAACAAAGCACAATTCAACCAATCAAAACGGTTTAACTGGTCAAAAATCAAACACACCCATGCCACTCCCTTATAATTTTGAGCTGCAGAAGTGCTTCCTTTCTTTTCCCGTTTAGTCTTCGCCACTTTCTATCTAAACCTGAGGATCCTAAACTAATTGCTTTGTATTTGCATCTCTCTCTGGCTGAAAGATTATAGTTTCATGTCATTTGTGGCTATACTATCTAATGATATAAGCACGCCCAGTGTCTCCTGATTCATCCATGCCGGACTCATTTTAGAAACATGTGTCAAGATACTACGTCGTATCATGTCGATTTGTCCAATCTAATACATCTCAGGTTGTAATAACCTTATTTGGCTCCATCTCTAGGTAGTTCAAAAACTTTTTATGTGATCTATAGGTTATAATGAAGTTATTAGGCTCCTCCTCTGGGTTCTAATTCGTGCCACACAAAATCCTACTTTTTCGTAGTATGTCCACGGCCAGCTCATTTATATGAAGTTCAAAGATATCTATGTGGCATCATGTTAAGTTTGAGTTCAATGTTCCATAGGGATCATTAGCCAGCAACTCCTAAATCATTAAATAAGGAAAACAATATGCCAAGAATAAATCTAAGGTCGATCGACGGTTGTATAACCTTATTAGGCCCCATCTCTAGGTAGTTCAAAAAATTTTCATGTGATCTCTAGGTTATAATGACGTTATTAGGCTCTTTCCCTATGTGGTTCAAAACTTTTCATGGGATTTCTGAGTTTTAACTAGCGCTATACAAAATCCTACTTTTTCTTGTAGTACAACCACGGCCAACTCATTTATATGAAGTCCAATATCTATGTGGCATCATGTCAAGTTCAGGTTCAATGTTCCATGAGGCACAACAAAATCATTGGCCAGCAAGGCCAGCAACTCCTAAAAAATGTCAATTTTAAATGTTTAGATTGTTATCAACAGATGCATTGTTAATCTTTTCATGATAGATGCAAGTAGCTAAGGCATTATTTCCTAGCAGATCTTTGCCCAACATGATCCTGTTATCATGCCAGGCAAGCTAATCCGAGAATTTACTCTTTATTTAAATTGGTGACCGTAACATAATGAAGGATCCCAATTTCTTCGTTCAAGAACAAAGATATTAACTTCACTACAATACATCGGCGGACCTGTCAAAGTCAAGTGCTTGGAGCCTCTCTTAACCTTTGATAAAGTAGCGGCACCTAACTTCTTGAAGAAAAGGGAATAGAAACAGTGTTACTTTATTTACATGTTTGCGTCTCCAATTAGAATTTTGCAACTTCTTTTTTCTTTTGTTGACCATCTTCTGAATGGACACACATTATTTAGATATATTCAGTCATCAAAGGAAATCTAACCAGAAGTACACTATGTTCGAAACCCACTTGGAAATTGACAAGCACACATGTGACATTGTATGGATAAATGTTACAAAATGAAAACAATTTAGAGCTAGAAGTGAGAAATAGCACGTGGACAATAATGCTGATGAGAACATAAAAAGGAAAGATAGCGATATAGGCGATCTAGTAAGAAGAGAAATAGTTAGATAATTCATTTGATGGGTAGAAGCAATCAGATAATCAATTATCAAAATGCAATAGGCAATTAGAATGGTCTTTCCATGCCACTGGGTAATTGACTCCCAAAAGGATGAACTTGGAATTGAAGGTCAAAAAACCCAAGTTACAACAATTATATGGGGATAATACACCTGATAATCTGGTAAGAAGAAAAATTAAATGTGGAGAATATACCAGATAATCCAACAAGAAAAAGAAAATAAAATAAATTCCATAATACTTGTATCTATCAGAAAAGGATTTATAACCCTTACCTCAATAAATTTCACCGCGATATTCAGTTCAAAAATGACAATTAACACCACTTATCTAAACCAATTATTACAGCAGCTAGAAAGAGTTTAAAAAAATTTTACTTAACAGATTATGTTCCAGTAAGAATACGTCTCAATGAGAAATCATCCTGTCCGAACCGTAAACTTCCCCAAATTTCAAAAGACAAACTGCCGATAAAATCCTTACCACATATGACACATTTCGCATGCGAAGATTGTCAGCAACATAGCTTAATAAGTCTTCCATTTAGGCCTAATTTGGAAATTTTCTAATCTGTGTAAACACAGCTAGTATAATTTGGGGTTACCGTTTCTTCCCCTTTTCCCTTTTGCCTGGTTTCTTCAAAAAGAGAGAGTAGGGCTTACTCACAAGAAACTCATTTATTTCAAGCACTAATTTTTGCAATGCAAGTGGGACCAGATGAAAAGTAAAGCCCGTTTACTGGCACTTTAGTGGCAAATTGCAATCAACACATGAAGACAAAACTAGGATTGAAAAACAATGAGCTGTGCATTTAATACTTTCCAAACTAAGAGAGAGAGAGAGACAGAGAGAGAGAGTTTTGTACCTCATTTTCAACCTCAGCAGCAAAGCGGAGTATCTGAGAGTTACGGGTAGTTGTAGGCGTATCATCGTCCTCAAAGTCTTTTACAGATTTTACAATGGGAAGTTTCTTGTGAATGTCAAGAGGACGCGGCCTAAATGACAATCTACTCATATCAACTCAGCCCTGTTCTGCTCTCATTTCCAATATCAAAAAGGAACTCACTTCTCTTTCACTTCCAGTCCGCCATTACCACCACCATCACTCTCTCACCACTACAGAAAAAAAAAATTTTGAAAATTGAAAAAAAAAAAAAATCAATCATAATCACTAACGAGCAAGCTAGCATCAAATTAAATAGCTAAATATCATTTCTACTCAGAATATCAAGATACCTGGGATACAGCATTCATCAATTCTGATTAAGAATCCGTTTTTCTAAAAACCCTAATTTCCTTTTCTGCAGAATTTCAAAATTCGCGCCTTCCTGCCGTTAAAACCCTAAAGTATACTTCACATGAATATGAATACATAATAACACAAATGCGCATAAGCATACATAAATATAAGCACTTTTACGCGCATTTCATTCGTGTAACAACATGAATACGAGTTTAGATGAAAAATACGTACCTAAACGCAGAGAGGGCAGGAGCTGGAGCAAGATAACTCGCAGAAGAGGCAAGAAGAATTTGAATTGCGCGAAACTTAACTGTTTAAGTGTGTTTAGTGCGTGTGCTTTCTGTTTTGCTGGGACATTTGGGGTTTTTGGAGAGGTACAGAGGGGAGAAAAAGGGAGAAAAGAGGCAGGGGCTATGGTGCAGAGAAAAGCTCCAAACCCGATTACCCGAATCCTTTAAAGCAGTGAATGTGGGCGCGAGTTTTAATTCTCTGTATGGATGTTACTGTTACCGAGAGGAAGAAGACGGGTCGGTCCTTTGGAAATGGTCCAAATTTAATATAAGGCTGGACCCGTCAGCCTAACGGGCTTTACTCCGTCACAATATTACAATGGGCTACGTTGTTGTGGTCCATAAACCAGATTGGGGAAAATTTGGAAGAGTTTTTCCTTTTCTTGTTAAATACTGAAATAGAAAAGCTAGCACTCAAATTAGATGGTTTGAATTTAGCATCTTAGATGGAAGGCAACATAATTGTTCAATGAGGGGGAGAATTAAAATATTTTTGGGCCTCAATATAAGTTTCGTGCTTTAATAGGTTAATAATAAGGAAAACGGTTATATCAAAGCCAAACATATTCATAAATAAATGGAAAATAAAAAAGATAAACAAATAAAGAAGAATAAAACAACGAATCACAAATATCTCCGTAACAATAATAGGAACTGTCCTCATTGTGCACTTTATCCATTTGAGAATATTCTATTTGATTTTTATGACAAGTATTCCTTTTTGGAAAAAATAAAAGCAAATGGATTATTCAAATATGTTACAAATAAAGAATATTTATTAAGTAATAGAAGTTGTATTTAGCATTAGAGGCTTTCTTATAAATAATAATGAAAATTTAAAATCCATCCAATCTTACATTAGATATCAGATATCAATCAAATGAAAATCGATAAATCCAGTTGATATTCAAACTTTAGAATTTGACAAAATGGTTTGGGAATAAATATTCAAATTTGATTATCAAATTCCTGATTAAAGTTTGATAAAATAATTTGAGAATGTATATTATAATTGGATTACCGAATTTTCAATTTATATATATATTATCTACGAATATATATCATAGACTAATTATTACATAAGTAGTGTTATAAATTATAACTTCTATTTCCATAGGATCAATTTGATTGAAGATAAAATCACAACATATGCACTAAAATTAATATTCTCATGGGTAAAGTGTCTATTAGTACTTTCATTGAGTGGGGGATAGAATGTTATTACCTTCCACTCTCAGGGGGCAAAGTGTTATTAACCCGATCATTTATTACTGCTACTGAGAGTAAATTTAGCACATAGTTCAAAGTTTAAGCTCTGCCTCTTTACTGTCTTTTAATTTTTATTTTTGCATTCTTCCTGGTGCCAAGTTCAACTAGTTTTTTCTTTTTTTTTCGTTTTTCACCATTTTCGATTTTCTTCTTTAAGCAGCCCAACCAGAGAAATCATTTTTGCTAGTCCTCCTTCTTCTTCTTCTTCTTCTTCTTCTCTCTACTTTTTAGCCCTGAGCTTCAGCCGGGCTTTCAACTGAATATCCATTGGAATTGGAATGCCACCCAGCAGGGCCACAATCGGAGGCCCGATCCAATTTTGTAACAAGAAGAGAATCCCCTATTAGATCCGTTCCCTGTTTCTTGTATAAACTTCAAGTCATTTGAAATTGTTGGACAAAATTTAGACAGAAAAAAATGCTGAGGTTAAAGGCTTTTCGTCCCACAAATGATAAGATCGTCAAGATCCAAATGCACCCAACTCACCCCTGGCTTGTCACCTCCGATGCTTCCGATCACGTCTCCGTTTGGAATTGGGAGCACCGTCAGGTTTTTCCCTTTGTTTTATTCTTTTTTAAAATATTTCTGGGTTTTGGAATTACTTCTTTTCTTTTTTCCTTCCTGTTCCTGGAATTGTGATTAAATGTGAATATTGTTTTCTGGGTTTAAGGTGATTTATGAACTGAAAGGTGGGGGTGTTGATGAGAGGCGTTTGGTTGGTGCTAAATTAGAGAAGCTCGCAGAGGGCGAATCAGGTACCCTTTATTGCTTTACGATCTCTCTGCACTTTTTTTTTTGGGTTGAATTTTCCATACGGGTTTTAATGGTTGAGTGAGTGTGAGCAATGGGTTATCAAAAGAGACGTCGTGTATATGTGTCCTTATTGAGCTCAGAGAGCTGTGAAATCTGCCTTCATCTAAGTGTTAGTATAAAGTTTAAAATTTGAGTACTGCTATGAGTAAATGTCTTAGATGGAATGCCAGTGAACTCTGAATATTATGGCATACTGCAACCTTTGTTTTCGTCTCTCTTGGTATGTCTGCTACTCTGTTTCTTCCTCTGTTTGTATGGCAATATTGAATTTGAAGTTTTACGTGAAGAATAATATTTAAAACGGAGGAGGTGGATATTAGTACTATTGCAGGGTTTTGGAAATCGATGGAACTTTTGGAAATTAATGGTTTAAAATTTTATTTTATTCCTAATATTCGAGTTGTAGTTGCTCCTCAGGGATGTTTCAGAAGCAAGAAACCAAAATAGAAGAAATTTTGCAACCTGAATTTGCTTGGTTTTTCAGTCTTGTTTAATTGTGGAATGTTTTCCTCTCAATTATTCTTGGAATAATTCATTCATGTGCTTTTATCTGCGTTATTTATTTGTACCCCAGAGCCTAAAGGGAAACCTACAGAAGCAATCAGAGGTGGGAGGTAAGGGATCAACCCATGACGTGGCAAATTTTCTGACTTTTGTCATTTGTTTGTTAAACCTGAGCCATTCAGTGCATGGTTGAAGTGTTAAGCAGGTAAGCTTTTATGATGATGATGTGCGATTTTGGCAACTCTGGCGCAACCGCGCTGCTGCTGCTGAGGCTCCATCTGCTGTGAATACTGTTACTTCAGCTTTTAGTACTCTGGCCCCTTCAACTAAAGGACGGCATTTTCTTGTAATATGTTGTGAGAACAAAGCCATTTTTCTAGATTTGGTGACAATGCGTGGCCGTGATGTTCCGAAGCAAGATCTTGACAACAAGTCACTTCTTTGGTAAGACCTTGCCTCATGTGATTCAGTACGTTCTTGAAAACTTGAGGATGGGATAATTTTGCTCAATTCTTTCGTGCTATGTTACTTGGACTCAGCAACCAAGTCCTACTGACACGGCTACTCCAATGCAAAATGGAGAGTTGGGCATGGGTATGGTAGGGCAAAGTGAAGAGTCCTTATAACTTAGCTTTTATGTATGTGGGAATCCATTAGCCAGAATATCACCAACAGGAGCTTGAATAATCGTGCATCCTTAAGGGGCAAGACTAGTTACGTAATCAAATGAATGATGTGGGTTACCTTGTGCAGTTTGGAGGGAAGCAAATAAATGGAGATACATACTTTCTTTTTGCTTTTCTTGCTCATGATTAAGTCATTTGATGCAATGGGCTGCCTTTGAAAGAGTCTTAAGTTATTACCTCCTTTTCATTGTACTAAAGGATGTCACTCTTTTTTGGGTTGCTTAACATTGACATCTCTATCCCAGACCATTCATTTCTTCCCTCTAATATCTCCAGTTTGGGCAGTCCCTCACATTAAACTTATATTCTTAATCTTTTATAATATGGGTCTTTCTCCTCTGAGGTTGTAATTGGGAGCGTATAAGCTAAACAGAGACTCTAATAAGAGTTAACTTGCCATTCATCAAAAGGTTTTATGATACTAGGATAGATCCGCCATGTTACTGCTATACCCCATAAATCTACACCAAAACGATGGTTAGGTCTGCAATTGCATCGTTTAAATGCAACAGATAATCTAATTTACTGGAATTCCTGTTTTGCTGGAGCCCCTTAACTGTTATATGCATTACACCTTTCTAATGGTAACTACATGGCTGTTTCAAACTGTTCCCAGATGACAGTATGACAAAAGTAGGATTATCAATTTTCTCATCTCTCTCTCTCTCTCTCTCTCTCGCTAAATTTTTTGAATGCCTTTGTGACAGTATGGAATTTCTAGCAAAGTCGGCGGCTAATGAGGGTCCTCTAGTGGCTTTTGGTGGATCAGATGGTGTAATAAGAGTCCTTTCAATGATAACGTGGAAGGTTTCTTCTTCTAAGTGCTTTGCTCTTTTAAGTTGGCCATTGATATTCTGTGCAGTTTTGTCTGAGAAAATGTAAGTGCCAAGGATTGGTGTAAGGTGGTTTTTCTTCCCTCTGCAGCTTGCTCGTAGATATACTGGAGGTCATAAGGGGTCAATTGCTTGTTTGATGACCTTCATGGCTTCATCTGGCGAGGTAGTTTCTCTAAGTCTGTCAACTCTTTCTTTTTAGCTTGAATCTATTTTTAAGTGTTTCTCTCTTCCTTTTGTACATACAGTATATCTTAGTTTGTAAGAGGAAGCACCTATAGCCTGTTGTATTGGAATTGAGATGTCACAATTCACAAGCTGGAAGTTAGCAACCATGTCCTTTGTTTTATTAGTCATCTTTCTACTTGTGAATATTACCTCCCTTGTATTTGGACACAGGCACTTTTGGTTTCTGGCGGCAGTGATGGTTTACTTGTCCTCTGGAGTGCAGATTATGGGCATGATTCACGAGAACTTGTGCCTAAGCTGAGCTTAAAAGTACTATTCTTCTTAATCAGTTCTGTACTTTTCTTTCCTTTTTTTCTTTTCACTCTAGTTACGTTATAATTTATATTTAACTAGTACTTGGTCTGCTAATGCCTTTTCTTAGATTATTTGCTATTGATGTATCAGGATGAAGAGTGTCTCTCTCTTCTTTCCTATGTAACAGTCTCTTTAGTGCGTTAAACTCAGGGTATTTGAAATAGGTGCTAAATTTTGACTTTTGAAATATTAAAGTTGCTGCTCTGCCTCCAATTGTATTTATATGCCACCGTTTTTAAATTTTAAGTTCTTTCATACACACACACACGTGCATGTCCGCATATCTATATACATATGTATATGTACATATATGTATGTATGTATGTATGTTTGTATGTTTGTATATGTATATGTATGTGTATGTGTTTGCTAAGATGGCAAAGTCACAAGAGGTGATAAGTTTTTCTGGGTGGGTCTTCTATTATTCGGGAAAAAAAGTTACTTGAGGTGGTGTGCATCATTTAACTTCAAAATAAAGTTTGGGTTCAGAAAAAAGTACACAAGTTTTTTTAATCAAATGTTTGCTACCAGCTATCGTTCATTCTGGAATAACATACTTCTTGGGAGTAATGCAAAATTTGCTGTTAGGTTTTCCTTACAGGAACCGTTTCTACTTCTCCTTCAGCTTTTCAATTTGTATTTTACATCATAAAAACGCATTTAAGCTCTTTTTACCTGGATGATTACTAGTTGCTATTCACAGTAACAGGATCTGTAAACACTTTTAGGTTGATTGTAGTAGTATTCAGGAGAACTTTTTATTCATTTTCCTACAACACTTTTTAGGCCCATGAAGGTGGTGTTACAGCTGTCGAGCTGTCTAGAGTGATTGGTGGTGCACCCCAGCTAATCACAATTGGTGCAGACAAAACTTTAGCTATCTGGGACACAATTTCCTTTAAGGTGTTGTATTGATTATTTTTAGTTCTATTGCCTCCTTTGCAGTGTGAAAGTTGATTTCTGCATTTGCCTTCACTTGTTCCAATCGTTTTCACTTTTCTAGGAATTGCGTCGAATAAAACCTGTGTCAAAATTGGCTTGTCACAGTGTGGCATCCTGGTGCCATCCTCGGGCTCCCAACCTTGACATCTTAACCTGTGTCAAGGATTCCCATATATGGTATGCTTATTTCATTCTGCTTTATCTGATGTTATCAATTTGCTAATATTTGTTTTATGCATACTCAAAAGAGGCTGCTATGATGGAGAAAAACTTTGTTTTATTACTTTGGATGAAGAAAATAAATATTCTCCTTCGCAGCAGAAATTTTGACATCTTTTGGACCCTTTTTCACAGGGCTATTGAACACCCAACTTACTCTGCTCTTACAAGGCCATTATGCGAGCTGTCCTCATTAGTGCCACCTCAACTACTTGCATCTCATAAGAAGCTAAGGGTATGTTTCTTGTCTTTCGTAAATTGCATGCTGATCTTTTTTGACTTGATATGTTGAGATCCTGACTGTAGTTTTGCAGGTAAAGTGTTCTCTAACGACTTAAATTAACATCACTTTTTTTTGGCACATTGTATCTTGTTGAAACTTCATCCCATGAACTTTTTCGTTTTGGGGAGATGCTTCTGAGTTCGTCTTAACATGGATGAGGGCTTCTGATTGTTGTAACTGAGTCAAATCCTGGATTCGAAGTTAATGTTGGAATTATTAGCAAGTTTAGATGAGAAACATTCAATATGCCATTTTATCAGTGGAAAATTTGCAATAGCTGATAGTTAGTTGGCCTATGTTGTCAGGACCAGACAAGTGACTTAATCAATGACCTTAAGGTAAGATTACAAGATGCATTCTCATGAAATCAAGTGTTACAAGATGCAATCTCATGAAATCAAGTGCCACACAAAGATCAGGACCATGGAAAGTGATACAGCTGATGTGGGCTAAGGCCAGAACCCATGGGGTCGTCCTCTCGTGGGACCTAGCAAATAATTCCTAATCTGTTAGGTCTTCCTTCAGCCAAACTTATTAGCACCTTGAGTGTAGCTTACAACTAGGGGTTCAAATGAGTGGGGCTCAATCGAGCTACTAGTGAGCTTACTCAGTCAAAGCTTGAGCACAAACTCACAAGTCGACTTCAGTTTGATTATATTAACGAGCCTAAGCTCGAGCCTTATTTGTGGGGCTCAAAAGATTGTCGAGCATAATCGAGTTTCAAAAAATATGGTTTTTATGGCTTGAGCCTCACATGTATTTTTATGCATGAAAGTCTTCTGCACTTTTTGGGCTTTAAAATTTTGAATTTGGCTTTACAAATCAAGGTCAAGCATGTTAACATGAGCTCAAGTTGATGCTTAAATGTTCAAGTTGGATTTATGAGTTTAATGCCCTATATATGTGGGTCTATGTGTGTTTGTACATTATAACCATAGTATGATGATCAAAAAAGGCCTAAACTTTTATGGCCCACCTTCATTCGTTTCTGATGGTCAACCAACTAAGCAGCCTTTAAGCACAAACCGATGCACTCAGCAGATGGTGAAAATATCAGTACATCTGAAAAGTATCTTGGACAGTCCTATTAGCCAATACTAGTTTTAATCTCTTTTCTTCAATACCAAGAAGCACATCAATATAAAGTTATAAAACTTTTTCTTGGAATTGGATGCCCAAGTGTCCAGAATTAGGTTATCTTGTATGCATATTATGTACAAACAACTTTATCAAGATAATAATACTCCTTGACTTTCTTATGCAGGTCTATTCTATGGTTGCACATCCTCTTCAGCCTCATCTTGTTGCTACTGGAACCAATATTGGTATCATTGTTTGTGAGTTTGATCCTCGATCTCTTCCTCCTGTAGCTGCACTTCCAACAGCTCCAGGAAGCCGAGAACATGCTGCTGTATATGTCATTGAGAGGGAATTGAAGCTATTACAATTTCAATTATCTAATACAGCGAATCCGGCACTTGGGAGTAATGGTTCCTTGAGTGATACTGGAAGGATCAGGGGAGATACACCTGACCAACTGCATGTTAAGCAAATCAAAAAGCATATTAGTACTCCCGTTCCACACGATTCATACTCGGTTCTTTCTGTGAGCAGTTCTGGGAAGTATGTGCGCCACGACTTTTGCTTCTACACTTTAATGTCTGGGAAGAATATTGATTATTGTAACTAAGATAATGACAATCAAATTTCAAATATTGAAATTATTTTCAGTTGTAGTTTTGTTTTTGTTATCTCTCTTCCTTGCCTTTTATATTTATGCTTGAAGTGTAACACTTATAGTGGAAAGGATAGTTGGAGTGTTTGTTTATTCAGTTTCTAGAATTTCGCTGCTAATACAATTTATTGAACTGCTTTTTCTATCATGGATCACAGGTACCTGGGTATTGTGTGGCCTGACATTCCATACTTCTCCATTTACAAGGTCAGTGATTGGTCAGTTGTTGATTCAGGCAGTGCAAGGCTTTTGGCTTGGGACACCTGTCGAGATAGGTTTGCTATACTCGAATCTGCTGTAGCTCCTAGAATGCCTATATTGCCTAAAGGCTCGTCAAGAAAAGCTAAGGAAGCTGCTGCTGCTGCAGCACAAGCAGCTGCCGCTGCTGCTTCAGCTGCTTCATCTGCCAGTGTTCAAGTTCGCATACTTCTGGATGATGGGACATCAAATATATTGATGAGGTCAGTTGGCAGTCGCAATGAACCAGTCATTGGTTTACACGGGGGTGCACTACTTGGTGTTGCTTATCGAACGTCACGGAGGGTTAGTCCTGGGGCTGCTACTGCTATTTCAACAATTCAGTCGATGCCCTTGTCTGGCTTTTCAAGTGCTGTTTCTTCTTTCAGCTCTATGGATGATGGTTTTTCTTCTCGGAGATCTTCAGCTGAAGCAACACCATTGAACTTCCAACTATACAGCTGGGAGAGCTTCCAGCCAGTTGGTGATCTTCTTCCTCATCCTGAATGGACCGCATGGGATCAAACAGTTGAGTATTGTGCTTTTGCCTATCAGCATTACATAGTCATATCTTCTTTGCGTCCTCAGTACCGATACTTGGGAGATGTGGCAATTTCTCATGCTACTGGGGCTGTTTGGCACCGGAGGCAGTTATTTGTTGTCACACCAACTGCAATAGAGTGTGTTTTTGTTGATGCTGGTGTTGCACCTATTGACATAGAAACCAAGAGAAGAAAAGAAGAGATGCGACTTAAAGAGGCTCAATCAAGAGCTGTTGCAGAACACGGGGAATTGGCGTTAATTCAAGTTGATATTCAGCAAACTACATCACAAGAGAGGGTAAAACTCAGACCGCCAATGCTTCAAGTTGTGCGATTAGCTTCCTTTCAGCATGCTCCCTCTGTGCCTCCATTTCTAAGTTTGCCAAAGCAATCTAAAGGTGAGAATGATGATTCAGCAATGCCAAGAGAGGTGGAAGAAAGGAAAGTGAATGAAGTTGCTGTTGGTGGTGGTGGGGTTGCAGTAGCAGTTACTCGGTTTCCAGGTGAGCAAAAGCGACCAGTTGGACCTCTTGTAGTTGTGGGTGTTCGAGATGGTGTTCTTTGGCTCATAGATAGGTACATGTCTGCCCATGCAATATCCCTTGGCCATCCTGGTATTCGTTGCCGGTGTCTTGCAGCCTATGGAGATGCAGTTAGTGCAGTGAAATGGGCCAGTAGGCTGGGCAGAGAACATCATGACGATTTAGCACAGTTCATGCTTGGAATGGGTTATGCTACTGAAGCACTTCATTTGCCTGGGATATCCAAGAGGCTGGAATTTGATCTGGCTATGCAGAGCAGTGATCTTAAAAGAGCTCTTCAATGCCTTCTAACAATGAGCAACAGCAGGGATTTAGGACAAGAAACTCTTGGTTTGGACTTGAATGACATCATGAATCTAAATGCAAAAAAGGAAAATGTTGTTGATGCTGTAGAAGGGATAGTCAAATTTGCAAAGGAATTTTTGGATCTTATAGATGCTGCAGATGCAACTGCTCAAGCTGACATTGCTCGTGAAGCTCTTAAGCGTTTAGCTGCTGCTGGGTCCTTGAGGGGAGCTTTGCGTGGTCATGAGTTGCGAGGACTTGCTTTGCGTCTTGCAAATCACGGGGAGTTGACAAGGCTAAGCGTATGTTAATCATGTTTGGTTCTTTTTGATTGCATTCTTTTGCAATGTTTGTCAATCTGTTGACAAAAATGCCATAGAATGTTTCTTATGTTCTCTCTCTTAATCTGTTACCAGTTTTGGAAAAGGTATAGGATTCCAGGTAATATCATGCTAGAATTTTCAAAGACATAGTTAATTGCCACTTCATCTAAAAGCTCGAATCATTAGAGAATAGGGTAGTCAATTTATCTATACACTCTGACATAACCTCTCTGATGTGTTATTTCGGATAGCCAAGCATTTAAATCTACAATAAGGGGTGGTAGAAGGACTTGAGAGCACGACCTTGTACTTGCTTTTACTAATGTCGTGCGACTGTACACAAAAGCATCTTGCACCAAAACTTTTTTTGACTTCATGCTCTTGTGCCAAGTATAGTTTGTGGTAGTAATCTTTTAGCACCTGAGGATGCTTTTGTGTCTGTATTCCTCTCACTGTCCAGTTTTGCATCTGCCAAGATTGATAAGATTCTTGAATGACAAGCCTTCAATGAGATTTTTTTTGGCTATATTTGACAAAGTTTTGGGAAGTACATGGATATGTACAGAACTTAACATGTCACTGTGGAATAGACGGAACCTTTAGAATCATCTGGGTTCATCTTTCTTGAGTTAGAATTAACATGTAAATCACAGAATGTAAAATATGAAATGTTTACTAAGCAATTAGCAGGATGGCTGTCTACCACATACTTTATATGGATGAATTAGCTGTATTTATGGAGGCTTAATTGCTTATTTGATTTCCTTCAGGATCATGTAGATGTTTCTCTAATTTTCTGCAACTCTGATGTTTAAATTAGATATCTTTCTTCTTCCTATATCTCCTTAGTGACTGTAAAAGCATCTTTTTCAGAATCTGGTTAACAATATGATATCAGTCGGCTCAGGGAGGGAAGCAGCATTTGCTGCTGCTGTTTTGGGAGACAATGCTCTCATGGAGAAAGCATGGAAGGAAACTGGGATGCTTGCTGAGGCTGTGCTCCATGCTCAGGTATAATTTTCTATCTTTGCAGTTTTGTTCTTGTAATGGAATTTAGAACTTTAATTTGACCATCCTAAATTTTCACACTTCACAGGCTCATGGCCGACCTACATTGAGGAGCTTGGTTCAGGAATGGAATAAAGAGCTACAGAAGGAGATAGACCCCATTCCCTCATCGAAAACAGATGCTGCTACTGCATTTCTGGCTTCCCTTGAGGAACCTAAGTTCACAAGTTTGGCCGATGCTGCAAAGAAGCCTCCAATTGAAATTCTGCCTCCAGGAATGGCATCTTTGTATGGTCCTAATCCTGGTCAGAGCAAACCTCTTCCAGCTGCTCAAGGCCAAAAGCAGCAGGCAGCTAAGCAACTGCTCTTGGAAGGACCAAATGCCACTGCTCAAAATGCATCAGCTCAACCAGAAACGGTTGCCCCAACTACATCAGAATCTACTGCTCCGCCCAAATCAGATGCTGATGCTGCAAATACATCACAATCAAGTACCACAACTACATCAGAGTCTAGTGCACCACCTCCTGCGTCAGGTGAGACCTCATTGGAGCCAGACACTTCAGTTCCTCCAGAATCAAATACTCAAGTACCTGCGGAGTCAAATGGAAAAGCTGCAGAAAACCAAAGCCCTGTTTCATCAACTGCTGTCGACAATCCAAATGCAACACCAGAAAGTGTGCCTTCAGTATCTAATAATAGTCCAACCACGTCAGACACTGCTTCCCATCCACCAAACAGTCAGGGTTCTGATGCCAACTCAGCACCTCCAATGATTGATTTCTCCTGACAAGCATTCTACCTACTGATTGCGTTATTACTTGTGTATACCAGCCATTCTTTTTATTCAGACCACTGTATAGAGATTAAACTTCATGATGTCCCAACCGGTGTTCCAATCATTTGAACGCTTTATCTCATGCAATAGGGAGCTTCACGATTCTGCATATTTCTTGAAATTGGTCGGTGGGAGGATTTGCTTCCAGTGCCTATTGTAGTTGCATACTGGGGATAATGTTTTAGGCTTGGTACTGAGTAGTGAGTAGCCCTCGTTTTGTCCACATTAGTTTGTCAAATTTTTGTCCTTACCCCGTATTTTGGGTTTTCTTGTGTAGAGTTCCTAATAGAATGACGATGGCTTGCAGTTTATATAACTTTGCTGTACCAACAATCTTGATCTCAACCCTCATGCTTTTGTGCAATTTTTCATCAAGTATTTGCTATGTTGAAATGGGATAATTATTTGCTTTTCATTCTTTTGAAGTAGATTAGATGTTGATAGCATTTAAACTTCCAACTTTTAGATATTTTAATTGCCATTTGAAGGAAAGACGGCGCATTTTAGAAAAATGCTACAGTATTTTGAAAAAAAGAAATTTATCCGAGATAATCTCCTTCCCGACCCTCCCTCTTATTGCGCACCATGCTCATAATTCTAATTCAATAAATGCTTATCACATCATCATTCAATAATTTAAACTCATAAAATTATCTAAGAATTGATATCTTTTTTGCCATATCTAATAGTAAATTGATACTCATAACGTAAAATTATCTAAGTATTGATATTTTTTTCACATAATTAATAGTGAATTGATACTTATGGCAGTTATCTAAGTATTGATATCTTTTTTCACATATTTAATAGTGAATTGATACTTATGGATATGACCCTCAAAGGTACTATGCAAAAATGGGAGAACACGTGGTCGACGACGTTCATCTCACGCATGTCTTTAAATCAATAAAGCGGGAGGCTCGAACCTTCGATTTGTTGACTCCCGACTCGGTCAATGTTTGAGAAATCAGAACTTAACTGCGACTTCCAAAATCCAAACCAGTGAAACCACCCGCCAACACCCTCTGGGCCCGATATTGACGTGAATCCACAGCCAAATTTCAGTGTTCTCACGGCGTTGGCCTAAGGTCCACAACACCTAGGCCATGACGTCTTCTTATCTTTTTTTTTTTTTAATTTACACAACTAAATTAGAAGATCCTTTATATAAATAGTTGACAAATTTTTTTTTTAAATTTGGTAATTTAACGGGGTATGATACGTACATTAAACATGAGGTCATCCATTTTTAAATTTTAACATTACCATCTACTACTTGAATTGCATCACTTTTGATAAAAAGAAATTTAATAACGGACTTACTTTTAGTTTTTTTTAAATTGTGTATCATATTTATGTATAACGATCCTATATTTCTCGCTCTGCCCTAATAAAGTATTGTGTTCATTAATCTAAATCACACAATAAACTTCATTTAACCAGGCAGACAGAGATTTTTTAGCACATCAAATTTACTATATACACGTACATATTTATACTTTATTATATCTTTATATTTAAGTAATGCCTTAAAAAATAATACTCTTGCATCATATAAGGGACACATAATAAATCAAATCAAAGATCAATAAAAATAATTAGATTTGTTTGGATAGCCATCATTTCTTTAAATATTATTTTACTTGCATCATAGTTATAATTCTTAATTAATTTTTTTTATTTTTCAGCAATATTTTAAATTTCAAATTCAAATTATGGCAGCCTATATGAATTTAAATATAAAATCCATATTTGACTCGTGTATCATGCATACGATCATGATATGATGATGATAATATATACACTGTCAATGTATACAAAATTTACTCATTTTTTCATTTCATATATATTATATCATAAAAAGTGCTATAATAATTATTTTAAATAATATTTCAAATAATCTACTTTCTACCAGGGAAAAGAAAAGGATATATTCAGCAGGAAAAATAAAATGTCGTTATCCAACATGGATAGAGATATTCAACTCTTTTCTTGACGAACAAGACGCCAAACACTGCCCATTCAAAAACTCTATACCAAACCCCCCAACATAAAAATGCTACAAGCCAGCCAAACATTGTGCAATTCAAATTTCATGCTTCTACTAAATAACAATTCCCAAAAACCGAGGAAGCTTCATCAGCCTCAGCCAGCCTTCTCAGCTCAGAACCCAAAAAAACCCCCTCTTTTTGGTCTCAATTCCCTCTCTCTTCAGTCTTCTCCGCTCTCCCAAATGATCAAACCCTAGGCGGACGAATCTCTCCCACTTTCTCTCGCTAAAGAAGAAAAGGAAAAAAAAATATGCCGACGTTCTCGACTATGGCGCTTGAGAACCTGCTGGAGCCGCGAGTTCGAGATTCCTACACCAAGCCGCCGTTATCCAACCGCGCCATTCAGGGGAGGGAAATTTCACTGTCTGAGCCTCCGTCGGCTCCCAGACACATTTATATCTCTCCGGCGTTGTATACGACTCCGGAACAGGCGCCGATTCCGGATACGGCGTCTGAGCCTCTGTCGCCGTCTCCCTATGTTGTGAATCATAAGCGTCGAGGTGGCGGAGTTGGAGTGGTTGGGAGTCGGAGTGGTGGAGGTGGATTTGAAATTCCGGCGGAGGAGGAGGGGGAGAAGGGACGTGAGTTGGTGGTGGTGGAGGATGAGGAGCAGGCCGGAGAAGTGGTGCAGGATAATTTTGGTGGCGGAGCTGAGGATGAACTATTTGGGGAAGAGGAAGATGGCTTTTTGGATTCGAGGCGTGAGTCCGGGAGTTTGGGGAGTAGAAATGAGGTGCCTAGACAATTTGATTGTCGGAGTTTCGCTTCCAATCAAGGGGAATTTTTCGATGCAATTGAAGGTAAATAGCTCTATTTCCATATGAAATTCTGCGTATCTTGTGGCTTTCTTGGATATTCAGCAAAATTGTTTGTGTTTAAGTTGCTGTTGATAAATAGCTCTGTTTGTTAGCTACAATTTCTATCGGTTAGTGTCACTGGATTCATTCGATACCTGTAAGGTTGGGTTAACAGATTTTTTTTTATTTTTTTATTTTTATTTTTATTTTCTTTGCCCTTCATCATGGAATAATGGAATTTTCTGCAAAGCTGGTACAAAACTTGAATGTGCCAGGAAGCACTATTGAAGGAGTAGGAGCTTGGCATTTAGCTTACGTACTGAGTTTTGGTGCTTTTAGCTTGAATAGTTCCATGAATTTATCTGCAAAATGATATTATGTCTATTTTTATGGCGAGAATAATGCATACTCCGCCTATGTTATTTTATTTTTTCTTTAAAGAGGAGGAGTAACTTCTTTTTTTTTTTTTTGGATTGTTTCGGCAGATTTTTCCTCTGACACATCTAATTCAAATGCACCATCATATGGCCTAAATCTTGAATCTGAATTGCGTTCCCTAAGAGTCAGCCTCCTGGAGGAGATTGAAAGACGCGAGCAAGCTGAGGAGGATCTTAGCTCAATGCGCAGTCAGTGGCAGAGGACCGTTGATCTTCTGTCTGAGGTTGGAATCGCATTGCCTTCGCCTTCAGATTCTAGTGAGAGTATGCAGCAGAACAATACTGTAATTGAGGAACTCTGTCAAGAGGTTGTTGTTGCTAGATTTGTAGCCCAAGCAATAGGAAAAGGTCAGGCACGAGCTGAAGCTGAAATAGCTGCAGAGGCAATCCTAGAATCCAAAGACCAGGAAATATCTCGGTTGCGTGATAAGCTCCACTACTATGAAGCTGTTAATCATGAAATGTCACAGAGGAATCAGGGAATTATAGGTACTTTAGGCCAATGTTTTCTTTACCATTAAAGTTACATGATTGTTGTTATTACTATACCAATGGATGCACGCCTGGCTGTTTTGTGTACTCAAGTTTCATGAAAAATAGTGTTGCTGTTGGAATCCCAATCTTCTGATTTACTAGTTTGCCTCGCGTATATTTATGAATTAGTGGTAAAAATGACTGGTTTTTGTAAAGAGTTCTATTGCTTCTGTCAATCATTATTAGGACTACTGCATCTGTGACTTGCGACAGAAAGTGTTTAAGCATTTCTTGTATTCTTCTTGATTTATCTGTTGATTTGTCTAATATTGCAGAGCTCGCAAGGCAGCAACGGCAGAGAAGAAAGATCCGAAGAAGGTGGTTTTGGAGTTGCATAGGAGTTTCAATTGCCATTGGGATTTCAGCAATTGCTTACTCATACCTGCCTCAGGCAAGCAAACATCAAGAAGGGTCTAGTTGTAGTGACTCCTCCACTGGTTCTGGCATCAGCAGCTTTGATACTGCGTAGGCATGGATTTTGGATGAATGTTAGCTTAGTCCGAGACTATGCAAGTTTTTTTTTGCGATTTTGCTGCCTAATGATAGTTGGTATAGCCTATGCAGAGATTTAGGCACATTCCATTCCTGCTGTGCTAGGAAAATTTTCTTTAAAATGACTATTCGGCAGATAATGTGCAGTCCAAAGCTAATTGAATAGAGGATAAGTTTTCTTGAATTTTGCAGATAATCTTTTTCGTTTCCCCTCTTAATCTGAGAACACGATGCTCTATGTTTAAAATAGTGCGAGGATTTTAAGAGATCTTTGCTGAAATTCAAGATGACTGGTACGCTTTTGGCAAATTAGCTGACCAGAAAATCTTTTAAAATGCCTGTTCTGATGTAGGAGCAATTTGTTTCGATGCATGACCACTACTTGCAGTAAAGCCCTTTTTTATAAGGGTATGCAAATAAGTATTACTGTGCTCATCTGTTGAGTATCTGATTGCCAAAAGAAACATTTAAAAAAAAGAAAAAGTTGAACAAAAAGGAAGGATAGGCACCAAGTTGACCGGCCAAAGAAAGATTACATTACACTTACTAGCCAAGTTAATGATGATAATGAACTGGACATGGGTAATTAACGGTTGTTCTAGAGGCAGGCGGCGGCGGCACTAACCAATTAGTGTTTTGTCACCACAAGTAAAGATTTCAGAGCTGCGGAAAGTGGCGTTTCTCCGTCCCCTAATGGGGCGGAAGCTGTGGGTATGAGGTGCAAGCACGGTAAGGCTGCCGCCAATCTCATCTCTTCCTTCTGAGATCTCAAAGAGGCTGGCCGTGCCCAGCTTGAGATCATGCACGAAGAGACCTGCATGGTACCAATGCACCAGCAGCAATTCTCCATCTATCACCCTTACTGGATTAAAATAGATAGGGTCTTCTATTCGATTAAAGTAGTTACCAGTGTAGAGCTCAGGTTGAATCAACCGTTTAACAACATGCGTCTTAATCCACACTCCCTGACGACGACGATGCTTTGGGCATCGCTGTTTCCGATATGACCAGTGCCGCTAGCTGTAGTTAATAATCTGTTGCTCTGATTCTTCCTTGAAGGCCCAGATGGTATATAACCGTCCTGAACACTGACACAGTGACAAGAGGCCGGTGTAGTTCTCCACGAGCCTCATCCTTCCTACTATTGCAGCAGGGACCCGGGTGAGGCAAAAAGTCGAATCCTTCCTTCTTGATATCAAATGACAAAATAGCTTCATTACAAGAGTCGGGCCAGTTCACATCGTCCGTTGCATAGCTGCTCATACTGGTGTCCCCAACGATCCAGTAGAGAGCATCATCTGAGATAACGGGAGAAGTACGCCAAAGGACCAAGTCTCGGTTGGTGTTGGTAATCGAGAAGAGTTGTACAGCTTTCTTTCTTTCTTCTTCTTCTTCTTCTGATCATCATCATCATCATCTGGGACATTCCTCCAGCAAGATTGTGATGGCCCCAGATTGAGCAACTTAAATTCTATGGGGTCCCCTCGTCTAGCAACTTGTTTCTGTTGTTCTGGGACAACTAATTGTCCCCAGAGTACGCAGAATTCCCCAAGTATTGGATGGAAGAAGAGACCATAAGCTTGACCTCCTCCAACTCCTCCAATAGTACTGCTGGAGTTAGTACCATGTTCTGGTGGTCTCGGTACTATTATTTTGACCTTCTCCCCGGTGACGGGATTGAGAATAACGCAGTAGGAAGAAGAGAACGGGATCTCATGGATTTTGAAGTGGTGGAAAACTGCCAATCCACAAGAAGAGAAGGACATGAACAATCTTCTTCTTTTTGTTGATGACTCCTCCTCCTCCTCGTCTGCATCTACGTGCCTAAACTCTGACTCAGGTTTTTTTGAGTACACAGAAATCAAAGAATTCCTACTTATCAAATAATTCCTACTTACATCAGTCCTATCATTATTACAATATACAAACAGTATTGGTAACATTGCTATATACTGTCAAACCAATCCAGGTATCCCCGTTCGACAATCAATTTCCAGCTTTCGCGCGTTTTTGGCACGCCTCTCCATGAAGCTCCAATACCACGAATTGTATCAATAATTTGCTGCATAATAGTCACAGGGCTAGCACTGCCGTTCTGATATAGCACTACATTCCTGGCCCTCCGCTAGTATACTCTAGTAGCCAAAGTCAAGGGCATAGGTTATTTATATTAAGGAAAAAAAAGGGATAATTTCAGAAACCTCCCTTGAAGTTTCTGACAGTTTCACTTGGCACCCCTAAATTTTGAAAAATCTCACATGACTCCCTTATTTTAAAATTTTTGTATCATATGCAACCCATTTGAAAAATATAATATTAAAAAATTCTTCTTGAGAGAGTAGTTTTAATCTCATTCCAAAATTGCCCTTTTGTGGTCTTACTTTTCATTACCAAAAATGAGTCTATTAATAATAAAAGAAAATACAAACAAAAAGTATGAAAATTTATCCTGATTGACGAAATATAATAATGTGTTTTGTACATTAAGATTTAATATTTGAATTTTACAAGTTACAAAGATAATATTTTTCTTTACTATAAAGTATTTTGAGTTAATTTAAGAATTTTTATAAATCATTTACATATTTTTTAATTTTCTTTTTTTTTTTCTAAATGGAAGGCTTGAAAACTAAAAAGATACAAGATGCAAAAAGGTAGTATCATGATTATGAATTTTTGTAAGTTATTGTTAAAAGTATTATATACCATTCATAATTTTAATTAATTCAACATAACTTATCCGAACCAATGACGTAAAACTACTAAAGAGTTTTTCAATTTCGTTATCAACTTTTAAATTTTCATCAATAAATTACATCTATCTATTTACAAAAATTAAGAGATAAATTTGGTATATTATGGTAATTAAAAAATTACAAGAAAAGGGAAAATTTGGAATGAAATTATATTTTCTCTCCCAAAATGAGTTTTTATCATTATATTTTGAAATGGGTTTTGAATGTTACAAAAAGTTTAAAATAGGGGAACTAAGTGAGATTTTTTAAAGTTTGAAGGTGCCAAGTGAAATTGTCAGAAACCTCAATGGATGTTTGTGAAATTATCCCAAAAAAAAAAGTTGAGTTATTAGAAGTTAAAATAGTGAAAGTTATTGGAAACTTCTAGATTTTAGGACCATTTCTGGAAATATTTCGGGGCATCATGATCATGCTATCGATATGGTAATTATTTTTTGTAGGACCATTATTGGAAATATTTCCTATAGCCGAGGTTATGTATGTTGGAAACAATCTCGTTTTATTCTTTTGTTTTTTGGGTTTGTTTTGTTTTGGGGGAGGGGGGGGGTTGGTGTATTACCCTTTTGACCTTTGTTTTGTTGGCTATTATTATGCATTGGATAGGACTAGGGTTGCAAACGAGTGGAGTTGCTCGCGACCGGCTCGTTTCTATACACAAATCGAGCTCGAGCAACATTCTCTTACGTTCGCAAGTGGCTCAAATATACATATATATATATATTATTTATTATAATAGTAAAATTACATATATATCCATAATTTTTTATTATTTATTACGAAAAATAAATAGTTTATTTATTTTTAAAAATAATATGATTAATTTTTATTTTTTTGATTTTGAATTCAAATTCAACCGCAAGTTCGGTAATAATGAGTTGAGTACTAGGTTCGAATTCAAATTCGACCACAAGTTCGGTAATAATGAGTTGAGTCTCGCTCGACTAGATCAAAACTCGCCTCAATTTGACTCATTTACAACCTTACTTGATAGGACAGTGTATTCAGCTCTTTTCTTTTTAGCCATTTTTTTGTTTTTTGCCCCCCACCTTCTCCTGTGTCCTCTTCTCAACTATCAAGTTTCTATTGCATATAGCCATATGTCGCTGAGAAATTTTTTATGACTCTAAATACTAGTTGATATGCTTGCAGCTCATTTACGCGGTGGCTGCACTGGACTATTGGAAGAAAGGGATGTACTGTATTTTCTGGGTGTTGGGTACTACAAAATGAAAGATTATACAAGAAGCTATGACTACGTTCAGCGTGCTTTAGAGGCAAATTTGACCTCTACATTTTCACATAAATTTATAAAATTCTAGTTTTGTTTTTAATTTAAGTTAATGTCCACATTTTAGAATATTCATGTAGTATAAATTCATGCTTCTGAATTGTTCATGTGCAGATGACCCCTGAAGATACGGTGCTGTTAGGGCTCAAGAAAGCCATCATAAAAGGTGAAAATCTCTGGGCCTCATTTGCTCCCTCTCGTGAGTTGTACTTATTTCATTATATCTACACTGATGGCAGAAATTACATCAACCATACACAGATGCAAACAGATCTGAAGAACAAATACTTGATACTACAGATCTAGAAAGCCAATTGAATATTGCATCAACAATCACGAAAGTAATTGAAAGTTAGAGGGAAGAAACTAAACATTTTAGAATATTGCTTTGGGATTTTTTTTTTTTTTTTGGTTTCAAACTGCATTATTTTTCTTTTTAATGATTAAGATTGTAAACAAGTCGAGCCGACTCCCCAATGCTTAAAAAAATCCCTAAGTAGAATTTTACATTAGACACAATTCAATCTGAGATAGCCAGGAGCAATAGAAAATAATAATCGAATAAAAGAACAAAAAAAAAATTTACGTTCATTGGCAAGAAGCTGCAAGAATCCCATTCACCCTAACTCAAAATTCTACAAGGTAATATGTTCTTATACATTTCAGTAGCATTGTTTGCAAATCTAGTAGCAGGGCTGATGTACAACCACTTTTTGATGTAGTCATCCGAGGCAAGTGAAGCTGTATCAGGTCCATCTAAAGAGCCATCAGCTGTTGGATCATCTGTTCATTCACAGCCTTTACTCTCACAGCCAAATGTTGAAGGGGCTACTGCTACCACACCAGCCAGCAAACCTACGAAGGCATATACTCAACCAACAGGTTCTAGTTTGGCCAGATGTGTGGCTTCTCATCAAACTTTAACACAGGTATGTGCAGGACATTGGACTTATTACTAATGGCAAATAAGTTGGTGGCAGAATTTCATTGTCTTCATGCCATTTAAGTTTAATTTTTTGTTTTACTTGTAGCCTGTTGATAGTTCAAACAAAGGAGGTAGTAGGGCTGATGGCACCACTACAGTAGCAAAAAGAATTCGATTACCTAGTGTTTCTGCTGTCCTGCAAAACCTGCAAAAGTTAAGGCCAAAGAGAGCAAAATCTGGGCAGCTTTAAGTTCCTGGAAAAATTTTGATGTTTTGTGCTTGGAACTTGTTTTTGGGGGATGGATTCTGGTTGTAATAATGCCTTCAACTTGAAGCTTCAGTTTCTAACATTATGTTTGGTTGTACTGATTACTTTTGGAACTTTCAGGTTTTGGTTGTAATGCTGCATTTTTTAATAAAATTCTTTTGGCAACTAATACAATGTTCTACAATAATTCCCTGCTAATAACCAAACACGGCTAATTACTTATCTTTTTATTTTCTTATGTTATATCAGTTGCAATTTCCAGCAAGTGATATACACCAACTCATACCTACATAACATATAATCAAATTCACTTTAACATATTTTCCAGATAAACCACCACAATAATTGCATATTTTGTGTGAAGTTGCAATCACCTACTTCCTTTCATTCCATTGAGGGATAACAACATACAACAATCTACCAAATTCCATGCCTTATTTGGTAGACATCAACAATAGCAAAACAAAACAAAAAATGAGACCACAATACAACAGTCGACTACTAATTTCATTGTCTTCACTTCATTATCCAACTTTTCTAGTTTTTGGAGGATACCATCCGAATTGGAATGCTCTTCCATATGTGGCTGCACTAAACCGTCATCCCGATTTGCCCGTACCCTATGGATTGGATTGCACCATGAAAAGAAGCCACATTCATCAATTTCACACACAAAATACAACATTCCCTTTGATGGTTTTCTGACTCCACGATCTTTACCCTTGATTTTCTTCAACAATTACACATCTTATACTCGTATCGAAGGTCTCTAGCTCCGCTATTTCCTCGAGAGCTTGAAGAAGACATCACCAAAATTTTCCTAATTTTCCGTCATTATATAGACAGCAAAAGTGTTAAGATTTTTTTTTTCTCTAAATCGTTACATTATCTTTCTTAACAAATATAATGCAATGGAAAATTTAAAAATGTAGACGTTTTACCTTTCGCAGCTTGCAATTTCCGTTGCTTTCTCTTCGCTCTTTCTCTTTATCTTCCAAATTGCTAGTTGCACAATTCGGGCAAAAATTTTGCAGCCACTGGAGTTTTATTAGGGCATGAAGGGTGGAATAGGTATATCATGTCAAATTTTGTCTTAAAATACTCATTTTTGTAATAAACACCTGCACTTGGAGCGCGTTTACGTCAAACGCATTAATTCTGACGCTTTTCGTCGACTTTACATGTTACTTCAAATCATGAAAGGCCGATTAGTATGATTCCAAACCATAGGGAGCCCGCCTATGGAATAGCCAAACCACGGGGGGCTTTTTTGTTGTTTACCAATAATTTTTTTTTTGTTTCCCCTCTTAATCTAAGAATACAGTGCTCTACATTTAAAAGAATGTGAGGATTTTAAGAGATCACTACTGAAATTCACAATGAAACTGACCAGAGAAACTAACTAAAAGGCTTAAAAACAAAAAGTTATGCAGAATCCCTGGCATGGCATAACTTCTGGTAATCATGATAGCTCCACCCACGAAATTGATGAATGTTGCTCTGTTGACATCAAAACATTTTCTTGGACAAATGCTTAATTTGATGGTAGAAATTTTGGCAAACATTTGTACCAATGAATGTGACGGCCCCACCTCCTCCAAGGGCGAACCCTAGTTATCGACGGATTGTGTGTCTAACTCTCATCAGGACTCACTAAAAAACTTGAAATATGAACAAGACCGTCAAAAAAATCAAATTGCTTAATATACCAAATTTCACTATTTGGGTATAGTATTTCATTTACTAACTCAAGTACTTTAAGTATATCCCAAGTACTTCCTTACATTCAAAAGTAACTTAAACGATACAAAATGCTTAGACAAGGCTTGAGCAAGACTAGTGCCCCCAAAACTCTTCACTTCAAGTTTCTGTTAAGGAATAACAAACTTAATGAAATGAGCGTAAACTTAGTAAGGCCAAGAAAACATACAGGCAAGCAAGTGCGATAATAAAAGTTTCAACTACTTTAAACAAGTACGATAGCAATGAAGTTCAAGCATAGCTCAAGAAGGGAATTTTTAGTACAGACGCATTTGAAAGGATACAGGAGCTCTCAGGAACTAATCCATAGTCGATCTTTTCAAACGATCTTGGAATATTATTTCAATTGTTGACACTCCGTCAACCAAGCAATAACAATTTCCGTAGAACTCCACTTCACTCCATTATTCGTCCACCGTTGCTCCCCTACCGGGCCTGCATGTCAAATTTTAATAATACTCGAGTACAGCGAGTCGGCGAGACACACTCCAACCGACATACAATCAATCGCAAGGCTCATCAATCCCTCAGCCAAGCCCTTGCTGGCCCAAGTTATGTGACTTACCAATGAATTTGGGCGTCCCCATAATTTAGGTACTACTCGGACTCTAGAGGTGGCTCCCGCCCTAATGGACGTAGCACGTAGCTTCGGGCAACCCTCATTCAATAGCAATCAATCAATCGAGTCATGACAATTTCAAGTTTAAATTGGCAAGTCAATGCTCTAGCCAACACAATGCAAGCTCAAGTTCACAAGTTCAAGCAATTTCAATCAATTATGTTCAATGACCATTCATTTGCTCCAAGGAGTGCAGGCGCGATAAAGTACACGCCTGCCATCTCAAGGCATAACAAGTCCAAGCATGTTTATTCATAACAAATCAAGTACAATTAACATGCACTTCGATACTCACCTTAGTAAAAATTCACAATTTGGCTTCTAGGTTACCCGTCTACTCATTATCGACTCCCGAGACAAGTTACAGTTACCATAATTATTGGGCTATTTATTTGGTATAAAATGTAGGAGAATTAGTAGAAGTCTTTAGATTTTCCAATGATAATACATAGCAACTAACTAATTAAGTCCTTTTAACTATCATGCAACCCAAACAGCTTTTCGTCAAGTTTTCCACTGGTTTAAAGTTCAAACATTTGAACCAACCTTTTATGGCAAAAAACTTTCACATGCCTACTGATTTTAAGCCATCAAATGCAACAAAGGAAAACTTAAAGTATATTCAAGTTTCTAAAGTCCCAATTTTGACTATTACAAGCTGTGCAACACCCTTATCCTTTCATACTAGTTTCTTCATAAAATAGCATGAAAACTCTCAACATTTAGCCAACAAAACAAGGGGTAAAAATCTGGAATTTTCTATGCACCATGAATCGGTTTTAAACTGAAATTTTGTCCAAGTTTTAGAGCTGTCCAAACCAAACAAAATCAGCCTACAACTTCTAACATTCATATTCATAAGTTAAGATAACATTCCAACAATTTCATCAATCAAATCAAGCAACAAAGCTGAAGAAAAAGGGCCATAATCTACAAGACAAAGATGGAATCTTTTCTAAGTAAAACTAGCCAACCAAGTTGTCTTTTCTTAAATTTTAAAGCTGTTTCACACCAGTGATTAGCCATGCATTCTCACTCAACCACATAGACAATATAAGGGAGTGTTTCTAGTTAAATTACAGTCCAAACGAAGCATTGAAAAGTTGATATTCTAAGCTGCCCAAAACAGGCCAAAAAAAAATTGGAAATCAGCCTTGAATCTGGCCGAGAGGAAGCTAAATGTTTTTCCCGATTTTCTTGAGCTGAACCAACAAAATTTTCACATGCAAGCCTTAATATACAACCCACTTCAAGTCTATATACTTTCCTTGAAGATTCACCAACAATTTATGAGTATTTTTCTGGAAAAATGCAAGCTTTAACAACGGACAGCAAGTTGGAAATTTTCCTTGGCAGATTCAATCTAAACTAACATGCATGTTCCAATCCTTGTTTATAAAATAGAGAGAGGTGGTTTAGGGCTGAATTTACCTTAAGAGCTTAAGGATTTGAAGCTGAGAATGTAAAGAAAAGACCTTCAATCTTGAATGATGCTAGATGGCAATCCAAACTACAGCTCTTCCTTACTTAGCTCAAATTTCAGACAGTTTTGGAGGTGAAGTGAAGCTGGAATTTTTCTTGTTGTCTAATTCTCTCTCAAGGATTCAAGAAGCTTATGGAGAATTCTCAGCTCTCCCTCTCTCTCTAGTAGTTCGGACTAGGCAAAGAAATGAGCAAGAAATTCCAAGAAGAATAGAATAGCTCTCTCCCTATTTCTCAAGCTCTCTCTCTCTCTCTCGGTTCTCCCTGTCTCAAGAAAGCAAGACACAACTAAAATGAATGGTTTGTCTTGAAGTTTATTGGTTTAAAAAAAAGGCCATTGGTTGCATGGTTATTTTCTTTAAGGGTGAAGGGTAGTTTAGTCTTTTGAACAAGATCTTGACAAATGGCACAAGAAAATTGCCATTTGGTGATTCATTTGCATGAAACAAAATTGCTTCAACTTTGACCCTAATTTTGAAGTAATTGATTCACTTAGAACCCCGAATAAATTCTACGCTCATTCGATTAAAGTCTCGAGCATGAATTTTAGGATTATTGATAACGCGCGTTTTATAAAAATTTAAAGTAATAAGTACTAGTTAAAGAAAATCATATCTAATAGTTATCAAATTGCACTTATTAGGGTAAAATAGTTTATGTACATACTAAAAGAAATAAAATAATACATTTGAAATAAATTAGGAAAATTTTTCCAAACTCTCACAATGAAACCTATCCCTGTTGAGATAGGTTTGCTATACTCGAATCTGGTGTAACTCCTAGAATGCCTATATTGCCTAAAGTCTCCTAAAGTCTCATCAAGAAAAGCTAAGGAAAAAATTACATACTAAAAAATTGTTTTCCTTCCTTCTTTTCCTTCTTCTTACACAAAAATTACACACCAAAAAAATGTTTTCCTTCCTTCTTTTCATTCTTCTTCTTCACCCCCCCAAACAGGCACCGGTCATCATCTCCAGCACAAGTGCGATGCCGGCGACCTTCCTCTTTTTTTTTTCTTTCCTTCCTCCCTCTCCTCCCCCCTCTTCTTCCCCTCCCCACCTCTCCCTCTCCCTTGCCACCCTTCCCTCCCCTCGTGCAATCTGGTCACTGCAACCAGATAATGTGCAGTTCAAAGCTAATTGAACTAGGGTTGCAGAAGTGACCTCAAGAGGATAAGTTTTCTTGAGTTTTGCAGATAATCTTTTTTGTTTCCCCTCTTAATCTGAGAATACAATGCTCTACATTTAAAAGAATGCTAGGATTTTAAGAGATCACTGCTGAAACTCAAAATGAAACTGACCAGAGAAACTAACTAAAATGCTGAAAAACAGCAGAATCCCTGGCATGGCGTTACTGCCGGTAATCACGATAGCTCCACCCACGAAATTGATGAATGTTGCTCTGCTGAACATCAAAACATTTTCTTGGACAAACGCTTAATTTGATGGTAGAGATTTTGGCATACATTTGTACCAATGAAACTTCTAGCCAGAGAAGGCTTGTTTTCTCTTTTTTAAGCTCTTTGGTTATATTATGGGACGAAACCTATCAGTTTAATGCTAGTGTTTGACAGATCACAGAAGGTAGGTCATCCCCTGTCAATGATATCCTCAACTGTAAAATAATTTGTATTAACGGGAATAAGACTGCGGAACTCACAGTACCATTTTAAGTCTAACAATTGTGGGATAAAAATTCCTGCTCCACGAGTTTGGTTTACAGCAGCTACATTCATTTTGTTGCATGTCAGGTCTCAGCCAGGAAAAATCCTTTAAAATGGTTGTTTTGATGTAGAAGCAAATCTCTCTCTCTCTCTCTCGCATAATCCTCACCTCTACGTAGTTATCTTCTTTGATGGACTACAATAAGCACCTTAAAGTGGAACGCGTTCCTTCAAAGCCATAGCTACAATGATTTAATTCACTACATCATTGCTAGCACAAGTTATGTGGGTAAAGAATGTGATCATGATGGGGGCAGGTTACAGAACCAAAAAGTAGTATTTCTGAACGCGCAAAAGTCGCCTGGGCAATCAAAATGCATTTACACAACTAAACAAGAGAAGAAAAGAACATATGTCCGCATCACAGGGATCGCAAAAATTTGACATTGAAACTAGAGTTCAATTCAAAATACTACGGTTTTCATCTATGGCAACAGGGCTATTATGATTGTGTCTGGAAAACATAACTTGTCCAATAGAAACTTCCCCAGACAGTAATCTAGTATTTAGGAGTTTCCCAGTGCAAGATCGTGCCACATATCACCATCAACTTGCTGGATCTCTTGATCTGAGGAGCAATCCAGTTCACAACAGGTCAGATGAAAAGTTAACAAACGCAGAAAGATGGAACTTTCAAATGAGCAAGATACCAGCTTAACCAAGTGAATTGTCGCATCAATGATTTGAGAGACTTGTACGTATGAAATTTTCGGCCTTTCATTAATCCAAAAGCTTTTGATCCATACCATCATAATTGTCGCATGTAGATGCAAACATAACTCACATTGAGATCGTTCAAGAAATTAAAGTAAACAACTACTTTAGACAAATCTAAACTCATTACTTGTAGAAGCCAAGCAGAGGTATTCCAGTTCGCGATTGTGACATATAATTTCCACAATAGAGCAGACATTTGTTACAAAAATAGCTACACAACAGGCATCATCCAGTAAGAGACAGTACTTTCCTGAAGAAACTTGGAATGCATATTGCTAGAGAGCCATCTAAAATGCAGGATCTCCTAAGCTTTGTGAACTGACACTCATGACCTTCAAACCAAGCATCTATGAAAGCTGTTCAGTTTCATCATATGTATTTGCCTTGTAAAACAATGATTGGCAAAGATACAGTCAACCACAATCATGCAATCCACTTCATTCGGCATTTAAACAGATCAATGGAGATCGATCTCATCTGGTTTTTGTACAGCATTTGTAAAGAGACCCATTCCCCAGCCAATACAGCTGAAAAATGGTAGCCACATGCTTTTTCGAAAGAAAAAAAATCAAGTACAGAGCAATAAGGTTAATTATATGTTTCCCTGAAGTGGACATAATGATTCTCACTACCAGAATATGATTTTGATCATGGCTCTTCTAATTCTGAAGTATTCTTTCTGTATTTTTCAGTTAAAGAACCTGATTGATTTCTATGTACAAAGTGACAAAATGTATTTAAAACAATCGATTAACATGCAGATAAAGAGATACCACGTAATTGCAGCTACAAGAATGGTACTCTATTTGTCATCCAAAATCTAGCAAATGACATGCATATGATTTTCATTCTGTTTACTCCAAAATTCTATGCATTTCTGTAGTACAATAGCACAAGTGAAACCAAGACACTTGGATCTGGATATGTGTTGCGCAATCATTTATACAAGTAGAAACTATTGCTAGCTAGTCAGCCCACAAGATGGGGAGTTTTCCTTGAAATTAGAAGAGTCTTAGACCATGCCTTTAGGAATGCTTAAAATTCAGCTATCTACATATATCCAACAACTCCATAAACACACTAAAAGAACAAGGGAAAAGGAAAAAAGAGACACAAAAAGGAAAAACTGAAATATCAAGCATGTTCTTCATATTTTCCTAAGCGAGGAAATATAAAAGCTCAAAATTTTGGTAGCTCGAAAAGCTGGAAAAATGATGCAAACAGGATTAACAATTTTTTCAGCTATACTAACAAAATTTCAAAACCCACATCATTATTGTACAATCACGTGACTACTCATGCTGCAAATCAACTAAAGCTTCTTGTTTTCAAGAAAACAATCAGCAAACAAGAAAAAACAATAAGGGTGGAAAAGAAGGTCCCCATAATTGATTAACTAAAAGTGAGGGTGAAAAAGAAGCATACTAGAATCTTCAGTGTCATCAGTTCTGGAAACGAGTACAGGTGGTAATGGAAGATCTGCACAAAAAGGAAGATTCAATATATTTAGAATCCATTATCAACATTTAGCAGCAAATTTTTATTTAGGGAAGGGAGGGAACAGGGTACCATCATCTGGAAGGGTGTCCCTCATCCAATCTTCATCTACTATATCTATCAGAATCCCCAGGCTCAGGCATTCAGCCATACCCTTCCTTCTTTTCGTTCTGCTGTGTGACCGTGCGAAAGAGGGCTTCAGTTGCAGTGGGCGAGTAGCAATAGCAAGTGCGATTGAATTTTGAAAAACAGACCTCAGCTTTAGCCTTTTATATATTGTTTTCCCATTTAGCTAGAAAATAGTCAAATTCATTTTGAAATAAAAAGCAGAAAGTCTAAACAAAAATCCACTTTGTTCATCCTGTTGTGGTTAGAATTTAGATAACAACATTTTGAATATCTGAATTTTGCTCTAGAAAAAAAAAAAAGAAAAGAGCCTAAAAAATGAACAATGCGTTCATTTGAATAGTGTGTTATCTGCACAAATTTATTTACTTTTATTATAAACACATTTTGTAAAAAATTTTAAATAAAAAAAGTTAATTCAATATAGTAGTAATTTGTGAGAGAAATATTAGAGGAGAGTATTGCCATGGACTAATATTGAAAGATAAGGGCTTTTGACAAATGATTAATTGATTAATTGGAATGTGACATTAATAAATCATATATTTTTATAAATTACCATTTAATCAGGCTCGCCATCTCAACAATGAAACATCAATACTTGAGAGTCGAGCTAAGGCCTCACTTGATTTTGAGAAAAAATACATAACAATTTGACTCCCAAACAATACGGAAAATTGGGTTAGATGGTAAAGTGGAAAGGAATGTAACTACGAGGTTATCCAACTAAGAAGTAAAAACGAAAGGGGGCAAAAAAAAAAAAAAAAAAGATCCTCCCAAACAAGCAATTAAAACAAAGGGGACTATTGGGCATCAAAGTATGTATAAGTTGGTTCAAGTCTGTTAGACCTATTCGATAGCGGCTCGTAATCTTAGTTAGGGGTACAGCTAAACCGAGTAGTTTGACTCGAACTTGTGAGTAGCTCAATCGACTACTTGACTCGAATTCAATCAAAACCGAGGTCGAGATCGAACTCGAGCTATTTGCTTGAGTTAACGAGTCAATCTCGAGTATAAAATAAGTGATCTCGTCAGCTTAACGAGTTATTCGAACTTGATATATATATAATTAACATATATTTATTAATTATTAGTTTACTCTTTGAGGTTTGTTAGTTATAATATTTACGAGTTTTTCTTATTATATTCTAATATTATTCGAAAGTGAATAAATAATTTCAATTGAAATTTAAAATAAAAATAGGAAGGAAGAAAGAAAATTGAGTAGTAATCGAACTCGAGTACTCGAGTACTCAAACTCGATATCGAACTTGAAAAGCATTTCAAAGTTAATCGAGTCGAGTTCAAGTATTTGTGATATTCTTTCGAGTCGAGTTCTCCTTTCTAATTACTCAATCGAGTTTGACTCAAGCTCGAGTTTTGCTTGCTTGAATTGAGCTTTAACTCGAGCTCGAGCATAGAGATACTTGATCGGTTGATCCTCTCTTGTCAACGGCTCTTACAAAATTCCCTCGTAAATTTCAAAGTGTACAAGACAGCAGCTGAAGGAAGGGAGTTCCCTGCACCAATGGCGACGATAACAACCATCACCCGGTGCTTTATCATCTCAAATTCCTCTCAGTTTTCACTCCTAAAACGCCTACTTCATCCCCGCCACTTCCATTCGCATCCCATCATTTCTCCGCTATCATCGATGCCCACCACAATCTCAAAACCATCGTTGCAGTCCCGATCACTATTATCAGTATCCAGTAGAAAAACCCAACTTTCCCTGACCTCCTTTTGCACTTCCTCCTCATCGGCTTCCGAATCACCGATAAATCCCACCACCGCACCCCGAGAGCGGAGCACGTTAGTCAATTTTTCGTTATCTGATTCAGACTCGGACTCAGAATCAGAATCTGAAGACAAAAGATCAAGAGGTAGACAGATTGATAAGTCCAAAGTGCCACCTCCCTATGACCCCTTTAATAAGAAACCAGTTATTGAGGAGCCCGAGGACCCAAAGAACTTACAAGAAGTGTTTCACGAGATGCGCGGTGATGGGCTTATGAACAGTGCAGTTAAGATGTTCGACGGATTGTCTAAGGACGGTTTGACTCATGAGGCGCTGGAGTTGTTTTCTCAGATTAAGGATAAGGGCCAGATGCCGGACGTGGTGGCTCATACTGCAGTGATTGAGGCGTATGTGAATGCAGGGCAGGCGAAGGAGGCTTTGAAGGTTTATATGAGGATGTTGGCATCTGGGGTGTTGCCGAATGCTTATACGTATAGTGTATTGATTAAGGGATTGGTGGATAGTGGGGATGTGAAGTTGGTGAAGGAGGCGAAAACATATGTGGAGGAGATGATGGAGAAGAGGGGGATTAAGCCAAATGCAGCGGTTTGTGTTGGGGTTTATGAAGGATTAGTGAAGGTGGGATTGGAAGAAGAGGGGAAAGAGGTGTTGCAAATGTTGAAGAGTAAAGGGCTTGTCCCGGAAGAGGAGAAGGTTAGGGAGGCTTTGAAGAATAAGAGAGGCCCTGCTTTTAGGACTGTTATGAATGTGTTATACGGCAAGTGACTAGTAGAGTAGTTGTCAATGTAATGTAATGTTAGTTTTGTCATCAGTAGGAAACTTGGAAGGTGGGCTTATATTGGTAAAACTTGCACTTCTGGAGACTAAGTTATCAGTTAATGTTCAGACTTTTTATATTATTTTACTTTATTTTTCTATGAGAAGGATTGCAAGTGCCGGAGTTAGCTAGCGTTGGTGATGAATATGGGTTTATTTTGGGTACGCTGAGACCTTTTCATTATTCAAATTCAATAAGAATATGCATTTAGCCAGATTTGAGGCCTAATAATTGTGAGGTTGACGGCTCAAATTTTTGACATCATATCTGATAAGCATCTCTGATTTAGCCTGAAGGCAAGGCATGTGTTCTCAACTCTATAAACGTGTACTGAGAAGAACTTATAGAAGTAATAATAATTCATACAGATTCTGAGCGTGTAAATGCTGACATGATCTAATACCCCAATTCTTATAACAGATTCTGATTATGATTCGTGCATGCGCTCACCTGATCTTGATTATATAATTGTTGAACAGTTTGTCCTGGAAACCTCTTAAGCTTCAGATTGTGTAAATAGACTAAATAAAGCCTATTAGAGTTAAAAGAAAAATACAGAAGACAGCAAATTGACAGTTCTGTGAAGTTCTTGGATACAGATTGGAAGAAAAATTCAAGTTCACGCCACATTGACAGGCTCTGGAACATGCTTGACCTGATTCTTGAAAGGTAATGACCTCTTAGTTTAAGCTTCATTAGTTTTTTTTTTTTTTAAATCCGTAGCTCTGAGAAGATTGACTGATTGAGATTTCTTGTTTTAATTATTCCTAATCATACTGCATCTTCTACATGTGCCAAGATACAAGATATATATTCTCATATAATTGATCAGAATCATGGTATAGAACTTTCTATTGCATCTGACTCCCAAAATTACCATGGAACATTTGCTGAAAGCCTGAAACCCTGTCAATTAAGAATCAGAATCCCCTTAAAGATTAGGAAGGTATGTTGTCTTGACAAGTATCGGCACAAGTGCAAGGACATCATGTGTTAAATAGAGAACACTGCCTGAATATGGTGCAAAAATGCAAGTTTTGCCGTCACAGAAAATAATTGTAATGACTATGGCATCATTGACTAATCGGGCGAGGGGTTGGACAAAAGAAGTGCCTGGGAGCCAGAAATCATGAAGCAGCTTGTTTGCCATAATCCAGGACCATCTTCCCCCAGCTTGTTGGTGGACCTTCAGAACTACCCTTGGCGTGAAAAGATCAGGAGATCCAAATTACAGAATAGTAGGAAACCTTCAAGCGCACAAAAGATTAGCTTGATGCATGATACCAATCGCCAAACTAGTAACCTTGCTTGTTAGGGCATTCGGATGCCCTATGGCCAGTCCGCCCACAGTTGAAGCATGCACCGCCAAAGCCTCTGTTACAGATTTGGAAGTAGTGTGATTATCAAAAAAGCCTAAAGATTACCGGATGATTGGTAGCCAACAAAAAATTTTGACACTAACTGGCACATCTTCCCATTCTATGGGGAAAACTAGCATACTCGAGAACAGGGTTAAAGAGACAATGCTATAATTGAAGTAACAGAAGTAAATTCTTCTGGAAGACCTGGAAATGGATTAAGGGAACACATTCTGAAAGGATAGGAAATTAGCAAACAAGAAGCAACAAACCTGTCCCTACTCTCAAAAGGAGATGAACGACTTGATCGTCTATCATTGATTAACCAATCGCTTCTACCTCCCCTGCTCCCTCGCTTAAAGTCATTGTCTTCAGAAAATCGGCTACCACTTCTGCTACCCCAACCCCCTCGCTTAACGTCATCCTCATCATCAGAGAACCGAGTGCTGGACCAACTCCTGGAAGATCTGGAACCCCTTTGATCCCTAAAACTTCCCCGCGAACCCCTTTCTCTGTTTGAAAATTTGCCATAATAATCACTTGGGGGGCCGTCATCTTGCAAAGGCGGCAACTATAACATAGAGCAAATTCATACACACATAACGAATCTTAATTAAGTAATTGATGCTACAATCATCCAAGATAATCTCCAATTCCATAAAATGAACAACAATGCAAGTTAAAACTGGGATCAAGTATTATGAACCCACCTTTGTAATCTTGGAAATAGTGTTTCCAGGTGCTAACTCCTTGTTTAGTAGCTCCTTTGCAATCTCCTCTGGAAGATCAAATACTGCACCCTGAACCTGATATCATTGAGAAAGAAGGTTAAGAATACCGAACAAATTGCAACAAAATTGAATCAAGTCTATATGATGAATACCCTTGAATCTGCTATCAGGTGGATTTTTCCAAGTTCATCAGCAGCAGTTGAATAAACATCAGAGAGAAACCCTGTAACAGATCTAGCTGACAAGAATCCTCGAGCACCAGAATCGCGTGTCAGCTGCAATGTAACCCATCCCTGAAATGTGTGCAGACAGCTAATATAAATAATCCTAGCATAAAATAGATAGAACATATAGAACTAGAATTCAAGGGTCAAATATGGCATTGGGAGACTGTCAACCACTTCTGGAAGAGCATCACCAATAATGTACTTAATCATGTCAAGTCATATGCTGCTCAAATGCCATAATGCATATGCAAGGCACAATTATTTGAAAATAAAAGGATTAACAATCCTATAGTAAAATCAAACCTTAGAACTCTATCTAATTGAGTTACCTGCTCATGAGTAATAAGAGAACGAGAAGAAGGTGGTCGTGAGAAACCACTCAACTGTGCAAGTGCTGCAGCAAGAGCATCAACTCCTCGTTCTTCCATTAAATTTTGAGCAGTTGGAGTGAAATATGATATAGACTCAGGATGAACCCCACCAAGGGTAGCCACCACTTGCTCAGCTGATGATCCCAAAACCTCTTCAATAGATGGCGGGCTAATGAAATCAAATCTGCAGCCAACATCACGCTCAAGTGATTTGACTGTTCGCCTCTGGCTACTTGTGAACATAAGAATTGCTCTGCCTTCTTTTCCCGCACGTCCCGTCCGGCCAGAGCGATGCACAAATGTCTCAGGATCATTAGGCAATTCATAATGGATAATCTGGCAGCAAGAGATACATGATTGATAAGATTTTAGAAGCTGAAGTGAGATTATATACAAAAACATGAAAATCAAGTATCATATACTTACAATGCACTGTACTTTTCTATTATACTATTAACGGGTATGCATAAACAAACTAGTGAACCACTGAAGGCCAAAAACAAGTGAAAATTGTAATTATGTGCTTAATTTGCAACAATAGTGGAGTTAAAATATAAAGCACAGGTGTCAGGATTTTTTGAAAACTTCCCAGGTATACTAGTTATCCATCAGAGAATGCACTCAACAACAACTACTCCACACCACAACCAGGCATCTAGTAAACACCCACGTCAGGTCACCAGCAACTAAAGACACCAGCCAAGTGAAAACTATGCCCTCTACAGTCACTGTCCAGGAACATGTGAGTTAGCATTTTCATATTGTTTTGATGCATGAAGTAGCCATCTTTATTGGAGATGAATACAGAGATATTCACATACAAAAGCCATCCATACTTATTATGGACGATAAGCCTCCGAAACTTTACATGCCAAAATTCCTTTGATATGAGTTGATGGCCTACTCATCATTTGATTATACAGCTTAACTTATAGTCCCCTTTGTCAACAACAATTTTAAAGTGACATTTCAACAGTGTAATCTAACTTTTCGATATTATTGTTGCACAAAACAACTCTGCTGTGCTCAGTTCTTGGTACTCATTTGCCATCAACTCCAAACTGAAAGCACGATTTAGCACCATTTTATGATATTATCAGGGATAAGTATGAACACACAGATATACACACGCACACTCCCATATGAAGCAGTAAATTTGAGATGAAAACTTCACATCTTCATGTTTAAGAATAGCAAGAACGCTGTAAACTTACTAAATCTACATTTGGTATATCAAGCCCACGAGACGCAACATCAGTGGCAACCAGGACAGTGAATTTCCCTTGCCTAAACCCGTTCAAAGTTCTTTCTCTCTGGTGCTGAGAAATGTCTCCATGCAGTGCTTCTGAGGCTATGCTGTTTGTTAGTACTAATGAAACTTCATCAGCATCTCTCTTTGTCTGCGTAAACACAATGGTCTTTCCACCCTTTGCATAGACCTGGAGAAAACAAAACCTTTGAACCAAGAGATTTTTACCACAGCAGTTACTATAGTAGAAATTTATAGTATCTCAGCTTTAAGGACTATAGGTGTCAAAATGGGTGATTTGGGTATATTTGGGTAAGTCATAATTGGGTAATGGATATAATTGAATCAACCCATTTATACACATTTAAATAAATGGGTATAAATGGATACCCATTTATTTAAATGGGTATGGGAATGCACAACTACTCATTTATGAGTTGTTTGTAATATTATTTATTTTTTTAAAGATTTTTCGCATGGTATTTGACAATAAATAATAGCATTTTATTGTTATTACATTGGTAAGAAATTCAAATTTATCTCCTTATCACTCACTAAAATTTTGAATAAAATATGTATTTGTTTTTAAATGGGTTAAATGGGTGAGCCAAATCAACCCATTACCCATCAATTAAATGGGTATAAATGGGTACCCATTTATACCCATTTAAAATTAATGGGTTGATTTGGGTAAATTATTAATGAGTTGGGTTTGGGTGAGCCAATATAAATGGGTTGTGATTGACACCTCTATTTAGGACCAACATGAAAAGAACCGAGAGAAGCAGATGAAGCTGCAAAATCTTACTGTTATGAGATCGCTAAGGATGGTTCTCTTAGAGGTTGCATTGGTTGGTATGGCATACAACTTGATCCCTTCGGCCAGCTTTTCTTCCTCATCACCAACCTGTGGAGTAGCACGGAGGAGGACAGAAACAAAAAAGGAGCAAGTTCTATTTCAGTGCATGAAGAAAGGTAGTCCATGTGCCTCCTCCAAAAAATAAACTGAGACTTCACACTAGGAAACACAAACTAGACTTAGCAAAGAAAGACTGGAATTAGGAAATATCAAGATGAAAAGACCAACAGAACAAAATATTAATGAAAATTTCATATTGATGGGGTATGACAAACCAATAAATCATAGCAATAAATCATAGCAACATCAGCTGAAAGGAAACAAAAATTTTAGCAATGGAATTAGATTCACAACATAAACCATCCAGGCAAAAAAATGATAAAGGACTCTAAAACACATCAACGACTTACCAGATCAATGGTCAATGGGTTATCCAAATATTTCCTAGACAGTTTCTTTACCCAACCAGGCATGGTTGCTGAAAAAAGCATGCTTTGTCTCTCTGATGGAAGCTTTTCTAAAATTACTTCCACATCTTCCTCAAATCCAACAGCAAGCATTTGATCAGCTTCATCAAGGACTAAGTATTGAACTTCTCCAAGTTTCAGACTGCCACTGTTGATTAGATCAATAAGTCTACCAGGAGTTCCCACCACCACATCAACTCCACGTGAAATTGCATTTTGCTGAGTAATGTAAGAAACTCCTCCATAAACACAAACGGTGTTTAGATATGGTGCTGACTCTTTGATTTCTTTGTCTACTTGCTTGGCTAACTCCCTAGTAGGTGCAAGGACCAAAACCTTGGGAAGCCGTCCAGACCGCCTTCAAATTGTGCAAAAACAAACTGTTAATCCTTCAAATAAAATGGTACTAGGTGTCAGAAGCATCATAGCATACTACATTACCTCCTAGGACCTCTTTCTTCTTCATCTTCACTGAGCTTTTTAATAATTGGAATTCCAAAAGCTAATGTCTTTCCTGTTCCTGTCTTTGCTCGAGCAATTATATCTCGACCTTCTAATGCTGGCATTAAAACAGCTCTCTACAAAATAAAGTTAAAAAAAAATTCAGACAAACAAATAAGCATTCTTATACCTCATTTGATCTATCAAAGCTTCAAAGCAAGTTTAAAAAAAAAATCTTAGATCACAGCTGCAGAGTGCTTGATGTCATCAACGTTGTTCCCCACAGTAATTGTAAGAATCCACAATGAATTCCATTTCATAGATGTCAAAAATAGTACATAAAAAGTTTGCAGTTACAGGAAGCAAATACTGGAAATCACAAAGGCCTCAAGTGGCAACTCAAATTGATTGACAGTATCCCATTTACAAACGAATGAAGTCCTTAATCAAAATTTTAACAGGACGCATCAAGCATCTCTTTTTTCATTTTTTTTTTTTTTTTTGGGTTGATGTCAAATTAAAGAATATACTTTGACTGAAGACAGTGGTCCATTAACCACAGCCAGAGAACACAAGCAGCAAAAAAAAAAAAAATGCTATTAACTTCATTTCGTCTTCCATATTAAAGTAAACAGAGGATAAGTTGTTAAACCAGCAAATTCAGCATCAACTTTCCATCACTAAAACTCGCCAGCATAGACAAAAACGCAAAATTTCCATCAAGAATAATGCTTTGACGCACGCATGCTTCTAGCCTCAAATTTTCAACCTCAACCCTTTAACTGTTTCCAAATCCAGAATAAAGAAGAGTGAAACAACAGATAGGCATTCGAATTGAAATTACAAAGGTTGATACAAGTAAGAGAAGACAGAAATACACGCACTTGAATAGGGAAAAGATGTGTGATTCCCCGAGTCTCCAGTGTTTCCACAACCTTTTGAGGCAACCCCAGCTTAGAAATAGCCAATTCATCTCCGTCCACCTCCCCGTCTTCAGCATCGAATTCTCCTTCAGACTTATCTTCATATTCAGACTCACTAACATCCAAAGAGCCTTTGCCAAAGTCCCTTAGCCCCTTAAAGGCCTCTTCACTAAGCACAGAAGAATTAGGAGTTACCACAGCTGAAGCAACAAAAGAACTCCCAGAATTCACATTTGAACGCAAATGAGCACTACCACTGGACGAAGAAGAAGCTGCGGAAGGAGCAGTGACTTTCAGGCCATAAAAATGGGATTTTTCAGCAGGAAAGGGGAGAGATAGAGGTGGGTTTGAAGTGAGTCTTTTCGAAAATTCTAAAGAAGGGGTGGTTTGGTATATGGAGGAGACTCCTATGATTGATGAAGAACAGGCCATTACTAAAGAGGTGAAGAGGGATTCGGGAGAGGTGAAGAGGAGGACGGGAGAGGGAGGGGGAGGGGATAAGGGTAGAAGAGCTTGAGAGGTTTATGAGAGGGGAATTGTATGGTACTACAAAGTTCCACCTCGTTGGACTGAAGGGCTCGTTTGGGTTGGATATTTATATTTGGGGTTTTCCTGAGCTTACTTTTGATGCATAGGAGATTTTCCGGTTTTGCTTTTCTACCAATTGACAATATGCCGCTAATAGGTGTTGTGTTTATGGTTAAAGTTTATTTTTGAATCTATTGAATTCAATATTTAGATATGCACCCGACAGACGGGTTACTGTATCTTGCAACTAAAGGTGGTCACGGTTATAGAACCATCTATTCAGATTTAAAAATCGGTGGTTTCGATTCTTCATGAATATGAACCAACTCTTGTAGAAACGGTTATGGTTACAGTTACGGTTCCTGAACTTTCGGTAATGATTTCAATTTCTCGTAGTTCCGATTCCTGAACCTCCGGTAATGGTTTCAATTTCTCGCAATTCCGATTCTGGTTCTAGTTCTTCTAGTTACGTTAAAATACGTGTTATTATAAATTTGATTTTAAGTAAATATGACAATGAATGTAGGAAAAAAATATGAATTCTTTTTATTATCATTTGATAAGGAAAAAGAAAAACTACATATATTTTTGATTTAACAAATTGCTATTTTGTGATTTAGCAACGATTATTTTCTTGATCCTTTAACAAAAATAACTTTTGTGAATTTGTCATAACAGTTAGTCAAACTCAAAGAATCATCAAACGCTAGCTTAATAATTTGATTGATTTAACTTTAACACTTTGACTAGTTTGGATTTGGACTTAAATCAGTTATGCTATATTTACTAATGAATTGGGATAATAAATTGGTCGACTAAAACAGATGCTATTGGTGTGTTGACTATTAAAATTAAACTTTAAATTGAGACAAAAAGATCAAACTACTCAACATATAAGTGTATTTTTAAACGGTTTGAACGGCTCTTGAATTTAAACTTTTTGTGAATTTGAACCTTAACCTTTAGTTACGGTTATGCTCTTGATTCTGATTTCTCAAATCCAGTTCCAGTTCCGACTCCGATTCATATCTGAACCGTGACCACCCCTTCTTGCAACCCAATTGCATGTAATTTCCCATTGATTGAAAAATGTCCAACAAATTTTTAGTTTTACTGAAAATAGGCAATCCGATTTGCAACTTGTATGTCCACGTCCTTAAATAATAAGTAAGTAAATCAAACTCTAACTCCTAGCATTAAAAACAAAAATAGTAGAAACGACAATTTTTAGTTCAAGACTCAAAAATAAAAATTAATAAACAATTTAACAATTCAATATACCAAGTAACTGGCTTGGCTTTACCGAATTGGCTAGAGAGGACTTCTTAAAATCCTACCCGTGCAAAAATGGGAAAAAAAATTCAAAATTTGGTGGATTTACAAGGATGCTTGGCTTCTTCTAATCCCTCTACACCACCAGTTAGATACATAATAGAATAATGCAATTGTTTGGTTTGGAGTTTTTCTCAATCCTTTTTCATAATCCAGTCATGTCCTCCTTCTCCATATGTAGTTTAGATTTAGGACAATTAAATTCTCCCTTCTGCATAGTATAAAAAAGTAGGTCTAAATGTTAACTTATAGAGGAAAAAGAAAACTTCAATGTCTAAAATTAGAGATTCTAGGGTTCTCATTCTTTCTTCCATTTGTTCCGATAAAACTTTACTGACAAAGCCATAGTAGGTCAAATGCCAAGTGAATCAGGTCTTGGAATATAATTAATGCCAACCATTTTCCATTCTCCCCCTTCTTGGACTGAGACCTGTTTTATCCAAAAAATTGTTATTGCTTTTAAATGTAATAATTCATTAATGGTCTAGATTAAAAATGTTCAAGGCAGAAGCGAGTATAGCTAGAAATTTCATTGTGCCAAAAAGGTATGCATCTTGAATATAAGTAGAGGGAAAATTCACTAAAATATCAAAGGAAGAACCTCCGTGTAGAAGTAGGGTACAAGTTTTGACAGTGAAACTTTGGTCCAAATTGTAAGACGCTTTAGTGTAACCTATAACTATGATCTCCCTTACGAAAACAAAAAAAAAAGTGATTTGTAAGTAACTTATGGTTCCTGAAACCTGTTTTGACTCCTGGTAGCGATGCAAGTCGAATCCACTCAAACTTTTTCGTACAAAAAAAAAAAGAAAAGGAAATGTATGTATAATTTAAGAAGAGGGCATTGCTAATGTTCATCTAACTATATGGGCAATGAATTGGATGTCAAAATACGAAATTTTGCAATAATTGCATGAAACTTGCGCTGAAAGTTAGCTGACTAGCTCACCTATGAAGGGCCGACTGATTTTAAGTTTACCATAGCCTCCGCGTTTCTACCCATTATTGTGCAAAATTTATGCCTTATAGTAACTGGGTTTGTTTGGATAAAAGAATTTACCCAATTTACTTGCTTGCATCATCAACACATTTTTCAACCACCTTTTTATCTCACACACATCACATCAAAAAAGTGCTATAGTGTTTTATCTCAAATTATTATTTCAAATACTCTCTATCCAAACAAATCCATAGGTACTTGGACTTTGATCCGTAATGCAATGCCTATTGCATAGAAAGATAATAAAGTGTGTTTTTCTGTTTTAAATAATGGTGCTTTATTAAAGTCATAACTGTACAAATAATTAGTACATAATGATTTGCAGTCACAAAAATCTTAAGAAAAGAATAACATATTTTTTTGTCAAATCAATGGTTGTTGTGAGATCACATGGTCATATGTGACCCTTAACATACTTGTGCAAAAATGAATAGGGGCAAAGGAAGCAGGGAAATATACTGGGTTTGTTTGGATAGAGAGTATTTGAAATAATAATTTGAGATAAAACACTATAGCACTTTTTTGATGTGATGTGTGTGAGATAAAAAGGTGGTTGAAAAATGTGTTGATGATGCAAGCAAGTAAATTGGGTAAATTCTTTTATCCAAACAAACCCAATATATAATTTTCCAAGAAATTTTCTTTGCTTCAAATGCAAATATGGGAGAATTTTTGCCAACGGACATAGGGAGTTTTTGGCATTCTTACTCATTGCCATTGCAATGGTTCAACTACTTGCCTCGTTGCCAGAACTTGTCACTAGAAATAAAGGCGACAAATCGTAATGCAGGTTTTGATTGAGGGATTTGATGAAATTCACTCAGATCGTTCTAGTTGTTTGGATTATTTAAGAGTTATTTGAATTTATAATTCACTAATTATTAAAATACATTTTAAACACTATAATGATTTATGAATTACAAATTTAAATATCTCCCAAATAATCTAAATAATTAGAACAATTTAATGTTGTGTTTGAATCGATGGATTTAGATTTGGAGAAGAATTTTTGGGAGAGATGGACTTCAAATGACTATTGTAATAGATGGATTTGAAATTTCCCAAACTACCCAATCCCGTGTTATAATTGGTAAATTTGAAATCTCATTATTAAAATTAAAATTTTCGAACACTGCAAAGGATTTGAACTATGGATTTGAATCAAATACACTTAAATCTACCCGTCCAAATACAGCACAAGAGAAGTTCAAATCCCTTGTCAAATCTCTCAATTCAAATTACGTATATTAAGTAGAAAAAAGAACTATATAGGTATAGGAAATTTACTGTAATTTCACAAAGCTCCAAATCTACAGTATTACTTTGTTTTTATTTTCTTTTTCTGGACTAAAATAAGATATTTTGAAAGCTTTCTTGAGGACCCTTTATAGAAATTGTCACAAAATAGGGTAGTCCTGAATAATGAATAAATTCTTATCACTATCATGATAATATCATCCTTGCTGGCAAATTCCGTTTTGTTGGTGATTGATGCTTGTTTAAGATTCAATAATCACTAATTCTATGTACTACAACCCCTCTAATTCTTTTTTTTTTCCCCCCCTATAATTTGCTACCATATGACTTAATCTCTAATCTTTCTTGCTTTGCTGTGTTCTTCCTTTTTGGTTTGACAGCAAAATCCATAAAAAAATACCCACACTGAATAAGCCGCCATTATTGTCTCTCTCTCTCAGAGCTCTCTCGCTCTTCCCTGCCTGCCCCACAACACAAACCAGCACATTCACAACCCACAATCCGGAAGCTTTCTCTACTTTTTCCTTCATCACAAAGCGCTGCATAAAGCAAAGATCCAACTACTTTAAACCTCCAATTCGGATTCATCTTGGTCAATCCAATCCCAATTCATCGTTTTCCCAGACCCTGAAAGAAAGTAACAGAGAACCCACCACTTTTTTTTCCCTTGATTCCATCGATAGGGTAACTATAATTGATTTGTTCCGATAGAGATATAAGGTCAGTTATCTTGCTCATTTCAATGGGTTTTCGCTGAAGTACGTAAACATTATTTTTAGACACTTGATTTGCTCTGTAATTTTCTAGAGTTCAGTTAGACATTTTGTTAAACAGTTGGTGACTGAGATTGAAAAACTTTGATTATGTGGCTTTTTCTCTTATTTTTGCTTGTAGGAAATGCTACTGGCATTTTGGGGGAACTAGGATATTTGCATTTTTTTTCGCAACATTCGACGTTCGACCTAGTTATCAAATGTTTAGCTGCCGCAAGAGTTGTCTTCTCTATCAACTGAAGAAGGGGGATAGCTATAAATTGTAGTAGCGGCCGCCCAGACAGAAGGTTGGTACTGATAGTTTATCTTTAAAGAATTTTGCTTTTTTTTCCCCCTTCCCTTAGTCTTATCATTGGAGTTGGTAGTGACGTTCAGATTATTTCTTTGTTAGATTTTGATCGGTGGAACATTTGTGGTTTACCGAGCAAGACATGGGGCCTCTGTATTATATAATTGTTGCATTGCCTTGCACAATTGGGGCTATTGCCTTGGCGATTTTACACATTTACAGGCATCTTTTGAATTACACAGAGCCTACTTTTCAGAGATACATAGTCCGCATTATCTTTATGGTTCCGGTAAGTAATTTGTAACTATACTGCGAGGTTTTCGTTAGTTTTGCATAGATGAAGATGGATTTCTCCAGTTTATACACTTTGGCTATTTTGGATCTCATACTCAGCAGCAACTGCTTATTGCGAAAAGCATTTACTTTTTTCTCATACTACATGAGCTATGTAGCAAGTTTGGTTGATGCTGGGATGAGTGTGTTTGTTTATTTGTGTGAATTTTCTGCTATGCATAAAGCTGTAACAGTAATGCACCTCCCCCATTTTGCTTGAAGCATCTATTGTTGTTGCCCTATAATATTTGGATAGTGTATTCTGCTTTGAGGTTTAATTGCTTGCAGTATGGTCTATTTCTTAAACAAATCGAACCTTTCTATGGACAAACCTGGAAATATCACTTGTGTTGCTTACTAAAAAAAATCTGAAAGTTCTACAACACAAGGACAATTCAAGCTGCCAACATGCTTTCTACAGCAATTGTGGGGACAGTAATGTTCATGTTGGATTTTGTATAGGAATGTGAGTTCAGTTGTATGGCGATGCTAGCCTTGTTTTGACACTTAGGTGCATTGTTCTTCTTATATGTGGATGCGCTGATCAAACTGAATGCAAGTTTTGTAGCTATTGATTTTATCTGGATGGTGCCTTAGATTATGACTTGTAAGTACAGGATGGCTAGTGAAGAAATTGTTTCATCTTAAAGCAAGTGTCAAAGATAACAAATATCTGACAGAGAACCTACGTGACTTATTTACTGATAAAGTGTTCAGGAACTTATGGAGAGAAAAATCAGGTACACAAACTCAAAATTCTTGTGTGCAACATATGTTTGATAGAGAATAGGTGTTTCGAAGAGTTAATTATCAATATATGTCTCTTGTTGATTGATGGTGAATATTGACCTCTCCTTTGAGATCATCCCATTCTTTACTCTCATGTAGAAGTTGTTGGTTTGTTATTGAACAGCTCTTTACATGGGAGCTTATGGAGTTTGAATGGAGTTAATGTATTTTGACAAGATGTGTATTGCAGAGGTTGTTAATTTTACAAGTAGACATATGATACCATCTGTTTAAACCATTTTTCAACACTTCATCTCTCAAGCCTGTTGCTAAGGTGGACAATCTTTCACTAGGTTTCTTCACAAGAATCGATAGGTGTATTGTTTTTGGTGCCATTTATGAACTCTGTGGTTTTGAGAGAAATAGACTGTGGCGCCATCGCCCATTCCTTGTTTATGTACGACTATATCTCTGAAGAAGAGAGGAGTGGCTATGATTACACATACGAGTATTTAGTGTCTGATCTTACTTGGGATAATCAAAAAGAAGGTAGGAATTGCATTGGAAAGCAGTCAGTGCAGTTTTTAAGTACCTTTTGCTGATAGAGAGGATCCACTTTCCTTCATTTGGAATGTCATAAATATAGTTGAAGTGGATTTGCAGACGCTGGATAAGATTGAGTTAGATTTTGGGTATCTTTTGGGACCCATGAAGATGAATCAAGAAGGATGGTGTGGGAGATGATTGTTGGGAAATAAGCAGTACTTTGGCGACTGAAGGACTTGAGTATTTAAAAGGGATTGAGGGGTGCCCAGAATTGCTATGGGAGAAAAAAAAGGAAGGAATATAATGTGGGAGAAAGGATAAGAAAAAAAGAAGGAAGATATTCATAGAAAAGTAATTTTTTTAATTGAGGGCTCTTACCGCCTTCACTTGTTCCTGATCTTGGCTTCTAGTTTCCTAGATCTGAGCTCAGATGTCTATACCTAAGTTATAGGCATTGGAAGACTTAGATTTGGTATGGTGGACTTTGCACACTTCTGGAATTGTGACTTGTGAAAAAAATTGAGGAATTTTTACCCATGTTCACAGTTCATGGTAGATAATAAAGTTGCAGTTTGCATGCTTGCATGATGCATCTCACATTCAAAGCTTTCGTCCTTTCACGCTGTGATTCTTTTTCTTGTATTGTATGCTGGGCAGTCTCCAATTTTTGGTTGGCTATCTATTATGCATAAAATTTTGACTGTTCAACTATGTATTGCTGTCTATTCTCCAAGATTGTTCTCAAATAATTACAACTTGTTCTTTGCAGGTTTATGCATTAATGTCGTTCCTGTCCCTTGTTCTCAATAACAAGGCTATCTATTTTGATTCAATTAGAGAAATGTAAGTGCTTCACGAGTTCATTTGTTTTTTCCATTAATTGAAGCTTTTTATTGAGTGTTTGATATTTGCTGTTGTTTAGTAGTGGAGGTTGAAGATGATGCCAACAAATTTGATTTTAGCTATCTTCAGAAATTTGTTATTGTGAAATTACTTTTAGTTGGAAGTAGGTCATCTCTCTGATTGTGGAAACATTTAACAAGCTCACATGGGCATTAAGTTTTCTCAATGAGTACTATTATAGAACCTTAGGGAAACCTTTGACCATTAATGGTTTTGATCTGGATTTAAATTAAATCACTGAAGAAAATATTTGACAGATTTGATTCTACCCTATTCAGAAATTTGTTGTTTTGAAATTACTTTTACCTGGAAGTAGGTCCTCTCTCTGATTGAAAAACATTAACAAGCTCACAAGGGCATCAAGATGGTACTCAGTACACTACAAGAATGTTGGGAAACTTTTGGTTGTCCTTCAACTTCTGATTTTTATGTTTTGAATCTCTTCAATATGGAAGGAATCTGTGATACAACTTTGGTGTTGCTGTTTTGATTCTTGGTATAGAAACCATATAGTTGTGGTATATGAGGAAAACTAATTTTGATGCATGGTATCAGAGCTGAAATATTGGGCAACTAACATCATTACATTATCCAGATAAGTCTGATAGAAACGAGAATATGAAGATCATTGTAGGATGGCCTTGCGTAACATGCTAGTGTCCAAAAATAGAGGTTCAAGAAATAGAGAATTTTATGAAGATTTAGTTGTAGAAAACTGGTAGGAGTTGCAAGATCATTGGTAATTGTAAACATTGAGTATTGGTAACACAGCAAGTAGTTTGACCAAATGCTTGGGAATGAAATGTTCAAAATAATTGTGGTGTTCTGAGGATAGTAATAAAGAAAGGATGAGTTTCTTTTCGCTAGTTTGGATAGAGGATTTGTTGATTGTGCTATTCTTAATTATGAATGTGGTCCATGTGTATATTTTTTGATCTTAGTTGGGCCTGTGGCACTGCTTGTTTGACTGAAAGCAGAATTAGAAAGTTCTGCACTTTCTGGTTGATGTCTTTGAGCGTTTGATCATCCTGTCACACTAATGGCTCCATTGATCTCAGTTTGATCCCTGGCTGTTGGTCTATCTATCCCTACTCCTCAGTCATAAATTGATTGTTGACAGTATGCAATCCAAGTTATATGTTTTGTATTTGGTAGCAGATCTCAACATTTTCATATGTAAAAGGGCATGTGTTCCTTTTGCATTCACTTAATTTAGTGTTCATTGGGTATCATGTACACATTTGGCTTTGACCATCTTCAATGCAATGGCTTTTTTCTTTAGCCATATCTTGATGTTCATAGTTTGTCTTAGCATGCCTTTTGATTGGTAAGATTACTCATATTTTCCTGGGACAATGTAGATGTTATGATGATTTCTGTTCTTTAGATTCAAAATTTTGTTCGATCATTAAAGTCGTAGGTAGTCTTAAAGTTATTTTTATGCTTAAAATGTGGTATTTTGGAATGCTAATGAGTGGCTCTGTGATCTCATTTTGATCATGTTATAATTTATTGTAGAAGCAGCGAGATATTTTGCTTTTAACTCTTGAATTTGAACTTGAAAATTTTCCTGATTGCTGTTTCAGATATGAAGCATGGGTCATATATAATTTCCTCTCATTATGCTTGGCATGGGTGGGTGGCCCAGGGGCTGTTGTGATTAGTCTGAGTGGTAGAGTTCTGAAGCCAAATTGGTGCTTGATGACATGTTGCTTTCCACCAATTCCATTAGATGGGTGAGTTATGCATAGAGGAAAGTATTTCCTTTTTAGTTCATTGATGTGCCAATAAAATTTTATTCTTTTGCTTGGAATGATGTAACTGTTGTCTCTCTGTCTTCTTCTTCTTCCCCCCCTGAAAAAATGATAGTCAATTATTTTTTTGCAATTAGTTTTTTGGTTGAATAGTAACATGTTTGCATTTCTGAGTGGCCTGAGATTATACATATCTAACATTGTTGAACCTTTTTGTGAAGTATTGCATATCATATGATCTACGTGTTCTATGGCATGTTGAATCATTTTGAAATATTTATTTGAGCTTGATTTTTTATTTTTTAAGGGTGTCTGAAGGATTGCATGATTTTTAGTTAGACACATCAGTAATCCTTCAAATGCTTTGCAGGCGCTTTATAAGAAGGTGCAAACAAGGGTGTCTGCAGTTTGTCATCCTCAAGCCATTTTTAGTTGCAATCACATTGATACTGTATGCAAAAGGAAAGTATGAGGATGGGAACTTTAATCCAATGCAAGCATATCTCTACCTCACCATCATCTACACATTCTCATACTCCGTGGCACTTTATGCCTTGGCACTGTTCTATGTCGCATGCAGAGATCTGCTTCAGCCATTTAATCCGGTTCCAAAGTTTATCATAATCAAATCTGTCGTGTTTCTCACTTACTGGCAGGTACGTGTTCATGCCTGCTTGTTGATGGTGTCTTGAAGTTAGAGTTCGAAGTTTATTGAGGTTGCGCTTATGAAGTTTAGCAGCACATGTTCCTTAGAAAATATCAGTATCACCAATTCAGGTGTTGGTAGTTATGAAGCCCTTCTTTTTCGGCTTTTGTCATTTTAGTGACATCATATATTGTTTTTGTATGAATTGTTGAACTGCATTAGGTCCTGATATTTGCCTTTTCTGTAGCTGCCACTCTGATACTACCATAGCAAGTTGTTGATTTGTAAACAGAAAAACCCCTTTTTTCATATTTCTTGTTTTTGATCATGGAATGCCATTGCAAGGCATCTCAGATCTGCATGGTTTAGGAGTTCCCTCTCGTTTTTGTGCTGCCAACCAGGTTCAAATTTAGCTGTCTTACTTTCAAGATGCATGATCATTCGACATGATTTAATGTTGCATATCTTTGTATAAACACTTTTTTCCCGGTAGTGTGTTATGATTATTAGTAAGTTTCATCCTGACTTGTGGATTATGGATGTCTCTATTAGTTAGAAAGTCCCAAAACCAATAGTGGTCCATGCTGCATTTGAGTCTGTTTTGAAGGCTGTTTGAGTGCTCTTGTGGTGATTGGACTTTGTGGTTTGTGAATTGTGTAAAAAGCTTATGGTTTTCTGATTGTGAAATTGCTCTGGTGGCAGGGAGTTTTGGTATTTCTTGCTGCAAAGTCTGGCTTTATAAAAGAGACAAAGGAAGCTGCAGAATTCCAGAGCTTTATAATTTGTGTGGAGATGCTTATTGCAGCTGTGGGTCATCTTTATGCATTTCCATACAAGGAGTATGCAGGTGCAAATGTGGTTGGTTCACGTGGATTTACTGCTAGCCTTGCACATGCTCTTAAACTAAATGACTTTTACGATGACACAGTCCATCAGGTGACTAATTGACTGATATTTATCTTCTGACACCCTGGATTTCATCAAGGAAGGTTTTTTTCTGTTATAGCTATCCTTATACTCTCGTTTATTGTGTGCAGTTTGCACCAACTTATCACGATTATGTTCTCTATAACCATAGTGAAGGTGAAGAGGGAGCTAGGAAGTATAGGGCACGAACTTTCGTTCCCACTGGGCCAGAAATGGATACTGTTAGAAAAAACAAGCACATATTTGGAAATAAGTTGGAAGATATACAACTTTCCAGTGTCTCGTCTTCAGGAAGTAGCACGCCTCAAAATCCTGGTGCTGTACAGGATACTGCAAAATCAGAGGCAATGAATTCATCATTGCTCATGGATGCATCTAATACTTTCTCTGCACCTTATGATCTGTCATTAATTGACATAGATATGTCCAATTACCCAGCAAAGGTACCCGCAGCTAATGAATCTGGGCGAAGGTGACGTGTATTGTATTTTCTTTGTTTTTTGAGGACTGTTCCTTTGAATTACTGACTTTAGAAATGTACATGTAGGTGATTGATCTGGTTTGCTCTAGTGGTTTAATTTGCTGTTTGTTAAATATATGTCTGCTATTGTCATTTGTATTGTAGATATGATATGTTAACTAAGGTCATTACATTGTCACAAAATTGGGACTGGGGAATTTTCTTTTTGCAATCTCAGACGTGGACAGGGAGCCTTGAGTCTGAATTTCTTTGAGATTACTTTCATTTTCTTTTTTCCTTTTTTATTAAAAAAAGAGGATCAATAGTGTTCTCCACTTACTCCCATATTATTTATAGATTTGATTGTTTCTATAGTATTATTTGTCAATTTCACTTATTGCTTGTGGTCACCATGGAATGGCTCATCATGATATGAGATTTTTGGTTATCCGCGGAGGCTCTTTGAATTGGCCTTGTGCTCTCCTCAAGGTCCCTTTAAGTAGTTACAAGTTGCTCCTGCATCGCATATGTGAATGTACAGACAACATCTTTGTGTATTAAAACAAGTTAGTTTTTGGCATGCCTGTTGGATTTCTAGTTGACTACTATACTTAGCCTTCAATGCACTGCTCTTACCTCTTGTTAATGCTCATTGCTCGCGTATATTATGGCTGTTAGAAGAGTGGAATATTTTGTGGATTTTCTTTCCAACGGAAGTAAAACAAGAATCTTGTGTCAAGATTTAACCAATCAGAAGTGCAGGCTACCAATCGACCACCATGGCATCTCCTTTGTTCTGTTGACATTTGTTTTAGTGATCACTTGATTCATTAATTCTGAGGAGCTAGTGGCTTCATTGGGGGTAAACCATGCTCTCTCTGAATTATCCACATTGTAGGGTATAATTGTATGCTGCTTAATGATATGGTTCTATTAATTCCTTATCAACAACAATTACCATGATGTAGTAGTTCCAAGCAACATTGATTGTGGGTTTTGTCTATTTATACCTTAATTGTTATCCCAAATTTGTTGACAAGCTGTCCTCTAACCCGTCAATATTCATTCGATCATTGTGGCTTGGCTGTAACTTTGTATATGGAAAAAGAAAAAGGGAGAAAAGCTAGTTGTTGTGTTCAGATATGCACAGTCATGCATCATCGGCTTATCTGCGTGCGCTCTGATTTGAGTTGGTGATAAGATGTGGTTCAACCTTTTCATGAAGAGGTTATGTAGAGGAGAGGATAAGAATTTTCAGAGACTTCGTATCTCAAAGTAATGAATGTCTAACCTGTGTAAAACCAAGCGTGCCATGTTGTGATCTGTTCTATTGCTAGAGGAAACTTGTGGGCATGGTGAACCCCATACATGTGTTCATGTCTTCAATTTCACTTCCGCTATGAAGTCCTTTCATATGTTTAATAGACTATGAAGTTCTAACTGTAAGGATTTTAATCCCCAACTTGTGGAAATGACATCTAGTTTTGCCCACTTGGGTCATGTTTAATTTAAATACATCTGCTATGTTGCTGAGACATCAAATTTCGGTTGTGATTGTCATTATGTTCAATAGCAGGCCCCATATAGCTTATTTCAGTCTCCGTTGTGAATTGCAGCTTCCTTAGATCCATTCTAGCCGAAACCCAATTAGGCCTTTCTTTGTCCATATCGTTTTGGTTTATATCATAAGCATTAATGCCATTAATTTTGCTGAATATACAGGGCAACTAAATCACACTTTTCTTCACTAATGTAGCCAATTATGTTTGGAGCTTCGGTTGTAATTATGTGATACAAAGCTAGATTAGTTAAAACTCTCATGTCATCAGAAGATAACAAATACAGTGTGGGGAGGGATCTCTCTGTGCCATTTGGCTTAATTATGTACTCTCATCAGTCATTATTGTTAGTTAGCCGCAGAATTGACTATACACTTCATCCGACTTTGAAGATTATTCCTACCTGTCCTTTTATGCTTCAAACTCAAGCCTGGTGACTATAATGTCGTAGTACGATGTATTTCTTGATAGATAAACAAAAGTATTTTGTTAAGAAGTCAAATATTAGAAAAGAAAGCCGTCGAATCATGCTTGTGTGGCTCAAAAGATTCTACTCTACAACAAGCAATTATGCTTAATCTGGCTTATCGAGTGTAAGCATCCAATTGGTCTAATCTTTTGTTCTCATCCATTGCTTTATAACAAGCATATAATCTTGAATATGGTTGGGAATTTGTAGCCTCTTCTACTCTATCCTTGCTTTTTTTGGATGCCATAGATTTGACCCCAAAAAAATGTTCATCTAAGTTCAACCCAAATTTTCTACTCTAACCAACCCAATTGAAGGAAAGATGCCAATGACCTTCAGAGTTCTGCTCAACGTGCGTGCTTACCAGGATTGAGTTGCATAGCAAGAAAGTGAAGCTGAGCTTGCCGGTTTGACTTTGGCTCTTCATCAGCAGCTTTAATTAATTATAAACTTATCAACTGTGTATGAAATTATTTATCAAAATTTACGTACTTGCATCATCAACACATTTTCCAACCACCTTTTTATCTCACATATATCACATCAAAAAAATGCTACAGTATTTTTTTCAAAAAATTATCTCAAATAATCCACTATCCAAATGCACTATTTGTGATTCTCCTCTTGTGGGTAATCTTACACTGAAAACTAGACTAAGGAAGTGTTTGGTTCAAATTCTCGGAGTCGGCTTTCATCTTAAACTCCATCATCAGTATGGTTTCACCATACCCCCTCAGTTTGAAAGCATAATGGGTTTAATTGAATTGGAGAGAGAATCAATTTAAAATTCAAATTAAGGGTTTCGAGTGATAGGGAACGAGATCTAACACTTTTATTTTTATTAAATGATTCCTATTTCCGATCCCTTATATTTATTTACCAAACACCTCCTAAAACTATGTCAACGGATGTACAAGAAAACTGCTATTCATCACATAAGGGAGGCTTGATTTGGCATCTGACAACTATTAACCCAATTGACTGATATGATGAAATCCTGTAGTACCTAAGAAGGAAAATTACTGCCGTGGGAAGTTGGGAGTTGGGGCATGAAAAAACTAACATAAGAAAGTCAAAAAGTTAACTGACGCAGGCGAAATGGAAGATTTCCAGTTCCAAAGTCCAAACAATGGGAGGAAATGCTGATTGCTAACCATCCACGAATTACATAACTGCAACTGCAATGAACCAAACGGGTGATTCAAAGTTGAAGAACCATCAAAGTCACGTGACTTCCCATCACAAAAAACCCAGCTCAATGCCCTATTGACCACAATAACCACGTGACTCTCTCTCCGCAAAACTTATCTAGTATTCTCCATCATCATCACACAAATTTCTTCATCCCAGTTGAATTTGTTAGTTTGACAGATGGTACCACTACAACTGGTCAAACAAGTAACTTTTTTCCTTTTTTTTAAAGGAAAAACTTTAAGTTTTACTAGAAAAAGGAAGAAAGGGAAAGATCGAGAGTTAATTAAGAGCCTTCACCTGATTAATGTCCGTATCGACTAAGTTGACTCTTTGGGATTTCAAGAAACGTATTTGAGCCCAATTGAAAATAATGAGATTTATGTGAAAAGAATACAATAATTCATTTATGACCCAAAAAAAAATAAAATAGTTAATTTCATTGTTAAATTTTCTACTCATTTTTGTACAAGATAAGTTGCAAGTGCATTTTTGTCTGTAAAATCCAAACTTTAATTTGTATAAACATTAGAGATATCTTTCCTTGATTCTCAAACCCTTGTTATTTGTTAACTCTCCTTGTAAAATTTGGAATGTCCATCAATCTAGTAGCCAAATTTAGAAGGAAAATAAAAAAGGGCCCCCCTCAAGGAAACTAGGATAGTACTCTATCTAGAGTTTACTTGGAAAACAGATACGGCAAAGTCCTATCCTTCCCTTACTGCAACAAGCACAGTAGAGAGGAATTGCGTCTCCTATTACGGTCCGACGGCACAGTGGTCGCTAAAGTAAAATAAAACAAATACAGGTGTATGTGTGTGACTTGTTACAGAAGAGAGGCCCTCCCAAACGCACACAGTCACACACTAAAAAAAAGAGGGAAAAAAAGGAAAAGGAAAAGAAAAAAACCCACCCTTTATATATATATATATACACACACACACACTCTTTCTCTCACCTTTGTCACACTCCCTTCCTCTCATTTCTCTTTTGCTCTCCACTGCACACACTACACGCACCTGGCATAGATGTGTGTAAAAGATTAGAGATATGGCTGTGAACCAAAGTGGGATGGCTCCAATATTCACGTTCATGAGAAGTGACAACATGGGTTACACAGACATGGAGAAAAGGCAGCTGTTCTTGAGAAGCTACCAATTCAGCAGGAAGAAGAGCATGACTGAGAGGATCAAGAAATCCTTCTTTAGAGTGAAAAGGGTCATTTGGGTTCGCCTCAGATCAGCCAAAAAGATCAGAAAGATGGTCTGGTCACGGCTCAAATATGGCTTCTTTTTCACTAGCAGGAGGAGAAGATGTTTCCTGCGCCTTCACGGCAACAACCACCATGCCACTACTCATGGCCTTTCTTCTTGGCCATCTTCCTCTTGTTTCTGGTAGAAAATTTGATCATGACTTGTGTTCTTCTTTCCTTTTGCTTCTTTTTTTTTTATTTAACATTATTTTATTTGGTCATGTAGAACCTTTTGTTAGCAGCAGAAAAAAAAAAAAAAAATCAGTGGCTTGGCCGTCTTTTGATCGCCATGGTGTTAGTCAATTTAACTGTTGCATTCTATTTTGTGCTGCCGAGTAGTATTACTATGTGGATCCTATCATGTATTTATACAGATTCATTGACCATTTTATGGTATCCTTTGATATCATTGAAGGTAGTGATTTTAGTTGCCTATCACCATTTTTATTTGATCAATCGTTTTTAGAAAATATACTGCCTATAGCACACTAATCAAGAGACTGTACTATGTTCTGATTTCAGCTTAAGAGGCATATTTTCCTTAAGCCCCTGAATCTGTAACTGTTTTGTGGTGTATGGAATAAAATGGATGTATGTGAAAGGAATATATAAAGCTGTTTGGCATAGCTAGAAATAAATCACGTATTTATCTGCTTACCTGTGCAAATTTAATTTTAATAATTATCTTAAATAGAACAGCTAAAATTAAAAGATTGTGGATGGATGTTTTACAAACTTTAATGGGGTATCTTTTTTCTTTAGTGCTCGTATCCTCGTGTACCACTTTTAGAGAAAGTCCCAATCGTAATTGTGATGACTCCATAATCAAGCTTAAAGAATACTCTAGGAAGCACAAGAAAATTGGTTACCAAATGAACCATTTTGGCATTTTGTCCTACTTTTTAGTTGCAAAGAAATAATTATTCACATAAGATTGATTCCAACCACAATTGATTAGTGGGGCTAGTTTGGCTTTTGGGGGGGAGCCTAGGGGTTGAACGAGATTGAAGAATCTTTCATTTATTTTTCTGTTCTTAATAATTTCTTGTCCAATTTCGTGAAGTGTAAACCTTTGCTAGGGAAAGCTGCAGAGGACCTGTGAAATTGGCCACGGGGAACAAACAGCCTCGCTTTTTGTGGAGAAAAACACAAAATGTGGTGTACGCAATGTTTGAATAGAACTTTCTTCACACTAAATATGACCAAACTTTGCATAGGGATGAAGGAAAGGCTCATTATTCAATTATGCAAAGCTGAATGGAATGAGAAGAAAGATGACTGTTTAAAGTGTAAAGTCATTTGGGAAGCGTGAGCTTGTATGACTTTTATTTAACACATTCAGATGTAAGTGTTGGGTTGGGAGTTTTAGGCCATATTCAATGATTCCTGATAGGGCTGCTGCTGCCTTTTATGGATTTCTTGTAGCTAGAGAAGTGAAGAAAATACATTTCTTGTAGCCAAACATTAGGAGCTTAGGTATTGTGTTGCAAGCAAAAAATTTTTTTGAATAAGATTTCCACCGGCCCATGACTCATTTTCTCCGTACTCAGTTACGACTGATCGTTACACCCATACATCATGGTTTTATCCAAACAAATGCTTGTTGCTTTGAAGGAAGGAAAACAAGAAAAGAAAAACAATAGACCATCATTTTTTGGTAAAGGCTGACAGAGTTGAAATAAAGAAAGGAGTAAATAGCTGTTGGGAGTTATAGAATTCAATGATTTTGCAATGATACTGCCTTGCATTAATTTCTTGTAGTCCAGAAGATAGGTACTTTTAGCTTCTTTAAACTAGCTACAAGATTCAAATGGTTTGGCGACTTATTTTGGGTAAATTTTGTTTCCTTTTTTTTTTTTTTTGAATTAAGAGGTACTCTAAAAGTTATAAAGGAAAAGAAAAACGGAGAAATGAAGGGGTTGAGAGTCAAACTGGTGTAAAATCAATTGGATCAAATATCAAAGCCCAAAAGATGAAAAATTAGAAAAGAAAAAAGTATACATTTACACGTACCAAACTGCCTAGCCTCTTTTTCTGAGGGAGGGAGGTGGGGAAATTTTGAAGGGTTTTGACCTAAATAGTACAAGCAATAACTCAGAATGGCCCATGGAGAGACCTGGTCGGACTAGAATCCGGGGACCGGCAAAATTCAGATGTAACAACACCAAGAATTATGAACAATATAGGCATGGTATATATGTAGTTTGTGGTAGGTCTATTTTCACAGGATTATTAATGGGTTATATCACCCACTCATTCATTCTTCTTGCTCCTCCATGCTACATTTGGACTATTCTGTTCAATTCAAACTTTATGTTAATTGTTTTTCTACCTACCATGCCTGGAAAAGGCTTGTCCAGACATTATTGTCATAACTCCTAACATAGCCAAGTACTGGCAATTCTGATTAAAAGTGGCCCATTCATCAACAATTCGATATGAAGTTCTACATCAATCATTTTCTTTTTATGCCAATCTATTCTTCTTGCCAATTCAGAAAAAAATAAGGTAAAGAAAAAATAAAGCCAATTTGGATTCAGCAGATTTGGATATGTGGCCATTCAGAGAAATGCTTTTAGTTACATTTTAAACATGTTTTCTAATCATGTTTTTCTCTCATATACAATACATCACAATAAGCGCTATAATAATCACAATAGGATGGATGCGTAATTACAAAATCAGTCTTCAACTTCAACCAAGTAAGCTGTTCATTCAACTCAAGGAACCCATGCCATAAGTTCTACATTGATGTGCTAATATCTACTTGACAATCAAGAAAATTGCCATCTTGAATTGCTTACCAGCTGAGTAAGAAAAGATCATCATGCACACTCCTGGCATATTGCCAGAATGGCAATAGAGATGAACTTCATCTCAAGTTAACGGTAAGTAGTGGTCCATATATTTAATCCCTTTCCAGCTCTTAAGAGTCAGATGCAAGATTGAGTATAGTAGTTTCCAAGGAAAAAAAACTGCAAAAACAAGATAAACAGTATAGTAGCATTAATATATAGTACCTTCAGTTTTGACTTCTGAGGTAGATATAGGATATATATATATATATATGTGTGTGTGTGTGTGTGTGTGTGTGTGTGTGTGTGTGTACATAGATATATAGCTAGCCGTTTGAATCCAGTTGTTTTGGTGAGTAGCATAAAAACGAGTAGTCCACATTTATTACCCCTCAAAATGATGGCCTAGTGGCATAGATTTTTAATTTGCAACATATCACTTAGAATCTGTACTCTTCTATTTCGATTGATTTGCATGGTTGGAAGAAAACACATCGATATCTGAATGTACAACTATTTATATGCTAGTGGTCACCATTATTCATGGAATTATTTTAGGGTTCTTATTCTACATGTTCGATCGTGCAATAAATCCTATTATCACGAGCTTGTGCTATTTTGTGGATCTTTTTTTATAAAAAAAATCCTTTGCATGAAGTAAGTCTAAAAATTTGTTTCCTTAAGTAAAACAAAATTATATATTATCTATACTAAATGCATTGTATAATGAATTATCATACTTTAATTAACTTCATGTGTGCACCAAGGAAAGGGTTCGGTCGATAACATCTTACAATCTTACTTAATTTGGACATTAGATATCTCTGATTTTATCTCTTTAGGTTTTAAAAAACAAAATGAAAAATAACTTAGACCCTTTGGAATTATTTGTTGATGTTCACCATGCAACAAGTAAAAAGACATATAAAACATCAATTGGATACTGGAATTTGGTGGAGGACTTAAATTGGGAATTAATGTATGTTATGTTATTATTAACGTCTTTTCTGAATTTTTTTGAATGAGACATTCGTATGGCTTTACTCACGTCCAAAGTTTAAGTGGAAGCTTGGTGGTGTCACGTTACAGTCGAAATAAAAATAAAAATTTGACAAGAAATCTGTCAATAATGAAGCAGAAAATACATGTACATAAATATGCAACACATGTAAATATGCAATTGGATCTCCTCTATAGAGATAAAAACAAGAAGGAAAAGGCAAGCACAGAATTGTTTAAGAGTATGATTAATTGTAATTTATTGGGCACGCCTGGATCAGGCAGACATGTTCTGGTGATATTCCAATTTGCCAAACCTCCTCGGCCTAATGACTCATATTGCTTGCTCTTCGGTATCATGGACGTGTGCCATTCTGTCCTGGTCACTATCTTAAACAAATGTGTTTCTTGGGTAACTAATTTACAGATTAAAACAGATGAGTGTATTGTACTGCAATTGCTTTTGGTTTTATATTCCTTAATCCTTTAGAAAACTGATAAAAGTAAAGATTGAAAACCTCATCATGCTTCATCACCACAAAATTCAGTTTTGTAGTCGACAACAATCTACAGATAGAGGTTTTTTCTCCCTCCCCACTACCCCTCCTGGCCTGTGCAGAAACTATCTCAAATAGTGATTCTTCTTGTAAAATTTGACACCGAAAAATTGGATGTTGATACATATATAACTTGCAAATAGGCGTCGCGTATAAAACTCATGAGTCGATTGTGCAATTTTTTATTAGACTAGAAAAAAGCACGTGCGATGCACATGTATAATCAGTAAAAATTATTTTGTGAAACCAAACTAATATATTTCATTATTAGTTTTCATTAGAAGAACAAATATTATTAGTGTTACAAATATCTTGTATAGCTGATTCAATTTTTAACCAAATGCAGTTTTTTGTTTGTGTTATTTTGGTCAGAATTTGTGATTAAAGTTACAATAATAACAAAAGCAAAAACTTTTACCATTTTTTGCAGAAAATCACTCTTCAAACTTTTAATGATAGTAATTTAGATATTTAAATATGGAATTATTACATCTTTTCATGAAGCATTTTGTTCCTAACTTTAATTGCCTATTTCAAAAGGACATTCATTTGTATCTATTACCCCCATACTTTATTTGTTCGTAAGTGAAAATTTTTGCTTGATCTATAGTTCCAAATCAATGAAAATAATGAGATTGAAGAAATTAATCTATTTGTACTTTTTAGATCCTAAATAAGTAGAACAATATTAAGTGCAAACTTTGGGGGATATAGGCTTGCAATTTAGGTAAGTCAAGAATAATAATATATCTCCAACTAAAAGCACTAAAAAAAATCTGAAACCAAAAGCTATTGGCAAATGGATTCCATGTAGAATTAATTGAGAATAATCTATTTTGAGTGTCATTTACATATCAGGAGTATTTTTTTTATGGTTATTATACTTTGTCATTGCAAGCCATCCAGTTTGAGTTTTATGAACATATCCATATATTTGAATTATTCTTTTCTACTTTTTTCTCTTAATTCCCACTGAAATATGTGAAATCTCTCGTATAGAATGCAATTTTTTTACGTTTGTGGTACATATTAGCATTTTGAACATACTAACAGAATAACTTAACTACTTTTTGGATTATACAGTTTTTTTTCGTAGAAATTATTCATTATTTTTGTTCCTGTCAAAATATCACACTCTTATTACTTTGATATCTTAAGTTGATTGTCAAGGAATTAAGGAATTATGGATAAACCAATCCAGAGAGACATGTCAAATTATTTGATGAATAGAAAAGTAGAACTTCAAAACGGTAATTGAGACAAAAGAATTGTGAATAAGCCAACCTAAAGAGATATATCAAACTACTTGGTGAATAAAAAAGTAGAATTTCATAACCCTAATTGATAAAGAGGATGTAAGAAAAAAGTGTAATCGAGAGTAGATTAATGCTGTAGGAAGAGGCCGTAATTATTTTAAACGTATCACTTTGATTTAGATTATTGAGGAGATAATATTAGAAGTCGAGTAGGATGTGATAGTAGAATAATCATCTTCATTGATAATAATAGTCCTTCAATTAAAAGGTGGTGTGTGATTTATTTAAGGGTAATATAGATAGATCAAAAAAGTAAGAAACATCTTAGTAAAATATTATTGTAGGATAATAATCATCTTCATTGATAATAATAGTCCTTCAATTAAAAGGTGGTGTGTGATTTATTTAAGGGTAATATAGATAGATCAAAAAAGTAAGAAACATCTTAGTAAAATGTTATTGTAGGATAATAATCATCTTCATTGACAATAATAGTCCCTCAGTTAAAAGGTGGTGTATGATTTATTTAAGGGTGATATAGACAGATTAAAAAAGTAAGAAACACCTTAGGAGAATAATCATCTTCATTGATCAAAAAAGTAAAAAACACCTTAGGAGAATAATCATCTTCATTGATAATAATAGTCCCTCAATTAAAAGGTGGTGTGTGATTTATTTAAGGGTAATATAAGTAGATCAAAAAAGTAAGAAACACCTTAGGAAAATGTTATAGTAGGATAATAATCATCTTCATTGACAATAATAGTTCCTCCAACACACTTTTATATAGAGTATAGATTGTTGTACTAGCAGTTAAGGGACTTTGAGTAGATTATCCCATAACGGTTGGATCTTCTCTTACTCAACTAATTACATCTTGTTAGTGGCACTTATAATTTTGCAGAGCCAAGTAAACATCCTTTAGTTATTGAAGGGTGAAGTCTTGAAAACTCTTTTTATGTGTTTTTAAACAATGAGGTCAATGAAGTTGGTTAGAGGATTTTTAGATGGAAAGCATGGGACAAAATTCAGGATTAGAGCTTAGGAGCACAACATGGGGATCCAAAAAAATATTTTCTGATTGGGAGATCTTTAGAAGATTGCATCACTTTGACCTTTCTTGACGGAGTAGATCCACTAAAATGCTAAATCGGACACTAGAAAATCAATGGACGGAGTAGTATTTTACCAAACTCACTTTCATTATCAGGCTTTGGTTTCCTTGTTTTCCTCAACTATGCAAGTTTTCATGCAAAAGAATTTAACCATTCCTTTTCTTCACCTAAGTTTTGCATCAACAAAGTTTTTCCCACAGCAGTAAATTATGCTCTTCTTTTTTTTCCCAATAACTTATGCTTTTGTTTTTCTTCAATAATTTCGTTAAACAAGAATTTCGGTGGGAAGCACTCATCAGTCATCACTATGATTAGTTTTGGCCTATTGGATGCAGCTCACAGGTCATTAGATTCCCTCAACCTAATCCTGTTTGTTTTATTCATGTGGACAGCAAAGTGACTGCTCCAAGTGCCCTCATAAATCCCATGTATGCCAAGAAATCAAATGTTTATTATTCCCAACAAAGAACATTGATCTACAGTTTATGCTTCACTAATCATTTCGTAAGAGAATAATCTTGATCTGTGTCTACTAGTATAGTTCATTTAACTTGGTGGCAAGAAAGGCTAATCACTATACTATGTTCAAGCTACTTGGATTGCGAGGTATATTTGCTGACTTTATTTCATTGACAGAATGGACAAGGCTAGTGGATTCAAGACAGATAATGAGATACTATTCATTGACTGCTTTAACCAAAGGATAACACTTTCCTATATTACATTGAGATTTTCCCCGTATAACAAAGCTTGGAAGTGGCCTGCTTAAGCTATTCTATGAATTCAAAACCAATGATGATCTTTATCGTTAAAAAATCCATTTTTTTTTAACTCATCCAAAGTAGAACTGAACATATATGCCCAAGTATGCAACCTTTTTACAGATATCAACAGCTAGGCCACCTAGGAGTTCTGAGCTGATTGCTTGCAGCTCTTGTTTGAGACTAAGTTCATGCCTTGCATTATCAACCTAGTTAAGATCCCTACCAACCAATAGGGGAAAGGACTCGAGCTAGGCTTAGCTAAGAAGGAATCTGTAGCTATTGCATGCTGAAAATTAGTCCAAAGCTTGACTAATCTTTGTCACATTAGACGAATGTTTGTGTACACTAATCCCTGTCAAAGATTAAGAAAGGAAAAAGATTCTGTCCTGTTATAGATTGCAGGCTTGCAGCTTCATTCCTTTTTTCCAAGAAATATTGACCTTTAAGCTTTTCTATATGTGCATCAATCATTGCACATGTCCCTCAATATTCCCTTATCATTTGCAAATGAGATCACCTCACAAACTCCAAGGAATAAGTAGAGAGCAGCAAAGAACTTACAAGTATACCGAGTTGGTAATTAAGTTGGTTAAATTCATGATGCTAGCCATGTGTGAACAAGGAAAGACGAAACCAACCACCTCAGTAATTTTATACCTCTTCCTCTTTTCTTCTTTCCCTCAAGTACAGTGAATTGGATTAGAGTATATTGGGAGCCATGTGTTAGAGGAATCAATTGCAGTCAAACATCAGCCATTTCTGTTATTAGTTATAGGCTTGGAGTAACACTCACAACCAGATTCTCCATGTGCTTAACTATGAATGCTTCCTCTCCTCTAGCAGCAACTTCATTTTCCATCCTCTATATATACACACAAATACACCAAGGAGAAAGCATATCCTACAAGTAAATAATCTCTGAATATAGATAGTATCTTCATCAAAATTCTTTCATCTTGGGCATTCGTCTGCATTCATCTCAATGCTGATGGCCGAGGTACGTTGGATGAATACCAGATATGAGAGGCTAACTACCAGTGACGAAAACATGGCAAGGCCTCGAAGATGTTGTTTCAAGAAATCGAATGGGAGGTTCAAAGGGCTCAGACTATCGCGATCCAGGAAGCTGAATTGGAAGCCATTCTCTCTTGTTGTATTGCCAAGAAGAATTGCTGCTATCTATGCTGCAATTGTGAAAAGGATGAAGATGGATGATTTATGCCCTGCAATTATATTCTCTTGCCAATGGGGACTTCCAGTTCTTTCCCATTCCAGTACTTTTCATTGCAGGAGGAGTGATTTTTATTTGGACAGGTCATTAGCCTACTATCAATGACAAATTTGTGCAAGACTGCAACAAATAAATTTTGAGCATCATATTCTTTATCATCTTGATTCTCTGATTATACGTCATTATATTTATTTTAAAACCACTAGATTATCGACAGAAATCTGAGCAGTCGAATAATCCAATCTTCCAAAGCATGCAGAGTAGCGCATCATCATCCAGTTCTAGTGATATTTTGTAAAAAGCCCATATGATCCCTAGTAGCTTTTACTTGTGTTCTGTTCTTATGTAACCAAGAACTCTGCTCAATCTCCTACATAAACATGGAAACAGAAAGGCTCTTCTCTTAAATGTCAATTATGCTACTGAGCTTCTTTATAAGTGGTGCTCTCATCTAAGAATGTTGTCATGCTACACAAATAGGGAAAATTAATGGATAAAACGCACTGCAAAATTCATCCGACACAAACAAGTTGTCTTTTTTTTTTTTTTTTCCTTCTTAAAACCAAATGAATCCATCGAACTTTTAGACAAACTTGCCCATTTGCAGAATCATTTCTAATACTATTTCGTCAACTTGGTTCAATGATATGTGTGTTTTGAATAAACTAACACTTTCTGTATGGCCGGATGTTCATAACCTTGTGAATAATTGCGTCGACAGATAAACTTGAATGTACTTAGTCTCAGCTTGGCCACAATTAGCAGAAGCTGCAATAGAAGTAGGCCATGGTCACCTGCTGGCAACAATTTGTCATCCACCAACTCCATGACAAACTAATGCATGTTTTAAGTCGCTGACTCCTCCATTAAGTTGAAAAAGTTTTGGGACTTGAATGGACACTGAGAAATGTTAACATTCCCTAATATGATTTCTGTTTAATGAGTTACAGATTATGGACCATCGCCCCCTACTTTAACCGACAGGGGGCATTATATGATCTTTAAGGTTAAGGACCCTGTCATCGCCCCATTCATGTCTAAGGTTGCTTTGTTTCTCGTTTTGGACAATTCATTTTTCGGGGTAGTAGTTATGCTTTGGCTTAGGAGAAAGCTAATTCGGCGTGCATTTGCCAAACAAAAAATTCTTGGAAATCAAGAGCCTGAAAAAGTTGACGATGGACACTGTTTTGGATATCAAATTTGGGCTTTAAGATTTTAGGCTAAGGAGGTGTTTGCTTCATATTCTGGAATTGAATCAGAATCACAAAGGTCATTAAGAATATGGATTTCTATAATTCCCTCTTAAATGTTTATTTTGGAAGTGGAACGGGTTTCTTTCTATAACAGTTAAAACAATTCGAAATCTTAACAATAAGTGGAGAATGATAGATGGTAGATCTAACATTTTCGGTTCAATTGACTGATCTCGTAGTAATCTACCAAATAAATATCATTAACTCTGATATCGATTTATGTGCTTCATACCTATTTAACGAACACCCCCAAACTCTATTTCGAAACAATTCAAGTATCGAGTTTAGGTTTCAAATTCCATCTTTCAGCAAAAATGGGTTCTCCCATCTTTCGATAGATAAATATAATAAGGCCTGCATATGATCTCTTTGATTGATTCGAGCTTAAGTAAATCTTCGTTGCAGTACAACAACCACACGTAATTATGAAATGTTAGCGCTACAACGTGCTAGAGCGTGAAAAGGAAAAATCGACCATCTGGATTTAAGATTTACTTTACTTCGTAATTAAGGTTTCAGAAACACCCTGGAATTTTAGCTTTGAAATCATTAGAAGCGTTATCTTTTTTTAATGCCAAAAACAAGAATGAATTTGGAAGCATCTAACCAGCTTGAATTGGATCCACTTGTCTATGATATATATAGAAGGAACATGTAGCAGTATCATCCTTTTTTCAATGAATTAACATACTTATATCTCAAATTGAAGTCCTAATCATGAATTACAACCATATCACTAAAAAATCATGATAATGTAAAAGTGGCAGCAAAATTTGTAGGGATAGAGTCCTCAATCCTGTTCACCTCAGAAACCTAATCAGCTAAATGCTTAGCTGCTAATGAATTTCCACCTTTTTTTTTTTTTTAAATAGGGCTGAGACGAAGATAAGGAGCATATTCATGAATTTTTTAGGGAGCATATTCATGAATTTTTTAGGAAGCATAATACGAAAACATGGCCACACAGATGTTGTGACAACATATTTGCTTATAAGTTTGTTCAGTGTGATTGTGTCTATCTCTGATCTATTTACTATACTTGTCCGTGATTAGAGTGAGATACTACCACTAATACGTGATTTTGTTAAAATGGGCTTTAAGCTCATATGTGAACAGGTATATGTAGTTTTTTTTTTTTTTTTTTCCCTGTTGGGAGGATACTTCAAGTGATCAAAATTGTGTACCTTTCCTATAATCCATTTGAGACAGAAGTATAAAATTGGAAAATTTGTCAACTTAAAATTTGGGTCCATATGGCACAATGTCAGAGTATGTTTGGTCCATAAGAAGAAAAAAAGAAAAAGAGTATATATATAAATATAGAGTGCCAAATTGTTTACCCCATGTCCATCCCACTTGCCACCTAATTTTTTGCCTATTGAAATTATACTTGACATGTCTTGGGGCAAAATCTCTTGCATATATATCATCTCTTCTCAACTTGCAGCCACACAGAAGTACAACATGAAAACAAGAATTGAATACATTAGGTAAGCCCAGATCACTGAATTGAATCAACTTCTGGATTCTTTTGCACTGTTGTCAATCCTTAAAGATTTGGCTCCACAAAACAAATCAATAAGCCATGTCCAGCCGAACAAGAAATACAAAAATATCCTAACTAAGGTCCCATTCAGTAATACAAGCAGAGGAACTAATGTTCTACAATAAAGCAAAATGAGCAAATTAAGATGCTGGTTCTTGCAACTTGTCAACAATTAGGAAAACGACTCCACCATGAGCCATGGAGACAATATGGAGCTTACAGGAGGAGTAACAAAGGAATTTACATATCAGCAATTGAAAAAAAAGGATGCTGAAGAAGTACTCAAAAAGATTCATCTGCACCTGGACTTGATGATGCTGCTGAAATTTAACTCACATGGTTTTATAATTAGCATCGAGGGAGTCCATGCAGTCCTCCTTTGCAGGCTAATCCAGTCATAAATATCACATAAGATTCTTTGAGGCTAAAATGTGGCAGAAAAAGTCGTCGCATTTTCACCTTGAGATGAATCTTCTTGCCCTTTTTGGTCATGCACGATGAACTATGCTTGGTTGTGAGTATTCCTCCATTTTCCTGATCAACAGCTTCTGGCTCCTCTTCTATGATGGTTGCAAGCTTCATCTTCAGTATTTCCTCAATGTCCATCCTCGATTCTGCCTTCAAACTCTTCTTGCTTGTACCAGGCACCAGTACCCACCACAACGTTTTCCTTGATCCTGATCTCCTCATTGATTCTGCTTAGTCTTGATCAACTGTACGTACGTAGTTTGTCACCCTCCAATGCAATCTTAGGCCTTGATGGATATCTAGCTTCTCCTTCTCTTCTTTTCCCACTCAACACCAAATTTGATGATGGCCCTTTAAATATATACACTAGTCCTAGAAGGGACTTTATGGGGTTCACTTAATCATGAGAAAGAGGGAGTAACCAGGAAGGTGGGCATGGTTTTAGTTTTTACGTTGTTTGAACAGGTATCTAAAAGAAGGGGTCATAGCTGGGGCTTAGGGACAAGGGACTGGTTCGAAAGCTACATGCTTTACATCTTTACAACTTGGAAAGATCATGATAAGTTTTCTTGTTTATTTCTTCTTCTTTTTTTCTTTTCAAATTAAGAAGTGATGACCTAACAACCAAACCTCTATCTAATGTACACCAGACAGCATCATCAGTAGATAATATAAAATAAACTTGTCTTGTGAAGGTAAAGATACTTTTAGTGAGCATCCTTTGATTTGATTTTCCACTAGTTGCAACCGTTCTTGGAGGAATATATTAATCAGACGAAAGGAAGATAAAAAGAAGTATATTCCTACCAAATGTGTGGGGGTGACTTCTTCCCTTGTCAAAGCAAAATCAAGAATATGAAAAAGTCTAAAAGAACATATTTTCCAAGTGTGTGATTGATTTTAGTCACCTTAAAATTCACTGCCTTTCCCACCATTGGATGTTGAGTCAAGCCATTTACCATCTCAACCATGCAGACTATTTAAGTGATCTCAACCATCACTAGTATTCTAATTACAAACAGCAATTTCTGAAGTCTTGAATTCAGTTGGTCCTTCTTTTTTGTGTACTGATATGCCAGGCACCTTTACTCGTTCTTTTGTTATATGAAAGAAAATCTGGTGGGCATCTTCTAAGAGTGTTTTCATTTTTTGTTTTTTGCTGCCAATTTTAACCTACACTTAAAATTACAGACGTTGATTGTAAACTTAATTACCAGTTATTTTTCTTTTTATTTTTTTTTAAAAATCCCACAATTATGAAAGCAATAAAAATTATTAAAACTTATGACATTACAATTAGTTCAAAAATAGTGAGATAAGTAATAGTACATAAGTACTTGAACTCATACTTATGCCATGACAACTTTGAAGCGTAATAAAATCATGGATGCAGGACTATGGTTTTTCAATAACTTCAAGCCTAAGAAGTCACATAAATAATGAAACTCTGTTTAAGTATACTTTAGGAATTGAACTCTTTTCTTATTAATGATATACATGATTTTCTGGGACCAGAATGCTTTCTATCTAATCGGTTACACGCATTGTAGAGAAATTGTTGAGGAATGCTGTATAATACGTTGAAAAAGACAATATATTATGCAAATCCTATAATTGATTTTGTACAGCCAAATCTTCCATTATTTGTTAATCCAAAATGTGCACAGTTACAATTTTGTTGCTCTTGTCTCAAAATTTTCCAACCACTAATAGATTAAAACTTGTTTCTTGATCTCATAACTCATAAAAAAGCATGCTTGCACAAGTACAAAAATTTCTAGGTATCCAAGAGTGGAAGTCCTAATTGCAATTCATGTGGTCATAAACTAAGAGTGAAGGGTCTAATTGCAATTTCACAAAAAGGCATGCCTAAGAGTGAAAATTTCTTGTTGCTGAGTGAAAGTTACAGGACAAGATTGGGCTGGACCAGCCATCGTCCCAAACAAAAAGCCTTCCAACTACTTTAAAGAGTAGTAGTGGTTTCGAGTGTCGAGGCCCACCCTGTCCATTATTAGGAAGTCTATTTGTAATTGACCTTTTCTTATGTTGTGCCTTAAATTATTTTGTGTACAATTTTGTGTGTGTGTGTGTGTGTGTGTGTATATATATATATATATATAAAACTTTGAAATTTTATAAGCAAACAATAATGATCCGACCTTTCATCCTGCGCCTAGATCATAGAATAAAAGAAAGCTTATTTATCTTTTTTTAATTTTGCATATTATGTTATGCATTCAAGGGTTACATAAATTTTTTATGCCATTTACTCATTATCTGTCAGTAGCTTACATTTTTTCAAGCTCATTATTATGACTTGGCCGCGAGCCCTTATACGGGGTCAACTTAATTATTTTTGGCTAAGTATGCTTAGAAAGAAAATTATTTAGAATAAATTTTTTAAAAAAAAATTATAATACTTTTTTTTAATGTGATGCATATGAGATTAAAAACTGATTGAAAAAATGTGTTTATGATGTAAATAAATGAATTTGTGTAAATAATACACTTACATTGTCCAAACAAATTTGGCCGGTGAAGGAGTTTGATTCCCTGTTTGGGAATAAAGTTTTTTGAATGTTTGTATAAAACTCTAATCTAACTTACCGTAGAAATTATAGGACAAACTTTTGACAGTGAAGTTTTTTGGATGTGTGTATATTAAAAAGTCTGAGAGTTGTTTAGAAGGTTGTTGTAGTTAAAAACTTAAAATAGGAAAAATACAAATAAGGCAGGAAACTTCAAACTCAAACGTGTTTTATGACATGGCTTGTCCAACGTGTCGTCATTTCCAGGCGAGCAACTGTCTTGTCAACTTCCCCAACCTAACTTAGAAAATTCGTCGCCGAGGAACCGAGAGTAAATTACATCAAACCCCCCAAAAGTTAAACGTTGCTATTTCTTTACCCCACTAAGAATTTTCTATTTCTGAAATTCAAGGCCATTGGTGAAAACTGAGAAAGGGTTAGGTAAAACTTGAATCCAAATTGACACGTTTTGCTTTCTTTATTTAAATTGGGACTCGTAAAAGCTCACTTAATTCCTTTAAAAGTGGTGCAAAATTAAACCGTTAGTGGATATTGTTACATAGATTGAACATCCTTGCAAAATAAGCTATTGACTAGTGATTTTTACAAAAATAAAATGTTGTGAATGCTGTTAATAATTAATTAGAATACCAGTGGATTATTCAAAAGTAGTAAGGACAAAACCAATAAAGAATTGTAGAAATAAAAGAGGTGATTTTTTCTTTTAAATGAAGAGATATTTTAAAGTTTTTGGAGTTACTTTTATCCAAAAGGATCATGATTTATTAATTTAGGTCTACGGGTGGAAGAGGAAAAAAATAGTTTGAGGAAAAAGTGTTAATGAAGTAAAAATTCAGGGGTTAACTACAACTTATCCTAGGAGGGAAACTGCAAAGAAAAACTGCAACCTCCCTGGATAAAATGATAGCCTCGTGATCCCGACAACCGTGGCGGTAAAAACGACAATGCCCACTCTCCTCGCCCTCCCCTGTCTCCATCATCTTCTCCTGCATGCCCTCTTTCTTTCCAGTCCAAATTACTTCTCCATTCTTCTGAGTCCAATCTCTAAGAAATGTCCCACAATTTCTCCAATACTGCATCGACTCTGTCTTCTTACTGTACACCATACTATCAATAATACAACTGACAGATTGCCTAGTTTGTAACTTAATGTACTACTGCTCCGATGTGGTCCAAATTTTGTGCCCACATGAGTTTCGCATCTCATAAACTTACAAATTATTAATTCAAATTCTTTTTTTTGTTATGTCTGGTTCTGATACAAAAGATCCATCCTCCAGTGGTGGTGGTGGTGGTGGTGGCAGTAAAGAAGAAGAAAAAGGAGAAGAAGGGGTTACTAGTAGTCCAGCAAAAAGCGAAACTGGACAAGGGGCAGGGGGTGATAAAGAACCCAGAAGGGTGTCTATATTTAGATTTGGGAAGGCCAGGAAAAAGCTGAAGCTGCTGCAGTACAATAGGAGGAGGAGCAGAAGGAGGAAGGATGGTTCCATAAATTCATGGGGGTGTTTTGGGAGACGGGGAGGGGGAGGTGGGGTGTTGGAGGGTTGTTGCTTGTGCACGAAGCAACCACGGATTGAGGATTCCTCAGGTGAGTCACCATCCACCAGTGATCCTAACAGCAAGGAGTTTACTTATGACATGTTGAAAGTTTTTATTGAAAAGAATGACTTTTATGCTGCAGAGTGTAATCCTCATTTGGATGCCAGTTAAATTTTGTATAAGATGATTAGAAGTGAAAGGAGAAATTTTCAAGGGAACTGCTTGGTGGTTTTAAGTTTTTAATTGGATTCCTTCACTCATTTTTCTGTTGGAAATCATAAAAAACATAAAATTTTTGAGTATTTGATACTCGATTATCTGGCGGAGGCCTTTGTGGGGAATATAAATTAAAATGCAAAATTCGAGTTTCAATGGTGTAGGAACTGTAGAGATCATAAAGATCAAATTTTGATTATCTGTATGCGTTCTTGAATATTGTACTGGGGGAAGTATGGCCGTTTATGATCTTTGGTGTTGGATGAAGTAGCATGAGTCGTGGAGGAATTGTTGTGTTCACGATCTTTGAGACCATATGAAGTAGCATTACCAGGATTTCAGTGCTGTGGAAAGCTCAGAGAAGTTTGGGCCCTTGAGAATACAATCTTTGCTGCTACTATCAATAATGCATTGTTTCTGCATAGGTCTGTTCATGAGAGTTTTAACATGGTCATGCATCTGAGGCACAGTCTATGTATTACCCAGAGGAAAAGAAGAAAGGTATGCTAAACAGAAGATAAGAAACGGAAAGAGAATGAGAAAATAGTGCATAGAAGAGAATGGTCTCAAATTGGTTTACTTGAGTTATTAATAACTTTTTGAGCTAGACGTGGGTTCTCTGTTTCATCCAGGTTTTTAAAAGTGAAATCTGTGCAATCATTTATCAATACTCATCTTAGTTGGAACGCAAAAAATTTTTTTACACAAGTCATCTGGGAAACTTCTTTATATTTGTATCAGAGCTCTTCTACGTGTTGCATGTGGTCTGGATATGGACGAGGTTAAGGGAAATTCCCGATGTGCTATTCTGAAGGAAACCCAGTTATATTGACGTGCGACATTCTGGAATTGGTTCATAGATATGCTTCCTGTCTCCTGGTGAATTGAATTTTGTTGATTTTTTAGGTGAGTGAATCAAATTGTCATCTCATCTCATTTTTGGAATAAATTGGAGCTTGGTAATTTAGATTAATTACAAGTTTGTTGTTGCCATAGCTCATCTGTATGTCTGAAGCTCTGCAAGAGGATTTTTCATTGTAGCACGAGTCTGGAAATGGTTGAGTTTCTCTCAGTTGTAAATTTGTATTTCGCATCAAAAACTTCAAGTTCTTGTTTTTGTTCCTTTTTTCATAATGTTTGTTTACATTTGATACATGTCTAGTATTCCCAAGTCTGTGAATAGTTGATAAGTACCAATTGGTTGGAGAATCTCCTTTGCTGCAAGCTTATACACTTCAGAAGATGCTGTAAGATTGGGGTACAATTGGCATTTAGATGACACAGGTTGATAACTGCAATTTCAAAAGTTACTTTGAAACACCTGAGCTTTAAGTGCATGGAATTTTGATCTGTAGAATCTGTAATTCTGAAACTGGTGAAAGGTCAAAGCCATTTGAGTTCATCCGTTTGTGAAATATTTTTATGTGATGACTGAGTTGCTAATTGGGTGATGATAACGGCAGGAAGATTGGGGGTATAAATCCAAATTCTGGTCTACAGTACAGTCTTTGTCTGACTTTAATTCTTGTTTCTGTGGTCATTGGGCTTAACTTTGTGTGAGTGTCTTTATTGAAACAGCATTTCTGTATTTGAGCATGAGCATGCGAAATAGTTAGTGTGAGCAACAAGCTGCTTTCACTATAAATGATTAGGTGCTAGTTTCAGCTTAGAATCAGCACTCTGAGTAGCTCACTTCTGAACATCGTTTTTACTTGTTTTTTTTCCCCCCTCCTTTTAACCTCTGCTTTTACATTGTCTTAATCTGGATAAGATTCATGGTGAAAAGCATATTTATGGCATCTTTGCTTTTCAGTACTTTTGAAAGTTGAAACACACCATCTGTGGGAATATCTGAACAACTTGATGAAGAATCAGTCCTAAAGCTTTAAAATGCTCAAGCAATGAAGAAGAAGCCTTGCATAATATCGAGTGATTAATTTTGATTCTAGTAAAAACAAGATCTGTTGTATTGTCTAAAGTGTTTTGGAATTTGTGGTAACATATAAACATAATTTCTTTGATTTTAGTAAAATCCAATCTTTGATGTGGTAGGCAGACCCTCCATTGGACTTAGTAACACTGGCACTGGAATTAACAAAACAGTAGCAGCCTTGCATGGAACTGCTTCTTATCCTCAGTTTGGGGATTTGTACGCATTTTATATTTATTTCTTAATTAATGAAATCTTTCTTGAGTTCAATTTTCCTTTGATGCCTGTTGCTTGGTTCATATGTTTCTGGTCTATCTATTGTGATGGAGAAATCACTGGAAATGATGGTTGTTTTGCTCTGCATTCTGATAAATAGCCACTCATCTTATTAGTTTCCTCAATTCTCGTGCTTTCAACTAAGTCCTTGTAAATATTTATCTATGTGATTTTGTTAAACTGGAATAATGTTTCTGTAGTGTCTTTAACTTGTGCAAATATATGAAGAAGATCGCTTTTGCAATACCTAAGTTCTCTAAGGCTATTTCTTGAGCTACCATTAGAGTTGGACCATGGGGATTCTGCTTTTTGGATTTGTGGTTTTCCAATAATTTTAAGGGTTTTTCTCCACTGAAGCTTTTGTGACATTTTTCTAGCTTCTTCACATTTCAGGTATACAAGGAGATTGGGAAAAAAAAGAGTTTCTTTAGGGTTCTCAATTTGTTTTGCTTGTTATTTGATACTTATTCCTAGCTGAATAGCAAAAGCAATGTTTCTTTTCTTAGTGGTTGTACTCATTTCAGCCCTCCTTAGCTTGGAAACTGTGCTGCTATGGTGCGTCAGATGTTAGGCTGTTTTTGGTAGTCTTATAGATCCCCTTTAGATCCGAAACTTGCTAGTATCTGACTGAACTGTTGTATATTAAAAAAAGAACAACATCGTTCAAAGGAAATGGAAAGACTTGTTACACTGGAAAGTTTCCATTTCACTGCAAGATAATGATAATGATAAGGCTTTACTGGTTCCTTGATAGGGCATTTTCCACTTCACCAAGGGCATTGTTAGAGGTAAATCTGACAAAGGGAGATTAAATCTGTCACACATCAGATGGACCTTTGTCGCATCACCAGGTGTAAGAAAATAATTTAGCTCCAAATCACCCAGACAATGTGAATTCTAAGACTCTGAGAACAAGATACAGTGTGCTTATGCTTGGTTTGAATATTTTCACAGCTTGGTTATAGAAGTAATCAAGATGTGCTGAACAAGAGGATTCATGTTGATTATAGTTTAAGCATAGGCGATGCCTGGAACATATTTTTGGTCTCGATGCTTTTAGAATTGTGATTGGGAAGAGAGCAGAAATTGTAGCTACATTTATGGTGAGGTAAATAAGATTTACCTTTACCATTTAACTATTTTTTGGTTTGGGACTAAAAGTGGTATTTTGCATTCATTCTCAGTTGGTTGCCTTTCGCAATATCTCTGAACAATTTGATCTACTTGCCCGACAGGCATCAAGTGAATAGCACCAGAATGTCCTAAAGCAAGGCAAAATATCTCTCTTTTCGAAATCAGGAAATGAGATGAACCTTTTCTTTATGCATTTTAAGCGAGCTTGCAGTTTAGCTCCTTGTAGTAGTTTTTGACATCTTCTGTTCTTCATCAAGACTAGTTTCTTTTGTTCCCTTGTAGGTACGATCTATCCTTTAATTGTTTCTGTGTTCATGCACAACACGCACTCTGCATTTCTTGCTTGTTGGACCACAGGGAAACCTACCATGCTGTGAGGTAGTAAACACTTGTAATTGGTGATGCTAAATGAAGGTGTAAGCTTTTAATTTTCCATTTGGTCAAATACACTAATATGGGTTCTCAAGAACAAGAACTATGATGTCTTCGTTTCCACCATCACTTGGTCGTTTTCTCGTTCCACCTCATTGCTGAAAGTTGCACTTGCTCAAGTGAAAATAAGCTGATTCCGTGGAAGTCTGAAAGAAAGAATGTAAATGTACTTCTGCTGTATTTGTCATGACTCTTTCCGCATCCTTGTGTGCTTGATCGAGATAGAGATGTGAAAAAAATATATATAAATATAAATATATATATATATATATATATATATATATATATATATATATATATATATATAAGAAAAAAATTCATAGAGATCTGATTGGGCTACAGGCCTTTATGGATTTGGCTTCTTTGCATTCTATTTGTAAACTATAATTGGGCTTATCCATTTTTGTCCCTGGGGACACTTGATGGTGCTTCGAACCTGGAAGAAAAGAATATTTCTATGATTTCTTTCATTAGCTTATCGTACGATCTGGCCAGGAGGAGGAACTCTTCATTTCGAGAAGTTGATGTTATTCTTATATCCTATGTTTTTCAGGCTCGAACCGGGAATTGAACTGACTGAGCTCAGGAGTCAAGGGTCGATGGGTCCAAACAGGTTCAATCAAGGGTCGAATCAGATGACGTCATAAATATGTCATAAATATATATTAATAATATATAATCAACATAGTATATTAAAAAATTCTCTTAAAAAATAGTATATAAAAATTTCCTCAAATTGGTAGTTTTCAATTTTATATATATAAAAAATTTTCTTAAATTGGTGATTTATGACTTTATATACAAATTTGAGAATTTTATATTTAATCACAAAACTAACTTAAAGAATATAAAATATATATATAGGTAGAAATGTAACTTAAAAAATGTATCGGATTAATTTTACACTTTATTAAAATAATGAGAGGTTAAAGCATATTTACTAAAACTTAAAAAGTGAGTTTGAAAGAATATGATAGGTTAAAAGTTAAAAAAAAAAAAAACTAGTCAAATAGACAAATCTGGTCAACTGGGTCAACCGATTCACCCGATCAGATCCGGTCAAATTCAGATTTTGATCGGATTTTGAATTTTCGGTTTTTAAGAATGACTCGAACAGAATGTTTGATCGATTTTCGGTTCAACCGGTTGGACCGGCTAGTCCGGTCCGACTTTGAAAACATGGCTTATATCGTATCCTTAGGTCAAGCAACAAAATGATCCTTCTTATTCTCAAATGACAACAGAATTTGCCAAAACTAATTAATGAAGCTGAAAGTCGGTCATCATTCCATTTGGCAAGGCAATTTCCTGAGTAGGTTTCAGATCTAATGGTCTTTATTTTATTTGTAAACTGTTCTTGTTTGGACATATCTATAAGGGGAAAAAAATTCTAATATTTGGTACCTGTGCAATTTTAGTCATTAAAGATTTGATATTTGAGTTCCTAGAGTTTTGGTAAAAATAAAATTGGTTCGTAACATTTCTAATTTGAAGCAAATTCAGGTCAATTGATGAATTATCCCAATTTATTGACGAAATCTAATCATATTAGTCAAGTGTTTGCTAAATGAATTTTTTTAACAAGAAATAAATAGAATAGCGGTTAACTTTAAACAATAAAAATAACTCACGAGATAGCACATGAGTAACTAGTTAATCAAGAAAATAAAGAAAATGGAATTTGTTGAACTATGCACAAAAATCAACTGTTGGAGTTAATTACTTGGTGTCGGGTGGAGATGGGGAGAGAAAGGGTTTTGAATTAACGAATTGGGTGTTCTGACTAGTTTAAATTTTGTAGTTTGTCAAAACTTTTTTTGACTGATTAATTTTTTATGCAGGTGTTATCAGTCCTTTGTTTAAAATTAGGCACTATTTTTCTTTTTATTTTTAAATTCAATTTAATGAACACATGATTCCACGTGACTAAATTCTATCAGTAATTTGAAAAGAAAAACTTTAATTGTCCTAAATTTACTTTAATTGAATATACAGGGAGCCAAATTTGTTCACACTAAAAATTTTTAGGATTTAAAGATGTGTTTTTATCTAAACTTCAGAAACGAAAAATGTATAGTTAATGAATATTAGAGAATAAAACTACACTCTTTTCGGTTTATAAATGTGCATTTCGTTAGTATGCTAGCTACATTTGCTCCGTGTTCTCAAATTTGGAGTCTCAAAACTAGGTCTCAGACTCTCGCGGACATGTAATGCGAAGCTGCACATACGTGAATGCTATTTTGTGTTTGATTAATCTTTGAAGGGTTTGGATGCTTAACACATATAAAACTTGGAGTTTAAATCCAAAATGAGAATAGTTGTCCTAGCATATACACGATTCGTATAACAAAGATCCTTCTTCCTCCCTTTTTTTCCCCTCAAATTAGCAAGTTTAAAGTGTATATCATCGAGGAGGTCTTGGTCTAATAACTAACGTTGAAAATCCAGGTTATGAGTTCTAATCCTCCATATTCATTTCCCATATCTTAGAATGCTATTTTGTTTTGGATTAATCTTTTAAGGATTTGGATGCTTTCCACGTGTAAAACTTGGAGCTTAAATTCAAAATAAGAAAAGTTGTCTTGCATTTAAATCCATCAGCATATACATGATCCGTCCATCTTCTTCCCCTTTTTTCTCCCCAATTAGCAAGATAAAAGATTATATCATCGAGGAGGTCTTGGTTCTAAACCTCCACGCTCCTTTGCTGTTTCTTAAATTTCATCTGCTAGGAAAAGATAAATAAATAAACAAAGCGTATACTTTGCATAAAACTGGAAGAGTTGCACGCTGCTTTTTTGGATTTCGGCAGAAGAACCTAGAAGAGTCGTTTGCGCAATTGAATGTGACTCCACAAGACGGCCGAATCTTAGACTGACCGTCTTTTGGTTTTGGAGCTTTTATAGGCTACAAGGTCCCAGACAAAAATCCCTCAAAGTATGGGTAATAGTACTTGAAAATCTGGGAAACAGACAAAAAGGGGTCTTAAGTCGCAAGTGTTTGCATATTAGTAACTGTTTAAGCCTGTTTTTTGATCAACAATAATGGATGCAAGCCAGCCCATCATCTGCCCTATCCCCACGGACAATGACCCATGACATATCCCCTTTTCTCTTTCTTTCTTTTTCTTTTTCTTTTTTTAGTCTGCGTTTCTAACCAAAATTGTCATCACCAACATGAGAAGGGAAAGAGTAGACTCTAATTCTTGTAGGATTCTCCTCCAAGGAATAAAAAAGTTACAGAAGGGAATCTAATCGTCATGTTTTCTGCCTCCAAAAAACCTGATTCCCAGGCTTGTAGACGGACGAGTGGTGAGTGTAAATTATCGGAAATAGCCAACCTGCCATTTCCGAAAATAGCAGAACATGTCCGCAGCTCCAGGAGGCCTTTCTTCAGTGTGAAGCTTTCTTGAGAGCTCTTTACCTTCTCAATCTTTTCTTTTCTTTTCTTTTTCCCTTAAATTGCTACACTGAAAACCTTTGACAAATGACAGCAGCTCTGCAATCTTGAGGTTGAATCCACCTACAAAAATCCAGTGTAAATCATAACATTACTAAGTGATAAACACAAGTATAGGAATCTTTATTAGGTGACTGACGGACACAAGCATACGAATACTAAACCATAGATACAAATATGGGAATGTGCAGGTTATCTTTTAGTTCATCTTTATTATTGTTTAGTTTAGTAGTTTAGTATAGAATTTTCCTCGGAGGTTGAGGTTTGACTAAGGATTGGCATGAAATCATATGGGCAGCCTTCCTATTAGCATGGTACTAATACTTGCCTAACATGAACTATCTCCCGAGTTAGATGGACCTGTCCTTAATCTTTCATTAGTACGTGAAAGAAAAGAAAATGAAAAAGACAAACCTTTTTTTAGTAGTTACTAGTTACCACTCCTAGTGATTCGTTTCATTTTGTTCACTGATTGTTGAACTGAATGTGTCTGTCTGAAATGGTGAAGTTGAAATCCTCAAAACAGCAGTTGTGCGCCTTAGTAACTTTTGTACCTAATCTCCTGTCCTTAAAACATCTCAGCATTAATGCAGATGCCAAGTACCAAATTGCTCAATCTATACAGCATTAAAAGATCATTTCTTCCGACACAGAGGGGACCGCCTTCTTATATTTTTACATTTTTACTTCTTAGGATCCAACCCTTCCAACTGAAGCCATCCAATCAAGGAGAAAAAGAAGAAAGAAAGGAGGGGTGCAACACTATGTTACCAGACTAAATTCCACAGTAGTAAAAATCATCATTTGACTGCAATTCCACCCACTGAACACTGGCACTTTCGTTCGGATGACCACTATGACGGCTGCCAACCGGATAGTGGTCAGCTTTGAAAAGTCCAAAGAAAGCAGAGGCACGGGATGGGCAGCAAACTGTTTGCTAGTGCAGGCAAATCCGGAAATCCGCCGCGCCAAACTAATTGGGGACGCCCAGCACAGGGCCATCCTTCCTCCTCTCCATACCATCAAACCCAAAATTCTGACATCCCTCCCCAGGTGACCACCATGACCTCTTGCCCTTCCCACTTGAGGCCTTGGCCTCTACCCCTCGATTCCTTTCCCCCCAAACATGGGTTCTCCTAACTTGCTGCACTAGTCCTCTCACAGCTCACAAGACCTTAAAGGCCACTTTCACTCCCTTTTCACAAAGGCGCTTTTCATCCCATTTGGCACTTCCGCTTTTTAACACGCCACTTTTACGTGTTTACTTTCTAGTTTCTAGCCTTATCCTTTTTTGGCATTTGTTTATTTTAAAATTCTTCAATGCCATAGTATCAATATGAATTAATTTTGTATACAGCTAACAATATATACGCCAGCAGCATGTTACTTAATCCCAATTTGGAGAAGGTTAATCCGTACTGTATTAGCTTTTAAAAATTGATATTTTACCTTTTCCTGGTGCATCACCTGCTGTTCTTAACTATTATATGTTTAGAAACAAAACTACCAACAAAGATCACATTTTTCCAGTAAACTTGTCATCACTTACTATTCATAGACATAAAATATTGAACATGATTTGTGCCATTAGTGTATAAAATATCATTTCCTGGGGTACGGTCACATGCATCTTGTCATGTATGCTTTGGGAAAATGTATGCAAGTATGGTTACTAAGTAAATTAATGCTAAGTGGGATAGGCCTCAATGAGTGAGCAAGGTGTATTCAGGTTGGTGGTTAGAGGAGGTGGGGATGTGGTCCCTATATTGCCCTTGAAAGAATCAGAAGAGGCGGTGATCAAGATCTTGGGAGGGAGGTTTGGAAACAGCTGAACTTTGCAGTCTTATTAGATTCCCGAGGGCTTTGATGGGTTTTTCCAACTTACCAAACTGGTGTTGCTGATTTTTTGAAGCTGTTTTAAGTTTCGGTATTTCAAGATTCATTTGGAGCCTACTGCTACTTGCTACTACTCTGGTTTTAGCCTTAGCAGCCAAGTTGTTAAAAGGGTTAGTATTACTACCAACTATCTCTGTTGGGAAGAGGATAAGAGGTGGAAGCTTGCTCAATTTTGTGGATTCTGCTTCCTCTTATACCGACTTTGCGGATTCATCTTAGTTGTTGTTTGATCTTAATTGGTAAAAGTTCATGACTTTTTAGAATTATATTCCCCTGTACCTTTCAAGTCTAAACTTATAATTCTTGGAAGTGTTAGCCAGAAGGATAGCTAATTATGACTTCTGACGGAGGATGTTGTCATATGTTGTTTTAGAAGGCAATATCTCTTTGCTTTCCTGTTAAAGATTTGTATTGAGATAAATGGCAACTTAGTTTAGTTGTTCTAATTTACTGCTGGCATGGAGTCCGAGTGCAACTTATGGGACATGTTTAGATGATGTTGCATTGTAAGATATCATTAAATCTATTATCTCTTCCATTTAACTCTGATACTTCTGCTGTGGTTATAAAGATGTGGAATATTGGCCTAAAGTTATACTTCATGCGTACATTTCTCAGCTTAGTTGTTGTTGTCTTTTTTTTTATTTTTGGGTGGGATGGCGGGGGTTGTCAGATGATGTCTCCACAGTTGGCGGACCTGATCTTGGGGATGTTCATTTTATTTTTGCCATCATAATTTTACAAGATTTGTGCTATATTGTCTTCTTTCGGAGTAGGGAAGAAAATTAGGACCTTCTTTGTTGTTTGGTGGTTGGCTAGTATGCCATTAATGAGAGTTTGTTTTGGTAAAAAGAGTCTCGGATATTTATGGTTTGTGTAATTATGAATATCTGAAACAATTATGGGATTCTGAAGATTCAAATTTCTTTTCTTCAGCTTAGCTTGCGCGTCATTTATTTCTTTGATTGTGTAAAGATTCAATTTTGATGCCTTTTTCTCAACTTTACCCTTATGTATTATGCAGATTTGTGCTAAAATGTCATCTTCAAGACGTAGTCAGTCTTCCAGCAGTTCAGCAAGATCAAAGCACAGTGTTCGGATAATTGCACAGACCTCCATAGATGCAAAGCTCAATGCCGATTTTGAGGAGTCAGGTAGTTCCTTTGACTATTCGAGCTCAGTGCGTGTCACACCTCCTGGAGAGCACAAACCTACATCTAACAGGATAACCACAGCTTACCTTCATCAGATTCAGAAAGGAAAATTTATCCAGCCATTTGGGTGTCTTTTAGCTCTGGATGATAAAACTTTCAAAGTCATAGCCTATAGTGAAAATGCTCCTGAAATGCTGACAATGGTCAGTCATGCTGTTCCGAGTGTTGGTGATCATCCAGTTATTGACGTTGGAACTGATATCAGAACTATTTTTACTAATCCTAGTGCAGCAGCATTGTATAAGGCCTTAGGATTTGGAGAGGTTTCTCTGCTGAATCCCATACTGGTCCACTGTAAAACTTCTGGGAAGCCCTTTTATGCCATTGTTCACAGGGTGACAGGTAGCCTAATCATTGATTTTGAGCCTGTGAAGCCTTATGAAGTCCCCATGACTGCTGCTGGTGCTTTGCAGTCCTATAAGCTTGCTGCCAAAGCCATTACACGCCTGCAGTCCCTACCCAGTGGGAGCTTGGATAGACTTTGTGATACAATGGTTCAAGAGGTTTTTGAACTGACAGGTTATGACCGGGTGATGACATATAAATTTCACGATGATGATCATGGAGAGGTGATAAGTGAAGTCACAAAGCCAGGCCTAGAGCCCTATGTGGGTCTGCATTACCCAGCCACGGATATCCCTCAGGCTGCGCGCTTTTTATTCATGAAGAACAAAATTCGCATGATATGTGACTGCCGAGCAAAACATGTGAAGGTGATCCAAGATGAGAAGCTTCCTTTTGATCTTACTTTATGTGGCTCCACACTCAGGGCCCCTCATACTTGCCATTTGCAATATATGGAAAACATGAATTCAATTGCATCTCTTGTGATGGCTGTCGTAATCAATGATGGGGATGATGAGGGGGATAGTTCTGATCCTGCAGACCCACATAAAAGGAAAAAGCTTTGGGGATTGGTTGTGTGTCATAACACAACACCGAGATTTGTTCCTTTCCCTCTTCGGTATGCCTGTGAGTTCCTCGCTCAAGTGTTTGCTATCCATGTCAGCAAGGAGTTAGAATTAGAAAATCAGATTGTTGAGAAGAACATTCTGAAAACACAGACACTCTTGTGTGATATGCTGTTGAGTGATGATGCACCCTTGGGCATTGTTTCACAAAGTCCAAACATAATGGATCTTGTGAAATGTGATGGGGCAGTCCTAATGTACAAGAACAAAATACATAGAATGGGATTAACTCCAACTGACTTTCAGCTGCGTGATATAATTTCCTGGCTTTCTGAGTATCACATGGATTCAACAGGTTTGAGTACAGACAGTTTATATGATGCCGGGTTCCCTGGGGCTCTTGCTTTTGGTGATGCAGTTTGTGGGATGGCAGCTGTTCGGATATCAGATAAGGACTGGCTTTTCTGGTTCAGATCACACACTGCTGCAGAGATTCGATGGGGTGGTGCAAAGCATGAACCTGGGGAGAAGGATGATGGTAGGAAGATGCATCCAAGGTCGTCATTCAAAGCATTTCTTGAAGTTGTTAAGACCAGAAGTTTACCTTGGAAGGATTATGAGATGGATGCGATCCATTCTTTGCAGCTTATACTGAGAAATGCTTCCAAGGAAGATGAGAGAACCAAGTCAGACACTAAGGAAATCCATTCAAAACTTAATGACCTTCGGATTGATGGATTGCAGGAATTGGAAGCAGTGACATCTGAAATGGTTCGGCTGATTGAGACAGCATCAGTTCCAATCTTGGCAGTTGATGTTGATGGGGTGGTAAACGGGTGGAATACAAAGATTTCTGATTTAACTGGTCTTGCTGTTGATGAAGCAATTGGGAGGAAATTGCTTGCCCTTGTTGAAGATTCATCGACTGAAACAGTGAATAAGATGCTGGAATTGGCATTGCTGGGTAGGTATTTGAGTGAAACACCGATGTTTCATTTGCTTTTATAGTTGTATGAATGCATGTTTTCCTCCTCTCTCTCTCTATCTCTCTCTCTCTCTCTCTTAATTGGCGCGAGGTTGAATCCTTGATGTCCTTCCCCTTTCCAATTTTGTTTGTCTTTTTATTTTATTTTATTTTTTTAAGTCATAGTGTCAATTCACACCTCAAGTACTTTGTGCAAAACTTTTAATCTTTCTTTGTTTTTATCAGGCAAAGAAGAACAAAATGTGCAATTTGAGATTAAAACACATGGATCAAAAGCAGATGCTGGCCCAGTTAGCTTGATTGTGAATGCCTGTGCAAGCAGGGATGTTAGAGGGAGTGTTGTGGGTGTATGTTTTGTTGCCCAGGATATAACTGGTCAGAAGGCTATCATGGACAAGTTTACTAGAATTCAAGGTGATTACAGAGCTATTGTACAAAATCCTAACCAGTTGATTCCTCCAATATTCGGAGCGGATGAATTTGGCTGGTGCTCTGAGTGGAATTCTGCTATGATGAAAGTATCTGGATGGCGTAGAGAGGAGGTTATGGATAAGATGCTTTTAGGCGAGGTTTTTGGACTTCATACAGCCTGTTGCAGGCTCCGGAATCAGGAAGCTTTTGTGAATCTTGGTATTGTACTAAACAATGCCATAACTGGTCAGGCATCTGAAAAGATACCTTTTGGTTTCTTTGCACGGAATGGAAAGTACATAGAGTGCCTGCTTTGTGTGAGCAAAAAGTTGGATAGAGAGGATGCAGTCACTGGGGTATTTTGCTTTCTGCAGCTGGCAAGTCACGAGTTGCAGCAGGCACTTCATATTCAAAGACTATCTGAGGAAAGTGCATTGAAAAGGTTGAAGGTATTGGCTTACATAAGGAGGCAGATAAGGAATCCACTGTCTGGAATTATTTTTTCAAGGAAGCTGTTGGAGGGCACTGAGCTGGGAGAGGATCAGAAGAATCTGCTGCAAACCAGTGCCCAGTGTCAGCGTCAGCTTAACAAGATTCTTGACGACACTGATCTTGACAGCATAATTGATGGGTATGATAAAATCATTGGTATTTGCTCTCTGTGTTTTGACTTGGTTTTATGTTTATGATATTCTTCAAAAAAAAATTTTATTTTATTTTATTTTTTTGTTTCCTTATCCTTGATGCCAGACTATTGCATAATTAAAACCTCATTTGATTGAAGTGTTTTGTTTGCACTTGAATTTTTTGCAAGCAGGATTTAGCTACTAGTAATGAGATTCAGCTGAGGTTCGCTAATAACATTATGTCAAAGAGCTTTCTGGTTAAGTTGTGTAAAAATCGTGTGATTACATTAGGATGTCTAGCCTTCATGTGTTTGTTTCTCAACTAATTGGCAATAATTGTTCGCAAAATTTCTCTGAATCTTTGGGATTTATGTGATTTAGTTATGTTTGATGCTTCTTGAGATTGTTGTTCAATCAATCGTAATCTGGGTTCAGGTTATATAAAAATTAAAGGTAATAAGATCCCATATCTTCAAGAGTACTGCACCTAGGATATTCTTTGGCTTTTGTTTGTTCAAGTACTTATGGTTTATGCTTTTGGTCCTATTGTGTGGATTTTGTGTGTGGCTTTGCTTCATTTTGAGCTTCATATCATTTTAATTTGTTCTGGCGTTTGTATGCTATATTCTTAGGATATCCTTTACCTTTTCTTTGCAGGTATTTGGATCTCGAAATGGTGAAATTCAAGCTACATGAAGTACTGGTTGCTTCCATTAGTCAAGTCATGCTGAAAGCCAGTGTAAAGGGGGTTGTCATAGTGAATAAGTTGGCTGAAAGTCTTATGAATGAAACTCTATATGGTGACGGACTGAGGCTTCAACAAGTTCTAGCTGATTTTCTGTTGATATCGGTGAATTTTACACCAAATGGAGGCCAGCTGGGTCTTGGAGGAGAGTTGATTAAAGACCGATTAGGGGAGTCTGTTCAGCTTGCCCATTTGGAATTCAGGTATGAGAATTTTTCTGCAACTTGTACTGGTGTATAGGGCATTTCCCCTGATCAGTGTAGATTTAACTTTTTCTTTTCCTGGATTACATTACTTGGTTGTTGAGAAAAGCTTTGTGTTTGAGATGATAGGTGGATTACATGTTTTATTGGCGATTATACATACAGTGGAGGTGTACCATTTCTATCTTTTTCTTTTCTGCCTGTCATTTCAGAGAAAAGACTTGTTCAATTGCATGTTTCAATGTTGTGAAAGATCCCCTCCCTGACTAGCTTGCTGCTGAGCTTCCCAATGTAGTATAGAAATCCTTCTCTCTTCTTAATTTCTTCTAGTGTATTTTTTACCTCAATTGACCAGTACAACCAGATTATGAGAATCAACTGATTACTCATAGTATAACACGTTAGTTTCTTTTTACTTTAATATTCCTGATAAAGTCTTTGGAACTACTGCATATATTTCCAATACTTGGTGGATATTCCTTTTAATATTTTTTTAACAGAAGGAATTCAATAGAAGTAAATATTTGGGATTTAGTCCTATATGGAGGGAATACACTTAATGTGGCATCCTCCCTGATCGCTAATATAGGAGGTACTTTAGTGCTCTGCAAGCAGGTTTTGGCATACGGTACTTAGATTATGTGTGGCAGATAACGAAGATCTCAGATCATGGATCAGAATCAATCCATTGAATATATACTTCGACAAACATTTGCTTTGGGACAATATGCTGATTTATGACTGTAGCATCTTCAGTTCTAAGCAATGTACAGGTTACAGAGTCATTAGGTGCTGTAATTTCTTTTGGGTGCAGGATGACACATTCAGGAGGCGGGGTTCCAGAAGAATTGCTGAACCAAATGTTCGGTACGCACGGAGAAGCATCTGATGAGGGAATAAGTCTTCTAATCAGCAGAAAACTGGTGAAGCTTATGAATGGAGATGTTCAGTATCTAAGGGAGGCAGGCCGATCGACTTTTATCATATCTGTTGAACTTGCAGTTGCTAATGAGCCTGCAGCATAGTTGTTCACGTGATCTTGTAGGTCTAACAAGATCCCAATGAAATGTGTATAGTCAAAGAGGAGAGGAATTCATAGTCCTATGTCGCTGAGTTGGTCTCTGTTTAATTTGCTTGGCTAATTTCCTTTAGACATTTCCGTTTGTTTTAACTTCTGCAGTGTGAATAAAGCTGGTTTCCATTTTTGTACCCTGCTTCGTTTGAAAAAATTGGATGATGATCAGCCCTTTTCAATGTGTCTAACCCTTGCCCCTGTATACTGGATTAATCAGTTAGGCTTTAAGAGTTGGATTTGTCCAAAAGTGAATAAACCAGAGAAAGCAGGAAAAGAATTCTAGTGCCATCTTACACTTATTATGATGTTAGTTACTAGCCTATTTGATTCTCTTTTGACCATCTGGTACTTCTGAGCAACTCAGGGTCATTTCTTCAGAAGCATCTTGTGTTTAACTGCACGCCTGACTGTTACTTTTGAAACAAACAGCTACAAATTCCATCCGAGCAAGAGAGGTGCAACAAAAGTTACAAAACAAGTTCAACAAATGGCAACAAAGGTTAAAAATCAAGTTCAACAAATGGCAACTGGAAGAAAGATGTATCATAAGATTCCAATGAAAGATCACCATAAGCTGACAAGCTTATGCATTAGGAACCAATATTGGACATGGGAGGGGCCAGTCCAAATCCTTCATGAATTATGCCCAAGCGCATAATAGAAATGCATTTCCATTGAATTTTTGTAAAGAAGGCCAGGCCAGGATGTCTGTGTTTACATACACCACTTAATCTGTAACTCCTCTAAATGATGCCTTACCAAGGTTTTATTTCCTTGTTATTTGCAAGACGGCATTTTGCATTTTTCTTGACATTTGCACTAACAAAGTTTTTCTTTCTTTCTATTTGTACAACAACAAGAAAACTTTTAAAAACGTCCCTAAGGTACTGTTTGTTTGTAGGGAAAAGTAAAGGAAAGTTAGTTACTTTTTTCTTCATGCATGTTTGGTTGATAGGAATGTTGAAAAACTTTCTTACACTTTCCTGCATTTTGTGTCCTGCAAAATTTGTAGGATTTTGAAGGGAAATAACTAATTACTCACAAAAGTATCAGTAATTCTTACTAACTTACTAATTGTCATTAATTTCCTAAATTCTCTCAATAATTTTCTTAGTAACCAAAATGTGTTTGAGAAACTCATTTTCATTTTCCTTTACCTCACTCTCTATTACTTCACTTTCCCATACAACTTTTCCTCTGTTTAAACAGTGCCTAATGGTTTCTGCTCTACCAATTGAATTTGGGTTTAGGGGAGGTTCTCTCCTGTCTTAGCTCAACTCTTTGGACACATAGAAGATCTGATCACAAAGGCCCACCCAGCCCAAATAATTTTTTTTAAAAAAAAGGAAAGAAAATCCTCAAATCGTCGTTTCGTCATCATCGAATACTATTGGCAAAAACTCAACGGGAACCTTACGCGCATTCCAAGTTTTAGACCTTTGGCAGTCAGCCCCCACTCTCCAGTCATTGATTTGGCGCCGTTGATTCTCTCTGGCTAATGGCTATAAAGCCCTAAACCCCTCCACCTCTGCTTCCTCGTTACATTTCATTTTTCTCTTGCTTTTTCCTGCTAAATTAGACGCCAATGGAGATACAGAAGCTATATTTTCCGGCGGATGCTCCGCCACTCGCCGTCATTGTCGCTGCTAAAATCGCCGGTCTTTCTCTCCCTACGGATCCTTCCCTTCCTTCTGGCTCAACTCCTACCCTGCACTTCTCGGATGGGTAATTTCTCCTTTTTAAATTTTTTTTCGGATTTATGAGTAATTTTCTTTTTCTTTCTCCCCTCTTTTGAAAATTTAAAGTTCCTTCTTTTTGCCCTGTGAGCTTGAGGAACTTTTTCCCGTATTATATTGGTGGGGATGAAATTTCGATTGCTCAGTTATTCTGGAAAAGTCTTTTTCTTATAGTATTAACAGATGAAGCAATCCTCTTTATATAGCTCAATGGGGTGATTTAGCTTTGTAGTAACTCAATTTTTTGGATGCAGTGGAAAACTGCGGGGACTGTATGTGCTTCTGCGATACATCGGCCGGGTATCAAAGATTCCGAATTTCTACAATAGGGATGCATTTGAGTCCACCCAGGTGCTTTTTTATTGCTTATCTACAGCTTAAATGTGTTTGATTGCAACTTTTTCGGCCGCCTGTGTGGCATAAGCTATTTATTGTGACACTTTATTAGCATACAGTTAACGGCATTGAGAGACCAGTAGCAAGTTTTGTGCCATAAAGATATATATTCACCAGAAGCAAAGAAAAAACAAAAAGAGGAGTGTTGATTAGTCTGTATGGAATGTCCAATAAACACATTTGTGGCAGTTTTTGTTTATTGACTATTGAATTGCCAGTGTTGGTTCTAATGTGGTAAATGAAGATATAGAATTCCACTTTGCTTCGTTGTTCTGTAAATTATCCTTCTTTTATCTGTCTTGTAGATTGATGAATGGCTCGAGTATGCCCCTGTTTTCTCTTCTGGTTCTGAATTTGAAGGAGCATGTGGCTCTGTGGACGGATATCTACTGCACAATACTTTTTTAGTCGGTCATAGTCTGTCAATTGCAGATATAGCAATCTGGTCAGCACTTGCAGGTAAAACATTGTGTCCAGTTGTTAGTTGTTTGCCTAGTTAATTGTGCATCTATATTTAGTGACTATTAGGCCTCATTCTTTTTAATCAAATATTCTGCTCAAAACCAGCATATCAAGCCACCGAGTATAAACCAGATGGATGAATTTCAAGTGGAGGAATTTTCTCCGGCTCGTATAAGTAATCTAATCTTTTTTCCGTAATTGTTGTAATGAGCTTAGTCAGTTGATTGCATTTGTCCTCCTTTCTTCTCTTTGTCCTTATTGACCATATCCTAATTGGTTGATTCCAAGTTATCAGTGAGCACTGAAATTACTAGTGACCATACAATGATTGACCAGAAGTGACTTGTTATAGCAATAGCCAAGTAGCTTTGGTTAACTGTTGATGTTATCTTGCTTAAATTTATTTCCTAGCTATAGTAGCATATCTTTTACTTCAAATGATCAGAAGTGATTCAATGATTTTAGTACATACAACGAGTTATTTTTTCATTTATTTGATGGATTTGTGGCTATGTTGCACCTGGGTTTCCCCTTCTTTCCTTCCTTTTTTTTTTTTTTTTTGAGCAGAAATATTGGACAGACATTCGTTTAGTCCTCTCATTGAGCACTTGACTGCTCCTTTTATTGCATCGATGTCTTTGAAATCAGTGGGCATATGTGAATGTAATCCAAATTACGAATTTCCATATAATTAAAAAAAGCAAATTAGAATATCTAGATGTTAAAGTTTTTCTGACATTTGAGAGCATTACAGAATTTAGACTTTGGTGAACTTCTGTTTGGTCAAATATTTATCTCATGTTGAAGTGTGAGTCAGGAGAATAACGTGTAAGCAATAAAGATTGATCTGGTTTTGAGCCACTATTAGTTGTATTTGGATGAGTGTGATTTAGGTTGATCTGTTTTTGGTAAAGTGGATTTTCTTTTTTTGGAGCACTATTTTGCATTTCTCGTGTAATTTTATTGCTTTCTTTTAGAAGTGTGTTCTGAATAAAGACCCTTTTATGCTAGCACACGAGGATGGGTTCTCAACACTAGTTCATTTGCAGGAACAGGGCAGAGATGGCAAAGTCTACGCAATTCTAAGAAGTATCAAAATCTAGTACGGTGGTTCAACTCAATACATGCTGAATTTAATGCAGCTCTGAGTGAAGTGACTGCAATGTATATTGGAAAAAAAGGCTTAGGGACTCAAGCTGTTTCTAAAGACCAAGATCAACAGGTTTCTACTTCGTCTTCCAGTAGTGTGAATGGCGCTGTAACTGAGAAGGGTGTGGGAGGGAACCGACCTGTATTTGAGGTGCATCTTCCAGATGCAGAGGTTGGAAAAGTGCGGGTGAGATTTGCTCCAGAACCTAGTGGTTATCTACATATTGGTCATTCTAAAGCAGCACTGTTAAACAAGTATTTTGCTGAGAAATATGATGGTAAGCTGATTGTGCGCTTTGATGATACGAACCCTGATAAGGAGAGCAGTGAATTCGTAGATAATCTTCTCAAAGATATTGAAACTTTGGGGATTACCTATGAGGCTGTGACCTATACATCAGACTACTTTCCCAAGATGATAGAAATGGCTGAGAAATTGATTCGTGAAGGTAAAGCTTATGTTGATGACACACCTCGGGAAAAAATGCAGCAAGAACGGATGGACGGGATAGAATCCAAGTGTAGGAGCAATAGCGTGGAGGAGAATCTGAGCTTATGGAAGGAAATGATTGCTGGATCAGAAAGGGGTTTGATGTGTTGCCTCAGAGGCAAGCTCAATATGCAGGATCCAAACAAGTCCCTTCGTGACCCAGTATACTACCGTTGCAATTTGACTCCTCACCACAAGATTGGTGCTATATATAAAATCTATCCTACTTATGATTTTGCATGTCCATTTGTTGATGCTGTGGAAGGTATTACCCATGCACTTCGATCTAGTGAGTATCATGACCGTAATGATCAATACTACTGGATCCAGAAGGATATGGGTTTTCAAAGAGTTCATATCTATGAATTCAGCAGGGTGAATCTGGTCTATACACTTCTTAGCAAGCGTAAGCTGCTATGGTTTGTTCAAAATGGAAAGGTTGATGGCTGGGATGATCCTCGTTTTCCTACTGTCCAGGGAATAGTACGCAGGGGGCTGAAAATTGAGGCACTGATACAATTCATGCTGGAACAGGTAAGATTTTTCTTCAAGATTACAATCTAAGTATGTCCATTTCCTTGAGTATCCAACTGGATGGAATGAGGCTGTCAATGCAATGTATCTCTCAGTTTTCCTCCTGTTAGTTGCTCTTCGAATTTCCTTGATCTAATAGACTTCTAATCTGTTTTTGGTGTAATTATCTTAGGGGGCATCTAAGAATCTCAATCTCATGGAATGGGACAAACTTTGGGCCATCAATAAGAAAATTATTGATCCAGTCTGTCCTAGACATACAGCTGTTATAGAACAACAACGGGTCTTGTTGACTCTAACTAATGGCCCTGAGGTTCCATTTGTGCGAATCATACCAAAGCATAAGAAGTACGAAGGTGCTGGGGAGAAAGCGACTACCTACACCAAGAGAATATGGATAGACCAGGATGATGCCCGATCAATTGGAGCTAATGAGGAAGTGACTTTAATGGATTGGGGCAATGCTATAGTAAAGGAAATTGAGAAGGACCAAGAGGGCAATGTAACACAATTAATTGGAGTTTTGCATCTTGAAGGATCTGTCAAAACAACAAAGTTGAAGCTCACGTGGTTGCCCGATACTAATGAGCTTGTTACACTCTCTTTGGTGGATTTTGATTATTTGATCACTAAAAAGAAGGTAATCCTTTGTTGCTGATTGAAGTAATTGTCATTTAAATGTATCCGTCTTAATTGGGACTGGTTGAAGTTTACTTATGTTTCAATTGCAGCTTGAGGAGGATGAAAATTTCGTGGATGTTGTTAACCCATGTACCAAACTGGAGACTGCTGCTCTTGGTGATTCCAACATGAGGAACTTGAAGCGTGGCGACATACTACAGTTGGAGAGAAAAGGGTACTTCAGATGCGATGTTCCCTTCATAAGACCTTCAAAGCCCATAGTATTGTTTGCCATCCCAGATGGCAAGCAAACCACAGTGATGAAGTTCAGAACTTAAAAATATCAAAATACAGGTCATTCTGCATTAGCTTTGGGAATGCTATCTATTCTGCCCGCTGATGGGATTGTTGGTTGCAAGCCAATTTGTCACTGTGAAACTACATAAGAGTTGCTAGTCATTTTTCTTTTTCTTTTTTCTTTCTATTTTTAGTGTGTTGCATCCCTGAAGATGCTTGTATTATCATTTTTGTGTCATGCAAGGCGCTCAAGATTACTTGAATTATATGAAGTTTTGACAATTTTTGAACTCCCTTGTTTTCCTCATTATTTTGGTCTTTTCTCCTACCCTCTTATCCTCCCAAGTTTCCCAACTGGTACAAGAGTCTGATTTTCCTTATTTCCATTTCTTGGCACTCGTTATTCTATTTACTTTATGGGTTGCCTCTCGGCTTGAGATACAGCCGTTGAACTGGTCTTGGCCAGAGAAGTGCCATTCAAATGACAAGTGAACGAGCCAATAATTAATGTGGCTTGCTGGATAGAAGGTTCATATTCATGAGAAGCCCGGATACTTTATTTTATGTTCGAAGACGTAGAATTAATTGAACACGAATCTGATCTGGGACCCCTTTTTGATCGGCACGATATTATTTTATGGCTTGTTTTACCTTTTAGGTATTGTTGATGTAGACTGTGAAAAGATGCAGAATAGAAAATCATGGCGTTGATAGCTTTGCTTAAAAAATGAGCAGTGCCGTGCTTTGATGGAATGCTAATCATTTAGGGATTATATATCTATTGTGTTATCCCTCAGATATATTATTACTATACCCATACTAAATCGGTTGCAAAAGAAGACGTGAAAGCATAAGAATCACTCAGATGACAACTAATATTACCCATTAAACTAAGTGGAGCTAACTAATCCAAAGAAAGTCAATGTCGCTTGATGACAGAGAGTTGGGCAAAATTGTATTTGCAGGCAATGCACATTGTATTGACATGTGCGAGCAGATGAATCACTTTAATGATCCAACTGGTATGACTTTCCTAATCAATGGTTCAGTAGCACTTCTATGTTTTCCCGTCTAGGGTGAGGGAAGGGTGAGATTTAAGAAATGAGTAGAAAGAAGAGGGAATTTGAATCTTGAATTTTAATTCTTAGGATTTCAATCTTAACCAGTAGATCTTCTAAATTGCGTTGCAATTGACATTTAGGCTTTGTTTGGCAGCTGAGATTTTTGCTAGATTTGCATGATGCTAGTTTTTTACTTGCTTTTACTACAGGAACTTTAAAAAACTTTCAAAGTTTTAATGTAAATTTTTAGCAAATTTGTATAAAACTTGTTTGTTTCCACATTATCTGCAAGAATCTTTAAAAAACTCCCAAAGTTTTTAATATAACACCCCCAAAACACATAAAAAACTTCATTTCTAAAAATTTTTTCTACAACCTCTACAGTAAGTTACAGTAGAGTTTTATACAAACTCCCAAAAAACTTCGCTGCCAAACGAGGCCTTAGTTCTTCAAAACACCCACCAAACAGGTCAGGAAATATTAGTACCAAGTGGATCACTTGCTCCCTCCATGAATGCAACAGATGAGGGTGTGGGGAACTGGGGATTGGTGTCCGCATCTAAGCCAGGAGATTGATTGTGCCATGATGTGGTTATTAGTGGTATGATTACTCTTGTGTACTAACTAAGCAAAATCAAGAATTGTTTCCCACTCTAGTAAGGGAGGACCGCAAACTATTAGGTAGCCCAAGCCATTAATATTCACCTACTGCCCATTCTTTTACTTGGTGGTAACCTTGTATCATTCGCTCACTTACTTTGCAGTTCATAAATACATTGATTGCATCAAGTATAATCAACTCTAGTTATCATTGGTTCATAACCGTATTTGGTAGCTAAGTCATTCGGTTGATCTGGTTTCATCAAGGAAAGAGGAGTGGTTTCAAAGCTGCCAACTACCATCTTAGGAGCAGTTTTTATCTTTTGTTTAGTAAAACTGGAAAAAATTGTTTTGGCCAAAAGTGAAGTATGTCTTTGCAGCCTTACTATTCTTAACATGCAGGAAATGATAGTTTTTTGATGAATAAGGTCATTATATCCCAGCACTGTTCTTAATCTTAATTCAAGAAATTGAGTTGGATAACCGTAATTGTTCAACATACACACTTCACCAGGTAAGAAGATTTTTCTCTTCTGGTGTTTCTCAAGTAAATTGGCTTCTTCATGTATGAATGCAAGAACAAGGGCTTTATCTCTGTCAATGTGCAAATGTAGGCAATTAACCTAAAAGTTGAATATCAAATAATACATGGCAGCAAGGCAATCTCCCCGTTAAGAACCTTATGCGGAACAAACACAGTTTATTGTTGTTATTGAGCAAAGACAAAAATTACATACATTTTACTTACAAGATTAACTTTTGAACCCCAGACAAAATAAATTTGAAACGACAACCGGCTTATCCTCTTTGAATCCACATGTCTTTTTCGAAGAACAACATGAATATGATGCCTTGTATTTAAGTTAGTGTATCATCTACTTCTTGGGGGCTAGCCTTGATTTGATTTTCTCAACTTCTTTGGTACCAATCTGGAATGCCATGGTCAACACATTATCCGGAACTGGTGGAGTAGATGCAAACAAGGTGACTGAAATGGCTTGAGTTCCAGGCAACTGGCTGTTGAAGGCCGAGATAACGGCTGCTGGCACCTCCCCGTTGTTCTTCTGGAAGTGGACAAGTCCCCTGGGGAAGACGAATGCTTCACCTTTCTTGATGGACTTGGAAATGAGGACATTGGCAGTGGTCAAGAACCCAACATCTAGTACACCTTCCAATACAAACACCATCTCGGTGGCACGGGGGTGGGTGTGGGGTGGGTTTAGGCCACCAGGGGCGTAGTCGATCCTGGACAGGGACACACCTAGGGTGTTAAGGCCAGGGACCTTCTCAACATTGGCTGCCGTGACCAGTGAACCCATGGTATTGTTGGTGGCTCCTGGGGTGCCAAGGATGGTAGTGAAGAAGTCATTAGCTGTTATGTTCTCCTTGCAAATGAACCCGTTCACCTTCGGTTTACCTATGTCATGGACAACAAAAACAGGAATAAATCTCAGTCACAATTTCGAGCAATGTCTGCACAAGGCAGAGCAAAATATTAGCTTGGTCATGGTAGTGAAAATAAGATTGAATCCTGCTCAGAAAAGTACTAAAGAAAGAGGCATCTCTCTGCATCTGTTCGAGGGGTAGATCCTCACGTCAACGGAAAGCAAATAAGATTGTTGAGCAGGGGAGCATTTTTCATTTTTTTCCTCCACTTGCATGACCACACGCAGTCTAATAATTACTAGAATACAACTATCATGAATGCTTTCAGAGATTAATTCTCTTCAACAAGCTAATAAATGCAAACCAATAATTCTCATAAATGTATCTTTGGCTTTGTCGTGTACAATTTGAGACCAAATAACATTGAATCATCACTATTTTAACTTCTTAAGGACCATTTAAGTATGACAGACATAAAATCTGATAGGTGCGAAAGTTGTTGGCACAAGCCAGCCGCTAAAATGCATATACACCACGGTACATTTCTGATAAATATCTATCACTATCAGGACAGAAAGAAAAGTAAAGAGCAGTCAATATCAAAATGTGCAAGAAAAAGGCAGGGAGCCGACCAACAACCACCAAGACCTACCTAAATTCTTGTATTGGATCAAGAATTGAAGCCAATTACCAACTAAGTTTGATGGAAAAAGAAGGCTCTTGAAAAACTAACCAACGAGCGTTAATAGTGTTACTGTCCACAATCTAAAAGAAGAGAAAGATGTCAGTTTTTAGTACCAGTGAGATCAGCAACACAAACATCTTGAAGCATATCTGGATCTGCAGCTAACACCTGATTGAAGCTTATAGTCAAGAAGACCATAAGCATCATAAGTACCAACTTAGGAGCCATGCTGATGTTTGCTGCACAAACAAAAGTTGTTTATGGTTTATATATCAATTTGGAAAGCCCAAAAGGAAGTAATCAAAGCTGGAAAAAGTTGAAGCACAGAAAGAAAGAAAGAGAGACAGATGTGAAAAAACAGTTGGGTTGTGGACACTGGGACAAGGGGAAAGGCAAAAGTGGGAGTTTATTTATAAGGCGAAGTAAAGAAGTTGGAAGCCTTGAAGTTCACGATGGGGGAAGAGGGAACTTGGGGGAATGGGGAGACTAAAGTAAACTATGGAGGAATCTTTGACGTGAATTGTCAAGTGTGAATGAATGTTAAAGCACGAAACTTGCCTTCTTCAACCCAAAGTAAAGGGATCACGATTAGGGCCATTGATGGGGGTGTTGTTTGTGGGGTCATTTCATATATAGACAATTCTTGCTAAAATTTGGGCTTCTTTGACCAACATTTTCAGAGTTCAGAGCTGTAAATGTCTTTTTTTGCTTCCCCATTTTTGGGGTAGAACAGAGCTGTAAAAGTTTACTACACGTCTGACCTGTTCCAGAAGTACATAAGTACATAACCTACCGATAGTGGTCAGTAGGTTAACATTGGGGTAATCTATGATCTACATTTGTAGTGATAGTAAATAATAAGCATTTGGTGTATCTTTAACTAGTCTTATTAGAACAGAAATATTTGACCCAAAAACAAAAAAGAGATCAACTAGTATGATACAAATGTTAATTGTGGTCTGTCCTACTAGTTAGCTTCTTGTAATAAATTTATTTGTTAACACTTAGGAAGTGTACGGTAAATGGATTTCGATACGAGAAATGAGTTTCAATTTCAATCATAACCATAAATAATATTTAGTTCAAATTTCATAATTATTATCATTATAGGTATGATAAATTGGGGAATAGCAACGGGTTTGACAAAAACTCACAGAGTGTTCGATAACTTTACAACAATGAGTTTTAGTAATAAAAAAAAAATAAAGATTAATCTTGTATACACTAAGAATGTACGCAGCACTCTCAAATGCATGTCACTTAATTTTTCATTTGGATTGAACTTCATTTTCTGCACTTGTAGCATCAATTCAAGGATATTAGTATACACTATTAGTGTATTCAAGATTAATCCAAAAGATAATAGATAAGTGAAACCCTACTCTTTAGGGATATATGAAATTCATTAGTTGATTCCAGTTGACTTTGAACAACTGTGTTATATATGGGTATGACTACAGCTCATTACTTGTCTTGAAAGTTGAAACCTACTTGTCAAAGCACCTCACACCTAGAGAATTCAAGGCCGCCCAAGAATAATCTTACGCAAGGCATTAACGAAAATGGGACTGGTGCAGCTCTTATTCGATGCAGCTCTGTAAAATGAGCTTTTGGAAATTTAGTATAATTGGCATCATAGATCTAAACCCTAAAGCAAATGATTCTTTGGTGTAAATGGAGTTTACGTGACGGTTGAGATATACCAAATAGAAATACTTCTATTTTATAGGAAGAAGAAGTCAAAGTTGAATATTATTTGATTTTGAGACAGGGTTGTAATGGCTGAAACGAATGTCTAACTCTTGGCCAAATTTGGTTTAATTAAGCATTGAATTGAAGTATAACCTCAGAAACAAATGAAAGATGAAAGGATTAGACCAAGAGGTGGGGTTCAATTGGCGGAAAATATTGCACTAATGGGCAAGAAACTTGCATTATACTGCTAAGAGACCCCAAAGAAATGAAAAAAGAAAAAAAAATTTGATGAAAAGAGAAGAGTCAAAGATGATACCTCAGTAAAAGTAAGTAATCAGCCCAGACTCTGGGAATTGGTGTAGCAGAGATTTGCAAAGAAACCCTACTTCCGTGACATAAAAATATTTTGGGGTATGAAAAGTTAACACTTTTAAAAAAAACCAAATGAAAAATTTTCATTTTCAAAGAGATGTTCAAGAAATTCTATAATCCCACCTTAAATTTCGCCTGTTGAAGTATTAATTTTTCGAAAGGATAAGAAATTATAAAATCTTGATGGTGGTTGTTGCCCTGCTCTGCTATTTTCCCTCCTGACCACCCTTGGAGGAGTTGGAAGACACCTTCCAATGGTCCTCAACAAAATCTTAAAAGGGTATTAAACACTATCTCTGTAATACTACTCCTCAGTCCAATATATCTGTGATCTATACCTAAACATGACTTCTAAGGCTTCCACACCGAGATAGCCATTATAGGTCAGACATAAAAAGGATTAAAGAAGGATCATTTATCACAATGTTTCAGTTGCATGGACTAATTTTATTATGTTTCAGTTTTACATGTTTTGAGCTGAATCAATGTCATTACCAAACTCAGAATTACCATTACTAGTTGTAAGGTAACTGACTTGGTAGGTAGTCAAATCGTATAAAGAATCGAGCTAAATGGTTGAACAGATCTGTATAGAGAAATCACACTCTCCATAAACAAAACCCTCTTTTTTGCTTAGAAAATTATGATTATCATTTTCTACTCAAAAAACAAAGGAAAGCAAGAAGCGTGAAGCATGCAGTTAAAGATTCCGCAAGTACGGGATGAAAATAATAGTAATCTCTAATGCGTTGGCCAAGTCAAAGTGCCTTGCATGGAACGGATTGGTGATTGTTTGGTGTGTTTGGGCCCAGCAAAGCATTCCAAAATCTGCTCAGGAAGAGGGACAAGGACTCGCTACAATTGGGATTTACGCAGTTTCATCCGGTCATTGTAGATGTTCAAATTTCTAGTGTACAAATACGTTACAATGTTGTACTGAATATGTATCAAATATTTTATTCATGTACGCTATTTTTACTATGAATACAACAATATAATATAATTTTACACCAAATAATGTAAAATATAGAACAAGTGGATCGAATTGTACCAAACCCTAATTGTAGTGAGTTCTTTCCTTAGGAAGAGGAAGACATGCATTAACTCCAAAAGTAGTGCGTTCGAATTTTATTGTCAATGTGAGAACTATTAGTGTATAATCTATAAGAGCCTTTGTAAGCTACTTATATTTCAGGACATACCTTAACCTAGAACTGTATTAGTGAACAATCTATAAGAACTTTTCTAAACGACCTATGATTTTGGGGCATACTCTAGCCCACGGTGGTGATTAGAATCGAATCCATTCAAACTTTTAATTTAAGAAAAAAAGGAAACTCCAAAAACCAAAGCATACCTACCAAAAGGGACTTCCAAGGATTTCTTCAAGAAATGGAACTTCTTGCATTGTACGTAGAGTTTATAAACGTGCAACAACCCTACGTTGACGGCTTATCTATCTAATCATCATGTCTATTAGCATTCGAGCCATGATTACTTTCAAATTTCACATGAAAAAGTTAGTACCAAGCACAAATTATAAGTAGTATAACTAAAGGAGCAAGTGTGATGTATGAACTTATAATTAGTAGTATAATTTTGTGCACTCAAAAAAACTTACCATCTAGCGTACAAGTATTTTTAGATTAAGCACTTTTATATAAGCAATTCCAACAATCTATCACATATTTATATGCCCCGTGATCTCTATATGTAGTAATTAACCCCAGAAGCGAATCATCCATTAATTTTAATTTAAAGAAACTAAAGGGGTATATTCGGGGTATATTCTTGTCAATTATTTTTTGTATTCCTCATTTTCTCTACTAAATCTCGGGGCTATACAGTCTAATGCACATTGTGGAAATGGCCAAAGGAGAATCTTAATTCCTATTACTTACTTCATACTGGATGACTCGTGACCAAATTTATATTGGCAATAAATCATAGCATCTGATTGAAAAAAAAAAAAAAAGAAGAAGAAATTATATAACCTTTAAAGACAATTTCAGATTTTTTTATTGAGTCTTGTTTAAGTGTTGATCTACTTCCTGGGTGCAAATCATTATGATTAATTCATTGTCTAATGATGATCAGTTGAGATTAGGAGGCTTGAGCCTTTCTTCCAGACCATTTGTTTGATTGTTCCATCAACCAAGAGCAGAGAGGGACCAGAAAGTGGCCTAAAGGGATCACAGATTTTATGCGTAAGCTTGAAAAAGTTACTTTAGCTTCCTCATTTCCACTGCTAGTAGATGGACAAGCAGCCATGTGTAACAAATTATACTTAAATAGACTAGAGAACAGAATATTGAAGAACCTCTAATTTCTTTTGTTTTTTTGGGTTGAGGGTTGGTGGTAGTAGTTAGGCCTAGTGGTGGAAAGCTTAAAAATGACTATCTTTTTCTTTTTCTACGAAGTTAGGGGTTGTCTAGATTATCATTTTCTGAATTTTTCATGAAAAAATATACTGTAATGATGTGATGTATGTGAGGTAAAAAGGTGTTTGGGAAATGTGATCACGAAAAATATAAAAATTTTTTGATGAAAAATTACAATTCAAACGAGGCTTGTTTTCCGTAGTGAACTGTTATTATGAGACAAAAGTGAATCTAAAAGAAAAATAGTTATTGGGTTAGATATATTAGCATTTGGTATGGTTAGCACAATTTTGCAATCTTTGATAAGAAAATTGAAATCTTTGATAAGTATTCTATTAATTTATATCACGATTGTTAGTAATTTAAAAAGAAATGTTGGCAGATTTAAATAATTATTTACAAGAATTGTCATCAAATAGATCACAATTGATCCATTTGGCCAAAAAAATTAAAAATAAAATAAAATAAAGAGAAGAGTCGTGAGGATGATTCTTTGGAAAAGTCTAACTGATATTGTTAGACCGATTAGCTCACTCAGGCCTCTTTAGCAAAGATAGTTAGCCTTTCACTATGAGTAAGGTCTGAAGCCTAATCATAAATTAATTGAATTGTCACAAGGATGTGGAAAAATTGGTTGCAGGCTTCTCTATTGGAAACAGACAAATACCTTGAATACTTAAGGGGTATCACTTTTCAATATCAGAGTCACAAAATGCTTGAAGACGCGTTTGGATTGACGTGAATTTGATATGATTTTGGTTACAAAATTTTTTGATTTATTTCTCTACTTACATCATCAACACATTTTCCAATCACCTTTTTATCTCACATACATCACATCAAAAAAGTACTACAGTATTTAGATAATCACATAATCCCAAAAAATCTACTATCCAAACAAACCACTCTATGTCAAGAATAATAATGGGATTCAAATAACATATTCAGTTTTATATGTTTTGTTATTTGGCATTGACAATTTTAATAGGAACTATTAGGGAAATAAATTTCAAATTACACCCATTGATCATTTCATCACGAATTCGCTAAAATTTGGCTTCATAATATTGATGGATCTTGAAGGGGAAAAACAGCAAAAGATTAAGTCCACAAACTACTCTTTTAAGGCCATACTTCAGCAGATTGATGTTATATCCTACAAAGCTTATTAGTAGTCTAATACTTCGATTCCACAAATAAATTACAAAATTCTATTAAAAAGGAAATCGAGTAGATTTTTTTGTTTTTTTTCCCATCCCATGAAAAATTAGAAACCCCCAAGAAAAGTGCCCGACAATATCCATCCATCATTGTTAATGTGTTGAAACCGACGTGTTATTAGGTCTTTGAAGGGGTATGGTTGAACTGGATATGACACTAAGCCCAATCGACTGAATCTGAACTTGGGCTGATTTAGAACCTAAAGCGATGCAACCCAGTCAATCACTAGGGCCATCATGAAGTTTAGATCGAATGCAATATCAGCCCAAATCCAAAGCAGAGAGGGGAATTGAATCCAAATCTTTAATTGCCACTTGTAGAAAGAAACGAAGCCATTTTCAGGAAAAAGGTAAAGAGTAAAAGTTAGTAATGAATGAGATCAATTTCAACAAGACCATACAATGCAAGATTGCAACTGATTCACACTATAAAGAATTCTTTACACCATCGGATGCATGCGAGAGAGTTAGAGGTTATTGACTATGTCAAGGGTAGAGGTGGCAAAAATACCCAAGACCTATTGGGATCCCATGCCCAAATTTAATTTGGGCGGGATGGGTATATAAAATATGGGTTTGGGCCTTATTCGGTATATGCCCAATAATACCCATTTAAAATATGGGATTGTATGGGATTTATTTGGGATCCCATGGGTATTTATTAAAACAATAACAAAATAATAAATAATTTTTTTTTCATTTCCTTCTCCAAACCTTGGAAGCTGAAGAAGGTGTTGGAGACGTGTACCGACAGCATATTTTTACAAATGCATATTTTTCGAAGATGGTTTTGTATTAAATTCAGACTTTATCTGTCCTTTTGGCGTTAAAAAGTGAAACTTTTATGATTATTTATGGACTGGAAGATGACATTTGGGAGTTAGAATTTGTTTTTTGAGAACACCTGCCACTAGGAATTTTTCCAAGCATCCACCAAAAAAAAAAAAAAAGTTAGTGGAAGCTTTGGTTTTTGTCCATTCAACACAAACTCCCAAAAAGAATCATTCAGTTATATGAAGTTGGTCTTTTATCAATTTCGTATCTAGAAAAATTTATTTAGTTTGAAAAATAATTGCATAATTTATAGAGTGTAGAACTTTTACAAAGTTAAATAAACAAACTAAATAATATAAAAAGAAAAGACAATATTGAGAAATTTGACTGAGAAAAAAAAGAGTTTTTCTTAAAAAATAATAAAATGGGATTAATTTGTGTATTTGGGCGGGATCAAATGGGTGTAGCCCATTTTAGTCCCGCCCAAATTAGTCCTACAGCTAATATGGGACTGTTTGGATATGACCCATATTTTTCAACCCCAAATAAGTCCCGCCCATCCCGCCCATTTGCCATCTCTAGTCAAGGGTAATGGAAGCCCTTCTACACTATCAAAGCTGGCATGTGTAATTTTTTTCTTTCATTATACTTTTTTAGTAGAAAAGGGTTGTGATATAAGAAGTCACAAAGGCGAAGGAAGATTTGAATCTAAAAATCTCAACTCTAATTATTTAACTAAGGTCGTCTTTGGTTGCATAAGTTTCTAAAAGTTGATGAATATTGCGTGAAATCATCAAATACGGCCGGGGTGTGGTTAGAAATAATCACGTTTACCAATGAAAACTACTAACCAGAAAGTCATGATTTATAGTTTGAGCGATAGCCTACACAGAGACTCAGGTGTGCACTTCACCTAATAAGGACTTCGTTTTTTTATTTCTTGGCACACCTAATAAGGACTTTTTACACGATTGTTGCTCAAGAGCCCAAGATTCTCCATGGGATATTGTTGCAGATTGTGCCATTTTATGTCAAATATATATATATATATATATATATATGTGTGTGTGTGTGTGTGTGTGTATATATTTTGGAAGGCTGCAGAGACTGAACCAGATACAGCGGCTAATAAATTTCAGCCCAAGCATGTCCATCCTGCTACCCAGTCACAAACATTGCAGTGTAACTGTGATATCCGCCCATTAAGATTTTACAGGTTAGCGATTGGATTACAGAAAGGCCCTAGACTTGAAAAGTCTTACTCGTGCTGGGATCAAGACATTTTACTGGCTTTGATTATGCACGTCATGCACATGACGCCATTTGATTGCCAAGGCTTAACAAATCTAAGAGGGCTGATTAGTGGAGAAAGTCTTTGCATCAAATTCATAAGCCTTTTCCTACTTGAAAATTTTGCCAGAAAGGTACTTCTTCCTTCCTTCCTTCCTTCCTTCCTTCCCCTTGGGTCCTCCCACTATTCTGTCATTCCTGACTCTGAGTACATACACAGATATTCTTGCACCAAAGTTAAATTGAACCAATAGCACATTAGTCAGAACCTGGAATTTGAGATAACTTGGATCTCCTCCTTTTTTGCTGCTTCTGCTATGAAGGTATGTAGCATATATGAAGCACTTAAATTAGATGGTGAGGACAAATTTCATTCTAATGCATTCATACGTATACCCTGAAGACAATTTATTATTATTATTATTTTTTGATGACGATACAAGAAATTTTCTTGACTCTTACATTTTCCATTTTTTGACACAGAAAACTGAAGTGAAGGTGAGCATTAACTGCCACAAATGTAAGAAGGAAGTGCTGAATGCAGTTACCAAGCTTCAAGGTATTGTCCTTTTCTTTTTCTTCTAGATAACCTGCTTTCCTCTGTTTTGAAGATTTTGACTCCAGTGCCTGGACAGATTTTTTAAAGCTATAGAGAGTGGAATGGGATATGGTTCTGCAACATAAATTCTTGTCAGTTTCTTGAATGGTTCAAGAATGACAAATTTATATCTTTCTTCCTGTGGACGTGCAGGTGTTGATCAGGTGACAGTGGATGCTGCCAAGGGGATGTTAACTGTTGTTGGTGAAGTCGATCCCGTGTGCGTAGTATCTAAAGTGAGGAAGACAGGAAAAAATGCAGAAATTATGAGTGTTGGACCTCCCAAAAAACCTGATCCTCCTCCTAAAACTGAGACCCCTAAGCCTAAATCGCCAAAAAAAGATCCGCCACAGCCTCTTCCCCCCTGTTGCCCACAACACCAATTTTTCTTTGTCAGCTATGTTGAACCCGATGACAGCAGAATTTGCTCCATTCTTTAACAACAAAATTCCATTAAGGCTTGTCGTGGTCTTTGTAATCTTTAGCTCTACCTCTTCTCTTTACGACAACTCTAGCTACTATCCGGGTGCTCTTGCCCTGTTACCATTTCCATGTCCACATACATGATAATAATATTAGCATCCTTCAGCAATTATCCAATGCACGCAGCCCCTCAACTATTTACTCTTTTTTTTTTCTTTTTTCGGGTTGATTTGTTTCAAGTTACAACTACTCATATTAAGATTTTGCATATCTTGATTATGTAACTTTAGATATCTATTTGCAGTAAATATAGGGAGCTGCCCTTGATTATGAACATGTCTATTTTAAATGACACACACATCACAAAAGGTAAAGGGCTAAAATCGGATGCTTTATCTGTTCTATGATGATCCCAATCATTTCCAACTCCAGTCGTCAAGCCGTCAAGGGCTCCAAAGGTTGTTAGCTTGCTTGAATAGACATGGCTAATGGGACGACCTCAAGTCAAGCCCGACTCTCTCTTGAAAAGACTCCCGATTCGTACATGTATTTAAGGCCACAACAAAGTATAGCCGCTAGTCACGACTCTGCAAATCTGCTTCGTTTACCATTTCTCTTCACCTCTATTTCCAAGAAATTCCCAGCCACATTAAAAGGGACGTGATCAATTCCCTTCTGCAATATTTTATCTCCCAAAATTAGAATGTAAAAGAATGAAAAGAAGAAAAAAAGGAACCGGCGAACTTTAACCATCACTCCACTGTAAACTGCATTCAAGAGATGAAAGCATATATAATAAGAAACTGGGACTAGAGTGGTGCAAAATGAATATGAAGAAGATACTAACACACGAGTTGCAAATGTTTGATACATCCTACAACCATCTACACATCATGGTATTGTACTAGACAACTAGAGGATGCAACCAGTACTAGACAACTAGAGGATGCAACCAGGACCAGAAAGCTCTGATTTACTCTCATATCAGGAGTCACAGTTCACTAGAATGTTGGAACTTGAATTTCCACTCCCCTTGTTGTGCATCATAAGCAACCATCTCAGCACCCAGCTCAGCTGACTTCTGTCTGAGCATTTCCTTGTATTTCCCAACCTTTGGTCCATCTATGTATGCTTTCCCGCTGTTCTTGTCAATGCATCTGACGTTGAAGAGAGTTATCTCAGCTGGCCTATTAAGGCCTTGGCCAATTGGTGGTTTCTTGCTCTCATCCATGTACACAATCACCTCTCCATAGTTAAACTGAATAAGAGACTCCAGGTCAAGTTCCCTCACATCTGTTTCACCCAAAAACTTGATGCTGCCATAGCCCTGTCTTCCAAATACAAAGTCTTTGACACGGGCACAGAATCCTGGTTCAGCCCTTTCCCTTGCTGCTAATTCCTTGATTGGCGGTTCCGTATAACAGTCAGCACTGTGGATCTTAGGCATGATGGCTTTAATATCTGGGTTCTGTCCAACACTATCTGCTACTTCTCCCTCTTCACTGTCTGCAACTTCTCCATCTTCATCTTCTTTTACTATAATATGAAAGCATCTTTCTGGAATGGGAGTGTCATTGTAAATTACCCCATTAGTGCTAAAGTTGGATCCCACAGAACGGTTCTCGACAACTTTGTCATTGTTTGTTTGATCTGATAATCCTATGAAACAAAGAGTAAAAGGAATTGGAGGTGGAAGGCAATTAATTAAATCATCAGCCTGGAGGAGGAGATTAGATGTCCAAAAATCTGCTTTGACACATCTCTCATTTTACTTTCAAATGCAACTATTAGCCAGGTAGAACATAGTGAAATACAAAATTTTTTCAATATGTTCTCAGTTCATTGTGCTGACTGACATTGCCAGGTAACTCGTTTATAGGTGCTGTAATGTGAAAATTTAGTAGACAAGGTTGATAAACTGATATATTTTGTTTTGAGGATTAACAATTTAATTAACCTATCTTCTTTAGTAGCAGAATAATGCACTCTGCATGTTCTAGTATCATGTGCGCTAAGAATATAAGAGAGCAATATTCAACGTGCACCACTCTCATGCACATTATTGGACGTACCCTAGAGTCCTGATGATTCTTTTGCTTTATGATTCCATGGAGAGTCTTTAGTGGAATTAAAAACATGAGGCCCAGGATTTTTCTTTGAGATCAACCCGTCATCGACCTTGAAAGTTGCTACCTTTTCTTCATTACTGAACACGTTAACCTGCAAGAAAGAGCAGTTAAAAATTGAACATCCTTTACCACAGATGGCACATGGATTGGTGAATTAATCTCCACTTTCTTCTTCCTAGGAAGACAAATTGATGGAAATTAGTGCAGAACTGTCGGCAGGATGCGAGGAGCAAAGGAGAATTCTAGGTTCAGGTTCTCCAAATTTGATCCTCATGCTAAATTGCTATTTTTTAACCATGAACAATACTTTCGGAACTGTACTCTTTATTATTATATCTGATTATGAGTAAGAGAAGAATGTTGACTTCCTATCAATATAGCTTCTCTGGCTGAAGTGGAATTTTCAGATATGTGCAAGAGAAAAGTCTTCAAAAACTTCATTGAAGAAGCATTTCCATCGACCTCATGCATTCCTTCTCACCAAATCTGTTGGTAAACAAAGCAGTAGCCTTCTGAAAATCTCATGCATTTACACTCGCCTAAACATGCAGGGTCTTGGCCTTTTCACAAGTCAATACAGTTATCAGGAGTTTCTTTCGACAGTTGTATTTTCAAAAATTGGCTAGTTGCACCTCATCATGTTGAAATTCATCTTGTACAAAAATGACTTATGCTAAAGATGTTTTTTCTTTTGATTTTTTCTAAATAAGTAGCAAAAGTAGATGTGCTTATTGTTTACCTCAGATGGATCATCCGCACCCAAAAAATAAAAAAATCACAGAGAATGTAACCACCATGAAATGCCCATGCTCCCCAGATATGCTATCAGATTTTGAGACTTTCATCTATTTCAGGATTCCCAAGTTGGACTGATAGTGTACAGCCACGGTCATCAACTAAAATTTGCAGTTCGTGCTGTGCGCTAAAAGAGTTTGAGACAGTGGACTGAACAACTTCAGCAGCCAAAGAGGCAGTCCTGAAGAAACAGTATCAGCAACTAAAGCCGTCATATAAAACAAGCTAATGCACAGAAGAGCTATTCCGAAGAGTAAAAGCTCAGACAGTTTCCTGAGCAAAACATACGCTTACACCTTCTGTGTATGTGTATGAGCAAGAGAGAGGTAGAGAGAGAGAGAGAGAGAGAGAAAGAGAGAGAGATGGTGAAACTTCTTGCCAATGTAAAAGTAGCATGTACAAGTTCAATGCAGCACATATGTTATTGAAAAGGACTCATCCAGAATTTTCAAATGAATTTTCAGTCCATGGATCTTATTAAGTTGATCATATGCATTATCATGGAAAGTTATCTATCAATGTTTCAGAAAACACTCTGCTAGAAAATAACTCACCTGCACAAATGTTGCCAAGGATCTTCCACATAAACAGTTTAACAAAAAGATGAATTACCACAGATAAGGTCTGCTCATGTGGAAATTTTTCACACAAAATGGATAAAACAAATCAAAAGAAAAATGGTCAGTTATAATGAGAGTTATTAGGATGCACATACTGTTGCCCATTGATAACCTGACCACCGGTTTGGGATGCCACTCTGGAGTCATTTGTTCCTTTGGAAGAGCAAACGAGAAATCAAATGTTAGTTAAATGAAGATACAGAAGCAATTGACAATTTTTGACACTTAGTTTGGTACAAAAGTAAAAGGCAAGAACCCCCAGATTAACATTAAAAGAGAAGATATGCACATGTATATCTTCAATTTTAGTAGCCACATGACGTTATTATGAGTCATTTTACTACTCAACTTTACTCATGTGAAGCATAGGTTATAATTACCAGAAAGTGAATTCTGAGTCCCAAATGGAGTCTTCCCAGGCAAGCTGCTAACACCAAAGCTTGATGCTGACTGGCCAAATGACAGTTTCTGGGCAGGGCCACAGGATTTGATGTTTGATGGACTGAAGTTTATTGTGCCTGATGCTCCAAATGCAGGAGCACTTGAATATCCATGTCCTTTCTTGCTTGAAACAGGGTTCACGTGCACAGAACCAAATGATGACATCTGGCCAAAGCCAGCGGTAATGCTGTTCGACAAACCAAAGCTAGCGTTGCCTAATACTCCAAATTGAGAGCCTGAGTTCCCAAAAATAGACTTTGCATTCATATAGAGCCAAAAGGTGATCTACTACCAGACACATTCACAGAAGAGTCAATGGATGGTGATTTACAGGAGCTGCCATGGCTACCAAACCAAAAACCATAAGCAGGATGATCTGATGAGCTAAAATTGACATGGAGGGGAGCAAATTGCGTCCATTGGCATGGTTCCTGAGGGTTCTGATTAGAGTCAAAATATCCTACAAGAAGATAGAAAAAGAAACCAACTGAAAGTCTAAATAAAGCAACGCAAATGCCTTACACTACAAATTCAACTCGGTAGAACTAAATATCACATCGTTGGTCACAGGTTGCATCATTGTGACGACTTTTAAGTTTAATTAAAAAGCAACAGGAAAGCAAAGACAACAAGGCCATTGCGAACCCCTGTGGCAAATTTATCAGAACAATGTTAAAACTAAAATTTGTCCCCCATATGGTGCTCGATTTTTTTTTTCTCCGTCAAGCGGTGCCGCACATTTGATCTGCGGCACCAGAATTAATTTTAAATTTTTTTTTCGTATTTGAAGATGAAATTCTGGGAACATGTGTGCAATTTCTCAGAAATTTTCTTACCGGTGCAGCACATTGACATTCAATGTGCGGCACCCCTCACATTTTTAAAAAAATAATAAAAAAAATTTGAGGAGAGGGGTGCTGCACATTGAATGTGCGGCACCCCTCACATTTTTAAAAAAAAATTTTAAAAATTGGCGCCGCACATAGTAACTAAAAAAAATAAAAGATGTTTTATTTGCAACGCTTTGTGACGGATAGTTTAGGGTTTGGGGTTTGGGGTTATGATGGTTTTAGGGTTTGGGTATTAGGGTTTGGCTTTTAGGGTTTAGGTTTTTGGGGCTAGGGTTAGGATGTACGGTTTAAGTTTTAGGGTTTGGGTTTTAGGGTATGGATTTTATGTTTAGGGTTTAGGGTTTTTGACGCCAAATGTTAGCAATATCTATTATTAGAAAAGTTTCAAGTTTTTAAAAAATTTTCATGACCCGAAAAAGAAATTAAAACTGACCAAAAAGAAGAAGAAAGTAACAAATTATAAGAGCGAGTCTCTGTTTTTAATTTTTTAAGACTGGATTGAAGATAATTAATTAGGTGACATTAAGGGAGAGTTCTACTATTTGAATGTGCGGCACCAGTAAGCTAAAAAAAATAATTTTTATTTTTTTGCAACGGCTTTGGCTGATAGTTTAGGGTTTGGGGTTTTGAGGGTTTTGTATTTAGGGTTAGGGTTTTAGGGCTTGGGTTAGGGTTAGGATTTAGGATTTAGGATTTAGGGTTTGGACTTTAAGGTATGGATTATATGTTTAGGGTTTTTGACGCCAACTGTTAGCAATATCTGTTATTAGGAAAGTTTCATGTTTTCCAAAAACCCCATGCACCTGAAACTAAGATTAAAACAGACCAAAAAGAAGAAGAAAGTAGTAAATTATAAGAGCGAGTCTCTCTTTTTAATTTTGTCATACTGGATTGAAGACAATTAATTAGGTGACGTTAAGGTGGAGTTCTACTATTTGAATGTGCGGCACCAGTAATTTTTAGAAAATAAATATTTTTTTTGCTTCCATTTTGGCGAATAGTTTAGGGTTTGGGGTTTTGAGGGTTTTGTATTTATGGTTAGGGTTTTAGGGTTTGGGTTTAGGGTTTCGGTATTAGGGTTTAGGGTTTGCTAGGGTTTTCATGGGTTTAGGGTTTGCTAGGGTTTTGCAGGGTTTAGGGTTTTTGGGTTTAGGATTTTGTAACTTATAGAAGGTTTTGGATTTTATAACTTATACAGGGTTTAGATAAAGTAGACGTCTTACCATATATAAATTCCAGCATACGAAAAACTGTAATCTATAATAATAAAAAGTGTACATAAACCGCAAGTCCTGACCACAATTTAATTAACAACATAATTTTAACATACTCCAAATTATAGTACAATAAGTAAGATGATTGTTTCAGAAATTATCTGCTGTCACCAATTTGCTTGCCTCTTGCATTTGTCTCTCGGCGTAGTTGGGCAGTTGCACTTCTAATGCTTTCTTCTACGCTGGGCGTGCTGAACCTGCTATCGAAAAGATCTTTTTAGGTGGAGATCAAGACGGAATTGGAGGGGCTCGTCATCGGCCTCATCATCAGAATGGACAGCAGTTTCACCACAAGTCGGACATGAGGGGGGGCTAGACGGGCCGGCCATCGATCCTCCTGCGATGTGACTTGCCTCAGGTGTATGAGCAGGAGAAAAATGGCCACTTGAACCGGAGATGAAATTTAGAATGGCATCATCACCGATATGTGCATCGCCTGCACCACCGGAAAATGGATACGAGTCACCAAAAATCAGAACTTGAGTCGGAGTCTGAAATGGATCGAAACTACTAGTGTCGAACATCGGTCTGTAGGATTGCTGGAAGGCTGCTCCATAATATGATGACTGCGAATGGCCTAACCTCCCAGTAGCATCATGGCCGGTAGAATCGGTGGAAGTAGTATAGTCCTGTCTAGAAGACTCCGATGTCTGAGTATCTATATCATCTACATCATCGCTACTCTCTACAGCAGGCACCTGCACTCGTGGACGTCGTTTACCTCTTCGGCTAAAGGTGTTTCCCGTTCGGGTCTCGGGTGCTCGTGCCCTAGGTGGCTTGTAAGGCAGATCGTGATGTAGCGATGCCCCGGATTCCTGTCGATCAAATACCCCAAGTCCAACACGCATGCCTTTCTGAATGTAATTCATGCTCTAAAAAATCTTATCACGGATCGACCTAAGAGACTCTTGTATGCTCTCCTGTGAAGAACCCAGGGCAAGAGCATCACATGTCTGCCATGCAATGTAGGCGACCGTATCCATCTGTAGACGAATATAGAAAAGTGAAATATTTTAATAAATGGACATGTAAACGAAAAAAATAAAAATTGCGTTACATGTGCCGATATATTTGTTTCGTACCATATAATCATGTCGTCCTGCATCCCCACGGAGGCCATCATGCTGCGGATGTGATATGATGGGTGGAGTAATGTAGCGGACAGTATGAGTTTTGTACCACCGCAAATACTGGCTGGTGGGGATGTAAGGATCCGATGAAATTTCATGAAGTACAGACGTAGCCTGTCTATGCCATAACTCAATCGAATTGGCATGTATTTGGGCCCAATTAGCGTCTTGATAACCAGAGCGAGAAAGCACGTGCAGTTCTTCAAAAGTCCGCTGCTCTTTTGGGATCAGCTGCTGCATGCCAAAGTGTCGAAATACACGATTTGGGAGATACATCTCCACAACATGCCAAAAAATCAATGGGACCCGCGCTCTCCATAGATGTGCATCTACTGTGCAATATGGAGGGAGGGCCGCTAGTACATCCGGTGTGTATGGCTCCCAAAAAAACTGTAAATATGAAGATGAAACGTAAATTTTTAAGTTTGAAAATAAAAACAATATTGAAATTCACAATGCCGTTAAATGATTCGTTTGTAGTTACCTCGAACTGCCCAAATTTAGTTAATTGGTCCCTATAAAATGACAAAACATTACTCGGGGCGTGCACGCAAGTACACTTTGTGGCCCACCTTCCACCCTGTGGGTAATCTTCTTGTCCTACTGGAACGACGATTTCAGGATGAATAGTTGGAAGTCGCTCCCATGCCCACAGTTGAAATAGTTAAAAACTAAATGTCACATTTGACAAAATATCATGAATTAACGGAACGAAAGAAAACACATAACAATAAAAATGTCGCACCTGCAATAACATATATGGACCGGCCGTGGATGAAACGTCATTTCGGCATGCACGACACATCTACCGGTATAGATTCGCTAGGACACTGCTGTCCCAACTATACTGGCCCATCCCCTCTATATCTCTAATGTAATCAAACCAGTGTGGACTCACAAGTTTGCCACATATGTCTGAAAATAGCTGGCCCAAAATTATCAAGAGAATGTACATGTGGGCATAGCATCGTATGACGGCATCAGATGCATCATCAGGAGGCTGTGCGTAGACGTATGGGTGTAATGCTGTAATCTGTAGCCTCTTTTGCTTGAACTGGCTACTCTCGGGATAGAAACCCAATAACTCATGGACCTCATTCTTCAACTCATCTAGGGTCCTTTCCCTTTCAATAAGGGTAACCGGCAAACCGTCAATCCGTAATCCCCAGAGTATCTGCACGTCCTGAAGTGTCACTGTAGCCTCGTCCCACGGAAGATGGAAAGTGTGTGTCTCCTGATGCCAATGCTCGATCAGAGCAGTGACAAGAGCTTGGTCGTACCTGATGTATCGAGCTCGCACAACTCCTCCGAACCCAGCAAGATCGAGATAGTTTAGGATACATCTATCACCGTACCTATCTACGATATCTCAGAAATAGCTATCGCACCTCTTTATCTTCAACTGCTGCTCGGAACCCAAAAAGATATGCCTTGACCAATAGTGCGCCTGTAATGTCAAAAGTGAAGGATCCTCGGGTCCGGGTCTCGAGTGTGTCGTAGGCGAGTGAAAGGTAGAAAAATCCTCCATGCGGGCTGCAATTTATTCGTTAGAAGACAGTGTCATGCATTTGACAAACATATACGTGCGTAATAAACCAAACATGGGAAAGAATTTTAAACAGTTAAATGGAAATCTAACTCACAGTGCATAAGTCGTTTTTCAGCAAATACATAAATTTGAAAGGATATTACAAAACAAAACACAAGTTACATTTAATTGAACCTACTTATTTATCTAAACATTGGTACCTATACAATACTAAACAAAATGGCTTGCATAAGGACACGAAGGTGCATTGTGTCCCGTCATCGAACTGTGACTGCACCTCCGTGGTGCATTGGGACAACGACAGTCCATTTCATTGCGTATTCGCGTAATTTTCATCGGTCCGAGCCACTTGGTCTTCAACCTAGAGGACACATATGTGATAGGCGAGCCAATTGGTTCCCAATATTGCGGATGCCTTAGGGGGTTGAATTTCCCAGAAAAGATGGTCCGGAATACGGCATTGCTATGTTCGTGACTCATCAACGCGAATGCATTCGCACCAGAGTGTAGACATGCGGTCATGACATGGGAACATGGAAACCTAGTTGCTTCCCACTTTCCACACGTGCACGTCCGAGTACCAAAATGAACAACCTGTCGATTGCCTCCTTGCTCGTTATGCCTACGTGCAGTTGTTACACAGTACACTCCAATTATACTGTCGTAGACCTGCACATAGTGGGCACGGCCTTCAATTCATTGTTAGTATACTTTCTCCACATCTCCCCTGGAAGGCGATAACTGGGATTGGCTGTAATTTTTCGCCTCTTCTCAAATAAATCCACACTTTTCATGAAAGTGTAGTGCAAACATGCCTTGATCAGTATAGGCCTGACACCCCTAAATAGTTTGTTAAAACACTCGACAATATTTGTGGACGTATGACCCCACCTATAACCTCCATCCTTGCATAGCGTCCATTGTTGCGGATGGACTGACTCACCCGTCAACCATCGATATGTTTCATCACTGATTACTTGAATTTGCCGCATCCATTTGTCATACTTCCTCGGTTGCATCGACTTCCCGGTAAGCCATACTAGATCTTTCAATCTACGAGGACAAAATTGCTAAGTTTTATGGAAAACAAATTATAGAGTTTTAGAAATTACTTAATGAATAATGCTGATGGACGAAAGTAGTCGTACATTTGATTTCTAAATTTCTTCGTGAAATTTGACTGGACATGGACTAGGCAGAACCGATGAAATGCAACGGGTTCTGCCCATTCAGGCAACTATCTCATGGCATTGATGATGCCATTGTGCCGATCAGATATTATTCATATATTTTCAACACTCCAACAAACGTGTTGTCGGAGTTGCCGCATGAACCATCCCCAACTTCGACTTGTTTTCTCATCAACTAGAGCAAATGCAAGAGGTAACATGCGGTTAGCTGCATCGAATCCAACAGCAACTAGCAGTTTAGACCTATAAGCACCTTTCATGAATGTTCCATCAACACAGATTACTGGTTTCATAGTTGGAAATGCTTGAATTGATAGAGCGAAGGCCCAAAATACGAAATCGAATACTGGGAGTTGGGAAGTGCTTTGTGGATGAAACTCCCAAGTAACTGCTGTACCAGGATTCGTCGCTACCAACTCATGCATAAAAGTTGGTAGCTCAGATATAGAGGTTGGCCAGTCACCGTACACCATATCAATCGCTCGCCGCCGTGCATACCATGCCTTCTTATATGATATATTGGTGTGGAATTGCACCTTTACCTCGGCCTAGATTTCCTTTATTGGAAAGTCTGGACCGTTTTGAATGTGATGGATGATAAATTGGCCGACAATTTCAGATGTCAATTGTCGATGGTCATTTAAATTTGACACTCATACACATGTATGCTCCTTCACTAGTGTAATAATGACCCATATTTTTTGAAATTTCCTGTATGTTGCCAGCAGCAGCCGCCCGCATGCGAGGGATGTATTCTTTTCCTTACAGATAACATACCAAATGTGCTAATTTCTTTCTTTGACCTTGAATTCTCGGTTATGTTTAATTGACCATAACCTCACCGCTCTCTGAACCTGCTCCTTTGTCTCAAACACCTGGCCTATTTCCAACTTCCTAGACCGATCATCCCATACTTGTAAAATTTCCATGGCCCCATGATCAGTTTGATCAAATTCAATCATTTGATCCATGCCTTCACCATACCGCAAGCCTGACATTTCCATGTTCATAGAAACCTCGTGATAGCTAGGGCCACCACCAGCATCATCGGTCGGGATGAGATGCAACGACGGTCCAACATGCTCAGCATAACCATTGCTGTAGTCATCACTATCCGGTTCGTGATCTCCTGACCCACAGTACGAATTATCATCATCGTCAGTACCGTTCATCTCGTGCACTGACATTTCGATGTAGTGATCGTCAAGTTCTATGCCATGAACTCTAGGATCGAGCACATGATCATGGGAGGTCTCAACTGGTTGCTTGTCACATCTGCTTCTTCGTCGTGTCCCCAAATCAGGATTAGGGGCAATTACACCATGCTCAGAGGTTGTAATTTGGGGATAATTCATCCCCACAGAGGCACTCATCCCTGCAGTCCCACCTGTACCAACGGGAACGTCGAACAAGGATGTTGGGTCCACCGGATCACGGGGCACAAAGAACGAAGTTGTTGTGTTGATGTGTTCCAATGACACATCAAAAGGGCTTGGTATGTTGAATGTTTCCGTTTGCTCAGCGTAGGATGTGGAAGTGAATGGTTGGTCATTCGATTGACCACCCGATATAGTTCCACCATCTCCATCCCCAGAACCATCATGAGAAATGGTCTCAACTTCCACATAAATTTCACACGGTGCGTGTGGAGCATATGCCTTTATGCAATACAGACTTTCCACATCATCATCGTCTACTATTGGGGCACCACTAAAACTGCTACCAACTGGCTTCCTTACCCAGAGAATAAGTCTCGAAGAAATTGGATCTAACCGCATGGCTTTGTATATTCTCTCTAGCAAGCCGTCGAAGGAGACACGGCGTTTTATTAATAGTACTTTATTGCATCTTGGAGGATCGTATGACATTGATCCTCCAAAATGAACTATGTTTCCACCCCAATATAGCCAAATGACTAGGCCATTGCTGTCTGACATTTCTAATAAACTTCAACTGTTATTTGGCCATAAGGGTTAAACATCAAATTAGGAATTATTTCACTTCATATAAATACTTAAATTTAATCAGCTTTCACACTAAAAAGAAACTCATCGTTATTAGTTCGAGATATGCCAATTTTTAAATCTGATTGTTAAAATTTTTAAACTACAGAACTTGAACTATGGCTGAAGTATTTATTTTAACATACACAAAATAATTAAATGGGTTTTGGTCAAATTCCATAAAATAAATACATGATGGTAATATTTGATTCAATATAAATATTTTAGTAAAATATTTAAATCAATACTTTGCATATTAAAATAATTAATAAAATATTCATATAAACCTGATTTAATTTAATGAAATAAGTACGCATGTAAGAATAATTACCTAAGCAATTTTAAATTGCGAATAACTAAATTATATTTATAAATACTTTGCATATTGTAGGCATAATTATGTGAACATTTTTTTAATTAAATAAACATATACCCATGTGATCAATTAAATACACATGTAATGACAATTTATTGGGCAAATTGAATTTGAAATTACCACATTGCCACATTGAAGTATTTAATCTAACATACACATAATTATTAAATGGGTTTTGCCAAATTGCATAAAATAAATACATGATCGTAATATTTGAATCAATACTTTATATTTCAGCAAGACATTTAAATCAATACTTTACTTTGCATATTAAAATAATTAATAAAATATTCATACGAACTTGTAAAAATTTAATGAATTAAGTATGCATGTAAGAATAATTACCTAAGAAATTTTAAATTGCGACTAACTAAACTATATTTATAAATACTTTGCAAATTGTAGGCATAAATTATGTGAACATTTTTTTAATTAAATAGAAATATACACGTGTAATCAATTAAATACACATGTAATGACAATTTATTGGGCAAATTGAATTTGAAATTACCACATACAAGCATTGAAGTATTTAATTTAACATACACATAATTATTAAATGGGGTTTGCCAAATTGCATAAAATAAATACATGATCGTAATATTTGAATCAATACTTTATATTTCAATAAAACATTTAAATCAATACTTTAATTTGCATATTAAAATAATTAATAAAATATTCATATAAACTTGTAAACATTTAATCAATTAAGTTCACATGCTAAGCAATTTTAAATTGCGATTAACTATGCAAGCATTTAAGTATTTGAGTGTTAGGGTTTGAGGGTTAGGGTTTTGGGTTTAGGATTAATTTGAAGTGCTTTTAGTATACGAGTCAATATGTAATCACTATCAAAATTTGTGAAATATAAAATTGATAAAAAAAAATAAGAAATAGTTGATTTAAGTAAAGATACAACGAAACTAGAAAATAACATAGTGCGAAAAATGACAGGTGTCGAGTTTGTACAATAATACTCAATAGATCTAATGCCAATATAAATAATCAAAAGCTAATTCCAGGTACTGGAGTAGGGACTCCGGATGTGCAATGGGTTACTGGGTTCACCCTGATTCCAAGGAGTATACTTAATCCGATATACCAGGATTAGTTAACTTGTGTACAGTGACAAATAGGATCGTCTCCACAGGGACTGGGAAAAATTAACTCGATTTTCAGTTACAGGAAATGGGGAATTTTTGAGAATTGGATACTAACAAAATATTAGCTAATTAATCAACTATGAAAAGTAATTAAAAAAGAGAATTAATGGAAAAAACTCTAGCCAAGGATACACTTCATAAATGGTTCAAATAACTGATCATTGATGCAAATATAATTCCAACATTCATTGATAAACAGGTTTTTAATTGCCGATACGATCTGACAATTAGTTTCTTCTTATTGTATCGATAACCAAGGTACGACCATTGACTATTTCCCTAATCCAGGAATAACCCTAGGTACGACCATAGGATTTATTTCCTAATTGCATTAAAAATTAGAGAAACCCTGTTCTAATTAATAAACACGCTACGAGGGCTTATTTAAATTAGATTGTATATTTTCCTGACACAAATCCAATTGTGCCAATTGCTACCAGGATTAGAACAGTCAAATAATTACGGATTCAACCACTCTAATTAGCAAATAGATCACGTGAATAATTAAATACTGCGCACTTATTTAATCAAACACGGTCACTATAATCAGTAAAGGCAGAAAACATACAAACATCAATGAATAGAGGGAACGGTTAAAATAAATTAGATCTCACAATAGTAGATGAACCAAATCTTCAAGTGCTCCTTGACTAGAAGGATGAAATTAGCCACACATCACGTATGAAATTCCACCAAAATTGTTAAGAGAAAATAGAAAAGTCATCTATTAATAGTCTAAAGGAAAATAGCGAAGGAAGGAAAGAAAAACAGAAAAACTATGGCTCCGTCTTTTTATTGCTCCTTCGTCCGTCGTTTTCTTCTTTTTCCCAGGCCAAGATGATGATTCAAGAAGATGCAGCCAAGAGGATCGATTCTTTTCATCTACTAATCACCATGGTATATATACACAATGCGCACAGCCCCACTTCTTCTTGTTGGTTTGTTTCCAAATTCAATTCCCACGTCGAGACTCCCACGTTTTCCTTCTTTTCCTTCTTGTCCTCCAAGAAACGAAAAACTACTAATAATATAAAATCCTACTCTATTGAGAATTTCCTATTCTAAAAGGTTTCCTAATAACAAATACCAAATTAGTTACCTAATAGAAACCAACTACCAAACAAGAAAACATCATAATTAATTCCACACTCCTTCAGAATTTGGGATTCCCAAACTCTTGGAAATTGCCCACGCGCCCCTTGAAATCTTGGAGACCTGGACCTGGACGTCTGTCTTAGGCGCGCCCACGCCTAACTATCAGGAACGCTTCTGGATTTACACCCGTTTCAGCACAAATTCACCAACTTCTGCAATAATCCACCAATTAAATAAATTTAGTAGAATCCACCCAAGAATGCAATTTTTAGTCTAAATAATTAGGAAATATTGACACAATAAATAACTAAAATTGCACCCTATCAAAAAAATCATTACTTACGTATGACAACATTCATTATATGTTAAAGTAGATAAATTTTTAAAATCGTTACAGTTAAGAGTTACGTTATGTAATGAAATTAAATTTGGATCGATTAGAAAGCTGTGGATATAATCAATTTCCGAAAGCTATGGATATAATCAATTTGTGGAGGAGGTCACTAAAGCAAAATAAGATGCCAGCATGATCATAGCATGTCGGTAGGATCCATAAGTGACTCGCAGAAATATTGTAATTGCATTTTCTATTTTTCACCACATAAGTTTTGCATAATGTGACTCACATTTTCTTGAAAAGGCATTTAGCTTACATGATCAGTACAAAGCAGAAAGAGATAGGTGGGAAGGTGGGACATAACATACGTGCATGAATTATTGACTTGGTGAAACTCTTTTAAAAGCTAAAACAACTTGATTTAGGAGGCAAGATTTATTAGTTGATTCCCCTCACGTTAAATGGAGCAACACTTCATTCTACGAAGTGGTTCACCATAAGCATAATCCGAGTGGGAGAAGCCCAAAAGATATTTGATTAAGAGTTCAACCAAGAATAGCAAACTAAGATCAAAACTATTATCAACTTCTGTGCATTTATTTATTTCATGGTACGGAAATATCTAGACCCAGATAAGTCTTTAGATATAGTCTTTCAACTTCTTTAGGAATGTTATTTTTAATCCTTGCCTTCAAATTTGTATACTTTAGTACCTCGGCATACTAGACAAGAGTAGCTAATTGAGATTAGAAAATCAAGCAAAGCAAGTAAAAATCCGGTGCTTGTTTTTAAGCATTTGCAGGAAAGAACTACTTGGCTTTTTGATTGGCTCGTCCATGAAGGCGCAGGGATTGGAAAGAAATGGTGCTTGTTTTTTACCATTTGAAGAAAAGAACTATTTGGCTTTTCCATGGATGTAATTTTTTATTTTTTTGTTCCTTTGCAATCTGTATTACTCTTCTCTCTCTCTTTCTAAAATAAAATAATGTGATTTCATAGACCAGAATATCTTTCGTTATATCAATATTTTCTTTTTCTCTTTTTGGAAAAATTACGTAAGGAAAATAACAAATCATTTTCCATTTGTGACCTCAACTAAAACTTTCATTATTTTGCATCAAAATTAATTATTATGCACCAAAAAATAAATGGAGATACAATGATACGTCCAAACAAACGCATATAATGATAGCTAGTAACTAGAAATAATGGTATTAGCAATGTTATCTATCTTTTTCAGCAGAGATCCCATGTGGTCCAATCCAATATGATTTGTGGTTTAGCCATTTACAGTTAATGGACTTAGCAAATTTAAATGCAAAACCTAAGCAACCGTTAAACATTTAAACATTTAAATTATTTCACTTTCAAACTAAATAAATTAACATAACAACTGATATTAAGCAAGCTTACGTGAATTAGCCGACTGATTTGACTTCACTCTTGGTCCCTCCTGTTTCTCGACCTCCTTTTCCTTTGGACGTACGAACCCGTTCCAGAATCTTCACAGCAATCCTACACGGACATATTCAAAGTATTTGATTAGTGGCAGACCCACATTTTTTTTTCTAATGACGTTCATACTAAATATAATCAACACTTGGACATTCAAAGAATTTCATAATTCTTACCCAGAGTCCTCATGCTTTCCAGCTCCTGCTGAACTTACTTCGTTCTTTCTTCTTAAATCAGATACACAAGTTCGCCTGGGTTTAGGGTGTCACGAGGCCAAACAAGATCAGAAAAGATATGTTTCAGATTTGGAAAGGATATTTTTGTGATTAATAGTCTTCCCAAGCTCCTGTAAGAAGAAGAAGAAGATAACAAAGGGAACACTTGTAGAAGCCGAATGTTGAAGGGGGAGGAGTTATATTTATGCGCACAAGTATGAAGTCTGTACAGCCATGTGAAGCCATCTTTGAACAAATCTTGCCTTTGCTTTTTTCACCTAAAGCCTGCCATTTCAGCTGCTTCCTTGCTGTTTGTGATAAGAGTCTTCATGCACAGGCTCTTTCCTTGCTTTGTGACAAGACTCTTCATGCATGCTGAGTCCATGCAAGGCCAAGCTATACGTCTTCGAACCTATTCATGCAACCAATGAAAAATCGGAGCAGCAGTTCATTCAAGCACGGATTGCTACTTTGACTGCAAATGTAGCACAGAAACTCAGGAATCCAACAGCAACACTGAAAAAGCGGAAGCAGTAGCTTTGACTGGGAATCTTACACTCAGGAATCCAACCAAAATTTGACAGTCTTGAGTCACGTCACGGTAATATTTTTTGGGCTTTCTTTTAGTCATGCTAATATCAACTCTTCTTCAATAATCTCGTCTATAATTCTCTTATTTAGAAATTAATACTCTGAATTATAATTTTCTCCTCCGTTTTTTTTTTTTTTTATAAATGTGAGTCTCCGCAATTTTTTTTAATTTTTTTTAAATGTGAGGGGTGCCGTACATTCAATGTGCGGCACCCCTCACCTCAATTTTTTTTTAATTTTTTTAATAAATGTGAGGGGTGCCGCACATTAAATGTGCGGCACCTCTCTCGTGAATTTTTTTTGTTTTGGTTGCTTACCGGTGCAGCATATTGAATGTACAGCACCGGTAAGAAAATTTCTGAAAAATTGCACACATGCCCCCACAATTTTTTTAGTCAAATACGAAAAAAAAAATCGAAATTACTTTTGGAGAAAAAAAAAATTGAGCACCATTTGGCGGACAAATTTTGATTTTAACATTATTCTGATAAATTTGCCAACCCCTATCAAATGTGCGGCACCGCTTGATGGAGAAAAAAAAAATTGAGCACCATTTGGCGGACAAATTTTGATTTTTAACGTTATTCTGATAAATTTGCCAACCGCTATCTTAGAAGTGACAACTGTAAATAGTAAAAATGAGTACTTTGAAGAAAAATTATAAGTTATTTTTGTCTTCTAATATAAAATAATTTACACTGAAATAATTTAAATTTTGGTTTTTTTTTCTTGGCCTTCAAAAACTCCAAACCGAACAAATAAAAACTCAAGCATCAGTTATCACCTTTTCGACTTTAGGAAACAGTTATTCCTTTGTCTCCTGGATGAGACGGTCTTCATTTATAATTAGGTGCATGCATGGCCCGCTCAAATCATGGTATATTCTCCAAAAGGACACATGAATGACGGGCTTTCTGGTCATTATTCAGATTATTAAGCTCCCAAAACTCCCAAAAAAAAAAAAAAAAAGGTAGTAGCAAGGAAGGACTCGCAGAAAACCGCAATGATGATTCCCAAATTGATTGGTTTGAACGAGTTGGAAGAAGAACATTTTTGTTGCAAACGTTGCAGTGTAACTGTCACATCCGCCCATTAAGATTTTAGAGGTTAGCGGTTGGAGTAGAGAAAGGCCAGAGACTTGAAAAGTCTTACGCGTGGTGGGATTAAGGCATTTTACTGGCTTTGATTATGCACGTCATGCACATGACGCCATTTGATTCCCAAGGCTCAACAAATATAAGAGGGCTGATTAGTGGAGAAAGTATTTGCATCAAATTCATAAGCCTTTTCCTACTTGAAAATTTTGCCAGAAAGGTACTTCTTTCTTTCTTCCTTCCTTCCTTCCCCTTGGGTCCTCCCACTATTCTGTCATTCCTGACTCTTTAAGTACATACACAGATATTCTTGCACCAAAGTTAAATTGAACCAATAGCACATTAGTCAGAACCTGGAATTTGAGATAACTTGGATCTCTTCCTTTTTTTGCTGCTTCTGCTATGAAGGTATGTAGCATATATGAAGCACTTAAATTAGATGGTGAGGACAAATTTCATTCTAATGCATTCATACGTATACCCTGAAGACAATTTATTATTATTTTTTTTTTTTGATGACGATACAATAAATTTTCTTGACTCTTACATTTTTCATTTTTTGACACAGAAAACTGAAGTGAAGGTGAGCATTAACTGCCACAAATGTAAGAAGGAAGTGCTGAATGCAGTTACCAAGCTTCAAGGTACTGTCCTTTTCTTTTTCTTTTAGATAACCTGCTTTCCTCTGTTTTGAAGATTTTGACTCCAGTGCCTGGACAGATTTTTTAAAGCTATAGAGAGTGGAATGGGATATGGTTCTGCAACATAAATTCTTGTCAGTTTCTTGAATGGTTCAAGAATGACAAATTTATATCTTTCTTCCTGTGGACGTGCAGGTGTTGATCAGGTGACAGTGGATGCTGCCAAGGGGATGTTAACTGTTGTTGGTGAAGTCGATCCCGTGTGCGTAGTATCTAAAGTGAGGAAGACAGGAAAATATGCAGAAATTATGAGTGTTGGACCTCCCAAAAAACCTGATCCTCCTCCTAAAACTGAGACCCCTAAGCCTAAATCGCCAAAAAAAGATCCGCCACAGCCTCTTCCCCCCTGTTGTCCACAACACCAATTTTTCTTTCTCAGCTATGTTGAACCCGATGACAGCAGAATTTGCTCCATTCTTTAACAACAAAATTCCATTAAGGCTTGTCGTGGTCTTTGTAATCTTTAGCTCTACCTCTTCTCTTTACGACAACTCTAGCTACTATCCGGGTGCTCTTGCCCTGTTACCATTTCCATGTCCACATACATGATAATAATATTAGCATCCTTCAGCAATTATCCAATGCACGCAGCCCCTCAACTATTTACTCTTTTTCTTTTTCTTTTTTCGGGTTGATTTGTTTCAAGTTACAAGTACTCATATTAAGATTTTGCATATCTTGATTATGTAACTTTAGATATCTATTTGCAGTAAATATAGGGAGCTGCCCTTGATTATGAACATGTCTATTTTAAATGACACACACATCACAAAAGGTAAAGGGCTAAAATCGGATGCTTTATCTGTTCTATGATGATCCCAATCATTTCCAACTCCAGTCGTCAAACCGTCAAGGGCTCCAAAGGTTGTTAGCTTGCTTGAATAGACATGGATAATGGGACGACCTCAAGTCAAGCCCGACTCTCTCTTGAAAAGACTCCCGATTCGTACATGTATTTAAGGCCACAACAAAGTATAGCCGCTAGTCACGACTCTGCAAATCTGCTTCGTTTACCATTTCTCTTCACCTCTATTTCCAAGAAATTCCCAGCCACATTAAAAGGGACGTGATCAATTCCCTTCTGCAATATTTTATCTCCCAAAATTAGAATGTAAAAGAATGAAAAGAAGAAAAAAAGGAACCGGCGAACTTTAACCATCACTCCACTGTAAACTGCATTCAAGAGATGAAAGCATATATAATAAGAAACTGGGACTAAAGTGGTGCAAAATGAATATGAAGAAGATACTAACACACGAGTTGCAAATGTTTGATACATCCTACAACCATCTACACATCATGGTATTGTACTAGACAACTAGAGGATGCAACCAGGACCAGAAAGCTCTGATTTACTCTCATATCTGGAGTCATAGTTCACTAGAATGTTGGAACTTGAATTTCCACTCCCCTTGTTGTGCATCATAAGCAACCATCTCAGCACCCAGCTCAGCTGCCTTCTGTCTGAGCATTTCCTTGTATTTCCCAACCTTTGGTCCATCTATGTATGCTTTCCCGCTGTTCTTGTCAATGCATCTGACGTTGAAGAGAGTTATCTCAGCTGGCCTAATAAGGCCTTGGCCAATTGGTGGTTTCTTGCTCTCATCCATGTACACAATCACCTCTCCATAGTTAAACTGAATAAGAGACTCCAGGTCAAGTTCCCTCACATCTGTTTCACCCAAAAACTTGATGCTGCCATAGCCCTGTCTACCAAATACAAAGTCTTTGACACGGGCACAGAATCCTGGTTCAGCCCTTTCCCTTGCTGCTAATTCCTTGATTGGCAGTTCAGAATAACAGTCAGCACTGTGGATCTTAGGCATGATGGCTTTAATAACTGGGTTCTGTCCAACACTATCTGCTACTTCTCCCTCTTCACTGTCTGCAACTTCTCCATCTTCATCTTCTTTTACTATAATATGAAACCATCTTTCTGGAATGGGAGTGTCATTGTAAATTACCCCATTAGTGCTCAAGTTGGATCCCACAGAAAGATTCTCGACAACTTTGTCATTGTTTGTTTGATCTGAAAATCTTATGAATCAAAGAGTAAAAGGAATTGGAGATGGAAGGCAAATAATTAAATCATCAGCCTGGAGGAGGAAATTAGATATGCAAAAATCTGCTTTGACAAATCCCTCTTTTTACTTTCAAATGCAACTATTACCCAGGTAGAACATAGTGCAATACAAAATTTTTTGAATATGTTCTCAGTTCATTGCACTGACTGACATTGCCAGGTAACTCGTTTGTAGGTGCTATAATGTGAAACTTTAGTAGATAAGGTCGATAAACTGATATATTTTGTTTTGAGGATTAACAATTTAAAGAACCTATCTTCTTTAGTAGCAGAATCATGCATTCTGCATGTTCTAGTATCATGTGCGCTAAGAATATAAGAGAGCAATATTCAACACGTACCACTCTCATGCACATTATTGGACATACTCTGCAGTCCTGATGATTCTTTTGCTTTATGATTCCATGGAGAGTCTTTAGTGGAATTAAAAACCTGAAGCCCAGGATTTTCTTCTGAGATCAACCCGTAATCGACCTTGAAAGTTGCTACCTTTTCTTCATTACAGAACACCTTAGCCTGCAAGAAAGAGCAGTTAAAATTTGAACATCCTTTTCCACAGATGGCACATGGATTGGTAAATTAATCTCCACCTTCTTCTTCCTAGGAAGACAAATTGATGGAAATTAGTGCAGAACTGTTGGCAGGATGCGAGGAGCAAATGAGAATTCTAGGTTCAGGTTCTCCAAATTTGATCCTCATTCTAAATTGCTATTTTTCAACCATGAACAATACTTTTGGAACTGTACCCTTTATTATTATATCTGATTATGAGTAAGAGAAGAATGTTGACTTCCTATCAATATAGCTCCTCTGGCTGAAGTGGATTTTTCAGATACGTGCAAGAGAAAAGTCTTAAAAAACTTCACTGAAGAAGCATTTCTATTGACCTCATGCATTCCTTCTCACCAAGTCTGGGGGTAAACAAAGCAGTAGGCTGCTGAAAATCTCATGCATTTACACTCCCCTAAACATGCAGGGTCTTGGCCATTTCACTAGCTCAAGACAGCTTGAATTAAAATTGCAGCAGAACTTAAGCATTATGTTATAAACTAATGATAACTATTCTAAATTTTTTTCCTGTAAGGACACTGGATTATGTGATCTCAGTGCAAAACAACTTCCTTAATCCAAGTGCTTTTAGATATCTAGCCTTCTAAACGTAACATAACAAAATAGTTCACAAGTATACCTTGGAAATCCAAAATTTACATTCAAAACACTTATGAGAATGCTAGAATTCTAGAATAAATTGACCTAATTCTGAATACTAAGAAAGATTTACAAGTCAATACAGTTATCAGGAGTTTCTTTCGACACTTGTACTTTCAAAAATTGGCTAGTTGCACCTCATCGTGTTGAAATTCATCTTGTACAAAAATGAATTATGTTAAAGATGTTTTTTCTTTTGAATTTTTCTAAATAAGTAGCAAAAGTACATGTGCTTATTGTTTCCCTTAGATGGATCATCCGCACGAAATAAATCAAAAAAAAAAATCACAGAGAATATAACCATCATGAAATACCCATTCTCGCCAGATATGCTATCAGATTTTGAGACGTACATGTATGCCAGGAATCCCAAGTTGGACTGATAGTGAACAGCCATGGCCATCAATAAAAATTTGCAGTTCGTGCTGTGCCCTAAAAGAGTTTGAGACAGTGGAATCATAAAGCAGGAGACAATGTAATACCAATTCTTGATGTGGAAGATGCCCGGGAAGAGGATTGTCCGGATAGGCCCATCGGATTTGCACTCATGGTTGATTCTCCAGTTGAGGAAGCAAAGGGATGTTTATAACCTCCTGAGCTATTGAGGGAAGATGTACTACTGCTTGAGTTGTTAATCTGGCCATAAACCGACGAAGACCCTGAAGCAGAAGGGTAGTTTATTTGCCCATAGACCGAAGAAGACCCGGAAGCTGAAGGGCTGCTGCTGCCTGACTGACCAAAAGCTGTTCAGAGGAGACTATAAGTCGGCGGTAATGTCCATTCCAGGAGATCTTGATGTTTACAGTATTACCAAGAAAAAAGGAATAGAATTTGATCATGAGGTCCATTAATCCATAAACATCAAGAAACATGAGAAAGATCAAACATTTACAAGAAACTTCGCCATAGACGCTCACCTGCATTCAGTGAAAAGTGAATTTACACAAACATGCAAAATGGACTTCGGAAAAGGAAGAACTTACGGGTATTTTTGGAAGATTTGACCATCTTTGAAGATTTGATCAGACTACCACAAAACAAGAATGGGCGTGAAACTTGAGAATGTTAAAACTTACGTCGATCACTTTCTGAAGTCATTAAGGAGTTAAATGTTAAAAACTTGAGAATGGGCGTGAAAGTTGTGGGCTTCTGCAAAATGGGGTCTAAGAATACCAAGGCCGTCTGCAGAGTAGAGAGAAGAAGGGAAGACTGAAAAACTGAAGACTGAGGCAGGGCGGCGGGCAGCTTAGCCCTGGCGGGGTTGGTAGTTGCTGAAGTTTCCCTTTCTTGATTTATTATTGTTGTGGCTCGCATAGGGGGTGCAGACGAATCGAACTGCTCGAATTTGAGCTCGAGTCGAGCTCGAAAATATCGAGTTCGATCGGCTCATTTCTATATTCGAGTCGAGTTCGACCTTGATTCTCTCAGACTCGATAGCTCGCTAGCCGGCTTGATAGACTCGAATAGATACACATATTATTTTTTATTTTTATTCTAATAGTGAAATTACATATACATCCCTAATATTTTTATTATTTATTAAGAAAAATAATTATTTTATTTATTTTTTTAAAAAACAAAGTAATTATTTATTATTTTTTTCGATCTCGAGTTCGATTAAACTCGAATTTAAATTCGAGTTCGAGTTTGAGTTTCATTTTTTGAGTTCGTCGAACTCGATGACAAACGAGTCGAGCCGAATTCGATAAGGCCAAAGTGCGGCTCGATTCGGCTCGTTTGCACCCCTAGGCTAGCACACGCATTTATTACTGCGTGGCAATCTTCAACAACATCAACAAGTTCTAATGGTTTTTCTTTTTCTTTTTTTTTGTCAGACGTCAGTCAAAGGGAGACTTACCTCTGGGGGGACCCAAGTGATTACTTACCTATGGGGGGATCCAATTGGTTCACTGGGATAGATGGATGGGGATTGAACCACAATCGGACCAAACGGGTGCACTACACACCTATCATATCATATCATATCATATATATATATATATATATATTAAAAGCAACAATGTGATTTGATAATTTGGTGGTTTAGTTTTCACTTTCCAGTAATACCCTTGAATAATTAAATAATGAAAGTATCTTAAATTCCAAATATGAATTGGGTGAGGGATATTTATGGATATTAGTGTTAACGTAATTACCGTCTTCTAAAAATTAATATTCTAAAAGAAAAGGAATTCCAAACAAAGTTAAACCCAAAAGAAAAAAAAGGAAACCATATTGCAAAACAATATGGTTACTAAAAAAAAAGTGAACCAAGGAAAACCAAACTTCAGATGTTTTGGGATTTAGGTTTGGATTACAGCCACAAAATTTTAGTGCCTAACAGTAGTTCGAATATGTCATAGAAGAAAATGGGAAATGATAAATATGAGAGAGAGACCTATGTCAACCAAAAAAAATTTTAAAACAAAAAACACAAAAACCATATTCCATTTCAAATATGTCATAGAAGAAAATGGCAAATGATAAATAATAGAGAGAGACCTATGTAAACCAAAAAAAAAATTTTAAACCAAAAATACAAAAGCCATATTCCAAAAAAAAATAGTGTCATCTCTTGAGGAATGTATAAGAAGTTACCAATAGGTGCTTACCTAACAATGGATTTGTTAATATTCTAAAAAAAAGTTCCAAACAAAATTCAAACCGTAGATGTTTGGTCATCATTGAAGATTGATTTTGTCTCCACTGAGCATCAGTTTTCGATTTGTACAAAAAAATTTAGGATAGATAATTTTTCTATTATACTTTTGATGATTGTCCTTTATTTTCTCCAAATCATTATAAGTTATTGTTGTATACGTTTTGTATATTAGAGTCATTAGAGTCATTACAAATGTTGATCCTTTTATTTGGATTGAAAAACTATTTCTATGTTAAAGTAATGATTTCAATATATATACACACATATAATATAGTTTGAAACCATTTTTTGAATACTAGGTTAGAATACTCCAATAACAGTATTTATATGAACCCAGACTCGTCTAAATTTCATTTAGTTAAAAATTGCCATAAAAAATAGAATCTTTTTTTTTGTTCAAATTAATAAACTCATGCAATATTTCAATTTATATATTTTTAAAATGAATTTACCCGAACCAATACAGGATTTGCTTTTAGTCTTTTTAGGGTTCGGTTTAATCTCAGGAGTTCTAGGAGTTTGGTAATTTAGTGATTTAATTTTTCTTTCCTAAAATGCCTTCATTAATAATAATAATGACATTCTTCTATTTCCCAAATAAATGTAATTCTAAATATTGTTGAGACTTTTTACATACTATTAGCCTTTTAAGTTTTAGGTTTTGTTTTAGAAGTATAATTCCTTATGAAATAGAGATTGATTTGGAAATGTTATAAGTTATATGATAATATACTTGAAAACTTTTTCTATTACAAATTAATGACTAGGGATTAATTAGGCCATATTCTTAAAAGTCTTAACTAATTCAATGTTTCATTACATTACATTATATTAAACAAGTTGCATATTACTATATCAGTAGACACACATCCAATATATAAGAAAGTTATACAAAGAACATAGACATGCTGAATTTAGCTCAAACCCCTCAAAATCATATTTTTTTTATTTTTCTTTCCACTGATGTTGCTGATTCCAAAAGATGCATCCAAGATGGACTTTTCTATTCCTTTTGCAGTAATTCATGTAATACTAGCCTTAATTTCATCTAAGAAAATAAACTTATTGAAATAAATTTCTATATTGAATAAAGTTGAAAAATAGATTCCAGAATTAGTAAGAACAAGGAAAAAAACTTTAGGTGGATAATTTAGAAATTAAACATGAATTGGAAAAAAAATTATATAAATTGATTTTGCATAGAATAAATAGGTGGCAATTGTGAAGAAACAAAAGAAAGGGGAAAAATAAAAAATTAATGAAAACGAAAGATAAAGCGAATCTAAATTTAGTGATTTAAGTTTTTTTTTTCCCTCAACAATACCCTTACAATACACTCTCATCACAATTAATTACAATGTGATATCTTGATACACTAATCCCTAAACAACAACTTCTGGAGGTCTTCTTATAATATTGATTTTGATGTTTTAGTTTAGGATCAAAATTTTATTAAAGTACACTTTCTTCCATAGAATTTCGTTTAAAATGGAATTATGCAATTATGACCTCTAAATTCCTTTGAATTGCTCTTAGAAGATAACGTGATTAAGAAAGAAATTAATCTAATCTTTTAGACAATAAGTGAACTTCCTTGAGATACAAAAGGAAGAATATATTTGAGAATGATTTCTTTAGATTTTTCATGTAAGATAATGCCATCTTTGTGATACGTTTTGCTAAAAAAAAACACATTGAGATATTCTTTAGAAATATAATTTCATCCAAACATTTGTTACACAAAAAAATTAATTTGGACTAATTTTCAAATTTAATGACTCTATACAAAAAATTAATTTGGACTAATTTTCAAATTTAATGACTTTAAAAACAAAACAATTGTTAAAAGTAATTTCTTGCTGCAAACATTAGAAATTAAACAATAAAATGAAACCAATTTTCCTTAGGAATAAGGTAACTATTTTTTACTTTTCATTCTATGACAAATAAAAAAAAATTAAACTCCATACCTCATGCAAAATAAAGAAATTAGTAATAATAATCCTTGTATACATCTCTCAATATTGAAAAACCTTGTCTTGAAAAACAATATAAAGTGGGTTTCAATAATTTCACAACAATTATTGAAAACCCATTCATATATACTTGTCTATCGTTGAACAAATACTTTATCAAATTATAAGTATGAAATACTAAAGTTGTTTCTATGATCCCGACATGGGCCGCTAGCTATTAGTGCAAACCAATAGCATTTATTTAGTAATTGTACAATTATGACAAAAAAATAATTTGAAGGGAAAAAGATATTCAAAGAAAAAAAGGAACCACTCAAGTCAATATAAGAAACTCTCAATTCCTTAATGAACCACACTGAATGTTTTAAGGATTCTTAAACGAGTCAACATTGTTTAGACTAAGGAAATTAAGCATGATAGTAAAATCTATTAATAATCAATGTATCAAATAAAAGTACAAAATAGATATTTAATAGATTGAACTTGGTAAGAACGTTGAGTCTAAATTCAATTTGGGTAAAATCTAACAAATAATATTTTAAGAACCAAAAAAGAAAAAACATCAAACTGCAAGACAGAATATTTTAAGAAGACATATCTTTTAATCTCCTACAAATAATGGTATGTGAAAAAGATTATCTTTTAATATCCTTACTTATAAGTTGATATGACCTACAGCTTGACATCTAAATTTAAAATATATGAATTCTAACAAAAATAAAGTTTAGTTCTTTTGATTGTACAGTTTTAACATTTTTTTGGGATTGTGAAATAGATATCTAATTAAAAAATATAATTATATTTGATGGATGCAAGTTACAAAATGAGTAACGCTATGTTATAAAACAAACCAAAGACGAAAATCTAAAACGAGAATTAAACAACTAAATTGACATCAAAATATTAATTCTTTAACCTAATAAAGTTTTTGAGCAACCTAATAAAGTTAGAGTAATTTTTTTATACAGTGTCAGTGTATACACGAGCGGGTATAGATATATGCCACGTAATCCAATTTCAAATTTGAAATCCACCTTTTGCATAGGTGGCATTCATCTACACCTGTTAGTGTAAAAAATCTACTACACTGACAGTGGATGAAAACTTAATCCATAAAGTTATGTGGGCATGTATTTTGCATGAAGACCCCTCGTTTGGTACGCTGGAAAGGCCTAAAATGGAAAAAGCCTGGAAAAAGCCTTTCCAACTTATTCATTCCATTCTAGTGTTTGGTATGGCCATTTCCCCCTAGAAAGCCCTTTCCCCTTGGAAAACTTATTCCAACTTTTTCCTGGAATCCCATTCCTCACAAAAATCTAGGGAAAGGCCATTCCTACTTTATCCAAGAAATACCTAAATTATAGGAGTCAAGATTACCCTTCTATATTCTATGCCTCTATTTCCTGTGTACCTATTTATCTCATTATATATATTAATTTGTTATTTACTTTGTCAAATATTAGGACTATTTTATGAGTTTAGTTAATAAGTCTATTACTTTTTTACTTAGGAATAATTTTAATTCTATTTATAATGAATTTTCTTTCTTTTTACTTTGAAATAAAATATTTAGTTAACATTTTTAATATATTTTTTTATTCACAATATTGGATTATATGATAACATTGCTAATTCAAATAAACAATAACATGCCAACATACATTCATATGAAGTTAAAAAATATAATAAAAAAAAAAAGAAAAGAGTACACCCACTAGATTATCTGCTAAGGCACAATTATATTTTTTTTATTTACAAATACTTCTTAAAACCATTCAGAAGCAAATCAAGGGCAAAGAATTTAACATGCATGAATGACAGATTTAACATATATAAAAAATACACGGGATTCAACATACATGTAATTTAAAATTTTAATTTAGTTACAATTGGTATTCACCTATGGCAATTGCATTACAGTTAGTATTCACCTATTGTAATTGTATGCTATTAAAAAGTTATGTTCTCAGTTAATAAATTATTGTGATTTTATGCTATTAAAAAGTTATTTATTAATTAATAATTCATTTGTTTCTAAATCAAGATGTGTATAGAATGTTATATATAGGGGCAATTAAGTCAATATAGTAGTTTCTTCAATCCATTCTGACTTCTCAATATGATTATACCAAACATGGGAAAAGAAATTAACATTCTATTCTGACTTGGTTACCAAACACTGGAATGATAAATTCTTTCCTGTCCATTCTGGCAGGAAAAGAATTCTGGCTAGAAAGGCCTTTCCATCGTACCAAACGAGGGGTTAGTGTAAAAAATCTACTACACTGACAGTGGATGAAAACTTAATCCATAAAGTTATGTGGGCATGTATTATGCATGAAGACCAAAAGAAAGTTATGGTTATGCTATAGATGTTGTACATATTATATTGGATTCTGTCTCTCCTTGATTTCATACTACTAAAAATGATAATGAGTATTAGCAGAAATAATTTGGTAGGATCGAGATTTTATTATGATTTGATAGCCTCAAGAGGGGGAAGAATGGGTTGGGTGGTACATAATACATGCACACTAATTATTCATTTATTTTTGCATTTTCTTTTGCTATAAAATGGAATTTATTGTTCAAGTATCTCTTTTTATGTCTCTTGAAAATTTGTACATATACAACAATGTTACAAATCAATAACTATTAAATTAAACTCAACTAGAAAATAAGATATCACGCAACGTGCAAAGCACGTTCTCTTATGCTAGTTTAGATTAAGAAAGAGTCACATAAAGTGGCAAGTCACAAGAGTGGCAATTAATGGGAGGCAAGGTTTGAGCCCTTACCTCCCACTCTACAGAACTTTTAAAGGTCTTGTGGTGTCCAACAGCCCTTCTAATGGGTATTGATTAGATCAATATAGGTTTGAATGTTTGGGGAGAGGTTTTCTAGAGAAATTTTTTGTTTTTGTATTTTTCGAAACTACGTATATAAATACTTTTTTACCTTACATATGTCAAATCGATACAGTATATTTTTCTATAGAAAATCTAGAAAATGGCAATCTAAACGAATGAGTCTCTATGCATTTGTATCTAGTAATTTGTGACTAAACTAGTGCCCTTTGGCTTTGGAGCTTGAGGAAAAAAATCCATGGATTAATACCAAGGAATTGAGTGTCCATCTGTACCTCCCCCCAAACAAAAAATAAATAAATAATAAAACACCATCTCAAAAATTTTAAGCACATAGTGAGCTACTTGAATATGTTCTTAAGTGACAAATCATTATTTTCTATCCGGCCTTTTTCTTTAGGAGTAGTGTACATTTTAATGGACAATTGAACACGATCACTAACATAATCAAATGAGTCAAGTGGCGTATTATACGAAGTTATTTTTCATATTTGAGCTGGTGTGTCTTATAATTATCAATACGATCTTTGAACTAGTCTAGAGATGGCAAATGGACGGGATGGGCGGGACTTGGGCGAGATTTATTTGGGATTGGAAAATATGAGTCATACCCAAACAGTCCCATATTAGCCTTGGGACTAATATGGGCGGGACTAAAATGGGCTAAGCCCATTTGATCCCGCCCAAATACCCAAATCAATCCCATTTTATTTATTTTTTAAGAAACACTTTTTTTTTTTCTCAATCAAATATCTCAATATTGTCTTTCCTTTTTATATTATTTGGTTTGTTTATATAACTTTGTAAAAGTTCTACACTCTTCTTTATAAATTATGCGATAAATTCCCAAATTAAATAAATTTTTCTAAATACTAAATTTATAAAGACCAACTTCATATAAGTGGATGATTCTTTTGGGAATTGTGTTGATTAAATAAAAATCTATTGATCACCAAAATTTAATTGTCTCCAAAATCTATCTACTCATCTACGTTATTTTATTTCTTAACTTTCAAGACCATCTAAATTTTTTTTCAATTTTAAGGCCATTCCAATTCAATAAAATTCTATCAAGAATAGAATTTTGTAATGATGAAATTTTGTAGTTATTAGAGAACACATGATGCATAAGTGCTAATCTACCTAACATCTACTACAACATTTTAATATTAATTTACTAAATTTGAGAAAAAAAATGAAAAGAAAGATTGTTTGTCATTTTAATATTATTTTAATAAATACCCATGGGAATCCCAAATAAATCCCATACATACCCATATTTTAAATGGGTATTATTGGGTATATCCCAATAAGGCCCAATACCTATATTTTAGATACCCATCCCACCCAAATTAAATTTGGGTATGGGATCCCAATGGGTATTGGGTAGTTTTGCCACCTCTAAACTAGTCTTATTAATTGTGGATGAGAATGATTGGACAAATATTAAGTCAACCGCTAAACCAAAAAAATTCTCCAAATTGACGAAGTGGAGAATTGTATTGGAATTTAAGCTAATGGTCCATTATAATTGAAAGAGTGAAGAATGTGCAAAGATTAGCTAGGATTCAAGAGTGCAACAAAGCCTAGTCACCAAATTGTTTCCCTTTTATGAATTTTCACAATACTGGAGTTGGATTTTTGTTTTCCCCCTATCAATCCTAGAATTAGATTAGTGAACCTGGTATGAATTGTTAAATGGATTTCTGGCTTTAGTTTCAGCATGTCTCTACTACTCTCTGTAGTCGTTAGCATCCGACAAGAGCCATTTCATGTTGCTAACTTCGAGCTTTAACAGCAGGTTTTGCTTGCTTCCTATACATTATCATTTATCATCATCTGTCTCCAACAACGATAAACCTGTGCTAAGCAATAAAAGATTCATCATCACTCGCAAGTCAGGCAAGTCAAGTCCTGTGTCTTATATTAAAACTTTACCAAATAACAAGTGACGACTACCCAATATCTTGATGTGGAATCCTTTCCCTTTTTTTTGGTTAAAATGTGCACAAACATATATCTGAAAAATTCCCCGCTATTAGAGAAAAGAACTTGGGAAAGATGGATGCCCGGTTAAGAGAAATCCATGTAACAATGTACGAGACAAAAGTGAATCTAAAAGAAAAATAGTTACTGGTCTATGTATACTAACATTTGGTAGGGTTAGCCAAATTAATTCACCGATAAGAAAATTGAGAGTTCTATTAATTTATGTCACAATTGTTAGTAATTTAAAAAGAAATTTTGGCAGATTTAAATAATTTTTTACAAGAATTGTCATCAAATAGATCACAATTGATCCATCTGGCCGAAAAAAAAAAAAAAAAAAGAATATAAAAAGGAGAGCAGTGAGGATGATTCTTTGGAAAAGTCTAACTGATTTGTTAGATTGATTAGCTCACTCAGGCCTCTTTAGCAAAGATAGTTAGCCTTTCACTATGAGTAAGGTCTGAAGCCAAATCATAAATTAATTGAGTTGTCACAAGGATGTGGAAAAAATTAGTTGCAGGCTTCTCTAATGGAAACAGACTAATACCTTCAATACTTGGGGGGTATCACTTTTCAATATCAGAGTCACAAAATGCTTGAAGGCGCGTTTGGATTGACATGAATTTGATTCGAAAAGAGATTTGTCAAGAATAATAATGGGATCCAAATAACATATTGAGTTTTATATATTTTGTTATTTGGCATTGACAATTTTAATAGGAACTATTAGGGAAATAAATTTCAAATTACACCCATTGATCATTTCATCACGAATTCGCTAAAATTTGGCTTCATAAAAGTTGATTGATGGATCTTCAAGGGGGAAGACAACAAAAGAATAAGTCCATAAACTACTCTTTTAAGCCATACTTCAGCAGATTGATGGTATATCCTACAAAGCTTATTAGTGGTCTAATACTTGGATTCCACAAATAAATTACAAAATTCTATTAAAAAGGAAATTGAGTAGATTTTTTTTTTCATCCCACGAAAAACTAGAAACCCCCAAGAAAAGTGCCTTACAATATCCATTCATCATTGTTAATGTGTTGAGAGCATATTATTAAGTTTTTGATGGGTTATGGCTAAGCCGGATATGACACTAAAGCCCAATCAACTACATTTGAACTTGGGCTGATTTGAAGCCTAAAGCGATGCAACACGGTCAACCACTATGGCCATCATGAAGTAGATTGGGCTTCTGTTGTATGTACTGCTGTTTGCATGTGCCCGTTTGGTGATTGTTAACTCATTTGGAGTTGGTTGAATGCTTTAGTTGTTGATTTTACTTTCCCGCACTTGATTGATGACCACAATAGTATTTGCCATCCTAGAACCCCTTTTTCTTGATAATGTATGTGAATCCTATAATGGTTGGTGCAGGAGGCAAAACTATTGAAATTTCAAATGAACTTCCATCATCATATGTTGTTGTTGTTGGGAACCCTTATTTATAGCTGGATATGACACTAAATCCCAATCGACTTAATTTGAACTTGGGCTGATTTGAAACCTAAAGCGATGCAACTCAGTCAACCACTAGGGCCATCATGAAGTTTAGAAGGAATGCAATACCAGCCCAAAACCAAAGCAGAGTGGGGAATTGAATCCAAATCTTTAATTGCCACTTGTAGAAAGAAATGAAGTCTTCTATAGGAAAAGGCAAACAGTAAAAGTTAGTAATGAATGAGATCAATTTCAACAGACCATACAATGCAAGATTGCAACTGATTCACACTAGAAAGAATTCTTTACACTTATCTAGGGGTCGGAATTGGTAATTCCGGACTAGGGTCGGAATTGGTAATTCCGGACTCGGATCCGTCATGTACAGTGAAGACCCGGATCCGAACGGGTCTCAATGTAGAGGATCTGGATCCGGGTCCTACCGGATCCGGATCCTGATCGGGTATAATAATTTTTAATAATTAATTAAGTATGATAATTATTTTTATACATAAAATTTATTAATATAGTATTAATAATATAATTAAATTAATTTTAAGAAATATTTAATTTATAAAAAAATTATTTTTAATTTAAAAACAAGTAGATTAGTAGCAAATTTTAATAAAAACATATAATTTTTTATTAAAATAATTATACTATTCGGATCCGAATCTAAAACGGGTCGGAACATATAAATCCATATCCGACCCGTTTTATTTTATAAATAAAACGGATTCGGGTCAAATCCGGGTAAACGGGTCTAGGATATGTTCCGGATCCGGGTCGGATCCGGGTTTGGACCCGGTTCGTTGACAGGCCTACACTTATCCTATGCATGCAAGAGAATTAGAGGCTATTGACTATGTCAAGGGTAATGGAAGACCTTTTACACAATCAAAGCTGGCATGTGTAATTTTTTCTTTCATTATACATTTTTAAGTAGAAGAGGGCTGTGATCTAAAAAGTAACGAAGGCGAAGGAAGATTTGAATCTAGAAATCTAATTTTTGAAATCTCGACTTTAATCACGAAACTAAGGTCTTCTTTGGTTGCATAACTTTCTAAAAGTAATGAATATTGTCTGAAATCATCAACACCGGCGTGGAGGGCTTACAAATAATCACGTTTTGGCAATGGAAACTACTAACCAGAAAGTCCATGATATCTGAGCGATTTGGATAGTAGATTTTTTGGGATAATTTTTTGAAAAGAATACTGTAGCACTTTTTTGATGTGATGTATCTGAGATAAAAAGGTGATTGGAATTTGTGTCGATGATGTAAGCAAAATTTTTTAACTAAATATAAGCAATCCAAACAACTACTAAGGTGTGCACTTCACCTAATAAGGACTTCTCTGTTTTTTTTTTTTTTCCTTGGCACACCTAGTAAGGACTTTTTATTAGGGGTGGGCACGGGTCGGGTACTTGCCCCTAACGGAATTTGGCTGACTCGACCCTAACCTATCGGGTCAGCAAATTTCCGACCCTAACCCGATCCTTTTTTTTCGAGTACCCGGAAAAAAAGGGTCGGGCTAGGGTACCCGACCCTAACTTTCAAATTTTTTTATTTTTTTATTTTTTTACCCTAACTTTCAATTTACTATTGATAAATGACCACATTTTATTAAAGATTTAACAGTCTAAACCCAATTCATTTCAAAAATCCAAGATCCAACACATTTCATCAAAGATTTAACAATTCAAAATCAACACATCAATATTCTATCACACATTTCATCCAACAATCAAACCAGTCTCTCAACTCTCAAGTATCTAATACAAATTAAAGTTACAATATCTAATAGACAAAATAAAGTTTCATTACATTTTTTAATACAATTTAAGTTGAAAAGTTTTGATTGTAGGTGCTTAATTACAGAGAAAAAGTCAAACAACCACACCAATCTAGTATATACTACCACTACTACTAGTCTATAAAAATGAAGTGCTAATATGATAATTTAAAAAAATAAAAATGTCCCTGAAACCAATAGCAATAACAAAATTATGAACTAACCCCCAAGTAGAAAATAGTAGAGGATAAATTACCTTAAACAACATTTTCTTGTTACACTTGATAGAAAAGTTGAATTACCTTAAGCAACATTTTCTTGGTACACTTGATAGAAAAGTTGAAGAAATAGGAGGATAATAGGTTGAACTTTTACTAGAATTTCAACGGTGGTCATTGGTCGATATTTTGGAGAGAAAAATGTGGAGGTTTGGAGTTGGAGGCGGAGTGAAAATAAGAATCGAATGTACTACTATTGCTTGGGTATTCAATTAGGGTTAAAACTTAAAACATATTAAATAATATATTGACCCCTAATTTTTTTAATATTTATACAATATACCTACGGGTCGGGTCGGGTACCCGCGGGTTTTTATTTTCCTGACCCGTACCCGTACCCGATATTTACAGGTACCCGACCCTAATATGACCCGATGAGAAAAATCGGATCGGGTACCCTAAATTTCAGATCAGATAGGGTCGGATCAGGCGGGTTTTTTGATCAGCGGGTTTTTTTGCCCACCCTACTTTTTATACGACTACTGCTCAACAGCCCAAGATTCTCCATGGGATACTTTTGTAGGTTGTGCCATTTTATGTCAAACAAAAACATAAGTCTATTTTGCATGGCTGCAGAGACTGAACCAGATACAGCGGCTAATAAATTTCAGCCCAAGCATGTCCATCCTGCTACCTAATCACAAATTTATTATCATTTCAGAGCGGGCTGCTTTTTTTACACTAATTTTGGTACGTACCAATAACATCCTAGGACAGTGGTCCTAGGTTTGAGGCACTAAAAATCCATGTCAAAGAATGCTTTTCTTTTCCTTTCTTTTCTTTTCTTTTCTTTTTTTTTGTTTTTTTTTAAGTGGGCCTATAACGAGTTGGAAGAAGAACATTTTTGTTGCAAACATTGCAGTGCAGCTGTCACATCCGACCATTAAGATTTACAGGTTAGCAGTGGGATTACACAAAGGCCAGAGACTTGAAAAGCCTTAATCGTGGTGGGATGAAGACATTTTACTGGCTTTGATTATGCACGTCATGCACATGACGCCATTTGATTCCCAAGGCTCAACAAATCTAAGAGGGCTGACTAGTGGAGGAAGTCTTTGCATTAAATTCATAAGCCTTTTCCTACTAGAAAAATTTGTCAGAAAGGTACCTCTTGGTTTCTTCCTTCTCCTTGGGTCCTCCCACTATTTCTGTCATTCGTGACTCTTTAAGTATCGTACACAGATATTCTTGTACCAAAGTTAAATTGAACCAATCGCACATTAGTCAGAACCTGGAACTTTGACAATCACTCGGATCTCCTCCTTTTTGGCTGCTTCTGCTATGAAGGTATGTAGAATATATGAAGCACTTAAATTAGATGATCAGGGCAAATTTCATTCTCTAATGCATTAATACGTATACACTGAAAACCTTCTTCTTTTTTTTTTTGTGTTTTTGATGATACAAGAAATTTTCTTGACTCCTACATTTTCCATTTTTTGACACAGAAAATTGAAGTGAAGGTGAGCATTTACTGCCACAAATGTAAAAGTGAAGTGCTGAAAGCAGTTACCAAGCTTCAAGGTTTTTTGTCCGTTTCTTTTTCTTTTACATAACCTGCTTTCCTCTGTTTTGAAGATTTTGACTCCAGTGCCTGGACAGATTATTTAAAGCTATAAAGAGTGGAATGGGAAATGGTTCTGCAACATAAATTCTTGTCAGTTTCTTGAATGGTTCAAGAATGACAAATTTATATCTTTCTTCCTGTGGACGTGCAGGTATTGATCAGGTGACAGTGGATGCTGACAAGGGGATGTTAACTGTTGTCGGTGAAGTTGATCCCGTGCGCGTAGTGTCTAAAGTGAGGAAGACAGGAAAATATGCAGAAATTATGAGTGTTGGACCTCCCAAAGAACCTGATCCTCCTAAAACTAAATCGCCAAAAATAGATCCGCCACAGCCTCTTCCCCCCTGTTGTACTTGTCCACAACCCCTAATTGTTTTTGACAGCTATGACGGCAGAATTTGCACCATTCTTTAGCAGCAAAATTCGATGAAGGCTTGTCTTAGTCTTTGTAATCCTTATCTACCTCTTCTCTTTATGACAACTCTAGCTACTGTCCGAGTGCTCGTGCCCTGTTACCATTTTCATGTCCACATAAATGATAATATTAGCATCCTTCTGCAATTATCCAATGCACGCAGCCCCTCAACTATTTACTCTCTGGTTTTTTTTTTTTTTCTTTTTTCGAGTTGATTTGTTTCAAGTTACAAGTACTCATACTAAGATTTTGCATATCTTGATTATGTAACTTTAGATATCTATTTGCAGTAAAAAAGGGAAGCTGCCCTTGATTATGAACGTGTCTATTTTAAATGACACACACACACACACACATATCAAAAGCCCGCCTAGGCAGCTCGTGACATCTTCTTCAGGGGTCGTTGTCCGTGCCCGCAAGGGTTCGAATCCCAGAAATACCGTGTTCGAGAGAAAGGGGCCGATTCTCTCATGCCGCAGGAGGATTAATCAGGCCCTGTAAGGATTGACCGGAACATCTCCTGTGTCGACCAAAAAAAAAAAAAAAAACAAACACACACACACACCAAAAAAGGTCAAGGGCTAAAATCGGATGCTTTATCTGTTCTAAGATGATCCCAATCATTTCCAACTCCAGTCGTCAAACCGTCAAGGGCTCCAAAGGCTGTTAGCATGCTTGAATGGACATGGATAATGGGACGACCTCAAGTCAAGCCTCTCTCTTGAAAAGACTCCCGATTCGTACATGTATTTAAGGCCACAACAAAGTATAGCCGCTAATCGCGACTCTGCAAATCTGCTTGGTTACCATTTCTCTTCACCTCTATTTCCAAGAAATTCCCAGCCACGTTAAAAAGGAAGTGATCAATTCCCTTCTGCAATACTTTATCTCCCAAAATTAGAATGTAAAAGAATGAAAAGAAGAAAAAAAAGAGCCTGAGAACTTTAACCATCACTCCACTGTAAACTGCATTCAAGAGTTGAAAGCATATATAATAAGAAACTGGGACTAGAGTGATGCAAAATGAATATGAAGAAGATCCTAAAACACGAGTTGCAAATTTTTGATACATCCTACAACCATCTACACATCACGGTGTTGTAATAGACAACTAGAGGATGCAACCAGGACCAGCAAGGTCTGATTTACTCTCATATCTGGAGTCACAGTTCACTAGAAATGTTGGAACTTGAATTTCCACTCCCCTTGTTGTGCATCATAAGCAACCATCTCAGCACCCAGCTCAGCTGCCTTCTGTCTGAGCATTTCCTTGTATTTCTCAACCATTGGTCCATCTATGTATGCTTTCCCGCTGTTCTTGTCAATGCATCTGACGTTGAAGAGAGTTATCTCAGCTGGCCTATTAAGGCCTTGGCCAATTGGTGGTTTCTTGCTCTCATCCATGTACACAATCACCTCTCCATAGTTAAACTGAATAAGAGACTCCAGGTCAAGTTCCCTCACATCTGTTTCACCCAAAAACTTGATGCTGCCATAGCCCTGTCTACCAAATAAAAAGTCTTTGACACGGGCACAGAATCCTGGTTCAGCCCTTTCCCTTGCTGCTAATTCTTTGATTGGTGGTTCAGTATAACAGTCAGCACTGTGGATCTTAGGCATGATGGCTTTAATATCGGGGCTCTGTCCAACACTGTCTGCTACTCCTCCCCCTTCACTGGCTGCAACTTCTCCATCTTCATCTTCTTTTACTATAATATGAAAGCATCTTTCTGGAATGGGAGTGTCATTGTAAATTAGCCCATTAGTGCTCAAGTTGGATCCCGCAGAACGATTCTCGACAACTTTGTCATTGTTTGTTTGATCTGATAATCCTATGAAACAAAGAGTAAAAGGAATTGGAGATGGAAGGCATTTAATTAAATCATCAGCCTGGAGGAGGAAATTAGATATGCAAAAATCTGCTTTGACACATCCCTCTTTTTACTTTCAAATGCAACTATTACCCAGGTAGAACATAATGCAATACAAAATTTTTTCAACATGTTCTCAGTTCGTTGTGCTGACTGACATTGCCAGGTAACTCATTTTATAGGTGCTATAATGTGAAAATTTATTAGACAAGGTTGATAAACTGATATTTTTTGTTTTGAGGATTAACAATTTAAAGAACCTATCTTCTTTAGTAGCAGAATCATGCACTCTGCATATTCTAGTATCATGTGCGCTAAGAATATAAGAGAGCAATATTCAACACGTACTACTCTCATGCACATTATTGGACGTACCCTGCAGTCCTGATGATTCTTTTGCTTTATGATTCCATGGAGAGTCTTCAGTGGAATTAAAAACCTGAGGCCCAGGATTTTCTTTTGAGATCACCCCGTCATTGACCTTGAAATTTGCTACCTTTTCTTCATTGCTGAACACCTTAACCTGCAAGAAAGCGCAGTTAAAAATTGAACATTCTTTACCACAGATGGCACATGGATTGGTAAATTAATCTCCACTTTCTTCTTCCTTGGAAGACAAATTGATGGAAATTAGTGCACACAGGATGCGAGAAGCAAAAGAGAATTCTAGGTTCAGGTTCTCCAAATTTGATCCTCATGCTAAATTGCTATTTTTCAACCATGAACAATACTTTTGGAACTGTACTCTTTATTATTTTATCTGATTATGAGTAAGAGAAGAACGTTGACTTCCTATCAATACAGCTCCTCTGGCTGAAGTGGATTTTTCAGATACGTCCAAGAGAAAAGTCTTCAAAAACTTCATTGAAGAAGCATTTCTATCGACCTCATGCATTCCTTCTCACCAAATCTGGGGGTAAACAAAGCAGTAGCCTTCTGAAAATCTCATGCAGTTACACTTGCCTAAACATGCAGGGTCTTTAAATTTCACTAGCTCAAGACAGCTTGAATTAAAATTGCGGCAGAACTTAAGCACTATGTTATAAATTAATGATAACTATTCTAAAATTTTTTCCTGTAAGGACGCTGGATTATGTGTTCTCAGTGCACAACAACTTCCTTAATCCAAGTACTTTTAGATATCTAGCCCTCTAAACGTAACATAACAAAATAGTTCACAAGTATACCTTGGAAATCCAAAATTTTACATTCAAAACACTTATGAGGGTGCTAGAAGTCTAGAATAAATTGACCTAATTCTGAATACTAAGAAAGTTTTACAAGTCAATACAGTTATCAAGAGTTTCTTTTGACAGTTGCATTTTCAAAAATTGGCTAGTTGCACCTTATCATGTTGAAATTCATCTTGTACAAAAATGAATTATGTTAAAGATGTTTTTTCTTTTAATTTTTTCTAAATAAATAGCAAAAGTACATGTGCTTATTGTTTCCCTAAGATGGATCATCTGCACCAAAAAAATTGAAAAAAAAAATCACAGAGAATATAACCATCGTGAAATGCCCATGCTCCCCAGATATGCTATCAGATTTCGAGATTTACCTGTGTTTCAGGAGTCCCAAGTTGGACTGATAGTGTACAGCCACGGTCATCAACTAAAATTTGCAGTTCGTGCTGTGCCCTAAAAGAGTTTGAGACAGTGGACTGAACAACTTCAGCAGCCAAAGAGGCAGTCCTGAAGAAACAGTATCAGCAACTAAAGCCATCAATACAAAACAAGCTAATGCACAGAAGAGCTATTCCGGAGAGTAAAAGCTCAGACAGTTTCCTGAATAAAGCATACGCTTACACCTTCTGTGTATGTGTATAAGCAAGAGAGAGGCAGAGAGAGAGATGATGAAACTTCTTGCCAACGTAAAATTAGCATGTACGAGTTCAATGCAGCACATATCTTATTGAAAAAGACTCATCCAGAATTTTCAAATAAATTTTCAGTCCATGGATCTTATTGAGTTGATCATATGCATTATCATGGAAAGTTATCTATCAATGTTCGAGAAAACACTCTGCTAAAAATAAATCACCTGCACGAATGTATCCAAGCATCTTCCACATAAACAGTTTATCAAAAAGTTTAATTACCACAGAGAAGGTCTGCTCGTGTGGAAATTTTTCACATAAAATGGATTACAAAAAAGAAAAGAAAAATGGTCAGTTATAATGAGAGTTATTAGGATGCACATACTGCTGCCCATTGATAACCTGACCACCAGTTTGGGATGCCACTCTGGAGTCATTTGTTCCTTTGGAAGAGCAGACGAGAAGTCAAATGTTAGTTAAATGAAGATACAGAAGCAATTGACAATTTTTCACGCTTAGTTTGATACAAAAGTACAAAAGTAAAGGCAAGAACCCCTAGCTTAGCATTAAATGAGAAGGGATGCACATGTATATCTTCAATTTTAGTAGCCACATGGCATTATTATGCTAAGCTTGAAAGAGTCATTTTACTATTCAACTTTACTCATGTGAAGCACAGTTTATAATTACCAGAAAGTGAGTTCTGAGTCCCAAATGGAGTCTTCCCAGGCAAATTGCTCGCACCAAAGCTTGACGCTGACTGGCCAAATGACAGTTTCTGGGCAGGGCCACAGAATTTGGTGTTTGATGGACCCATGTTTATGGTGCCTGATGCTCCAAATGCAGGAGCACTTGAATATCCCTGTCCTCTCTTGCTTGAAACAGGATTCACGTGCACAGAACCAAATGATGACATCTGGCCAAAGCCAGAGGTAATGCTGTTCGACAAACCAAAGGTGCCTAATACTCCAAATTGAGAGCCTGAATTCCCAAGAATAGACTTTGCATTCCTAGACCCAAAAGGTGATCTACTACCAGACACATTCACAGAAGAGTCAATGGATGGTGATTTACAGGAGCTGCCATGGCTACCAAACCAAAAACCATTAGCGGGTTGATCTGATGAGCTAAAAGTTACATGGAGGGGAGCAACTTGCGTCCGTTGACATGGCTCCTGAGGGTTCTGATTAGAGTCAAAAAATCCTACAAGAAGATAGAAAAAGAAACCAACTGAAAGTCTAAATAAAGCAACGCAAATGCCTTACACTACAAATTCAACTCGGTAGAACTAAATATCACATCGTTGGTCACAGGTTGCATCATTGTGACGACTTTTAAGTTTAAATAAGAAGCAACAGGAAAGGAAAGACAACGAGGCTATTGCGAATCCCTATCTTAGAAGTGATAACTGTAAATAGTAAAAATGAATACCCAACATCCACTAACAACATTCTGCAATCACAATGCCTGTCCAAATACATAAAACGTCATCATATGATTCAATTTCCTTGAGTCACAAGTACAGGCGACATTTAACATGATCACTCAACCAAATGGCAGATCCTGAAAATCTGATGTCAATGTTTTCTGAGCCAGGGGAAAGCGCATTTGAGGAAGATAGTGAACTTGGAAAAACAGGAGACAACGTAATACCAATTCTTGATGTGGAAGATGCCCTGGAAGAAGATTGTCCGGATAGGCCCATCGGATTTGTACTCATGGTTGATTCTCCAGTTGAAGAAGCAAAGGGATGTTTATAACTTCCTGAGCTATTGAGGGAAGATGTGCTACTGCTTGAGTTGATAATCTGGCCATAAACCGACGAGGACCCTGAAGCAGAAGGGCATTTTATTTGCCCATAGACCGACGAAGACCCGGAAGCTGAAGGGCTGCTCCTGCCTGACTGACCAAAAGCTGTTCAGAGGAGACTATAAGTCGGCCGTAATGTTCATTCCAGAAGATCTTGATGTTTATAGTATTACCAAGAAAAAGGAATAGAATTTGATCATGAGGTCCATTAACCGATAAACATCAAAAACATGAGAAAGATCAAACATTTACAAGAAACTTCACCATAGACGCTCACCTGCATTCAGTGAAAAGTGAATTTACACAAACATGCAAAATGGACTTGGGAAAAGGAAGAACTTACGGGTATTTTTGGAAGATTTGACCATCTTTGAAGATTTGATCAGACTACCACAAAACAAGAATGGGCGTGAAACTTGAGAATGTTAAAACTTACGTCGATCACTTTCTGAAGTCATTAAGGAGTTAAATGTTAAAAACTTGAGAATGGGCGCGCAAAGTTGTGGGGTTCTGCAAAATGGGGTCCAAGAATACCAAGGCCGTCTGCAGAGTAGAGAGAAGAAGGGAAGACTGAAAAACTGAAGACTCAGGCAGGGCAGGTGGCAGTGTAGCTTGAGATTGAAGCTGCTGCTGTTTTGCTAGTCCTGGCCTAGCGGGCTTGGTAGTGGCAGAATTAGTTACTCTTTCTTGATTTATTGTTGTTGTGGCCGGCACACGCACTTATTACTGCGTGGTAATCTTCTACAGTATCAACAAGTTCTAATGGGTATTGATTAGATCAATATGGGTTTGAATGTTTGGGTTGAGGTTTCGTAGAGAGAATTTTTTGTATTTTTCGGTAACACATTTCTAAATATCTTTTTATCTCACATATATCAAATCGATACAGCATATTTTTTTTTTATAAAAAAAATCTAGAAAATAACAATTTAAACAAAGTTTCTGTGCATTTGTATCTAGTAATTTGTGACTAAACTAGTGCCCTTTGGCTTTGGAGCTTGAGGAAAAAAATCCATGGATTAATACCAAGGAATTGAGTGTCCATCTGTACCTCCCCCCAAACAAAAAATAAATAAATAATAAAACACCATCTCAAAAATTTTAAGCACATAGTGAGCTACTTGAATATGTTCTTAAGTGACAAATCATTATTTTCTATCCGGCCTTTTTCTTTAGGAGTAGTGTACATTTTAATGGACAATTGAACACGATCACTAACATAATCAAATGAGTCAAGTGGCGTATTATACGAAGTTATTTTTCATATTTGAGCTGGTGTGTCTTATAATTATCAATACGATCTTTGAACTAGTCTAGAGATGGCAAATGGACGGGATGGGCGGGACTTGGGCGAGATTTATTTGGGATTGGAAAATATGAGTCATACCCAAACAGTCCCATATTAGCCTTGGGACTAATATGGGCGGGACTAAAATGGGCTAAGTCCATTTGATCCCGCCCAAATACCCAAATCAATCCCATTTTATTTATTTTTTAAGAAACACTTTTTTTTTTTCTCAATCAAATATCTCAATATTGTCTTTCCTTTTTATATTATTTGGTTTGTTTATATAACTTTGTAAAAGTTCTACACTCTTCTTTATAAATTATGCGATAAATTCCCAAATTAAATAAATTTTTCTAAATACGAAATTTATAAAAGACCAACTTCATATAAGTGGATGATTCTTTTTGGGAATTCGTGTTGATTAAATAAAAATCTATTGATCACCAAAATTTAATTGTCTCCAAAATCTATCTACTCATCTACGTTATTTTATTTCTTAACTTTCAAGACCCAGTCTAAATTTTTTTTCAATTTTAAGGCCATTCCAATTCAATAAAATTCTATCAAGAATAGAATTTTGTAATGATGAAATTTTGTAGTTATTAGAGAACACATGATGCATAAGTGCTAATCTACCTAACATCTACTACAACATTTTAATATTAATTTACTAAATTTGAGAAAAAAAATGAAAAGAAAGATTGTTTGTCATTTTAATATTATTTTAATAAATACCCATGGGAATCCCAAATAAATCCCATACATACCCATATTTTAAATGGGTATTATTGGGTATATCCCAATAAGGCCCAATACCTATATTTTAGATACCCATCCCACCCAAATTAAATTTGGGTATGGGATCCCAATGGGTATTGGGTAGTTTTGCCACCTCTAAACTAGTCTTATTAATTGTGGATGAGAATGATTGGACAAATATTAAGTCAACCGCTAAACCAAAAAAATTCTCCAAATTGACGAAGTGGAGAATTGTATTGGAATTTAAGCTAATGGTCCATTATAATTGAAAGAGTGAAGAATGTGCAAAGATTAGCTAGGATTCAAGAGTGCAACAAAGCCTAGTCACCAAATTGTTTCCCTTTTATGAATTTTCACAATACTGGAGTTGGATTTTTGTTTTCCCCCTATCAATCCTAGAATTAGATTAGTGAACCTGGTATGAATTGTTAAATGGATTTCTGGCTTTAGTTTCAGCATGTCTCTACTACTCTCTGTAGTCGTTAGCATCCGACAAGAGCCATTTCATGTTGCTAACTTCGAGCTTTAACAGCAGGTTTTGCTTGCTTCCTATACATTATCATTTATCATCATCTGTCTCCAACAACGATAAACCTGTGCTAAGCAATAAAAGATTCATCATCACTCGCAAGTCAGGCAAGTCAAGTCCTGTGTCTTATATTAAAACTTTACCAAATAACAAGTGACGACTACCCAATATCTTGATGTGGAATCCTTTCCCCTTTTTTTTTTTTTGGTTAAAATGTGCACAAACATATATCTGAAAAATTCCCCACTATTAGAGAAAAGAACTTGGGAAAGATGGATGCCCGGTTAACAGGTGACTAGCCCAAAACGTGGGCAATTATTAATCTCCAACCAAAGTAAAACGTCAAGAAGAACAAACACTCGGAATAAATGTTATCATCACTATGTAGCCATAGCAATGCTGGCTTTGCCTAGGACAACGTTTCGTTGCAATGAGCTGCAAGAAGGATAAGCAACCTGTTAACTGTCAAACATCAAAATTGTCTGACACTATTTTAACTGGAGCAATCAAAGGCCAAATCTGCATCTCGTAGCTAATGAGCTCAAAATAAATTAGAAATGCTGGACCCTGAATTTCCATTCCCCTTGCACTGGATCATAAGAAATCATCTCAGCATGTAGCTCTGCTGCTTTCTCTTTCAACATTTCCCTGTACTTCTCAACCTGCGGTCCATCTGTGTAGCTTTTTCCTGTTTTGTTGTCAATGCATTTGACATTAAGAAGCGTTATCTCAGCTGGTTTATTAAGCCCTTGACCGATTGGTGGTTTCTTGCTGTCATCCTGGTACACAATCACCTCCTTATAGTTAAAGTGAATAAGAGATTCAAGGTCAAGATTTCTCACATCTGTTTCTTCTAAAAACTTGATGCTGCCATAGCCCTGCCTTCCAACCACAAAGTCCTTGACATGGCCACAAAATCCTGGTTCAGCCCTTTCCCTTGCAACTAATTCTTCGATTGGTGGTTTGGTATAATAGTCAGCATTCTGGAACTTAGGTATTACAGCTGTAACATCAGGACGGTGTCCAACATCTATTGAAACTTCTCCATTCCCATGTCTTTTGACTGCAAGATGCAAGCATCCTTCTGGCATTGGATAATGATCATTATTCGCCACGTTGGTTTCCAAGTTAAGTCTGACAGGTTTATTCTCACTAACATTGTCAGTGCTAGTTTTGCCTGAAAATCGTACAAGTTTGAAGCAAGGAAGTTAAGAAGCAGAAGACATGTAACAAAGCCATCACATGTAGAAAAAAATGAACTATGCCCAAAAAAAGGAAAAAAAAAATTCAGTCTCCCAAAAAAAAAAAAGGCAACTTTTGACTTCACCAACAAAAGAAAGACTATTTTGCATCCTAAGAATTTAATTTTGACTATCATAATATATGGAATACTCGTATTCAATTAACAACTAGTAGGAAAACTCTAAGACAACAACATTATGATAGGTGATATTCCAATTGTCATCTGTGCCAATAAGTCAACCTTACTTTTATTAGATGGTCATATTCCAGCTCTCCCAAACAATAAATGTCCCAAGCCATTTCTATTATCTGCAGATCTTCATCTTCTCTGATTGTTTCAACTAACTACATACTGGACATGAAACACAGTGCCAAGTAACAATTAATCCAACTTAAGAAAGCTATGTTCGCATAGGGAACATTTTGGAGGAGCTGCAGATACTTCTTCAGTGATTTTCTTTGTAAAGAACCTCACAATAACTTTAAATTTAGAATATCAGTTAGCTCAATTATCCTAAGTCCAACATATCCAAAGAAGGGAGAGGTTCATAAACACACGAGTTACCAATCAAATGAGCAGCAGCAGAAAACTTGTATCATGAACAGAACATGAATTTCTCAGTTCGTTAAGCTAACTGATATGGCCAAATAATCATGTCATGGAGTAGTTGTTAAAACATAGAAGACATATTTTCTTCAATGCTAAAGTCGAGATATCTAGTCCTAGGCACAGGTGGGAAAGGGGGATTCAGACAATTGTTCGGATACAACTATCATCAGATTTGACTACGAAGGAAGGAACTTGGATATCCTCACAGCTTATAATATAAGAAATTGAAATCAAATATCTTACCATTATCATACACATGAATGGAAATATTTCCCACCCTTGATGGTTTCCTTGCAATATCTTCGCATGGAAAACCCTCAGTGGAATGACAAGTCCAACCATGAGGATTCTGCTTTGACTTAAATGCATCATCCACCTTGCAAAGTCGTGTTTTATCCTCATTACAGAAATATGGAACCTGCAACTAAATTGAGACATGAACTAAATCAAATTTCTAAAATTCCTTATGAGAGAAGACATAAACTTGAAAATCAATCTACATCTAATTGCTGCAAGGAAGACAGAGCAGGAGAAGTAGTAAATTGGTACAATACACAAGTGAGCAAAGAAGAGGTTGCATCAGGCCTTGAATGTACATACTATATTAAACGCCAGGAAACCACTATTTTCACCTCTGGAAATCACTTCAAGAACTGTACTTATGAAATTTTTTCTGATTTTAAGGAAGAGAAAACTATGAATCTCAACTGATAGTCGTCTAATTATTAAAGCCAGAATTTTAGATTCTTTTTAAGAAAAGATTGCTGTTCTTGATGCATAATAAGTTTCCATGTTCACAACTGGCAGATATTCTAACTAAACTCAAGAATGAGCTAAGATGGAGAATGCTACTGATCATACCACCCCATCATTCTTTGTCAAAATCTATTTCACAAAATAAGGTTTTGGAGGCATATTGTTACCCGCTTTTGGCAAAATTTTGTTAATACACCAATGCCAGTCCAGATGTTGGGGGAAAGAAAGCAATCAGTCTCTTGGAATGACTAATTTACATCAGTTGATCCCTGTCATGCCAAATTTTATTGAGAAACATTCCCACACGTTCAATGACCATCCTGAATTATCTATGCTTCCTAGATATCAGTTAATGCTTTCAAATTTTGAAGGCTTACTTTTATGCTAGAAATCCCACATTGAATTGACAGTGTACAGCAAGGGCTATCAACACATATTTGAAGTGGAGGCTGTAACCCAAATGGACTTGAGAAACACTCAGCAACTTCAGCAGTTGCAGATGCTAGCCTGAAAAGTTGGTATTAGAAACAATATAAGGTGAAAAGATGATAGATTGTAACACAGAATTATGCAAAATAGCTCAATAGTGATCTTAAACATAACACTAATGCAAGGGAAGAACAATCACATACATTTTCACTCTCTGCTTGCTTACAGAGAGAGAGATTAACATAGAAGATGAAAGACAGAATAGGCATTAGAGTTGGGATGGACATACTTTTGTAGATTGATACTCGGCCCACCAGTTTGACTTGCTACTGTAGAGTCACTTGAACCTTTGGAAGGGCATAGACAGAGTGAAATTCAGCAATATTGAAGAAAATGAACTACAACTTTATGAACCAAAATGAAGAAAAAGCAGGTCATTGTATTTATTGATTACCTAGTGATGTTTGACTAGAAGCACCTGCAGAAACTGCATTTCTCTGATCAGCAATTAGAATTGGTGGAGAAGCAACAAAAGCAGCCTGCAAGCAGGGCACAACCATGACAATGCCAGTCTAAAAAATGAAATCTAAAAGTTTTCTGTAATTCTATATTATTCCTAGTCATTTTTCATAGTTGACACAATGAGGGAATTGAGGTCAGCAAAGACAGTTGCTCACCGCCAGAAGGAGAACACAACTAAAACTAAATGGAGGAAAATGTGCTCATATGTAAGAATGAAATGATATACACTAATGTATAGGAAGGCTCTTGCTTTTTGTACGTAAAAGTTGAGTAGAAATAGAGAGATATATGCACAGCATAACCATGCATTTTTTGGCTCTTTCCCACTTTGTTATGATCACATTTTCTACAGAATATGTTGACAAACATGAACATAATTTGTCCTGAGCAAAAAATTAACAAAATAATTGTTTGCAGCACAAACTTACTACATTATCTAATTTTTTTATTTTATCACAATGAAAAAAGTGAATATGCGTAATCCTAATGAGTATTTGTCTACCCCATTACTTTCCAACTCCTCATTTTAGTTGTTTATCATTGTTGTTGACTTGCTATTGTTTCCTTCTCTCTTATGATTGTTAAATCTGACTAAAATTGAAAGCAAAACTCAGAGCCTTAAGCAACAGGTATGTCAAATTTATTTGGTTTTGATGATGATATAGAAAAGTAGATCAGATCTCAAGGATGGTAATTGCAGCTTGGAAAAAGTTGAGCTTGTGGCATTGAAAGATATACAGAGGGTGTAAATGAGGCATGACCATGCATACAATAGGTTGTTTCATAATAGAAGAGCCTTTTCAACTCTTAAGAGATGGGTTAATAGATGTCAAACAGAGATCACTGTTCATTTATTACTAATCAAAGAATATTAGACAGGATAAGGTACCAGTATTCCAATTCATGTAGGACAACAAAACAACTTGGCAAGCCACTTTTATTGTATTACTCCTTATATTTAAGTGATGGAAGGGAAGCCCCATTATCCAATAACTAGGGCCTACAAGTGTACATCTTAAAAAAAAAATTTCATATTTTCAGACATCAAACTAAGATAAAACATAGTCACGTGCAAATATGTAATTAACATTGGAGGAAAAGACGTGGCATGTGAGTATATATGTTTATGTGTCTGCGTCACAAGAATTATGCATAGGCCTAGCTTAACTTACTTCTGTTTGGCTAAAGTCAGCTGAATTTTTAGTACAGCATGGTATACTCGATAAGATACTTTTTGGAAATCCACTTTCATTTGATGATATTGACATATTTGGATGAATAGGAGGGGCATTCTGCTTGAAGAAAGAACCAACCTTTGCAGAAGGTCGGAAAAATGGGGATGGTTGATGGCTGAAGCAACTAAAACCAGAGATAGACCCAGATAATGTTGCTGCGGGCCCAGTCAGACTGGAGGAAGATGGTGCGAAAGCAGCTGAGCCATATGCATTAGTAGATGAAGACATTTTGGGTTCACGAACTGGGTCTGACACTGTTGCTGAGGCAGAAGTTGCTGTCCACAATGGATATTGAAACCCAACAGGGAGAGTAGATGCAGACACTTGTGTCTCTGCAATGCAAGAAGCTGGTCGCTGAGAGGTGAACAGAGTCGAGGGAAACACTGCATTAGCAGGTGGATTGCTAGGAGTACATAACTGACTGGAGGGATTCCCTAAAGTAGTGGAAGGAATAACATTAGGTCCACTGAAAATTTGATTCACTGGTCTGTTCCCACCTGAATAAATGTTGAAATTAGTGAACTTACACAAAATACAGTCACTTAACATAACTCAACATAAAAAAATGATGGTGAATGAAAACCAGATATACCTTTATCACCTGATTTGTAATCCTCTAGTCTCAATTCTTCATGGTTTTTGCCGTTGTAGATGGGCATGGCAGAAATGGATTCAATTTTACAAGCAGATGGGAAATCTGTTCTAATATCTTCTTCTGGAGTTCCAGCATAAGATGCTACTCTAGTTCCTCCTAGTTCACCTCCAAAAACTGGCTGTGTCATACTAGCAGAGTTACAAGATTGTGCCACTGCTGGGGTGGAAAATATACTATTGGAAGTAGTTGAAGTTTCTAAAGGATTCAGAAATTTTCTTGAGACACGGACAGAGTACGATTTTCTGCCCAGATTACTAAAGCTTGGTGTTGGACGGACAAACCTTACACGTCTCTGCCCACCTAAATAAATCCAAAAAATACCAAATAGTTAGGATGCTCCTGTTTAAGGTAATGCCTCATAGCTACTGCTGGCTACAAATATAGAGAAACAAGGATAAACACATCAAATGGACCTTCCCCTAAGCTCTTACCTCAACTGCTCATGGCCTGTGTCTCTAAATTTAACTGATAAAGTCATTATGTTAAACATCAATTTGATTTTTGTTTTGGTTGAAAATCAGCAGTTTCTGGAGCATTGGTAACTTCTTAAACAGGTCCTGCTAGCCTTCCTAACATCTTCTTTAGACCATGAAACAAAATTTATTTTGGAATCCCTAAATTTAACTAGATAACCAACTTAAACTTTTTCAAATCATCTGATTTGGGCAAACGTTTTAAAGACCACATAATTGTTTTACAAGGAAGATGCTTGTAGTCATCTACATCTGGTCATGTGAGATATTTACTTTACCACTGTTCTTCAAGATATCTGGTTTAGAAGTCCATTCTGGGATGTGCACTAAGCCAATATACATTAAACGACAAAAAGATCATAATCCCAATCTTCCTCTCTTTCCTTTTGGTATCACCTTGAAATGATCAGAACAATGGTAATTTACTCCAAAGCCAATAGATGATTATAGATTTTCATCTAAATCATATCTTCATCCGATACTAAGTGGAGTGAAATTCCTGATCAACTAAGATATGACTGCAATAGCAGCATATCAGCCCAAATTCATTGAGGAAACCAAAATGCTGCCAGCTTCTTTACAAGAGAAGTACCAACAGTCGAATAACACTGAACAGACTAAATCACCACATTATTCTTACCATATCCACTGCTAAACGCAAATGAGGAGGAAGATGAGCTTCCAGAAGCAGGACATGATGTAGCACCAAACATATACGTAGATGAGGTATGTGAAGAGGCAGTTCCAGATAAACCCACTGAAATTTCACCGAATGAGGAGGAAGATGAACTTCCGCAAGCAGGAAACAATGTAGCACCAAATGGAAAATTAGACGAAGCCTGTAAAGGGGCTGTTCCAGATGAACCCAACGAAATTGCACCAAATGAGGAGGAAGATGAGCTTCCATAAGCAGGACATGATGTGGGACCAACTGAAAAAGTAGACATTGTCTGTGAAGAGGCTGTTGCAGATGAACCCACTGAAATTGCACCAAACGCGGATCCTGGAGTTGATGAAGCAAAAGGATCTGCAGGCATGCTGAGCTAGGTTCAAGTTGCTAGTTTGCCCAAACACTGATGGAGTCCCTGACAGGTTGAAGGCTGCTCATAGGATAGTAACAATCAATCCATGCATTTATGATCCAGGAGATTGATTAGATACAGACAGAGTGACTACCAAGAGCTAAATCAAAGACAATGACAGTGTACAAAGAACATGATTAGACAATTATGATCATGTCCACAAAAGAACTAGATCATAGAGAACGTCCAGCATCATTCAAGAGCACAATAAAAGCTGTATAGTAATTATATATGTATATCCCCTTTCGTGAGTTAATGTACATGATCAAAGAGCAAGAAATCGAGAAGAACACATACCCTCAAAAGTAAACAATGAAAAGAAAAAAAATAAAAATGGAAGAAGAAAGAGTTCCTATTTCCAGATGAAATCACAGGAATCTAGGAAGGAGCAGCATCACAAAAATTCCTAATAAAGGGAGGTCACTAATTCTTGTCAGCTGTTCCAAATCAGTTGCATGCAACAGATAGAACAACAGAAATCGGAGGCCCTTTTTGCAGTAAAAAATCACAAGCGACTTGACTAATCCCATTGTATCAAGCAACGTGGTGCATACAAATTAGCCAGTCGGTGCACAATCAGCATGAGATGATCAAATTCCAATTAATTCACACATCACATAAATCACATACATATGTTAACCAGTCTGGTGCATAATCAGCATGAAGCAATCAAATTTCAATTAACTCAAGTCACATGCATTGTCCAACGTCCAGAAGAGTTAAAGGTTCTTGCTTTAAAGCCAACATCTTTTCCCAGAACAAACGCATGCATAAACCTTACATCAACTAACCTTGAACGCCACAAGTTATTTTCTCTTAATCTTTCATGCACCATGAAGCATTAAAAAACAAAACAAAACAAAACAAAACGAAAATCAAAACTTTGAATATAAGCACGCACAAAACCAAGGAAAAAACATGCTAGATACTAGACTGGGTTCAGAAAAAGAAAGAACTACAGGTATCATACGGAAAACTGGACATCTTGTTGGGGCATGCAAACGCAAGATTCTTACTTTTTGCTTAAAAGGGATAAAAGGGTTTGCGTGTCTTTAGTGTGTGAAAGCTACGGTTGCAAACTGGGGTCCGAGAATCTGAAGAACTTGTAGCTGTAGACTTGCACTAGAAGTGTATATGTAGGCAACCGGGTAGAGTGAAGAATGAAGAGAAGGGGAGGGTGGCTTGAATTTGAAGCTGTTGTGGTTTTAGTTTTGCGTCAGTTTTTCATGTTTTGGCTTATGTTTTAAGCTAACAAAGCGTTGTATTGCCGCTATGATTCTCAATTTGTGTGATTTGTATGAGTTTATTTTTTATTTACTTTTTTTTTTTAAAAGTCCGAAGGTTGAACTTTTAGAATATTGTAAATTTCTATCTTAGTACAAATACAATTGAAAAATTAGGGATGATGTTGGTATTTGTTTTTGATTTACTAATCTATATAAGTGTATATACATAAAAAGGTGAATTGTTGGGTCATTTGAATATGTGGATTTTATAATTTTTTTATCTAACTGTTCCCTAATCAACTTTTTTTTTTTTTTTTGAGTTTTTCTCCCTTCTAACAACTTTTATCTTTTTTTTTTAGTAAATATGAATTATTTTTTATTCATATGGAGTGATTTTACATAGTCAATTTTAATTATTGTGTCATAAATTCAATAACATTGCTAGAATCAATATATTTGTTCATTGTAAAACAAAATATACTAGCTTTTCAATATGCATATTAATTAAAAAATAAGAATATTTTTATATCTTTTTTTATGAATTATTCATGTTTATCCAAGTTCAACAATTAATCCCAAAAAAAAAAAAAAATGCCAGTGCATTGGCAAGCGTTAGAATACTAATTTAATATTTTAATTAGTTGTAATATTCCATTCAGTGATAGCTGGCGGAAAAGTAATAATATCTTGATTAAAACAGTGATATTATAAGTAAAAGTATATGTTAAGAATTAAAGATTCTCAGTTCAAATCTTTCTTTTCACTTTTTAAATCTCACCCTTTTCCGATTAACATAATAACTATAATAATAAAAATGTAAAAGAAACAAGTCTTTTACTTCCCAAACCACAAGTACTGATCTTATACTTCACATGAAATCAATGATCCCAAACCACATGTATGTACTCATCAATCAAGTTACAATGAATTGAAGACCAACAAAATATATCAGCAGAGATCATGACATGTATGTTACCAAAGATGGGAAAAAACAGAAAAGGATTTACAGACAACGGTAATATGCCAAGCTATTCCAGGCATTACATCCTATACAAGGGGCTCAGAGAGTCTCTGACTCCATTTCTGTGATCAGCTGCCAGTCACCAACCATCTCTGACCTTAGAAGTGTTGGACCCTGAGTTTCCACTCCCCAGTTACTGGATCATAAGATAGAAACTCAGCATCTTGCTCCTCTGCCTTCCTTATCAGCATATCTATCCACTTATGAACCCTTGTTCCATCCACGTATTGCTTCCCAGTGCGATTGTCGATGCATTTGAGATTGAGAATAGTTACCTCTGCAGGTTTGTTGAGGCCTTCCCCAACTTGAGGTTTCTTGGTCGTGTCCCTGTATACAATCACCTCCCGATAGTTAAACTGGACAACAGATTCAACATCCAGATTTCTCACATCTGTTTCCCCCAAAAACCTGATGCTTCCATAACCCTCTCGTCCAACCACAAAGTCCTTCACACGGCAGCAGAATCCTGGTTCAGCCCTTTCTTTTGCAGCTAGCTCCTGGACTGGAGGCTTTATATAGTAATCTGGGTATTGCAGTTTTGGCAGTATTGCTTCAACAGCAGCATCAAAATTTCCTACAAAATCCAAAAGTAGAAAGCTAAGAATTAGAGTATCCATCAAAGCTAAGATAGACAGATACAGGACCGGTATATTCAACCTTCCCTAACAAGGGAAACATACGGTTCTCTATCCAAAGAACATATGGAAGAAATCACTAGGTACTAACTTTTATTAAATCAAACATGATGGTCATAATTTAACATCTTTTTATTTGTTTCCTTCCCAGCTTAGATATATAAATTAATATGATGTAGCACATTTCTAATGAGCAAAATGAAAAATTTATGCATACCAATCTCAGATGTAGATGTGGACTCCTCCTTCAGTAGAGACGAACTCCTTGAATTTGTTTTTAGAGGCCGCTCCATCATGGATTTTAGAACCCAAGACCTTGCATTTTCCCTTGGAATAAAGGAAGCACCCACTTTGTACATCCCAGGTAGGTTTTCTTCATAAAATGGAACTTGCAATGCATAGAGCAAAAATTAGAATTTAAAGAGCTCTAGTATTTTATTCTAATCTTTACCATGTAATTGTCTAGCTTGCCCATATTGATTCGTACACACTCAAACAGTACCATGAATCTCACCTTCTGGCTGTCACTTTTAGGCTGGTATTTCTCAACTGATGGCCTGTTTCGGCTTAGAGACGAGCATCTAATCGCCAACAGGGAATTCCTTCTCGCTGGAGCAGGTTTGTCAGATACCTGTATTGCACAAAGAAATAGAAGTTACATGACGCAAAATAAACGTCCTTCCAGATTGACGTTCATGAATAATTTTGATCATATTTCTATAAGTTCGCAGGAGAAGAATTATGCGAAGTTATTAGATTCATGGACAGTTTCGAAGATTAATGTTCCCTGTTGAGTATACTGTATCAGAAGCAAGACTAACCGGTATGCAAGAAATACCATACTGAACAGTTGTGGTAGTTGCTGTCCCGCCCACTGGCATCTGTATTCTGGACTCCATTCCAAAAGGACATGGGACAACAGATGGGTTTAGAGAGATGGGGCTCCGAAACCCAGACCTGAAATCATATTGTATATGTCAGCCAATTTATAAAGTAGAAAAATCAATATTTAAAGCGCGAGGGTGGAACTATAATATCAGTATTCACTATTTCAGTGAAGTTGAAAGATAGGAGATCAATGCATAAAAGAATGGCTGTAAGTGACTAAAGATTCACTGGTTCATAATCGGTTTAACTAAGATTAACTACTCCAAATTTGACAGGACTTTATTGCTCTCCACAGTGTGCTTATCCGGTGTGCCAGTCGAAAGAAAACAGAGAACAAATTAAACCAGAATCAGTGAATTACCCTAAACAATAGTTCCCGTGATGATTATAAAAACATAAAATGCCTCAGTGAATAACTGAAGGAATGGCACTCTCTCTCTCCCTCCCTCTCTCTCTGTCTCTCTCTCTTGGTTTTGACAAGAAAAATCACAAGGAATAAGTGATCAACTTACTGAACTTGCTGGAGTTTTAGCAGACATTGTGGGAAAAGATCTAATATAAACATGAAAATAAAAGTTCAGTAATACGTACTGTTGCATGCCAGCATTCTGATGACAAGTTGCTGTATCCATAGCTTCTCGAGTGGCACAGAAAAGAGTAGTTGTCAGTCACATGGAACAAAGGAAAATTTGTTTCTGATGACAGAAAATAACTTATTTTAACATTGCTCTTACCGGCACATGACTGTTCTGAGATGCTAGTGGATGCGCCACCTGTTGCTACAACAGTTTGAGTTATCTGTGGAGCTGTAATTGGTTCATGCTGCAAAAATAGCACAGAGTTAGGAACATAAACTTCAGGAAAATATCTAGTTTACACCTGTTCTCCCTCTATCTCTTTTCTCCTTTCAGTAGAGAAAGAGGCTCCATTAGCATTTTGAGCTAAACTTCAGTGACATATAAAGCAACAGCAACAAAGATAAATTGATACGTATCCAAAGACCAAGTAAACAACTTAATTTTTTCCTATTCACATTTTGTAACCCAAAGTCTTGAACATAATCACTCAAAATTCAACATCTTAACAAATTATTACTTTTCTTTCTTTCCGGATATTCCAGTAAGGAGATAGGAGGACCAATCAAGGAATTCTAAATCCATATCAGAGAAAGGCATATCTTCTAAGTCCTAAAAGCAGAACCAACTCAAGTCAGACATATGCTAACCACTACCAGAGTAACAGTAGAACAAAACTACCAATCATAAACAAAAAGGTACAATTTTTGGGAAAAAAAAAATGAAAATTAAGTAACATATGGGATATTTCCAAGCCAATCGATAGTAATTTACCTTTGGCCAAACAAATCCATTTGAATTGCTCGTCAAAATTCCTGCCCCAGTTGATATTGCACTTGATGCTTCTGGTTGACTGTGGGAACTAACAACCGTAGGCCCAGGAAAAGCATTTATCTTGACAGCTGAGGGTTGACTAGACTGAAAAAAGAATCTAGAATCTGCACCTGAAGATGTAACAGAATCAGATGCAGGCAAAGCTGATGCTTAAGATATACTAATAGATGTTGAGTAACCAGTCCATCTGTCAGACAGATGATAAAGTCTTTATCGGGAAAAAAAGTCAAGGTCATCAGACAAATGCAACAAAGGTAAAATTATACTTACCTTTACTCCCTAAGAATTGATGAGAGTCCTCGAACCTCAGCTCTTCATGGCTCTTGTCTTTGTAAATGGGCATGGCAGAGATGGAGAACAATTTTCCAGCAGGTTCAGTACTACCTACATCCACTTCCCTAGTTGTAACATAAGATGCTATTTTACTTCCAGCACGTTGGCCACCAATATAAGCAAAACTAGTTGAATTACTCATCCAAAGTCCTGATCCAGTTGATATCACACTTGATGTTTGTGGTTGACTATGGGAAGTGACAGCAGTAGGCCCTAATGTCTTGCCTGCTGAGGGTTCATTAATCTGAAAAATGAATCCAGACTCTGCATATGAAGATGCAACAGAATTAGAGGCAGGGGAATCTGATGCTAAACCTGAGGCAATAGATATTGAGAAGCCAGTCCATCTGTAGGACAGACGATAAAACCTTCATTGGGAACGAAAGTAGAGACCATAGAGACATGCAACATCAGTATGAACCTATAATTACCTTTCTTCCCTAAGAATTGATGAGAGTCCTCAAACCTCAGCTCTTCATGACTCTTGCCTTCGTAAATGGGCATGGCAGAGATGGAGAACAATTTTCCAGCAGGTTCAGCACCTCTTTCAACTACTTCCTTAGTTGCAACATAAGATGCTATTTTACTTCCATAACGTTGGCCATCAATAGCTGATTGTCCAGATTTCATGCTTGTAGTTGTCGGTTGAGATGCTGCATGGTAGAAAATGTTAACGTTGAAACTTATTATTCATACTAGAATAAGATGTTGTTTTATTTTTTAATTTTTAACTAATAGAAAATACAGAAATAGAACTAACCTGAACAGAAATTCTTTGTCTCCAAAGGAGCAGGTCCATTGTTACTACCAAATTTTAAATTTGACTGGCCAAATATGATCCTTGAATTTTGCAGTTCATGGTTGTTTGAAGCCACAGAGTTAAAGTTGCTAGGGGCTCCAATTATGGGAGTGGTGGAAGATCCAACTGCACCGCCAGATACAAAAGATGCACCATTTGAACTAAAAGCAAGGCCAGTAGAGCTAAATGGTGGCGTTGTGGAAGAATGACCATGTTGAAAGCCAGGAAAAACCGAAGTACTTGTGCCCGATGCCAGCACACCAATGCTCCCAAGAACAGATTGACTTGATGAATAAAAAGCATGGTTAGCTGAGGTAGATTGAGAAGGTTGAAACAAACTTCCATTGTTGTTGTTGAAGATAGGTGCTCCTGAAAATGGCAAGCAATCAACAAATAATTAACAAACAATGAAAAGAGATCAAGTTTAGAATCGGTTTGCAATAAAGTGAAAGTATACGTTGGAAAAAAGGAAATTAAAAACAAAACTTACCAATAGATATTTTTGCACAAGAAAAAAATTACTGCTAAGCCTTCAGATGAGGCATATTAGAAGCCTAAAAGCATGCATGCAAGGTGCACAAAATAAAACTAAAAGGACAATGACTAATTCTTTTAGTAAATATAAGCAAAACTTTACATATTTTTTTTTTTGAAAAAAAAAGTGCTTCATAGAGGCAGAGATTCTCATGTTCAGAACTTATCATAGTAGTGGATAAATGAAAATTCGCTGAAGGATTGGTGGATATCCCTTAACTTGATCACAAATGAACATTTCACATAAAGCCAAATACAGTATATAATCGTTTCTGGATCAAATTAGACAGTCAATAAAGGAGAAAAATACATAAGATGCACCAAGTATCTTTTTATACAACACAAGATTTAATAAACCAGTGTTACACATACTTTCATTTTAAGTACATTAAGGTAGATGCTCCAATTAAAAAAAGAAAAGAAAAAAAAAAAGACAAGAATCAAATAATCCTAAACACGAAGCTAAAGTTTTGCATCTTTTACACCAAGGTCAGCTGAATAAGAAACCTATCTTTCTCCATGAAAAATCATTTCATTTGAAAACAGTGTCGGTCATAATGAAATTTTAGAAGCCACCTGGGGCAAATGGCAGCAAACAAATGAATACACTGAATACTTGTTCCACTCTTTGGGTTTACGTGATAGAAGAAACATTCTTTTGTCAAGTGGATCTTGTTTTCTACAGCAGTACGAAGTTCTTCTTCCACCCTTTGGCTTATGCTAGGGAAGTAACATTCTTTTGTCGATTGTAGTCTGTTTTCTCTCCCAGCTGCCTGAGAACAGTTCACTCAAATTAAAATGGATGAGAGAAAATAATCATTATACTTGAAGTTTCAATATGACAAAAATTGAGATCGTTGTGCCTTAAAATATCATAATTTTTTAAAAGCTTTTCTAGTTAATTTTTCAAAGTACCTAAAGAGTGAAAAGCCTAATTCTGAAAAGTTCGAGTATTCTTGCCATTTACTGGATCCATCAACAAATTCTTTGGGCCAATTAGAGTCTAGAGTGTGGATAAAATACATCATGTTAGTTCTGGAGTGTGAATGAAATACATCATGTAACTCTATCTAGAAGGTATAACCCACTGAACCACCAAGAAATCAATTTGGGCTGACAGAACACTGAATTCGTGTTCATTTTTGGATATAAACAGAAAAATATTTCAGATGCTGTGAAAATATTCCAGAGTCTCAGATGGAACAGTACCTGTTGTTGCTGTTGAGACTCCAATAGAAAATGGTAATGGTGCACCAAATGATGATTTGGATGTTGAAGGGGATGAAGCTACTCCAAATGAACCTGCTGAATTTCCACCAAATATTGCTCCAGCATTGATGCTACCAAAAGAAGTTGCTGTGACTGGTTTGGAGGAAAAAGAATTGTTAACGCCAAACTTGTTGACATCCCCAAATACCGATCGAGATACTACTGGTGCACTGCTAGGCGACTGGCTAAAAACTGTCATTGGCAAAATTCAATTAGAGATATTTTTAGTTCACCTTTCTTTGAGTAATTAAACATGCAAAACAAAAATCATAATCAGCAGCATTAAGCTAGAAAAACAAGCAGTTAATTTTTTAAGAAAATGAAAAACAGAAAAGAAAGCATACATCAATACAAATTGCAAGTACAAACTTTTTGTTCAAATAAGGCTACTTTGATATTTACGTGAGGAATGATTGGAAGACTAAATAGTGCATGAATTGAAGGATTATTTGCCAGAGGATGTAAGTCCATATATAATTAACTGTGACTATTCAAACATAAAACGGTACGCCTGTTCATATCTAATTAACAACGAAAATTCAGCAATAAATGCTTCGAAATATACTGACCTGTAGAAGACACGGCTGAAGTTCCAAAGGTGGCTGAAAAAGGAAGATTTGTGGGTGATGCTGAACTTCCAAAAGCAAAGGATGACGCTCCAAATGCTCCGGTTGAATTCCCAGAAAACATGCTTCCCCCTGTTGATGTAGCAAACGGGGTTGCAGCAGTGCCAAAGTGGTTGTTGTTGCTTGAGTTGCTACCCTGCCTAAATACCACCGATTGAGACCCAAACGGGCTGCTGTTGGTCAATTGGCCAAATCCTATTGATCAGAAGAACCAAAAAACACAAAACAAATAATTGATCTTTCTTTATGGGATAAATAAAAGGAATAGAAATCGGGTTAGGAAGAATGACGAGAAGTAAAAACAAAGCAGATCTTTTTTTGTTTTTTGAAAACTCGTAATTAAACGGAACTCGTAATATAAACAAAATGCTGCAAAACTAAAAATACCTGTTGAATTTGCGGACGGCATGGCTAGCCCTGTTGACGTGCTAACACAAGGAGTTGCAGTAGCATACGATCCTGTGGTTTGCCCAAACACTGAAGCAGGCCCAAACGGGCTGCTGCTAATGGCAGGCTGGCCAAATGCAGCTGCCCCTGTTGTTGAATTTCCAGCAAACATAGTTGCAGCTGTCGATGTACCAAAAGGAGTTGCACCGCTTGGCGCAAAGGAGTTCGGATTGCTTAAGCTTGTATTTGCCCCAAAACCTGGTTGAGACCCAAAAGGGCTGGCAGAACTTGCCGATTGGCCGAATCCAAATGCTGTGGATTAGAGAAAAGCAAACCAAATAATTAGTCAAGATAGCAGTGAAGTACGTAAAGCAAGGATTTTTCGGTCCTCAGGAATTCATGCAAAAAAGAAAAGAAAAAAGAAAAATTACAACCACCAAGTAATTAGTCTTTGTTGCAAAGGTATTGAAGAACAGAAGAAGAAGAAGAAGGAATCAGAAGAAAGTAATAGGAAGAGACTTGGCAGATTCTTTGGTAAACAATGTCGAATGCAAGAAAGTGTACCAAAAACTATGTATCCCCTTTTAACTAACAAGAAATGAGAAAGAGAGAACTCACAACATGTCGTCGGAGAAGAGTTGAACATCTTGATCGAGCCTTGATTGATTCTCGTATCAAAAGGAATCTTGACAAGAAAGTTGATCAAACAAAATGGTAAACAAAAGGAGACAGAGACTCAAAGGATTCAAGAAACTGGTGGGATATTCTTCTTTTTTGTGTTGCAGGAAAAAGGGAAGAGAAGTTGACAAGAATCTGATGAAACTGACAAGAGTCTGATGAGAAAAGGGGTCCCCCCGGATTCTTCTCTTCTTCTATAAATAGACGGTGAAGAGTTTTGCAGCAGAGCCGAGTAGTAGTAAAGCTTAGCTTAGCTTCAAGGCTAAGCGGTTGGGACGACGCTACTCGGTAGCTTGCTTTGAAAGCCAATTTTTACGCGCCAAATCTCCTAATTCGGTTATTAGATACTTTAACGGATAAAACGACGTCGTATATATTTGGGTTTAAATACGACTCTTCCATCGCCTGAACTCTGAGCAGGAGTACATTTTTTGAGCGCATAAGAATTAAGAACGTCGTCGTTGCAGCAACTCGCAAAAGTTTTGACGCTTTCAAAAATCCCGAGCAAATCTCCGGCGTTTGAGATTCTTCCGAGGGGGAACTTAAGACTTTTCCGGCTCCGGAATTAACTCCGATCCAGTAGAACTACGATGACGGAGAGCAACTGGCGGCGAAGAGAGCTTGCATTTCTGATTGTTTACGCCGTTGCCTTCTACGCTTTCGTCATCCGTCGCTCTCTCCAACTCTCCCATGGTGCTTTACTCTCCCCCCCGCTCCCCCATCTCTCTATTTATATCGAGCTTATTTGCCAAATTACATTAATTCGTCGCCTGCGCCATCTACACATTTTTCTTTTTCTGATATGGTTGATTTGTAATTGCAGATTACTATGCCAAGCTTTATGGTTTACGTCCTGGCTGGATCGCTAATCGCCTAAATGTATGCAATTTTTTAGTTTTTTTATTTTTATCTGGTCGAAGTAATGCTTTTTGAGTGAAACAGCTTGTTATTTTTATGTTTTTTGAGTTTCTATGGTGGCAGCAAAAGCATGTTGCATGAACTATGATCAGCTAGGTTTTCTTTTTTCTTTCTTTTATTTAAATAACTGAGCTAGTCGAAGCATTAAGTTTATCTTGATTATTATGATCTCATTAAGTTTGGTTTCTAGCTCTAGCTAACTATTATGCACGTCTGTTTTTGCTGCAGCATGAAGACGATCTCTTTGAATGTTTTGTTGGGGTCCTAAGCAAAGTTTGAACTCAAGTTCTAGTATCGAGCATTGAGCAATCGAATTAATTATGTAAACAAATGTTGTTTTCAAGGAATCTTATGTTTAAATTATCTGAGTCCTGCTTGAGTCCTGAGGTTTTGGTGTTGAGTCGTGACTAATTATCAATCTCAGCTTTTTTTTTTTCCCTGTTGAGCTTAAATTAGAGCTTGAAAGTGAAATGGACTTGGATGATGACCCAGATGGTTTAAGTTTGGTGAATGAAGAGTTGTAAGGTTGCAATGTAGAGTTCAAGTTATCATAATTTGACTTTTGGAGTTCAAAGTTGTGCTCAGTAAATCACTATTGTTGTGCAGGCTCCATATTAATGCACTTCAACAGTTCAACAGTTTCTTTGCATAGCCTCCACATGAATGCACTTCAATAGTTCAATTAACAGTTTCTTTGCTTAATGTAGGCTTCACCTTTGCCCTTTTTCCTCTTCAGGATGCCTCTGATGCCCAATGGAGGAACTTTCGAGGGAATCTACAAATTCTTACTATGGTTTTTGGAACTTTTACACTTGTAGCTAATGTGTTGAGAACCTACTGTTGTTTAAGAGCGAAAGGAATGGCATGTGTTTGGCTCCTGATTTCTTTGGTATACTTGTCATATCTACACGGAGCTTGGTATGTTCCTTATTTATGGCAATATTGATGCCTATGCTAAATGCTGTGGAAATATTGGTTCTTCTTTCTGACATTTTGAATTTCTTTTGCCATGTAGCATCATATTTATTCTCTCTATTGCTTCAGCCAATTTTTTGCTTGTCAAGGTATGTCATCAAATGTTATATTCCATTGTACTTCTTCATACGAGGGAGTATACATTGTTTGTGTTTCCATTATTCAACAATTGCAGTTCCCAAGAAAGTGCATCCTCATAATTTTTATTTTTTAGTGATAATTAGGTATTGCTGGAGCTATGCCATTTCAAAGATTTGTGTTTGAACCCGCACTGCTTATTGCTGGCATTTAAAACATTGCATTATGGATTTTATGTTCTGTAGAAATTTTGAGTATTCTGCTGGTTAAAATAACTCAAAAGTTTATGTTTTTAATTCTCTTTCTTAGGAACTTAGGAAGTCACTTTTGCATAAACAATGTTTACTTCTTCACTTTATCTCTCTATTTCAATGATTCTCTTTTGAAGAAGGAACACAGGATGTCATGTTTGCATAAATGATGTTTACTTCTTCGCTTCTTCTCTCTCTTTTTTGATTTTCTTCCTTTTTTTTGGCTCCTCTGGAGTTTATTTACTTTGGCTTGAAATTATAAATTGAATGTCTCATTCTCTTTTGTCAATTCATGCATGGTTATGTCAAAGAGTATATTTGCTTTAGTTGATGTTGTTTACTATTCATATTATGAAATAACATACAGAGTTCTTCATAATTGGTATTCATGCTTTAATGGTGTGCTCTTCAAAAGGGCATTGAGCTTAACATGAGTCTTCTGATACAGTTCTTGTTTACCAGATATTCACTTTTGCAGATATTTGGCAGGACAAAATACTTCTCTTACTTGCTTTGGACTTTCAATTTGTCATTTTTGGTCTGTAATCGTGTATATGGAGGATATCAGTTCTCCAGTTTTGGGTGAGTAGCACTGTTCACTTTAAAGTTGCATAGGATTTAAAATAGTCAGTTGAATCCAGCGAAAGTTTATTTAGCAATTGAACTGTCTCGTGGTGGTGGTTCTCATGAATAGGCAACATTGGGCTTTCCTGGACAACTTTCGTGGTACCTTTAGATGGCATATCTGCTTTAACTTTGGTATGTGCTTTCCCCTTTCTATTTGAAACTACAAATCAATTACTAGTATTTTCTTCTTTTTTCTGCTGCCTTTTAGCAAAATCAATTGATGATTGATGTGCCAAAGAAACATGATCCTGCATATATCAGTGTAATGTATTGATACCAGACTGGACTGGTTGGTATTAAAGCTCAATTTCGGCACACGCTTTTGACATGTTTCACTTATCTATCATTGGAGGAAGAACTCGATTATCTTAACTCCAAGAGTAGGTTTGTGATGCTGCTTTAAGGTTGAAAATTTTCAAAATTGAACTTCAAAGGTAGACTACAAATCAGCAATTGAATTCGTAAATAGGCATATGATAGTCTTTTTGCTGCTCTGTTGACTACTCGATTATCTTCTTGTCTTTGTTATAACACTTATTAAAGATCAGAATGCTATCACAGTTTAAGCACTGTCTTCTAGGTGATATATTTTGCTAACAGTAACCTCATAGAAGCACAAAACTTCAACCGCAAAATTATGTGTTTTATGAAGATTGAAGAGTGATTTTTTCAGGGAGGGTCTGCATGCACATACGTTCTTTTATTCAAGCTGCTGTCTGAAAATCTGAAGGGGCTAAGCAATTCTAGCTTCCAGTTTTTCCTGATGGTTGTGTCATGAAAAGAGTTTTAGTTATCTTTCAGTGGTTAGAGTTCTTTGCTTTTTTTTTTTTTTTTTTTTAAAGATACGGTTTTTAGTTTCAAATACATTCTAGAGAGGAAAGCCTTTATTTCATTCTCGCTGTTAATTGTAAATTTTTAATTCTTTCAAATTATGGCCTCCACAACTTTGTAAATGGAAAATTGATTTCTTTCTTTAGTTTAATTATTAACATTTTTTTGTTCATTCTCTTGCCAGTTGTATTGCGCATGATAAGCTATGGTTATGACTACCACTGGGTGGACCAAAATAATCGATTTGATCAAGAGGTGTGTGTTTCGCAGTCACAGCTATATGATATTTCTTGATTTCATTGTCAAGATTGTCTATGTAGCGATTGTTGTTTTGTAGTTCTTAGGAGGCCCACCAGCCATGCACCCCTCCAGCAGTGGGTGCAGTTAACATATGTGAAATTTTAAATCTAAAGTCGAGTTAAGTTTGTCAAGCCTTTAACCTATGTTGGAGTGACAATGCCTCCTGTATTAGGTCGTTATTTAGTTAGATATATTGGCAAGGTTCATGAGAGTTCCGTAATAAGTTATGATTTGCTGGTCATGACAGAAGCACATCCAACGTTGCAGTACTTGTTCATCCGGAAAGATATGCTATATGTCATTACAGGTCTTCTACTGTTTTGCTACAGTTGTTATACCTTCATCTGTCATACAGCTGTGGTCAGGATTTTTTAAAAAATGAATATTGTTTTGAACTTGTTTCCATCTTTTTCAGGAGAGAAGTGTACAGAATGACAAGTTCTCTTTTGCTGTGTACTTGTGTTATCTGGTCTATGCACCTCTTTATATTGCTGGACCAATTATTAGCTTTAATGCATTTGCCTCGCAGGTTGGTGATTTTGGTACGGTTTTCCTTTAAATTTTCTATTCTTGTTACTTTCTTGCAATCATTTATTTTTGGTGGATCATAATTACTATTTCCTCCTTAACATACTGCATACTGTGTTATCTCGTTCAAACTTAATTAGTTGTCGTATCTTTTGCTGTCATGGCAACATATCATTTGAGTGTTGATGGTGAAATGAGTAGTATGTAACGGATAGGCTCCTAGAAATTAATTTGGAAAAAAAAAAAAAAAAAACACATTCCATTCTTAACTCTTATCTGATGTTCACAAGTTTTTATTGGCATTCCCTATTTGTAATCAGAATGTAACTGAACCTGCAAATCATATGAAATATGTCTTTTGGAGAATTCATAAATGAACATGAAGTTTATGATTTGCAGGATTCTAACATGATCTGATATGTTGTTATTTCAGTTGGATACTCCTCAAAAGAATTATTCATCTAAACAAGTGGCATGGTATGGATTCCGGTGGATTCTAAGTCTTTTCCTTATGGAACTAATGACGCATTTCTTTTACTACAATGCTTTTGCCATCAGGTTAGTGGTTTGCACGATTAAAGATGACCATAGTTCTGTTATTCAATTTTATTCGGTGGTATATGTCTGTGATTGACTCTTCTGATTTCACTTCTTAGTGGTGTGTGGAAACAGTTAACTCCTATGGACAACTTTATCATTGGTTACGGGGTAAGCGCTGATATCTATTGTAATTATGGTTCTGATAATGTGAGAATTAATGAATTACCTTTTGCTCTACTTGTTATCTGATACCATGTTGGTTCTATTTTTATTCGATAAAAGAATACGTGGACTTCATTTCCTAGAAAACAGTGACCTCATTATAAGACAAAAGGTTGGTAAGTTTGATGGGTGTTTCAGATGCATGGTGGATGTAAATTGGAAATCATATACAAGCTTAACAGTTTTTTGAAACCGCAGACATGAAATGCACAGGATGCTGACAAGAAATTAGTAACAAAGCTTTCAAATGTTTAAATGGTCACTGTGATGAATGATTTTATGATTTTTTGGATTTGAACTAGACATAATCATATTGTTTATCTCCAAACAAGATCTGGCAATATCAATTTGTATCATCAACTTGTACTTTTGTTTCCAAATATACTGTAAACTCCTAAAGAACGTACATCAAACTTATCTTCAAAGTTTACCAACAACATCTTTGACATATCAGGATGTTGTTCATTACATCAATAAGTGGGTGCAAGTTTTAAATGATCACAGTTGATGATACTTTAAGAGCTAATGTAATATCACAGCATTATTGTTCAACATTTCAGTCATTTAAATTACCAATTTCCATAAAATGCCCAGCTCAGATATAATGTCATCCTTCAAAGGGCCAATGTTCTTTAAGTAGTGCAAGAATCACAAGTTTTACTCCTTAGCTGAAGTAGCAACGTGCCAAAGAAGTTGCCAAAGAAGTTGTACTATAATTGTGTTATGCAAGAGACAAAAGAAGATTCAGTGATTATGCACTTTCTTGTTGCTTTTTGTGATAGCTAAATTTATATGAAATGGTGAAAGAAATGAATCTGCAGTCGGGTTTATGTACTTTTAATTAGTCTTCAGGGTGGGTTGCTTTACTCACCTAGTGGTGGAAGCCTCCATATGATTTGGATTTGTAGGTTACACTGTGACAATGCCAAAACTGATTAGAGTCAACAGTTAGTATAGCCATAGTAACGTTCATGGATGACTTATAAAGAGTGCTTTAGTCTTTGATTTGTTATTTTGAAGTCAAACAGGGCGCTGCTTCCTGCAATTTTTTTTATATTTACTCTTTGCAAAATTTGTCTAATCCTCCTGCTGAGTGATATTTCTAAAGCTTAGATCTTGTATCTTCTAATTGCAACATCTCTGACCATCTGCACTTATACTAGCAGGTTCTTAACTTCATGTGGCTTAAATTTTTTCTCATGTGGCGATATTTTCGATTCTGGTCACTGGTAAGTTTGTGAAGCTAATACGTATATGCCTGCACATATGTTTCTTCATAGTTGATGCCACATGTTGTTCTTGTATGGAGATATTTAAAGAAGATATATTCTAGAGCTTTCAGCATTTTCAATTATGATATATTCTTGGCCTCATGGTTTCCTACTTTACTATGATATCCATGTAGATCAATGGCATTGAGGCCCCTGAGAATATGCCAAGGTGCTTAAATAATTGTTACAATCTTGAGACGTTTTGGAAAAATTGGCATGCTTCCTACAACAAATGGCTTGTGAGGTAGATGGCTTTGCCATTTATTTATTTTTAGGGTAAAATACACGGAACGTCCCTGTGGTTTTCGCGAAAGACACATAACCCCCCTATAGTTTGAAAATCTACACATAACCTCCTCATACTTCTAGTTAATGTGGAATGTGACCCTTTACCGGCTATTTGACCTGCTGATGATGTATCAGCATGCGTTTTTGACCAGTCAATGAGGGACAGACATTTTCATTCCAAAAATACCCTAAAGGGGGTAATATTAGGGCATAGAGCCGATAACTATAGGGAGTAATATTAGGACATTTTCATATTTAGTATCAGCTTTCGTAGCAACACCCTACCCTTCTCCTGGTGCCGCTGTTCAGCCTCTTTCTCCACTTGTACCTTTGACCCCAATCGTTGATTCTCAACCAACTTATCACCATTAACAAGACCAGCAGAATCTCCAGCAGCACCTTGCTTCAATGGAACAAAATCTTGCTTAGGCTGATTGTGAGTAACCTTAGCAGGCCTAAGAGACGGATTTTTCTTGAAACATGACTTTTCCAAGTGACCAATTCTTTCACAAAAATTGCAATATTCAGGCCAGACCTCATATTCAATTTTCTTCCATATGCCACGAGACCTTTGCCAATTCAAATTCTCCGCATTGGAGTTTTGGCAGCACCAGGTTGTATTAAAACCCTGGCCAGTGAAGGCCTCCTCAAATCAAATGTAGCTGCAGCAAATTGTGAAGGGCATCCAAGAAACAACGCAATCTTGTTTAAATACTTCATGTTATAAAAATGCAAAGATAGTCCCGAAAAAGAAACCCAAATAGGAGCAATTAATGATTTCTGATTGGCTTTAAAATCAATGGCCCATTTTGATATTTGCATAGGAGAATTTTGCACGAACCAAGTTCTACGAAGAAACAATCTTGTGCAATCCTTCTCTAACGTAGGTCAAATTATAATGTGATTAGAGTCTAAAAGACCCACTAAACAAGCACCACGAAGTTTCAAGGATACAGAAAACTTCCTCACCGTCTTCATGGGTGGCCTATTGAAAGCAAACCTACCCACCAAAACATTAGATAGTAGTTCCGCCAACTTCAATTCCTCTTCACAAGAGATGATTAAAGCTGATTCCCAACAAATTGAAGAGCACAATTCAAAATCAGGTAGAGAAGATCCAGCCATCAAGGTGCCAACCCCACCAGTCAACGCCATGGCAAAAGACTTCACCGATGGCTTGACAGGAAAGCCTGTGGCCTCAGAAGACCGCCTGAGAAAGAGAGAAGAGAGAGTAGAGAAGGCGAAAGCCTAATAATTGTTTTTCGGCTCTATGCGCTCTCTCTACATATTATAACAGGGTATTTCAGGCATTCTATGCGCTCCCGGTAACTCAACGGGGTTAGCAAGTCAATTCCACATTAGCTAGAACTATGAGGAGGTTATGTGTAGATTTTCAAACTATAGGGGGTTATGTGTCTTTTGCGAAAACCACAGGCTAGTTCCGTGTATTTTACCCTTATTTTTATTGTACTCTCTCTCTCTCTCTCGCAGCTGATAAAGCACTTGGTTTATGCTTAAAGGTATATGTATATTCCCCTCGGAGGTGCTCAAAGAAAGCTGCTAAATATTTGGGTTGTCTTCACATTTGTAGCCATATGGCATGATTTAGAGTGGTATTACTTCTTCCATGTTGTGCAAGTTATCATTTATGTCTTTTGACCTTCTTCTCCAACTGCTAATTTATCTTTGGATCCAGGAAACTTCTTTCCTGGGCATGGTTGACTTGTATATTCTTCATACCAGAGATTCTTGTTAAGTCAGCAGCTAACACTTCTAAGGTGAGCGAACGTTCTGCAAAACTCAAATTGTGCAATATGCATTAAAATTGAGGAGAACAGTATTACTGTCTTTCATTCTAAACTTCCTTATTATCTTTTAGAGTAATTAAATGTTTTATCTCATTCATGATCTTATTTACTTTTCCATTCTGGATGCATTATGAGACTAAGGAAAAGGACTGTAATGGAATTAGAAAGCACTTTTTTTCATGATATATCATCTCAAGTTTCATATTCTTTCTGTCACTAGGTGCAGAGTGTTTTTGGGGAATTCTTGTTACGTGAACTTAATGCAGTTGCTGGTGCTGTTACCATCACTTGTCTCATGGTCTGTTTTCTCCTCGTTCATGCTTTAGCTAAAGTAGAATGTTGTTACACAGAATTTATGCTGATGGTTCGTTACATTATGTGAATTGTGTAGAAATTGTTGATTATTTAGCTAACAAAGTTTGGTTACAGTGAGAGAGAGAAGGATGGTAGATGAAAATATCTTATATTGTTATTGTAGGGCCGTTTTTTCCCCTCAAAATCTCTTAAACGGTACAATTGCTTGCTGTAACCTTTGCTTCTGTTCATATTTTCCATCTTGGGCTTCCTTTTTTTTTCCTGGTAATTTATGCATGACTTTATTTGCCTCAATAATAGATTTGTGATACATGCTAAACTACTAGCTTCACTTCCAAATATTAAGAATTTTACTTTCATTGGGTTTGTAATACAAGCTTCTGGTCTGATCAGAACAAGTCTTCTGTGACTAATCCTAATGAATATTCATCATAAGAGCTAGGATGAATACTCTTAGCCTGTCATATGATTGGTTCATCCAGAATCTTATGTCAAATGACTTGATTTACCCTCCTAGCCGTGTACCATTATCTTCTAATTATTCGCCTTTGGGATTATAAGCTTTTGCTTCTGCAACAGAAGTTTTAAATTGTGTTCTGCAGGTGGTGAACCTTGTTGGATTTGTCATTGGGCCATCAGGCATTAATTGGTTGATTTCTGGGTTTCTCCATAATAAACAAGGTTAATGCTTTTCTGTCTAATCTCGTTTGGGGCATCACACTGCCAACTTTAATTCGTATGTTCTGACAATGCAGGATTACCTACAGTTGGTGGCATGTTCATTAGCTTCTATATTGGGACTAAGGTAAAGAAACTTGTGAACATTTGGTTATTAAGCTTGCCCTAAATCCTTCAAACAAAGAGTATAACTAACCTGTCAACTGTTAATTGCAGCTTATGTTCCACATCTCTGATTCTCAGCAAAAGCGGCTTAAAAAGTCGACAATGTAAAGGCTAAATTCTTGCCCATGATAAAAATCCCTGATGTTTTAATGTCGAATGTTGGGATCAAAGTTTGGTTTCTTTGAGAAGGGGAGTTTTAGGGAGAGAGAAGCCGGGAGGGGGTTGTCGGGCCATCATTGCGAGAATTCTGTAAAGTCAGCACTATGAAAGAAAATTCCCTGGTCCATTCATCACGAAGGCCAACAAACTCTTCCTAGTGTTATAGCAGATGATATCTACCTTGTACGAGATATCTGTACAGTTGAGGCTTCTTGGTGTAGGAAAGCTGATTAGACAAAGCTGTTTGCCTGCGTTGATTTTGTCTAGTAGATATTCTATTGACCAGCTCCATGCTGCTGGTGCTTGGATGTTGGATAGAAATGTGAATCTTCACATCCTACTGTATTTTATTGGCGTCAGTTCACATTTACACTAATCTGTCCAGGTTTTTTTAAATTTATCATCATTAATAAAATTTTGTGAAATTTTCTGTATAATTGGCTTCGATGATGATAACAATTCCGAAACCACGTTGTTCTTGGTGGCTCGTTTCCTATCTTCGTTCATTACGTGCCGATATACATATATATATATATATATATATATATATATATATATATTTCGACTCTGTGCTGAATGATAGTATATGGTCTTGAGAAGAAGTTTCTGAATCAGTGAATTTTCTTTGTTATTATTCTTCTTGTTACTTTTAACATTGGTACATAAAATTGTTGTTCTGGGCTGACACAGCAATAACGTGACACTTTACAATCTATACATCACACACATAGTAATTCTACAATGGATAGTGAACTTACTGAACTTGTTAAACCATGAATACGAAGACACACTCAAAACTCAAAAGAGTGTACACAAATTACAGCCCATTTTCTTGTAAATAATAATGAGAATGCTACTGTAAATTATTCTCTTCACTGATATTTCATTTCCTGCGTCTCAGCATAATGACCAAAGGCTGCTCCTTCTGCAGTGTTATCCCAAATTTTTCACTCATGTCCATGTGTTGAGGGAGCATGTTGTCTGGAAGAGACCACTCAAAGTGGTAAATCAAAGAAGCCAAGGTCAAGCATACTTGCCTAACTGCCATAGGCAATCCAGGGCACATCCTCCTTCCAGCACCGAAAGGCAAGAATTCAAAGTCATTCCCTTTGAAATCCAGCTCACAACTGAGAAACCTCTCTGGATTGAAGCTTGATGGATCTTCCCAGATGTTGGGATCTCTTCCAATGGCCCATACGTTCACCAAAACTTCAGTCTCCTTTGGGATGGTGTAGTTCATAACTTGACATGTTTCTGTGGCACGACGAGGGAGTAGCAATGGTGCTGGAGGGTGTAATCTCAAGATTTCTTTAACGCATGCTTGTAGGTAAGGAAGCCGGGTTAAGTCTGATTCCTTTATCACATTTTCCTCTGAGAATTCTATCTGATCAAGTTCTTGCCGAATCATGTCTAAGAATTTGGGATGCCTTAGTAATTCTGCCATCGCCCATTCAACTGTGGAGGTGCTAGTATCTGACCCTGCAGCAAACAGTTCCTGTTCCGCCAGATATAAAGTTAAATCCGCCAAGTTTAATGTAATAAGAAGTAGCCTTTCTGTACTCTTCATGTGTCATTCTTATTGACATATTATTTGTTTGTCTCAATAACGTATGTCATGACTTAAAAAGAAAATGTTAAATCATTTCTTTCCATCCATCTTGTAACACAATTTCAAGTATGTTGGAGTAATTACTATCCACTGAGCTTTGAATAGAAAGGCATTTGCAAAAAATTAAACTTGACGGACGAGTTGTTGTTGTTGTTGGTTTTTTTTTTTTTTTGGGATAGGAAACTACATTTCGTTACCTCAATGGGGACACATCCGTGCAAAGGCGGAAAGTCAAACTTTATTTTTGTAGGTTAATGCTAGTTATGTACTCCTTGACTCCAAATTTTGGATTAATATCTTGGTCTACAAGATGGATTAATCTTTATTATATTTACAATATATATATATATATATGTATGTATGTATGTTAACGGGTCTAGACGAATCCACATTGCTTAAAGACAAATTTCACTGCTGGTTAGACAACCACCTACTAAATTTACAAAGTTAAGAGGAGGGCATTGACTTGCAAATAAATAAATATACATGTGAGGATAAAACTATTAAGTGCTCAGATTAGTTGCAAGTAATTTATGTAAAATGACACATAAGAGAACAAAACATAGAAACTTATGTTTCAAGGTTGTTGACTAGACGAAAAGAAAGAGATGAAGGAGAGAGAGTTCTTACCAGGTGCAAGTAATTAATCTGATCGTCTGAGAAATCATTCTGAAGCAACACATCCAAGAAAACTTTCTGCCTTGTTGAATCTTGGTATTTCTTCCCTCTTCTCTCTCTTATGATCTCTCCCCATACACTGCAGATTTTGTTGTGACACACGCTGGCCTTCTTGCTCAGTCCCTGGAGGTCCAGTCCTCCTAAAACTGGATATAGATCTGATATATTTGGGGCAGTCCACAGCTCCATGACTTCCCTTATAAGCCCACTCATTCCACCACCATCTTCTACCTCATCATAACTTATGAAGTCCTTAGAGAAAAAAATCTGTCCCAAGAAATTGAATACAGAAACAAATACAACTTCTGCAATCTTGATATTCTGGCCTTCTTTCGAAACCAAAAACTGGACCAATTCACTCGCCTTTTCCTCTCTCAAACGGGATTGGTTTTCGATCACTTTTGCACCGAGAAGTTCACTCTTGCAAAGTGTACGTAGAAACTTCCATTGGTCTGTGCACTCAAAAGTCCAGCCCACTGAAACATAGTTCATATTGGGACTCTTGGCGTATGAAACATGCGGGACGTGCCGGCCGGAGAGTATCCGATCATGGGTCCTGAGGATTTCGGTGGCTGCTTCCGGTGTTGAACCAACAGCCACAAGTTGACTCCCTAGCCGGACGGAGATCAATGGGCCGTAATCTTGGGCTAGTTGAGCTAATGCAACGTGAGGCTTGCTTCCCACTTGTGGGAGATTTCCAATGATCGGCCATGGCTTTGGGCCTGGAGGAAGAGATTGGTTTTTGTTTTTGTTGTAATTTAGGATGAGCCAGCAGAGAGGCAGTAGAAGGAGAAGGGGAAGGATTATGAAGGAATTAGTGTCTCCTAAGGCTGAGTTTGAATCCATGAAGGTTCTTTCTCTTCCTTCTGGAATCGCAAATCTATGATCCTTTGCCACAATTGGTGTGCTATTTAATACAAGTAGTATTTTCAACAACTGTATCAGCATTGATATTGCCTCAGTTTTTTTAACAAATTAATCATTTTTAATGTACAAACATGTGGCATGCCCCAACTCAGCAATCATTGACTAAGAGATTAAATAAAAGAAGATTAGAGTTGGGGTGAAATGTTGTAGTTAAAAGATGCTGCAACTTTGAGAATCATACCACCAGGAACGAAAGCAATGAATTTGATCCTTGAACAATCATCCTACCAAAACCAGATTAATCAATGCATATTTCAGGGTTGCAGTTCCTTAAAGAGACTAGGCTTATAGTACGAGAAACAAACAACTGAGGAAGCCAGGCCCTTCCGAGGCCAAACGCATCCCCTTCCCCTTATACTTCCTGATTGTAACCATCTTGAGATTGTAAGCAAAGAGCCAATGCCTGCCTTCCTGTCGGAATACTAATCTCCATCGACAACTGCAACGGAATAAACGTGGAGCCGCTCTCTCCAAACTTTAATCACAAAACCCGCCTGACACAAGGACTGTAATTCAGCCAAGGATAGAAAACCATCCATGGCTAAAGGATCCATCCTCAAGTGTCCTGGACCATTCTTGCTCCAATCTTGATCACGATGATCATGATCATTTGGAGTAGCGCCAGCTCCAGCGTGAGGCATTATGGAAAGTTCTTCGGCTTTTATGTCAAATGCCATAATTGATTCTGCACAAGGAGCATAAGATAAATCTTGAGCAGCAGCAGCAGCGAATCTATAATCAGCCATCCAAGACTGTAATCAGCCAATACATGGACCACAACTGACACCAAGACACCTCACGGCATAATAATCACTCTCAGTTTTAAGCCAGGGTTGGTGTGAAACTACATGAGTTGATCCAAGCTTTCTGTAGCAAGAATCTAATTCCAGATTAAGAACTTTGGATTGCATGACTCCTCGAATATACCAAATATTTTGAGCTCAACTGTTTCCTCGCTGGTAGGATTGAGTATGATTGAAATGTTTTAGTGGTCGGGGATCCATGCATCAATGGTGATGCTGAAGGTAGAAAATGAGTCCAATATTAGATGATAAATAGTGTTGGACCTGTTGGTGTACAAATGGGGATTTTCGGGTGGTTATTTTGGTCCTGACCCTCAGAATCCATTCTCTTGCTTTTCTTACTGCTCACGGCCACTTGTTAACCTAGTATACATCCATCCACCTGTTCTGGGTAACGATGAATGGGATGGGAGAGTGCAGTTCATATGCAACTGAAGAAAATGTGGCCAGACCCTACGACACCATGCGACATGTGTAGGAGGGAATCTGCTTAGAATATCCATCAAGATATCATCAGGAAGGATACTGGGGCCTTAGATTGGATATTTTCACCTATTCAGTATCAATCTCAAACCGGCTGCAGCTGCTAATCGAAAACATGAGAAGATATTGTGCGCTTAGGACCTTAGGAGAGGAACAGAAGATACTGAGAAGGAAGCAAAAGAACCACACTCATCCCTTCATTCAATTTAATGGGCAAAAGCCTATAAATACACCCTCCTTATCAATAGTATCAGAGAGCAATAGATCAGAACAAAGAACTGCTGCCTTATCTATACTCTAGACCTAGACGCCAGTGTTCAGATTGCAGCATCAGAAGCCAATGTGTATCCAGAGAGAATTACCACAAGTACGTATCATTCTCATAAAATGCTGAAGCCTAACCCCACATATGACTATCATCTCACATCCTTCCCCGGGTTGAGCATATTAATTTCCAACTCCATCTGAAACTTCCACCCCCACCAAAAGTACCCGGGGTCCGTTTAACAATGAGTTGAAAGAGCTCAAAAGGTTTTGTACCTCAAGGAGTGACTCCTTTCACATCGTCGTCTTCCGTGATAGAGCTGCAGGACATAGACAATTCTGAAGTAATCGTAATACAAACAAGTTAAAAGCAAGGACCTGAAGGAAGACGACTTTTGATGTTAAGGTGAAGTAGCGGTACATTTGGACGTTATGTTCTAGCATTTATTGACAAATGCCAGCTCTCCTAGTCCATTCTCTCTATCCCCCTTAGCCAGTTTTAATCCTTTGAGCCATCGTGGATAGCAGCACACGCATCAGCGTATGTACGCCTTAGATACAAGTGAACAAAATCTGGGTATCTTTTGCAGACCAATCGACACCTGACTGGCATTAAATTCTTAGTGTATTAGATTGCTGATTAACCAAAATTTGGAAGACTTTTGGACTTGTGCACGCTGCCCTTGTGAAGAAGCCACAGGCAATCCTCATGCAAGGACCATGCCATTTCTCCATTCGCAGCTTAGGACTTGCATATGAGCTAGGACATGCATATTTTGGCAAGGAAATCATTTTGTTTTTAACATGGCTACAGCCGCTGCCTTCCTCGTATGAAAATTTTTAGACCTCAATTCTCAATAGACATTCAAAAAGACTAGCAATTAAAGGACGAAATTCTCTCGACATCATGAACAACTGTACGCTAGAATTAAAGCCCAGATGACAAAATGGTCAACTGATCCAGGAACATATCATCCCGCAGTCATTTACCCTAGAATTAAAGCCAAGTTGACAAAATGGTCAACCAATCCAGAAACACATCATACTGCAGCCATATTACATATCCTATTGACACACATCTCCAGCACAACAAGAAACACAAGTTTGTCGCGCCATCTGGAAATCCCAAGCTTGTCATGCCATTTGGAAATCGCTTACCTGCAGAAACCAAATCACAGTAAAATGGAAAATTCCACCCCCAAAGAAGAAAATTGTGGGCCAGATCATGATAACAAAATCGTGAGTTGTCAGTCCAATCCAATAGAAATTAGAGCCTATAATGCAATATCTTGAACTAAAAATTGCAATAACGCACAGACTACTGCAAGTATTAACAGGAGAATATATTATTTTCACGAACATGGAAGGAAAGAAGAGATTGGTGTAATTCACATGGTAAGTAGAAAGCACAACAGCAGATATGAAAAGTGCGGACAAGGAGGCATGATGCGAAAAGCTTCATCAAGATGCATGACATTCCACGAATACTTGGACTTCATAGTTTGATCTTTCATTTGTATTTCAGCAGCCGTTCAAGAAATGTATACTGGGATCCATTTAGATACCCATTCTTCACAGTCATCATGTCTAAACTCTATGCAGTTACGTTTTTTGTCACTTAACAGCATCTCAAAAGAAATCAAACACGTTCCAATTTCCACAGACCCACAATTTGAACTTGCCAGTTTAAGTATACAAATTACTTTTCTGAAAAAGATGTGCAAAGATATGTATACTCATTCTCGTTAAACAACTAGATTTAAGATGTTTCTGCAGTACCACAATCACATTTCTACCAAGTGGTTGCTCACTGCAATAATATGACATGTTTAAGGATCAACAAAAAAGAAATAATTACTAATGTTCATTGTTTTAAACAAGTCTACCTCGCTAGCAGACAACTGGTTCCACCAACCAATTGGCACTTCAAAGAAAAAATGACTTATTTCTTCTTCTTTCCGCCACCAGACTTGGACTTCTTGTTTGTATTCTCTTTTTCAATTTTCTCTGCTGCTTCCTGTGATCAAGTTGGCAAATGGGAAAGCAAATGAATAGTCTTAAAAAGATAAACACAAAAATTTTTCATAAGGTGCAACATATTGGTAATCATTTCGTAGACAGTCTTATATATGCTCTGGTAAAGTCAACACAGAAATGATCAAACTTAAGGGATAGGAACAGAAATTTTCAGCATTCAGATCCCCATATGTCAATTTCATGGCTACAAAAAATGCATGTCCCACAACTTACAAGAACACCTGACAGAAATTCCAAAGATAGAGCCACTGTTTCCAAAACCCATGAGGCCAGAACAACCCATTTCATCAAATCAATGCTACTTAATGCATTCAGATACTTGGCCACACTAAATGAAGGGTGGAATACTATTTAATGGGTAGGTACCACCTAACAACAACAACTCTTTCGAATATCAGAATCAAAATCTTGATTAAATGCTCAAGAATTTGCAACCATAGTTATCCAAATCTATCTATGCACTACAATGGGCTTCCTTCAAGTCACAATTTTACCGCCTGAGATTGTATTCTTTCAAGAATATTAAGAATGAGGATCAAATCAGTCAATGAGAGTGGAAAATTGGCAAGGAAAGAGACTAATATCTAGCATAAAGTGTTTGGCTTCACTTGCTTAATGATGTTACTAATCTCCCAAGCTGAAACTGCAAAAGAAATTTTATTTGCGGATGAACTAAATGCTATTACCAGGTTGTCATTTAGACTTTCAAGAGAAAGTTGAGATTGGAAATTGCTAGTCATTCTTTTATGTTCTTAACTCCACAAGTGACACAGAGAGCTGACCAATGAGGTCAAGCCTCTACTCAACCACAAATTTAGCCTTCTCTTTTAATGATTCATTCCCTTTTGTCTCCAAAATGTCAGTTCCTGAATAATACAACTGCCATTATTCTGGCCCACATTGGCCTCAAACTTGCAACTCTTAAGTTCTCTCCTCATAAGATTCTTAAATCTAACAACCAGACCATCTATTATGCAGGTTATAACTCATTAAGTTCTATAGCAATCACTACTAGTATGTTGACCATAAATATGATTTACTTGGACATCATTTCAGATACTACTTATAGATTAAGAATAAAGATGGAGAATAGTTAAGAGCCAAGTTCACCACGGTTTTTGGGGTTCACGTGCTGAAGCAGCCAACTCCTGCTAAAAGCAATGACTGCTTTGAGCCAATATTTGGAGTTGGCCGACTAAGGAGGCCAATGACTCTGGGCCTGTATTTCAGAGAAGCTTTCCCAAAGATAATCTTAAGATTGACTCGAGACTTAGGAGATCCAAGGATGCATTTGGTTTCCTGTGAACAAGTACGAGATATCTAAGAAAAACTCTCAAATATCTAATTTCAAGCCATCTTAAGGAGCAGTTGAAGAGAAGCAAGTATAATCAAAGAATGATTCACTATGATCTCAAAAGGTGGACTGCAGAATAAAGTACCAGATTCTCGGTTTTTAGTTTCTAGGCATGTTATAACAGACCAACTAGAGGTAATCCCAGAATACATATAAAAGATATAAAACATACTATTAGCATATTGTGATCACTAACAACTGATTTCAGGTATTTTATTTACTGTTACTCCAAATTAATTCAAGTAAATGCAGCACTCTGATGTCAAGCATCCATACCAATATCTTAAGCAAAAGTTTTACGAGACCAAAATTAAACATGCTCATACAGCCATACAAGAAGCAGAAGAATAAAAGACAAAACAAAAACATCACAATGAGTTTTTCAGAGCATGATTTTCTTTTTCTAAAATTATTGTGGGACTGCCACATATCGGGAAATCTAGATTCTTCATCTTACATGGGCAGCAAGCAACAGACAAATGAAGGTCTTAATGCCAAATAATACCTTTCTTTTAACAGGCGCTGATGTGTTAGCAACTGGTTTGAAGAATGATTCTAATCTGTTCAAGAAAGATACTACTAAGTCATGATTTCATGAAGCAATGATATTACCAAAATCACTTCATTCAGTCAATCAGTTCCATACCTCCCCTGCGAAGACTTGTTCTTTGCTGCCTTGATCTTTTCTATTGACTGAATAAATCAACATTTGAGTTTGTAATGTACACAAATTCTGGAGACTGAATTCAAACATAAGCCACCAAATTCTCATCATAAGCATACCTTCGTGACTCTGTCGATGCTGAACCCATTTTCTTTTACCAAAAAGTTTATGAGTCCCTGAAACCAAAGATAATCGCTAAGCTGATAAATAGATATGTAACAATAATGACCAATCTATAATTGTTAATTGAAGTAAATCACTTCTTCATCTGGAGCATTCCACTTGAACTCAAGTTGGTTTTCCTCTGTGACAACTTCTGGTTCTTTGAAGAGCCTCCTAGCTTCTTGATATGGCCAATCATCGGGTATTTGGTATCTGAAACATAACAGGTATTTGATATGGCCAATCATCGGGTATTTGAAATTGAACTTCAAGTGCATATGCAAAGTCAAATGCTAATGCTTGTAAATTGAATGCAAGAAGAAGTGAAAGGCAGTCATATAAGGTACATGATGCAACTGAAGTAATCGAACTTTGAGATCTATGAAATGAGGACTATATCTTTAAATCCAAAATCTAGAAAATATATTCTCCCGGCTTTCCTCTTTTCCTGAAACCAAAATTTCACAAGTTTCAAGTGATGACATAAATATGTACCTTTCTCTGTTTATGTTCTCCAGTATGCTCTCTATTGAGCCATGTTGGCGGATAAGCTTTAAGGCTGTCTGGCCACCAATACCTGATGCATTGAGAATCATCCAGTAGAAGTATGAAACTTTGTTTCCAAGATAGCCCAGGGATGCACGCAACGTGCTCATATTTTAAATATCCATGTGAAATTATTAAAATGGAAGATGAAGAAAAAGAAAGCTAAACAAAAATCTACAAACTCCTCAGTCGTATTCTTGTGTGCATGTCCCTTGAAACTAAGACAAGTTCTAGGAAAAATATATGCCCATTGCTGACAGTATGGATCTTCCATAGTTTGGTAACAACAAAAACATTTTAAAAATCATGTTACTACAGCAAGAAAAACATTAGAGTGCGTAAACAAGAAAATAACCATATTTCTACAAGCATATGTGTCCAGCAAATGCCTCCCGGTCATATTCATGTCAAGATACATGAATTAGAGGTGCAAGTTGCAAGGTCACAAATTCTTTGTTTGGAGTATGCTATGCTTTCCTTTCTGATATGTTTTTCAGAACAAACATAAGAAACCCAGATTTTAGTTTAAAAACTCTCAGAAGCTTGACAACTATTGTATCAGTGAGATGTCCATTACCTCTAATACTGTCACAATAATCACATCCACAGAGAATGCACAAGTCTATAAATTGATCCATGGTAAAGTTCAACTCCTCCAAAACCTGTAGAGAAGTAGATAAGTCAATGTCGCAGTGTTGAAAATTTGTCAAGCAGTATGCTGATACCTTGGAAATTTCAAATTCCATCACTGGGATCTTTTTGGAGCTAGGATCCATTAGATGCCGCAGAAACTTTGGAGCTCCAAAAGTTAAGGAATCCATGTCTTCAGAGGCCACAGCATAAACCTGCCATTCAGAGATGTGTGATATTTCCAATCTCATAATAAAGAGAGCATTAATTCCTGTTCCATCTAATCTTTTCCACGTAAGGTGCTCACATGGATATATTGGAAGGAAGCAATGTACACATGGACATAATGGAAGGAAGCAATCAAAGAAAACTAACTCCCAAAGATGTTATGTTGGTGCAAGCTGTGAGACCACCAATAAGACCAAGATACTTGCCTTTCCTGATTTGCAAAGTGCAGCACATTGTGCTTCTGCTTCTGAAGGGGCCTGATATAACAACGGAGTGGAAGGCACCATAGTCAAGAATATAACTTGTCATGCTCTCACAAGAAAAATTAGCACAAATATGCAACTGACAGGCATCAACTTAGAGAAGAAATATTTTGTGTCACTGATTCACCTCAATCACAGGTACTCCCATAAGTCTAAGGAGATTCCTGCAGTCTTCATTATGTTGTTTTGTAACCTACACAACCAAAAATAACATGAGACTGATAACATGTTTTACTATATATTTCAAAGAGTTTAGATCTTTTTGTTTTTAAAAGAAAGGACAAGGATATCAGCAATTACAAATATCATCTGTCAACACCAAAAATAGATGCATAAGCACTTAATGAAGAATTGGTTGGCTCTTTTTCATACTGGATGTTGATTTAACTCTGATTATTATGCACAGCAGCTTCCAACTTCAATAGTTGCTGTAGGTACACAATACTATTATACACTAGCAAATTGTATTATCAGAAGTGTATACACTTTCCTGTGTGACAAACTGCCTGACCTCATCAGTGAACAGTATGGTGGAAGGGCTTTATACATTTATTACTCCTCAGGATTTTCAAAAACAATTAATCTATGCAAATTAAACTTGATCTAGTGAACCAATAAATCAGTATTTCACTCCCTGGACTCACTAGTGACTACAACCTCATCTAAAGCTTGGCATTTTCTAACAAATGCATTGAATTGTGAAAAGCAAGAATGATTTCCGTGTTTGATCTTCCTATTTTTTTATCTACTGCTATATGCTGCCAAATAAAAGGGTTGGAAACTTTCACAAACAGCAGAATGATCAAAGACCAACAATTACAGGTTGACAATACAAAAGTCTACATCATATAACAACCATAAATGCTAATAACCCACTAAAATGCTAATAACCCACCTTTACTGTCCTCTTACTGAATTTCTCAATGTCTTCCTTGTTGCCAGTCTGCAAGAAGAAATTGAGGGGGAAAATTTAGCTCTTAAAATGGAAAAATACTAGAATGAGGTTACGAAAAGGGAAAAGTATAAAAGCCAAGAACTTTTTTCTTTTTCTTTTTTTTTTTTTGGCAGGGTGATTGGAGGCAAAATTATAGTTCTGTTTTATTAACCTCCACAGCCTCATCTAGATCCTCCGTTGCATCTGCCCTCTTAGAGAAACTGCATATCCATATCAGAATCAAAAAGTTTAGATCTTGATTCTAAGAGGGAGCATTCATTGAACAAAAGCTTCACAAGCAAATAGGAACAACAGTACAATACAATATACCGTTTAGCAAGCTCTTGTTTCTTCAAATCTGGCGGCTTACCGTCAAACACATAGCTAAAATACAAAGGCAATAATAAGTTTTAGCAAATGTAATAAACTTCTGACCAAATAAAACACAAGAAACACAAAAATCAGTAAGGAGAAGATAAACAAATTACACTGGCTTAATTCCAGCTTCCAAAAGCCTAATCGTCCGCGTGAACATTCCCACCAAATGACTAAAAGCACAGAACGTAAAACCGCATCAATAAACAGTTATTACTGCCAACGACAGGTAGAATTTTTTCTTTTTAAAGCGTAAAATTCCACAAATATTTAACATAAACAACGAAAAAAAGCATTGTCCAAAGGCTTCTTTCTGCATATTTTGCTAATTTGCTAATTTTCTCTTTCTGGCACATTATTGTCCAAAAAAAAATGTAAAATGTCAGTTACCTAGTAACTTCTCCAGCTTCATTAGTAAGCATTTCAGTGCCGCTTCGCCCAACGACAATCTGCAGTTCCATTAATTACACAGCAAGTTTAAGCTTAGCCAAATGCATATATACACAGACTTAAAAAAAAAAAAAAAAAACAACAAAAACAAAAATGGGGGAAGGAAGTGTACGAACAAGAAACTGATAAATGCTCATGCTGGCGTCAATGGCGATTTTGCGGCCGAAAAAGCTTTCGAATTTCTGCTCTTTCATCGCCTTCGGAGCATTATCCGCTAGGAGCTTCGTTAAACCCTAAGCAACCAATTAAAAGGAAAAAAATTAGGAAAATTTGAAATTGTGGAGCAAAATGAAGATATCAATTTGCAGAATAAGTGACAGAAATTAGATTGACATGCAAAAATTACAAGTACCTTTATGCCCATCTTCGCAAGAAATTGGTATGAAAATTAGGAGGAGAGATAGTACTCAGTTGAGTGACTTTGGAAAGCTCGTAGGGTTTATTACCCCTTTCCCGCCTCTTTTAGCCCTTTTTATATGTAGCCATTTAAAGCTCAGGGTCCAAGTCCAACGGGTTAGTTTCCAGTGTTTCCACTTTCCGGTTTTGATCGACTCGAAACTTTCTTCCTCGACCCGGCTTTGACCGGGGCTGGTCAATCTTGACTCGTGGGTCTGAATAATTTTGTCTGAGTTCCACGTATCTTTTTGTAACTTACTTCAATAAAAAAAAAAACTTAAAAAATGTAAAATAGACATTTCCCTTCTCAGAGTTTTTCAAACAATAAATAAACTAAACCCGAAATCCCAACCTAAAAGCCATGGTAACTAACGGGGGAGAAGACGGAGCCATGGTAAAATAGACATTTACTTGATGGTATTAGGTTCAGAAAAAAAAAAAAGGAAAGTTAGGAAAAAGGAGTTTGAAAAAAAAAAAACACCAGTCCTCTTAAGCCTGTTGTTATTACATCCCCTCAAAAAAAGGAGTATCAGTGATGGAGTCGAGATTCTATGTGTTTGAATAGGAGGCTGTTTAAAATATTATTTGAAATAATTATTGTAGCAATTTGTATAATCTTGTATATGTGCAAAAAAAAAAGTGATTGAAAAGATAAAAAGATGGGATGAAAAATATATCCGTGATCCAACCAAATAATTTCTTGACAAATAATTCCCATCCAAGGACACTTGCAATGTGGAAGGTGATCATCAACAAACAAACTCTCGTTGGTTCTTTAAAAGAAAAATGAATGATGTTAATTACGGTTGTTTTATCTTTTCCGCTATGCTATATTCCATTGGGCTTGTCCATATGAAACAGAGGCCTGTTTTTAGCGCATGGTACTGAAATCTGGTCTCTTGCCTGAATGAGCACTCAGAGAGATAACAGGCCGAACTATTGGCAGCAAGCCCAATTTTGCATGCAAGCGGTGTCATGACAGTTTTTACGTCACAAGCGTATTTTATTTGAAGAGGCAAAGGCCTTGATATAATGATCGAGGTTGAAACTCCAGGATTTAAGCATCCTAGCCTCTAATATCTTTTCCCGACTCTTAAATCTCATCCCTTTTTCAAAAAGAAAAAGGCAAAGGTATAGGTTAAAGAATTTCTATTGAAGGCTTGGCCTTGAAATTCGTGTGCTTTTTCCCTTGATTTCCTAGGTCTGATTCTTGTTAAAAATGCTTTGTGTTGAGTACAGTTGGCAATCTATTTCGAAGTTTTTCTAAAGAGCATTTTTTGCAATATTGTGCACTAGAATGGCATAGTTTTGCATGGTAATGATCTGCAATTAGAGGTGTCAATCACTACCCATTTATATTGGCTCACCCAAACCCAACCCATTAATAATTTACCCAAATCAACCCATTAATTTTAAATGGGTATAAATGGGTACCCATTTAATTGTTGGGTAATGAGTTGACTTGGCTCACCCATATAATCCATTTAAAAATAAATACACATTTTATTCAAAATTTTAGTGAGTGATAAGGAGATAAATTTGAATTTCTTATCAATGTAATAACAATAAAATATCATTATTTATTGTCAAACACCATGCCAAAATTCTTTAAAAAAATAAATAATATTTCAAACAAGTCATAAATGGGTAGTTGGGTATGCCCATACCCATTTATTAAATGGGTATAAATGGGTTGATTCAATTATACCCATTACCCAATTATAACTTACCCATATATACCCAAATCACCCATTTTGACACCTATATCTGCAGTAGGGAGCTGCAGTAGGGAGCAGGGAGTTACTTTTGGGTTGCTCTTCTCAATTGTCTTGGAGGTCTAGACTTGCATACTCATAAAACTGAGGAGGAGAAGAAAATAAACTTCAGTTCTTATGGAAGAGATAACCATGTGGATACATTGAAGAGGGCCTTCAATAGGCAAATGGGTTTGGCTGTGCTGTGTGGCTTTGGTAGCTCAGTCTCTTTGCATGGACTTGCGGCTCGTGGGCCTTTTTTTTTAAAACCATAGCAACTGACAGGCGAAAACGATGGATAGGAATATATATATATATATATATATATATATATATATATTTATATTTATATATTAAAAAATAATTTAAGGATTAATAACACTTTGCCTCCCTAGACCTATGGAGTGGTGACACTTTACCACCTTGAACTTCTAGAATATACATTTTGCCCGCTCAAATGAATTATATTTGTATTTTTAATTTTGAACAATCCATGTGTACATTTCTCTTCCTAGATTACCCCTAATTTTCCTAGTTTCTCAATGGTCAACTTTTAGATTATTGCACTTTCTTTTTATGTGTTCGTCATAATATTCTATTGTTGTATGCTATAATATTGGATTACAATACAAATTAAATAAGAAAAAAAAAACTCCTCCAACCTTGACCTTATCCCCACCTTATCCTCCTATCTTGTGATGCTTCTATGTTGACCACTAATATTTTTTTATTTGACCTAATGTTTAAAAAAATTTATAACATCAATAAAAATTACAAATATTGATCTTTTGAATTAGTCAAAAATTCAATGTTAAATCATGAAAATTACTTTGATTTTTTGACTTCACCTTTTCATGTTTGACTATGCGAAATCTAAATCAATACCTATTGATTTTTTTTTCCACAAACAATATACAATATGTAACAAATAAAAAGTCAAGTAAATTAACACACCAAAATCATACTTTTACCATGAACATAATAAATGGCCAAGAAAGGGCATATTATTTTTATCACAATAAAATATTGCATTGTTTATTTTAAATTATAATATATATACAAACATATTAGTCATGTACTACATTATATATATGGTGCGAGACAGGGTGGGGATGTAGCTCCATTTAAGCCGATGTTAAATTATATATAACTTTATGTAACAAGTTAATTAAAACTTTGTCCAAAATCACATTATGCAGTAGGAAAATATTTTGACGAATATTTAATAAGAAAATGCAGCAAGCTAAAAGTTGACTATTAAGAAAATAGGGAGATTGAGGGTAATTTGGGAACAAAAAAATACACATACATTTGTCAAAACTAAAAGTACAAAAATATTTCACTTTTTTTTTTTTTTGTGGGGGGAGGGCAAAATGTATATTTTTGAAGTTTAGGGTAGAAAGTGTTACCACCTTATAGGTTCAAGGGGGCAAAGTGTTATTAACCCATAATAATCTAATAATGCCCCCAAGAACACGCACCTGAACTTTCCAAAAAGTCTTCTTGAATGGTCACTGTGACTAATCATATATCCAAGCCACGTTTCTTGGGATAGGTAGATGTCTTTTCGTCGAAGGGGAGGCCTTTCTCCAGATTTCAGAATCCCTATTATGTACTGCTCATAATTGTTGTGTTTTCTAGTGGAGTCATGTATTGGTGTATCCTCGTCATGTATTGAGTGGAAAGGTTTATTACAAAAAGATAGCAACTTGAAGGGATGTTCTGTTGTATCGCTTCAGAACATCCTACCAAGTTCTCCCAACTCTCTTTATTTATCAACTGTTGCTATACAGGAGAATGGTACCATTTACTGTGGTTTTAACTTCCTTTCGCAGACTATGTACAGCATAATCCTACCAAGAGCGTCATGAGTTGAGAGAAATTCCTTGGACATGGTAAATACACAGTACAGCAATGGCCCCCTGGTAAAGCTTTTTCTTTTTTTTTTTTAAAGAACCCCCTGGGTTGTAATGCTGGTTGTGGTTAGTTTGTTATGGAAGGAGAAAGATTGTGGGAAGTACTTCTGTATGGTAAATTAAAGTCAGACAGTTGTACACTTGTACCAGCCTTGTGCAGTCAGTCTGATCTCAAAATACTGGTACAATAAGGCTGCAAACAATTCTTTGAAAACAAGTTAAACGGGAACAGGGTTCAGAAAGCTGCTGTGTGCTGCGAATGTGTTATCCTCCAAAATTCACATTCCTGTCCTAAATGGGGAGGATTCATGCCACTCTACATGGACGACAAGTTTACAGGATCAATTGTTAGGCAAATGGAAAGTTGCAAACAGTTGTGAGCTCCTTAAGTAGCCTGGTCACCTTTTCCAAATTTCTAACATGGTTGATTTGCCAAATAAACTTTGAAGTTATGTTGCTCAAAGTGATCAAGATGTCCATAGGATTAGCACAGAAAACACCCTCTGCTTTCACCTCTCCTATGTTTTAAAAAAAAAAACTGTTAATTATTCCGGTACAGAATAATTAAACTGTTTAAAGGTACAGAATGTTTGTTCAATTAATTTACTAACAAATGTTATCAATCATCGCACTGCATTGGGATGGGAGACTTATTATTCCGGTTCTCTTTGGCCACCCAGATTAATACATACTAGAGGGGATTAAAAGCTGAAAAAAGGAAACACTGACAGCAGTGACGGCATAGCCCATCTTTCTGGATTGGGTCTAAGGTTACATCAACTGTATGTTCTGAATCAGTACTTAAAAGCGAGGATGCTTGACAAGGATAGCCAAGAAATGCGCTCATTTCCTCTCGCATGGAATCGAATTAGCTCTTTTTTCTTCCCCAAAAACATGAACTAGCTTTCATATGATTGGAAATTCCATGTGCTCTCTGATCCCCTTTATTCCAATCTTTTCTTCCTTTTCGGTCTTAATTAGGATTGCCAGAGACTCGTCTTGTCATGTCTATTTCACTTTGGCAAGGTAAGCCATTTTGTAGAAATCCGTGTCACCTATTTGTAGAAATCCGTGTCACCTATTGGCTATCAACATCCAGCATTACGAGTATCTTCATTAAATTGTATGTGAACCCAAAAATATACCTCTCTATACATTCTTCATTTTTGCACATTTTTCCTTTGTGAATTATGGATTATTTATACTTTCATCCAAGTCTTTATTGGAAGAAGTTGTTGGAGTCCTTGTTGGGACAAGAAGTTGCTGCAACTGGGCTCTGATAGTAGTATTGATTATTGAGTGCTGTTGAGCCTTTCCATCCCAAAAGCTAAATCAAGGTGTGAGGTTCGCTTCACACTTGTAACTAAGCATCATGTCCCCTTCACAACCCCGAAACCTATATGAGTGCGTTTGGATAGTAGATTATTTGGGATAATTTGTTGAAAATGATACTGTAGCACTTTTTTGATGTGATGTATATGACATAAAAAGGTGATTGAAATTTGTGTCGATAATGCAAATAAAAATTTTTAGGCAAATTAGAACAATGCAAATGTGGGATGATAAATTCAACAAGCATACCATTACTCGGAGCTGCAGAGTTCATTTATGATTTGGGAGGAAAAAAAAATTAAATGTGCTGTGCTGAGCCCCGATCGTCAATTTCTTCACACACTTTCAGCATCTGTTTTATTAGGTCTGTCAAAGTGTTGCATTAAGTCATTGTCGACTGATATTAGTTTCATAGCTAATTGCCAATTTGATCCTGTTGTTTTAATGCATTCATGTGGCCTTCTATTATTGAGAATCTGACTACCATGATGTTCTTAAATACAATGATATGTTGCCTAATTTTCTTGGCATTTTCTTACTGTCGATTCAGAATCGATCACTGTAACAATGACCATTATTGAATATTGATGTGAGTGCCCTCCTCCTACCTGTCAAGATTTGTTAGTGAGCAAAAGAACAGAAGCAAATGTTTAAATGGAGATTATTCATGATTAGGAACCAATTATATGTCTGTCACTAGGAATGTTATTACCACAGGGGGAGTATTACTTTCAAAAGTTTATACAGCTACAGGAGGAAAGCCCATTATTTGAGCAATCGTGTTGATAAAGTTAGTGGAAAGTGAGGGCAATGAAGCTTTGAAATCTTGTGAACTTCAATCTCTTAAAATCATGGTGGATTCTGGATGAGGAAACGCAGAAAAAGAGCTAAACGTGCTAAGCTATAATAAGATACATCACTAGAGTGGGGATATCTGCATGTTAGTGGGGTGAAGAAGAAGGACTTCTACTTAAAAAAACAACTGATATCGTTGGACCACATAGCAGGATATGGAATTCTTTACCGAAATTGAGATCATTGTTGTGCAAGGTGTTTATGCACTAGATTGATGGGTCCAACTTCTAGAGAGGATTTCCAATGTGAAAAGCTAACCAGCAAGAATCCTTTTTTCTTTTACCATGGTGTAGCTAATCCTTATTCCATCCCTGATGTGCTCCCCGTTGTTAAAAACTGTAATCGACCATTATTCTGCAGCTTCATATCCATTGGTTTTTCATTTCTTTCTTTTTTGATTTTCCGTATGGCTTATTATTTGGATTTTTAGGTGTCTTTTCCTTTGTTTTGTTGACGGCATTCTTCACGAAAAGAAATTCAGGTATAATTCAGGTATATGTACTTTTTCCAGGTTCATAGTTCAGAATGATAGTGAGGGAAAACATATCTGATCACTTGAAAGTGCTTTCTACAGATGGACTGTTTCATTTTACATTTGCTCCCTTCTGAGATTGATTTTTGGTAGCTCAGTTTTGTCTCTTTGATTGTTACAATTGGATTTTAAGGTCTGACACAAAACACTTCTTTCCGGCGCAGTAAAAGTTCCTTGATCGGTACCATATTTCCCCATTTTGGTTTTTTCTGTTTGAGATGCACAAGTGTTCAGAGAAATAGACAATCCACTTCCTCCAACTGACAAAACTCCCAAGACGGGAATAAAAGAAGAATGACACAGAGGATTGAGAAAGGAGGAAAGAGCAAGCTGGATGCGGATTGCTTTTCGAAAAGTGAAAGGCATGAAAAAGTTCATGAGTTATTAGTTCCTGATGATATCCAGGCTTTCTTTCTCAAGGTGGAATCCTTGTTCAACAGCTTAATTATCTTTTCCGTTTTAATAGACTGTAACTTACACGACCAAGATCAAGGTGCATTGACCAGAATATTCAAGTTTTACATTTCTTCGCAACTTGATCTTTCACTAAAAATTAACAAAGACATCGATCTGTAAGACTTTGTTGAATTACATGCCAATCTACTTAAAAATGTACAGTGCTGAATAGAGATGGACAAATATTATTACCAGATCATGAATTGCCAATGATGGCCTTAAAGATATTCTTTACTTCAATATGTAAAAGCTGCTCGAGCAAAGAGGCATCTGATTCTGTTTTGACAGCACTTTTTTTGGTAGAATTGCAGTTGCAAGATCCAGTTACATATGCCAAAACAAATAAATGCCTGAAACTTTTTATCATATATAATTGCAGGTGTACATGTCAGTGAGCTGGGTAATGATCCATTATAGCAGACCGTTTTTGTTTTACACATTTATCACTAAAGCTACATCCAGCTACTTTAGTATCTGCAAGAACTGCAGTAGCTTCCTGAATGTACTATGATGATCTGACCAAGAAAATACGTTGTTCCATCCACCATTTGCACAAAAGACAGGTCATCCGCCCAAATGTCTCATCTCAAGGAATATACTTTTCTGTGCATCAATGATGATATAGCTGACGTAATTAAACCTATGAAATTTGCTTTCCTGTGTGAAAATCAAGCATATTAGAGGATGAACAAGAACTCCAACACCTTGTGATGACAATATCAAGAAGGGCTGAGAATGATTGTCCTCAAATGAATCGCAAGAGGCAGATTCCATCATTCTGGCATAGAACTCGCAATGCTATGGCTACATCTGCTCATTTACATGTTGTTATTGCTTTTTTGTAGACAACATAATTTGTACTCATGCATGTTTTGACGTGACTTATAATTATTATCTTTAGCTATAGTTCTGTCTTATAATTGATTTCGTTCTTTGTAATCTTGTTTTATACTGTCATAATGAAGGGTTAAAAACATTAAAAAAAAAAAAAAAGAAGAAGACAATGTGTGCAATGTGTCCTAACTTAAGTTCTAGAAATATATATATATATATATGAGTTTGAATTATTGAAGCACCAAATAGCTATTGACCTTATTCTCTCAACTTGCTGAGATTTGAAATCACAAAGACCCATTGGATACGATTTGTGGGTTACTGTGTTTATTAGTTTAAGAAGAAGATGAACACAACGCATCATCATCCTAACAAAAACGAGGTGCATGTATTCCTGTGATTACAGGAGAGCCCTTTTTTTCCCTGCTTGTCCAAGAAAGAGACTACTCAACTTGCATAGTTGCACGAATGGATAATAATTGATTTCTTAATACAAGGAAGGTTGAGACCACATCCATTTGAGGGTGAAGGTGGTCCAGAGTAGTGATGAAAGAAGGAGAACTACTTTAGTTCTCCATCCTTTCATTTCATTGGCTTTTTCCTGTATGTGCTCTTGATTTTGGCCCCAAAACAACTTCTTTAGGGAATAGCTTTGTGACAATAGACATCCCATGTCGAGGTGGGCGCTAAAGGTGTTGAATCCATTCCACTAAATGTCCCTACTACAACAATCCCTTCCTCCACAATCTGGATAAGGCAATCAATTCAAGTTTAGCTTGCTTACTGGGGCAAGCCAAAAAGAGTGGATTTTCCCAATAAATGAATAAACATATAGATCATCAGTTGATTAATTGTCCATTAAAAGGTTTTTAACTATTCCGATCTAGTGCATCATACATAAAAAGTTAAGGGCTAGTGCATGATAATTATGTTTCAATATTGCTTTAGGAGTACTCTAAAAGTTTCTTTCTTTCTTTTTTTTTTTTTTTTGCTTTATATCTCGTGAAGAATTAATTTCAAGACTTGTTACTTATGGCATAAAAAGGGAGAAAATTTCCAAGAGGATTGTGGATGAGAGATTAATATAGTTGAGATTCCATGTCTAGGTGTACATAATGTCGTTTTACCAGTCAAAATGAATTGCGTGCATGTGTGCATCTTGCATCACGAATCTAGTTCTTCAATTATTCAGTAGATGTCCAGCTATTGTTTTCCTTTTGACTTCAATCAGAAAGTTTTGAAGTCTTTTGGACATAGCTTTAGTAGGGGCCCTGATAATTAAAATTATTGTGGTTACCAAAAAGATAGCTTCTTGATCACAAAGTCACCCTACAAAATTAGGGTTCAATCTTCCCACTAAACCCACAAAATGTCGTAATCACCATCCTATGATTAATACTTGATATTCGAATCTACGAAGCAAAGTAACGTTGAGCATCTAAATTCAAGATTCAACTTGCTATAAACCATGAGAAGGTTGATGCTATCTAGAGGTGTCAATCACAACCTATTTATATTAGTTCACTCAAACCCGTCCATTAATAATGTACCCAAATTCACCCATTTAATTGATAGGTAATGGGTTGACTTGACTCATCCATTTAACCCATTTAAAAATAAATATGCATTTTATTCAAAATTTAGTGAGTGTTAAGGAGATAAATTTGAATTTTTTTACCAATGTAATAATAAAAAAATGTCATTATTTATTGTCAAATACCATGCGAAAAAATTTTCAAAAAATAAATAATATTTCAAACGAGTCATAAATAGGTAGTTGTGTACCATACCCATTTATTAAATGGGTTGATTTATTTATACCCATTACCCAATTATGACTTACCTAAATCTACCCAAATCACCCATTTTGACACCTATAATGCTATCCGGGAAGCAATCAAAGTTTGCCCAGTAGCTTTGCAGTAATCGCCAGAAACTCCCGGAAAAACTATCCATTTTGTAAGGGGTGTAAGATTTTCTTTCATTACATCTAAATTGTTTTATCTCATGATCAACTGACTAACGTCTCTATTCATTAAGTTGAGTGTTAGAGAAAATTTAGAGGTTATATTAGCTTAATGTGTTGCAATGACAGAGATGTAACACTCTTGCAAGGATTTCAGGATTAGTTTAGATTAATATGTGAAGAAGAAACATGTAATATTATATCCTGTGGTAGGATCATGTGGATGAAGAGCAAAACAAGAGTTGTTGTTTTCTTTTTTCTCTCTCTTTTTTTTTTTTTTGGTTTGTTCTGTTGATTTTTCAAAGGTCCCAAGATCAAATAATGGAAGATGGCTTGGGATGGTCTAGGACACCAAGTAGCTGTTGTTCATACATCATACTCACTTTACCTTCATTCAAACGTTTGATTAATTATTGACAATAACGGGTCTCATGTTTCTTCCATCCCTAAACTTGTCCTCACATAAGTGTCGTTTTGGCACCCAGGCATGGTACCTGCATAAATATAGAGATTTAGATTATGTGCGTGCATCGCATTCCACGAGCCTAAAAATCTTTCAGTCTAGTCCTAGCTAGTACTATACCATTGAAAGAAAAAGGGCAAAACTAGTGCAGGAGAAGAATGAGACCATGAGTGGAGGTCACTAGGGTCCAATGTTAATATTATTGTGATTCCCCATGAGTCATTGAAGCCTAGAGAGAAAGGACAATCTCGTACTAAGCAATATACGATTTAAGCGACAGAAATGTAAACCATCGTTTTGGTTCTAGATATTCTCATATTTATATTTATATCTTAATGATGTTGTTATTTAGAGTTGTTTCTTGCAGGTGGACTCATCGGTAAATATGTGCAAACAAGTATACATGTGCCCATGATTTTTTTTTTTTTTTTTTTTTTGGGTGCTATGTATGTTTTCTTAAATTTTGAAATCAGTGCAAGAAACGTGAAAAATAGCTTGTGTCAAAAGTACTTTTACACTTCGGAGAGAACTTATTACGGTTTACACACAAAAAATTTGAACAAGTCATTTTCGTGTGATCGAAGACTAGATCTTTTGACTTCAAAATATCAAACAAAGGAGAAAGGGGGAGAAAGGGATTGCTGAACGAACATGAGTGTGGAAAGGGATTGGTTCCTTCATGTTAGGCCATTTCTTCATGGGAATCAGATCCTGCATTATGTACTGAGAGATCTTGGGAATGATTCTCCGACCATACAATTTCGCGATCTTTATCATGGACATTCTTACGGTACTTCTGACCATATATAAAATTGCTCACGATTGATGAATTTGGATGTGACAATACTAATTTGAGAAGTGCAAAATAAGAAAAAACTTGAACAAATTGAACTGTTAGATTTATTCACTGTTCAGTTGAATGCTACTGTTTGGTTAGGCCAGGATTAGAAAATATATTCCTACATCGCAAAAATCAACTAGAAATTTAAAAAAAAAAATCTTTAAGAGAAAAAGAAATTAAAAAAAAATGAAAGCCCTTAATTTGAATAAAAGCATAAAAAAAGATACCTGATATATATGGGATAAATTACTTATAACCCCCTATAATTTTATATAGTACCGGATGACCCCTTTAAAATTTCAAAATAGCCACCTAACTCCCTTATGGATTTATGTAAAGTAGAAATGGACAAAATGCATAATACGTTTATACCAAACATGCTTTTAACTTAATATCTATATAACTTTTGTATAAATATCCACTTTACCCTCTTATGCTTTTTTCATTTATCTACATAATTCTCTTATACTTTTAAACAAAATGGTTAATCCATCAATTGATTTACCGCTTAAGTAATAGCACTATTGGTATTTCAACCAACGGCATTTCATAGATTATTTTCCATCAAATTTTCACTTTATATAAAACCACAATAGGGTGAAGTTGATATTTTGAACGTTAGGGAGCCATGTGCCAATGGATGAAACTATATGGGAGTTATATGCAATTTATCCTTATATACGGGGTATCAAGCATAAACAAACAACTGTAATTGGTGGCTAGTGCCCACAGCCCATATTATCTATCGCCCTTTTTCCACTAAGGCCTCTTGTGAAAGTGAACCAACGAACTTAGCTCATCTGCCAGCCATATCTTAATCATGAACAATGAATCGTGAACAACTGAACATGGAGAGAGAGAGAGAGATATATATAAAAAGAGAAAGAAAGAAAAGACTGGAGACAATGTGAAAACAAGGAAGAGCTAGCTAGCGATCACTCTGATGCAAGTCCAAATCCAACGTTATATACCAAGCCCCCTTTAGCCTTATTATAAGTTAGTATATGTTCAAAAACTCATGCATTTCCCTCCTACCAACACCATTACCAAAAATCCCACCAGCAATTGGCTTCTCTCTAACTGCTAAGTGAAAAAAAACTCCACCAAGTCCTAATAGCCATGGTGAGTCTTCTTCTCCCTCAAGTCTCTAATAAGGGACACGAACTCCCTCGTTGAATGATCGGATATACATCACACCTGCATTAATCATCTTAATCGAATAGTTTTTCCTCTGTTGTGTCATGTAATCTGTACAGGAGGATGCTATGAAGTCTGATCAAGAGACTCAACAGAACACATCGAACATGAAAGGAAGAGGGGGATTTAGAGCTGCCTCGTTTGTGTATGGTAAGCACGGGAGTTGGGATGATCAGTTACAGCTCGAACGACCTTAATTATTTTGTGTTATCGAGTGATGTTTTTACTGATTTCAAGTGTCGTTTTTTAACAATAATGTAGCTCTGGTGTCATTGGACAACATGGGTTTTGTTGCGAACATGGTGAGCTTCGTCTTGTACTTCCAACTCCAAATGTATTTCGAGGTGTCTGCAGCAGCCAACACCGTCACCAACCTCATGGGTTCAACTTACTTGCTCTCCGTTTTTGGTGGCTTCATCTCGGACACATACATAAACCGATTCAAAACTTGTTTGATTTTTGGAGTATTCGAATTAGCGGTATGTCTCTAACATGTATTCTAATTACCTCTTCATAAGATATTAATGCTTCGTTGACAACTGACATGATCATTGGTAACCATCCAACTCTTAATTACTCTCAAACTAAATGATTCCTTGAAACTAAGAATTCAAAAAAATCAGTCAAAACCAAGTATCAATAACACAAATTAATTCGACGTACATAATCCTTTCGTTTTCCATGCAAACTTGTTGCTCCCAACGACAGACTTGACTCAGTCAGTCCAATGTGCCTTTTACGTTTCTAATATTTGCAGGGTTTTCTGCTGATGACGGTTCAAGCTCGTTACAAGGATTTGCAGCCAAGCCCTTGTGGGAAGTCAAGTTGCATAGGAGGTGGAATAGCGGTGATGTTCTATGCATCACTTTCTTTGCTAGCAATGGGCACAGGTGGGGTAAGGGGTGCTCTTCCTGCCCTAGGTGCGGACCAATTTAGCCAGAAAGATCCAAAGGAATCCAAAGCTCTTGCCACTTATTTCAACTTTCTATTACTCAGCAGTACATTGGGAGCAACAATTGGAGTCACAATCATTGTTTGGGTGGCTACGAACAGACATTGGTGGCCTGGATTCCTGATCTCTCTCCTTGCTACCTTTGTTGGTTTTATTTTTCTCGCGTTGGGCAGGCCTTTCTACCGCCTTCAGGCTCCAGGAGATAGCCCTCTCCAAAGGGTTATACAGGTCTTTCTTTGTCCTTCGAATCAAGACAATTCTATGCAATCAATCCGCAGTTCATAGTAGATATTTTCAACTCTAATTCTCGAATTCGGTCCCACATTTTCAAAAAAAAAAAAAAAGAAAAGAAAAATTAAAGTTTGATTACAGTTTTCGGTCTGAATTTTTATTGCAAATGCAATCCACTCTCTTGAACTTTTAATCTGTTTCATGCTTGCACAATTAGTAATTGAACGGTAATCTTTTGTTTAGCATTTGAGCTTTTGAGCTGTACATGACATGGATTTGTAAAGGATACTAAAAATGCACTAGTATTTTGCATTGACGTATTTGTAAAATACTCCAGTATTTCTAAATTCTAAAGGCACGTATTGTAGATGACAATGACATGGATATCTAATTTCTAAAGGCTAAAATATACAGGTATTTTGGATTAACAACTAATTAAAGGAGAAGTTTCTACAGTCAAGTCGCATGTTTCTTTCTAAGATTACCCAAGCGTGACAGAAAATCAACAACTGGGTATGACTATTAATGTTACATGCTACTTGACCGTAACGATTAATGACCATTTTTTCTTTACTCTCAATCTTGATGCTTTGCCCTTTTAAGATACATTTTTCATTGAGGACCACAATTTTCTTTTCAAAAGTTATTCCTTATTTACTTGAAGAAAATTGGAAAAGATAAATTTTGATTAAAAAAAAAGCCACAGTTTGAAGGGCAAAAGGGAACTAGTTTCTGGGCTATGTCATGTTAAGCCAAAATTGACTTCTCTTGGCGTTACAGGTTATAGTTGTGGCAATTAAAAACCGAAGCTTGCCACATCCAAGTGGCCCCAGCGAACTTTACGAGCCAGATGACAAAGAATCATCAGTTTCAACAGATGAAAATATTCAGCACACGGAACAATTCAGGTCAGATTAATGCCTGATGCTAAATTTAGCAAGCCTGATATTGACTTCTCTAAGGTTTATCTATGGGTGATGATCACAGGTGGCTCGACAAGGCCGCAATACTTCGTGACGGCAGTACCAAGCCAGCACCGTGGACAGTTTGCACAGTTACCCAAGTCGAAGAGGTTAAGGTTCTAACAAGAATGTTGCCAATCATAGGCAGCACAATCATCTTGAACACATGTATGGCACAACTCCAAACCTTCTCAGTCACACAAGGCTATTACATGAACCGTTTCCTGGGCTCCTTTGAGGTACCAGCACCATCTGTTCCCGTAATTCCCCTGGTTTTCATGAACATCCTGATCCCCATCTACGAATTCTTCTTCGTCCCACTCGCCCGGAAAATCACCAAACATCCGTCCGGGATCACGCAGCTTCAGCGTGTCGGGGTCGGGCTAGTTCTCTCCGTGGTCTCAATGGCCGTAGCTGCAGTGGTTGAAGTAAAGAGGAAAAACCATGACTTGAGATACGGGAAGCCTATACACGTGTCTTGGCTGTCAATTCAGTATGGGATTTTTGGCATTGCAGATATGTTTTCTCTTGTGGGATTGCTGGAATTTTTCTACAAAGAGGCACCAGCAGGGATGAGATCGCTGTCCACATCATTTACATGGCTAACACTGTCTATTGGGTATTTCTTGAGCAGTATTTTTGTGGATATAATCAACTCTGTTACGAGGAGGTCTACGCACGGCAAACGTGGATGGCTAGATGGGAAGCTTTTGGATGAGAACCATTTGGATTATTTCTTTTGGTTCTTGGCCATCCTTAGCCTCCTCAACTTCTTCAATTATCTGTATTGGGCTTCATGGTACAAGTACAAACAGGAAAGTGTCTCCAGCAGTGCTGATGATATATGTTGGAGCACCAATGCCATGTGTGCGCCCCAATCTTTGTCTGCAAGTGATGTGCCATTGTTCAAGGAACCTCATGACCAGGCCGAGGATGAAGCCACGAAGAGAAAAACAAGGGCGACAAATGGAAATGGAATCGCTGGCAATGATGAAAAAAGTACAGAAGAAGCCAATGGCAAGAGCTAAATAATTTGGTGAAATGTGGCATGGGACAAGAACAGAAGATGCCACAGTACATAGTTGCTTAAAAATTTGAAGAAGGTCTAAAGATGTTGAAATTTTCTTCCTCCTTTCTCTTTTTTTTTTTTCCTTTTTTTTTTCCAGTTTTTCTCTTTCTGGGGTATGTTTTGATTGTATGCTTGTTGTCATATATTTAGGGCCATAATTAGATTTTTGGAGAGTGGTTGTTTGAGCTTTTGACCAGGATATCCCATTTAATTTACTTAATGGAACTTTGTAGTACTTCACAGCAACTCATACAAATTACAAAGTTGTGCTGATATTCTACAAATTTGATTCTTGTTTGATCACTTGTTTTTCCATTTTGCCTCTAAAACTTCAAATTTTGTTCCAATGTCCTTGGTCCTTAAATTGGTTTCTTATTGAGAGTGGTAAAACTTACCATTCAAAGACGTGAAATACTTAGGTCTTGTTTGAATTGCCTTCTATAGAAAAATATACAATGACGATTTAATGTGTTAGAAGTAAAAATGTATTTGAGAAATGTGATCACAAAAACTGTAAAAAAATTTTCTACGAAAAAGTTCAATCCAAACATGATAACTCAATGGCACAGTTTCATTGTTTGGAATTTGGATATTTCAAACTCAAGGGCTGAATCAGCACAGCCTTGTACTCCTGAATTATGATATTTGATTTAAAAAAAAAAAAAGGAAAAACAAAGTGAAGGACTTGAGTTGAACCAATGACTTTCTTGGAAACCTGGGATGTGATGATTAGATTGCTGGTAACTATTTTTACATATATACCTCTGGCGGTAACATGTCTTGGCCCAACAAGAAGTAAGGGCTGGTTGGAAACAATTCTGGTCCAATATTAGGTGGCATACCCAAATTGAGGGCGGTGCCAAATTTGCTTGCTCAGAACTTCTGGGCTGCTTCGCCCAATGAAGAAAGACACCTATGTTTAACAACTAATCAATGGGCTTCAAGAACTGTTGCCATGAAAAAATATGAATACAAGTACATAGCAGTGATAGATAAAGTAGAACAAAGCTTTTTTAATTTTTCGATAAAAAAAAGTTTGGGTGGATTTGATCCCGATTAACACTGTGGATCTGGGCATGCATCCGGAATTACAGGTCATTCATAGAAATTTTTACAAATTGCCTATGAATAAAGGCTTCGGATTCAAACATATAATCTGAAAGTGATTCGTTATTACCAATTAAACTAACTTCGACCGACAAAACTACTCATATACCAAGTATATTTCCTCATCAGCAACAAACAAACGACAGCTACGTCGTGAATTGTGATTCCTGTGAAGGATAGATCACGCGGGACATTCGGATTCGACCGACACAAAAAGGGCATAATTTAGCCACGGAGATGGACCTGAGAGCTGCCCGAGAATTAATTACATCCTTGATCAATTTGAGAAAACAAATACTTAGATAGTCCAAACAGGTTTCTTGATTTTGTCTGAACTTGTGCAGTACCATTTTTCAATTTTTTAGTCAATGTCACTCACAAGTCACAGGGGTCTAGATCTAAGCTTCAGTGCATATCTAATTCTAGAATATTTGTTGGCTTTTCATCCACTAATTAGTGTTTTAATCACATCCACCTGGCACAACTAGACCATGCTTATATAACCTGTTATACTATATATGTATTGTGCCTCATCGTGCATGGCTCTTCTATTAGTGTCCCGAGAAAACGAGAAGCCCAAAACTGAAGTGGCGCCTTTCTTGGCCGGGGATAAATTTTTAGGATAATGTTTTTATAGACTTACACTGACATATTTAGATCATACCACATCATATGAATTTAGATTTAAAATTCAAATTCTGCATATGTGGTATACATTTAAAACTGTTAGTGTAAAAAAAATCATTACTGTCAGTACATTAAAAGTTAATCCTAATTTTTAAGTCCATCATTACAAAAAAAGAAGTTACTCGTTCCGACCAGATTAATTAATATTTTTGTCAAAATGGAGCCGGTTATAGTTTTTTTTTTTTAATAACGTAAAAGTTAAGAGGAGAGGGAGTCGGGAAACAAATGTTGTAGTAAGTTGCCCCATAATTTATTAAAAAAAAAAAAGAAAAAAGGAATAATTTTTTGTTGTAAATTTTAATTGGTCGAAGAACAACTTAACCAGTGTTGACAAAATCACGAGATCCAGAATCTCATTCTGACTTAATTACTCTCAGGCTGACTAATGTCGTTCTCAGATTAATAAAACGGTGGGCAATTTTGCGACGCAGACGGCTGCCCCCCCAAATCCACATTTAAAAGTTGGAAACTGTTACAATTCTGACGAGTGGACGACAACAGTCCAAAGTGTAATCCAGGGCGATGACTGGGACAGACCCATATAATATAAAAGTAATCAAACCGCATGTGACTATGGGACCACGAACTGTTTCGGCCCGGTCTTGAAGTAAGTCTCTCTTCTTCTTCTTCTTCTTCTTCTTTTTTTTTTTTTTTTTTTTTTTTGAAAAATGGTCTTCTGGCAAGTCATTCCTCTTGACAACGAAATGCGAGGAACCACTGTTGATTTTTGAAACAGAAGAAGAATAAGAAGTCATTCCTCACAAGTTACAATACTCTTCTGTCCCTCTTTTTTTTAATTTTTTGTCACAAATCACAGCCCTCATTTTTGAAGTCACTTTCATAAATTTCATTTTACTAGTATATTTTACATTTTTGTTTAATTTCAAATTTAGATAGTTTCGACTCCAACCACTAACATGCCAGAACATGCCTCTAAACTACATCTCCTTGAATGACAGATCGCTTGTGAGGATAATTATAAATTATCCATCAATACAATTCTTCAATCACCAACATCGGTTGGCATTTTACTAGTATAGTCTATATTACGCGTTGTCAATCACTTTATTCTTTTCTCATTAAAAAAGAGGATGCCTGAAAGAATAAACCTATCCTTGTTAGGCAATTACTTGTTAATGCAAGAAAGCTAACCCCGATTTCCCTTCGTAACTTTGATATTAGAGCAAAAGGTGGATGCAAATATGTGGTCTCACACTTTTACTGTGCAGTAGTATTAGTGGTCTCTTTTCGTGTTCTTGACGACACGAATGAGTTGACATTTTATTACCATCCGCTTGCTTGACACATAACAAAACCTGATGAAATGATATGGATGCACTCTATCAAGTTTTATCAGTTTCCGAGTAAATATAGTAGTATGATAATTTGTTGCAAGTATTTGATATTATTTGCAATAAGTTTAAGAAAATTGTGTAGTTAATTTCATAAAGCTCTGCATAAATATCTAATTTCGTTCTTGCAAATAATATGAATAATGTATAGTGTGTCTGTACAGAGGATTATTCAAAAAATTCTTTTGTAGAATAATAATATTAGAGTGCTACGCAATACACATGATATGTAGGTGGTGGAAAAAAAAGTAGAAAATAAATAATTGAAAAATGTATTTATAATGCAACAAAAAAGTTTCAAATTTTCCAACGAAGGGGCTATTTAAGTTTCCTTAATTTGGTAATAATTTTTTAACTTTTTTAAGTGTAAATAAGAGACTCGAACTCAAGATCTCTTACTTACAATCTCCGATCCCTACCACCCAACCCATCCCTCCACCTCCACTGAGGTCTTATTGTAATAATAAGTGTACCCACTGTCTACTTCAAATGGTACTTCTGGGAGATGCTTTTGTTTGCTCACCACTGGTAAGTCCCAAGTTCTGATTTTAGAAAGAACCAGTCTAACTACTTTTAAGCTGTACATTTTTTTTTCTTTATTTTTGCTAGTAAATAAGTATTCTATAATATCTCATACGATCCATTTTTGTACTACTGATACTGAGTAGTTCATAATGGGAGTAGGGTAGGATGAGAGAGGGGGGGGCCTTTCTCCACGGGAACAAGAACAAAGTGGTACAGCTCAAAAGCCTTCAGCGTAAACATCCATGAAAATTGAAAAGGAAAGCGCTTTTTGTTGATTTCGATCTGTCCATCGGCTTCTTTAGGGAAGTCATGATTGTGTTAAACTCGTAGTCCAGAATGAGCTGATGCCACAGGTTTCTGGATGTGTATAAAGTTTGAGCCATGAAGTCTTGGCTTCGGACTGTTGTATTTGTCGGCAGGATGTATAAAACTGTGCATCTCAAAAGGCAGAAAAATATTTGGTAATAGATGGTAACACACAGTTTCAGTTCTCTTAAACTAATACTGCTGCCAATTCTCCTCCCATTTCCCAACTGGGTTCGCCTCCTTTTCTTTTCCTCAATAGGGGCCCTGTTCTCTTGCTTGTCATGAATAGTGCCCCCGCTCTTCACTCCACCCGCGGAGGGCGAAGATGCTGACTCTGTGCGAGTGCGTCCACATTACAAAATGTGAGAGACGCACTAGAATGATTTTGACTTTTGAGATGACACATAAAATGGAGCACGGAGGCACGTCGCATACAACTGGAAATTGGTCTTTGTCTGGATTGTCATTTTCTAGATTTTTTATAAAAAATATTTGATGTATGTGAGATAAAAAGGTGTTTGCAAAATGTGGTCACGAAGAATGTAAAAATTTTTCTGTGAAAAACTCATATCCAAACAAGGCCCTAGGTCGAGGGATAAAAATTAGGAATAATTTTAAAGAGGTTTCTGATTATTTCGCTGGCCTCTCTTTAAATTTCAAAATTTACACTAACTTTCCTTGAGAATAACATTTAGATCCAACAGTAATTAAAAAGTGGTATTAGGAGAGAGAAAATAACATGATTTCACCGCTACCTCTCATCTACTATATTATTTATTTAATCTAATACTAACCCACACATTAAAGAAAAATACAAGAATTTGCTATTTATCAGCAGGGATCAAATTAGATATAGTATCAACAAATAATATACCATTCTATACATTTCATTTAATATAAGATCCAAATTATTTTTTTCAATTACAGACCTATCGTCAAACATGGCCAATACAACTAATTAAAAAAAAAAAAAAACTACAACCAAAACGTTAAAAGAGCAAATTTTGACACTATAAAAATCTCGACTACTAACCGTAATATATTAACGAGGATATTTATGATATTAAAATTCTCTCTATAGTGTTTCAGTTGCAAATATTTTTATATAAACAAGTATAGTCTGTCAAGTTCTTTTATGTATTTTTTTAATCCTTTCATCCCTTTCTATTCAATTTCTATGTCCATTCAGAATTCAAACCTTGAATCTGACGGTGGAGAGAGATGGCAGAGTCTCTCTAGTTAAAGAAATTTTTGAATATGACAGTCAATTGACAGTAACGGAAGAAATCAGCTCTTTTCAATGTGCAAATGAAAGATCTGATTTACCTAGTTGAATTTTCTGTCATTAGAAAAGTCATTTAACGTAGTCGTGGGGGCAGCAGCAATAACGAAGACTCAAATCATGTTGGCCCAAATTTGCGAATCATTTCTCTTCTCTGTATCTAATAATAAATCTTGCTCCCTGTCAAATTTCATTAATTACTTTTCAATGGAAATGCTCATCACAGCTGAGAACATGAGGATTGAACTGGGTTGCTTTTCATTTTTTCTCCTTCAAATCTAATGATTAAATCCCTGAGTCTAATAGAATTTTCAAGGGAAATGCTCATCACAGCTGACAAAAGAGAACATGAGGATTGAACTAAGTTGCTTTTCATTTTTCTCCTTCAGATCTAATGATGAATTTTCGTGTTGACCAGGTTATCAATCAATTAGACCAAATGACCTCCCAATTTGAGGCAATTGAGTCATTTTTCCAATGATAATAAAAACTTTGCAAAAATCTAGAGGTTTAGTTCAAGTCTCACAACTATATTTGCAACTTTTTTCTTTGAGATTTGATTTGCAGGCAATTTGTGAAAGTAGTTTATAATATTGTTCAGTTGTAGTTTGTTTGTATTACTTCAATAGTTGTGGAATCTTTGTACTCTTTTTTTAAATTTTTTTTTGTAAACTTATGAGTGTAATTAACACTAAAATAATACAAATTATCCCCTGAATACTTTATGCTTGCTCACTCATACTTGATCTCCTTCTCCCATAATATCCATTTCTTGGGTGCGGAACAATAATTTTGATTCAAAAACACAGGAAACATATAAGCTCTATCGATTAGTGTTTTGGAAAATTTATCGCAACTCCCAAAACATCACTTCAACTGGCCACAATTTATCGAAATTGACTCATCTCCCACGTATCTCAAGTTTGTATACATTAATGTCAACTAAATATATCATAGAGGATTTTTAAATTTTTTTTTTTGAAATAAATGCAGTAGTACTTTTTATGATAAAATGTATATGAGATAAAAAAATGTAAGCAAGTAAATTTGTTACAAATAATTGTCAATCCAAACACACTCATTCCAAATTTTCATCCCACTTTAATTGTGACGCATCCATAATAGAAGAAATTAATTTGCACATTTTGTTGCAATTCATCCAACACCCACCTCATAAATATCCAACACTATTTTGTAGAACTTAAAAGAGAAAACAGCGATATTTATCTACTTGTAAGTCTTATTTATTTTTGGTTAAAAGTAAAATTCATTTGTTCATAAGTTGAACTAAGTCTCACGTAACTCATTAAATTTAATTTTCTCACAAAGCCACGAATAAGTTCGGTTTATTTGCATTTAAGGCCAAATCAAAATTCATGTGACAACAATAACTACAACCGAAACCGTAAGACGCAGAAACGCAAAACACAACGACACACATGCTTCTGCTGTCTCAAGAGTTAGATCACCGTCCCTCTGGCGTGGGCAATTTTTTATTTTATTTTTACAATTGGCAACAATCTAATCTATACCTATACTATGTGGAAGGGGGAGTTCGACTAGGTTTATGTAGGGATTGGGAATTGAATTACCAGATGGACAAACGCACTACTGCACTCTCAGAATTTTTTGACAAAAGCCCTTGTAATATACTAGGTGGAGTTTAATCCTCCGACTTAGTGCACGAGAGAACTCTAAGAGGCTTTCCCTGGCGTAGGCAATTAAAGTTGTTAAAAGATTATCTTTATCCAGCAAAAAGGTGGGGATATTTGATATTTCATGTTTGACACTGTACTTTTGAAATCAGAAGTTCCGCGGCATTCCATTGGTCATTGGGTGTATTTACTACTGATTCTGTCATTCGATGTTCTTAAATCTTCATTAGCTGCTTTTACTTCCAGCTTTTGACATTTTTTCTTTTCCAGTTGAAAAAAGGATCTTAGATAATTTGAACTATGGTTGATGAATGATGAATTATGGATGCTCAAATAGATTTTTTTTTTTTTTAGTATAAGTGGGAGGATTCAAACCAAAATCTATTACTTACACTCTCTTCTATTGAATCATCCAACCCATCGCTCCCCCAAATAAATTGCTTATTATACCGGTGATTATAAAACTATGACTTTTGATGCGTGACAATTAATTCATATTTCAATTTAAAGTTCAAATTCTATACATACATCATATATTTAGTCGTAATAGTACATGCACTTAATGTATATAATATTTTATTCAAACTTAAATCTAAATTTCTTGTCCGTCAAATGTCTATAACTTATCAAATGAGCCAACCCTAGTTTGGTTTACCTAAGTTAGATCTGTGATTGGAAATTTATTTCTTTTTTGACTATGTTAAGGGAAGGAAAATAAACCAACATAAATTGATTCAGATGGTAAGGACGGGTCACTTTCTCACAAAAGGTCGTGTGTTTGAATTTCGCTGCCAATGTGAGAACTATATTGGTGGGTGATCTGTAAGTACTTCTATAAGCAACAATAGTCCCTAAGACCTGCCCCTATAGTGGTGACGGGAACTGAACCCATCCAAACTTATAATTACAAAAAAAAAAAATAGAAAAGAAAAAAAAAACAAAGGGAGAGGGAAAAAGCTGATTAGAAATGGTGGGTCCAAGAAATATAATTAGACGAACTGAAGACCACGACTTTAACATGCAGATCAATCACCAAAATCCATGATAACGTGAATATCATCAAAATAAAAAAATGGTGGTGAGTCACTGCAATTTTTGTGGTGATATAATCATGAGGTCCTTTCCACATAAAGACATACAGCTAGCTGGATTTGGTATCCCACTTCCGCTTCCACCGCTCAATTGATTTCTCTACTAGTTCTTGCAAAAGAAAGATGATGTCATCTATGATCACACATTGAAAATTATTTTAGATCAGTAGTATTTTTTTAATTTTTTTTTATGATGTACTTATGTGATATTTGTGGGATGAAATAATTACTGGAAAATAGAATGGTGGTTGGAAAGTATGTATAAAAGAATTTTTTTTTGAAAAATATTTTCAATGTAGTATCTAATCATCTAATCCAGACGAATTCGAGATGTTTTGGTTCATTGCTTACGTTTTTTGAGCTCTTCTTCATTGCATGATGCGTTGCAGGCCCGTGGATGCAGTCTAATGGCAAGTACAGAGATAGGTCAGTTTAGGGGTTGGCAATTGCAAATCTGCAACAACTCTGGAGTAGCATTAACTACGGCAGGGAGAATCTATCTGGAATAGAGTGGTCAGAGGTGAATGGTGAATGCTGAGAGTTGGTAATTGAATGACAATCAGGGGCCAAATATGGCTAGCAAATTTCTTTTCTTGTTAAAAGCACATGAATTTAGTAGCTTTTAGGTGGATTCACTAGTGTAATTTTGTGATACAGAAGTTTTAGATCTTTTGGTTGCATCTTTTTAGATAGAAAAGTTGCATGATTAGTCCCTCACATATAAATCGATGCATTTTGCTCCTACATACAAACACACACACACACACATCCAAAATTTAGCGATTTGGTCCTGATCTTTTGAAATGCTTTCTTTAAAGAGCCATGACCTAATTTATTATTATTATTTTTCTTAACAGGAGAAGGAAGTAGCACAATGAAAGAGGGATTTGAATTCAAAATCTCTACGTCGTATGACCATGACCTGATACTATTGATGAGGAAAACTGAAATTAATAACTTTCTATTACAAACGAGGCAATATACGTGAATCTTCCAAAATTAATATAAAAGTAAAGTTGTGTGTTTCATTGTAACAATTGATTTTATCAACACGCGGTGTCTTTGAGAGAGAGGGAGAGAAGTGTGGCCTGGTTTGTAAGCTTCCCCAACAAAGTTATTGATGCTGTTGTAACTGATCTTTCATAAATGAAATCGTTTCTAAGTTTCATAAAAGGAAAAGGGGGTTGGAAAGAGAGAGTGGAAATGACTAGTGAGACGGTGAGGTTTGTGTGTTTGTGGTCATTTAACATCCGAATACGTAACCGTCCCATTACTTTCCATGCAGTGGATACTAGCTCATCTTTTCACAAAAGGATAGCAAGTTTTTTTTTGTCTTAATAAAAAGCAAATTTTATTAATAAGATTTTTGTAAATCACCTAGCACGACTTGATTTATACCACAAAAATTTACACCAATTACAGATAAAGATGCACTAGAAGTAACAGATCCAAAAGAAAATAAGAGAAAAGAAAATTCTATGTATGGTTGAGGATTAGATCCAAAAAAGGAAAACTCTACATATGGCAATACTGCACCAACATTACTCAAAGAATATACTCTATTGTCCATAAAAATATGACATCTGGAATATGTTTTAAGAGGTGTCCAGTCGGCAACTGTCGTCAAAATAGTTTTTTTTTTTGTATTTTTTTTCAGAATAGGAAGGCATAAAACAAAAGGGAAATAAGGGGAAATGAGAATTGGAAATAGGGGGAAAATGAGAATTGAGGAAACAGGAAGGCTAGAAAGGTACAATAAGAATAAGAAAAACGCCTCAAGTGAAATAGTTTATTTTACCGTTGAGTTACCTTAAATTTTCGATTCAAAGAAGCGCTAATTGACCACGGAATGTGAAACAAAATGACTCCCCAATCCCCATGGCTTCTTTAAAAATTTGGTAAGTAATTAATAGTATGTTACACCTCATCAAACAGCAATAAGAAGTCCTACGGTTTCTCCCAACACAGAGAACTTCCGCAATAATAAGGATAGGAGATTTTTTGGGATAATTTTTTGAAAAGAATACTGTAGCACTTTTTTGATGTAATGTATCTGAGATAAAAAGGTGATTGAAATTTGTGTCGATGATGTAAGCAAAATTTTTTAGCTAAATATAAGCAATCCAAACAAACTAAAACTTTCCTCACGACACAGCTGTGAGTACAATTTCAGCAACAAAACAATCCAAGTAAAGAAAGGATAGAGAGTTATTCAAAGGTTTAATTATATCTCATTGGGACCCTTATATGTAGAAAATTTTCAATTTGGTCTTTTAAAGTAATAAAAAAAACTTCAATTAATTATTGTTTCCACGGTTCTGCGCATTGTAGTTTGTGTATGAAAAAGCAAAAAAAAAAAAAGAGGAAACAGGACTTCAATTAAATTTCTAAGGTCATTTTAGGAAATTCACTTTACTGTTTCCTTGCATGAATGTCTATAACCGAAAGATTTTAAACTTAAAGATAGGCTTAAATTGCCACATTAACTTTTTAATTGCATGTGATATTCTTAGCCAAAGTTGTGATAATAAAATAACATACATGTATTCCTTTTTACTTCAATCAAGGAAATTCCATAAAAGTCATATTTCTTCAATAGACAATTCATAAATAACAATAACCAAATTTATAACTGAGGTCCAAATTCACTATCAGCTTTCTTGCTTGAAGGGCCAAATTATAAGGTACCATAATTTTGAAGTACTTAATTGAAATTTTTTGGCCACCTTGAATGGCCAAGATGAAATTAAAAACCTTCCCTAAATATTCTTGACTTGTCTTCACCTTACACTCTTAGAACATCAAATTATTCTATTCTCATGCACATATATTAAAAATTTTTTTCTAACACCACAAAACATACCTCCACTGCTCACTCCCCTATACATAATAGTCATTCTTCCTCAGCTCCGTGCAGGCTTACATACAACACGTCAACACCCCACCCCTCACCCTCTGCCCGCCTTCCCTGTCCTGGAAGGTGGAAAAGTTTTCTATAAATTATCTTCTTCTTATTCTTTCCTTGTAAAAAGATTATCAAAATCTTTCCCCATTACATGACACATTTGCAGTTGTAATTGGCTCATATATTTCCATATTTAGAGCTCCAAATTGTAAAGCAAAGTAGCCCAGGAAAAAAAAAGGAAGTTTGCTAAAAACCATTTTTTAAAAAATTATTTAATTTTTACAAGTGCAGAAAACGAAAAAAGAAAAGTTTAAGAGCTTGAGAGTTGGAGCCATGGGGAATCAGCAGCTCATGGGATTGTGGGGTGTGGTGATATTTGTTGTTGGGCTTAGTTTTAGCAGATGGGGTGTAGAGAGTTTTGAATTTGATGAGCTGTTTTACAACAGAACAGAGAATCTATCATCATTCTTGGAGTCTGGCTATGGTTATGCTGCTCCTATGCCTCTCATGGTTGGCCTTACCCTTATTCGAGGAGCAGCTGCTCAAGGGGCTGGTACTTTCTAGTTTCTACCTATCAAGCTTCCTTGCTATGGATTTTTCTGTTTTAGATTATGTTTTTGTCCTTGCATCTGGGGTGGTTTGGAAGTCTTAATTGAGTGTAAAGCAAGAAACTTTACTGTTTTTACATTTAAATATGTCCTGATTCATATTCGTGATGGATCGATTGTTGGGTTTTTTGCTCAAGCACATATGCTATAAGCTGAAATTGATTAATGCAATGATGCATTCTTATGATTTATTTCCCAGTTAGGATTTTTCTAAGTGGATATGTTTTCCAGATTTCCAAATTTGCTATTGTCTTCTAGATTATCCATCTCAAGTCAGGTTATTGTCATGTAATTCTTTCTTTCCAGATTATTGGTCTCAAAATCTGTTTCCATTCGCCATTATTTTATTTTTACTTTTGTGTTGCTATTTTCCGGTGTTGATATGTTTTCCACTTGTTTTGACTCGAAAGTTAGTAAAGTGACATGATGAAGAGGTTTTTGCCTTGTCGTTTATTTATTATTATTACCATGACGAATTTCAAGACACGAGCCTCGGTTGTAGATGAGATAATGGTGACTGGTGAGCAGATAGATGTCATTGCTCACATCCATTTTTCTATTGTGGGACTATACGTATTCATTTTGAACAAGTTTCGTAATTTCTTGAAATTTGATTTTGGGTCGTTTTCATAAACGGTGGGTGGATATTAGTATTTAAGATTTTGAAGATTAAAACTCTTTACCGTTGGAAATATATGGTAAATTTGTTAATGAAACTGAGGTTCATTTTTGGAAAATATGTTAAGGCACTTCTTGAGAAGAAGTTTCTGTGTAGCATTAGCAAAGTGATTGGGAAAAAATTTCTTATATTTCACTCTTGCAGTGTGCTTGGATGGAACACCACCCGGTTATCACATTCATCGTGGATTTGGATCAGGGGCAAACAGTTGGCTTATTCAATTGGAGGTTCGTCACACATCTTATCATTTAGATACAGGAATATGGATTCCTAAAAATGTTAGAATTTCAGGTCTATAAATTGTTATTTCTGTTGATTTTGTTTGCCCTGATTACAAATGATTTAGTTTATCAGCCTAAAATAGACTCCATCAGGTTTTGTGGTATCATCTGTTTTCTGGACAAGACTTCTGCTTTACTTTTGTTTTTTCCAATTGTTTTACTGTCTCTATCTTCTTCCCAATGACAGGATCTGTCCAAAATATTGTGATACCCTTTTTCAGTTACTATTATTTAGTGTTCTCCAGCAAGCTAGGGTTGTGATAACTATACACTCTTCTTTCACTCAAAAATACAAGAGTTGCAAATTCTTTCTTATTATTCTCTAGATGTTTTCTGGGATCTTGGATGCTCAGTCGATTGAATGCTGCAATATTCCTGGCATAGCGGCACTGTGGTTAGACCACAATCTGATTTTTCAAGATTTTGTGGCAGGGTGGGGGATGGTGCAACTCCATTAGATCATGTGTTTACAGAAAAACAACAAGACGTGGATCCTCAACACATATGGAAAAGCAGATACCTTTTACAGGAATACTCAGCAATAAACCAGAAGAAAATCCAGGTTTTCTTTCAAAATTTTGCACAAGATGTACTTAATGTTTTGCATTGTCTGTTTTTTTATTTTTTGGTTTCCCCTCTTATCCTTGCTTTTACATTCCATGGATTAGATGTTGTTGCAAAGTTCTCACTAATTGGTTCTTTGCAGACTTTTTTAATTGGAACAGAATAAAGGTTCGTTATTGTGATGGAGCCTCTTTCGCAGGGGAGGGCGAAGATAAGGTGTGTGATCGCATGTTTGTCTTTATGTTTTTTCCTTTTGATATTGCTACAGGTGCAGACTACTCAAGTAAACCAGTGAATTCGAACAAAAAACTAAGTTTTGAAATCACATTGACGTACTTAGTATTCCCACTAAGACTTGCTTTCTGCTAATCATTTTCTAATGCATTAAGTACCTAAAAAATTTGCCCTTCCTTTACAAGCAATGTTCAGCCTAAATTTCATGATAATGAGCTTGCTGACAAACCAGAGAGAAGAGTTCGTTAACCACTTCTATTGAAGGCACCTTGTGTGTTTAACTTCGATAATTGCTTGCAAAGTTATGTAGTTAATTTAAGCCAACTGAAGTTTACTCCCCTTTTTGGGCTTTTCATGCTACATTGTCTTAAACATTCTTCTAGTGTCAGGAATCATGTAATCATTCTTCAGTTTATGTGACAAGTGGGTGGGAGTTTGAAATTTATACAAGTAACCATCTTATCTTCATTCAGGTTGCACAGCTGCAGTTTAAAGGGCAACGAATTTGGCATGCTGCAATGGAAGATTTGATGTCAAAGGGAATGCGCTCTGCTGACAGGGTATTAATTTGGAATGCTCTCTTATTGCACATTTCCTTTCTGATATCTTATGGTCTTCTATATTTTCTTATTCTTAGTTATGTTTCAGGCGCTTCTTTCAGGATGCTCTGCTGGTGGTCTAGCTTCTATATTGCATTGTGATGAATTCCATGAGTTGTTTCCATCAACTACTAAAGTGAAGTGCCTGAGCGATGCTGGAATGTTTATGGATTCGTAATGTCAAATTCTTGATTCACTTTTTTCTTGTGTTGAAGTTCCATTGTCTCATCTCTGCAGCTATTAGTTTTTGTATATTCTTTATTGGATATTGTGTGTTTGTAGAATTGATGTATCTGGTGGGCACAGCATGAGGAACTTCTTTACTGGTGTGGTTAACTTGCAGGTAGTTTTGAAGTGAAACATTTCTTGATCATTTCCTTTGTAACACTACCATCTTAAGAATGTTTCATCTCTCTTATGCTTCTGGCAGAATATTGAACCTTTTCACAATTCTCTTGTTTTCAGTACCTGTTGTCACTCTTAATAGAAGTTGTTAGGGCTACATATCTTCTTTTACCATCCTTGAGGAGACAATTTTTGCTAAAAAACTGCTCTCGTAATTGCAAAGTTTTCAAAGAGCATGGTTGGTGGAAATCTGGAACTTTACTGTTTGTTTGGATGAAATTATATATCATATCTTTTATATGTCAAAAGTTGAGTTCAAATTGGTGGTAAAACACATTACGCTGAGCAAAAAAATTTTGCATGCTTGAGTTGAGCAATGGAAAAAATGGAAGGCTGTCATAGAGATTTTCAGATTCTCCATCTCTGCTGCAAGCTTCTGTAAAAATAACTCCAACAAACATATAACATCAGGAACAAGTCCTGTTTAAATCACACATTGATGTTATGTTCTTGGTTTCATCGTTAAACTGACTCATCTAATGGTCATCTGTTTATGCCAGGGTGTTGCCAAGAACCTGCCAAGTACATGTACTAGATACCTGGATCCAACTTCAGTAAGTCATTTTTGTCTTCACTGCCGCGATTGCGGTAATGCTGCTATACAAGAGAATTTTCATGTTTCTGAGTTCACAGTTGATTTTCATTTTCTTTTTCAGTGCTTCTTCCCTCAGAACCTGATTGACCATGTAAAAACTCCACTTTTTATTCTTAATGCTGCCTATGATTCATGGCAGGTAATGTAACCTCCGTCACGAGTATTCTATGTGCTAGCTGCAGATTTTTCTGAATGATGGGAATGAGAAATTAATTATTTGGCGCTCTCATTTTTTTATTCAGGTCCAGGCTAGCTTAGCTCCTCCCGCAGCTGATCCTCATGGAACTTGGCATGACTGTAAACTGAACCATGCAAAATGTTCAGCTTCACAGATCCGATTCCTGCAAGGTAACCTCTTTTGACTGAGTTAGTGCAGCTGCTTTAGATGCTTTGGAGATGCTGAATTGAATACTAAGTCAATGTACTCTGTTAGCAGCTTTTAGGATTCGCATGCTAAATTCCGTGAGAAACTTTGCCATGTCCGGACAAAATGGGTTGTTCATAAATTCCTGCTTTGCTCATTGCCAATCAGAGAGGCAGGATACATGGTTTGCAGATGACTCTCCTGCTATCGGCAACAAGGTATACCATTGGCTACTAAGATTTTAGGTCTCATTATGGCATCCACTCTTTAGACTCATCTGCTGTGATGAAAATGCTTGCATTAAACTGATATTGCATTCGGAATGACTTAGATGGATAAGATAACGATAGCTTGTGTCATACTCAATGGGGTAACTGACTTTAAGATTAAAGTGTGGCGGAGAGAAAGATGAACATACGAATGATTACTTGGTGAAATTGAATCACATTTTATTTAGTGTGATGGAAATGTTTGCGAGAAGGGTTAAGTTTCATTATGATGACTTTCCAGGAGATTGATTACTTCTAATACAAATGTGATACTTCAGTTGACTCTAAAAAGCAGGAACCATGGGATGAAACTTATCATTCAAATGTAACCTAAAGCAGCAATTTGGAAGAGCTTTAAGTGAACAGTATCCATGAACATGGGGTGACAAGTTTCCTCAATCAAATTTGGAGTTATGTCTGATGATTTTATTGCTCGTTTAATCAGAAGAAGTAGGCGGGCTTTGAGACTTGTCTTGATTAACTAATGACTTGGTGTACGTTACGTGCTCCACGGTTTTCATATTTATGTACATCAGGAATTTCCTCTTACCTTTTCTCCTTGACTGAGATCTGTGGTGGGCATTACTATTCTTGTTTAGTAATAACGTCAGAAGATTGTGTTCAACTGATGCTCTAAATCATGCAGGGGATTGCACTTGCTGTTGGAGATTGGTATTTTGGTCGGAGTGGCATCAAGGCTATCGACTGTGCATATCCATGCGATAAGACATGTCACAACCTGGTTTTCAGATAGGCCAGATGCTCACTGAGATTCTCAGATTAGTTCAATTGATATAATTATCTTGGTGAGAAGTTTCACCTCCCATTTATTAGTTACAACCTTAGATTTGTATCGCCATGTAGACAATAAAGATACATCAATAGCTGAGTAAGTCACAAGGGTCGATATCCTTCACACTTACTCGCATGGGAGATGAGAGACAAGATTGCTTGTTTCACATCAATTGGCTAAATGCAAGTAATATTTTGGGGTTCATTTCTGCATTAGTTTTCCCTGGATTCTCACTTTTCTTGAGGATCAGCAGGTACCGGCTTGGCTACCTTCTTGGTCCAGTGTCTTTCCTTTGAATCTTCATACAAATCTGCAATTTATAGTGAGTAGCACAAAAATGTATTTCTGAAGAGGGAGGCTTTTTCTTAAAAGTAGAAGTTGTCAACGTATAGGCAAGCTAAGAGCAGCTCAAATTCAGTTTGTGTTGCATCATTTTGACTTCTGTCAAGAAACACGACAACTGCTTATGCAATTCTTTACTCGAGTGAGTCTCTTGTCGATTTTGAATTGGGAATTACAAATGCATATTTTGAACCTGGAATTGAATCAATTGTTGTGATTGTTAAAATTCTATATTAATAAAATCTTAATATGTCATGACATGATGTTAAATCCATTTTCTCCCCCTAGAATTACTAAATGTCATTAAGTTTATCCTTTTCTAACCAAAAAAAAAAAAAAAGGGTCCCTAAAAAACTCTTTAAGTTGCATAAGACAATCCTACTATAATAATGCCCAATTAGAGGTAACGCCAAAAAAATCAATTAGTACTCCATATGAGCAATTCATCGTTAGGGATCACAAATTTTACCCTTGAGCAATGAACATTGATTTTGTACTTTTTAGTACTCAATCCTTAATTTTTCGATACTAGATATTTTACAGTACTGAAAACTCCTCTTTTCAACACTTGAAAGAATTGCAGACATAAGATAATAGTACTATTTGAGATTGGTAGCCCTGCAGCAATGTGGTTTCGAGGCAACTCAGACAGGAGTAGGCTACTCAATTTTTTTTAGGTCTCATTGTAGAATGCCCTTCTCTATATTCAAACCAAACCTGCTGCTTCAATCTTGTATGTGATTTTTATTATGAATTAGGAGAAAGAAGACTTGACTTAATTTTACATGTCTAAGCTGGTGCCCGCAAAGGAGAAACATTTCTGAATATTATTATCTAGCAGAGGAGGAAAAGTACAGCCAGCAGGCCAAGTTGAGTAGTTGCACAAGACTGCACAATTTGGACTTTTGTAGATCAGCATTTATTAAATCAATTTTCTTAAAGCATTTGATAAAAAAAAAAAATACTAGAAGGAAAGAAAACACTATCAAACTACAGAAGAACATGTCCTTGAGGGATTCCATGTTTGATTGATGGTTTTTGGCATCTAAAATTTGTTAATTGGAAGAAATAATGCATAAGAAAAGTAGGGTCTCCTTGCTCATGTCTGTTTTCTTAATTCTGATTAGAAATTGTGAGTTGAAGTACTCTCTCTATTATTATTATTATTTTTGCTAATAATTGTGCAAAACTCTAGTTTATGTCATTCTACTGTGTAATGTCTAATTTCATATTACAACTTGTGTTCAGGGAATAAATGTCTCCTTGTAAAAACCCTGCACAGACATAATTGAAAAATGGAAGAGATGATTGTCTCAATCTTCGGTTTACATGTGAGCAAATAAATATGGAATCAGAGAGGATTTTGTTCTTTAAATTACAATTTTTTCTTTTTCTTTTTTTGGTGTAAATAACTTGGTTTATTTCCATTATTCTTTAAGGGTGATTTGCTTCATCTCAGCTGTAAAATGTAAGCCCCAAAATTTGTAGTAAACCTCTTCGTTTGTTGCAGCCATTTGAGCAATAGCATTCCAGGGGTCCATTTCATGGCTTTTTAGTTTTTATTTGGAGAAACTAAGGAAGTCCAATAGCTCAGGACAGAAACCTTTTCCACTGTAATAGTTTCCCAACACAGAAATGTTTGTAGGACTATGATACCCACACCGCTCAAGACTTTACTGCGCAGGTCTGAGTATTAACACCGGCGGGCTCAGAATCAGCGCATTTAGTCATTAGATCAAGACATCATTGCCTATTGATCTGTTCTCAGTTAATTAATTTAACTGATTATAGATTTTGACTTTGGCTAATCAGTTTTATTGTTTGCTTTTGTCTTTTCATTATAAATTTTTTAATGACGAAAAAAGTTAAAACCTATAATCACCTAAAAATAATTTTTGCTTATTCTGATTATTCTCCATAATTAATTTTAATAATTAGATTATTTAAAATGCAAAACAATCATGAACAAGACCCATAAATTCTTCTAGTTTCTCAAATAGCTGGAGTTAAAAAGTCAACTGAAAAGTAAAGAATTTAAGACGTGGTGGCACAAGGTAGAGTACGACGCGCTATAAATTCTTTATCCCAGAATTCCTAAATCCGCAATTATGTGCAAAGAATAACTTGACTAGTTAATCTTGTACTTGTTCATTAAGAATACTAGTAATAGAAGGCTAACTTTTTAGTTAGCATAGAATAAATTACTATTACCAGAATCACTAGTCGTGAGGACTAGGGGTCAGGGAGCCTAATAGATTAGGGTTCAATCCTACTAGAATTTGGGATAGGGAGAGAATAGGAGGGATTTGTAAAAGGTGAAGGAGAAAGGGCAAAATAGTTACTATAACCAGTTGGCTGTGGCATTGTCAGAGTCAACCTTTTAGGTCGATCCATCCAACATTCTTGTTCCCAATTTTGATGCCTAGCGTCCGTACATGACTTTTCCCTATGTATGACCTACCCTTACCCCCAAGACGTCTTTTCTGTGCCAAATGCAAAATGAGAAATTTGCAAATACTATATTTCAGTTGCCCAGAACTGTCAAGACTACGACCAGCTTGCTTAAAATCTAAAAAATCTTAAACCAGCGTTTTTCAGACCGACCAAAGAGTTATTGTACACGTACCATGGGCCTCTGAAATAAGTTGGTCTAGACACCATGAAATATGAGGAGGCTAGAAAATTACACATTGTGAAAATGAACACCACTTTTTCTTGATTGACTTAAATGGCTAGCAACTGCTGCATCTTTTATGCAGGAATCCTTCTCCTCAGCAGACTGCATGCTTCGCATGTTTGTTTGTCATCCAGAATAGAATATCAAAGTAATAAAAATATGCTACAGTTTAATCACCTCCATCATCATGGCAGCGGTCACCACCATTATTGTCATTATCATTTTCATCTTTTTTTTTTGTTGTTCCTTCATATCTTTATTCATCCACAGCTTTTCAATCATATGATTCCTTCTGTGTCTATCTAACTTTATCTGAAGAAAAATACTGCATTTGAAAAGTCCAATCCTCGAGTTTTCAAAACCAAACTTGCATCCACTTTGTTGCCATCTCATGATCCCTCTTCAAGAATCCCCATTTCAATTCATAAATTTTTGTTTCCTTCTGTCTTGAAAGAACTGTGGGTCCAAAATAGAAGGGCTCAATAATTTGGTTCACATGCATTCATAGCTGCAACAAGAATATACAATTGTAGAGCTACGTATGGTTGCAAGAAAGAAGAAGATACAGCCAATGAGGCATAGTATATTGAATGAATACAAGAGGGGGCTACCTATTTGTGTGTGCACGTGGGCACACACGAAGGTGACTGTGGCTCAATACCCCACCTTACATAGTTACATGTGTGGTTTCATTCATGATTTTCGATGGGGTTTTTCTTGATTCGTCAGATCCTGAGCTTCCATGGTTGAAATTTTCTCTGAATTATTTGGTGGCTCCCCGGTAGATGTTCCAAGATTAAATTGTCTGCTAGTCATGTACTTTTGGATCGGGGGCCTTATCGACTGAGGCCTCTAATTCATTAGAAATAATTGCATTGATGAGGAGTGAGTGGGACGCCAATGTTTCAATTGGGGTTCATGTATAAATGCAACATCAAATTAAAATTTTTTACAAAATTCATCAGACGATATGTAGTCGGTGATACAGCTAGCTGATCTTGGTCACAAATAATTGGATGTGTTACACGTCTCGTTTATTATCAAGTTCTTAGACTTAGAATAAAAAACTTCACGGTCACCTGACTAATGTGATTACCGTGCTTGTGCTCGCCTCTTCCTCTTGAGGATTGAGGCAGCTAATCCTCAGGTAAGAGTAGCACAGGGGAGTTGTATCTTCCTAAAGAGAAAAGGGGCCTGGGATAGGAATATAGCTAGGATGGTCCCCTGCATGCTGCAGTCCACTTCAGAAGATGGGAGTTTGAATTTTTGCTTTCAGGAATGGAATGGTGAAAATGAAAGATGGACTCCACAGTGCTCCACACTATGTACATCTCTGTGTAAAACCAATAATCCTAACCAACCAGTATGAGGGAGATAAGATCACTTGTACTTTAGTAGGAGAATGGTAAAGCAGAGTAACCAAAACATTGGGAGCTTCTGTTCAATGAGAACTAGGAAGTGGAGCACTCTCTCCTTGATAGAAATGTAACCTTGTTAGGCAGGCTACCCCCCCCCCCCCTCTCCATCGATCGATCTCTTTGCCTATATTTTCGATTCTGTCACATTCTTTGCTCCAAGAAACCATGGAATTTTCCCTTCCACTCCCTTATCTCATGAAGTATCAGCATCAATGATGTGTCATCAAGGGTCCCTCTTCCTGTGTGCCTCCCAGGAGTAGTAAAGGTTTAGACCCCTATAGGACGTGTCAGTCAGTATCCTTATTAATAGAGTTGCATCGCCCGGTTATGGCCTCTTTTTAAGTTACTACGCAACCTAGCCATAAGTCTGCCTGTACATTACCTTCTAAAATAGTCCTGGAAGAAGTGTCTCCCCACACTTCCGCAAGTTTTCATCAGAGTCCAGTTCACACCTCTTCAGAAATCAGAATTGTGTTGTGCAAATAATTTAGGATATGATTTTGTCAGGTCCTAGTGATTGGATTGGATAAACACACACACACACATATATAATATGATGAATTGGAAATTCTTGAAATGCTAGCTGATGACCGATTCTCAAGTCACATTTACTACTCTATATATATATATATATATGAAAAGTATAATTGGACAAGGAACTTATGGCATCTATAAGATTGAAAGTTGTTTTCCTTTGATATATCTTGACCAACGGTGTTTTGACAGCTCTTTTTGTTGTGGGGTTTCTCTTTCCAGCTTTCTATAGGAAAGTGCCATCTTTTCTTGCATCGCAACCTATCAAATTCACATTTCTTCTTCCAAAGTAGGCGGTTTGAGATGGAAAATCAGAGGCAGACAATATAATTTCTTGTCTTCAAAAACAACCCATCCAGCCCACAAGGGAAGGAGAAGTGACTTAAAAGACTGTAAAAAAAGTGAAAGCCATCCCCATCTGCTGGAGACAACCGTAGCCTCGTAGACAACCATTTAATGAAAAATATGAGGGGCTCCTTGAATCTTGCGTTAGAGGAACGCATTTATGCCCCTTCTTTCTTTCAGCTATAGTACCTTATCAAAAAGGGGCAATACCGAAAGAGATATCTACCTACGTAGCCGTACTAGATAAATAGTACTAGTTACTAATGTCAAAAGGCAAATGAAGGAACGACTTCTCAGAAAACCCAAAAAGATTTAGGTAAGTATGTCATCAGAGATGGTCACTATCTTGGAAAGAATAATTTCTTTTTTTTTTCTTTTAAGCTTGAATAGGAGAATTAGCAAGAAGTGGTTACAACGGTTAAAACTGAAAAGAAACAGTAAAGCTATTGATTGTTGTTTTAACAGACAGAATGATTATTGTTTGACAGACAAAATTACAACCTGTAATTCCAAATTAAAATGACAAAGCACAGAATAAGAGGGTAATTAAAAATAATAAATAAAGAGAAGAAGACTTGTTCTAGAATCAAGAACTCATACACGGAAGATGAAGATGAACAGGCATAAATTTGCTTTTCCTATGATTGTATAGACCTATTTACAGAATAAGAATAGAGAGGACTTGACTCTATAGCACACACCTGTTTTAATCAGTAGCTCCTCCAAAATTGAATTGGGAAGCTAAGAAAATTGACCAAAAGCAGCAGGAAGTCTTTGAAAATGCTTATTATAGAGTTCAGCGGCAGCCTGAATTGTCGGTTGCTGCTGATGGTGGTGGTTCTGAAGCCAACTTGTTGCAGTACTTGCTGATCCTTCTGGCACTGTAAAACTCATCCCTGATTTTGTCTCGGCACTGTAAATATCTTGCGCCGTTTGATTTTGAATTGTTGCAGCAGCACTATTACTTAGTAAAAATGGGGCCTGAAGATATTCAGTCCACTTAATATCTTCCGTGTCGCCTACCGATGAGTGGATATGGACTACATCTTTCTCAGCTTTTCCACAATCAGCCGCCCCCCAAGAGAAGCCAGTGTTGTCGAAGAATGAACAGTTGCTTTGCAGTTCAATACTACTGCTGCTTGCATTGCTGGTGCTACCATTGTTAGCACTGATTGTGCAAGCATCCCAGTTCTGGAATTTGTTCACATTAAAATTCCCCAGTGAATTATTTTCTGATGGAAGGCTAATGGATGGCTTTATACGTGCTGAAGGCGCGCTCATAATCGAATTCGACATGGCAGAATTGAACTGATCAGAAACCATTTCAGCAGACCTGGAGGTAGTTAAATTGAAGAAGGAAGAGGCATTCGGATTCATGGAAAGCCCAGTGTTCGTTGACGACCCGTAAGTCAACTGTTGAAAAGAGAAATAGTCCTGCAAGTCAGGAGGCTTGGAACTGGAGTTGGAGCTTTCATGACTTGTAAGAAACCTATTCAAGAAGAACTCGTGGGTCGGTGGCGGTGTTGTTGTCATGTTATGAGAGTTGCTTTCTATTAGCGGATAGCGGTCCACAGTCACAACTGGAGATGGCTTTGGCTTTTCCACTGCTATTTTCTGTTCAGAACTCTCAGCAGCAGCTTCACCATAATTCAGCTGATCATTTGATCCTTCGGATGCTTTCTCATTATTTCTGCTTGCTGCTGATCCTTTCTCTTCATTTTCAACCTCAGAGATTGGCTGGTGAGTGTTGGGGTCAATACCTCTCTGCCTAAGCTTTTTCTTGATAGAAGAATTCCAAAGATTCTTGATTTCATTATCAGTTCTTCCAGGTAACTTCGCGGCTATCTGGGACCATCTGAACAAAGCACAGAAAGGCCATTGAAAATGATAAAGTGGGAATATATTCCTCAGACTAATGCATGGTAATAATGCAGAAGACATATAAAATTACCTGTTGCCAAGAACTGCATGCAATTCAATTATCAAATTCTCCTCCTCTAAAGAAAATGTCCCTCTTTTCAAATCAGGCCTCAAGTAATTGATCCACCTTAACCTGCAGCTCTTCCCGCATCTTTGAAGCCCTGCAAATTTAACCCCAAAAGGAGATTTAAAAAAAAAAAAACCAGCAAACACTGCATTTCTCTTTTGCATTTGTATAAATGAAATCCGGTGGCACACAGCCACACATACCTGCAAGTTTAGGAACTGAGCTCCAGCAGCCATGGCCATATTTGGTTATGTGCTTTATGAGTTTTTCATCTTCTTCAGGAGACCACAGGCCTTTCCTTAGCTTCTGCTTATAGCAACAAGAATGCCGCCCCATTTTTAGCGTAAGTTTAGCAGCAATGCTGGAGGGAGCCGAGGGCGGGGGGTGGGAGGTGGAGGGGAGGGAAGTTGTTTGTTTTGGATGATGAAAAAAAAGAGGACTAGAAAACGAAATGGTTGCCTGGTCGGGAATCAAATTGAATGGTAGGAGCCTTAAAAAGGAGGTCACATTCAGGCTTTCCGAAGCTAAAATTTAAGATTATGGTACACTGATTTTTTAAAAAAAATCCGTTTCGGCTTAATTTTCTACAAACGTGAAATGGAGCTCCAATATATGTGACTTGCATATGTCTCATCACTTTGGTTTGGAAAATTAATGACTTTGACAGCACTTGTGGGGTATAGACAGATATTTATTTGGTGGAAAAGAATGGATTCACGATATAAACTTGTGTAATTAATTGACTAAACAAATGCCTAATCAGTAATTAAAAGTTTTTGATGGTACAAGTTCACATTTTTGAAACAAGCTGTCATATTGACATATATGACTTTTGATAGTATAGAATGAGAACCCTTTTGAGTTTGTTTCATCTTTCAAGTAACCACCCTTTTAAACCAAAATTTTGCCAAGATTCTGAAGGACAAAAGAAGTCACAAAGAATTGAAAGGGTTGTATTTTAATGAAAATAAGAAAAACCCGAGATTAGTTAGAGCTTTCTATTATGGTAATCTGCAACAAGTTAATGATATCAAATGCCCTCCACAGTAAAGATATTCTCTTGTCCTTCATGCTTGACAATACAGAAAACAACAATTGATATTTCTATTTCCTTTTCTTTAACAATTTCCATGCCAGCTGGCTTTTGAAATTTACTCCAATTTTCCCCTTCTCTTGATTATGTAGAGCCTGTAATTTTAGTGATTTAAGAATTTGGATATGGGAAAAAAAAAAAAAAGATGCTTGGAACACATTTCGAAAATCTTTTTAGAGCATGATGACAGCATTTTTCTTAGGAGCATATGCGAATTTCTTCTTTTCTGACGAAAGATGTAAAAGTTTCAAAATCTTGAAGAGCAAGTGCCTTTCACTGCCCCTCTATGTCTCCCATGACTATAACGGCATGAAAAGTGTAAATTTTTTAAAAAATAAAAATAAAATAAAGAAATCAGACCGACTACTGAGTTTATACCCTTAAATATAGAGATGGAGAAGGTATCTTGTGTTCTTGAAAAATGCTCTCAAGTCTACCAACTCCCTAAATCAATTTTATTTGCTTAGAAAGAATCAAAGGGATTATAGATTAATAAGAAACAACTCTGCAATCCATGATTGATTATGCAATTCTTTAATTAGGAAGGGATTATTATTATTATTATTTGGCAATGAGGAAAATTTTCTTCTCTGTCACTAATCATATGTAGAATAATTAATTGAAGCGTATAAGCACAGCCGACAATCACAATAATGTAGTTGTGTCTTCTTTTGAGTAGAGAGAATATTTTACTTGAAGTTGAGAATACAGACAAAAGAAAGTTAAAAGTATATATCAAGAACCGGCGCCACCCCCTTTTAATTGAGAGGATAATTCATAATTGGGTTATATTCCGGAAGTGCGTCTCCAGTGGAGAAGCTCTCAGAAAATTATGGATCAGCAGCAATCGAAAAAAATTCAACACACCCCCTCTTATCTCTCTTACTTTGTGGGAAAAATGAACAGATATGACTAGTATTTTCTTTGGATTGTTCTATTTTGTGCTCTTAGGGTGCGTTTGGTTTATGGAGTGCATGAGAGGAGATTATTTATTTTTGGATTATTCATCTTGAAATGAGTCATACTCGAATGAGTAATCTTATTATCTAGTTTTTAGTTGACTCTACTAATCCCATGTCATTCTATGTGTATAACACAACCAAACATGAGATGACATGGGATTAGATTACTAATCCCATGTCATCCTATGAAACAAACGAACTGTAACGCACAGGATAAAGGGATGACCCTACTGTAAATCGTAAACATTGTCATCTCCCCCGAATTCAGAAAACATAAATGAATAAATTTTTAATTTTTTTTTAAACAACTAATATTTGGATCCATCTCTTATCATGTACCCTTAGGCACGTACAATGTAGTTTTGGCTCATTAAGTAAATATCGCGCAAAGTTATTCAATTGTTACAGTAGCTTCAGAATATTTCTAAATAACGATTGAATTAGGCTACAATCCCCGACGTGTAAATCAGATAGGAACCTGATAATTTGTATCTAAATTCGGTAAAAATCTCATATCTCAATGCGGATTTTAGCTTAAATTCATGTGCGGGCTTCTTTAAAATTTGGAAGATATGTCTTCGTGAGTTCTTCACAAGCTCTAGATTTGGGCACATAGACAAAGAAATCATGCAAATCGGTCACATTTAGTTTACATTTGGTAGAAACGAAGTGTACCCATGATTTCATGATAATAGTTGATTCATTCACTAAAACCTTGTTGTTCCAGAAGAGATATGATAGTAAATTTTAGTTTAATTATAAATAAAAAATTAGTTTTGATACAAGTGTGAGATTGTCAGTATATATGCATAAATCAAATTGCTTGTAATTATTAATGAGAGTAATTCTTGTTGTTGTGAATTTAAGGTTACATAGGTATACAAATCATATGCAGTGAACATATACACGGTAGTGTTTTAAGAACTGGACTGGACCGGCTGGTTTGACTGGTTAAACCGTAGACTCAAAAGTATAATTGAACCAGTTAAATTTGATCAAAAATTGATAAAAATTGAGTGGTTCAACTGAAATTACTAACTTTTTATTTTTTAAAAATAAATGTTTCGGCTTTATTCACATTATTTAATATTAAAACAAATAAAAAATGATTAAACTATTGAATCAGGATTGAACCGGTCGAATCGCAAAATGAAAACTCTTTCGGTTCATTTCCTATTCTGGGTTTAAAAATACTGATATCATTACCTTGTTAGGCAGTAATAAGAATCATTTTCCCTCAGATATTGTATGTAAACTGAAATATGAAGAGATACGCATACTCTACTTTTAAGCTCTGCCGACTTTGGGACCATTTCTCATAGTTGGGGTCAGCACTAGCCAAAGGCAGCCTCTTTCTCAGTTGTTCTATAGTTTCGCTTTGGAATTTTGTCCTAGTCAAATTTATCAATTGTCACCAATTAAAAAAATGGTCCATAAGGGCCAAAAAAAAGCTAAAACTGTTTCACACAAACATGTTCTGGTTTTATGGTTTTATTAGTCTTTGGGATAAGCCATGATGATATTTCAGAACCAGTTACATAACCCCAAAAAAAAAAAAAAAGAAAAAAAGAAGGAAGTAAGGAACCAGTCGGCAGTTTCCCTATTTTGAAAGGGAAAAGCTTTGTCCACAATTTTTAATTTCTTTGCATAATGTTTCACTAGAATTATTTATCAAATCCAATGTATGGCCCCCCTCCATTTTTGTTTAACTAAAGGTACTTTTACATTCTTGAGTTGACAATCTAGCTTAATTTGTTCATTACTCTTTCACTTAGAACTTACCTTACCTACTTTCAAATTTTTTTTTTTTTGGCAATCTTTTCATTTACCTTTTTGTGGTTTACATGTTAGACTTATTGCCTTTCTTAGTAGCAAATCTTGCTTGAAAATGTAGTTTGATTATCATGGCCCAGGTTAGCATCAAACCCCTTAGGCAAGAGTTTTAAGTTGCAATCAGCCATGTTGGCCACTGGCAGGCCATCTTTTATTAGCCGCTTGGTTTAGAACCAAAATTAAGGTAATTACTAAAACAAAATCAAAACCACAAAAATCATATTAAATGTGTGCATGAAGTAGAAAACTTCTGGGCAAAAACTGATGCAACCTGGGCTGCTTGATTTTTAATTAGCGGCTAATTACTGGTTTAAATAATTATTGACTTCCCTAATTTTGATTATAAACTAGAATAGGCTCTATGGTAGACACTAACAGGCTATCAAACAGCCGAAATTGACTGACCTCGGCCGGGTTTATCACGACAACACTTTTCGGTTGTGAGTCTTAGCAGCTAGCTAATGGTTAGACTTGTCGATGCATCTTGACCTTGATTTATCATTACCAATTTTAATGAGGCCTATTCTTTATTTATTGTATGTCTATATTTTATAGGGTACAAGAAATTCACAGAAACTTTCTATTGTATTTTTTTCTTGTTTATATTCCTCAGTCGCCTATGTGAAAGTTACGTGTCTAAAGGGTTTATCAAAGAATCTCTAGTAAGTATTTTTTTTCCCCTATTGTCAAGGATCTAAATTATTTCTTTTTTGGTCAGACATGGAGGCTAATTCTTAAGTTTGAATAGGGCCCTTGTTGATATTCTTGGTTCCAATCAGTACAAATAAATAATTATAAGTGATTACTTGTTTAATTTAATTTTTCTGTTTAGGCTAGGCTTGTCTCCTTGCTACAAAATTATGAATGTTCATCTAGGCTTGACCTTAGCCATGTCCTACTGAGAACATCCCATCAAAAAGAAATGAATATTAATTTTTCTGACCCCATAAGGAGATACATGTAATCTCCACACCTCATCATGAACTCGTGAGTCTATCTCCATTGGAGGTGTATGAGCTGTTTCTTCAAGTCAACTATGGATACCAATACAAGCATGATTCTATATTCTCTTCCTTTTTTTTAATTAATTCCACAAGATAAAATACTGTCATGATTTGCTCTGCTGTGATGTACCTCGGTTTCTGTATTGTATTAATTAATCAAGGTAGTATATGTGTTTGTAGTTTGTACAGAACATTCCGGTATATTTTTGTTGATTGGAAGCCAAGTTAATAATCAAAGGAGGATTCTTAAAATAATTAATTGAATTGCACCAGTGGCAAGGGAAGAATTTTCAGAGTTCTCTCCGGTGTCAGGTTTGAACCCTAAACCTGACAGTTGAGAGTAGAAAGGATGTGGGTAGGAGAGGAGGAAGGATAAAGATGATAATATAATTGAATTGCAACAACATTTACCGAGACATTTTTTATATTTTTGTACAGTTAAGATACTGTCGTGCCGGAATTTCTGGCAGTGAATGTCTTCTTGCTTTTCAATCATATTGTCCGAAACTTGAAATAAACTTGATTATGACCCAAAACTTTTGTTAAAAGGAAATGGCACCATATTGTTGATACTGACACATGCCCAAGTACAAGGAACTGGAGGAAAGGGACCTCCAAATCCGTTCTTGAGTGTAGTAGAATATGGAATTTCAGGGGATTGGATGGCTTCTATTTTATTTATTTGAGTGGCAATAACATTGAATTATGTCCAAAAAAAATGGTTCATCCATCCACGTTTGTCAATCCTAGTTAAACTCAACTCTGCAAAACCTCTTTGCTCTTAATTCAAACTTCAAAGTCGCATAATGTGTTAGGGTGTTAAGATTTTTGCTAATTTTTGACTAATCTGTACACAAACTCGATCCGTAGAACATCCAATAAACCCTCCTAAAACTTGCAAATTTACGTATTTGACAAGTGCACTAATTAACAAATTTTCGTCAATTTGATGTGCATGAATGTTCCAAAGGAAGGTTTAATTACTATGAAATTGCTCTGAACACCGGCAAACAGTATACTAACCAGAAGCCCTTCGAGACATTAATTGATGGCAGGAGGATGTTTCTGGGAATGATCCAATCCAAGAACTAATTTCTATTGTTAGCTAGTATGCATTATTTGTAATGCAAGTTGCTGAGCTGGGATTTCTTTAGGGTTGGATGCATGTTGTCACAGGAGACTAAATGCTATTAGGCCCGTGGTCCCTATGCTTATCTGCAACCAGAGAACAGGATCTCAATTTTATCCTCCCAATTAATGAAGATTACATAGCAAACAAAAAAGAAAGAAAGAAAAGAAAGAAAAGGGTGTGTGACTGGTTGAGGCTTTGTACAAGAACATGGGATACTGCTTCATGTCGGTGCAATCTCTAAGTCACGTACGTATGATAGAAACAAGAAGAACCCATACAAGGAGAGAGCCACTTGAGAAGAGATATGGAGTTGCCTCTTCTTTTCAAGTTTATGGTCTCTTAAGTGGTAGTATCAGATATGGTTCGCATCTATAAACACTTCACTTCGTGTTGGACAAGTATTTTCCATCTTCAGTACAAGCATATATTTATCTTGAGAGGCTTGAAATTCAGTATTGCTTGCTCAAAATTGCAGCAATCTTGTTTTGGTATTTGTCATTCATGAGATTTAATTTCATCCACACAAAAGCTTCTTCTTTGTATAGAGGGACCTTTGGATATACTAAAATTAATCAGCAACTTTTGTAGCTAGGGTAAAATCCCACTTAAGAACGTCATCTTGTCTCTTGAGTTTGGCAAATTTACATAGCTTTGATAAGCAAAAAGTCTTCATCCCGCGTCCCTATATATATATTATATGATGTCTAGAAACATTGTACAGAATCAATCCATAAGACTTTGTTTTTTTCATAATCTGATCTATGGATGATTTATACCCTTTTACTCAGCAGAAAAATCTTAAAAGCAATGGGTTTATAGAGATTAATTTGGAACTTCACTTCGGGGAAATAATCATTGTACACAGCAAACATGTCTTTTCAAGTTATGGCCACGAATTATTGATGAACTTCCAACTGGCCATAAAGGCAACCCGCAATCAAGAAGTCAATCTTTCTGCGATGACTGAAGTATAGCTGTACTATGTACGAGAATAGAAACGGTACCATCGATGGTGCATTCTTATCCACAAGACTAGGCCTCAGTGCATCAGTTTTGGCTCATCTAAACTCTTGTCTCCAAATTAAAACTTTGAATCAAGTGGTTGAAACTTTAAATCAAGTAGCCAATATTGCAAGGACTATATGGTCGACAATTCATGCCAGTACCTCTAGGCAAGAGAAGACCAGAGAAACTGTGTTGTAGTACCATCTTTGATTCGGTTCATCTCATATGGTACACAAGTGATCCTCGTATCTTCCCCATTTGCAACCTTTGGACAATTTCAGCCTGTAAGGTCAGTGGATCAAGGGCAAGGACGTACAACCGTCCCTAATTGTTCATGGTCCAACATGTGTGAAGAAGACACAAGTTGTAAATATAATGATTAGAGAAAGTTACCTAATTCTGATGCGATTAACATGTATTAGCTCACTTAAGCAATAACTCAATATGAACTCTCTGTTATGTAAGTAGTTTGTCATGAATATTATGTCGTATTCAATCAGTATTACACCGTTCAAGAACGACTGTACTAATAATTATTTCTACCCCTCTCCTGTAAAATCTACGCCTCAAAAGCATTATAATAGCCTTTTTTGGAAAATGAGTTTTGAATCCAAAATCTTCTATTTACAATGTCTCCCACCTTATCATCCAACCGAATCATTTTCAAGCATTACAATAGCTTTACTGAGAAATGCTTAAAAAATGGTTTTAGTTAGAAATAAGTTAGTATATACGATCGGCACATAATTGTGAATGCAGAAGCTGAATTCATTAGTTTTGTTTGTTTGCTTTTCCCAATACCAAAAGAGATATGTACCGAGTCTTCAGAAAAAAATGGAGCTAGCAAATGGAGTCAGGTGAATTTTGTGCTGGTGGAATTGGTTGTACATTTGAATAAACAAAGAATTCGTACACGCCCTAATAAATATTTATTTTTGCATAGCAAAATCTCATACAAAACTTTTTTAGATTGCTGGCATAGGAATATTATCATATCTCCACCAAGGTTTTTAAAATCGGGATTCTACCTTGGATCGTTTTTTACTTTGCAGGATCGGATCGTAGGATTGATCAATCCTACAAAAACCGTAAAAAATAATCTTACTAGTAATTTTGATGTTTGCAATTCACATATACAGTAATAAATAATGCAACTCATGTACAATCAATATAATAGTATTATTAATTGAAGTTAAAATTGTATTATCTAAAATATTTGGGATAATCTAAAAATTAAATAAAAATTTTGGAACTACATGTGACATATTGTAAATAAATTTGATTAAATTAAAAATATTGTTCTTTCTCAATTTTAAGTCCAAATGCAATTACTGGACAAGGTAGTTGAAAAATTTGACCTTATATATATGTGTGTGTGTGTGTGTGTGTATCATTTAAGTATTTATTAATGAGACAATTAAATACCAATTTTTAAAGATTCACCAATTTTTATAGGTAAGGAATTAGCATAACATAATTATGGGGTTTTAAAGTTTTTTGAATCTAGTTTCTAATGCAACAAATAGCAGAATTTTCTATACAAAATTATGAACAAATTATTAAAATTTTTATCATAATATCTTTAAATAGTAGGATCGTATCAAAATCGGATCGAAATCGAAAGTCATAATCCATTGTCGAATCGTAAGATCCCACGACCCGGATCGCGATCCTGACAACTAAGATCTCCACTAATAAACCTTGGATTAGTTGAAACTGTTAAGTGTAAAGTTTTTTGAGACCAACCCAAAACTGAATAGATATTCTTAATTGGTTCAATTTTTCTAACCGCTGCCAAATTTGTACTTGTTAATACACCTAAATTATACTTATTATTTTGAATGCACTCATTCATATTTATTTTTTAGATGTTTTTCTGCATTAACTTTATTTTAAAAAAAATTAATACAGGAGCCCACTCTTCAGAAGCGCTCACCCAACACTTTTTTGCCAAACCTAGTAATGTAAATCACTATTATTATAAAGGATTATTATAGTCGGTTCTTATTGGTACTCGTTAGTATAGCTAAATCAAATCTAACTTGTTATGTGAACGTACATAATAAAAATTATTACGCTCTTGTAAATTATACGCTACTGCAATTTTAAGTGTTTATCTCAAAATATACTGTAACCTAGTATATTTATTTTATCAAAAATGCTTGTTTTTATTTAAAATAATCTGTTTGTCCAAAATACTCAAAGCATCCCCTATTATCTACAAAATTACCTTCATCCTCGCTTGTCACTAGGGGTGTGCAAATGCAAAAATTTTCGATTTACCGACCGATTTCGAAATGAATTCGGAAATTTGAAATCGGTGAAATTGGAATTCGGAAGTTAATTCGGTTTTTCGATTTCGATTTAATAATTTGAAATCGAAATCAGAAGTTTCGATTTCAGTTTCAAATTCGTATATATAATAATAAATAATATATATATTAATATAAAAATAATACATGTGACTAATACTATATAATAAGATTAAGTCTAATTAATTAATTTATATATAATTAATATATATAATTATTTAATTATTTAAATTAGGTTACTTAGCATATCAGAAATTTTTTTAAAAAAATTAGAAATATAAAAAGGTACCGAATTCAGTGAATTCGGTTAATTACCGAATTCCGAATTCAATTCATAACGAATTCGAAATTGGAATTGATGAAATCGAAATCGAAATCGGTCGAATTTTTAGGATCCAAATTTCAAAAAATTCTGAATTCATAGTTCCGAATTATCGATTTCGAATTCGATGCACACCCCTACTCGTCACCCATCACCAAAAACCTCCACCATCCACCACTGTTCGCCGATTTAATGTATTTTTATTTGGTGTTTTTTAAAACTTGTGGATGTTTTAGATTGCTATTGCCAATAATGTTTTTATACAAATTTTATTTTTCTAAAATAACCGGCCATCCAAACAGTTGTTAGTACAGCAAAATATCTTACGGTGACAATTTTCCTTTACAACAGATAAAAATTTTAATCAGCCTCGATTTGTATCTGCCTTCTACCAAACCTTGCTGACTATCCTTTGTCTAAAGGGTATTCTTTAAGGGTCTTTAACCTTCATGACCTATAAAATGCAAACTCCTGGTTTTATTACCAAAGCTGCTGTGCTGGGGCTACTGGTTTTAACCTTAATGACCTATGCAAATGTAAACTTTTTCTTTTCCTCAGACCTAAGCTGCTGTGCTGGGAATTATGATTTTTCAAAAAAAACTATGTACTATGTATACAAAAAGCTTTGGGGCATCTGTTCTGTACATTATATGTTATTGTCAAAATAATGCAAGAACCAAACACCGTTCTTCAAGTGTCTTATTGTTCTACGTGAACTGCATGCAGAATAAGATCTAATATTCAACAAAGTAACCTACATCCTGCCTGTCGAAAAAAAAAAGGGGAAAGAAAGACAAAATAATAAACGGCGAAAAGGATAGCTGTTGCCTGTTTTTATGGTGTTTATTTTGGATTCAACATGCGACTTTCCTTTTCAATTTGAACTGGGAGAAAAGGGAAGCAAATGTCAAATTTGGAGTCTTTGTACATCCCAGGATATGTGTACTTTGATGTGCACTCGTCCGAACACTTTCTTACTTTTCGATATTACCAAAACAAAATCTGGGACTTCAGTTATTCCATTTCATTATAAAGTAAAGTAAGATTTAGTGTGAGTTTTACAAAATTCAGGCACAATACCATCTATCTCAATAATGCATTAAAGATTTTTTTTCTAGTTTTTACTCTCAACGTGAGTTTTATTGTCTAAAATTTCGAGATTTTATAATTCTTATTATATACAGTAAAATCAGCTCAAACTGCATTCTGCTACTAGGAGGTGGAAACTGGAGGTTCTAATCGTTCATCTAATTGGAGATGATGCAGTGAAGAGATTTCCATAATCAATTCCAGGATTGAGCCATCGCCTTGTAACTGAGAAAAGCCCATCCTTGATTACTAGATTATTCTTTTACATTTCCCAACTCCTCTCAAGACACTGAAATCTAGATGGTGACCAATAGCCAACAATATATAGCTAGCTAGGACAGAGCACAATATCATTTATTACACACTTCCATTGAGTAAGTTCTATGATGATGAGATCACAAAGGGGAGAAAAGAAAAAGAAAAACGAATTTACAAAGCAAAAGAGAGACATTAAGACGATGATGTGATATTTTTGTTGGTTCCATGGAATATCAAGAAGGTAAAAATAGAGACTGAAAAATTTCATACTCGATGAGTGATTTGAAATAGAGGGAACATAATCTAAGTGTCATTGAACAAGTGGAAGTGCCACTTTTCGTTATTCTCAATGCCCATCTAATCTCAACACTCTTTAAGTGCAAAGGACAACTAATTGACAAGAAAGAGCAACAATATCTCAAACAATGGGATTACACTTTATGCTTAGTCTTTATTAGCGTACTTGATTGCTTCGCAAAAGATTTTGAGAACTTTTTTTACTTGAATAACTCTTGCAATGACATTGAAGCAGTGGATTTTAGGCCATCCACGATGCTCGATCTCCTTCAATTAATCACCCCTTTACTTTAATTAACTAAACACATCAGATGCAGAGGTACAGATAAAGCAGTCCTTACACAGTTGAAATAGAGCATTTCGATTGGATGAAGTAATTCTTAAATTTGAGGTAGGCATTAATATTAGCATTAATTTTTGAGAGGGAGGCATTAATATTAGCATTAATTTGTGAACTGGCTCCCAACCCTTTTAAGTGGTAACCAAATCAAGAAAAGATGTAAAGAAGGGAAAAAAAGAAAGGGAAAAAAAGGGAAAATGTTTCAGATATTTTTTGTGATGTTTTTTCCTTTTAAAGAGAAGAAAAGATTTAGGTGAAAAACTCCTGGCTTGCTGTCTAATTAACCTAGAAATAGAGTACGCAAAAATAAAAAGAGGAGAATTGTAGAAACACGCCACATTGCTCGTGGGGAACATCGAAATCGAAAGATTTTAGGCCAGGGTCCAGTTGAGATGACCTTAATACATCTATTAATCTGGACCATTAACAATTGCAGGAAACATAACCACATGGATATCATGTAAGTGTTGGTTATGTCACAGCTAAACTTAATTATCTTCTGTCTTGTCAAATGTGAGTGATGACGATACAAACACATTAGCTTCACTTCACCGTGCTTACTATATATAGAAACTTAAAATGGAAAAAAAAAAAAGAAAAAAGATCTAGGAACAATCATTAGCAGCTAAAACACCACATCCTTTAGCTGTTAATCACATCTCATTGCCTAATTGTTTTTGTGGGCTTACCGTCACATAACATGATAAAGGGGTCCGAAATCCTTACTTGGAATAGTAAGAACAGAATATTAGATGATGGGAATTGACTTTAGGAAGAAGGAAACATGCATTATAATAATAAGGGTCTTGGTTAAGACGACTTCCATCTAATCTCCTATCAAAAGCTGTGGAGGCCTTTAGCTTAAGTACATCAATTACCAAAAGTTATGTCGTTGAAATGCAACCTTTGTCTCCCAACTTTGCATAATTACATTCTGCTTTTTTGCTTTGTAGTGGCAAATGATGCAGAACTTTCCTCTCTACATCTAAATGATAACCCTTTTACAAATTTTGGGAGTGTGCTTCTGCCCTTAAACGACTGTTTCAGATTCGTAATGAGGGAAGGCTGTTGAGTTGAGTCTTGTCAATCAGTGCAATGCTATGAAATTCGTCAAGTTCTTATTGGGCCAGTGTGTCATGATCATTTTTCATTAGAGGAGGAGAGAGCTCAAGGGACATTATTAGAGACACTTAACATCTAATCCATTTCCTGTCAGTTCAATTAGAAGGATATCCTCTATAATTTCATTCTTTGATGTGTCTCAACCACCCCATCTATTGCTGTTTCTTTTCCATTCACTGTTTTTCTCTCTTTTTCTTTTTCTTTTTCTTTTTGTTTTTGGGTTCATTTTTTCCCCTCCTTTATTTCAGTTCAAAGAAAAAAGAAGAAGAAAAAAACTCCAAGGTTAAATATCTCTTGCCAAAGCCCATTTGACATTCCATTATATGCAGTTCTTGATTACACAATGCCAACCATTCTCGGAATTATGCAGGCTAAAGCAATCTGTTCTCAACGAGGCCATCAACTGTTCATTAAAATCCCAACGTGGTTGTTTAGGTGAATTGTGAGGACTGTATGTATCATAAGATTAATTTTTTAATCTCTAACAGTGTTTTTTATTTGTTGTAAAGATAATTAGACATTTCAAGAATAGTTAGGAATATAGGCCTCCCTCTGATCCTTTTAGTACTTCATCATAACATGACGCAAGAACACATTTTGTATGCACCTTGTGCAGTAAAGTGATCAAATTTGATGGGCACAGTTAAAAGATATTCACAATAAAATTTCACACGGACAGTTCAACTAGAAATCCGAAACCTTACAAGAAAATTTCTTTCAAGTAAAACTATATAGAAAAGTTAATTTTTGAATTAATCTTCTATGTACTAATAGTGTATATACTGTCAATCTTGAGTGAGCAGTAAGTAACTATGTAAAATTTAAATTTGAAACTAGCTTTTACACATATATTCTGAATCCACAATAGCGATAGTATACATACTGTTAATTTATATAAGGTTGATCTAGTTTTTTTTCAGCAAGTTACGAATTCTTTCTGGTTTTCCAAGTCTTCGCTGTCTTGAACTCATAAATGTTTTTAGTGGCCTTAACCACCATGGGCTTCTTCCCAAGACCAACAAGAAAAAAGAAAAAAAAAAAAAAAAAGCCTATCGAGGCCTTGTCTTGATAAGTTCAAATCTTAAGTTAGTTCCATGTTGATCATTAGAAGCGCCGATCCTTAAAGAAGAAGGCCCATTAGGCTTTTCTGTGAGAGCATGTGCAAAGTCTGGCCTCGAAATAGATTTGTTTTCATGCCAGAGAAAATAGAACCCCCATTTCAATTATTTTTTTTTGGAAACAAAAAATATAGGTGTATAGGATGGGCTATATAAACATTTGCTAGAAGAAGGTACATAACCCTTAATTAGATGGTCTAAATTAATATCAAAAAAATGGGGAGATAGAGCTAATCAACATCATATGGTTCAAAATCCAAATTTCAAGTTAACTTCATATGAAAATGGCCATTACAAAGAACAAAAGGATTCTGAAGTGTATTCATTATTGAATCAAAAAGAGGATTTTCAAAAACACTCTAGATATGATTTTTTATCACACAAATATGTTACTTATTATTATAAACTCTAGAAGAAGGTACATAATTATGATTATTATGTGCCTTCTTCTAGGATGACCTTTTTCTTTCTGACCCTTTTTAGAGTCTAGTTCCCTCATTGTTTCACATGGTGCCCTTGATACTAAAGGTGCGTTTGATAAAACTGAAATTTAAAAAATGAAGTCTGAAATCTGAAGTCTGAAGTTTGAATTCATTAAGTGATTGAATTGTTAAGTGCTAAATCTAATACATTTGAATGTATATTACATTCAGTGATAAAGTGAATAGCTTATTACTTATTTTTTGGAGCAAGTTTTGCCTACAAAATTCAATGCCACTTAATTCATTCAAATGTTCTATTTTCGGTTATCAAACGGTCTGAAAGTGTTAAGATCTGAATCCATTAAGTTTAAGTGCTGAATTATGTTATCAAACGGGGCCTAAGATTTGACCCTTCCTCTTAGTATCAGGGGCACCATGTTAAACAAGGAGGGAAATAGGCCTCTTCAGTGGTCCAACTCGTAAAATTAGTATGATCAATGTTGCAAAGAATATGCTTTCTAAACTTCCTCTTATTTGTTGTTTCAATCTGATATTTGCATCTCAACTCCAAGAATGTCTTATACAACTTCATACGTCACAAATGCAATTGCTATTGATGGAACCACCTTCACTGAATTAGGGACCAAACCCTTGTACAAAGCATCAAATGATCAAATCCCTCGAGGCCAATAGTTTTTCTAACTGCACTACGGTACCAGTATTTTCCAGAGGTACCTACCACTACCTGCCATTACAAAGCCATTGGATGATTAGTCAATTACAGCTTAATAAAGAAGAAGAAGGAGAAGGAGAAGAAGAATGGAATCTTCACCTCAACTTGGTTACTAAATGACAAAAAGAATGCATGGTGTACTCTCCAAGTCGTGTTTTGTCAATTTCTCCAATTTATGTTTTGTTAATTTCCAAGCTAGTTAGTAACCCTAAACCAACCATGTATAAAAACCCTTTTCTCTCTAGTTTACTCATCCCAATCAAAAGTAAGTAGAGCTTAAGATTAAGGAAAAAAAAAAAAAAAAAGAGAGGGGGATTGATTGGCAATGGCAAAGCAAATTCAAGGCTTCTTGGTAACTTTTTTGCTTTATAATCCTGATATTAGAATTAGCCGTGGCTGCGGGTCAGGGCGATGTTGTCGAAGGCGGCCCAAAGAATCAGTCCATGACTGGTTCCGTAAGCTGGGCCTATTAAAAGAGAAGGTGACGACACTTCACCTTTACTACCACGACACCGACTGTGGAAGGAGCCCAACGGCGGTAAGGGTTGCCAGTGCCAGCACGACTTTCACGTCATCCCCCACATTTTTCGGCCTAGTTGTGATGTTCGATGACCCATTGACGGTAGGTCCTGAGCCTACTTCGACTGTGTTGGGCCGAGCCCAAGGCATATCTATTGCGCCGCTGACCAAAACGATGTCGGACTGGCCATGTACATGCTGAACTAATGCTGAACTAATGCCTCGTAAAAAGGAAAGGAAGCACTCTAACCAGAAAACGCGGGAGATGCGTACAGCCTTGTGGTCGCACATTATTGATAGGGAGAATTCATCATGTCTTTGGGAAAATATCTTTTGTTTTTCATCTTTTTCCCCTTTTATTTCTAGGCTTGCTTGCTGGTCCTATGTTATGTTAAGTCATATGTACTTCTGTTTTGAACCCTTTTTCCCGAGGTGTCAAGTGATTAATCCTTGTTTGAATTGAGAATATGAGATGTTTAAGTGAACGCTGTGGTGTACAAGTTTGCTAACTAGTTTGCTTTCCTTATTTTAAGCATAGTTACTAAACTCGACTTGGAACTTGATTTGAAAAATAGCAATATTATGTCGTGTAACATAATATGATATATTTTAAATTATAAAAATAATAGCTATGTTATGTCATATAATATATCAGATAATAATAGCTATATTATTATATCACATAGCTATATTATATTGTATAATAATATATTTTAAATTACAAAAATAATAAAACTTTTAAGTTAGTAGTTCAACCAGAAGTTCAATTGATGATTTTTTTTTTCTCTGATTTATCGATTGAGCCGCTGAGTCGTTGATCTAATTCGTAATCCAACCCGATATTATGGCGAATTTATCAAGTTGACTAGTTCGACCATCGAATTGGGATGAGTTTTATAACTATGATTTTAAGAGATCATTGTGACAATAGAAGACAAAATTAGTAAAAAAAAAAAAAACTTTTGCTTTTTGCATTGTTTTTTTTCCTTTTTAAATCCTAGTTTACAAAACGATAATAGACAATACGTTTTCAGAGAGAACATGCAATTTCTCTTATATTGTTTGCCTCAATTTAAGAGGTGAATGACAAGAGAATACGAATTAGCCAAACAAACATTTATTATTATTATTATTATTATTATTATTTGACCCATGCAAATATAAAAAGGTAACCAAGCTCCCACTTCTTAAAGCAGATGTCATAGTTTTTCAGGCAACAAGGATGGGAGGAAAAAGGAAAAATTGTTAAGAAAGAAAGGTACCAAACTAATCTTCAGCCGGCTTTTGAATGCCCTCCGGATTTATCTGAGGTCAGCTCTGATTGAAGTTGTATGGTCGGAGCCCTACAATTTGGAGGAGGAGCTTCAAACTTGAAACAAACTAACAAATGATCCTGTTGAGAGAAGGAGCAGCATCCGTAGGGGCGTAGTATCAGATTTTAGTACAATAAAATTTATTTAAAAATAAAAAATAAATAAAAACTACTAACATTTTGTACCCTCTGAGTACTTATTTTCTTAAAACCTTGCAAATCAATTCATTATCAATTTTTAAGTACATCTTTTTCAGTATAAGTAACCGAGCTCTTGTGAAGCAACCTCTTCTCTTTGTGCGACTCCTTCTTAGGGCGTGAAAGCATTCCATCGGGCTTCCCGCTGAAGGATGTGTTCAAGTCGCTTCTTTCCCACCTTCAAGCTGAATCAAGTGGGGAAGATGGGAAGTCCAGGTCAAGGTTGATTGATTAGTTCTGTGATTTTTTTAAATAATTTGTGAACTACCATTAACTTGATCTTTTATGGGTCTCTTTTAAGAAATTTATTTTTAGCCTGTTATAAATAAAAATCATAACAAGTTAAATTCGTGTTCTAAACCAAACAAATTTTTGCATCCACTTTAAAATTCTTGTTTTTGGAAACCTTGAAGTTTGAAAAAATTGGTTTGAAGAGCTAGCTTCCCTACTCAACTCAAGAAAGTTTATCCATTATTTTTGAAAATTCTGAAAGAATTTATTCTAGAAATAACTTCCATATATAACTTGAAATAAATAAAAAATTTCGTGTGATGGTAAGAATTATGAATTTTCAATTGTTTGGGATCAATATAGATGGAAAAAAGAATTTGGTAAAATTTAGTAGGGAAAAATAAGATGCAATTTTAAAAATTTTTTAAGTTTAAAAATTAATTTATCCAAAATTAAGTGAGGTGAACCACTTGCAGACTCCTTTCTTGTTACTTGTAACACACGTTGCTTTTCCCCTTTGACTACATGATTTTATCAATTCCCAGTTGCATCTCGTCCAAACAAAAAAGTTTTGGCAAGTTTATCTCGGCAATGGTTCTTAACTCCGAAACTGGCTATTGTGAAATCTTCAGTACCTCCTTTTCTTCAATATTTTCTTTTGCTGCTTTTCCACGCTTGTCTTCGATGCCCTTTCTTACAACTCAAACAAAGAGCGACATGTTTGGATTACAAAATCATTGGAAGTTTTTCTCCTGTGCTTTTGGTGGGATCACTTTTTAACTTTCAGATGAATCAACCAATACGCTTTAGTACCTCTGTCAGAAAACTATTTACGTCAAATTGTGGAAAAGTGGGCATATTTCAAAGTTTATAGGAGCAATTAATTGTTAGAACTGGTACAAGGAAATTGACGAAAAAGGTTCTTGACAATTGTAAAAGACAAATAACAAAGCAAAAATTAAATAAAACAGAGACACAAGATTTACGTGATTCGATCAAATTGACCTACGGGTGGAGGAGGAGCAAAATTCAGTATGGAGAAGAGAGTACAAAAGCCTTATAAAAGTATTCTTAAACACAAAAGCACCTAATACTAAAATACAAGAGAACCTAAAATAATTTTACTACAGAAGAGGTTTAATGACTCAAAAGGCCCAAATAACCCACTAAGAATTCTCTTGATTAAGTGCATCTAATCTCACTATAAGCCCATTATATTTATAGGCAACACAGGGAAAGACGCCCCAATAAAATAACCGATGTGGGACAAAGTCACACATAACAAATCTCCACCTTGGCATGTTCCCAATATTGACGAATAGTAAACTTGCTCCATCTTCTCCACAGAAGCCCCAATGGGCTTAATCACAAACAACGAATACCAACCAAGCATTGTAAACTGGAAGAGATTTCGTAAACATGTCAGTAGGATTCTCCTTAATATTTATTTTCTGAATAAGGACTTTCCTTTTAGCAATAGTGTCTTGAATGAAGTGATACTTCACATCAATATGTTTTGTCCTCTCATGATACATTTCATCTTTAGCCAAATGTATTACACTTTGACTATCATAGTTAATAACAGTAACACCTTGATGTAAGCTAAGTTCACAAAACAAACCCTTCAACCATAAGGCTTCTTTGATTGTTTTGGTCACAGCCATATATTCTGCCTCCATAGTAGATAAAGCTACAACAGGTTGTAAAGTAACTTTCCACTGCACAACTATCAATGCAAAATACATAGCTTGAGAGTGATCTTCTCCTGTCAAGATCTCCGACGTAATCTGAGTCTACGAAATCAACTAAAGTGTTATTATTTCTTCCAAACTTTAAACAAGCATTTGAAATCCCATACAAGTATCTAAAAATCCACCTCATAACCTGCCAATGTGCTTTATCTGGACAAAACATATATCTATTAACAACATTGACTGCTTGTAAAATATCCTACAAACCATTGCATACATAATATTGCCAACCGCACTAGAGTAAGGAATCCATACCATATATTCTTCCTTTTCATCTGACTCTGGTGACTGAACAGCAGATAACTGAAAACGGTTAGCAAGAGGAGTATTTACCAGTTCAGCATCTTTCATGCCAAATCGCTTCAAAACTTTTTTAAGATAATTTTTTTAGGTTAAGAATAACTTCCCTGCTCTCCGATCTCGCTTGATATCCATGCCAAGAATCTTATTAACTACTCCCAAATCTTTCATGTCAAATTTACTGCTTAGTTGCAACTTCAAATTGTGAATTTCTGACAAATTCTTAACAGCAATGAGTATGTCATCAACATAAAGCAACAGATAAATAAAAGAACCATCATTTAACTTCTGAAAATAAACACGACTATCTTACATACTCCTTGAATAACTACGACCCAACATAAAGGAATCAAACCTCTTGTACCACTGTTTTGGAGATTGTTTCAATCCATATAAGGATTTCTTTAACAAGCAAACATGGTCGTCTTTTTCTTCAATTTCAAATCTCTAAGATTGCTTCATATAGATTTGTTCTTCAAGTTCATCATATAGGAAAACTGTCTTAACATCAAACTCTCTAATTCCAAATCATACATGACAACTAAAGCAAGTCAAATACGAATAGAGTTATGTTTAACAATAGGTGAAAATACATCATTAAAATCAACACCTTGTACCTGACTATAGCCTTTTGCAACTAATCATACTTTTTACCTTGCACTTTCAACCCCTGGAATACCTTCCTTCTTCTTGAAAACACACTTGCAACCAATAATTTTCTTACCCAAAGGCGGCTTTACGAGATCCCAAGTTCTATTTTTATGGAGAGACTCAATTTCTTCATTCATCGCAAGCAACCACTTAGCAGAATCATCACAAGAAACTGCATTTGAATAGGTAGAAGGCTCACCAATTCCATCAGTTTCTTCTGCAATGGACAAAACATATGCAATCATATCTGCATATCTTTGTAGTGGTTGAATATTTCTTCTTGGTCGATTTAAGGTTATGGAATATTGCTCCTCCTCTAAATCATCTTCATTAGTAGATTTAGGTGTATTTATTGGCATGATAGAGTGATATTTATATATCTTAATTGAGGCTATTTGAACTTAATTTCTATCATTTATTGCATAAAGAATTGGGTTACTGCTTATATTTGGGTTTCTGTGGCATTTATAGGCCTTTGGTGTGAAAATCGGTGTTTATTGGCAAATTCCAGAAGACTTGTACTTCCAGAGCGTGCCTGTGCTAGAGAACAGGCAATGGAGCGAAAAAAGACAGGAATTGGGAAGCTGGAACTCGGGATGCGGGCCGCTATATTTGCTGAAGTAATTGGAAGTGTACTTTGGCCACGTGGATGGCACAGCAGTGTGGCGGTGGACTTTGAGTTCTAGTAGGGAATTGTCTCCTTGTTGTGAGAGATTTCCGGAGTCCAAACGCACATGGGAGGAGGAATTCTAGTGTTCCTTGTGGGCTCGGCAAATTAGAAGACCAATACATATATATTTAGGAAGAGTTCCTTTGTCGGTGGAACTGCACGATCTTTTTTAGCCTAGATAGTTTAGTTAGTATTTCCTTGATTTTTCGTCTTTTGCCGCCGCCAGTAGCATAAACAATAGACTAGTATTGCTTTTGGGTTGTTCTTGTTTCGTTCGTCCTTCTCCATCAGAGTCAACCAGATTGAATTTGGCAGATTTTGTCTTGGTTGCTCATAGAATTAATTGCAGACCTCTTTTCCTTATTAATTCGAGAGTTGTCTTTTTTTTTTTTTTTTCTTTTCCTTCCATACGCACTACATCAAATTCATGGGTTGCATGGCAATGGCAAGGCGTGGCTAATTCTTTTTCTAGTTGAGGAATAATCAAGACTCGGGGCACCATAACTGTACGATCGTTTTGATTATCTCTTTTTAATTTATATGTTCATGGGATTTAATTATTCTCTATTTTTCCCTGAGTTATTATTATTTAGATTTATTGGATAATTAGGCCTGTTGTTCAATTGTCTAAATAATATATAGCCAATTAGGGTGATGGCGCGTCGCCTTTAAGCATCTTGATTAGTGGTAAACGAGACAATTTCACCGTCTCGCAAGCGGTCTAATTTGGATCGTGGGAATAATTAATCTAGCCTAAATAAACCCGCATGTGTGTTTGTTATCTAGAATTGGGTCTTTCTAATTTCTAATACTGTGACTAAATTAAATTCTATGAGCGTCTCTAGGGTTGTCTAGTTCACAAGAGGGTAGTGTATGAGCGTCTCTGGACTACTATAAAATTAAGGAAAGATTGGTGGTTGGGCGCGTCACTTGACCACTACAACCAATTTATTCATGAACTATGAATATTTCCATGGATCTATGATCAGTTGTGTACACCGGTGCCAAGATTAATTCCTTGACTAGGTTGTTTTAATCAATTGTTTCTTGTGTTATTTAATTCCTGCGATCTAATTTAATTAGAATTTCAGCTTTTATTCCTTTTTAATTAATTGCTATCTACTCCAAAACTCCCAATTTTTCCTGTGTGATTTATCTACCAGTTCCCTGAGGAGACGACCCTACTTGCCCTGTTTACAAATTAAATTGATTTTCTTGAATTATTTCTGGTATATTGAGGTCAGTATACTCATTGGAATCAGGGTGAAGCTAGTAGCCCATTGCACATCCAGAGTCCCTGCTCCAGTACTAGATTTAATTTAAGATTATTTTTGCTGACAATTAGGCTTAATATTTTAACATTATTTTTGGAGATTTGACACCCACCATGACAATTGTTGAATAGAAAGTTGGACTGAGAAGGACTTGAATTTCCAATTTCAAGCTCCACCTGCTTCTGTGTACCATTTATAGCACAAGGACTAGAAGACTCATTCTTAGAAGATAATATAGATAATTCATCAAAAGTAACATCTCTACTGATCACAAATTTTGGAGATTTGGGATCAGGACACCATAATCTATATCCTTTCACCCCAGAAGCATACCTAAGGAAAATACACTTTTTAACTCTTGACTCTAATTTTCCATCGTTCACATGCATGTATGGTAGACACCCAAAAATTTTTAAATCAAAATAATCTGCAGGAGTACCTAACCAAACTTCCTCAGGAGTTTTGAAATCAAGACATGCAGAAGGAGCACGGTTGACAATGTAACAGGCCATATTGATTGCCTCTACTCAAAAGTCTTTTGTCAACCCTGCATTGGAGATCATACATCTTACTCTCTCCAAAAGTGTTCTATTTATATGCTCAACCACACCATTTTGTTGAGACGTCATCCTAACAGTGCGATGCCGAACAATTCCTTCATTCTTACAAAATTCATCAAATTCTCCTTCACAAAATTCCATGCCATTATCTGTCTGTTTGCCTGTCTGTTTCTCAATTAAAACTTTCCATTGTTTAAAAGTTAGATAAACATCATTCTTATGTTTCAATAAATAGACCCAAACGTTTCTTGAATAATCATCAATGAAAATCAGCATATACCTAGCACCACCTTTAGACGAAACACGAGATGGACCCCATAAATCTGAATGAATATAATCAAGAGTACCTTCCATCTTATGAATTGCTAGTGAACTAAAACTGACTCTTTTCTACTTTTTGAAGATACAGTGTTCACAGAATTTCAATGGACTGGTATGCTTCCACAAAGAAGTCCCCTTTTATTTAAAATGCCCAAACCTTTCTCACTCATGTATCCCAAATGCATATGCCAAAATTTGGTGATGTCGGTATCAGTCAAAGATGACGTTTAAACTGCAACAGAACATGTAACAGTAGACCCTGCAAAATATATAAACTTCCAGATCTGCAAGTTTTCATCACAATAAGAGCACTTTTAGAAACCTTTATAACTCCATTTTTAGCTGTGTATTTGCGCCCAAGTGCCTACAAGGTGCCCAAAGAGATGAGATTCTTTTTCAAATCAAGAACATGTCTAACACTAGTGAGCGTCCTCACAATACTATCATGCATTTTAATTCGGACTGTACCCTTACCAACAACATTACAAGCAGTATTATCTTTCATCAAAACAATTCCACAATTACAAGATTCGTAAGTGAAAAATAAATTCTTGTTAGGACACATGTGATAAGAGCACTCCGAATCTAAAATCCATTCATTTTTAAACCTTGTCTTGTCGGTAGTCACAAAGAAAATATTTCCTTCATTCTCATCACCTGTAACACTAGTTTCAGTGGTTTCAGTATTTTTCTCAACTTATGTCCCCTTTTGCTTTAATTTATTTTTCATTTTATAGTAATCAGCCTTAATGTGTCCCATTTTATGACAACAATTACACTTCAAATTTCCATGTCTGGATTTAGATCTATGCTAAATTCCCTTCTATCAGATCTGCTCCTAACAACCAGATCTTCCGCCTGACCCCCATTAATTTCCCCAATAATATCCCTGTCTATCTGCTCCTTAGATTTTAATGCAGATTTAATTTCCTGATACGAAATTGTTGCTTTTCCATAAATCATAGTATCACGAAAATATTTAAAGGATTGGGGAAGGGAATACAAAAGTAACAGGGTCCGATCCTCATCATCAATTTTCAAATCTATATTCTCCAAATCCATAATAATGGAAACAAATTTATCAAGATGTGAGAGTATAGATGTACTTTCAGTCATCCGAAGCATATATAGGATTTGTTTCAAATAAAGTCGATTCTCAACTATCTTCTTTATGCACAAAATCTTGAATTTATCCCACATGGCTTTAGCCGAAATTTCAGTGGTGATCTCTCGTAAAATCTCGTCAAAGAGATTAAAATAATACGGATCTAGCCTTCTTATCCATTACAGCAAAATCTGCAGTTGTCACATCTTCTGGCTTTTTTTCAACTCTCTGTATCGCTAAATCAACTCCGTCTTGAACCAACAGTATTAGTGTTCGAAACTATTCCAAACAGGACTCGTTAATTCCTGGACAATTACGCCAATTAAATTGATATGGTAGATGAATTAAAGTAATCGTGGAGAAAAATATTCGGGTCAAAGAAATTGAAGTCTTCCCTCCAGGTTTATACAATTAAGCCAAATGAAGCACCGACAAGATCCCACCAGCAGCTGCCAACTTGGTCGGCGATTTATTAAAAAGATATTGAGGGAATCAAACAGCACACATGAGCTGGCAACTGTATTTTAAGCAAATGAAAATGTCAATTTAAGAAGAAAAGAGGAGCACCAAGCTAGCAAGCACCCATCAGCACCCCTTTTTTGTGTATAAAATGTATGAGGATAATCTCAATGAAGCCCTCCCGGGTAAGAAATTACTTTTTATTTGCTCAGTTTCACTCTCCAAATTAGTGTAATACTACTTAAGCCTCTGATATTGACGATACTTGATGTGTTTACTGCACTTGAGCCCTCAAAGACCATTCTCGAAGTCATTTCCATTTGGCTAACAAAGATGTCCGTTGTACAATTTCATTCTCCAAATCATCATAAGTTCACTTTAAAAAAAGACCCAAAAAAAAAAAATCATGACTAAAATAGTTGCATGTTTTGAAGGCTAATTTAAAATTTGAAAATTACATAAATTTACAAAATCAACTCAGACTTTTACTCGCTGTATGATCAAAAGCCATTATAGGTAGTTGATGCCGAAGAATCAAATGCACTAATTTTGTGTTTGTGTGTGTGTGTGTGAATGTATATTTTCTAAATTGACAATGTATAACACACTTGCAGAACTATATATGAGTTGTATATTTAAATTTAAATTTAAAATTTAACTTTTACACGTATAACTGGGTCTAAACCTATTAATATATACATTGACAATATAGACAGATTAACCCACAGGCACGCACAGACAGTCATATATGCGAGTCTATGCCTATGCTACACATACAAACAAATCTTTGCAAGCGTATGTGCAGACATACGCTATTAAAGGATTGATTCTGTTCAAGTCCGCCAAAATGCACTACCATATATTAGTTGTTATATTCCACTCGGCAAATTGGCATGATACCACTTAGAAAAAAACAAAAACCTAAGGACTTGTTTGTACTGCTGGTATTTAGGAAAAATTTTTATATTTTTTTTATGAATATTCCTTTTCCACATTCCTCAATCATAATTTTACCTTATATATTTTGCATCTTAGAAGGTGCTATAATAATTTTTCTTTAAAAGCTCTTAAAAGATTACAATTTAAACCATCCCTAAATAACATATTTGCTTGCTCTTGAGGTGGACATTATAGGCCCTTAGTTCATGGAGTGCAGCTATATAAAGTCTAAAGCTAGTAGAAATCCAAAATCAGTTAAAATGGAGAATTCAGAAAAATCCCCACTGAAATCATCATCGTCATCATTAGCCAATGTAAATGGGGAAGAAGGAGAGCAACCAGACCATTTCTCCTATGCCATGCAGCTGGTCACCTCAGCGTCAGTGAGCATGGTGTTACACACCGCAGTCAAGTTAAAGTTGTTCGGAATAATAGCCAAAGCAGGCCCAGGAGCAAAACTATCACCTTCAAAAATCGCATCTATGTTGCTCCCGACCAAAAATCCTGATGCAGCTTCAATGCTTGACAGAATCCTTCGTTTGTTGAGTAGCCACTCGCTGCTCAGTTGCGACGTTGTCGAGGTTGCAGACGGCGTTGCTGGTGGCAAAAATGATGTTGTATATGAAAGAGTTTATGGGTTGTCTCCAGTCGGCGAATATTTTGTACCCGATGAGGAGGGAAACTCACTTGCTCCCATCATGGAGCTTGCTCAAGATAAAGTTCTGATTGACTGCTGGTACGACCTGAATGCTTGGTATTATTTCTGTTGATAAATTTGAGTTTTTCTTTTTTCCCCCTAATGAGTATACCCAGGTTTATTGGTTCTGGATTTTGGAGAATTGAATACGCAATCTTTCTGTAAATTGATTGCACGCATAGATGAGACAAAGTAGTAGTACTATTAACACCTAACATCTGTAGACGATATCATACCTAAAAAGGATTCGAGCTTCTAAAACCATCTGTCCCAATTGTACGATAGAATGTAAACAGTAATATAAACACTGTCACAACAATATGAAAAAGAAATTGTAATTGTAGCCTGTAGGAGTCCCTCTTCCCCTGAGTAAACAACGATCCATAAAATGAAGCTCCATCAAACTTTTGCAGAGTTTCGAAAACACGTTTTTCCGAAACAAGGTTCGTAAACACCTTGGATATATTACCTTACACCTCCATCCGGAAGTGATACATTAATGTTTTTGCAGATAACTCTTGTCTATTGATCACATCATCCAAAAGGAGGCTAACTCCCTCCATTCCATATCTCCAATCTTCTTTCCGAAGTCTATCTTGAAGGATATCTTGTTTTTAATTTTCTTCAGTGTTGTTACAATGGTCAAAAGTACGCAGCAATGGGGTGGAGTAGATGTTCATACAAATTAAGCAATGAGGTACAGTAAATATTTTGAATCTTAACGGGTCATGTGACATTATGTGCGAAAATCTGGGGGAGTTATATATATGTAATTTGTTCTTTTCTTTTTCAAGGGAAGACTCCAAACAGTTGTGCGAAAATCTGGGGGAGTTATATATATGTAATTTGTTCTTTTCTTTTTCAAGGGAAGACTCCAAACAGTACAAAAGGAAGGGGAGAAACTAATGTTATTACTAGTTAAATTGGATCTTCTAGATATATGAACTTTATTGGAATCATATTTTCGAAAAGTTAAATAAATTAATACGACAAATTATTCATATTGAAATAAGTATCTTTGACCAAAGCCCAGCAAGGGTGAAAGGTTTGAGGGTGTATCCGTGTATACTGTGGTGATTGATTCGGATATCCTCACTCCTCAGAAGGCTAAACATATAATTGTGTTATTAATCTTTTAGAAAGGGACAACTAACATGTAGAACAGTTGTTGCAAGATAACTAGATAAGTAGCCTAGATATTCATCAGACCCTTATATTGCAATTAGACTCAATGCTAAATATTCCACATACATTTATACTATTTTTGGAGGGAAAGAATTTTTATCTTTCCATTTAGACTAAGAATAGCATGCACGTTGATGGGCGTGCAACGCTCGGCTGAAAGATTGATAGGAAGTGGGTTTTGGAACAAATTTGGTGCATTTGTAAAATTCGATGATTTTGATCATTTCATCAAATGTGGAGATGCATTATATATATATATATATATATATATATATATATATGTATGTATGTATGTATGTATTTCTTTTTAAGAATATCAGGAATGAAATGTTTGTTTTTCTCTTTCCATTGATTACTGAAAGAGCACAATTTGCTAACCCCAGCTAAGCTAGAGAATATCTACCGAGCTACTTTGCACCGTGACTAGCTTCCCGATTTGCCCAAAAAAAAAAAGATTAATCAATAAGGTTGCCCAGAGTGTACGTATTATTGAAGTCCAGTGCGAATAGGACCCCTGTATTAATCTAACATCACCTTTTCTGGTAAGTAGTGAGTACATGGCTACATGCACACTCTAGTATCACTGCCTTACGCACCATACAAGTGCATCATTCACATAGTTATTCCGACTTGTTAAATTCCACGTATAGTGTTTATATGAAGCGAAGCGAAGGAAGAAAAATTTGTTTGCCGTTTTGGGTATGTGAACTGTTGGGATAGACAAGCAAGAAAATATGATATTTTCAACGAGACGGGAGTAACTAGCTGCATCGATAAACTTTTTCTGGCAAAATCCAAACTGATATGTGAAAATTCATACAGTTTTGATTGCAAGTTGTTGGTTCCTCACATTCAGCTTTCATTCTAGGTACGACCTGGGGAATGCTGTGCTTGAAGGAGGAATTCCATTCAGTAGAGTCCATGGTACACATGTATTTGACTATTGTAGCAGGGATCCCAGGTACACTGATCTATTCAATAAGGGCATGGCTGGTGTTACAGTCGTAACAATGAAAGAACTTCTTCAAAAATATAAAGGTTTTGAGAACCTTCAGACATTAGTTGATGTTGGTGGTGGTCTTGGAATGTCCCTCCACAAGATTGTGTCGAAGTATCCTTCTATAAGGGGGATTAATTTTGACCTACCAAATGTCATTGAAAATGCGCCATCCTATCCGGGTAATATGCTTGGTTAAAACATAGCTAGTAGTCTACATATTTCTGCTTGATTTTGATTTAAGGAATTTCACATAATAGGAGTAATATTTCCGAAGCGATTACTTCATTCTACAAATGAAATTAGTATTCCTTGTATCAAATAAAGTAGCAATTTTTATATATAGAATCTCATTAATTTCAGAATGGCTTGCTGCAGAGGAATATTCTGCAATATGTACCACGGGCAAGTTCACTGATACACATCATTATTCTTTATATGTCATTTTATTGTATCGAAGAATAAATAAATAAGTTTGGCATACAGGACATCTCCATGAACTGTAGATGCTAATCATAAGGACTGGGGACTCGCTCAAGAACTAGTAAGGCTTTGTTCAGATTAATACAATGCAGAGATAGTAGCTGTACCTTAATGCTAACGAAGTTTTACATGCGAATGTGCTGCTGAGGAATGAATATAGAGAATGATATGAATACCTTTGCTAATTGCCATTTCTTATTTCAAAAACTTTGTTTGAATGGATAAAAAGTTTCGGGTACCAAAAGCAAAGTAGCAGTAAAAAACCTGGTGCGGTAACTTGTTACAGAATGCATATTTCCCAGACTGATTCACTATGGTAGGATTTAGTGAAATTCTTAGGCATTTATACTGATACCCTCGCTCTTATTATGTTAAATGAAATTGCTAGGTGCTAGTCCTATGTACTAATGATTGAGATGTGCGACAATATAATGTAGATATAGATTTGTTTCCAGATTAATATTGTTAGTCACATAGATTTACATTTTTTCCAACCGAAAATAATTTGGTGCAGGAGTAGAACACATTGGTGGAGATATGTTTGAAAGCGTTCCGAAAGGAGATGCCATTTTTCTGAAGGTAACCTTATTGTTTCTGGAACTACGCACTTCTATATAAAAGAACAGACACTTTATAGATTCAGTGAAATACGAAGTAGCCTTGTAAAAGTTGATCTTGTGTGTAAATTAGATTTTTGTGCAATTACCTACCATCGTTTATATGTGTACGAGCGATCATTAAAATCGTTTCTAAAGCAGAAATAAATAATTTATACGCCTAATGACTAAAATTGTCCCAAGAGGCGTTGCACTTAAGGCTTAAAGATGGTGCTACATGTTAATATATATATATTGCAATCTGAATAAGATGATTTTCTAGCTAGTTCAATGTCAAACCAAAAATAATGCTTTGGCAATTAGCTTATCGATGAGAATGCAAAATAAACATAATTAGTATATTAGAATATGAGAACTCATGTGCTTTGCCTTCTCACTGTATTCCTAGTAGAATGAGTGTTGGCGTAATTAAACAAAACGTCCTAATTGTTAATGTTGCATATTTTTTATTTAGAAGTTTTCAAGTACAGTCAAGTTTTAATAATTTAGTTATTTTAAGTTTGGAGTAGTTATTTTGTAATTGCTTGTCTTAATAGTTTCTTATTCACCAAGTCTTGGGAGTGAGAGGGAAACCAATTAAAGGAGAGTTGGTTATCATCCAAGCAATTCTGCCAAGATTTTACACCAGTTTTAATATGATTGTCGGATGTGCTTATTGCTCCTCTTCTACCATATGTTTGTATATGTTAAAAGCGATCCATCTCAATTAATAATGCCCTTATTCGAACAATCATAGCTGATACTCCATAATTGGAGCGATGATCTCTGCATGAAACTGCTGAAGAACTGCTTCAAAGCTCTACCAGATCACGGAAAAGTAATCGTCTTTGATTATATCCTGCCTGTGAAACCTGATGATAGTGCCTTTGTAAAAGTTACTTTTCAGACTGATCTGTTCATGATGATTCAAACCCCTGGAGGAAAAGAGCGATCAGAAATTGATGTTGGGGCCTTGGCTGTTGGAGCTGGATTTGAAGGCATTAAATTACAATGTCGTGCGGGTGCTGCTTGGGTCCTGGAGTTGTACAAATAGTTGCTACTGCCTTTTGGCAAGCTCTTCAATACAAGAACTAATAACTTGTCTTCTTGTGATCTTGTATCTATAATCTGGCGATCAACAGAGATTAAACACGCATGAAACTACCATATGAACATGGTGTGTGAATTTTTAATTTGATTTTTAGACTGTGGAATAGAAATCTTGGAGTTTTGGACTAGAAGTACGATGTTCACAATTTCTTTCAAAATTTGATCAAGTGGTACAATCTCTGATTTTATTTGTTTATTTATCCATATTTTGAATGAAGTAGGGCTGTAGGGGAATTGCTCTTGCCCCTTATTCCGATTAAAGGGATATTTGTGTCAATTCATTTAATGTTCATCATTCTACGATTTACCTATATATAAAGAAGAATGAGGAAATAAAACATTGGGGCGGGAACCAATTGCAATAAAAGGTAAAGAAAAGTAATAAGGCAAAACAGGGAACGTATATGTGGTGAGCAATACAATGCATTTCTCTTGAATTAACATAAATAATCCTAAAAACTAATGGGAAAACAAGGCAACAACAAGGTGGTTCTTTGTTTAATACTGCCTGATTTGATTTTACTTTTTCAAAGATTACATACCTGAACTCCATCTTAAGACCTAATTTAATCTATTATTGGAAATTCAAAAGGCAGAACCGGGGTTCACAACAAAATGCTGCTAATTCAAGAAACAACGAGTTTCTTGATGCCTTCCTTCGTAGCAATGTTGGTTGTGCTGTAGCCACCATCAACTACAAGGTTTAGCCCACTAACGTACTTGGATTCATCACAGGCAAGGTACAATGCCGCTTCTGCAATACCATCCGCCTCCAAGATGGTCTCTTTCAGGTTTGCAATACCACACATGAATTCCTCTGCTCCCTTCTTCTCCTTCATTCCCATCGTATTCAACAGCGCGGGAGTGGCGACCACAAAAGGAGAAAGACAGTGTAAGCATATATGCGAGGCATCGCCATGCGTGACCGAGCAAATACTAGAAGCAAAAAGAATGCTTCCTCACTTGGCAGGGACCATAACCCTGGAAGCATGTTTGGCAAGTAAAAATGCGCCCAACACATTAACATCTATGACTCTTCTAAAGTTGTCATAATCAGCTCCTCCCATGGTAGATGGATCAGAATTTCCTGCAGTCCCCGCATTACCGAACTATGTTTGGAAATCGCGGTGTCCATCACGTTTTTGACATCAGATTCATTTGTTACATCGCAATGGAGATAAGAATAGCATCGGTTTCTTTGCATATGGAGTGGCCAAGATCGTCCTGGACATCAGCAATGATGACCTTAGCAACATGCTTGACAAGCAGCCTCGCTGTGCATTCCCCAATACTACTTGCACCGCCGGTTATCACAGCAGCTTTGTCTTCTAACCTGTTGAAACCAGAATATTAGCTAGACATCCATGACTTTTATGGTACCAGATCGGTCTACTGCTCAAAGGTTAAGGGAAAAGCTTATAATATACTCAGTCTTTAATAATGATAGATTTGGCGTCTTCTTCTTCTTCTTCTTCTTCTTCTTCTTTTTTTTTTTTTTTGGGGGTAAGGGATATGTTCATTTTTACTTACCTCTTCATAATTGGAGAAGCGGAAGGATTGTCTCTAGACATCCTGCTATGTACTTTCTGAGGAGACTCATTCATCTTGATCAAAATGTGTTTATAATTCTAAGGTCCTAAACCCATAAAGGGACTAATTAGGTGGATGTCTGGTCCAAGTTTATTATTAAAAAAAAAAAAAAAGTTGTCAGTGACTCCGATCAAGAACCTGATCTTTCTATTGTTTTTGGCATATTTTTCCTTCATTTTGTTTTCTATTTTTCATGTTTTCTAATTACATTGTGATTGACATATTCATAACCTCATCTGTTTTTCTACTGGATGATCAATTGGTCGAATCCCTTGACTGTTGGCCTTGGGGAAATCTTTATTTGGTTTGAGTTTAATTTAGAACACTGCTTATGATATATCCTCTATACCAAACATGAGTTGAGATCTTTTTGACTTTCTATTCATACCCTGGAGAAAGTATTTTCACCAGGCAATAAAAGTGATCAAAACACAAATAAGCAAGAAGAAAATGACTATTCCCAATTTCTACTATATGCAGTTGACTTTCTGAGATTGACTGAACAATTCGTACTTGGCTGTCTTAATTTTTGCTTTGATTTAAACCAGTTTTTTGAGAATCGGATCGAACTGATAAGTTTAATTGGTTCATTAATCATGAACCGATCACATTACCGGTCCGATTCTATTAAAAATCGGAAAGGGACAGGCTGCTCAATTTTATTAGGAATCAGGCTGCCAAAGTCCAACAAATTCTCTTTCCACGAAAAAGAAGGCCAGTAGCTTGACTACTTTTCCTAATTTCCTTAATCAAGTTAATGGCCCCAACAAAATTTTAAATCAACTTTATGGCAAAGAAGAAAAAGACACCCTCTTCTCTCATTTGTTTTCTTCTCCATCAAAGACCGAGTTTGACCGAAACTTATAAACTAGATAAATATTGATTTTTTTTTTTACAATTTTGCAGAAATTCTTCTGTAATTTAGGATTTTTATTTTGTTTATTTTTTGTAGTTAATAAATAATAATATTTTTAGTTCTCTTATAAAATGTAATAAATCGGTGAACCGACATATTGGCTAGTTGATTCAAAAAATTCGAAACTCCATAGTCAACTAGTTCAGTCATCAGTCAGAGTTTTAAAATATTAAATTAAACCATCCTCTAGTATTGTTGTAACTTTGGTTAGTACCTATTTATCCAATATTAGGGTAAGTAGCTGACGCCAAAAAAAATAAAAATTTTTTTGCTCTATTTGAGATAGCAGGCTTTCAAGTTTCATGTGCTGAACTAATCATTTTGGGTTAGCCTAGCTGGTAAATTGATTGCGTTTTCGATGCATACAAAAGTAACGTGGAGAATGGGGACAACTTGTCCCTTAACTGTGATTAATAAATGGTAGGTGTATGCCTGCTACAATCTGATAATCCTTTACCAGTGCCGAGAGGATTGTGAAGAAATCAAAAAGTGCCCCTCACGGTGATCTCAATTGTTTGGCGAAAGGAATAAAAGAATTGTATTCAGTTTCCACTGTTTGTATCAATGATCAGAAAACATTGCATTATTCACCTTATCCATACTCAATCACACTAGTAGATATAGACTATACATAAAGCAAGAGTAAGGTGTTTCTTGTTGCTAACTTTTAGGTTTTCCATTTTTTTTTTTTTACGTTGCTAACTTTTACGTTTTTACTCTGTAAAGTTTCATTTTGGTCTCATCAAGTGTTTTATTTGAATAAAAAATCCTACCAATGAATTAGCCATCAACTATCACAGTAACTTCTAACAATTTTTTTTTTTTTTCCTTATGATCAAAATTTTCTTTTAAGCTCGTACAGTGGCGGGGGATATGGGGACCAGCGGGAGCCATCGCGTCCTCTCCTTTGAAAATGTCCACTTCATATGTACAAATAAACTAAATAGTTGGTATAATCAGAAGTTTGTCTCGTCTAATCTTTGTTAACATGTTTACTATGAAGAAAAGAGTTAATCTTGTATATACTAATAATATATATACCATCACGATTAGATGTATGATACACACGGATAGTTGCTGTCCACCTTCCGGCTTCCTCATTAGTAGCCGCCAGGTTGACCACCCGCCGGGGGGGGAGGGGAGATAAATAGTATTGTTGCAGAAGAAAAAAAAAGGGTGTGGAAAGAAATAAATGAATGGGATTCCACAGTCATGGACAGAAGATAAAACAAGATGGGAGTGATTCTTCAATTGTGTATTTCACAAAATGCATGCCTGGCCGGTAGTGGTAGGCACCAGTAGAGGAGAATGGTGCAAGAGCATTTTGCCAACTACCGCTTAGAGAAAATTAAGAATGAATCTTCACCTAAATTTTGGGAACTAGATGACAAGACCCCTTGTGTATTCTCTACATGTAATATGCCCCTCTCCTTGTTGAGTTGGTAATTTGGAACATCCATATATAGACAAACCTCTTCCCCTAATCCAGACGTCCCAGTCCAGCAATATCATCACCTATCTGTAGAGGGAGATCAGAGTAAAAAAAAGAAAGCAGAGAGGGTTACTACTTACTAGACAGACAGAAATGGCAAAGCAAATTGATCATGCTGTGATTATGCATTGCTTCCTCCTCCTGACAGGCATAGCCGTGGCAATGGCTCATGGCGTTGGAGAAGGCCCCGAAGCAGTCGATGAGTGGTTCCGTAAGCTGGGCCGGGCAAAAGAGAAGGTGACAAAACTCCAATTCTATTTCCACGACACAGTTAGTGGGAAAAACCCAACGGCGGTCACCGTGGCTCGCGCCAACACGACATCGACATCCCCCACACTGTTCGGCCTAGTTAACGTAGCTGATGACCCACTGACGGTTGGCCCTGAGCCGAATTCGACGATAGTGGGTCGAGCACAAGGCATTTATACCTGCGCTGACCTGAGTGAGATAGGACTCATCCTGTACATGAATTTCTACTTCACGGCGGGAGACTACAAAGGAAGCAGCCTGAACATGCTCGGAAGAGATGTCGGACTGTATAACATCGACGAGTTCTCCATCGTCGGCGGCACCGGCGTTTTCCGATTGGCCCGCGGACTTGTTACCACCAAGACGTATTTTTATAATGAGACCACCATGGATATCATCACTCAGTACAACGTTGTAGTTTTGCATTACTGATTGTCTTAAAACAACATTGGAGATTGTGAGACTCTCCAGATTGAAGTGTTTGCTCCTTCCCTTTGAATGAAGAGCAATGTAATAAGAAGAGGCTAGTGAATGAATTCATCATTCGCAGTCTCTGCATGCTAGTTTTTCACCCTTTTCTTTTTTTTTTTGGTCAGTTTCTGCTAGGTTGCTCAAGCCAACTTTGTCTTCTTTTTTTTTTCAGTTTATCTTTCTGCTAAGGACAGTTAATTAAACATTTCCTAAGAACACATAGGAATGAAGTGAAAGACTACTTAATTACTTTCGAAAATGAGTTCTTGACGAACACCATTTTAATTTATAATCAAACTGGCTAGCGCACACTTGACACAGGTCAAGATATGCAGTAAAAAAGTACAGGAAAGCCAAAGGAAGCAGTGTTCTATCCCATTCAAGATGATTTGTCATCACATTAAATACCTAAAACTACCCGCAGAAATTCTTGAATTGAAAGTCGAGTCTAAAATCCTAAAATAGTGCCCAGTTGCGTCTTTACTTTTATGTTTTATTTTCACTTTTGTTGTGTTCAATGCACCAACATAATAAGTATGCCAGTTGAGGACGAGCAGCAGCTCTAAAAATGCATGCATGCAACCGCAAAGCAAGATAATAACATATCTAACATGTTTAAATAGTGTCCATATTATAGGAATCCAGACGAACCTTTTTCTTTTTTAATTTTTTTTTCTAGTAGAAGAATTTAGGAGTTAAGAAGTGAGAAGGTGAAGAGCAATTTGAGCCCAAGGTCTCTAAATTTTGAGATTTCAATTTTAGTCACTAAACCAAGATCTTCTCGATAATTCAAATGGATCTTGTAGAAATAAATGAATAATGAGAATGTATTGATTAGACTACCAGGATAAAGATTTTTTTTTTTAAAATCTTTTGGAGTATATCCAACATTAAGATGATCTAACAATACCATAGACGGAACTAGAAATTTTGCTTAGAGGGGCAAACGATCTAGTATACATCTAGCAATAAAAAATAATGAAGCAAAGAGAGTATAACCAATTTCAATTTTATTTCAAAAAACTATAACTAGTAGTCTTATGCTTTAAAACGTAGGACAAAGTCTTCATAAATTATAAGTGATTTTAATTTAAAAAAATATCTTAGAATTCAAACAAATTAAGTTTGAAGTAAGCTAATACAATTAAAAGTCAAAAATGCAAATTATATTATAGACAGATGTTAAGAAAATAATCAACCAATATAACAATAATAGTTTAGAGAATTAATAACTACAGATTCATGACATCGGAGAAGAATTTTTAAGGAAAAAATAAACAAAACTTGCCTCGAAGTATTGGAGTCTGGACATCCTTGGTCCAAAACAAGAGACTCACTTACAATTGCATCTTAAATTGTGGTTGTTATTATGTAAGTTTAACTTTGTATTTTGATTATATTTTTCTTTTTGTATTTTACTTCTGTTTTAATTTATATTTTACTTTAGTTAGGATACTAAAGATTGATAGTTTAATTAGAAATTTACCTTAATCAAGAGGGTAGAGTCGAGTTTGATATATTATAGGAAAGTTAAGTAGAGGGAGAGTGTTAAAAATCAGAGTTAATGATTAAGTTTGGGGGACAAAATAGATGGAAAATTGAAAAAGCTGCTGTAAATAGACATAATCAACATAGAAATAGCGAAGTGCCGAGGATCAAGACCAAAAAGTTTTGGGAGGCAGCTATCGTTCCCCACCCTCCGGTCTCCTGTTTCTGAACAATGCCAGTCTGATGACTAGTTCTAAAATAGTAGAATGTAGGTATGTAAAACAAAACAAGAACAATGACTAGGATGAACCTGTGATTTTTATTTTATTTTATCCTTTTGTATTCATTCTTATAAAATATAGCCAGCATGCATGTTAAGGATGCTTTCTCCACATAGCACATCTACATCCAGTAGTCTTCGACAGAAAAAGAATCTGTGACAGAAAATAAAATGAGATGGCCATGGTGACTCCCTAAGGCAATGTAATTGGCTGGTAGTGGTAGGCAGAGGAGAATGATAGCAAAAGCCTTGGACGATTAGGGTTTAAAGATTAAAAGAATCAATGGAATCTTCACCTAAAAATTGGGTACTAAATAACAGGACGCATTGTATATTCTGCATTTGTAATTTGATCTTTCCTTGTTAGCTAGCTTCTCAGGCCAACTGTACAGAGACCACTTTGTCTTGCTAATTAGTCGTCCCAATCTAATGTCATCACATATAAATACCGTGGTACTTTACTACTAGTTTAGAGCTCAGAAAGAATCAAAAGAAACAGATTGAGAGAGTATCAAAATCCAGAAATGGCAAAGCAAATTCAAGCTTCCTTGCTTTGCTTAATCCTGACGGGCATAGCCGCGGCAGCAGTTCATGGTGTTGGCCAAGGCCCCGAAGCAGTGGATGAGTGGTTCCGTACGCTGGGTCGGGCGAAAGAGAAGAACACAAAACTTCATTTCTATCTCCACGATACGGTCAGTGGAAAAAGCCCATCGGCGGTGACCGTCGCTGAGGCCAACATGACTTTCGCGTCATCACCTACGCTGTTCGGCCTAATTAAAATGGCTGATGACCCGCTGACGGTTGCTCCTCAGCCTACCTCAGCCGTAGTGGGTCGTGCCCAAGGCTTTTATGGTTCCGCTGACCAGAATGAAGTGGGACTAGTCATGTACATGAATTTCCATTTCACAGCAGGTAAGCATAAAGGAAGTAGTCTGAGCCTCCTCGGAAGGAATGCCGCATTCACGACATCCGGGAGATGTCCATCGTTGGTGGCACTGGTGTTTTCCGGTTGGCACGGGGTATTGCTACCGCCAAGACTTACTTTTTAAATTCCACCACCATAGATGCTATTGTGGAGTATAACGTTGTGGTTGTACATTACTAAAGCACGTGCAATTTGTCTTCAAGTTCCCTTTCTTTGAATTGTTTAGTAGTCCTGTCTATGTTTGGTGCACTTCTCCTTTGAATTCTTTCCCTATCATGTCATGTCAAGAGACTCATAGTTAATACTTGGTTGGTTAAGACGAGAATAAACAAGATGTTTAAAGATGAGACAAATTAGCCAAAGAACTTTTTTTTTTTTTTTTTGGGGTCAATTCTTTTCTTTGCATCAAATGGCTAGCATTCCTCTCTTTTCAGAAGGGTCTAAAAGCGTGGAAAGTATAGGAAAGCAAAAAAGAAGAAGTTTTATATCATGAATGGGACGGATTTATTTCTCCAAGAACAGAGCCAAAGCAAAGGAAGTCGAAAAGGGGTTACAAATTTTGAGCCATGCAACTAAAAAATGTGACGAAGCACCAAATTTCTTGACGGAGTTTTTGTTATTTTCTAGCTTTCACCTGAGACAGACAAAATAGAAATGCAAAGTTTGGCATCGACACGACAGGAAAGGGGGGTACGGATAGTCGTCATTGACAACTATTCATAAGATTTGGCCACTAACACTATCAATGTCATATCAAGACATTAATCCTTGTTTTTACAAAACGGTTATAGACAAGTTGTCTTAAGAGTGCAAGGGTTGCCGTATGCTCTTTTCTTATATAGTTTGCCTTATTTTAAGAGATGAATGAAAGAGAAGACAAAATTAGCCAACCAGCTTTTGTTTTTCGCATTGTGGTTCCTTTTTTTTTTTTTTTTTCAAATCGAACTGTCTAGCACACTCTCTAAGTGCATCAAAAAGTGTGGCAAAAATACAGCAAAGCAAAAAGGGCAACAGTTTTCTAGCATGAATCTTGAGATATACATATTTTTCCATGAAATTAAGCCAGGCAAGGGAAGATAAGAAAAAGTTTTCAAAAATTAAGCCATGCAAATAAAAAATATAAAGCAGAAAATCGTAGTTCTTTCCCTAAAACAAAAAGAAAACAGAAGTGCAAAGTCTGACATTGACAAAACATTAGGAGAACAAGGAGCACCAAAAATTTGAAGACTACAGTCCCTTTCTCAATGACCGCCAGATTCAGCAAGGTCACCCATCTAGCATCTAGGATGTTATCCATCCAACTAGGCTTTGGCGTCCAAGTGAATAAAAGAGAACTGCAGTACATCTGTAATCCTTAATGGATAGTATATTATTTGAGATAATTTTTTGACAAAAAAAAAATATGTAGCATATATTTTATGTAATGTATATGAGATAGAAACATAGTTGAAAAATTTATCGATGATGCAAAAAAAAATAAAATAAGGCAAATAATAGATGATCTCAACCGCAACAACGCGGGGACACATTCCTAGTGTCAGATCATTTGTAAGGCTTGGCACATTCATAAACTCAAAATATTGTAATTATCCTTCTTTCCATGCATCTAACTAAACATGTAGACAAGCACAGCAAAATCAGAAAAATAACAGGATTAAATACATCATTTTTTTTCCTCTCATGTTTGTTTTATTCGTTTTGGAACATATGTAAATGCATATATGCGAGGATCTGCGAAGCGTTCTCCACATGCATGTTTACTTTCCAAGAGTCCAGTTTTTTTTTTTAATTTCAGTTGGCATTATTGTTGAGTCTCTGCAATTGATCCATAATCTGTTGTTCTATCTCCGTATTGGTTTACAATAACCTACAAAATTTCTAATTGGCTGGTAGTTGGCAGGTTGAGGAAAATGATAGCAATATGGATGATTGGAGCTCAAAAAAAAAAAAAACGGGTTATTCACACTTTGTCCCGTTAAACTTTAGAGGTACTCACAACTATAAAAATATACACTTTACCCTAGTTAAAATTAGAAATTAAAAAAAAAAGGGAGTGTAATGACATTATTGTTTTGACAGTGAATTTCACATTTTCACCCATCTGGAATGTTTTTGTTATCCATCCAACTGGGCTTTGGACTCCAGGTGAAAAATAAAAGAATGTCGTATATCTGCAATCTTGACGATAATGGATGATTATCCGGAAGGTCACGGGGACAGATTTCTAGTGCATACTTTTAAGGCTCGGCATATTCATAAAAGTGGAATTATTCCTCAAATTTAAACTAAAATATAGCCACTAACCTTTTCTTTCCATGCATCTACCTAATGATTAGCAGAGTAGCAGCTCTAAACATGAAGGCAAGCAAGGCAAAATCAGAACACACAATAGCCAGGACTGAATATAATTTTATTCTTTTCTTTTAATTTTTTGTTTTTATTACTTTGGAACATACTTAAATGAATATATGCGAGGATCTGCCATGCTGTTTCCACATGCATGCACTCTAGCATCCAAGTGTTCTTCATTTCAATTAGCATTATTGTTGAGTCTCTGCAACTAGATCCATAATGTGTTGTTCTATCTCTAGTATATTTTACAAAAACCTACGTAATTTTTATTGGCTGGTAGCGGCATAATAGCAGTAGGGACTGTTACAGCTTAAAGAAGAGGAAGTGTTATTCACACTTTGCCCTCTTGAGCTTTGAAGGTAGCTACTCTTTACCATCCTCAATTTTAAATGTATATACTTTATCCTGGTCAATGTTAGAAATGCCAAAAAAAAAAAAAAATGAAGGAGGAGTGCAATAACATTATTGTCCTATATATTTATCAAATCATAATTTTTTTATTTTTTTAATAAGAAATAGATGGGATCTATGAAGCGGGAAGGGAAATAGGGATTTGAATGAGGACCTCTAATTTTCAAATCCCTCAACCTTAACCACTAGAGCAAATTTTCTCTGCTTATGCAATCATACATAGTTGATTGTTATTTCCTATTTATTACTAAAAGAAAATCATTTTCTTTATGGTATCTACTCTATACACAAAAGTATCAAATTGATAAAAGTTAAAAGAAGTTTGCATTTAGTTTATTATCTTTGAAATTTTTCTTGATGAATTAATCTTCACTTTTTTATATACTTTGTTCAATTTATCAGTCTTTAAGAGAAACAATAAGGATAAATAACACAGTAATACCAATTAAGAGAGTTATCAAATTCTTGGAAAAAAATAAAGTGCTGTTAGACTCTTTTTTTTTTGGGATAAAAGTGCTATTAGACTTGTTATTCTTAAAAGTAATTTTTTATTATATTGGTGTATGTAAATAGTAAAATAACAGTATTATTATTTTTTTGATTTGTCAAATTAGTGAAATATTGAATACTTAACTAAAATTGTTAAAAAGAACTCATATGCCTTATTTTTAAAATTCAAGGAGAAAAAGAAAAATTAAATTAAATTTCACTCTTTTGGGCAGAAATAGGCAATAGCAGTAAACTACAAATGATTTCGATAAGAAAAGGAAATGTTCTTATAATACTCACTTTTTTTTTTATGTAGTTAAGATTTTCAAAATTGACTAATTTTTATGGGAGATGAAGGTGTGTAATTTTAAGGTTAAGGGTGGTAAAGTATGACTACCTCAAAACTCAGGAAGCAAAGGTTTATTAACCCCCCACCCCACCCCCCCCCAAACAAAAAAAAAAAAAGGAATTTAAACGTTATTAAAAAATGGGTACTAAATGACAGAATGCGAGTTTGCACGTTCCATTTGTATGCTTCATCATCAAACTTTAAAGTAAAACATTGCCACTTGATTAATGCACCGGTGTTTTCCAGTTCGCAAGGGGAATTGCTACTCCAAAGACAGTACCTTTCTCAATACTACCATGCCAGATGTATTTGTTGAGTAAAACATTGCGATTGAAAGAGATATGTTGCTTGTGTTTATCAATGTTTTCCTTTTTTTTATTTAAATTTGATCCTTCAACTGAGGACAAACAAAAAATTTGCTAATAAGATACTAATGCAGTCAATCTTATTGATATGGTAGTCAATTAAAATAGGGATAATTTTAGAAACTTCCTCTAAGGTTTCTTATAAAATCACTCAGCTCTCCTGAGGTTTTGAAAATCTCACTTACCTCCCTTAAATTGACATTTCTTATAACATTTTAGCCCCTTCGAAAAAAATGCAAGAAAGATAAAAATTTTATCCAATACTACCCTTATATTATATGAAAATTACAACAACAATGAAAAATAAATTAAGGTTAAATTTTTACAAGGTGTAAATTTCTTCATTTAAAATATTTATTTTAGTTGTATTGAAAAAAATTACACCATCCAAAATTTACACATATGAAAAGATGAGTTTAGTTTTTAATAAAAACTACATCATGTATCAAAACATATTTTTCAAAAAATTTCTTGAGTTTTTTAATTATAACTGTCCATGAAATTTTTTAAAATATTAATTACTCATCAAATTCCTCCTAAATGATTGACTTTGACTAGATTTAAATTATTAATGTCTTTTGCTATCTCAACATGATCTCGATATAGAGAATTATGAACTATTATTAGATAGTAATTTATTTTTCTTAATATACATTTTTTAGTTTAAAATTTTTATATTGGTTTGAATTTTTGGTTCAGTAGTTATTAAGAGAATGGGTGATGCTATTAATTTGTGTCTTTGAATAGGAATATTTAGTCTTATCAAATCAACAAGGAAGATAAGTGAGATTTTCAAAACCTTAAGGGAATTAAATGATATTATGAGAAATCTCAAGAGAGGTTTCTGAAATTATCCCATTAAAATAACTTGCTTTTCCCTTTGCCTCGTCACGAAAGTGAGTTTCAACAAAGTCTCTTGGACAAACAACTTTAACAAAATCAAATAAAATAGTAGATACTGTGGGAACATGTCTATGCTAGACATAGAATATACTGATGGGATATTTGTCGAAATTTTATCACCGCATCATACATGGAGAATATTACAGATTGACCCCAAAAAGAAGGTTTAAAACATATATGGTCCGTTTGGATTAGTTATTTTTCAAAAATAATACTATAGCATTTGGGATGTAAAAAACTACTGTAACTGTCTTTCAAAAACTTTTTGAATGTTGGGGTTGTTTTTCAGAAACACTACATATAAGATGAAAGATACCCCATAAATTATCCCAAATAAATATTTTTGGCACGTTAGTAGCCATTTAATTTTAAAAATACCCCAAAAGTTTATCCCAAATAAATTTTTAATTTTAAAAATGCCCCAAAAATTACCCCAAATAAATTTTTAATTTTAAAAATACCCCAAATAAATTTTTAATTTTAAAAATACCCCAAATAAATTTTTAATTTTAAAGATGCCCCAAAATACCCCAAATTAATTTTAAAGTTTCTGCGATTTGGCTCAAGATAGTGGGTAAATTTAGCAACTATTCTTTTACGAAGTTTATGATCACGATAAAAAGGAGAGGATATAGTGAATGTTCTGCATCAGTCATTAGTTCCTCAAGAGCTTAAGCAAAAGGTGACAGCAATGGCCGTAAAAACCCTCATCCTGGCTCTCTTTCTTTGCCTCCTTTTATCTATTTTTACCATGGGTCACAGCTACAAAATGAATCGTCGTGGAAAGCCGTGCAAAGAACTTGTGTTTTACTTCCATGATATCCTATACAGAGGCCATAATAGGGACAATGCAACTTCAGCCATAGTTGGGGCACCCGACTGGGGTACCAAAACAGTATTTGCAACACCTTTCAACTTCGGAGACCTGGTGGTTTTCGACGACCCCATCACTTTAGACAACAGTCTGCATTCGATTCGAGTGGGGAGAGCACAGGGCATGTACGTATACGACCAGCGAAATGCTTTTTCTGCTTGGCTTTCTTTCTCCTTCGTCTTCAATTCCACAGAACACAAGGGTTCCGTTGACTTTGCTGGTCCCGATCCGATTCTAGACCAGACTAGGACTATTTCGGTAACAAGTGGAACTGGTGACTCCTTCATGGCTAGAGGCATTGCCATTTTGACGACTGATGCATACGAGGGAAATTATTACTTCCGGCTACGAGTGGATATTAAGTTGCATGGGTGCTGTGAGTGATTCAAGTAATACAATTACGTGCTTTCAAGGAGAATTTTCTAAAAATATTATGATTTTTAAATTTTTTCTGCAAATATGGTGGTTTGGGTGTAGGGTTCAGACAAGTGAGATTCGCATTTCACAAATGCGAGTTCAACATTTTAAAAAAAATAAAAATTGTCAAAACCATTACTTAAATCGGTTTCAAAACTCGCATTCGAGGAATCGAGTTCAATATTTAAAAAAAAATAAAAATTTTCGGAAACTCTCATTTCTTAAATACGAGTTTTATAGAACTCGCAATTCAAGAATCGAGTTCAATATTTAAAAAAAATAAAATTTTGAACTTCGCATTCCATGAATGAGTTTTACCTGAATCGATTCAAGAAATGAGTTCGAAAATTTTATTTTTTAAAATTCTCAACTGATTTAGCTGAATCGATTTCTATAAAATTAGCTTTTGAACGCTGAGTTCGGAATCATAATCCTACAGTTTGAGTTCAGTGAAAAATTAATTTAAAAAATGGGAGTTTGTGAATGTTCATTGACCAAAAAATTAATAAAAAAATTCGATAAGTAATATCGAAATAAATTTGTGAATAAGGTATTGGTGGTGTGGCGGGAAATCCAATAATCTTAATGGTCAACTAATGTGGCGTTAGTAAACATCTTTTACTTGGCTATTTTTACCCACCAACATTTGGAGAAAAGAAATGAAGGAAGAAAGAATGAAGAAGAAGAAGGAAGAAAGAAAGAAAGAAAGAAAAGAAAACGAAAGAAATTAGGGTTTAGGGTTTTTTTTTTTGAAATGAAGAACCAAGCGAGAGTTGGAAAGGAAGAAAATTTTTTTTTTTGGTGATCCATGTAGTTAAGTCCGCCTATAAGCGCCAACCAAGTTTTACAATTGGTGACCATAGCGTGACAATTTGGCACGGCACTAAGTGTGCTGTAACCGCCATTCTAAAATTCCATTCTTCGTGCATGCCAGCTTGCCTTGACACGCTAACTAACCCCAAAAATTGCTATTCTTTGGCATATCTGTTAGTGCGGCATGCCTAAATGGTCTTCAATAGTTGCCTGTCCGTCCTTAGACGGTTCGTGTAACTTGCCTAAATGGTGGCTGACGTAACACAAGAAAAATTGATCATTTAAACTGAACACACTTATTCAAGAAGACACAAGAAGACTAAAATTACAAAAGAGCGGATGTAGAGCATAAATGGAGAAATCATGTTCTGATATTTTTCCTTACTTCATTTATGTTTAGCAATTTGATACTATTACAATAAAATGTTTGTTCTATTCCAACACAGATTTGATTTATGTACTATTTAATGACCACATGCATAATCCCCATTTAACCAACCCTAAATCGTAATAAAAATTGAGCATCAGAACCCAAAGATTATGAACCATAAATCAAACCTTCAAACCCTATAACCTAATGAAGTAACCCAAAACCATAAACCTCACCCCTACCCTAAAACCGTAAACCCTAAACCACGAACTTGAAACCCTAAACCTTGAACCTCAACTTGAAATCCTAAACCCTAAACCTAAACCACGAGGATCCTAAACCCTAAACCCCTCAAAGCCTAAACCCTAAACCCAAACCCTATTTCCTAAACCCTACGACCCTAAAGCCAACCCTCATTACCAGCGACAATATTGGTTTCTTAGCACTCACTCAATCCTATCGCTGAATTGTTCGCCACTCTTAAGAAGCCAAGCCCCTGGTCATCCTAGGGTGGACCTCCTCATGATAAGCCCTCGGTAACGATATGCTTAGTTTTATTGTGTAAAGATTTTGGTGAATGTTGGGTTTTGTTAACAATTAGTTTTGAATTTCTATTGGATTATATTAGCGGACAACCCAAGTTTGATGGGGATGGCGTAGATTTTGTGAGGGGAGGCTATGTAGTTGGTCCTCGTGGACCTTCCGGTGAGTTTGGTGTTGAGGAAGTTGGAGCTCTTGACGACGAGCCTACTTTCAGCAGTTAACATTCGCTTGTCGACTAGCATGGGACTGCAAACGAAAAATATATGAATACATTAGCCAATTGAAGTAATGGGAAAAAAAAAAACTAATCAATCAATACAAGGTTCAATGTCCTCCAAGATGTCCACCAACCACACTCTCGGCCTTCGGCGTCCTAACTCCCTCACGGCACATATGTCAGAATCGGGTCACTTGAGCGCGACTCATGTACCTCGATCATGTAATGCCTCCCCGAGTCCCCGGGACCTCGCCAGCGTTGGGAAGTTCCAACATCTACGTCAACCATAGGTGTAACTTGTTGAAATCCACCGTGACCTAGACGCGTTGTACCCTCCCGCATGCCTGGCCCGAGGTGTGAGTACGATTCACCACAGTGATGTTGTGCTGCACCGCCGCCAAGATCCGTCGGAAGATGTGCTCCGGGGACTCTACGACGTCGACCACCACCGCCGGCTGGCCTCCACCTACATTTCTATGAGCGCGCTCAACACGTATGGTCAACATGAACTGGAATGTCATGAGGTACGGTGGGCGAACCGCAAGACGCCGCTCGTGCAACATGATGTAAACTTCATCTACAAACTCTCGGATGGCGCGAGATGATGCTATCCCGCCATTCCTCGAATCTAATGCCATGTAATGAATGCGCGACAATACATCAACCTATTAAGAGTTTGGCATGATAAGAAATGTGTAAGTGCGGTCATTTGTACACGAGTTTGATAATACACGTCAGATAAATTTGTATCCATTATTATTAAGTGGCGAAATACAAAAAAAAAAAAAAAAATCCTACCATCACAAGCAATTAGCTTTTTAAAAGTGTAAATGCATATTTCACATTTATGTCATCGGTTCTTGAAATTATTTTTCCCTACAAAACTTATAAAAAATTCGGCAGAGGTTCCCCTGTAAAATGAGTTAAACTCCCTGCCAGCAAACACAATCTTAACTCAAAAAAAAAGGCAACATAAACGGAACCAATAAATTCAAGTAGAGGTGAAAAAAATATGTACACGAATTGTAAAAACAAAATTTTCTGCACAAATGGAGGAAAAAAGTGCCTGAATCGGAAAAACTCCTATATTGCATCACAACCAAAACAAAAAAATAAAATCCCATTCACAAGCAATTACGCTTTAAAAGTGGAAATGCATAGTTCACATTTATGTCATCGGTTCTTGAAATTATTTTTCCCACAAAATTTATAAAATTAGAGTTTCCACTGAAAATGACTAAAACTCCTTAAGCAAACACAATTTTCAAAATTAAAAGGCAACATAAACATGGAACCAAGAAATGCAACGAGAAAGAAAACATCCTCATACGTGCATCACCATAAGCAAAGCAAAATTACCATCGAGATCTAAAAAAAATATAAAATTGGAAAAACAAAATTTTCTCAAAATGGAAAAGTTCCTGAATCGGAAAAATCCTATATTGCATCAAAATCCAAAAACAAAAAATAAAATCCTACCTTCACAAGCAATTAGCTTTTTAAAAGTGTAAATGCATAGTTCACATTTATGTCATCGGTTCTTGAAATTATTTTTCCCTACAAAATTTATAAAAAAATTTGGAGTTTCAGAAATGACTAAAACTCCCTACAACAAACACAATTTTTCCAAAATTAAAAAACATAATGGAACCAAGAAATGCAAAAAAGAAAACATCCTCATATGCATCAGCCCATATAGCATTAAAAAAATTACCATCGAGAAAAAAAAAATATTGTACCATTGGAAAAACAAAATTTTCAAATGGGAAAAAAAAAGTGCAGAAAAAAAATTCCTATATTGCATCACAACAAAAACAAAAAATAAAATCCTACCTTCACAAGCAATTAGCTTTTTTAAAGTGTAAATGCACAGCTCACATTTATGTCATCGGTTCTTGAAACCATAATACATAGCTAATCTGTAGTCCACTGCAAACTCATCAAAAGTAGTTATTTCTATGTTATTATGCTGCCTTTTTATCAATAAGCTAGTTTCCATTTCGCAATATAGACAGAAATGGAAAATAAAAAAAAGAGAAACCAATGCATTTATTTTCAGCTTTCGTCAAACAGACGGTGATATCTATAATTCACTTAATGAGGCCACGGCAATTAAAAAAAAATTTTCACCGAAAGATAGAAACACACACACACACACACTCAATTACATTAGAAGCACACGAATTGACTATGTAATTTTAAACTACAACTAAGAAAAGGGGAATGACAACAAATAAAATACCAATGTGGTCATATTGAGACTTTCCTAAAAAATTGGTGAAGAGGTACTTCACCAATTTTCCACATCCGCCAAAGCGACTACTCATTTTCGAGAACTATAGATCAAAAAAAGGTTACAACAGAAATTTGAAACTATTTTAAATGAAACACAAAAAAAAATTAGCAGATAAGCCAAAAAAAAATATAATGTCAATCAAAAGCTTAAAAGCGTTACCTTTTTTCCACATCCGGGATTCAACAACTCATTTTCGAAAGTTCACATCAAAAAAATTTGTAACTGAAATGGAAAAGAAATTTTGGAACCGAACGAAAAAATATTGCAAATTTGAGTTCACCGAAAAATAGTTTTAAAGAAATCAAAATGTGAGTACCGAAAATGTAATTAAAAAAAGTTTACACCGAAGTGGAAAACAAAATTGAAAATTGAAAGAGATTGCAACACATACGCAGAAAAAAATTGCATCGGGTGAAACAGGTCATCTTTTAGTCTTGTTGAAGCTACCATATAATAATTCCTCTTCTATTGAGAAGACCGAGTAACTGGCCAATGAAACAAATGATATAGAGCTTAATCCCAAGGTCGTACATTTTATTTTACAGGAGCCGGAGTTCCATTGAGTCAATGCGAGAGCTACCTAGCTTAGGCGTTAAAATTTCTTGGCTATCATAAAAAAAAAAAAATCTCACATTGGTTTGTCCAAGCACACCATATTTGAGAAAAGTTTAAATTTTTTTACATTGGGAGAGTCTCACAGTAGTTTGCATCGCCTACCTTTACAATATAAAGCCATTCAAGACCAAAATTTTGTATATTCCGGCAGAAATTATTACCTTGGATGCATCCCAATAACTCAATAATTGACATAACAAAAGTAATCCAATGAGCGAAACAGGTTCTTGGTTTCTTTTTCATAATTAAAATATTTTATTGCAAATCAGCTCTCCTCCTAGAAATCCTAACGTTTTCGAGACCTTTATAATTTCAACAATGTCTCTTATCTATAATATTAAAAAATGTTATAACATTTTCTCGACTCGCTCAAATTATATACTTGAAATCATCATTTGAGGGAATTTGTTTCGCACTGCCCTTTCATTGCTCACTTTTTTTTCAATTGTACTTAATAATCCATAGTTGAATTAAGGGCAAAGAACGGATAACATATAATACCCTAATGATCATAAGCAATTACCTTTTCAAAGTATAAACGCATAATACACATTTATATCATATGTTCTTGAAAATATTTTCCCTACAAATTATATAAAACCTAGAGTTTCCCTATACTAATGACAAAACTCCCCAAAAAACACAATTTTTAACTCAAACATGTTAACATCTCAATTATCAACAGAACAAAACAAAATTCCTATGCATTTATTTTAGCTTTCTGCAAATAAATGGTGAAGAGGTACTTCATTGAACCAAAGGTGACAGTAATTGTGTAATTTTCATAAACCAAAAAAAAACCAACATAGACTAAAAAACTATATAATTGGTAATGATTCAGTTTTCTCCATAAAGTGGAGAAGAGGTACTTCAATAAACAATCACATCCCAATTGTTCATACTAATTTTCAAATATTACAAATCAGTCAAAAAAGGGTAAACACAAACGAAAAAAATGGAACATAAAGGAAAAAAATAAAATGCAACATAAGCGAAACAAAATAAATGCGTAAAACGGAACAAAAAATATGCAGAAATGGAAAAAAAAAAAATCACCGAATGGAAATAACAATACCATGAACCAAAAAAAATATGAAATGTAAAAAAAAATAAGCCACAAATGAAAAAAAAAAAGGTCAACACAAACGAAAACAAAAATCAGAAATGGAAAAAAAAACAACACAAACGAAAATAAATTACACCGAATGGAAACAAAATTAGCAACACAAACCTGGAAAAAAAAAATTGCATGAAAAGAAAAAAAAAAAAACATAACGGAAAAAAATTTACATCACAAATGGAAAACAGCAACAATGGAAAACAAAATTGCATCAAAATTGAATGAATTTAGCAACAATATCGTAAAAAATTAATGAAATGGCATAAACAAATTACCAACACAAACTGAAAACAAAATTGCATCATAAATGGAAAACAAAATTAGCAACACCAACTGATAAAAAAATTACACCGTGGAGAAAACAAAAAACAAAGGAAAACAATTTGCATCGAAGCGGAAAAAATTTACCAAAATTAAAATTATTACATTAGAATAAAAAAACACTAAAAAAACGTAAAAAAAATCCTCAAACCGAACCTGCTCAAACTAATTCCCCAAAATTTTCCAACATGGACTTAAATCGGAGGCGGTAAGAATGGTCTTTGTCACTCGCTTATCCACGGGTCATTTTTCCAAAAAAAAAATTCAATTTCAAACATCGAACATTTGCATGAGATGAAGCGAAAGCGAGATGGAGGGAAAGCTTACCTGGTTGCTGGAGCTTCAATGCCGCTGTCCAAACAGAGGAAACAGAGGTCTTCACCGAATGCACAGACTCCCCGCCTCACCACTTTCACCAAACAAGCTACTCGATCGATTGGTGTATGAAGATGACTCGTGGCTGATTGAGAAATTGGCGTGGGGGACTCGATGGGAGTTCCCATTTTGTCCATGATTAGGGTTTCGATTTTAATTGATTTGGGTTGGAGGTGGGCAAGGTGACTACCGGGTAGTTTTGATTCCACTAAACTTGCATTTGTCAAATCACGAGTTCCACGGAAAATCAATTTTTTCTTTATTTTTAGGTGGCGGAAAGCATAACTTCGCATTTGTTGAATCAGAGTTTAGTAACTCGCGATTCAACTAATGCTAAATACTATTTTGGAAACCCCGACAAAACCCCTGACATAGAAAATTTTTTTTTTTTCCATCACAAATTTAGAATTTTCTCGCTTTCAAGTCTGTGTGGCTGTGTTTCCTCTTCTTTCGAGTCTGTGTGGCTGTGTTTCCTTTGTACCACAATTGAAGAAGTCTTAGATCTTAAAGAGTAAGCGTTATATTGGCAAAAGTTTGCACTGTAGTCGTTTTCTTGGTGTTGAGCTTAATGATACATGAGTTGCTTATTTGTACTCTTTTTCTTTTTACTTTGCCATGCTAAGTGTTTGTGCTCTTTTTCTTTTTACTTTGCCATGCTAAGTGTTTATGGTAATTATTTTAGTATATATATATTTTTACTTATTTGAAAGCCAAAGTTAAATAATATTGATGACGAAATTTATTTTAACTAACCTTCATGTCCTATTCTCCTACCATGATCTTTTGATAATTATCATATCACATATCAAATTCTACGATCCACACAAAGGATGCAATAACTTGGTTTTAAGTTTGGTAAAGAATACAACTTTTACAATTCAGTCAATTACGATTGTTAAAAGCATCAAGCTCTACCGCATATCACTATGACTTCTTTCAATCTCAAATGTATACACCTAAACACTTTATCCTCCCTTTATTTTGTCATTTTATACCAACCTTTTATTAATTTACCATTTTTATTCTAACAATTATCTATGCAAAAAAATTAAGAAATAATAATAAATGGTTATTGAGATAATTCTATTGTTTGCACTGGATACCCCCTCCCTCTCCCCTTTTAATCTTCTTATATCAACCTTATTAAGAAAAAACCTTATATGAAATTATCCTTGTTATTCTAACAATTATTTATGCCCAAGAATTTAGAAAGTAATAAGTCTAAATTCATAAAAGTTCCTATTCTAACAATTACTTTTGCAATCAAACATTTGTTTTCTCTCTCTCTCTCTCTCTCTCTCTCTCTCTCTTTTTTGTGGGGGAGGTCCTCCTACTAAATTTCCTTTGTTATTCTAATAATTGTGTAGGTAAAAATAATATAAGATAAATAAAAATAAGAAAAAAATCACTATTCTAACAATTAGTATTGTACTTAACACCTTTCCCGCTCCAAAAAGAAACTTTTTAAGTTTTTCTTAAAAATCATATATTAAAATTAATTTGGTAGAAAATTCAATTAGATAGGACAACACAAACGAGTACAGTTGGCTAAAAAAATATATCTCTCCTTAAATGATTATCTTAGGAATATTTTTTGATATTTGGGTGATAGTGTCAAAAGGGTATGGTTTAATTGGAGGTCAATGCTATTTTTAAAATTTTAGGGGTGCTAAATGATATTAGCATGTGTCTCATGAGAGATTTTTGAAATTATCTCTAAAAAAAATGGTATGATTTGATAATCAGGTCATGCATTTTGATTGAAAAATTAGCAAGTCTTTTTTTAAATGGTAAATTTTACTTGAAAGTTAATAACACTTTTTGATGATGTAGTAAATTATACTAAAAAAGTTGTGAGATTCATTAATAAAGTTATAATCTTTGCTTGAAAATGTAGTAACATTTTTATAAAATGTAACTTTGGAGAAGAAAGGATAATTTTTGTTAAGAATCTAGTTAGGTTTGTTATTTAAAGAGTAAATTACACAAATTACGAAACTTATTTTGTACAGAGAATCAGTATTGGTTGTATTAAATTTACCATCATAATTTTATCCCTAGTAAAACCTGTAACAGTAGGTTCAGACCTACATTTGGCATCACATTAGCCACTTATTTAGCAAGTCATGGTGACGATTCCTCACTGCAACAGTGTCCACATATATTGGACTCATTTTCAGCCCTTTTTTCAGTGACCGCTAGATTGTGGATTTCGCCCATCAAGGATGTTATCCATGCAACTAGGGTTTGGCCTCCAAGTCAAAAAAAGACCAAAAAAAAAAAAAAATGTACATACGTAAGCCAAATAATGGTGGATGGTCTCCGTAAAGTGGATTCCTACGGCAATATTCATTCCGGAAGCCAATATCTGACAAAAACCAGCATGATTACATTGGCCGGCAGTGGGTAGCTTGACAACAATGGCAGCAAAAGCCTTGGACGATTACAGTTTCAAAAATACAAAATAGATTGGAATCTTTCCTAAAGAAGGCCCCAAATCACAGAATGCAATATTCTCCATGTGTATTTCGTTCCTTTCCTTGTCGGATTAGTTAGTGTAGTACTTGGACCAACTATATATACAGAGGAGCCTTCTTTCCCCAGTTCAGTCGTCCCAATTGTTCCAATAGTAGGGAGACAATAATCAAAAGAGAAGGAGAGGGTATTTGATTGGTTAATAAAAATGCAGAAGCAAATTCAAGCGCTCATGCTTTGCTTACACCTCATAGGCTTAACCGGACCGGCGGACGTTCATGGGGCTGCTGAAGGCCCCGAAGGAGTTGATGAGTGGTTCCGAAAGCTGGACCGGACAAAAGAGAAGGTAACAAAACTTCATTTCTACTTCCACGACACCGTTAGCGGAAAAACCCCAACAGCGGTGACCGTGGCCAGTGCCAAACAGACGTTGCCCACGATGTTCGGCCTAATTAACATGGCGGATGACCCGATGACGGTTGGCCCTGAGCTGAACTCCACGCTACTGGGTCATGCCCAAGGCATTTATGCATCCGCCGACCAGAAGCAAGTGGGACTAGCCATGTACATGAATTACTACTTCACAGCGGGGAAGCACAGGGGAAGCACTCTGAGCCTCCTTGGAAGAAATGCAGGATTGCATAGCATCCGAGAAATGTCCATCGTCGGTGGCACCGGCGTTTTCCGGTTGGCACAGGGAATTGCTACCGCCAAGACTTACTTTGTCAATGCTACCACGCTGGATGTTATTGTTGAGTACAACGTTTTGGTCGTACACTATTAACTGGGAGAAATTTTATATCGTTTGACTGAAGATTTACTGCTTCAGGTCAGAAAAAATTTCTCCTATTGAACACCCTCCTAGAACAATTGTGTCACTTGAAAGGGCGATTGAAAGAGACAAGTGCTTTATGTTTGTGTTACTTTTTGTTTTTAGTGTGATCTTTCAACTGAGGACGAGCAAAATGATTCGCAGAAGAAGCTCGTCCAGTCAACTTTGTAGTCTGATAGGGAGATATTTGTGTGTGTTAATTGAGGATATTTGGAATAAAATTCTCCCTTTTATTGTGCAAAAAAGTGGGTTACTGCTTATATTTGAATTTTGTGGTGTTTGCAGGTCTTGAATTTGAAAGTTGGTGTTTATTGGCAAAATTTCAGAAGACTTGTACTTCCAGGGCGTGCCTGTGCTTGAGAAAGGGAGGCAGAACTGAGTTGGCAGGATGTGGAGCTGAAATCCTGATTTTGCGTGTTTATTCATGAAGAATTTGCTAGAAGCCAAGACTAGTAAAGAACCACTCGTGTGGAATCGTGGACAGCAGAGTAGAAAAAACTAATTCCTTGCGATTAGAGGTGTCAATTACAACCCATTTATATTAGCTCACCCAAACCCAACTCATTAATAATTTACCCAAATCAACCCATTAATTTTAAATGGGTATAAATGGGTACCCATTTATACCCATTTAATTGATGGGTAATGGGTTGACTTGGCTCACCCATTTAAAAATAATACATATTTTATTCAAAATTTTAGTGAGTGATAAGGAGATAAATTTAAATTTTTTACTAATGTAATAACAATAAAATGCCATTATTTATTGTCAAACACCATGCGAAAAATTTTTAAAAAAATAAATAATATTTCAAACTAGTCATAAATGGATAGTTAGGTTACTTGGGTATACCCATACCCATTTATTAAATGGGTATAAATGGGTACCCATTTATACCCATTTATTTTAAATGGGTATAAATGGGTTGATTCAATTATACCCATTACCCAATTATAACTTACTCAAATATACCCAAATCACCCATTTTGACACCTATACTTGCGATGTGAAGATTAAGGCAATCACCAACTTACCTTCCATATTTTGTGGACTTAGAAACCGTGGAAGTCTTTTGGAAGAGTTTGGAGGAGAATTAGGAGAGGTTTCCTTGTCCTGGGATGATTGCAGAAACGTGATGGACTTGGCCTTCGCATGTAGTCTTGGGTCCGGCAGTAGAGAGATTATTATATAAGTGTTGCTTCCTTTTTGATAAAGGGGGGACAAATCTTTAGCCTAGTTTGTTTTATTTGTTTGTTTTTAACTTTCTTTTGTTTCTGCCGCCACCACTAGTTAGTCCATAGATAGTCTTGCTTGAGTTCTTTACCGTTTCTTCGTCCTTTCCCGTATTTAGTGCAGACATAGTCAAACTTTAAGTCTTCTTGCTTTCCGTTGTCTTTTCCGATAGTCACCATAGTTGTGACTAGTACTTTGCTTAATTCCAGGAATTGTCCGTAGTTACAAGTTTGCTATTTTTCCTTTGATTTACTTCTTCGCTTTCTCTTCCGTACGGATAGCATGGAATCAACGACTTGCATGGTTACAATGATAAGGCGTGGCTAAATTCCTATTCTAGTTGAGGAATAATCAAAGCTCGGGGCACCACAACTGTGAGATCGTTTTGATTATTAATGTTAATTTATATGTTCATGGATATTTAATTATTCTCTGCTTTCAAACAATTATTGTTTGAATTTATTGATTAATGTGGCCAGTTATTCAATTTGTCTAAATAATATATAGCCAATTAGGGTGTTGGCGCGTCGCCTTTAAGCAACCTAATTAGTTGCAAACGAGACGATTTCACCACCTCGCAAGCGGTCAAATTTGAATCGTGGGGATAATTAATCTAACCTAAGTAAACCCGCATGTGTGTTTGCCATCTAGAATTGGGTCTTTCTAATTCCTAATGTTGTGACTACATTAAATCCTATGAGCGTCTCTAGGGTTGTCTAGTTCACAAGAGGGTAATCTATGAGCGTCTCTAGGCTACTATAAAATTAAGGAAAGATTGGTGGTTGGGCGGTCGCTTGACTACTATAACCAATTTATTCATGAACGTGTGAATATTTGTGTGTATCTATGATCAATTGTGTGCACCGGTGCCGAGATTAATTCCTTGACTAGATTGTTTTAATTAATTGCTATTTGTGTTATTTGATTCTTGCTGTCTTGCTTACATAGAATTTCAGCTTTTATTAGTTTTTAATTAATTGCTATCTTTCCTAAAAACCCCCCTTTTCCCTATGTGATTGGTCTACCAGTTCCCTGAGGAGACGACCCTACTTACCTTATTTACAAATTAATTGAATTCCTTTGAATTAATTCTGGTATATTGGATTCAGTAAACTCCTTAGAATCAGGGTAAAGCTAGTAACTCATTGCACATCCGGAGTCCCTGCTCCCGTACCAGATTTAATTTGGAAGACTTGTTGTTGGCAATTAGGCTTTTATTTTAACTTTATTTTTGGAGGTTTGACACCCACCAAATTTTGACGCCATTACCGGGGAGATGGGGCGGCTCTTCAACCCGGTGTGTGCACCGGTTTGATCAATTGTGTGCACCGGTGTCAAGATTAATTCCTTGACTAGGTTGTTTTAATTAATTGTTTCTTATGTTATTTGATTCTTGCATACTTCCTTAAGTAGAAATTTCAACTTTTATTCTTTTTTAATTATTTGCTATCTCCTCCAAAAATCCCCCTATTTCTCTGTAGGAAATAAATCACCCAGTCCCTGAGGATACGACCCTACTCACCATTATACTTGAATTCATATTTTTAGAGTAGGTATTTTATTTTTGGCAGTTTGACACCCACCAAATTTTGGCGCCATTGCCGGGGACTGGTGCTTGAATTATTTACTAAAATTTTTTTTCTCCTTTATTTCTCCTCTATTTTTCTTACTAGTTGATGGCTACTAATTTTCAATATTTTGGTGATAGACTGGATTTCGTTCCTAATTGGGTTAATGAGAGCTATTCTATTAGTGATCCTTGTTTCGATGATCTGGCTTCTCTCGTGCAAACATTGAATAATGGACAGAAACCACAAGTCAACACTTGCAGAATATGTCATTGGATCATCTAACTGACAGGTGTCCGCTACTTCAAGAAGACATGGATGACCAAATTGGTGATGTTGGAGTATTCCAAAATCCATCTCCACCGATGTTTGATACTTATTCAAATGTGTATGATCAAGGATGGTGGGATTACCCCAACTATAACTATGGAGTGAGTCCAATATCTCAATCCTCATCCTCTAGTGGGGGGAGTTCCTTGGAAGGTCTTGTTAAGAGCTTGGCAACAAGCACTGCTCAACTCCAACAAACCACTGCTCAATTCCAACTTGAGACTGCTCAATTTCAGCTAGAGACAAAGACAAGCCTTCGTAATTTGGAGAATCAAGTGTGTCTACTGGCAGCTATTTTGAGCCAAATAACGTCTCAAAATTCTATAAAATTGCACTCAGAGACCGTTGTCAATTCCGAACCAGATATGAGTGTAATTATCTTAAGAAGTGGTGACGAATGGCAAGAGATTCAAAGGGAATAATCTAAATCTATGGTTGAAGAGAAAGTTGAAAAAGAAATAAGGGGACCCCAACCTATAGCCTCTCCAGTGAAAAAGTCCAATGAAGAAATCCCAACTGTGGTGACATCTCCTTCATCCCTAACTCTTATCTCTCATTCTATACTCTGTGCTGGTGAGATTGACTTTGTTATACCAGAAATTTTTGAATTTCATGATAGAGGTAAGTTAGGAGTTGTAAAGACTATTAGATTGTTGATTGATCTTGATGAAGGAATGAGTAAAGAATTAAGAGCATTACTTGCTTGCTTGAAACCATCCGCTAGTCAAAAGAAGGAGGTAGCTCACGTGCTTAAAGATTTCTCTATTTATGATGAATATCATGAGTATGAGAACGATGTAATGAAAAGAGTTATACGATTTTATCCTCCATGACCAAGCATGGAAATATCTAGCCAAAGATATTAAAGAAAGGCGCTGCTTGGGAGACAACCCAAGAGTTTTAGTTTTTAGTAATTTTGTGTTTTTATTTCATATTTTTGTGTGAACGTTAAGTTTATTTTGTTTTGTTTGGCTAAAGACTTTCTGTTGTAGGCCGCGAGCGCGTGTGTGTTAAATTTTTATTTAGAATGAGTGGCAATATCTTGGGCAGAAGACGTCAGCTTCTCTGGCGTGCCCACGCCTTACAAGTCCGTCTGAAGGCAAAGCAAAAAGGTGATGATCAGAAGACTTCTGCTTATCTGGCGTGCCCACGCTTTCTAAGCGGATGTCAGACGCTCAAGCTTGGATGAGGATCGGAAGACTCTTGATTGCAAGGCATGCCCACGCCTTACAACGGATAGGGTGTTCACCAAAAAAAAAATAAGGTCCCTTGTGCTCCAAATTTCCTTGATGATTGGACATCAACTCAAGCATTTTCATCCTTCAACCCCCTTCGGTGCTTAATTCTCTAATCAGGGGAGTTCTCTTATTTTCCTTTGTCTCTTTATTTTCATCCATTGAGGACAATGTCTGATTTAGGTGTGGGGGAGAGGATAGTTTCTCAGATATATTTTTCTCAAAACTTTTAGTTTTACACAACTTTTTACAATTTCTTCGGATTTTGTTCTATTGTGAGAAGCAATAAAGATGCAAGTATGATTAGTGAGATTTTTGCTAGCATGAGTATTATATTTTTCTTGCAATTGATTCAAATGATGGATGTGCAAGATTTGACACATTTTTAGCAATTGATGAGCTTTTGAACTTAAGGAGCACACTGTTCATAAGTTGCTCTAATTTCTTTCATTGAGTGATATCGCACATGGTTAGATTATTCTAGAACTTGCTTTGTTATACATGTCAAGACCACATTGTTGAATTTGATGCATGAAAATGATAAGGGCACTCAGGGTTAACCCTTTTGACTTTCTAAAGACCTGTCCCAATTATATTTTTCCCTAATTAACCATGTTTGAGCCTAAACCTTTTCTTTGTTTAAAAACACATTGTGTTACCCTAAATCCATTTTTTTGTTTATACCTTCTTGTTTGAACCCTGTGTCAAAAGAATGCCTTAATTTTATTACATGATGATTTCAATTAGTGGTGCAAGGGTATGGTTGAAGCTAGCAAGTGTGTTTATGTTTCATTATTAGTTATGTCTTGTTGAAAAAAAAAAAGGAAAAAATGAAAAAAAAAATGCAAAAAAGCAGAAAAAAGAGAAAAATAAAAAAATGCAAAAAAAAAAGAAAGAAAATGAAAAAAAGATGTTGTGAAGGGTTCATATATATATATATAGGTTGTATTGTGGTAGTTAGGCAAAGTTCAGATTGTGTTATCACTTGCAAAGCTTAACTTGATATGCTTTGGAGGACTCATGCAAATGAAGAAAACAATTGAAGCATGCAATGGATTGTTGGTATTTCCTTTGATATGTTTAGCCTAAATTTTCCTTTTTATCCAACCCTTTACCTAAGTCTCATTACATCCCTTGTTAAAGACCCTTTGATTTTTGTATTGAATTCATTTTTAGTGGTGAAGATGTGATATATTAGCAAGCCTATGGTAATATCTTTCCATGTTGTTGATTTGAGCATATATGTCCCTTTAAACACTTTTGAGTGCTGAGCGATACACTGATATCCGTGTGAGAGTTGAATCTTCTACATCCTAATTTTGATAAAGTTGTTGAGAAGATCTAATACTCGTGTTAGTTTATTATGCTATGAAGTACTTGTCATCTTGATTGTCATAGTGAATGCTTAAGGACAAACATTGTCTAGGTGTGGGGGGATTTGATAGGGAGATATTTGTGTATTAATTGAGGATATTTGGACTAAAATTCTCCCTTTTATTGTGCGAAGAAGTGGGTTACTACTTATATTTGAATTTTGTGGTGTTTGCAGGCCTTGGGTTTGAAAGTTGGTGTTTATTGGCAAAATTCCAGAAGACTTGTACTTCCAGGGTGTGCCTGTGCCTGAGGAAGGGAGTCAAAACTGAGTTGGCAGGATGTGGAGTTGAAATCCTGATTTTGCGTGTTTATTCATGAAGAATTTGCTAGAAGCCAAGATTAGGAAAGAACCACTCGTGTGGAATCTTGGACAGCAGAGTAGGAAAAAACTAATTCCTTGCGATGTGAAGATTAAGACAATCACCGACTTACCTTCCATATTTTGTGGACTTCCGAAACCAGTGGAGAAGTCTTTTGGCGGTGGAAGAGCTGGAGGAGAATTAGGAAAGGTTTCCTTGTCCTGGGATGATTGCAAAAACGTGATGGACTTGGCCTTCGCATGGTCTTGCGGGTCCGACGAGTAGGAGATTATTATATAAGTGCTGCTTCCTTTTTGATAAGGGGGGACAAATCTTTAGCCTAGTTTGTTTTATTTGTTTGTTTTTAACTTTCTTTTGCTTCCGTCGCCAACATTAGTTAGTCCATAGATAGTCTTACTTGAGTTCTTTACCGTTTCTTCGTCCTTTCCCGTATTTAGTGCAGACATAGTCAAACTTTAAGTCTTCTTGCTTTCCGTTGTCTTTTTCGATAGTCACCATAGTTGTGACTAGTACTTTGCTTAATTCCAGGAATTGTCCGTAGTTACAAGTTTGCTATTTTTCCTTTGATTTACTTCTTCGCTTTCTCTTCCGTACGGATAGCATGGAATTAACGACTTGCATGGTTACAATGACAAGGCGTGGCTAAACTCCTATTCTAATTGAGGAATAATCAAGGCTCGAGGCACCACAACTATGAGATCGTTTTGATTATTAATGTTAATTTATATGTTCATAGGTATTTAATTATTCTCTGTTATCAAACAATTATTGTTTGGATTTATTGATTAATGTGGCCAGTTATGCAATTTGTCTAAATAATATATAGCCAATTAGGGTGTTGGCGCGTCGCCTTTAAGCAACCTAATTAGTTGCAAACGAGACGATTTCACCGTCTCGCAAACGGTCTAATTTGGATCGTGGGGATAATTAATTTAACCTAAGTAAACCCGCATGTGTGTTTGCCATCTAGAATTGGGTCTTTCTAATTCCTAATGTTGTGACTACATTAAATCCTCTGAGCATCTCTAGGGTTGTCTAGTTCACAAAAGGGTAGTCTGTGAGCGTCTCTGGGTTACTATAAAATTAAGGAAAGATTGGTGGTTGGGCGCGTCGCTTGACTACTATAACCAATTTATTCATGAACGTGTGAATATTTGTGTGTATTTATGATCAATTGTGTGCACCGGTGTCGAGATTAATTCCTTGACTAGGTTGTTTTAATTAATTGCTATTTGTGTTATTTGATTCTTACTGTCTTGCTTACATAGAATTTCAGCTTTTATTAGTTTTTAATTAATTGCTATCTTTCCCAAAAAACCCCCCTTTTCCCTGTGTGATTGGCCTACCAGTTCCCTGAGGAGATGACCCTACTTGCCCTATTTACAAATTAATTGAATTCCTTTGAATTAATTCTAGTATATTGGATTCAGTAAACTCCTTGGAATCAGGGTGAAGCTAGTAACCCATTGCACATCTGGAGTCCCTGCTCCCGTACCAGATTTAATTTGGAAGACTTGTTGTTGGCAATTAGGCTTTTATTTTAACTTTATTTTTGGAGGTTTGACACCCACCATAGTCCTGATTAATCAAGTAAATTGGGAGGTGGGGTAGGGTGGGGGGGTCGGAGGGTTGGATTGGATGGTGATGTAAGAGCAATTACGAGTAGTATATTTTCAGTTCAATACCTTACACCTAATATATATATATATAACAATTTTCTTTTTCCTTCCCCCCATCAGCAAAATCGTTGTGTTTCAAGATATTGCTCTTGGACAAACACCTTGAACAAAATCAAATAAAACAGAAGATGCTGTGGGAACAAGTATCTATGGTAGACAGATTCTCCACATAAAAAGACTACCGAGTTTGGGACTTTAGGTGGTAGCTACTACTGCAATGTTCAGAACAAATTTGTCGGATTTGCATCACCATGTCCTTCCTAGACAATGTTAATAAATTGACGACCAAAAACTTACCGTTTTCTATCTTTATAGGACTTCAAACTTTGACATTCAGCAACACACTAGTAGCCAGAATATTCCACATAAGACCAATGTTCACGAAAATTCTGATGCTTTTAGGATAACCAGCTCCATATACACCAATTGTAATTACGTAAGTTGACAAAAGAGAGTAAGTAAAAGAAGCATTCTATGCAGTAATGCCTATAACATATACAACTCCGAGTTACGGCCCTGCCAATGAGCATGGAAAAGTCCAGCATATAATAGAGTCAATCTCGTACTTGAGGAAAGAATTAAGTACCTGGCAGAAGGAGCACTAAATGATTAAAAATGATCAATCTAACTGATATTGGACCTGAAGATGAGAGAAAGATCCTGGTGAAAGGTCGAGTCTGATGAAAAAGTTAGTAAAACATTTCAGCTGAAGTGGACGAGTTTAGTATGCCAATCGACACATTACACAACTACTATTTCCCAAGCAGCGAACACTATTCATTCGGCTGTTAAAAGTTGAATCACCCAAAAGAGGCCTAGTCTCCATATTATAGCCGGTCGATCAATGCATGCACCACGCCATGATCACCATCTCATGGTTACATATCAGTATGAATACTGGTATAAACTTTTAACCTCAAGTTTGGTTTGAGATGCTATTCGTGAACTTTCTTGATTTTGTGACTGTTTGATAGAAGAATTTCCACTGGCCGTTACTTGATTATCATCCATAATCGCACTGTTTTTCCCTTTTTTCTTCTTTTAGTAAGGATAAGGAAATATTTTTCTGGTGGTGTAAATCTCTACTTGGGTGAGTTGCTTGTGGTGTAGTGTGTACAGAAGATAAAACGAGATAGGCAGCAGTGATTCTCCAACGCAGTATTTTACAAAAGCCTGCATAATTTGTATTGGCTGCTAGTTGTAAATTGAGGAGAATGATAGCACTAGCAGCAGCATTGGACGAGGACGATGACGCTGACAAAAAGAATGGAATCTTCACTTTAAGACTGGGGACACTATGACAGGATGGATTGTGTAGTGCCGAATCTCGATTGTAATACGTTCATTGAGAAACAGGCAAAAAGGCATTTTGGGAATTGTTCTGTTTGAAGAAAGGAAGGATCCAAAAGGATCGATCTCTTTTTGATTAATCACTGTGTGATACACTAATATTGCAAATCCTCATTACTAATGGAGTCCAAATGATCTATAGATTAATCAGAAGATTTTTTCAGTCGTCTAGTATCCGTTACTTAAATAATGAAACTAGATCTTGTGGAATCATATTGAATACTTTACAGTGCGTTGCTAGAAAACCAATTTTTGGTTGGCTAATAACTCGCACCAATTGTATGAACAACCCCTTTATCACAAATTTAACAGTTTCCTTTTCATCTAATAGTATTAAAATTTTCAGATTTAACAGTTCCCTTTTCATCTAATAGTATTAAGTTAAAAAAAATAATTAATCTTTTATACACTGACCATGTATATGTTATCAAGTTTGAATACATGATAACTAATCTTAATTAATTTTTAAATTGATTTTGAAATCCAAATTTTACATGCATAACATTCATCTATAAGCTGGACCGGTCAAAAGAGGTCACAAAGATCCATTTTTACTTCCAAGACACACAGTTAGCGCAAAAAGCCCAAACAGCAGTGACTGGCCGATGTTCGGACTACCAAGCATGGCTGATGAGCGATGGCCTCTTGACAGTTGACCCTGAGCCCAATTCCACTATATTTGGATCTGCTGACAAGAAATGAAGTCGGACCAGTCATATACATGGTTTAATACTTCACAGTTGGTAAGTACAAAGGAAGCCCTCTGTAGAACTGCAGGGCTGGAGAGCATCCCAAAAAAGTCCATTGTTTGGATTGATAATATTTATCCAAAATTTTTTTGTTTGCATTATCGACACAATTTTCAATACCTTTTTATCTCACATACATCACATCAAAAAAGTGTTACAGTATTTTTTTCACAAAATTATCCCAAATAATCTACTATCCAAATTGTCTATGGCCACAAAATTGTGTTAACAGGCGATCTGTAAGAACTGTTACTATATATTATCTAGCGCATTAGTGGTAATGCCTTGACCTTAAAGATGAAGTGCGTCTCAACTTCTCCAAAACTATTTTCAATTAGACCAAGAAAAAAAAAAGGAAAAGAAATAGTGTCGCTCTTCTACATATCAAATGAATCATTAATGATGCTTTTTATATATAACTTTCAATATAAATATTGCTCCATCCTTTCACTAGGGAAAAAAAATGAAGAATTGTTGTCACATGGAAACGCAATTGAAAGAGATAATTTTGCTTTTGCTTTTGCTTATGTTACCTACCTTACTTTTTTTTTTAATGTGATTTTTTTAACTAAAGATGCATAAAACAATTCCTTTAGCAGATGCACGTGCACTGAAAGTAATACAATAAAGAAGATGCGCTGTGGTAGGGAAAAAAAGTGAAACAACTTGCTTGTGTCTTTCCGATCTTCCCCTGAGGCGAAATGAGTTTAATACTTACTGACCTTGACCAAATGGTAAAAAAAAAGAAAAGAAAAAAGAAAATCAGTAGACACCCTGGGAACAACATTGATGCTAAACATAGAGGAAATCTGAATGGCTGGACTTAGATGGTAGACTGAATTGAAACAAACGTTCAACTAATGAAACACAGATGTACAATAATTTTTTATCACCACATCGTTCATAAGATAAGATTTTAATATGTTACCGAAATTTGGTGTATGAATAAGTTGTAAAATTGCACCAAGAAGATGAAGCAGCAAGAGAAAAATGAGAGACGAGTAAGTGAAACCACTTCAGCATCATACTGACGTGCATTGGACATGGACCAACATTTTTTGCCTAAGCGTGCGTTTGATAAAATTGAAGTCTGAAATCTGAACTCTAAATCTATTAAGTGATTGAATTGTTTAGCACTAAATCTAATATATTTGAATGTATATCACATTAAGTGATAAGTGAATAGCTTATCACTTAATTTTGGGAGCAAATTTTATCTAAAAAATTTAGCACCATTTAATTAATTCAGTTGTTCTATTTTCGGTTATCAAATGGTCTGGATGTGGTAAGATCTGAATCCATTAAATTTAAATACTGAATTGAGTTATCAAATACTGCCTAAGTAATATGTCTGATATGCACCTGTTTTTGTGTCAGCCCTGCTGTAAAATGGAAGAAAGGGATTAAACATAAAAGAAAAGGAGGCCTAATTAACACATTTAGCACCTTAAAAACTGCGAAATGCCCGCCCAATTGTTAAAAGGGCGGTATAATTAATCCAGTGTGAAAGAAGTCTTGGTCAATGGTCAATGGTCAATGGTGGAGTCAGAAAAGCTTGACAAACACTAGACGTTAAAATACCCTTACGGGCACAACACCATGATCACCACCTCGTAATTAACTGCGCCCTCTCAAACTTTAAATTTAAGTAAAGGGTTATTCCTAATGTACTTTCTTAATTCCGAGTCACCGTGATAAGTGGATTCCCGATCCTTTTTCTCAAGACTGTAGCGAGTGAGGATTAGGAGGAATGAACCGATTTCTTTGAGCTTTCTTTGGATGTTGGAAGTTGGAATTCTTTCATTTTTGCTTTGAAAATATAAAGGAAGAAATATGCATTATAGTCAAAATAAGCCGTAGGAACCAATACAACATACCAACACGAATTGACTCTGTTAGCAAGAAGGAGATCACTTCCTCATATAAGATAGTGTATTTGACTCCATTGCTGATGTGAAGACTGTTTTCGGAGTCGAATAAATCTATATTTTTTTATTTTGACTTTATTTATAAAAAAAAAAAAGAAAAAGGAAAAACCAATGTTGTGATGGTGATAGGAACCAAATCTATACAAACTTTTTCTTTATTAAAAAAAAAAGATGATGGTAATCAAAGCCAAATGCATCCTAACTTTTTTATCTATCAAAAATAATAATAATGCGGTAATCGAAGTCAAATTCATTCAAACTTTTTTCTTTATAAAAAAAAATCAATGAAAAAAAAAAAAAAAAAACCAATATAATCATTGTAGTGATGGGAGACCCATTTAAATTTTTACCTTATTTAAAAAAAAAAAAGGAATGATGGTAATTGAAATCGATCCGTCCAAATTTTTTTATTAAAAAAAATTGATGATGGTAATTAAAGTCTAATCTATCTAAAGCCTTTTCTTTTTTTATCAAAAAAAATTTTGTGGTGGCCATTGAAATCGAATACATTCAAACTTTTTCCTTTAAAAAAAAAAATAAATAAAGTAGGTAGGAAAATTTTTCCAGTAAAGCGAAGAGTACGAGAGATGGTGAGAGCTGTTTTCGCACTCCTACACCCTAAAGCATCTGGGGGGACCATGTGGGATGTTTCCTCGTAATAATTATACGACTCCATGGAAATCACTTATTGACTGTAATATCAGACAAAAGTTAAAGTGCAGACACAATTATGGTGACTTCCTACTGGTGAAGAGATGGACATTTATTCCCGTTTCCTTCTCCCTTTTCTTCATCTTTTCTTGCAAAGACTTAGGGATGATCGGATCTGTTCTGTTTTAGTTCCCTGAGGGATTCCGATCGAACAAAAAATTCTCAGAAAAGCCCTATAAAACCCTCTTGTCTTCTGGAAATAATCATGACATCCATAGCCTCGGCATGCTTGTCCTGGATTCCAGCCTTGTGGAGCAAATTAGCAGCATCAGCAGTACTGGGACTAGAAGAGATCCTAGGAGGGCCGTACAGGCATTTTCCTGACGAAGTCCTCTTGCAGATTCTCAGCAAGCTCCCGGCTAAATCTGTCCTAAGATGTCGATGCGTCTGTCGGAGATGGAAGGCCTTGACCTCCACTCAGGAATTTGCACAGTATCATCTCCCCCACAGCTTCCCAATGGTTATTGTTGTCCGGCAGAGGGAAGCTGATGGGGAGCAGAAGGAAATATATTTGGTCGACACATGTGAATCCGCAGAAGATAAAGCAACCCAGCAGAGCTATGGCTGTCGAATCAGCGTCAACTCTGTCCGGCCAGTTTCCAAATCCGATCGCCAAGAATTCTCGTATTCCTCCAATGGTCTGGTCATTTTCCGGGAGGAGTTCCGGAGATCAACCGCGGGGTTAGAGCACTACGTCCTCCTGAATCCCCTTACGCGACAGAAGGTGAGATTAATCACCCCAAAAGGTTTGATTTATGGAATCTTTTCCAGCCCCTTTGCCAAAGATCAACACTGCTTGCTCTGGGGAGGAAGATTCCTCCGTGAAAATGGGAGCATGCAGTTCAGAATACTTGTTCTGGGTGGCGGGTCGAGCTCCAGAGCGCAGCAATACGATGAATCACAAACATCTTGCTGCTGGAGAGAGCTGTACGAGGATGATGACGCTCCGTTTTCATACCAACCTAGGGCTCAAACTCCTCCGGTAATCGTAGACAACGTCCTTTACTGGATGGTTGGAAATCGATACGCAATTTCAAGGCAGAGCTCGCCATCGCCCCTTCCGAGCACTAGATTACCCCCTCGTTGCGCAGAATCAATCTTGAAATTGGACACGAAAGCAGAGAGATTCTCCGTGATGCCTCATCCGGGTCCACAAGATCAATACTGCAAGGACGATCCTGAGCACAGCAGGATGCATTTGGTAGAAATGGATGATCATGGTTTTCTCTGCTTGTGCGAGTCCTCCTTGTTCGAAGAGTCGATCAACATCTGGATCCTGAGGCACCAAGATAATGGAAATGGTCCTAAACCATTCTGGATCAGATGGCACAGGGTTAGCATCGACTTGGATGTAGACCGCTTCCCCTTTACCTCCTCGAGATCAAATCATAGCGTTCGACCTGTTGTGATCGTAGGCAAAGAATTACTGCTGGAATGGCCAAACAGGGGGCTATTTGGCCTTAATTTTAGGAATGGTTCTGTGAGGTTATTTGACAGAAGACTTGAGTATAAAACCAATGCTTTCATGTATGCTCATACTCCTAGCTTTGTCCCCCTAAGCAACTGCGAGCCTGAAATCTTGATGTCCACATAAGTCTGCTTGCTGCTCTGGTGGAACACACTACTATTTAGGACCCTTCAGTCAACTTGTTTTCAATCTTCATTCTGTCCAATGATCTGCTCCTGCTTTTGCTGGATTCACCTGTGCTGTTGATATGGTCAGAGGGCCATGGTGGGGTGCATCTTCCCCATCACATTCTCACGTGGTTGCAAGTATTTTTGATGGTTCATGATAAATCCTCTCTGCCATGTACTAGTATCTGTCTTCTGCAGCTCCATCTCATATTGCGTCTTTGTACAAAGGCTTTCTTGCTCCATTGCTCCAGTGATCTTATCATTACCCTTAATAATTCATGAGTTGTGTTAATGGATGGTTGTTGTTCCTTTTTTTCTTTTAACAATCTTCTTTAGGTGTTAAGGTTAAGAATTTATGTGTGGAATAATGAGACAGGAGATGAATAACTTTAACCTGGTTCTAGCTTCAGGGAACGTTTTACTTTTCAAGATTCCAGTCAAAATTGGCTTTTTGGAAAGTGGGATGGGACTGTGACCCTGTGGGCAGACTGCAGAGATGGAATAATTCACTCGTAATTAACATTAAAACTCATCTGCTTTATTGGATGCTATTAAAATTTTTTGTCAATCTTTTTTCTTTATTCTACCCGTCTTAATTATGTAATGCTCCGGAAGCTGATTTAATCAATTGGAATATTGACGAGAGAATTGATTAGATGGTGAGACGGGAGGGATTGTAAACAGTAGATTATGAATTCAACATTTTTCACTTATTAAAAAAAATCAACTAGAATAAATGATGTGCGAAAGCCAAAAGGAGGGAAATTGGACATGTTAATTGCCATAGAGTACCAAGAAAAGAAATTTGATTGGTTTGGGTGACATGGGAATCGGGATTAGTTTAATTCCACAAGTAACATCACTGGTTGAACCAAATATTAAGAACCTAAATAGCAACTTTTTTCTATAAATTTAGTAATAACTAGAAATTAGCAATGACAAAATTAAGATGGATATTATTTTCTGAATTTAAGATAGCACTATGACCTCAAGATATAATCATGAAATTCTGAAATAATCAAATATTTGATGGGGGAAATTACCTATATTAGTTTTCAATAGGGATAATTTTAGAAACTTGACAAATTAATGTTTCTTGTTGCCACAGACTGACTATTTGTGCATTGTGTTACAATATAACTTTTGCATAAGTATAAAGGGTATTTATGGAATAAAAGTTTCATCTCTCTTCTCAAAGTATTTTTTTAATAGTACTTTTTTGATTTGGACTAACTTTATTATAAAATCTTAACCTCAGGGGAGGTTTGTGTAATTTTATAAAGTATAGGGGAGGTGAGTGAAATTGTTGAAAACCTCAAGGGAGGTTTCTGAAATTACCCCTTAGTTTAATTCCACAAGTAACATCACTGGTTGAACCCTGACTTAGTAGAAATTAACGACAAAATGTGAATTGTAACTATTCTTAATGGAAAACTGATGGGTTCATCTCGATTTCCCACAGAAAAAGCACAGAAATTAAAATACCAACTACGTGCTTTCGGTGGATTCACTTCTAGTGGTAAAGACCGATGGAAGCAGCACTATATGTTAAAAAATTTATTTCCTCCCTCTTCTGCAGTGTGAAATTTTTTTTTCCCTTTCGAGTTAGGCCTGAGTAATGACGTATCAATACAGGATCTCTTGCATCTAAGCTTTCTTCAACTAGTATAAATTTCCTATCTCCCCACCCAAAAGCTATATTGCCTCAGTCCCAAATTATTTGTCGCTTTTCAAGATTTTTTTAATTGTGATGTTAGTACGTTAGTGTTCAACTTTTGTCAATCAAAATTCATATTTCAAATTTGTAACTAACATAAGACGTATATAAAGATAGGGATAACATTGAAAAAATAAAATTAAAAGTAGCTTTAATTTTGATAACATGATAATTATTTTAGAACATCCAAAATTAAAATATGATAAGTATTTTGGGACTAATGGAATAATTTAATTCATGTGAAGATACCACATAGAGTACTAATGTTTTTGTGCATAAGGAAGCTTGCACATGATGAACGTGCTAGCCAGCTTTGGAAATCCCAGTTAAGCAACTAATATATATATATATATATATATTTCAATCTATCAAAATTTGTCTGTGAATCCCAAGAAAAAGGTCCATCATCACAGCAACACCACTTCTGTGTAGCCTATATTGAGAACGGCGCAAGGAAAAAGAAAAAATATGGTGTGGAGAGTGGACGGAGAAAGGAGACACATACATTGACAAAGATGCAACTGGAAGAAGCAAAAGAAGGAAAGAGGAGGAGGAGGAGGTGGATGCAGGCTCTGAGCACGGAGCCTCTGTGATGCAGATTGCCATTAATCAACAGTTGGAAATTAAAGGCAGAAACTAGGTACTGGTGTGGTGGCTTCTGAAAACTCTTCCGACCCTATAGAAGTTTGGGCCATGCAGGAGAGAAGCTCAGGAGACCTCATCCTGGATTATGCTTTGGCTGTGGGAATGGGTTTAGCAAAGGCTTTTCAAAAGCAGTGGAGGAAGATCCGGACACATATTCAGTCACAACAGCTCGTGAATATGTTGGCATCTCGTAGTGTTGCGGATATTTGTCTAGCTACACTGGTCGAAGATATAAAGATTTTGAGTTCTCGGTTTCAGAGTTGCTCCTTTATGCTAAACACCAATTTAAGCAGTTTGGGTAGGTTTGGATTCTCTGTTTTTTGAACTGTTTTTGAAAAACTGTTTTTCACATCCCAAATGTTACAGTAATATACCAACAAAAAACAATTCTAAAAACATCAATCCAAACAAATATTTCAAAAACAACTTATACATACAAAAATAAAAAAATTATCCCTTCTTCTTCCACCCCAACCGCACCATCACCCACAACCACCCACCACCCACCACCACCACCTTCTCCCCCCCTCTCTCCCTCCCCCCCCTCCACCTTCCCTCTCTCTTTCTCCCCTTCTCTCCTTCTCTCCCTCCCATCCAAATTAAAAATTTATTTAGGGTATTTTTGGGGCATTTTTAAAATTAAAATTTTAATTAAGGTAAATTTTTGGGGTATTTTTTGAGGTATTTTTAAAATTAAAATTTTTGGTATAATTTTTTCGGGCATTTTTAAAATTAAAATTTTATTTGGGGTAATTTTTTGGGGCATTTTCAAAATTAAAAATTTATTTGGGGTATTTTTGAGACATTTTTAAAATTAAAATTTTATTTGGGATATTTTTGGGGCATTTTTAAGATTAAAAATTTATTTGGGATAATTTTTGGTGTATTTTTAAAATTTAAAATTTATTTAGAGTAATTTTTTGGGGTATTTTTAAAATTACAAATTTATTTGGGACAATTTTGTGGCATTTTTAAAATTCAAAATTTATTTGAGGTATTTTTGGGGGTGTTTTTAAAATTAAAAATTTATTTTGGGGTAATTTTTTGGGCATCTTTAAAAATAAAAATTTATTTGGGGTAATTTTTTGGGGTATTTTTAAAATTAAAAATTTATTTAGGACAATTTTTGGGGCATTTTTAAAATTAAAAATTTATTTTGGGGTAATTTTTTGGGGCATATTTAAAATTAAAAATTTATTTTGGGTAATTTTTTGGGGCACTTTTAAAATTAAAATTTTATTTGGGGTAATTTTTGAAGCATTTTAAAATTAAAATTTTATTTGGGATAATTTTTTGGGGTATTTTTAAAATTAAAAATTTATTTGGGACAATTTTTGGGGCATTTTTAAAATTAAAAATTTATTTTGGGGTAATTTTTTGGGGCATCTTTAAAATTAAAAATTTATTTGGGGTATTTTTGGAATAATTTATTTGGGATTTTTTTTTAAATTAACCCACCCGCACCACCACCCATCAAATGAATTTTAATTTTAAAAATACCCCAAAAAATTACTCCAAATAAATTTTTATTTTTAAAAAACCTCAAAAAATTACCCCAAATAAATTTTTAATTTTAAAAATGCCCCAAAAAAATTTGACCCAAATAATTTTTTACTTTTAAAAATACCACAAAAAATTATCCAAAAAACACCCTCAAAAAGTTTTTGAAAGACAGCTATAGTAGTTTTTGAAAGAGAGTTACAGTAGTTTTTCACATCCCAAATGCTACAGTGCTGTTTTTGAAAAACAACCCCAAAAATAACTAATCCAAACGGATGCTTTGAGCATAGTTTGAGATGAGGATTGGATATATCCTCGAGGTGAATGATACCTCTGTCCAATATTGGCGCCTAGCGCCCTTTTGTAAATCTGACAGAACATTTGCTCTATCTTTATATAGTTTTGGTGTGATATTTATATACACATAAGTTGACGTTTCAGGGGAAAAAAAAAAAAAAAGAAGAAGAAGCAAAAGAAGGGGGTGTAGACGAAAAAAAAGACACAAAATGATCGAGCCCGCAGGCCTCCAACATTTTTTGCTTATTTATGGCTTTTTTTGTTCCTTTGGAATTATAGGTGTCAAAATGGGTGATTTGGGTATATTTGGATAAGTTATAATTGGGTAATGGGTATAATTGAATCAACCCATTTATACCCATTTAAATAAATGGGTATAAATGGCATTTATTTTAATGGGTATGGGTATACCCAACTACCCATTTATGACTTGTTTGAAATATTATTTATTTTTTTAAAGATTTTTCGCATGGTGTTTGACAATAACTAATGGCATTTTAATGTTATTACATTGGTAAGAAATTCAAATTTATCTCCTTATCACTCACTAAAATTTTGAATAAAATGTGTGTTTGTTTTTAAATGGGTTAATTAGGCAAGTCAAGTCAACCCATTACCCATCAATTAAATGGGTATAAATAGGGGTGTGCAATTTCGAATTTTTCCGAATTACCGACCGATTTCGAATTGAAATCGGAATTTCGAAATCGGTAATTCGGAATTCGGAATTTCTTTTCGGAATTTCGAATTCGTTTTCATCGAATAAGGTTCGATTTCGGTTTTAAGGGTTTTGAAATCGGAAGTTCCGATTTCGAATTGGTAATGCGAAATAGGAATCGGAAATTCGGAATTCACTTTCGAATTCGATTATGGTGTACTGTAGTACTGTACATGTTATATGCAATTATGTTTTATATGGACAAATTACTTGGAAGCCCTAATTATTTACTACAGACCCTACTTCTTCAATTCTTCTTTTCTTTCTTCTATTTCATCTTTCCCCGATCCCCTTCCCCGATTCTCTCCATCTTTTCTTTTTTCTATTTCATCTTTCCCCGATCCCCGATCCTCTCCATCTTTTCTTTCTTCTATTTCATCTTTCCCCGATCGGTCTCCATCGGACTATTGGAGTCACCTGACCACCACCGCTGGCCGCTGCTCTCTTCCAGTCCGTTTCCCTCACCCCAACCCAACCTCCAAATCCTGAAGCTGTGCAAAAGCCCCACGGCCCCCACCTCTCTGTGAACAAGGGCACCCTCATTCCCTCCCCTTTCCTTCAAGCTCAAGGTATATCTGAAATTTCTTCCTGGGATTTTTCTTTCCTTTTCTTTTATTGTAATAAACTTTTTCTGTGTTTCCAATGCGAGCTGCATTTTTTTTTTTTGAATTCCTGCATGCTTTGAATTGAGTTTTCTATCTAATGTTTTATTTTTTGGTGAGTCTTGGTTAATCCCATTTCACATTCTGAGGTTTTGTATTCAAAATTTCCATTTATTTGAAGGTTTGGTGGTGTAGAAGACTGGAAGATTACATGATTAGAATCTTGTATAGGGTTATCTGATAATTTCGGTTTATTTTGCATGATGATATATTGTACGGGTAATATTGAGGGTAAGAATTTTATTGTACCTCGATAAAATCAAGAAGGATATAGATGGTAGAATGGTGCTTGGCGAAGAGTCCTGACACACAGGCCGAGCTTTGAAGCCTCCATTGTAACCTTAATAGTGGGTGGACTTGCCTGTCATTTGGATTTTCAGAGATTGTATTGTGGAGGGACCATTGTTTCTTGTTAGCAAATGCCTAAGCTAGCAAAAGTCCAATGACTTGTTGCCGGTTCTTGAAACAAAATAACTGCCTCTTTGGATTCTTTTATTTTTAGTCCTTGGTTTTAGAGTGTGATTTTTTGTTCTAGTTTTTTTTCCTTGAACGTTGGGTAACTAATTCAATTTTCATAAAAGTAATTTAGTGCAACTGCACCACCACATGCTAGAACATGTATGGCATAGTAATTTCTCCCTAAGGACTAAGAGAAAGTATTTTGCAAGCAATATTTATTCTGACTTAAATTCTGATAGACTAACTTGATGTTGCCAATAGTGGGAATAACCTTTTCTAATGACTAATTATTTTGCAAATAAATCCGTCGTTGTCTTTTTTTTCTTTTTTTCCTTTGACTTGTGTTATCCTGTTTGTAATGCACAAGAAATATTTCCTCTGTACAATTTCTTTAGCAAATTATAAAAAAAGCTGTTTGGATAAAAATTCTTGTATTTAGATCAGAAGATTTCTTGTTGCTGACCTTTTCTTATGAGTTACATTGACTTAAGTGTACTTGTCAGAAATTTGTTCTTTTTTTTTTTTTTGGGAAAATATTTTGGAAATTTATGTTTACTATCTTTAACAGGCTTATAGTACCTTTTTTTTTTTAAATGCTTGATTGGGATGGAGTAGATATAAATGACAGTTGGAGAAGGATGTATATAGACCCTTCACTTTTGCCTTTTGGGATCTTTATACTGAAAGAGTTTCTCACTAAATTCTCATAAATAGCTAGTCTTATTTTTCTGTGCTTCTCATTATTGTTAATACATTACAGGTTTAATCCAAACATGTCGAACAATGTACAGGAAAAGGAAGGATCAAGTGACTCGCCACTCACTCCTACTTCTAATTCGAACAGTTGTGAGGCTGAGGCATCGGGAATTGGGGTGAAGAGAAAAAGAGGTGAGTACAAGAGAAGATCACCTGCTTGGGAGCATTTTCAGCCCTACTACGAAGAAGGGATCCGTCATGGCGTTTGCAACTACTGTAATAAAATTATACCGGCTGATCCAAAGAGTCATGGTACTACTCCCCTCTTATCCCATGCTAAATCTTGTAGTTTGAATCCTACAAATAAGTCTAAGGGGTAGAGTACATTATGTTTAGGAGAAATTGAAACTTCTGGGGGGGATTTGAAGAGTGCACTTGTTAGTTGGAAGTTTGACTCTGATGCAATTAGAAAAAGCATTGCTTACATGCTTATTGTTGATGAATTGCCATTCAAACATGTAGAAGGTAAAAGATTTCAACAAGTCATGCTAACTGCATGTCCTTCTTTAAAATACCTTCTAGGTGGACAATTACTAGAGATTGCTATCAGTTGTACTTAGATGAAAAAACTAAGTTGAAAAATATGCTGAAACAGAGTGCTGGCAGAATTTGTCTTACCACTGATACATGGACATCTATCCAACAAATAAATTACATGTGTTTGACCGCTCACTTTATTGATTGGGATTGGAAATTGAACAAAAGAATCATAAACTTCTGTCCAATTATTAGTCATAAAGGGAATGAAATAGGGAAGAGCATTGAGAAATGCTTGTTGGAATGGGGAATTGATAATGTCTTGACATTAACAGTTGACAATGCTAGTTCAAATGATGTGGCAAATTTAGCGGAAAATTGCAAAATTGGGATAAGTCTATATTAGGGGGGAAATGGACTCATGTGAGGTGTGTAGCTCACATAGTCAATCTAATTGTAAGTGATGGCCTAAAAAAATTTGGACACTCCATTGATTGCATCCGGGCAGCAGTGAGGTATATTAGGCAGTCCCCTTCTAGGTTGAAAAAGTTTAAAGAATGTGCAGAAATCGAAAAAATTGATTGTAAGAAGTTACTTAGCCTAGATGTGCCAACTAGGTGGAACTCAACGTACTTGATGTTAGACACGGCTCAGAGATTTGAGAGGGCATTTCAAAGGTTTGAGGAGCAAGATCCATACATGATTAGTGAGTTAGAGTCATTGCCAACAAAATCCGATTGGGAAAAGGCAAGATTCTTAACTTTATTCTTGGAGAACTTTTATGATCTCACAGTGAAGGTTTCTGGCTCTAAATATGTAACATCCAATAATCTTATTAATGAGCTTAGTCACATTAATGGTGTCTTGATTGAAATGGCAGAAAGTGATCTTCCTGATTTGAGAGGAATGGCAAGAACAATGAAGGAAAAGTATGATAAGTATTGGGGGAGAGTTGAGAAATTGAATATGCTGATTTTCATTGCTTACATGCTTGATCCTAGAACAAAATTCGAGTATTTTGAGTTCATTTCATGTAAAATGTATGGTGAAATCGATGGTGCTATGGTAGCTCGTCCTAGCTAGGGATGCTATGTATGAGTTATTTGGAGTACAAGAGGCTTAATGGTCCCACTTGGGTCACTGACACTTCCCTTTCCTCCACTTCTTCACTTTCTACATCTCAAAGCAGCTCTTCATTTGATGGAGATGCCTCCAATTCCAAGAAGATCACTGATAGGTATAGAATGGAGTTTAAGAAAAGAAAAGTTGAAATTGGAGGACAAAATTCTAAATCTGAACTTGATAGATATTTGAGTGAAGACTGTGAGGATGATGATCATCCGGAGTTGGATATTTTAAATTGGTGGAAGGGCAATAGTATTCGATTTCCAATACTTTCTCAAATGGCCCGTGATATATTGGCTGTCCCAGTGTCCACAGTTGTTTCCGAATCTGCCTTTAGCACCGGAGGACGTGTACTTGATCCATTTAGGAGCTCTTTGACTCCTAGAATTGTGCAAGCTTTGATATGTGCTCAAGATTGGCTTCGAGCATCGGGCACCGAGCTGAACGTTGAAGAAAAATTAGAGGACCTTCAAGAATTTGAATCTGGTAAATTATCTTCTTTGTTCTTTACAAATTTAAAATATTTGTTCTATTCTTCTTAAATGCTATTGAGATACTTCATTTTTTCCCCTTGCATAACAGGTTTGATTAAGGGGTGCCAACCAACAATTGTTGATGTTTAAGTCCTCCAATGGTGAAAAACAGCTTGGACTTGAGTTGGTGCCGAGCCAATCTGTGTTGCAACTCCATTTGCTTGTCTATTTTATTATGAGAGAGATTCTTAAAAACAATTGTTGATGTTCGTCCATTGTGTTTTTTGGAATTTTTGTTGAAAATTGCTTCTTATTTTAAGGAATTATGGTGAAGTCTTGAACTTTTTCCCTTCTTGTTTAATTTGGTACTGTTCTGATGTAGTTCCAGTGAAGGTGCCTTGGCTTCATAGCAAGCATAGTTACTGTTAAGGGTTCGAATCTTATGATTCCCTGCTACTTTTTCTATTAGCTCATTGGTGAAACATGAGACTTTTAGTGAAAGCTAAGATGGGTCATGCTGATTCTTAAATCTTTGTTTAGTGGTACTTTTTCATTTTCAGGTTTAGTGTACATAACGAAAAAGCAATATTCTGAGCTTATTCCAGTATGTAGCTTATTCAGATGGTCTGATTCAAGCCTATAATATCCATACATATGCTGTTCATTACACTCTACAATGTGAGATTTACTTAACTTTCATTTGTGATATTATAGTCTAGTCCTCTAGTAGATCTCTCTCTCTCTTGCTTCTCTCTCCCTTGCATTTTATTGAATATTCTAATTTGGGTAGAATGTGCATCCTGACCATATCAAATGGACGTAAGCCTAGCTGATTTTTGTTAAATAAGTGCAGTTTTGCTGATAATGATGATTCAGTGAATACATTCATCTATCTTTTATAGGGCAGTAATGATGGTTGATTGCTTCTTCTTCTTTTGTGGAGTGACCAGAATTTGTCGATTCATGTACATGCTTTGACATTAGCGCTTAGTTTCGAGTCCAAGTAGGTTGTATGGGAGTGAAGTCAATGACCTGATATTGTTTTTATGCTAATTCTTTTTGTCTCCATGTCATTTGATAGAAGTTTTCATATTATTTAATCTTCAGATAACTTTATAGCTTGTTGGCTCTTTTATAATGTTGTTTGATAATGTGCTTGCATCTAATTACATGAATTCGTAACTTTATGCTCTTCTCATACTACATCAGGGTAAACATGAATTCGGTCAATTCGGAACTTCCGAATTCCGAATTCAATTCCGATTTCGATCTGACCAAATTCGGTCAATTCGGTCAATTTTCGAATTCGAATTCATTCCGATTTCAAAATCGAAATCGGAACTTCCGAATTCGAAAGCGAAATAGGTCGAAAAATTTATGGTCGTTTTTCCGAAAACTTCCGATTTCAAAGTTCCGAATTACCGAATTCGATTCCGATTCACACCCCTAGGTATAAATGGGTTAAAATTAATGGGTTGATTTGGGTAAATTATTAATGGGTTGGGTTTGGGTGAGCCAATATAAATGGGTTGTGATTGACACTTCTATTTGGAATGGATGCTGAAATGCCCCAATTTGGTCTGAGATGGAAAAAAAAAAAAGGAAAGATACAGAAGGATTGAGCCTGCAGGTAGGGGCGGAGTTAAAAATATAGCTCAGTAGGGGCAAATGTAGTATATAAATATAACTGTCCAACAACTGAAATACACATGTTTAAAAAATAATATAAAATATAATTTAAAAATTATGTACATAATTACTTTTTTTTTTCTTTGCAAAGCTGAAATGGAGAAAAACTCATTTTTGTGAGTTTCAATCTAAAGCTAACAAATTAACAATACTTTTCAAATAGGTTTGTGTATTGATAGCATATTGAGGAATGAACAACCAAAGAGCATACAGATAAAGTTGAGTTTTTGTTGGTGGCTTTGATCAAGTATGAAATGTAAAATGTTCAATTATTTATTTATAAATTTATTGAATTAGGATGTCACCTAAATATTTTGTTAAAGGATGATAAGCAATAATATCTAAATGTGGGGACATATGATTATTAATTTACACACACACATACGTGTGAGTGTGTGTGTGTATGTATGTATCTATAGTATTATGTATTAAGGATTTTGGTAGGATTTAAAAGTAGTAAGGGCAAGTGCATAAATATTATCTTAATTAGGGCAAACTTCTTAATTTAGACATATATGCTAAGCATTTTGGTGGGTTCAGTGGGGGCAGTTGCCTGCCTCACTGTAAATCCGCCCCTACGCGTAGGCCTCCCACATTTTTTTGCTTATTTATAGCTTTTTTGTTCCTTTGGAATGGTTGCTTTTAGCATGGATTAGTGTAGAAAAAACTTGTTGAGATCGCTAAAACTTTCTTTTTTTTTTTTTTTCCTTTTTTCCCTCTCCTCTTCTTTCTCCCTCAACCCACCATTTCCTTACTTCTCTTCATTGTAGGTTATCGTCGATCTACCGACGATAACACCAGCAGAATGTTCCATCCCCCCTCCCCCTCTCCTCTTCTCTCTTCTCCGCTCCCCTCTCTCCCCACCTCTCATCTCTCCACTCCTCCTCCTCCTCCCTCCCTTCCCCCAGCCCTCCCTCCCCCACCCTTCTTGGTTGCGCGATGAGAGGGAGGGAGGGAGGGAGGGAGGGAAGAGGCGGAGAGAGAGAGGAAGGGAGGGAGAGGAGGATAAGGGGAAAATTAAAAAAAAAAAATTGGAGCAATGCAGCGTTGGTGTCGAGAAAGTGCCACCCGGCGGTGGAGATGGTGATGGGTTGAGATGTGGGGAGGAAGAAGAAGAAAAGAAAAAAAATTTTATGTGTTTTTGGATATTTTAATATGTGTATATTAAAAACTTTGAGAGTTTTTTAAGATTTATGTAGGTAAAATTGTTACAACATAGTATAAGACAAACTTGGTAAAAAACTTATTCGCCAAATAGGGCGTAATCATGAATACCAATCAAACATCATACGAGGGATTGAAACCCTCAAAACCCATTCCACAGTGATCATTCGCTCGCACCAAACGGGTTGTAAGTGTGTCTCGCGGAGGAGGTGGTTGATGACCCTAGTAGGTATTTGTTCTTATGTGAATATTGCTTGTCCTCTGACCGATTAATTAACATCTAGATATTGAAACAAGATGATGATCAAGAAAGAAAATTGAAGACTATGCGTCAGAGGTGAACTAGTGCTGGCATGGATGTAGGCCGCTACGTATCCCTTCACCAGATTCCAGTAATTATTGCGCGCAAGAAAATTGAAGAGGGGATCGACGAACAAGACTTCTGGGCTAGTCACCAGGCCAGTTACAGCTGCAACTTCAAATAATCACTACTACAAAGCTGGCTTAATTACCACTAATAGTTAACTAGTGCAAATCCTATGCCTTGTCCACAAAGCTACGTATTATAATCAGGTGTGACACAATAATCACACGAATTGGTGCTTTTTCTCCATTTCAAAATTTTGAATACATATAGGTTCGTAGTTTTAATACAAGTTTTTTGGATTGGCCATTATTTACCCAAAAAAATTAATTGATTACATCATAAAGACATTTTTTATTACTTTTTATCTCACACGCATCATATAATACAAAAGTACTACAATATTATTTCTTCCAAATACATTTCTATCCCAACAACTAGTTTGAGAAGCAGCCTTCCCCTCCCCAACAAAAAAAAAAAAATCAGTTTATGCATATTTTAAAACATAATTAGTCAAATTGGAAAATTTTAACTCTATCATGTGTATGCATCCAAAAAAAAAAAAAAAAAAAGGAAAGTTCCAATTGACCAATCTCTTCCCATCATGTTTTAAAAAAAAAAAAAGAATTAGAAAGAAACATATTTGGTAGCAAGGCTTTAAGGCCAAATCACATGCATAGTTTTTGCTAATCTTATGTCGTGACTTGCATTAGTCAATTGTTGCTCAGATTTTCTAAAGTGTGGGGGCCTTTTGCGAAGTGATTAACCCCATTTCTATCATTCTATGGCGACCAAGTAAGGCTATGGAAGTTCAAAGCAAAGAATCAGTGATAATTGATTTGACATAATGAGGATTTGGTCTAGTCGCACTAACAATTATTAAGTTTAAAGTGGGGGAAAAAAGTTAAAACAAAAAAAAAAATCAGAAGTAAAATTTCACGGATGCAAATATCCAGAGTAAGCTAGATTGGTTCGATTGACTGTTCCAATTCACGTAACGTATGCATATGCACATGCATTTGGTATATTGCTAATTTGCTATGGAATCTTCTCGTAATGATGCCTCTGGCTGGGGAAAAAGATGATAAGAAAACAAAAGAGTGAAAAAGGTATCATATAGTCCGTTTGGATTGCTATTTTCTTGACTTTTTATTTAAAAAAATATTGTAGTGATATGAAGTGTGTGAAGTAAAAAAATAAAAAAAAGACTGAAAATTGTATTCATAAAAAATGTTAAAAATTTTTAAAAGAAAAGTTGCAATCCATATAGGTGACCTTTTCATCTATATATGTTGCCTGATCACTTTTTGATTGCTAACTTGTACCCTTTTCACGTATAGGTGAATGAACTAGGGCAGATTGAAGTAGGAGAAGCAAATATTTGGAGAAGGAAAATTAAATCAAGAAGGTGACTCAATTAAGGAGAATTGTAAATAAAGTTGTCTATGTTTAAGTTAGAGGCCGCAGGTTCGATATTTCCTACTTACACCAAAAAAAAAAAGTATCTATGTTTAAATAACAACTTTTGTATTTTAATGATTATTCTCTGCACAACTAATTAGAATTATTGACTTCATTAACATAATAAAAAGATCTTCATTTCCAAAGATCAGAGAGCTCTGTGTGTGTGTGTGTGTGTGTGTGTTCAAGGTTACGTATGTATGAATTTGATTCCGTATATTAATGGTCCAAAATATTCCAATTCTTTCTCATGGTTGTTTCTAGACTTTCCAACGTAAGAGTTGATAGAATTTTCAAGAAAAGCTACCGATTACCGACATAAATTAGGATACTATCTAATGTGGTTTACTAAACATATAGATGGATGTTAAGAAAAATGGCTATCTAATCTTATCCACTCGCTTATTAGTTAAAGATAATTAATTATGTTTCTCCACTGGATAATATATTTTGTGTCCATGAGATAAAATAATTAAGTTGAATTAGTGAATCCAAAGTTTTTTGCCCTTGTTAATTTAGTAGGTCAATGTATGCGTAACATTGATTGCCTTCTCATTAATTATAAATCATAATCAGGGTCATTAATTATAAATTATAATCAAGGAATCAAAAGGTTGGCCAAGAGTAAGAGCTACCCCAAAAGAATCCCATTTTAATGTCCCTGATGCCTTTACCCTTCTTACATTAGACCCAACTCAAGCATTTTTTTCATGAGCCAGTTATTTTTCGTGGTAGTTAAATAAGGACGGAACAGATGATTTTAAGCCTGTTTTCATCTAGACTACTAGGAAATTTGCTTTGTGAGAAAATGGATTTCCATCAGTGTGAAATTCTCAAAATTTTTGTTGGTAAGTTGTAAATCAGTGAAGTAAATATTCCTTGATTTCGTTATTTAGATCTTCAGTTAATACACAATTAAATTCCTTAAAAATCTCAAGTACTAAATGTAAAAGGACAGCCAAAAAGCACTTGGGCCGTCACAACGCAGCACCTCCCTGTCCACTCAAAAAACAACATGGAGAGAAAGCCCCAAATAAACAAAGACAAAACAACAAAGTCGGTGTCAATTGAAAGAGGATACAGATGATTAATTAATTAATTACTAATTAATACTGTCCATAATGGAAAATGGGATCTCTCTGTTTTCCATTAATTTTCCGAATCTCCTATTGGGCAAAGGCATTCATTATTCCTGATTTACATCAGATTTATACTTTAAACCAATCCGACAAATTAGACAACTGTTTTGCAAAAGGAATTAGGCCGTTAATACCATCCCCCCAAGAAAATGAGTCATGACTCCCCTCTGGTCCCCATATTAAAGCCTGCCAACTTTAGAAATTGACAACACCATCTCATAATTTTTTATAACTTCAAAACTTTAAATTTTAATTTCTTTTCATTTCATTAATTTCAATTCTTTAATTTTTTTTTAAATTTTTTTTGATAAAGGGTTCCCACTAGCTATTGACAGATCATCATCCATGTGAAGATTAGTCCCTCACACACACACACACACACATTATTGGTATATTTTTCCCCCCCTTTTTCCTCAAAGACTATAGAGAGGAAATGTAATGTGGCTTAGGTGTAGTGTGGTTTCTGCTTTGTTGAGTTTGCTTTGGAGCCCTTTTAGGTTGTTGCCAACCACATCATTCCTTTCTTGTCCACTTCTTTATTCTATACCAGTGCTGCTAGTACTAGTAGTAGCTCTATTCAAAACTGTGGACTGACTACTAAATAACTCCAGCAGTTTTCATTCCTGATTCTTGAACTTTTATCACTTCCATCATCAGGAATCATCATCCATGGCTACTGAAACTGTTCCATCAGATCATCCTACTCCAGCCCTTGAGGTAACTTTCACTGACTTTGTAGTTTATACTTTTGTCTGCAAGTTTATTCCCATGTTACTTTACCATCAAGTTTTTTAACATGCTTCTTTCAACTTTTATGTGCTCTGGGATTTCATGGGATTCTTGCTTGCTTCTTTCTTGTGTTTTTTTATTATTATACAGTAGTATACATGATCTGAACTACATGTGTGAGTTTTCATATCCACCATACATGTCCTTAAATTTTCAAGAACAAAATCTTCTAGTGTTTCGTCTAGCTTTCACTAGGAGTGATAAAACCTATGACATCATCAGGGTTCAAGCAGTTTTCATGACATCACAAGAACAAGGTCCAGGCATGGTGGTTTATGAAAAATCAAGTAAAGATCATCTACTCAAGATTTAAGTCGTGATCAACGAAGGAAGAAAAGGAAATTCTGTTAAATGGTTACTAGAATTCATAAGGGTTCTAAATCATACTCCACCACCAACTGTGTCAGGGGGGGGAAAAAAAAAAGGCAACTTGTGATAAGCAAGTGAAACTTTAAAGATCCTTATGCAATATTTTGGGAATTCCAGTTTTCTTCAGGACTAAGAATGAAGCATGATCAGAGTTCTTGTCTTCAGTAACTCTTGTTCAGACTCTGGTTTCTCCAATCTTGCTACTGATGTTCAGTCCAGTAAACTTTTCAGTAGGAAATTTCCAACCTTTATCACGTAATCAGACTAATCTTTCTGAAGATACTTTGCTTCCAGATTTCCTATTCACTTTTGCATTTCCTTTAACTTTACTACTGATTAGGTTCGTCCAGGATAAGATGCTCGTCTTTTCAGAATGCAAATGATCTCCTATGCTTTCTCTGCATTTTCTAATTGCTTTGACTTGAATTGCAGCAAGTTGAGAAGGAAGTAAAAGAAGAGGTAGAGAAAATCGTAGAAGACCGTACTTCTCCACCCAAGGAAAATGAAGAAAAGCCAAAAGATGAGAACACCCTTGGTGAAACAACAGTGCCATTGGCTGAAACAGAGGAAAAGATTGAGGAGAAACAGAGCGAACCACATATAGTTGAAGAGGCTGCGAAAGCTGAGATGGAAGAGAAGCCAATAGCTGGGGAGCCCCCAAGTCTGCCTATTAAATCAACTGAGCCAGAAGAAAAGATTGAGGATAAGCACATTGAGCCTCCTGCAATTGAAGAGATTAAGAAACCTGATGATATACCTGCTTTGGATATTTCTTCCAAGGATAACCAGGAATTAGCCAAAGAATGTGTTCCCGAAGAAGAAACCGTTAATGCTGCAGGAGCAGTGGATGACATTCTAAAAAGTGAACCAGAAGGGCCCTCAGAGATAAAAAATTTGGAAATGCCACAAGAAGAACCCGCAAAGGGATCCGAGGAGGAGAAGCTGGTAGAGGAGTCAAAGGAAATTGATATTCCTGTATCAATTGTTCAAGCTGTGGAGGCAAAAGAGGAAAAAGTTGAAGAGGTACCAAAGGACATTGATATCCCTGAATCAGTGAGTGGCGCTACTAGAACAATACCTGAGGAAGTGAAGGAGTCGCCAGAGAAAATTGATGTTCCTCAAGCAGCCATGGAGGCTATTGAGACTAAAGAGGAGGAAGTGAAAGAGTCACCAGAGAAAATTGATGCTTCTAAACCCGTAACTGAGTGTGTTGAGACTAAAGTGGAGCAAGTAGAAGAGTTACCCAAGAAAATTGATATTTCAGAACCAGTCAGTCAGGCTATTGAGACGAAAGAGGAGCAAGTAGAAGAGGCAGCTGCGGCTGATGTTGTGGAAGTTTCAGCAGCAGAGCCCGGGAAAGAAGAAGTTCCGATTCCAGAACCAGTAGCAGAGGACAGACCAGTAGAAAAACCTGTAACTACAGAACAAACTGGGAAAGAAGCTGCAACGGCTGAGCCCGAAGAGAAAATAGAGGTGGAAACAATAAAAGACAGAGAAATTTCAACTGATGAGATCAATGAAACTAAGTTGGCGGAGGGAGTAGAATCTACTGCCACTGAGAGTACAGTACAGTTTGCGTCAACCCCTGTGGCAGCTCAAGTTGAAAAAGAAAATGTTGAAGTTCCTCCGACTGAAGTTGCAGAAAAGACTGAGGATAAAGAGAAAGAATTGACTGCCAAACCTGAAAAGCAAGCAACATTGGAAGAATTGCTGGAAAAGGTTGAGAAGGAAAGTGAAACCAGGGATTTGAAGACTGAAGAAAAGGAAGAGAAAACCGGTGTTTATGAGGAATCGTCTCAGCCAGAAGCAAAGGAAGTTGATGCTGTTACCAGTTCTATTCCTGGTCCTGAAGATTCCGGTAGCCTTGTAGAACAAACCTCCAGAGATATTGAGCTTCCTGCTGCAATTGGGACCAAAGTAGAAGAAACCGTGGCTTCAGCTGAAACTGAAAAGGATGCAGAAGTTGAGAAAAAGGTGGATGTCGAAGAAGAACAGCAGAAGGCTGAGGCTGAGACAGAGACAAAAGCAGAGGAAACTGCAGAGGCTGTTAAAGAGACTGAAAAAACTGATGTTGCAGTTGAAGAGTTCAAAGAAGTTGATGACTTGAAAACAACTCAGGAAGCTCCTAAAGAAGAGGTTCCAGGGAAGACAACCCAAAAATCAAATAACATACTTTCAAAGGTGAAGCATTCTCTTGTCAAGGCAAAGAAAGCAATCATTGGAAAATCACCAGCAAAAACACCAGCACCACCCTCTGAAGCAAAAGAGGAGGTCAAAAGCTGAGTAATGCCCTGGCTACTATAGAGATCATGTTAAAGAAACGATATAGAGATCAAGGAAGGGATAATTTTATTTAGTGTGTGATATACTTTGTTTTCCAGATTGGTTTGCCTGCATTGGTGGATTTGTTGCTAGTTGCTAGTGTGGTGGTATAATAGTGCTTTGCTATATATACCAAATTGTAGGAAGATTGTATTTTTAGTTTCTTTTGCTTTTCTTCTCTTTTCTTGCCTATTCATTGAGTTGTGTGTATCTGCATAATTGTGGCTGAACTTCAGTGTATTCAGTTTGTTGAGGGAGTGTATAGATTTGGTACATTGTGAATATTATTTTTCTCATCAAAGTTGACATTAGTTTTATTTGATGTCTATCTGGTTCTTCTTTTGAGAAACCAGAGAGCCTTGTTGCTACCTATTGTCATGTATTGACTGACAGGGAAATTTTATCCACTTCAGTAACTGCCTGAAGTAGTCCCCATCTTTTTTGGCTCTTAATCAAATAGTTCTTTGTCACTCCTGTCAATGTCATATTTGCCAAGACTTGCTAACCAAAGGGAAATAAAGGAGGAATTCCTGCTCCATGGTGTTTTATACAAAGAACATTGGCTAGTAGGCCTATATGTTTAACATTACAGGATTCTAGATTTTCTGCAGCAGCTGATATTTGTGAAGACCAAAACCACATGCAAGATTTTTCAATCTAGAAACACTAGTTTGACAAAAGGCACTTCTTACTTTTACGCTAGAGCTCTTTGGCCCTAGCCAAGATGTGGCCACAGGCCAAGCAGATATTTCACAAGATTAGTTGCACAACAATTGTATTCCATTTCTTTCAGAAAAGCAGAGCTGGGCATGGAGGATACAGAAACGATCCAAAAGTAGTAGGGACAAATGAGTGATGTCCTATAACCCCACTACATAACAATGACAGATGTTATACATCATTGTCACCCAGAATTTTTTTTCAAACCAAAGAGATATTGACACAAATCTTCTTTAAATTTAGGCAAAACTATTCATGAACCTCCAAGGTTTGGAAAATTACACTGGCCTTCCTGCCTCTGTGGAAGTGATCAAAAGCATGAAAGGGAGACTGGATGGATTGCAACAACTGCTACAAAAATGAGGCTTCTTGTTACCCAAAAATTTGCAAAGCTCCTACAAAAGTTTTTCAATTACCCGAGGATTTTAAAGAAACCACTTAAGGTGCATAAATCTAAATGCCTCTTTGATAACTCTATCTAATGCTAAAAATTAATTCATTCAAAATCTTTTGATTCAGCATGTTTAATAATAGAAATGTCTTATCATTTAATACATTAAGCACTGCTGAATTTGTATCACTGCTTTAAGTAAAAAATTTTAACTGAATTTATTGAATTGACAACACATACTACACCTTTTGTACACATAACACACACTCAAATATACTCTTGCATAAAATATATATGTTTGCTCTCTTTTGCTCGATACACACTCTTTCACACAAATATACACACTTTAACATTGCTTCTCAATTGTTTCATTAATCTCTCTCTCTCTCTCTCTCTCATGCGTACTTTTCTTTCTCTCCAAATATACAAATAAAGGCAATATTTTAAATATAAAACTATAATATTTGGGCAATATTTTAATTCTGTGTTATAATTCAATTAGTTATCAAATAAATATAATTTTATCAACTCGCCTACTTAATACTTTTAGCACTTAATTTACAGATTTCAATTTTCGATTTTATCAAATGGATTTTTATTTTAAAATTTTTTGATTTGTTCTTTTGTTTTATATAACACTGATATACTTATTTGCTAGATTGAGAATTTAGAATGCAAATATCACAGAATAATTTAAGGTCTTTAACAAAGACTATAACACTTCCCAAGATCCAATTTGGCTAGTGAGAACATTGATTAATTGACTGCAAGAGAGGCTGATGCTGTGGAACAGTTTTCAGGTCACCTGGAAGCTGATGTAGTGGAGGCTATTGCTTAGCTAAACTTCCCCAGTTTTATAATTTCTAAATTGAGGGGGATTCTCAGTCAATTATAAAGTTTTTACTCTCGGAGAAGGAAGGTTTTTCGATCATAGGACCAATAATGTTTGAGGGGGGCAATGGTAGATATTCAGATTAGTGATGTTAATTGGATTCTAAGAGGTTGAAATAAGAATAGTTCACGCTTTATGTCTCTATATGAGGGTTCTTTAGTTGATTCCGTTTGGAATTCAACCTGGGATTTTGTAAAGCAGTTGGTGCTGGATGATTTCCAACAATTTCGGTAATAAATTTCCACGCTGTTTTTATATAAGAAAAAAAAAAAGAAAAAAGTTGATTGTGAGATTCTAGTTTGACCTTAAGCTGTTTTTTCCCCTTTTTATCTTGCAAGGCTTTCAGTCTCTTTTTCCTTGAAAGTAACTCAAGGCTTGTGACTTCAATTTTTTAATCAAAGGTGATTAATTATAAATCATTGAGTCGGCCTAGTGGTCATGGAAGAGCTCTTAAGGTCTTTCTTTTTTCTTGAAAATAACTCAAGTCTTGTGACTTCAATTTTTTAATCAAAGGTGATTAATTATAAAGTATTAGAGTCGGCCTAGTGGTCATGGAAGAGCTCTTAAGGTCTTTCTTGCTATCATATTCAATTGTAGTTCAACAAAATCTCGATATATTGAATAATACCATACCTTGGACGGATAATTCCAACTACCCACTTGAAAAAAAATTATACCATTTACTATTGACATCATAGGAGGAGGATTACAGGCACTAGCATTCAGATTCATGTCAAATCAAGGAAGCAAAGCTACAAGGGAAAAAGTTCCCAGACTCCACAGCTGTTGCTCCTTTTTATTTGGCTCGCCAAGTTTTCAGTTCTGCAGAAGTGTAATGCTGCATATGAAGCCACAACATACAAGATTGTTCTGCAACTTACTTGACAACAGGATTGACGTTAGCATTTCAGCCATCCAATCATTCAAAGGCCAACAAGAATGTATGAACCAGCTCATACTTGAAACTCTAGGGCTCGTATAAACTCCCTCTACAGATGGAACAGAATGGACAGTTCGGATAAATGGATCGGATTTTGCTTAAACGGGTGAAAATGCCTCTATGAAGTAGTCACTGATAGATATTCTGGGTATTTTGCTTTAATAACTTGATTAAAACATTTTGAATCTGTAATTTATGTTCAAAAGTTATAAGGCGCGCACAAAACCTGGGGTGTTAAAGAGTGCAAGTTTCTGAAACACATATTTAGGGTTGAAATGTACAAACAACAATAAAGCCTGATTCAACAAAAATTTGTAACATGTAATAACCATTTCATTGCATTTCTCAAGATCAAAACCAGCTGCTCTTGCGGCAGAGTTTATGTCAAGAAGTGTACATATGAAGCAAGAAATTCTCTCCAAAACAAAGATCTGTGCAGCTTGTAATATACAGCCCTAATATTAAAATTCAGATAGTCAATGTAAAATGTTTCCTTGGTGTCTACAACTTGGCAAAACCCTTGTCTTGATAGCCACGAATAAATTTCTCGGGACAGAAATGGCACTAACTGGAATTTCCATGTGGCTACTGGAACTTTAGCTATGACTCTTAATCACTCCCTGCACATGCAATGTGATGTTTAGTCTTATTATTCAATGATTTTAGAGAAAGAACTTCAGTTTCACAGACATGACTCATCACATAGATGTCTTGAGGAAAGAAAATGATATACTCACCATTTTCTTTGTCACATACAAGATCAGTTGTACTCGCCATGTTAACAGAGGCAGCAGTACAACAAACATCAGGTGCCTGATCATCCTTTGAGGTCATGGCACACTGGTCAAATTCCTTATTCGTTGCCTGCAGCTGCCAAGATAAGAGAGTTGATGCATAGGCACAACAAATGCTAATCAACTAGAAAGCTGATCAAAAGTCAGGAAAAGTCCATCCAGATTCTGAACAAACATAGAACTCAAACTTTTTTTTTTTTTTAACTCAAATAAGAAGTACTGACTGAAAGAAGGAACAAAAGAGAGCTAAGAATGAATAATTATTTGAGAAATGAAGAGAACAGCTTTACTTCAAAAAGAAATTAACAAGAAATATAAAGTTTGCCTCTGAAATTGCAGGAAAAAAAATAATTCAAACACAAACAAATAAATTTATGAGGAAGGACAAAAGGGGGTAACAGAAAAGAAATCTAGAAATTGATGGACATATGGATTGGAAATTGTCGTCCTGGCTATACTCTGCAACTGTCAAGCAGACAAAATCTCATCCATTTCTCGAATGATAGCATAAAACTACAAGGATCTACATTTCTGCCTGATGACGAAGCAAATAATCATGTAGTCACCAAAATGCAATCTTGTTCTGAGGTATATCAAGATTCAGTCCTTCATAATTTATAAAAGCAAAAAGAATATAACTTCCCAAGTCTAACCATCATTATATATAACTGATACTCAATGACCAGATAAAAGGAATAGAAAAACAGACATGATAGGTACATCAGGCGTTGGCATACCAAGGACACAAAAAAAGAAATCATATTACAATTATCAAGCTAAATACAAGTTTTCAATTGCATTGTTGACGGGACCAGGTCATCAGATTCAGGTCTATGGTCAAGTGTTCCAAAAACTGACTACCTCTTTCCTCTCTCAAGGGCACAAAAAAATAAAAAATGAAACACAAAAGCTTGTCTTCCATATTCATCTTTGATGCCCAGTTTGTACAATATATCAGCGAAGAATAACCACCAAGGTTCATCTTTTCCCCCTTGGTGTGCTTGACTAGAATTGTTTATTAGTTACAAAAGTTTTTGATTTTGGAAAAGTAATTGAGAGTCCTTACGGATTATCAGAGATTTACAGGAACCAACCAACAATAGCCGGGATATTGTTGGATAATATGCTATTCTTGCCTTAAAACTTGTACAATGAACTAAAAGCTGGAAATCATCTGACCGAGCTTATCTGCTCATATTCAAGTGCAACAGACAGCATGAAACCACAAGTTGCAGCTCCATAGCTTGTCACAAGTATAAACTTGGGCAAGGTAATGACTTCGAAATTTGAACTCAGAGATCAACATTTACCCTAAAAATCGGCTGGATCAAATTTAGTTAAAGAAAATTTGTAACTCGCACATATGAGAAGATAGGTCAGTAATTAAAACAGGCACTAAAGAAAAACAAAGAACAGAGGAAAGATATGATCTGAATCCAATTACTTCCGCCTCATCCTCTAGATAGAGTCAATCTCTGATTTCAAACTCTTTATGAATGGAAAAGTTGTACCAACATTCACAACAAGCTTTCCATTACTAACGAGAAAAGCTACAAGCTCTATGTCTGACTTGTTTGACTCCTAAGAGATGCATCTAGAATTCTTGCTGGCCCATTCAGTCAATGAGGCAAGATCTGAAATGATTCCATACTTCTCAATGATGAATTGAGGTTATATTTCACCAGGAGAATGTAAAAGGAATGGCATTTGTTCTCCTTCAAATGAAACCGATGCTGGAAACAAGGATACCACCTCTAAAGCATGATTACCATAGGGAAATCCCAAAACAAAAGAATGATTATACCAATAGAAGGTGGAGTATTAGTCTAGTGAAAACAGAAATACTGATAAATAAATCCCCCACAGTTACCTAGCAAAATGCAAATTCAGCAGAAAAGAAAAAGGAAAAGAACATGCAAGGAAAGCCATGAGAGCAAAAGGCAGTAAATTGCTACCTTGCTCAAACACTTTGAAGCTGCAGTTGCTACAGGGATTGGTGAGACAAATTTATAAAAAATAATCTCTTCTTTGATTACGAGTGCAAATAAGCTAACTCATGCATAAAGCACAAACCTGACTAGATGTCTGGTTTATTGAGCTGCCAGTATCAGTTTTATGATTTAGCTGTGAATTTTTATTCTGTGCTTCAACAACAGAATTAAAAGTTGGAGATGTATTTGAAGCTTCAACATGAATTCCCATTCCTGAGGCATCCACACCGACAGCTGGACTTATGGGAGCTTGCCCTGCCAAAGGAACCAAGGGAGCTCTTGCGACTGACATGGGAACTCCTTGACCAGGACGCCCAAACACCTGAAGGTTTGATCCAGCTAAGCCTTGGAAACTAGAAGACCCAGAAATAGGTGGAGGGGGGAAATGTGGTCCTTGCATGGGCGATACAGGAAATATCGGAAATCGTGGAGATCCAGAATTCAAGTCTAGCATTCCCATCCCAAAACCCATTCCCATGCCCATTCCACCAGCCATGGGAGGAAAATGTGGTACATGAGCAGCATGCATGTGTTGTAATCCAGTTGGAAACATCATTGGAGGCATGCACAATCCAGCTCCCATTGACATCATCTGGATAAAGAAGACAAAAGCAAGCACTATAGTTATTTCAAGGACATTATTGGAAATCCAAAAAGAAGAAACAACAAAACAATTCATCCAACATCTTCACCACTGAAATGGCCAGGTTTCATAGATTTTAGCCTTTGTATGGACATGACTCCTTGCATAAGTACCACCCGAAATAAGACTAAAAAGTACTTTTTTGGGAAGGAAAACAAAAAGAAAAAGAGCCAGTTTGTGCATATAGTTCCAAAGGTTTGGTACCTATCTACCCTTTCGTGAACCCTCACATTGTAGGACAGACCATGTGTATCTTCAATTTCATCACGAAGCTTCCTTTAGCCATCTCCCACACAAAACTTCTCCAAGAAAATAGGGTGAAATATATAAGCTAGCCTAGAAACATAGACAATTAGAATAAACTAGCAACAGTGATTTTTAGTTATGCAAGGTTTATTATACACGTTAGACCCCTATGCCGGAAAGATAAATGTAGAACACAACAGAAAAAAAGCCACCGAAAGAGTAGCAGAAATAAAGTCAAAAAGGACATGATTTCACCTAACCTGTACTTGAAGTTGAAGAGTCTTTAAGTACTCAATGGCTTCATCAAGCATCGAAGCTTTGTCAGCCTACAAAATGAAGAGAGGCGTGCCAAAAAAATTATACACAAGAATCAAGGAACAGGAAATCCTTATTTAATAGAAACTTGGAGTTCTAATCTGAATCACTAAGTTTTGCAAACCAGTTTCAGTTCTATAGCAACACTGTGAGACAGGAAAAGGAAACATCTTCCAATGAGAAAAGCAATAATTAAGCTCACAAATATACTACTTTTCTATAGATGTGAAATATACACAGTATGAAAAATTAAGAAAAAAGATTTCTTGACGACACACTTTAAGTCATTGGACAGAATCTTGGGTAATGTAGATCTTATTCATATATGGGTCATATTCAGTACATGTATATTTTCAAAAAGAGATATACACATTCCAGATACACACAAAGTTCTTAAAATTAAGAATACAGTGATCTTTACAAATTGGATCAAGATTTTCTCTGTTGGTTCTTATTTGCAAGTGATTATGTACTGAGCTGTTAGCAATAGCACACAGATAGAGAGCATATATGCAAGAGTTAAAATCTATAATTACCTTATTGCAGTTGGGTATGAGTTCTTGCAATGCACGCATCTTCTCATTAATCCTATCTCTTCGTCTCTGTTTGCAATTGTCAATAAAGTGATCAATAAGTGAGACACACCAAAATAAAGTCATTTTTATAGAAATTTGTTTCCTCACCCTCTCAGACAGATTATGCACTTCAGCAGCTCGGCTTCTCTTTGAACCAGACCCACCCCGAGCATGAGCTGCTTTTTTTATACCCACAGATTCTTCTTCAATGTCCTGCATGTCAGGTGTTTAATTTCACTAGACTAATAACTAGGGAGTAAATCAGTAAGCGTTTAGAAATTGGTTGGTCAATATTATGTCTTACTTCACTTCGTGATTCAGACTCCTCATTATCACAATGTTTTCTCTTCAGTGTATGCATCTGATCATTTGAAGCTCCCTCGCCACTATTTGCAGAGCACACAGAGGAAGCAGCAACAGCAGGTTCAACAGGATTCTCACCGTCTTTCACTTCTTTAGTTGTGCTAGAACCAATTATTGGGCTCGAGGACTTATCATTCTTAAGTGAATCTTCCTGGTGTAAATTATCAGGTCGTTGAGCACTGCATGACTCCTCAGGTGGCTTAACAACTGATGGCCTTGAATCAACCTTGGTCGAGACCAATTTAGGTTGGTTATCGAAGCAAATATCCTTGTGGGAGTTACTAGATGGCTTACGTGTAGGTTTGACAGGACTAGTACTACTCACTGTAGAGACCTTTTCATTACCTGATGAACAGGAAGCAGCTACGCCATCAGTTTTCTCAAGATTAGCCCTAACAAGAGCAGCTGGTCTTGAAAAATGGGTAAAATTCAAAAAATTGGATGCCCTACCGGGCAGCCCCACTTTTTGATTCTGCATCTTCATGCTAACCAAACCACCTGGGGAAGCTTGACCTTGAACTGTATCTCCAAAAAATGTAACTGGATTGTTGCTTGTAGCATTCATAATTACACTTGACACTCCTGATTCTGCGGTTGCAATAGATACTTGGCATTGCTGCGATGAGTATGGACTCAGCAAACCCGCCCTTGAAGAAGAAACCTTTGATGCATTCCTTACCTCTAAATCTACACCATCGTGCACTGGAACTGCATACAAATGCTGAGGCATTTGATTGCAGCTTCCCTTGCCTATTGATCCAAAGCTGTTAAAGGTGGATGGCTCATTACCAGTTACACCAGATATTTCTGGTAAGATTTCAGAACAAAAATCTGATCTAAAACAATCATCTACAGGATAATTCAACCACGGACCCATCTCATCTTCTTGATTCAAATATGTCTCTCCTGATGGCACTGATGGCATACCATCATTCCAGGTAGACCCAATCTCAACAAACTTCCCAAGTTTTGGAGTGGTGACATTTCCAGTGAACCTATCTCGAATTCCAGGCTCCTGTGATGGAAAATCATTCAAATTAGGGCTCTTCTTAACCCTGTTAGACTGACCCTGCATCAAAATCTGACCGTTTTCCCACAGCAGCTCAACAAGATCATTTTCAGGTCTGCAACCATATAAACCAATATTAAACAAAATGTAACAAACAATACACTCACAAAAAAGGAAAGAAATTATCAATTTGTTTCAAACACAAAAGTACCCAGAAATAAAAACAACAATATGCAATAGTGGATCATTTTCCTGAATAAAATGAAAGCCTACTTACGCTGGAGATAGATCAGTAGGAGACGCAGTTTTCGGTTGTGCAGATTCAAGCTTTCCTCTAGCCATTCTCAGGAACTCAGAGAGGGGCATGGTGAAAAAACAACACAACTCCCACTCAGAAATGCAAGAAATTCATAAACTTGGACAAACTGGAACACCTGCACACCCTTGATCTTGTCAGATAACTAAAATCCCCAGAACAAAAGAATCCCCTTTGAAACATAGAAAGTGTGAACATAAAGCACTTCAGCAAAGCTCAACCGACCTTAAAATGAAACATCTAAATCCAAATAGCATGACATCAACAAATGACGTTGCCCCACTACTACAAGACAATTTTAGTTGCATATAAGCAGATAAATCCAATATACAAGATATATATACGAGTGCTTAATACACCAGAAAAAATCACAAGCTTACATAAATTACGTGTGGTTTATACTAATGTCTCGGTCAATAAAAGTATATTAAAACCCAGAAACAGCATTAAAAATATAATTAACCAGTCAAACCAATTCTTTAATGGAAGCATCAGCTACTTGATAACCAACAAATTGAGCTTCTTTAACATAAAAAATTCAATCATTAGGAGATAAAACCACACGAGATGCTAAATTAATCAACAACCCTCAGTTCTTTATCAGTTAAAGGGAACCAAGTAGTTAATCTAGAAGAAAAACCCACCTCTTAAAAATGAACTCCAAGTCCAAGCCTCACCTCACCTCACCAATCTCCAAGAAGGGCAGGATTTTCGGAACCCATTAGTCCAATCAAAATCAATAACAAGATTTCAACTTTATTAATAAACAAAGTCTCCAAAATCTTGAAAGATTTTCACATCCACTAATGAGCTGTGATAATTCTCTTGAACCCACCAATATTTTATAATCCACATGCCTTTACAGAGCTTACCAAAAAGTACAATCTTTACCCACCCCAGTTGGTTTTGAGCTCCAAGAAGAAATGAAATGTACTTGGTGAATACTAAAATAATATGTTATATACTACATTAAGCGGAGATTGATACAGAAAGAGAAGCAGAGGATTTAGGGGGCTCGTAGAAGTCGGCGAAAGGCTTGGGGATTTTGAAGCTGGCCGAGGGAAGAAGCAACACAAAAATGCTAGAGTCGAAACAGTAACAGTACGAATGAAGTAACAGCTCAAAGCTTCGCCTTTTCTATATTTTTCCTACACTACAAGACAATGGACAATTGGTCCTTTCTTAACCATAGTTAGTAAAGCACCTTGAAGAACTCAACCATTGTTAAAAGTTCTTTATCAATATTTTTTCTTTCCCTTCGTCATTGGTTTTGTCTTTGAATCCCGGTAATCTCAAAACTAATTACCTCCCAACTTATTGGAGATCACAAATCTTTGAACTTGGGCCTGGTTGCATTTCTTAAATTTGATTTGTTATCTACTCAACTCTTTGTAGCGCGGGAAAGATTGAGTTTGGCAATAAAAGAGAGGAATTAAAAGTTCTCGACTCAAAGCCTTTCACTTGCATAAAAATAAATAATAAAAATAAAACACTCTGGTACATCCTATGAAATCTCCAACTAAATGGTGTCCTACATTTCATAGCAATCTCGTGAACTTTGACTATTTTTTTTTATTTTTACTTTTCCACCTTATAACTTGTAATTTTGGACTAGGGATATAGGTATCCTCCATATGTTAATAGCTAAATCAATCAACAGAAAATCATTTATAGGTACATAATTTGAATTTGATATTTTCGTCTTGTAATTCTTGACATGACAAGTGTATGAATCCATATACACAAGAACACAATATTATATATATATATATATATTTAAAAATTATACATATTATTTGTAGGATTAATTTTATGTACATTAACAGTGTATATACTATTAGCCTTAGATGAATGATAACTGTGTAAAATTTGAATTTAAAATCTAACTTTTATACACGTACTATAAATTTAACAATGATAGTGTATACACCCTCAGTACATAGAATATTTTCAAAAGGTGACTCAGAGTAACAATATACTTAATTTTCTGGTCGAGCTGCCTGTTAGCTATTTTGCAGTGGAGTGCTTTCTATTTCCCAAACAAGAAAGAAAAGAACTAATTAAATAAAGGTACTTACCATTGTACTTTCTAATTAATGTGGATTATGATATATGTGCTTTATGTCGTTATACATGAGTTGAATTTAGCATAGATCAATGCGGGCACCACAAATATATATGGTTAGACTAGACTTGATCAAATGGGTGATTATGACTTATCAATTCCCCCTTTCTCAGAAAGAGAACAGATAGAAAAAGAGCCTTCTTTATCCTTTCTCTACATGAACTGTCTTTTATTTGTTTTTTTCTTGGTTTTGGTTGACCTTTTTCATTCATGTTTCTTCGAGAGAACCAAGTTCAGAATGGTTTCAAATCAACGTTTCTGGACCATCAATATTGGTTTTGTGGAAATATGACATGTCCATATTCGTGTCAATTTCTTGATGCCGTGCCCGGCTTTTGTCAAGAAATGACATAACTTGGATTTTAAAGAAAACTTGACTTATTAGTTAAAAAAAAATTTTTTTTTTTTGGAATCAGACTTATTAGTTAATTGTCCGGTTTTATGTAACATTAATCATCGATACGCTTTCTCATATCACATTAAAGGGGCCAAAGGAAAAAAGATTTCAAGTTGCATCAGTTGAGAAGACGATGATGATTAGATATTCTAACCACAAGCAAGTGGTTAAACATTGAACAGTTTGTTTTTTATCAATGATAGGGAAGTAATTGAGAGATTCTTGATTCGACTATCAGGTGCTCATAATTTTTATATTTTTTTTATGAGACTTAAAAGTGTCTCTTAGATAAAAGTAAAATAATAAAATAAAAGGAAGAAATTCTAGTTCATTTAGTGAAAAGTTCCAACGGTTTGTGTAGCTTCTAATTTATGCTCCTTTAGCTTTACAACTTTGAGCCCTAAACTTGGACAAGAAAGGAAATACCACAAAATTGATTACGCCGGCTTGGATTAGAAAGCGATGTTGTGGGAACGAGTCTGTGGCTTACTTCTCCAATATTTTTGGTAAGGTGCAATGTACTGTTTCTGTGTTATCTGCATTTTGAAAATTTCGTCATCTCTCCATTCCTTAACTATTATTATTGTTTTCTGTTCTTTTTTCTCTCTTCTTTGCCGTCATTGTAGGAATTTATTATATTATCCTAGATCTTTGATCCACATTTGGCACAATAACACGATTATGACATCTGGAAAATGAGAATAAAATATTGTGCCTACATCTCTTTAATTATACGTGGGACTACATGTTCTTGTCCTTTTTTTTATCTCCTTTCTTGTATTAAATTGAGCTTTTAACCCAAAAAAAAAAAAAGAAAAAAAAGAAAAGATTAGGTTTTAAGGGACAACTCTAGTCATTGACTTGCTCATGATGGATTTTTATGATTCTTCTTTCCCTCAGATACTGGAGACCATTTGAGCATCATTCATCAAGGTAGCAAACATATATACATATACATATACATGTATGTATGTGTCTATATGCGTGTGTGTGTATGCAAACAGACTATTTGAGCATCATTGCTTGTTTCTTTATTTATTTATTATGTGGGCACAGTTTATACATGCAAAATTAATTACAGATCGTGTCACTAATACTTCTCCAAACATTAGTTTATCTCGTATTAGTCTAAAACAAGACTTAGAAATTTGTATTATTAAGCTGAGGGCAACTCCTTTCTCAGATTGTGAATAGAAGTCATGAAGCTTAACATTTCCTATTAGGAGGGATCAGTTACTTCTCCAATTTTTATTATTATTATTTTTTTGGTAATTAGGGAATTTGCAGCCGCTATCCGAAAGTGTGCATTGGATAAGCCCTATTCCGTGTAATAGCCGCAAACCACACAGAAGGGTAAGATGCATTAGATAAGCCCTGTGTGACAGGCGCATGTTCCAAGAGATGTTCGAACTCGAAATAGTAGAAAGACGTTGCACCAGATTCTACCATTTCGGCCAACTTCAAGGGACTCCTACTTCTCTATTTCTACAAGCTACAAAAACAAAAGAAAGCTCCTATTAAAAGTATTGTTTCCAACGACTTAAATAATTTTGTGTTGGATTAAGGAAGCAAATAGCTGGACATACAATCATCTTCTGTTAACATATAAACCCACACACACACAATTATGTAAAGAAAAATTAGGAATCAAGAACCACTTTAGTTAAGCTGACTTAAACTGTCATAACTGCTCTTTGTCAATAAAATATTGGTAGCAATTAAGCATAGCATCCTTAAACGAGCCAGCATTGGCTTTTGATAGACAACATTATTCATGTAAAAAGTGATTAGGACAAATAATATTACTGCTTTTGCTTTGTTAGATATTTGTAGGGCCCAAAGAAGTCATCTAATTAATGGGGAGCATGATTGAAGATGGATAAGGCATAGGATTTTACAGACTAATTTTCAAATACTATAAGATGCCATACTAATAACTGTAGCAGTAGTCATTAGTTTGATTATAGCTATAGATTTGTACAGTTTAGGGGTACAATAGCCTGCATAATTAAAGTGCCTAGATCTTCCTCTGTCGTCTGTATAGTTGGCATAAGAAGCTAACAAAGAAGATTTGTCTTCTTCTAATTTTTCCTTCTTTAAATATTACAAAACAACCATTTCTAATGAAGAGACCAGATAAGAAGATAGCTGTGAACTTTTGCTGGCCTGCACTCAACTGATTTTGACTTTTGAAAAGCCAAAATCAGAATTTAAAAATTAAGTATTGTGTAACTTCTGGATTTAGATTTGAAAAAGCCGAAAATTGAAAGAAAAAGTGATTCAAAATATCTCAGAATTAATTTTCTAAAATCAGAAACTAAAAGTAGGTTCGAAAGATAGTGAAAAACAAGGCCTGAGTTATAAATGGCTTGGTCAAGCATGAAAAAGGAATATCAAATTTTCAGACTATTGATCAAGCTCACTTGTTTAAACTCCATCATTTATCTCTTAGGTCTTGCTACTTAACCCCTTGAGCTAGACCTTTCCTGAACAACTTCTTCTCTTAATCAACTGATTAATTATTGCTTTACTAAGGGGAGAGATAAAAAATTGCGAGACGGATATAATGCTTTAACTTTATGGCAAAATACAAAGGGAAAAAAAAAAGATTTTATACGACTAATCGCCCCCCCTCTCTCTCTCTCTCCTTGAAAGGATAAGAAACGATAAAGTTCAGTTTAGCTGGTAGTAACATTAATAATAATAAGGTGATCCTAAAATTCTGATTCGACTTTGAAATTGCTTCCTTTCTACTGTGTGAGATTTAGAGTCTCCCTTAGTAAACAAAATAAATGAACATTAGCTGCCTACCGTCTATGAGTACCCTTGGAACATGTTCAGTCGATCCTTCGAGACCTCAATATTCTATGCTATTCACTCCCTATCATAATACAGGATATACTTGGCAAGCTGGCTGGAAATTGGAATTACTCACTCTTTGGCTCCACACATGTATTGTACTGGAATAAGATTGATGTGGTTGGGTTTTTACAAATCAATATGTATCCAATGGAATTGGAGATGTCCACCTGGACCCTGCCTTAAGCAAGCAAGTGATTTGGTGGAATCTAAGAGGACCCCTCCCCACTCTCCGGTGCATGCACCATGTGGTGCAGGCTGCGTTTATAGGCTGTTTGCAGCGCTAATGGTGGTGGGGTGGTGGTGGGGTGCCCCCTTAATTTGGCTCCATTCCTCGTCCTCATCCCAAAATCCCAGGACATGTTTCGGGGTTCTTCTGACTTTTACATCAATATCAAATCAAACAATCTGGATTTGGGCCAAAAATTGGCTAAAGTGCAGAGGTCAGGTGTGGGATTTCACGTGCAACTGGCAGTCCTACAGTGACTTTCTTGCGTTCTATCTCTGTCTCGTTGAGTACCCCTTGTCTGTCACCATGCACGACCCTTTGTTTGAGCTTGGGCTCCGTCATGAATCAGTACTCTTTCTGGATTTTGTTCGTACTGATGAGAACTGCATTTGTTTTTACTTGTAGCCTGCACATATGGCTACTATACCACCTGCTTTGGTTTGTGTCCGCTCCTTTCCTTAATTGGTTGTTTGGCAATCCGTGAAAGTTGGAAACCAGCCGTGTACGAAGTTCAGAGAACTAGTTTGGATTACGCACCAATGCACCAACCAACTAAGGGGTATTAAGATTCCAGTTTGTCCTTGAGAAAGAAAAGCAGTACGTCCACTTGAGAAAATTAGGTAAAAGAACTACTGTAAAGAAGGAAAGAAAGAAGAAAAAAGCAATAAAGGGCTGGCCTAAATTAGGTTGTCTTAAGCTATCTTGCTGCTTCTACTCATCTCGCTTCTTTGTCCCCCCACAACGAGCCTTTTTTTTATTTTCCCTTCACGTTTTTTCCTTTTTAAGATTGGGATTTTTCTGTTGTTTTTGTCAGGAAAGTTAAAGGTTGGTTAGCCATGTAAATATTGGCTCATTAATCCTCCTCTAATTTTACCCAACAAGTAAATTCCTACCTACGCATAAGACATTAAGACCCAACCTTTAGCAGTCATGTGCACACTCTTCTGCATCTTTTATGTTGGAGAAGAGAAATACCCCCGTGAGGTCTACAGGGGGCAACTAGTCCGAAAAATGTCCTATCAACAACCGAAAGAACACACACCATAGCTAAACCTGCCAATCAGCTTGAAATTTGTGGGTTTCTTTAATTGAATTTGATGCCTACACAATCGATCTTGCTCAGTCCTGATTTCAGATGACAGCTGGTGTAGAACTCATTCAAGGGAAAAATCTTGTAAGAACAATCAACAACCTGAAAACATGGAGAAGAGGGACACATATCATTAGTAGTACTTTGGAAACCGCAAGCCACCTCTAAAATTATTTTCATGTGCTAGCGGTTTTCGCTCCAGTTCTGGCAATACAAGGTGGTATTGACCAGAATAAACCTACTGAAAGAATATAATAGGAGGACTGCTGCAGGGATATGGGAAAGAAAGACACAAGATATTGTAGATAAATCTGGTGAGCCCCCACCAGCTTGCCGGAGGTGGGACTGTCGCTGCATTTATTAATTTCATCTTAGCTTGGCTGCGGAGCCTTGTTAACTGCACCAAGCATGAGTCAATAGTGCTGCTATCTTTACTGCTAGCTAACAGTACCTGCATCTCGTTGTCCCTGGCTTCCCTGCAATCTGCACATGACCACAAGAAACATCCAACTTGATAAGACATTTTTGTTGACCTCCAATCATAACCTAATCTGCTATTCAAAACATTACAGCAATGGCTTTTGCACCGTAGATAAGTTGTAACCACCCTCAAGTCAGCTTTTACCATCTCACGCCAATGCGTTTGCATGCATGATATAGCATTATAATACATGCAGAAAAATAACAGGATAAGAAACTGCTCAATTATGTTGCCGACATATCACCATTTTAGGTAATCCGTTCCATCTTCTATTTTATTGAAGCCTCCATGTCTTTTGACACATACAGCAAGCACCAATCATATAGAGGAAGGAAGGAAGGTTCAGGCAAACAGAGTGGAGAGAGAAGTTGGTACCCTCTGCACCTGCATTTTGATATAACAAAGAAATTTCTGCATTCTGAAAGGTCCCCACCTGAATCCATTGTATTAACTCTATCGTGGATTCCGATTCGTAGGATAACAAAATTAACTCAGCTGAAGCATCGCCTCTGCGGTCACAGTTGTCCAGTTACCAAGGTATGTGTAGAAGGTAATGCAGGAGCATGACGTGCTAGTCATAATTTAAAAAACAAAAAGAAAAAGAAAATCTAAGCTACAGGAAGAGGTATTGTGACTCCGCAATGCTTTCCCATAAATGCGACATAACGGGCTCTATTCCTGAAAGCGTCACTAAAATTCTCCAGCTTGCATGCCTATGACACCTCTGTGATGTATGTTGAAAATCTGAACATTTCTGGGGATGATCAAAATTTTGATCTCTAAGAACAAAAATATAGTTTGGTCGTATTCTTACCTATCATGTTTACCAGTTTCTTCAGGTTTTTGCAACATTTTTTTTATTTGTTTGAAAAATGCTATAAACTCGTGACTAGATTGAAAGGATTACGTAATATTTTCCAAGGCTATCTATTAGATTGAAGGCGAGCTGGAACCATGAACTGAAGAAAGAAGTAGAAGAATAAACTGATATGACAACGCATTTATCCAGCATATTTTCTTGAACTGCATGTTTGCGCTTCGTCTGTTTAACATCCAAAAGGCAAGGCGAATGACAACCATAATTGTAGTTCTTAATTCCAGTCTATCAGCAATCGAGGCAACAAACAAATTTGGAAAGAGTTTATGAAAGAAAATCCAGAAAGCATTTATAAGACCGCAGTTTAGGATTAACATGACTATCATGACTTGGAAAATTATTTATGGGGCGATTTCCAGCAAATACTGGGGAAGAAGTTTTGTTGTAGGCTGACATTTTGGAAGCAGAACGATATATTTCCCAAGTTCTCACCAGCAAAGCCGTGAGGATCTTGCAAACAAGTTAAAGTATTCAGGTTCAGATGACAGCACTACCACTATCTGCAATGATGCTTAGATAAGATAAGGTTTCTCTTTGGTCCTATCGGCCGACTTGCTAGTGGTGACCAAACCAGCCAGTGGGCCTTTATATTGATTGATCTTCTAAACCTGAATATAATCTAACCTTTCTTCTTGACATCTGTCCCAAAATAGCAAGCAGGATGATCCAGGTATGTCAGATATGTCTTATAAGTTAACCTAACTAAGCAATCACGTAGTTGCAGATATGAGCCAAAAGAATTGGTTCAATGATGTGCAAACCTTAGTGGCATCCTCCATTCTGCAATCATCAAAAATGCAAGGGAGACTGCTTCCTAAGTGGTAATTGGTTGAATGATAGAAATATAGATGTTATTTGATACTGTTGCAGCGATAATGATCCAACGATACATAAAATCTCAGTCACTGACCAGATGGTCCTCAAAAGACTGACCATATTCTTTTCATGAGCAGTTGGGCTACTCGTGTTAATAGATTGTCCATGTCCAGTTGCAAAGTATCTATGAATATATACATATTTAAATAATATCTTATGGTGATCTTGCACTTGCAGTTCAACTTTCTTCCAATGTGAGTGGCAGCTTGCTCTAGCTTAACTACTACTGCAGAAAGCAGCCATTTGCATCGAAGTGCAAAGCAGATTATGGATATGATGGGTCGTCCATTTTACATTCATCTGGTGCTGCCATAGAAAGAAATAAAACTACTGCCTCAACCTTTTGCAGAAGTTAAAGCTTGAACCAGTAAACTAAAAAACTGGTTAAAGATGACAGCTCATGCTACAGACATTAGTTTTTTTGTGATTAAGTGACGTGAGAATTTTGGTATTTAGCAATTCATGTGTACTAGAAACTCAAAGGCAGTAAAGTCATAGCTTGAGATCTGCTCATGGTCTCAATCTAAACTGACGTCTCAACTGGAAAAGTTCCTTATCAAAGACAATTTACAGACAGTAACTTAAAAGTAGTTATGCATTGAAAGGATGACCAAAGTACTTCCAAAGAAATAAAATGTTTAGGTGGTGAAAATGGAAAACTAATCCTCAGATTTAACCGAATTATCTAATTCTCCCACGAAAGCTATCAACTATGGAAAGTCTAAGAATAACCAAAGTTTGATCCAATAAACATATTACTCTCAAACATATTAATTCAATATGAGCCAATCACACAATTGAACACATGATTTGGGCATCCAATAAACATGAAATAGAGTCAATAAACATAAGTTCAGTCAACGAAAGTTTAAGAAGACCAACAAGGCCAAGGCCAATCAAAAAACAACCAAGGCTAATGAGCATTTTTGACTCAACAAAACAACTAAGGCCATCAAGACTAGCAAAAGAAACCAATAAGCAAGTCGTATACAAAAATGATGTTGGTCTAGGAAATGCCTAAGTGTATGGTCCTAATGGATGCCTAGATGAAGCTAAAATTGTGGATGAGATGAGCCGCGACGCCTTCGGACAAGTCTATAACCCTCTAAGATTTCCTTTGAATCAGTTCTGGGTTGTTGAGGAGGAGTGTGGATTCTTGAGGGACCAACTTCTGGAGTATGCTCTTGTGTGTGAGATTGCTCATGCTCTTGGCCCCCATGTGCTTGTTCATGCTCTTGGCCCCCGTGAGATTGCTCATGCTCTTGGTGAGCATCTTGTGCTTGAGAAGGGAAGAGTGTCTCTTTCAGTTTTAGAAAAGCATCTTGTTGCTCTGGAGTCATCAGCATTTGAAGTCCTTGCTCTAGAAAACGGCTTCATTGTTTGAGTTCAAGGAGCAGACTAAGAATCGGATCAAAAGAGGTTGAAGGTTGGGAGGAAAGTGGAGTGGAAGAGTCAATTCTAGAACGTTTAAACCGACGAGTAAGACGAGTGGAAGTCGGATCATGGGCTTGTTTGGTGCAAGTTTCCATGGCAGTTTCTTTGTATACTCACTCATTACTAACAAAACGAGTTTTTCTTTTCAAAATAGGGTTTGGTGAAAAAAAATTACGATTTTCAGTGATTGGTGCACCAATTAGGGAAATGTTAAAGTGATTGAAAATTGAAATCAAGAATTTGCCATAAGGAATTTTCCTACAACTGTCAAATTAATTTTGTTCATGAATCGACACATCACAAAACCAAAATCGACCCTAATATTTTCCATAAACATGTAACAATATAACATTTTGCATGTTAGAAGAGTTTTTACCTTAAAATTAGTCATATTCTTTAATAATAAGTTTATAGAGACACACACACAATGTGTGCATATGAGTTATTTCACAAATATATAAATATAAAAAACATGCTCAAAATGTAAAAGAAAAAACTAATGTCATATGTATTCAACAAATTACTAATTCATCAATTGTTAAAATAAGAATATAATAGGAGAAGGGTTGGATTGGGTGGTAAGGTGAGAAAAATTAAAACTAGGAGATCCTCGGTTCAAAACCTTCCACTTAAAAAAAAAGAATAGAATAGAATATCTAACTACCAACTTGTTTTTTGATTTGTAAGTTCTATGATGTTCTAATTTATATAGAATGGATGAAATAGTTTACAGAAAAAGTAGTTGTAAGAAAATTTTAATTAATTAAAACTTTCTTGTGACTCATTTTCCTAGTAAATTTATGTTGGCAAATTTATGTAGAATGAAGGCAATAATTTACAAGAAAAGGGGAGTTATAAAAGAAATCTAATTAATTGAAGCTTTCTCATGACTCACTTTCCTAACAAGAAAAAATTTACTTGAAAATGAGCAGTAACGGAAAATTTTTATGTGGTAAGTCATATAAGGTTCTTGGCAAACAAATATTTAACACTTGCAAGAAAATTATTTTCCTCATTTTCATTTTCTTTCCTTGGTAAACAAACACTAATCCTTGCAAGGAAAAATCTAAGAAAGTTACGGGAGGTCGTTATATTTTCCTTTGTTTGTAATTGTTTAGCAGCAAAATTGAAATTCTCTTGCATTGGCCTGCACTTTCGTGCATTTCTTTTCTTGCATTGCATTGTCCTACACTTTCTTGCATTTCTTTTCCTGAAAAACTTGCTGAGTTTCTGACAGAAAAAGTTAGCTACACACAATATGTTTAATAATTTCCACCAACTATCATTTGCTTCTCTTTTTTTCTCACTTTTTTGGCTTCGCAACCAAACGCATAAGGAAAGTAATTTCTTCTCCCTTTTTCTCGGATTTTTGATTCACAACCAAAACCGTGAGGAAAGTAATTCTCACTTTCCTTTACCTCACTTTCCTAAACTTCAACTTCTCCCACAACTTTCCCTTTATTCAAACATTGCCCAAGTGAATGAAGGCATTAAGTATTTATAATTTTAACACAAGGCTTATATCACCATTCTACGTTGGCACTTTGAAGAACTGGTGCATCCAAATTAAAATCAACTGATAATAAGTGAAGTGACCTATGACCTTCTGAAAATGTTTTTATTTATTTATTTTTTTGATATAGGATTTATAAAACTTGAAAGAGATTTATGATTAGATTTAGCTGACCGAAGTGTCATACTTCAAAATGTAAAGAAACAAAATTAGTGGAGAGCTGCACCATTTGCAGAGTCTGAAGAGGTTTGAAGCCTGACAATTTCAATAGGGTATATGTCCCACGTCAGCACTATGTCAAAGTACAACAGATGAAGTAGTAAGCCAGTGATTGCCTGCAAGCTCATATGCATGAAACCTATCTCCCCAGTCATCTGACAACGAAAGTCCGAAACTCAAATAAGATACGAAGAGAGTTCTGTAACAAAGAATTATAATGCTTTTCAACACCCCCCAGTGTTAAACCATTTTCACCAAGGCAAAACCTAACAGGAAAAGAAGCAGAAGGCAATTACATGTCTCTTGCGATAGAAAGAAGATACCAAGCACTGGATCAACATAGTAACTTCTGCTCTGTGCCATAAGGTCTGATAAGTTCAGATAAAGCTCGTTGATCCAAATAGAATATTTTATATTTTCATGTGTCGTTAGAGAAATATTACTTTCACCGTTTAACACTCATCATAACAAAAAATGAGTGATCACATGATTAATAGGGTTTGTGTTTAGTGTTAAGAAAAGCAATGATGCCAAGGACATGTCAAATGAATATATGGAGCCATGTTAGAAGATTAGGCCGAAAGATATCAACGGAGACTGGAGCTTCCTTTCACCAGTAATCACCACATGAACATAAACCATTTGTGAACCGATGAAATCGATTTATATCCCTAACAATTATTTCTCTGTTGAAAATCTCTGAAGCAAACTTCATGACTGTATGGCAATCATAACAAGTCCTAAGATTCTTCTTTATTCTAATGGGAGCTCCTAAAGGAACAGTCAGGAGTCCAAATGCTAGGGCAAGTCTTTCACTGTGATACCATAAGCTCTTGTGTCTGTCCACACCATCTTTTCTTCCTGTTTCGCCGTCACAGCCTTTCTGCTTTACCAACTCCTCCATCTTCTCCAGCATCTTATAAATTTCATGGGTTCTAGAGTGTGACCTGTCATGAACTTTGAAGACATAGGTGGTGTTTTAATGTCGAGCCAACTACAACCAGGCTCTTTTTTAACCCTGTTGACACCCATTAACCTCCTAGTTTCATCAGCTTCTTCTAGTTTCCCACGACGTGTATACATATCTGAAAGAAGCACATAATTTCCTGGGTTATCTGGCTCAATTTTGAAAAGCTTCTCTGCAACTAATTTACCCATCTCAAGATTTCCATAATTCCTACAAGCTCCAAGCAAAGCCCCCCAGATAGATGCATCAGCCTGAATTGGCATTGTTTCCACAAATTTCTTGGCTTCTTGCAATCGACCTGCACGACTAAGCATGTCAACCATGCAGGCATAGTGTTCGTGGCCTGGCTTCATATCGTGCCTGTCTGCCATTGAATGGAAGTAAGAAAATCCTTCATCAATGCGCCCACTATGACTACAAGCTGATAAGAGACATACAAAGGTTATATAATCAGGTTTAATCCCCTCGCGCAGCATGTCTTCAAACAAAGTTATTACTTGGCTTGCACAGCCATGTTGCTGGTAGGCCGATATTATTGCCGTCCAAGACACCACATTATTTTCTTCACACTCGTTAAAAACCCGTTGAGAATCAGCCAAGCTTCCACATTTAGCATACAGAGTAATCAATGAGCTCGCAACACATGTATTTCTGTCAAAGCCACCCTTTACCATCTGACTATGTATCACAGTACCCTGATCCAGAGATGCAATACAAGCAGCAGCATGAAGTACAGAGGAAAATGATGCCTCATCTGGTGAAACTCCTTCGCGCCTCATCACCCAAAAGTGGTTGCAAGCCTCCTCAAATTTGTCATTTTCAACACACCCCATGATCATTATATTCCATGTAACAACATCTCTCTCCTCTAAAGTGCCACACAACTTAAAACCACCATCAAAGCACCCACATTTGAAATACATGTCCATTAAAGAGTTCCTCACATAAGCTAAAGAAACCAACCTATGTTTCACAACAACTCCGTGAACTTGTCTTCCACCATTCAAACCAGCACCCATATTCGCGCAAGCACTCAAAACACTAGAAATACTCACTTGATCAGGAATCAAGGACCCCTCACGAAGAACTTCTACGAAAACCCCAAAAGCCTCATTATGAAGGCTATTTTGCAAGCACCCGACGATCATAGAATTCCAAGAAACAATATTTCTTTCAGGCATTTCATCAAACACCTTCTTCGCCAACATCATATCACCACATTTCGCATACACGTTCAACAAAGCACTACCCACAAACAAGTCACTCTCGAACCCCTGTTTACGAATCAAACAATGAATCTGATGTCCATGAAAAATCATCAAACTATCAGCACAAGCTGGCAAAACGGCAGAAAAGGTAAAATGGTTCGGGTAAACACCGGTCCTCCTCATATCGTTGAAATAGGTGAGAGCTTTAAAGGGCTTGTGGTAATGTGACAATTGAGTAATAACAGATGTCCAAGTTACTACATTCTTGTGCTCAAGAATTAACGGTTCTTCCTGCTTCCACCACTGGAGCATTGAAGAAGGCAAGTGCTTGTTTGAGGTGGCCACATTTAGCATACAAGTTGAGGAGATTGTTGAAGAGGAAAGGATGAAAAAGGTAGTCTTGGATGATGAGCTGGGTGTGGATTTGGGTGCCATGTCTGAGATTTTTTGCTTGAGTTGCTTTATTAAGGAGATTGTTAAGATCATCTGGAGAAAGATGGACTGTTGGTGGTGCTTGTGTTTCTGATGCTGGTAAAGTAACTGAACAATTTTGTTTGCCCAAGGCTATGCAAGAATTTCAACAAGAAAGAGGGTGGGATTGTGTTAGCCTTGGCAGATTTTACAGGGAAAAGTACTTTCATAACCAAGTAGTAATTTTTGCTATCTTATTCTGGTATAGAAGTTAAGGATTGACAATACTGATTCCAGGACATCTTTTGCTGTTGTGATGGATGAGGATGGTTGAAGAAGAGAAAATTGGTGGGAACTTGTGAAACTATCACACACACAGTCCCCCACTTTCGTTATTAGTACTTTTGAACCCCTCAGATTTGAAATGAGCGTCTCACACACACAGTCCGTCACGTAGTCACGTTTGAAATTAGTAATATCTGAAATGAGCATTTTGATTCCTTTCTTTTTTATTTTTAATTTCAGATGGTCAACCGTGGTTCCTCACTTATACCCTTGATGGCTCGTACCTGTGATCCATCACTTACGATTGAAGCTATCACAGGATCAACAGTGATTTTCCACTTATTATCTTGATGACTCGAACCCGTGACCTACCGGTTATACTTGAAGTTGTCTATCCCTGAGACTTTGAAACGAGGGAATAGATCATCAGACTAATTTATCAACATTTATAAAATTGTAAATTTTTAAATAAACTTATAGAAATTTGTAGAAAAATCACAAAAATAAAAAAAATAAAGTGTTATATTTGATATTTTAATTAAATGTTATGCCTTATACATATACTCATATAGCAACCCAAAATTTTGCATCTGACTAGAGAAGTGGTGTATTACTAGATTATTTGCATCTTATAGATAAAGAAAATTTAATTTCACAACCAATCTTTAACAATTATGTATAAATTATATTACTTAATTTATTGTTATAAAGATGAATATGAAAAATAAATATATAGAGTACATGCACATTAGGTAATCTACTTAATAAAAATTAATTTATTCTTAGCATAATCTATCAATTGCTTTCATCTAGTCAAAATCGAGCACTTTAAACTTATTTTATAGTTTTCTAAATTTCTACCATTCGTAAATATAGTTTATATTACATGCGTGTGCATATTCATGCCAAAAAAATTACATATGTATTTATGAAATTTAGAATTTGGGTCTAATTTGTATTCTATGCAAATCTAGTGACCCCTATCCGGGCAGGCTGCACACATTAATTACACCAAATATGGAGTCCTGAGAAAATCACCTTGTATGGTAAGTTGGTAACAAATTACTACCTTATTAATTACACCAAATATGAAGTCTTGAGAAAATGTTATATATATAAGGGAAAACAGCAATGATCACAGTAACGTCCTTCATGACAAGATTAACCACTTGTCCATTAATCAAACTAAGCTTTTTCTCAGCCCTCATTAAAGGACATTCTTCCCAAGTCTATATAAACAAAACTTCTCCTATTCTCATTAGTTTCCCTCTTGTTGATGTTTTCATCTCCAACTTTCAACATGGACAAGATCCACCTCCGGAGTTGGATGATAGTAGTTTCAACTGTACTGGTTCTTGCTCATTGCTCCAATCTGGGAGTAGCAGCTTCGCAGGTTGCTGAATTTGGGAAGGATGCACCGAGAAAGCTCAAAGTCTCCCAGTTCCACCGCCCTGAACTTGACAACTTCACCAGTATGTCTCTGGAATTGGTGAAAACAGCGTCTGTACATGTGAATGGTGCAACTGCCATTGTCCCTGCCCCGTTTGTGACTGTGGCCATTAAAAATTTGTCAACAGAATGTTGGTACTTTTGTTAATGAATGAATAAAATTGGTGGAAATTTTGCATAATTTCCATGAAGTGTGTATTAATGGCTAAGTGACAGTGAGTAGCTAAATATTTGTCATTCTAAGGAATTGACCCTTTTTTTTTTCCTTTAATCTATTGTCCATCTTTTGCCAAAACATAAACAGACAGGAAGGAAGTTTATAAGATGCATCATTAATCGAAAACCAACATAGGTAATGAAGTAATTAGAATTCATTCTTCAAATAATGGTGAACGATTTTGTGTGTTTGAGTTAATTGATGTTTCTTCCTCTCCATCTTTTGCTAAAATCTGAACAAACTAGCACAAAAGATGCATTCATTATATGCCCTTGCTAAGTTCTACACATATCTGTCTAATTAATCCAAGTCCTTAAAATCCAGTTTCTTCTCCTGTTTTTCTATTATTTTCCCTTTTGTTAACATTTTCCATTTTTTTAAGTTTCAACATGGACAAAAGCTTCCTCCCAGCGACAGTGGTTTTTTCACTTCTCCTGGTTTTCGCTGATGGCTCCAACTCTGGCGCAGCTATGCCAGTGGCTGAATTTGGGAATGATCCATCTGAAAAAAAAAATTCAGAGCCTCCCATCTCAACCCCACAAAAACATTAACATTGACGACTCCAGATATAACGTTCTAGCTAGTTTAAGATCTGTAAATGTGTATGGTGCCTGTGCAGATCTCCCTGCCCTCCTTGTGCATGTTCATTCTTAAAAAGTTGTGTGTTTATGAACAAAAATGATGCAAATTTTGCATAATTCACAGGTGGGCATGTTAAATTCTTTTTCCCTGTGATGTTGTTAATGGCTAGATGATGAAGAATAGCCAAAGGGGTTTCAATCTATCAACAACTTTGCATGTGTGATTCAGTTGATTGTTTGTTTCCCTTTTATTAAAGCTTAAACAGACAAGTACAAAAAGATGCATTCGTTTAGGGCTGGTATGAGTACAAAAGTTGTTGAAGTGACTATGAATGATTTTGTTAGTTTGCTTTAATCGATGTTTTTTTTCCTCTTTTTTTCATCTTTTACTAAAATGTAAATCCAAAATACTACAAAAGATGCATTAATTGATCACTAGCATAAGCATGCATAAACTGGATTAATTGCTAAATGAATATTGCAATGATAATAATTAACCCTGGATAAGACAAGTGCTAAACAGATTGTCAATGCACTTTCGTTGGACAGAAGTTTTAAAACCCAAAATTTAGTCAGATAGAAGTTTTAGAACCCAAAGCATACATACCAAGAAGTACGGTAGTTGCTCTAGTTCATTAAAGGGATGAAGAAAATTATTTTTCTAAAGGTTGAAATAAAAATCCTTCTAAGTTTGAATATTGTACTTTGCTTTCACCAGAATTAATACCTAGATACGAGAATATTTGGAACTTTTCCATTTCTTGGGTAGTGGATACTAGAAGGTGTCACATAATAATCACATAACACCAAATAAATAAGGTCCGTCCAAAGGTACTCCATAGGAGTACTCACCTTATTTACTTGGATCCTTGTATTTTACTAACAAAATTTCAACACTTTACACCCCTAAACTCTTAATTTTGGGTGTTTTGCACCCTAAATTCTCAAGTTTATCCTATTCTTATCCAATCATGACAACTTTAGCAAAATTAAACCCAACAAATCAATGATAATGTGTCGAAAGTAATTAAAATGTGCCAAGTTATAACATAACAAATATAAAATAATACATTATTATTAATTTGCACCATCTTTTATCTTATTAATTTTGCTAATAATATTAGTAATCGAGACCTTATAAATCTATGATAATGTATTAAAAGTGGTCAAAAAAGTTAAGGGATTGCAGTTAGAGCAAAACGGTAAATTGTCATTAATTTTCCTTGCTCTTTAATTTTGCAAACATAGCCACTAATTAGACTTAAATCGGACAAATTTGAGAGTTTAAAGTGATAAGTATCAAAAATTAAGACTTTGTAGTACAAAATATCCAAAATTAAAGTTTGCAAAATGGAAAAATTATATAAGTTGGGAGATGTAAAGTGGAATTACTTCTATAATTTATTGTAAGGATTTTAGATGATTTTCTACAATAATGATTTTAAATAGCTCATTTTAAGTATTAAATTGATGTTAGTAATTTATTGATCCTGTGCACTACACCTGGCATGAAGCTAGTTTTATCCTATTAGCATATGAGAAAATGTACAAATCACATGAAGCAATAGTAGTACACCTAAAACTTCAAGTGATGCTTTCATTTCCAAAAATTCAAGTGCATTAGAATTCTTGTAAGGCACTTTAGATATTCAACAAGCAGCTCTAAAACTTTGGAATATTCGCCGTTTCAGTGGATAAATATCTAGATATTTAGTTCAGACCCCGAGAGGCTGGCTAGTCAATGGTGATCTTGTCGGCTAGTGTCGGTCCCAAAGATGCCGGGCGGCGGCGACTATGCTCTCCGATCTACACGTGAATCACCCCCGCGCGTTGCTCTGCCACGATCCTGCATGCATGTAGGCACCGTAACGGACAAGGCTACTTCGTTGATTCAGTACCAATACGCGAGTTTCTCTTGGTTTGGATTGAAAATTATTTCATAAAATTTCTTTTGATATTATTTATCGAAATAAGGAAAGGTAGAACCTAAGCAATTCCTAAACCCAAACCCCAAAAGGCTAGCTGACATTTGGGAAGGGAGAGGGGATTTAAGAACTACAACTCACACACACACTCATCCGATGTGGGATAGGGAACAGGGGCAAGACCACCAAAGGAACTCTAAACTGATTTTTTCACTAACCCAAGAAATGAACAAAGGAACTTTGTTTTTTTTTTTCCGACAAACGTAAGGAAAGGATAGAACCTAAGCAATTCCCAAACCCAAACCCCAAAAGGCTAGCTGACATTTGGGAAGGGGGAGGGGACTTAAGACTAAAGGTTATTTGATATTTGATATTTGTCTAAGACTAAAGGTTGTAAAAAAATATGGAAAAAATTTTGTAAATATTATCTTATTTACATTATAAATATATATAGTTTTCAAACTATCTTTTTATTTGGCATACATAGAATCATAAAAAATTCCTGCTGTATTACTCTCAGCAAACGATATCGATACTTACGTACTTAATTGGGAGGATGCTGTTTTAAGAGTAACTTTGTCATGACAAATTAATGACTATCCACACGAAATTCGTATAAAGGACATCCAATAATTCATGTGACATCACAAGTAATTAGGTGTATATGTTGCACAAGTTTTTGTGAAGGGGAAGCGATGAGTGATTCCTAAATGTTTGAAAAACGTCCTGCCGACCCACTACGTGTTAGCTGGTTGATAGCCGTCGCCGCGGCAAAGGATTCTTGCTCCACGAAGTCAGGAGACCAAGAAAGCACGTTTAAGTACTTGCAGCCCTGCACCAGAAACTGCAGCAGGACTTTTACGTAATGCATTAATGAGATGGTCTATAATCCAGTTTAAATTTGTAAATGTAAAATCAAAATCAGTTCCTGCCTAATCATATCAATCAATTATCTCATACGTGTCACATAAGTATACAACCCCAATCCATAATTAACCGAAAGATAATTGATTTTATGAGGAGTGGATTTGATTTATCTTTTTGTGTCGTAATCAGGTGATATGACCATTTGGGGATCCATGCAGATAGGTCTAGATTAATGAAGTCATTTGGCTTACTAATCTACGTTGTTGTCCTACTTGTGTGCAATCTGCACCCAGATAACAAGCAAAGGTCCTTTGTGTTTCCTGGTTTTTTCCACCCTAACTTCATCAAATTATAAAAGTTTCTTCACCACTCTTTCACTGGTTTCTTCCTTTCTATGATCAAACAAATTAAATAACCTTTATTCCCAGCGGGTGGAAGAGCACTACTTCTTTCTGAGTAATGAAAAATTCCCATATTTTCTTATGAAAGTTTGATATACTCATAAAATAGTTCTAGCATAAGATTGAAATTGTTGAGATGAAATAATTTACTAAGATCCCATTTGCATTGCTATTTTTAGGAGTTTTTATAAAAATAAAAAATAAAAAACTGTACTGTAACAATTTAATATATGCAAGATAAAATGTGTCTCCACTCTATGTTTCTAATATCGATCCCCACCCCTTTCTCTTTGCATCTTGGGTCTGAATTCTCTTACCTATAGCTTGTTGTTGAACAACTTCAATTTTTTTAAATACTTGTATGACTTATTTTCTGAAAACACTTTATCGCAAGGTCCTGCAATTGGCGACATTTGAGACAAAAGGTCCTTTTGTTTTTTTTGTTTTGTTTTTTTTTGGAGAAAAAGTTTCATTTTGTTTTTGCTTCTTTTCGTCTGAATCTCACCTGTTTTTGTCAAGAAAATGGAAAACATAAGAGATAGAACAACAAAATAGAGAAAGAATTAAGCAAAGAGTATTATAGGTAGGACCACAATACGTATTTTAAGGTGGCTATAGTTTTTAGAGCCACATGTTTCAATCCAAAAAATTGACGATTGCGATTTGTTTGAAAGGTGGAATAAAAACATGTATTTTGTTATGATTACTGTTTTGAAATCTCCAATTTTAATTTTAGTTCCTTCTAGTTACATTTGGTCACTAATGATTATAGATTTGATACGAATTGAACATGACAAATATAGAAGAAAAACAAGGCTCTTATTGTACTATTAACTACAACGGAATATCTCACATTTATTAAATTTTCAAATAAAACAGAAGATGCATAATTTTTTCACTAAATTGAAACAAAAAGAGAAAATGCCTCAATTTTCTGATTGAGTTGGTTTCTCTATTTTTTTTAAACTAAATTATTTGAACTAGCAAAACCATTGATTCGATCCTGATTCTAATTTTTTTTATGAGCTTGAACCGTCAACCTTTAATTATGGTTTTCGCAGTCAATTTCAATTCTAATTCAACAACCGCTAATTGTGGTATGATTTCAATTCAAACTTATACCGTTTAAGCTTTAAACCGTGACCATTTCTGGTCTAGGGTGAGCCTGCAGAGGCTTAGATCAATGGACTTGAAAGTTGAAAGAGAAAAGAAAAAGAAAACGTAGCTCGACTCTGGAGGAAAGAGGACACGAGACGTTGAGTACGAGGGTGTTATCCGAAACACGTGGACGATCTTTAACAGCACAGCTAGTTGAGTTGTGTTGTACTACTGACATACTCTTGGCACACGTGGGGAAACACGGTTGCGTCTTTTGGATGAATTTGCCGGATCAGGGGCAGGTTCTGCAAAAGTAACGTGTCAGATCGGGTCTGATCCGTATATCGAGGTGAAGTGGAATTACAACCAGGAACCGCCCCATTTGTGGCATTTCGACAGCTAGGAGGTTTGATGTTATATGTGAGGAACACCATCCCAATGATACACGATTATGATTAATAAAAAATATATAAAACCCAAATCATTATGTATATATATATATATATATATATTTTTTAATATTGTGTGTGAAACTCATAAAAATCTATTTTACTTTTACTTTGTATTTGTAAATGATGTGAATAGATATAGTACACGTGTCACCCTCATTTTACGTGCTTAAGTTGGATGATCGAACAGAGCAGATCCAAACTGAAGTGTTTCAAGGATGAGAGCGAGTTGTTTAGATAAATAAGATTCAACCTTATCATCTTGAGTGAGAAGATAACTATTATCGCTTCAATAATAACTCTTAATTCCTTAGTACTATTACAAGAGACACAATAACTATTGCTACATTCTTCCTACTCATTCTTCTAAAAGGCTCCAACTAACTTGAGCGTTGGAGTTATGCTTACAGGGCAGGTTGGTTCAACTCGTGTGAATGTTTGTCACGCCCTGTTTGGCAAGTCAGATTCTCTACTCTGAATTATTGCTGAAAAAATGAATGTATATCGGGTAAAATTGAACAAGATCAATAAAAACAATTGATCTGACAACCGTTTGTATCCCAAATCCTATCACTGGCCTGAACCGCACCAAGCTGTAAACAGGTTGAATCGGAGTAAAATCTAATTAATTGGGCTTGTTTGGATACAAGTCATTTTTGGAAAAATAGAGCTAGATGAAGGTTATCAAGCAGTTCAAAAAGGTTAAAATTAACTAATTATTCTTTCTGAAGTGTAAATTTTGATATATTCTAAACTTTATTTTTATACAAATTGCTAAGATCCTAAAACGACAAGGTTTGAGTTCCAAAGAGTTTGTTTAATGGTTAATTATTCAAATTAAATACTTAGGTTGAATATCACTTCAAGTCATATTTTTTGAGTATATGACAGGTTTAAGAAGTCTCTCTCTATCTCTCTCTCTCTCTCTCTCTTTGTGTCAACACTAAATATGAGAGTAAGTATGTATCTATTACTAATATTCACCAATCTCATGCCTGCTGATATGAAACTTAGGGACATTTTGCCCTATTCCGGAGGTACATATACCTTCATAATTCCATTCCAAAAAAGTTTCAGTTTTCGCATAAATATAGTGAAATTCATACATTATTTCCTCGTAGACTGGTATTTTCGCACAAATTTATGCATAGATACTTAAATCTGTTTTTTCTTCATTATTTTGGTAATTCATGTCTGTTCAACGGCCCCTATAACTCCCTTGAAACCAAAAGAAATTTTGAGCAGCAATTAATAATTAAAAGAAAAAGGCAGAATAAGTGAATCTTCTCCTTTATCCTCCTTTACTTGCACCCCTCCACTTTCAACTCATCAACCTTTATTCTGTTCTCTTTTTCTCTCTTTTCCTTTTCAGTGGCCTTTCCAGGGTTGAAATCAGTCATCTTAATTCTTCCACCTAGTTGGCCATGTGGAGGATTTTATCAATTGATTCCAGTAACGACCCTTGAGCATAGAAAATTTTCGATTATTTAGCTACGATGTTAATTGAAGCAAAAATTTGAGTAGCAATCTCAATTGTTCTAACATTGAGCACTCAATTTCTTATTGCCATGAGAATTATTGAAGCAAAGGATTTGGTAGAGACCTATTATTGCATTTAATTCTCTCCCATTCTTCTTGTGGACCAAAAATTACACTGTATATTTGGATTTCATGCTTTTAATATAGTAGAAAAAGGAGGGTCCAGTTGCTATACCGAACGCACCTGGCAGAGACATTAACTAAGTGATATGAACATTAATCAGATAATCATATAGGTTGCGGTTCGACTTTTAGGTTTTATCCTTTCTCTTTTTATGTTTATAAGGCTTAAAATCATTTCTTGAATGGGGAAGAAGAGGGGCAAAAAAAAAAAAATCCTTCAATCCTTTCTCTTCACATGTGCTATTTCAAATCACTTGTCTGTTGATAATTTGTTTTTGATACTACTAAGTTCTTCACTTAAGGTAATAGTTAGTCCACATAAATAATAATGATCTCCGCATGGCGAATAAAGAAATAAAGAAATTTGGCACCTCATTTATGATGAGTAGGGTCGAAAAACGAACCAAGTTATTCGATGCTTGAATAAATTTGATTCACTAAGAGTTTGTTCAATTTGGATTTGCCAACTAATCAGTCTAAGTTCGAACAACATTTTGCATTTGGTAGATACTCAAATCTGAAACAAACTTGGCATGATTAGCATAAAATTGAAATTTATAAATAAAAAACTCAAGCTACATAAGTTCAACTCGATAAAAATTTGCCCAAACTTAAATATTTAGAGTGATTGTATTAATTAAACTCGTTTACATCCGAGTGACAATACTCTAGACCCCGGTTAGGCTTGGGACAAACTTTTAAAACGGCCATTGGGTCAGGGCGCCATTCGCTCGCAGATTGATTTTTTGCTTGGTTTTGGAGTGCAATGTGAACATCGATTTCCAGGGCTGTCAATGGGGTCAAACATGGTAGGATCCAATGTAGGAATCCATCACGTGCCACGTGGCCCCATTTAATGATAGTGAGCTGTAAAATTATGATGTGTGATGATCAATTGATAATGATTCGGATTTCTAAGGCAACGTTAGAGCAATGAAAAGAAAAAAAATGCATTATGCTCTGAACCTGTGACGTGGTGATTAAGCACTTCTAAAAAGTATAAATCTCGCTGTTAAATACTACTATGCTGATATCTAATCTCCCAGGGCCTCTCCCTCGTTGTATCAAGTGTCCAATCAGTTTGAAACACGTGTTTTCGGTTTCTACCTCTAGAGTCTGCTATAAATCTCCAAACCCCTTGCGTCCTAGTTTCTGCCACTCCACTGTGTGACTGTGTGTTTTTCTTTTATTGCATTCCGAGTCCTCTCGAAGTCTTCTTCTCAATCTTGTGCGCTGAGGCTTGTACCTTGTGCTACTTTTGTCTTATCAGCCATCCCAGAAGAGATTTTTTCTTGAGTGAAAATGGCAGGTGGAGGGACAGCTAATTGTGTAGACATTATTATCGCCATCCTCTTGCCTCCCCTTGGTGTCTTCCTCAAGTTTGGCTGCCAGGTATGTGCTAATCCCCTGAAATAGGCTTAGATCTTAAAATTTCTTGTTGATTTGTAAAGGAACAGGGGGTTGAAACGATCTTTTCGTTTTAGATTTTGGCTTTCCAAGGTTTGTGATTCATGCATGTCTTGTTAACACAGACCTGGAAGCGTAATCAGTTATGGTTATTGATTCATGCAAGACAGAAAAATGTTGTTTTGTTTGTTTGCTTTTGGTTGAGTAAAATAAGGGCATCTTAGTGATGATTTTGACGGTTATGATATATATGGGAGCAGGTTGAATTCTGGATCTGTTTGTTGCTGACCATATTTGGGTACCTGCCTGGGATCATTTATGCTGTATGGGTCATCACCAAGTAGTGATCCACTCTCCTCACGGTAATTCACACCAACCCTTTTCTTGATTATTATACTAGAAGAAACTAGGGTGCCTGAGAATTTGAGCAGGATACAAGAGATTTTTTTTTTTTTTTTTTTGGTGGTGGTTCGGCAATTGATATTTAGTCCTCATTAGAATCATCATTTGCCACTGATATAAGTTGTGTTTTGCTAATGGCATCCAATGAACTCGGGTTGATACATATAATCTGTACTGAATTTTTTAAATTTTACCACTAAATGCACCTTGGCAAACCTGTAACTGCTGCTCTTTTTTCAATCTTTTGCCAACAACCCTTTTGGAGAAACCCCTTATCAAATGAGTAAATAGGTGAAATAACGAAAGAAATCAAAGCCCGGAGGAGATCACTCATGATTGATCCGATGTGCCAAAGAAGGCACATCTTTTCGGTTAATTACCATTTTGAGAATTCCTTGCTTTAGGAGGAACAATCTTGTTTTTGATTCTCACTCATTTGGATAAGGAAGGGATTAGTATTTAGTATTGCAAGGTGGGGACGAGGGAAAATAAACGCTTTCTTGTCTATTTCGTATGCCACAGCAAAAGCCGAACGGTTGTATTATGCAGTGTCCCACTTTACACCGAAGCCTTAAATGACTCATACTTCCACTTGTTTAATTTTAAGAGTTTTGGGCCCAAAACAAGTTATATCATGTCTCAACTTTGATTTGTATCAAAGTAACAAACGCCTCAATGATGAATTTTCATGGTGTGTGAAGCTTTTCTTTAGCTTGAATGGTCCGGTAGGCCACTCTAGAATCCTGCTCTGCCGACTACTCATGCTTTACATAAATTGAAAGAACTTGTATGTTTTGTCAAAAGAAAGAAAACTACTACTAATCTTGAAAAATATTCCTTTTCCTGGTCATATTCTGAAGCCACCATTCATGTCATCAAATTGGTGGATTATGTCCTGCATCTTATTCTTATTCTCGTTTGACAGGTGGAAGAGTGGATGGCAAAGATGGCTTTGTTGGAATATTTTTCTTTCTTGTGTATTGTATTTTAGGGCATATGGAGTACTATTATTTCATGAATGAATAGTGCTGTTACAGGCCAAGATTCCTTAGTTTGTATGATGTTGCTATGTGTCTAGTGATCCTTGCATTCTCGTACCTGCCATTTTCCTTTTTCTTCTCTGTGTTGCAGTAGGGAGAACTGCACTGGAATTGGTGATTAATTAATTTTATCATTATCTATTTATGTCATGGCTGATGACTTGATCTCGTGTCTTTGTAAATCCACATTTGGAATCATGTGATTTGTAAAAGGAAACCTGATACGTGGTTGATGATTGTTACAAGCACTTGTCAAAATTACACATCAGGATTCATCAAAACCGTATTGGTGATTTATGATTTTACAAATTTCTCAAGTGGGGCATGTATGTGAATATATGTGAACATAAGATAATTTGACAAATGACCAAGAAATTGCCAAAATGAGAACTCAGAAGAGCATCTTGATCCAATATATATATATATATATATATATATATATATAAAGAAGAGCATCTTGATCCAAAAAGTGCTTCATGATAGATGACTAAGGATCTACTTTTGCCCTTTGGGTGAAAAATTATCCTTATCCAGACTACTCTTGCCAGCTGATGGATGGCCCCCGATCGGAAATATACGATTGACGTTTCTTTACTTAGGGGTGCCACCTACCAGAAATGTACTCAGTAATGCCTAGGTCTTAATCTTTGCCTTGAAGAAAGTAACTTCACAAATGGCACACTATTTAACCACGAATTTCTGGAGAGTCCCCTTTCTTCCAGTTTCCCCGTTAATTTCTTGTAGTATTTGAGGAGGACTTGACTTTCTCTTCTTCTCCTCTTCTTTTATTGGGATTTGGAATTGAGATCATAACAAGCGACCACTTAGCCCATACCTGATGACACCTTTCTGATCACACCTCGATCCCGGCCAGGCTCGGTTGGTTCGTTCAACAAGGTTCAAGAAACGAGGACTGTCTTTATGGCTGGAATAGAATCAATCTATTCGGTGCTCAGAGTCGAGTTCCCATTTGATAAGAGATTGTTCGAACTTACAAGTAATAAAATCAAATTTGAATAACATTTTGTGCTCGAGGATGACTTTTAGACTCAGATTCGGTTAGCATAAAATTAAAATTTATAAGTAAAAAGTTTAAGCTACTTAAATTTGATTCGATAAAAATTCATTGAAGTTCAGCTCAATCGATAAACAAATCAAACTCATATACAATTTCAAACTCGTTAAAAGAATGAAACAAAACTAAATATCAAAATATTCGATCTGATTAGGTTCCTTGCACGTCTAACCTTCATTGGTTGTGCAAGTAGTGAACTGTAGAATGGATTTCGTTTACATCATTTAGAGATTGGTGATTGACCACGACTGCTCTTTTGTCACGGAAACACAAATCAAGGTGCTTAATTTATTTGTGCTTATTGCAAGTGACTGACATATTCCAATAACCGTGTCACCTTTAGCTTGATCACTGCTCCGATGAACTAAGCATAGATATCAGCATTTGCCGGCCACGAAATATATATTGGCACAAATGCAGATAAAGTTCACACGCAGATAGATAACCACTTTGTTTATACGGAAAACCAAAGTATTAGGGCCCCGGGGAGGAATGTGATCTAATCTAACTACACCGAAGGATACGTTTTTAGACATTTTGGTTTCTTTTGACATCTTCTTGCAAAAATTGTTCAAATACTTAAACAGTCACTTTAGATTGAAAGTTTTGAGGGGTAAAAGCACTTCTACGACTATTTAGCAATTAATAAAAAATTTTTACTGAAAGCAAAGAATAACCTAAAGAAAAATGACAAGAAGAGTGAAACATATCAATACAACCTTTTCTTTCTCTTTTCCCCCCCTTGTTTTTGCAATGCAATCTCAAGACAACTTTTACCTTCTTGAAAACTAGTATGATTGGTAGGCCAATTAAAGCCCTGACACAGTACTCAAACTTTTCCTATTCTGGATACGCAAAAGCATTAGCTCAAAAAAACCATCCAGTTTTGCCGGAGGCTCATTGGGCTCCACTTGTGCACAAGCTACATTCACCAAGCCCACGATTAAATCCAAATTCCGAGGGATTTTGCAACTGAATAAAACCTGTCACATAAACCGCCTTTAAAATTGGTGGACAAACATTAGATTTTAAATCATTCCAACAAGTTTCCAATGAAGAAAATCCAGGAAAATTGTAGAACTTGTAGGATTAATGGATTATTGAACAAAGCAGACTGTTAGCAAAAAGGAAAAAGATTAAAAAAAAAAAAAAAGACAGGCCACTGAGGTCAAACTACAAAATATTCTTCAAGTCATTGTCGAATTTGGTCAGGGAATAAATTGAGCGGTATTAACCCAACTAATCGTAGTATTAAGAACCAAAATATTCACAAAAGGTGAGGAAGTAGATATCTAAAACGATAAAATGCATAAACTACTGCCAATCAAGAATGATTGGGAGAATCGATTAGGTAAATTGAACACCGAATCACATAATCACTTCGATCTTAAACCACGGAATCAACTAATAAGTCATTCAAGAAATGGCTCCTCAACATGGTGGATATATGGGCAGGAGTGATCAACTAATTAAAATCATGCATGCTTTTAACTGGACTTCTACCAAAAGCTTCTTATGGTATTCATCTGTAGATTAAAAGAAAAGAGTCACTTTAAACTGCTATTCCAATAATAGTTCTCCATCCACAATGGCAATAGTTCCTCTCTATTGAATGGACAGTCTGCGGTCAGTGTTAACTTTGTGCTATCTTGTCCCAAGAAACTCAGTTTTGACTTGCACGTAGGAGCTTCGGTCTGGGTTTGAATATCATGAATATCGACGAATTTGTGGATGCTAGCGTAAAAGCAAAGGAGAAGTTGGAGAAGGGGAGGTGTTTTGGGCATCAAACTTCAAAATTTTGTTCTTTTAGAATCACCAACCAAAAAGGAACTCAAAATCTGCAGCTTCGATTCTGGTATACTAAATTGACAGGAAAATGTTTTAGCAGACTTGTTATTCTGCCAAAATCACCAAGTCCCTTCAGGGACGTTCGATAAAATTGGAACGATACCGAGAAGATTAGCATGGCAATAACAAACACAAATCGAGAAATGATCCAAATTATTGTGTTCTTTAAAAAAAAAAAAAAAAAAAGGATCCCCGAGTTAAGTGAGACTCCTAGATAATTGAAACACTTTAGTAAGGCAACAAATTATTTAAATCTCGTTATTTAATTTGGTTTAATTTTGCAACGTCGCGACGATCATGCGGGGAAGTGTATTTAATTTGGTGCGGGAGAACCAAGTACACCTAAATGTATGCATCATAATATGGAATGCATACATAAAACATTACTCTTGCAAATATTGGTTATTTGCAGACACTTATATGTTCAATTTAGTTAAGCTAAGACGTTTCCTCAATAATGTTGTAATTTTCGTGTACTTTTATTTTGCATCATAATATGGAATGCATATGTAAAACATTACTCTTGCAAATATTGGTTCTTTGCAGACACTTATATATATTCAATTTGGTTAAACTAGTACGCTTCCTCAACAATGTTGTAATTTTCGTGTACTTTTAAGAATCTCTCCCTCAGCCCCAAAAAAAAAAAAAAAAAAAAAAATCAACAGGAGAAGATCGACTTTGTAACTCAAACAAACATCATTGTTCTTGCTTCTTCATCATATATCCCAACGTATGGTTTAGTCACATGAATAACATGTAATTGTTTGCTGTATCCTGGTTCACTGCAGGAGTTATTGATAATCTTTTCTTGTTACTATATTAGTAAAAATATATGAGTTTTTATTGTGTATAATGAGACCATATAGCTGTTACGATTCTATATTGAATTTTAATTTTATTATCTAAGCTGTCCTTTTTAGTAGTAAATTGTCAAGATACACCTAGCCAGAATATCTTGGATGGAGATATAATTTGAAAACCATTCACACTCAGCTAAATCTTTTAGTAGTTAAAGCACTTATATATTCACTCATACATTCTTATTTAATACAGGAATGTGACTCATGATTTATCATACGCCTCACAACTTTGGTTAGGCACCATCCAGCTTTCATAAAATATCTTGTCGTTCTGTACTGCTCATTAATTCAATTACAAGAACATAAATTAGACAATGCAGTCTATTGAAAAGATAATAATTTTTTGTATTCTTGTGGTTGAATTTTTAAATTAAAATCTCTCTTTTTTTTTTTTTGTCACTTGGGCTCAAAATATGTTGGTTCCATGTATGTTGAAACGTATAAAAATCATAAGAAGCCAGGGGGTTAAGCAAACTTCTAGCAAGTTTTTGGCTGAGATAATCGCGTAAATTAACTCAGAGCATTTTAATTCTTACCTAAAAAAAAAAAGAGGATTAGGAGCCTTAATTGATTGCTTTTTATATTTTTTTGTAGATTTTAGTCTGTATGATATCATATGATAAAGGACAAATTATACCTAGTTTGCAAAGACGAAATTAAAAATTAAGGGTGACGTCGCGCTCTCTCAAGCCCTAAAAATTTCATTTTTCTCTTTACAAAATTGGAAGTACTTGAAAATATCCTCAATGTATTTAGACTTTTGTAATCACAAGCTTTACGGAATCTCATATTTCACATGTGTATATAAAATTCATCCTCAAGTAAAATGTAGTGCAAAAAGTCAATAGATGAATGGACCAGTACCATGGCAGCAATAAATGGCCATAACATACTTACCCTAATCTTAAGATAGCCTGAGTCTCCAATTCAATGTGTTCAAATTGAAAAAATCTTTGGTATTAATTCTGACACCTGAAATATCTGTATATATAGCAATCACCATTTGGAACTAGAAACAATACAGAAAAAGTTTTCAAGCTACCATATTCTTCCCTTTGTTTGCATCTTTAGTTTCTTTAGCCATGACTAGGAAGAAGGTAAAACTAGCTTTCATCACTAATGATTCAGCAAGAAAAGCAACGTTCAAGAAAAGGAAGAAGGGTCTGATGAAGAAGGTGAGTGAACTCAGCACCCTTTGTGGAATTGATGCCTGTGCTATTATATATAGTCCATACGATTCTCAACCTGAGGTTTGGCCAAACACCATGGGAGTTCAACGTGTGATTTCCCAGTTCAAGAGATGCCTGAAATGGAGCAAAGCAAGAAGATGGTGAATCAAGAGAGCTTCATCAGGCAAAGGATAGCCAAGGCAAACGAACAACTCAAGAAACAGCACAAGGATAATCGAGAGAAGGAGATGACTGAGGTGATGTACCAGTGCTTGACTGGAAAAGGGCTGCAGAACATGTCCATGGCAGATTTGAATGATCTGGGGTGGCTGCTTGATCAGAATCTGAAGGAGATTTACAAAAGAATTGATTCCCTCAAGAAAACGGCTCCTCATCATCAGCAAGTTTCACAGCCTCAGGCAGCAACAGCGCCACCGCCGCCAGCACATCCACCTGTGTCGGCTGCAGCTGCTGATGACATGCTAGCTAGAGGAGTACAAGTACAGGAGCAGAAGCCATCGATGGATCTGACCATGGATGCAGCAGTTAACAGGCCTCAATGGTTCACGGACTGGATGAATAATCCTGCAGGTGAAAACATGGGTTTTAGTCATGGGGATGACATGATTATGCAGTTTCATGATAATCATAATCCTATGTGGTCTAGTGCCTTCTTTCCTTGAAAAATTATCCTTCTCTTGTTTCCCGTAGGGTGTCATCTGTGGTTTATGGTTCATTGTCGTCCTTAATTTGTGTTTTTGTTAATTCAATCAATTTTAAGTTGTTGAGTTGTGTATCTTCGTATATTGCTAGTAACATGTTTTACTTCGTCAAATCTTTTGCCTAGGAATCTGTCCTGATGACCAAACATGCAAGTAGTCTTGCATCTTATTTTTCAGTGAATCACATCTCAACAACAAGATGCATTTTATTTTTTGTTGATATAATAAGCTCATGATGCCAAAGAATGTGGCAAAAACATCAGAAGATTCATATTAAAAAAAAAAAAAAAGAGTATGAATCAATTCTTGTATGTGTGAGTTTTCTTGCCCACTAACCGCAATTGGTGAAGAAGTTTGAAGAATGAACACAAAGAATTCAGATATCTTGGCGTTGATGAAAATCTTTAATATTTCGTCAAAAAGCATGCCAAGCACATGTTATACCTAGACAACAATTTCCTCCAAACGAAAAAGGAAAAGGAAAATTAAAGCTTTCTCCATCAATAAAATCTAAAATGGGCGAAAAATCTTTTTAGCTACTCAACTATTATTTTTCGTCAAAATTTTAGCTACTAAACTATTCAAATCTTATATTTTTGGTCACTCAACTATTTTTTATTTCAAATCACTTGTACAACTCAAAAAAGTAGTATATTAATGGCCACTCTCTCAGTTTTTTCCATTAAATTTATGTTTTTCCATTAGTCCTGGGGTTATTCATATCAATTCAAGAACTCTAATTGTACTCGTTTGTACTTACCCCTTTTTCTTTTTCTTCTTCTTTTCCTTTTTTTCCCACCTTGTATTGCAGCCAGTTCTCTAATCTTTCTCCTCCTCCTTTATGTATGCGTGTGCGTAGATGAACACATATATACAAGTGTGAGAATGAAAAATTTAATGACACAAATACCCCTAAAACCAACCGAATATATTATATCTAATGGCAAACTCGATGAAATCAACATTATTGTATCGCTTTTATAAGGTAAGTGGGCAATCTAGAACAAAAAAATTATTTAGTAAACAAAACTCAAAAGTATATGACTCAAATAGTTTAGTGGCTGTTCAAGTTATTTGCCGTCTTGATATCTCACATTCACGTTGGAATAACACGCACCATTGTTGTAGTATAACATGCCATTGCCAGTCTTTGATATCTTGCCATTTATTGCCATTTAGTCCTAAACTTTTGTCGGATTAATTATACCAAACTTCTTATAATGGCATCACCTTACCCTGTGGCTACCTCAATTCCTCAATTATACACTTCGCCTCCAATGTCAACCACGATTTCTGAGACAATATGTCAATAACATAATCAAGGCCTCTACAACATTACTGGCTCCCAATTGGAATCAGAATTCGATTAGAAATTGTATCCTTACTATTCGTGAATTGTGATAGAAGTCCAATTCCATAGATTTTCACAAGTTTGTACGTTCGACTAATTGTTTTTTCCCCTTCACATGATTTAAAAGTGTTTCGGCCTTGAACTCTAGGCTCTAGCCCTTTCGGGAACAGGATTGAAACAAAAACAGGGTAGCCCGTTGCCCCTTTGCCTCTTTTTTGCCTCTTTTTCTCTATAAATGCTTGCTAGTATTAAACCCTTTACCTCCATCAAGATTACGATTTCTCCTCATACACAGAATCAATTATCTTCTGTAATCCCAGAAATTCATCAGCAATACGTGGGGTAGAAAGGGTCCATCATTCTGCTTCTCGATTAACAACAGGAAGAAACAACCTTACTTTCCCTCCGGTATAATCAAGATTCTGTTTTTCTTGTACCTAAATTCCTTTGTAAAAGATATCAAGAAGAACGGTTCAAGATGAGGAAACAGGTTCAAACATCACCAGAAAAAAAAGAAGGTCTGAATTTAGATGTGCACGAAGAGAAAATGAATTCCCTTTACCAGGAGAGGTGGTCTTGGATGGAGGAGACATGGGAATTGGAGAAGAATATTAGTCACCAGTTAAACTTTTATATGGTTCCAGTGGCGTATCTCATAGGCATACAAGTTTTTGCATCTTTGAATGTGCATCAGGCTGATCAGCCCTGTCGAAGTGGAGCGATGTATGCTCTAATGGGAATGCCCATACTGGTGATTGTTGGCATCATACTTTCTAGCGTGTACGGATCAGAAATGCTGAGGTACGAGTCCTACCGTGAGAAGAAGTTGGAGAAAGATAGAGACAGAATTAAGAGGGAAGTCGAGAAACTGGGGTTGGAATTAGGTCTTATCAGGAATGGTAACTGTTCCTGTTATCCAACAGCCAAGAAGAAAAAGATTGCAGTTAGGAAAATTCTTGCGGGTGAATCCCATCTCCACCATCTCCATCCAGTCAACAATGTTTCGGATAGAGTTCAAGAAAACTACGTGTCATTACTGGATAGTCTTCAGCATATGTCGATTGGAAGGTCTCCGGACTCGTTGTTTTGTGGTTGGGTTGCGGCTATTGGTCTGCTCTGCAGTTTTTCGTTGTCCTTTGTTGAATATCATCTATTCTGTGGTTAAGATTGTCTGAAGTAAGAATCTGCAGTTATTTTCCCACTTTTTGGGTTTGAGTTGTCTATTTACAGTTTTATTCACTGTTAGTTGGGTTTGTTGACATTGATACAGTTGTTTCAGTTTTGGTAGTAACTGAGATTAGGGTGTGAATATTGTCTTCTGGAAAATTTTGTAGCAGAGCGATTGAGATGCATGCCATCAGATGTGGGAATTGACATTGCAAGTAAATTGAAAATAGTAAAGTGTTTTGTATAGCTTCATTCAGGCTAATTTTTCTTTTAGGCGCATTCCTTTGTTTCCTGTTGTGTTCTGATAAAGAAAAAGAATGAACACTTTTCTTGCATTTTAATGCAAAGACCTTTCTTCTTCAGCTATACCTTAATTTTATATGATAATCTGCAAACTGAATCCTGTTAATTCAAGTACATATTTGAGAAAGGTATCTTGATATTTGATAAAGTGATTAAGGGTGCATTTAACAAAACTGAAGTTTGAAATCTGAATTCTGAATTCATTAAGTGATTGAATTGTTAAGTACTAAGTTTGGTGCATTCAAATGTATATCACATTCAGTGATAAGTGAATAGCTTATCATTTATTTTTGGGAGTAAGTTTTGTCTAAAAGATTCAGGCCACTTAATTAATTCACATATTCTATTGTTTATTATCAAACGCATTTGAACGTGTTAAAATCTGAATCCATTAAGTTTAAATGTTGGATTGGATTATCAAAGGGGTCTTTTTTCTTCTCTTTCTAAATTACGGTTGTTGTAGCCACAATAGTAATTGAAGTGCCTCTAAAGTATTGAAGTTCAGCATGCAATGCCAAATTCCTTCAATATTCATTGGACAATCCCATTTGCGAACATAAGAAGGAAGGAATATAAGTACAGTACATCATGTTCAAGTAATTTTTATCCTTCAACTGACACATTGAGGACGTTTGTCTCTGGAGACGAATAATATAACTGTAGCATTCTAGGTATATATTCATTCTAGGTATAGAGTTGTAAATTATACTGTAATTTTAGTTAAGGATCGATTGTATATGAGAAAGTAAAGGTCTGTAGGTGGAGATCAATGGGTTATCAAATTACCAAAACTACTTTTGCATTTGTCTATTCGATCATGTAGAAAAAGGATAGCCTGTTATACCAAAAATAAACAGCATACAGTAGCACAAATTTTATTTAGATCTAGGTTATCACTCCTATATAAAGTTTTTTTTCCTTAAATTAAATAACGCATGGAAAATCAAGAAATTGAAGAGATAAAGAGGAATATATGACTTCAATTATATGCAGTTAAGATAGATAAGAATCATGAGAATATGAGATACCATGATATGTTGAAGCATGTGAATAAACATCTGAAGACAAAAGGAGCTTCACGATTACATTGAATATATATATATATATATATACTGGGAGAACCTCAGTTCGAGTCAAAAGTTATGCTAGTCATTACAAAAAGTAGTTGATAATATGATGTGGCTAATGCCTAATGTTACTTGTTTTTTCTATTATGTAGACGATGAACCTGAATGCCCATAAGACGAATTACACAGCCACCTTATCTGTGAAGTCTTTAAGTGGATAGGGCAAGATATAAGCAAAGTGATAAGCTTATTAAGGGAAGAAAAAAAAAGGGAAATATAAACAAATTGAAGGTATACTTCAAATGCATGCATGATATTCTACCTTTTTTCTTGCTCTCTTTCTTTCATTTCCTATTTTCTCTTTTACTGTGGTTGCTTTGTTGAAATAAGTTACTATTTCGTCAAGCATGCTCAAAGAGATGAACCAAGGCACGTATGGACGATGGAAGAAGGACGGGAACGATAATTAATAGAACTGTATCTAAACAGTATAAGAATTTTTGAACGGTTTGTTACTCATGGCAAACTACATATATATTTTATAACAGGAATATTATAATTAACTGTTATTCATATAAACTCATACACATTAAGTGAATCAAAGTTATGTAATATTCTCTCCTCTATATATTTGAATTTTTGTCTTACTAATTTGAGTGTGTTTAGATAGTAGGTTTTTTGGGATAATTTTGTGAAAGAAATACTATAACACTTTTTTGATGTGATGTATATGGGATAGAAATGTGATTGAAAATTATGTCGATTATGTAAATAAAACATTTTGCGCAAATAATATCAATCCAAAAAATTTGGGCCATGAACCTTCCTACAAGGTTGCGTGACAACCATGGTGTCCTTGGTCCAGTTTTATGGATTCATGGATACATGTAAATCCAACGCTAGCTTCTCCTGCTTAGCCTATGTCGGATCCAATGTCAAAAGTCTCTGTGTCTCTCACTACTATATTTCTTCATATCAATTAAATAATAGACGAAGCTAAGATCAGGAAAGGAAAAAAAAAAAAACTGATTAAGATCCCATTCCTATTCTGTTTATCTTTATGTCCAAAAACTCAATTAAGTTATTTCTTTAAACTTTGTATATTTTTTCATAAATTGTTGCAAACTAATAGTTGGTTTGAAGAGGCTCTTGGGGTCAAACTATTTTTAGAAAAAACAAAAGAAAACAAATTTACAGTTCAGATGACAAGTAATTGTAAAGGTGAAAAGGTGAATAAAAGTATCCAAAGCATCTTGCAATATGACAGAAGGTACGTACGATAGATGTATGCAGTTTAAGCGAAAGATAAGAGACCCTTGAGCACAACTCAAGAACAAGAAAAGTGAACGTTTTTTCCCCTTTACTTTTGGGACAAATTAAGACACTTTCGCAATGACTTGAGAGAGTTGGCAAGCTATTTGGACACAAGATGACAAGCACAAGACAATTAGATCAATGTTAAAGAGGTAAAGTATTTATTTTCTATAATTTCTTTCTCCAAATTATTCATATCTATATTTATAATTTGATTCACTTGATTTTAAGAATCCAATCATAAATAGAACCATATCTAATGTCAGTGCTACTAGGCCTAATAATATGCTACATGTAGGTAGTCCCTAAAGCAAGAGAATGAGGACCAAAGAGAGGTTATTATCAAATTTCAGAAGGAACGCAGCATTATGCATGTTCCACTCGTGACTTTGGATGGCTAAGCCCTTTTGCTGAATTACAGCACATCAATTCTTGTCCGGTAACGAAAAATGGTATGCACCTTGTGGTGAATCTTGAAAGTTTATGTCAAAAACCAGGAAAAAAAAATGGATGTTAAAGTCCTAAAGAAAGTGGGAAAGATATAATTATAGTGGAAAAAGAAAAAGAAAGGTTCGATGGCCTAAAGAAACTTCTTCAAGACAGCACACATGATTGAACCAAAGTGACTGCACTGAAAAGAAAGAACTATAGCAAGTAGATGGTTATCCTTGAATGCAGGCTACAGCTGTATCAGAAAAGGAGAATGAAAGCAATGTACGAGTATCCTTGTAGCCTGCAACTCCTCAGAGACAACTTCCTCTTTTGTAAACATGTGAACCCATTACTCGCAACATTTGATTCCATGTTGGCCATTGTAACAGTGTCTAAATTGTGTAAGAATTTTTTTCTTTTACTTTGTGCATTATACGGTTAGATTTGTGAGTTCTCTTGTGTCAAATTAAAGTTGTTAAAGGTAAGATGAGCTGCTCCTATCCGTCCATTTATTCAACAACAAATTGTCAGGTTCTTTTGTCAAATATCAAAATATAGTGAAAAGCAATTTGGAAGCATAGATTGTACACTACCTAATGTTATCTATGTTAACCATACATGTCTCAAATTAAATTACCCTCACATGCATAGATGGCTTGCTTCTTTGGACACTTATTGATTCTGTACTCTTTTGTGTAAATCAAGTTGGTGGGCAAGTGACATTGCCTAGGATCCCCCTCCATTATGTCTCTATGATCTGCAGATGACCAATGAGATAAATGATCTTAGGGGGATAAAGGAGAGGAAAAGAGGGGAGAATCCCAAGATATTACCAAAGTTATGTTGAGCTTGTGCGGGTTTATTAATAGATAATTCTCTGGTGGTAGTATTTCACTTTCTTGAAGAATCATTGGTGGTCCTGTTTTTTTACTGTGGCCTTTGGCGGCCTACCCCGAGTTGCCATAAAATTATTAGTCAGAAATGATTGAAGTTTAATACTTTAACAATATTAACTTGGAGCGGGGCAACACGAAAGCCAAAAAGGACATGAACTCAAGTTGCCCCTGATGCAACAACTAACATCTGAGCATCTTCTTCCTACTTCAACCAATATCTGGGATCCTGGGGTCCATTTTACCAAAAGGAGGGGAAATGCCAACAGTGATTGATAAACTAAGGGAGGAATATCAGCAGTGATATTTTCTAAGATTCTCCCCAAGCCCAATTGAGGACCGATAGAGCAAGTACAATAAATAGTCACTTTACTAGGAATTATATGGCAAATGCATGTTCTGCTGTCTGCTGTAAAATTATTGAAGAAAATGATTTGGTACTTCCATAAGATTCTATTCAGTTGATCAATATCATTTTCAGAAATCCAAATCTAACTTTTGCAATTTAACCACATATGAGTATGGAAAAAATATAAAATAGAGCTGGATCGAAACTGATCATGGTGTATACTTTCATGCTAATAATGATCCTGCTTCCCTCCTTCATTCTCTACGGTTAATAACTAGCTTCTATTCATCATTCTTCAACAGAGGCGATTTAAGTTCTCGAAGGATAAGAAGGAAGGGAAAGAATGACAAAGGAAAAGTTTAAGGATGAATCTTGGAATAAACATCAGAAGCTTGAAACAGAACTTTCAGACAAGCATGTGTAGGATGTTACCAATAATGTTAGCAGAAGCAATACACACCCTTCTTCATGGGATTTTTAGGGGTTCCAAGATCAAAGGGCACGCAAACCTACAATATTCAAAAACTGAGTGAAAACCGGATTCTGATAAGCTCATGGCCAAGAAAAGGTCATCCGTACCATGCATTATTGCTTCAGTGTGTCAAAGAAGTCTCATCACTCGACATGTATTTCTTCTCCCATGCATATTCAAGAATTATCGCTATAATTTTGCAGAAATCATGTCTTTCAAAATTATGCATATAAGGGCTGAAACTTCCAAGTATTTTTGCATACTTCAGTCGAAATATCCAAGGACTGGTAAAGATCGATGTCGGACCACTATGAATTAATCGTTGTGCTTGAAGTTGATGGAATGATATATAGGGAAAACAGCCATTCTTAAGCATTTTGCTGGTGCACTTGATAGATGTAATTAAGCTTCCAATCCTCAAAAAGGAAAGGGAAAAAAAAAAAAAAGACAAAACTAAAGTTAATGAGAGACAAGATCGGAGCTTGAATTCAAACAAATGGATCTTCACATTATTCGTCAACTAATTTGCTGGTTGATCACAAGCTAGAGAACAAAACTAAAACCTACAAATAAAAAAAATTAAATAAAGCAACATGATGGGAACTTATGCAACTCATAACGAATGTAGTCGAGTACAACTGATCACCAACGCATTTGATCATTGTTTAGTTGGCAACCTCGACGCTTTTCCACCTTTCTGTTCTTGAAGCAATGAAAGCAGTGGCTTTGCTATCAATTCCAGGTTCAGCTACCCATCGACCTCTATCTTCATCACTAGGCCACACTTTATAAGCCTTCATGTAGTCATCCTTCATGTCATCTGCCCTTCTAGACTTGGTTTTGAAGAAGCTGAAAAAGTTAAAGGAAGAAGAGGAACCTGAAGACTTCTTTTGCTTGCTGCCTCCCATGGCTGCTGAGGAAGTTTCTTCTGGCTTTGGAGGATTGGGGTTTTAGAGGGAATTGATATTTTGATCAAGCTTGTTTCTTGATGTGGGATGTCTTGGTTTTCCAATAGCCATGCAGGCTATTGCATTTATACGCGGTGTTTGGGACGATCCAAGGGTGGAGAATGAAGGGTGGATCTAGGCCGTTGATCTGACTGATGGTCCTCACGGATTGGAAATTATGAAATGAAATTGGTACTGCTGGTAAAAATTGAGCAAAGAATTTGCATTATGGACCGCTGGTTTGGAAGTTGACCAGAGCAGTGTTGAGCCAACTACGAAGATGCATAATTAGGTGCCGAATTTACGTGCTTCTCATCATGCACTATCTTAATTCTCACTGCAATTGGCTTGAAATCATTGACGGCCTTTAATTTTTTTTGGCATTAAACAAGACTTACTTAGTCATGATTCCATTTGTAACATTGATAATGAACGCGTGAAATGGTGTCCATACTCAAGATTGACTTCCTAAGTCGTCTATGTGTTTGCGATTCCTTTCCAAAATTTTCCTCGACCTTCATTTAAAAAGAAAAGCATGCCCAAGTCGTGTGTTTCAGCAAATGAAAGAAAATAATCTTGATCATTACTTCTATATGTTCTCCAAGGTTTAAAACCACTATATTGTTGGCAAGAAGATGAAAATATGGCACCATTTATTTGGAAATGTAGAGACACTTTGGGTTATATACATAAAAGTATCTAAATGACTATATCTAAACCCTTTCTGTAATAGCCCACTTTCTTTAAGTTGTAAAATATCTTATTAACTAGGGCGCAAATTCGACTAACGCCCCTACCCAAATTAAGATCTGGATCAGTAGCTGAGGATGTTACTGTGCTAGGCAATAACATACCATGGGCTGATGGCCTCACGTTCAACATTCACAAGAATATTGAATAAAAAAAATGAGTGAGTGATCAAGGAATCTGCTATATTTCCCTAGAAGCAGGTAAAAAGGAAGTCTAACATGCAGATGGACGACCAGTTTAAATAAAATAAAATAAAAAGTCTCAGAGGTAAGGTAGATTTAACCCTCTTCATCTTTTAGATATTTTCATGTCCTTCCCAGTACTTTCTCTTAGTCTGGATCACTATCATTTAAGATATGTTTAAAGTGACTGAATTGCCAGCGTGGAAAATCTCAAGAATGGCTTTCTCATCCAAATCCTTTACGACGTTGCTATCAAACTCCAGTCACTTAGTTAGTGATCAGAGTAATGATTAAATTAGTTCTACTGAATGAGACAGATCGATTGAAGTTGCAGGTGTCGACATGTCACACACTACTTAGTCTAAATCTTTGGAAACAGAAATGGAAAACAATATTAGATACTTGTCTGTTTCCTGTTTTAAAACAAGGTGCCTGATTAACCAGCTACCAATGCGCCACATATATATATATATATATATATTAACCTGATAAATCAAACGCAACAGCAATGGAATGGAATTAGCCAGCAGACAAGATTATTTAGTACTGTATAGAAACAACACCATAACACCACATATTGGTGAACGATAAAGTATAAAGCTAAAAAATGACTCAACTAATTAAAGGTCTATAATGAATGATTAATTGGACCCTAAGCTTATAGTTCTATATATTCTCATTTAGCTTTTCGGAAGGCTCTTGCATCAAATGATTTGCTATAAACACTTTATGACCCCATTTTCCTTGAGGGTTCTGGAAAGTAAAAGTCGTTATGTATGAAATAGTTACACTCATGCATTCTTTCCCTTGCAATAAGTTAAATTTACATACATGTATGTGTGTATATACGTATGAGTGAAGTAAATAAGAGCACGAGGTACAAAGAATAAAACCTACTTATTTTGTACAAAAAAATGAACAGGGCCACATATCTAGGAATTTCCTATAGTATTTATTACAACTAGCAGATATTTGCTCCACTATATGTTCTACACCAAGCTTGAGTGGGTGAACAGTGATTTTGTTGTGCAAAAGCGGGAAGAAAGCTACTGGAGGAGAATATAACATACAAAAGTAATTTAATGACCAACCGATCAAGGAGGGTGAAGAGAAAAGATCGTCAAAAGAATCCTTAGAGTGCTCTTTTAGAATGTTTGAATACATGCATTGGCTTCAGTGCCTGAAACTTAAGAAAGAGGGGTAATGAGTACATAACTTGGCTTTTGGCCAAACTTTTTATGAAAAGAAAAAAAAAAAATCAGACAAATAAACGAAATCTATACCTTCCTATGCCCGACATTGCTTGCAAGCTGTCTAGCTTTAAGGATTCTCCCAAAACCCTAACCACAGCCGGAGGTTGGTATGCATGTCCACTAATCTTTGTACTTGGAAATTACGGAACCCATGCACTTTCTTGAGCTATTATTCCGATCAGCTTTTGGGATGTTTTTAGTGTTTTTCTGGCTGTCTTCACGTTAACCATTACTATATAAGTTTCTGTTTGAATAGTTTATTGTAAATAGCCGAAAAGTACATGGATTTACAGTTCGCTGTTAGCTGCAGCTACTTCTGCTACTTTTTCTGGGCCATGTTAGGCTGTTCAAGGTTGTCTTAGAGAAGTAATCAGCTGACACGTCGTACATAGTTTTCCTCATCAACCTATCAGATATCCAAGATAATCTGCAACTGGATGCACGAATCTAATAATTTTAATTGTATGCTTAGGAATAGATGTTTAGCATACATTTTTGCGTTGTAACTCTTCATTACAATTTACACCCCTAGAAAAGTTGTAGCCTGTGGGCTATAATCAACCTACTACTTGAGGGGGAATGCAATTCAATCGTCCAATAATGCTGTTGATCTTTAAATCGAAGACATATTCTTTCATATATTCCCAGAGGGTTTCTGAATACACGGTTGCTTGTTGAAGGAGAGGCATGTAGAGGTCAATAGTCAATACCATAATCCTGACCATGACTAATATACTCTTAACATTTGCATTACTTTTAGCTAATCTAATCAAACTTAGATTTATGTAGGAGCGCTTTTGTAGTTATTTGAAAAAGGGAAATCTCGCAGAGATCCACATATGTGAATTTTATATATGTTGGTAAAGACTGCTAGCTAGTTTGTTCCTCCAGCACAATTTTTGTTCTAATAGTTAAATGGTGGTATTAGTCCCGCTTTATCTCTTTCACATCTGTGTGAACTTTTCAGTTCTTGTAGACAACTGTATAGTCATCTATGCACCAATACTTTATACATATTTAACCTAAAAATGGACAAGTATCATTTGAGTTCTGGCTCATGCTTAGGCAACAAGAGAAGTTGGGTTTACAACTTAAAAAACAATGAAAAGAAGAAATAAAATACGATATGATCCTTCTTTTGAGGACTGCAGTAATGTGTTCATATTGATCATGGGGGCCAGAATTAGGCACCACTATAGCAAGAGAGCATCAAGAACAATTTTAAGCTTAAAAGATTAGTTGTTTCTAGTTTAGGCCCTACATTTATATTACTTCCACTAGTAATGCACTTGGAAACTTTGATACATTGCAAAAAGGATGTTTGGCATGAATTACGTGCATTCTAGTTTTCTAGATGGGCATCCTACCAACTTCAATCGATTGGCTGTACAAATCCAAAAGATTGTTAATGCGATCTCTATCAAGCTTTATTTGATTCTTTGATCAATTTTTCTTTTCCATTGTTAGGGTCAAGTTTAATTAGTTGGAACCACAATGTAAATAAATTACTCATTTATATACTGAGAAAGTCATTTGTCTTTACCGGATGCTTCTTTAAACAAATTTATGTTGTAGATATTGTATTTCAAAAGACTTTGTCCCACATTGGAAAACCAAGGAGTTTTTTAAACACTTTATATTGTCTAACTCTCCATTGGGCTTGTGATGAGCTGAAAGTTAGCATGGGCTCGCGCGCATGAGGGGAAGTTGAATTGGGCTAATTTAGTTCAAACGGTCAGATTTCGCCCCCCCCTGCGCGTGGGTTAAACGCGGCTCACATTTCCTTCCTAAAATCATGCCATGATTTCTGTTACAGAAACGTTCTCTGCAGCATTTAATGGACCAACGGATCTTTTGTTAAATCTTTTCTCTCTTCACTTTCCTTCTTCTCTCGATTCTCTGCTGGATATATTGAAATTTTGCTGGTACTTTCCTTCTTGATAACAAGAAGAAGACTTGTTTAATCCTGGGGAAACATTTTCAATATCTGGAAATAGTTTCTTAGGACAGTGCTACCTAGCACGACTCAAGCGTGTCCTACTTTCCGTTTATTTCTGTTATTCTTGTTAACATTACTCGGCCCAAAATTACAACAATCTAAGAAACTATGGCCACCGACAATGTTAACGCCTCTCAACAATCAACTTCTGTTATTCTTGTTAACATTACTCGGCCCAAAATTACAACAATCTAAGAAACTATGGCCACCGACAATGTTAACGCCTCTCAGCAATCAACTTCATCATTGCCGCTCGCCAAGCCATTTCCGGATATCCAAAATTGAAATTTTGCTAATGAAAATTTCAAAGATGGCAAGAACGTGTACACTCTCTCCTCGATATTCATGGAGTAGCCTACGCACTTACCGAATCCCAACCTTCGCAATGAGGATGCCAAGACCCTAGAAACATGGCAATATGCCAATAAGGTATGTAGACACACTATTTTGCAAACTCTCTCTAATGAATTGTTTGATGTCTACTGTAGCTGCAAAGAAGCTAAGGTTATTTGGGAAGCCTTGGTAACAAAATTCACTGCCGAAGATGCAACCAAGCAAAAATTCGTCATTGGTAAATACAACCAATGGCAAATGACTGACGACAAGGAAATAAAAAATCAAATCACAGAGTATCAAATGCTGTTAGAAGAATTGAAAAACGAAGACATCAAGTTACCCGAGAAATTTGCTGCGGGCATGCTGATTGAAAAGCTACCCGAGTCGTGGGCTGATTACAAAAACAACTTGAAGCACAAGGTGAATATTTATCTATGGATAGTTTTTGTGAACAAGAAGGCATAATACATGAAATAAAACCACCTTATTCACCAGAATCTAATGGAGTAGCTGAACGGAAGAATAGAACATTAACAGAAATGATGAATTCCATGTTAATTAGTTCACATGCTCCTGATAACTTATGGGGAGAAGCTATATTATCTGCATGTCACTTACAAAATAGAATTCCTCATAAAAGGACTGGCAAAACACCTTATGAATTATGGAAAAATTATAAACCAAATCTGAAATATTTGAAAGTATGGGGATGTCTTGCTAAAGTTTTATTGCCTGAACCTAAGAAAAGAAAAATAGGTTCTAAAACTTCTGATTGTATGTTTATTGGATATGTCAACACAAGTCTGTATATAGATTTCTTGTTTTAAGAAGTGACGTGCTTGATTGTAATACAATTATTGAGACTAAAAATGCTGAATTCTTTGAACACATTTTTCACTATCTAATAAAATTTCTCATGCACCAGAAATAAATAAAGAGATAATTCCTAATGAGGAATTAAGAAGGAGTAAAAGGCCAAGAAAAGAATTTTCATTTGGAAATGATTTTCAAACTTTTCTTGTTGACAATGATCCTTTAACATATTCTGATGCTATTTCTTCTTCAGATTCTAAATCTTGGAAAGAAGCAATTAAAGCTGAAATCGATTCTATTATGAAAAATAAGACTTGGATTTTAGTAGATTTACCTCCAGGTGTGAAACCTATTGGTTGCAAATGGATTTTTAAAAGAAAATATAATCCTGATGGCTCTATAGATAAATACAAAACTCGTTTAGTAGCCAAAGGATTTTCTCAAAAACATAATATTGACTATTTTGATACATTTGCACCAGTAACAAGAATTTCCTCTATTCGTATTTTATTTGCTTTAGCTTCTATTCATAAACTTTTTGTACATCAAATGGATGTCAAAACAGCTTTTTTAAATGGTGATTTAGAAGAAGAAATTTATATGTTACAACCTGAAGGATGTATTGTACCTGAACAAGAAAATAAGGTTTGTAAATTAGTTAAATCATTTTATGGCCTAAAACAAGCTCCTAAACAGTGGCATGAAAAATTTGATCAAATATTGATAAATGACGGTTTTTTATCTGTTGAAGTGGATAAATGTGTATATGTTAAAACTGTAGACAATGAATATGTGATAATTAGTTTGTATGTGGATGACATGCTTATATTTGGTACAAACTTAAATATTGTCAACTAAGCATTTTTGTCATCTAATTTTGATATGAAAGATTTGGGTGAAGCAAAAAATAATATTGGGTGTTAAAATCATAAGAAGAAATGATGGTATAATGTTGTCACAAGAACATTATACAGAAAGACTTCTTAAGAAGTTTGAAAATTATGATGTGACACCGGTAAGCACTTCTTATGATGCTAACACTCAATTAAAGAAAAATAATGGTGACCCAGTTGCTCGGTCTAAATATGCTCGATTATTGGGAGTCGATGCATTTGATGAATTTTACTAGACCTGATATAGCTTATGCTGTATGTAGACTGAGTAGATATACTCACAATCCCAATCGTGAGCATTGGTTTGCATTAGTCGACTAATGAAATATTTGAGAGGAACCATAAATTTTGGTATCCTATATAGTGGATTTCCCACTGTATTAGAGGGTTACAGTGATGCTAATTGGATCTCTGATTCAAATGATACAAAATCCACTAGTGGTTATGTGTTCACCCTGGGGGGCAAGTGCTTGAAATCAGCCAGGCGGACAATCATTGCTAGGTCAACTATGGAATCGAAGTTTATAGCTCGAGTTGACCGGTGAGGTCGATTGGCTAAGGAATTTCTTAGCTAATATTCCTTCAACTAAGGACATGTTGCCTCCGATCCATACACGTGATTGTCAATGGCTATCGCTATTGCCAAAAATAAATTTTTTAATTGTAAAAGTCGACACATGAGATTGAGACATGATGTCGTAAAGCAGCTGCTTAGAGATGGAATTATTTCCATTGATTTTGTGAAGTCAGAGTTGAATTTAGCCAATCATCTGACTAAACCTGTAGGAAGAAAGTTAATTCTTCAAACTACAAGGGAGATGGGACTTGGGCCAACAATTGTCAATAAAGATGGTAACCCAACCTATGTGATTGGTGATCCCATGAAGTAGGTTTATATGGGTAATAACAAGTCGATATTATTTGAAAGCACTTGAAATTTAAAGTCCCTTCGAGATAAGTGCTTTGACTGCTAGTATTTGTAAGGTTGAGTTTAAATACTCTTAATGAATTTATATTCCCTTAGGGAGGTATATTTTGAGCAAGATACACTTGATAAATTCACCTATATGAGAGTGGAGTGGGGCAGCCCTATAAGATTTTTTTGGCCAAATCTTTAGAGCTCTCATGAACAACCAGTGCGACGGCCTAAATGCAAAACCGCGTGGAACAAAGAAATTATGGGTTACAATGTGATTGGTAAGATCTCTCATATAAAAAGAATTATTGGTTCATAGAAATACATATTTCACCAATAATTCAGAAGACATATCTTATCGCCTAAGTTTGGTTCATAGTCCAAAGACACCAAACCGAACGTTGAACTCAAAATATATCCAAAGAAATTTTCCTTCCTATGTTATTGTTCTGTTCAAAATCTTTGAAATAGGTGGGAGATTGTTGTAGATATTGTATTTCAAAAGACTTTGTCCCACATTGGAAAACCAAGGAGTTTTTTAAACACTTTATATTGTCTAACTCTCCATTGGGCTTGTGATGAGTTGAGAGTTAGCATGGGCTCGCGCGCATGAGGGGAAGTTGAATTGGGCTAATTTAGTTCAAACGGTCAGATTTCCCTGGGCTCACCTTGGTTTTGTTTTTGTCAATCATCATTAAAGTTTTGACCGAAACGTTTTAACGTTATCATAAACGCCTTGACTGAAAACGGTAGAAAATAATTTTCCTTTCCTAAAATCGTGTTTATGGTATTAAATCTGACAGATTAATTTTCTAAACGTTTTAGGAATGTTTATGGTATTAAATCTGACAGATTTATTTCCTAACGTTTCCTTCCTAAAATCATGCCATGATTTTATGGCATTGAAATCTGACAGATTAATTTCCAAACGTTTCCTTCCTAAAATCATGCCATGATTTATTGCATTGAATTTTTACCTTTTATGTTACAGAAACGTTCTCAGCATTTAATGGACCAACGGATCTTTTGTTAGACTTTTCCTATAAATAGCTGCCTTTCTTCTCAGTAGTGTCACATCTTCCTATCTGGTCTCTCTTCCTCTCCTACTTTCTCTCTTCACTTTCCTTCTTCTCTCGATTCTCTGCTGGATATATTGAAATTTTGCTGGCACTTTCCTTCTTGATAACAAGAAGAAGGCTTGTTTAATCCTGGGGAAACATTTTCAATATCTGGAAATAGATTCTTAGGACAGTGCTACCTAGCACGACTCAAGCGTGTCCTACTTTCCGTTTATTTCTGTTATTCTTGTTAACATTACTCGGCCCAAAATTACAACACTTTATTCGTTAAATTGGCATGTAACATGATTTATTTAACTAAAAATATGTACCAAAGTTTAATTTTAGAAGCACATTTTCATAGTGGATAACCTTTTCATAAGAAAATATCTTGCCCGTAACATCAAACACAAGCCGCTCCAAAAATAAATACTTTTAATATAATAATATCTTGTTAATTCACAATATTCATTAAACTAAAACTCGTACAAATTACTTAAGTAAAAATGTCTACTGAATTTTAACTTTACAAGTACATTTTCGTAGTGGATAATCTTTTCATAAGAAAATATCTCACCTATAACATTAAGCACGAGCACACCAAATTAAAATACTTTTACTGCAATAATATCTAGTTGATTCACATTATTCAAACAACGATTTCTTTTCTGATATATATAAACAATGAAAAGAGTTTGACTGGTCCACTTCCTATATCCTCACCAATCCGTCTCTCATCTACCTCATTACCTGCACTAAAATTAGGAATAAGATTTATTAAAGTAAATCACTATTTATTCAAGAATTTATTATGCATGTGCAGAATTAGAATTTGGGCACCGGGCTCGGATACATGCAGAATTCACAGCTCATTTCAAGCATTAATTACGGCATTTCGGCCCAAAGCCCATATATCTTATAATTGGCACTGAACGCACAACCTAATTCTGAAAAATTGTGAGCCCATGGCCGTAGGTCGAATTCGAACTTCTAAATTCGGACCTAGATTACATTTGGCCCGACAATCTGCTTACGTGGCTTACCTGAAGAACGAACGACGTGACCCAAAACCGTCAACTGCGGGTAACAATAACAAATCCCAGAAATCTCGTCCTTCATCTTTTGTCTGGAGATTGGGAGCTTCAGAAGAACATCCAAAATCCATTCAAGCATCCAAACCTTTTTCCGCCGAGGTAAATTTCCTTTATTTACAGTGTTTATCAATTTTACACGCATAGTTGATTTTCTGGGATTTTAATTTAAAATTCATAAGTCTGATTGATTGCGTTGTGGATCTATTATACCCTAAATTATTTTTTTTTGGGAGATCGGTAAATATTGATGGAAATAAAAATTGAATTCCAGAAATGTTGAATTTTTGCTCAGAATTTGGGTTCTTTTTTTTTTTTTTGGTTATAAATTAAGTTTATTGTTATGAGTAAATTAGTGAATTATCTCGTTTTTCTATGTTAAGTTTTGAGGAACATGAATAGGAAAGTGGTCTTCATCTAAATACGAGAACTGCCATAGTTGGGTTGGAAGATCGGGTAAGCTGAGCTGAATTGGATTTTGTAATTTTGTTATATGAAGTATTAATGCTTGCTTGTCGCTTCTTTCAACCTCACTGGCCAAATGGGGTGCGAATATGCATATTGCTTATGGAAGTAATTGATTGAATGATCCATGTGGGGTTTTAGACTATTAATGCGTAGCTGTTGAAAATTGAAATCCATCCGAGTCTTGCCATGTAAGAAGAGAAATGAAGTATAATTGAATGAGAATTGGAAAAAGTGTATGTGTAACAGGCTGATATGTGCAACATGTAATATGTATCCCCTTTGTATGTTCCTTTTATTTTCCGTTCCTATGTACAGTGGAAACCTGCTTCTCTGCATCGGAAGGTGTTTTCTATGTTTGTATGCATATATTGGATGTGTTAAACATATATAGGAGATGTGATTATCATGAATGAAGACTGTTTTTCCCTCTCTTCCCTCTTCCTCAATGCTGCAGCATTTGGGGAAGTGGTAGCTGTTCTATGTGTGGCGTGACTTGAGCTTCTACATGTAGAGGCAGTGGCAGTGACTATAACAATTTGTTGTGAGGGATGATATTCTGCTAGAATTATATTTGGTAAAATGGAACCAGAAGAACTTTTTTAAAAGCTCATAATACATATAAAGAAATAATTCTCAGCTGAAGAGGAAAAAGTATCCATACCCCTCATATTTGAGTGAAGAACTGGTGTAAGAATAAGTTGAGACTCAGAGCACATGACTTTCTGTTGAAAAGACTGTCTAGATTGAAATGCTTGAGAGCTGATGTTTGTATTCACGTGTATGTCCGTATCCATGTGGTTGGTTTGGAATTATATTGGAAGATAACTCGATGCTTCATACAGTTGATTTTTTCAATCACAATTGAATGCCTTGCATAGCTGTTTAATAAGTCAGAATTCATGCTCAGCGTAAGTCAATCACAATGCTTTTTTCCCCTTCCCTTCTCCCTCCAGCTCTCTAAGTATTTTTGGTGGTTGGAGATATGCGAGTGGCTAATTTTAGCCCTTGCACTTGATGGAATGTGCATTCTTTAGGACAAATTAGAGCAGGAAAAGAGATTTGCGACTAATATTTGTTGTTGGTGCCCGCTCTTTTGTAAAATTTATGTTCGTTGTATTGTTCCTGACTTGTTGCCATTGAAAGCTTATGCCTATACATTGATATGTATGCACTACCATTTTTTTTTTTTTGGGAGGCGTATATTTCTTATTATCTGTTGAAGTTTTCATTTTTGGAAATTTGGATTCGTAAGCAGATTCTGCAGATTCTAGGGGTTTCTTGTGTATTGATTATTTAGTTCTTTCTGTGTCGCTAGGTGTACAAGAAAATGGAGAATAGATGGTACAATGGTAAACAAGAGACGCGAGTTAGAGACAGAACAGAAGACGAGGTACTCATTCCTTCATTATGCAGAGCCTACGTTTTGCTTTGTCTTTTATAGAGCATATAGAATACTATTTATTAAATGACTTGCTTTTTGTCCTTTTGCCTCCTTTGAATTTATAGTTCATTATGATATTCCACAAAAAAAAAAAAAAAAAAGGAAGTCGGAACAGATTCTTTCAGCACTGATACGTGGACTGGTTTTGCATAATTTACAGTCAAGTTATTTCCGGGATCTATGGGGTTTTGAGGTATTTTTTATAAAAAATATTTTTAGGCTCATGATGGTGCTCACTAATTGCCTTTTTATTGCAAGGTTGAGATTTCCCATCTTGCATGTGCAAATTTCATCTACTGATACACCTTTTGCTATTCTGTATTTGTCTGGGAATAGATGGTTTTCCTATTCCCTTTGTTGCATTTTATGGTTTTAGCCTTGTATTTTAAAATTTGTCTGATTTTTGGGATAATCAACATCAAGATGATTTTCAGTTTAATGACATGCTTTATTTTTATCAGGCTTCTGCTCTTGAGGATCTTGCAGATGATTTTCGTCTTCCAATTAATCATAGACCAACAGAGAATGTAGATCTAGATGGTGTGGAACAAGCATCTTTAGACACTCAGTTGACATCATCTAATATTGGGTTCAGGCTTCTCCAGAAGATGGGATGGAAAGGGAAGGGACTTGGAAAAGATGAGCAAGGTATAGTTAATGGTAGAATGCCTATTTATATATGTTTCTAGTGTTTTGGGTTATTATCCTATTACTTTTGTGTGGAAATCAGCATTTCTTTGGAATATGTGTTCTGTTAGATCCATCATGTAGAGCTCTTTAATAAAAATATGACGAGATGCTTTTTGTTGGTGAGATTGCAGCTAACGTCAAAAGAACTGGGTGATATTGTTTGAAATAGTATATATAGAATTACCATTATAATATTATGAATTGTGTAATTTGTTATATATTGTGTCACGTTTCAGGTGCTAACTCTATTAAATCTAGGACTTAATTCTGGCATGTCCTCCTAGCTCAGGATAGGTTGGTAGTATGCAAGTCAGCTCATGATATTAACAACAATCACCATTTTTGCCTTTTTTATTTTCAAAATCAAGATTGTAGAACTTTTCTGTTTAGAGGATATTTGGTAGATATGTTGTAGGTTTTGGGTATTTTGACAGATGGCGCTTGTTCAATCTTGTAATAGACTATATGTTGTCACTATTAGCAGTGCTGACGACTAGCTGGGTTTCCATTTTTGGATTAGGTATTTTGTATCCTGCTTAAATGAAATTGTTATTTGGTTCTTTCGTAAGGATTTGCAAACTGTGGAAGCTCACCTGGAATCTTCTCTGTTTATTGTTTCATGGCTCTCTGAACTGTCATATTTACCATTATATGGAAGTGTTGTCCTGTTATCTAATGTCATGTTGGCGTCTTCTGTATAAGCAGGCATAGTTGAGCCCATAAAATCTGGTATAAGAGACCCCAAATTAGGGATTGGAAAACAAGAAGAAGATGATTATTTTACAGCAGAGGAAAACATCCAGCGAAGAAAGTTGGATGTTGAAGTTGAGGAGACTGATGAACTTGTTAAGAAACGGGAGGTATGCCATTAAAGTTGTTAGTAGTGATAAATATTTTCAATAAGAGATAATTCGAGTTGATGCTTTACTTTCTCTGAAACATACATCTAATAACAGAAGGCAGCATATAGCATATATGCGTGTCTTTTGACGGGAATGGTATATGATAAGCGAACATCAACTTTGGAAGGTCTTGAGAATTTCGTCCAGTTTTTATTACCTGGTGGCTTCTACTGCCTGCTTCCTGCACATTGAAAATCCAGGTTATAGCAGAACGTGAGCAGAAAATTCAAACTGAGGTGAAAGAGATTCGCAAGGTGTTCTTTTGTGAGCTCTGCAACAAGCAATATAAATTGGCAATGGAGTTTGAAGCACATCTTAGCTCATATGACCACAACCATAGAAAGGTTGTAGTCTTTCTTCAGCTGATTCATTACTTGTTGGTTGTTGGGTTTCTTGTTCTTGTTGCACTCTTCTTGCCTGTGCACTCTTCTTGCCTATCCAAATCTCATATTGGTTTTTATGTGAAATCCAGAGGTTCAAAGAGATGAGGGAAATGCATGGAAGTAGCAGTCGTGATGACAGACAGAAAAGAGAACAACAACGTCGAGAGAGAGAAATCGCAAAGTTTGCGCAGATGTAGTTTCTTTGATCTCCTTGTATTTTCTTGAGGGATTCTCTTTTTTTTTTTTTTGGGTTGGGGGAAGAGGTTACACAGTGATATTTGTTGATGGCTAACTTTATTTAAGACCACCCCAGGGCTGACGCACAGAAGCAACAGCAGAAGCAAGAGGAATTTGGTGGTGTCCCAGTCTCTACTTCAGTGAAAAGTGCTACTGCACTTGCTGATCAGGACCAGAGGAAGGCTTTGAAATTTGGATTCGCTGCCAAAGGGAGCGCATCAAAGGTACTTAGAAAGTTGAATTTCAACCTTTTCCCCCTTTCCTTAACTACAATGTGCTATTGGTTTAATGTACCCCAATTGTCAGAAACATAATGATATACCAGATTGAATTGATAAACCAATCTTCTCAGCCTTTGTCTCAATCCCCATTAAAGAAGAAGAGAGTCCACACGGTTTTCAAATATCTTGGTTCTGGTTGTGCAGAAATGACTCTGATGTTTTAGAAGAGCGATAAAGTCAGCTTTTAAAACATGAACAAATGGTGATACCCAGTTATTCAATTTCATTTTAGTGTCTCTCTCTACATTTTGTCACCATCATTTATTACCCCTTAAAATTCATCTTATCAGTTTTGGCAATCCTCTGTGGGAATAAAGAAGAAAAGAGATAAAGTTTGATAGAAGAATACAAGTAATATCATCTTTTGCAAAAGGGTTTTGTTGAAACTGCTTATTTGGATTGAGGAAAGATAGAGATTTGATAATCAACTACTTGTGATGATTGATTAGCAAATTGATTGAACGTTAGAAGCCATTTTTGTACTTTTGGCTGATATGCTAGTTTTATTTGAAGGACAATTTGTTGACCTGGAATCAAGATTTCTAAGTAGAATCTTGAATTGGCAGAAACAAGAAAACTGCCTTTTTTTTTATTTGGCTGAAATCTGTATGCTTTTCTCCATCCTCCTATACTGGCATTTTATTTATGTTTGGAAATTGCAAACATGCTGATTGTTTGTGGATTCTACTTATCCTCCTCTTATATGTTGTTTTTGTTTTGAAACAGAACTTGGTTAAAAGCGCCACCAAAAAGCCAAAAGCACCAGTTGCCTCAGTTTTCAGCAATAATAGTGACGAGGAGTAGAGGAAACGTGAGCGTTTTGGAGGAGTAAATTGTGGTAGATGAGTTTCCTTGATCGAGTACTGTACTTTATCCTGGTCCTCTGTAATTGTGATTTGTGCTATTATATGCTTTCTTGGTAAAATGTATCATATGTATCATTTTAGTATAATCCGGACTTGAACTTTGCACCAGGTGACATTGTTTTAAATGGCATTGTCTGATTATCAAACACTACTGTTGCTGAAGTGTCTTGAATCCTACTTTTTAAGTTTTCGATGATTGAAACTTGAATTTGGAAATTTATGGTCTGCTACCTCAAATGTCTAGACTTGACCGAAAATACCAGTCTCCTATGACTAAAGTTTTGCACATGTGACATGCATACACACTCACGATGGTGTATGCATGTGCCACAGACTTCCCATGGTGGAAAATTTCGACGTACTTTGCAGACATTTCAGGTTTATCGCAACAATGAGTTTCATTTGTGGGTTTTTTACCCACATGAAAGAGCACTTATGGCCACGGCACTGTTCATCTCACCATTGGGCCGACAAGACCAGATTTTAGATATATGTTGGTGTGTGTGTGGAACAAGACCGGATGTCGCATACCTCTGATCGACGCGGCCCATATTAGTGAACCACGGCAGTGGAGTAACATTAACTCACTAATGTCAAATGTTAGTCTGTTTCTTATATAAAATCATAAATGAGTGTCATTAAACAGAACATACAATAATAGAAGTTTTGGTAGTTTTGAAAAAAAAAAATTTGCAGTGTTTTTGAATAGCAGATTATTTGGGATACTTTAAAAAAAAAATACTGTAATACTTTTTTGATATGATACATATAAGATAAAAATATGTTGATAATGCAAACAAATAAAATTTAGCAAATAATCTATTGTCCAAACAAATCCACAACTAATATTATCTAACATAATATGGAGATGTGAAATACATTTGTACAAGCCAATCTAACAACCATGAAATGTCAAATTCATTCAAACTTAACACTTAAAACATATGAAATTACATGTTTACACCTAATTTTTAAATATTCATACAATATACCCTATGGGTCGGGTACCCGCGAATCTTTATTTTTCTGCCCCGTAATCATACCCAATCTTTGTGAGCACCCGACCATAATCTGATTCGGTAAGAGAACTCGAATCGGATTTCTAAATCTTGGATGGGACAAATTGGACACATTCAGTTTTTGGATTGGCTAGTTTTTCAACCCACCCCTAACTACAATGTAAATAATTAAAAAAATAAATATTTAGTTATTATATTTTTACTTTTTGAAGTTTGAGAGTTGCATAAATTACCAAAATATTGCGTATGACTTTAAAATATTTATAAATCATATAGTAATTTTGCATGAAAAACACATAATTTGATAGGTAAAGAATATAATTTGATAGGGTTTCGAGTTTGATCTTACTTGCAAGAAAACCAAATTTAATCAAGTCAGCCTCAAGTTTTCGAACAATTCATCAAGTTTGAGCTCAAGCTCCGTTTCTGCAAATCACTCGAGCCGAAAGCCCGGCTCAAGCTCGGCCTTGAAATCTAACAGTACCTACCAGGTGTCAAGTTGGACTCATGCATAGTAACACTCTTTATATACCTAATCCCAAGTTCGTACCAGACTCCAATCTGTCGTCTTCGCTCGCTATTTCGAAATACCGAAAACAGAAATTCCCCTTTGAATTTCTCCCTTGAATCCATTGTAAATCCACCCATATTATCTTTATTTGCACATCATCTAATTGTTGAAAACAAGTACGTACCCTACTTTCCTTCAAAAATCACACGCCCAGGCATACTATCGCATAAATAAATACTCACTCACGTTCATATTCAAACGCACATTCATTGGCCCTTCACATATGTTGCACCTTGCAACATCGCAATAAGGCCAAAAGCTTCCCAAAACATGATCCAATCCTAAATTTCTTGAATAATAGATAGTGGCACCATTTCATGACCACAGTAGAGACTGCACTTTCCTTCTACAGAACAAGGTAGCATATCAGCATAGCATTGTTAACGTTTTTTACCCCAAAAAAAAAAAAATCCGCAAAGGTATTTACATATAGGATATCCAATAGCTTAGGGCGTCAAGATAAAAGCACAACCCTTAAAAAGCCAGCCAAGCATCATTACTCCTAATTTACAAGCAACAACACATTTTAGCTTCTCTTAGGATCGTCAAACATTAGACGAAGTAAATAATCTGTCTAAGCAGCTCTTGCAAAACCCAGCCGGAGCTCACCGAAATCGAACACTGTGTGGTACACACCCATGAACACATCTCCAAGAATCCTACAAGCAACATATTGTAGACATTAGTTTGGACTAATATATTTTATGCATCAGCATTACGTGTAATCTTACAAGTAGCGTTTTATATATGGCCGAAAGTTTATGAAAATGATAAATACCCGTGTTTCATCCTCCCGTTGTGCAATAATTAACATTTCAGGGAGACAAATGTCATAAAAACTAGTGTTGATGCTAACAAAGTGGACATACCAGAGGGGACCCCGAGGTGGTTCCACATCTAAAGCCATGAACCCACTGATGCAAACTTCAGCAAAGCCTTCTCCAGTTCGAAGAATATACTGCAACAAACAAGCCAAATTTAGAAATGACTGGCCTAAGCACAAAAGTTCAGAAGAAGAAATAAGAAATATACGGAGGTGGTGGTAGAATCCAAGCTTCCACATCAGTGGCCCCAATAATTCCAACCAGATGGATTGTATAATTTGGCCAACTTAAATCGGCTTTCAGTATATTAGCTTCAAAATGACTTGCTAATAACGACCTAATACATCCATCCATCATACCAAAAACCAACCCCACTACTTTACACAAAAGGCAAATACTGCCACAAGCAGCAACCTAAGTTTGCAAGTACATATCAACTTTCCCCAAACCTTCTTCAGCCATATGTAGAACTTTCAAAAGGAGATAGGTGCAGTATCACAAATAACTGACCTCGCTTGCTCCCACAATTTCGAGATCTCCCCCAGTTCAATAAAATCTTATTCCAGTCACAATTTTCATTTCATATTTCCATAGCTATTCCTTCAAGAACATCATAAGATATTCCAGAGCTTGGCACAAGGGAGCAAAATACAAAATTTCAAGACTTTATAGTCTGAGATAGTGACAAAAGAATTACTATTTCCCAATCAAAACCATTTCAATCAACATGATCTATGCGTAAACCTTCTATACCCTCTGAGGTAGTTATATAACTAGCAGAACATGAATGAAAAACATCAAATTGATGAAGAACAAACAGAATAATTAGTATGTGCATGTGTAATGCACAAAGAATGGCATATCAAAATTCAAACCTGCTCAGGGGTTAGCTCAAAAATTTTCTCTCCAATGGTGAATGAAACATTTGGCATGGTGGATAAACTATTGCAGTCAATGATGGATTCTCCCATGGGACTCGGTATGCTCTCACAAAGCTGCCGCACAAAAATTTGGTAATGTGATCAACCTTTGTACCCCATGTATTACCTTTAAATAGCATTACAAAAATACATAGAAAATCACCTGATTCACATATGAGAGCACTTTCTCCTTAGTTTCCTGCTGTTTCAGCTGGTTTTGAATCCAAACAACAGTCATTTCACAAACAGTACACAGGGGGGATTCACCAACAGAAGCTTCCTCCTTGTTCTCCTCATCAACAACTGACTTGATATAAGCACTGCAACAATCAAGTACAAGGGATCAACAAGTCAGTATATTCAACTCTTAACAGAGTGTTGAAGAAATCGCGCAGTGGACATTGTGTCCTAGTCTAATCAAAAGGATCCGAGGTTTTCTAAACCATTATACTAGAATAAGCAGAACCTCGCTGAGATGTTGAAGGAAGAGCCAAGTTTTTAGCACACATAACTTCTTTCAACTCAGGAATCATGTGAGTAGTTCTGTTTTTAGAGGTTAGCATCAGTCACGCACATAGCATAGCTATAGAGATCAACAAAACATTTGGTACCAAAAGATTGCATAAATTCTCAACTTTGCGAAAATTAAAAGTTGATATTTTCATCATAGAAGCCAATTGTAATTCTTTTTTTTTTTTATCCTTTGGAGGCGTAAGGCCAATTAAACACCAACTAGTCTTGGGGTAGAGATCCCTATTACATCAGCAAATAAGCTACTCTTCACAAAGCCAATTGTAATTCGAGGGACCCAGAAAGCAGCCTTCCATTTCCTGGAAGAAAGAGTTTTGTAGTTTATGTCCATCTAGTTCAATGACATGTAAAGCAAAATTTTAGACTTACTTCTCATGCTGAGCATCACCAAAGGTACATAAACCAACTTGTTTACAAACTTTCCCAGGTAGTACCTGTGGCCCATCGAAGTTGGAAATAGCATTTCAGATGTGAAGCTAGTAATTATGCATATGCAAAAAGATTCAAAATATAAAGAAGAATAGGAAGGAAAAAGTACCCCTGATACGAGGAGATCCCAAATCAGGTCACCATACTCTGAAACAATTTCTTTACATTCCGTGCTAACTACTCCTTCAGCTCCAATGGCATGATTTATTTGAGTCACAACAGTCTGCAATAAATGTTCTCACAAATTTTAGATTTACATCCACAAGATCTTAAATATTCAAAACCTGGAACCTTGTTTAATGTGATGATCAACATAAACATACAGTTGGACCAGCAAGCAACGATGTTCCAGAATCCACAATAGCAGCACAACCTCCTTCACAAAAGCCTGGAAGAGGAAATATACAAAAATGAAAAAGGAATTTAAGCTTGTGGATCTCTTAAATCATATACCTTCTAGATAAAGGAACTTAATTTATTTGACGTACTAGTCTAAAGCTAAAAATATGAAGAGCAAACAGTAATAGAAATATACAAAAGGAGTAAACAAACAGTAAGGTGATTATCATCCTGGGAGATATTTAGCTATTGTTTTTAGAAACAGAAGAATATATAATGCTACGAACCTGTTGAGACGTTCCCAATGAGAAAATCTCCAATTTCAAACTGGTGAAAAGAAGGGGGGGGATTATAAATGACCATCAAAAGGTGAATATTTCCTCTCCTTCCCATTAAAGGAAACAAAAAATAGATCAATGGAGATGAAACCTTCACTTACCTGCCAGTATCCCTTCTGAGTTACAGGAACATATGTATGCTTCCCCTTGAAGTGATTTGGATCTACACCACCAAAGACAATCTCACCTCCATCTTCTGCATTTGGATTGCGGTTAAGCCAGAAGGAGAATACTTGCTCAGCCACAAGACCTTGGTTCACCATATTATACCTGTACTTGAATAACGGATTAGCATATTGCTTACTCTTTTGAGTTCAGAAAAGGAAAATGATGCAAGATATCTCAACACACTAAGACAGGTTAATTGCAGCAATACCAGACTGGCACCATGTTATCAACAGAGATTTCCTGGAATCCAAGGCCAAATATCCCATCAAACTTGCCAATCATAAATGAAAGACTTCCTTCTCGTGAAGCTTCAATAAAAACCTGGAAAAAGATAAATAAATTAGCAAGCAGAATTAACACACAGGAAAACAATTCTTCATAAGATAACTAAAGCCACATAAAAACTAACTTGATCTTTGACAACAAGATCACCAGCTTCAACATTATCTTGACTGGAGAATCCAGAAATTGATCCAGAACCATAGTGAATCGAACAAGATTTCCCTAACCACAGTTAACAACACTTCAGCAGTAAATACAATAATCTGACATCCCTTGAAGCTTTTTCATATCAAGAGAACTTCAGAGGCAAGCAAAATACTCAAGGCTGCCGCTGCAGAAAGTATGGTAAGGCATACACAGCCTAAAAATTTCAGAGCAGATTGTGAATTACTGTAGAAGTAAAATAAGAGTGCAAAACACTAAAAGCATTCTTCACTCAAGAACCTCAACAAACTCATGAGGGGGAAATTTGGTACAAAAGGCTAATGTAAGTGTCTTGGAAAGTTTTGTTCACACAGACTTTACCCTTGCAGTTGCCAAATAGGGAAATTGTTCCCATGTGCCTAAGCATTTGATCAACGCATCCAATACTGCCCCAAACTCATTTCTCAGAAAAATTTCATTCGCTATTTTGTCTAAAGCCCTTTAGTAATTCAATTAGAAAATTAAGAATTCAAAGCAAGAAAACTGGTCTTTACCTATAGCTGTATAAGTACTTGACTTCTTTGCCTTGTACTTGGAGTGGAGCCAGCAGGCAATCTGCAACGAAAAAATTTCTTTTTGTTAATAATGGACAATCTAGTTAAATGGCAAAAAAATTCGTTAGTAAGTAAGTTAACAGAGACTCACAGAGAAGTAACATTTTGACGAGGGAACCCAGAGATTGGAACTGCCTGTATCAAATATAACTGTGAACTTCTGAGGTGGAGTACCAATTCCAATCTCTCCATAGTACTGGGCATCCAGGTAATTCTTTAAAGGCAATATGTCCACACTGGAATCACCTAACTTGTTGTCCATCTCTTTTCTACCAGTGGCATATGTGCTCTCCTGACGAGCTAATTTGGCAGCTCTTATGCTCTGAAGATCTAAGGGTTGTTTTTTCAGGCTAATACGCTTTAGGCCTTCAGCAGGAAGAGGAAATAGAGAACAAGCAATTGCCCCTAATACAAATACTGCCCAAAGGTACCTTCTCTCCATCATGGTTATGCCTGTTTCAAGAAGGAAAAATAATTAGCTCGGCTGAAGCAAGCTATTGTAGGAAACCTTAACACAATCTTGTTCACCATCTCAGTCAATATGCACTCTGATACCACTGTTAATAGGTACAATACACAGTAAATGGAAGATTTTTATCAATGATGTACTTATCGTAACTGGAATCAAGACGGGATTAAATAAAGAGGCAACTCTTATTCCAAAAAGGAAAACCAGCTAACAATATCCAAAAGAAGTTCTACAGAGTCTGACCGTCAAAAAACAGCAGTGGGAAGCATGTCAAGGGGGGAAAAAGAAAAACTATAAATGTCTTGGTCTGAACTCTGAAGTTTGTTATACAGCTGCATACCAAAAGGTAAGGACTACCTGTATCAGATCTTTCCCTATATAACTTTTTTTTTTTTTTTTTTTGTGGCTTGTGTGGTTGTTTTTTCTCCCTTTCCATTTTTTAGCCTCTTTCACCACTGTATAAGACCACAAAGCATAAGCCAAAATATCTTTTCCTGTATGCTCCATATTGTGCATACTCTGATTAACTGATGAAAACCGAGAGACAGAGAGACCTTTTGCTGCATCCCAAACAAGAAACAGGAAAACACAATCTGGCATAGAACAAGAATACAAGCTATACATCCAGAAAGCTAACACCAAAAATTCAACTAAAGGCACAGGGTAAGCTAATTAGTTCCAAGCAACTAAAACTAAGATGGCTCATCAGTCATGAATACATAAAACTACCACTACTTTGCAGAACCAGCCGCTGATGATGATCAGCACCTAATCTAAGAACAATATTATTCAGAAAGATTAAAGTTCAAACCTTGATGCCTGATGGGATCTTGCAAGGATCAAAAGATAGATTGAATAATACCAGTGATTGTACAGTGAAAGAAGAAGCTTTGATTGAATAAAACCAGTGATAGTAGAGTGAAAGAAGCAGCTTTGAAATACTCACTTGATAGTAGACTTGTATTTTGTTGGATGGAAGGACAGCCCAGAGACAAAGGTTGTGGCTTAGATATTTCAGAAAGAAAGGATGAAGCAGCAGCTTTTAATAGTAGCCTTGGATGGGTTGTTAAGAAAATCACACATTAGTTCCAAAAAATAAATTAGATCCCAAGAAGAATCCAACGGACAGGTATTAATATTTAATAATAAGGGGCAATAGCCAATCTAGCCCTTGAATATTTTATCTTAAGTCGATTTCATCCCTCAATAATAAGGGAAAACACCCACCAATATGAAAATTAATTATTGAGAAGGAATTGAATGTTGTCTCCAATTATTTTCCACATTTAATTTGGGTTTCAAATTGATTAAATCTTAATAGAATGAAAAAAACTCATCCCAAGCTGTGTGTGTATATGTATTTTTAAACAAACGGCAACAATCTATTCTACATCTACATTCTTATATATATCTTTTAAACAAATGGCAACAATCTACTCTATATTTACATTACAAGGCAAACAGTAATAATTTACTCTACACCTACACTACAGGAGACAGGGAGTCCAACTAAGCTTATGTAGGGGGTTAGAGATTGAACTACCAGACTACACAAGTATATTACTACACTTTTTGAATTTTTTAACATAAGGACTATTCCCTTATAATGCACTAGGCAGGGTTTGATCCTTCAACAAATACCCTTGTGTTCAGATTTGTTTGATTATTCTAATAAATTTAAAAGTTTGTTCAAGATTAGTTTGTTTATTTGTTAAATCAAATTTAAATAAGTTTTTCATCAAGATTAAATGTTATCAAACATCAGATGTTATTCAAGTTGAGTTTGACTAGTTGACAAGTAAATCTGAACACAAGGGTAAATGAATTCCCATCAGATCAAATTTAATTCTTTTCACATATCGAATGGTTTGTTTCATCTCACGGACCTACTCTAAAACAGAGGGGGAATTGGGGATGAGGGCAATAGGGGAAAGGGCAGAAACTGTAGATAGATAGCGCACTACGTTGTCCAATATAGACGTGAATGCTCATAAAAGACAGTATCCCACTCGCATTTAAGGAGCGTGAGAATTCATGGGACACGTAGCGAGACAGAAAGATTGAGGTGGGGCCGTGGAAAAGTGGAAAATATGCCAAAAGGATTGCAGTGATTAAGCGGAGGCGCGTGGAGCGAAGGCATTCAAAAAAGAAATGAGCCCTTTTAATTTATTTCAAGTATGGAGTATGAGGAAATCGCCTCGAAACTTCTTCACAAGGAGTCAGTTGTCAAGGGCCGATGAATTGATTTTCAGTAAACGATAAAAAAGTGCTGCGGCCCCACTATGCCACTGACTTAGTACTACTTCTGCACCAAAAGGATAGAAGAACCTTAGAGATTAAGCAAAACATTGGGTTTATTTTGTCAACTTATTAGTACTAAAGAAAAAAGAAAAAAAGGGCCTCCCCAAGGCAGTCCATCATTAACCAACTAACAACACGACCCTTCCCATAACAAGAATACTCATCTGCAGATTATTTTTCACTTAACACAACTTCTTTCTACTTTTTTAATACAATTTCTTGTCGACTTTTGTAGGTGAAACTAGCTGTGAACTCAAAACTAGCAACGTGAGAGATGTTTTACCTTTCTTTTTTTTTATGTAAATGTTTAGATGGGTTCAATTTTAATTACCATTGCAGAATAAAACCTTATATGGGATCTGTTACGGATTTATTCAGTGGGAGCGGAATTCAAACACATGATCTTTTATAAAAAAATGGTCTGTTCTTATCAATTGAATCAACTTGATTTTACTGGTTGCTACTACAATTCCATGAGAGGGAAAAAAAAAAGAGATAAATTTGTAGTGTTGTTAATTTAATTACACACAGTTTCTACACTAGCTAGTTACTCTTTTGTGCAATGCGGACATGGTAAATTACTCTGAGGTCAAAGTTGATAAAGTAATTAATTCACCGGTGGGAATAGTGATGTTTGCGGTGCCAAAGCCGTAGAAAATTGCGTTCACATTAACATGACTATCTCAGGCATAGACCCCGGACGTGAAATCATATATCAGGCCACTATCTCAGGCATAGACCCCGTACGTGAAATCCTATATGCTGGCCAAAATAAGTTGGCTTAGTTGGCAAGAGCAGGTCAATTATTCTGTGTATTCGAATCTCATTCTCAATGTTAAAACTATGTTGATTAGTGATCTGTAAATGCCTCTATAAATGATTTATAATCCCCAAAACCTGCCCTTTGTGGTGGTGACTGGAACCAAATCCATCCAAACATTTTTTCGTACCAACAAAAAAAAAATCATGTATGCCCCATACATATTGACCTTTTTGTTTCTGATCAATTGTAATGCAAGAATACTCTACTCTATTAGCGTTTAATTTGAGATCAATTATACCTAACTAAAAGTTAAATACTTTTGATGTAAACATCTAGACCCTGTCACAATACTAAAGTCCACTAACGACAGGGTCCAATATTGTAGTCACCGGATGAGGATTTCAATTTGGAACAAGCTAATGAATTTTGTATTTGTTCAGGTTCAATTTTCTTTTCTTTTCTTTTCTTTTCTTTTCTTTTTTTTCTGGATATGTGAAAGTGAAGGAAGCATTTCGAACCTACCACCACCTGCCATCAACCATCAACTTAAATATTGGCAGAACTTTGTGAATTTCAATCCATCCACGTTAGAAGTTGCTGGTTCACGTTAAACTGCAGCCCTTTTGGTATCAACCTTTGATAAACACAAGAGATGCTCTTTTTATGGCACCTAACCCTCTGCTAAATGTCAACATAATTTCTCCCTTTGTCCATTTTTTTCTCCCGTGAGGAAAGCTTCTCCCTCTGTCGTATTGGTAAGGTTATGTTCCCATTTTGCTTAGATTGAGTTGGGTCAATTTTTAATTTAAGCTAACAATGGTAGTAATAGTTAGTTTGGTTTTCAATAACAAACAAAGCTCGTAAACTTTAAATCATCTAACTCATTCAAGATCCACTTGAGAAATAGGATCGGCCAGATTAGCAAAATTTTAAGCTCTTAAATATTCGTGATATATAGATGACAACCTAAAACTGTGATTTATCTTAATTTAAATACTTGAGCATTTTTTTTAGCCTTCTTACCTGCAATTGTCGTCGGATACAAGATTTGAACATTACATCTGAGAGTGAGAAAGTCAAAAATATACTTTAGCAATTTGATGTATATGAGTTAAAAATGTGACTGAAAAAAGAGTGTTAATGAAAAAAGTTTTTGGGAAAAAATACCACTCCAAACATCAAGAAAAATGGGGAAAAGAAAACATCAATCATTCCAAACAAAGAAATCTATCAAAGCATCAAGAAAAATGTGGAAAAGAAGACATCAATCATTCTCTTTTTTGAAATTTCCTTGAAGCTTCATCGGCAGTGGATCAAAACGTAATGAACCAAAAACAAGTCAGCAGATGGGCTCCTTTTGTCGTGCAAGATTCTGAAGGCCTTTTGGATTTTACGTTGGATCCAACAGAAGCAAACCTGCTTCCTCCTTTTGGACCCAAGGCTAATGGGCCCAATCTCCAACGTTATCCCTTCTGCAAATGCCAACCCAGATTACAGAGCCGGAGTCTAGAGAATGAACACAACTAGGCAAATGTACCGAGCAAAATCCCAGCAAAGCTAGCTTAATAAAATTAAAACCCTCCATAACCTCTTCTGCCAGAAGTTTCAACAGGTAAACTCTGAGCCCTTTTTGCCCCGGGGGGAGGGGGGGGTAGGGAATTATGGAGTTGTCGGTGTTCAGTAGTTCTGTTATGGGTTCTGCAATGTAGTTGTTCGACGAAATGTCCCAATCGAATTTTGCTTGTAATGGTATTGCTTGTCAAAAGTTTGAAACTTGGCAAAAAATTTCTCTGTTTATTGTTTGATGGGGTCTTGGTTTTCCTGATGCGAGGTTACTTTTCTATATGAGTAGGAATGCAATTCACTACAAATTAAACAAATCCATGCTTCCATGAAAGATTTGCACTAATGGGAGTTCTAGAAATAAAATGCAGTTAGCGTTAACAAAGTAAAGTCATATTTCTTGAATACATAGAAATTTCATACTTGAATTGTCAAAGTTTTGTTCTTACTGCTTTTGCTTCTCTCTCATTCGCACTATTGAAAATTTCCCCCCTTTTTCTTAAGTTTATTGCAGTTGTACTGCTCTGAGTCTTTTGGGACTCGTGGTTTAGAGGGAGAAACTGAAATTTGGGCCAAAAACTAGCCAGCCTATGGCATTGAGGCGCTTTTTGGGTTTTTCTGATGGGGAGTTAATGAGATCAGATGCTAAACCCTGTTCCCGGTTGATGAGGCAAACAGCTGGGATTTTCTCTGTTGGTGGAGCATTAGGATTTTGGGTTCTCTGTCGCCTGCATTATGGTATGCTCTGACTAATTGTGATGTTTCCTACCCTGGTGCTCTGCTCATGTTTCTATGTAGAAGTTCTTCTTACTATTCTCTGAAGTTAATTAATCTGAAAAACACATATACACTGAAGTTTTGTTAATAAACCCAAAAAACACCTAATCCAGATGAAATTTTATATCTTGATTCTTTGCTCAGTGGAGACCTGCAATTTGCTTTAGGTGATGCGTGCTTACTCTTGAAATGAATTTTATTTTTTTCATTTCTTCAAGCAACTTGAGCATATATGCAAGTGCTTTTGAGTTCCCCTTTGCTAATGCCAAAGAATTGTGATACAACTTGGAGACCTTGTCCCTTGCAACCTCTCTCGCAGTCCCATTTCCCCATCCTATCCAACCAAAAATGAAAGAAAGACATAAAGAAAATGGAAGAAGAAATGCACAGGGAAAAAATAAAAACTAAAAGTGGAAGAAAGAATTTTTCTTTATCTTTTGCAATCTCTACCTGTCGATATTGTTTTGTTGAAGATGGTCCTTCTGTTTATATTTTACATGATCGAATTCAAGGAAGTCCTACTTCCAAGTAGATTTCCTCATTTGGCATATTATGAGTTTGTTTTAGTGCCAATCATATTGCATCATGGAATTAGTATCGTTTTCAATTTCCATATAGTAATTATCCAAATGATTTTGATGGTGATTCAGGTCCTAGAATTACAATTCCACGTAGTCTTAGGTGGGCTGCCTGTGGAGCAATCACTACAAGCTCATCTACAGCTTTGCTTGTCCGCCTGTTTAGTCCTGAATGTGAACCACAAAATATAGCTGCTTTTGACAAGAAAAAGTAATGATTAACGCATTCAAGATTTCAAGTTTGATATTTGTAAAGTTTCTGTCTCAAAGTGGACATTTGCATGTTGTATAAACCATTCTGCATGGAGGGCTAGTTGTATCGTTTGTCTAAGGATTGGTCAACTTGTGACTCTGGACTGGATAATACTACCATAAGTTTTATTTATTGTCTAAGCGAAGTAGTTTCATTGGCCTTCTGAAGTTACTGCCAGTTCTCAAGCATGTTCGAGTGTGACCAAGTGATGGGCACATAACACATAATTCCTTTTCCATTTCAGCGTACACAATACACTGTACTGGCGTTTGGCTCGTTGAATTTCCCATCATCCAAATAATTATTAGGGTAGCAATCAAGTCAGGTCACGGATTGGCGGGTTGGGTTAAGGGTTAGGTATTCTAGGTAATAGTTCAACCAATAGTTCAATCTGATTTTGACTCGAAAAATTAAACGGGTCAGCTTCCTTGGCCCAAACACGACCCGCGAAATTAACGGGTCATTCGAACTCGATCTGAATAATCTATGTACTTTTTTTTATTTTTATTTTTACCTTTTCATCTTGGTAGTATGGTGAACTTCTCTACAATGGAGTTTTCATAAGAATATAAAATATTACAATTCAATCTTAGAACATAGCAATTTTTTTGTTTTCATTTTTATAAAAAAATATCATAAACAAAAAGGAAAACTATGATACATTACCTGGTTAACAAAAACAAAATATCATGAAAATAATGTAATATATTACTTGTCCAATATAGTAACTCCAACATCATATAAGTTAAACAAATTCATTTAGAACGGCTTTGTTTGGATTCTCGTTTTTCACTCCTGTTTTTGAAAAATTGTTTTTCACACCCCAAATGTTATAGTAATTTACCAACTAAAAACAACCCTTTGTTTTTTACAATATTCTATGTTTTTTTTTCTATTTCTTTTTTCTTTTCATTTTCTTTTTCCTTTTCCTTTTCCTCCCTCCCCTCTTCCCTCTTCTTCTTCAGACCTGCACCGCCGGCGATGTGTTTTTTTTTTTCCTCTCTCTCTCTTCCTCTCCTCCCTCCCCTCTTCGCCCCTCCCACCCTCCTCTTCCCAAACTCGACCAGGTGTGTGGGGTGGGGAAGAGGGAGAGGAGGAGAGGGGAGGGGAGGAGGGGAGGAGAGGGAGAGAGAGGGAAGGGGGGAAGAGGGGAAAAAAAAAATGACGTCGGCAACCGGCGAAGAAGAAGAGGGGAGCGAGGAAAAGGAAAAAGAAAAGGAAAAAATCTTGGAAAAGAAATAGAAGAAAAAAAAATTATCAAAATACATCTATAGTAATTGTTTTTCACTACAGTAATGCTACAGTATTTTTTGAAAATAATTTTAAAAACAGTTAATCTAAACGGACCCATTTTTTAGAATTAAGTGATCAATACCTTTGGGAAGAAAAGAATATGCGAGCCTAGTTAAATAAAATATTTAATATATTTATAAATTATTTTTAATTTATAAACAGGTTGGGGGTTGACCTGAATCCGACTTGTTCGGATTTATCGGGTTTGACTTGATTTTGATCCGAACCTATAAAGATTCAACTCAAACCTATTATTTTCGTGTTAGATTTATGTCATTTTTTTGAATTGTGTTGAAAATTGCCGCTGCTAATAATTATGACGATGAGAAAAGCTGTTGATTAATGACTGCGGAGGATGTATACGGCATCTAAACACGTCGTGTCAAGTCTATTGCTATCCTGTTTGGCCGTTTCTTTTCTGATTCGGTTCTTGATATGAAGTCTGAAAGCCACAATCTCAAACAAGAATGGCCGGCAGCAGCTGGTGGGCATCGTAAGATTGACGAAAAAGTGTAAATATATCCTGTTCGAGTCTTCGGTTATTAGTTATTACTACTTTCCTCTCATTGTGAAATTTCTTCTTCTTCCTGCTGCTTAAGATGAATCATAGCACTACAACACAATTGTAGTAAGTTACGAGTATCTGAGTCTGCTTTCACAAAATGGCTGTGAAATCATCATTTCTGCAATTCAAACGGACTGAAAACTGGTTAAAGATGGTAAAGTCTCATTTCCAGCCAGATATACTGCTCAAGAAACCAAATCCCATCACATCAGCAGCCAACCAATGGCCAATGGCACAGGAACACCAAAAAAATTGAAGGAAATGGTCAACTTCAATTGCTTGATCTTTTTCCTTAGTGGATCTTCCACGTCGACCACCTGGTATTAATCATCTAAACAATTTTCTGACAAGCAATGGTCCCTATCATGAAACAATCATATACCTAATTAACAACTTAAATAAGCATAGAAACAGAGACAGACTCTCTTTCACACACACACACACACACACACAGGCGACCTGATGAGCAGCTCCGCCCTCTCCAAAACCCAAAACCTCTCCAAGAATATGATATCTCACCCATTGGTTCCATTACATCTTCCTCCATCTTGAATCTCCGCCACAATGGCCTCTGACGACGACCACATTCCCAACGGCTCCGGCATCACCACCACCCCACCTGACATTCAATTCGAGTTCGCCCACCACGACCCCACAATAGCCCGCATCAACAACGGCAGCTTCGGTTCCTGCCCAGCCTCCGTAATCTCTGCCCAGCAGGAATGGCAGCTCAGATGGCTTCAACAGCCCGATGATTTCTACTTCAACACCCTCAAGCCCTCCATCTTAAAAACCCGTTTAATCATCCGGGACATCATCAACGCCGACCACGTGGAGGAAATCTCCATCGTTGATAACGCCACCACGGCTGCAGCCATTGCCCTCCAGCACGTTACCTGGTCCTTTTTCTCTGCTAAGTTTCAGCCCGGCGACGCGGCAATCATCCTCCACTATGCTTATGGGGCCGTCAAGAAATCCCTACAGGCCTATGTTGCCCGCGCCGGCGGCCAAATCATTGAGGTAAAGCTTCCGTTCCCCGTGAATTCAAATGAAGAAATTATTCAAGAATTCAGAAAGGCCCTTGAATTGGGGAGGATGAATGGTAGGAAAATCAGGCTAGCTTTGATTGATCATATTACTTCAATGCCTAGTGTTGTTATTCCCGTTAAAGAATTGGTTAAGATGTGTAGAGATGAAGATGTCGATCGGATATTTGTTGATGGGGCACACGGCATCGGGTGTGTGGATATTGATGTGAAAGATATCGGGGCTGATTACTACACTAGTAATTTGCATAAGTGGTTTTTTTGCCCGCCATCTGTGGCGTTTTTGTACTGTAAAAAATCGGATATTTTGAATCAATTACATCATCCTGTTGTTTCACATGAATATGGGAATGGATTGGCGATCGAGAGTTCTTGGATCGGGACCAGGGATTATAGTGCTCAGTTGGTAGTTCCAGAGGTGATGGACTTTGTGAATAGGTTTGATGGTGGGATTGATGGAATTAAGAAGAGGAATCATGAGAAGGCTGTGGAAATGGCAATTATGTTGGCTAAGGCTTGGGGGACGCATCTAGGAGTGCCTCCAGAGATGTGTGCCAGCATGGCTATGGTGGGATTGCCTGCTTGTTTGGGGATTTCAAGTCACTCTGATGGCTTGAAGTTGAGGGCTCATTTAAGGGATTGTTTTAAAGTCGAAGTGCCAATATACTACAGAGAACCAGAAAAAGGGGAGGATAATCCTATAACAGGTTATGCCAGGATTTCCCATCAAGTGTACAACACAGTTGAGGATTACTGTAAGTTCAGGGATGCCGTTAACAAGCTCGTTAACGATGGAGTTACTTGTGCTTCTCTCTCATATTGAGAAGGTTATGTATCTTTCTTAGAAGCTACTTCTGAATTATTGCTTTTTCCTACATTTGCATGTCAAATTATTGACTTGTAAGGTTACAATATGTATCAATATAGTGAGAAACTGATGATTACAGGAGTTATTCATGCCATAATATAGTTGCTTTTCTCACGGATTGTGTTCTGTAGAATTTACTAACGACAAATTTTAGCCTAACTAGGAACTCTGGAAATTGTGTTACTTGATTTCTAGGTCAAGTTGACTCTTTTAAAGGTTTTGTGGATCTATTTCTTTGTATCTGTTTCCACTGTCTGAAGCTTGGTCCCACTGCTCTTTCTTCACATATAACTTGCCTTTAGGAGCTATGTACGGGAATAGAAAAACAAAGGTGTTGGTTGGGTAGAATCATTTGATGGTTCCAGAAAAAATAGGAAGTGTCTCCATCAAAAGGAACTCCCACTTATTTGGAAAAACAGAGGTAGGGTTGTAAAAATTTTTCTTGTGCAGGTTGTAATGACCTGCTATTTTCTTGGGTCTCCAGGTTGACCTGGTGTCCGGACAGGAGTCATCTGGCTTTTTATTTTGTATCAGAAATTGGTTGAATAAATCCTGATATGCTATTTAGATTTGTCAAATTGTGTGCAGGCTGTTCCAGCATGTGGTTTCATCAACCAATTTTTGCAAGTAGAATTTGCATGTTAGTGCTGCATCTACTCAAAATTCTTTTTTAAACTTATTGTGGTTGGGGATACACTTTGTTTCTGAATTCAATATGTCGATTGGAGAAGGATTTGCTTTAATCATATGCTGTAAAGCAATGGAGTTATTAGTAGCAAAGGGACCATATCTTGTTCTTCTCAAATTTCACATCTTTACCCCATTTATAGATATAATTTAGGCAGTAATATTTTCAGGATGTGTAGTTAATTCTAGAATGCTTCTGAAAATGATTACCAGGAGCATAAATTCTTTTGCAATAGACATATTCTGGATCATATTTTGGGAGATATACAAGATTATATTGGACATCATTGGCTTTTCATTGCAATGAACTTCCCTTAAGACATTATTTATAAAGTGGGAGGAGGGATGTTCTCGGCATTTGTCATTAGGAATATTAGGTCACATGGTTCTCTATTCCTTCCAAGTGGTCATCATGCTACCTTGATTCAATGAGGATTTTGCAATGCTTGATGCTACTGTTTCAGTTCTAATTCCAATGGAGTGTTGGACAAGCCAAAGGATGAGACTAAATGGCAGTGAAATGAGACTAAATGGCAGCTTCACTGCCAAAATTACTAGCTGTTAGGCATTCAAACATCATACTTAAATTATATTCCATTGGCCTTCCGATCTTGTCCGTATATGGTTATTCATATGCTCAGATAAATGAAGTAACCAAAGCGTCAAACTGAAGAGAGACTTTAGTGACAAAATCCATTCTTGTTATGAAAATTCTTTCCAGGTGAGGATAGCTTATGCTTCAATTATATGGTGTATTTGTAGTGTAAAGTTCTCCTTTCGAAAACCTAAAATTGGGGGAATTGATCATTTTGTAAAAGGGCCTACCCCACCTTTGCTAAAAGGGCACATTTTGTATCTTACTGGAGAAAAACTCAACCTTTTGTTCCCTCTTCTGAAGAGTAATTAGGTCTTCATTTCCCAGTTACACCACTTCCTAATGATGTGAAAAGAGCTAAGGAAGACTTCCTATTTTTCGTCCAATTTGTGACAGATAGTCACTGAAAGAATAGAATTTGAGAAACAATTGTAATAGGGATTTCCAACTCTGCAATGAAAGTACGGATCATATTTGTGCTACATGTTGTGATTGGACTAACTTATTTCTTTTACAGCACTTCATAAATATTGCTGTTGACAACTACCTACAGCTTTCAAGATATATTTTCTTTGAATTAAAGCTTCTTTCCATATAAGTTCATGAATTGTAAATTCCTTGTGGTTGATGATCTATAATGTATATCAAGTTTGGTCTTGACACAACATCTTTTTGTGCTTGGATGCGGAGAAATGCCCATCAAAGCATATTCCTGTTAAAAGAAAAACCTCTTTTTCAGTTTTTTCTGCCTGTAAATCACCCTGCATAATATGCTTTAGTTGTTCCTAACATGCCTATTCTTCTCTTGTAGATCACTGGCTGATGAATGATTGTTTTTCAAATAAGTACTTCTTGGTTACTCTTTTCAGTTTATTAGGTGCTGATCCCAAATAACTTCAAGAGGTTGAAGACAAAGAACTGTAAATTGAAGTGCTTACCTCCACTCAAAAGCTTGCCTTCAAAGCCTTTATGCTTCAGCTTGTAAAATACCTCTGATACTTGACCTTCATGCAGCTATTGGCTAATAAAGCCTCAACAAGAATTATGTTACTTAATTCATTTCACTTGATGGACTTGGCACCTTCAAATGCAAATCTGGAAGTTTGCTGTGAAGTGTTAAGCCAGAAAGTCATCCAGTAAAAACTCTGTTGTAGTATCCTGGATGATATAGCTACGTCTATTTAACTTGTAAGGAGGACATGTAACAGGGCTCGTTTAAAGAGCTGGCAATTGTCTTACTCACAAAGTCCTTGGACATTGGAGTTGTTAGGTCATTGTTAGATATCATTCCTAAAATCAGTTCGGTATTTTATTTGAATGGCTACATCAGCATTCTTGCGCTTTGGGTGGAGGTAGTGCTGCTGCTTTTAAGCTGAAGTTATACATGCATTTATTTTTTCAGGTTTGATCAGAATAAGCAAAAGCTCACCTAAAAATATAGTTCACAAAGCTAATACCATTACCACATCTGTAGTTTTCTTTATTTGGAATACCATCCTGGTTAGAGTTTTAAATTTGATTTTCCTTCCCATCTAATTATGGAAGATCACAAACCATATTGTCAATGAAAATGGAAAAGTTCTTTCTGAAATCTGATGCTCCGAGTGCATGATGTTGAAACATATTGTCAATGAAAATGGAAAAGTTCTTTCTGAAAAATATTTAAAATTTTAGCAATTGTTGTTTTCAATTATTATGGGAATTTCTTGGTTTAGGTTGAGTTTTCTTTCCCTTTTGAGCAAATGGCATCAAATATCACTAAACTATACGCTTGTGTTAGTTTAGGTCATTAAACTATTTTCTTAGTCAAAAATGTCACTGAACTAACCATATTATATGTTTTCTATCCTTTCATGTAATTTGACCATCAAAACTAGCGGAATGCATGTCACCTAATCTTGAAGGGCAAACCCGTCTTAAAATTTTGAGCACATTAAAGAAGCCACAAAGGCTGCCCTTTCAATTTAGAAGCTCCAATTTACTCTAACTTTCTTTTTTTTCAATTGAAAGAAAATATGTAGGATTTCTCCATTGACATTCAAATCGAACTCAGTAGAAAATTTGAAAATTCAAGTGAAAAATTAAAATCGAACTTTCGGTGGCCAACAAAGCAACATTTTCAACCCATTTTCTCTTGATATTTTAAATCCTTTGAAGATTTTTCCTTTTTCAAACACCCTTCTGGCCGACTTCCCAAATACAGCAAGGGAGACATCGGCCTTTGCAACTGCCCACATCGATTGGAAAGAGATTCCAGAAACCCATGTCTTCAAAGTCAATCTTCCTAGGCTGAAGAAAGAGGAAGTCAAGGTGGAGATTGAAGACGGCTGGGTGCTGCAGATTAGCGGAGAGAGAAGCCACGAAGAGGAAGTTTCATTCATTGTGGCGAAAGAGGAAGTGACGAAGCCTGAGGTTAAGGCCATTGGGATCTCCGGCTAAATAGTTTCGGGTTTTGAGCCTTGTAAAGGTTTTAGTTCTATAAGAGTAATTTTGTGTGAAATGTTTATTTAATGTTGAAAAATGTATGAATGGCGACAAAAAAAAAAGGGAATAAAGAGTGTAAATTGGTTGAGGTGTTTGTATGAACATCTATCTATTTGCTGTTGTGATTATGATTTGTGTTTGAGGAGGGAACAGACTTTTGTTTCTTACTGGAATCTCAGTATCTCTTCTCTCTCTATTTTTTTGTTGAATAACTTTTTTACACACTACCAATGTATAAGTTTTCATACACTAACAGGTTTGGATTATTCCACGTAATACAAATTTAAATTTAAAATTTAAATCATATACGTGTGTCATGCATCCAAAACTGCTGGTGTAAAAAAAACACTATACTGACGGGTATAAAAAGTTGATCTTTTTTTTTTTGGTGACTTTCGTCTTCTAGCCATTCCAAAATAATGTTCAATTGCTCTGTTTGCTGAGTGTCAATTTTGATCCATCAACCTAAAAAAAGGGTTTTCCCCATTTGTAAAACACAGCATTTAATTTTCCACATTTTTAGACTCACCAAAAAGCTTCCCTGCATTTTGCCATCATGAAGCTTCAACCTACCCGGCAAAGCAGAAATTCGAAAATAATTGGTAAACCCACTATAATCTGACACAAATTCACAATAGCCTTCGGGTTGAAAAGAGAATGGAGCCTTAAAATTGTCTGTAATGTTCAAGGGGCAGTTTATGAAGATAAACTTCAACCAAAAACCTGATCAGACAATTTTGCCCCACAAAAACCAAGCCTACAACTTACGTGATAGCTATTCGGTTTATTTTGACGGTCAAATTACACAGGATGACATAAAACATGCAATTTGGTTAGTTGAATGACATTTTTGGCTAACAAAATAGTTTAATGATCTAAACTAGTACAAGTGTATAGTTGAGTGATATTTGGCACCATTTGCTCTTCTCTTTTTACAGAACTATTAGGCTGAAAGTTGCCTTCGAGGCAAAACAAATTAAAAATTCTCTTCAACTCATTAGCCTTAAAAACTCAGAAGATGACGAGCATTCTTTGCCTTTCTCTTGTAAATTGGTCTAGAGTTTCAGCTCCACTTTAGGCGACAGATTCTTTTTAGGTACAAAGTAGTTTAACATGAGAAAAGTTGTGAAGAGAAAAACAAACACAAAGGCTAAAGAGAGCTGCTTCTTAAAATGCATATATGTGAAGAGAGAAAACAAGTATCAGCCCCTATATATGTATGCAGTACCTCTCTCTCTTGACATTCTTCGTAATGAAATGGATCCTTGCTCAAAGGATCAACAGATTTCAGCGTCAAAGAGGTTAGTCAATATATAAACTTTCTGCTAGTGTTTCTTAGTAATTAATCCGCCTAGTTATGTTGCTTATTCTCTCTTTATGCTTTCTTCTGGTGCAGGCTTGATGGCAAAGTTGCACTCATAACAGGTGGTGCAAGAGGGATTGGAGGTGCAACAGCAAAGCTATTTGCCAAGAATGGAGCCTACGTTGTTGTTGCTGATATACTAGACGAATTAGGATCAAAACTGGCTGATTCAATTGGAGGCCGCTATATACACTGTGATGTTTCAAAGGAAAAGGACGTTGAATCAGCTGTCGAATTTGCGGTAGCATGGAAAGGCAAACTAGATATCATGTTTAATAATGCTGGAATTGGTGGCCCTGGAGGGAGCATCTCTAGTCTTAACATGGAGGATGTGAGAGCCCTCCTCTCCATTAATCTGTTTGGCATCATACATGGAATTAAGCATGCTTCAAGAGCGATGATCGCAGGTAAAAATGGAGGCAGCATTATCTGTTCATCAAGCTCGGCAGCCATCATGGGAGGCCTGGCCTCACATGCCTACACAGCATCAAAAAATGCAATTCTTGGACTAGCCAAGACTACAGCTTGTGAGTTGGGAGTACATGGGATTCGTGTGAATTGCATTTCACCTCATGGTGTACCCTCAGAGATGCTCTTGAGTGCCTACAGAACATGCCTTGGGAGAGATGATCTACAGCCTGAGGACATAACGAAGATTGTGGGTGAGAGGGCAAGTCTCCTTAGAGGCAGAGGCGGAAGTATGGAAGATGTTGCAAAAGCAGTATTGTTTTTAGCTAGTGATGAATCTGGATTCATAACAGCCCACAATCTTGTGATTGATGGAGGCTATACTTCAGCTTGCAGTCATTTGAGTCCCATTTACACTTTAAAAGTTTAAACTCCACTAAGTACAAAGACATAACAGTCTTTCTCATCTGCTGTGAATCTCAGAAATCCAGAGAAATTGGTGATAAGCATCTACCTCTGTTGAATAAAATCAATTTTGTTCACTTTTGCACAACCCAGATGTTTTGTCATGTTTAATGCAAATTGAAAAAACAGTTCTCAATTGACATAATTAGATTTTCAAGTTCATCTACTCATCCAGATAAAATGGAAGACATAATTAGATTGTTCTGAAGAATGTTAATCATATATATTCAAAGCTCTAGACAAAACAAAATAAAGAAACTTTCTGGTAAGCCCAGCACGCATTATGGGAAGACACAGGAAAGTAAAAGGTCTCCTAAGAAGGCCACTTTGAAGAAGGAAACCTTCAAATCCATGCTATCTTCCAAGCGGATTGACACTGGTACTATAATGGTTAACTGGGGAGCACCGGGATGCTGACTGCATTTTACAAACAAAAAATATATTCATCCTAGTATGAAACGTCGATCAAACTCTTGTATTCGCTGCCCCTCTATCGAGTATCGTTATTCATCACTATAAGCTGGTATGTCATTAGCAATAAGTGGTGATGCTTGAACTCAATGAAGAGCGAGAATAAAGAGGGGTTCTTCATATCTCCCTGCGTCTGATACCAAAGCAAAAGTTAATGAAATGTACTGCTATTGTACTAAATTTCAAAAGCATTTCTGTCAAAATGATGGCTCTTTTTATAATGAATTGCAAAACTGCAAACTCCAACATTTTGCAGGTATCCAATGGGGTTGCATTATAACAGAATTGTGCAACAGAGAAAAATGAGCTTATCTTTCTACGAGTGACATGGCATTTCACAAAGGAAAAAATAAAAACTACCAACCCAAAATAACTAGAATTGTCTATTTTCATGATATGTCTTCTTTCCTCATCCTCCTCCTCCTTCCTCCTTTTTTTTTTTGGGGGGAGGGGGGGCAGGAAGGAACAGAAAGTGAATGTACTTTAGTTAATTGTAATCTTTTTGTACAAACATGATCGTTGAACTTCAGCAATATAAACAACTTAATTATTCCATACCTCATGTATTTACATCTTGCATTGTTCAAGTAGGCAAAGGCACATTGCATCTATTAAACTGGAAGCGACTCGCTTTTGAGTATTCCACCCATCTCCATCCTCCATGATTGATCCACTAGGCATGACAGCTCTCTACAAATAAATTCACATTTCCGCATCAATGAATGGCAAGAATAAAAACATGCAAAACATGGTAGCTCAGCCCCATCAAAAACTTAATACATCCTTCATCCAAACTTTTATATCCCATAACTGGTATCACGATAAGAGAAAGTTGTACCTATATAATAGTTTAAAAAGGAAGTGACAAGGATGATATAAGTCGCTGAAATTTGCTGAAAAAAATAAAGGAAAATATGGAGACACTACCTTTCATACTACATGAAGAATCATTGAGGAGAAACTTCATAGGATTGACAATTTTCAATCATAGGAAATTGGACACTATACTTGGAAAAAAGGAAAGCAAGACAGAGAATTATGCCTGACAAAATTCCACCCAAAACTCCTATAACTATAAATCTATACTTTCGGTAAATTCACTTGGTTGATGCTGAGTCCATCTCAACTCACCCATGAGCAGAACATATGATCTTGCTAATGTCCCAAGGAAACTAATTTAGTTTACAATATCGACATGGAACAAGTGTACAAACTCAATGGAATTTGAACATATCTACGTGGAAAAAGAGTACAAACTCTTCTACTCTGCATGCCTACTTTCTGACTAAGACAACAGTTAAAAAATTACATTTTTTCCATAGAAATACAGGTGATAGCCACATGCACAATAGGGAACTGAAGTCCTTCATCCATAAGTGACGCAAATACATGATGCAGCAAAGTTGTTAACAGCTAATCAAGATAAATTGAACAAGAAATCAAAATCTCTATTTAAAAGTTATATATATTGCAATTCCAAGACAAGAAATTGTTGGAAAAATTAAAAAGAAAGAAAGACCTTACTTAAGGTCATGGCTGACGACAAGTAAAGTTAATTCCTTCTTTAGATTCTTTAAAAGTTTCATGACATCTGCACGAGCTTTCCAATCTGATTTTCATAATGCAGAAAATATTCAGAGATCTGGGAGTAGTTACTTAAAGAATAAGAGGAATGATCAAGATAATTCAAAAATATAACCTAATCAGATATGATAACTAAAAAAGTGCCCTCACTTCATTTTTCAAGATTCTAGAATTAGCAAGACATAACAACACAATCTTTGAAATAAATTACAATCCTGAAAACAAAATTAAACAATTAACCGATAACTCAGAAATGTTGCCTATCCTCATGAATAAATACGACCTCCCACTATCCTCAACTCCTTTCCTGGAAAGAAAGTGGTTTTCTAAAAAGGAACTATATCTGCCTTTTATGTTTAAATCTAATTTTATCTGTACGCAATTGTTGTCCATCGATGCATTTATTTGTGTTGACAAACAGAGTGACAGAAGAATGAATCTATAACATCCACTAACAAAGTGAATTGCACATCTGCACATGCCTTTTCTTTCCCTACAAATAACTGTAATATATGCAACTGTTACAAATAAACTATCCTGTAGGACTTTCTGTGGGTGTCCCATGCAACACATTTGTAAGAATAAATCTACATAACTGTTTCACTGACATGTTTTTCATTATATTTACTTAGAATATGAAAGGTAGAAAGGAAATTTGCAACATGAAGCATAACAAGTTACAGGCAATTTAGCATAGGGCATCCACATACCAAGACCAGCAAGAGGCTCATCCAATAATAACAAATCTGGAGCTTGTACCTGAAAAAGAGTTTTTCAGTCAAATTAGCACCCGAATGCAATTATGAGATGTAAATATGTGTACCATTGTGCTGGTGCAGACATATTATGGATGTCAAAAAAGGAAAAAAAGAACATCAGAAGATACAGATTCTCACTAACTGAATTGCTAAAGCAAGACGACGTTTGTAACCGCCACTTAGTGATTGTGGATCTTGATCCAAAGCAATTCCAGTTAGATCAACCTGACAATTGCAAAATTACAAGAAAAATTTTTGGAACTACGCAAAATAGACATATTACGCAAGACAAATAAATTATAGAACTAATGGTAATTAGAAAGGTAGGGATTGAATTAATTCAATGGTACGTACTGAAGTGATAGCTTTTTGAAGTCTTAAAGCAAGAAGCTCTTTCAACTGACTGCCACCTTTTTGTCTTGGCCACCCGAAGATAACTTCATCAAGAACAGTCTCTGCAACAAAATACCTAGAGCGCGATGTATTATTTTGCAAATTCCTTGGTGCAGTTAAGAAAACTTGCATGCTAGAGGAGAGACTTTATTTTTTAGTGTCATTCTACATATATCAAACAACAATGTCTAACTGTAACATACCCTAACAGCGGATTCATAGCTGACAGCCTGCTCTAAAGTTGGACATTTGTTTACCTATATCATTAGTTTGATATCCATTTTTGCTTTAAGTGTGCAATTGCTTTCTACTTTCTCTTGGTTTTTATTCTCTCCACACATAAATTTCAGGTAATGAAAGTTTCAGAATAAATAAATTAGGAGAACAAAATAAGAATTGAGCAAAAGAAGCACTTGGATGGCAGGAGCATGGCACACCATAATACTTCACCTTTCAACAATATTTCCCAGATAACATTGTTATATCCAGCTTGCTCAATCTAAAGTCAGTCTCTAGATTGATGAACAGTCCCACACCACTCAAGCTTATCCAAAATCTATGTAACCCTTCAGAAATTCTCCTAAAAGCAAAGTAGAAGACTTAAAAAGTGTTGAAAGATACAAGGTTAAGCCAATCACAAATCCCTCCCTATTCATCCTACCTCCCATAAAATCACAAGTTCATCACAGCAAACAAAGCAGTTATGTGTAACAAAAAGACAAGAACAAGAGAACTTTCATTTTAAATTTTAACAGAATCTCACTACCTCTCAGGAAATTGAAATACAATCCCAACTTTATTTGCATCTAAGAGTTCAGGTGAGTTATTTGGGCAGCCATCATTACCATATGTTTGGACATGAAGAGAGCCTGACGTGGGCTTACTAAACCCTGCAATCAGCTGTGCATAGAAAAATCAATGATGCAAGTTTAACTTGAGGGACAAAGAATAACTGTATTAATTGTACAGCACAAATTCTAATAACAAAAGTTAGCACCTGTAAGAGAGTAGTTTTTCCGCTACCACTCCGTCCAAATATCAAACCAAAACTGCAGAAATCCATGACAAAGAGATATAAGTGTGAAGCATTTCATAAAAAATGCATCTGTCCACTAAAACGTGAGCCAAGGAAAAATTTATCATCAGTGAAATTCAAATCAAATTTGAAAAGAAAGAAAAAGAGTGCAATTTAAAATCATATATTCCCAAGCACCAATTAATTAACAGAAGAACATAAATTGGTTTCACTTGGGTAGCTTATATTACCAGTTTGAGGGCAAAACTGAAAAACTGTTTGAATTTAATAAAAATAAAGTAGTTGATTATGGAAAGATAAGTAAGGAACAAATTTCCACCTTTTTTCACGGAGGGAAAAACTCACGCCATCTAGAAGGTTGAATTTTGTTCCAGGAGGTCGGTAACTGACATCCTTTATCTGGCAATAGCACATATTTGAGGAAATATAGATTAAGGCATTTTAGCAGCTCTTGAATTGTCCAGTAAAGATTCTATAAAGCTTAGTAACAAAGCGCATCTTGACAAAAACAGAAAGAAAATATGACATATCGATTAGCACACATATAGATGTACTGTTACTGTGGTTGAAGAAACTGAATCAGAAAATCTCATAAAAACTGGTGTTGATATTTGTACATAAGGTCCAACAGATGATGACGAACACTCCACATCTCAACCTCTTGGTTCCATTGACCAAGGATGCAATTTATAAAACACCAAATGAATTACACCCATGCATTTTAGTATGTGATAATCACCCTTGACTGCATTTAAAACTTGGAGAGTTGAAAAGATGAAGGGCAATTTATGAAACTTGAAAATCAAACAATCTCGTGTCTTAAGTTGTTGCAGACTCTCATAGGATATTCCTAACAAGAAAGTTTAGCCAATTAAGTGACGCTTATCGTCTTCCTCCCTTAATGTTAGAACATAATTCTGTTAAGAATCAGCAAAAGCTTGAGCAAATGATTGAATTCTTTCGGTTCGGTTCAGTTCAGTTCTCTTTCATCTATTCTCAATATTGATGTTTCAGAACCTTCGAGATTTATTTGAACTTCAGTTGCCAACATGGACAGCATTGTCATTTTACTCTTGCAGTTCAAGATTCACCAGCTCTGCATCTTATTGCTTTGTATCAGCAATCCCAAATACACAGTTCGAAAAGCCATCATTTTCTTTTTTTTTTGTAATGACAAAACATCTATAAAGTGCATATAGAAAAGACATAAACTTCAATCCAATGCATCCCAACGCAGGAAACCGAAGGGGAAGCTTACCTCGAAGCAGGAATAATCGCAGCAGACTTTGAATGGTCTAGTCTTTCTTTCATGAACCACCCTGTGGAAAAAATCCCCACCCCAAAAAGTTACAGGGATTGACAACTGAAGTTAGAACCCGCCTGGAGTTTCTTGTGCAGAAAAGTGTGGAGAGGAAGGAGGGGCTACCTGAACCTTTGAAGGGGTAAAGGAAGAGGGAATGACCACAGGGGACTTGCAACTGTGGTCGTGGGCGGTCTCCAACTCCATGTCCATCCAACCGCTGTCGCCATCTCTTGCCTCTTTTTTCAGATTGATTCACATATAGGTAAAGAATGGCGTTTGTGTTGTTAATTTTCTTGGTATTATCTCCTTCCAATTCAATCAATTGTCTGCAAGTTCAGTTTTTTATGTTATTTATTTATTTATTATGTTTTTGGAGTGGCAGCTGAAAACCCGAAATAAGGCGGAAGATCATTGAAGGTTCAAGATTAACATGGACATTTTAATAAGCTGTACCTTATTAGAATTTGATTTATACTAATTGTTATCAATATATAAATTCATATAACGTTAGTAAATTGCTAACGGAGCTTCCCACTATTTTGAGTTTTATTAATAGATTGGTATGAGTTTGCGAGCTATTAATTAAAGAAAAATCCTACATTAAATGACATACGGCTTAAATCATAGAAACAAATTAAAGGATGGTCTATATCATTGATTTTAGAGATTTTTATATTTCTATCTATTATTTTTCTGGTAATTAATCTCTTGATGTTAACTTTTGACTCTACATTATCTTCATAATTTTGTTTTATCGAGATCGAAGGATCCATATATCTAGGAATTTTAGAGGTTGTATCAATGACGAAATACCGATTTTAGATTTTATAAAATGGTACAAGAATATTCCTCCTAATTTGCGATAGACTTATATTCACAATGCAAATAAATTACTTAGAAAATCAAGGGCTTCTTTCCTCATTCATTTAAATTGTATCCCCTTAAATAGTAATCAAACACATTAAAAAGGGTGTCTGACCATATGATACTAGAATCTTTCAAATAAAAAACCATATTGATTGTAAATTTCTAAAACCCTCTTTTTTTTTTAAAAAATAAGATGGGCACCTTTTGTTTTTGGTCCACTTCCTAATGTAATGCTCAGCTAGTAAGCATTCCCCATGGTCTCCTGGGCTGTTTTCAAGATTTAACAAAATACGATGATTGGTCGGTGGGCAATAGCCACCTCTGCCCCCCTTCCAAGTCCAAGCTCGTGTTTTATTTTGGTTTCTAGCCTCCTTTTTATCCATAACTAGACTTGCAAGAAACGTAGCACTACCCCACCTTTCCGAGACCCCCTATGCCTCGTCCTCTCTAGCATATGTATACACAGAACACATATACATATATATATATATATATACAGTTTTATTTGGAAGCGTATCTATCACTTTTTAATGTAGATTTTCATCGGACTCCCAAGTCCCATCCCCTTTCACTTTTCCTCCATCTTCCCCCACTATTCGTCAATTCCCACTACAATTTGATCCAATTCTGAGACAACCCTTCTCCCAATTTTGCACCCTGGCTTAAAGGTACGATTTTTATTGGGGTTTTTGGTTTTTTTTTTTTTTTCATCTTATTGTCTTTAGGGTTTTCTGAATTCAATTTCGTTGGTCCAATACTCAATCTTTATATTCAATGGGAGAGGGTTCTTGGTAGAAATATGTGTTTTTCATCTGGGTTTTCCTTAATTAACACGTCTGTATGTTTACTTTCTTGTTCTTTAGTCTCCCCTTTATCGCTCGCCCTAAATTGGGCGTGTTCGCTTAATGCTTAGGTGTTTGCCTATTGATATTGTGTACTTCATGTGTAGTTTGGGATGTGAAAATTTTATATCCCGATGGAGAGATGATTTAAGGTTTTTAAGTTTCTGGGAAATAGATAATTGACAATGCAGAGTCCGGAATGATTGTGTATTTGATTTAACTTTTGCTGAACGTTCTCTCGGTTATGTGTTTTCATTTTTTTAATTATTGAACATCCTTAGTGTTCGTAAGGAGATAGATGATGTTGATTAATTGGAACAAGTTTTCACCTCTTGGTGTAAATGGAGGTCGTTTACTGGCTTATCCAGTTTTTTCCTTCGGACTTCGATTCAGGTCATGGCTGGGAAAAGAGTGATAGCTATTTGTCAGTCGGGAGGTGAATTTGAGACAGATAAAGATGGTTTTCTGTCTTATAAGGGTGGAGATGCTCATGCTATGGAAATTGATGATAAGATGAAGTATAAGGATTTCAAGACGGAGGTTGCGGAGATGTTTAATTCCAATCTTAGTACAATGACTGTCAAATATTTTCTCCCAAGCAACAAGAAGACACTTATTACTATCTCCAATGATAAAGACCTTAAACGCATGATCAAGTTCCACAGCGATGCTGAGACTGCTGAGATTTTTGTGATGAATGAGGTCGTAGTCCCTGAAGCTTCGCACATGCCTGGCAGTAGGTAGTTCTCTTGCTGTCTGTCTGTGTGTCAAGTGTCTGCCTTTTAGGAATGAAACATTTGGGGACATTTTGTTTTGCAGGTCAAGCAGGACAACTTTGTCAGAAGCGGAAGTTCCAGTTGATGCCCCTCCAAATGTCATGGAGGAAGATATTGCTGATGATTCAAACCAGGCTGGTCTCTTACTTGATGCCAACTTTGATATCGTAGGTGACACTAACCATTGTGATGCTGATATTGACATTCCAGCTGAAATTGCTGCTCCGATAAATGCTGTTGGTTCCTATAATGAAAAGCATGTTAAAGCCACTGAAATGTGGCAAAACAACATTACTGGTGTTGGCCAGCGGTTCAACAGTGTACATGAATTTCGTGAGGCATTGCGCAAATATGCTATTGCACATCAGTTTGCTTTCAAGTACAAGAAGAATGACAGTCATCGTGTGACAGTAAAATGCAAAGAAGAGGGCTGTCCATGGAGAATTCATGCATCAAGGTTGTCGACGACCCAATTGATATGCATTAAGAAAATGAATCCAACGCATACGTGTGAAGGCGCTGCTTTAAAGAATGGGTATCAGGCAACAAGAAGTTGGGTTGCAAGTATCATAAAGGAGAAGTTGAAAGCTTTCCCTAACTATAAGCCAAAGGACATTGTGCAAGACATCAAACAGGATTATGGAATCCAATTAAATTACTTTCAGGCGTGGCGTGGGAAAGAGATTGCCAAGGAACAAATTCAAGGTTCATATAAAGATGCGTATAGACAGTTACCATACTTCTGTGAAAAGATAATGGAGACAAATCCTGGTAGTCTTGCTACTTTCACTACTAAGGAAAATTCGAGTTTTCATCGGCTTTTCATAGCATTCCATGCATCATTATATGGCTTTGAGCATGGATGCCGTCCTTTACTTTTCCTTGATAGCTTACTTTTGCGCTCAAAATACCAGGGTACGCTTCTGGCAGCAACTGCTGCTGATGGCAATGATGGTGTTTTCCCTGTTGCTTTTGCTGTGGTAGATTCAGAATCTGATGATAATTGGCGTTGGTTTTTACTACAACTTAAAACTGCACTTTCAAGATGTCGTGAAATGACTGCCGAAGCTGACAGAGAGGCAATTGCCATCAACACGTCAGCGAGTCACAGTTTAACAATTGTGGCAGATAGAGAGAAAGGGTTAAGAGAATCAATAGCTGAAGTTTTTAAGGATGATGAGGTCTTCCATGCTTATTGTCTGCGATATCTTTCTGAGCAACTAATTAGAGATTTGAAGGGTCAGTTTTCTCATGAAGTTAAGCGTCTAATGGTTGAAGACCTGTTTGCAACAGCTTATGCAACAAGGCCAGAAGGCTTCCAAAGGTGCATTGAGAGTATTAAAAGTATTTCAGTCGAAGCCTATAACTGGATCATGCAAAGTGAGCCTGAACACTGGGCTACTGCATTTTTTCCTGGTGCAAGGTATAACCATATGACATCAAACTTCGGAGAGCTCTTTTACAGTTGGGTGTCAGATGCCAATGAATTGCCAATAACACAGATGGTTGATGCAATACGAGGGAAGATAATGGAGTTGATTTACACTCGGCGCACTGAGTCCAATCAATGGCTCACACGGTTAACTCCATCTATGGAGGAAAAACTTGAAAAGGAAAGCCTTAAAGTTCGCCCCCATCAAGTATTATCAGCTTCTGGGAGCACATATGAGGTGCGGGGAGACTCCATTGAACTTGTTGACGTTGCTAACTGCAATTGTACTTGTAAGGGATGGCAACTTTCTGGATTGCCTTGCTGCCATGCCTTGACTGTCATTGGTTGCTTGGGCCGAGATCCATATGATTATTGTGCTAGATACTTCACCACCGATAGTTACAGATTAACATATTCAGAGTCCTTAAATCCTATTCCAAGTATAGAAAGGCCTGGGAGAAAGGATATTTCTCTGGGTGCTGTAACTGTAACCCCTCCTCCAACTCGTCGTCCTCCCGGCAGACCTACCACTAAGAAAAGTGCTTCACAGGAGTCAATGAAACGGCAGCTCCAATGTAGTAGGTGCAAGGGTACTGGGCACAATAAGTCAACTTGCAAAGAGTTGGCATTGGAGTTCTAGACCATGTAAGTACTAACTGCATGTCCTACTCAGAATACAGTATTATCTTTTATCTGTGTGTGTTGACATCTTAAACCATAGTACAATTAGCCAAATAAATTAGCCATTTATTTGGACCAACCATGGTACAGATTCACCTATATCATTTTTCTGGTGTTTTCAACCTGTATTGCATTGTGCGCAGCCTTTGTGTATTGCTAGTATGGGTAGGTATGTATGTCCTACTTGTCTGATTGAATGCAAATTCTTACTTCCTTGTTGATACAAGTATGGAGGGCTTTCATCATTTTGACCAGATTGACGAGCAGTTTACTGCTAGTGAAAACTAGACGAAAATACAGTATCCCAATGTCTAGACTTAATGACATTCTAAGCACTGACTAACCAACATAGTGCATAAGGTCCACAGCTAGTGACTAACATATTTTGTTTGCTTGGTTATTTTTCGTGGCCGATGTCGCACTGCTATTGTTCTTACCACAGCTTTTATGTAGTGTTACATCTGGGAGTCTAGAACAGACAGGCATGCATCTCTGTCAGAGAATGTTTAGAACCCAAGAATGATTTGAATAGATAGCTCATAAAATATCAGGGTGGCTCAAGTTCGTTTAGAACCCAAGAATGATTTGAATAGAGAGCTCATAAAATGTCAGGGTGGCTCAAGTTCAGATTTATGATCACTACTTGGGAACAAGTAGTGGGTGGTGTTGGTTTTAGATGGGCAAGGGATTGGGGTATCTTTCAGGCCTATAATCAGCCTTACATGGTTTCTTTTGTTGTTTTTGATAGAGAATCAATCAATTGGGTCTTTTGGAAATTTACGATCCAAGGACTTGTATGTTCATAGAATCAGACCAATGTCTCACCCTCCTTGGAATTTTCACGAATGGCAGTAAACTGAAGAAATCATTCTATGAACTGTATAGCCCCTTGTCTAGCCTAATGGGTTCAATTAAGCTTTTTGTTGCTTTCTTTTGCAAGTGGCTTTGTTTATGTATGCTGGGGAGCTTTGCCTGGGCGATGGTATAACATTTTGTTGGTTTTAGTTTCAGTGCATTGATATGACAACTTGCTGTTAATAGTGCCACTCAATTCGAATCTGTTTGCTTTCTGTTTTCAGGATTTTTTGGACAAATGGAGTTGTTGTGCCATCAAACACAGCCATAGTTGCCGACGTACCTTCTAGACAGTTTTCTTTTCTTCATTTATTTATCATTTTCTTTTATTTGGTTTTTCTAACTTAGATATATATTTTTTTTAGTTTTAATAAGTTAGATTAGATGTTTAGAATCATTAGACAGCTTTCTTAACTGAGATCACCTCACCTTGCGATGTAAATATCAGTTGCTCCTCACTTGTTTCATGTCCAAAGCTTCATCTGGATGTGTCTTTTGTGGATTCTCTTGGGGTATTGTACGAAGAGGTTAGGGATGGTAGTACATTCCCTTTGGTGAGATGTGGATCTGTACCATTAGCATTTAAGCATGATAGGTCCCGCTACTCAATGTACTTTTTAAGCTGGAGGAATTGGAACCCAATTGAAGTCTTTTGCTGCTTTATCACCATCGGAGCATATTACTGTTGCAGATTTTACAGGGGCAGTAACACAGCTAATTGGAAGATAGCGCCTCTGGATCGTGGTGCTCTTGCAATTGTGGTGGGCAGGTAAACATTTCAGGAAGTTGTGATCCTAAAAACTTTCCACACTTAGAAGGTCATCAATCGAAAGATTTATTAAATTAAGTCAGAAAGCTTGAGGAACAGTCTTGTGTTTAATTTTTTTTTTTTTGGGTTAAAATCTTTGTCATACTTAAGTTCCAGGATCTTATGAAAAAGATGTACAGTGGATCCTCTAGTCGAAATTCCCCTTTCAAGGAAGTGGTGGGTGGTGCGAATTAAATTTTTAGACAAATGGTAGGGGGAATTGGTGAACTTCTGCTTCAATGTGTGGTCCAACTTTAGTGCAAATGTCCCTTTCATATCTAATGTAAAGGTCGACACAACTACTAAAACTTGTATGTCTTAAAAAACACGTACACTTAATTTTCTTCGTCATCCTTTCACAGAAAAAGTCGTACAACCAGTACATCCAAAGTAGTATTCCTGTTCTCAACCTTCGAAGTTCTTTTTCATTTTATTTTTTCCTTTCTTTTTGGGTATTTTTACCCTTCAAGGGTGATACGGCATTCCTCCACCATTCAGCGCCTCTATCAAGTGTTACCTGCTCCTCCCCTTTCTGTCTTCTGTTTGGAATCCAAGTGATGAGTTTTACCCTACACCAACCTCAAAGGGTCGTCTCATCATGTTGATTGGCAAAAATGGCTTGTCAAAAGTATTATTGTCTATTCTGGGCTCGTTCTGGAATGATAATGTGCCATTTTTTCTTGAGGATTGGTTACTGCACTAAGGCCAGATGGGGCTGTCAGGATTGGTCCCTAAAAGATACGAACTCAGAACCATATTGATAGGTGACAAACTTCGTCAGAACACTGCTTTTGAGTGTCCATTTTATTAGTGTTAGAATATGTGTAAAGCTTGTGTTGCTACAATGATTGTACACGTTAAAGCTCCCACAAATTGGTGGCAGTACACCTTTGAGGAGAAAGTACAGCAGCAGTATTAGGCTGTTAGCTCCTATAATTTTAGTAGTACTAACATTTGTACTGCGACTGCTGCTTCTTCTTTCTTTCTCCTTGTATTTAAGTCAGCCATCCTGTTTGGCTAATTCTTGATATAGTGCTTCTCATTCTTCATCTTTAAACCTTAAACTTCTGACTCAACATGCTTTCTCGAGCCTGACCCTGATTGCCAATTCTCTCTTCCCTAAGCCCAGTACACCAAATCATGGCGATGCGCAATTATGGTTGCAATCAAGTGTTCATTAGCACATCATGTGGTGCTGGTTATCTGCAGAAGTCGTCTACGAGGTAAAGAAAAGATTGGTAAGGACAGACGGGGACGAGGTAGAGCATGAAAGGGTGGATTGCAACACCCTCTGGTTTTATTCGTTTTTGGTGCTGATTGCCTTTCCGTGCACTGCCTCTTCCCTGGCTGTCCTGTCATCTTATCATCATCTAACCTTGTGCACCTCAATATCATTTGAATGTTATTCAAGTAATTGATGGATCTAATTTGGCTCGTTCAGCAGCCCTGTGTGCGGTTTGATTTTAACCGGAAGGGGGGGGGCCCGGTGACAAGCGTCCAGAACGGACGGTGTATCAAATTTTGAAAGGATTGTAATATTATATGAACTGCTTGTACGTCTGTTATGAGATATACTGTTGTGTTATTACTTATGTGAGTATCATACATAACAATTTTAAGTCGGTTATAAAGTTGTACACAATCCGTCTAAAAATTGTTACATTGTTCTGGATGGTCAATTTAATCTGACCCTCCGTTCAGTTTGATATTAAAGTTGAATTCAATGATTTGTTGGTACGATTCCAACCTTAAATTTTGCCAAAACGTGGTGTGTCATGGTTTAAAGTGCAAAGGGGGCTTCTCCATTTAATTATTTTTTATGTTTACCTAACTACTCACTTCTAGTTGGAGTGGTGTGATTGTGATTTGTGTGAACTTAGTCAGGTAATGGCCGCCCCAGACCAATACAGAGATTCCTGTCAAGCCTGCATCATTTAGCCATATGAGGCCAAGCCCAATTGCGAACCACGGAGTTTTCGGCTGTAGTGTAAAAGAAAAGAAGAATTGGTTTTGAAAGCCCAAATCAGACTCAGGGGTCCCACCAATGACACAGTATCCTTTTGCATTCACCAACAAGTCAACAACTCCCAAGTCCCAACTGTTTCGCGGTAAAAGCAGCCAAAATTTGAGGACGTCCGCAAAATCCAATAAAGCTACAACGGAACGACACCGTCTACCCCAGTCAAAAATTACGCCCGTCCCCCTCCCTCCCAGTGCTTTTCCTTCTTCCTCGTCCTCCTGCACAAACCCTAAGTTCGTAGTCCCCAAAACAAACAATCCACATTTTTTCTGGGTTTCTTCCTCTTCAGATGTTGTGTTGATTTGATTTTGATTGAACGGAGTCAACCATGCTGGTCAAGCCCGACCCGTCTTCTTCTTCTGCTGCTGCCTCCTCCACCGCCCCAACCACCTGCGGAAACTGCGGCATCGAGGAGCGCCGCCTCCTGCACCACGTTCGCCACCGCGGGATCTTCCGCCGTCTGTGCACCACCTGCGTCCTCCGTCTCCACCCCCAGTCCTTCTGCCCTACTTGCTTCGCCGTCTACCACCCTTCCCCGCCTCCCTCCGGCCCGAACGACGCCGTCACCTGCTTCAAGTGTTATTCCTCCTCTCACATTCATTGCGTCGGGCCCAATTACCCCAGCCCTTACGTCTGTCCTAATTGTGTGAACCCTAATTCCCCGATCTTTACGCTCAAGAAAGCAAAAGACTTGGGGATTGAGGGCCCGGAGGGTGCCAGTGGGAATAATGGGGAGTATAGGGTTATTGACAAGAAGGCTGCGAAGGTTTTGTTGGCTGCGGCGAGGATTGCCGCCGTTTCAATGAGTAAGGCTGCCGTAGCAGCTAGAGCAGAGGCGGAGAGGCGGGCAAAGGAGGCGGCTTTTACGAGGAAACGTGCTAGGGAGGCGTTGGAGCATGTGGCTTATTTAGTGGCGAAGGAGAAATTGAAGAAAAAGGAGTTTGCCGCTGCGGCAGCTACGCCTACGCCTGTGGAGGTATTGGGGGCTGCCACACGTGGCGGTGGTGTTAGAGTGACTAATGCTGGTGGAAATAATGTCAATAGCAATGTAACTAGTGCTAACGTAGGTGTGGTGGTGGGAGTGGGGAGGGAAGAGAGAAGGGCTGGTAATGTGGAGAGAGTAGATGGGTCTAATGATGTTTTAGCAGCTTTGAATGCTGTGGAATTGAGAGAAGGAGAAAAAAATGGAGACTTGAAGGCGGACAATGTGATTGATGTCGTGCCAATGGACGTTGAGGAGAATGGGAGTGTGCAATTGACTGCTGAGAAATCTGGAAATATAGATCATGTGGAGGGTCGTGGTGGAGTAATGGAGAATTCTAGTAATGGGGACGCTGTAGTTTTGCCTGCAGAGGATCAGGTGCGGCATGCAGAAAAGAGTCCGCCTTTGCAACAGAATCATAACCGATCAGGACATTAGTTCATGATGTTCAGAGACTTGTGCCAATAATTTGAAAAGTCTAAGGTGGGATTTTATGATTTCGTGCTGTCCTTTTATAATGAAGTTTGGCTTTTGGTTTCTCTTTGCTTACCATTGTAATGTCTAATTTCAGGTTTCTGGAATGTGTAAAGGCTAGTTCAGAAACTTTTGATGGAATGTAACACAGGAATAGAATTTGTAAGATCAAGTAGAACTCTGTTGGCACATAGCATAATCTGTAGGTTGAGCCCAGTTCTTTGTAGAGGATTTATGCACTAAATCTGTCATTTAAGCTGGATTCTATAGTTGGTTACACCCCCTATTCTGTGGTTGATGATTTTTCTCTTTCTGGAAAGTATGTTTCTTGTTCTTCTGGTACAAATGTCTTTAGTAGCTTAGTTAGAAAAAATTTAGTGTCTGTCTAACCTGTTTCACGCATGTGTTTTTTAAGTCCTGGTATCCATGTTATTTTGTTGACGTTTGTGACTCGTGCACCTGGTTTTGTTTAAAGGTTCTTATGGGCTAATCGAGAGCTCTTTATACATAGCCTGTGTAGTGCTCAGATTTTTTCAGTGTTCGGGAGCTCAGGTTTTAAGAGTTACACAACCTATACTATGGATGGGTTGGGGATTTGTAAATGCAGTGTTGGGATGCTAGGTGCAGTGTTTTTTAACCATGCTCTTCAGCGATATAAAGATTTTGTAACTCGTGGTGTGGGTGTTGCTTTAGTTTAAGACTTCAAGTTGGTGGTTGTCTTCCACTTGAATCAAACAAACAAATTCTTTGGTTGGCCTTTTGCAGGTGCCTTCTTTGACGTGGGTTAAATGCAAGTTTCTTGAATTATCCATCTTCCATATTTTCTGGATTAAAGAATTTAGAATGCTCTTTTTTTTTTTTTTTTTTTTGTGTTGTTGCTTTGTTTTTTTTTTTTTTTTTGGGGTGCTGCTGGAGGAGAGAGTGCGGTTGTTGCTATTGGATGCATGGAAAATGAGACTTTAAAGATTGGAGTTTCTTTTTTTTTTTTTTTTTTTTTCTTGTCAAAACTGCAACATATCATTAATGTAAAGAAACTAATACAAAGTCAGAGCAACTGCTCCTCCAAATCTGCCTGAACTAAATCAAGCAACCACACTGGGAAACTAGATTTCCACTCTAAAACATGCTTAAGGCTAAGAGCAAATTTTGCTAATCTATGGCTCATAGAGTTTGCATTCTCTTTTAACATAAGAGAAGCAACATTCATCGAAATTGTATTTTAAGAAACGAATATCATGCAGAACCGTGGAGATTACAACATCATTTTCACCAGATTGCACCTTATCTACTGTAGCTTTGCAATCAGTTTCAAAAATCACTTTAGTCCATCCTTCTGCAGAGGCTTTAACCATATAGCTGATCTGATTGCCAAAGCTTCTTCTAGTTTCGGATCAAAGCAATGAGTGGAGGGGCGAGCCCAAGTTGCTGAGATTTTACCTTTCCAGTCCCTATCTATAATTCCCCATCCTGCTTTCTTAGTTTCCTGTTGTAGAGTTGCATCTGTGTTTATCTTGATTCAGCCCTGCTTTGGTGCCTTCCATTTTTCCTTCTCTCCCTTCCCTTTAGATAATTCCTTTTCATTCTCTTTACTCTGCTGTTGCGCTTCTTGATATTCCAACCATTTGACAATGCCTTATTGATTACAATCAAAGGCCATTTCCTTTGTCCATTGAAACATATCTCATTCCTTGATTTCCATATCTGCCAAAGAAGATTCGCCGTGAAGATTATATGATTCTCCCCATCCTCTCTAGTTGTAGCTTCCACCAGTTCCAGACCACCAAAGCCAGAATTTCCCTTTTAATTCCTCCAGGCCATCCCACTGAATTGGAGCTATGTTCCAAATTGCTACTGCATGATTGCAGAAAAACAACATATGTTCAATTGTTTCTGATTCCTCTCCACATCAACTACATGTTGTATTGCCTTTCGAACACCTTTCCTTAATCCTTTCATTAGTTGGTAAAATTCCCCTTAAGTATTTCCATATAAACAACTTCAGCTTGTGCTTCATGTTTAATCCCCATAGAACTTTCCAACTTTTAGCATTTTCCTCCTTTCTACTCCTTGAACTTTCCATTGCGTTTTTTAGCCTTTTCACTCCTTGAAGCTCCTTTGCGGATCTGTACCCAGATTTTACAGTATATTCCCCAGATGTAGATTTTGCCCAATATATTCTATCCTTCCTGTCTTGAAGACTTAGAGGTATTTTAAGGATATTTTCCTGATATTCCCTTTCAAAGATTCTTTCCGGCAGTTCTACACCCCATTTTTTATCCTTAATCAGGTCATGAACTTTACATAGTTCGCATTCTTCCTTCTTTTTTGTTTTAACCATTCCTCCTTCATTCCCTAGGACCCATCTGTCACACCATATATTAATGGATTTTACATCTCCCACTCTCTTCCTTATCCCTCCTTCCACCAATGCTCGAGCACTCAAAATGCTTCTCCAACACTAGGAATCTGAGTATTTACTCTTCATTTTCCAGATTGCAGTACCTTTAAAATATCTGACTCTTAGTATCTTACTAACCAACAGATTTGGCTTTGTAAGAATTCTCCATAATTGTTTGGCTAGTAAGGCTTGGTTAAAATCTTCCAACTCCCTAAATCCCAGCCCTCCATTCTGTTTAACCTCTGATAACTTCCCCCATCCCAACCAATGAATTTTTTTTTATTTTCCCTATTTTGACCCCACCAAAACTTGACCATTTCCTTTCCAATGCTTTTGCACAACTCCTGTGGGAGTCTACAGCATGACATCACATAGGCTGGGAGTGCCATAACTACTGACTTCAAAAGAACTTCTTTCCCTGCCAGACTAAGTATCTTCTCCTTCCAACCAGCAATTCTGCCTATCACTTTTGTCTTGATGAATTCAAACACTTGAGATTTTGATCTGTCAATTACTAACACCAGGCCCAGATATTTACTCTGCTTCACCTCCTTCATCCCATTCATTTTTCCCAAAATCTCCTTTCTCTCTCTCTCAACTATATTCTTAAAAAAATTGAGGATTTCTCAGTATTGATGAGTTGCCCTGATGCTTGCCCATATCTCCTTAGAATCTCCAACAATTTTGCTGCCTCAATGGCCTTTGCTTTATAAAGATTAAGGAATCATCTACAAAAAACAAATTGGACAAACTTGGGCCACCATTAGCTATAGTCAGTTCAGTCAAATCTTTTTGTCTGTTAGCCTATTTTAATAAGGCAAAAGCCTTCTGCACATATCAGAAAGAGATAGGGGGATAGGGGATCTCCTTGCCTTATTCCTCTTTCTAGTTTTATGAAGCCTTTTTTTTTTCCATTAATGTTCACAGAATAGGTAACAGTGGACACACATTCCATGATCCAATTAACCCATAATTCACAGAACCCCATTTTGAGCATCATTGATTTCAGGAATGACCACTTTACCCTATCATATGCCTTAGACATATCCAATTTAACTGTCAGATAACCATCTTTACCAGATCTTTTGTTATTAAGGAAGTGTAAACATTCATGAGCAATCAGTACATTGTCAAGGACTTCTGCCTGGCACAAAAGCTGATTAGGTTGGGCTGATGCAACAATTCAAGGTTCTCTTAAACCTGTTGATCAAAACTTTTGAAATGACTTTATACAGTACATTACATAGGCTTATGGGTCTAAATTGGCCAATCATCTCTGGGGATTCAGTTTTAGGAATTAGGCAAATTAAGGTCTCATTAACAGCTTTCAACAAGTGACCAGAATGGAAAAAACTAAAGACTACATTTAGCAAATTAGATTTAACAATGGACCAAAACTTCTGAAAGAATAAGGGAGACATACCATCAGGTCCTGGTGACTTGTTAGGGTGCATGGAAAACAGAGCCTTGTGGATTTCTTGCTCAGTTACTAGTGCAATCAGTTTTCTATTCATTTCCTCAGTAATGGTCAGTGGGATTTCATTAAGGATATCAGTTATACCTTGAGGATGATCTGATGTGAATATATCCTGAAAATACTGGATAATTTCTTTTTTAGTTTCTGCTTCACCCTCACACCACTTACCATTACTTTTCTTCACCATATCAATTCTACTTTTTCTCCTTCTACTGGTAACACATGCATGAAAAAAAATGGTGTTCTTGTCTCACTCCTTAAGCCATCTAACTCTTGCTTTCTGACTCCATTAAATTTCTTCCCTCTTATATGCCTCTGCCAGTCTTCTCTGAAGGTTAGTCAGCTTTCCCTCTTTTTCTTTTCTATTAAGACTTCTGACTTCTTTGATCCCTGCCTTAATTTCCTTAATCATTTTGCTATAGTTATTCCCAGATTTTGACTCCACCTACTCAATGCCATTCTACAGTGCTTGATTTTACTTTTGATTTTAAAAAATTGGATCCATTACAATTAGTCTTCCATGCAGAATTTATAACCTCCCCCACCTCATTATACTGCAGCCAATTTTTATCAAACATAAATCTTTTTTTCAACTTCCTACCTGTAGGATTAGTATCTAGAAGAAGGATTCAATGATCCAAAACTTCTTTCTCAATGTGGATGCATTTAGCCTTATTAAAACTCTCCAGCCAACTTCTGTTGCCTAATATTCTATACAACCTTTCTCTAATTTCACCTTTGAGTCCCATTTGTTACTCCAGGTCCACGGAACCCCTTCGATTCCAATATCTATAAGTTCATTAGTATTTATAAACTCTCTGAAATCTTTGAAGCTGCGGTTAGATCTATCTTTACCACCCCATTTCTCACCATTGGACACTAAATCATTCATGTCTCCCATAAGTGTTTCCTTTTAGAAATGAATTTCCACTGCTCTTTCCTCGTGTTGGGATCAGTACTAGCATAAATGCACACACACCACCAATCAACTTTTTTATCTTCATCAGTGATTAGTAATTCAATAGAAAACTTGTGAACAGGATTTTTTTAATCAGTACCTCTTTTTTTCCAGAAGACATATAAACCCCAACTAAACCTATAGGATCCACCACAAAAAGGTCATCAAATCTTAGCTTCCATTTAATTGTATTCATATAGCTTTTTTTATTTTTAGTTTCAGAAAGAAATATTATAGAAGGGGAGCGGAGAGACACAGTCTCCTTGAACTGGGGAACTGTCAAGGGGCTCCCAACACCTCGACAGTTCCACAGTAGAGCCTTCATTAAGTCCGTCGAGACCCTTTCGGAGTGGCTCCACTCCCTCAATCAAACTCATAGGACTAAAGTCCTGAAAATTCAATTTGCATTTCTTATCAATATCCTGTTCAATGTAGTTATCATTGTTGTCTAATTGTTGAGACACAACTTTCCTTTTACCTAATTCACCTTCCATCTTAATATTCATTATGTTGCTTAAAGGGTTCCCTCATGCCTACCTCTTTGATCAGTCTTTTCCAACTTTTCCCTCTTCTGTTGTTCTCTTTATCTATAGTATCAGTGTTCTGCTTGTTTATTTTAATTCCAGCTTGGTCCTTGTACTCTTTTTTGCTTATCAAACCTTTAATATGAACATTAGCTTCCTGATTGCTATTCCCCAAATCAGAGTCCATCCAAGCATGATCATAATTTTCTGATATTTCCTTTGTAATTTTTCCTTGGTTAACAGTTCTATTCTCAACTGACTCTTTCCCACTTCCTTTATTTCTGGTTCTTATTTTATCACAGAGTTCCACTTTTTCTTGGTGAGTTAGAGCTAATTCCCTGGTGCCCTCCCCTGTGTTTCTTGTCTCTTTGATTTTAACCTGAGATTCACCCTGAATTAAACTAGCATTTTCAGACATCTCAGTGTTCTTTCCACTCTCCTCTTCAATTTGGTTGATTTTGTGGAACTCTTCTGTATAAGTTAGAAAGAGCTTTTGACTAGTTTCCTGACCATGATTGTAACTAGTTTTAATTTCAGTCCTATCAGATTCCCTCGTGTTCAACTCCCTGGCCTAATATTCTTTCCCATATCTACTCCCCTTCTTTCTATTAGGACTCCTAGGAAAACTAGCACTCATCCAGTTTCCAAATTGTTGTTCATTATTAGCATTTGTTCCTTTTAGATCACAATTCCTCTCATTATGACCAATTATGCCACAACAGAAACAGAAATTAGGGCATTTTTCATAACGAAATTCAATCCAGCGCATTATACCAGCATTTTTCACCATTAATCTGGGGAGAGGTTTAGTCAGATCCAATTCAACAAGCATTTTAATATGTCTACCCTCTTTCCCCCTTTCCGAAGGAATAATTACCTCATTGACTCCATAGAAGATACTACCTAATTTCTGGACCCAAATAAGGCTTCTGTCAAACACTTCTAACTCATCCTCAATTCCCTTTCTCCATTGATGAATGACTAAAGGCTGCCCATCATAAATCCATGGCCTTCCGTTTAGAACTTTCTCCATTTCCGAAATTCTGGTGAACATGAACTGAAACATGTTCTTCCTAATTTCTGTGACCTTAAGATTCTTTGGATGAAACCACATGTTGGATGCAAAACTTTTGATTCCCGCTGAGTTTGCAATCTCCTCACCTCCAAATTTTCGTATCAAACTTAAGCTACATTCTTCTACTCCTTTAGCTAATTCCTTCTCATCCAGCCAGATTCCGTCTTGTTCTGTATTGGATAGCTTGAACCTTTTCAGAACTTCTTCTATATCTTCCATCCCTGTCGAAAATCCCACAGACCACCACCTCGGCCGAATCAACAGCTTCTGACCTTGACTAAGCTGAGTCCTAGGCTTTATCGTCTATGTTCCCACACATTCACCAAACCTATATGAATCTAAGGAAGTTGGCTCTTACTCGAAAGGATTAGAAGAGCTGAATCCCCAGAATCACTACAAAGGTTTACTACTTCTCCTGATAACTCAGATCTGGTTTTTAGCTTACCATGGCTGCCAAATTAGTAGACCAAACACCAATTGGGTATAGTTTCTGCTGGCGACAGTTTTGGGACTTGGAAATGTGATCCTAGTATCGGTCTCTGATTGTAAAAGCTCGGCTATATGCTAAAGTTCGGGCCCAGGGGTAGCTAATAACCAGATTTTTTGTGTTTCTTCATTCCAATCTTTCAAAAGAGCAGGTATCTGGAAGCTAAGTACAGAAATCAGCAAATATGATCGAGGCAGAAAAGTAATCACAACGGTTAAAATTACTATATCAGATGATTGTAATGACTCGTACACCATGAAGTGAGGATTAACTGTAAATATCTCATATGGATTGCCTCAAAGGAAAATATAACTGTCAATCTTCCACGCTTTAAAAATCAAGATATTTTAATCACATTATAACGTAATATAAGTTTATTGATGATAGGGTTTTGATACGGGTAATTCCTGTTTCTCTTGAAAACCTATAGCATTGATATGTTTAGAGCACAATAGGCAAAATTTATGCCAACTTATGCTTGAAATCCATGCAAACACCTGTAGCCGTCCTTCATCTTCCATTTGTAGATAATATTCTAGCAACCACGCCACCCTCTGGCTAGGACCGAGCATTGAAGCAGATGCATCTGAAGTTGCATGGACATTTTATGATGAAAATTGTACATGGAAGAACTTTACTGCTCTGCTTTTAGAACAGGCATTACTCTATACTTTCTGTTCATGGTATTTGGCCACTGAAAGCTCATGTCAACAGCCTTACAACACCTTGGAGCTACCGATGTTGCTTCCAGAGTCCTTCATGGCTAATCAACTTGACAAAATTTTCATTTCAGAAGGACTGGATGACCACCGACCAGGATAATTCCTTCCAAAATTTTCTCAGAAAGTTTATGCATGGGATTATCATTCAAAGGCCATCTTCATGATATTCCCGTGAGCACCAGTCCCTCAATTTATGCACGAGACTGAATTTCCATGAAAGTTTGTCAAACTGAGATCCCTGAGAAAGATACCAAGGGGAAGACTGAGATTATCCAATAAACTTTGATGAAAGCACGACATTGCAAATTTGAAGTCAAAATGTATTCCCTCAATCCAAGTCGGTTCATCAAGACCATCAAATACAACTAAAAAGTGGTTACTCGGAAGACAGAGTTCAGGCATTTTGAACCTGATGACTACTATGCTAGTCTGGACAAATATAACTATACCAAAATGATCGAGGTCATGTTCCATCAGGAATAAGTGATTGACAGGAAGAATGAATATATAGTTTTATATTTTACAATTTACTTCTATAGGTAAAGTACCAGTTCACATACTCAGACATGAGAAATCATCTGATATTAGACTAGCTTTTAGGCCATTCTGAACTATTCCCATCTTCTGCTGATCTAGTCAAGCCAAAACTTTATAGATCACTAAATGAATTTCTTACCACTAAAGGAATTAAAAACATAAAAAATTTTAAAAAACTAGGTGGAGTATGAACCAACATATCAAGTGCATATAAGACTGTCAGAAGAACAATTTGTCAAATACCCATGCCACGTTAAGGAAAGTTCTGTGCTGTGTGAATATGGTATACCTTTTATAGCACTGAAGTCTGAGATGAAACCTACAAGTCTTAATAGAGGCTTTCACAATCGCACTTCATGGAGACATTGAACAACAGCCAATGATAGTGTTGATATAATGAATCAGGTTAAGTGTGAGCCAATGCGTCTTCAAGTATGCTGCTAACCTCATCCTGCGGACCAAAATCTTCACTCATATATGCTCCTACTTCTGATTCCTCTCTTACAACAGAACCGACCAATAATTGATGAGTTTCACTATTTGGAATCCAACCCTTCCCCAACATTATATCTAGCAAGCGACTAGCTGCACTTCTATATCCTTCTTTTAAAAGGCCCCTGATGAGCATGTTATAGGCACTTGAACCAAGAATATTAGAACAAGAGATAAGCTGATCCATAGAACTCAAAATCGTGTGCATTTGAGAATGCTTGTCTAAACAAGACAGTACACTGGTTAGTGTTTCTGGGTTGGGCAATAAACCCATGCTGAGCATCACATTAAAAAACCGAGCACAATGGTCTGGATTATTGGCTCGACTCATGCTTTCTATGAGGATAAAATAAGTTTCTTCCTCAAGAGGACAACCATCAACAATCATTCGTGATAATACCACTAAAAGGTCATCTGACTTCTCTAACTCAGATAAACCTCGCATTATACTGTTGTAAGCAACAGACGAGTACGATGTACCAGAACAATGAGCAAGAAATAGAAACCTGATTGCACTCTCAACTTCTTTTATTGCACAAAACCCCTTAATCAACAAATCAAAAGAGGTTGACTGCAAAGCTACTTGCTTGCCCGACATATAACAATACACATCAGCAGCCTCTTGAATCTTTTCATTATAAGAAAGGCATTTAACAAGTTCAGCATAGGATACAGAATCCAAAACATGACACTTCTGCTGAACCTGATTGAACAACAGTAAAGCATCCTCAATTTCGTCCTGCTTGCATCTGCCAATAATAAGAGCAGAGTAAGTGGTCGAATCAGGAAGAAATGATAAAACAATCATTCCACAGAGAACTTCCAAGGCTTTCTTGATCTCGCCAACCTCACATAGGCACCGAATATAGAAATTCCAAGACAAGCTATCAGTTAAACTCCTCTCAAACATATAATCAAACAGATCTTTTGCTGCCGCAAGATTATTATAATTGCAATAAGCTCCAAGAAGTGCATTGTAAGGACAAGTTATATCAACATCGTTATCTACTAAAAACTTCTTTGCTTCACTAAATTTACATGATGTACAAAATCCCTTTACAATATCCACATATAGATCATCCTCTGGAGTTATTCCACTGTCGACCATCTCTTCAAAAAGGTTGACAGCTTCATCCACACAAAGATTCTGGCATAAACATTTTATCATAGGTCCATAAGTTGATGAATGTGGAGAAAATTTTGAAGCTTTCATCTTCACAAGTAACATCATCCCTGCCTCACATTTATTAATCTGACAAAGCAGTGGTACTATCCGAGCGTAAAAGCTCAAATCCACCTCACACCCAAGTTCAAACATTTCATCTAAAAGAAGCAAAGATTCATCGACCCTTTTCCTGGCAATAAGTCCATTAATGAGAACCTCGAAGGTCCTACTATTAGGACTACGCCCTTTCTTATTCATTCTTCTATATTGTTCCAAAGCTGTATCAACCCTATCATCCTCTAACAAGGCTTCCAACAAGTAATTCAAAGTCTCCACATTGGGAACAATTCCTACTTTCACCATCTCTTTGTAGACAAATAATACATCCTTGAAGTCCCTTTTTGCCTCCAAAAGTGCACCCATTACTAAATTAAAAACACCTATCGAAGGCTTAAAACTACATGAATTCATACAAAAAAGAACTCTTAAAGCCTCGTCAATCTTATCATTTCTAACAAAACATTCAATCAATCCCAAGAAAGCTTCATCAAAACCAGGGCATTTCTCCTTTAACATCTCATTACAAAAGCCCTCCATTTCCTCAATGTTTCCAGCCAAACCTAACTTCAAAATCATCAAATAATAAGTATCCGCATTATGCTTAAACGTTTTCTGAAGCGAAGCCCATTTGAACAACTTCAACGAAGAATTCACATCATTTGTGGAATCCAAGACACGGACCAAGCTGTCTGGATGAAGCTTATTCTTTAAAAATTGGATCTTTGACTCAAAGTCAGAAGATTTTGACGGGGTAGGATCAGTTTCTGGGTTGACACGAATAACATTTGCACATGAAAGTGAAGAAAAAGAAGCATTCAAATTGACCCTTTTGGGAATTCTCTTTAAAAATGCCAAAGATGCAAGCTTTACCGCCATAGAAGTTCCATATGAATAGTTTGCAGCAAAGAAAAGGAGTAAACAGCAGGAAAGATCAATCTCTAACCTGGGGTTCTCGCTTTTCAATGATTTGCGTGGGAATCGCTCCGTGGGAGAGGAAGAAGTAAAGACTATTAATTGATTCAAGAAGTAATTTAACACCAAATAAGGAATGGAAAATTGGGATTCCTTGATTGCCATTGCTCTCATGTTTCTGGAGACATTTAACTTCACAGCCCACATTTTAACATTTGTAGTGCAACATTTTTAGCACATAGTACAAAGTTTCGAATCTTGGGCTTAGGTTCTCCTCAGAAAGAGCAGGGGGTAAGAAATAGGGGGCTTGGGCTTAGGTGAGGTTTGCTGTGTAAGAACGTTTGGTTGGGTAGTTGATTAGTTTCTAACCAAAAGAGTAATTTCCTTTGTTCTTTTTCTTACTTTTTTTTTCCATTTTCCATTTTTCTCTTCCTATTGGGTGTTCAATCACCCAAAGAGAAAAAAAAAAAAAAAAAATCGCCTTTGATGTTCAATGCTAGAAGAAACTCTTAGATAAGTAGATATATGTTCAACCAATTTTTTGTTCTATTAAAAAAAATTAAGTATGATGTAAATAGCTAAAAGAGCATGCTTAATACAGTGCTATACGAGGCACCACATGGATCTCTCTCTAAGTGAGAGCGTCTCTCTCTATCTTTTAGAGCGTTTTCCCTCTGGTAGTGGGGGCTGGTTACTTGTACTATGTTAGTGAAACCGTCTCATCAGGCTCTGTAGCTACTTTACCAATTTAGCTGGCCTTTCCTTTCTCGTTTCACCCTTTCGGCAAACCAGTGCTTTGTCCAATCTTTTCTTCTCTTCTTTTCTTCTTGGGTTTGTGAAGCCCGGAGATGACCTTTTTCTCTTTTTTCTCTATTTTTTTCTTTCTTTTTTCTTGTTCTGCCTCCTCCTAATTGTCTTGTATTTTTCTGTTTTGGTTGTTTTTGCTTTCTCTGTTGCAGGGCTGGTCACTGAAAATCTTTGTAGTGTATAGTCTCGAGACGCCTCAAAGTTCCCTCGAAATCATGGCTGATGAGCTGATTGAAGTCATGAAGAGATTTGAACTGTCCAATAAAGAAAGTGCGGGGGTAAGTTTGGAGTGTGAAGATGCTACTGATGCAAGAGAAGAATGTAAAAGGTGTCTGTTTGGGAAGGTAATGGGAGAAATAAATGTCAACTTTACTGGGATCAAGAACTTCACAAGCCCGTGTCTGGGGTTTTCCAAGAAACCTGAAGGTAGTGGAATTAGGAGCAAATTTGTACCAGTTTTTCTTCTCAGAGGTGACAGAGATGGAAAGAGTGTTGGCGGGCAGACCATACTTAATGGACAACCAACTACTCAACATCCAAAGATGGAAAGAGGGAATAGAACAGAATCAACTTGCCTTCTCAACTTCACCGATGTGGGTACAGGTTTGGAACCTCCTGGTGCACTGGTTGACAAAAGAAGTGGGCAGGAAAATCGGCAAAATCTTCAACAGTGTGGATGATGTTATTATTCCAACTGTGGGAAGTAAAGAAGGACAACACCTAAAGTTGAAAGTCCAATTAGACATTTGCTCGCCCTTGGCTAGAGGGATAGCGGTCCAAATGGATGGGATGACAAAATGGATCGAATTCCGGTATGAAAAATGCCCGAATTTTTGCTATTCCTTTGGGAGAATTGGTCATAGTGAGCAAACCTGTACAAGAAAAGAAGGAAATGGGCAAGTGAGGAACAAGCCTCAATTTGGCTCTTGGATGAGGTCGCAAAGCTCTAAAGCGACCACCCCAAAAGATCACGAGCCAAAAATGGACAAAGCATGGGAAAAACAAGATGATGAGCATGCTGACAGAAATAAACTGATCTTTGAAGGGGAGTTTGACATCAACCAAATTAGAATCACGGACGACATCACTGAAACAAGAACTGGCAGCGACCAGGCAAACGCTGACAAGAAAGATGATACAGACAATTTTCCCACCAAAGCGGATTGCATGGGCATCCAACAGAGGAATTCAAGTTTGAATATGGAAGCGGGGAAGTCAAGGCTGGACAAGGAAGGAGGGAAAGTGGTGAATAGTATATGTCAGCAAGTTGATGAAAGTGTAGAGCGGGAAGTGGAGGATAGTGGGCCAAGTAAGGGATGTCAGCAACTAGCCCAGGGCAGTGTGGCCCATAAAGACAATGGAAACCCAACGAAGTCCAATCCAATACATAGACCTAACAATATGGAGTTGGACACTACTGAGAAACACCTGGAGGCCTAAACACAAGGCCAACAAAACCAGCCAGTGATTGCCAATGGCAGATCCACCAAATCCCCCAACCATGAAGAAGGGTCGGAAAGAATCAAACCTGGAAGAGGTACCTCAAGAGACATCATCATCAGAAATAGAGAGCTATCCTCTCTGAATAGGAACCCATTGGAAACAATGGACAGCAACATGGGAATGAGGGAAAAGAGGAAATTTCAGCTCATTGATGAGGTAATGGAGGAAGCACCAGTTAAGGAGGTGAATCCAAAGAAATGCAAAATCAGTAATGGAAAAGAGAATAATGCTGACTGGATGGTGGAGGAGACCTGCCCTAAGAGGTCTCCACAGCAAACATGAGAGTATTGGCTTGGAATTGTCGAGGAGCGGGGAGCTCCTTGACTCTTCCCTGTCTTAAGGAGGTTTGCAAACTCTACTCCCCATATTTAGTCTTTCTTAGTGAAACAGAAAACCAAAAAAATTACATGGAAAAATTCAAAAAGAAGGCTGGTTTTGATAATATTTTTGTTCTCAATCCATCTGGGAAATCGGGTGGCCTAGCAGTGATGTGGAAGGAAGAGACGAAGCTGGAAAAAATTCTTTTCACAGAGTTTACCATTGAAATCAAATTTCCAGCTGAAAATAGAAAGGAAGCATGGTGGTGCATCTGCATTTATGCAAGTCCAGATTGTAGGATCAGGCAGAAGCAATGGCAGGTCTTAACTGAGAGGAGGAGATTATGGAATAGGAATAGAATGTATGTAGGTGACCTAAATGACATTATTTGCAATGATGAAAAATGGGGTGGTAGAGTTAGAGACAACTGGACTTTTAGAGACTTTAAGAGCTTTATCGGGAACAACGGATTGGTTGACATTGGATTTGAAGGCCTCCCGTGGACTTGGAGCATGGCATGGGATAATGGGAAGGAGATTAAGGAAAGACTGGATCGGGTACTCACCTCAGCGGAATGGTTTCAAGAGCACAAGGACGCAAAGCTCTCACATATCCACACGGTAGCTTCGGATCATTGTATGTTACTCCTTGACACCTGTCCAGGAAAAATGAAAAGAAGGAAAAGATTTTTCTTTGATTCAAGATGGCTTCAACATCCGGAAGTTGAGCAAGTAGTAAAATCAGCTTGGAGTAAACAGCAAACAGGTTCGACAGGCTTCAAAGTGGCAAGGAGAATACGAGAGTGCAAATTTGCTCTCTCCAAATGGAATAGGAGCTTGAATAGTAACAGCCAAAAGGAAATTCAGAGGATCAAGGATGAAATACATATTTTACAATAAAGTGATTTCCCCAACAAAGTCTCTAAGATAGTTGAGCTGAAAAGAAAATTAAGTGATGCCTATGCAAGGGAAGAGCTTTTCTGGAGTCAAAAGGCTAGGAACTTCGGGAAGGGGACAGGAATACGGCATTTTTTCATTCCAGTGTGGCCATAAGGAGAAGGAGAAATAGAATTTCTAGGTTGGAAAAAGAGCATGGAGGCTGGTGTCAAACGGAGGAGGAAATTGGAATTGTAGTGGCCGAGTTTTATGATCAGCTTTTCAAATCTGGGGGAGCACATGACTTCAAAGAAATTCTGATGGGCGTCCCGAGAACTATCACTGATCAGATGAATCTTCAGCTTACTAGGCCTGTGACAGAGAAGGAAATCAAAGATGCTTTATTTTTCAAGCACCCCAACAAAGCTCCAGGGCCAGACGGTATGTCTCCCATTTTCTTTCAAAGATTCTGGCATGTTATTAAATCTAAAATTATTAAGATTTTCAGAAACTTTCTTACGACTGGCTTTATGTCTAGAGCCCTCAATCAGACGCTTATGACTCTGATCCCCAAAATTAGCACTCCAACAAACCTCTCTCACTTTAGACCCATTAGCTTATGTAATGTTATTTACAAGATCATTTCCAAAGTCCTGGTTAACCGTTTAAAACCTTTGCTGAGTTCCTGCATTAGTAACTCCCAAACTGCCTTTATTCCAAATAGGCAAATTGCTGATAATATCATCATTGCTCATGAGGTAGTGCATTGGCTTAACAATAAAAGAGGAGGGAATGATAGTTTCATGGCCCTTAAGTTAGACATAACCAAAGCTTATGATAGGGTAGAATGAAAATTTTTATTCTGTATGCTAAACAAAATGGGTTTCTGCCCTTTATGAATTAAATGGATTCATGGATGTCTATCTTCTGTTTCTTTCTCTTTTAACATCAATGGGAGTGTTGTTGGGCATGTTCGCCCCTCTAGAGGCATTCGTCAAGGAGATCCTCTATCTCCGTACCTCTTTCTTTTTTGTGCGGAAGGTCTTTCGAGCCTTTTGAGAACTGTAACGTGTAGGAACATAATTTCAGGCATCAAAATTGCTAGACAATGCCCAAATATTTCTCATCTGTTCTTTGCCGATGATTCCTTGATCTTTTGTAAAGCCAATCCTAATGAGGCCATGGAAATTATGAGGATTTTGAGCTGTTATGAGAGAGTATCCGATCAACAGATAAATATTCACAAATCCTCTGTTTTCTTTAGCAAAAATACTTCCCACCCAGATGTACAGCAAGTCTTGGGAAGCTTGGGGAACATCCAGCTGGTCACCCAAGGTAAATACCTTGGGTTACCGATGGTCATAGGAAGGTCAAAATTCAGCATATTCAAGTTTGTCAAAGAGAGGATCGAAAGCAAGTTACAAAGCTGGAAGGGAAAATTGCTCAGCCTAGCAAGTAAAGAAGTTCTCCTCAAATCAGTTGCTCTTGCTCTTCCAGCTTACACTATGTCTATCTTCAAGTTATCAGCTGGCCTATGTAAGGAGATTAGTAGATTAATGGCTCGTTTTTGGTGGGGGAATGACAATGGGGAGAGGAAAATGCATTGGAAGAAGTGGATAAATCTTTCTGATGTTAAGGGTAAGGGTGGGCTGGGGTTTCACGATATTCAATGCTTCAACATTGCCTTACTGGCAAAACAAGTTTGGAGATTCATCTCTAATCCTAACTTGTTGGTTAGTAAGGTGATCAAAGGACGGTATCATCCAAATAAGCCCATCCTTGAAGCTAAGCCAAAAGCTGGATCTTCCTGGATCTGGCAAAGTCTTCAGAGCTCGTTTTGCTTGCTAGAGCGTGGGTTGAGGAAGCAGGTTGGGGATGGGCAGACTATTAGAGTATGGGAGGACAAATGGGTTAGGAACAATGGTGCTGGGAAAGTAACTTCTCCAAGACCCAGCAACTGCCAAGTTGAATGGGTTAGTCAATTGATAGCTAACCATGAGTGGAAAAAAGACCTCATTTTGTCTACTTTCACTACTCCAGAAGCGACCAAGATCCTCCAGATTCCTCTTGCTTTGGGACCAAGAAAGGATAGGCTTACATGGGAGCTTACAGAAAATGGAATCTACTCAACAAAGATAGGATATGTGCTGGCCAAAGAAATCTTGCTAAGTCCATGGCCAATTGGTGGAAGGAAGGAACAAGCACCGGAAAAAGATTCAAAAGTGTGGCATCAAGTGCAGGATTTGAATATCAAACACAAAATCAAGCATTTCATCCGGAAATGCCTACATAATACCCACCAATGAGGTGATCTTCAATAGAGCGGTGTGGGGACAAATGGTGCAAATCTTTGTGGGGATAAGGTAGAGACGTTGGAACACATGCTCTTCGGTGTAAGTCTAGAGAAGTGGCACGAACGCTTTCCAATTTCACAGGATGGGCTGATCCATGAATTTGGAAGTGGTGGGAAAGCCTCCAACATGCAAGATCAAGAGTGGAAGGGAAAAGTCATATCGAAGCCACCGCAAATTTCTTATGGCAAATGGAAATCAAGAAACAAATGGTGCTTTAATCAGAAAATGTGGACTTCTTACATATAACCAAGAAAGCTCAGGAAGAATGGAGAGAGTTCATTGAGGGTGGAATGTTTGAGCCTCACCCTCATTCCTCGGCAGCACAAGGGGAGGAGCTGAAGATGATGCAGGTTCAACATGCAGTCCTCATTTTCTTGATGGAGCATCAAATCATTCAAAAAACAAAGGTCGGGTTTGGGGATAGTGGCCAGGATCATGAAGGTCAATTAATCACTTCGTGGTTCATCACAGTTCCAAATCATGTTGCAATCCTGAGGCGAAGCTATAAGGAGGCCTTGCTTAAAACCATTAACGCGTCATTTTAATCCACTCGGACTGCAAGCACCTTGTGGACAAGATTAATTGTGGAGAAACTGGGTCTTCTTCCTTACATGTGATTATTGATGATATTTTAGCTTTAAGTAAATCCTTTTGGAGATACTCATTCGCATTTGTTAGAAGGGAATGGAACCTCACTAGTCATGCTCTGGCAAAGTTTGCCATCAACTGTGTTTATGATACTAGATGGAAGGAAAGCTTCCCGGTATGGCTCTTAACAGAGTCACACAAAGAGCTTCTGGCAGTTGCCAGCCTATGTATTTAACCATGTTTTCTATGGAATGTTATACAAAGTTGATTTCTGACAAAAAAAAAAAAAAAAAAGAAAGAGCATGCTTATGAGGAAGAGGGCAATCTCTTTTTTTTCAATTGTAAGCCATCTCAAGAATTGGACTTCTTCCCCGGAGCCAAACACTTGAAATTTACTTTTGATTTCATTTTATTTTATCTTATTTCACAAGTTTATGTTGTGTTCGAAATTGATAATATTATATTTCTTGTTGAACTCTAACGACTTTTTATTTTATCAAATCCAACTTTAATTCAAAACTCAAGTAGTTTAACCTATTTATACGTGGATTTGGAGTTTTATTTTTATCAAAACCCAATATGAAAACTTGTTCCAATAACCAAATCTTGTATCATTTGAGTAACAAACTAGTTGGCTTTCAATTCATGCCATCTCAATTTGTGCAACTATGTAATAAGGTATAGCAAATACATGCACAATATGATTATGCACTAGTACAAGTTGTTTTCCTTTCATTCGTCCAAGTCATTCTCTACTTTCCACTTTCCAGTTTCCACCCCACCAAGCAATTTGATGGACCAAGCAGCTCATGCTGCCCTCTTGACTGCTCCACTGGGTGGGAGTAAGAGTCAATACCCAAAGTCAGTGGACAAGGAACTTGAACGGAGAATTGGACAGAGGATCTGAATTGCTCTTTCATTGCCTGTCTCTGTAGACACCAAATTTTGACTATTTCTTTTGTTTTCCTATGTTTTTATCTGTTAATGTTTAGTTATTTATTTTTGAATTTTCTAACGCATTTTTCTCATTTTTGTAGATTTTACAAAAAAAAAAAAAAGAGAAAAGTCAAAACGCTGGACTGGGATGAGTCCAGTAACTCCAGCGTAAAAAAAAAATGACGCTGGATTCTTCGAACTCGGATCATCCTTTCCAGCTGTATTTTCGATGCTTGAACGATAAGAAACCTATTTAAACATTCCCCAACTCGCAACCCCAACAACTCATCTAACGCTTCAAAATTAGCTCACCTCATCCCAAGAACATCAAAACCCTTAGTTCTAGGTTTGGTGGCTATAAATAGCCTACATTAGGGTTTAACAAAGAGGTTGGGAAAATCTGAGAGAAAAAGAGGCAATTAGGAGAACTTTGAGAGAGAAAAAAGTAAAGAAAAACGGCTGGGAATTAGAGAGGAAAAAGGAAAAGAAAGAAGAAAAGAAAAGCTAGGGTTTCACACTTGAGGAGATTATTCTTGGAATTTGTCCTCTTCTCTTGTTTAGATTCAAAGCTAACATCCTTCTACTCTATTTTTTTTTTGATCGTAAAATTAGTCGAGATTTGGACCTTTGGTGGAACCAAGGTTTGAATAGTTTTTCTTTAGTTTGGGATATTTGATGATGATTATCAGTTATATGAGCATGTTGTGTTTATAAAGCCTTGGTAAGGCTAGTAGATTTGTTTTACGCTTAAAATCGACGCTTTGATGCTTGATGATGTTGTGATTCCCGAGAATTTCGGAAAAATGTTCTTCACGTTTTGAAGATGTGAAGAAACGGACTACTTGCGGATGACTTCAACGGTCCGCTTTCCTTTGAATGTTTGAAGTTGTGAAGAAACGCGGACCTCTTGGACTATTTCGCGTAACACCAGCTTTTTTGAATACTTGAAGATGTGAAGAACGGGCTTGTTACGCAGCCGTAACAATCGTTTCTAACCTGCTTCTTCCCTTCCCTTTGCTTGTCTATTTGATGATGTCGATGTTTAAGATTGCCTTCTTCGGTTTTAATTTGTTTTGACATGATCTCAATGCTTGTGTTTGATGTTTAAATAGATCCCTTGCCCCGAATGTTTTACGTTTGTGTTGTTGTCCAAAACGGAAGCAATCTTCGATGTTTTGAAGATGGAAGAACGCTGATGGTTACGCTGGTGAGTCCGCTTCGATCCGCATTTCCTGAACTTTGATTTTGCACATGCGGACTGGTTGCTTGCTCACTGCGTTTCACTCCAGCGTAACCTCTCTTTTTGTATTCTCGTTGATATTTCCGCTCTTTTGTTCCATCTTACTCTATTTCCTAGTATTATCGTGTTGCTTGCTGCTTTAGATACCCTCTCTTGGAATTTTTGATTGGTTTTTCCTTTAAATTGGTACCTTGATCCCTTTTGTTGATATTGAGTCTTAGATAACCATTCCCATCATTTAATGATTCAATCAAGGCATCACATCAAGGGATGGTAACTTCTTTCTCCTATTATGTGCTCTTATGTGTCTTTGCATGATCTTGCATGTTTTAAATTAAGTTTTCCTTTGCTTTTTATTCATGTCTAGTCTTTATTTATGTTATTTAATTTTTGAGTAAATCATTTGGAGGACTTGGATGCCAAGTTGTAATAGATAGGTTTAATTTGGCAAAAAGTGTATTTATTCTAGAAGATGTAATAGTTAGATTATTATTTCGAATTTTTCCCTTAGAATGTATTTAGGTTCCCCCCAATGTAATAATTAGGTTTTATATGCTTATTTTGCATGCTTGCATGATTATGTGTTTATTTGCTTTCCTAGGGCCTTGCATCTAGACATTATGCCTATGTGTTACGTGTCTATGTGTTTTATGTGTTTATTTGCTTTATTATCATGTCTACATGTTTATTGTGTAAATATATTGACGTCACCACACTAGTCCAACGCTAGTTGTGGCCTTCCCCTTCGATTTCTCACTAATCCAATGTTAGTGCGAACCTTTGATGAGGGCTAGTCCAATGTTAGACCCTTAAAGTTCGCTCACGCATTAGATACAAATTTCACACACTTTCCACTTTTAGAGTTTCTTTCCCATTTTGCATGTCACTATTCCCCCATCCCGTATGCGAGACATCTCATTTAGTTTTCTTTTTTTAGATTAGTGCATTTAGGGCATTACCCTTTGAATTAGGGAAAAGAGCGAGTATGGCTTCCTAGCATGCTTTTATTTCCTTCTATGAAAAGGAAAATTTAAAGTCACTGAACTTAGTCCCCCCATTATGTTGCATTATCCTCTTTGGGACATACATGTGCATTGGTTCTATAAAAATCATTCTTTTAAAAGTCAAGTTTCTTCTTCATGTTTTAGCAATTCAAAATCGAAAAACATTTTTTTAAAATTGTATCTTTTGGAAATTCAAGTTCCTCTTTGCATTTAAAATTGATCCTTTCAAAAACCCAACTTCTTTTCTCTTGATACTTTATAAATTGCATTTTGAAAACCCTACTTTCCGTTCATTCGAGTCTCATCATTTGCATTTTTTCGTGACCTCCTCAAGGATTAAAATTGGATGACACAACTAATGTGATCAATTCCAATCACACCTCAAGGAGACATTTTGCCCTCTCGATCCAACATTAGGTCTAGGTTTTGCATCCATATAGGCGACATCCAAATGTGATAAATTTTAAAGTTAGAAATTAGGAAATTTTCAACTAAATCTTGCAACTAGCTTTGGCTAGGTTAGAAGGGTGCCTTAGAGGCGAGTAACATCGAATCTTTGCCTTCCTTCTTTCAACCGTGACCCAAGCTTTTCTCTAGTTTTCAAAGACCAGTCGTCTAAAAGGGTTTTCTTTGTTTTCATTAAATCTTTTGGGTGATTTGGTACACCTAAACTCCATACCAAGTGCGACTCAAACTTTTCTAAAACCCTTTTCTAGACTTTTGTTTTTTGGGTCCAAACCGTCATTTTATAGTCCATGACCCCTTTCCTTTTTTTCAAAATCAAATCTTTCCTTTTCTACAACAATTTTGAAAAAAATGGAAACATGACATCTCCTATATGACCAAGTGAATTTGGCATTGAACCATGTAATAATATGCATGAATTTTTTTGACAAAAGCATCATCTTCTTTCATTGCTAACTTGATGAATTGAGTCCTAGTCCTTATATTCTATCCCTTTTGACAAGTAAGAACTGATACACACGAGATTGGGTTTCAAACATTAACTTGTCTAGTTAGACAGCTTTCCCTCCATGGGAGGACTAGCAGTAGTTAGTATAAAATCAAAATCAGACAGCCGACCGACCTCCAGTGGCAGCACTAATCGCGGAAAGTAAACCAACCTTGCATCAAAGATGCAACGTGTGAGGATACAGTTAGAAGGCGTGAGAAGCAACAAAGAGGAAGAGCCACGACTTCAGCCAGGGAAGAATAAAGCGTGGAAAGAAGAGAAGTCCAGGAAGACAACCAAGGCTTGGGACAGAAAACTACAAGGCGTGAAAGTTAGAAAAGAAGTGGAAACACGCCTAAGAATGACCAACTAGAGCATGTGCGAGCGTGAATGCAAGTTGGTGGATTTAGCAAGATGGCGATGGAGGATCATTGGAATCACTCCATTCACGAAGGGCATGAATTACATTGATAGCCTATAAATAGTAGTAGTGATGTAATAGCAAGCATTCAATTTGATGTTATTCTCGATTCCACTTTCTTATAGCTCAAGTTTTATTCCCTTTTCCCCAAATTTCCTTCCTCTTAATCATTCCCTCATCTTGTTCCCCATTCCTATTCTCAGAACGTGGTTGATTATTAATGAAAGTTCCAATTCCCATCCGTTATGCACATTGATCGGTTTGTTTTTCCTAGCTACTGGGATAATGAGTTCCTCACAGTAGCATCGAGCGAACGATTCCTTGAGGGATTCTTTGTCAACTCGATCAAAATTTTTCTTAATTAAAATGACGCGCAATGCTGATGAAACGTTGCGAAAGGATGGAGTAAATCTGGGAAGTGTGGTTAAAGGGATTAATAGCCAGAACGAAGGACTGGAGAGGACAATCTCGATAGTTGAGAACAGGCAGGAAAACCTGGAGAATTCGGTGCAGAATCTGGATCTTAAATACGATGGACTAATGGCTATGGTAGCTCAAATGAATGCAGACATGAGTAAGTTGAGCTCCAGCATGCAGGAGCTGAGTCGTAATATGGCAGGCATGAATTTAAAGAGAAGCTCAGAAGGAGATCAGAAGAGACCATCGCAAAACTGAGACTCCAGGAGCGGAGTCGTCGAACAAATGAGAAGGAAGATTGGGATCTCGGATTTCCAAGATAGACTTTCCTGATTTCGAAGGAAATGACCCCAGAGAGTGGGTAAGAAAGGCAACCAGATACTTCAAAATCCATGAAATTGAAGGGGATAAGAGGACCGAGATAGCAGAAATGTATTTGAAAGGAATAGCTGAAAAATGGTTCCATGGTCACTTTGGTCACCGAAACACAATTCCATGGGAGGAGTTCGTGAGAGCTGTGTGTGAGAGATTTGGAGCAGGTTCCCCAGAGGAGGTTCTGGAAGACTTCTCAAAGATCACACAAACAAGCTCCGTGGAGGAATATCAGGAGAGGTTTGAGACTCTGAAAGCTTTGGCAATGCCTTCCCTACCCCCTATGCATGAGTCCTATTATATTTCTGTATTTTTGAGTGGGCTAAAGGAAGAAGTTAAGAATCAAGTTAAAATGTTCAAACCTATTACCTTAGCTTCTACCATGGAAATAGCCCGATTGCAAGAGAAAAATGTCCAGGCCATTAATAGAACCCAGAGATATCAGGTTAAACCCAATTTCACAAACACCCCCCAAAATTCACAGAAAACCAACTTTAACAAGAAACCAAATCAAGCAGGAAATTATTCCAATCCAAAACTTGCTAACTCTCCAAAGAACCCAAACCAGAAATTCTCTAATCAGTTTAGAAGGATCACTCCTGCAGAATTCAATGCGAGAAGAGAAAATGGACTTTGTTATAAGTGTGAAGAACCTTACAGCTATGGGCATGTCTGTAAGAATGCCTTAGTAAACTTTATTCTAGCCACCAAATCTGATGATCAACCATTAAGAGAGGAAAGTGGAGAAGAAGGAGTAGAAAACTTTAGTGATTGTGTGGAGGAACAGAATAATGAAGAGCTGATGGAAATTTCTATACATGCCCTTACTGGTGGGGGCAGCCATAAAACACTCAGAATTGCTGGTTTGTTGGGCAGTAAAACCATCAGTGTGCTGATTGATAGTGGAAGCACTCACAGTTTTCTTGATGAAAAATTAACCAAAGAACTGAAGTATGAGGTATCTGAGTCTCGAGCCTTGTCTGTAACAGTGGCTAATGGAGAGAAAATGGAATCTAGACCACTAAGAAACTTACTAAACTGGCGGATGCAGGGTCATGGATTCAGTCACAAAATATATACCTTGAAGCTGGAAGGAAGTGACATAGTACTGGGGGTGGATTGGCTGGCCAAGTACAACCCTATACAATTTGATTTGCAGAAGTTGAGCATGGAATTTGAGAAGGAAGGTGAATGGGTGACACTATCAGGTGGCTCAGGAAAAATGCAAATTAAGCCCATTAGAGGCAACAGATTGCGAAAATGGATGAATAAGCAACCTTATGGAATTGTAGCTCAGATCTACCCCTCCCTACCAGAAGGATCTGGGGAGGAACCAATTCCAGAGGAAATACAAAGAATAGTAGATGAGTTTGAAAATGTATTCAAGGAAACTACTGGTTTACCTCCCTCCAGGAGTCATGACCACCCTATTCAACTAAAGGAAGGAGCTAAGCCTTTCCAATTGAGACCTTATAGATGCCCCTACGTGCAGAAGTCAGAGATACAGAAAATGGTGAAGGAGATGTTAGATATGGGGATCATTCAACCCAGCAAGAGTCATTTTGCTTCCCCAGTTCTGCTGGTTAAGAAAAAAGATGGTAGTTGGAGGTTTTGTGTAGACTACAGACAACTTAATGAGCTAACTGTCAAAGATAAATTCCCAATGCCTTTAATTGATGAGCTGATAGATGAACTCCAAGGAGCAGAATATTTTACCAAGATTGATTTGCGTGTTGGTTATCATCAGATCAGAATACGGGTAGGAGATGAATATAAAATAGCCTTCAGAACTCACCAAGGCCTATACGAGTTCAAGGTGATGCCATTTGGACTCACCAATGCACCTGCAACATTTCAAGCTCTGATGAATGAAATCTTCAAAGAGCATTTGAGGAAGTTTGTTCTGGTCTTCTTTGATGACATCCTGATTTACAATTCCACCCTGGAAGAGCATCAGAAACATGTGAGAACAGTTCTGACTATCCTGCAGCAAAACCAATTATTTGCTAAAAGAAGTAAATGCACCTTTGCTCAGCCTCAAATGGAGTATTTGGGACACATCATCACTAAAGAGGGAGTTCAGGCAGATGCTAGGAAGATTGAGGCTATGGTTAAGTGGCCTAAACCGCAGAATGTCAAGCAATTGAAAGGATTCTTGGGTCTTACAGGTTATTACAGGAAATTTGTGAGAGGTTATGGTTCCATTGCAAGGCCTTTAACTCAGCTTTTGAAGAAAGATGGATTTGTGTGGGGAAGAGATGTAGATGAAGCATTTGAGACGCTCAAACTGGCTATGAGTAGTACATCTAGGCCTGTGCATCGAAATCAAATTCGGTAATTCGGTAGCATGAAATCGGTGAATTCGGTAAATTGGTTCTTTTGATTTCCGACCTATTTCAATTTTGAATTACCAATTTCTAATTTCGAATTGGTACCGATTTCAAATCGAAATTCGGTATGGAACCGAATTGACTGAATTGGACTTCCTCTTTTTTTTCTTTCTTTTTTTTTTTTAGATTTAGATACTATGACATTAATAAAGCAGAGGAAATCCTTCCAATTGTAACATTAACAATCTCTTGTAATATACTCCAAGCCGTTGGGTGCGATTAATGTATATCTGAAAAGAATCTCTCAAACTCTGGAAATCTCAAAAAGGCTAGAGAAAAGTATACATGGTCAACATGGAAATCTCATTTGCAACAAACTTGGCTCAATAAGAGATGATTGAAGCTACACTCAGATTCAAGAATCAAGAATTAAGACAATTACAGTCCAATACAATCAGAAGTCAAACAAATTTAACTATGATAAGCATTCTTTTTCAAAAGCCTTTTTTCCTCATTGACTCAAGGCTTAGAAATTACACTTATTCAAAAAATGAATTTCTCACATCAATACCAGAGGAAAACCCTCCATAGCCAACTCCAGGTCAACCGGGCCCTAAATTTGGCTGAAACAAAATCCTATAATAAAATCACATAAATAACAAGAACTGAGGCCAGCCCTCCTCTCCTCCCACAAACTAATCACTAGTTAATCTTAGAGTAGCAATTTCACAACAAAATGACACAAAAACCAATTCAATATAAACCATTCACAAAGGCCAAAGTCCAAAGCATTAAAGGACAATGTTCATAGTTCACACGACACCCATGCAATGAACACAAACAAAGCCAAATCAACTAGGTGAAGTCTAGCTGCAATGAACACAAACAATGCCAAATCACATGGCCATAAAAATCAGGTAAAAATCAGGTCAAGTACCATTGCCTCGATTCTGCCAAGTAGACAACAACCAAAAAAAAAAAGAAGAAGAAAGACAATTCAAGGCATGCTTAACAGCTTAAGTTTTTTCAGTTTATCACAAGTTCCCACATCCATATGATCACATCACATCAACATGAGGTTGAGTAAACTCCAATGCATAGAAGATAGGCTCCAAAATCCCAAGTTTCAAATCTGGAAATTTTTAATCACCACCATCCAAGACCTTCAAATATCAATTATTGTGCTTTCCGAGCTTTCCTTGACCAAACCTGGTATGCAACATAATAAAAAGAATGAAGTACCTAAAAATATCTAAGAAATGAAAAAGTATTTCAAATTTGAAAGTAATAAAGAATTTAATTTACCAGATTCAAATTCTTCGAGTTCCTCCAATGATTCTTCTACATTCAACTCTTCCATAGATGCCCGAAGCCAATCTTGTGTACATATCAAAACTTGCACAATTCTAGGAGTTAAAGAGCTTCTAAATGCATCAAGAACACGTCCTCCAGTACTAAAAGCAGATTCGGACGCTACTGTAGAAATTGGGATAGCCAAAACATCTCGAGCCATTTTGGAAAGTATCGGAAACCGAATACTATTACCCTTCCACCACATCAAGATGTCAAACTTACCATCATCATCTTCACAATCTTCATTCAAATATTTGTCAAGTTCAGATTTAGCATTCCTTCCTCCAAGTTCTACCTTTCTCTTCTTAAACTCCATTCTATACCTATCATTATCTTTTTGGCAGCATCAATTTGGATCGAAGGCATGCTATTTTCAAATGAACTAGAAACTGAAGAACTAGAAGATTGGGAGGTAGTAGATGATCCAATTGGAGAATGAAGTCTCTTGTACTCCGAAAATAACTCATACATGGCATCTTTTGCCATGTTAGCCACAACAGCACCCTCAGATTCACCATACATTTTGCAAGTAATAAACTCAAAAAACTCAAATTTTGTTCTAGGATCAAGCATAGAAGCAATAAAAATCAGCATATTCATTTTTTCAACCCTTCACCAATACTTATCATATTTTTCCTTCATTATGCTTGCCATTGAACTCAATTGAGGATTATCACTGCTCTCCATTTCTTTGAGGATGCCATTAATGTGACTAAGTTCATTCATGAAATTATTAAATGTCACATATTTGGTGCCCGAAACCTTGATTGTGAGATCATAAAAATTCTCTAAAAAGATAACTAAGAATCTTGCTTTCTCCCAATCAGATTTAGTTGGCAAGCTTTGTAACTCTTGGCTCATGTATGGATCTTGCTCCTCGAACCTCTCAAATGCCCTCTCAAATTTCTGAGCAGTGTCTAGCATTATGTAGGTTTAGTTCCATCTAGTTGACACATCTAATGAAAGTAATCTTTTGCAATCAATTTTTTCAATATCAGCACATTCTTTGAACTTTTTCAAGCAGCTAGGTGATTGCCGAATATATCTCATAGCTGCCCGAATGCTACCAATAGATCCCCTAAGTTTTTTGAGACCATCATTCACAATTAAATTCACTATGTGAGCTACACATCTCACATGAGTCCATTTTCCCTCCAAAATAGCTTTTCCCCAATTTTGCAATTTTCCTCTCAAGTACAAAACAACAGTATCATTTGAACTTGCATTATCCACTGTAATAGTAAAGATGTCATCAATCCCCCATTCTAATAAGCATTTTTCAATTGACTTCCCAATTTCAACCCCTTTGTGACTACCAATTGGACAAAAGTTTAGAATTCTTTTGTTTAATTTCCAATCATTGTCAATAAACTGGGCTGTTAGGCACATGTAATTTATTCGCTGTATAGAAGTCCAAGAATCAGTTGTGATACGATCTCTCGCCCTATTTCAGACGAAACCCGTAACACGACAAGTTCACAGGATCTAGACGATTTTACCACGGTTTGGCAGCAGAAATATCAATTTGATCAAGGGCAACTCGAGACCAAAATTGAGAGTAGAGACACCACAATCAACACGTTCTTGATTGATAAAGTCTTTTTTTGAATACCTAGAAAACGTCTAAGGCACTCAAGGATTGTTCTCGCAAGAACCAAGAGAAAAGCTCTCAAATTTCTGGAATAATTTCTCCCTTTATTGAATGAAAGAAGGCTATTTATAGCCTTTACAAAGCAAACCCTAATACTATTTGGACACAAATTAAGTAACGACACCTAGTTCCCTTAGTTCAATTAGGAAACTAACAAAATAACTAAACCTAAACTAATTAGAAAAGGCTAACAAGAAGTTGCCATTCCTTTTTAATTCCTAAACAAATAAAATTCAGAAATTGAAAGAACTAAAAATTAGGAATGTATCATTCCCCTCCTCTTGAAGAAGATTCGTCCTCGAATCAATGCCTTGGAGGATAAGAAGAATGGATGGGCGAACAGCCCATAGCTTCAACCATGTAATGTGCCGTTTGAGTAACCGAAAGATGAACATAGCTTGAGGAACCGTGGCCATGGGAATTACCTCAACTAATGGAATAAAGTAACCAGAATCGACTTCCTTAGACAATGGCATCAATGCAGGAATCCTCAAGACGCTTGTTGGCAAAGAGACAGCTTGATAGTGTAGTGTAGCATCCATAGGTACCATGTGGAGGAATTGTTGAACAATCTCTCCATCCGCACAATAGACCCGAAAATCAATGCATAAGTTAGTGGACCTAACTAGCAAGAATATGGGACGAGGTTTGAAGGAATAAGAAATCCATGACGAAGGAGAAACATCCCTTGTAGAAGAACAAGGTAGTGCATGTATGAGCAAATTAGGCTTTGTTGCACCCACTAGCTTTGCCTTTTTACTTGCAAGGGCCTCCTCATACTTCCTTTGTAACTTGGCGACATCTTCATGAACTTGACTAGGTAACAAAGGGGCTAGAGTAATCTTCCTACCTTGATAAAGGAAAGTGTACTTGTTGGCACGTCCCATCCAAAGGTAATACTTCTATCAAATTGCCACGGACGTCCCAAAATAATGTGAGTAGCTTGCATTGAACGTCACACAAGATCTCGTCCTCATAGTTTCCAATACATGAGACACTTTCGAGCTTGTTTGTACACTCTAAGATTGCCTTCATTAGATAGCCAATTAAGCTTGTAAGGTGAGGATGACGTGTAGGAAGAGCCAATGTCTCCACCATAAGTAGACTTCGCCACATTTGTGCAACTACCTCCATCAATAATAACACTACAAATCTTACCTTGACTTCACAACGGGTATAAAGATGTTTTCCGTTGGGTCTCTTCTTCACCGGCGCATGGTCAAGGCTCTTCTTGCAACTAAACAACCAATTGGTGCATCGATGGGGGCAATCTCTTCATCTGATCCACTTTCTTCTACTAATGGAGGCATCCCTTCATACTTCATCTTCGATTCCACCTCACCCGTGGCTTTTAATGATCATAATGCGTTGGTTGGGACATTGTGATTGAATATGTCCATACCCTTGGCATTTGAAGCACTTACGGTCCCTGCCACGATTGCTTGAAGGCTCACTTGATGATGGTGACACACCCTTAGGGGCGTTGTTCTCGAGCGGTAGGCTGCGGTGTATCAACTCTCGGCCTTTGTGATGGAATAGGTGCAGCCGACTTGTCCTCTTCCTTAAGCAATGGATTAGACCTCCAATTTGCACTAGAGGGGTGTGTGGTACCCTCCACTTGAGCCGCTCAACCTTGATAGCCTTGTCTAGCATATCATGGATGTCGAGGTAGTGTTGCAGCTCAATCACTTCAGCAATCTCAGGCTTAAGACCTTTTAAAAATCGAGCCATAGTAGCTTCATGGTCTTCTTGCAAATCTAGCCGCATAAGGAGCATCTCCAATTCCTTGTAAAAATCTTCAACATTCTTAGAACCTTGAGTGAGAGTTTGGAGACGGTGGTGTAGCTCCCTATGATAGTAGCTTCGGGATGAATCGGCCTCATGATTCCCCTTAAGCTCGCCCATGATGAGATAGCACGTTCACCATTCCGTCGACGACTTGTTCTTAGTTGATCCCACCACACTAAGGTGTAGTCGGTGAATTCAACTGTAAGTTTGACCTTTTGCTCCTCGTGTAAGAATGGCGTCAAATACCATCTCTATTTTACCCTCCCACTCTAAATAGGCTTCAGGGTCGGGTTTTCCTTGGAAGGCTGGAATCTTGAGCTTGACTCCTTTGATGGTGTCATCTCCTTGGTTAGGGTTGCCCCGAGCAAATCTTGAGACTCGACCAAACTGCTCATTTTCACTATGGGATTCATCATACTCATAAGGGGGTTGTTTAGGTCGCTTCTCCTTAGAGGTACTGGGAGTGTTCCATTTGATCCATTCGTCCATGTAACTCCTCCATTTGCAGGCTCATCTTCCTGGATAGCTCACTTATCATTGCCCCTCAATCCGAGGAGGGTAGAACCAGGGAGGTGGGTTCTCCTCTTAATGTGGGGTTTCCTCCCTCATGAGACATGCTTGAAGTTCCCCAAAGTTAGTAAAGAAAAACAAGTAGATAGGAATCCTCACACGCTCCCTCAAGTGTTTACACTCACACTCGTGTATCACTCAAATGATCTCACAAGTTCTCTTTGGTGTTGCAATCACTCACTTTGAGAGTGTTAGAGTTATCTCATTGCACAAATCAACTTTACCAACCAATGCACGTAATTGCTATACTTCAAAGAAATTTAGAACAAGACACGATTCTAGAGGACACTTTGGAGGAAGGAACAGACTCAAAATCTGGAAAAATTAAGCTGAAAATTTGACAATTAAGGAAACACTCTTATGGCACCAAGTTGGAACGAGCAAAAAAAGAAGATGACAAGACCAACAATTAAATGGAGAAAAACAGCACACAACTCACAAGCGGATGGCTTTCAAAAAAAAAAAAATTTTTAAAACAAACTGACTACTAAATGACTCAAGAGCACAGTAAACTGACTGGAAGAAAATTTCAGACCCTACGGATTGAGAGTGGATTTAAAGGACTCAAAAAAATTCTAGTCTTACCCAACACTTGGACTGATTTTGAGGACTAACAAGACTGAATTGAGACCCGATTTTTAGACTCTTAAACATACGAATAATGGCGGGAAAGTGAGGCGGAAATTTGGGGTGTTGGACTGCCAAAAATCGGGGCTGTTTTGGAAAGTTGTTAGGTCGGTGGTGGCTTGGGACAATGCAGCTGCCAATTGCTGTTTTTGGATAGCTTTTGGCAAGTTTCCTTGTTGGATTTAGGAAACCTGAAATTTTGGACTTAGTTTCCCAAAAGGGTTGAGTTTTCAGTTTAGAATCGGTAACTAGATTTTAGGAAACAAAGAGGAATCCGATTCACAGTTTGGAAACCAGCTTGGACAGTTTCATGTGCTCTCGGTTGCTTGCTGGCTTCTTTTCTTCGTCCCTCTTTTTTTTTTTTTTTTTTTTGGCAGCAAGACCAGCACAATTTAACCTTTAAGGAATCAAGAATTCAAGGCTTTTTAATCAAGAATCCAAGGTCCTTCAAGATTGATGCAAGGATTGTCCAAGTTTCAAGAATTCCCAAAGCTTAATGTCAAGAACTTCAAGATTCAGGTTTAATGCTTTCAAGATTCGATTTTTATCCAGAATTTTGATTTAAAAACTGATCAAGAACTTCAAGAAAAGGAATCAAATAGTTTGGCGATTCAAGGTGAAGGAAGCGCGACAAACAGAATTTTTTTAACACAATACTAAGATGATCTAGACATCAACAACCAACAAGACAATCAAGAGCAGCAACCACATTTGGGACAGCTATGACGCCATAAGGACTTGGACAGATTAACATGCACGGTCAGAATTAACTTGTAGACATACAAAACAGAATTAATGAATCAAGAATGCACAAGGCAGATTAGACAAATGGCTAGACATATTTAAATCACAAGACAAATTTAACAAGGCAAGATGCAACAACCAGATTTGATGAACGGCTGATCAGGTTCTTTAATGCATGGACAGAAATAAATTGCGGACAACAAGATACGACACAACAAAATAGAATGGACAAGTTGCGGACAACAAGACACAAACGGATTTAGCAAGGCAAACGAAAACAGATTTGGCAAATTAAACAAAACTCAAGAACGACTCAAGAAACAAAACAACAAAGGATAGAACCTGGTATACGTCAACTAGCTCTGATACCAACTGATACGATCTCTCGCCCTATTTCAGACGAAACCCGTAACAGGACAAGTTCACAGGATCTAGACGATTTTACCATGGTTTGGCAGCGGAAATATCAATTTGATCAAGGGCAACTTGAGACCAAAATTGAGAGTAGAGACACCACAATCAACGCGTTCTTGATTGATAAAATCTTTTTTTGAATACCTAAAAAACGTCTAAGGCACTCAAGGATTGTTCTCGCAAGAACCAAGAGAAAAGCTCTCAAATTTCTGGAATAATTCGTCTCCCCTTTATTGAATGAAAAGAAGGCTATTTATAGCCTTTACAAAGCAAACCCTAATACTACTTGGACACAAATTAAGTAACGACACCTAGTTCCCTTAGTTCAATTAGGAAACTAACAAAATAACTAAACCTAAACTAATTAGAAAAGGCTAACAAGAAGCTGCCATTCCTTTTTAATTCCTAAACAAATAAAATTCAGAAATTGAAAGAACTAAAAATTAGGAATGTATCAAGTTGTGAGACAGATTCTACCAACATTATGCCTTATCAAATTCTTCAATTTCAATTTTTCATCTAAATATAGTTAATAGCAATCCCTAGTAATTGTCCACCTAGAAGGGATTCTAAAAGAAGGACATGAACTTCTCGTCAACCGCTGAAATCCTTTACCCTCCACAAATTTAAATGGCAGCTCATCAACTATCAACATATAAGCTATACTTTTCCTAATTGCCTCAGGATCATATTTCCAGCTCATAAGTGCAGCGTTGACATCCCCCTTATCCGTACCAATTTCCCCCAAACATAATATAGTTTGGCTCTTAGATTTATTTGAAGGATTCAATTCACATACTTTCATGTGATTCAAAAGAGAAGTAGTACCATTACTTTTAGGATCAGCAGGAATAACTTTTGGATAGTACATGCACTTTCCATGTCGAACACCATTAATATATTCAGGAAAAAAATGATTCCAAGCGACTGACCTTTTCTTGTACTCTCCTTTTCTTTTGGAGACACCAAAACTAGATTCATCACCAGATTCCATAGTAGGAGTTGGGGAAGGTGTTGAGGAGTTTGACCCTGCATTCTCCGCAAGGTTGCGACCCATCTCATTCTCACTAGACATGTTCAAATCCTGGGGGTGTCATTACGAAAAAGGAAAATCATTAGTAGCATATATTGAACAAAGGGAAAGCAGAACAAAATGCTTTGCATAAAACAGTTGTAAAAAGTTAGAAAAAAAATAAAGTAACAGTAATCAGAAATGATGGCATTTATTTTCATTTACTCGAGCCAAACATGCGCATATTGCACAAGATTTGTTATCCTTTATCAACAGAAGCTAGATATTGTTACACATACCCTTAAATTTTAGCAAGCCTCTAACCACTAAAACACTAACTCAGAAATACATAAAGTAAATAGTAAAACTCACAAATGAAATTATTAACATATCTGATACAGCTCATAAAACATGGACAAGAAGAAGAAATTCGACCAGGAATGGAAGGGTTTAAAAAAAAAAATTAACACAGCATGAAAAGAATATATGCTTGGTGCAAACCCCATGATTGGTTTACTTTCACACGATTGTGCAGTACAACACTTAATAGACATGTCATTTTGTATACACAAGTTTCTATGCTTGTAAAGGAGATTGGCAATGCAAATTCTTAGGTCCATAGTATGTTTGTCAATTTATATCGAAGACTTACTCCAAACAGGCACAAATAAGTTGATATTTAGCATGTCAAAACTCAAATTTGCAAAAGCTACAAGCAATTATCACATGGACCGACAAACAGTGAGGAGTTTACCCTTGGTAACTTAATTCTTAACCACTGATAAGTGCCCACCATGCCCACAATTTATACAAGAAGCAACAGCCTATTTGCACCAAAGAAAATCAATAACAAAATTGTGCTGCAGATCTCCCAGACTGGGGAAGTGGATTCTCACGCAGGTCCAAAAGCTCTTCTAGACGAGGCAAAGACATGCAGCCCAAACAATTAAAAGAGAAACAAGCTAGAAAAGACAATGAAATTTCAAAGGCAAACATCCATCCACCAATCTATCATAAAAAATTACTTAAACGCACTTTATATTCCAATTCTTCTACAACCTCTCACCTCAGTTCTGGAAAAATCATATTTTTTTACTCACTCTAGAATTTAGAGCTTGTGATAAAGAAACAGAGAGGAACCCTCTAAATTTTATCCTATCCGACAACAACCTCACCAAAAAAAAATCTGCAAGTTCACATAGTTAAAATAACTCAGCAATTCAAACATTAGCAAAATCAAAATCAGGTTTCTGAAGTCCAAAAACCTTAATCTATTAATAAGACTAACAATGTAAAACTCCAAACTTCCCAGATGGAATTTGAAAATACTCAAGATTGAAACAAGCGAGGAGAATGTAAGTCATTGACAAGCACAATCAAAAGCACAATATTCAGCTTTGTGGACAAGCACATTTAATATAACGATCAAGTTTTTTTTTTTAATATAAAGATCAAATTGTTTGACAGAGTATAGAGTTTCTTGCAACTGTCAAGTACGAATAATAAGAATGTGGCAAGTTAATTTGAAAATGACAAGCTTAAGCGTTTTCTACCTAAGAAGAAGGGAAAGCAAAACACTTGATACTTCAGCAAACTTCCTGCTGAGACCATATGAATGGAATTACCTTTCCTGACCCAAATCAATTCGGATTGAAAAGCTGAAGTTAGGATGAGGCTCTGGTTTGGAAGTTCGAGTTGGGAGCAGTGGCAGCCGGCAGGTGCTAAGCTCGGATAAGTGACAGAAGCAGCAGCAAGTAGCGGCGAATCACCAAATCACCGTGGCTGAAGCCTTGAAGATTCACCGTGGTTGAAGCCTTGAAGGTCTTGAACAGATAAGGAGGAGGAGGAGGGATAGAGGAGGAGGATAATTGATAAGGGCGATTCAACAAGTTGTTGAGCGGAGGAGGAGGAGGAGGAGAAGGAGGAGGTGGCCGCAGTGCTATTGATGGATAGTGGTGGCTGACGGAGTCAAGGGCGGCGGCGGTGTTCTAGTCTAAAGTCGGAGTCAAAGAGAAAGAGAGGAGAGTAAGCCGAAATGAAATTAGGTTTTAGGGTTTCTATTTTGTCAAATTTGTGCTTTTTTTTTATTTCTCATAAGTTATTCTATTAACAATAAATTCATAATAACTATTAGTCTATTATCTATTTAGTTATTTCTTAAGAATTATTATCTATTTTGTTATCTCTTAATAACTATTAAGTTATGCATTATAGATTATATATATATATATTACATATATTTATATGTCGAAATCGAAATTGAAATTGGTAACCGATTTCGTTTTCGAATTATGAATTTGAAATCGGTTTTTCGAATTTGTGTATTCCCCAAACCGAATTCAATCCTAATTCGCGATATTTGAAATCAAAAATTTTGAATTCACGTCCGATTTCTGATTTACCGATTTCGTTTTACCAAATTGATTTCGAAATCGGTCGGTAAATCGGTAATTACCTAATATGCACACCCCTAAGTACACCAGTACTAGCTCTTCCAGATTTCTCCCAACCTTTTGTAATAGAGACAGATGCATGCTATGGTGGCATTGGTGCTGTGTTGATGCAGCACAAAAGACCCATTGCCTACCTAAGCATGGTACTCAGTGCAAGAAACTTGGGTTTATCTATTTATGAGAAGGAATTGCTGGCCTTGGTGACTGCAGTAACAAAATTGAGGCATTATCTAGAAGGGAATCATTTCATAATTAAAACAGACTAGCAGAGTTTAAAATACCTATTGGAACAGAGGGTAACAACTCCAATGCAGCAAAAGTGGCTTACTAAGTTACTAGGTCTCAGTTATGAGACCCAATATAAGAAGGAAGTAGAAAATGCAATCGCAGATGCTTTGTCTAGGAGAGGTGATGAGACAGGAGAAAATTTAGCAATTACCTCAGTGACTCCTCAATGGATTCAAGAGGTTGAGGAGAGTTATGAAGGTGATGAACAAGCACAGAAAACGATCACAAAATTACTATTACACCCTGAGAACTTACCAGATTTTAGCTACACTGGAGGATTACTGAAGTATAAGGGAAGGTTGTATATTGGCATAGGGGGTGACATCGGACAAAAATTGATTCAGGCCATACACTCCTCTCACCTAGAGGGACATTCAGGAATTCGAGCCAGTTACATGAGAGCAAAGCAAATTGTATACTGGCCCGGCATGCTAAGGCAAATCAAGACTGAAGTCATGAGGTGTGATGTATGCAGAAAATGTAAAGATGAGCATGTGGCTTATCCAGGTTTGCTTCAACCATTACCAATACCCCAACATCCATGGAGTCATATTTCCATGGATTTCATTGAAGGGCTGCCAAAATCTGAAGGGAGAGACACCATACTAGTAGTGGTAGACAGATTTACCAAGAGTTCCCACTTCATGGGATTATCTCACCCCTTTTTTGCTGTGACAGTGGCTAAAACATTCTTGGATGGGGTGTGTAAATTACACGGATTACCGCAGAGTATTGTAAGTGATCGAGATAAGGTATTTACTAGTTAGTTCTGGAAGGAATTATTTGCACTAATGGGGGTTGAATTGGCTATGAGTACAGCCTATCACTCTCAATCTGATGGACAGATAGAGAGGGTAAACCAAGTACTGGAGATGTACTTAAGATGTATGCGCCACTTGCAACCTAAGAGGTGGATGAACTGGCTGGCACTAGTAGAATGGTGGTACAATACCACATTCCACTCCACTATACAGAGAACACCATTTGAGGCTCTCTATGGAATGCCACCTCCTCAGTTGGCCTTAGGACCATACCTGCAAAGCAAGGTGGCTGCAGTAGAGGAAATAGTGCAGAACAGAAGAAAAATGGATGATGAGCTGAAACACCAATTACAACTGGCCCAATCACGAATGAGATTCTATGCTGATCAGCACAGGAGTGAAAAGGAATTCCAAGTTGGGGATTGGGTGTATCTGAAACTTCAACCATACAAGCAAATGACAGTACACTGGAGAAACAGCACTAAGATAGCTGCTAAATATTTCGGGCCATATCAGGTGGTGGAAAGAATTGGGAAGGCAGCATACAAACTGAGGCTTCTTGATGGATCAAGAATCCATCCTGTTTTTCATGTATCCCTACTCAAGAAGAAGCTAGGTAATGATGCTGCACCTGTGTTGCAACTTCCAGAAACGGATGAAGAGAGTCAGATAAGAGTTGAACCTATTGCAATACTAGCCAGAAGAATGGTGAAAAGAAGGAATGCAGCTGCTACCCAGTGGCTTATCCAGTGGTGGAATACCAACCCTGAAGATGCCACCTGGGAGTATGCCGAGGAGATACAAGCTAAATATCCCAATTTCCAGTCTTGTGGTCAAGACTGAAATATGGGGAGGGCATTGTGAGGATACAGTTAGAAGGCGTGAGAAGCAACAAAGAGGAAGAGCCACGACTTCAGCCAGGTAAGAATAAAGCGTGGAAAGAAGAGAAGTCCAGGAAGACAACCAAGACTTGGGATAGAAAACTACAAGGCGTGAAAGTTAGAAAAGAAGTGGAAACACGCCTTCAGTTAAGAATGACCAGCTGGAGCATGTGCAGAACGTGAATGCAAGTTGGTGGATTTGGCAAGATGCAGTGACGTCAGAGGATCATTGAAATCATTCCATTCACGAAGGACGCATGAATTCTGTTATTGATAGCCTATAAATAGTAGTAGTGATGTAATAGCAAGCATTCAGCCAATTTGATGTTATTCTCAGATTCCACTTTCTTATAGCTCAAGTTTTATTCCCTTTTTCCCCAAATTTCCTTCCTCTTAATCATTCCCTCATCTTGTTCCGCCCATTCCTATTCTGTAAACGTAGTTGATTATTAATGAAAGTTCCAATTCCATCCGTTAGCTGCAATTCGTACCAGTTTGTTTTTCCTAGCTACTGGGGATAATTTCTGAGTTCCTCCGACAACGCATGTCCAGCAACCATAGATAATGCCTGTTGGCTGTTGCACGATTCTTCGTTCCTTTGAATTGGACACGCAGCAGAAGCCCGCATCTAGATAGAGTAGTTAATTTAGTCGTTCATGAAAATCGAGTTACTACATTTCTAGATGTAAAGCTAACATTGCAATGGATCATTACCAGGTAAGGGAGAGAAAAAGCATGGCCTCGTGTGGTTTTGGAGGCGAAACCAAGAAAAGAATAATTAAAGATGGTTCTCGTCAGCTACAAGAAATTAGCAGAAACTGAAGAACAAAATAATCTGGGAGAAAACTGCTACGGCTGCTTAAACTTGCTTTTAAGCTTTAGCTTAGTAAAAATACGCAATTATGCAAGAATACTTGATCCACCGCATGCCCCATGTTACTACACAAGATCAAGTTTTGAATACCTAAGTACATTACTGAAGAATCCAATAGCAAATACAGGAAACTGGTACCCCCCCTGCATAAAAGAGCTTACATTATGAGGGATATGTTGTCATCATATCCCAGCTAAAGAAACAAGTGCACCACCACAAAGACTAGGCTAGAACGATCCAAAATCCCAGCTGAAGCCTGAAGATTCAAATTACACAGCATCAATACCCTGAGACTAGGAGAAGAAGATCAGAAGAAGACCATGTCCAGGGGACTAATGTTGAAGTCATTAGTCCAGACTCAAAACCAGACTAGCTACAGCCTACATTTACATTTTATAGGTTCCAAAGAGCAACTTTTTGTCTCAATAGGTGATTCAATGGCATCAGCGGGAGGCCTTAACCTCGATCCAGACACTGCACGGTTCAGATTTTGCCCTTTCACAAGAAAAGTAAACATGACATTTGGTACTTCCACACACAATAATCACAAAAATTCCCATTTCCCAACTATTCTAGAGAGGCAACCAAAAATAATGATTCTATTCTGAAGTTTCAAAAACATCAAACCTGCTTATAGATCACAACGGTTAGTCATTGACAACTTTGTCATGATTTATGTCATCACAATAAATACAAGTGAAGCAGGTTGCCATCAGAAACTCGCACAATTTTTTCCCACTGAAGCGTACACATGCATCTAAAATAAGGACCAATATGATAACAATGGTGGACCTGCTTTAAACTAGGCGAAACAAAACACATGCTTCAATATAGCTCAATTATACTATACATACAAGATATAACCAGCATAGCATAAAGTTTTGATTGATCCAATCCAGTTGCCATATCTTCCATACTCTGCAAATTGCATTTGCCTCTAAACAATCTGGTATCAGCTGCTTGTCGTTTGTTCTGTAAATTCTGTTGCATGTAAATTCTGTAAATTTGGCACAAATTTAACTCCCAGGTTTAGGAGCTCAGGTGATAACTGGCTCAATCTTCTGGCTGCTCAAAAGTGTCTCCTTAGTTCATTGTGCCTTATAATTCTTCCCAAAAATGTAAGTATTATCTAAACCGTCTTCATTCAAGTCCCTTTTACCTTAAGCTCCAGTGCGTGTTATGTAAAAGGCCACATCGCAAACTTGTAGCTCTAAATAATTTTCACGTAAACTATCAGCAAGCATACCTATCATTATCAGTTTCCACGACATAATTATCTCATCCGGGACAAATGAACTTTTATGCCTTGTACAACAGTAATTTCCAGACATTCCAAGTACAGACGACTTTCCAAAAGAATCTCTTTCCAAAGAGCTCCTACAACTTTCCCACCTAGCAGCTTCCATCCAAATTCAGTACATTTGTAATAAACCATGAGCTGATGAGAAACAACAGCGCAAAGATCGTATACAACAAAAAAGCATCTGAAAAACAACTTGACAGTATCCACTGCAGTGTCATAATCAGGACCTGACACCGACACCAGCCCCAGCTCACCACTGGTTTCTAATTTTCCCAAATTTACATACAGCGCGAATTCGTTAACTCTGGCCAATCAGAGATACCATTGTCCCAAAATCTACAGAAGCACGCAAGCCACGTCCAAATATGAACTAAACATCAACCCGGTCGACTATCCTTTAATTAAACTTAAATGCAGCTACTCAATACGTCCAAGTATTCTTTTGGGATGCGGGAAGTGGACCACAAAGAGCCTATTTATAACTCCAAACCACCATTTTGAAGACATAAATCCATCACCATCCTCAGGCTCTATTCCCTCCCATAACTGGTTTAACATGAAATTATGAAGCAGCGGCCACCCCTGTACCAGGGTAGGTCTCTGCAAGAACAATCTTAATTGGTTGCCATCCTGATTGATGATGTGTAATCCATCTTTTCATGTGTATTACCATGTTTAAGATCTGCAAAATTTCTCCCAACGTAAGATTTTTTAAGCACGTTCTCTTTATGACAGTAGCTGCTTCATACCTATCCAACACATCACAAGGTTCAAAGGATACGAGAAATGTCAGTGAGCTTAGAACAATTGATAAAGAAAATAAAAAAGAAAATGGTAGAAGAAAAGTTTCAAACTTGGACTAAATTACAAAATGATGATGATGATAACAATAATAACAACCACTATTTAAAAAAAAAATAAATCTGTCATAAACCTGCACTGAGTAGCTAGTATTGCAGTTCGTCCAGAAGATGATGATAGAAATTTCTGGATTTCATCCCAAGTTGTTTTTGGATACTGCTTTATATTGGTATCCCCAAGATTTATACAGTTCCATAGTCTCTCATTCTTACCAACATACAGCTGCACAGCACCTAAGTTCTGCTTAACTACCAGCTGCTGCTCAACAGCACACTCAAGAGCCTTCTTAACATCAGTGTTACGATGTTTGGGATCTCCATAACGAATGCAATGGGATATATGTTCTTCAGTAGGCAAAAGCTTCTCACTTTTTAGTGTGTTCAATGCAAGTAAAATTACCCCCATAAGGCCTTGAATATATTCAGAAGGTTTAGGACATCCTGGAGTTCCCCACACCCCACTTTCAGATATAGAGACACTAGTGTTACCAACCTCTGGGGCAGGTGGTGGTGGAATCTGTTGACTAGGGCTTGGACACCTATTTCCAACTAATTCATGTGGCGCTGGTGGTTTCTTCTGCAAATTTTGCCCTTTCTGAGGCCTGTATGAATTGGAATAGTTGGTAGATTCTGTCATAGATGTTTGTCTAAGCTCTCCCCCATTCCAAGTAGAAGGCTTGTGGTTGTTAGGGTATTCAGAAATGTTCATCTTACCAATATCAGGTACAGATGTAAAAGGTCCCGAAGTAAAGCTCAAAGCATCAGGTCGGGGAGGACCAGGAGGCATTATATGTGATGGATACTGGATATGAGAGTTAGGTGGTAAAAAGTTACCAGGAGGCAATGCAGGCTGAGAAGGAAGATTGTTCGGCCTAACTGGAACATGATAGTGATTTTGTTGAGAGCTATGAGGAATACAGATATTATTTGGAAAAGGATCCGGATTAATCAAATTAGGGGAGGATCCACTAAATGGAACCTTGGGATTCTGCGTAGCAGAAAACTCATGCAAATCATTAAACTGTTTAGGAAGCCCATATCCTGATCTTTGCGGGTTTCCATTGTCAAGATCATCTTGTGTGCTTGAAGTTCTCGGCATAATTGGTTGAGTCAAGGATCTCCGAATTTGTCTTCCTTTGTTTTTTATATCTGTTCCCCTTCCCATATTTGGGAACCTCTGATTTCCCAAATGGGGACCATCATAAAATGAGTCTGAGGGTTGATTTATCTGTATCGAATCAGAAACTGGAACATACAATTTGTCAGCAGTGGAAGAAAGCCCAGAGCTGTTATTCACAAATTGAGATGCTTCACTACTAGTAAGTGGAGGTCCTCCAGCCACAAGACTTGTCCAGAGCCATACACTTTTTGCTGCAGCTAGAAGAGGAACAGATGCCTTTTGAGGTTGTGCCAAAAGTATGTTATATCTTCGCATGCGCAATTGGTGGAGTGCGTTCGAAAAATCTCGATCACCAGAAATCAACAAATAATTGGCAGGTGCAGGATTATCAACCGCCCAGAATAACATGTCAACCAGAATCTTCTTATCACTTGCATCTTTAACCCCTATTCAAACAAAACCTGAAGTTAGACCTGTTCCAGATTCTAGATTACAAAATTCAAGTGGAATATTCAACATGAGGCATATGACAGTGCTAAAACAGCAAGAATGACCCCAGATTCTCTCCCTTCCAAGTTTTTAGAAACAGCTTATTCAGTTTTCTTTTCCCATTTTCCAATTCGGACCATATCTGCTAATCACACTGTGTTAATACAGCAAAGGTATTGAACAGGGTGACTGGAAACATTTTTTCCCCATATGAAAATAGAATCATCCAACAGCCAAACAAGACTAGAAAAGTATCCTTGTCTGTTCGAAGCACAACAAAATAGCATCTTGCCTGAGGAACTGACACTTGAGAAGGTAATGATAATGCAAAATTTTCAGAAAGAGACAACCAGTACAAGACTTTACAATAATAAATCAACTTATCAAAGCAGACATTAAACACTTAAAATCTCAATGCAAAAGGCAAATCCATCATACCAACCCCAAAGAAACAAGCTTAACGAAAACCATAGTGTAAAAATAGCATGACCGACACAACAGCAAAATTAGCAGCCCCCTTTGCTCTTCCTAAACTTCCTCCTGCAAGAAAATAAAGATCTATCCGCAACTATTACTTATAACACACAATCTGACCAGTTAATCAGACCAGAAAAGCAGATCAACCAATCACCGTACTCCCAGTCATAGTCCTATCCCCCAAGCTCCCAGACATCAACAAGCAAGCAAGAAAAAGAATCAGACTGAAACTAAATCTAGCCACAGAAACCCACTTCAAGAATCCCAAAAAACATCACCAACTTTATCAAAGCCACACAAAGCACGAACCACCAAAGATCACAATTTCCTAAAAAATGAACAAAACCCTCCAAAATTTTCATCAAAATCTAAACTTTCCACCAAAATCACCATCCCATATACCTGCAGGGACATGATTGAGAGCAATCCCAGTGCTATTTAGAGCCTGCTGGATAGAAGTTCCAATTCTATTAGTGTCACCATAAGCAGATATCGAGACCGGCCCACAATAGTTCATCTTGACTAAGGCAGAGCTTATATTCTGAGCGATCATGTGGGGTTCGCACCCTTTAGGCACATGACAATTCTCTATATCCCACCAGACCGATATCTTCGCCGTGGAATACTGCGGCTCCGCCACTCCCGGCTGCTCTGCCCCGACGCTTCCTCCTGCCCCACCCATTATTATTAAACAAAACCCAGATTCTAATTTACAAAACTGTATATTGTCTAAAGATTGATGGGTTTTTCTTTATTCTGTATGGCAGAATTATTCAACTAGCAGATCGGATTTTGGTTGGGTAAAGTCCTAATTGAATTGGCTAATGGGGAGGGGAGAGAGTGGTTAGAAGAAATTTGGAGTGGTGGTGACTGTTAAAGGCTAAAGAAGCGAGGTGTGGGTGGTGGGGTGGAAGGGGGGAGTCGTTCGGATTGACGTTGGAAGACTAGCATGGTCTTGGTATTCAGGAGACTAGAGATTGCAAACCATTCCACACTCCTCACAATAGTTTTCCACTTTTTATTTTCCACCACCTTGCAATAATTGTGTACTAGTTGTTCGTTCTTTCAAATCGCAAGAATCTACTGTTCCACTCTCGTGTGATTCTCTGTCCGTCTTTTCTTTTATTGCTATTTCTCTTTTATAAACTTAATTCTTTCCTGTTTCCTTGCTATCAAATAGATGAGAATATAGCAACATACAAAATTTAACACACTCAAAAAATCAAAATACATAAAAAAATAAGATTTTTATAAATTTCTTATGTATTTTTAAACTTTCTATTATATAATGCTTTTTCAATGTTGTTATATTAATTTTTTTATTACAGCAATACATAAATTTTAACAAACTCAAAAAGTCAAAATACACAAAAAAGTAAAATTTTTATGAATTTTCTTATGTATTTTTGAACTTTCTATTAAATAATGCTTTTTTGATATTGTTATTTTTATTTTTTTTATTGTGTTGGTAGTTATTTGACAGCAATGAAACCAAAAAAAAATTAAAATATGATGTTTATGAAGGATAAATAGTAATATAATAAAGGTGAAACAGAGACTGGCAGAGGGAGTGGGACAGAAGATCGTTACGTTCCAAAATTGACTTTACCTTCAAATTTTGGACATAATCACACTTTATTCCACAAGTTTACAAGTCTACATCTTGGGACCTGCAAACTGTTCAAAATTACTAAGAAGTTTAAGAAAATTTTAAAAAGGAAAAGGAACCAATGTAATGAGTAATGACTAATGAGCAATGACATTATTAGTATCTACGAATTATTAGTGCAGACTCCATTTAGATGGTCATTTTGTAACATGTTTCTACAGAAATCCTATGTTGCACCTTTATTAATAGTTATTTCTGTAACATCAGATCATCAGCACGTAGATGGAAAGCGTGTTTAAAATTTTTCCCAAAGCATATTTTTGAAAAAGCAAATCCAAGTAAAGAGACTAGATATGTTGAGCAAATATAAAAAGTATTACACAAGACATTGAGAGAAAAATAACTCTTGAAAATTTTGCCATTTGAGATGGAAATATTTATGGTGAAATTCTTTTGAGAAAAACTCTCCCTGTAAAACCTTGTGCAATGTCAGTTTAACTAGACATTATTAATGGAAAATTGTTATTAGAATTTTGATTTTACATCATTTTGTCGCCACCTTGCAAGTATTTTAGCTTTTAACAACTAATAATGTGTGTTTTTATTGTACTCCTGTACAAGTTTTTAAGTTGTGCTAACCACACTATTTTAAGTAAAGTTTATGTATTTGTTCTAATTACTTAAACGAAAACAACAATTATTTTCTCATACCGATTTTATTATTGTTTTTTATGTCTATATTTTTACATTTGTTATCATTTTTACATTCACAGTCATTAACTCAATATTTGTAAGCCAAATATTTCTGCATGTTTAAATATTTACAAAAAAGTTAAGTACAAATACTTCATAATAAGAAATATATATGGTTCATGCATAATATTCAAGCAGTGAGAGAGACTCACAAAAATGAAATTAAAAGAGAGAAAGAAGAATTTGGTTTAAAAAACTAATTATTTCTTACATAGGAAAAAGTAGTTAGATTTTCAACATATTTAGGGCACTATTTATATAAATATCATTCCCTTATATCCTAATCTCATATTGTTTGAAAGCACAAATATTTTTAAGTTAAGGAGGCAGAATCCATAGTTTTAAATTTTGAAGAGGTACAATGTGACCTTTCTAAAATCTTGGAGGATTTGTTAAATTATTTGCTTACATCATCAACACATTTTCCAATCACCTTTTTATCTCACATACATCACATCAAAAAAGTACTGCGGTATTTTTTTTTTCAAAAAATTATCCCAAATAATCTACTATCCAAACACACTGAGTTTCCTTCATTTTTAAGATAATTCTTGAGGTAACTTGCAAAAGAGTGGTGGTGCTAGTGATGAATGTGTGTAGGATCAGAGAAAGCTACCACTAATTCTCACTGTTGAAGATTTAGGCATGAAATGTTGGCACTTGCCACTTGGGAAGTTAAACTTGTGATCATGTGTGCTTGGATAGTAGATTATTTGGGACAATTTTGTGAAAAGAAATACTGTTGTACTTTTTTGATGTGATGTATATAAGATAGAAAAGGTGGTTGAAAATTGTGTCAATAATGCAAAACAAAAAAATTTGGGTAAATAATATCAATCCAAGAGTAATGATGCGTTTACAATTGTATTCACAAATGAGCTGTCTAAATTCCTATGGATCACAAATCACTCCTTAGAACATGTAGTTGATTGAATAATGAACAACCCTTCTCCATGTAATCCACTAGCATCCACCACTAAAGAATCTAAATGTCAGTCTTCTTTATTTGTGTCACAAAACGAATTGGTGGGAAAGGGGGGAAGAAAACCAAGGCCAGAGGGGAATTAAATTCTTTCCCTATCAATAGCTTTGCATGCTTCAGTTTAACCTCATTGATGTTCTACTCAGCCTGTAAAGTCAACCTCGATGTTATGATCAAGCCACCCTGACTCAATGAACCAAACCAAGTCCAAGAACAAGTCAGCATGCCCATGCATGTTTCTATATCCTAGGCCTGGGAGGAGAAAATAGTCTATTGTGGGCTTGGAGACAATCAAGAACAAGGAGGGTTTTAGGTACAAGAGTGAACGACTTGTGGGTACTTTTTTTTTTATTTCTTTTTCTTAAAAAAAAAAAAAGATATAACAAAGGAGAGAAGTAGTCTATTTTGGAGACAGTCAAGAAGGAGGAGGGTTTTAGGTATAAGAGAGGACAGACCTGTGGGTACTTTCTTTACAGCTAGTTTTACTGCGTTTTGTTTTCTGAGTCATGCCATTCGAGAGTCCCTCTGCACCTTATTTCTAGAGTAAGATTATAGGAAAAGTCGTGGGATCCAAAATGTAAGCAATTAACCCTAAAACTTGTGAAAATGGATTCGTCAAGAGTTCTTTTTACATGTTTCTCGATCATCATTTCATCATTTTATCAAGAAAATGTTGTAATAATCCAAACGAAATTATTAAGCTTACTCCGCCAAAAGCACTTGCACTATCCAAGGTAACCAGGATATCAACTACTTATACACAAAGGAAAGAAAGGGCCTTACGAATGAGAAAAGTTGCAATGAAGTCATTATCGAATTTTAATTTATTGTCTTCATCCGTAAACCACCACTGGCTGGAAAGTTCCACTTTCACTAACTCTCTGTCACATCATGTACAAATTCCTTGTTTTCGCAATAAACAAATGCGAAAGAAAAAGATATTGGATGTTGAACCGGTAGGGTAAAACCTTTTGGCAAGAAATGGCAAAATAATGCAAGAATAGGTCAATCAAAAACTTGGGAGACTTCAATACATCTTTTCCAATTAAGACAGCGAATAGAAAACAAGAAAAGCTTAAGCAGATTTTAGTATGGCTTCTGCTATATTACTATCAAATATGTGCCCTCAGGCCAGTAAGTGATTAGCAGTCAACAACGTTGGACATTTGTGAAAAAGGGAACTAGTACAACTACTAGTAATACTAATTATTTAGAGTCAGTTTAAATGGTTATTTTCTGAAATTTTTATAATGAAAAAAAAGTACTGCAGTGATTTGATGTATCTAATATAAAAATTAATTGAAAAATATGTTCAAAGAAAAAGCAAAAATTTCTTGCATTCCAAACAATATTTCCAAGAGTGTCCAAATTTCTTGTAATAGTAGATTGAAAAAAATGTGATTCACATGCATTGCATAGTACACAGTCATTTGAATTCGACAAAGGCAGAACGAAAAAGAAAAACTAGTACAGAATTTTATTTTATTTTTAATATACAGGCAAGTTAAGGAACTAACATTTTTTTCATCAAACAATAGTAATCTACACAACTCCTACGAACACTATGGAATAGGGGCGCACTACGAGCAAGGGAGTCCAACTGGATTTATATAAAAGTTGAGAACTAAACTTCTAGACTAGACTAGTACAGAAGTGCACCCTTTAAATTTTTTGAAAAAAGAAAATCAATACTTCCTTACAATGCACTAAAACCCCGGTTGAGGTTGCGATGGGTAAAAAAAAATGCTTTTAAGTATTAAAAGTACTTTTAGGGTGTTTGATAATTAGTCTCCCTAACTTATGGAACCCAATTTTTGGTAACTTAAAAATACTTTAGTTAAAAGCACTTGTGTCAGAAGTGTTTCTTTATAAGTCACCACAACTTTAAAAAGAGCCTGAGTCCAGATTCATTGGCTTCCTTGCAATACACTAGATCGGGATTTACAGGGGAGCTCTAAAAGGCTTTTTCTAACTATTAGACCAAAACCCCAATCCTTAGTTAAGGAATTGCTTCCACAGTGCTCATAGGTTAGCTGTGCTGTTTCTGAAGGCTTTAGAGCTCCAGCTACCTTCCCACTTCCTCACGCTTCACCTTAGCTTCATCGAGCAAAGATGAGTTGTTGGCGTGCTTCCGTCGGTCTATGCATGAGAAGGGATCTCCCTATTCACTCAACGAATACCCATATGTAAAAGACTTGCAATAGTTTTCTTGAGGACATAAATTAAAACGTCTTCCTACCATAGAATAATTTTAGATAACCTACTGTCCGATTATGAAATATCATAAGCATATGGCAATGAACTTTATTTTATATTTTTAGGTACGAAAGTGGTCATTTACGTGATTTTGCCACACACTAGTACGATGCTGTAAATTTTGCACGCATGCAAATTATCAAGTAGGAGATTATTTAAAATAATTTTTTGAAAAAAAATATTATAGCACACTGTCACATTTTTTTGATGTGATGTGTGAGATAAAAAGGTGGTTGAAAAATGTGTTGATGATACAATCAAGTAAATTTCCTATACAAACAAAAGATTAAATCAATGCGCGTGTGTCTAGATTCGCCTTCCACGTCAGAGTTCTCCTCTAAATCTCTGCAGTTTCTGATACTTGGATACAAATGTAAAGAATCACATGCACTATATATTGTTGCAATATTATAATTTTTCTAACGAGTATTAATATGGGAATCTGACTCTTACAAAATGGGATTCAAATATACCACAATATCAACTTAACAAAAAATAGAAGTCAAGCATGTATGTAAGCATAGTTATGAAATATAGTCACACGTGCAACAATAAATGTATAGTACTACAAGACTTTGACCTGATCCAATGGTTAAGATTGAGATATTAGAATTTAAATGTCTTCGGTTCAAATCCTTCCTATTTCTTAAATATCATTTATTCCCTACTAGAAATTTTTTTTAATGTACTTATGATTTTGTAAGTAAGCCTAATAAAAGGTAGAGGTTTGAATTTTGTTTCTTAAATCTCATTCCTTCTCTACTAGAAATTTTTTTTTTAAATGTACTTATAATTTTGTAAGTAAACCTTACAAAGGGTGAAGGCTAGGATTTAGAAGACGAAGCAATGGATCTCACAATCAATCTATCATAGTGCGTGTTTTCATCAAACCTAATTATTATAGGAATAATTCAAACAATACATGATTAAGATTCCTACTAGTTATTAGGACTCAGCACAATACCTAATTGGAACTCGTTTGGATTACTATTTTTCAGAATCTTTTACAAAAGAATGCATTATAATGATTTAATAGATGTGAAATAAAAAGGCACTTGAGAAATATGTTCACAGAAAATACAAAAAAAAATAAAATTCTATAAAAAACTAGAATCCAAACAAAGGTCTGTAAGCACTCACTTCTCGTAATGAATTTTGGTCCAATCATCTCAGTACGGCCGCCGGAGCTCAGCCCTACTTCTTCTGGGCTTTAACTTTATTTGGGCCGCTGGACTGAGCTCCGGCGCTCTGGCTAGCGGGAGTCCAAAGGCTCAGCACGCCACCCACGTGGCCAGATCTATCCTCCCCATGAAAATTTAAGATTTGCCGCGCTTACCTCATTCCCCCCAACTCCCGGCCCCACCTTCAGGCTCGGACTTCTGTCGTGCCAACAAACCCAAGGCTCGGACTCTCCGAGCCAACCCCTACGAAAAACGTAACCGCCAAATCCCAACCTCAAACACTCGATTAATATTTATCCCTTTGCCCAGTTGTCTTCTTCCCATAAATCATGTCGCTTAATATAAGCAAACAATAAAGGTTAATCAATCAAGACACCTTAATCACCCAAGATCCCCCTCCTTCCATAGCCATTCTTAACCGTCCGATCATTTGTCCAGTGACTAATCAACGCCCCTAAATCCCCCTTTCCCCTCCGCCTATGTTTCAGATTACAATCATCATTCGGCGATTCCACCTTTACACCCTTACTCTTTTCAAAGTTCTCACTTTTGCACCTCAAAATGTGTCTTTCCAACCACAATATTAATGTTACTTAGAAGTTAGAACCCACTGGATTGCTAGTTTTTAGAATTTTTATAAAAATAATATATACTGCAACGATCCAATGTATGCGAAGTAAAAAGATGATTGAATTAGAAAACTATAATTCAAACATGGGTTTATTTGGATTGATATTATTTGTCCAAAATTTTTTATTTGTATCATCGACACAATTTTCAATCACATTAAAAAAGTGGTACAGTATTTTTTTCACAAAATTATCCCAAATAGTTTACTATCTAAACACACTTATGGTCTAAATTAAAGTTTCCGATCACTCTAATTTCTCATGTTGCTAAAAATGAAATGATGTGTAGGCACGTTTTGAACTTACATGCTATTGCCTACCCTCACTAATGACAATTGTAATTTAATCACATAAGTTTGCCTTAATATGTATGTGAATTTCTAATCACTTTCAAATACTGTTAAAATGATTTAGCTAATTTAAATAGAGTGAAAAGTCTATCTCAAAATTTCAATTTTGAATATAGCCCAACATTACAAAATTATGGTTCTTTCTTTGTGGCAAAATTACGAATCAATATTCATTTAATCCCTTTTGTTTTTTGCTTTTGTGATCTGCCATTCTCATTCATCTACTTGTTGTCACATTGTACTTTTATTATAATTGAAAATTCATGTCTAAAGATTTATATTATTTTTAAAATTTCATAGTTGGGTTTACTATAAGTAAGTTGGAAATTTCAATAATATCTGTAAAAGTAATTTGGAAAATCGTCCCATTTACCAGAAGTTTCTATATATTCTAGCACCAAAGTAACAGTTTGGGGTATGAAATGAATATTCCTTAAAGGTTAAGGGAGAAGCTTGAGATTATCTATTACACATTTTTTAAGAGCGGTGAGTCCAGGCTTGTTTTTGTCTTGTCTGGTCATCTTCCTCGTTCCCCCTCTCTCCCTCTGAATACGTGTCTGTATTTATATTCTTGTATCACATGAAAGTTTGACTTAAAATTAAAAAAGGGGTAGCTGAAAATTGAAGAATTATAGAAGTAGTAGTGTCTTTTTTCCGTGTTCTATTCTCTTTCTTCATCTCCTCAACCATATAAATGTGAAAGCTGTTTTCATTTCTGCATGTAAAGCTGTAGTCTTTCATATCCTGACGGATATTCAACAACAAAAAAGTTTCTTTATTTTCATCTCAAAATCAATCAACAAGCGAAAAAAAAAAGCAGACTCTTGCGGCTTATGCAATAATCCGTTCAAAGATTCAGTCTTTTTTACTGTTCCTGTCTTTCCTTCTTGCTTTCCATCTGGGATTTGAGTTGAGTCCTATGGTTTCACACTCTTCAAGAAAAAAAAAAGTTTCAAAATCGTTTGAAATTTGAAACAACTTGAGTGGTATCAGTCAGCAATAAATAGCCCTTTAATTTATTTTCAAGAATAATAATAGTGGTATATATGGTAGTAATTAATTAGCTGATTTGAAAGAATTTTTCTTTAATTGTCAGCGAAATAAATGCTGGGTTGGGATACGTGTTCACATGAAGGGCCATGAAAGCCTTCAATTCATAGCAAAGTGGGCTCATTTCTATCACTCGGTGTAGCTGAGGAGCATTAGAGTAGTTGTGTATGCAGTGATGTCATCAGTATCATCGGTGACGGAGAGGCCGTCGTCTTCCTCGTCGTCTACTTCTTCGGTGTCGTCGTTGTCTTCGTCGTTGGGACTGGGAGCTGGTGGTGGTGGAAGAGAAAGGGAGATAGATCCTTTGTTAAAAGATCTGAGCGAGAAGAAGCAGAGTTTCCGGAGGAACGTGGTGTCCTTGGCGGCGGAGCTGAAGGATGTCCGCAGCCGCCTTACTTCTCAAGAGCAGTCATTTGCTCGTGAATCCCTCACCCGCCAGGCATGTTCCGGAAATGGAAAGATATATGATTTCTGACTTTTTGGAAGTGTATAATGCGTGGGGTCTTAAGTTGATGATTGTGGTGAAAAGTTTTGGTTTTTATTATTGTGTTCTTGATTTGCTTAAAAGTTTTGAGTTTCTTAATGGATTTTTGTGTTTGCAAAAACGGATTGATCTTCTTACTGGGTTCTTGGTCTTGTAAAAAAATGGATTTGATTTTGCTATAGGATTCTTGATTTTAGCCAAAAAATTTGGCACCGTTGGTTTTGGAAAAGCTTCTTTTTTTTATCGATGGCCTTTTGATTTTGCAGGAGGCGGAGATTAAAGCAAAGAAAATGACAGGGAAATAAACAGACTGCAGAAGAGTTTGGAAGAAAGAAATGGGCAGCTTCAGGCTTCTGCTTCTACTTCTGAGAAGGTACTAGTTTCAAATACACCTTCATGGTTATGCATGTGTTCGAAACAGATTGATTTAGTTTTATCTTCTATTTAAAATTTTTTCCTCTTTTATGGGTCTTCTGATTGCGAATCTGGGTAGTGTTGACTCTAGTTTTTCCGAGTGATTTAACTGGATGGATCTGATGGGAGGGACGGTTTTCCTTCAGCATTTTGTTTTTTGATGCTATTGTTTTGTTTTATGTTTGTGAGTAGATCCATTAGCATGACATCTGATACTCATCTTTTGAGGCTAACTTTTTGGCTTTTCTTGTTTGTTAGTATGGGGAAGTAGGAACAGAATCAACTAACAACTCCATTATTATATGGTTGTCTTGCTTTATTTTATTTTTTTGCAGTTTGAATGGTTCAAAAAATTTATCCCTCTTATTTATATGAATTGGATTGGAAAACAGAGAGTTTATAGTGTGAGACTATTCTAATACAGCCATTTGCTGATATTCTTGGCTAGGCAGTACACTGTCAGTCGAATTCAAATGTTTTCTGGGAGTATCTGTTTGTTGTATCCTTTATTTCCTGGTTCGCTTACTTTTAGTTTTTGAAAACTAGAGATGTATGCCAGAGTGAAAGTGATGTTACTGTATGATAGACAGTACTGGGTTTGTTTGGATAGAGAATTTACTTGAGATTTTATTTGGAATATTTACTGTAGCACTTTTTGTGATGTGATGTATGTGAGATAAAAATGTTGTTGGGAAGATAAAAAGGTGATTGGAAAGTGTGATTATGATGTAAGCAAAGTAAATTTTGCAAATAAATTTTGCAAATTTCTGTTATACAAACAAACCCAGTTTCATTTGTACCGGTTATGGTGGCAAAAGAACTTTGGTCCACGTCTTTTGAAATAGGAGTATAACCCTTAAAGGTAAAATGTTAAACAACATTATTATTATTAGTCATGTCATACTCAGTTCAACTGGGGAATGTAGGACAAAGCTAATTGAACCTAGAAAGAAGCAGAGAAATTTTAACGTTTTGTCTTTTTGGGATGGTATTTATTCCAACTACAAGTGGAAACCTTAAAACTTCCTATTTGTTTTCTAATTACTGTTTGTTCCTACTAGAATTTCTGGACAAGTGGGGGAGAAGACTCTCTCCCATGTACTAAAAACTCTTATGATAGCTGGAATCCGTGAAAACAGAATTTAATTTACATTCTTATATGGTGGATGACAAATTACCACTTCCCCTGTGTAAGCCGGTGTTCTTCTTCTGAAAATGCCTAGTGCACAATATCCTGGGCCAAAAATAAACAGCACTTGCCTCCTCACCCAAACTCCCACCCCAAAAAAAAAAAAAAAAAAAGCTTTTTGGTCACTAAGCTGAGAACATCTTTGACTGAAGTGCAGTACCTTAAGGAGTTGGATGATCTTCGGTCACAGCTTTCAGCAGCTCAAGCAACTGCAGATGCTAGTGCTGCATCTGCACAGTCAGCGCAAATGCAGTGTTTGGTGCTTCTGAAAGAACTAGATGAGAAAAATAGTTCTTTAAAGGAGCATGAAATTCGTGTAAGTAAACTGGGTGAGCAGTTAGATCTCCTGCAGAAGGATCTGCAAGCAAGAGAATTTTCCCAAAATCAACTGAAAGATGAAGTCATGAGGGTCGAGCAGGATATCATGCAAGCTTTGGCCAAAGCTGGAACAAATAAAGACTCTGAATTGAGGAAGATATTAGATGAGGTTTCTCCAAAAAATTTTGAAAGGATGAATAAGCTATTGACTGCAAAAGATGAAGAAATTGCCAAGCTGAGAGATGAAATCAGGGTTATGTCTGCTCACTGGAAGCTCAAAACTAAGGAATTGGAGTCCCAGGTTTGACTCTCTTATATTTCTCTTATACGTTACTTTACCTGCACTTCATAGTTCGTCAATAGTCTTGACATTGATTCTTGCAATGTTGAGCAGTTAGAGAAGCATCGGAGGGCTGATCAGGAGTTGAAGAAGAGGGTGTTGAAGTTGGAGTTTTGTCTACAAGAAGCTCGAGCTCAAACTCGCAAGCTCCAAAGGGTAAATTCCTATTGTTCTGGATACTTTGTAGTCTCTTGGTGTAATGGCGAGATATTTGCTTAGCTCTATGCAAGCTGCAGCTAACATGGCAATAAACTCCACTCCCCCTAGTCCCCAAAAAGGAAGAAAGCATTTCATATGTGATTTCTTCAGTTTTTTGGTATCTTAACATGCATTTCTAATCATATGATCCTGCTATACAGATGGGAGAACGTAGGGACAAGGCCCTGAAAGAACTCAGAGATCAGTTGGCAACTAAGCAACAAAATATACCTGTGAGCATTGACAAGCAGAATTTTTGGGAAACCTCAGGGTTCAAAATTGTGGTCTCGATGTCTATGCTGGTCTTGGTACTATTTTCAAAGCGGTAATGTTATAGTCTGCAGGCCCTGTACTGTTTGTAAAGCAGCAATCACTAGTTAGGATTGTATAAAAAACTATAGGTCCCTAGCAGCACAGTGGAAGAAATTTAGGCGTTTGGGAGGCGGTAGCTTTTGTTTAATAGGTAGTCTCTTGTATTTGCATGGCAAAATCCTCTTTTTCCAACTGCAGAGATTGTGGTGGCGATAAACTCTCAATGAATATCACAACAAATGCTTAGCTTTATCCATTTCTTTAAGTAGGTAAATGTTGGTAATCTCTGAGCTGCAAAGCATGATTATCAACTGTGTCTCCTTTATCTTGTGGATAGAAATCCGTTTGAGGGCAAGCTTTTGAAAGTCTCCATCTTGCACAGGCCTGGCCTTTTAGTTTTCTTTTCCAACATCTAAAGTAAGGAGCATAAGCAAATATTCCATTCCTTTCGTGAGTGATACCTGTGTGCTTTATGCACCTTGATTCTGACCTATTGTACGTTGAAACCTGTTGTGCAATATTTCTTGTGCGCTTCTACGCAATGATTTTGATCCAGAAAAATTTGTTTTGTTGCTCTTTTTGAACATATAAAATGTTTTCATAGCCTTGAAGACCAGGCGTTTCTTTAAAACAAGGGATAATTACAGAAACCTCCCTTGAGGTCTGTGACAATGTTGCTCACTTCCCCTAAGGTTTATAAAATTATGCAAGCCTCCCCAAAGATTAAGGTTTGGAAACAAAAATCAGTCCAAATCAAAAAAAGCAATATTAAAAAAGTACTTTGAAGAGAGAAATGCAACTATTATTTCATAAATACCCTTTATACTTGTGTAAAAGTTATTTTGTAACAGAATAAATAATATATTAATAAAAGTGAGGAAAAATGAATGCAGATAGTAAAGAATCAAAAATAAATTGCAACTGATTTTTTCTATAATACTAGATCAATAACTAGTATTGAATTATTATGGCTATTTTTTTTTAGATATTTACCATTTTGCATATAAAGGCAATAAGAAACATTAATTTGTCATTTTTACTTGAAGTAATAAAATTTAATTTGGGAAAACAGCGGTTAGGGTATTTAAGGGGAGGTTTCTAAAATTATCTCTATTGAAAATTGATATAGGTAATTAAGTAGTTAGGACTAATTAATTGTTAGTAATTAATTAATGAAAATAGTAGTTGAGGATTTCTTTAATGATGAACAATTACTTGCAATTACAAAATGTTACTTATTGATATACCAAATATTTGTTCACTCTTAGAAATCGATAAAGCAAATAGCAATTTGTTTGAATTTTTCTCTAAAAATATTCACAATTTCCTTGCGATTATGCTTGCAATATTTGTTATTGATGTTAAAGGATATTGGTGAATTTCATGATTTTATCCAATAGCTGGACAAGGCCATAGTCTTTGCACTTATATTTCACATTCAACTTGTGAAATCAACACAAAATCACCATTTTGCTACCTTAAATTTTGTTATTTCAAGTGAAAATAAAATCCATCTTAATGCTTTTTGTTGCCTTTATATGCAAAATGACAAAGATATGAAAAAAAATATCCATTATAATTCAGTGCACTAGTTATTGATCTAAATTTATAGAAAAAATCAGTTGCTACTTATTTTTGGTTCTTTACTATTCGCACTCACCTTTCCTCATTTTTATTAATTCATTCTTTTACAATACAAATTTCACACAAGCATAAAGGGTATTTGTGGAATAAAGTTTCATCTCTCTCCTTCAAATATTTTTTTAATATTACTTTTTTGATTTGGACTGATTTTATTACAAAATTTTAACCTCAAAAGAGGTTTTTATAATTTTGTAAAACTCAGGAGAGGTGAGTGAAATTATTAGAAACTTCAAGGGAGGTTTCTGAAATTATCCCTTAAAACAAATACTTTCTTCATGTACCCCAAAAACTACAAGACGCGGGAGGTTGATGGGAACTGGTCATAGATGCGGATCTTGGATGGAAGTGGCATCCAATGCCTTCTGGAGGCCCTCTCATTGGTAAATACCAAACGGTCAACATTAAGCCCTTATTCTTGTATCCTGATGGAGCAATGTGGCGTTCTTCAAGCTCAAGTTAGGCTCGATAAGTAAATAAGTCAAGCATGAACAGAATTTCAAGTTAGGTTTGATAAGTAAATAAGTCAAGTATGAACAAAATTTCAAGACCGTTAAAATAATTAAATAAGTTTGAACTTTAGGATGTTTGGATTATTTAAATTTATTTACCCCCTTATTTCAATGTATAGTCAACCATGTGATAATTGCTATTAACTATAAGATATTGTAGCAAATATTTCGTAGACACGGGGAGTGGATAAATTTGGATGGTTTTTCGCGCACGATAATTTTGATCCTTTGACATGTAATATTTAAGCAAATGTTAAATGCGTTTTGCACAAATATCATCAATCAAAACTCCAACATTTACATTGTTTTGGATTGCTTATATTTAGTTAAAAAATTTTGCTTACATCTTCGACACAAATTCCAATCACCTTTTTATCTCAGATACATCACATCAAAAAAGTACTACAGTAGTGCTACAGTATTCTTTTCAACAAATTATCCCAAAAAATCTACTATCCAAATACACTTAGGCCTTGTCTGGGTCTCTAATACCGACCTATACAATCACCACCACAAAAGAGATGATTTGTGGCTCACAAACAAATTCTCAGGAAGAGTGGACTGCAACTTGGGAGTAGGTCTGCTCCTTAGAAACTCCAATTATTTGTGCTTTGGATAAGATACATTAATCTTTTGTACAATAATAAAGCTTATACTCACCTAAATTACTACGAGGTCATCTCAAAGACTTGTTCTAAGAGAGCTTGATGTTTGACACCAATTACAAAACTATCTTGGTGATCACAGTTGAAATTAGAAATTTTAGTTTGATGGCACAAAATGCATACACATGTAAAATTTGGAACCAAACGTAAAATTTTTTAAATAAGTGTTGGTAGACAAACAGCTAAATAGGAAATTTTGAAAATTCCCCAAACTTTTAAGAGGAACTTAGGGGCAAATACCTAAATATATTTAAGAAACTTTGAAGATTCTTGAAATTTTATTGGGGTACAAAGCGTCAATTTCTGGAACTTGGGGGCAGTGGATCAACTGGTTTAAGATCTAGAATTTTGATATGTGCGCTTGATAGCCAGCTAATCTGCTGGATCTTGGATAAAACTGCTATATCCCCTGGACCAGCTTTGAGCCAGAGAAGAATTAAAGAAAAGGGAACAGGAAACTAGAAAGCTCATGCTCAGTAAATCTATGAATATTCGTTTGCTATGGATTTTGACCAGCAAAACCCAGACCATTGATCAATCAGATTCCCTAAGCTTCTTTAAATCAACCTGAAGGTTTTAGGACAGAATTCTTCTGTGTCATTCTCATTCCTTTAGTTCAACCTACTTGCAGACTTAACAGAAAGATAATTAGATACAAATATAAATCTGTCAAGCATTCACGTTGATATATTGCACCTAAAAGCCAGTTGAATCTTTACAACCAAAGGAAGTCACGCCAATCAGTAGCAGCATAATGGGGTACACTAAACCTTAAAGTACTCTTTAACTGCAATTTTTGTCCTGCATACAACTGTACATAGCTTGAGCTACCAAAACGTGATATATTACCTAAGCTAAAGCCTTCGCTGTTGATTCATTAAGTTGAATGGCAAGTCTGCTTCCGAACCTCAGAAAACTGTGATCCTTGTGAAGGTGGAGGTGATCACTAATAAGATGCAGACAATGGCTGGTCGAATACGGATAGAGATGGATGTGGAGGTGCTTGAAGTTGAAGGGTTGTCACCAAAACCTGTTGTGGTGCCTCCTGGAGTAGGATTACTGGCATTTAAAACAGTTGGAGAAGTTCCTGAGCTGCAAAAATATATTAAACAAATTAAGAATGTAGGAGATTGAAGAAAAAAGGGCATGTAGAGATTCTTCTGGAAACCAATGACAGATTGCAGTAGAATATATTCATATTTTACCCTCCTGCTGCTGGTGCTGCTCCTGATGTAGATGCTGTTGTTGGGGTGCTTGCTGATGGCGATGAGGAGGAGGAAAATGATGCATAAACACAGGAACCAGAACCTATACATGACATAAGATTGTCTCAATAACAGGGATTTGTCTGTTTGATTTTGTTGACTAATGCTAAAGATTTCACAAGCAAGAAATCTTTCAGGTCCTTACTTGGATTTGCATTGGTTATCATGGCAGTTCCCCCAAAGTCACAACTTGTTTGTGATGGATTTTTTTGGTAATAGCTGTTGAAGGCCACTGAAGCATGATTCTGCACTGTATTGGGATTATAACAGCTCGCACCTTGTTGGATGGTTGAACAATCTGCACCTCCCATTCCACATGCATAATCAAGTGCAGCCTGAAGTGCAGTCTCTGATGTCCCACTCTTAGCAACACACCAACTTTGCCCAGGAACTGCCGGGGCGTTTGAAGTCACTGGAGCTGGAGTAGGATTAGTAACAGGTGGGGTCACAGGAGTAGCTCCGGCTGGTGTTGGAGTGGTAACAGGGTTGGTAACTGGTGTTGGGACTGGATTGGTAACTGGTGTTGGAACTGGATTGGTAACTGGTACTGTTGGAGGGACTGGATTTGTATTAGGTACAGTTGGAGTGACTGGATTTGTATTAGGCACCGGGACAGGGTTTGTCGGGGGAAATGTTGCAGGAGTAGCAAGAGGGTTTGGTGTTACTCCAACAGGGTTTGTAGCAGGAACAGTGACAACCGTTGGGGCTGAATTACCTGGGGGAACAATGCTCGGAGTTGTCACAGGATTAGTTACTGGAGTTGTGGGATTGGTAGTAACTGGTGGATTTACCAAGTCATGCATAATTGCTTTAATGTGAAAGCTTTCCAATAATTCTCTCCAGGATGGATGAAACACTCGGAGTTTTTCTCCTTCGAAATTTTCTTCAGATGTGCCTGCGATGAAATCATGAAAGTCAGAGAGTCTACATCAAGTAAAACCTGAGATATTCATCTCAAAATTATAGCATAGTCACTATAAAAGCAGCCAAGGCAGCTCTTTTTTATCAGTCTCACCAAATCAACCCCTTTTGCTCAATTCACCTTCAACCTTAGATATTTCCAATTCACTGCAACAATAAAGATCTTTCTAAAAAGATGAACTTAGTTCAACGCCTCTGCCTCGATTCCTCTCAATAAGTGGCATCACAGTGCATCCAAGATGAAAAGTGTTCCGTAAAGCTTACAAGTACTAAGTGTTCACCAGATGAATTTCGCAGTATGACCGCTATTGCCATTTAAATTATTATAGTTTCGAGAAATTTAGAGAGCTCTTTCTTAGCCATCAAAATGAAGCATGACTGGCGAAAGGGAGCCCGTATCGTGTCAATATGCTAAGGTTCCATATTTGTACTAGTTCACAAAAATAGCATAGACAAATAGCACAAAATCAAGTAGGATTTAGTTGGACGAATGTAAAACTTACTGTTTACATTATTTGTCCCCCCTAATTGAAAGTAGTACAGCGGAAACATGTATTTTTCATAGTAAACAAGCGATATCTAACTAAAATCTAAAGGACCACCAACTGTCCCGGCCTTAATATGGAATGAGCTTTACTCTATTGGGTAGAAAGTACCATTATGTACTTGGATTCAAGAACCCTAAACTTTTAGAGGAACAAAGGGTAAAGAACAGAAGGGAGAGAATCACAAATTCACAGCAGCTTCCATTAACCAACAAGAATAAAGTAATGAAAAGGCCGAATAAAGATATTTAATCTGATGAAGCAAAATTGCAAATGCGTACATTACCAAGAAAAGAATAATGGCAACAGAAAAAGTTTTCATACAACTTTGCAGAGCAAGCAATGGAATCTAACAAGCATAATGCTGCACAGAACCCAGAAAATAAACAGTTTCTGCAGATTCAAGAACAGTTAAATCGAACACTTACAGGAAGTAGAGACAACAAGGGACAGGAGAAATAGGAAGAGACATTGGGACGTTCTTGAGGAAGCCATTCTTTTGAGAGGAGTTTCTTTTGCTGGGAAGAGCTCGAAATGGAATTTTAATGTGTGTTGGACCATGTTGAGCTGCTTAAAACAAATGCCCAGAGAATTTGATAAGCTTGCCATTTTGGAAAAAGAGATGGAGACTGAGAAGGGAAAAAGGTGCTCAGGATATAAAGTTGAGGGAGGGGAAAAAGTTAAAGACAGGCGAATATTTTTTGCAATGGAAGAAGAATGACGAAGAAAAGTGATTACTTTGTCATGAAGAATGAATTGTGGCTCAAAAGAAATGCATTGCCCCCCGTAGCAGTAGAAAGAACCAACATGCCACCATGTCTTTTGGAAAATCTATTTGCAGAAGATTATATGTTATAGGAAAGTAAAGTGCAAGTAGTTAACAGGAAAAGTGGGGATCACAATAATTCACATGCATCTGCATCCACGGTCCCAAAGGGTTGGTGAATCTTATCACTGAAAAATGTTGGCTCAACCAAATTTTGCCAAAGGACTAATGTTGATAAATTTCTGTATGAAGCAGAAAAGAAGTACTATGTCACACTTACGGTGCCACATGCTGATGTCTTTGGAAATTTAATGAACCATTTATGGAGCAAAATCCTACCAAACTAATCTGCTTGTTTACTATGTTACACTGGCCCTGCATACAACTGTATCCCACCACAGGCTGACAGGTGATTTTTGTCAATGAATTTCTTTTCTTTTGAGTTTGAATGAATTCGATTCCAACCGTGAGGAATTTTAGCCGGTGAAATTGATGCTTGGTTGATGAGTTTTGAATGCAGTCAGCAACTCATAATTGAAAATAAACATTTGCTGCTACAGAGGAATAAGTGAAACTTTTAGGAACTCATTTTCTACAAACGGAATTGATACTATAAAGAGTACAGGATTCTGTAAAGATAACAAGAATATCTTCTTTCTTGATTCCTGTAATTGCTACTGAAAGATTAACGGGGAAATGAAATTGCAAGAATCAACTATAAACGCTGCTTGTTTTGCCAGACTAGCTCAAGTAGAAGCTAACTATACTTTGGACTCATTCGGAATATTCCCATTTCCTAGGGCTCAACGCCTATATACGGCCAGGTTAAAGAAAAGCTCATGATGGGTGGTCACTAATGTGTATGTGAAAAAGTTGGCATCGAAGTCAATATCCAATGACTTTTGCCAAGAAAAACTCAAGTTTTGGTTGGACTAAACCTGAGACTATTATGAGATCTGTTGGCTGGAAACAACCACCTTTTACCGTTTTAGTCAGATCTAGTATCAGCAGGATTTCACAGAACAGAACCAGCTTGGCATAATGGCAGTGGAGTATTGTTTTCAATTGTGTTTAATAGCACCATTTCACTTCACTGAGCACTAGAATCAATGTTGTCGGGCCTGCAAAAGTTACTAGTTTTGTCTTCAAACCTTGGAAACCCTCGAGGCCTAGAGAAAAGCAAATTGCTAATTTTTGACAAAGTACCTTATTTAGTGAAGGACCTACAGCGGTGTTAGACAAAATTCCGGTGTCCACACACATGCAATATTGCTTGTTGGTCCTTTTAAGACAGGGAACAGATATTTGTTGTGTTTCACTGCTTAAATCCTTGCAGTTCTTAGAAGCATGCTAATTTTCTCGTACACTACTCCCTTGGTTCATGTATAAGTATCTGGAATACCTGAATCTCTTATATTAAGAAAATTAGTTAGTTTCTAAAATTTTACAAAAATTTTAACTGAATTATCAAAACTACCCCTTATCTTTCTTCACAGCTCAAACTACTTTTATATTTAATACTACAAACACTACATTTGATTTCAATTATAACTTTGGAAAGAAATTCATGAATAATTTTTTGATATTATGAAAGGATAGATAAAAAAGAATATAAGTTTGGAACACTTATATAGGAACGGAGGAATATTATAAAAGGAAGCATCAGCCAATTGTGCAGACAAATCTCATTAATGTATTTTTATTCATAAACCTAAATATTAATCTCATAATTTAATACCCCGTCTAGGACACAACATCTAAGTGTAAAATGTCTATAAAAACATCACTTTCTGATAGTTTACAGGACCATCTAATGGCAGATTCAAGCTAATATCTATTAATTCTGCTAATGAATATGTATAATTAGGAAACCCATGTTGACTTCTAGGCTCCAACCAAAAGCAAGCTTATTCATGACATCGGGAAAAATTTTCAAGATTTCGACATAGTGCGCGATATCAACCCATATCCCATATATATCTATGATAGTTTATAAAAAGGGCTAAGACGTAAAGATGTATATAAAAAAGAAGGATTTGACTAACACGTATCCTCGAGACACTCATTAAGATAGTTTAGAAAGCAAGATTAAAATTAATTTTAAAAAAAAATCTAAATGCCGGAGAACAAAAACTGTGAGTGTGTATTAATATAAAAAATTAAGTAAAATGTAAATATCTTAATGACAGCCAGGAAAAATCCTAAAAAAGAAATCCTACTTTCATTAGTGAGTTTTCCCCTTTTAGTGTCAGCATTAACAGGCATTTAGGATCTCTTTTATATGAGAAACATGCATTGGGCCACTTTTTTACCTTTTATCCCATGTTGTTGAACGGCTACCATATCATCATTGAGACATTAGGCACGTAATTGGGTCCACCCATGTGGATTAATTTCTCAATTTTCCTAAGTTGAATCAAAAGTATCTTGTCTGACTAGGTCTCATGTCAGCCGAAAGCATGGATAGGTAATAAAATTCTAAAAGAATACTATCAAGAATCGGAAAGTGAAGTCTGCTGGCATTGGAAAGAAGGATATAAAGCACTTAGCACTAAAATGGGGGACTCTTTTGGCTTTCTTTCTGGTACTTCCTGGGCTGATGTTTCTCTTTATCCACAAAGCTTGAATGTATTACACAATCTGCACCATGGTCAAGTGACTCAAGTTCTTCCTTTGGGAATAAGGGCCATGCATTCTTCTGCAATTGATTTTTCTTCAAGGGCATCTTTTGATGTGGCCATTTGACAATTCTATTATCTGCTATCAAGAAACGGAAAAGGTGGAGGCAAAGGCTGTAGATAACTTGTGTCCACATTTTCTGGAACATATCATGCAGCCTCCTTGACAAATATTACGAATGGTTGCTTGGGGTGGATTGATCATTTCGAAACAGGAAATTTGGTTTAAGAGGGTATAAACTTTGAATGCATGATTTACCACAAGGTGATATTAGAATTTTGTAAATTGGAATGATTGATGTTAAATAGTGGACGAAACCCAATACTCACTAGAATATCACAACTTGACCAGGCGAAACTAGAGGAATGTAGTAGTTTACAACGGTTAAAGATTTTTTTTTTTTTTTGGCCTTCAAGTAAAAGATAGCCGGTATGACCTTTGAAAAAAGAGAAAAAACGAAAATAGAAGAAAAGAAAAAGGTATGAATTAAGCTTTATATTGTCATTATTTGAAATAAAAAATAAAATAAAAACATGGAACAATGTTTGTGAATACATGCTTATATGCATATGTTATTGAAATATTAGTACTCAAGATTGCAGTTCAGAAATTAAGAAAAATTAGATTGAATGAAACATATATCATGGACACTTCACGAAGCTCCAAATAGATCCATCTTCGAAGCACCGAGCTTACAACATCGTCCAAAATTCAGAAAAAAGAAATAGAAATAGAAAACGAGGCCGTTGGTGAATACATACATACATACATACGTCAACAACAATAACAATAACAACAAAGCCTTTATTCCACTATGTAGCATCGGCTATATGAATCATATGATGCCATTGTATTCTATCCAAGCACATATACACACACATAAATACATATATATATAGATTTGTACAAATTAATTCAACCAGTTGTGAGAAACTTCAACTTGCTTACAAGCACATGGATAGTCTCATATATCGAGCTACTTAACAGTATTCTGATCTCTAACCGTCAAAGTTTCTCATGAGCATATCCAAATTTTCAATATATATATATATTTTTGGCGGAATACAGATAGGTAGATTGACAAAAGCAGGAAAAGAAATTTTCCATAATTGAAGCAACAAAACTTTCTCAATTGAACCACTAAATAACCACATGAAACAGAAAACAAGTTGGCTTCTGCCATCATCTCCGGAAGGTAAATCCTACCTGGACATTAAATAGTTAGTTGATAGTGGGTTAAGACCTGTATATCCATGGAAATTAGAAAGTTCTCTGTCAAGATTCCTGGTTGACAAATAGATCATTGAAAAAAGGATCTGCAGCTGCATCTCTTGCCGAGCCATAACTGTTTAAACGCTTCTTCAATGAACGTAAATCTCTCTGATCTTTGGATGTCCGATCCTGCCACATTGTTTCAGCTGTGAGTAAGTCCTGCTTCTTTTATCGTTTCAACTAGCCAATACCTGTTTTAAGATTTTTTTTTAAATTGTTTCAAGAATTATTGTTTCAACTAGCCACTACTTGTTTTAAATGTCCCCTTAGCTACCCTTTTGTGCTTCGACTCTGAATAATTCTTAATACAAAAGAGTAGCTAAGGGAACATTTATAGCCATCAAATAACTTATGTTCCAGAGAGAGAGAGAGAGAGAGGAGAATAAGAGGGTTGACGAAACCTGAGTTCATAACGTTAATCAACCATCATATAATTTAAAAAGAGAACTGCAATCGATCATAGCCATAATAGTAAAAGAACAAGAATTAAGCTGTCGAAGCAACATGTAAATAACAGACTTACATATGACTTCTTTAGTAGCAAAATCTCAACCAAGTACTGCAGCCACAAGACATTTGTCTTCGGAAAACTGTACGATCATTCAATAACAAAGTCAAATTTTCTCATCTGTATTCAAAATCCCTATAGAGATTAAATTATGCAATGCCTTTATAAACAAAAGCCGATGGTATAATAGAATCTTATATCCACTTATAAAGAGACAGCAGATATAACGCATAACAGATGAGTACCTCAGGACACCTGCTTATGCTGCACAACAAAATCTTTGCCCAAGTTTTCGACTTTAAAACTTCCAATCATAAATGCTCCTTATAATCCTTCTAAATAGCACACATTTTATTGTAGGATTTAGGCAGTATCATCTCTTTCAGCTATCAAGTTGCTCCAGTTGGCATACATTCAAGTACTTCAAATGCAATTCTAAGGCTATCATCTCTTTCAGCTAAGTACTTCAAATGCAATTCTAAGGCCTATTGCAATACTAGTTGATACTGTATAATTTGAGGTGACATCTAGCAACGCAAATTGGATGTAGCTAAAGGAACTAATTTATCTTTTCACCATCTACCCTTGCATCGCAGGCTTTACAGTTAGAGAGCAGATCCCGAGGGATGTGTTAAGCAAAGCAAATAGCTAACTAAGCAATAAAACGCCCAACATAGAAAAGAACCTCTCAGGAATGAGATACGTGAAAAGCTAGTGACTACGTTGGATATTATCTTATCTTCTTGTAGGGCATCCAAAGATCTATTTTTTTAAGTTTCTGCAAGTTTCTCCGGGCAGTATTTTCTGTTCTGCATTAATTATAAACAAAGAGTTCTCTGACCTATCAATAAACACTACTCTTCACCAGGCATAATGACTTGTACCAAGTACAAGCTTATGATCCAACCAAATGTGTACATCTATATATAGTTTGCAGACTCTGCATGGCCACTTATAAACACATATGTACTAGATCCAGTTTCATTAGCTCTTTTGCCTAGTTTTTCCTTCAACAGATATTAATGCCTCATTTTCCCCTATATCTGCCTCAACTGCATCTTTCTCAAAGATAAGCATCATATTCTTCTTTGCCCTTCAACAGGAACCATCTCATGCATAAACACGTATTAAATTTCCTTTAAGTAGATACTTTATATCCTAACTGAGAATGAATCTTGTATTGACGTAGTATTGACCAATAAAACTGTCATAATGCACAGCATCTTAAATATGGCCAATATTGCGAGCCATGACATATATATGCACATGGATATCTGTAGAAGTGCAGGTCTGAGTCATGACAGAGGCAACAGTATCACAGGTCTAAATATTAAACCAACAGATCAAGTTTGATTACCTTCCTTGCCAGCATTCATCAGTAACCTCTTTCATCTTTCGATATGTGTCAAACTGCAATGAATACATGATAGTTAAGAAAATTTTAAAATAAAAGATATCAATAAGATGTATACAAACTTCCCTAACTTACTTGCTTATCTCCTCTTGGACCCTCAAATATTTCAGGGTCTAAAGAAAGGTCCAGAAAAAGTATGTCTTCACCTGTGGACAAATTGTTGGACTTTACGACAAAGACTTCACACATTGAAAATGCACAACAAAGTAGAAACCAATTTTGACCTGTGTTAATCCTTGAAAGGGTGAAATCTATTATCGATATTAACAATCCATAAGTTCTGACATTCATTTTTCTTCCCTCAAGAGTGAATGATAGCATTTCAGAACCTTTCCTACTTAAAAGGATGTTTCCCCTGCAAGCAAGGAAAAATATTTTGGTTGCAAGGGAGGCAACAAGAAGCATGGCACCACCCCAAACCAAAAGCATGACAACCATACCAGTGCAGATCCCTGTGTTCAAATTCATATGCAGCTTCAGCTACAGCCAATGCAAGAGTAACCTGCAACATATGATTGACAAGATATTGTGCCATATGCAGAATATTTAAATTGAATTAAACATCTAGGACCGGTTACTAACCTGAAGCAGTAAGCTTCGCGCCTCATCAGTGTTCAGAAGCACAAAGCTTTCAAGATCTTGACCTCCATGTTCTTGAACAAATACAACATAGTACTGAACAACATTTCATGAGTTGCCTTAGTGGATTATTTAATAATTAATACAAGTACTAAAAAAAATTTTCTTGGGTTGTCTAGCTGATTATCTAATAATTAGTGCAACTAAAATAAATATTTCTTGGTCAAAAGACTTACAGAGGCATACAAATTAAGCTGACAGAAAGAGGAACCTGATTTTCCGGGAACTCCTTAGGGTGATCATTCTCTGAACCATGCTTCCCATCCCAGTCTTCCCAGGCTTTGATCAAGGCAGCACCATAGTGACCTTTGCACACCTGCAAACTTTCAGCCAGAATACAAAGAAGTACTAGTTAGGTTCAGCTACTCAAAATCTTGCATCTACAATAGCTCAAGTCCTTGAAAATTTCTACAATATCTTAAGGAAGACTTGGAAGGTAAGAAATCAAACAACTAGTAAACAACATGTAAGTTTTTCTGCCTTTTGCCTATTCGGAAATCAACAAGTGACTTGGAATGATGGATTATGAACCCAAAGATGTATGAACTGGCATGAAGTGGCACAAAGCATTACAACAAATTTTTGAATGGATTGAAACATTGATGAACTCTAATACATTGTTGGTGATGAATGAACTTACTCTATTGTTTGTATAAAGGAAGTACATGCATTCAACACATCATCCCCATGATGTCTTAGCTGATTAAGAGTGCAGGATAGCATCACCTCCTCAAGCAGTTCTTCTGGTCTCTAAAGTATTTCAAAAACAGCAGCGCAAGAAGCTAAACATTAGAATTTGGATCTTAAAGTTACTTCACATGTAAGTGAGTGAAAAGAACTAGAGACAGAGAACTGATTGACATTTTTGGCAAATATACACACAATCCGTAGATCTTCGTAACAGGTCTAAAAAGCATGCTTCTTAAAACTACAGAAGATCGGGTTTCGTTGACTGAAGAACACTTTGATATTGCAGAAAATTTTTCCTCAAGGTGTTTAACAAAAAATAGAGCAAAGTAGGAAACAAAGGAAAATCCAGAAATTTTATTTCCACCGGAAATATAAAATTGCTTGACTTGCACAAGTATGGATATGATTGTGTTGATTACCTTTTGCACTTCTCCATTGACTCGAAAATCTCCACCAAATGGGACAATCTTGCAAACAGTCTCACCCACCTTGAATGCTTCTCCAAATGTTCCTTCACCAACCTTTGATATGTTTTCTGGATCACTGTATGAACAAAGTTTACTTTCTTAATTAATATTATCATAAAAGTGTAGTGCAAGTGCAAAACTAATAAGAAAGGAGTTAACAATGAATATGCTCCCTCCCACCTCCAAGTTGCTTATGTGCAAGCACAAGTTGGACTTCAGATAAATTTAGTAGGAAATAAAAGATGTTAAAAGTAAGATTCAGATAACTTGGAAATATCCAAGAATCTACTACATCACTTGCTGTGAGCCGTTCTTAAAGTTTTCTAGGAGCTATTTTCAGTCTCCTTTCATTTTGATTGGAATTTACTTCTCAAAGCCATCCTTTTGAAGAGAAGGCTGGACCTGAAAATGTAACTACACTTCTAGAAGATTTACTAAATCATGGACTGAAATTCAATACACCAATAAATTTGCAAAATCCTGATTTTTCCCAAACATAGGTGAACAACAACAACAACAAGCACCATAGAATCCAGTGATCAAAGACATGGAAATTGACTGTTCATTAAAAATTGAGGCAAAAAGCAGTGCAATGAACTATAAACCCATTGCAATATGCAAGAGGTACAGGTGTACTGCATCAAGACACTGCTCGTTAAAATTCAATCACCTTATCTTAATTGGTACAAAATATCAAGCCAAACTTAGTGCAGTGTCACTTTATGTTCTTCCTGAAAAGCCTGTAATAGATGTGAAACCACTTAATAACTTCCCCAACAGACTACTTTCTTTTATCTTTTTTATGATTCTGTTTGGAGAAAATAAAAATAAACACATAGTCCTGATTGAAAAAGATGAAATCACTTTCTTTGATATAAGCAGGATGTAACAAATAAATAAATCTCAAGCAATCATAAGAGCAATTAAATAGGTAGCATATACACAAACCAGTAACTTAAAAGTACATCCAGAAGTGTTGAAGGAGCTGATTGTCCACAGGCTGTCAACAGAGCCAACAGTGGATCCCAGCTCAGACCATCTGGTGAATCATGGTATGAAGTCAGGGAGAGTTTACCAACTGCAACCCGAATATCTTCATAGCTCTTCTGGCTACATTTTTCTGTTGCAGAAGGCCTCATGGAGATATCTTTGGTCAGTGAACTAAGGTTCATGCTGTTCTGGATAGAACATAAAGATGGACGGATTGGAAGGGATGCTCCATCTTCCAAGGTTCTTAAAGCCGAAGAAAAGGATTCCTTGCAAACTGCTGGAGTTTGCAAAATCTTTGTCAGAGAAAGGGGAGGCCCACAACCTTGCTTCTGCGCAATCAGCCACTTCTGTAGCACGGATGACAACTGTGGTATGGCCACCTTGTCAGTTTGGACACCCATGAGCCATGTACCAGATCTCTTAGGCGAGGGGCTCTCCTCCAACAACTCGAAGGAATCAACCTCTTTAAAATATGCAATCTCTTTATCAAAGTTGGGAGGCTGTATAGTTTTTCCCTACATAGAACGAAGAATTAAACTGAAAGAGGGAATCATACATGATTTGTAAATGCTTCCTGCATATAAGTCTAGTACTTGTTTTTTTAGCATTATATTGTTTCAAGCTAAAATATCAGCAAATCAACAGTAAATGCTCTCCTGTTTTCAACTTTTCAGCAAAGCTCGAAAGCTACTGAGCTGACTTTTTGCTATGTCTCTTGATGCAACCAGTGCCTCACACAAGGGAGTAATATGTCAAAAATGTATAATTGTAGCTGGAGTTTGAGAATCGAGGCAAAAGCATTAGTCTATACCTTGGGAAGAGGTGGTTTCACTTTCCTTTTACTTTTCCTTTGTTGAGGTTGGTAGGCCACAAATGCCTCAACTGTTATGCTTGTCCTCCCCCTGCGAATTTGTGGTTGAAAGGTCTTAAAATTGTGTGTTTAGTTTATCATGTATTATGAGCTTGCAGCAGAAAGGCTTTCTTCAGGGAATGCTGATGTTGGAACCAGACAAAAGAGAAATGTACTTAAAGATGTGACATATTTCTCTTATGGTACATTCACCATTTCACTTGACAAGAAAAGTGGACAGACCAGCCAAATAATGATGCTTCAAATTTCAACATGAAGAATCTAAAGGTACGAACAGCCAAAGGGGGAAAAAGGACTCCAATAGTGTGCTCATAGTCTTGTTCCGTGCAACCTCAGGGAAAATTCACAATATCTTCAGGATTCAAACCAGCAAATGTGTTCTATTTAACATGATTCAGTAGTTTAAACTGAGTACAGGCAATACACACTCAGGAATCTTGCTACACACATGTTCTGTAGATATTGCTCACTATTGCTATTTTGGGAAAAGTCATGCATAATAGTATCAGATCTTATAACAAAAGCAATTAAATTGCACCTTTAACCTCATCCAAAAAAAAAAATGAATAGATGAAATAAATCAAAAAATGGGATTTGATTTATTCTGAATTCTTTAATTGCTTTGCTATTCTGCCCAAACCAAGCCAACAACTTTATGCATGGATTCAAACACTATATCCAGTATAGCTCAACCTGTCAAATGCAGAACTTCCTACACACATTTCAGACTATAAAAGGATTCATGCATCAAAACCTTCACCAGAGTTCCTATCTCCAAGCTACTAGCAGAATGTCCGCTCAAAAAAACCCTTGCAAACTTTCTACGTAGCTGGTTAGCCATCTTTTATTTTCATCCTTCATTTACAGAGTAAACCGTGACCACAAAAATTTGAGTTTTCGAAACATGCTAAAAGCTTCAATTTTACTTTTGTTAGTCCTAATTCGGAGCCTCAATCCTCATTTCTGATCAGAACCGCCTCACGTTCATTCGAAGCTCGTTTAATTTGACAAGTATAATTAAATGCAAGGAAGTTTACAGCTCTCAAAGATTAAACAGAAACGCACCCATATACAGCTTGCGTCACTACAAAATATGAAATGGCCACAATACCGAATTTTTACCATTCAGGCTAAAAATTAATCAGCTAATAAGGAAAATTATGGCACGTACCTAGTGGAAAGTGATCGATTCCGACTAAGTCGTTTAGCAGGCACTAAACTCACCCGATTCTCATTTAGCGAACCCGAACTCGATTTTGACCTTCTCCTGAGACAAATTACTTTAAAAAATTCAATATTCTGAAAGAAAAATGAAAATATATTACTACTAAAAAAACGAGAAAGATGAACCTTTCTACAACAACATCTTCGCTAGGATTCTGGCATTTTCGCCTTCGATACAAAACTGTGATTTCTGGTTCCTCCGGCTTTAATAAGTTGCCAAAATCACTGCAACGGTGAAGATTACCATCTTCTTCTGCTAAAATTTCTTCCCAGAGATCACCTAAGAAAAATCACACCGGTAAATATGTGTAATAATGAGTTAAGATAAAATATTGAATGAGTACTGTTGAAAATTAGGGCTCCGATTTTCGAACTAACCACTTGATTTTGAAACCATTATTGGAACTTGATAGGGATTTAAATGGAAGAGAAAATTGAACGTTAATTGCTGTCATTTCAGTGCAGGAGAAGCAGTGGGGGAGGGATTTAAAAAGGTCTGGTGAGCGCGAAAGGAGGCCTACGACGTCGTTTTTTGATTGAAAGGTTCTGTGTTGGGCTGGAGCTGTCTTGTTGAAAAGACGGCCCAATTGAGAGAAGGACCGTTGTCTAATGATGATGGATGGAATTTGGGTCCAACATAGCTCACAAATTACCTCTCCTAACGTAAAAAGGTTAATTTCTAGTTCTTACTTTTCTTGGATTTTTTAACATTTGTTTTGGAAATGGAGATGATGTATTGACTCATTGAAAGAGTGTAATCGTCCACCCCTCCCCTTAATGTAGAATAGAAGTAGGCGTAGAGTAGAAATTATTGAGTTAACAAAAATGGAAAAGAGTGATTAATGTAAAAGGAGACAATCATTTCTTTTTTATTCAATTTTGTAAGACAAGAAAGAAAAACTAATTTGTAAAATATAATAATGACTTTTGTATCATATCTTCTTGACTATTGCCTCGATATTATTTCATTTTTTTGCTCTTAATTTCAATGACATTAGCATTAGGGTTTATTTTGGCATCGTAAATCTATGTTTTTTTTTTCCTTGCTCCTAGCTTAGGTGCCCTCCATAATTAATGACATTAGCATTAGGGTTTATTTTGGCACCGCAAATCTATGATTTTTTTTTCCTTGCTCCAAGCTTAGGTGCCCTCGATAATTAATATGGTTCCGTAACAAGGAGGAATAGAATTTAACACAAAAACAAAAATAGTAGCTTGTTATCCGTAATTCTTATTATTGTAAATATCCCCCCCCCCCAAAAGTTAATTTTATTATATTTTATCAGTGCAAGAAAATTGTACAATTTGATAATTTTTTTTCCTTTTAAGAGAATTATTAATATTTTCTCTTATAACTGAATAATAACTCGATCCTATTACCTCTCAATTACAAAGGCAAAAAATCTACAATCTAATAATCTGCCACATCTATATCGATTGATGTTACTCGTTAACAAGACAAGTAAGATGACACAAAAGAAGTGCCTGAATTTCTCTCCAACCTATCCATTTGTGCTTAGTTCTTGTTTCTTTTAGCACACAATTTATGCTTAGTACGTTTCATCTGTAATAATTACTTTGGACTTTTGAGTATGTACTACTTATGGTGCTCCAACCTCCTAGATTCGAGTAACAGTGGGTGATCTACAGATATTGTGCATGGTTGAAATGGCCAATGGGTCCTCATACGTGTGCAAAACTTGTAGACTACTGCTGGTTTTAGTTGCTAGTAAGGAGTAATTCCACTTTACACTCCTAGATTTATATTACTTTCTCAATTTGTATGCTAAACTTCAATTTCAAACACTTTATATCTTAAACTCTTAAATTTATATACTTGCACCCCTAAATTCTCAAGTTTGTCCCGTTTAAATCTCATTAGTAATCACGTTCCCATAATTTGCGAGGCAAGGAGTTGTAAATTAATGACAATGTATCACTTTATTCTAACTGCGATCCCTTAGCTTTTTTGAGTACTTTTAGCTCATTATCATTGATTTATATGGTTTCAATGACTAATATTATTATCAAAAACTAACCAGACAAAAGATAGTGCAAATTAATGACAATATATTATTTATTTTTGCTAGAATACCTGGGCACCTTTTGACCAATTTCAACATATTATCATTGATTTGTCGAGTCGTCCATGCCATTAATTTTGCTAAAATTGTCATGAACTAGACTTAAATGAGATAAACTTGTGAATTTAGTATGCAAAGTGTCTAAAATTGTGGATTTTTAGGATGTAAAGTGTCCAGAAAAGTTTATGATGTAAAGTGAGAAAGTGGTACAAATTTGGAGGTGCAATGTGGAGTGCTAGTAATGAAATGATTAGGTTCATTAGATTACAAATGAAAAATAGCAATGGAGCACAGGTTTCAGCTCCTTAAGATTGGCCCACTGCTCATAAGATAACAATCGTGGAACAGCAATAATTAAACGAGACACACTAAATACTTCTAATCAGAAACATTTCCCTGTCTGCTCCAGTCAATACCTCTTAATTATTACCCATATTGGTTTCATAATTAAGAAGACCATATCAAGCATTAGTCATTGTGCTGGCCCATTCAAATATGCACCATCTGACCAGTAGAAAACAGCATGAATTTCAGATAACCCCTTTTGATGATTTGCAGTATCATTGCTTAATTCTTCCCCCCTCCCAAAAAGAAAGTCCATTTTGGATGTGGAATGTTGACGTGTTATATGGTTGTTGATGGAGAAGACTGCCCAACAGAAACTTCTCTAGCAGTCTGAAATTTTAAGTATGATGCTTAAACAGTTTTCTACAGTTCAATCAATATTAGTATACAAGAAGTTCATGAACCGAAACTGTTCAATCAATATTAGTATACAAAAAGTTCATGAATTGGTGCAATAAACTGGGACGCACTCATAAAATAGAGTCTTCTGTTTTAGATCTTCTGATAGGGACTTCATGTCTTGAGTGAGAGCTATTTACCAACTCTTAAAACCCCACATGGTAATACATATTATTCTACTAGACTTTGCTTAGAGGTTGTCCTTTTGAACCTGCAAAGCTTTTCTTTATTTGTTTAAATGTCCTCCAAATTGACAGATGGCTGTTCTTTTTCATCTTTTAGCACTACGTGATGACAGCTTCTGTGGAAAATGATATGCCGAGACTTGAGGGATTTTCTTCAACCAAGAAGAATGTTCTTAGTATGTCATACGAAACTGGAGAATAAGAAACTCAAATTGTCAACAATGCTAACTAGGTGTCACAAGTGGGCATCTGTACATTAAACATGCTTCTATCACATCTAGAGCATATTGAAAAACCTACCAGATTATAAAGATATTTAAGCTATCAGGTCACTAAACTAAATTCTATGTGCATGAGTTTTTCAAAAAGGGGTTCCTACACATGTACAATGCATCATAAGTTTGGAAAGGATGAAATTTCTTTTCTTTTTTTTTTTGGAAGATTATGTACATATATAAGAAATATAGTATGTTTGGATAGTAGATTATTTAGAATAATTTGTGAAAAATTAACTGTAGCACTTTTGTAATATGATATATATGAGATAAAAAGATAGTTAGAAATTGTGTCGATGATGCAAGTAAAAAAATCCAAATGAACCATAATCTTACCGTCTTTCTTTTACAAAAGAAATATGAAGTATGACTCTTTTCTCAGTATAAAAATATGTTTTCGAAATTTTCAATTCTCTACCATATGTAGCCTGATGTAAAGTGTGAGTTTTTATTTTTTATTTTTTCATTTCTTATGTCCTTTCATTTTTTTATATTGGCTAGAAATTTTTCACGGATGGTTTATGATGCTGAGGCTAAAGCTTTACAATTGAGTTGAAGGTTTTGTTACAGGACATGTGAAAACAGCAGATATGCTAGAGAGCATCAGCATATCTTGTTGGATTCTTTGAAGTTATTGTAAGCCTGCAGCTCAAATTTAAGGACGTGATTAGCTAGACAGTAGTATATTGTAGGCCCTGAAAAATAGAGGCAAGAAATCCCGTGATTAGTGCATCCATCCCTGAGAAAAGATTGTTAAGTCAATTTATTAGAATCAGTCACATTCTATTACAGAGATGAATGAGAATAATCATTAGTCACTACATCAAAGTCACTCATTTCCCATTTTGACTGACGAGCACATTTGCATGAGGTGGTTTAGCATAATTTGATTGCATCAGACAAAAATTCCTGTAGGAATCAATTTCGTTTTACATTAGCGAGTAGCTTGGAATATTGCAGATGCATGGTGCTAGCTTCACTGCATACTTACAATGACTGTTATCATACTACACCAATATGAAAATGTATACATAATTAACCATTTAATTGGAGTCTAAGAGGTAATAATTAACCATCCCGATTGATTATTCATAATTTCTCAAGTTGTGACGCCCACCTTTCTTTCTTTTTTTTTTTTTTGGATAGAGAATAGACTAAATTTTCCTACTAAAATTGCCGGAAATCGTCCAGAATCAATTGCTTTACAAAATTTGGAGATGATGCTCATGTCAATTAGGTCCTTAATTAGGTTTATAAATGAGCCATTGGTGCACGGATCATAGAATCACTGGTGACACGTTTTGAATCCTCTTGTGAAGCTGGAAATTGAATTGATTTCTTCACAGCTTTTTTTTTTTGGCCTTTGGCATTGGATTGACCTCCAACACAAAAAAAGCCACAGTTTCAAGTCATATCTCCATCAAACAACACATATGACGTGCCCATCACCTTCACACGTACTTAATCCAGCAATCAAACAAAGCCACTAAATGAAAATCACAATACTGTACTAAAGAATTTGTCATGAATATTACGGGAACCTTCTACATATATGAAAAGCTCAGACGTGATTGGTTGTCTGTCTCAAAGGGCATATGTATCATCAATTTTAATTAGCTTAGAGTGCAGGGTATTTGGTCTGGCAATCATACCAAAATGATGAATGTGTTACATTTTTTTTTGGGGGATATTTATGCATTATGGATCAAGTTACTTCAAAACCATAACTGTTGATGACAAGTTCTAATCAATCCGGTCGGTGATTTTTTGTATTTTATTTGGTATGTGATCCCATGGAAGAAACCATAAAATATGTCATCTACACATGGCCATGGTCTTTGCCAATTTACATTTAAAGGGCCCTTTTATTTCCTAAATTATAAGCTTAGGTCACGGGTCCACTCTAATCTAAGGAGACAATATGAACGAATTCTGTTCATATTCTCTTTGTCAAATATATCAATTGTTTGGATTCTGGTTTTTTTATTCTATTGAGGCCAGTATCCTCCTTAAATATTTTGCTCAAAAGAGTAAAGTGCGGGGAATTTTAGTTATTTTGAAACAAAGAAGAAGAAGAAGAAGAATTTGTATAGTTAGCAGATAGGTAGGTTGCGATGGAATGGGATAGCAATTTAATTTAGTTCGAACTCATACATCCAATCACGTTGGTGAACCAATTTAATTTTCCTTCTTCTGAGTTTTGTAGCACTTCGAAATGATTACAGTCTAATGGCCTTGTAATCTCATCACGGTTCTGTGACTTATCAAGGGTTTCTTTTTCTTTTTGTTCCTTTGTTGGGTTCTTTTTGGCAAAATATCTTTCATGTTTCGACCCATCTTCCACCTGTGAGGCTGTGAAGGAGAATAGCCTTAGCCTTAGCCTTGCCCTTATATTACCTTTTGCACCTCAAGAAACTGGAAATAAATTATCTCCAATGAGGGTTAGGTTTTCCCTAGAAGGACAAAAGAATATGTAATTATCCACTTACATGTGATGTGAGATTCCTCTGAGGAAATGTTAAATAGTCTAACTGGAACTAAAAAAATATACTTACCATTTTCAAGTCTAACGTACGTATGCACAAAAATGGTTTGACATCTGTGCAGGCAGTGACTCCTTGTAAAGACAAATACATCAGTTTTCTAACACCGAAGCCTAGACTGAATGCAAACTGTCTTGAGAATGTAGTATCACTCTTAACAAAAAAAATGTTGTGTCTTTCAGTTTCTGTTTTTCCTTCCTTCTTCTCTTGTGGGTTACTAGAAATGGAACGAAACCCTTGTTCTATTTTCACCAAATATGGAACATGAATGTTTTATCAACTATAGCTAGACGTTAGCTACCAATCGAGATAAATGCTCTCAACTTATTCATCCAATGGCAATTCAGATTTTTTCTTCAGATAAACTTGTGGTACTAGATCTGATATGATTAAAGTTGTGGGGCTGTGCTGGGCAATACTGAAGTGGGGGGCTGCTTTTGTCTTCGAGAAAAAAATTTAGAAGAAAAGCGATTTTTGCTAAAGAATATGTTTCAAACACATGGGTAATGGATTTTAATCGTTAATTATTTTGGTGTAAGAAGGTGTAGCCTAATCTAGTAGACTAATGTGACATAGAGGCATATATCACAGCTTGCAAGAGAAACTAGAAACCGGGTTTTACTAGATCATCAAACCATGCATATATTGGTAAAGCAAAGAAGATTAACCTCAAAATTTATCCCACACCTCCATTTTGGCTTTAAATGTTATTTACTTGTTATTGCAATGTTTCTTTTTTAAAAGACTAAAGCCATGGTTTCTAAGATTATCTTTAACTCTTATAACTTGTTTGTGACTTGTAATTCCCAAATAAATGCAATGATTTTAGAGATAACGTTTTTCTCAAGCATACATGCTCTTGAATGCTCATTTCCCTTTTCTTAGTAGGCTTGGAGAATGATGCAATGTAGCAAGAATGAGAATTTCTTAAAGTAACAGCCTTTCTTTATTACTAATCCAAACTCTGGAAAACCCTTTTTTTTTTCTCCCTCTTTTAGAGAATTCATTTATCACGATTTAGCCTGTCTTTCAGGATAAACAGTTACTCATGCATGAATGGAAATGAATCCATTGGACAAAATAAAAGCTAAGAAGCGAAGAAACAAAGAAATCTTGAATGAGGGTCCAATATGACTCATTGACTTGAACAGTCTAATGGTGAAGTAGGCCACCGTTTCTTTTCAATAACTGCAGCGGACCAAATTAATTTCATATGTTTTCTTTGTGTCGGTTTTGCTTGTTCATACACAAAGTTTCCTTCGTTTCTTTCTGGTCAAATATACAAATACAAGTTTGGCTTACGCCATATATACCAGCTAGCCAGCCAGTTCTTTTTCTGTTTTTGTTTTCTTTATTTGTTCTAGAGGGAAAATACTGAAGTAAATAACAAAACCTGCTTTACAATCTACCCACTAATATGGATTTAGATTAGAATTTCTTGATTAAATATCTTGAAGTTGTTTTTAAGACTTATGTAATACACTTGTCAAAATTACACATAGGGTAATTAAGAAGTAATCCAAAAAATTTGACTAAAGTGAGTGTTGAACTCAAGGGTCATGCTACTCAGACACTCTTGGTTTTTCTCCATGGAAGCAAGCAAAATTACAGCCTATTTTATGGGGAGTAAGGTATAAGAATGCAATGAATGCTACCAAATAGTAACAGTCATTAGTCAGTTTTTGAGTGAAAGTAATGAAAAATTCTGGGAGTGATGAGTCATTTACTCTTGTAACACAAGTAGCCATCTTTTTACTCTTTTCCCTCATCACAATTCATATTTTTCACATCTCTCATTCCCAAGTCACAACACAGTGCAAAAATTGCAGCCTAATTTATGGGGAGTAAGGTATAAGAATGCAATAAAAGCCACCAAATGGTAACAGTCATTAATCAGTTTTTTTTTTTTTTTCTGAGTGGAGTAATCAAAGATTCTGGTGGTGATAGAGTCATTTACTTTTGTAACAAAAGTAGTAATCTTTTACATTTTTCCCTCATCACAATTCATGGTTTCACATCTTACATTCCCAAGTCATAACACAGTGCAAAACTGCCCCTGACAATCTTCCTAAAATTACTGTACTAATTTTAACCGACATTTGAAGAGCGAAAAAAGATCTTTTACATCTCTGGATTTTCAACTGTACTGTACTTATGTATGCAACAGCTAGTCACACTAGATTGCCCCAAAAAATGTATCAGTACTTGGCAAATTCCCTGTAATTGATTTCCATTTTTCTTTTTTCCTGATAAACAGTCGTCTTCACAAGAAATTAAAAGTGCCAGCCTAAGCCAGGCCAGGAGGTGGGAGGTTTGGTTAGCTAGCTTGCACCTCTCCATGCTCCCTTTTACTGTTTCCTCAAAGACATTTTCTCATTACCTACCACTGATAACTCCATCCTTCCTTCTTTATCCTGTTCATTTTCTAGTAAGTATTGGAACTGATTCCACCGCCACCATCAAAACCATCACATTTATCATTGTGTTTGTGTCACTGATAACATATTTCACCATTCTATGTACCTGTACTCTCTTTGCGAGTACAGACCTTTTGTTGTTGTCATCTGGTTAAGGCATTTTCAAGAAAAACAGGGCAGTTGGTGGAGTTGGAAAACTGAATCTGAGCTTAGATTTGACTTGCATTTGTTAGTGCTGTGAAAGACCCTGTTGGGATTTCCATCAGTTGGCTCTGAATGTGATGTTTTTGCAGTCTGCGTTGATTTGGGATTCTGGGAAATGTGCTGATATTGATATCGGTCTTTTGGACTTCTTTGGTCAGAGATCTGTAGTTGCAGTTTAGTTTACTTCTCCGAGAAAAGGTTGGATTTTTATGGGGTGGCTGAGATCTATGCTCTGAAGGGTCATATACAAATCCCATTTCGCGCAGGGTATGTAACTAACAACGAGTAAAGAGATTGGAGAGCTCATCACATTGCTCTGCTTCTCTTTCATTTATTAATTGTTTCCATTTAATTTATCTGTTCTACCTGTTTATGTGAAGAGTGAATGAGCAAATTTAGATTATGTTCGTGAAGTAACTATTTGGTAGGAAGAAACCGTGCTTTCGACAGTTGGTCTTCTTTGCTTTGTGTTTGTGATCTATCAATTCAGAGAGAAAGAAATGTATCTTTGTCCTGTTGCATAGGGTAACTTTTGCTACGTGTTGTTTCCACAATCTTTGGTCTTGTTTTTCCAGCAACGCGACTTTAAAAAGACTGCTAAGATGTTAGCCTTTGTTAGTGATATTGGCCTCATGCCACCCAAATAAAGTGCTAGTGGAAATAAGTAACTTTTTTTAATTTTTGGTCTTATAATATTCAATAGTAAGAGCAATAGAGTCATTGGTGGTCTTGAGCCATTTATATTTGCGAATTCTATTTTCATTGTGCTAATTCGTAGGTTTTTGTTTTTGGCTTCACAGAAGATGGCTTCTGATTTAAATACTCAACTATCCAAAAGCACTTCATTATTTGGTCTGAAGGTTTGGGAACTGATTGGAATCATTGTTGGGGCATTGATTGTAGTTATCCTCTTTGTCCTGACATGTTATCTTACTTCAAGAAAGAAATCAAAAAGAGCTAATGAACAGATTCCCTTCAGCCAAATACCAGCAGTTTCAAAAGAAATTAAAGAAGTGCGAGTGGAGCAAGTATCAACAAATGAATTTACTCCACGTGAAGGGATTCTTCTTACTATTCATGACAAATCTAGTGATAAAGAGTCTGACAAGGTTTTGGTCCATTTGGGAATGGGGAAAACGAAGAATGCAGATAACAGCAGTCAGTCTGATTCTTTTCATCATGTTGAAAGAGATGGTTGTGGATCACAATCTGGAGAGGAAGGGAGCTCTGGAACATTTGGTGCATACAAAAATTCACATCCAATAACAGCTCCTTCTCCTCTGACTGGACTTCCAGAATTTTCGCATCTAGGCTGGGGCCACTGGTTTACTCTTAGAGATCTTGAGCTTGCAACAAGCCGATTTTCAAAAGAAAATGTTCTTGGTGAGGGTGGATATGGTGTCGTTTACAGAGGAAAACTAATTAATGGTACTCCAGTGGCTGTTAAGAAGCTCCTCAACAACTTGTGAGTGCCTTAACAAGCTGATTCAAATTGCAACATCTCCCCTTCTCATAATTCTTTTTCTGTTAAGTGTCTAGTTATCTCTCACCTTCTCTTCTTTGCACCAGAGGTCAAGCTGAGAAAGAATTCAGAGTGGAAGTTGAAGCCATTGGGCATGTGCGTCACAAAAATTTGGTCCGACTTCTAGGATATTGCATTGAAGGAACTCATAGGTATCTGCTTCAGCATTCTTTAATCACACTTTTTTTTTTAAATAAGCTCAAGACCCAAATTCGTGAGCCTTCATGCTATAGGTAATGATGAATTGGACATCATGCATTTGATACATGTGAATAGCCTACCTGCTTGTAGGGATTCAAAAGCTGAAATCTCATTGTAGTTGACTTGATCATCTAGCAATTGCAAGAGCTACCATTCAAGCTAGTTTTGAGTTAGGAGGAGTTCTTCTGTTTAAATATGGCTGAGGTGACGTAAGCTCACCACCAAAAATGTCAGGACTAGTATTATAGTTTGAATAATGTCCACTGTCAGCACTAAGCTCATTCACTGTGAATATTTCAGGATATTAGTCTATGAATATGTCGGCAATGGTAACTTAGAACAATGGCTTCATGGAGCTATGTGCCACCACGGTTATCTTACTTGGGAGGCCAGGATGAAGGTTCTACTTGGCACAGCTAAGGCGTAAGTTGTATCACTGGTATCTTTTGTCCAACAAAATCAGTTTGATTGAAACTGGGTACATTTGTTGCAGCCTTGCTTACTTGCACGAAGCAATTGAGCCAAAAGTTGTTCACAGAGATATAAAGTCGAGCAATATACTGATAGATGATGACTTCAATGCCAAGGTCTCTGATTTTGGTCTAGCTAAGCTGCTTGGCGCAGGGAAGAGCCACATCACAACACGGGTTATGGGCACCTTTGGGTGAGTAATCTTTTAAATTTCTTTCCAAATACAAGACAGGTTTTTATGATGCATGGCTTTTCAGGGATGCTGATGAATATGTTGTTTGCTGTCTACAATTGTGGAGGGACATCTTACCTTCATTTTCTTTTCTCTGCACAGATATGTGGCTCCTGAGTATGCAAATACTGGTCTCTTGAATGAAAAGAGTGATGTTTATAGCTTTGGTGTTGTCCTTTTGGAAGCAATTACAGGAAGAGATCCAGTAGACTATGGTAGGCCTGCACAAGAGGTACACATTACTACCTCCTATCCTTTTGGATCAGAACTTGCAATGCATTTTCAGATTTTTAAAGGCTATTCAGGCATGGCTTATGTGATTTCTCAAGTTTGAACTTCTGCAATTGTGCCAGAGATAAAGTTTTTGCAGGATGGGCTCTCAAGAATCCTGATTATTGTTTGAACTCTCAATACCATTCATTATAAACTAAAGAGTTCTCTCTTTGCTTCTGTCTGATAGTCTAGAAAGAGCAATAGATAGAACCAAGATACTCAATTTAAGCAAGTTACCTAGAAACATTGCAACACTTAGAGCCTCATCATGTAGATTTTTGAAACAAAATATAAGACTATGTTGGCATAATCGTGATACGATATCCCTCTTATGCAATAAACATTTCTGCGTGCTTTTCCACATGAACTATATTTTCTAAACAGCTTTCCTTAATCAAGCCTATTCATCTATGTTAATCTTCTCAAGACTAATCTTGCATGCATTTGATATTTCTATCTGATATCCTACATAGCAGGCACCCCATTTTGAAATGTAGTATGTACTGCATTACGAGGGCAACTTATGTAAAATCACTATTGCATAGTCTTTTTGGTTTATTAACACTACCTTGCATCCCAAGAAATTGTCTTTGTTTACTAGAAAAAGACAAGCCAGTAAAAGAAATGCAGAATGGCGTGTTCTGGTTAAGGCTATGTATTTAATACATAGCTTTACTGTTGCTATTACTCATATGTCTTACCTTTGATGCTTTTGAGGTCACCTCAAAGAAGTTCTTGTGCAAAGTCCTCCTTTTATTAGGACATAATTATATTCCCTTTTCTGGATGGTTCATTTTCATGCTTTCATCTGACATTAGTTGCTTTGTATAATTCAGCTATAGAGCAAGGCTTCAGAACATGGTTGGAAGTTTCCATCTCATTTAATTTAAACCCCTGTTGTGGTAGCAGGTGAATCTTGTTGATTGGTTGAAAATGATGGTTGGAAGCAGGCGCTCTGAGGAAGTGGTGGATCCTAATATTGTATCCAGGCCATCTACAAGAGCACTTAAGCGAGCTCTTTTGACTGCTTTGAGATGTGTTGATCCAGACTCTGACAAGAGGCCAAGGATGAGTCAAGTTGTTCGTATGCTTGAGTCAGAGGAATATCCAATTCCAAGAGAGGTTGGTTTAGATCTTTCTGTCTAGAGTTTAAAATTCTTTTGGTTTTTGGTTTAAACACTGTCACTTCTTCAAACTCGAGTTTCTACGATCAACTTTACTTCTAGTCTTTTAGTTTATTACTGGAAGTATGAAAGTGACAACTACATGCATGTGTTTTCCATCCCTCCACGCTTCCCTCCTTGCTTGAGTAACTTTGTACTGTTGGAACCTGACTGTATATGCACTTATTTAAGAAGATATCCAAACTAGAATCGTATGCTACCCATACTTGTTTATTTCTTCCATATAATTTACAGTTTAAAGATATGCTCACCTGGTCACTTTTTTATTCTTCTATGCATTTGTGTGCAAACTTGTGCCCATCGCTTCTTGAACTCACATTTCTTCCTAATAACCTATGACCTTTTCTTACTTATTCAAGATTGTTTTGGATAAATGGTTGCATCTGACATATTAATCAGAAAAGCCAGATGCCAAAGGCACTTTCTTACACTTTGCTCCACCCTGTGCCAACCTCACATTAAGGAGACCGTTCACTCACAATCTTAATCACTCTGTTTGCAGCATTGTCTCATTCATGTAGTTCCTTGGGTTTGTGTTGCAAAATTATGTGTTGCAGTGGATGTTGTTCATTCTGCTAATAATGTGCTTTTCTCCCACATTTATATGGTTTCTCCATCCAAGCCCTGAGGGGTATTCATTCTTTTTCAATTCAATCTCCCAGGATCGAAGGCACCGAAGAACTCAAGCAAGTAGTATGGAGATTGAATCTCAGAGGGAGAATTATGACACTGATAAAAGCGACAATCTAGAACCAAGCTCAGAGAGCAAGAGGAACTATAGAACATAAAGGAGGCTCCAACTGGAAATCTGGAGCACAATGCAGATAAATATGTTTCTTACAGAATTGGCAACCTGATAATTCATGATCTGATGTTATGATCCTGAACTCTTTGGCTACAATTATCGGGGTTTTAGGGCTTAGAGATATGGCAGGGAAGAGTACCTTTTTTTGGTTTTTTTTTTCCTTTATTTCATTTTCATTTTTTATTGTCTTTTGCACTTTTCCCTTTTGGATTGGGTTCTCAGAGTCATTCTGTTTTTGTTTTATAAAGCATTATGATTTCTAGTAAGAAGGTAGATTAAGAGAGAATTGGTCTTATGTATGAAAGTGGTGGTGTGGTTAGATCTGAACAATTGTAGCGGCTATGTACAGATACAGGACTTTATTTCAGTTTGTTTAACTATTGTTTTGATTCAATGAAAATGCTTATATCTTTTAAGACAGTGTTGAAGTGTTAAGAAGGAAACTACCTTTCACATGGTAAGCTGATGTTAATACGCATGTGAAAAAACAGGTCAGGAAAGTGAACATCTCTATATTGAGGGTCTTTGGCATATATTTATTTCCCAAAGACCTCTATGTAAAGCCTATTGGCGCTAATGCCTTCCTCCATAACTCTGGATCGACTTCTTCACAAGATAATTCACTAGGAAAGAAGCGTACAATTTATATTTATCCCTCTACTGGGGAGAGCCAACTTCATCCCTTCTTCCAAAACTCCCTAGCTGTAAGACAATAAATTTTCCAAAGCTCCCCAGCCGTAAGATGATAAATCAGTAACTGCAATCCTAAGAAGAAAGAGTACTCCTGTTTCTTGAGAGACTCTTTCTGTTTCTTGAGAAAATCCAGTTCATAAAAAATCAGGGGCTTATCTGATACCTGTTGGATTGACTGCCTAGAAGATTTATAACAAGCAGAACAGTTCAGGTCAGGTCAGGTTGCAAAGCTTAATTTCGCAATCAAGACGATATGGTTGGGTGGCAGGCTTTGAACCAATGCTTTGACGGCTATTGCATGACCTCTTGATGGCTACTGCAAGACATCTTGCTGATACCCGATTAATACTTGACAACCGCAGCTAGTTCTACTACTAACAAGACAAGACAAAGCACTACCTGTAGTCCAGTGGTCCTTCCTCCAACAGACGGGGGTCTTGTAGCTACGGATTCTTTTAACAGTTTCCTCTGGTAGGAGCTGTAAACAAGTCGAACTAAAAACTCAAGGACAATGCCTTTAGGTTCCTTTTCACAAGCTCAGCTTCCGAGCTCTGCATTGCCCCTCAATAGATGGGTAACAATTATTCTTGTCATCAGTTATTAGCTCATGCATATAATCATGCGCTGACTGCATTGCAAGGTTATTTCCAACAATGATTCAGTTTATACTAGTGACCTGCATACATGCAAGACCAATTTTTCAAAGTAACTTGCACAGATACTCGTACAAATCGTGAAAGGCATAATGCGTTATCCTAAATCAGAAAAATCTCAACAAATACTGTCAAACTAGTCCTTCCGTTGCCCAGAGACATTTCTATATACTAATTTACTAATTCGGGCCTTCATTCCCACCCAAGGTCATGCTTGCTATACACGACCGATAAGAGCAGAGAAGCTGCCAAAGGGTCCATCAGTCGAACCAAACAACTGTGGCCGATTACAAGTAAATTCCAACCGCCAGACTCAATGCAGATCTAGGTATGTACACCAGCGAAATGCAGATATCAGTTTCCAAACAAATAGTAGTTTGATATGTACAACATCAGCTCGGGTTCTCTGTTGAATCAGATGCCCTCTTGCTCAGGGTTGCTATCATCCCTGCTTCCTATGAGCTTCAGGTTGCTTCCCATTTTGCTTTTCATACTCCTGCTTCAGTACATCCAAACCTCTGGATACCTAATAACAAATCAAGTATTACAAACGCAAATTGGGCAGACTAATAAAAATACAAATATACTGAGACTGCAATAGGCGTCCTATTAGCAAGAAGTACTGTAAAATGAAAATTCCACAAATTTCAATTAGTGTAAATTCAGGTTGTCTCACAGAAAGGATTAACAGCAGTGAACATCAAATGCTGTCAGAAGAATCATTATCCAAGAATCATTTTATCACAATTGCCATCCTCTTCAGGAGAAAAGCTGGAAAGGTTTCCAAATCACCTAAATTACTGTTTCCATGATGAAGATAGTGTGAAAAAACATAAAACATGCACCTGTCAAGTCAATTTCCTTATGTTGGACTGGGTGACATATCCAACATTCACGAGTTCCAGATTTCAGACTATTATCACTAACTAGCAAAAAGTTCTTTGACATGTAAAACAGTCGATAAAGGTTGGAGCTAAGTTGGTTGCTCCATAGGATTCACAAAACTTTAAATTTTATTTTGTTTCCAAACGCACACTAAAACAATTTTTCCGCAGATGGTCATCATACTATAGTAATTAACTATTTTATGAGCATATGACAATTTCACAAATTTCTGGAGAATAAAATAGCCCAGTTGTGACATTAACATTTGGTCAGTAATATGACTACATGTATGTTTGCTGCCTGTGTATCTATTGAGAGAGACAGAGAGAGAACCTTAGTTGAATAAGCCAGTGGTAATAGCACATCTGGATTCAAGGCGTCCTCGGGGAAATTACGTAAAGCATGTATGAGTTTCTCGAAAGGTAATTTTACCTGTTGAAATGTTCAACAATGTAAGCAAGGCATAAATCCAGTGCATAAGTCCCCATGGGCAGGCTCCAGTGAAAGCACAACAAAATTATGGCTGAAAGACACAACTTCAGTTTGACAACAATGGAAAAGTACCAGGTCATCATGGCAATATTTCAAGAGAGCCAAACCCACTTTGAAAACAATCCTTACACCCTGCCAAGAAAGATTAGATCAGTGGTCTATGTTTAAGAAATGGAAAGGTGAAATAAGCAACTGGTTACTAACCTCATAAAGAAAGACATCCCAGATACGAATAGCCAGATGGAATGGGAATGAATAAGAGAAAACAGTGATGAACCACTGGCTAGCATACATGCTAGGGTTTATCATTTCCCGAGCAAAATGCTCCCCTAACTTTGGCAGATGCTCCTTCACTAAGTGATCAAATTGATAAAGATACTGCTGTACAAGAGGCAGTCCAGCCTGCTCCAAATGCGTAAGAGTTCTTAAGCTAGTTGAAATAAAGGACATTAGAGTTAAACCACACTGAAAGAGTAATTTGGTGTTTGCAATGGCCAAGCAAACTAGCTACAAAATCTGGGAGGTTTAATCAACAAGGGCCACTGAAACCAATAAAAGCAACTTCTAAAGCTTCAAAAAGATGCCATTTCCTGATGTTTCTTTCATTATCAGATAACAACTAATAGTTTTTTTTTTTAAATATCCGTTTATGGTACCAAAAGTTTATTCAAACACCTTTTTAAGAGCGACATCAGAAAACTGAACTGCCATTAAAAATTTTTACTCCCTGAGATTCTTTAACAGTCAACCCAAAAAAGGAAAAAAAAATACAGTTGGAATATCATTACAGTAGGCAATTCTCAACTAAAAGCTAAACTTGTGTCGAACGTGCTGTTCCCCCGATCAATAGTAAAGTGGGCAAAAAATTAGGGCATTGTATCAAGATCCTAAAGCTACACCATAGATGCTAAATCAAGCTTTCTTTTTGCTACATGCTGGTATAGAACTTTTGTTGAAGTCTCAACTATAGCCCTTAACAAAAACAACACATTCCCAGACATCCTTGGCAAGGAAAGAATCAAGCAGATGGACAATGCTTTTTCTTACAACTTGAAAAGAATATGCTTTTTTCGTTTCAGAAATAAAGTTTTCAGGAGGATATACGGCTAAAACTCACAATGCATTGCGTAAAAGTTCATGAGTGAATTATTATCAAATACCTGATCATGCAATCAGTAGCAAAGTCAAAACAATTAGACACTAAACAAAGAAGTATTGCCTGACATACATAAAAGAATTTCTTTCCACACAAAAAATCTTAGATCTTGTGATTTGACTCTAGATTCATTCGTTTTTGAGTTCAATACATACCAAGTATAAACCTTCCATGGGAGCATGGACAGCTCCTTTAAGTAAGGCCACCAGCAACCAAAATGCATCTTCCTCACTCATATAAAGAAGAAGTAGACCTGCTATAAATCCCATTCCCTGCAGTCAAAAAAATTTCATATTCTTGTATCTCCAAGAGAAGTGGATAAATGATTTCTGGGTTAATGAGAATAAACCTGTACATATCCAACATCCCTGTCATACACAGAGTACGCCTTTAATACATTGTAAAGCGATCTCTGACCGGGTCCATGCCTCTGCCGGAAGAAAACATGTGAAGGAAATGTTCGAGAAATATCTCGTATAATATCCAGCTCAGAAGCCGATGTTTCATAAATGACTAGTTGCTGCAACAAATAAAACTTCAATCACAATCGCAGGAACAAATTGAAATCAACATATGCAGCTAGGATACCTCTAGAAGGAGAACTAGTACATCATCATTAAGACATGAGCAGAATGTGACAATGTGACAGTTAAAATAGACAAGAATCAAATTTGCCACATAACATGGCTGTGATTAAAAATTTTAACTTCATCAATTCCTCAAAAGAGTAGAACAATTGGGTGAGGAAAAGCAAGGAAAGACAGAATAATTATGGATACAAAATACCTTTGACCTCTATATGCTCAGACAAGAATATAGCTCGTCAACATTTGGCAAGAAAGCAGAATAAGCAATTATTAGCCAGTGATATAGTCAAGTATTAAGAACATGGGATGCCATTTTCAAAACATGGTAATTAAAACTAGGTAAACTAACCTGTTTACTCAAATCTCAACCACTGATTCACAGTATCAACCCAAACAAAGCATTTCAGTTAGACAAACATCAGCTAAGTGACAAAACATGGTCTGTGATCCAATTATCAGGAGAATGGTATATAAAATGACCCTGTCTAAAAAGAAAAAGAACTCCTGCCTGGAAGTCAAACAGACAGATCATTCAAAGAGTGCAACTTTCTTAGCCAGAGAATCAGAGCCGCTTGCTTAAAGCAATTATCACATTCCAAAAGCATGACAGAGAGCAGGTAGATGTAGCTAAAATTAAAGTAAAATTCTGGACCTCCAAGCAAAATCAAGCACTGGTACGGCTTGGCATGAATATGATGTTATCAGCAAATGCATTTTCTGAGGCCTGTGAAGAAAAAGAGAAGGACAGATTTCAAAAAGTTAGTGCACTACCTCATACACTCCTGGGTTCATCAACAAGAGGTCTCGGCTGCCCGAGATCAACTGCCAAACAAGTCCTCTCAGGCAATCAGGAATTCCTTTTCTAATTCGTCTTTTAACAACATGAGGTTTCCTCCGAACATAATGCTTCCAATCACTGCCTCCAACCCCAATCATCTTCCTCCATTTTCTAATCCTTCTTTCCTCCCTGAAAATCATTTCTTAATTCAGTGCAATGGTAATTGGAGATAACTATACATCAATCATCTTAATGCAGTCTAACTAGTTTAACGTATAAGGATTTCACTCCAAGCATCTTCAATGTTCTACACATATTCTATGGACCTCTAACAGTATGTACCCTGAAGCTGGGTAACTGAACAATCACATTTCCAGAGTACACCAAGGCCAAGAATACTAAGAGATAGTGTGGAAACAGGAAACTATATAAACACAAAAAGTGTATGTTATTGTTCTGAAAATAAAAACGATGCTCGCCTAAGATAGATTAAGATAGGAAAGCAGACTACCGGAACAAATGAAGTCCTCTACTTAAATTTAAGCCTACAATAAAATTATCATGTTGGATTTCAAAAACAGGTTATCGACACATACTTGAGCCGTCCAGAATCTACATTTGATTGGCAATACAATTGATGAGTGGATCTATGTTTAGGATATAACTGGCAGCTTTACGGATGTCAGAAGATCTCAGAGAGAGAGAGAGAGAGAGAGAGAGAGAGAGAGAACAGCCTACAACTCTAAGAGAAGAAATCAATATAGACCAGTAATTGCAGTAGCCCATTCTGCAGACAATCCAGTGACTGTCATTTCAATCATAATAGTCTGATGCCATCATGGTGTGACAGCCAACTAAATCCAGTGATAAGTTTATCAAGATATACCATAAGAAAATTATCACTGCGATTCAAGAAAAAACACAAAGTAAGAAGTGCATCATTTTAAGCCACCTTTTAACAAAAAAAATACATACCTTTCATACTCAGAAGCTGATCTGCTCCTACATAAGCCTTCAGCAGAGTTTTGCTCCTGCTTCACAAATCCAAATCTATCAACTCTTACAGGCATGGCCGGCTCAACTTCATGATCATCTGCCACCCTTTTCTTTTCCATCTCTACCGCAAGAACTCTTGGACACCCCAAAAAAGCCTAAACCAGAGTACTATAACTCCACAAAATCATGCTTATTTGCCACATTGCACATCACAGCTCGCTAGAACCCAAATTTTTACTTCACCAGATGATATTCACCTTCACCAGATAAAATAGCAATCAATTCTTCTAACCGTTCATTACTATTCATTTTCTACGTCTTTCTCTTTAATCAGCAGCAATCCCACAATTTCAAATTAATGAAGCATACCGCGGATAACTCTAGTTTCAATACTACATTGTATCAAAGTCAATCAGAAGCTCCTAATAACATGGTCATAAAAGGGATAAAAGAGTTTCCTTTTTAGCTATAAAATTAAAGAAAATCAGCCAATGGGATCAGAAACATAAACCAATACAGCAGAACAAGAAGAACCCACAAAATTTTCCATAAAAGACGAAAAGGGTTCTCTCATTTCACATTATCATACACAAATACGAGCCGCGTAATAATACAAGAAACCGAAAGAGAAGGAATAAGCTAAAAAGAAGAATACCAGCAAGAGGGATTCACTTGCAAAATTTGATTAGATGAAGAATTTGCATGATTGGCTAGAAGATGATTACATTCTTCAGAACGTTACAAGATTGGAGATTTGTACTTGCAAACAAATTTGGTGAGGTTTTGTTGACGTTTGCGGTGGATACGTACTGCAGCGCTGGGAACCTAAGGCACGTTTGGCTTCCAGCGTCTTAACTTTGTAATTGTAGATAAGTACAATTAATTAATCTAGAGCTTTAGGAAATGGGATAATATCAGAAACCTCCCCTGAGGTTTCTCTTAATATCACCTAGCACCCCCTAAAGTTTTGAAAATATCACTTACTTCCCTTTCTTTTGTTATTTGTGTAACAAAAACTATAAAAATCCCAAACTACCCTTTTGCTCATTTTGCTAAATAAAAATACTCCTAAACCACTTTTTTCTCCAAAAAAAAAAAAATCACCACCTAAAAGCTAATTTCTACTTGTACTACCAATTCACAAATCTATAATCCATAAAACTATAATTTTAAAAAATAAAAAAGATATTTGTAAAGAAATATACTAGTATCAATTTAACTATATATACTTAAAACATATTTCTTATGAGCCTTGTTTTTTCCCTAACATATTCAGAACTAGTGGCCCAAGTCTTTAAGTTGTACTAATTCATTTTATAAAAGTCAATTCAAAATAAATAAAAACTCATACATTCATACTCCTCCTTATCACAATTAAAAAAATAAAATTTAATTTATTATAATTTATAAATAAAAAATTGTACAGCCCTCCAAAAATAAATAAGTAAAAGAGAATGTTGGATAAAAAGAAAAAAGAAGAATGTGACTTTTGATTATTTTTCTTTAGTTTTTTGACATCCATTTATTTGATATGTAAATTATATACCAAGTGAGGGTTAAATAGTCATTGTACAATTACTAGGGGGAGATAAGTGATATTTTAGAAACTATAAGGGCGCCAGGTGATATTGAGAGGACCCTTAGGGGAGGTTTCTGATATTATCTCTTTGGAAATACCATTGAATATAGACACATTTTAAGGAAACAAACTTCAGTTGAATCAAAAGATTATACTTTATATGTTTAGAGAAATTTTATCCTGTATTATTTAACAATACTCCAAATAATATTGTGAAATCTATTAATTTCTATCAGATATCATCAAAATGATATTGAACTCCGTGTATTAAGCGTATTAGTCTATTTTTTTTTTTTTAGAAAGTTTGACATACTAAAATCCTCAACTTATAAGAAAATATTATTAAAGGAAGATTTTATATTTGAGCAATTTTGCGATGGGTTGATTAACTTGGGTGTGGTTAAACCATTAAGGTTGGCTTAGTGATTAAGGTATGGCTCTTAGAATTCTCCCGATTCAAAGTCGTGGGACGGGTATGGGTATGGGTGAAAATTCTAGGTAATAAAAAATTTGGGTGGGGTTATGTATCAAAATTTTAACCCCACATTTCCACGAAATATAGATATGTACATTATGAATTAAGGGCCCCAAAAAACAGAATGTTAATATGGACAAGCAGCAATAGTTATACATTGAAAATGAAAAAGGGAAAATCGACACCTATACAACAAACAAAGAAGATTTCTACCCAAATATTCACTTGTAAGCTTGTATTTCATGTAGGCAAAAGTCTCTAATCTTCTTGAACTTGTGGGTATTTATAGAGTGTGAGAAATGGCCTCAAGAACCTCTCCAACGGTCAAAAATATGGCTGTTGAAAAATAGCCGTTGGACCTATCGGACGTCCGATACAATGTTATGCGTCCGATAGGAGTGTTCGAGTTCTTCTCAGCGTCGACGTCCGATGGGTTTTGTCGTCCGACACAAGCGTCCGATAGGTTACTTGGTTCTTTATCGGACGGCCGATGCATAATTCTGCGTCCGATAGCTTTGCGTCCGACAGCGACCAGAGAGCTTTGATTTCATCTTTAATTCTATCGGACGTCCGATGATAATGATGTGCGTCCGATAGAAGTGTCCGATAAGTTAGCATCTTCTCAATTCATCTTGAATTGATTTCTTTTCTTTTCCAATGAATCAAGGACCTGTTCTAACAAAATTCTCACATAAAAACATTAGTTCAAATCATCATTTTATCTTGTTATCATCAAAACCTAGGAACAAGGCCAACAATCTCCCCCTTTTTGATGATGACAAACCAAATGATGATTTTGCAAGGGAATAGAAAGAAACTCCCCCTCAATAAGAAACTCCCCCTCAATATGAGTTAAAATGATTTAGAAAAAAAATCATAATCATCTAACAATTTAGAAAATCATCCAACAATAATCAACAATGAAATTATTGCATGATAATTAATTTAAGTACGATATGAACCTGGCTCAAAAAAAAAAAAAAGAGTAATAAGAGGGGATAGCACAATAAGAATTGCAATAGATAAGAGGTGCATATTGAAATTAACCCTTTATTGTCGAGGTCTATGATAACCAAATAGCCAATTCTTTACCCTATTGCTATGAAATAATTATTTTTATTGTGGATGTCTATCACTTTATCTTATCTCCTAAATAAGAACAGAGATATTAGGTTTTACGAGACGACAAGGTTATCACTACACGATTATCAAGAAGATGATTATCTGTATCTTATCATTTCACGACTTAGGAGAAGATATCATCTCTATCTCTATCTCTATCTTATCACTTCACAACTTATTGGAAGATGTCATCTCTATATTGATAAGAATACAAATATACTTTGAACTCTTCATATCTTCCTCTATAAATAGGGGTTCTCCCTTTGTAATTTCAAAAAAGGAATAGAAGCTCATTTGAATGAACAAAAATTTGGTTTTCTCTCTACTTCTCTCTTTCCTCGATTTCTTTAACTTTCTTACTTTTATTAGCATATTACCTACTACATAATCAAACACTACTTCACTATCATATTAGTATTAGTTTTGTAACACGTTATCAGCACGAGTCTCTATCATTGAGCATATATGAATCACAAATCTCTGTCACTGAGAAATTGTGATGCACGAGATTCCATTTTTAGAGGAAAGAAAATTATGAGACTCTACCGGTGTTAGATCAATTGTCGAATGCTTCCTTGGACGATTTCTAACGAACTTTTAGAGGTAACATTTCTCATTTTTAATTCATTTCACTTTCTTATAACTAACATTTGAGTACAAGAGTTTGCCATGAAGCAATCATTCAATACAAATATATACCTATGGGGCAATTTTTGAGGTAATATTTATTCAATTCAATCCTTTTTATTTATCTTTATTATCAAAGAATTATTTATTATGAATATTTGATGGTGAAATACATCTTGATACAAATGGATGAAAATAATGATAATTAAAGGATCCACTTGTCATTTGAAAGAAAAAGGTCTGACCGCCTGAAGATGGTCTAGATCTAACCGCCTGAAGATGGTTTAGATCTAACCACCTGAAGATGGTCGTTCTTATAAGACTCGACATGATCAAGTTAGCGAAGGCTATTATCTTTTGAATCAATTAGTGAATATATTTTGCAATGTTTAGAGTTACTTCTCAATCAAAATTGTATGGAGAAACTATCACTGATATAGATATATGAAAATTATATTCTCCATATTTCACTCTTCGAATATGCTCCAGAAGTAGCAATATCGAGAGAAGAAATTTGAGAAAGTATTCTGAGTTTATTATATGCCTTTGTCTAAAATCCGATTTAATGGATCTAGTCTATTCCCTGAAGTGAATACAACTTACATTATGACTATAATTGTAATTATGGATGCAGCGAAGACACATATATGCCACCTGAAGTGGCATAGTGATAAGAAAAAATGCGAAAGAAGGATTTAAAATAAATTCTATTTGTATAGTATTAAAGGTCATTAGTCACGAATATATCGTATGACTAAATATCTTATTGACCTTTATCAAATATCATAAACAAATACCCTGAAGGTGCAATTAATGATGTAATTGATGATGGTAATAATCATATTTTCTTCCTAAAGAAGAAATTGATGTCAAACACCCGATATTTATTTAGAATTTGGTTATTTATTATTTTCACATATTTTCTGTCAATTTCTTTATCAGTTATGTTATTTATGAATTTTATTATTGTTTACATTTATTTGTAAGTTTTTTCATTAATGCTTTCTGAAGAAGAACATTTCTTTATTATTTCCTCCTAATGAAGAAATTGTTGTATTATTTTATTATTTCTTCCTGAAGAAGAGAGATCATTATTACTTCCTGAAGAAGAAAGGTCTCTTTATTATTTCCTCCTAAAGAAGAAATAGATGTATTTCTTTATTATTTCTTCGAAGAAGAAATGAATGTCAAATATTTGGGATTAAAAAAATTATGGGGATGATAATGTTTGTCTCATTGATAGTGCTACTATGCACACTATATTCCTATTTGAGAATAGGAGAGATAAATACAATCAATAATGGTGGTAAAATAATTAAAAACTCCAGAAGAGCCACCACTATATTTGTCCTTGAAGGAGTAAACTTTATTATAAATTATGTACTATTCTCTCCCAAAATCTCGAAGAAATATATTAAATTTAAAATATCCACTGAAATGGATATCACTTCGAAACATAAAATGAGACAATAACAGATATCATCAAGTGAGATAAAGGTTGATTATATCGCAAAACCATCTCATTTGGTTGTAATCAAAATCATCACCTAAAGTAAATCAGAAGTTTGCTGATCCCAATATATTTATGATTCGTCACAAATAAGAGCCGACAATTATTCATACATACCTCCTTGTGCTATCTGTGACTCCAACAGAAATTTATGTCAGTGGTAAATCACCTTTTACAATTAGAAATTATGCAATATTGATGGGTGATCTATCCATAAAATGAGATTGTACACTTCCTGACATTAGGGGGAGAAAATGATCAATCGAAAGGAAATCGTTTGAAAAATATTATTGGACTTTCTTGATTCTCATACCAAATAATGTGAACTAGAAGTTCAATAAATTATTTATTTGCAACAAATTGCAGATCAATTATCAATATATTTATCGACTCCAGAAGAGTTATTAAATGGAATATTCCTGTAGGAAATATGATAGTTAAAATTGATGTCCTTGAAAGACACGTACAAGTGCTACAATAAAATTCAAGCCGGCTTACCAAAATAAGACATATTGATTCAAATATCTCCAGGATAAAATAAATGTCATGATAAAAGTGAATCTCCTGAAGAGGTCGTTCCTGAAGGGTCAATTCCTGAAGAGTTTACTCCTGAAAAGAATGAAATCATAGAAAATGTGAAACTGGAGCCTACACGAAAAGAAGTTACGTATTATGTAGCACTTGACATTATGGAAGAAAATGAGAATTATAAAAATATATCGATTGATGAATGTCAGTGAAAAAATAATTGGCCAAAATAGAAAGATGTGATCCAATCTAAATTGGATTCACTGGCTAAAAAAAAAGTTTTGGACTTGTAGTCCAAACACCTGGAAGTGTTAAACTCAAGGTTTTTTACAAAGATCTGGAGTTAATTATAATAAGACATATTTCCCAATAATGGATGAAATTACATTCAGATATCTTGTGAGTCTATCAGTGCATGAAAAACTTGATATGCGTCTAATGGACGTGGTCACTACTTATTTGTATGGGACATTGGATAATAATATATACATGAAAAATTCCTGAAGGATTTAGCATGCCTGAAGTAGTAAATCAAGTTCTAGAGAAACTTATTCCATCAAATTGCAAAGGTCTTTGTATGGTCTCAAATAATTTGGACGTATGTGGTATAATCGTCTTCGTGAGTGTTTACTTAAGGAAGGTTATGCCAATAACCCAATATATCCATGTATTTTCATAAAGAAAGATAGGTCCAATTTTGTAATCATTGCTATATATGTTGATGATCTTAATTTGATTGAAACTCCTGAAGAGTTCCAACAAGCAGTTGAATATCTAAAACGAGAATTTGAGATCAAAAATTTTGGAAAAACCAAATTTTGCCTTGGTTTACAAATTGAACATCTGGAAAATGAAATTTTTGTTCATCAAACTGCTTATACTCAGAAGGTATTAAAGCGGTTCTATATGGATAAAGCACATTTGTTGAGTACCCCAATGGTCGTTCGGTCACTTGACCCTGTCAAGAATCCTTTTAGACCAAAAGAGGCAGATGAAGAAATACTTGGTACTGAACTACCATATCTTAGTGATATTGGTGCAGTAATGTATCTTACTAATTGTACAAGACCAGATATATCATTTGCTATGAATCTATTAGCGAGATTTAGCTCATCTCCTACAAAGCGACATTGGAATGGTATTAAATATATTTTTCGCTATCTCCAAATAACAGTTGATTTTGGCCTATTTTATTCCAATAAATCTCGACATGAATTGCTTGGCTATGCTGATGTTGGATATCTATCTGACCTGCATAAAGCAAGATCTCAAACTGGATATATATTCACATGTGGTGGTACAACCATTTCATAGAGATTTACAAAGCAGTCAATGACTGTCATTTCTTCAAATCATGCTGAAGTGTTAGCAATTCAAGAGGCTAGTCGAGAATGTGTTTGGTTAAAATCAATGGCCCATTATATCTGGAAGAATTGTGGGTTATCATCTGAAAAAAATCCTCCAATTATATTATATGAAGATAATGCAACTTGTATAGCTCAATTGAAAGGGGGATATATTAAAGGAGATAAGACGAAACATATTTCATCAAAATTCTTCTTTACTCATGATTTGCAAAAGAATAGTGAAATTAATGTGCAACAAATCCGATCAGATAATAATTTGGCAGATTTGTTTACCAAGGCGTTACAGACTGCAACATTTGAAAAGTTGGTGAAAAATATTAGAATGTGTCGGTTGAAGGATCTAAAATGATGTTTTGGATCAAGGGGAGAAATAAATACACAAGAATAATGTACTCTTTTTCTTTCGTTAGGGTTTTTTCCTATAGGTTTTTTTCTAATAAAATTTTAACGGGGCATATTCTTTGTGTGATAGATATCCAAGGGGGAGTGTTATGAAATAATTATTTTATTGTGGATGTCTATCACTTTATCTTATCTCCTAAATAAAGACAGAGCTATCACGTTCTACGAGACAATAAAGTTATCACTACACGATTATCAAGAAGATTATTATCTCTATCTTATCACTTCACGACTTAGGAGAAGATATCATCTCTATTTCTATTTAATCACTTTACGACTTATGAGAAGATGTCATTTCTATCTTGATAAGAATACAAATATACTTTGAACTCTTCATATCTTCTCTTATAAATAGGGGTTCCCCCTTTGTAATTTCAAAAAAGGAATAGAAGTTCATTTGAATGAATGAAAATTTGGTTTTCTCTCTACTTCTCTCTTTCCTCGAGATATTTAGCTTTCTTACTTTTATTAGCATATTACCTACTACATAATCAAACACTACTTCACTAACATATTAGTATTAGTTTTATAATAACTATTACATAATCGAGTAGTTTTATAATCTGGGTTTAGGGGATTGACTAGCTTGTAAGAAAATACCGGGTGACCTCTTTTATGAGATTGATGGAATTAATTGTTTCCAACTACAAATTGATCTTCACTTTTGATTTTTTTTTTGTGTATTTGTTTTTTGAGAGAGAGAGACCTTCTGAATATTTAAGCATACAAGAACATTCATTCTTACCTGTCTTGCCTATGTTTAGCAAAGCAATCCTTCTATATCTCCTAAAATGTTATGATGAATTAAATAAAATACCAAAATTTTCCTTTTGTATGACATTGTCTTTTTTATTTTTTATTTTTTCCCTTCCTCTGTCACGCAACCCACCCCTCCTCCATGACATTGTCTTAAGTATTAGTAATTCGGATCGACAAAATGGCTTCTATGATCAAGGTAAAACCATTCACACTTTTAAGTCGAGCACGATTGGAATGTGAAAAACTATGTAGAATTTATGGACGTACGAGTCTACTACATCTGAGGATTTTTTGGGCACATGGAATCACCATTTTTATGTTATATTGATGGATTAAATTTTAAACAAGTGAATATTCTTAGCCTCTTGTAAAATATTTGAAAATATTTTCTATTACAATGTAACTATTTTTTTTAATATCTAAATATATGCCTACAATAAGCATCAAATAAACTTCAAATCTAAGGGTATACGTATCTAATAAGTATATAAGGTGTGGAATTAATATAGAGGAGTGTGGATTTAACCTCTCTCATTTTTCAAAGAGATAAAAGCAGTTAACCCTCCTAAACTTATAGCTCAGTTGCAACTTCCTCCTCTCCCCCTTCAACTAAAACAATAATTACTTTGCTCCCCTTTGATTAATGGCATCCAAACAAAATATGAGGTCCGTTGAACTGGTGAGCATAATGAACAATTTATCCTACAAATAACAATAAAATGACAATTATATCTTTAATGGTGCACAAAATGAATTTTTCTTCCTAATTTGCCCTTGGTTGGGCGGGATCAAATAACGTAAGAAGTGGATGTCTAACAGATGTAGGAATAAAAAAGATTAAGAAAATTCTGGAGAACCATGACAGTAATCATTATGACTTGTAGAGAGTATTCACAAACCAAAGTGTCGCTGTAGTTTCCGCAAATTTTAGAATTGACCACCCAAGTTTTAGATTTTGATTATAAAACAAAGAACAAGTACGTTCTCCTTTTTTCCTTTTTTCTTTTTTCTTTTTTTTAAAGCCTTACTTAAATAAAGTAGGGATATATATGTGTGTGTGTGTGTTGGCTATGGATTCTTCAATTGTGCATATGCGATTCTTTTTAATCCTTGTTATAAACAAAAGCCTCTTTTAGCATTAATCTAGCCTGATAGGCATATAATTTAAGCAATATGTTTTGTACAATTTTTGTCCCCATTTGGTGTTTATATCTTGATTTCGTTTGGTTGCTTTATTCATGATTATATTGCTAGATGTGAAAGTCCTGTATGGTACAAGTTCTCGCTGCTTTTGGATTTGGTACTGGGGATGTTGAGGGGAAGGGAGGAAGGGAAGGAAGAAGAATTGGGTATGTTCTGCAATTTGACTCGTAGGAGAACACATCTCTTGGCTTGTATATTTGAGATCAAAGCTTTGATGTGCTTAATCAAGTATTCCTTCTCGTCAATTCTGGATGTGTTTAATAAAGTATTCTAAGCTTTGACGATGAATTCTGAGCATTTTAATTTGTATCTTTCTTATTGCTTTACATTATGTACCATATAGTAAAAAATATGATGACTTTTCATGATTTTAAAATCATTCGTTCAATACATTCTGATTTTAAAATGTTAAGGACAAAGACAATTTTTTCCTCTTTTTAATTTTTCATTTCCCGATGAATTTACGGTTAGATATGGTGGAACACTAATACCCAAACTGGTCCACAAGTTGTGAATCAAAACATTGTTTCAGCAAATAGAAGGCCTACTATCCAGGTACTTCCAAAATGCTTAAAACTAGTAGTTTGAAATTATTAGACCACAATTGCATTTTAACTTATTTCGGATGCATCGAATTTCAGAGGACAAAGTTTGGTGAGGTGCTTTTTTCTAGTCAGCCCTCGTCCTTGGGAATCTACGTGCACAAGGATGCAGGAGCTCAACCAAATGAGAGTTCTACCATTTAAAATTTTATTTTTCCTTTCTTTCTGGATATTGTGGGAATTTTTATAACTTAATACTGGTGATTGCATATTGACTAGAAGTTTTGTGTGCTGCAGGGAAATCATGGACAAGCTTTTGAATGTTGTTTATGCAGAATCTTGCAAAATCATACATTATAGGTTGACTTTTTTTAAGTATTATATGTTGACTTTATGTTTTTAGGTTTATCAATTCACATTATAATTATGTATTTAATGATCTTCTTACTATTAATGTTATTTTTGGTTGTGATTTCTGTAATTTTTTAGTTCTTAATTGTTGAAACTAATAAAATGAGTTAACGAATGGGAAAAGAAGGATTTCAACATTCAAAGGAGAAAATTTGGTTCTTTCATCGGCTTTTAAAAAGAAGAAAGCTGAGGCATTTGAGTTAAAAAAAATTTAACTCCATCTCAAGGGCATAGTAAGTGAGATGTTCAATCACATATACAAGCCATTCAAATCAGCCATTATAATTGAGGATGGCGTCAATCAAAGGGGGGCATAATGCTTATTGTTTTACTTGGGGGTGGCAGACTGCAATTGAGGTGCAAGTTGAGGGGGTTTTACTGCTTTTATCACTTTTTCAAATGACATATATTATCCCTAGAGGCAAAAAACTTTTCTCTCTCTTGTGAGAGTTTCCTCCCGCTTCTCTCTTGGTTTGAGTGCTTCTCCCTTTCCGTGAGTTCAAAATATTTCAAAATTTCAACTAGGAGTAAACAGAGTTCTTAACCAACAGTTAAAGCTTCTGGATCTTGAGGCACTGATTATAAACATCTGCAAGCATTTAGATTTTCGATGGCATCACTGAAGCTGAGTTAACTTTCCTTAGGAGAGGCATCATTTATTTCAAGCTCCGTCTGAGTTCGGACAGGTAGTTACTGCCATAATTTCTCTTTCTTTATCTGCATTTTGTGCTCTTTTAAGGTCCTGGAGTGTGGAAAAATGAAAAAATATTCCCTTTTCTTTCCTTTTTTTAGATCTTCGTAGCCTTCCCTTTTGGTTCTCTTTGCTGTGTGTTTGTTCCTCGAGAAGTGGCCTGGTTGCTTGTGCATTAGCTTAGTGTCTGTGCTTATCTCTCTCCTGTCTGTTAAAAAAATAAAAAAAACAAAATATAAAAAAAGGTATTTTTCAAAAATTTCGTCGGTCTCTGTAAGCTTTTGAGCTCAGCTGCCCTGGTTTCCTCTTCTATTTACTGGTCCTGGTTAGCTCACGGTTTCTTTCTCTGAGGTTGGGGAGATCTACCTTGATTCTTTCTGGGTCTTCAATGGCTGACGAACTAGCAAACATTCTGCGGAAGTTCGAACTGTCGGCGAAAGAAATAGAGCTCACGGATTTGGGGGCAGAGGACATTGACGTAGGCCTGAAAGAATGTCAGGAAAGTTTGGTCGGAAAAATCTTTGCTAATTCAGCTTGGGGTTTTCTGAGAGGACTACAGGTGACAGAATTGGGGCCAAATCTGTTCCAGTTTGTGATCCCTCAGGTTGATGAACGTGAGCGAGTCAGAGAGGGTGGTCCTTGGTTAATTGACAACCAGGTGCTTTTACTAAGTCACTGGTTTGAAGGGATAGAAGAAGACCAAGCTGCCTTTACGCTGGCCCCACTTTGGGTACAAATTTGGAATGTACCGGTTCATTGGTTGTCCAAGGAAGTGGGGAGGAAAATTGGCTCTGTGTTTCATGAGGTGAAGGATGTTATTGTGCCCAAGTCGGGGGAAAAGATGGGAGACATATAAAAATCAGAGTTATTGTTGACATCTCCCAGCCGCTCTTGAGAGGAACCACTATTAAGGCTAAAGGAATTGTAAGGTGGCTGAATTTCAAGTACGAGAGATGCCCAGATTTCTGTTATAAGTGCGGGGTGGTAGGGCATAGTGAGAGAAACTATAAGATCAGCATTCCACCAAGCAGAGGGAAGCAAGAAAATCAGTACGGGCCATGGTTGCGAGCTAATCTGGGAAAATCAACCAATCATCATCCGGACCAGCTAAATAAATATAAGAGAGACAGTAGTAGATAGGTCCCAAAGGAGGGGAGTTGGGTGCAACAAATGAAAGGAGGTGATTCTAGATCAACTGAGGAGAATAATATCAAATGGAAAGACAACATAAACTCCCCCATGACAGGTGAATTTGAGGAGGGAGGACGTGAAAGTGGAGTTGAAAAATACGGAACTAACGAGGTTTCTTTGCAAAAGGTAAGCAGTGGGAATGAGATAAGAATGAGGAATCCGGATATCCTACAAAATGGCAAGTTAATTGAAGAAGTCTTACCCTCTGATTTAGGAGCTGGAAGTGAGGTGATGGTAAAAAGGATAGAAGCTAAGTGCCTGAAAAATCAAAGGCTTCAGATGTGTCATCTCAACAGGAAATGAGGAATAATTTGATGGATATACAGGTCATAGGGGTTAAGGAAGGGACAGAAAGAACATTGATCCATGCAACTCAGCTGGAAGGAAAGGAACAAGAATTTTCTGGAGTACGGGGAAAATTACAAAGAGCTAGATAGAAAAGTGAAAATCAATTGAGAAACAAAGCAAGGTCACCCAAGGTGAGGAGACTTCCATTAAGAGAGATTGAAACTAACATGATATTTGATCACGCTCTTGGAAAAAAGAAGTTGTGTTCTAATGAAGTAGAGATGAGTGAGGTGGAAGAGGAAGAGAAGGACCCAAAATAGCAAAAGATAGATGCCGAATTCAATCATGGACTTTTAGTACAAGAAGGTGGGGGGGCTAGCCTCAAGTGGTCCCCGGGTCACCAATGAAGGTTTTGGTGTGGAACTGCCAAGGAGCAGGGGGCCCCTTGGCAGTTCCCCAGCTGAGGGAGGCTAATAACCTCCTCTCCCAAGCATAGTGTTTTTAAGTAAGACAAAAAATAAGCGTTGGTTTATGGAAAAAGTTAAGACAACTCTGAAATTCGAGGATAGATATATTGTAGAGGCTTTGAGTAGAGCAGGCGGGATGGCTTTGTTCTGGAACAAGGAGGTGGAAGTCCTCAACATTCCCACAACAGCTTTTACCATTGAGGCCCAGGTCAAGGAGAGGAATTCCCAGGTTACATGGTGGTTTGTAGGGGTATACGCAAGTTGCGATAGCAGAGTAAGGAAAAATCAATGGAAAGTGTTGAAGCAAAGAATGTCTCTTTGGGGACAAAATGGCTCTTAGCAGGTTATTTCCACGACATAATTTCAAATGAGGAGAAGTGGGGAGGAAGAATGAGATAAGAAGGCAGCTTCCATGATTTTAGAAATTTCATCTCAGAAAATGAATTCATTGACATAGGCTTTTGTGGAAATCCTTGGACCTAGAGTAACAATTGGGAAGAGGGAGGAGAGGTGCGCCTAAGATTAGATAGGGGTTTATCTTCACTTGGTTGGTTCCAGAGCTTTGACAACACGAAGTGTGAGCATATTGAGACGTATGGGTCTGATCATAGTATTCTTCTTATTGATACGGATCCGAAGGGGAAGAAGAGAAAGCAAAAGTTCTACTTCGACAAAAGATGGATTTATAAGGATGGTGTCGAGTAGATTATAGAGAAGGCCTGGAATCAGCCAGTTGAAGGCTCTAGGATGTATAAGCTAACTAGGAAGATTGCTAATTGTAGGGTGGCTTTGATTAAGTGGAAAAAAGAGGTTCCAACTAACGCAAGATCGAAAATAATAAACATAAAGCAGCAAATTGAGACTCTAAAGGTAGTTGATTCGTGTGACAAAAAAAGCCAACTCAAGGAATTAAAGGAGAATCTGAAGCAAGCTTACAATGAAGAAGAATGCTACTGGAGTCAAAAAACTAGAGTGAATTGGCTCAAAGATGGCGACAGAAACACAAACTTTTTCCATGCATGTGTCAAGGGTAGAAGAATTAGGAACTCTATGCAGAATATTCAAAGAGACAATGGTTCGTGGACTACAAACGAAGAAGAGTTGGGAAAGGAAGTTGCTGAGTATTACAAACATCTCTTCACAGGAGGGGAATGTGCTAACTTTAGTGAGATTTTGGAAGGTATACCCCATTCAGTTACTGATGACATGAATGTGCAGTTAACCAGACCAGTGCATGATGAGGAAATCAAAAGAGCTCTTTTTTCCATGAACCCCAATAAATCACCAGGCCAAGATAGTATGACCCCAATCTTCTTCCAAAAATTCTGGAATATTATTAAGGAGGATTTGATCCTAGCTATAGACTCTTTTTTTCACTCTGGTCGTATGCTCAAATCCATAAATCATACTATCATAAGTCTTATTCCTAAGGTGTAGCATCCCATTAATTTGAAACAATAGAGGCCTATTAGTCTTTGTAATGTAATTTATAAGTTGATTTCCAAAATCTTGGTTGATAGGCTTAAATCTGTTTTAAATGTCTGCATTAGTAAAAATCAAGCTGCCTTTGTTCCCGGAAGGCAGATTTTGGACAATGTTATCTTGTCTCATGAATTTTTGCATTACATGAAAAATAAAAGACATGGTAAGGAGGGATTCATGGCAGTAAAACTTGATATGTCCAAAGTTTATGACCGAGTGGAATGGAGAATCCTTGACGCTATGATGGTTACAATGGGCTTCTGTGATAATTGGAGATCTTGGATTTGGAGCTGTTTATCGTCGGTTACTTATTCTTTTAACATCAATGGAGCTCAAAAGAAGTTTGTTGTCCCAGAGCGAGGTATTAGGCAGGGGGATCCTTTGTCTTCATACCTTTTCCCACTGTGCTCGGAGGGGTTTTCGAATTTGCTAAGGAAAGCTGAACAAAGCAGAAAGATTTCTGGTATCAGTGTTAGTAGAGGTGGACCGAAGATTTCCCACCTCTTCTTTGCTGATGATTCTTTGATATTCTACAAAGCTGATAAGGACCAAGCTAATCGTTTCATGGATATTTTGGAAATCTATGGGAAAGGATCAGGTCAAGTTATCAACCTGGATAAGTTTGCTGTATTTTTTAGTAAGAACGTTCAAAGGGAATACAAAGCTGAAATTGCTCAATGTCTGGGGAATATTCAAGAAGCTCAACAAGGAAAATATTTGGGGCTGCCTATGGTGGTTACAAGATCGAAAGAGCAAGTGTACGGCTTCATCAAAGACAGGCTACAAAGTAGAATCTGCAACTGGAAAAATAAATTTCTCAGCCAGGCAGGTAAAGAGATTCTTCTCAAAGCAATATCTATGGCCATGCCTATATATAGCATGCCTTGCTTCAGGTTGTCAAAGAAGCTGTGTAAAGAAGTCAGTGCTGTTATGTCAAGATTCTGGTGGGGTGATATAGAAGATAAAAAAAAAATTCATTGGTGTTCATGGGATAAATTATCACAGGAAAAAAAGTCGGGTGGGCTTGGTTTCACAGAGCTTCAGAACTTTAATAAAGCTCTGTTAGCTAAACAAGTCTGGAGGCTGCTTACATATCCTAATCTTCTGGTGAGCAATGTTCTGAGGGCTAAATACTTCCAAAATAAATCTATCTTTCACTGTAAGGTGGCAAAGAATGCCTCATGGGTTTGGCAAAGTCTAATGGGGGCAAGAGATCTTATTGAGGCAGGTACTAGAAAACAGGTTGGAATTGGGAAAAGTATCAACATATGGGAAGAAGGATGGATTCCAGGATATCAGAATGGTCGAGTCACTACTGTTAAGCCTTTGTCTGGAGGGCCAAAGAAAGTGGCAGATTTAATCAGAGGGTTTAGATGGGATAGGAATCTGGTTTTTAGGACCTTTAACAGTCAAGATGCCGAGAAGATTCTGCAAATCCCTATCAGCTTCGCAGGGAGAGAAGATAGGCATTATTGGTTGTGGAGTAAGAATGGTCAGTACTCTGTTAAATCTGGGTACAAAGAGTTGAGCAAAGAGTCTATCTTGCACCAAACGAGTAGAGGGGCAAATGGCGAATCAAGTACGAGTAGTCTAAACAGTAAAATCTGGAAGCATACTTAGAAACTGAAGGTTAAGGAAAAAATCAAGCATTTTATATGGAAATGTGTTTCTGGAGTGCTGCCTGTGAGAGCCGCGATCTATCAAAGAACGAAAGCTGGTATCCCCATTTGTAAAGGGTGTGGGGAAAATGCAGAAACAGTGGAACATGCTTTGCTTCAGTGTTCAAAAGCTCAGGCAATTTGGAAAATGGCCCTAATTCAGTGGGACGGGGCTGCTCAACAGGTTGGAAACTTTAAGCTTTGGTGGTGGAATGGTTCGGATCACCTGGCTCTTACTGCTTATTTGCTGTGGCATATCTGGAAAGCTAGGAATGAGTGGGAGTTTAATGATCACCAAAGGCATCCAATGAAGATAGTGCATCAAGCCCATCATGATTGGCTGGAGCTGGATCAAGCCGTTAGCTCTCTTGGCTGTTTGAACAGACATGAAACAAGGAGAAGTGGGGAGGACAGGGATGAGGACAATGCAGTCTTTGATGGCTTCAGCCTCCAGGTTGATATTCTCAGAAAGCTGATATAAAAGCGATGGGGATTGGGGTTGTTGTGTCTGATAACAACAACCTTCAGGCAGAAGTTTGGGTTTTAAAAGAAAGCAGCTTAGGGATTCACCTATTGGACTATGCTAATGTAGTTAGATTAGCTTTAGCTAAAGCTCGTCAGAAGTCTTGAAGGAAGATCAAGGTCCTTTTGAGCTCTAAATCACTAATATCGAGTCTGCAAGCAGGAGTAGCTAAAGATATCAGTCTGTCATCTCTGATTGAGGATACTATTAACTTGAGCTCCATGTTTCAGCACTGTTCTTTCAGGATTGGTCCTACTAGTAATAGTCTTAGCAAAATAGTTAGCAAATTTGCCTTGGGCATTAACTTTGATGAGGATTGGTCTTATCCTCGAGGTGTGTAATACCTCTTATCTTAGCATCTTTGTGCTCTTGTTTTGGTTGTCGAGCCTTTGCTCTTCTCGTGTATACCTTCGTTGTTGTTCTTTTATATATAATGACGTTTCAGAAAAAAAAAATCCCTAGAGGTGAAAATGCAAGCTAATGAAGCATAACATCTGCAACTCCTTTTTGGGTGCATTTGATTCATGGATTGGATGAGAGTGGATTACTTATTCTCGAATTACTCATCCTAGGTTGAGTTATCCTCCGATGAGTAATCTTATTATCTAGTGTTTGGTTGGCTTTTTATTGGATAGGATGTCTTGGAAAATAATTTTATCCTGTGTTTGGTTTAAAATAGTATGATATGGGATTATTTATTTATAGATCAAAATACCCTTTTTGCTAGACCTATGACCAGAGGTGTTCAACTTTTAATAAACACAAACTCGTCTTGCAAATACATAAACACACACACATATGCGTGTGTGTGTAATTACAAGCGAAGTTCAATCTTATTAAATGGGTTCACGGGTTTCAATTTATATGTCTAACCTTTTATGAATTAAATTTGACAAAGAAAATATGATTATATAATTAATTATTAGGACCAAAATAATATAAAAATTTACTCTTATTTTTAGTAGGGGTAAATTAATTTAGAATTTTAGTAGGGCCAAATTAGCCAAAAATTTAATTTATTAATAATAGGAACAAATTAGTCCAAAATTATTTATTTCGATAAAATGGGTAAATTAGTTCAAAACATAATTTTTTATTGGCATGGGCAAATGTGTCCAAAATTTTAGTTATTTCATTAATATAGACAAATGAGTAAAAAGTCTAATTTTATTAATGACATAGGCAAAATTATGATATATCATTAATATGGGCAAATTAGTCCAAAATTTAGTTTTTTATTAGTAAGGGTAAATTTGTCAAAAGTTTTATTAAATGATTAATAGGAACAAATTAGTCCGAAATTAGATAATATTATAGAGAATTGTAAATTTATATAGTTGTTTGAATAAAGTATTATTTTATTAATATGGTAAATAAGTGTCAATAATCATCATCCCACCTCTTATCTTATCTCAGGATAACTCATACCACCTCCCCCCATGGGATTATTTTATTCCCTCTATGGGGGATTAATTCGGTTAGGTGGAACATATCATCCCATACATAAAATTCAATCAAATATGGGATGACACCTCCAATCCTGTGTCATCCCATGTACCAAACGAACCCTTTATGTATGAATAGGAATCACTTGGATGACGCTATTCTTGCTTTATTTAATATATTTATGTCTTGTTTGGAAAGCCAATTTTTGAAGAAAAATGGCTACATTTTTCGAAAACACATTTTTCAATTACTTTTTCACCTCACATATATTAAATTGCGACAATATATCTTTCTACAAAAACTCTAAAAAATAGCAATTCAAATGGGCTCTTATTAGTCTTGGAAGTCAACTGTTGCATTTTGTAATGTTTTGGGCTTTTGTATGTTGTCATTATTTTACCATAATATTGACCAGGATGATGAACCTTCTATCTTGGACTCTAGATAATAAATCCTTTCGTAATGCATTGCGCTTGGGGCAATGACGCAGCTAGTGAGGTTCTAACCGAGGCGCGTCTATTGCTGGTTGAAAACTACTAACTAGGACGATAAGCCAATTTTCATGGACTTACGGAACCCAAAATTTGCACAGAGATTATCATAAACGATACTCTCGTTGTAGAGTAGAAATTAACCTAATTTTCTAATCTTTGAGATTATAGGAACCAATAGGAGTGTTCAAAGATTGGTATTCAATTCATTTATAATTTTACCGACCCTAATTGCTTATACCTATGGGTTAATAAAATTGCGTTTCATCTCGTAACCTTACTCAAGTAGTCATGGATATTTAATTGGATCGTTCAAAAGTTAATGACCTGTAATAGGAATTATAGAAGATATTCCTTTGACGTTTTATATATGATTGTTTTTGCGCCTTGGCATTGACTTTCTGTATCTTTCCAAGTATAGTTGACATTTCTGTTCTTGATTGACAAACTCAAAAAAGTTATATTGAAGGGTTAAAAAAAAAAAGAAAAACTTTCCTATTTAACAAATGAAATGATTGCATCGAATCCTTCCACGAAAGCTATGAAATTACTTGCATGCATTACCTTTCATATAATCATATCCAGGACCACCTAGACCTCTGTTAGCACTGAATATCTGAAAAATGCATTGGGCTTACGTATGTTTTTTCTCATGATTATCTAATCTCCAGGTTTCCTAACTCTTCAAGTTGCTTGATTATGAAAGAAACAAGTTTCTTCAATTCAATTGTGAACCAACTTATTATGTAATTTGACATACGTTAGTAACATTCTAATCTTAACTTCTCTTTGAACTTGTAGTTAATGCTTTTGAAATCTGGTGGACGCATGATCTTCTATGGATCATTAGGTCAGAATCCATGTAAAGTAATCGGATACTTTGAGGTCAGTTTTTTGAATACTGAAGTTGCTTTGGCGTATTTCGTATTGTTAACTTCAAAATATGAAAAGCTCAATCACTTCTGCTGTTACTTTGACTATGTAATAGGGCATATAAAAAAAAAAAGACTATGTAGTAGGGCATATCAGCTGTCCCAAGAGTAAAGAATAACTATAATCCGTCGACGTGGATGTTGGAGGTCACTTCTACATCTTCAGAACTCGAACTTGGTCTAGATTTCGCCCAGAAATCTATTGCTTAATATTTGTAGGATTGAATAACATCGTTATGAAAGATGTTTCTCCTACATTGAAGGATATTCCTTCATTTGATAAGGAGACTCAGCAAAGCTTGTTCAACGTGTCCGGTGCAATGTACGTTGCTGTATTTTTTTGTGGCGTCAACAACCTTTCTTCAGTTTTACCACATATCAACAGAGAGCGAGTGGTTCTTTATCGAGAAAGATTTGCAGGGATGTACACTTCATGGGCTTATGCACTTGCCCAGGTACAAAGTTAAATCCAAATTGACAGAACATGTAAATCTCTATTAGTACAGCTTACTGATCTATGGGTTTAGTTGGTTTTTTGCAGTTTATCACAGAGATCCCTGATAGCTGTGTCCAAGTGCTTGAGTTTACAGTAATTACATATCCAATGATCGGGTATCATTTGTCAGCTTATAAGGTTTTCTGGTACTTCTATACGGTGTTTTGTGCAATGTTGTGCTTCAGTTACCTAGGAATGATGATAATTTTAATGACACCAAGCTTTCCAATGGCTTCAGTTCTGGCAACAAGTATTTACAAAATTTGCAATCCCTTTCCTGGATTCTTTATTCCTCCTCTAGTAAGCAATTGTGCACTTGCTGTACAAGAAACTTGAGTTGAAAATGAGATTACCTTATTGGATTCTAACAAGTTTTTGTTGTTTGACCTTTCAGCAGATACCAAAGCGGAGGATTTGGCCATATTACGTAACTCCTGCAGCTTGGACATTCAATGGTATGCTTACATCACAGTGTGGGGATATCAACAAGAAAATTGAGATGTTTGGAGAGAAACTAAAACTGTAGCAGCTTTTATGGGGGGGTGGGGGTTACTACGGAAATGAAGAGGTGTAGTGAGGTTTTAATGCAAGTACATTTTAGTAGAACGACAATGGATGTTAGCCCAGTTAATTGGTAGTCGACTGGGTAAATGTATCTGTCGGGATTCAGGAATTGAAGAGGTATGGTGAAGTTTAGGTCAACGATAATAAGGGACCTGACGAGGAAGTTGAGGGGCCTAATCTGGTGGGAATTGAGGCAATCAGCTTACTTCTTGGCTTCTTGCTGCTAACTAGAATTCAACTTTGGAACCATGTGAAGATATATCTTTTGGTGCGAAAATGTTTGGGTAAATTTTTATAAGGAAATGGTTTATCTCTACTAATTGAGAGAACATTTTTTTTTGCATGTGCTCTTATTCATCGCACTTCCTTTTTTTTTTTTTTTAGATAGAAGGGCAAATATTGATTGCTGGTTATGATTCATTTACATCATTATCCTACTGGTAACTTAAACATGCACTAGAAATTATAGAGTGTGTTTAAGATTGCAAAATAATTTCAAACATTATTTTGCTTACATCACAAGCATAATTTCTAATCTAACTTTTTTATATTTCCAACTATCATTTTATCTCACATATACCACATCATAAAAGATGGTACATTGATTATTCTAATAATGTTTCAAATAATCTCCTATCCACAATGCTCATAGATCTATAAAATTATGAATAGATTTGACAAATATAATAAATTTTCAAATTGTCTTCTAATAAGAGAAGTTGTTGTAGTTCCCTTCTGCATATGTTACAATGGTAGGTCTGCTAATTAATGGTTTTAAACTCCAACAATGATGATGAAATCTGTCAAAATAAATCCAAGGTTAAAAAAAAATAAAATTCAATAATCAAAATCAAAATGAATTCATATCTAATAATAAAGTAACCCAAAAAAAAAAGCAATGTAATTTCTCCATAGAAACCCTTAGGAGAATAGAAATTTTCACTAGGAACTAGGAAATTAGAAACTATCACCAAGAAAAAATTTTATTAAAATTATTAAAAAAAAAAACTATAGGATTGTTCTCCCTCCCTAAGAAGAAGGATTTTGAAAAGTAGAGAAGAAGTAGAGAGAAGTTGGAGAGGGTGAGGGGTAAGAGGATACTCTTACTCAGTTACAATTATTTGCCTTTCTTATTCGTTATTCCATGTATGCTATTTTTATAAAATGATGTGGTTAACAAGTGCCTAATGGACACTGTTAAAAAGAGTTTTAGGGGTTAATTTTTTTGAATAAATATAATTAATTTGGGAAAGTGTTACAATTCAAGAGAGTGCAATAAATATGTTCATATTTATATAATAACTTAAATGTAATTTAGGTGTCTTAACAAATGTCTTGAACATCCGTTAAAAAAAATCCTATATAAAAATTAACATGTAGTAACCCTCTTGAAATTTACCATTGAGTACTTGGCTCAATGTTCCACAGGAAACTGTGATATAATGGCCTGAATAATCCCTTAATCATGTCTCTTTCCTTATGAATTACCAGGTATAATTTAATCAGATACTTGAGTTAATATATGGCCGGGATAGATAGAGCACCGAACTTATCATTTTGGATCCATGTTTTTCAGTACTATGATGCAACTGCTCAACAAATTTTGTTATTGATTCAAACATTTGATCATTGTTTATTTCTCATTATTTGAAGTCTAGGAGATGGAATTCAGAATACAATAATGATGAAGAATTATAGCATTGATCAATATAATCTCAAAAGATCTGAGGAAGATGCGACATTAGCTTCCAGCCTTTTGTTACGTGAAGCAGTAGAATAATCATGCCTTATGAACTAAGCATGTCGTGTTAAGGAGATTTTAGTAGATTGTGTATCTTAAATCAAATGTCATGATTTCTTCTTTATAACTACATGTTGTTCTTTATAATCAATTTCTTTGGGCAATTACTAAATTTATTTTTTTGATAAAAAAGATAACTATTATTAACTAGATTGCTGAAAATTGCCCTCCTTCCCCCTCCCGAAATAGATTGCATAATTACATGCGCCATTGATTTATACACATGGATGACCAGCAGATATCATTAATTACCAAATGTATTATAATCCTATGTAATTATAATAAAAACTAGCATTTAGGCTTTGGGAAGTGCCTTAGCACGGTTTTTGTTTTTATTAGTTTTGAATTTGTGAAAGCATGAACAGTTCAAGTTTAAAAAAAAATATCTTACATCCATTAATATTGATTTATAAAATTAATGTATTTTAAGTGTTTAACTACCATACCATTTTTTAGAAACCTCTATACTAATAAAATTCATCAAATACTATAACACATCCGTTGAGACAATTGTTAAAGTTTCACAATGACCATAAACCCACAATTATATGTTAATTCTCAATTAAACACAAATGATGCAAAATTCATTGTTTCATGAATGCATGTCTGATTTCCAGCAACATTAAGAAATCTATTGATGTAAAAACTAAAATCCTAATAAGGAAGGTTAATCTATATTGATAAAATATACAGAATTATAAAAAAGATAAATATTAATAAGTTGTTAAAAATAAAAGATTCAAATTTAGTTGAAAATATTAAAGTTGTTAGAAGGGAAATTGTATAGGAATTAATTTAAAGAGAGTGAGATACAAATATGTATAAAACTCAAGTATCTAAATGACCCATCAATATTATTCAATTAGGCATGATATTTAGAAGAAAGAGTATAGTTAATTAGATTGAGCACCAACTTATCATATGGGAGGCATGTTATTTCAGTACTATGATGCAACTGCTCAACAAATTTGTTATTTGCTTTATGTCTAACCCTTTCTCCCTTACAAACAACTTACTTCCTCCTCGGCGGGAGGGAAGCCAACCATGGTCTTCCTCCATCTGATTTCTTTATTTTTATTTTGTTCAAAAAAACAGTCTCTCCAAGATGTTTTCTTATTGGAGCATTATCTCTTCAACGATTTCCTAGTGAGAGTTTCATTTATCCTAGATTCTTTTTGTGAGAGTTTTGTTCTCTCCTGATATTTTCTTGCGAGAAATTTTCTTATTATTTGTTTGTTATCTTATTAGATTTGGGATTTCTTTGAATTTTTCTAAAAATGTAGAAAATCCTTTGTCATGTTAGATCTAAAATTCTCCTTGTGCCAAATTTATTTCTTCTTGGGTCTAGACGTGCAGAGGATAGAGTTGCAGTTATTCATTTGATTAGAAGACATCTTGGGTTTTCATGGTGCTATCTTTTCTATTTTTCAACTATGTTTTTTAAGTTTTCATTCTAGTGTATCTGTTGAATTGTGCATCTATTATTTTTATTGCATATTAGTTTGACATAGTTCCTGTCTTTAATAGATTTGCGAGAATGAATTATGAAGGTCTTTTATCAACAAAGAAAGGGAAAAAAAAAAAAAAACTCATCAATCAAGACTACGTAACTCGAAATTCATTAATGATGAATAACTATTGCATTGATCCACTAATGACGGATTAGGTAACGAAAGATAAGACTAGTATTTTTTTTCCCGGCTATATCGCAGTTCATGGCATCCCAAGCAGACGTAAAAGTTGTTGTCATATAAGTTCAAGAGTTTCTTGTCAAAATATACATAATTTAGGGGTAAACATTAATTTTAGAGTTTTTATAGTAAACTTACCTATTCTTTGGCTTCAGATTTGATCGTCATTAATACACATGTCAAGTTTGTGCAACATTATCCGCCTTATGTGAAACAGTAAGATAGATAGAAAAATCATGGCTTATGAAATCAGGATGTCGTGTTAAGAAGATTTTAGTGGAATATGTATCTTAAATCAAATAGGACCTACATGTCTGTGTAATTTCGTATTCGATCACGTCATGATCTCTTTTTCATAACTATACGTATAGTTCTTTTGAATTAATTTCCTTACGAAGTTCACATAATTAATTGGCTCTATAACTTCTAATTAACTTCTTAGTAGATTAATTTGTATTTGATCTAGAAACATGTCAATGAAGTTCACCAAAAAAAAAAGAGAGAAAAAAATGAGGACTAATTAATATCTGTATTTCTGAAATAGATTACATATAATTGCACGCGCGATTATTTCATATACAATTGCACTACCTATATCATTAGTCACTAAAAGCAAGCATATATAATTACTCTATGCTTATTATAAAAAACAAGATTCTATATATCTTTTTCTGCAAATAAAAAATTTTTTGGGGATGTTTGCTACTTAAACATTTGAAAAATTCATGCACTTCATATATTCTACCACCTATATATTTTAAAGTATCATACTGCCTCTTAATGATAAAGTGAAGCTATGTGATCTGGTCTTAATGACCCCATAAATTGCTAGGAATCGATTTTGTTAAGGGAAAGGCTATATGACCATTCAAAGCAAAAGCAAACAAATAAATTTGTCTATCTCAATTGAAGATGCCTCTATGACTATCCACCGGCTTTCCTAAAGCATTTGGGCTCTACTTGGATTACATTTTCCCGGAAGAATTCGCATAAAAATTTTAGATTTAAAGTTTTTGTTTATTGTTGAGTATATATGTGATAAAAAAGTGAATGGATGGAAAATATGTTTGGAGAATCTTTTGGAATGACATAAAAAAAAAATGCAAACAAGAAAGAGCCCTATTCTTGTATTAAAAGCATGTTGAATCGTTTAAGTTTATATCCACCAAATAAGAACTATGTTTTATACAACGGAAGAATTATTCGAAAAGCTGAAACATGTTGTCTTTGGTTCGAATTCGTTGTTTCATCTCCTTCTTGATCGCTGGACTGCCATCCGTAGCATTTATTCGTTTAATTTTTTTTTCCCTTTTTTGGGTAAAAAGTTTCCGGTTTATTGCATGGAGAAGCTTTCTTGTATTGTATACGACCATTTTTCCATTAAGGGAACAGAGAAAAAATCAACCGCATTATGCCAATTTTATGTCTTGTGGTATAACTTACAAGTCCAATTTTTTATAAATAAAAATCCAAATTAACAAGAAAAATAATAAATTAAGGGATATTTTCAAAATTGTGCATTTGCACTATCAACCATGCTTAAGGTACTATACTTCGAAGTTCAAAGAATAACAACATGATTGTGCTTTTTTTATTAGACATAAAAAATGAAGAAAAAGAAAACTATAATTGGTTCCTGAAAATGATGGAGTAAGGAATTGAGATCCAACTGATCATTATCATTTGCCGGAGAGAGTCCAACTAAGCCATCAATGATTGCTTCGGTTTTGCTTTATGCTTTTCCTAAGCAAGTTGGTTTATTTTGATTGTTAATCAATTAATTGTTTATAGATTTCAGTATCGCATTTTTCCTGTTTTTCAGTTATCTTTTATCGTTTTCTGAATTTTCAAATATTAGTAGACAACCATAAAGAAGAGCTTTCATCCATCCATGGTGGGCATCCAGCAAATTGACACTTAATATGCCATGCATGGAATTAACAGGAGATGAATCTGAATATCATTTCTCAAATATTAATATTCGCTGTATTAGTTTGGCAGCAACAAGATAATCCATTCTTTTAAAGCACTTCTCCACATTTTTATGGGTTAATACCTCCCTTAAGGTTTGTCTATATTGCAGTACAAACCCTCAAGTTTGGCCAAACTACACCAAAAGTCAATACCGACTCCGTTCGAGCTCTCTTATTGAATTGAGAAACTCTGTTATAACCATTTCTATACATTGGTTCCGGTAGAGACCAAAGATCTTGGGCGAACGATTTACAATCTCTACCTAACAATGATCTTTGAGTGAGTGAATCTTTAAAAATATAACACTTATCCCAAAAGAGTTGTTTAAAGGGCAAACATCTTACTCAATTTTGAATTTTTTTCGATGGCATCCCTTGCATTACCAGATATGAATGGTTTCGTTGCCAAGTTGATATTATTTTTTAGAATAATCACTAGTCAAAAGTATCTTTCAATTCCAAAAATACTAATTACTTGTCTAATAACAATTGACGCTACAATTGCTGAGTTTGTACATTTCGGTTTCTAGTCGTTGAAAAGTTCACGGCCAATGTTAGTTGAGCATCGATCTTTAAGTTGTCTAAGCAAAAAGTTACAGGGTTCCACCATTTGTTTTGCTTGGTAATCTTTCCAATAGATACTCTAGCAAAGTTGGTAATAGTTGACTGGTATACCTCTTCAGAGCATTATTTCTTTTGACAAACAAAGCTTGCTTTAGACTAAGCTTAGACTAAAAAAGGCTTGCTTTAGACTAAAGCTAGATTATAGTGAGATTAAAAAAGTCATGGCATGCTTCACGTACGGAACTTTTTTCTGATATTGCCGAACTTGATGTTTTATAGCTTGTAATTTTAATACACATAGCAATTTTATGAAAAGAACACTATCATATGAAAGTGTGACGCATCGCTGAGCAAATATTGCACGCTGTGGAACTGCATCTATAACTATAAGTCAGGAAGAATGCAATATTGCAAATTCAATCGTTTTCCAAGGTGGTTTGTGTTTCTTTTTCATTTGTACATAAACAAGAAAATTTATCAAAGAGATATTAATTACTTTCTAAGATGGTAGACCGACTGTCATGTGTGCGGAATAAACTTTATAAATTATTCCACTTCTTTGAATTTTTTTTTTGAGAGTTTTTTCAGAAAGATAAAACTGTAATATCTTGTTTAGAATGTGATATAGAAGGTAAATAAATGATTGAAAAATGTGTTGAACGGATATAATTTCTAAAAGAATCCACTTATAAAAAGTGAGGGTAAATTATGACATTACTAAATATAGACACAAATATAGAAAATTTTAAAATCAAGAAATTGAGTTATTTTTAATTTGTTTGCTTCTGTCACTTTAGTCTTATGTCACTTTGTATAAAATTTTCCTTCCCAAAAAACTCAAAAAAATCTTGTAGAAAAGATGCAACTCAAATAAGGGACCCTATAGAAAATCCAATTGCCACAAAATTTCACACCGTTTGCCTAGGTGGCTTTCACTATGTTAAAAGGCCATAAAAAACCTGCGATCAAAAGCATTTCCCCGATTATCCTAGCAGTTTCTAATAATCAGCATGGGTTGACAATAGTAAAAATTGTGGTGATTGAAGAGCAAAATATGGTAAAATGTGCACGCCACTCAGCCTCAACTAAAAGGGGTCTGACTGGAAGTTGCAGAATACTCTATAAAAAAAGGGAACATGACGATTAACCTAATTAAGCTCATAAATAAATTGATAAAAGTTGTAGGGCACAACCATTCTCGAAGATTGACTCGCTCGACCAATTAATGAGCAATTCAAGACCTTCAAACTAATACTATCAGCATGCTTTAGCCGGTGCAACTGTACATGACTAGCTCATTTGCTTTTCATACGTTTCAAGCACAAACGTGCTTCACTTTGATAAAAGAAAAATTAGTTAACTTTGTTAGAAGAATAAATCTAACTTACTATCTTTTTAAAGGGTTTTGCTATCCCGTACCCTTAGGACACATGACAAAAGATAGAACCCTCAGGGCACATGACAAAAGATAGATTCAAATGTTAATTGTCCGAAAAAATTTAAAATTTCTTCACTAAAGCTTTCTAAATTCAACTGGGAGATGATAATGTTTAAAATTTAGAGTGGGCCAATTCCTCCGATTTAGAATGGAAAATCTTTTTTAAAAATATCCTTATGTTAATATTAGAAATATGACTAATTATTATACCTCTATGGTAATTACAATAACAATACCAATGGAAAGTTACACCATTCAAGACATGAATCAAAACAACTGCTATTCAATAAGATACGTTATACTCACTCATAACAAAGTACATTAAATAAATAAGGGTATTTTAAAGAAATTAAAAGTTAACTATATTCTTTATTTAGAAAGTGGACCATATAATTTGGGATGAATGAAAAAAAAAAAAAAAGGCTGTCAAAATGGGATGGAGACAGCAGCATATTACCATCATTGGAGTTGGACATCACTTATTTATTTTCACGTTTCAACTACCATATCCAGCTACCCACTACACATGCTAATAATAATTTTTTCTAATTACCAAGACTTCTTGTTCGTCATGCCGATATCAGGCTACAAAAGGTAGTTAGGTATGAATCCAAAGACTAGAAATTTTGGTTGAAAATCATGAAATATTAGAGCATCTAATTGGACATTCTACTATAATGAAATCAGATTTGAAGGGTCCCAAAAAAATAAATAATGATTATGGATGTAATACTGAAATAAAATTGATGTGATCAAGAAAGCCCATGACCTAACTTATTGGGTTTTCAATTGGGAAGCATTTATGAAATTGCAATTGTCAAAGTAAGGATGGGAAATCCGTGACACTAGCTCTCATTAACTTGGCTAATTATGTTTCCGTTTTTCTGATTTTGACATTTTAGTTTTTTGGCTATTGAGCTAATAATTTATCCAAAAAAAAAATTCTTGGTTGAGCTAATAAAAATACAATTGAGATATTAACATACCAAATTGGAACTTTTATTCTTAATTTTAAAAAAATGTATATATGGAAAGGTTTTGTTTTTGAATTTGTCTCTTAAAAAACAGCGCAATGGTGAATTGATGATTAGAATTTGTCTTTAGCTTTCTCTTTTATTAAAAAAAAAAAAACAGAAAGTTACATTTTTGTGACCAGTGGAATTTGACAGATGATATTCAGCCAATCTGTATTAAGTATTACGATTGTGAAGGGCGAATATCAAGTTTGGTTCAAATTTTCTTAGATTTTGGCTCTAGTCACTATCACGAACTAAAACAAGACCTCTGGGATTACGTGTTACTTTACTCAGAGATTATGATGTTTTTAGAAGAAGTGGTGCATTCATAGCATCACTATTTATATGGCACAAATTTCTTCCGTTCAGTTATGTCCAACTTAGGGTGCGTTTTTAAAAATTAAGTTTGAAATCTGAAATCTAAAGTTTCAATTCATTCAGTGATTCAATTGTTAAGTATTAGATCTAATACATTTAAATGTATATCACATTCAGTAATAAGTGAAAAGCTTATCACTTATTTTTGGGAGCAAGTTTTGCCTAAAAGATTCAGTGTCACTTAATTAATTCAGATGTTCTATTTTTGATTTTCAAGCGCATTTAAACGGTTAATATCTGAATCCATTAAGTTTAAGTGCTGAACTGGAATATCAAACGGGGCTTTAATATGGTTAACCCAAATTCTAACAAATTTAGCGCTGTTTTTTGGTGTAAATTCCTAATATTTTAGTCTAGTCCTAAAATTTACATTAACGGTTATGTGAGACAACTTTTATAATTATATTAAAAGTATACATATTAGTCGACGACTTTTAAAATTATATTAAAATATTAAAATTATACATACCTATTAAAGTGATGCGAATTTTCGTCAATCAGACAGAATTATACAATAATGAACCGGCGAAGGCCGGATGCTGTTTATAGTGGTGGATCGGTTGAGATTTTAGAATAGCTTCGCCGGCTCTGGCCGGGACAATCCCAAATATTGAAGGTTCGGCCCCTAATCTATGGTTATTTATGCGAAGCTACCAACATTTCAAAATGTGAAAAACATTAATGTTGATTTAGTTACGATGCCTGCATTTCACGCGTTACCAGTTTTTATATAGTCCAACCACCACAGACATCAACAAACTTCGAAATTCTCTTCTTGTTATCCAACTGCTGAAGACTTTCAACCCGCAAGAGGGATTCTACACCATGATAGAGGTAGTTGGAAGGGATGAAGTGGAGTTATCTCACCAACCCACGTCCAGTTTCGGAAGCAGCTCAGTCTTGAATGGCGAGAATGATGAACATGTTGATGAAGAATCTGCTTTGCAGTGGGCTGCTATTGAGAGATTGCCAACCTTGAAAAGGATAAGGTCATCTTTGTTTGATGTGAATGATGGAAATGAGGCCACAGCTAATGCAAAAAGGGTGGTTGATGTTACTAAGCTTGGAGCTCAAGAAAAGCATTTGTTCATTGAGAAGCTTATTAGACGTATTGAGAATGACAACCTCAAATTGTTGCAGAAAATCAGAAAGAGAATGGATAAGTAAGCATTCTTCTCTTTTAGTACAGATTTCTTCGGATAAAAAACAGAAAACAAAACTACAAAGTTGTTTGGTACATGCCAGAAGGTCATCGTACCGATATAAGATTCAAAAGGATAGGGCTGTTCATATATCCTGAAGTGACCTCTTTTGATGAAAAAGAAATTAAACCAACAAAGTTTTTGAAATGAATCCGCAGGCAAAAGTTCCATTCTTTATTAAAATTTGTTGTTCATCATTATTTAATCGATAACTTATTCTCCAGAAGAAGGTTTTGCGTCCTGTCTAAGAGTTCCTTTTTATTGAATGATTATTCTTGCAGAGTTGGTGTAAAATTTCCTGCAGTGGAAGTAAGATACAAGAATGTAAGCGTTGAGGCAGAGTGTAAAGTTGTATATGGAAAGCCACTTCCTACCCTATGGAATGCTATGAAAAGGAGCCTTTTGGTAAGCAATTCATGAGCTACGGATTCACAGCACCGTGCAAAGTTGAAGTTGTGCTTAAGTTTGAAGTCTTTTTGACGCTGTTTTCCATTTTCTCATTCAGTTCGTACTTGCATGAAAAACTTGTAGTTGACCAATCATATTGTGACACACTATGTCTTTGTTGATCTTACTGATGCATTTTTTTAATTTTTTTTCCACTTTTTTACCTGTGTTTTGCTTGTATTTAAAATTAAACAACATGATGGATTCTTCATAATTTTGTGGCACGTTAGTTTGGGAACATTTGGATGTAGATCATTTAGTCCTTCAGCAATTTTTTAGCTACCTAAGGTTTGATATGTATAAGATTTAAGTTGAGAAGCTATTGGCTACCAATATCATATATATTAAACAAACTTAATTCATAATCCCACTATATACAGGACATCTTTCTAATATCTTTCTCTTCCACTGTCTGCTTTATTAGACTGAAGAGTGCCTCCCACAGTATTTTTCTTGCTGGTTTTTCTTGCTCATCTTTGTCACTTCCTTTTAATTCAAGGAGTTGTTCATCCTGTTCACTAGGATCTTGCAAGGGTTCCAGGTCTAAAGCCACGAACGTCTAAGATCAGCATCATTGATGGTGTCAGTGGTGTCATCAGGCCTGGAAGGTAAACAAACAAAACCCCTCAGTAGGTGCTGGTGCTCTCCTAATCTGGTCGTCTGAAGACTGCTTTCTTGTCGCTTTATACAGTGCAATCAGTTTCCTTGTGACATATTCCTTAGGACAAGATAATTCTTGTCATTCCAGGATAGCGTGAGTCAGATAAATGTAAAGAATACAATTCCAGCCTTAGCTTCAATTACTTTCTGCTATGGCATTCCTAGGTGTCTCCACATTGTTGACTTCCAATGGTCAAATTCCTCTTAGCCCAGATAAAAATAACTAAAAATTCTTTTAGCCCTATAGAAATTTTTTAGAACCTTAAATGCCAGTTTGCTATTCTACAAGGAAGTATTTTGATGCCTTTTGGTAGTATTCTCATTCTCGTCCCTTTTTCTCTAACACTTAATTTAATATCAATTGCTTGTGTAGTTGAGTGGAACTTCTTTATTTGCTGTGTCGAACACTTCCTACAGTATTAAGGATATTGGATATGCCTCAGTTCCTGCAGAAACTAATTTATCCCCAACTGGTTAAAAGTTCAAATACCTCTTGTGGGTTCATAAAAGTCAAAAGAATATCTCATACATCAAATTTGTGCAATAATCTGCCGATTTTCCCTCAACAAATCATTTAAATTGGAAGACTTAAAATTTTTTTTTTGATTAAAGGGGTTTTATTGAGACAGATTTTTGTTGGATGACAAGTTTCTGTACCACTAATTCAAATTGGATACCAGGTTCCTTGACATAACAAAGGTAAGAGTAGAATTTGAAAACCTGCAGTAAAATAGGAAGCAAGTTACTCTTGTATCTGTAAACAAAATAAAGCATATATACGGACAGAAACTAATTTTATTGAGTTTAGCAGGCTGAGATTAAAAAAGAAAAAAAAGGATACTCATTTAAGAATTGAAGAGCATTTAGTTTCAGATGTGTAATGCAGAAAGATATTAGGTTACAGAACCCGAGTTGCTTCGATATCTTATCCCTGTAGTTTTTGGAACTTTATACTAAGGACTCTGGAGTACAATTTTGTCCATTTTAGAATGGTTTCTTACCCCAATTCAGGCTTTAATACAGGATAGATTGCCTTTTGCTCATCTTAGGACCTGTTGATCAAAATTAACTTGTTATAGTTAATGCTCCAATGCTTGCACTGATCTAGGCTTATTCCTCATGCAGAATGACTCTACTTCTTGGTCCTCCAGGTTGTGGAAAGACCTCGCTGTTGAAGGCTCTTTCAGGGAATCTTAGCAAGTCTCTCAAGGTCTTATATGCTATGCCTTTCCTAGATGTAATATTAGTATGCAGTTGAAATTTTGACCATGCTCCTCTAAGTTACTGAACAAATAAGATTCACATTTGTGGAACATGGACGATTGACAAGATTAATAATAGAGATAACTCATGAGCATTTAGCTTCTAAAGATAAGTTGTTCGAAGAGCACTTGTTCAGAAGATTGTTATGACATTGTTCATGGAATTCCTTCAGATTTAGTTTCACAAGCGATTAGATCTTATAGGTTCTCATATTTTGAGGGAGAAATCACAATAGTTTCCTAGGACCATCCATGTATCATTACATGGTTCTTCACTTGTCATTTTGTGGTCTTGTCATGTATTTTGCCATTTACTAACAGGTTTCAGGGGAGATTTCTTACAGCGGATGCCAATTAACAGAGCTTGTGCCTCAAAAATTGTCGGCTTATATAAGCCAATATGACTTTCATATTCCTGAAATGACTGTTAGGGAAACACTTGATTTCTCCTCTCGCTGTCAAGGAATTGGAACTAGAGGAGGTATGCCTATTAGCACAGCAAAAGAGTGTTTTCATATAAAACATATTCATACAATGCTCAAAAGAAATAACAAATATTATTCATGTCTTTCCTCCTTTTAAAGAGATTATAATTGAGCTAAGTCAGAGGGAAAAAGGTGCAGGAGTTCATCCTGATCCAGATATAGACACCTACATGAAGGTAACCTTTGAATTTGAACTCACGGTTTGCTATTGCAGCTTAAACCTTCTTACAATGAAATAAATGCATCATGACAATCCCCTCTTGCTATTGACATATCCTAATTCAATTTGGCGCATTAGCATATCGACATGGCCATGATCTTTTGTTGTGTATGACCGGATAGAGCTACAGATATCAACATGCTTTTGTTCCGTTTTATTTTTGCAATTAAGATCTCTATAACCCTGAACTGGTCACACTCGAAATTCATTTGTTTCCCTTTAGGTTTTCATAGTTAAAGAAGTCGTTCAAGATTTTCATTCTGATTTTGTAACCTAATTCCAGCTAGTTAAAAGAAAGCTAGACATAATATATGTGAGCATCACAGCTGGTTATATTATTAAGTTTCTCAGTGATGTCTTTTTGCAGTTAAATTCTGTACAACATAGTCTTTTGTTGAGAATCAAGTTCCAAGTGCTTTATGCCAGAGACTTAATAACTGAATTCTGGAATCTAAGGAGCAGTTTAATCTGAAAGCATGTTTAACTATCCACTGTGAGAAAGAACTGCATTTCAATTCGGATGAAATATTGGTACTAAACTGTAACTTTTTTTATGCACTAGAAAATAATACAATGTGTCTGCCAGGTTGTCCTGTAATGTTATAATTAAACGAGTCACCCATTCCACCATTTGCTTTTGCGAATAGATTAGAGTCCTAATTCCACTTCTTTCAAGCTAACTATGCAGCTTTTTGATCTTGATATTCAAAATTTGTTGCACAATATGTAATAATGAGATTAAATTGAAGTTTGACTTCTGCTCTCTCTCTCTCTCTCGTTTATGGAGTATGCTGCGCTAACTCCTTGTAAAGTTCATGACTTGTTCTGTGCTTTGGAAAGTTCATGATTTGTTCTGTGCGCTTTGTAAAGTTCATGATTTGTTCTGTGCTAACTGTAGCTTATTTGTTCAGGCAATTTCAGTGGAGGGACAAAAGAGAACACTTCAGACAGATTACATTCTAAAAGTATATTTCTTCTTTTTAAGAGGTTACCCCTTTATCTACTTGGAAGTTCTGATTGCAAATAGCTATATGGTGGCACTGTAACCATTATTTCCTTCGTCAGATACTCGGCCTCGATGTCTGTGCTGATACCCTTGTTGGAGATGCCCTTAGAAGAGGCATCTCTGGTGGTGAGAAGAAAAGGTTGACAACAGGTAATATTTATCTTCAGACTTTTAAACATGCAAATTTACCTTTCATAGATTTAGCACAAATCAGTTAAATAGTCATTTCAATAGCAGTAACTTAGTGAATATGAAATGTCAACTGGAAATAACTAGAAAAGATCTGTCAGGATTGCATTTTATTGTCATAATGCAGGGGAGATGATTGTTGGGCCTCCAAAAACTTTATTTATGGATGAGATATCAAATGGCTTAGATAGTTCGACCACCCATCAGATTATAGCTTGCCTTCAGCAGCTAGCGCATGTTACAAATGCTACCATACTTGTTTCACTTCTTCAGCCTGCTCCGGAAACATTTGATCTATTTGATGACATCATTTTGATGGCTGAGGGGAAGACTGTATATCATGGACCTACGGATAGTGTTCTTGAATTTTTTGAGAGTTGCGGATTTATTTGTCCTCAAAGAAAAGGTGTTGCAGATTTCCTTCAGGAAGTAAGCACATCAAGCCCATATTTGCCTTCTCCATTTTCTTTCACATCTAAGCTATTAGTTTTTTTGCAGGTGATTTCAGAAAAAGATCAAGCACAATATTGGAATGGCAGCAAAGAGACTTATGGCTACAGTTCTGTCAATACGTTATCAAGGGCTTTTCACGAATCTGATTGTGGGAAAAAGCTTAGTGCACAGATTTCTGCTCCATTTGAGAGTTCCCAGAACAGTAAAGATGCTATTAATCTTAATGCAAATTCGCTTCCTAAATGGACACTCTTTAGAGCTTGTATATCAAGGGAGCTTCTTCTGATGAAGAGGAACTATTTGGTTTATGTTCACAGAACTGTTCAGGTTAGCAAAATAGCTTTAGCATTTCATTGTTTGTATTGGTTTTCAGTTTAAGGTGTATTACTCAAAGTTCTACATATCATTGTCAATAGACACTTCACCGTCTTCTACTACTTATCTTTGCAGCTTTTACTAATTGCCTCTATGACTATGACCCTATTTTTGCGGAGAACAGCAGTTCTTGATCTTCCTCATGCAAATTATTTTATGGGAGCTCTTTTCTTCTCTCTTATTATGCTTGTGGTTGATGGACTTCCAGAGCTGTCAATGACAGTTACAAGACTACCAATTTTCTATAAACAGAGAGATTTGTATTTCTACCCGGCTTGGGCATACGCTATTCCATCGGCTATCCTAAAGATTCCTATTTCATTGTTGGAAGCTACAGTTTGGACATGCATAACGTACTATGGCATTGGATATTGTCCTGAGGTAGGAAGGTAGGCGAGACAAAATGTTTCCTTTTTGTGTGGTATGATCCAATACCTGCAGTGTCCTTCAGAAGTAATGTTTCTCTTGATTTTTAGCTGGTTCAGTAACAAAGTTTTTCACTGCCAATTCTGAGAGTGGTTGGCCTAAATACATGCTTATAATTCTTGGATCCTTTTATGATTTTCTTACAATGTGTCAGTCTTTCCCAGATTCTTTTGCCAGTTAATTCTGTTGTTTGCTCTTCACTTCACATCAATATCCATGTTCCGTTTCTTGGCATCTGTCTGTCGGACCATGGTGGCTACCTCATTTGCTGGTGTCTTGTCAATGTTGCTGCTCTCCATATTTAGTGGTTTCCTAATCCCAAGATGTAAGATTTCTCAATCATTTTCAACATTTTCTTTGTATGGTTGATTTTAGGATGCAGTGGAATTAAGGAGATCATTTGAATTTGTAGCCTCTATGCCGAATTGGTTAAAATGGGGATTTTGGTTTTCTCCAATGACGTATGGTGAGATCGGCCTTGCTGTAAATGAATTTCTTGCCCCACGATGGCAAAAGGTAATCATGTCTCTCTTATATAAGAGGAAATTGCATTCACTTTTTCTGTTAATAATGATTTTTAAGCAAAACCATTTTCTTCTGAAGTACTTGATAGCCAAACAAATTAACAATCGTTTAGTTAGGGTCATCCATCTGTGCTAGCCATACAAAGAGTCATTCCGTATTTTATTTTATGTTGAAGTAATTAATGTTGTACAATGACAGAAGAAACATGTAAGTTACTCCAAGATGCTGGTAGGAACCCCTATTATGTACTACAAGTCAGTGAATTTAAAAAGCTGCGTGTAATTAGTTTCCTGGGAAATTTCATGGTATATAAGGATTTATACTCAAACATGTAAATGGAGTACAGGGTGCATGTATGGATTTGAATATCATCTTCTCAGATTCTATTTAAGTATCCAAAGTTTGTTTGCTGCTTACTTTTTACTTAGTGGTTGTTGTTCTTAATTGTTGCTCAGATGCTTCCATCAAATACTACAGTAGGATGGGAAACACTTGAAGCACGTGGTCTAAACTTTGAAAAACAGTTTTTCTGGATTTCAATAGGCGCTCTGTTTGGGTTTGCATTGCTTTTCAATATTGGCTTCACCCTGGCCTTAACTTTCTTGCCTCGTAAGTTTATGTCCTATAAAGCCAAGAGTGAATTCTAGATGATTGCCTAGAAGCACATACTAATTTGTTATTTGCTGAGATGCATTTAGCTGCTGGTGCTCGTGCTATTATTTCTGGCTTGAAGTTCCCTCAAACACAAAGAAGTAAAAGGTCCACCAGCACATCAGATGAGGAAATGTTGAGAAATACTTCTACTACTACTATCACAGGATCACATAAAGGTTGGACTTTTCCAGTTTATTCTATGTTCTTGTGATTTTGTTGTACATTGATTCCACGAGCACCTTCACCCTTATAGTTTTTTGTTAGGTAAACCCCTTATTCATTTGTGTCTATACTAACATCCTTCTTCACTAAAGAGGTTTTCTGAACTCATTCTGCAGGGAAAATAATTTTACCCTTTGAACCTCTAACTGTTGTATTTCAGGATTTGCAGTATTACGTTGAGATCCCTGTGGTAATGATCATCAATTTGCTCAAATTTTGGACAATCTTAGGATGTCAATATCATATGAGCTAAAGTATAAAAAGTATTTTTTTGTGTACTGCAGGAAGTGAAGGAGCATGGCTACAGAAAGAAAAAGCTTCAGCTTCTTTGTGACATTACGGGTGCACTTAAACCCAGTGTTCTAACAGCACTTATGGGTGTCACTGGAGCTGGAAAAACTACTCTTCTTGATGTACTTTCTGGTAGAAAAACTAGAGGCATTGTTGAAGGGGAAATAAAGATTGGAGGATTCCCCAAGATTCAACAAACATTTGCTCGTATCTCGGGTTACTGTGAGCAAATTGACATACACTCTCCTCAAATTACAATAGAAGAATCAGTTATCTTTTCTGCTTGGCTGCGCCTGCATCCTCAGATTGATTCACAAACTAAACAAGTATGATACCAACTATAGTAATTTGTGGATTTCATTCCTTTTTGTATTCCAACTTACAATTTCACTCAACTGCTAGGATTTCGTGAAAGAAGTGCTTGGGACCATTGAACTTGATAGAATCAAAGATAATTTGGTTGGCATCCCAGGGGTCAGTGGTTTGTCAACAGAGCAACGGAAGAGACTTACAATTGCTGTGGAGCTGGTTGCTAACCCATCCATTATCTTCCTCGATGAACCTACAACCGGATTAGATGCAAGAGCGGCTGCTATTGTCATGCGGGCTGTAAAGAATGTGGCTGATACAGGGAGAACAATTGTTTGCACTATCCACCAACCAAGTATTGACATCTTTGAAGCATTTGATGAGGTAAGTAACTAGCAGGGAAGCTCGTAAATGGGGTTTTGCACTTTTGTGGTTAACCATCAGATCCTCATCAATACTCACAGATAAATAAGAATCGAGCAAAGATATTTTATACAGTAAGACTAGCTGTTTGAGTGACATTAGTTGTTCTCTTGGCTTGCTAGTTAGAAGATGTGAAATTACATTTCAGTGGTGAAGGTATTGATCCATAATGACTGAAAATTGGACATCTATTGTGAACATTGGGTTTTTAAGATCTAGCATAAAAGTAATATCATGGCTAATAACCAGTCCATCAAAAGGACCTGCAATAGGAATTATTAAGTTGCTTCTGCTTAACTATGAACAATTTTCAGACTCAGCACTAGTTTCTGTATATTTTTTGGGCATTACCTTTGAAAATCATTAGCATGATCGGATGATCTTGATAAAGTATCCTAAGGACTGCCTAAGAAACAAATTTCCTACTTTACAGTTGAAATGCATCATTGCTTTCATCAGTGACCAACATGAATTTGCATTACTTGCATATGCATCAATGAACAAAACCGTGAAGATCTTTTACAAATCCACATCTTAAAAAGAAGGATAAATAGATATTGCCTAAGTTTCTTCACATGCTAATGAAATCTCAGCTTTTCTAAATAATTTAAAAATGCTTCATCATGAAAGAAACAAGTTTCCTACAGTCGAGTTTTTGGAACCATTTTCATGTCTGTGATCTGAGACATAAACAAGTCAGTAGTCTTATCTTAATTTTCCTTGAATTTGTAGTTAATTCTTCTGAAATCTGGGGGACGCATGATCTACTATGGACCATTAGGCTGGAATTCTTGTAAAGTTATTGAGTACTTTGAGGTCAGTTTTCAAATGTTGAAGTTGCTGTTGTACATGATTTTATTTCAGCAAAATGTAGCTATCCTTTCAAAGTTTGTAAAGCTATTACTTCTGTTCCCTTAACCATGTAACAGAGTATCCCAGGTGTGCCAAAAATAAGAGATAACTATAATCCAGCTACCTGGACTTTGGAGGTCACTTCTACATCATCAGAAGCTGAACTTGGTGTAGACTTCGCTGAGATATACCAACATTCAGCCTTGTACATGTGAGTCAAACAAACAAAAATTGAAGTCATGTTGCTGCCTCAATTGCCTAGCTATTAGCCCTATAGATAAGACTTAGATTATTAGGAGATAATACTTGGTCAAAAGAATGTAATTACTCTATTGGGTATTTATTATTATTATTATTTTTGAAGACTCTTGATAATGAGTACCTTAGTTGTGGAAAAGCTCCCAACAGTTTTTTTGTCCCACTCCCACTGTCTCCTAAAAAGTAATAACTATGGCTTGCTATTTTCCTCCAAGGTTTTGGTGCCGAGAAAGGTCCTTTGTGGTGCCCTCTGTAGTTGTTATACTTTTGCACAGGTGTTAACATGAATGTCAGACATTGGTGCGCAATTTGCAGATAGCTACACGGTGGAGTCTTAAAATTTTTTTTCCTAGCAATTGAGAATGTGGTTCATTTTTCGCCCCAAAGATGTGGTTCTCGTCTGTTTTAGCTCGCATAATTATCAAACCTGTCTTGTTGTTGATATAATCTAATTAACATGTCTATGTGATCCTTCTGTTTCTTACTGACTGTAGGAATAATAAAGAACTTGTGGCAAGGCTGGGTTCTCCAACTCTTGGTTCTAAAGCTCTGGAGTTCCCTACCAGCTTTTCGCAGAACATTTGGGGACAGTTCAAAGCTTGCCTCTGGAAACAACACTGGTCGTACTGGAGAAGTCCTTCATACAACTTGATGCGCTTCTTGCACATTTTTGCAGTTTCTATGATCTTTGGGTTTTTGTTCTGGAATCAAGGGCAGAAACTGTAAGTATGTGTTGAATTTTCTCAAATAAAGCAATAATGCCTGCAGTAGAAATTTTAGAATTCCAAAAGACGAATGTTCTTCCCGCATGGAAGAGATTAATAGGTCCTTTGATAGCATTTACTAGACTCTGTTATTTAGTTTCTTCATTTAAGTGCGCAATGATTTTGTGGTTATAATGCTTTTTCCTGAAGGGGATTCTTTAAATTTTGGTTAGTTAAACGTTGGACCATGCTTTATAGTTGGTAGCTAGTTGTGTAAATTGTTGGATATATTCTACAGAGAGCTCGTGCTGTTCTTTCAATATGTCCTGTATGCACAAGTTATAGGTTATAATTCAAAGATTTTCCCCTAACATCTTGGAATGTCTGACATTGATATTCCTACATGTCATAGGGATAATCAACAAAGCTTATTCAACGTGTTCGGTGCAATGTACCTTGCTGTATTCTTCTGTGGTGTAAATAATTGTACTTCAGTTCAGCCATATGTCAGCACAGAGCGTATAGTTCTTTATCGAGAAAGATTTGCAGGAATGTACACTTCATGGGCTTATGCACTTGCCCAGGTACAACGCTCAAACAATAAATCCACAGGGCACTCAACTTTCTATCATTCCGCATACTAATTCAGGCATTGCATTATGTATTGCAGATCGTTATAGAGATTCCCTATAGCTTTGTCCAGGCACTTGAATTTACAGTCATCACGTATCCAATGATTGGATATTATTGGTCAGCTTACAAGGTTTTTTGGTACTTCTATTTGATGTTCAGTGCCTTGTTGTACTTCAACTACCTTGGCATGATGATAGTTGCAATGACACCAAGCTTTCAAGTGGCTTTAACCTTGTCATCTGGTTTCTACACAGTAGCCAACCTCTTTGCTGGATACTTGATTCCTCAGCAGGTAAGCAGTCGTCTACTCAACATGAACTATTCTAGCATGCGGGAACTCTAACCACGTCTGCACTTTCATAGACAAGGAATTCTAGATAAAGTTCAACGTACCAAAATCTTGTAAAAAATAGTCCAGCATGACCTATACCTCTTCCAAAGTTTCAAAACATCTTTTGCAGTTTTAAGTTTTGGCCAAATATCAAGAACTTGACCATCTGATAGCCAAGGTTAAATATATATCTTGTAGATAAGCACTTCATGTAGGCCAAAATGAGATATAAGTGCTCTAAATTCTTGTTATACATTCCTTTTCATCTTACAAGTTTGTGTTATTTTAACTTGCAGCAAATCCCAGAGTGGTGGATTTGGCTATATTACATAACTCCTACCGCCTGGACATTGAATGGTATGCTTACATCTCAATATGGAGATATCCAGAAGGAAATTGAGGTGTTTGGAGAAACTAAAACAATAGCAGCTTTTTTAAGAGATTACTATGGGTTTCATCACGATCGATTACCCCTTGTAGCTTTCATATCAATCTTATACCCATTGACCTTTGCTTTTGTATTTGCCTTTTGTATTCAGAAATTAAACTTCCAGAAGAGGTGATGATCATGTAATAGTCTCTAAAACAGTGGCTTTATAATGATGAATTTGTCATCAGAAAAGCAGTCACAAATCCTTTGGTAACAAATTTCCAGAAGTTATTTTCAGTCTATTATGAACGAAGTGTTGAAGGACTCAGAAGGAAGTTGGAATTTCTCCTCTGATCATTGTTCTTCATCTTTATAACAAGAAAGGAAAGGAAAAAAAAAAAAAGGCTTGAAGTTATTGAATAAAGTCATAAAGATTAATTCACCATATTTGAGCACAATTGTGAGACTCCATATGGATTACCTGTTTTTTTTTTTTGGGGGGAGGGGTGATATGTATATAAAAATTTTACTATAAATGTTTTTGTGGTTATTTTTAAGGGTGTTTTTTGAAATGTGTTTGATAAGGTATTTTAAAAATTTTGAATTTTAGTGCGGTGATGTTAAAATTTTTAAAACACCACCTCCTCCCCAAGCACCGCCCCTCCCTCTTTCACCTCCACCACCGGTCTCCTCCTCTCTCCCCCACCTTCTCTTCCTCTCTCCTCCCTGCCCCACCTTCTCCCAATAATGGAACTTCTACATCAGTGAAATTTGTTCAGATTGTTGCCCATGTCTTGTCCAACGGCTTAACGGACGTAGTGGTGGTTGTCAACCCTCCAAAAATAAAGTTAAAATAAAAGCCTAATTGCCAACAACAAGTCTTCCAAATTAAATCTGAGTACGGGAGTAGGGACTCCGGATGTGCAATGGGTTACTAACTTCACCTTGATTCCAAGGAGTTTACTGAATCCAATATACCAGAATTAATTCAAAGGAATTCAATTAATTTGTAAATAGGGCAAGTAGGGTCGTTTCCTCAGGGAACTGGTAGACAAATCACACAGGGAAATAGGGGGGTTTTTTTAGAAGATATAGCAAATAATTAAAAAGAACTAAAAACTGAGATTTCAATTTAATCAAAATGGCAAGAATCAAATAAAACAAATATCAATTAATTAAAACAATCTAGTCAAGGAATGAATCTTGACACCGGTGCACACAACTGATCATAGATCCATAAAAATATTCATACGTTCATGAATAAATTGGTTATAGTGGTCAAGCGACGCGCCCAACCACCAATTTTTTCTTAATTTTATAGTAGTCCAGAGACGCTCATAAACTACCCTCTTGTGAACTAGACAATCCTAGAAACGCTCATAGGATTTAATGTAGTGACAGCATTAGGAATTAGAAAGATCTAATTCTAGATGGCAAGCACACATGCGGGTTTACTTAGACTAGATTAATTATCCCCACGATCCAAATTAGACCACTTGCGAGGCGGTGAAACTGTCTCGTTTGCCACTAATTAGGTTGCTTAAAGACGACGCGCCAACACCCTAATTGACTGTATATTATTTAGACAAATTGAATAACTGGCCACATTAATCAATAAATCCAAATAATAATTAAATGAAAATAGAGAATAATTAAATACCCATGAACATATAAATTAAAATTAATAATCAAAACGATCTCACAGTTATGGTGCCCCGAGTCTTGATTATTCCTCAATTAGAAAAAGAACTAGCCACGCCTTGACATCATCACTATGCAAACGACTAGTTCCAAGCAATTTAATTCCACGTGAAAAGGAAGATAATTGTCTCCGCAATCCAAAACCGTCAAAGGTGAATTAGAGCTACTGGAATTGAGAAATAAAGCAAAGTACTTCCTGATGCTATGTGTCACCACCAGGCAAACTAGAAACTAATAAGACATGCTACACTATGGAACAGCGAGAAATGATAAAGAATGGGAAAACAGGAAAAGCATGTAAACTCAATTGTTTGAGAAGGTACTGACTAATACTAAGCTAAGTGGCGGTGTACCAACGAAAAGCAAAGAAAACTAAAATGACTCTAGGCTCAAGGACCCATTCCTACTAGCGGGGAAAAAGACGAAAGCAATAGAAAACTAAATTAACAAAGCTCTCTCCAGGAATAACTACAAAACTAGGCTAAAGATGTTGATGACTTCCACCGCCCTTGACTTCTCTTTTATATAGGTTTTTGGTCTTCAATTCCCAAGCCCACAAGGAATGTGAGACTCCAACTCCAAGTTGCTCCTGGAAGTCTACCCTAACAAGGAAATAGCGTTGACTTTCCCAAATAGCTTCAGTATGCCAACAAAACAGGAAATCTGCGTTGGGCCCCACGTGGACCTTCAATCTGCATGCAATCCCCCTTTCTCAAGCACATGCACGTTCTGGAGAAGCAAGTCTTCTGGAATTTTTGCCAATAAAGTCCACTTTTCATACCAAGTACCTGTAATTGATACAAAATCCAAATATAAGTAGTAAACCAATTCTTTGCACAATAAATGAGAGATTTTAGGCCCAAATAACCCCAATTAACACATGCAAATATCCCCATATCAAATCCCCCCACACCAGGACAATGCTTGTCCTCAAGCATTTCAAAACTCAAATATGCAACTACAAACACTAGCACATGGCAGTTCAACAAGTGGGTACAAATGTCTCATCCTCAAACAATGTTACCAAAGTCAACACATGCAAGAATTAACCCTCTCTCTTATAGGATGATGTATTTCACTTACCACTCAGAAATGAAAACACAGGGTTCACTCTTATCACATGATGAAATGATGTTACCATATGCTTGCTAATATGTCACATTGCCACCTCTAAAGCTAAATTTAATGCAAAAATCAAAGGGTCTTGACATGGGTTGTAACGGGGCTTAGGTAAGGGGTTGGATAAAAAGGGACATTTAGGCTAAAGCATGTCAAGGAAATGCCATTGACCTGCTGCATGCACACACATTTTCTTTAACCACGTAATCTATTCAAGGCATTTTCAAAATTTTCCAACCGGCAAGTGCAAGCTACTAGGCGTGCCTCACTTTTATTGCACTATATTTCACAAATCACCTTATTGGCGTTGTGTGCTCTGTTGCTTTTTTTTTTTTTTCCTTCTTTTTTTCTTCTTTTTTTTCTCTCTCTTTTTTTTTTTTGGTTTCTAACAAGGCGTGGGCACGCCTTAGAAGCTCTAGTCTTCTGCTTATCACATCTTTCTATCTTTTGCACGTCTAACACACTTGCTTACTGAAACTTAGTCTCACAATATCATTCAACAGTGTCATGCACAGACCACTGTATCCCATGGACATGGGGTTCAAAACAAAAAGGTTTAACAAAGAAGGGATTAAGGGTAACACAATGGCTATTTAACCAAGAAAAAGGCCTAAGCTCAAACAAAGTTCACTAGGGGAAATACACTGGAAACAAAAGTCTAGAAAGTAAAAAGGAGTGTAACCTAAGTGCCCTTATCACTTCAATGCACCAAATTCAACAATTAAGATCTTGATATGCACAACATAGCAAGTTCTAGAACAATCAAATCACATGGAACAACACTCAATGAAAGAAAATAGAGCAAATATAAATAACATGCTCATTAGCTCAAAAGCTCATAAGAATGGTTCCAACTGGCCAAATCTTGCAAAATGCATCATCCAATAACATTGTCAAAAGAAGAAAAGACATTGAATCATATCATATCACTACCCAAGCTTGCAAAGTAATTGTCTATATCATTATAGCATCCTATTCTACCCAACAGAAATCAGAAAATTGTTTTTTTTTTCTCTGGGTAAAGTCCTTCTAAGGTGTGCCCACGCCTTAGACACTAAAGTCTTCTGATTCACCACCCAAAATTTCTGTTTTTCTCCTTTTAAAAAAAAAATCAAAAACTAGGCAAAACTAAAGCAAAACTAAGCAAAAGAAAACTAACACTAAACCTCCCCCCACACCAAAACTCTACATTGTCCTCAATGTAGGTAAGAGAAAGCAAAAACAAGGACAAGGGAAAAGAAACTTCCCTGAAAGTGGGGAAGACCGCAGCAAGCCTAGGAAGGAGGAGGATGAGGGGGGTGGAAGCCCATATGAGCAAAGAAGGCATCCAGATTTTGAGACTGCATGGCAGACAGAACGTGTATGTTGGCAAAACGTTGATGCAACGTATCAATCTTGTCACTCAAGCCAAGCACGGTGTCCTCCAAGCTCCTAAGACAGTCATCCAAAGCAGTGGGCACTTGGAAGGGCGAGGATGGGCCAGCCTGGGCAGTTGTAGAGGGAGGAACTCTAGCCCGTGGGGCGCCATCCGTACCGCCAAATGAGTAATTAGGGACCCCATAATCAAGGGCTTGTGCGGCTTCTGAAGGACGGACTGCAATTGGGACGCTACCCAACACCCAAAGTTGACCTTCACATTGTTATGCATGCACCACAAAAAGTAAAATTCTGCCTTGGAAAGGGTGCCAGAAGCATCCTTGCGACCCGAGAAATTATAGACCAAGAACCGGTGGATAATCTGCAGCACAGGATCCCTGAGAAAAGAAGCACGAGACTGACTGGGGTCATAATGCTGAGTGTCAGTGGACCATTCCCACCAAATCTCAATATAAGTACTGGCAAAGGGCTGTGTGAAATCGCAAGCACTGTTAATATATGCCCCGTCGGTCAGGTGGGCCTCACTGACGAATTCCAAGGCCAGGTTGAACTCATTAATAGATTGGACAAAGGTGTGACCCATTAACTTGAACTGGAGCACCCCAGGGGAATCCAAAGCCATATCAACAGTCTTGTTGAACTGAAAAGTGGCATAGAACGCATAACTCAGTTCCTCATACGTGGGGTAGGCAATATACCGGAAGAAAGACCAGCCAATACGGTTAAAGAACCGCTCCACGTCATGAATAACATTCAGCTGCTCCAAAGTGGCGAAGTCGAAGCACTTGCACGGGGCAAAGGAGCGCCCAACCAATGAGTTCAACACGATCCATTGGGCAGGAGTCAGATCGCCCAAAGTATCAACCCAATTTTCAGGGGATAAGAAACTCGAGGAAATGCCCAAACGAGACCGAGTGGGCGGCTGAAGTGGGGCCCTTCGCTTTGGCTTAGTGGAACTCGAGGCCTCCGTGTGGGTGGATTTTCTTGCTCTTTCCTTCTTAGGAGGCATTGTGGGACCACAATCAACAACTCAACAATTTCCACAATAGTCCAAATCCCACAATTGGCTAATTTATCCGCATGGATTTCACAAGGCACCTAAAATCCACGATTACAATACTCACCACAGCCAACAAACAGAGTTAAGAATTCCCCACTACAACCAACACACTAAGGCCCACAATACTGACTATCTACAGGCAGAAATTACTCAATAATCACAGGTAAAGGGACAAAGTAGATTCTCAGAACCCTACAAGTAAAATAACCCACTAAAGCAGAAAAACGAGCCAATCAAAGACAACATCCACAGGCCGCAAAAGATTAAATAGCCACCCAACTATGATGTGCCAAAGGGCCAAAGGAGATCAGCGCCACAAGAGGGTGAAAGAATGGCTTACTATGGTGCCTACAGAGAGGCAGGAGTGACATGAGGCGGCGGGTTTGGCAAGACAAGAGTGGGTGAAAGGAAGGAGGGGCAGTGAGTGGCAGTGGCAGAATCCTGATGAAGAAGAGTCACTGACAAGAGAGACTATGAAGATAGTGTGTCTGAAAGATTTGGTGGTGGTGGGATGACCTGGTGGAAGGAGAAAGGAGGAGCGTCTGTTGGTGGACCAAAAGGGAGGGAGGAAGACGACAAAAGGAAAGAGCAAAAAGAATGGAAGAAAAGAAAAAGAAAGAAAAGGCAGAGAAGGATTGACCAGGGACTGAGCTTCAAGGCGTAGGCACGCCTTGGAGGCTTTAGTCTTCTGATCGGGCTGTCTTTTTTTTTTTTTTGTGAATCACTTCCTAAGAAGACATAGGCACGCCATAGAAGAAGAAGTCTTCTGACCATTGCTCCCGTTGCACGAAATTAAGATGAGCCTGTAAGGCATGGGCACGTCTTCCAAGCCAAAGTCTTCTGATGCTCATCCAAATATGCGTTTTTGACTTCCTCTTAGATAGTTTGGGCATGCCAGACAACCGAAAGTCTTCTGATCAGCCCTGTTGCACATCTCAGTGGCGCGTCCCAGTAAGGCGTGGGCACGCCTCACAAGCTGAAATCTTCTGCCCGCCTCTACTACACCCTGCTCAAGTATAATTGAAAAAACTATAAATAAAAGAAAGCCAAAAGAAGAAAAGAACGAAAAAAAAATTAAAACCTTGGGTTGCCTCCCAAGTAGCACCTTTCTTTAACGTCTTTGGCTAGACGTTTCCAATGGGTGCAATCATTCATAAATTGGATCCATCAAGTGGACCTCTTCCACAGTGCCTATATCTGTAACATCAACAAAGGGTTTTAAATGGTGACCATTAACCTTAAAACTCTTGTCAGTCTTCTAAACTCTGGATTTCAACCACACCATTGGGAAAAACATTGACCACCACATATGGTCCAATCCAACGGGATTTTAACTTACCTGGCATGAATTTCAACCGTGAATTGAACAAAAGTACCTTTTGACCCGGTGTAAAGCACTTCTCACGCAATAAGAGGTCACGAAAATGCTTTGTACGCTCTTTGTACAAACGGGCATTGTCATATGCTTCAAGACAAATTTCCTCCAACTCCTGGAGTTGGAGCTTCCTCTCTTTGCCATCTCTGTCCGCTTGCAAATTGCATTGCTTGACAGCCTAGAATGCACGATGCTCAATGGCCACTGGTAAATGACACATCTTACCAAACACCAACCTATATGGAGACATTCCAATGGGCGTCTTGTACGCTGTTCGATATGCCCACAATGCATCATCCAATCGAGAACTCCAATCCTTGCCGTTAGGATTAACAGTTTTCTCCAGAATGCTCTTAATCTCTTGATTGGAGACCTCGGCTTGCCCATTGGTTTGGGGATGATATGTTGTACTCACACGATGGTGCACTCCATATTTCCTCATGACGGCTTCAATGGTGCAATTACAGAAATGGGTACCTTGGTCACTAATGATAGCTCTAGGCACCCCGAACCTACTAAAAATGTGGGATTTAAGAAATCCTGCAACAACTTGAGAATCATTAATCCGGATAGCCTTTGCTTCCACCCATTTCGAAACATAATCAACTGCTAATAAAATATATAAGAATCCATAGGAGCTAGGAAAAGGTCCCATGAAATCCATACCCCAAACATCAAACACTTCACAAAATAACATAGGTACTTGAGACATTTCATCCCTTTGAGACAAACAACCAAATCTTCGGCATTTTTCACAGCTTTTATAGAATGAATAAGCATCACGAAACAATGTTTGCCAGTAAAAGCCAGAGTCAAGGATTTTTCTAGCAGTTTTCTTAGGCCCAAAGTGACCACCGCATGCATAATTATGACAATGAGCAAGAATAAAGAATTTGATTTTCAAGAACACATCTACGAATAATTTGATCAGAGCCTATTTTCCACAAATATGGCTCATCCCAAATATAATATCGAGAATCATGGACTATCTTATCCCTCTTACTCTTATTCATGCCAACAGGAAATTTATGACTAACCAAAAAGTTCACAATATCCGCATACCAAGGTTCCTTACCTTTGATAAGAAAAAGATGTTCATTAGGAAATACCTCAAATATGGGCACAGTTTCTTCCTCTCTAATCAATAGACTCAAGTGGTCAGCTACAGAGTTATCCACCCCTCTCCGATCCTTGATCTCCCAATCAAATTCTTGCAGCAGAAGTACCCAACGGATGAACCTTGGCTTTGATTCTTTCTTTGACAAGAGATACTTCAAAGCTGCATGATCAGAGTAAACAATCACTTTTGATCCCAACAAATATGATCTAAATTTTTCAAAAGCGAAAACAATGGCTAAAAGCTCCCTTTCAGTGGTGGTGTAGTTGCATTGAGCTGGGTTCAATGTTTTTGATGTATAGTATATCACATGACTACATTTTCCACTCCGCTATCCAAGGACAGCGCCTACAGCATAGTGGCTGGCATCACACATGAGCTCAAAATGTAGCTTCCAGTCTGGGGGTTGGATAATTGGTGCCGTAGTTAACATGCCCTTGAGTGTATCAAAGGACAATTTGCAATTCTCTCCAAATTCAAAAGGCACCTCCTTTTGCAGTAGGCGAGACAATGGTTGGGCAATCTTTGAAAAATCCTTGATGAATCACCTATAAAAACCTGCATGGCCTAGAAAACTACGAACATCCTTGACATTAGTAGGGTAAGGTAAACTCGTAATCAAATCAATTTTAGCCTTGTCTACCTCTATACCCCTTCATGAAACAACATGGCCCAAAACTATGCCTTCCTTAACCATGAAATGACATTTCTCATAATTAAGAACCAAGTTTGTTTCAATGCATCTATTCAAAACCTTTGTTAAATGATCCAGACATTGGTCAAAAGAATCACCGTATACAGTAAAATCATCCATGAAAATTTCAATGCAATTCTCAATCATATCAGAAAAGATACTCATCATGCATCTTTGAAATGTTTCAGGAGTATTACATAAACCAAAAGGCATACGGCGATATGCAAAAGTTCCAAAAGGGCAGGTAAAAGTGGTTTTATGTTGGTCCTCTTGGGTAACAATGATTTGGTAATAACCGGAATAACCATCTAAAAAGCAAAAGAAGCACTTACCTGCCAGTCTCTCTAGCATCTCATCAATGAATGGAAGTGGAAAATGGTCCTTCCTAGTTGCAGCATTCAACTTTCTAAAGTCAATACACATTCTCCACCCATTTTGTAATCTCATGGGCACTAACTCATTTTTCTCATTTTTGACCAATGTGATCCCAGTTTTCTTTGGAACAACATGGACAGGGCTTACCCACTGGCTATCAGAAATAGGAAAAATAATTCCTAATTCTAAGAGTTTGAGAATTTCCTTCATCACCACCTCCTTTATTGCGGGATTAAGCTTTCTTTGGTGTTCTCTCACGGGTTTTGCGTCTGACTCCAATAGAATGTGATGCATGCAAATGGATGGATTGATGCCTTTGATGTCTGCCAACGTCCATCCAATTGCCGGTTTATATTCCCGCAAAACCCGTAGGAGCTTCTTCTCTTGTACTGCATCCAAGTCATTGGCGATGATTACAGGCAACGTTTTGTCATCCCCCAAGTAGGCATACTTCAAGTGCTTGGGTAATTCCTTCAATTCCAAATTAGATGCCTGTTCAACAGAAGGTAAAATTCTTTCATTAGATGTGGGTAATGGTAAAAAAGAATTTTCAAACCTGTCGGGAAGAGAATGTAGTGAATGGAGTGACATGATGGCGTCTTTGACTTCTTCCTCTTCCATGTTGTCTACTTCCAAGTTGGTTTTGCCTTGTTGTAAGACAAAATCCAACTTGTCTTCCATAAATTTCTGTTCAAAATTCTCTTGCACAATTGTGTTAGTAATGCCAATGAAATTCACAGACTCAGTATCCTCAGGATGCTTCATGGCATCAAAAATATTAAATGTTACTATGTCCCCATCAAATTCAACAGATAAAGTCCCTTCATGTACATCTATTTTAGTCCTTGCTGTACTCATGAAGGGTCTACCCAAAAGAATCACAGCTGAATTAGTAGAGTGTTCATCATTCATGTCAACAATGTAAAAATCAGCAGGAAAGATGAATTCATTGACCTTCACTAGAACATCTTCAACTAGGCCCTCAGGGTAGACATTAGACCTATCTGCTAGTTGAATGATTACCCTAGTCTCTTTGAGAGGTCCTAGATTCAATGCTTTAAAAATTGAAAGAGGCATGACATTTATTGAAGCACCTAAATCAAGCATACTTTTTTCAATTCTTTGATTGCCAATTATGCATGGTATAGTGAACATACCTGGATCCTTGCATTTCTGTGGCAATTTCCTTTGGAGAACCACTGACACATTCTCAACTACCTTCACCTTGTCATCTAGACTCAGTTTGTTGCGATTAGTGCACAAGCCCTTCAAAAATTTAGCATATTTAGGCAATTGCCTAATCGCATCCAACAAAGGAATGTTGATCTCCACTTTACTGAAGGTGTCCAAAATTTCTTTTTCAGACTCTTCCTTCTTAGCCTTTGCCAACCTGCCAGGAAAAGGAGGAGGAATTTCAAATTTCTTTGGAACTTCAGTGGATTGTTTCTCTTCTTTCTCTTCAACCTTGTTGGACACTTCCTCTTCTCTGGCGTGGGGACGCCTTGGAGACTGTGCTTCCTTGCCACTCCGTAGGTGCATTGCACTGGCATTCTCCTTAGGGTTAAGAATTACTTGAGCAGGTAACTTCCCTCTATTGCTATTTTCCAGGTTGCTTATGGAAGTTGCCATTTGGGACATTTGTGCTTCCAAATTCCTAATACTGGCACAAGTCTCTTGTTGAAATCTGTGAGACTCCTGTTGGAATCTTTGGGCCTCTTGTTGAGATCTCTGAGCCTCCAACTGTAGTTAACTCGTGCTCTGAGCCTGTGACTTCACTATAGCTTCTAGAGACATATTTGAGTTGGAAGTGGCAGGTTGTTGCACTGGTTGCACCGGTGGCCTTGGTTGGAATGGCCGTTGGAAACCAGGGGGTTTTGAAGCATAACTGAAATTTGGATAATTACGCCACCCTGGGTTGTAGGTAGGTGCAAATGGGTCATTCCTTCTTTGGGGTGGTCCAGAAAAGCCCCCACTGCATTTGCTTGTTCAGGTGTATCTTCTTGGAGAATTGGGCACATATCAGTTATATGCCCGGGAGCAGCACAGATACCACAAGTCTTCACAGTTTGTAATTGTCCCACCGCCATTTGACGAACCAAAGAGGTGAGCTCAGATAGTTTATCTTCCAGGTCAGAATGGCTCACTTCATTGACCCTTCTCATTGCCCCGTCAGCTCTTACTCCAAATTGTTGGGAGTTTTCAGCCATGGTGGAGATTAATAACTTGGCTTCATCAGGGGTCTTGTTCACTAGAGCCCCACCACTGGCTGCATCTATCATGCTCCTATCTATTGGTGATAATCCCTCATAGAAATATTGTATCAAGAGCTGGTCAGGGATTTGATGATGTGGGCAGCTGGCACACAGTTGCTTAAAACGCTCCCAATATTCATATAGAATCTCCCCAGTTGCTTGTCTGACTCCACATATTTCCTTCCTTATGTTGGTGGCTCTGGAAGCAGGAAAAAATTTCTCAAGGAATCGGCTCTTCAGTTCTTCCCATTTTTGTGATGGATCCTGACGGCAGGTAAAATAACCAATCTTTGGCCTTGTCTGCCAGAGAGAAAGGGATGGCCCTCAACTTGATTTGATCTTCAGTGACTCCTTGAGGTTTCATTGTAGAGCACACCACGTGGAATTCCTTTAAGTGTTTATGTGGGTCCTCACCTGCAACGCCACGAAAAGTAGGAAGTAAGTGAATAAGACCAGACTTAATCTCAAAAGCCTCTACCGTGTTAGGATATGTTATGCATAATGGCTGTTGGTTCACATTAGGAGTTGCTAACTCCCTCAAAATCCTTTGGGCTGCCATTGCTAGTTGGGGAATTTGCACTTCTTCTTCTTCAGATTCACTTGATGAACCACTGGAAACAAACTCTTGCTCAATTCCTGAAGGTGACGCAGTTGAATCTTGTTGCTTACGCAACTTTGCCTCCTTGGTAAACTTTCTTGCAGTCTTCTTGATTTCTGGATCAAATTTAAGTTTTCCTGTATGAGAAGATCGAGGCATAAAACAACAGAAAATAAAACCTGTGCAATAAATCACTTAAAACACCAACTCCCCGGCAGCGGCGCCAAAATTTGGTGGATGTCAACCCTCCAAAAATAAAGTTAAAATAAAAGCCTAATTACCAACAACAAGTCTTCCAAATTAAATCTGGTACGGGAGCAGGGACTCCAAATGTGCAATGGGTTACTAGCTTCACCCTGATTCCAAGGAGTTTACTGAATCTAATATACCAGAATTAATTCAAAGGAATTTAATTAATTTGTAAATAGGGCAAGTAGGGTCGTCTCCTCAGGGAACTGGTAGACAAGTCACACAGGAAAATAGGGGGGTTTTTTAGAAGATATAGCAAATAATTAAAAGAACTAAAAACTGAAATTTCAATTTAATCAAAATGGCAAGAATCAAATAAAACAAATATCAATTAATTAAACAACCTAGTCAAGGAATGAATCTTGGCACCGGTGCACACAACTGATCATAGATCCATAAAAATATTCATACGTTTATGAATAAATTGGTTATAGTGGTCAAGCGCTAACCACCAATCTTTCCTTAATTTTATAGTAGTCCAGAGACGCTCATAAACTACCATCTTGTGAACTAGACAACCCTAGAGACGCTCATAGGATTTAATGTAGTCACAGGATTAGGAATTAGAAAGACCCAATTCTAGATGGCAAACACACGCTGGTTTATTTAGGTTAGATTAATTATCCCCACGATCCAAATTAGACCACTTGCGAGGTGAAAGCTGTCTTGTTTGCCACTAATTAGGTTGCTTAAAGGCGGCGCCAACACCCTAATTGATATATTATTTAGACAAATTGAATAACCGCCATATTAATCAATAAATCCAAATAATAATTAAATGAAAATAGAGAATAATTAAATACCCATGAACATATAAATTAAAATTAATAATCAAAACGATCTCACAGTTATGGTGCCCCGAGTCTTGATTATTTCTCAACTAGAAAAAGAACTAGCCACGCCTTGACGTCATCACCATGCAAACGACTGGTTCCAAGCAATTTAATTCCACGCGAAAAGGAAGATAATTGTCTCCGCAATCCAAAACCATCAAAGGTGAATTAGAGCTACTGGAATTGAGAAATAAAGCAAAGTACTTCCTGATGCTATGTGTCACCACCAGGCAAACTAGAAACTAATAAGACATGCTATGCTACGGAACAACGAGAAACGATAAAGAACGGGAAAACGGGAAAAGCATGTAAACTCAATTGTTTGAGAAGGTACTGACTAATACTAAACTAAGTGGCGGCGCACCAACGAAAAGCAAAGAAAACTAAAATGACTCTAGGCTCAAGGACCCGTTCCTACTAGTGGGGAAAAAGACGAAAGCAATAGAAAACTAAATTAACAAAGCTCTCTCCAGGAATAACTACAAAACTAGGCTAAAGATGCTGATGACTTCCACCACCCTTGACTTCTCTTTTATATAGGTTTTTGGTCTTCAATTCCCAAGCCCACAAGGAATGTGAGACTCCAACTCCAAGTTGCTCCTGGAAGTCTACCCTAACAAGGAAATAGCGTTGACTTTCCCAAACAGCTTCAGTATGCCAACAAAACAGGAAATATGCACTGGGCTCCACGTGGACCTTCAATCTGCATGCAATCCCCCTTTCTCAAGCACAGACACGTTCTGGAGAAGCAAGTCTTCTGGATTTTTTGCCAATAAAGTCCACTTTTCATACCAAGTACCTGTAATTGATACAAAATCCAAATATAAGTAGTAAACCAATTCTTTGCACAATAAATGGGAGATTTTAGGCCCAAATAACCCCAATTAACACATGCAAATATCCCCCTATCACGTAGCTGGTGAATTAGTCTGAGATGGATGGGATTTGATCTTGGCACTACCTAATTGACAATTAAAAAGGCAAAAGAAAAAAAAGGTGGGACTTGACCATGGAACCAATAATTATATATAGGAATATTGGAATAATCTTCAATGACAATAAATGGGTTGCAGTCTTTGATATTATTTGGTGCGAGACCAAGAGTTTTTGGCTACCAGTAGTAGTTCAGGTGAATGAAGAAAGGCCCACTTGATGTGATTTGAACATTGGACTGGCATTGTCAATGTTGAAAGTCAAAGAAGCCGACATGTGTCTTTAGTTCAGGGATATAGGTTCTACACTTCTACTAAAAGCCGTCTTTTTTAATGTAGATTGTTTTTTTTGGGCAGCATGTGAAAAACTGGCGCCTCAACTTCATTATCCGATGGGTGATATACTATCCTCATTGCTCGTCATATCTTTTGTGTAAACAGTGAACGCTTGTGTATCTATGCAGCATTATCCCTTTTTCCTGACAAATGATAATTTTATTAGAGTATGCAATAAGAGAAAGGGTCTAAAATGGCTGAGTTAGTTGGAAGAGATGATGTAGAGTCATTAGGGATTGAGTTGTCAGAATCGGGGAGAAGCTTAAGAGATTCATTTCATACTTGCAACGTGAGTTTCAGAAGCATTTCAGCCTTAAGTAATGGAAAGGATGATGATGTTGATGAAGAACTTGCAATGCAGTGGGCTGCTGTTGATAGACTGCCTACTTTCGAAAGGATGAAGTCTTCTGTGTTTGATGACAATAGCGGCAATGAAGCTGATGCTAAAAGAAGACGGGTGGTTGATGTCTCTAAGCTTGGCGCATTGGAGAGACAATTGTTCATTAAGAAGCTCATTAGGCATGTTGAGCATGACAACCTTAGCCTGCTGCAGAAAATCAGGAAGAGAATTGACAAGTGAGAGTTCTTCTCTTTTTTGTTGATGTATTGTTTATGAACATGCACAAGGTTGAGAATGCTGCCGATTGACTTACTGTCAGTTTAATCACACTGCTGAAATGCCCATGTAATTAAGAGTCATATGTGAGGATCTTAGATGCTAGTTTTTACATGCAATTTTTGGTAGTCATGCATTGGACAGTCATTTTCTTAAAATGGAGCCACATGATAATGTTATGGAAATTGGATGGGACAAACTGACCGGGATTGTCCATTTTTTGTAGTTAACCAGCTGCTGATTCTTCTTTCAATTGTGATAGTTCACCTTCAGATTCTTGTTTTTTCCATTTTCAGTTGTCTAGTATTAGAAAGTCTTAGTCAACTTCTCAATTTGGTTCCTACAGAGTTGGCATACAATTGCCTACAGTGGAAGTAAGGTACAGCAATCTCCATATAGAAGCAGAATTTGAAGTTGTTTCTGGAAAGGCTCTTCCAACACTTTGGAATTCTTTCAAAAGCATGTTTTCAGTGAGTATCTGCTTGCCGTTGAGACAGCAATAGTTCTTTGAATATGTAATCTGCAATATCTAGTCGAAAACTTACAGTAGAAAATGTGCTAGGTTACCACTATATTAGCTTAAATAATGATAGCCACTCATTCATCGTAGACTACCTTGGTACATAAGGGCAAGAATTAATTTCAATATGTGGTTCCCAAATTATGCTTTTGGTCATTGAGCACCTTACTTCAGGCAATGTTTGACTAGGGGTCCATAGCTTTGTCCTTTATTTTGTTTTGTTATACGAACTACAGTACTATATCTTCTAGGGCAAGACTCTGAATCTATGTCTTCTGGTGCATCTTTGCCATGGTTGCTAATTATTATTTACTCTTTCTGAAGATAACTAAAAAAATTCAATTTGCTAATCATTTCTCATACCATTAAGGGGTAACTTTGCCTAATTAATTGATCTATTTAGCTCTCTTGAATATTCTACACTGCCAATAAGGCAGAGAAAGAATAACACAGAAAGCGATAGCTCATCATATTAATTCTTGTTTCCTTTTTGTCTCTGAAGTTTCTGTTGGTGCTTTATTTTGTCATAGGATCTTGCAAGGGTTGCTGGTTTAAAATCGCAAGTATCAAAGATCCGTATCCTTGGTGAAACTAGTAATACTTCATGTGCTTTGCACATGCTTTTATCATTCTAGTATGTGTTATCGTAAGATACTAAAATATTTTTTATAATTTTGATTGTCAACTTTACACTAAAATGCTATTTTTGTTTTTCTTTTAATTTTCACAAAATATTGATACTATCATATCTTACCAAAATTATTCAACATTTTTAATATTATTACATTTAAATCAGAATATCACAATTTTTTACATACAAAATAATATTATTGAATGAGAAAAAATGAATTTAGACATTGAGCATGAGTGCAACAAATATATATATATATATATATATATATATATATATATATATTAACAACATAAAAGGTTAAATTGTGATATCAATTTCTAAAAGGGCATTAGAGTAAATGAATACGTTTATATTAGTTCCGTATATTCAACTCAAGTATCATATTATATATTTATTCCAATTCTTACAAAGCACTTTTTAATCAAAGTTTGAATTAGAACCATCAAACTATAGTTTTTGAAAAGATAAGAGTTGACTAAATAACTAAAGATCTTAACATAAGTATCAATGTCTTGAACAATATGCCAATATATATATCTTTACTTATGGATTTTTCCCCTTTTTTGGCTAAATAAAATAAATTGTTATAGTAGAACTATAGAATAAAAATGGTCTAATCAATTTATATGAAGTATATAAATAGTCTTTATTTATTTTTTTCTGCTTGAGTGAGTGGATTGAACTTTCATAATAAAATTTAAATCTTGCATATATGTTTGCATTCTATTATTATGTAATGTAAATTGAATTTATTAATGATACATGAAATGGTTCAGTATTAAATCGGAAACATGTTTTTAAAATTGAATAGATGTGAAGTCCGTGCATATGATTCTTTGTATTCCTTTATAAATAATGGAATATAAATAATCTGACATATTTAATTTTTTTTATTCCTGTTTATTCTTGTGAATTGAAATTTTGTTTAGAGATAATTGTGCATCTTTTTTCTTTCTAGTTTTTACTTTATTTGTATTTTACTTTATTAGTAGATTTCATTAGAAAAGTACAAGTAAGGACTCCTATATAACTTGAGAACACTTCTTTTTGGGATAAAAATAATGATATTTGTATTTTGGATAATTGTCATTTCTTTAAGGCGATATTATGGTTAATACAGAATATAAATGATTTATACTACTTAATTATCTTAGATTGACTATTTCATTATCAATTGACATTCAATTGATAGAAATAGTTTGATTCTTTTATTTTTGATTTTCTTTTAGTATTTCTTCATAATGATAAAAAGTACATAATTATACATTTATCTTGTGATATTCATATCAGAATTCTTCAAATGAATATGGATTCTTTTCTTCTTATATATTTCTCCTTTGTTCTAAAAGCATCTATTTTTTTCCACTAATAATTTTTTACGATCTTAAAATTATGATTAATGCAATTGGTCACATTATTTCAAGTAAGAAACTTTAACACACATAAGAGTTGGAGATAACTGTAAGAGTCACTAAATAGTTTTAATAGGGAGTCTTTCATTTTAATTACTATTATTATTGGGTTTAATCATTTGGAATGTTTTATATTTTTAATTACTACCACAATTAAAATGCAACAACTCTAATTAAAAGATTGGGGATAATATGGGTATAACAAAAATTAAAATAAAAAAAATGCTTACAACTTACCTCACGTGCTTTTGCATGTGAATATATTTTTTCAAAATATAACATCTTTAATATATACTAACTTTTTAAAAACACACACACACACACACACACTAACTTTCTTTTCAAAAATTTTGATTGATAACATAATATTGACAAAAAAACTGTGACAAATAAATATAATAATTGCAAGTCATATACAATCTTTATTGCATTAAAGAAAAAATTAAATGGTTATTGTGCATTCTACCATTGTAAAAACCTTAAAAACGGATGGTTATCATAACTAAACTAAGTCACTGTATATTTTATTGTAGTTACAACATCAAGAATAGGAAATATTCTATCATGTTTCAACCCCGTGCACGCAATCAAACTTGAGCAAAATATTTATTGAAATATGCTCATTTTAGCCATTGCAAAAGTGATATCGAATAACCTCCTCTTTTAGTTACAAGTAAAATATGTTGGAAGTCATGACTTCTAAAATCGATGTAAGAATTCAAGAATCTCTTAAATTTAAACTTGTATAGTTTTATAGAAAATTTAGATAGGGCTAAAATAATATATTAAGGGCCGCTCTCAAGTATATGCAAATTAAAGTTTCAAATCGAAACCTTCATTATATTTGCCCTCTTCATAATTAGGCCTTCTCTTTCATGCAACTTGAAAAGTATATTTGTAGTTTTATTCTCCAATAAATCTTGATTTAAGGCGATTTTATGGGATAGGAATGGCTCAATTCATGTTTAATATTATCTCTTTATTGTTCCATTTTTCCATTTTAGCAACGGTTGCCTGAGGAGTTGGAGGAAATTAGGAATAGTGGAAAAATGGGATGAAGTAAAAGGAAATGAAGTAATTAATGAATGGTTGGTAGGGTGCAATTTTGGTTGTTTATTGTGTTAATATGTCCTAGTTATTTAGACTAAAAATTTCATTCTTGGGGTGGATTCTGCTAAATTTATCTATTTGGTGATCAATTGTAGGATTTGGTGAAATTGTGCTAAAAAAGGGAAATCCAGAAGCATTCCCAGCAGTTAGGCGCGGGCGCGCCTAAGGTGGACATCCAGGCCAGATTTCTCGGATTTTCAAGGGCTCGTGGGAAATTTCCAAGAAGTGTGGAGTCCAAATTCTAAAAATATTGTGGAGTCAAATTTGATGTTTTCTTAATTAGTAGTTGGAACTAATTTGGTATTTGTTTTAGGAAATTTTTTTAGAATAGAATTTGGTATTGTTGGTAATTTTTGTTTCTTGGAGGACACAAAGGGAAACGGACGAAAAATGTGGCTGGAAGTTAGTTTCAGACTTGAAAAATGAGTTGTGCTACGTGTGGAGTCTTATTCGGAAAGCACCAGCAATTGGAAATTGGTTAGAAGAGGTATACATACACGGGGAGAAAAATTGTCAAAGGGGGATCTCTTCTTGTTGGCTTGAAAAAAGAAAAAGAGACGTAACTAATAGATTGGGGGAATCAATCTCTTGGCTATTATCATATCTCTTTGGATGAAGAAGCAACAAAAACCGAGTCCAGCCATAGTTCTTCCCGTTTTTCAGTCCTTCCTTGTTACTTTTCGTTAGAGTAGTAGTAGATGATTTTCCTATTTTCCTTTAACAACCTTGGTGGAATTTTGAACATGGTGTGTGGCTAATTTCATCCTTCTAGTCAAGGAGCACTTGAAGATTTGGTTCATCTATTACTGTAAGATCTAATCGATTTTATTTATTTCTTCTATTCATTGGTATTTGTATATTTTCTATTTTTATTGGTGGTGATTATTGTGTGTGATTGAATAGATGCGCAATATTTAATTACTCACGTAATTTATTCGCTAATTAGGGTAATTAAATCCGTAATTGTTTGATTACTCTAATCCTGGTAGCAACTGGCATAATTGGATTTGTGTCAGAAAAATATACAATTTAATTTAAATGGACCCTCGTAGCGTGTTTGTTAATTAGAACAGGGTTTCTCTAATTTTTAATGCAATTAGGAATTAAATCCTATGGTCGTACCTAGGGTTATTCTTGAATTAGGGAAATAGTCAATGGTACCTTGGCTATCAAGCAGTGGGAGAGGCATGCTGTCAGATCATATCGGCGGTGAAAAACCTGTTTATCAATGCATGTTGGAATTATATTTGTATCAATGATCAGTTATTTGAACCATTTTTGAAGTGTAACCTTGGCTAGAGCTTTTCCCATCAAATCTCTCTCTTTTAATTATTTTCCATAGTTGATTATTTAGTTTATCTTTTGTTAACATTTAATTCTCACAATTCCCCCCAATTATTGTCACCTGAAAAAGGAGTTAATTTTCCCCAGTCCCTGAGGAGACGATCCTACTCACCCTTATACTCAAAATTTATATTTCCTGGAGTAGGTATTTATTATTACCTGCACTTCGACACATCAATTTTTGGCCGTTCTTGGGAGTGGTGCCTAAACTATTCGCTCCTTTTTGAGTTTACTTTGCTTTATTTTTATCTCTCCAATTCAGTCAATTCAATTGCCAAATTGAGCCCAGGAGATGGGGTAGATGATTGCCCTCTCTTTCGTTCTTTGGTCTCCTTTCTTAACCTACTTGTCTTCCATCGGATATATCAATTCACATGCGAGGAAAGAGCGAGGCATAAACTAACCAGAACACCAAAATAAAAGCAAGAATAAAATAGAAATAAAAATAAAGCAAAGTAAACTCAAAAGGAGCGAATAGTTTAGTGCATCCTGCCGGCGCCAAAATAGAGTTGAAGCCACGCCAAATCATCTCAAGTATGCATATCTTGGTGATGGGAGGCTTTGCCAGTCATTATTTCAGCTCAACTATCACCCATGCAAGAGGAGAAGTTGATAAGAGTGCTTAGAGAACACAAGGAAACAATAGGATGGTCCATAGCTGATATCAAGGGCATAAGTCCCTCCTTGTATGCAACTGATTTAGACTTGAGGAAGAGGCAAAGCCAATCGACAAGCACAAGGAGGCTGAACCCAATGATGATGGAGGTGGTAAAGAATGAAATACTCAAACTTCTAGACGTAGGAATAATCTTTGCCATTTTCGATAGTCAATGGGTCAGCCCAGTGCAAGTAGTTCCAAAGAAAGCTGGAATCACAGTGGAGGCAAATCATGAGGGTGAAATGGTTCCAGTTCGTAAGCCTACAGGATGGCGTCAGTGCATTAACTACCGCAAGCTCAATGCAGTGACTAAAAAGGACTACTATCCTCTTCCTTTCATCGATCAGATGATTGAGAGATTGGCCTGTCGGGCTTACTATTGTTTTTTGGATGGTTTTTCAGGTTACTTTCAAATTGCCATAGCACCTGAGGATCAAGAAAAGACGACGTTCACATGTCCATTTGGCACCTTTGCCTATAGGAGAATGCCTTTCGGACTGTACAATGCTCCAGCAACTTTTCAAAGGTGCATGGTAAGCATATTTTCTGAATATGTGGAGAAAATCATAGAAGTTTTTATGGATGATTTTAGTGTTTATGGTGATAGTTTTGATGAATGCCTTGATAACTTGACTTTGATCTTAAAACGATGCATGGAAACTAATCTTGTGCTTAATTGGGAAAAATGCCATTTTATGGTTGAACATGGGATTGTTTTGGGTCACGTGGTATCATCTAAGGGCATTGAAGTCGACAAAGCTAAGATAGATCTTGTTTCTTCCCTACCTTACCCCGCAAGTGTGCGGGAAGTGCATTCTTTTTTGGGTCATGCAGGTTTCTATCGGAGATTCATTAAAGACTTCTCAAAAATTGGAGCCCCTTTGTTCAAACTATTGCAAAAAGACGTGGCATTTGATTTCAATGAGGATTGCAAGCAAGCATTTGACAAGTTGAAAGAGCTTTTAACCTCACCGCCAATTATCCAACCCCCGGATTGGAGTTTCCCGTTTGAGATCATGTGTGATGCTAGTGACACAGCAGTGGGAGCAGTCTTGGGGCAAAAAGTTGGAAGAGCTGCTCTTGCAATTTATTATGCTTCAAAAGCACTTAATGGAGCTCAGTTGAACTACTCCACTACAGAAAAGGAGCTCTTAGCTGTGATTTTTGCTTTGGAAAAATTTAGGTCTTATTTGCTAGGAGCTAAAGTGATTGTATATTCTGACCATGCAGCGTTGCGGTACCTGATGACCAAAAAGGAAGCCAAGCCAAGGCTAATCCGATGGATATTACTGCTCCAATAATTTGACTTGGAAATCACATTGATAAAAGGGGCGAGCAAAATCTAGGCTGACCATCGAGGAGCACATTACCTACCGCATAGAAAGGATGAGATTTTTCCCTTAAGGGGCTTTCCACGATGAGCACTTGTTTTACGTTCAATTGCCCTCTTCCCTGGGTATCTGGATATGGTAAATTTTTTGGTTACCAACCAATTTCTGCGAGGGGTTGGTCCAAGGCACAAAGAGACAAACTAAGGAGTGATGTTAGAATTGTTACTATATGGGACCGATCCATATCTTTGGGCGCTATCGCGGATCAAGTAATGAGAAGGTGCGTAGAGTGAAAGTGAATTTGCCTCTATCCTTACCTTACGTCATTCTTATGTGTGGGTCATTTTGGACCAAAACACCCGGTGTGTGGAAAGTGGGTTCTAGCCGACTATTTTCAAAGATACCTATTTGTTTTGTAGAGTCTTATGATAGATGTCAAAGAGTAGGCAACATTTCTTAGAGACCAAATGCCCCAAACCCTATATTCTTTTGTGAAATTTGGGTGGGGGATTGACTTTATGGGGCCATTTCCTTCTTCTGTTTATCTATATATTTTATTAGCTGTTGACTATGTTTGAGTGGGTGGAAGCAAAAGCCACCGAACTAATGATTCTAAAGTAGTCATGCTTGATTTTGTGAAATCTCACATCTTTGTCCGTTTTGGGATGCCAGAGCTATGATTGTGCGGAAGCATTTTTGCAGGGTGATCAACTTTTACTCAAATATGGGGTCATTCCACCAAAGTTTCTACATCTATCACCATTAAACAAATGGACAAGTGATTTCAATAGCCAATCAAATCCATCTTGGAAAGATGGCCTTGATAGGAAGGATTGGAGTTTAAGACTAGAAGATGCAACTTGACGTGTAGAGCGCATATAAGACACCTATTGGGATGTCTCCTATGGGTTGGTGTTTGGAAAAGCCATGCCATCTTCTGTTGGTGGAACATAAGACATTTTGGGCGATTAAGCAATACAATGGACAGGGCGGGGAGTGCTAAAGCTTCAATTACAAAATGGAGTTGAGGAATGAGACCTGAAAATGCATGATCTACAAGAGGAGGGGGCCTTTCATGACCAACAAATTTCCGCAGGACTTTTGAAATTGGGCAAAAGTCCTCCCTATCACTCGAACTTAGAGCTTTCGGGTAAACTCAGCGCTCCCGTTGGGTGAGGTCCATTTTTGTTACTAATGTCTTTCATTATGAATGTTGGTTGAGATTCAAAACTTAAAAGGCGGACAAAGAGATTTTGTGCCGAATGGCCATGCATCTTTAGCCTTATATGACTTTTCTATAGAAAGTTGAATCAATGCATCTGAGGATCCCACTTACACAAGTTAAAAGCTTCATTGTCTATTGTATTGTAAAGCAAAAGACCACCAGCCTAACTGCTTATTTTAAGATGTGTTTGGTCGCCAGCTGGTTGGGTGTGCCCACGGTAAATTAGACGCGCTAAGAAGGACTCCGTGCCCGGTGAAGGCCAGGAAGTGCTCGCCCAGTGCGTCTGCAATTCCGTCGTTAGACCCGGCGATAGAAGCCCGGTTAAGCGTGCCGCTAACTATCCGGTTGGGAATAAAAATTCCGTCAACTTCCATTTGGCATGGAATTAAGTATAACTTCTACAGTATTCACGGTTGCCACCACTTACACAAAAAAAAAAACTCAGGATTTTAATTAAACTTTCCTTTGTTCTTAGTGAGAATGAGTTTAATTTAGGTCTCCATTTCTTCGCTGAATCTCTTATGTGTTTGAGGTCTGGCGGTTTTACACGTCTTCAACTGGCATTGGTTAGGTGTGCCGCGTAAATTAGGGCAGCTCAGGGGCTTCAGAAGGACTCCAGCTTCGTTGAGCGTCCAAAGGTTAGGCGTGCATGTGGCCGGTCAACATTGCAATCCGTCGTGGAATGACGATAGAGTGTTTTGCCATTGGTTAAGGTGCCGCGCCTATATCTCAACAGCTTCTGGTTGGAATAAAAATTCCATCATTTAACTTCATGAAGCATTGGCATGGGTTAGGCGTGCCACGCCTAACTCTCTGACATTACGGTTGCCATATACCTTACAAAAAAAAAAAAAAAAAACTCTCAGGGATTCTGAACCATTTTCCTTTCTTTCCTTTTCTTTTTCTTTCTTCCTTTTCTTTCTTCTTTTGTTCTTTCTCCGAGGTCAATATTTCTTCTTTCCATGAAGGGTTTTGGATTTAAACAATCATAACTTACATCAAGCTCAAAGATTGCTCAAGCCTCAATACCGTTGTAATTCATTGAATGCTCGTGAAATTCGAACCCTCTGTCTCCATTTGCTTTGATATCAGAATTGTTTCCTCTCCCTCCGATGAATGCCAGGACCTCCTTTGATCGTATTTTCCTCCGCGCCATACCCGCCTCTGCTTTCGCGGAGAATGCGCCCAGCGATCAAAAAGGCAGAAGGCAGAAAGCGTTATTGGAGGAGAAAGCGGGATGACCGTTTTCACGTCTTCCAACTGTGAGAGTTAGGCGCAGCCGATGAAGTGATTTTATTCGCCAAGCGTTGCCTTAGGCGTGGGCCGCGTATAACGGTTCGCGACTTGTCACGGAAACTTGAAAGCTGACGGTTCGCGTGCGCTAACCTCAGCATTGCTACTCGACACGGACATCTTGTGGCGTGCCGGTCCAGTCGCATACGCGCTAACCAGTCGCGACCAAACATAAGAGATTGTCGAAGACTTAAACTCAACCTCTAAAACAAAACAAGAAAATACAATACTTAAAATAAGCAAGCGAAGGAGGGATCTTGTATGCCTCCCTCTTAATTTCTTTAATGTTTTGGCCTTTCTGATCAGCTTTTTTGATTGGTTGAATTGGTTAACAACACATAGGCCTTGTAGTGAGGCGATGGCCAATTCATGAATCTCTTGTCCGTCTTTAAGTTTGAATCTCAAGCGCACCATAATGAAGCTACTTGTTGTAACAACAAATGGACTGTCCGTGGGGCGTAGTTTTGTTTGTTGGTGATGCTTTCTTGTTGCCATTGAAATTTGGTCGGCCTTTTTCTCCCTAAATCATGCGGCATCATAGGTTCCATTACACCAATTCTTGTAGTGAAGCTTAACTCCTTGCCATTTTGGTCCATTGTTTGTACAAAGCCTACAGCTCAGCAGGAAGATGCGCAAACACAACCTATAGGGAACATCCCAATAGGATGATTTTCTTTTGGGTGTGCAATCTTAAACTCCAATCCTTCCAGATTGGACCACGATGGTTGATCTCTCTATTGAATTTCAGCTTGTCCATTTGTTTACAGTACGGTGATGGGATGTGAATTTAAGAATGACCCCCTTATTTGCGATAAAGTTATTCGTATCACCCTATTCTCAAAGACATAGCTTCCACTCATAACACGCTCTTGCATCAGCGGACAAATACCACTATGATCACAAATGCTTACTTTAGAATCATTAGGGTGTTTTGCTTCATGGCTTCTGATTTTTAACATAGTCACGGTATATTGACTAATATATATTAGATAAGTGGGAAGAAGAAATGGCCCCATAAGGTCAATCCCCACTCAAAAATTTCACAAAGAATATGGGGTTTTGAGGGCGTGCAATCTCCCAGAGCCCCGTTTACCTACTAACACAGCATCTATCATTAGCTTTCAAAACAAGCGATCTTTGATAATAATAGAACCCCAACAAGAATTCCATTTAAGGTCAAAATGACCTTAGTACCACGCAATTTTAAGCGAATGAAAAGAAGGTAGATAGGGCCAAATTCATTTGCGAAGCGCGTCTCATTACTTGACGCGGTGCTTCAAAGATTGGATTCCATGATGTAGTACTGCACTCCTAGTTTGGTAAATACTCTGTGTGCTTGGACCAACGCGGAAGGTTAGTAATGCGAATATATCGCATACCAAGGAAGAGGTGATTGAGCGGAAAACAAGTGCTCGTCGGGAAGAGTTTCCCTTTTTTTTTTTGTGTAGTGTATAGGAAAAGTATCCTGATGCGATGAAGGTAATTCCCAACGTTGGTCGACTATGCTATTCCGCTTTTTATCACGCATGACTTCCGTCTGTGATAGGCTATTAGAGCGTGCATCTATCCATCAAGGATTCTTTCTTTAGTCTTGGCTTTTAACTTTTTTTGGTCATCAGTGCCACTTAGAGGATGCATGGTCGTTCAGACAAACTTTAAGGCAATAAGACCTCAAATGCGTTTTTCCAACGCCGTAGAACATTGAAAATCTGACAGATAAGAGCTCGCTGAGTAGAAGGAGTTCACTTTGCCCAATTCAAAGAACTCATTCAACTGACTCCATGTAAGTGCTTTTGAAGCGTCATAATGCATGAGGACTCCTTGTTTAAGCCCCGATCGGCAAAGGCCTGTTTCATCTAGCATCACACATGAATAAGCGGGACTCCTAACCGGGTTGGATAGATTTAGGTGGTTAGGTTAAAGTTTACAACTGAATCCAATATGCTTGTTGCAATTCAACTCATTGCAAATGCTTCGCCTTCTGTCAATAGTTTGAACAAGGGGGGTTCAATTTCGACGAAGTCGTTTATTTCATGATCTCGATCTCCAGCCAAACTCACCCGTAAGAATGGCGGTCTCTGTGCAAAGAATGCGCGAACTTTCCCGCGACACACTCGCTGTCGAGGGAAGGTGGAAGAAACGTCGAATTTCTTAGCGTGTTGGTCGGACGCTCAATGCCCCTAGTGATACCACGTGGACCCAGAAAATAATCCCATTAGTTAGTCAACCAGGCATTTCCAGCAATTAAGCAGAAGAATTTAGCCATACTCGCTTTAAGATCGTAAACATGCAGCGTTATCAAGGCTATTCATCAAAACTGGATGGCAGCAAAACACTATCATTGCCTTGATAAAAACCCCGCTTGGCTCTGTGGTGGATTTTCTCTTTGTACTCAGAAACATATTGCAAAATTTACCATGCACCTTTGATACCAAAGTTGTCGAAAGCATCCTGCGGTAGTATCAGTGCCGGAAGGCATTCCTCCTATAGTCAAAGGTGCCAAATGGGCATTGAGCGCGGATGGCGTCTCTTTCTTGATAAATGCCTCCAGCTATGACACATTTGAAAGTAACACGACTAAAAACGACATCTAAGCAAACAGCGCTCATCGGGGTTAGTAAGCCAGCGACCAAATCTCACTCTTTGCAATCCTGGTGATCGAAATAACGATGATCTACTGTGGATTTGAGGAAGAAGAAGGGATAGTAGTCCTTTTAGGTCGCGCATGTGAGCTTCGTTTTGTGGAGTTCAATGCAGTCGACAGCGTGGTGGCAATCCTCGGCAGGCTTACGGTAACTGGAGACCAGTTTCACCCTGCGTGATTTTTGCCTCCACCGTGACGCATGGTATCGCGATCATACGAGCTTTCTTTCAGAAATAACTGCACTGCTTAGACTGGCTGCCGACCCATTGACTTATCGTAATGGCGATTATTCCTACGCGTCTAGGCAAGTTTGAGTAACTTTCATTCTTACCACGGTAATCTCCATCATCGATGATGTAGTCAGCCTCCGTTGTGCTTGTCGCGTACTTGGCGTTTCCCCTCGCCTCGATTCTTGTCAAGTGCAATCGGCGGGGCATACAGCAGCGAGGAGATACTTATGCCCCTGATATCGACGCATGGACCACCTCCCGTAATTGCATTGACTCCTTTTGTGTAACTCTCTAAGCACTCTTATCAAACTTCTCCCTGTAATGGGTGATAGTTGAGCTGAAAATAATGACTCGGCATCAAAACCTCTCCCATCTACCATAGATATGCATACTTGAGATGATTTGAGAGGCTTCAGCTCTCATTTTTGGCTGGCGCCATCGCTAGGGACCGGTGCCTAAACTATTCGCTTCCTTTTTGAGTTTACTTTGCTTTATTTTTTATGTTCTATTTTATTCTTGCTTTTTATTTTTTGGTGTTCAGCCGTATAGTTTATGCCTCGCTTGCTTCTCGCTGCAGTGGTGAATGGGTGATATATGATCCGTAGGTTGAGAAGGCAGTTAGCGTAGGTTAGAGGTTAGAACCAAAGAACTAAAGAGAGGGCAATCATCTACCCCATCTCCCTGGGCTCAATTTGGCAATTGAAACTGAATTGGAGAATAAAAAATAAAGCAAAGTAAACTCAAAAAAGGCAGCTAATAGTTTAGGCACCTAAGATCAACGTGGCCCCAAAAATTGACGAGTGTCGAAGTCGATCAGGCATAATAAATACCTCTACTCGTGAAATATACAATTTTGAGTATAAGGGTGAGTAGGATCGTCTCTCGAGGGGCGGGGAAAATTAACCCTTTTCAGTGACAAGAATTGGGGTAATTGTGAGAATTAAATGTTAACAAAAGATAAACCAAATAATCAACTATGGAAAATAATTAAAAGAGAGAGATTTAATGGGAAAGCTCTAGCCAAGGTTACATTTCAAAATGGTTCAAATAACCGATGATGCAAATATAATTCCAACATTCATTGATAAACAGGTTTTTCACCGCCGATACGATCTGACAGCAGTCTCTCCTTACTGTTTCGATAGCCAAGGTACGACCATTGACTATTTCCCTAATTCAAGAATAACCCTAGGTACGACCATAGGATTTAATTCCTAATTGCATTAAAAATTAGAGAAACCCTGTTCTAATTAACAAACACGCTACGAGGGTCCATTTAAATTAGATTGTATATTTTCTTATGCCGCTTACCGATTAGGTAATCAAACAATTACGGATTATTACCTAATTAGCAAATAAATTACTTGAGTAATTAAATATTACGCATCTATTCAATCACACACAATAATCACCACCAATAAAAATAGAAAATATACAAATACCAATGAATAGAAGAAATAAATAAAATCGATTAGATCTTACAGTAATAGATGAACCAAATCTTCAAGTGCTCCTTGACTAGAAGGATGAAATTAGCCACACACCATGTTCGAAATTCCACCAAGGTTGTTAAAGGAAAATAGGAAAATCATCTACTACTACTCTAACGAAAAGTAACAAAGGAGGGCGGAAAACGGGAAGAACTATGGTCGGACTCTGTTTGTTGCTTCTTCATCCAAAGAGATATGATAATAGCCAAGAGATTGATTCCACTATTAGTTACGCCTCTTTTTCTTTTCAAGCCAACAAGAAGAGATCCCCCTTTGACAATTTTTCTCCCCGTGTATGTATACCTCTTCTAACCAATTTCCAATTGCTGGTGCTTTCCGAATAAGACTCCACACGTAGCACAACTCCTTTTTCAAGTCTGAAACTGACTTCCAGCCACGTTTTTCGTCCGTTTCCCTTTGTGTCCTCCAAGAAAAAAAAATTACCAACAATACCAAATCCTATTCTAAAAAGATTTCCTAAAACAAATACCAAATTAGTTCCAACTACTAATTAAGAAAACATCAAATTTGACTCCACAATATTTTTAGAATTTGGACTCCACACTTTGGAAATTTCCCACAACCCTTGAAAATCGAGAAATTTGGCTGATGTCCACCTTAGCGCTGCCTAATCACTGGAACGCTGATTTCCCTTTTAGCATTACTTTCACCAAATCCTCGCAATTGATCACCAAATAGATAAATTTAGCGTAATCCACCCCAAGAATGAAATTTTAGTCTAAATAACTAGGACATATTAACACAATAAACAACCAAAATTGCACCCTACCAAACTCCCCACACCTAGACAGTAGCTTGTCCTCAAGCATACTTCAACCTCAAGAACAACCAAGATGTAGAATAATGGTAACAATTCTACCAATCAAGCTTCCCATATTCCCCAACAATTTCACCAAAATAAGAATATATCAAATTAACAGCCTTACATAGAATTTGACGCCCAAGCATTCCAAGGTGTATAAGGTATAAAACAACACTCAAATCAACACAATGGAATGACATTACCATAGGCTTGCTCATATATCACATCTCCACCACTCAATAATAATTTAATACAAAAATCAAAGGACTTTCACAAGGTTGTAATAGGGCTTGGGTGAAGGTAGGATAGAAGGTTTAATTTAGGTGTGAATATGCTAAAGCAAATACCAAAATTCCAATGCACAATTTTTCACAAATTTCAACTTCCAAGGCAATTTAACACTTTTCCAACTCAGCAAATGTAGCTTGTATTGGTGCTTATCACATTCCACAACACAAGAACTTCACACATCACTTTTTCCATTTTTCATTCTTTTCTTTTGTATTTTTTTTTTTTTTGGTTTCTTCCAAGACAAAGGAAATAAACACACATAAAGCACCTTAAATCGCTACACTTGCTTCCTTGTTTTTTTTTTCATTGCCTTGCAAATAATACACTAGGCCCACATTCACTGAAATTCAAGCACTTCTTTAACATATGGGCTAAAAAGAAAGTCTAATCACAAGTCTTAGGCTAACAAATGTAGTTTTAAACAAAGAAACAAGGTTAACGGCTCAAATTGGTTCACTAGGGGTAGATGAAGTAAAGGAAGAATTTTTTTTCTAAAGTCAAAAATGGTTAATCCTAGGCGTCCTTGTCATTTTAATGCACCAAATTCATTTAAATGTGGCCTTGACATGTATAACCGAGCAAGTTCTAGAATGTTCAACCCATGTGGAAATACCACTCAACAAACGAAAAATAGAGCAAATTTAGTGCTCACGTTTAGGCCCAAGAATCTCACAAAGTGGTAAAGAATTGATGCAAATCCAATATATTCATCAATTAAATCCATCATCAAGAAAATAAGAAACCTTATGGCATGAACTCACTACTCATACCCACATCTTGATTGCATTCATCATTGTTTAAAATCAGAGGACTAACAAAGAAAAGAAAAGCAAACTAACAAGCACAAGGAAAAGAAAAAAAAACAAACTATCACCCACAAGTATAGTTAATGGTTTTAGATTGGAGCATTACATTAAATTAATCACCATCACAACTCCAAGTAGGGAACCTTTTTTTTTTTTTTTCTTCTCCTGTAACCAAATGACTATTTCATTCCTAAGTTTTGTGAATAATTTAGCAAGCCTTCATTGATGGCTTGATAAAATTTCATTAAAAAATGAAGAAATGATTCTTTTACAATGATATACTTCAAAAAGAATAATTTGTAAATAAAAATTAGGATAAATTTGAGAAGAACACTTTATGGCAATATTTTGATGACTTTAGAGTTTAAAATGTTAAGAAGTGAGCAAATGGGAGAAAGGGTGCATATAAACCAACCTTGAAAAGTTAAATATAATAAAAATGTACATAAAATAAATATTCATTAGTTGCGATTTGTCAATAAATATTCATTTGTTTCAATATTTGTCAACCTTGCATCTAAGTATTTTGAAATCATTTTTTGCATATTATTTTTTCTTAATCAATATGGTGAAATATGGTGAATTTGAATTGTTAATTTAACTTTTTGTCTTCTCTCATTAACTATTGATTAATGACAATTTGTCTTTCCCTTCACCATTATTTTCTTTCTAAACCACTATGAATAATATAGTGTACTTTTTAATCAACATTAAATAATAAGGGCACAATATAAAAACTTAATGATTAATTAATAAGGGTATAATGGGGATAAGAAAAACTAAGATCACAATAGTGCTTACACTTACACTACAAAGTACCAAGACTCATGGTACTTTTATATAAAGTATAGATTAGTGGTATCATTAAGCCAGGAAGGTACAGGATGAAAATCTAGTGTATTTTTCAAATTGTTAAGTGGGCAGCATTTATTTATCTTCATTGCTGACAAGTCCAAGCAGGAAATAAAGTCGTGGACATATAATTGTTGAGTATGTCATCCTCTTTGATCGACAATCACCATACGCCTATATGTGTCTTTTCTCCGGGTTCTGTCGGTCACACTCCCGTATCATGACAAGGTGGTATACCTTTTGTGCTATGTTTGCCCCAACATCTCATGAGCTTTCTCTCTCATTGTTTTAGCTACTAATATCATTTGCATGTGAACATCTAAGATAGATCCATTTGTTCCTTGCTATTCCGCCATATCCGCCCCCCGCCTGAGTTTGAGAGTTTGATGAATTAGAATACCAACTCTTAAAATTTAAGAACATCGGCTTTATAAGCTGAAATTTAACTTGGACTCCTATGGATAGATATGACAATGTGTAATGTTGAATTAGGATCGAATTCAATTTGTAACTCCGTGTGTTTATTCCAAGGTGTCCAAGACATAAAAAAACATGCTTTACTTTCTGTCCACCCACGCTATATAACCTGGGAATCGGTCTTACTCATATTTTTGCTTTGCAAGGAAGAACTCGAGAGAGAAGCTTTCAATTAAACCATCTTATTGCCATCTTATTGCTCATTTATTTATTACCATTCGGATGGCTCTTATTAGTCCTCCTGATGTAAAGACATCATTCTTGAAAGCACTGAAATCTTGACAAATCTCTCCAGGTCTCTTTGTTGTTTATCTAGCTAGTAGAAACTATAAAAATCAAGCTTCCCCTTATTCTCTGCAATAATTTATGTTGGTGGATTGAGCGCCCGCATGATTACCAATGTTTGCCCTTTGTAACTTATTACCAGCTTGAGCTTCTTGTGCACTCCCAACCACTTGGTGACCGAGCCAGCCACTTCAATTAATTTATTCAGGCTGGTCTTATGACATATCATAACATGTACAATTATTTAAATCTTGAGTGGACCGAGAGATTTCAGTCCGCGGAATCAAGATGTTCTCAATAATTGATTTTAGGATGCCTCATTAATGTAACAGGCTTTAGAAAAATCATGGTACTAGATATGATGCTCTTCTGCTCACATCCGAAGTTTGCTACAGCCTGTATTAATTTCTTCTTTTTCTCTAACAGTTTCGTGAGAGATAACTTACAATGGATACCTTTACTAAATGCCCCAGACCTCTCACTTACATAAGCCAATATGACATGCACATTCAGAAATGGCAGTTTGTAAACACTCTTGGATTTTGCCCGTAGTGGTGGTGTTGGGAATGAAAGGGTACAAACTTTCAGCACAAGGGGAGATTACTGCTTAATCAACATGTCATGTTTGTGATGAACTCAATGATGATGAAAGTTGAAGTCTTTTTTGCTTTAAAGCTATCATGCTTGAGCTCATTCGGGAGAAAAGGCGTGAATTCTCCTGATCCAGATATAGACACCTTACATGAAGGTAGATTTTGTTCCTTTCACCTTCTTAACCTCAGTTTTGATTGGTTATCAATATGTTTTATCAAAGTCAAGTTGATTTACCCTTGAGAATGCGCTTAAGACCTCCAAGTGGTAATTGATGTGAAAACCATGTATGTGTTGGATATCATCATGGTTTACTTTGTATTCATTTTTATTTCTACACAGTGGGGTAATACAACTATTTTGAAAAGTAGTCTTAGTAGGAGGGAGGGAAAGAGGAGAGATCATGGTTAGCCAAAGCAACGAGTACGGGGTGTAAGTTTTGCTTGTCGGTTTATTCGTGGAATAAATTCGTTCCGGTTACGATATTACTTATATTTGATTTCCATTTCAGCTTGTATATTCCCTTTTACATAGTACATGTTAGTGGTCATCAAGTGAAATATTACTGTTCCGTTATTTCTCGAGCTTTAATTATTCTGTCTTCTAACATGTATCTATTTTGATCAGGTAATTTCGTTGAAGGGCAAAATACAAATCTCAAGATTATATTCGAAGTATTATCCTTTCACATATTGCTCTTCAAGCTGGTACCATTCAGATTCGAGGACAATAAACTTTACATGCGAATGATTGACGACAATCGGCTTTCCGAATACTTGGACTTGACATAGCGCGACAATACACTTGGTTGGAGATGCCATGAGGAGAGGTATCTCGTGGGTGGCAGAAAAATGGTTGACAACGCTAAGATGAACCATGGTTAATAAGTGCAATCCTAATCTCTAATATCTGATGCTTATGCAATGATAGCTATTATTTTTTTTAATATCAGCAACTTATGAATGATAAATTCTGAAATTTTACCGGTGAATGCCACAATACAGGTAGAAGGTTATTGTACTTATAATTGCATATGCCAGTCGGGATTGATTGTTGGCACTACAAGAGCTTTATGCATTATGGATGAAATTTCTAATGGACCTGGATAGTTCAACCACATATCGAGATAGGTTGCTTGCCTTCAGCCTTGCACATACAACGGATGCTACTATAATCATATCACTTCTTCACCAGACCGAAACATTTGACTTATTTGATGACATCATCTTAATGTCGAGGGAAAGATTGTGTATCATGGACCACGAAATAATATTCTTGAATTTTTTGAGAGTTATGGTTTTAGATGTCCGTAGAAAAGAATTGCGTGATTTCCTCCGGGAGGTGAGGCCATGATGATGCCTGTGGAGTTTTCTTTGTTGCCATTGTCCTTCTAGTTAAAATTAAATTAATCACAAAACCACTTGCGATTATCTCGAGAAAAGATCAAGCACGGTTTGTGTGGAAGTGAAGAAACCTATCTTTACCATTCGTTGATATGTTATCAAGTAAATTTAATGGTTCTTCTTATGGAAAGAAGCTTGATGAGGAGCTTGAAGGCCATTCATGAAGTCCATGGAATCCAAAATGCTATCACCTTGAGCACGTGGTTCCTAAGTGGGAACTCTTGAGCATGTATGTGGAGAGGTTTCTTCTCATGAAAAGAAATGCTCTTGTTTATGTTTTCAAATCGATTCGTGTTAGCTCAATATTTTCTTTTCCTAACACTTTTAGATGATTTCTCTTTTGCTTTATATGAACATGAATATAAGATCATTAAACCAGAAAAAGTGAAGTAGACCTTCCATGTACCTATTGCACTTTTATATTTGTAAAGTAGCCTTCTAAAAATTGAAATACAAAAAATCAACTTTGAGTTCCTAGTTTGGGAAAAATGAAATTTTGGCAACTGCTTTATAATATTTTCAATAAAGGTCAACCAATCTATTAAAATCCTCGAAGCTTACAAGTCTGAAGTGAGGAAAATAACACTATTTTCCGACTAATCACCATCAATGTACACTGAAATTCTCCGCTTCTTATCTGCTTAAGGTGTCTAATACCATTTACAATATTTCTCAGCTCCTTATAGTTGCTTCTATTACTATGACCGTATTTCTACGAACGCGGATGGGTGTTGATATTCTCCACGCAAACTATTACCTGGGAGCTCTCTTTTTTGCTCTTATCATGCTTCTAGTTAATGGAAATCCAGAGCTGCCAATAACCGTTGCAAGGCTGGGATTTTTTATAAACAACGAGACTTGTACTTGTACCCGGCTTGGGCATATGCAATCCCATCTGCTATTCTAAAGGTTCCTATCTCTTTGCTGGAAGCAGTGTTATGGACTTCTTTAACTTACTATGTCATTGGATATAGCCCTGAGGTTGGGAGGTGAGCTACTAAAGCACTTGAATTTGTCATATTTTGTAGAAAAGATGCAACTCAAATAAGGACCCTATAGAAAATCCAATTGCCACAAAATTTCACACCGTTTGCCTAGGTGGCTTTCACTATGTTAAAAGGCCATCAAAAACATGAGATCAAAAGCATTTCCCCGATTATCCTAGCAGCTTCTAATAATCAGCATGGGTTGACAATAGTAAAAGTTGTGGCGTTTGAAGAGCAAAATATGGTAAAATGTGCACGCCACTCAGCCTCAACTAAAAGGGGTCTGACGGGAAGTTGCAGAATACTCTATAAAAAAAGGAACATGACGATTAACCTAATTAAGCTCATAAATAAATTGATAAAAGTTGTAGAGCACAACCATTTTCAAAGATTGACTCGCTCGACCAATTAATGAGCAATTCAAGACCTTCAAACTAATACTGTCAGCATGCTTTAGCCGGTGCATGACAGGTGCCGAATTTGTGCAATAATAAATATTAAAATTCCAATTACAACCACAATTAATTACAGAATAATTCTGAATATTGGAGCAGGGACTCCGGATGTGCAATGGGTTACTGGTTTCACCCTGATTCCAAGAAGTATGCTGAACCCGATATACCAGAACTATCTTTGAGAAAATATTAATTTGTAGTAGTGGCAAGTAGGGTCGTCTCCTCAGGGAACGAGTAGGAAAAATGTTTCTTTCTAGGTCACAGGAAAATGGGGGGTTTGGATGGGATAGAACTAGAAATAAAATAAACCAAAATTAGAAAATGAAAAATGAAAATACCAATTAAATAGATCACCAGAGAATAAGCAGAGAATAATTAAGTAGAAATAACAAGTAATAAAGTTCTACCCAAAGGAACAACTTCTCAGGCACAGTCCAATCAAATGATCATTGATGCGGAGATATTTCATTCATTTGTTACTAGGTTAGTTATAGTTACCAACAACCTCTGACAGCCAACTTTTCTTTACTTTTTCTACAGTCAAGGTACGACCGTTGACTATTTCCCTAACCAGTTAACAACCCTAAGTATGACCATAGAAATTTAATTACCCAGTTGCATTAAAAGCTAGAAAAATCCAACCCTAACCAATGAACACGCTAAGAGGGTTCATTTAAGTTAGATCCAACGTTTCCCCAACATAAAACCAATTATGGTGGTCGCCACTAATTATTAACCAAATGAACAATTACGGATTCAATTTAGTTAATTTGACAGTACGCTATTAGGTTAAATTAAATATCCGGCTGTTGACATTCAATTAACAAAACAACCCTAAACAGTTAATCCAGGAAACGTACGAATAGTAGCCAAATTAAAAGAAGTAATAAAGATTCGATTAGATCTCACAAATAGTATGGACTACGCCTTCGAGTTGCCCTTTGAGTAGACGAGAGATTTAGCCGCTCCTCATTATGGCCATCCCACGTGATTTGATTGATTTAATTTGCATGCTCGTGACCACGTTGGAATTGAATGTGAATACGATTGGAATTTTAGATGAAAAGACGACCAAGACGTCGAAGTAAAGAACAAATGAACTGTTGGCTCCAAATGCAACCAAAGGGGGGTGAATTATATTGTTTAACAAGACAATCAATTATAGCAAGAATTCACCCAATAAAATAAGTACAAACTATTTCTCAAGTATGCACAAAAGTATGTCAACTTAAGCACAATAAAAATATCACAATTGAGCAATAAAGAGAAGAGATATAGAAAGAAATGCAAACCGAATTTTCAAGTTGCACCGAACTTGGATACACTCCACTAGTAGCTTCTTCAATTGAAGGTGAAGCCAACCAACTTGTACAAGTGAAGTTCACTCCTCACCCTAAAGGCCTTTAGTTGAGCCAAGGAGTTTTACAACTATCCTAGTTAACTCTCAACAAGTTACAATTGAAAGCTCACTCAATCAATTAAGAACTACTATTACAAGTGACGCAACCTTCACCAAGGTTTTACTCCTCCTATTGAGTAACCTCACAAACCCCACTTTTCCCACACCTATACAACAAACAAAGAATATTTCTACCCAAATATTTCACTTGTAAGCTTGTATTTCATGTAGGCAAAAGTCTCTTATCCTCTTAAACTTGTGGGTATTTATAGAGTGTGAGAAATTGTCTCAAGAAGCTCTCCAACGGTCAAAAATATGGCTGTTAAAAAATAGCCGTTGAAGCTATCGGACGTCCGACACAATGCTGTGCGTCCGATAGGTTGTGCGTTAGAGCTATCGGACGTCTGACACAATAGTGTGCGTCCGATACAAGCGTCCAATAGGTTGTTTCGATCTTTATCGGACGGCCGATGGGTTTTGTGCGTCCAATGAAGCTTGCGTCCGATGCTGGTCAGAGAATTTGGATTTCATTTTTAATTCTATCGGACGTCCGATGATGATGATAAGCGTCTGATAGAATTAAAAATATTTCCCCTATCTATCGGACGTCCAGTACTAGCATTCAAGCGTCCGATAAGTTAAAACCTTCTCAATTCATCTTGAATTGATTTCTTTTCTTTTCTAATGAATTAAGGACCTATTCTAGCATAATTCTCACATAAAAACATTAGTCCAAATCATTTTGTTTTGTTATCATTAAAAATTAGGATCAATTCCAACAATCTCCCCCTTTTTTATGATGACAAACCAAATGATGATTTTGCAAGAAAAAAAAGAGAGATAGAGAAACTCCCCCTCAATAAGAGCTAAAAAGATGTAGAAAAACATAATCATCTAACATATATCCCCCTTTTGTCATCAATCAAAAAACATATTAACTCCCCCTCATTTAGTCATCCAAACCATTTAACAATTCAACCACATTTAACATTTAACAAACATCCAATATTCAACATTTCACAATTCCAACATCAATATGAACAAAACACCAAAGTAGCAAAATACTTAATGAATTATAACCCAAGTTTTTTTTTTTAACTAATAGAATATAATGAATGAGAGTTAGTACAACATGATCTAATAATCCACATAGATTTCATGCCTTTTCTTATATTTTTCTTCACATAGCAATCATTTTGCATATGTCCAAATTGGCAACAAAAATGACACATAATACTAGAATCATTCACAAAAGTAGGTTTAATAAATTTAGTTCCACTTTTTCTAGAAATAATAAAATCATTTTGGCAATGTAAAATATGGTTTTCTTTTCTTTGTAAAATATTTTGTTTCTCCTTTTGGAGAGAAGTATTCAAATCATTAATTCTTTTCTTTAAAAGATTTTGTTCCTCCAACATTTTTCATAAAACTTTGTTTTATTTTCCAACTTCTTTTTCAAATCATTTTTGCAATCAAAATCAATTTTGTACTTTTTCAAATCATCATTGTCTTTTTTTAAATTCTTATTTTCTTGAAAAAGTCTAGAATTTTCTTCCAATAAAACATTTATTTTTATTTTCAAATCCTTATTTTTGGCATAAGATTCTTTCAAATTTTTATGCATTTTGATCATAAGAACTTGCATATCATCATTATCATCATCTTCATCACTAAGAGAGTAATTAGAGTTTACCTCATTATCTCCAAAGGCCATAAGTGCCATTTGAGTCGATTCTTCTTCTTCTTCCATTTTTTCATCCAAATTGCACTCATCCCAAGTGATTTGAAATTCTTGAATTTTTTGCTTCTATCATTACTTGCTCTTCCTCCTCTAGAGCTCCTTTTATTTAGAAACTTCTTCAAAATCCTTGCCATGTTATTTAGTTTTACATCTTCATCATCTTCTTGTGAGACCTTGAATGCTATGCTTCTCTTGATCCATGCTTCATCATCTTGTATTTTTAATTTCAACTCATAAGAGGTTAGCGAATTTACAAGAGATTCAATAGACATAGAATTTAAATCTTTTGTCTCTTCTATAACGGTGACTTTATTTTCCCATTCTTTTGGCAAGGCATTCAAAATTTTTCTATTTTTCTAACCCAAAGTGTATACCTTGTCAAGCAATTCAAGATCTTTAATAATATCATTGAATCTACAAAACATTTTATCAACATTTTCATAAGGATGCATTTTGAAAGATTCATATTGGGCAACAAGTATAGATTTTCTTTGTTCTCTAACATTGTCACTCCCTTCATACATATCTCTTAATTTATCCTATACCTCCTTGGCCGATTTGCATCCTTTTATTCTAGTAGATTCATTTGCATTTAGGGCATTGTACAATACATTCATGGCCTTGGCATTTAAAGAGAGATTGAATCTATCTTGAGCACTTAATTCACTTCTAGTTTTAATTCTATTTCTACAGGTTGTTTCATCTATAATTGTAGCCTCGTAAGGTCCTTCACTAACAATAAACCACAATTCTATATCTATAAATTACAAAAATATTTCCATTCTATCCCTCCAACAAATATAATTTATACCATTGAACATGGGAGGTCTAATGATGGATTGCCCTTCTAAAAACAATACATTATTGGTTGCCATCTTTACTCCTAAGCCGATTGAACTTAATCTCAAGGAGACCAAGCTCTGATACCAATTGTTGGCCCAAATGCAACCAAAGGGGGGTGAATTATATTGTTTAACAAGACAATCAATTATAGCAAGAATTCACCCAATAAAATAAGTACAAACTATTTCTCAAGTATGCACAAAAGTATGTCAACTTAAGCACACTAAAAATATCACAATTGAGCAATAAAGAGAAGAGATATAGAAAGAAATACAAACCGAATTTTCAAGTTGCACCGAACTTTGATACACTCCACTAGTAGCTTCTTCAATTGAAGGTGAAGCCAACCAACTTGTACAAGTGAAGTTCACTCCTCACCCTAAAGGCCTTTAGTTGAGCCAAGGAGTTTTACAACTATCCTAGTTAACTCTCAACAAGTTACAATTGAAAGCTCACTCAATCAATTAAGAACTACTATTACAAGTGGGCAACCTTCACCAAGGTTTTACTCCTCTATTGAGTAACCTCACAAACCCCACTTTTCCCACACCTATACAACAAACAAAGAATATTTCTATCCAAATATTTCACTTGTAAGCTTGTATTTCATGTAGGCAAAAGTCTCTTATCCTCTTGAACTTGTGGGTATTTATAGAGTGTGAGAAATGGCTCAAGAAGCTCTCAACGGTCAAAATATGGCTGTTAAAAAATAGCCGTTGAAGCTATCGGACGTCCGACACAATGCTGTGCGTCCGATAGGTTGTGCGTTAGAGCTATCGGACGTCTGACACAATAGTGTGCGTCCGATACAAGCGTCCAATAGGTTGTTTCGATCTTTATCGGACGGCCGATGGGTTTTGTGCGTCCAATGAAGCTTGCGTCCGATGCTGGTCAGAGAATTTGGATTTCATTTTTAATTCTATCGGACGTCCGATGATGATGATAAGCGTCGATAGGGTAATTAAAAAATATTTCCCATCTATCGGACGTCGTACTAGCATTCAAGCGTCCGATAAGTTAAAACCTTCTCAATTCATCTTGAATTGATTTCTTTTCTTTTCTAATGAATTAAGGACCTATTCTAACATAATTCTCACATAAAAACATTAGTCCAAATCATTTTGTTTTGTTATCATTAAAACTTAGGATCAATTCAACAATCTCCCCTTTTGATGATGACAAACCAAATGATGATTTACAAGAAAAAAAGAGATAGAGAAACTTCAATAAGAGCTAAAAGATGTAGAAAAACATAATCATCTAACATATATCCCTTTTGTCATCAATCAAAACATATTAACTCCCCTCATTTAGTCATCCAAACCATTTAACAATTCAACCACATTTAACATTTAACAAACATCAATATTCAACATTTCACAATTCCAACATCAATATGAACAAAACACCAAAGTAGCAAAGTACTTAATGAATTATAACCCAAGTTGTTTTTTTTTTTAACTAATAGAACATAATGAATGAGAGTTAGTACAACATGATCTAATAATCCACATAGATTTCATGCCTTTTCTTATATTTTTCTTCACATAGCAATCTTTTTGCATATGTCCAAATTGGCAACAAAAATGACACATAATACTAGAATCATTCACAAAAGTAGGTTTAATAAATTTAGTTCCACTTTTTCTAGAAATAATAAAATCATTTTGGCAATGTAAAATATGGTTTTCTTTTCTTTGTAAAATATTTTGTTTCTCCTTTTGGAGAGAAGTATTCAAATCATTAATTCTTTTCTTTAAAAGATTTTGTTCCTCCAACATTTTTTCATAAAACTTTGTTTTATTTTCCAACTTCTTTTTCAAATCATTTTTGCAATCAAAATCAATTTTGTACTTTTTCAAATCATCATTGTCTTTTTTTAAATTCTTATTTTCTTGAAAAAGTCTAGAATTTTCTTCCAATAAAACATTTATTTTTATTTTCAAATCCTTATTTTTGGCATAAGATTCTTTCAAATTTTTATGCATTTTGATCATAAGAACTTGCATATCATCATTATCATCATCTTCATCACTAAGAGAGTAATTAGAGTTTACCTCATTATCTCCAAAGGCCATAAGTGCCATTTGAGTCGATTCTTCTTCTTCTTCCATTTTTTCATCCAAATTGCACTCATCCCAAGTGATTTGAAATTCTTGAATTTTTTGCTTCTATCATTACTTGCTCTTCCTCCTCTAGAGCTCCTTTTATTTAGAAACTTCTTCAAAATCCTTGCCATGTTATTTAGTTTTACATCTTCATCATCTTCTTGTGAGACCTTGAATGCTATGCTTCTCTTGATCCATGCTTCATCATCTTGTATTTTTAATTTCAACTCATAAGAGGTTAGCGAATTTACAAGAGATTCAATAGACATAGAATTTAAATCTTTTGTCTCTTCTATAACGGTGACTTTATTTTCCCATTCTTTTGGCAAGGCATTCAAAATTTTTCTATTTTTCTAACCCAAAGTGTATACCTTGTCAAGCAATTCAAGATCTTTAATAATATCATTGAATCTACAAAACATTTTATCAACATTTTCATAAGGATGCATTTTGAAAGATTCATATTGGGCAACAAGTATAGATTTTCTTTGTTCTCTAACATTGTCACTCCCTTCATACATATCTCTTAATTTATCCTATACCTCCTGGCGATTTGCATCCTTTTATTCTAGTAGATTCATTTGCATTTAGGGCATTGTACAATACATTCATGGCCTTGGCATTTAAAGAGAGATTGAATCTATCTTGAGCACTTAATTCACTTCTAGTTTTAATTCTATTTCTACAGGTTGTTTCATCTATAATTGTAGCCTCGTAAGGTCTTTCACTAACAATAAACCACAATTCTATATCTATAAATTGCAAAAGTATTTCCATTCTATCCCTCCAACAAATATAATTTATACCATTGAACATGGGAGGTCTAATGATGGATTGCCCTTCTAAAAACAATACATTATTGGTTGCCATCTTTACTCCTAAGCCGATTGAACTTAATCTCAAGGAGACCAAGCTCTGATACCAATTGTTGGCCCAAATGCAACCAAAGGGGGGTGAATTATATTGTTTAACAAGACAATCAATTATAGCAAGAATTCACCCAATAAAATAAGTACAAACTATTTCTCAAGTATGCACAAAAGTATGTCAACTTCAGCACAATAAAAATATCACAATTGAGCAATAAAGAGAAGAGATATAGAAAGAAATATAAACCGAATATTCAAGTTGCACCGAACTTGGATACACTCCACTAGTAGCTTCTTCAATTGAAGGTGAAGCCAACCAACTTGTACAAGTGAAGTTCACTCCTCACCCTAAAGGCCTTTAGTTGAGCCAAGGAGTTTTACAACTATCCTAGTTAACTCTCAACAAGTTACAATTGAAAGCTCACTCAATCAATTAAGAACTACTATTACAAGTGAGGCAACCTTCACCAAGGTTTTACTCCTCCTATTGAGTAACCTCACAAACCCCACTTTTCCCACACCTATACAACAAACAAAGAATATTTCTACCTAAATATTTCACTTGTAAGCTTGTATTTCATGTAGGCAAAAGTCTCTTATCCTCTTGAACTTGTGGGTATTTATAAAGTGTGAGAAATGGCCTCAAGAAACTCTCCAACGGTCAAAAATATGGCTGTTAAAAAATAGCCGTTGAAGCTATCGGACGTCCGACACAATGCTGTGCGTCCGATGCAAGCGTTCGATAGGTTGTGCGTTGGAGCTATCGGACGTCCGACATAATGTTGTGCGTCTGATGCAAGCGTCCGATAGGTTGTTTCGATCTTTATCGGACGGCCGATGGATTTTGTGCGTCCGATGAAGCTTGCGTCCAATGCCGTCGACTTGGATTTCATCTTTAATTCTATTGAACGTCCGATGATGATGATAAGCGTCCGATAGGAGTATCCGATATTTTCCCTATCTATCGGACGTCCGGTACTAGCATTCAAGTGTCCGATAAGTTAAAACCTTCTCAATTCATCTTGAATTGATTTCTTTTCTTTTTCAATGAATTAAGGACCTGTTCTAACATAATTCTCACATAAAACATTAGTCCAAATCATTTTGTTTTGTTATCATCAAAATTTAGGATCAATTCTAACATGAACGTTAATGGAAAAAAACAAGCAAGAGCAAAGACGGAACTTTTTGTCTTTTTTGTTTGCTTGCACACGAACTACTTCTATCAAAAGTACTAGTCTACGAAGAAGGAAGAAAAACTATCGAACGAAAGCTACCCCCAAAGTTCTTACTACCAAGTCTGCGCAAAAAGCTATCCTAAAAAAAAAAGCCTTCCTCCGCTTCCTCCCAAATTAGGATTCCAAAAGAGTTCTAATCCTTATTGGAGTCTAACTTGCTAAATAACAATAACACAATAAATAAGGAAACCAATTACAATTTTCCTAAATAAACGGGTCTTTGACCAATTCCTAAAAGTAAAATAAAATTTTCAATCCCCAAAGATGACAAATATCAAGCGTAGGATTTTTTTTTCTCACGAAATCTTTCTTTACAGCCCAATATAGCGCGCCCGCGCCTTATCCTTGGAAGTCTTCTGGAATTTTCACCAAGATTGCATTTTTAACCTCCAAATAATTCCAATGACCTAAAATCAATGCCAAAGCCAAACATGAGTAGAATCAATCAATTTATACCATATGTAGGCCATAATTAAGGAGGAATATCCACAAATAATATGTACAATTAAGGACTTAACAAATTCCCCCACACCTAAACAATGCTTGCCCTCAAGCATTCATTAGACCAAACTCAAACTCAAGACGACAAACATATAATAGCATAATAGCCTAGCACAAATACTCCACATTTCCTTGACAATCTCATCAAAGTCAGGATGCTCAAGACTTGACAATCCTCACAGGGTTAATACTGTATGCACTCAGCACTCAAGATGTTTACAAACAAAGATATATACGCTCAAATCAACACCATAGAAAGACATTGCCATAAACTTGCTAATCTATCACATCTCCACCATTGAATATGAATTCAAATGCAAGAATCAAAGGATCTTTAACAAGGGTTGTAACGGGCCTTAGGGTAAAGGTTGGACAAAAAGGTAATTTAAGTTATAAACGTTAAAGAGAATACCTCATTATCCCTTGCATGAATTAAAATATCACACCCATTCACATAGTCATCTCTTAATCACCACAACAACTTCCAAGCATAGCAAGTGCGTACATAACAAGGGATTAATCCCATAGCACTTATTAACAAGAGTGCTTAACACATGGTTTTTTTTTTTTTTTCTTTTTTCTTTTCTTTTTTTTTATAGGGCAGAAGACCTTCTTCCACAAGGCGTGGGCACGCCTTAACAGCTAAGGTCTTCTATCCAAATTCTTCTTTTCCCTCTTTTTTCTTTTTTTTTCAAATACTAAACATAGAAACATAATAACACTTGCTAGCTATAAATATGCTCAGCTTCTTCTACTTGCGATATCATCATGCAAAAGAACATTGGGGCATTCTTTTGACATTGGGTTCAAACAAAAAGGTCTAGAACAAAAAGGGTTAAATGGTGATAAAAATGTGTTGTTAAACAAAGAAAGAGGTTTAAGTCCCAAACTTGGTCAACTAGGGGAAAAGATAATTAGGATAGGTCTTTTAGAAAGTTAAAAAGGGTTAAACCTAATTGCCCTTATCATTTTCATGCATCAAATTTAATAATGTGGTCTCGACATATATATCATAGCAAGTTCTAGAATGATCTAACTAAGTGTGATAATTACACTCACAAACGATGAAGAACAAATTTTGAAGAATGAGATATTTAAGATCAAAAACTCACAATTGGCTATATGTCATGTCAAGAACATCCCTCATTCAACTCAATTGCAAGTAAATAGAATATTCATGCAAATGCCATTACACTACTCCTATTTGCACCTCAATCACCTAAGACAAACTAAATTCGAGAGGAACATAAAAAGAAAAACACGAAAAATAGAACACAACCAAGCAACTAGAGTTGAAAACAAACAAAAACTGAAACTAAAACTTGAAGAAACTAGGAAAAATTATCACTAAAGCCATCAAAGCCAAAGTATTTCTCCCCCACACCTAAACACTACATTGTCCTCAATGTATTAAAACAAGAGAAAGACGGAGAACTTCCTTGTAGAGCAAAGCTATGGCCAGAGAGGAAAAGGAGGTTTGAACCCCATAAACTCAAAATAAGCGGCCAAGTTCTGTGCCATATGAGAATTGTGAAGCTCTATAGTGGCCAGGCGACTATCAACTTGCTGAAGCTGCTCTTCCAAATACTGGAGACGTGTATCCACAGAGGAGGAAGATAATGGAGGGACAGAGGTGGATGGGCTTGCCGTATCAGTAGAAGGGCCAGCGCCTATAGAGTCCATAAGAGGTGTGAAAACCCGATGTCCCGACTCTCTAGGAGATGTAAACTGGTATTCATTGCCAACACAACGAATGATACCCATTCGTTCCAAACAATCCACGTCCAAAGGTTCTGTCGGCCAAGGACAATGCATAGGCCACCGAGTGTCCCTTCCATAGTTAAAATCACACATGCAGCTACCCAAATGAGTAATGAAAGAGCCTAAAATCAACGGCTTATTAGGTTTGGTGACCACGATCTGTAGTTGAGAAGCTAACCAACAACCAAAATTGAGTTTCACCTTGTTGACCATGCACCATGAAAAGTAGAACTTTGTCTTGGTAAGAGTACCAGAACTATCTTTACGTCCAAAAAAGTTGAAAGCCAATAACCGCTGGACGTATCTCAAGACAAGATCCTTAAGGTAGGATGCCTTGGACTTGCTAGGATTGTAGACTTGCTTGTCAACTGACCACTCCCGCCAAATATCAATATAGTCAGAAGAAAATGGCTTAACATAATCACATGCACACTCTCCATAAGTAGGGGAATTAAGGGAACTCTCATCTACAAAGCCCAAGAGTACATTGAAGTCATTAATGGATTGACTCATCTCATGACCCATCAACCGAAATTTAATCACATCTGAGGTAGACAAGTTACAGTTGTCTGGTCTATTAAAACGGAAGGTAGAATAAAACTCCCAAGACAACTCAGAGCAAGTAGGTGCATCAATCAAGACAAATTGGTCCCAACCAATGTTGGAGAATAAGCGATGCAAATCACCAGCAATTCTTAGCCTAGCAAGTGTAGGGCTATGGACAGCTTTACAAAGAGCAAAAGGGCGAGTACGAATTTGTTCAAATCTGACTTGTTGCTCAGCAGTAAAACCATCAAGAGAGCCACCCTCTCCAAAATTCCTTAGACACATATAACCCGTACTTAAACCCAAACAAGATCATTTTTTAGGCCGGGTGTGAACTATTTTAGGTAGGGGTGAGGGAGCAGGTGGAGTAGGTTTGGCCGGAGCTTTATCATTTTTCAAAGATTTTAGATTAGTCATGGTCATTCTCAATTCCAGCAAGATCACAATGCAATCAACAGGCAATCTCCCACAATACAAAAGTCACCGACTCAATCCACCAATAATCAACTACGGACAGCCAACTCAATTCAGAAAAATAGCAATTAACTCAAACAAGGACCCAACCACACAATTTCTGACTTCAGCAACAACACACGAGAATCTGGCCTCAACTAAGAATTTGAATATCTGGCATCAGCTACTGAGATTAGATGGAAAACTTAAACCTTAGCAGCAAAGTAGTAGCAATTGACCCAAATGCTGGATCAAGTCTATCCCGCCGGTGGATGTTTGAAGCGGCGAATGACGCGACCAACTCCGCAAGAGAAAGCGACAATGGGCTAATGGAGGTAACAGATTGGTGAAGTACGGCTGTGGAGAGTAGCGAGGAACTCGGTGAAGCTTGAGCACGCACAGATGTGGAACAAAGGCGGATAGCTAATGAAGGCAAGATGAAGTATGTCAATCAGCAATAGCTTGAACCTCCCACAGCGGTGTCCTTCAGCACGACCTTTAGCAGCGAAGTTGTGCGCGAAGAAGCGTACGGAAGGAGCCGCAAGCTTGATTTGTGGCCGCAACAAAGTGGGCAGTCTTGGTCGGCCTCTTGTTCGAGGGATGGCGAAACTCGGTGTTAGCGTCTGAAAGTGTGAAGCGAAGAAAGAAAAAAAGGAAGAAAAAGACAGAAGAAGAAGAACAGGGGAAGCGGTGGAAAAGGAAAGGAGAAAGGAAAAAGAAAGAAAAGGAAAAACCAAAAAGGGAAACGAAAAAGGTCTAGGGCTTTTGGCTTTTTTTTTTTTTTTGAAATTCTGGTCAGAAGACTTGTTTTGTTAAGACGTGGGCACGCCTTATCTTCAGAAGTCTTTTGCCCAATGTCGTTGGTTTTTCTTTTTTTTTTTTGGCAACCTTGGCAGAAGACTCTCCATCTTAAGGCGTAGGCACGCTTTAACCTTGGAAGTTTTCTATTCAAAAATTGTGTAAACGAAAGTGGGATCAGAAGCCTTTCCTCCTCAAGGTGTGGGCACGCCTTATTGTTGAAAGTCTTCTTATCAAACTAGATGATACACTCCACTTTGAGCAACGCTTTGGCGCACACACCTAAGGCCTACAAACACAAATTTTTGTTAAAATAAGAAAATGACGTAACACAAAAAGTAAAAACACGAAATACTGAAAAATCAAAATTTAACAACATGAAATAATGAAAAATCAAAATTCTTGGGTTGCCTCCCAAGTAGCGCCTTTCTTTAACGTCTTTGGCTAGACATAATGATAGCTGTCAAGGTGCATAATCCAGATCTTCAAGAGTGATGATCTCCACTTCCTCAACATTGAATCCTTCATAATAAGGTTTAAGATGGTGACTATTGACCATAAACTTTTTCGCTGTCTTCAAACTTTGGATTTTCACTGCACCAAATTGAAAAACATTAGAAATGATAAATGGACCAATCCAACGAGAACGCAACTTACCAGGAAAAAAATTTAAGTCTCGAGTGATAAAGGAGCACTTTTTGCCCCACTACAAATGTTTTTCTCGAGACTTGTTGATCATGAAATATCTTGCTCTTTTCCTTGTAAATCAATGCATTCTCATAAGCCTCATTCCGTAACTCCTCCAACTCCTGTAATTGGAGTTTTCTATGCCTCCCGGCATCCTCAAAATCCATGTTGTACTGTTTAATTGCCCGAATGCCTTGTGCTCATACTCAACGGGAAGATGGCACGGCTTACCAAACACTAACCTATAGAGAGACATCCCAATAGGCGTCTTATAGGTAGTTCTATAAGGCCAGTGTGCATCTTCTAACCTTAAACTCCAATCCTAGAGATCAGGGCAAACCATTTTCTCCAGAATTGATTTGACTTCTCTATTTGAAATCTCTGCTTGCCCATTGGTTTGCGGGTGGTAGGAGGTGGAAACTTTGTGGATTACTCCATACTTACGGAGTAAAGCTGCAATCACTCGATTACAGAAATGCTTTCCCCTATCACTGATCATGGCCCTCGGCATTCCAAAGCAAACAAAAATATGACTTTTCACAAAATCTGCAACTACTTTAAAGTCATTAGTCCGGGTGGCTTTAGCTTCCATCCATTTCGACACGTAGTCAACAGCCAATAAAATGTACAAAAACCCACAAGATGAAAGAAAGGGACCCATGAAGTCAATACCCCAAACATCAAAAACTTCACAAAACATTATGGGAGTTTGGGGCATTTTGTCTCTACGAGATATATTACCTATCCTTTTGACATCTATCACAAGATTTGCAAAACACATATGCATCTTTGAAAAGGGTAGGCCAGTAGAAACCACTTTCTAATACCTTACGGGTAGTTCCCTTTGGCCCAAAATGGCCACCACATGCATAAGAGTGACAAAAAGTCAAAATAGAATTGAATTCAGATTCACTCATGTATCGGCGCATCACTTGATCTGCGCAATGCTTCCAAAGATAGGGGTTATACCAGATGAAGTGCTTGGCATCACTCTTTAATTTGTCCTTCTTAGCCTTTGGCCAACCTGCAGGTAATTGATTTGTTATTAAGAAATTTACAATGTCAGCATACCAAGGCGTAGACGAATGAATGGCAAGTAATTTCTCCTCTGGGAACGCCTCTCTCAATGGCGGATCTTCCTTATTTGTAAGCAAGCGGCTCAAGTGATCAGCTACCAGGTTCTCCGCCCCACTTTTATCCTTGATTTCCAAATCGAACTCTTGCAGGAGCAGAATCCATCTTATGAGCCTTGGTTTTGCATCTTTCTTCGTCAACAAGTATCTTAAGGCTGCATGATCAGAGAAAACTATTGCTTTTGCACCCAATAAATAAGACCTAAATTTCTCTAGTGCAAAAACAACAGCTAGTAATTCTTTCTCCGTCGTAGAGTAGTGAAGTTGAGCTCCATTCAATGCTTTGGATGCATAGTAGATTGCATGCGCCGCCTTGCCAATCCTTTGCCCCAGCACTGCTCCTACTGCATAATCACTTGTGTCGCACATTATTTCAAATGGGAGGCTCCAGTCTGGGGGTTGAATGACGGGTGGTGATGTCAATGACCCTTTCAACTTATCAAACGCCACTTTGCATTCATTGTTGAAGTCAAATGGTACGTCCTTTTGCAACAATTTGAACAAGGGCGCTCCAATTTTGGAAAAATCCTTGATGAATCTTCTATAGAACTCTGCATGACCCAAAAAAGAACGTACCTCCCGTACACTTACGGGGTAAGGCAAAGCAAAAATAAGGTCTATTTTTGCTTTATCTACTTCTATTCCCTTAGCTGACACAACATGCCCTAGGACAATACCATGTTCCACCATAAAGTGGCATTTTTTCCAGTTAAGAACTAAATTCGTCTCTATGCACCTTTTCAAAATTAAAGTTAGATTGTCAAGGCATTCGTCAAAACTATCTCCATATACACTAAAATCATCCATGAACACCTCAATAATCTTTTCCACATATTTAAAGAAGATACTTACCATGCACTTTTGGAAAGTTGCTAGAGCATTGCAGAGACCAAAGGGCATCCTACGGTAAGCAAAAGTACCGAATGGGTAGGTGAACGTGATCTTTTCTTGATTCTCTGGTACTATGGGAATTTGGAAGTACCCTGAAAAATCATCCAAAAAATAGTAGTAAACACGACCAGCCAACCGCTCTATCATTTGATCAATAAAGGGTAGAGGGAAATGGTCCTTTTTTGTAACGGCATTTAATTTTCGGTAATCTATGCACTGGCGCCATCCCGTGGGCTTCCTGACGGGAACCATCTCTCCTTCCTCGTTCTCTTCTACAGTTACCCCTGCATTTTTCAGGACTAGTTGGATCGGACTCACCCATGGGCTGTCCGAGATAGCGAAGATAATTCCCACCTCTAGAAGTTTAAGTATCTCCTTTTTAACTACTTCCATCATAAGTGGGTTTAATTTTTGTTGCGTCTGTCTTACCGGCTTTGCATCATCTTCTAGCCGTATTCGGTGCATGCATAAGGATGGACTAATTCCTTTGATGTCTGCTATGCTCCATCCAATCGCCTCCTTATGATCCTGAAGAAGTCACACCAGTTGGTCCTCTTGACTTGGCGACAAATGTGCAGAAATGATCACTGGTAGTGTCTCCTTGTCTCCGAGAAATGCATACTTCAAATGTTTTGGGAGAGGCTTGAGCTCCAACTCTGGTGCTTGCACAACAGAAGGCAACAATTTTTTCTGAATTTTTGGTTTAAAAGATAAGTTAGTTCATACCTTGAAGAAATGGGTGGGAGTGAATTCAGTGCCTCCACCGCATGACACAACTCATCACTAATTTCCAAATCAAGAGTTGCTCCCAACTCTAGATGTTTGGCCAAAACCACTTCCAGTGCATCTTTCCATCCAACTCAAAAGTTTCTTGTACAAGAGGCTCAATAACAATCAAAGCAAAAATTGAGTTAGATTCTTTCGGGTACTTCATTGCATCAAAAATATTAAAATTTACAATTTCTCCATCAAACTCCATTGATAAAGTACCCTCATTCACATCTATTTTTGTCCTAGCAGTGCTTAAAAATGGTCTACCTAACAAAATAGGTGACAGATTTAATGATCTTTCATCTCCCACATCTAGGACATAGAAATCTGCTGGAAATATTAGCTTATTGACTTGCACCAAAACATCCTCAACTATCCCCTCAGGATAAGCATTGGTACGATCTACTAGTTGGATTATGATACTAGTTTCCTTAAGTGGCCCAAGGTTTAGAGAAGCATAAATGGCTCTAGGCATCACATTAATTGACGCCCCTAAATCTAGCATTGCTTTCCTAATTGTGGTGTTTCCTATTTTACAGGGGATCGTGAACATACCTGGATCCCCACACTTGGGTAGGAGTTTTCTTTGAAGTATAGTTGACACATTTTCTCCCACCACCACTCTTTCATCACCCCTTAGCTTTCTTTTGTGGGTGCACAAGTCTTTCAAAAATTTTGCGTACTTTGGCACCTGCTTAATTGCATCCAACAAGGGGATGTTGATTTCTATCTTCCAGAACACATCCAAGATTTCTTTCTCCTTCTCTACCTTCTTTGTCTTTTCCAACCTGCAGGGAAAAGGTGGCAAATTAGATTTAGTAGGAATTGAGGGATTAGGGGTTACCTTGGGCTGTTCATGAACGCGTCCCTCCTTTTCAATTTTCTCTTTAATCTCTTCTTCATTTTTACTCTTTGGATCTTTTAATCTTGGCCCCTCTACTTCTTGCCACTTCTCAATGTCATGGCACTAGCATTCTTGGGGTTTGCCTCGGGTTGTGATGGCAATTTCCCAAAAACGTGGGATTCCAATCGGTTGATTGCGGTTGCCAAGTGATTCACATGGGTCTCCAAATTTTTCATACCCGACCTAGTCTCCTGTTGGAATTGGGCAATGCTCTGTTGAAATTGGGCAATGCTCGTGGCCAAATTCTTTACAATATCCTCAAAAGAGTTTCCAGAATTTGCAGATGAAGGCTGTGGCTTTGCTTGATAAGGCTGCTGAAATCTGGAGGACGATTCAGAAATGAGTTCTGAGACCTGTTCCAGTAGCTGAAATTGGGGTGGTCTCGCCAACCCGGATTATACGTGCTGGAGTATGGGTCATACTGTCTACGGGGCACGGGCACGCCTCCAGCCATGTTAACCTGCTCAGCTCCATCTTCTTGCAAAGTGGGACAGGCGTCGGTGGAGTGGCCTACATTTGTACAGATTCCACAGACCTTTGCTTGATGTGTATTCCCACGGCCAATTGTCGTACAAAAGATGTTAACTCGGACAATTGTTGCTGAATAGATGAGGATTCTACCTTGTGGACCCTACAGGTGGGGTTACTTTCATGAAAGCCAAATTGTTGAGAATTTTCTACCATCGCCTCAATGAGATCCCATGCTTCTCTTGGTGTTTTGTTTGCCAGTGCTCTCCACTTGCAGCATCAATGATACTCCTGTCAGATAATTGAAATCTTTCATAAAAGTATTGGATCAACAGTTGTTCACTAATTTGATGCTGTGGGCATCTAGTGCACAACTTATTGAACCTTTCCCAATAGTCATATAAAGTTTCCCCAAGATACTGCTTAATACCGCATATCTTTTTTCTCAGACTTGCAACTCGGGATGCAGGAAAAAATTTCTCCAAAAACTTCTTTTTCAATTGTGCCCAAGTTGTGATACTACCTGCGGGAAGGTAGTATAACCAATCTTTCGCTGTATCCTTGAGGGAGAAAGGAAATGCTCTGAGTTTGATTTGTTCTTCAGTAACCCCGGGAGGTTTCATACTAGAACATACCACATCAAACTCTTGGATGTGTTTGTGGGGTTCCTCACCAGACAAACCATGTAATGTGGGCAAAAGATGGATTAGCCCAGATTTCAATTCGAAGGAAGTATTCTCAGCCAAAGTTGGGAATGTAATGCACGGAGGCTGTTGGGTTAGATCCGGAGCAGCCAACTCCCTTAGTGTTCTATTATTGTTGGCCATGTTAACTTTTTCTTCTGAATCACTCGAATGATCAGTTGGAGATTCTGGCAATTGAAGTCCTAAAGACGCAGTGGCCAACAATTCTTCCTTGTACTCCCTGGTCTCATTCCTTAGCCTACGTACGGTCTTCTCTATCTCAGGATTGAAAGTCAACTCACCTATACGAGAAGAACGTGGCATAAACTAGCAAAGGGACCAGGTATCAAAAGAAAATAACCTAAGAAGAAATAAATTAATCAAAGTACCATTCCCCGGCAATGGCGCCAAAATTGATAGGTGCCGAACTTGTGCAATAATAAATATTAAAATCTCAATTACCATCACAATTAATTACAGAATAATTCTGAGTACTAGAGTAGAGACTCCGGATGTGCAATGGGTTACTGGCTTCACCCTGATTCCAAGGAGTATGCTGAACCGGATATACTAGAATTATCTTTAAGAAAATATTAATTTGTAGTAGTGGTAAGTAGGGTCGTCTCCTCAGGGAACGGGTAGGAAAAATGTTTCTTTCTAGGTCACAGGAAAATGGGGGGTTTGGATGGGATAGAACTAGAAATAAAATAAACCAAAATTAGAAAATGAAAAATAAAAATACCAATTAAATAGATCACCAGAGAATAAGCAGGGAATAATTAAGTAGAAATAACAAGTAATAAAGTTCTACCCAAAGGAACAATTACTCAGGCACAATCCAATCAAATGATCATTGATATAGAGATATTTCATTCATTTGTTACTAAGTTAGTTATAGCTACCAATAATCTCTGACAGCCAGCTTTTCCTTACTTTTTCGACAGTCAAGGTACGACCGTTGACTATTTCCCTAACCAGTTAACAACCCTAGGTATGATCATAGGAATTTAATTATCCAGTTGCATTAAAAGCTAGAAAAACCCAACCCTAACCAATGAACACGCTAAGAGGGTTCATTTAAGCTAGATCCTACGTTTCCCCAACATAAAACCAATTATGGTGGTCGCCATTAATTATTAACCAAATGAACAATTACGGATTCAATTTAGTTAATTTGACAGTAGGCTATTAGGTTAAATTAAATATCCGGCCATTGACATTCAATTAACAAAACAACCCTAAACAGTTAATCCAGGAAACGTACGAATAGTAGCCAAATTAAAAGAAGTAATAAAGATTCGATTAGATCTCACAAATAGTATGGACTGCGCCTTCGAGTTGCCCTTTGAGTAGACGAGAGATTTAGCCGCTCCTCATTATGGCCATCCCACGTGATTTGATTGATTTAATTTGTATGCTCGTGACCACGTTGGAATTGAATGTGAATACGATTGGAATTTTAGATGAGAAGACGACCAAGACGTCGAAGTAAAGAACAAATGAATGTTAATGGAAAAAAATAAGCAAGAGCAAAGACGGAACTTTTTGTCTTTTTTGTTTGCTTGCACACGAACTCCTATCAAAAGTACTAGTCTACGAAGAAGGAAGAAAAACTATCGAACGAAAGCTACCCCCAAAGTTCTTACTACCAAGTCTGCGCAAAAAGCTATCCTAAAAAAAAATGCCTTCCTCCGCTTCCTCCCAAATTAGGGTTCCAAAAGAGTTCTAATCCTGATTGGAGTCTAACTTGCTAAGTAACAATAACACAATAAATAAGGAAACCAATTACAATTTTCCTAAATAAACGGGTCTTTGACCAATTCCTAAAAGTAAATCTTCAATCCCCAAAGATGACAAATATCAGGCGTAGGATTTTTTTTTTCTCACGAAGTCCTTCTTCACAGCCCAATAGAGCACACTCGCTCCTTATCCTTGGAAGTCTTCTAGAATTTTCACCAAGATTGCATTTTTAACCTCCAAATAATTCCAATGACCTAAAATCAATGCCAAAGCCAAACATGAGTAGAATCAATCAATTTATACCATATTTAGGCCATAATTAAGGAGGAATATCCACAAATAATGTGTACAATTAAGGACTTAACAGTGCAACTGTACATGACTAACTCATTTGCTTTTCATACGTTTTAAGCACAAACGTGCTTCACTTTGATAAAAGAAAAATTAGTTAACTTTGTTGGAAGAATAAATCTAACTTACTATCTTTTTAAAGGGTTCTGCTATTCCGTACCCTCAGGGCACATGACAAAAGGTAGATTCAAGTGTTAATTGTCCAAAAAAATTGAAAATTTCTTCACTAAAACTTCTAAATTCAACAGGAAGATGATAATGTTTAAAATTTAGAGTGGGCCAATTCCTCCCATTTAGAATGGAAAATCTTTTTTAAAAATATCCTTATGTTAATATTAGAAATATGAGTAATTATCATACCTCTATAGTAATTACAATAACAATACTAATGTAAAGTTACACCATTCAAGACATGAATCAAAACCACTGCTATTCCATAAGATAGGTTATACTCACTCATAACAAAGTACATTAGATAAATAAGGGTATTTTAAAGAAATTAAAAGTTAACTATCTTCTTTATTTAGAAAGTGGACCATATAATTTGGGATGAATGACACAAAAAAAAAAAAAAAAAACGGTCAAAATGGGATGGAGAGAGCTGCATATTACCATCATTAGAGTTGGACATCACTTATTTAATTTCACGTTTCAACTACCATATTCAGCTACCCACTACACATGCTAATAATAATTTTTTCTAATTACCAAGACTTCTTGTTCGTCGTGCCGATATCAGGCTACAAAAGGTAGTTAGGTATGAATCCAAAGACTAGAAATTTTGGTTGAAAATCGTGAAATATTAGAGCATCTAATTGGACATTCTACTATAATGAAATCAGATTTGAAGGGTCCCAAAAAAATAAATAATGATTATGGATGTAATACTGAAATAAAATTGATGTGATGAAGAAAGCCCATGACCTAACTTATTGGGTTTTCAATTGGGAAGCATTTATGCAATTGCAATTGTCAAAGCAAGGATACGAAATCCGTGACACTAGCTCTCATTAACTTGGCTAATTTTGTTTCTGTTTTTCTGATTTTGACATTTTAGTTTTTTGGCTATCTTGTTTAAGTTAGAGCGCCAATGTGTACGGAATTATGTTCATTCATCTTAGTTGAGCTAATAATTTATCCAAAAAAAAAATCTTGGTTGTGCTAATAAAAATACAATTGAGATATTAACATACCAAATTGGAACTTTTATTCTTAATTTAAAAAAATGTATGTATGGAAAGGTTTTGTTTTTGAATTTGTCTCTTAAAAAACAGCGCAATGGTGAATTGATCATTAGAATTTGTCTTTAGCTTTCTCTTTTATTAAAAAAAAAAAAAACAGAAAGTTACATTTTTGTGACCAATGGAATTTGACAGATGATATCCAACCAATCTGTATTAAGTATCACGATTGTGAAGGGTGAATATCAACTATCAAGTTTGGTTCAAATTTTCTTAGATATTGGCCCTAGTCACTATCACAAACTAAGACAAGACCTGTGGGATTACGTGTTACTTTACTTAGAGATTATGATGTTTTTAGAAGACGTGGTGCATTCATAGCATCACTATTTATGTGGCACAAATTTCTTCCGTTCAGTTATGTCCAACTTAGGGTGCGTTTTTAAAAATTAAGTTTGAAATCTGAAATCTAAAGTTTCAATTCATTCAGTGATTCAATTGTTAAGTATTAGATCTAATACATTTAAATGTATATCACATTCAGTAATAAGTGAAAAGCTTATCACTTATTTTTGGGAGCAAGTTTTGCCTAAAAGATTCAGTGTCACTTAATTAATTCAGATGTTCTATTTTTTATTTTCAAGCGCATTTAAATGGTTAATATCTGAATCCATTAAGTTTAAGTGCTGAATTGGATTATCAAACGGGGCTTTAATATGGTTAACCCAAATTCTAACAAATTTAGCGCTGTTTTTTGGTGTAAATTCCTAATATTTTAGTGTAGTCCTAAAATTTACATTAACGGTTATATGAGACAACTTTTATAATTATATTAAAATTATACATATTAGTCGACGACTTTTAGAATTATATTAAAATATTAAAATTATACATATCTATTAAAGTGACGCGAATTTTCGTCAATCAGACAGAATTAGACAATAATGAACCGGAGAAGGCCGGATGCTGTTTATAGTGGTGGATCGGTTGAGATTTTAGAATAGCTTCGCCGGCTCTGGACGAGACAATCCCAAAAATTGAAGGTTCGGCCCCTAATCTATGGTTATTTATGCGAAGCTACCAACATTTCAAAATGTGAAAAACATTAATGTTGATTTAGTTACGATGCCTGCATTTCACGCGTTACCAGTTTTTATATAGTCCAACCACCACAGACATCAACAAACTTCGAAATTCTCTTCTTGTTATCCAACTGCTGAAGACTTTCAACCCGCAAGAGGGATTCTACACCATGATAGAGGTAGTTGGAAGGGATGAAGTGGAGTTATCTCACCAACCCACGTCCAGTTTCGGAAGCAGCTCAGTCTTGAATGGCGAGAATGATGAACATGTTGATGAAGAATCTGCTTTGCAGTGGGCTGCTATTGAGAGATTGCCAACCTTGAAAAGGATAAGGTCATCTTTGTTTGATGTGAATGATGGAAATGAGGCCACAGCTAATGCAAAAAGGGTGGTTGATGTTACTAAGCTTGGAGCTCAGGAAAAGCATTTGTTCATTGAGAAGCTTATTAGACGTATTGAGAATGACAACCTCAAATTGTTGCAGAAAATCAGAAAGAGAATGGATAAGTAAGCATTCTTCTCTTTTAGTACAGATTTCTTCGGATAAAAAACAGAAAACAAAACTACAAAGTTGTTTGGTACATGGCAGAAGGTCATCGTACCGATATAAGATTCAAAAGGATAGGGCTGTTCATATATCCTGAAGTGACCTCTTTTGATGAAAAAGAAATTAAGCCAACAAAGTTTTTGAAATGAATCCGCAGGCAAAAGTTCCATTCTTTATTAAAATTTGTTGTTCATCATTATTTAATCGATAACTTATTCTCCAGAAGAAGGTTTTGCGTCCTGTCTAAGAGTTCCTTTTTATTGAATGATTATTCTTGCAGAGTTGGTGTAAAATTTCCTGCAGTGGAAGTAAGATACAAGAATGTAAGCGTTGAGGCAGAGTGTAAAGTTGTATATGGAAAGCCACTTCCTACCCTATGGAATGCTATGAAAAGGAGCCTTTTGGTAAGCAATTCATGAGCTACGGATTCACAGCACCGTGCAAAGTTGAAGTTGTGCTTAAGTTTGAAGTCTTTTTGACGCTGTTTTCCATTTTCTCATTCAGTTCGTACTTGCATGAAAAACTTGTAGTTGACCAATCATATTGTGACACACTATGTCTTTGTTGATCTTACTGATGCATTTTTTTAATTTTTTTTTCCACTTTTTTACCTGTGTTTTGCTTGTATTTAAAATTAAACAACATGATGGATTCTTCATAATTTTGTGGCACGTTAGTTTGGGAGCATTTGGATGTAGATCATTTAGTCCTTCAGCAATTTTTTAGCTACCTAAGGTTTGATATGTATAAGATTTAAGTTGAGAAGCTATTGGCTACCAATATCATATATATTAAACAAACTTAATTCATAATCCCACTATATACAGGACATCTTTCTAATATCTTTCTCTTCTACTGTCTGCTTTATTAGACTGAAGAGTGCCTCCCACAGTATTTTTCTTGCTGGTTTTTCTTGCTTATCTTTGTCACTTCCTTTTAATTCAAGGACTTGTTCATCCTGTTCACTAGGATCTTGCAAGGGTTCCAGGTCTAAAGCCACGAACGTCTAAGATCAGCATCATTGATGGTGTCAGTGGTGTCATCAGGCCTGGAAGGTAAACAAACAAAACCCCTCAGTAGGTGCTGGTGCTCTCCTAATCTGGTCGTCTGAAGACTGCTTTCTTGTTGCTTTATACAGTGCAATCAGTTTCCTTGTGACATATTCCTTAGGACAAGATAATTCTTGTCATTCCAGGATAGCGTGAGTCAGATAAATGTAAAGAATACAATTCCAGCCTTAGCTTCAATTACTTTCTGCTATGGCATTCCTAGGTGTCTCCACATTGTTGACTTCCAATGGTCAAATTCCTCTTAGCCCAGATAAAAATAACTAAAAATTCTTTTAGCCCAATAGAAATTTTTTAGAGCCTTAAATGCCAGTTTGCTATTCTACAAGGAAGTATTTGGATGCCTTTTGGCAGTATTCTCATTCTCGTCCCTTTTTCTCTAACACTTAATTTAATATCAATTGCTTGCGTAGTTGAGTGGAACTTCTTTATTTGCTGTATCGAACACTTCCTACAGTATTAAGGATATTGGATATGCCTCAGTTCCTGCAGAAACTAATTTATCCCCAACTGGTTAAAAGCTCAAATACCTCTTGTGGGTTCATAAAAGTCAAAAGAATATCTCATACATCAAATTTGTGCAATAATCTGCCAATTTTCCCTCAACAAATCATTTAAATTGGAAGACTTAAATTTTATTTTTTTTGATTAAAGGGGTTTTATTGAGACAGATTTTTGTTGGATGACAAGTTTCTGAACCACTAATTCAAATTGGATACCAGGTTCCTTGACATAACAAAGGTAAGAGTAGAATTTGAAAACCTGCAGTAAAATAGGAAGCAAGTTACTCTTGCATCTGTAAACAAAATAAAGCATATATACGGACAGCAACTAATTTTATTGAGTTTAGCAGGCTGAGATTAAAAAAGAAAAAAAAGGATACTCATTTAAGAATTGAAGAGCATTTAGTTTCAGATGTGTAATGCAGAAAGATATTAGGTTACAGAACCCGAGTTGCTTCGATATCTTATCCCTGTAGTTTTTGGGACTTTATACTAAGTTCATCTCCGGAGTACAATTTTGTACATTTTAGAATGGTTTCTTACCCCAATTCAGGCTTTAATACAGGATAGATTGCCTTTTGCTCATCTTAGGACCTGTTGATCAAAATTAACTTGTTATAGTTAATGCTCCAATGCTTGCACTGATCTAGGCTTATTCCTCATGCAGAATGACTCTACTTCTTGGTCCTCCTGGTTGTGGAAAGACCTCCCTGTTGAAGGCTCTTTCAGGGAATCTTAGCAAGTCTCTCAAGGTCTTATATGCTATGCCTTTCCTAGATGTAATATTAGTATGCAGTTGAAATTTTGACCATGCTCCTCTAAGTTACTGAACAAATAAGATTCACATTTGTGGAACATGGACGATTGACAAGATTAATAATAGAGATAACTCATGAGCATTTAGCTTCTAAAGATAAGTTGTTCCAAGAGCACTTGTTCAGTAGATTGTTATGACATTGTTCATGGAATTCCTTCAGATTTAGTTTCACAAGCGATTAGATCTTATAGGTTCTCATATTTTGAGGGAGAAATCACAATAGTTTCCTAGGACCATCCATGTATCATTACATGGTTCTTCACTTGTCATTTTGTGGTCTTGTCATGTATTTTGCCATTTACTAACAGGTTTCAGGGGAGATTTCTTACAGCGGATGCAAATTAACAGAGCTTGTGCCTCAAAAATTGTCGGCTTATATAAGCCAATATGACTTTCATATTCCTGAAATGACTGTTAGGGAAACACTTGATTTCTCCTCTCGCTGTCAAGGAATTGGAACTAGAGGAGGTATGCCTATTAGCACAGCAAAAGAGTGTTTTCATATAAAACATATTCATACAATGCTCAAAAGAAATAACAAATATTATTCACGTCTTTCCTCCTTTTAAAGAGATTATGATTGAGCTAAGTCAGAGGGAAAAAGGTGCAGGAGTTCATCCTGATCCAGATATAGACACCTACATGAAGGTAACCTTTGAATTTGAACTCACAGTTTGCTATTGCAGCTTAAACCTTCTTACAATGAAATAAATGCATCAAGACAATCCCCTCTTGCTATTGACATATCCTAATTCAATTTGGCATTAGCATATTGACATGGCCATGATCTTTTGTTGTGTATGACCGGATACAGCTACAGATATCAACATGCTTTTGTTTCATTTTATTTTTGCAATTAAGATCTCTATAACCCTGAACTGGTCACACTTGAAATTCATTTGTTCCCTTTAGGTTTTCATAGTTAAAGAAGTCGTTCAAGATTTTCATTCTGATTTTGTAACCTAATTCTAGCTAGTTAAAATAAAGCTAGACATAATATATGTGAGCATCACAGCTGGTTATATTATTAAGTTTCTCAGTGATGTCTTTTTGCAGTTAAATTCTGTACAACATAGTCTTTTGTTGAGAATCAAGTTTCAAGTGCTTTATGCCAGAGACTTAATAACTGAATTCTGGAATCTAAGAAGCTGTTTAATCTGAAAGCATGTTTAACTATCCACTGTGAGAAAGAACTGCATTTCAATTAGGATGAAATATTGGTACTAAACTGTAACTTTTTTTATGCACTATAAAATAATACAATGTGTCTGCCAGGTTGTCCTGTAATGTTATAATTAAACGAGTCACCCATTCCACCATCTGCTTTTGCGAATAGATTAGAGTCCTAATTCCACTTCTTTCAAGCTAACTATGCAGCTTTTTGATCTTGATATTCAAAATTTGTTGCACAATTTGTAATAATGAGATTAAATTGAAGTTTGACTTCTGCTCTCTCTCTCTCTCTCTCTCTCTCTCGTTTATGGAGTATGCTGCGCTAACTCCTTGTAAAGTTCATGACTTGTTCTGTGCTTTGTAAAGTTCATGATTTGTTCTGTGCTAACTGTAGCTTATTTGTTCAGGCAATTTCAGTGCAGGGACAAAAGAGAACACTTAAGACAGATTACATTCTAAAAGTATATTTCTTCTTTTTAAGAGGTTACCCCTTTATCTACTTGGAAGTTCTGATTGCAAATAGCTACATGGTGGCACTGTAACCATTATTTCCTTCATCAGATACTCGGGCTCGATGTCTGTGCTGATACCCTTGTTGGAGATGCCCTTAGAAGAGGCATCTCTGGTGGTGAGAAGAAAAGGTTGACAACAGGTAATATTTATCAGACTTTTAAACATGCAAATTTACCTTTCATAGATTTAGCACAAATCAGTTAAATAGTCATTTCAATAGCAGTAACTTAGTGAATATGAAAGGTCAACTGGAAATAACTAGAAAAGATCTGTCAGCATTGCATTTTATTGTCATAATGCAGGGGAGATGATTGTTGGGCCTCCAAAAACTTTATTTATGGATGAGATATCAAATGGCTTAGATAGTTCGACCACCCATCAGATTATAGCTTGCCTTCAGCAGCTAGCACATGTTACAAATGCTACCATACTTGTTTCACTTCTTCAGCCAGCTCCAGAAACATTTGATCTATTTGATGACATCATTTTGATGGCTGAGGGGAAGACTGTATATCATGGACCTACGGACAGTGTTCTTGAATTTTTTGAGAGTTGCGGATTTATTTGTCCTGAAAGAAAAGGTGTAGCAGATTTCCTTCAGGAAGTAAGCACATCAAGCTCATATTTGCCTTCTCCATTTTCTTTCACATCTAAGCTATTAGTTTTTTTGCAGGTGATTTCAGAAAAAGATCAAGCACAATATTGGAATGGCAGCAAAGAGACTTATGGCTACAGTTCTGTCAATACGTTATCAAGGGCTTTTCGCGAATCTGATTGCAGGAAAAAGCTTAGTGCACAGCTTTCTGCTCCATTTGAGAGTTCCCAGAACAGTAAAGATGCTATTAATCCTAATGCAAATTCGCTTCCTAAATGGACACTCTTTAGAGCTTGTATATCAAGGGAGCTTCTTCTGATGAAGAGGAACTATTTGGTTTATGTTCACAGCACTGTTCAGGTTAGCAAAATAGCTTTAGCATTTCATTGTTTGTAATGGTTTTCAGTTTAAGGTGTATTACTCAAAGTTCTACATATCATTGTCAATAGACACTTCACTGTCTTCTACTACTTATCTTTGCAGCTTTTCCTAATTGCCTCTATGACTATGACCGTATTTTTGCGGAGAACAGCAGTTCTTGATCTTCCTCATGCAAATTATTTTATGGGAGCTCTTTTCTTCTCTCTTATTATGCTTGTGGTTGATGGACTTCCAGAGCTGTCAATGACAGTTACAAGACTACCAATTTTCTATAAACAGAGAGATTTGTATTTCTACCCGGCTTGGGCATACGCTATTCCATCGGCTATCCTAAAGATTCCTATTTCATTGTTGGAAGCTACAGTTTGGACATGCATAACGTACTATGGCATTGGATATTGTCCTGAGGTAGGAAGGTAGGCGAGACAAAATGTTTCCTTTTTGTGTGGTATGATCCAATACCTGCAGTGTCCTTCAGAAGTAATGTTTCTCTTGATTTTTAGCTGGTTCAGTAACAAAGTTTTTCACTGCCAATTCTGAGAGTGGTTGGCCTAAATACATGCTTATAATTCTTGGATCCTTTTATGATTTTCTTACAATGTGTCAGTCTTTCCCAGATTCTTTTGCCAGTTAATTCTGTTGTTTGCTCTTCACTTCACATCAATATCCATGTTCCGTTTCTTGGCATCTGTCTGTCGGACCATGGTGGCTACCTCATTTGCTGGTGTCTTGTCAATGTTGCTGCTCTCCATATTTAGTGGTTTCCTAATCCCAAGATGTAAGATTTCTCAATCATTTTCAACATTTTCTTTGTATGGTTGATTTTAGGATGCAGTGGAATTAAGGAGATCATTTGAATTTGTAGCCTCTATGCCGAATTGGTTAAAATGGGGATTTTGGTTTTCTCCAATGACATATGGTGAGATCGGCCTTGCTGTAAATGAATTTCTTGCCCCACGATGGCAAAAGGTAATCATGTCTCTCTTATGTAAGAGGAAATTGCATTCACTTTTTCTGTTAATAATGATTTTTAAGCAAAACCATTTTCTTCTGAAGTACTTGATAGCCAAACAAATTAACAATCGTTTAGTTAGAATATCTGTTTCCTTAGGGTCATCCATCTGTGCTAGCCATACAAAGAGTCATTTGGTATTTTGTTTTATGTTGAAGTAATTAATGTTGTACAATGACAGAAGAAACATGTAAGTTACTCCAAGATGCTGGTAGGAACCCCTATTATGTACTACAAGTGAGTGAATTTAAAAAGCTGCGTGAAATTAGTTTCCTGGGAGATTTCATGGTATATAAGGATTGATTCTGAAACATGTAAATGAAGTACAGGGTGCATGTATGGATTTGAATATCATCGTCTCAAATTCTATTCAAGTATCCAAAGTTTGTTTGCTGCTTACTTTTACTCAGTTGTTGTTGTTCTTAATTGTTGCTTGTCATCCTGGTGCTCAGATGCTTCCATCAAATACTACAGTAGGATGGGAAACACTTGAAGCACGTGGTTTAAACTTTGAAAAACAGTTTTTCTGGATTTCAATAGGCGCTCTGTTTGGGTTTGCATTGCTTTTCAATATTGGCTTCACCCTGGCCTTAACTTTCTTGCCTCGTAAGTTTATGTCCTATAGAAAGCCAAGAGTGAATTCTAGATGATTGCCTAGAAGCACATACTAATTTGTTATTGGCTGAGATGCATTTAGCTGCTGGTGCTGGTGCTATTATTTCTGGCGAGAAGTTCCCTCAAACACAAAGAAGTAAAAGGTCCACCAGCACATCAGATGAGGAAATGTTGAAAAATACTTCTACTACTCCTGTCACAGGATCACATAATGGTTGGACTTTTCCAGTTTCTTCGATGTTCTTGTGATTTTGTTGTCCATTGATTCCACGAGCACCTTCACCCTTATAGTTTTTTGTTAGGTAAACCCCCTTATTCATTTGTGTCTATACTAACATCCTTCTTCACTAAAGAGGTTTTCTGAACTCATTCTGCAGGGAAAATAATTTTACCCTTTGAACCTCTAACTGTTGTATTTCAGGATTTGCAGTATTACGTTGAGATCCCTGTGGTAATGATCATCAATTTGCTCAAATTTGGACAATCTTAGGATGTCAATATCATATGAGCTAAAGCATAAAAAGTATTTTTTTGTGTACTGCAGGAAGTGAAGGAGCATGGCTACAGAAAGAAAAAGCTTCAGCTTCTTTGTGACATTACGGGTGCACTTAAACCCAGTGTTCTAACAGCACTTATGGGTGTCACTGGAGCTGGAAAAACTACTCTTCTTGATGTACTTTCTGGTAGAAAAACTAGAGGCATTGTTGAAGGGGAAATAAAGATTGGAGGATTCCCCAAGATTCAACAAACATTTGCTCGTATCTCGGGTTACTGTGAGCAAATTGACATACACTCTCCTCAAATTACAATAGAAGAATCAGTTATCTTTTCTGCTTGGCTGCGCCTGCATCCTCAGATTGATTCACAAACTAAACTCGTATGATACCAACTATAGTAATTTGTGGATTTCATTCCTTTTTGTATTCCAACTTACAATTTCACTCAACTGCTAGGATTTCGTGAAAGAAGTGCTTGGGACCATTGAACTTGATAGAATCAAAGATAATTTGGTTGGCATCCCAGGGGTCAGTGGTTTGTCAACAGAGCAACGGAAGAGGCTTACAATTGCTGTGGAGCTGGTTGCTAACCCATCCATTATCTTCCTCGATGAACCTACAACGGGATTAGATGCAAGAGCAGCTGCTATTGTCATGCGGGCTGTAAAGAATGTGGCTGATACAGGGAGAACAATTGTTTGCACTATCCACCAACCAAGTATTGACATCTTTGAAGCATTTGATGAGGTAAGTAACTAGCAGGGAAGCACGCAAATGGGGTTTTGCACTTTTGTGGTTAACCATCAGTTCCTCATCAATACTCACAGATAAATAAGAATCGAGCAAAGATATTTTATACAGTAAGACTGTAGCTGTTTGAGTGACATTAGTTGTTCTCTTGGCTTGCTAGTTAGAATATGTGAAATTACATTTCAGTGGTGAAGGTACTGATCCATCATGACTGAAAATTGGACATCCATTGTGAACATTGGGTTTTTAAGATCTAGCATAAAAGTACTATCATGGCTAATAACCAGTCCATCAAAAGGACCTGCAATAGGAATTATTCAGTTGCTTCTGCTTAACTATGAACAATTTTCAGACTCAGCACTAGTTTCTGTATATTTTTGGGCATTACCTTTGAAAATCATTAGCATGATCGGATGATCTTGATAAAGTATCCTAAGGACTGCCTAAGAAACAAAATTTCCTACTTTACAGTTGAAATGCATCATTGTTTTCATCAGTGACCAACTTGAATTTGCATTACTTGCATATGCATCAATGAACAAAACCGTGAAGATCTTTTACGAATCCACATCTTAAAAAGAAGGATAAATAGATATTGCCTAAGTTTCTTCACATGCTAATGAAATCTCAGCTTTTCTAAATAATTTAAAATGCTTCATCATGAAAGAAACAAGTTTCCTACAGTCGAATTTTTGGAACCATTTTCATGTCTGTGATTTGAGACATAAACAAGTCAGTAGTCTTATCTTAATTTTGCTTGAATTTGTAGTTAATTCTTCTGAAATCTGGGGGACGCATGATCTACTATGGACCATTAGGCTGGAATTCTTGTAAAGTTATCGAGTACTTTGAGGTCAGTTTTCAAATGTTGAAGTTGCTGTTGTACATGTTTTATTTTTGCAAAATGTAGCTATCCTTTCAAAGTTTGTAAAGCTATTACTTCTGTTCCCTTAACCATGTAACAGAGTATCCCAGGTGTGCCAAAAATAAGAGATAACTATAATCCAGCTACCTGGACTTTGGAGGTCACTTCTACATCATCAGAAGCTGAACTTGGTGTAGACTTCGCTGAGATATACCAACATTCAGCCTTGTACATGTGAGTCAAACAAACAAAAATTGAAGTCATGTTGCTGCCTCAATTGCCCAGCTATTAGCCCTATAGATAAGACTTAGATTATTAGGAGATAATACTTGGTCAAAACAATGTAATTACTCTATTGGCTATTTATTATTATTATTATTTTTGAAGACTCTTGATAATGAGTACCTTAGTTGTGGGAAAGCTCCCAACAGTTTTTTTGTCCCGCTCCCACTGTCTCCTAAAAAGTAATAACTATGGCTTGCTATTTTCCTCCAAGGTTTTGGTGCCGAGAAAGGTCCTTTGTGGTGCCCTCTGTAGTTGTTATACTTTTGCACAGGTGTTAACATGAATGTCAGACATTGGTGCGCAATTTGCAGATAGCTACACGGTGGAGTCTTAAAATTTTTTTTCCTAGCAATTGAGAATGTGGTTCATTTTTCGCCCCAAAGATGTGGTTCTCGTCTGTTTTAGCTCGCATAATTATCAAACCTGTCTTCTTGTTGATATAATCTAATTAACATGTCTATGTGATCCTTCTGTTTCTTACTGACTGTAGGAATAATAAAGAACTTGTGGCAAGGCTGGGTTCTCCAACTCTTGGTTCTAAAGCTCTGGAGTTCCCTACCAGCTTTTCGCAGAACATTTGGGGACAGTTCAAAGCTTGCCTCTGGAAACAACACTGGTCGTACTGGAGAAGTCCTTCATACAACTTGATGCGCTTCTTGCACATTTTTGCAGTTTCTATGATCTTTGGGTTTTTGTTCTGGAATCAAGGGCAGAAACTGTAAGTATGTGTTGAATTTTCTCAAATAAAGCAATAATGCCTGCAGTAGAAATTTTAGAATTCCAAAAGACGAATGTTCTTCCTGCATGGAAGAAATTAATAGGTCCTTTGATAGCATTTACTAGACTCTGTTATTTAGTTTCTTCATTTAAATGCACAATGATTTTGTGGTTATAATGCTTCTTCCTGAAGGGGATTCTTTAAATTTTGGTTAGTTAAACGTTGGACCATGCTTTATAGTTGGTAGCTAGTTGTGTAAATTGTTGGATATATTCTACAGAGAGCTCGTGCTGTTCTTTCAATATATCCTGTATGCACAAGTTATACGTTATAATTCAAAGATTTTCCCCTAACATCTTGGAATGTGTGATATTGATATTCCTACGTGTCATAGGGATAATCAACAAAGCTTATTCAACGTGTTCGGTGCAATGTACCTTGCTGTATTCTTCTGTGGTGTAAATAATTGTAATTCAGTTCAGCCATATGTCAGCACAGAGCGTATAGTTCTTTATCGAGAAAGATTTGCAGGAATGTACACTTCATGGGCTTATGCACTTGCCCAGGTACAACGCTCAAACAATAAATCCACAGGGCACTCAACTTTCTATCATTCCGCATACTAATTCAGGCATTGCATTATGTATTGCAGATCGTTATAGAGATTCCCTATAGCTTTGTCCAGGCACTTGAATTTACAGTCATCACGTATCCAATGATTGGATATTATTGGTCAGCTTACAAGGTTTTTTGGTACTTCTATTTGATGTTCAGTGCCTTGTTGTACTTCAACTACCTTGGCATGATGATAGTTGCAATGACACCAAGCTTTCAAGTGGCTTTAACCTTGTCATCTGGTTTCTACACAGTAGCCAACCTCTTTGCTGGATACTTGATTCCTCAGCAGGTAAGCAGTCGTCTACTCAACATGAACTATTCTAGCATGCGGGAACTCTAACCACTTCTGCACTTTCATAGACAAGGAATTCTAGATAAAGTTCAACGTACCAAAATCTTGTAAAAAATAGTCCAGCATGACCTATACCTCTTCCAAAGTTTCAAAACATCTTTTGCAGCTTTAAGTTTTGGCCAAATATCAAGAACTTGACCATCTGATAGCCAAGGTTAAATATATATCTTGTAGATAAGCACTTCATGTAGGCCAAAATGAGATATAAGTGCTCTAAATTCTTGTTATACATTCCTTTTCATCTTACAAGTTTGTGTTATTTTAACTTGCAGCAAATCCCAGAGTGGTGGATTTGGCTATATTACATAACTCCTACCGCCTGGACATTGAATGGTATGCTTACATCTCAATATGGAGATATCCAGAAGGAAATTGAGGTGTTTGGAGAAACTAAAACAATAGCAGCTTTTTTAAGAGATTACTATGGGTTTCATCACGATCGATTACCCCTTGTAGCTTTCATATCAATCTTATACCCATTGACCTTTGCTTTTGTATTTGCTTTTTGTATTCAGAAATTAAACTTCCAGAAGAGGTGATGATCATGTAATAGTCTCTAAAACAGTGGCTCTATAATAATGAATTTGTCATCAGAAAAGCAGTCACAAATCCTTTGGTAACAAATTTCCAAAAGTTATTTTCAGTCTATTATGAAGGAAGTGTTGAAGGACTCAGAAGGAAGTTGGAATTTCTCCTCTGATCATTGTTCTTCATCTTTATAACCCAAGAAAAGAAAGGAAAAAAAAAAAAGGCTTGAAGTTATTGAATAAATTCATAAAGATTAATTCACCATATTTGAGCACAATTGTGAGACTCCCCATATGGATTACCTGTTTTTTTTTTTTTTTGGGGGGGGAGGGGTGATATGTATATAAAAAAAATTTTCAGTAAATATTTTTTAGTTATTTTTAAGGGTGTTTTTTGAAATGTGTTTGATAAGGTATTTTAAAAATTTTGAATTTTAGTGCGGTAATTTTAAAATTTTTAAAAACACCACCGCCACTCCCCCCCTCCCCAAGCACCGCCCCTCCCTCTTTCACCTCCACTACCGGTCTCCTCCTCTCTCCTCCACCTTCTCTTCCTCTCTCCTCCCTCCCCCACCTTCTCACAATAATGGAACTTCTACATCAGTGAAATTTGATCCGATTGTTGCCCATGTCTTGTCCATCGGCTAACGGACGTAGCTGGTGAATTAGTCTGAGATGGATGGGATTTGACCTGGGCACTACCTAATTGACAATTAAAAAGGCAAAAGAAAAAAAAGGTGGGACTTGACCATGGAACCAATAATTATATATAGGAATATTGGAATAATCTTCAATGACAATAAATGGGTTGCAGTCTTTGATATTATTTGGTGCGAGACCAAGAGTTTTCGGCTACCAGTAGTAGTTCAGGTGAATGAAGAAAGGCCCACTTGATGTGATTTGAACATTGGACTGGCATTGTCAATGTTGAAAGTCAAAGAAGCCGACATGTGTCTTTAGTTCAGGGATATAGGTTCTACTAAAAGCCGGCTTTTTTAATGTAGATTGTTTTTTTTGGGCAGCATGTGAAAAACTGGCGCCCCAACTTCATTATCCGATGGGTGATATACTATCCTCATTGCTCGTCATATCTTTTGTGTAAACAGTGAACGCTTGTGTATCTATGCAGCATTATCCCTTTTTCCTGACAAATGATAATTTTATTAGAGTATGCAATAAGAGAAAGGGTCTAAAATGGCTGAGTTAGTTGGAAGAGATGATGTAGAGTCATTAGGGATTGAGTTGTCAGAATCGGGGAGAAGCTTAAGAGATTCATTTCATACTTGCAACGTCAGTTTCAGAAGCATTTCAGCCTTAAGTAATGGAAAGGATGATGATGTTGATGAAGAACTTGCAATGCAGTGGGCTGCTGTTGATAGACTACCTACTTTCGAAAGGATGAAGTCTTCTGTGTTTGATGACAATAGCGGCAATGAAGCTGATGCTAAAAGAAGACGGGTGGTTGATGTCACTAAGCTTGGCGCATTGGAGAGACAATTGTTCATTAAGAAGCTCATTAGGCATGTTGAGCATGACAACCTTAGCCTGTTGCAGAAAATCAGGAACAGAATTGACAAGTGAGAGTTCTTCTCTTTTTTGTTGATGTATTGTTTATGAACATGCACAAGGTTGAGAATGCTGCCGATTGACTTAATGTCAGTTTAATCACACTGCTGAAATGCCCATGTAATTAAGAGTCATATGTGAGGATCTTAGATGCTAGTTTTTACATGCAATTTTTGGTAGTCATGCATTGGACAGTCATTTTCTTAAAATGGAGCCGCATGATTCAAAACGTTTGGATAGTAGATTTTTTGGGATAATTTATTGAAAAGAATACTGTAGCACTACTGTAGCACTTTTTTGATGTGATGTATCTAAGATAAAAAGGTGATTGAAATTTGTGTCGATGATGTAAGCAAAATTTTTTAGCTAAATATAAGCAATCCAAACGCACAGATGTTATGGAAATTGGATGGGACAAACTGACGGGGATTGTCCATTTTTTGTAGTTAACCAGCTGCTGATTCTTCTTTCAATTGTGATAGTTCACCTTCAGATTCTTGTTTTTTCCATTTTCAGTTGTCTAGTATTAGAAAGTCTAAGTCAACTTCTCAATTTGGTTCCTACAGAGTTGGCATACAATTGCCTACAGTGGAAGTAAGGTACAGCAATCTCCACATAGAAGCAGAATTTGAAGTTGTTTCTGGACAGGCTCTTCCAACACTTTGGAATTCTTTCAAAAGCATGTTTTCAGTGAGTATCTGCTTGCCGTTGAGACAACAATAGTTCTTTGAATATGTAATCTGCAATATCTAGTCGAAAACTTACAGTAGAAAATGTGCTAGCTTACCACTATATTAGCTTAAATAATGATAGCCACTCATTCATCGTAGACTACCTTGGTACATACCTTCTGGCACAAAAGGGCAAGAATTAATTTCAGTATGTGGTTCCCAAATTATGCTTTTGGTCATTGAGCACCTTATTTCAGGCAATGTTTGACTAGGGGTCCACAGCTTTGTCCTTTCTTTTGTTTTGTTATACCAACTACAGTACTATATCTTCTAGAGCAAGACTCTGAATCTATGTCTTCTGGTGCATCTTCACCATGGTTGCTAGTTATTATTTACTCTTTCTGAAGATAACTAAAAAAATTCAATTGGCTAATCATTTCTCATACATTAAGGGGTAACTTGGCCTAATTAATTGATCTATTTAGCTCTCTTGAATATTCTACACTGCCAATAAGGCAGAGAAAGAATAACACAGAAAGCGATAGTTCATCGTATTAATTCTTGTTTCCTTTTTGTCTCTTATGTTTCTGTTGGTGCTTTATTTTGTCATAGGATCTTGCAAGGGTTGCTGGTTTAAAATTGCAAGTATCAAAGATCCGTATCCTTGGTGAAGTTAGTGGTATCATTAAGCCAGGAAGGTACAGGATGAAAATCTAGTGTGTTTTTCAAGTTGTTAAGTGGGCAGCATTTATTTATCTTCATTGTGACAAGTCCAGTGTGAAATAAATTCGTGACATATAATTGTTGAGTATGTCATACTCTTGATCAGCAAATCACCTGTCTGTATGTGTCTTTCTCTGGTTTCAAGTGCTGTCAGTCCTGCATTGCAGTGGCTGTCTTGTGTGTTCTTTAACATCTGGTGAGCTCTCTCTCATTTTTCTTAGCTACTATGTCATTGCATGCTGAACATCTAAGACGTATCCATTTGTTCCTTGCTATCTGCCATCTGGCCCCTGCGAGTTTGAGAGTTTGATGAATTAGAATACCAACTCTTAAAATTTAAGAACATCGACTTTATAACTGAAATTTAACTTTTGGACTCTATGGATAGATTGACAATGTGTATCAGGTTGAAGGATCAGAATTCAATTTGTAACTCAGATTTATTCCAGGTTTCTGAAGCATAAAAAACATGCTTACTTGTCCACCACAGTTATACTGGGGAATAGGTCTTACTCATATATTTTGCTTTGCAAGGAAGAACTGAGAGAGAGCTTTCAATTAAACCATCTTATTGCCATCTTATTGCTCATTTATTACCATTGCAGAATGACTCTTCTATTAGGTCCTCCAGGATGTGGGAAGACATCATTCTTGAAAGCACTTTCAGGAAATCTGGACAAATCTCTCCAGGTCTCTTTGTTGTTTATCTAGCTTAGTAGAAACTATAAAAAGATCAAAACTGTTTCCCCTTATCTGCAATAATTTATGCTGTGATAGAGCAGCCCTGCATGATTACCAATGTTTGCCGTTTGTAACTTATTACAGCTTTGAGCTGATTCTTGTGCACTCCCAACCACTTGACTGAGCCAACTTCTGAATTAATTTATTCAGGCTGGTCTTATGACATATCATAACATGTACAATTATTTAAATCTTGAATGGACTGAAAGATTTCGTCATCTGTGAATCAAGATGTTCCTGAATAGTTGATTTTAGGATGCTCACAGTAATGTAACAGTTTTAGGGAAAATCATGGTACTAGGATATGATTCTTTGTTCACATCGAAAGTTAGTGTTTGCCACTGTGTTAATTTTCTTCTTTTTCTCTGACAGGTTTCAGGAGAGATAACTTACAATGGATACAAATTCTCAGAATTTGTGCCCCAGAAGACCTCTGCTTACATAAGCCAATATGACATGCACATTCCAGAAATGACCGTTAGGGAAACACTGGATTTTTCAGCCCGTTGTCAGGGTGTTGGGAATAGAGCAGGTACACTTTCAGCACAAGGGAAGTACTGTTTCTATATCAACATGTCATGTTTGTGATGAACTGATGATGAAAGTTGAAGTCTTTTTTGCTTTAAAGCTATCATGCTTGAGCTCATTCGAAGGGAGAAAAAGGCAGGAATTCTCCCAGATCCAGATATAGACACTTACCTGAAGGTAGATTTTGTTCCTTTCACCTTCTTAACTCAGTTTTGATTGGTTATCAATATGTTTTATCAAAGTTGTGTGTTGCATTTACCCTTGAGAATGAATCTGCTTCCTTATGACCTCCAAGTGGTAATTGACGTGACAACCATGTAACAGGTTGGATATCACCATGGTTTACTTTGTATTCATTTTTTATTTCTGGACGCAAAGTGGGGTAATACAACTATTTCTTGAAAAATTAGTCTTAGTAGAGGATAGAGGAAAGAGGAGATCATGGTTAGGCCAATGAGCATGGGTGTAAGTTTTTGCTTGTCAGTTTATTCTGGGAAATGGAATAACTTCGCTCTGATCCTTAATACGTATTTGATTTCCATTTGTAGTTGTATTGCATATTCCCTTTTTTGCATAGTACATGTTAGTGGTCATCAAGCAGAAATATTACGTTGTTCTGTTTTATTTCTAAGCTTTAATATTCCTCTCTTCTAACATGTATCTATTTTGATCAGGCAATTTCGGTTGAAGGGCAAAATACAACTCTCCAAACAGATTATATTCTGAAAGTATTGAATCCTTTCATATATTGCTCTTCAGCTGCTATTCAGTTAGTCTCATTCAGACAATAAACTTTACATGCGATTGATTGACTGACAATCGTTTTCCAGATACTTGGACTTGACATATGCGACAGTACACTTGTTGGAGATGCCATGAGGAGAGGTATCTCTGGTGGCCAAAAGAAAAGGTTGACAACAGGTAAGATGAAGCCATGCTTAATAGGTACAACACCTAATCTCCTAATATTGAGCTTATGCATGACAGCTATTATTTTTAATATCAGCAACTTATGAACGATGAATTCTGAAATTTTACCGGCTGAATGCGAACAATACAGTAGTTATTGCTTATAGTTGCATTATACAGGGGAGATGATTGTTGGCCCTACAAGAGCTTTATTTATGGATGAAATTTCTAATGGACTGGATAGTTCAACCACATATCAGATAGTGTCTTGCCTTCAGCAGCTTGCACATCTAACAGATGCTACTATAATCATATCACTTCTTCAGCCAGCACCAGAAACATTTGACTTATTTGATGACATCATCTTAATGTCTGAGGGAAAGATAGTGTATCATGGACCACGAAATAATATTCTTGAATTTTTTGAGAGTTATGGTTTTAGATGTCCTGAAAGAAAAGGAATTGCAGATTTCCTCCAGGAGGTGAGGCCATGATGATGCCTATTGTGAGTTTTCTTTTGTTGCCATTGTCCTTCTGGTTACAATTAAATTAATCTGTCAAAGCCACTTGCAGATTATCTGAGAAAAGATCAAGCACAGTTTTGGTGTGGAAGTGAAGAAACCTATCTTTACCATTCTGTTGATATGTTATCAAGTAAATTTAATGGTTCTTCTTATGGAAAGAAGCTTGATGAGGAGCTTGAAAGGCCATTCATGAAGTCCATGGAATCCAAAAATGCTATCACCTTGAGCACGTTTTCGGTTCCTAAGTGGGAACTCTTCAGAGCATGTATGTGGAGAGAGTTTCTTCTCATGAAAAGAAATGCTCTTGTTTATGTTTTCAAATCAGTTCAGGTTAGCTCAATATTTTCTTTTCCTAATACTTTTAGATGATTTCTCTTTTGCTTTATATGAACATGAATATAAGATCATTAAACCAGAAAAAGTGAAGTAGCCCTTCCATGTACCTATTGCACTTTTATATTTGTAAAGTAGCCCTCTAAAAATTGAAATACAAAAAATCAACTTTGAGTTCCTAGTTTGGGAAAAATGAAATTTTGGCAACTGCTTTATAATATTTTCAATAAAGGTCAACCAATCTATTAAAATCCTCAGAAGCTTACAAGTCTGCAGAAAGTGAGGAAGATAACACTATTTTCCGACTAATCACCATCAATGTACACTGAAATTCTCCGCTTCTTATCTGCTTAAGGTGTCTAATACCATTTACAATATTTCTCAGCTCCTTATAGTTGCTTCTATTACTATGACCGTATTTCTACGAACGCGGATGGGTGTTGATATTCTCCACGCAAACTATTACCTGGGAGCTCTCTTTTTTGCTCTTATCATGCTTCTAGTTAATGGAAATCCAGAGCTGCCAATAACCGTTGCAAGACTGGGATTTTTTTATAAACAACGAGACTTGTACTTGTACCCGGCTTGGGCATATGCAATCCCATCTGCTATTCTAAAGGTTCCTATCTCTTTGCTGGAAGCAGTGGTATGGACTTCTTTAACTTACTATGTCATTGGATATAGCCCTGAGGTTGGGAGGTGAGCTACTAAAGCACTTGAATTTGTCATATTTAGTGCATTTTCTTGAACACATTTTGCTGTATATAGAAATGCATTTGCACCTAACTTAATCACGAACCTTTTGTTGGAACTTATGTTAACATCTTGAACTGTAAATTCCTGAGAACTCCCTTCAGGTGTGTCATGATATGTTATCACAGTGCCTCTCATTGGCTGGAGCAATCATGACGACCTCCCTTGTTAAACTTGTTGCATTATATTGTCATGTTACATGTTTTTACTCATTATTCCAGCCAGCCAATGAAGGAAGCCTAGACAAATGGGGAGGGGCGATGAGAGTACATACACTTTTCTTATCTGAGTTAATCATGCACTGGAAGGGGTTAATTGATTATGATCATATTAAGACCTTGAAACCATGGGTATTTAACTAATTGGTTTATTGACTAATGAAATACCAATATCTTTCAGGTTCTTCCGCCAACTGATTTTGCTATTTTCCATTCACTTGACGTCAATATCCATGTTCCGTTTTATTGCATCTGTCTGCCAAACCATGATTGCTTCTACAGCAGTTGCTAGCTTATCGATATCATTTGTCCTGCTGTTTAGCGGTTTCATAATTAATAGGCATAAGTGTTTAATGGTTTTTGTCATTCTTGGTCCAGATTTTTACTTAATCTAGTAGAGAATAATCTGAAGATGAGTTTATTGCAGCCTCTATGCCAGTTTGGTTAAAATGGGGATTTTGGGCATCTCCATTAACATATGGTGAGATTGGCCTTGCTTTGAATGAATCTCTTGCCCCGCGGTGGCAGAAGGTGACCGGTTTTTCCCTTTGATCCTTTAATGTGCATCTATTTTGAACTAGAATTTTCCTGCAATGGGTTTGTGCTGAAATGGACTGACAAACTATTATATAACCTCCCTTTTCTGTTTCTTACTATTCATGCTACATTTAGTGAATATGCCTTATGCTTTAAAAGTAAAATAAAACAAAATATAACGGACGCAGCATTTGTGCTAGAATTATTTACGCCCGAATTATAATTTTGATTTGCTAATACTCTGTCTTCTTAGACTGTCAAGGGATCTGAAATGCATTATTACTCGATGGTTATACGTCTTCAGTGCCTTGATATGCCAAGCTCATACTACCAGTAGCCAAGACCAATTGTTCTTTCATTTCAGTATTCACTTTGGTTTCTCATCGCCCATAGCCCTTATAGTGTCTTTCATTCGTTCCTCCAAGTCCTAAAATATTTAAGACAGACAAATGTATAGACCTCGAGTCAAGCTAATTAAGCTTGAGTAAGATATCTCCTGTTCTATGTAGGATGTGATATATGAATCATTTTTGTCCTATCAGTCATACTCTTCTGATAGCTTATTATGTCAAAGTATCCTTTTAGGCTTTGTTGTTAATCCTTTTTTTTTTTTTTTAATGTTGAACTCAGCTGGACTGTTTCTCTTCAAGTTCTTCTACGTCTAACATTTTTATACTCACCATCAATAACTTACTATAATATCTATGCTATTATTCAGCTAATGTTACTGTTCATCTTTAATTTTAGATGCTTCCTTCAAACGCAACAATAGGACAAGAAACGCTAGAAAGCCGAGGGTTGAGCTTTGATGGTCGCTTGTTTTGGATTTCAGTTGGTGCTCTGTTTGGTTTTACATTATTCTTCAACATCGGTTTCATTTTAGCCTTAACTTTCTTAAAACGTAGGTTCATCTCCATTATATCATCAACATATAGAATGGAGATTATTTTGCATATGGTACTCACTGATCAAGCTACATGCAGCCCCTGGCTCTCGGACTATTATTTCGAGTGAAAAACTTTCTCAAATACGAGGTGACAAAGACTCCACCATTATAGGCACTCTGCAAAATTTGAGAAACTCCCCTGGACCTTATAAAGGTGAGCATCATGTGTTAGCAGTGGTTCTTAGTTCTATTTTAACAAGCTGTCTATTTCCTTGTAGACTAACTCGTATTGCTTCACATAACTTCATAGCTTTCTCTTTTTTCCAGGCAAAATGGCTTTGCCTTTTGAACCATTGACTGTAGTCTTTCAAGATTTGCAGTACTACATTGACACTCCAGTGGTAAGTCATATATTTGACATCTGATGTTTTGGTAAACAAGAAGATGCACATGGATATAGGTGATAGATTTTGTTCTATGAAGAGCAGTTCATTGTACTGCAGAAACTAGGTAACACACGTGACAACAAGAAGATGCACTTGTTAAGTACCTCCCTTGCTTAGACTCATTTTCAAAGTCAAGAGCCAAATTTGAGTCTAACATTGTGACTAGAACTTTTTTGGCTGAATTTTGGTGAAAAAAGTTTCTTCCCTCCAACCCCCTTTCTTTCCCACATTTTATGGGGTAAAGTAACTGTCCCTAACTCTGTGTGTGTGTGTGTGTATGTTCTTTTATAACCTAATTGTTATAGTACATCAGTCTTTAGCAAGAGAGTTATTCGGGTTCACATCTTTAAATAGTTTTTTATGAATTTTCCTATTGATCTCCGAACTTAGAGGAATTTATGTGTTTAGTAGCATTCAGTTTGTATTTAAGCGTACATACTTACATTTCGACTTTTTTGGAATGTTTTTTCTCAAAATAGGAAACATGGAAATGAAAAAATGAGGAATGTTTTGCTTCCTTGTCTAATGTCTTCGGGCTAAAATCTTTCCCATGCTTCAGAGTTATATTATCTCAAATTATTGAGAATACACCAAAGAAATCACACGCTTTAGACTTGTGAGGATGTGTAATGACATGGATCAGGTAAAACATACACTTCGAAGATTCTCTCAGTTGAACATGGGAAAAAATTGTTCCAATTTTCTTCCTTTATTGCGCATCAAAGGCATTAGAGTACCAAAGATGGTACTAGAATTTTAAATGTAAAGCATCTTTTCACTTATCCATGCTTTTGGAAGTGCCAAAGACATGGTAATTGACATGATCCAAAGATGCATCTGGCCCATGTTATCTTTGCCTATTCAATCCTCTACTGGTTTCAGGTAGTAAAGGAGCGTGGATTTAGCAGGAAAAAGCTTCAACTTCTTTGTGATATTACGGGTGCATTCAGACCTGGTGTTCTTACAGCACTTATGGGTGTATCTGAAGCTGGAAAAACAACTCTTCTAGATGTCCTTGCGGGTAGAAAAACAAGTGGTCTTATCAAAGGAGACATAAGAATTGGAGGTTTTCCCAAAGTTCAGAATACATTTGCTCGGATCTCGGGATACTGTGAGCAAACAGACATTCACTCTCCACAAATTACTGTTGAAGAGTCGGTTATTTTTTCTGCTTGGCTGCGTCTTCATCCTCAGATTGATTCAGCCACTAAATCTGTATGGTGCTCCAATCTGAGTAGTTGAGATAATATTCATTGTTGAGTTTCTTTACATGCACATTGATATTGTTGAGGCATAATAACTTGCAGGGCTTTGTGAAGGAGGTCTTAGAAACTATTGAGCTTGATCAAATAAAAGATTCTCTTGTGGGCATTCCAGGCATTAGTGGCTTGTCAACTGAGCAACGTAAGCGGCTTACAATTGCTGTTGAGCTGGTTGCTAACCCTTCTGTTATATTCATGGATGAACCGACCACTGGATTGGATGCAAGATCTGCTGCAATTGTCATACGGACCGTAAAGAATGTGGCTGATACAGGAAGAACAATTGTTTGCACTATCCACCAACCAAGCATTGATATATTTGAAGCGTTTGATGAGGTAATTAGCCTCCAATGAACCATTAACACAACAGTGTAAATAAAACAATACCTTTTTTTTTATTTTTGGCGTTGCTTTACTTTTCTGCACTTATCATCCAAGTATATATTTAAATTTGTTGTGTGATCATATTGAACTCTCTTAAAAACTGTTGCAGTTGATTCTCTTGAAATCAGGAGGGCGCATGATATACTCTGGACCACTGGGGAGACAATCCAGTAAAGTTAAAGAATATTTTGAGGTGATATTTTCCACACACTATCTTCTCAATATTCCATATGTCTTGTACAGTGCATGTGCCTTATTTCGTGGACATGAACAAATTCACCTTTTTCACATTTGTAGTTACCATTTATTTTGTAACAGGGCATCTCAGGTGTGCCAAAGATTAGAAACAACTATAATCCAGCTACATGGATCTTAGACATCACTTCTACATCTTTTGAAGCTGAAATTGGTGTAGACTTTGCTCAAATTTATCAGAATTCTACTTTATACGAGTGAGTCTAACTGTAACCTAGAATTCAAAACCTCTTTGGTCACCACAACAAGCTTACGTGTTTACATGCATAAATTGCAAATCAAAATTTTTCTACTATGATTATATTTTGAAGGTTACCATCTGAAATAACCTGAGAATCATAAGTTGACAATTACAGTATGATCACTTATCTTCTACAGGAAAAAAAAAATCCTGTACTTGCACTAGAGATGCTGAAATACTTCTATATTCATTCGATTCTCATAAAATGTATTTAGCATGTTCTATGTTTTAGACAATATAGCTCAAATTGTTTGTTATTTATTATGGTAGCTATTTCATGGATTTCTCACATTAACTTTCATTCCTTAGTATCCTAGACGTGGCAGTTGGGGGGTGGGAAGTGGTAGGGGGGGGAAAAAAACACCATAGTAGGTGTAAGCACAGCAAAAGTTGTAATTATCTTGTTTTCCGTTCGTCTGATATCAGGGATACTAGAGAACTTGCGAAGCGACTGAGCATTCCACCTCCTGGTTCAAAAGCTTTGGATTTTCCAACTCGTTTTTCGTTGAGTGGATGGGGACAGTTTAAGGCTTGCCTCTGGAAGCAATTTTGGTCCTACTGGAGAAGTCCCTCGTACAATTTAGTCCGATTGCTGCTAATACTCGTACTATCTCTGCTTTTCGGCACACTCTTCTGGGATCAAGGGAAGAAGCTGTAAGTATAATCTATAGAACTTGATTCTAATAAAGTTGTGCGTGTATATGCGTATCTCAGACAAGCTTTTTAATTGTATATCTTCTGCTAGGTAGAGATCAAATTTAACCACATCTAGTGCAAATACTCTGCTTCCATTTACTACTTTTGAACTTTCCGGCTGGTCTTGGATACTTTCATTCTACTGTAGATTGACATATCAATGCCTCTGATGTCGACCATAAGTAACTGACTTTGTTCCAAGAGCCATCCATGCAACTTCGTTTAAATGAGCGGTTGAAAATGCAATGACTGTACAATATTTCGTTAGTGAAGACTGTACCCCTGACATAAATGTCCCCTTCTTTTTGATAGAAATGATCAGCAGAGCGTATTCAACATTCTTGGTTCGATGTTTACCTCTGTGATCTTCTGTGGTATAAATAATTCCTCTTCAGCTGTGCCATATGTCAGCAAAGAGCGCACTTTCCTTTATCGAGAAAGATTTGCAGGAATGTATTCTTCATGGGCTTATGCACTTGCGCAGGTAAAAGCATTGATCCAAGAAAATGATGTATTTGTTTGATTAAAGATGGTCATGGTCCGGACTCAAAATTGCACTGACGTTCAAATAATATTTTGTCATACATGGCCTTGACAAGTAGCATGAATCTCTAGTATGATCTATTGCAGTTTCCCAAGATTTAAAGCAGCATCAAATCCCTCAAATATTACATTCTGACAATTCAAGTATATTCTTCATTTTTGCAGGTTACTATCGAGATTCCCTACATCTTTGCCCAAGCAATTACATACACAATCATCACATATCCAATGATTGGGTATTATTGGTCAGGTTATAAGGTTTTCTGGTACTTCTACTCGATGTTCTGTACATGGCTATACTTCAGTTATCTAGGTATGCTGATGGTTTCAATCACTCCAAGCTTGCCGTTGGCTTCAATTTTGCTGTCAACTTCTTATACATTGCAAAACCTTTTTGCCGGGTTCGTTGTTCCTCGACCGGTAAGCATTTCTTTAACTACACATGCAATCCCAAGCCTCACTAGGCTTGTGGTATCAAATCCTTCCCCAAAATGTATCTGTTCCCTCTGTCTCAAACTTATAAAGTTGCCACGTATATTCTACCTCAGTTTGGTCATTCTAACAAACCGATAACAAATAACAAACTCGATTGATGCATCCAATGTAGAATGCACGTGGCAACTTTATAACCTTGGAATAGAGAGAACAGATGCATTTTGGGGACAGAGAATTTGAAACCTAGGCTTATAGGTCTGCTAGTTCGGCATTCCATGCAAACATACTATGTGATAGATAGGTTGGTAGAAGTCTTTAAGCTTTTCAACTTGCAAATTTTTATAGGTTGAGGCCAGAAATTGATAGCAACAATATATAACCACCAGACATTTTTATGGGCACTTAATGAAAGAAGAATTAACATCTTGAAAAAGGAAAAAAAAAAAATTGTACTAGTGGTTAAGACTAGAGTTTTTTTTTACTATTGCTTTTACTTGCAGCAAATCCCAAAGTGGTGGATTTGGTGCTATTATATAATCCCCACGTCTTGGACACTCAATGGTTTGCTCACTTCACAATATGGAGATATTGGCAGGGAAATTGAGGTGTTCGGAGAAACTAAAACGGTATCAAAGTTTTTGAGAGATTACTTTGGATTCCATCACAATCAACTACCTATTGTTGGTGTTGTATTGATTTTGTACCCCATTACTTTTGCTACCTTGTTTGCATACTTTATTAGGAAGTTAAATTTCCAGAAGAGGTAAATGATTACACAATAATTTGTGTTTCAGTAGCTAAAAATTGTTGAAGCCTTTTGTTATTGTAACTATGCAGCAATAACTTGCAAGAACATCAATCAACGTATACAAACTATAATCCTCCCTATCTGCTTAGGTTGGCAAAGGGAATAGCTAGTTTGACAGGTTGAATCGCTTCCCTCATTGTAATTTTTTTTAAGTTATTAATAAATTGATAGGGTTCATGCTAAACTCCCAACATCTTCAAATATGACTTAAAGTCTTTGTGAGGTGGGAGGTCAAAGATTCAAACCTTAGCTGTCATCACTTTACCACTAATATGTGACGTGACTTATCCAAATCCATAAAGGAGCGCCGTACACCCGTATGGTCCAATGATAGTTCAATTCTCGTCAATTCTTACTGGCCTAATTTGCCCCCTCCCCTCCCCCTTAGAATAGGTTAGAATAGGTATTGTCGATTGACAAAAAAAAAAAATCAAATGGTTTTTCCAAAGAAAACAAAAGAATTCAATTACTTTTTTTTTAAAACAAAGATAGTATATTCGGGCAATATAAAATTACACATTGCCTTACTTTTCGTTTTGTTTTTCCCTAAAATAGTACACATTTTCATTAAGTAAAATAATTTCGTTTAAATATTTCTGTATCTTTTGAGGGCATAAAATTTTTCAAGGTTTGTATGCTCTTCGATTTGTCCTCAAAACAAAAATGGCATTTACAATTTCACAGTGGATGACTTTTGTACAGTGAATCCATACATGTTTTGAGATGGTAATCCCCAAAATCACCTACTATTTAAGACGTTGAATTTGGACTGAGTAACGTTAGTTAATGAAGGCATTGCACATCGGATTGGAACAGTTAGGAGTTGTTGGTATAATGGTATCTCAACTGCAAAAAATACTTCAGAAATGTAACGGCAAGATTGTTACAGGCTAACCATCTCTTTACCAACTTTATCACAATCTTAATATTCTTATTTACAGAGAAATTAGTATTAAAACTTTGAATTTCAAGATAAATTTAAGCTAATAATGTCACGAGTCTCGTTGAGTTGACCTAATGGCATGGATTGGAGAACGTGGTTTGACGTTGGATTCAAGCATTTCTAATCTTATCTAATCTTTTTTTTTTTAAATACCTAAACTAGATAGATATAGGATTAATGGAGTTAACTAAACTTGCCAAATCATGTGGTACAGTTGGACTCCAGCTGGCGGCGTATAATTAATTTTGCTGTTCCATGTTAAGGCAACATGGTAGTACAATATCCTCCATAGTTTTACTCTTTTTCCCCCTTTCTCTCTTTTTTTTCTTGGGGCGGGACCCGGGGAGGTGTGTGTGTGGCCGCTAACCCCTTTTTCTTTTCCTTTGCATGAACACAATAGCTCAGCAAAGATTTCAATGTTAAATAAAAAAAGAGTGAGTTTGTTATACGCTATCGGTGTACACTTCTTTTACTTACATTAGCGGTTTAAATTATCGTCATATAATATGATTTTAAATTAAGCACATGTGCCATATATTTATAACTATTAATATAAAAAAAAAATTATTGCACTGTGCGTGTATAAAAAGTTAATCCAAAAGAAAAACACAAGGAGGATTTTTTTTTTTATTCTTCATAGATTTAAAAGGAAGCAAAAAAAAAAAAAACTCTTTGTGCATGCTTCCTTTGTTTGCTTTGTAAATGCTAGTCTTTTATTCATTTTTTTTTTGTTTATTATCTATTTTGTTAACCTTCAATATCTATGATATTCTACTACTGTACAGGAGAAGGGGAACAGGATGTAGTTGTTTAAAGGATTAAAGCGAAGGCAAATCCATCTGGATCAAAAGAATGCTTTGACACACCCTTAAAATTTTTTAACTATTATTGTAGGATTTGAGAACCCTAACACACCGTTCAAGGAGGCATTTTAAATCTCTTCTACTGACCAACTTGCCTAGTATAAATAGGTAGTCACATGACGCATAGGTGAATTATCTAGGTAATAATAGATCAACTATGAAGACTAAAACAATGCATCTAATATCTAAAGAACTAATGTGATTCAGGAGCCAAAAAAGCATGAAATGAAAAGTTGGGATATTAATAGTAGTGGAAATCCAACTTTTTATGGAGATTATAATCATTGTATCTAGATTATTAGACATTGGAAAAATTTACCTGAGTAATTTTTGAATTAATATTATTCATTTGGTAACTGTGCTTGGGAATTGTAAATTATCATTTGGAAAGCAAGTAAACAAGAGTCTTTGCTTGAATAGTCTAGGCCGATTGAATCTTCCCAAAACAAGCTCAATGCGCATACGTTTGTTTGGAAGGATACTTGTATTTCTTCTTGGCTCTTTTGTCTCCTTTTGTTTTCGATTTTCAATTTGCTTTAATCTGTTTGCTTTAATCAACCTACAACATCTATACTTTCATACCCGTAGAGAATTACCTCGGAAAAAAATTTTGGAATAATATTGTCACATCTTTTGTGACTTGATATGTATGAAATTCAAAGGAAGATCGAAAACAAAATGAAACGTGTGTATAATATAATTAAATAAATTTTTTTTAACTTATAAAAAACCCAACTCAACACCCCCGGGGCACCGGGGGGTGGATAGAGGAAATCGTATACTACCATACACTATCTGAATCTACATGCTACCACAAGGACTACGATTCCTCATATTCAATATACCATTCTTTGGATAGTAGATTATTTGGGATAATTTTGTGAAAAAATATTGTAGCACTTTTTTGACGTGATGTATGCAAGATAAAAAGGTAGTTAAAAATTGTGTCGATGATACAAGTAGAAAATTTTGGCCAAATAAGATCAATCCAAACAAGAATCGAGGAAGATGAAAGAGAACTGATGAAAGATTGACACATGGGATTTGCCCCTGAAACATGTTACGCATACTAAACTGGGGATTAAGTGTGTATTTTTAAGCTGAAAGTCAACTAACCTCGCATGGGAACTTGAGTTTTGATAGAGCTGTCCCACTTCTAATTTTCTAACAGGATTACTACTACTATTTCTTGTTGGAGATTATTAAATTTCTTGACCAAGGAAAGATCTTTCATTGCTTCCTTTTGGATTGAGTGTCTTACAGTGCTCTTTGTGGCACATTGTTTAGTTATAGGATGTTGAAAATGGGCTTGAAGATTATCCTCACGGTATGACGTATTGCCATACCTCATCAAGCTTTATAGTCCGCATATGGCCTTTATAGATCCATATGACTTTCTCTGTTTGCTGATAAGTGGGTTAAAAGCCCCGGGAGAGTGTCCGAAATGGCTGAGTTAGTTAGAAGAGATGATATAGAATCACTAAGAATCGAGCTGTCAGAGTTAGGAAGAAGCTTAAGAGCATCATTTCAGCACCGAAACTCAAGTTTCAGAAGCAATTCAGCCTTAAGTATTGGAAGGGATGATAATATTGATGAAGAAATTGCTCTGCAGTGGGCTGCTATTGAGAGACTGCCCACTTTTGAGCGGAGAAGATCAGCTTTGTTTGATGAAAATGGTGATAATACAGCTGATGATAAAAGAAAACGGGTGATTGATGTAACTAAGCTTGGTATTCTGGAAAGGCAAATGTTCATTGACAAGCTAATTAGACATGTTGAGGATGATAACCTTCGTTTATTGCAAAAAATCAGAAAGAGGATGGACAAGTAAGGCTACACTCTTAATAAATTTGATCTTCATGTGAAATTTACATGACCGAAAGCAGAAGTACTTTAAGACCACTTAATTCCACTTCTCTATTGCAAATGTAGATAAAATTTTCTGCTATTAAGTTCATACCTTCATTAGTTTTCAATTATCAAGGATGAAGAGATGCAGTGTAAATTCAAATTTGCTTAGAGTTTGTTGTCCTGAGTCAACACAATTGGCAGCAAGCTAGTTTGATGAAATCTGGTGCTGCAGATTCTCCTTTGAAGCCCTGAGGATTCATTATGAACTGTATTTCCTGTTCAGCTTTTCTGGTGTTAAAATGTGACTCCATTTATCTTTGCAACACTGTTTCTGCAGTACTGGCATAGAATTGCCCACTGTGGAAGTAAGATACAAGGATGTCTCTATAGAAGCAAAATGTCAAGTTGTATATGGAAAGCCTCTGCCAACGCTTTGGAATTCTTTCAAAAGCATGCTTCTGGTAAGTATTACATTCTCTAGAAGTAGAATTGGTGGTGTCCTTATCTGCTTTGAGATATAATTAAAAGCTTTGGGCGAATGTGCTGTGCTGCCAGCAAAATAGGTGAACCATAAGGTTCCCATGAATATTCTACTGTGAATTAACCAATCTTTTGTTGTTACAATGTCGCTTCTATGTATTCTTGGTCTTTTCATTATTTATTGTCACAGATAATGTGATTTATATTGATATATGGATTTGCACTTCCTTCTGTTTTTGAAATATGAACAATGGCGTTGTTGTGCCTGTTGTAAAGATATGGCTCTGCATTTACTCATATGTCTGCACTTTCAGGACTACAGAAAAGTGGTAATTCTTCAAATTAATTAAACAGTTGATTCATAGCTGCTTTTAACAGCATTAAAATTCAGTTTGTTAAGAAGATTAGAATTGTTCTTTCATGCTTTAATTCCACTTTCCTGATTATAACGATTAAAGATCATAGAAAAAACAATATCATTTACTTTTTCTTTTCTTTGTTGTCTCTGTATTCTGCTTGTGTAAAATGCTTTGTTTTGTCGAAGGACCTTGCAAGGATTCCTGGTTTAGAGCCACAAGAATCGAAGATCAGCATCGTTAGTGATGTTAGTGGCGTCATCAAGCCTGGAAGGTACACAATAGAAATTCCCTTTTAGATAAATGTGCACCATATTGCTAAGTTCCAATTTGCACAGTTCTCTATTTTCACTGGATATGAGTCCAGTTCCAATTTCACTTCTGTGACTTCTTTTTAACCTGAAAATGTACCTGTAAACCTAGTGCAGGCGCTTCTACCCACATATTGTTTGGGTCTAGAGGGCGTGACTCGGGTACATCTACATCCTCTTTGTGGAGCTGGTCTTGTATGATTTCGATAGTTCCCTCAGTGGATATGGCTTATCTGCATTACACTTATGACAATAAAACAATTATCATTCTAAAACCAAGATATGCATCTAATGTACGTGTCACCTGAAGTTTGGAGTGTATTGTGAGAGCAAAACCTGAATTATGACTGCATTGTAAACTACTGTTGCATTGACCAATAGTTCAGGCAGGGGCTTACTTTGTGTGCTGGTCTCCTGTTTGTTCCCTTGAACTGCAAGAGTGAGGTCTCATTTCATGACAATGGTCAAATCCATTACAGTTGAGCTTGAGGTTCTTATTGACTAATAGATGAGGATTTCTGCCTGGTCAACTGATCAAATTTGAGTTTATGACTTGTTCACTACTTTTGAATCCTCTGATATTCTCATCCATCAAAACTGTTTCATTCATCGAACGTTTTCTCAGTGCTACTCATCAATCATACTTTAAGAAAGGAGATGGTGAGAGATTGGTCTCTTTAAGAGCATCTGCTTACTTGTTACATTAATTGTTCTGATATTTTGTCATTTGTAATATTCTTATTGCAGATTGACTCTCCTGTTAGGCCCTCCGGGATGTGGGAAGACATCACTTCTTAAAGCACTTTCAGGAAATCTTGATAAATCTCTCAAGGTCTTTCTCTTTCTCCATGCTTCATTGACATGACTAGAGCTCTGGAAGAGATGACACTGTCTTTTGATCTCTAACCCTTAGTGGTATTATAGAGCAAGTTCACAGAAAGGATTGAACTTCAATACTTCCATCACCTGGGCTTGATATATGTGCAATTCCATGCACTGAATTTGGTCTATAGTTTTAAAGTTAAGAACTCAGCGGGCTTTTGTTACAACCTCTAGTAGTTGAAAGATCTTTAGAACTTAAATGACACTGAAACACTGCTCTTTGCATTCTTTGGCAATTTAAGAGTTGATTCCACATTGAGACTATGAATTATGCTTGGATAGTCATTATCAGGATTGTTAACGATTTTTCAGTATATTAATGAGGAGAATTCGAATTCTCCTGTGCACCTTATATTGTCTAATGTCTTTATGATGTTAAACTTGGCATTTGTCTTTATGTTAGTTTGTGTTTTCCATTGGGACAGGTTAGTGGGGAGATAACATACAATGGATACAAATTGAGAGAATTTGTGCCTCAGAAAACCTCAGCTTACATAAGCCAATATGACATGCATATCCCTGAAATGACTGTTCGGGAAACACTGGATTTTTCATCTCGTTGCCAGGGTGTTGGAAGCAGAGCAGGTATATTTCAGCACTTAGAAAATTATTTCTCTATCTTAAATGTTACAGTGGTGCGATGGAACTGATAAGGTTCCCCACTCTGAAAGCAATAATGACTGAGCTGAGCAAAAGGGAAAAAGAGGCAGGAATTCTTCCGGATCCTGACATAGATACATACATGAAGGTAAATTTAGTGTAACTTGCTTTTGTTTGGTGGTGATAAGCTTTCCAAAAGCAAATTAGTTTGCAATATGCTGAAACAGTTCACCTGTGAGAGTCCAACATTGTGCTTTTCTGTGGAACCTGAATACCTTTTGATGTACTTGCAAGGTCTTTGCTCGAAATTGGAACATACTTCATATTCATCCTAAATTCAATACACATTTCTTCATATTTGTTTTTGTCTTCATTGTTTCTGGAGCTGGGAAAATAAGATAAGTCTCAATGGTCAGAAAGGACATAAAACAAATTTAATCCTCTTCCTTCACTAAGTTGAAAAAAAAAAAAAAAGCACATGTTAGTTACAAGTAAGAAGGTAGTTTCAAGATGAATCCTCTGCTGACTGACTTTATAGGTTGTTGAATTCCTCCAAGGCATTTCAGAAGAAAGAATAAATGCGACCCTAATTGGACTGCCTCATAAAAAACTCATAAGCCTGCATAAATCCCATATTGATATAATGTGCCATGACTTACTCCACAATCTTTCCATTCTGGCTGAGGAGGAAGGTCTTTAAACCAAGACCTCAAAACGTCTCTCATTCTCAAGCTTTAGTTTTATTTCAGTAGACAACCTTTCTGCTAAAAATGATTTGAACAGTCAGCGGCAAAACTTGGTTTAACCACTAAGGAATGTATGATTATGGTCTTTTTTCAGAAAACTTTGGTGGCAAATATACTAGAGCTGACATGAACCATTAAGAGTATGCACATTCACTTCACTTGGTTTACCTGCGCAATTCTGCATTGTCAAATTTTCCCTATTTTGCTAATGTAATAGAATAGTGGTTCTTATTTCCACGTCCAATTCACTATTATAGCAAAGAGAGGGTCTGAATCTCCTTCAACTCATACAGAGAGCAGTAACAAGTTATCATTCTCATACAAATGTCTATCCAAAAATTTCTTAGTCTGAGAGAAAACAAAAGAAATAGAGTAAACAAAATAACTCATTAAAACATTTTCTTGATTTCCTTGTACAATTATTTTTCATATTGCAATCTTTTAGCTTAATGCCGTATTGATGGTCTTCAAGGACATTATTTTATCATTCTTGTACAGCTGATGAGCTTAAGTCTGATGTTGCTTTATCTCAATCTCACCTTACACTCACACAGGCAATTGCTGTGGAAGGACAAATAACAACTCTCCAGACAGACTACATACTGAAAGTACCCTATCCTTCAACTGTTTTAGTGTTCAAATGCTTTACTCTAGGCCTCGAATTTAAAATGAAAGACTAATGATGATGTGACCGTGGATCCCTTTTCAGATACTTGGTCTCGATATTTGTGCTGATACACTCGTTGGAGATGCCATGAGGAGAGGTATTTCTGGTGGCCAAAATAAAAGACTGACAACAGGTAACTTTATGGCGAATCTTAATCTCGAGAACACTCACCTTATGTATGAAAACTGTGATGATTAATAGAAGAAAAAGTTTTAGTATGAAGAGAACATTTTGTGACCACTTACTGTACAGGGGAGATGGTCGTTGGCCCTACAAGAGCTTTATTTATGGATGAAATATCAAATGGTTTGGATAGCTCAACCACATATCAAATAATTGCTTACTTTCAGCAGCTTGCACATATCACGGACGCTACTATACTTGTATCACTTCTTCAGCCCGCACCAGAAACATTTGATCTATTTGATGACATCATTTTGATGTCCGAGGGGAAGATTGTCTATCATGGGCCTCGAACCAGTGTTCTGAAATTTTTTGAATGTTGTGGATTTAGGTGTCCTGAAAGAAAAGGAGTAGCAGATTTTCTCCAGGAGGTGAGCTAATCATGTCTCCTCTTATTTTCCTTATATCCCATTGTCCATTTAGTTAATATTAGTTAATTTTCTGGTTCCATTGTAGGTTATATCAAGAAAAGATCAAGCTCAGTACTGGTGCAAAGACAATGCAACGTACATTTACAACTCTGTTGATATGTTATCAAGGAAATTTAAAGAATCTTTCTATGGAAAGAAGCTCAGTGAAGAGTTTTCTGGGGCATTTTCAAAGTCTGGGAGCCAGAATGCTGCCATAAGCTTTACTAAGTTTTCCATTCCTAAATGGGCACTTTTCAAAGCATGCATGTCGAGAGAGTATCTTCTAATGAAAAGAAATTCTTTTATTTACATTTTCAAATCTGTTCAGGTAAGCACATTGTTGTCTTTGTGCTCATCCTTCTAGAGTAAAGCTCTTTTATTCCTGAATCATATCACAATGCAGTACCATAGTATTCAAAACAAAACAAGTGGTATATCCCTGCCAGATGGTTCTAATTAGTGTTGCACAAACAGAAGTAATAAGAAGATACTTTCAATCAATATGATTCTTCCAATGGGCACTTCAAACATTCTCTGGTTCGTGAAGTATGATGAATTACATTTTGTGTGTTGAATTGTCAGTTTCCTCATAGTCACTTAATAGCTACCTGGAAAGAGATTGTTGTCTCCCTAGCTGCATCAGTGTACATTACCTTTTCCATTGCTATATCTCCTTATACGTATAATATCATTTACCACATGTTTCAGCTGCTTATAGTTGCATTTGTTGCCATGACGGTATTTCTACGGACAAGAATGGGCGTTGATGTTCTCCATGCAAATAATTACTTGGGAGCTTTGTTTTATTCTCTTATCATTCTTCTTGTTGATGGAATTCCGGAGTTGTCGCTGACTGTTTCAAGACTATCAATTTTTTACAAACAAAGAGAGTTGTATTTCTACCCTGCTTGGGCATATGCAATCCCGTCTGCAATTCTAAAGGTTCCTCTCTCATTGTTGGAAGCTGTAGTCTGGACATCCTTGACTTACTATGTCATTGGATATACTCCTGAGGTTGGCAGGTAAATCGCTGTTACAAGAGTGCTTTCTATAATCTGTGGGGTGATCAAGCAGATAGATTTCCAATTACTGAAGAATCATTGTTTATCTGACAGACGTACAATCTTTTATTACATCTTCGTGATAATATCTAGATTTCTCTACCAAGTTTGTCACTTAAATCATGAAAATAAGGAATCAGGTTCTGACTACTTACCATTACTTTTCAGGTTCTTCCGCCAACTAATATTATTGTTTTCTGTGCACTTGTCTTCAATATCCATGTTCCGTTTCATTGCATCTGTCTGTCGAAGTGTGATCACTTCCACAGCAGTTGGTAGCTTATCAATGCTCTTCTCCTTGGTATTTAGTGGTTTTGTTATCCCAAGAAGTAAGTGCTTAATCCTTTTCAGTACATTTTTAATTGCAATACTTGCTTTAGCTAGTAAAAGGTTGTTAACTTGTGGAGTTAAATGCAGCCTCAATGCCCGATTGGTTAAGATGGGGCTTTTGGGTTAGTCCATTGTCATATGGTGAGATTGGCCTTGCTTTAAATGAATTTCTTGCCCCACGATGGCAAAAGGTAAGCTCTTTACCTCACAGTTCATTGCAATTTTACACCTTCTGTGCAGAAATATCAGTATTTCATTCGGGCAATTTCATTAAATATATTTAATCTGAATAGAGATTAACATATATTACAGCCATAACTTTTTTCGTTTGCCAATTTTTCTGTTACATTAACAAGTTGTCCATTTAGAAAAATTAAAGGTATTATAGTTTGGGCTGGCATGTTGGGCAATCAAAGAGCAGCTTTTGAACATTATCTTTGGCACCTGCCTTTTCAAATTGAGGGCTTTCTTTTGACTACCAGTACAAAATCTTCTGACATGTAATGACAAAGATTGATTTAACATTGTTAGCTTGGTAAACTAAATTTTATAAAGGCTTAAAATACCTGCAACTCAACTAATGGTACACTTCTATTATTTGTGCCATGCAGGGTTTACAATTTAATTCTTTCCTCAATATCATTTGACATCTCTCACTTCTGTCAGTTTCCTGCTTCAGTTTTTGCCTATAACACATGTTAAGTTTGATGGTCTTCTATGAGCATATCTTGATCATCTTTATTTCTTTACCTGCCTGCTATGTTTACTGCAGTATGCTGATAACCACGATCATCTACAATGATTTGATCATCCACCAAATGGAACACAGTCTAATCTGCAATTAGTTTTCTGATATAACTGCTTTTCATTCTTGTTTTTGATAGGTTCTGCCAACAACAAACATGACAATAGGACAAAAAACACTAGAAAGTCGTGGGTTAAGCTTTGATGGGAAGTATTTTTGGATTTCAGTTGGTGTTCTGTTGGGATTTGCATTACTCTTCAATGTCGGTTTCATTTTGGCCTTAAGTTTCTTAAATAGTAAGTTCATCTTTTCTGGTGACATCAAGATGTAGAAGGGATAAACATCATCCACATGTTATTCACTGATCAAGGTGCACGCAGGTCCTTTTACTCGTGCTATCATTTCAAGGGAAAAGCTCTCTCAAATGCAGGAAAGCAATGAGTCCATTCACATAGCCACTATGAAAAATTCAACAAGCAATCCTAACACCACAACAGAATCTCACAAAGGTTGGAATTTTTCCATTTCTCATATTAAGTCTATCTTATAATTAATATTGTTATCTTTGAACCAAATTAGTTCTTTTTACTCATTTTGCAGGAAAAATGGATTTGCCTTTTGAACCCCTTACTGTAGTATTTCAAGATCTACAATACTGCATTGATACCCCCCGGGTAAATGTGCTACAACTCATCCAATTTTTTGGGCAAATGAGAAAGATACATGTGCATACTAATGGAAAGTTATATTTTTACCATGAAGCTCTTTGGATTTGTTCACTCTTTTATATATGCTACAATATGTTTATATTTAGAGAACTAGTTAAGCTGGAGTCGTTTTCAGGCAATGAAGGAGCATGGTTACACAAAGGGAAAGCTTCAGCTACTTTGTGATATCACTGGTGCATTTATACCTGGTATTCTTACTGCACTTATGGGCGTTAGTGGAGCAGGAAAAACCACTCTTCTTGATGTTCTTGCTGGTAGAAAAACTTGTGGCTACGTTGAAGGAGAAATAAGAATTGGAGGATTTCCCAAAGTTCAAAGGACATTTGCTCGAATCTCGGGTTACTGTGAGCAAGCAGATATACACTCTCCGCAAATAACTATTGAGGAATCAGTCATTTTTTCTGCTTGGCTACGCTTTCATTCCCAGATTGCTTCGAAAACTAAATTTGTATGGCACTTCAGAAATATACTAATAAACAAATAAATAAAGTCTGCTTTTTCTGTTCTCTGTGTACCTTTCCACTGATATTGTTGTGGCATCACTACAGGACTTTGTTAAAGAAGTCTTAGAAACTACTGAGCTTGATGGTATCAAAGATTCTCTAGTCGGCATTCCAGGAGTTAGTGGTTTATCCATTGAGCAACGCAAGCGACTTACAATTGCTGTGGAGTTGGTAGCAAACCCTTCCATTATTTTCATGGATGAACCGACAACAGGATTGGATGCAAGAGCAGCTGCAATTGTCATGAGGGCTATAAAAAATGTGGTTGATACTGGAAGAACAATTGTTTGCACCATCCACCAACCAAGTATAGACATATTTGAATCATTTGATCAGGTAACCAAAAGCTACGACCAATAACTGAAATTTCAAAGGATTTATTTGACTATACTGTCCGAGAAATATACTACAGGAATTGGAGATCTAGTTAGATCTTTGAATTTATCTCCCAAACCATTTCTATATCCACTTCATGCTCTCTTTGAACTTGATGCAAAACAATGCACCAACTTTCTGTCTCTCCAGAGTCTCTACCGAAGAACTCTTGCTTGGTAAACTCGGATGAGAGATTATAAACCTCATGAGTAATTAGGAAATTATTCCTTCTAATTAGCTAAGGTTCAAATGAAGAAACACCAAGCCATGGTATTCTGTTTGGGATTTTAAATGGCCATCTTACTTCTAGTTAGTATGATTCCTTAAACATGTTGCAGCTACTTCTGTTGAAATCTGGAGGGCGCCTCATATATGCAGGACCTTTGGGTCCACAATCCAGTAAAGTTATTGAATATTTTGAGGTAATTTGTCACACAATTTCAACAAATTTTCAGTTTTATCCTGGTGTAGTTAGCCATAAGAGGAATGACTTTTGACAGTTTGTTGAAATTTGCAACAGGGAATCTCAGGTGTGCCACAGATAAAAGACAACTATAATCCAGCAACATGGATGTTAGAGGTCACTTCTACATTTTCTGAAGCTGAACTTGATATAGACTTTGCTCAGATTTACCGGAATTCTACTTTGTACGAGTGAGTCTAACCGCCAAGAATAAGTCTTATAGGATTTGCTGCCATTTTAGGTTACTAATACAATTTGTAAATGAAATGAATCATCTGCATCTCAAAATATTCTAGATAACCATAAGAAGTCTTCAACGTCAGAATCTTGGATGATTATACTGTATGTTTTGGACAATCGTGGAGATGATGCATGTAGAAAATGCCTGCTAGTGATGTCATGGAAGTGTTGGTATTGGAAGCTTCTAGTGTACATGAATACGTTATCTTCCAGATATTGATAATTGGGAACCCAAATCTGCATCCATTTTCTAGCATGTGTTTCTTGCTGTCAAATTATGTGCTTGTAATCATATGTTTTCCAGAATTTTACTATAGAAAGCAACATGTTCTGCTTTTACAGTCTGCAAGACTGAATATGAAATGGCTCCTTATGCACTAGATTCTCGCCACAATTTTTAAGGATGTTTGATTTCAGTTTTTGGGAAGAAATAGAGATAGCATTCAGAAAGTCATCATGGATTTCACTATGCTGGTTTTTACATCGTCTAAGGCTTGAACACAACAAAAAACTTGTCCCAAACTCATTTTTCCATTACTTTCTTTACAGGGATAACAGAAAACTAGTGAACAGACTGAGCATTCCACCTTCTGATTCAAAAGTTCTGGATTTCCCAACCCGTTTTCCACTGAATGGATGGGGGCAGTTCAAAGCTTGCCTCTGGAAACAATATTGGTCCTACTGGAGAAGTCCTTCATACAACTTAATCCGTCTTCTTCGCATGATTTTCTCATCTCTGGTCTTTGGTGCACTGTTCTGGCGTCAAGGCAAGAAACTGTAAGTTGTATTAAAAAAATATTCTGACAAGTTGTGATACATTTGAAGCAAAGTTTTCAGTTACTGGATTTCTCCTAATTGATAAATGGTAAAAAATCGATTCATATGAGGTCACCCTTGATTGGGTTTTGTAACTTTTTTCTTGTCTCCCAACTATTGGTTTAGTACAGTTAGATAACTGTAGTACATAGTTTGCTATGTGCACCTGTAACTTATTTCCAATAATCTATGCACTGATATTTCTGTCAAAATTAGTTCCAATCCTCACCCAAATGAACAATTGGATTCTGATCTGATAGTTTTTATCATATAATTTGGTTGCCTAACTTAACTGCATTCTGATTTATCATTTCTTTTCCCTTTCTACAGGGACAATCAGCAAAGCTTATTTAACATTCTTGGTGCAATATTCAGCGCTGTAATATTCAGTGGCATAAATACTTCATCTTCGGTTTTACCATATGTCAGCACAGAGCGCAGTGTCCTTTATCGAGAAAGATTTGCAGGAATGTATGCTTCATGGGCTTATGCACTAGCACAGGTAACTTAAATTTGGGAAGCCAAAGACAAAAATGAACCTGTTGTTTCAAGTTTACTGAAAGTTTTACACAAACTTGCTCTTTCATGGTTTATGTCCATGCTTCAGTGAATGAGAAAGTCATGTCAAGTCCCTCCAATATGTCGGTTGTAGGCTAATCATACATTGGTTTTAAGCTCAAATCGCGTTATATGCATGTTTCCTATGCTGAACATGAAGAGTAAGAAAAAGAATTCAGACATTAAAGTTTATGCATTACATGTTAATGGAGCAAAGGCTACTTCACATGCACTCACTTCCAAGTACTAGGATTTTTTTACTTTAAGAGCAACTTTCTTCTTTAACAAGTACTTAATTGTTCAAGCTGGTATGCCAAATTTTGTAGGTAACGGTTGAGATTCCTTATATCCTTGCCCAAGCGCTTGCCTATACAATTATCACATATCCCATGATTGGGTATTATTGGTCAGCTTATAAGGTTTTCTGGTACTTCTATACAATGTTTTGTACATTGTTATACTTCAATTATCTGGGCATGCTCTTGATTGCAATCACTCCAAGCTTTCCAGTTGCGGCCATTTTGCAGTCAACATTTTATGCAATGTTCAACCTCTTTGCTGGATTTTTAATTCCTCGACCGGTAAGCTTTTCTCTTCAGAGAATGATATATGAGTTCTATTCTAGTCTCTATGAACTTCCAGGAAGGCCCAACTTATGATTAGTACACTAATCCTCCAACATAGGCATCTGTAATATAACAAACTAGAACGAAGTATGGAATGGAATTCTCCATATTTGTTCTTCTTTATTGCTAGCCTTATTTAGGACTTTGTATTTTGTTTAACTTGCAGCAAATTCCGAAGTGGTGGATTTGGTTTTATTATATAATCCCTACGTCGTGGACGCTTAATGGTGTGCTTACTTCACAATATGGAGACATCGACCAGAAGATTGAGGTGTTTGGAGAAACTAAAACTGTAGCAAAATTTCTGACCGATTACTTTGGATTTCATCATAATCAGCTACCTATTGTGGCTGTTGTTTTGGCATTGTACCCGATTCTTTTTGCAACTTTATTTGCATATTTTATAGAAAAGTTAAACTTTCAGAAGAGGTGAAAATTGCAAAACAATTTTGGACTCAGCAGATTGTATGAGGTTTGCATTCTTGGTAGAGACGACTAGTTTGTAAACTTAGGATCTGTTTGGCAAATTAGTTTACTATAAAATTTGTAGAAAAACTTTTGAGGTATGTAAAAACTTCCCTTTATTATTTTCTTTTTCTTTGTTTTTCGTTTTCCGTTTCCTACCTCCCCTCTTCTTCTCCCCCATCCCATTGCTCTTCCTCATCCCTCCCTCCCCGTTGCCAAAGGCGCTGACACCAGCACTTCTTCCCCACCCCCCTCTCCCTCCCTCTTTTCTTTTTCCTCCCTCTCCCACAGTCACCCACCACCCTCCCTCTCCGCCCATGCAATTTGGTTGCACGACCAGATACCCCTCACTCCCCGCATCGATAGAGGTGCCAGCTAGCATTGAAGACGGCAGTTGATTGAGGTGGAAAGAGAAAGAAGAACAAAGGAAGGTAGAGAAATTTTTTTTTGTGTTTTTGAGTATTTTAATGTGTTTATTTTAAAAGTTTTGAGAAGGTTTTTGATATTATTGTAGCTAAATTTGTTGAAAAACTTGTAGAAAAAGAACTAACAAAAACTCCTTTGCAAAATAGGCCTTAAATATGTAGCGTTCACCAAAATCTTGGAAAACTAGCTTACTGAAGAAGTCAACTCTTGCTTTTTGCATAAGAGAGCTTCATTTTTTCGCAAGTGATATAAGAACTTTTCAAATAGATATATCATCTAAAAGCGTGATATTGGAGTTGTACAATATATTGAGGCGTGGTGTGAGAATTTGACACACTGAAAATGATGCAACGCTAATCTGCACTGTTTATGGCTGTAACGCTCTCCCCATAAGGGTTTGCTATTAGGACATTGGACATGACGTATTCCTACTCTTGCTCTTTGGTGGGTGTCAAATCTCTAAAAAAAAAGTGAAAATATAAAGCTTAGTTGCCAGCAAAAACACTCTTAAATTAAATCTAATCAGGGACTGGAAATGGGTTCTACTTCACCGATTTCAAGGTATCTTGAACCGATATACAGTAAATAATTCAAGAAAATCAATTTAGTTTGTAAATAGGGCAAGTAGGGTCGTCTCCTCAGGGAACTGGTAGACAAATCACACAGGGAAAATTGGGGGGTTTTTGGAGTAGATAGCAATTAACTAAAAAGGAAGAAAATTGAAATTCTAATTAAACTAGATTGCAGGAATTGAATATCACAAGAAACAATTAATTAAAACAACCTAATCAAGGAATTAATTTTGGCACCGGTGCATACAACTGATCATGAATGCATAAAAATATTCATATGCTCATGGATAAATTGGTTATAGTAGTCAAGCGACGCGTCCAACCACTAATCTTTCCTTATTTTTATAGTAGTCCGGAGACACTCATAAACTACCCTTTTGTGAACTAGACAACCCTAGAGACGCTCATAGGATTTAATGTAGTCACAGCATTAGAAATTAGAAAGACCCAATTCTAGATGACAAACACGCATGCGTGTTTATTTAGGCTAGATTAATTATTCCCACGATCCAAGTTAGACCGCTTGCGAGGTGGTGAAACTGTCTCGTTTGCCACTAATCAAGATGTTTAAAGACGACGCGCCAACACCCCAATTGGCTATATATTACTTAGACAATTGAACAACAGGCCAATTATCCAATACATCTAAATAATAATAACTCATGGAAAAATAGAGAATAATTAAATACCCATGAACATACAAATTAAAAATAAACAATTAAAATGATCTCACTTAAAGTGCCCCGAGTCTTGATCATTCCTCAATTAGAAAAAGAATTAGCCACGCCTCATGATCATAGCCATGCAAGTCGTTAATTCCATGCAACTTTGAACGGAAGTCAAGTATAAGCAGAGGAAAGGACGCCAATCGACAATTGACTTGGAACTTTGATTGCTAGTCGCCACGGCACCAACGAAATTAAAACACAAGTAACAATGCTAGGCTTATCTGCCAATGGAGCACGTGAAAGGACGGAAAACAGGATAAAGATGGAAACGAAAGCTTTTAGCAGTATAGAAGTACTAGTCTAATTGTTCTAACAATGGAAGACGGAAGAAACGGGAACAATCAAAAGCAAAAGAAGCAAATAGAACAAACGAGAGACTAATCTAATGACTTTTTTTGCTACTGGCGGCGGGACAAAGGAAGCTAAAGAAAAAAAAAAACAATTCGCAAAGCTAGGCTAAAAGATGATATCCCTTCTACTACCCAAAACCTTCTCCTATATATTAGCCGTATGACCCAATGCACACAAGATGTCCGAGTCCAAGTTGCTTCTGGAATTCTACCGCAACAAGGAAACAGATTTGACATTTCCTTCAGGTCTCCACCGTCCTTAGGACTTTCCCCAACTGCTTCAGCATGCCAACAAAAACCAGGAAATACGCGCTGGACCCTCCACGTGAGTCTTCAACTTGCATGCAGTTTCCCTTTCTCAAGCACAGGCACGTCCTGGAAGTGCGAGTCTTCTGCAATTTTTGCCAATAAACTCCACTTTTCATACCAATCACCTGTAATTGACACAAACTCAAATATAAGCAGTAACCCAATTCTTTGCACACTAAATGGGAGGAATTTAGTCCAAATAGCCTTAATTAAGATATATAAATATCACCCTCTCACTTTTAAATCGTGAGCTTTTTCACGTACCCATGAAAAAAAAAGAAAATCATGAGCTTTTTCCACCTTTGTTCCATTTTGGGTATTAAATTAAATTCTAACAATTAAGCCGAACAGGCACTGAGCGGTTTAATTTGGAATTAACAGATGAATGAGATAGTTAGCAAGAGGATCTCCTTCTCAAAGTACTAATTACTAAATATCCTCTTAGTGTAATTATATTATATGACAACTGTAGTATTTAATTGTTGTAGTCGGTTTGTTAACCATATAATGTCCCAAAACGTAATCACTAGGGTTTAATTTGTGTGTGCCGTACCATAAGTAGTGTCTATAAAAGTTTTTTTTTTTAATAAAAAGTAGAATGTTATTACTGAGGTTGCTGGAAGTTGTCCAACATGAATCGCTTAACAAAGTTTGGAGGGAAATTTCGAAGAGATTCTGAAAGGTTAGCTCCTTATTATGGTGGACTAAGGTGTGATCTCCCTTATTTGCTTCTCTTAGATTCCATTTAACATCAATATAATCTTGATCTAATAAGACTAGTCGTACATCATCAATAATGGAACCTAAATCAGATAGGCAATCTTCTTTGTCATGAATAAGACTAATTATTGAGGCAGCATCTCCCTCCAAAATAAAACTTGGGATCATTAAATTTTTTGCAAGGTAGATCGCTTCCCTAGCTGCATGGGCTTCAGTCAATTCTGAACTCATCATACCATCAAATTTCTTTGCAAAACCAGCAACGAATGATCCTCTATGATCTCTGATAACTACTTCAACACCACTTTTTTTTTTTTTGCTTGTGGAAATGACAGCATCAAAATTAATTTTAAAATGGAGAGGAACGGGAGCTGGACATTTCAGTACAATTTACTAAGACAGCAGTAGATTGAGCACTAGTTTCATGAAAAACCTTGAGATTGTGGGATGCAAAGCTGACTATGGATAAAGGATCTTGAATTCTACCTAAGAATAAAGCAGCATTCCTGTTACGCCAGATTTCATAGCATAAAATAGCAAAGAGTTCACAATTCTCTATAGATAATGAACAAATAATCTCTCTATACCATAGCTCAAAGTTGGAATGGCAGCACCCTTGAATTTTTTGTTCCAAAAAAAGCAAGAGTCCAGATTTGTACCGATGCTGGACAGTGGAAGAAATCCCCATGATTTTCCTTGCAAATAGCACAAGAGAGATCCGTAGTTATTCCACGCTTCATGAGATTATCATAGGATGGCAGTGAGTTATGACAGGCACTCCAAAACATATGCTTATTTTTATTGGGAATATTAAGATCCCAAATCTTGTTCCAGAGTTTGTCATTGTTAGAACTGGTGCTAACCCGCTCCTTTTGTCCCACATCAATAATATCTGAATTCATGATAGCATGATACCCGCTTTTGACTGAGAAGTTAATTAAGCTTGTGGAAATCAATTGCTAGGAGTCCATTGGAGTTGATTTATCGGCACTTATTGCAGAATTTGCTTAATGTTGAGGTCAAACATTATCAATCTTTATCTGGAATAGTATAATTTAAGCTTGCATAATTCAGGCATGAACATACCATTACTTTGTGACTAAATTTGAGTTTTGACCTCTAGGATTCTACTTTGCATTTTGCTTCAAATTGTCTACACGAACTTACCATTCACGTTGTCCCCGAAATCGGCTACTTTGTCACGGTCACAGGTGCAATCTGTGGCAAAACTAGAAATATTTTTTTGAGTGAGAGGTGCGAATTAATTTGAAAGTTGCAATCTGTCGCAAAACTAGGAATATTTTTTTGAGTGAGAGGTGTGAATTAATCTGAAAGTTTTTTTTTTTAACCCTTCTGAAGAAAGAACTTTTAATGAAGGTACTCAATTGACAGGTAAAGATACTGTGGGTCAAGTAAAATCAGTTTGGCACTTGACTTTAATTCCCTTCATTTATTTATTCTTTGTTAAATTATTACATTAGCCATGATGCTAAGATCGACTTCACAATTCAGTGGAGATTCGAAGACTATTATAGGCATTTCCTTTGGCCAATGGGGGCAAGTGTCTCCATTAGACAGTACTTAAATCCATCACTAGGTGCAGTTCATCCCAAGGAGAAAAATGGGATACTAGTAAATTCCAATGGAAACTCTTGATTACGAATAACTATTAGCATGGTGTCCAATTATTACAAACTGTTAGTTTGCAAGAAAATAAATAATAAATAATAGAAAAAACCAATAGCATTCTTAAATCCCATTTCCCCTCCCTGCTAATTTAAAGAAAAAAAGATTAAGGGTGCATTTGATAAAACTGAAATCTGAAAACTGAAATTTAAAATTTAAAATCTAAGGTTTGAATCTATTAAGTAATTGAATTGTTTAGTACTATATCTAATATATTTGAATGTATATCACATTAAGTGATAAGATAAGTGAATAGCTTATCACTTAATTTTGGAAGCAAGTTTTGCTTAAAAAATTCAGTTCCACTTAATTAATTCAGGTGTTCTATTTTTGGTTATCAAATTGTGAATGTGTTAAGATCTGAATCCATTAAATTTAAATGCTAAATTGAGTTATCAAACAGGCCTAAATCAAGGATCATCTCTTACACAAAGTGGTAATCTATAAAGTAAATAACCTTATAATTATTCATATTAGACCAATTTAAATTTCCCCACGACAAGGTAAGTATACATACCTTCTTCTTCTTTTTCCCCAAGGTCCCTCAAATTCCGTAGCCAAAATAATAGGATAAGATGCAAGATTGATGTCATCTTATATGTAAAATATGCATTTATAGGAAAATTCTATGGTTTTAGATAAAAAAAAATTTATGATTCTTTTACGATACAAGTTCCCTCAATTTGTATTCCTCAGTAAAGATAATATATTAATTTTAAATATTTGAAATTGTTATAATTTTAGAGCCACTAGCACACTTTTCACTATCCAAATGTAATATGAGAGTATAATACCCAAAATGGTTTTTTTTTTTTTTTTTGGTAACCATAGATTCTAATATAACCTACTCATACTATATATGGGGAGGGGGGAGGCAGATCTAAAGAGGTCCAGGGGAACTCGGAGGATTAAATCACCACCGGACGTGTCCTACAAAACCCTGTGATAATACCCAAAATGGTGAAAAGCAAGAAGTAGACATAGTTCAGTTCACGGGTGATGTGAGAATTTCACAAGTTTGTTGTGCACCCACTTCTCTCTCTTTCGGGTGCCTTGAGGCTGAAGAATAGAAAAAGCCATGTGGTGTATCCGTGACAGCCTAAATTAATTGGCTTATGACTACTCGCCCACCTTAGATATCCATTTTATTCCTCGTGGAGGCTGCCTATCTTCCCAATATCTGATTCGTGATTTGCTTAACACTCCCCTGAGATAATCAGTCTCAGCTCAATCATACACATTTCTTGGACTTTATAGGGGAATTCCTGTTAGAGGTCATGGAAGAATCAAAATTGACAAGGGTCCAATCAAAAGTTTGTGTGGTTTGGTTTGATATGTGGATATTTTACATGGCTAAACAGGAAACTCTTCTATGTCCGAGTTCCAACCTTTTGCTTAGAAATCTGACGCGCCAGTAAATAGTTATGCAAAAGTTGCACAAATTTACTCTTTTTTTTGCTGCTCTATGAGCATAATTTTTCGGGGTTGTTCATATGTTCTTATACATTCTTTTAAACCCCAGAGCTCTCTGGAGCTTGTGAGTCTTCAATCGAATTCAAAGTGTTCCTCAAAGTTAAGACTTGAAATTTTTCATCAATCTCTTCGTTGAAGTCTTTCATATCAATGCTTAAGGAAGTCAGTGATGGATTCGAGGAGAAGCTGGGAAGCCCTGAATACATTTGAAGAGAGAATCCAGGGAGCGTAGTCTCTACTACAGTGACAATTTTCTCGTGCATATTGTGGTCCAGTCCATTCTCAAATCTATGTATATCCATGTTTGTTGTCGTAATTTCTTGTTTGCTAACTTCTACAGACTTGAAATTTTTGCACGACAATGTTGTGGGTGGGGTGGATGTGTCTGAGATATTACTCAGGAATAAAAAAAATTTAAAGAATAATACTCCATGTGAATTCTCATGTCAAAGGACACTAATTTAGCAATTTATGAGTTGAGGAAATCCCTCCAATGATACTGTGGAGGTGTCTAAGATATTACTCAGGAATGAAAAAAATTAAGGAATAATAATCCATGTGAAATCTCATCTCAAAGGACACTATTTTTTGGGATTGAATTGATTGCACGTGGTGGGTATTTGGTATTGGGTGCTTTGCATTGGTAATTTCTGAATTACGTGGCTATTTGCTGGTTGATTCCCTAAGTCTTGGTCCTGTATCTCCCTTTGATGCTGCCGCGTGTTTTCTTGCAATTGGAATGGCTATACTATTGTCAACATGGACTGAGAATTATGGCGATCCGTTAAAGAATTAGGACTTGCTAACTTAGTTCAAGACTGCAGCTGTAGCAATTGTTTCTGATGAGAGGATAGCATTATTGGGTGCAATTCAGTCCCTGTTGAAGGTTCAATGTATACTTTTGTCCCTTGTCGCCATAACTTTACCCTTCAGGGAAGTCCTCCGTTCTTTCTTTGGTTTTATTACATTGAGGACAATGTAATGTTTAGGTGTGGGGGAGGAGTGTTTTGGCTTTGCTGGTTTTAGTTTTAATTTTTCTTATCTTTTCAAAACTTTAGTTTCTGTTTGTGTTTGTTTTCAATTCTAGTCACTTGTTTGTGGTCTTTTTCTCGTATTTTTTTATGTGATTGAAATGCAAATAGGAGTAGTGTAATGGCATTTGCATGAATATTCTATTTACTTGCAATTAAGTTGAATGACGGATGTTCTTGACATGATATATAGCCATTTGTGAGTTTTTGAGCTTAAATATCTTATTATTCAAATTTTGTTCTTCATCGTTTGTGAGTGTACTTATCACATCGAGTTAGATCATTCTAGAACTTGCTATGATATACATGTCGAGATCACATTATTGAGTTTGATGCATGAAGATGATAAGGGCAATTAGGTTTAACCCTTTTGAGCTTTTTAAAGACCTGTCCCTATTATATTTTCCCCTAGTTGACCAAGTTGGACCTTAAACCTTTTCTTTGTTTAAAACACATTTTTATCACCCTTTAACCTTTTTGTTCTAAACCTTTTTGTTTGAACCATATGTCAAAGGAATAACTTAATGTTCTTTTGCATGATGATATCACAAGTCAAGGAAGGTGATTATATCTATAGCTGGCAAGTGCTTTTATGTGTTCGTATGTTATCAATGTCTTGTTGCGAAAAAAAAAGAGAAAAAAAAAAGACAACAAAAAAAAGGAATGAGAAAAAAAAAAAAACCGTGCGTTAAGCACTTGTGTTAATAAAGTGCCATGGGATTAATCCCTTGTTATGTTTGCACTTGCTATGCTTGGAAGTTGTTGTGGTGATTAAGAGATGACTATGTGAATGAGTGTGATATTTTAATTCATGTAAGGGATAATGAGGTATTCTCTTTGACGTTTATAACCTAAATTACCCTTTTTGTCCAACCTTTACCTCAAGCCCCGTTACAACCCTTGTTAAAGACCCTTTGATTCTTGCATTTGAATTCATGTTCAGTGGTGGAGATGTGATAGATTAGCAAGCCTATGGCAATGTCTTTCTATGGTGTTGATTTGAGCGTACATGTCCCCATTAAACATCTTGAGTGCTGAGTGCATACACTATTTTCCATGTGAGGATTGTCAAATTTTGAACATCCTAAATTTGATGAGATTGTTGAGAAAGATGGAGTATTTGTGCTAGTCTATTATGCTATTCTACATTTGTTATTTTGAGTCTGAGTTTTGATTAGAGAATGCTTGAGGACAAGCATCGTCTAGGTGTGGGGGAATTTGTTAAGTCCTTAATTGTGCACATAATTTATGGAGATTTCCCTTTTATTGTGCCAAGATAATTGTGTTAATTGGTTGATTTTACTCATATTTGATTCTTGGCATTTATTTAGGTCATTGGAATTATTTGGAGCTTACAAAGTGCAAATTTGGTGGAAATTTCAGAACTCCCAAGGAAAAGGCGTGGACGAGCTGTATTTGGATGTGAAGAAGGATTTTTGGAAAAAATCCTGCGCCTAAGAGTGATTGAAGACTTTATTTTATTTTATTTTTAGGAATTGGTAAAAGACAATTTTATTTTAGGGAAGTTGTAATTGGTTTCCTATTTTACTTTATTATTGCTTTTTTAGTAAGTTAGACTCAATTGGGACTGAAATTCCCTAGTTAAATAGGGAATCTTAGGTTTTCTTATATATTATGAGCCAAGCCGTCACTTGGAGAGGGGGGAACTCCACGCAATATCTAGAAAACAAAACTCCTTCAGAGGTTGCTTCCTCTTGTTTCTTCCTTTGGTTGTCGTGGTTGAAAGTTTCTCAAACAATTCTTGGATGCGATTCTCCATGAGGGAGCTGCTAGTTCCTAATCTACTCAAGGGTGACTCGAAGGCGGTCCGATACATTTGTGAGATCTAATCAATCTCTAACCTTTCTTTCAATTTGTTTTACTATTACGTGCGTTTTACGGATTAATTGATTGAGGGTTATTTTGTTATTGAGTATCAGGCGGGTATTTAAATTAACCTAATAGCCTATCAAATTAACTAATTGAATAATGCATCGTTCATTTAGTTAATAATTGGTGGCGACCATAATTGGTTTTATGTTGGGAAACGTATGATCTAGTTTAAATGAACCCTCTTAGCGTGTTCATTGGTTAGGGTTGGGTTTTCTAACTTTTAATGCAATTGGATAATTAAATTCTATGGTCGTACCTAGGGTTGTTATTTAGGGAAGCAAGGGCATACCTTGGCTGTTGAAAAGTAAGGAAAAGCTGGTTGTCGAGCTTGTTGGCAACTATAACTAGTCTAGTGACAAATGACTGAAATATTTATGCATCGTTGATCAAGTGATTGACTGTGTCGAGAAGTTGTTCCTTTGGGTAGAATTTTATCATTTGTTATTTCTAATAAATTACTCTCTGTCCGTTCTTTGGTGCTTTATTTATTTAGTATTTTCAATTTCATTTTCTAAGTTTATTTATTTTATTTCTAGTTCTACCCCATCCAAACCCCCCATATTTCTCGTGACTTAGAAAGAAACAATTTTCTACCCGTTCCCTGAGGAGACGATCCTACTCACCCTTATACTCAAAATTTATATTTTCTGGAGTAGGTATTTATTATTACACAAGCTCGACACTGTTAATTTTGGCCGTTGCTTGAACAGTGCAGATTATTTGTTTCTTTTTGGGTTCATCTTTTTGATTTTTTTTTCCCTTCTTTATCTCTCTTCTATTTTTCTTACTAGTTGATGGCTGCTAATTTTCAATATTGTGATGATATACTGGACTTTGTTCCTAATTGGGTTAATGAGAGCTCTTCTATTAGTGATTCTCATTTAGATGATTTGGCCTCTTTTGTGCAAAAGTTGAGTGATGGACAGAAGCAACAGGTTAACACTTGTGGAATATGTCAGTTGGATCATCTAACTGACATGTGTCCATTACTTCAAGATGATATGAATGCCCAATTTTGTGATGTTGGAGTACTCCAAAATCCACCTCCACCAATGTTTGATCCTTATTCAAATCATTATAGTCAAGGATGGTGGGACTACCCCAACTATAGCTATCAGTAGGCCAACATCTCAACTCTCATCTTCATGGAGGGAATTCTTTGGAAGATCTTGTCAAAAACTTGGCCATAAGTACTGCTCAATTTCAGCAGAATTTAGAGGAAGAGACAAGAGCGGTATGCACAATCTGAGATTCAAATAAGTCAATTGATAACAGTCAACCGCTTTGGACTCTCGAGTCTATGAGGGAGCTGCCGTCTCATAAGCTAACCCTGAGAATGTTAGTGCCATGGATGAAGTTGAAGAGGAAGTTGAAAATGAAGATTCTCAACCTCAAATCTCTCCAGTGGAAGAGTCCACCAAACAACTCCCAATTATGGTGATATCTTCTCCATCCTCTAACCAATGTGTTCTTGAATCTCATTCTATATCTCCGTTGATGAAATTGACTTTATTATACCGTAAGAATTTGAGTTTCATGAGAGAATAATTTAGGAGTCATGATGACTACTAAATTGTTAATTGTCATGGAGGTGGCAAGAGTTGAAGTTGTTATTTGATTGCTTAGCGCACCCACTAGTCAATGGAAGAAAAGAGCTCGTGTGCATAAAGATTACTCTACTCTATGAAGGGGTATGAAGATTATGTAGAGAAGAAAGCGGTGAAACGAGCTACAAGATTTTATCCTCCTTGAGTAAAGACATTTATGTCTAGCCAAAGACATTAAAGAAAGGCGCTACTTGGGAGGCAACCCAAGAATTTTGATTTTTCAGTTATTTCATGTTGTTAAATTTTGATTTTTTTCCATATTTCGTTTTTATTTCTTATGCTAAGCCATTTTCTTGTTTTAACGCAAATTTTGTGTTTGTAGGGTTGTGTTGCCAAAACTTTGCTCAATGGGTTCGCTTTGACTTGAAAGAAGGGTTTCAAGGTTATGATTGCCTACTGGGAAGAGCTTGACCAAGAAAAAAAAAAAAAAAAAAAAAAAAAAACCGCATAGGGATGGATGAAGACCTCCTTGGTTTAGGGCCTTGGCCTTAACCATAAAAAAAAAAAAAAAAAAACTAATGTCTCTCTTCCCTTTTGGTTTTCTTTTCTTTTCTTTTTCCTTCCCTCTTCCCTTTTCTTTCTTTCTTTCTCTTTCTTTTCTTTTATTTCTTCTTGCTCAAGCCCATGACAAGAGAAGCCGAACATTGCCATCTGGGTCCACCGATCAAGATCACGACCCTCACATTTGTTGCTTTTGCTTCTTGGCTCGCCCTTAATTCCCGTTGATCTTTGGTTTTACCCTTCATTGCTGCACTTTTTTTCCACGCCGGTGCAGCCCCAACTCCATCACTCCCTCTCCGATTTCTCCTTAAGCGGCCTTGCTTCTTCACGATGACCAACTTTACCGCCCGCCGCGCTGTTCCTCGTTTTCCTCCGAATTGTACGCATTTTCCTACGCTGCTGTTCTTCACCGTCGCCCATGCTTCATCTTTGGCACGCAAATTGGCCACTGCTGCTAGTGGCTCCCGGTTTCGTTTCTCAATTTTAAATTCGTAGCTGAGGCCAGATTAGTCTAATCAGTAGCTGATGCCAGATTTTAAATTCCCAGCTGAGGCCAGATTACCTGATTGTGGTTGTTAAATCCAATATTGAGTTGTTGGGGTTCTTGTCTGAGTTACTTACTATTTTTTGGGATTGAATTGATTGCACGTGGTGGGTATTTGGTATTGGGTGCTTTGCATTGGTAATTTCTGATGCATGGCTATTTGGTTGATTCCCTAAGTCTTGGTCCCATATCTCCCTTTGATGTGCAGCGTGTTTTCTTACAATTGGAATGGTATACTATTGTCAACATGGACTGAGAATTATGGCGATCCGTTAAAGATTAGGACTTGCTAACTTAGTTCAAGACCCGCACTGTAGCAATTGTTTTCGATGAGAGGATAGCATTATTGGGTGCAATTCAGTCCACATTGAAGGTTCAATGTATACTTTGTCCCTTGTCGCCATAACTTTACCCTTGAGGAAGTCCTCCGTTCTTTCTTTGGTTTTATTACATTGAGGACAATGTAATGTTTAGGTGTGGGGGAGGAGTGTTTTGGCTTTGCTGGTTTTAGTTTTAATTTTTCTTATCTTTTCAAAACTTTAGTTTCTGTTTGTGTTTGTTTTCAATTCTAGTCACTTGTTTGTGGTCTTTTTCTCATTTTTTTTTATGTGATTGAAATGCAAATAGGAGTAGTGTAATGGCATTTGCATGAATATTCTATTTACTTGCAATTAAGTTGAATGACGGATGTTCTTGACATGACATATAGCCATTTGTGAGTTTTTGAGCTTAAATATCTTATTATTCAAATTTTGTTCTTCATCGTTTGTGAGTGTACTTATCACATCGAGTTAGATCATTCTAGAACTTGCTATGATATACATGTCGAGATCACATTATTGAGTTTGATGCATGAAGATGATAAGGGCAATTAGGTTTAACCCTTTTGAGCTTTTTAAAGACCTGTCCCTATTATATTTTCCCCTAGTTGACCAAGTTGGACCTTAAACCTTTTCTTTGTTTAAAACACATTTTTATCACCCTTTAACCTTTTTGTTCTAAACCTTTTTGTTTGAACCATATGTCAAAGGAATAACTTAATGTTCTTTTGCATGATGATATCATAAGTCAAGGAAGGTGATTATATCTATAGCTGGCAAGTGCTTTTATGTGTTCGTATGTTATCAATGTCTTGTTGCGAAAAAAAAGAAAAAAAAAAGACAACAAAAAAAAGGAATGAGAAAAAAAAAAAAACCGTGCGTTAAGCACTTGTGTTAATAAAGTGCCATGGGATTAATCCCTTGTTATGTTTGCACTTGCTATGCTTGGAAGTTGTTGTGGTGATTAAGAGATGACTATGTGAATGAGTGTGATATTTTAATTCATGTAAGGGATAATGAGGTATTCTCTTTGACGTTTATAACCTAAATTACCCTTTTTGTCCAACCTTTACCTCAAGCCCCGTTACAACCCTTGTTAAAGACCCTTTGATTCTTGCATTTGAATTCATGTTCAGTGGTGGAGATGTGATAGATTAGCAAGCCTATGGCAATGTCTTTCTATGGTGTTGATTTGAGCGTACATGTCCCCATTAAACATCTTGAGTGCTGAGTGCATACATATTTTCCATGTGAGGATTGTCAAATTTTGAACATCCTAAATTTGATGAGATTGTTGAGAAAGATGGAGTATTTGTGCTAGTCTATTATGCTATTCTACATTTGTTATTTTGAGTTGAGTTTTGATTAGAGAATGCTTGAGGGGCAAGCATCGTCTAGGTGTGGGGAATTTGTTAAGTCCTTAATTGTGCACATAATTTATGGAATTTCCCTTTTATTGTGCCAAGATAATTGTGTTAATTGGTTGATTTTACTCATATTTGATTCTTGGCATTTATTTAGGTCATTGGAATTATTTGGAGCTTACAAAGTGCAAATTTGGTGGAAATTTCAGAACTCCCAAGGAAAAGGCGTGGGCTGTATTTGGATGTGAAGAAGGATTTTGGAAAAATCCTGCGCTAAGAGTGATTGAAGACTTTATTTTATTTTATTTTTAGGAATTGGTAAAGACAATTTTATTTTAGGGAAGTTGTAATTGGTTTCCCTATTTTACTTTATTATTGCTTTTAGTAAGTTAGACTCAATTAGGGACTGAAATTCCTAGTTAAATAGGGAATCTTAGGTTTTCTTATATATTATGAGCCAAACCGTCACTTGGAGAGAGGGGGAACTCCAGCTAATATCTAGAAAACAAAACTCCTTCGTAGGTTGCTTCCTCTTGTTTCTTCCTTTGGTTAATCGTGGTTGAAAGTTTCTCAAACAATTCTTGGATGCGATTCTCCATGAGGAGCGGCTAGTTCCCTCATCTACTCAAAGGGTGACTCGAAGGCGCGGTCCGATACATTTGTGAGATCTAATCGAATCTCTAACCTTTCTTTCAATTTGTTACTATTCGTACGTTTTCTGGATTAATTGATTGAGGGTTATTTTGTTAATTGAGTATCAACAACGCGGCGGGTATTTAAATTAACCTAATAGCCTATCAAATTAACTAATTGAATGTAATCGTTCATTTAGTTAATAATGTGGCGACCACCATAATTGATTTTATGTTGGGGAAGCGTATGATCTAGTTTAAATGAACCCTCTTAGCGTGTTCATTGGTTAGGGTTGGGTTTTTCTAACTTTTAATGCAATTGGATAATTAAATTCCTATGGTCGTACCTAGGGTTGTTATCTGGTTAGGGAAGCAGTTAACGGTCATACCTTGGCTGTCGAAAAAGTAAGGAAAAGCTGGTTGTCAGAGCTTGTTGGCAACTATAACTAGTCTAGTGACAAATGACTGAAATATTTATGCATCAGTGATCAAGTGATTGGACTGTGCCTGAGAAGTTGTTCCTTTGGGTAGAATTTTATCATTTGTTATTTCTAATAAATTACTCTCTGTCCGTTCTTTGGTGCTTTATTTATTTAGTATTTTCAATTTCATTTTCTAAGTTTATTTATTTTATTTCTAGTTCTACCCCATCCAAACCCCCCATATTTCTCGTGACTTAGAAAGAAACAATTTTCTACCCGTTCCCCGAGGAGACGATCCTATTCACTCTTATACTCAAAATTTATATTTTCTGAAGTAGGTATTTATTATTGCACAGGGTCGACACCTGTCAGCTACTATTGAGAGACTGCCTACATTTGAATGGATAAAATCAGCTTTGTTTGATGAAAATGATGGGAATAATGTTGATGGTAGGAGAAAACGGGTTGTTGATGTTACTAAGCTTGGAGCTATGGAAAAGCAAATGTTCATTGAGAAGCTTATTAGCCCCATTGAGCATGATAACTTTCAGATGTTGCAAAAAATCAGGAAGGGGATCGACAAGTATGTTCCTTTTCTTTCAATCGATGTTATATTTGAGATAAAGATTTTAACTTGTCTACCATACTTTTATATGCACATGTTGGATGAAAGATTCTAACTACTCAAATGCGCCTTGATGAATGCACATGTAAATTTCCACTTTTTTATTGGTTCTTAAACTTACGTGGTGGATATATAGATCAACTATGTCTAAATTCAATTTTGTCAACAATTTGTATATATGACTCGACATGATTCACTGAAATTATCAGTTTGTGGAAATTAGATACTGATGAATCCTCTTACAGCACTATGGTCCAATTTTAATGTTGTATGGTATAAATTTACTCGCTTGTTGTTCTATCACTAATTAGCTTTTCATCTTGGTTCCTGCAGTAGCGGAATAGAACTGCCCATTGTGGAAGTGAGGTACAAGAATCTCTCCACTGTGGAACAGTTTTTTTTGCTTGCACTAATAGGTTTAAATTATCGTCACATAATATGGTTTTAAATTAGGGATAATTTTAGAAACTTTTCTTGAAATTTTTAGCAATTTCACTCACCTCCCTTGAGATTTATAAAATTACACAAACTTTATATGAGATTAAGGTTTTGTAACAAAATTAGTTCAATTCAAAAAAATAACATTAAGAAATTATTTTGAGGAGAGCGATGAAACTTTTATTTCACAAATGCCCTTTAGACTTGTGTAAAAGTTGTATTGTAAAGAAATAAAAAAATATATTAATAAGAGTGAGGGAATGTGAGTGTAAATAGTAAAGAATTTAAAAAAAGTAATTGATTTTTTTATAAAGTTAGATCAATGGCTTTTTTTTTTTTTAGATCTTTGCCATTTTGCTTAAAAAGGCAATAAAAAATATTAAGGTGGATCTTATTTTCATTTGGAGAAACAAAATTTAAGTTGGGAAAATTAGGGGTGGGGGAGGGAAAGGAGAGGGAGGGAGGGTGGGGAGTGGGAGGAGGAGAGGAAGAGAAAAGAAAGAAGAAGAAGAAGAAGAAAAAAAAATACCGGGAGGGGAAGAAGAGGAAAAAGATAGAATGTGGAAAAAGAAAAAAAGAAATGGAAAAGGAAAAGGAAAAGGAAAAAGAAAAGGAAAAAATCTTGGAAAAGAAAAAAGAAATAGAAAAAAAAAACAATCCAAATATATCTATTGTTTTTCGCCACATAATGCTACTATACTGTTTTTGAAAAATAACTCCAAAAACAGCTAATCCAAACAGACCCCTTGTTTTTCTCTCTTTTTAAACTAAAGTTCATATATTGTACTTTGTTTATAACCTGCTCAACTTCATGCGTAAGTTAGTTGACGTGGTCCATGTTTCTGTTAGTATACTGGTATGTTAAGGCTCCTAATGAACAAGAAAAGCCAAAAGTCTTCATTAATTGTAGCAAATCCCTTCGTTAATTGCTGTATGATTGTTGGCGTTACGTTTCATATTTTGATGAATTCAATGGTGTCTATTGGCCTCAAGGGTCAATACTGATTAATGGAATAGAATAATGATGTCTGTTTTATAAAAAACTTAATAAGAAAAGGTCCATCTCTTGACAATCGGATTTGAAGTTGGCAATGCTGGGTTGATTAAGTGTATATTTTTAAGCTGAAAGTCAACTTAATCTCTCATGGGAACTTGAGTTTTGATAGAGCTGTCCCACTTCCAATTTTCTAACGGGCGTACTGCTATTTCTTGGTGGAGAAGCCTAAGTTATTATTAAACTTCTTAACCAAGGAAAGATCTTTCATTGCTTCCTTTTGGATTGAATTTTTTTCAGCGTTCTTTGTGGCACATTGTTTAGTTATAGGATGTTGAAAATGGGCTTCAAGATTATCCTCACGGTATGACGTATTGCCATACCTCATCAAGCTTTTTGGTCCGCAAATGGCCTTTATAGATCTATATGACTTTCTTTGTTTGCTGATAAGTGGGTTAAAAGTCCGGGGAGAGTGTCCGAAATGGCTGAGTTGGTTGGAAGAGATGATATAGAATCACTAAGAATCGAGCTGTCAGAGTTAGGAAGAAGCTTAAGAGCATCATTTCAGCACCGAAACTCAAGTTTCAGAAGCAATTCAGCCTTAAGTAATGGAAGGGGTGATAATATTGATGAAGAAATTGCTCTGCAGTGGGCTGCTATTGAGAGACTGCCCACTTTTGAGCGGATAAGATCAGCTTTGGTTGATGAAAATGGTGATAATACAGCTGATGATAAAAGAAAACGGGTGATTGATGTAACTAAGCTTGGTGTTCTGGAAAGGCAAATGTTCATTGAGAAGCTAATTAGACATGTTGAGCATGATAACCTTCGTCTATTGCAAAAAATCAGAAAGAGGATAGACAAGTAAGGCTACGCTCTTAATAAATGTGATTTTCATGTGAAATTTACATGACCGAAAGCAGAAGTACTTTAAGACCACTTAATTCCACTTCCCTATTGCAAATGTAGATAAAATTTCTGCTGTTAAGTTCATACCTTCATTTAGTTTTCAATTTTCAAAGATGAAGAGATGCAGTGTAAATTCAAATTGTTTAGAGTTTTTTGTCCTGAGTCAACACGATTGGCAGCAAGCTAGTTTGAGGAAATCTGGTGCTGCAGATTTTCAAGCCCTGAGGATTCATTATGAACTGTATTTCTTATTCAGCTTTTCTGTTGTTAAAATGTGACCCCATTTATCTTTGCAACACTGTTTCTGCAGTACTGGCATAGAATTGCCCACCGTGGAAGTAAGATACAAGGATGTCTCTATAGAAGCAAAATGTCAAGTTGTATATGGAAAGCCTCTTCCAACGCTTTGGAATTCTTTCAAAAGCATGCTTCTGGTAAGTATTACATTTTCTAGAAGTAGAATTGGTGGTGTCCTTATCTGCTCTGAGATATAATTAAAAGCTTTGTACGAATGTGCTGTGCTGCCAGTAAAATAGGTAAACCATAAGGTTCCGATCAATATTCTAGTGTGAATTGACCAATCTTTTGTTGTTAGAATGTCGCTTCTATGTGTTCTTGGTCTTTTCATTATTTATTCTCAAAGATAACAATGGCGTTGTTGCGCCTCTTATAAAGATATGGCTCTGCATTTACTGATATGTCTGCACTTTCAGGACTACTGAACAGTGGTAATTCTTCAAATTAATTAAACAGTTGATTCATAGCTGCTTTTAACAGCATTAAAATTCAGTTTGTTAATAAGATTAGAATTGTTCTTTCATGCTTTAATTCCACTTTCCTGATTATAACGATTAAAGATCATAGAAACAAGAATATCATTTACTTTTTCTTTTCTTTGTCGTCTCTGTATTCTGCTTGTGTAAAATGCTTTGCTTTGTCAAAGGACCTTGCAAGGATTCCTGGTTTAAAGCCACAAGAATCGAAGATCCACATCGTCAGTGATGTTAGTGGTGTCATCAAGCCTGGAAGGTACACAATAGAAATTCCCTTTTAGATAAATGTGCACCATATTGCTAAGTTCCAATTTGCACAGTTCTTATTTTCACTGGATATGAGTCCAGTTCCAATTTCACTTCTGCGACTTCTTTTTAACTTGAAAATGTGCCTGTAAACCTAGTGCAGGCGCTTCTACCCACATATTGTTTGGGTCTAGAGGGTGTGACTCGGGTACCTCTACATCCTCATTGTGGAGCTGGTCTTGTATGATTTCGATAGTTCCCTCAGTGGATATGGCTTATCTGCATTACAATAAAACAACTATCATTCTAAAACCAAGATATGCATCTAATGTACATGTCACCTGAAGTTTGGAGTGTATTGTGAGAGTAAAACCTGAATTATGACTGCATTGTAAACTACTGTTGCATTGACCAATAGTTCAGGCAGGGGCTTACTTTGTGTGCTGGTCTCCTGTTTGTTCCCTTGAACTGCAAGAGTGAGGTCTCACTTCATGACAATGGTCAAATCCATTACAGTCGAGCTTGAGGTTCTTATTGACTAATAGATGAGGATTTCTGCCTAGTTAACTGATCAAATTTGAGTTTATGACTTTTTCACTACTTTTGAATCCTCTGATATTCTCCACTCTCACCCATCAAAACTGTTTCATTCATCGAACGTTTTCTCAGTGCTACTCATCAATCATGCTTTAAGAAAGGAGATGGTGGGAGATTGGTCTCTTTAAGACCATCTGCTTACTTGTTACATTAATTGTTCTGATATTTTGTCATTTGTAATATTCTTATTGCAGATTGACTCTTCTGTTAGGCCCTCCGGGATGTGGGAAGACATCACTTCTTAAAGCACTTTCAGGAAATCTTGATAAATCTCTCAAGGTCTTTCTCTTTCTCCATGCTTCATTGACACGACTAGAGCTCTGGAAGAGATGACAGTATCTTTTGATCTCTAACCCTTAGTAGTATTATAGAGCAAGTTCACAGAAAGGATTGAACTTCAATACTTCCATCACCTGGGCTTGATATATGTGCAATTCCATGCACTGAATTTGGTCTATAGTTTTAAAGTTAAGAACTCAGCGGGCTTTTGTTACAACCTCTAGTAGTTGAAAGATCTTTAGAACTTAAATGACACTGAAACACTGCTCTTTGCATTCTTTGGCAATTTAAGAGTTGATTGCACATTGAGACTATGAATTATGCTTGGATAGTCATTATCAGGATTGTTAACGATTTTTCAGTATATTAATGAGGAGAATTCGAATTCTCCTGTGCACCTTATATTGTCTAATGTCTTTATGATGTTAAACTTGGCATTTGTCTTTATGTTAGTTTGTGTTTTCCATTGTGACAGGTTAGTGGGGAGATAACATACAATGGATACAAATTGAGAGAATTTGTGCCTCAGAAAACCTCAGCTTACATAAGCCAATATGACATGCATATCCCTGAAATGACTGTTCGGGAAACACTGGATTTTTCATCTCGTTGCCAGGGTGTTGGAAGCAGAGCAGGTATATTTCAACACTTAGAAAATTATTTCTCTATCTTAAATGTTACAGTGGTGCGATGGAACTGATAAGGTTCCCCACTCTGAAAGCAATAATGGCTGAGCTGAGCAAAAGGGAAAAAGAGGCAGGAATTCTTCCGGATCCTGACATAGATACATACATGAAGGTAAATTTAGTGTAACTTGCTTTTGTTTGGTGGTAATAAGCTTTCCAAAAGCAAATTAGTTTGCAATATGCTGAAACAGTTCACCTGTGAGAGTCCAACATTGTGCTTTTCTGTGGAACCTGAATACCTTTTGATGTACTTGCAAGGTCTTTGCTCGAGGTTAATACACCCAAAATTGGAACATACTTCATATTCATCCTAAATTCAATACACATTTCTTCATATTTGTTTTTGTCTTCGTTGTTTCTGGAGCTGGGAAAATAAGATAAGTCTCAATGGTCAGAAAGGACAAAACAAATTTAATCCTCTTCCTTCACTAAGTTGAAAAAAAAAAAGAAAAGTGCACATGTTAGTTACAAGTAAGAAGGTAGTTTCAAGATGAATCCTCAGCTGACTGACTTTATAGGTTGTTGAATTCCTCCAAGGCATTTCAGAAGAAAGAATAAATGCGACCCTAATTGGACTGCCTCATAAAAAACTCATAAGCCTGCATAAATCCCATATTGATATAATGTGCCATGACTTACTCCACAATCTTTCCATTCTGGCTGAGGAGGAAGGTCTTTAAACCAAGACCTCAAAACGTCTCTCATTCTCAAGCTTTAGTTTTATTTCAGTAGACAACCTTTCTGCTAAAAATGATTTGAACAGTCAGCGGCAAAACTTGGTTTAACCACTAAGGAATGTATGATTATGGTCTTTTTTCAGAAAACTTTGGTGGCAAATATACTAGAGCTGACATGAGCCATTAAGAGTATGCACATTCACTTCACTTGGTTTACCTGAGCAATTCTGCATTGTCAAATTTTCCCTATTTTGCTAATGTAATAGAATAGTGGTTCTTATTTCCACGTCCAATTCACTATTATAGCATAGAGAGGGTCTGAATCTCCTCAACTCATACAGAGAGCAGTAACAAATTATCATTCTCATACAAATGTCTATCCAAAAATTTCTTAGTCTGAGAGAAAACAAAAGAAATAGAGTAAACAAAATAACTCATTAAAACATTTTCTTGATTTCCTTCTACAATTATTTTTCATATTGCAATTTTTTTAGCTTAATGGCGTATTGATGGTCTTCAAGGACATTATTTTATCATTCTTGTACAGCTGATGAGCTTAAGTCTGCTGTTGCTTTATCTCAATCTCACCTTACACTCACACAGGCAATTGCTGTGGAAGGACAAATAACAACTCTCCAGACAGACTACATGCTGAAAGTACACTATCCTTCAACTGTTTTAGTCTTCAAATGCTTTACTCTAAGCCTCGAATTTAAAATGAAAGACTAATGATGATGTGACCGTGGATCCCTTTTCAGATACTTGGTCTCGATATTTGTGCTGATACACTCGTTGGAGACGCCATGAGGAGAGGTATTTCTGGTGGCCAAAAGAAAAGACTGACAACAGGTAACTTTATGGCCAATCTTAATCTCGAGAACACTCTCCTTATGTCTGAAAACTGTGATGATTAATAGAAGAAGAAGTTTTAGTATGAAGAGAACATTTTGTGACCACTTACTCTACAGGGGAGATGGTCGTTGGCCCTACAAGAGCTTTATTTATGGATGAAATATCAAATGGTTTGGATAGCTCAACCACGTACCAAATAATTGCTTACTTTCAGCAGCTTGCACATATCACGGATGCTACTATAATTGTATCACTTCTTCAGCCAGCACCAGAAACGTTTGATCTATTTGATGACATCATCTTGATGTCTGAGGGGAGGATTGTCTATCATGGGCCTCGAACAAGTGTTCTGAAATTTTTTGAACGTTGCGGATTTAGGTGTCCTGAAAGAAAAGGAGTGGCAGATTTTCTCCAGGAGGTGAGCTAATGGAATGAGTTTGGATAGTAGATTTTTTGGGATAATTTGTTGAAAAGGATACTGTAGCACTTTTTTGATGTGATGAATCTGAGATAAAAAGCTGATTGGAATTTGTGTCAATGATGTAAGCAAAATTTTTTAGATAAATATAAGGAATCCAAACAAATATAATTTTTTTTCACAAAATTATTCCAAATAATCTACTATCCAAACATGCTTGTCTCCTCTTAATTTTTATTTACACCCCATTGACAAATTAGCTAATATTAGTTAATTTCCTGGTTCCATTGTAGGTTATATCAAGAAAAGATCAAGCTCAGTACTGGTGCAAAGACAGTGCAACGTATATTTACAACTCTGTTGATATGTTATCAAGGAAATTTAAAGAATCTTTTTATGGAAAGAAGCTCAGTGAAGAGTTTTCTGGGGCATTTTCAAAGTCCGGGAGCCAGAATGCTGCCATAAGCTTTACTAAGTATTCCATTCCTAAATGGGAACTTTTCAAAGCATGCATGTCGAGAGAGTATCTTCTAATGAAAAGAAATTCTTTTATTTACATTTTCAAATTTGTTCAGGTAAGCACATTGTTGTCTTTGTGCTCATCCTTATAGAGTAAAGCTCTTTTATTCCTGAATCATATCACAACGCAGAACCATAGTATTCAAAACAAAACAAAACAAGTGCATTATATCCCTGCCAGATGGTTCTAATTAGTGTTGCACAAACAGAAGTAATAAGAAGATACTTTCAATCAATATGATTCTTCCAATGGGCACTTCAAACATTCTCTGGTTCGTGAAGTATGATGAATTACATTTTGTGTGTTAAATTGTCAGTTTCCTCATAATCACTTAAGAGCTACCTGGAAAGAGATTGTTGTCTCCCTAGCTGCATCAGTGTACATTACCTTTTCCATTGCTACATCTCCTTAAACGTATAATATCATTTACCACATGTTTCAGCTGCTTATAATTGCATCTGTAGCCATGACGGTATTTCTACGGACAAGATTGGGGGTTGATGTTCTCCATGCAAATTCTTACTTGGGAGCTTTGTTTTATTCTCTTATCATTCTTCTTGTTGATGGAATTCCGGAGTTGTCACTGACTGTTTCAAGACTATCAATTTTTTACAAACAAAGAGAGTTGTATTTCTACCCTGCTTGGGCATATGCAATCCCGTCTGCAATTCTAAAGGTTCCTCTCTCATTGTTGGAAGCTGTAGTCTGGACATCCTTGACTTACTATGTCATTGGATATACTCCGGAGGTTGGCAGGTAAATTGCAGTTTCAAGAGTGCTTTCTATAATCTGTGGGGTGATCAAGCAGATAGATGTCCAATTACTGAAGCATCATTGTTTATCTGACAGACCTACAATCTTTTATTGCATCTTTGTGATAATATCTAGATTTCTCTACCAAGTTTGTCACTTAAATCATGAAAATAAGGAATCAAGTTCTGACTACTTACCGTTACTTTTCAGGTTCTTCCGCCAACTAATATTATTGTTTTCTGTGCACTTGTCTTCAATATCCATGTTCCGTTTCATTGCATCTGTCTGTCGAAGTGTGATCACTTCCACAGCAGTTGGTAGCTTTTCAATGTTCTTCTCCTTGGTATTTGGTGGCTTCATTATCGCAAGAAGTAAGTGCTTAATCATTTTCAGTTCACTTTTAATTGCAGTGCTTGCTTTAGCTAGTAAAATGTTGTTAACTTGTGGAGTTAAATGCAGCCTCAATGCCTGGTTGGTTAAGATGGGGCTTTTGGGTTAGTCCATTGTCATATGGTGAGATTGGCCTTGCTTTAAATGAATTTCTTGCCCCACGATGGCAAAAGGTAAGATCTTTACCTCATGGTTCATTGCAATTTTACAACTGCACTGCAATATCAGTATTTCATTTGGGCAATGTCGTTAAATATATGTTAAACTGAATAGAGATTAACATATATTACTGCCGTTACTTTTTTCTTTTGCCAATTTTGATGTTCCATTTAAAAGTAGTCCATTTAGAAAAATTAAAGGTATTAGAGTCTGGGCTAGCATGTTGGGCACTCAAAGCACAGCTTTTGAACATTATCTTTGGCACCTGCATTTTCAAACTAAAGGCTTTCTTTTGACTAGCAGTACAAAATCTTCTGACTTGTAATGAGAAAGAATGATTTAACATTGTTAGCTTGGTAGACTAAATTTTATAATGGCTTAAAATACTTGCAACTCAACTAATGGTACACTTCTATTATTTGTGCCATGCAGGGTTTACAATTTAATTCTCTCCTCAATATCATTTGACATCTCTCATTTCTATCAGTTTCCTGCTTCAGTTTTTGCCTATAATAAACATGTTAAGTTTGATGGTCTTCTGTGAGCATATCTTGATGATCTTTATTTCTCTTCTTGCCTGCTATCTTTACTGCAGTATGCTGATGACCGTGATCATCTACAGCTATTTGATCATCCACCAAATGTAACACAGTCTAATCTGCAATTAGTTTTCTGATATAACTGCTTTTCATTCTTGTTGTTGATAGGTTCTGCCGACAACAAACATGACGATAGGACAAAAAACCTAGAAAGTCGTGGGTTAAGCTTTGATGGGAAGTATTTTTGGATTTCAGTTTGTGTTTTGTTGGGATTTGCATTTCTCTTCAATATCGGTTTCATTTTGGCCTTAAGTTTCTTAAATAGTAAGTTCATCTTTTCTGATGACATCAAGATGTAGAAGGGATAAACATCATCCAAATGTTATTCACTGATCAAGGTGCACGCAGGTCCTGTTACTCGTGCTATCATTTCAAGAGAAAAGCTCTCTCAAATGCAAGAAAGCAGCGAGTCCATTCGCATAGCCTCTATGAAAAATTCGAAAGGCAATCCTAACACCACAACAGAATCTCACAAAGGTTAGGCAATTTCCATTTCTTACATTAATTCTATCTTACGATTAATATTGTTATCTTTGCACCAAATTAGTTCTTTTTACTCATTTTGCAGGAAAAATGGTTTTGCCTTTTGAACCCCTTACTGTAGTATTTCAAGATCTACAATACTACATTGATACCCCCCAGGTAAATATGCTGCAACTCATCCAATTTTTTGGGCAAATGAGAAAGATACACGTGCATTACAAGTGTTAATAAGATGACTATAATTTGGTAGTATTGACAGTAGAAAGCAGAGAACTTTAATCATCTCAGTATTTCACTCTCGAATTTTAACAGAGTAATTTAAAGAACAAAGGAAACTTGGTAAATAGTAAAAGAGAACGAGAAAGAATATGTCCTTATTTGCTTCTTCCCTTGTTCATTGAAACTAAATGTGCACCCAATCATGCACTCTCAATTGTAAGAAATTTTAAAAACATATCAATTATCTTAAATTCTTGATAATCGAATTGGTCTTCTTGAGTGTTTGTCATGCTGCTTATATGCAAAGTGCTTACCTTTAAATTTGTAAAGGTCAAAACTACTTCCTTGTTCAATGTTCCGGTCAACCTCTTTCATATTACTTCATAATTATGCAGTCCTGATAATTCCTAAATCACTGCAAGCAATGCAGAGATTCAATGATAGCATAGTCATATGCCTGAAGTGTCATGAATTTCTCCTAGTTATGCATGCTTACTTAACAAAAAGAAGCACGGTGCAGGTTGAGCAACCTCATGTTCTGGTTGGCCGTCAATCTAAAACTTGCCCTGTTAAGAATTCGTTCCATTTGAGGCTTACCATTATAAAAGTTTGATATGATTAATCTTGGCATCAAAAAAATCTTACAATGAGCACAATCTAGAAATTATGTATGGTAAGGATGTATGTACAACTTTGGTTGGAAAATACACTAGGAAGACTTGTTCAGATTGTTGTAAAAGTAAAATTGCTCTCTTTGGTATTTTCTGGAGTAAGCATACTAATGGAAAAATTAAAATTTTATCATGAAGCTCTTATGGCTTTTTCAGTCTTTTATATACACTTCAATATGTCTGTATTTAGAGAACTGGACAATCTGGAGTTGTTTTCAGGCAATGAAGGAGCATGGTTACACAAAGGAAAAGCTTCAACTACTTTGTGATATCACCGGTGCATTTAGACCTGGTATTCTTTCTGCACTTATGGGCGTTAGTGGAGCAGGAAAAACCACTCTTCTTGATGTTCTTGCTGGTAGAAAAACTAGTGGCTATGTGGAAGGAGAAATAAGAATTGGAGGATTTCCGAAAGTTCAAAGGACATTTGCTCGAATCTCAGGTTACTGTGAGCAAACGGACATACACTCTCCGCAAATAACTATTGAAGAGTCGGTCATTTTTTCTGCTTGGCTACGCCTTCATTCCCAGATTGATTCGAAAACTAAATTTGTACGGCACTTCAACAATATAGTAATCAACAGAGTTTGCTTTTTCTGTTCTCTGTGTACCTTTCCACTAACATTAATTGCTGTGGCATCATAACAGGACTTTGTTAAAGAAGTCTTGGAAACTATTGAGCTTGATGATATCAAAGATTCTCTAGTCGGCATTCCAGGAGTTAGTGGTTTGTCAACTGAGCAACGCAAGCGACTTACAATTGCTGTGGAGCTAGTAGCAAACCCTTCCATTATTTTCATGGATGAACCTACAACAGGATTGGATGCAAGAGCAGCTGCAATTGTCATGCGGGCTATAAAAAATGTGGCTGATACTGGAAGAACAATTGTTTGCACCATCCACCAACCAAGTATAGACATATTTGAATCATTTGATGAGGTAACTGGAAACTACGACCCAATAACTGAAATTTCAAAGGATTTATTTGACTATACTGTCCGAGAAATATACTATATGAATTGGAAATCTAGTCTTCGAATTTATCTTCCAAACCATTTCTATATCCACTTAATGCTCTCTTTGACCTTGATGCAAAACAATGCACCAACTTTCTATCTCTCCAGAGTCTCTACCGAAGAACTCTGACTTGGTAAAGTCGGATAAGAGATTATAAACCTCATGAGTAGTTCTGAAATTATTCCTTCTAATTAGCTAAGGTCCAAATGAAGAAACACCAAGCCATGGTATTCTGTTTCGGATTTTAAATGGCCATCTTACTTTTAGTTAATATGATTCCTTAAACATGTTGCAGCTACTTCTGTTGAAATCTGGAGGGCGCACCATATATACAGGACCGTTGGGTCCACAATCCAGTAAAGTTATTGATTATTTTGAGGTAATTTGTCACACAATTTCACTAAATTTTCAGTTTTATCCTTGTGTAGTTAGCCATAAGAGGATTAACTTTTGACAGTTTGTTGAAATTTGTAACAGGGAATCTCAGGTGTGCCAAAGATAAAAGACAACTATAATCCAGCAACATGGATGCTAGAGGTCACTTCTACATCTTCTGAAGCTGAACTTGATATAGACTTTGCTCAGATTTACCAGAATTCTACTTTGTACCAGTAAGTCTAACTACCAAGAATAATTCTTGTACAAATTGCTGCCATTTTAGCTTACTAAGACAATTTGTAAATGAAATGAATCATCTGCATCTCAAAATATTCTAGATAACCATAAGAAGTCTTCAACGTCAGAATCTTGGATGATTATACACTATGTTTTGGACAATCATGGAGATGATGCATGTAGAAGATGTTTGCTAATGATGTCATGGAAGTGTTGGTATTGGAAGCTTCTAGTGTACATCAATACGTGTATCTTCCAGATTTTGATAATTAGAAACCAAATCTACATCCATTTTCTAGCATGTGTTTATTGCTGTCAAATTATGTGCTTGTGATAATATGTTTTCCAGAATTTAACGATAGAAAGCAACTTGTTCTGCTTTTACAGTCTGCAAGACTGAATATGTAATGGCTCCTCAAACAGTAGATTCTCGCCACAATTTTTAAGGATGTTTGGCTTCAGTTTTTGGGAAGAAATAGAGATAGCATTCAAAAGTCATCATGGATTTCACTATGTTGCTTTTTACTTCATATAAGGCTTGAACACAACAAAACTTGTCCCAAACTCGTTTTTCCATTACTTTCTTTACAGGGATAACAGGCAACTAGTGAACAGACTGAGCATTCCACCTTCTGATTCAAAAGTTCTGGATTTCCCAACCCGTTTTCCACTAAATGGGTGGGGACAGTTCAAAGCTTGCCTCTGGAAACAATATTGGTCCTACTGGAGAAGTCCTTCATACAACTTAATCCGTCTTCTTCACGTGATTTTCTCATCTCTGGTTTTTGGTGCACTGTTCTGGCGTCAAGGCAAGAAACTGTAAGTTGTATAAAAATATATATATTTTGACAAGTTGTGATACATTTGAAGCAAAGTTTTCAGCTCTTGGATTTCTGCTAACTGATAAATGGTAAAAAATCGATTCATATAACCTCGCCTTTGATTGGGTTTTATAACTTTTCTCTTGTCTCCCAACTATTGGTTTAATACAGTCAGATGACTGTGGTACATAGTTTGCTATGTGCACCTGTAACTTATTTCCAATAATCTATGGATGGATATTTCTGTCAAAATTAGTCAATCTCACCCCAATGAACAATTGGATTCTGGTCTGATCATAGAACTTATCATATAATTTGGTTGCCTAAATTAACTGCATTCTGATTTATCATTTCTTTTCCCATTTTACAGGGACAATCAGCAAAGCTTATTTAACATTCTTGGTGCAATATTCAGCGCTGTATTGTTCTGTGGCATAAATAATTCATCTTCGGTTTTACCATATGTCAGCACAGAGCGCAGTGTCCTTTATCGAGAAAGATTTGCAGGAATGTATGCTTCATGGGCTTATGCACTAGCACAGGTAACTTAAATTTGGGAAACCAAAGACAAAAGTGAACCAGTTGCTTCAAGTTTACTGAAAGTTTTGCACAAACTTGCTCTTTCATGGTTTATGTCCATGCTTCAGTGAATGAGAAAGTTAAGTCAAGTCCCTCCAATATGTGGGTTTTAGGCTAATCATATATTTGGTTTTGAGCATGTTTTCTATGTTGAACATGAAGAGTAAGAAAAAGAATTCAGACAAAATTTTATGTTTTACATGTTAATGGAGCAAAGGCTACTTCACATGCACTCACTTCCAAGTACTTGGATTTTTTACTTCAAGAGCAACTTTCTTCTTTAACAAGTACTTAATTGTTCAAGCTGGTATGCCAAATTTTGTAGGTAACGGTTGAGATTCCTTATATCCTTGCCCAAGCGCTTGCCTATACAATCATCACATATCCCATGATTGGGTATTATTGGTCAGCTTATAAGGTTTTCTGGTACTTCTATACAATGTTTTGTACACTGCTATACTTCAATTATCTGGGCATGCTCATGGTTGCAATCACTCCAAGCTTTCCGGTGGCGGCCATTTTGCAGTCGACATTTTATACAATGTTCAACCTCTTTGCTGGATTTTTAATTCCTCGACCGGTAAGCTTTTCTCTTCAGAGAATGATACATAAGTTCTATTCTAGTCTCTAAGAACTTCCAGGAAAGCCCAACTTACGATTAGTACACTAATTGTAATTCTCCGTATTTGTCCTTCTTTATTGCTAGCCTTATTTAGGACTTTGTATTTTGTTTAACTTGCAGCAAATTCCGAAGTGGTGGATTTGGTTTTATTATATAATCCCTACATCGTGGACGCTTAATGGTGTGCTTACTTCACAATATGGAGACATCGACCAGAAGATTGAGGTGTTTGGAGAAACTAAAACTGTAGCAAAATTTCTGACCGATTACTTGGGATTTCATCATAATCAGCTACCTATTGTGGCTGTTGTTTTAGCTTTGTACCCCATTGTTTTTGCAACTTTGTTTGCATATTGTATAGGAAAGTTAAACTTTCAAAGAGGTGAAAATTGCAAAACAATTTTGGACTCAGCAGTTTGTATGACGTTCTCATTCCTAGTGGAGACGACTAGTTTGTAAACTTAGGACCTATTTGGCAAGTTAGTTAACTGTAAAATTTATAGAAAAATTTTTGAGGTGTGTAAAACTTCCTTTATTTCTTTTTTTTTTCTTTTTCTTTGTTTTTCCTTTTCTGTTTCCTTCCTCCCCTCTTCTTCTCCTCCACCCCATTGCTCTTCCTCATCCCTCCTTCCCGTTGCCAAAGGCGCTCACACCAGCACTTCTTCCCCCCCCAAATCTCTCTCCCTCCCTCCTTCCTTTTTCCTCCCTCTCCCACAATCACCCACCACCCTCCCTCTCCTCCCCATGGATTTGTTTGCACGACCAGATCCCCCTCACTCCCGGCATCGATAGAGGTGCCAGCAAGCACTGAAGATGGTAGTTGGTTGAGGTGGGGAGAGAAAGAAGAAGAAAGGAAAGTAGAGAAATTTTTTTATGTGTTTTTGAGTATTTTAATGTGTGTATTTTAAAAGTTTTGAGAAGCTTTTTGATATTATTGTAGCTAAATTTGTTGAAAAACTTGTAGAAAAAGAACTTAACGAAAAACTCCTTCGCAAAACGGGCCTTAAATATGTAGCATTCGCCAAAATCTTGGAAAATTAGCTTACTGAAGAAGTCAAATCTTGCTTTTTGCATAAGAGAGCCTCATTTATTCGCACGTCTTTCCTGGTGATACAATAACTTTTCAAATAGATATGTCATCTAAAAGCGTGATGTTGGAGTTGTACAATATATTGAGGCGTGGTCTGAGAATTGGACACACTGAAAATGATGTAATGCTAACCTGCACCGTGTATGGCTGTAATGCTCTCACCAGAAGGGTTTGCTATTAGGACGTTGGACATGAAGTATTCCTACTCTTGCTTTTAAATCGTGAGCTTTTTCACGTACCCAAGAAAAAAAAAAAGGAAAATCATGAACTTTTTCTACTTTTGTTCCATTTTGGGTATTAAATTAAATTCTAACAATTAAGCCGAACAAGAACTAAGCAGTTAATTTTGGAATTAACAGATGAATGAGATAGATAGCAAGAGGATCTCCTTCTCGAAGTACTAATTACTAAATATCCTCTTAGTGTAATAATATTATATGACAACTGTAGTACTTAATTGTTGTAGTCATTTTGTTAACCATATAATGTCCCAAAACATCATCACTAGGGTTTAATTCGTGCGTACCGTACCATAAGTAGTGTCTATAAAAGTTTTTTTTTTTGATAAAAAACAGAATGTTATTACTTAGGTTACTGGAAGTCGTCCAACATGAATTTTGCTTAACAAAGTTTGGAGGGGAATTGCAAAGAGAATCTGAAATGTTAGCTCCCTTATCATGGTGGACTAAGATGTGAGCTACTTTATTTGCTTCTCTTGGAATCCATTTAGCATCAATATAATCTTGACCTAATAAGGCTAGCTGTACATCATCAATAATTGGACTTGAATCAGACATAAAATCTTCCTTGTCATGAACAAGACTAATTATTGAGGTTGCATCTCCCTCCAAAATAAAACTTGGGATCATTAAATTTCTTGCAAGGTAGACCCCTTCCCTAGCTGCATGGACTTCAGTCAATTCTGAACTCACCATACTATCAAATTTCTTTACAAAACCAGCAATGAATGATCCTATATGATCTCTGATAACTACTCAACACCATTTTTTTTTTTTTTTTGGCTTGTGGAAATGACAGCATCAAAATTAATTTTTAAATGGGGAGGAGGGGGAGCTAGCCATTTCAGTAGAGTTTGCTGAAATTGAGCAGCAGTAGATTGAGCATTAGCTCCATGAAAAGCCTTGAGATTGGACCATGGGATGCAAAGTTGACTATGGATAAAGGATCTTGAAGTCTATGTAAGAATAAAGCAACATTCCTGTTATGCTAGATTTCATAGCATAAAACAGCAAAAAGTTCACAACTCTCAGTAGATAATGAACGAATAATCTCTCTATACCATGGCTCAAAGTTGGAATGGCGGCACCCTTGAATTTTTTTTTTCCCAAAAAAGCAAGAGTTCAGATTTGTACCGATGCTGGACAGTAGAAGAAAACATGGGGTAAATCCCCATGGTTTTCCTTACAAATAGCACAAGAGAGATCCATTGTTATTCCACGCTTCATGAGATTATCATAGGATGGCAGCGAGTTATGACAGGCTCTCAAAAGCATATGCTTATTTTTATTGGGAATATTAAGAGCCGAAATTTTCTTCTAGAGTTTGTCATTGTTAGAACGGGTGCTAACCCGCTTCTTTTGTCCCATATCAATAGTATCTGAATTCATGATAGCATGATACCCGCTTTTGACTGAGAAGTTAATTAAGCTTGTGGAAATCAATTGCTAGGAGTCCACTGGAGTTGATTTATTGGCACTTATTGCAGAATTTGCTTAATGTTGGGTTCACACATTATCAATCTTTATCTGGAATAGTATAATTTATGCTTGCATAATTCAATTAGCATGAACATACAAATATTACTTTGTGATTAAATTTGAGTTTTGACCTATAGGATTCTACTTTGCAATTTGCTTCACGTTGTCTACACGAACTATGCATCTATACCCGAAATTGGCTACTCTCGCACCGTCATGGGCGCAATCTGTGGCAAAACTAGAAATATTTTTTTGAGTGAGAGGTGCGAATTAATCTGAAAGTTTTTTTTTTTTTTTAAACCCTTCTGAAGAAAGAACTTTTAATGAAGGTACTCAATTGACAGGTAAAGATACTGTGGGTCAAGTAAAATCAGTTTGGCACTTGAGTTTTGCTACTACCTTAATTCCCTTCATTTATTTATACTTTGTCAAATTATTACATTAGCCATGATGATAAGATTTACTTCACAATTCAGTGGAGATTCGAAGACTATTATAGGCATTTTCTTTGGCCAATGGGGGCACGTGTCTCCATTAGACAGTACTTAAATCCATCACTGGGTGCAACTCATCCCAAGGAGAAAGATGGGATACTAGTAAATTCCAATGGAAACTCTTGATTACGAATAACTATTACCATGACGTCCAATTATTACAAACTGTTAGTTTGTAAGAAAATAAATACTAAATAATAGAAAAAACCAATAGCATTCTTAAATCCCATTTCCCCTCCATGCTAATTTAAAGAAAAAAAAGATTAAGGATGTATTTGATAAAACTGAAGTTTGAAAACTGAAATTTGAAATTTGAAATCTAAAGTTTGAATCTATTAAATGATTGAATTGTTTAGTGTTAAATCTAATATATTTGAATGTATATCACGTTAAGTGATAAGTGAATATTTTATCACTTAATTTTAGGAGCAAGTTTTATCTAAAAAATTCAATGCCACTTAATTAATTCAGATGTTCTATTTTCGGTTATCAAAAGGTCTAAATGTGTTAAGATCTGAATCCATTAAATTTAAATGTTGAATTGAGTTATCAAATAGGGCCTAAATCAAGGAATATCATCTCTGACACAAAATGGTAATCTATAAAGTAAATAGCCTTATAATTATTCATACTAGACCAATTTAAATTTTCCCAGGACAAGGTAAATTTACATACCTTCTTCTTCTTTTCCCCCAAGGTCCCTTAAATTCTATAGCCAAAATAATAGGATAAGATGCAAGATTGATATCATCTTATATGTAAAATATGCATTTATAGGGAAATTCTATGGTTTTGGTGATAAAAAAAAAAAAATCTATGATTCTTTTAGGATACAATTCCCTCAATTTGTATTCCTCAGTAAAGATAATATATTAATTTAAAATATTTGAAATTCTTATAATTTTAGAGCCACTAGCACACTTTTCACTATTCAAATATAATATAAGAGTATAATATCCAAAATGGATTTTTTTTTTTCTACAAGGATAGATTCTAATCTAACCTATTCTAGGAGAACTCAGTGGATTAAATTATCACCAGACCAGACGGGTATCCTACACACCTTTTGTATAATACCCAAAATGGTGAAAAGCAAGAAGTAGACATAGTTCAGTTCACGGGTGACGTGAGAATTTCACAAGTTTGTTGTGCACCCACTTCTCTTTCGCTTTCGGGTGTCTTGAGGCTGAAGAACAGAAAAAGCCATGTGGTGTATCCGTGACAGCCTAAATTAATCGGCTTATTACTACTCACCCACCTTAGATATCTCCATTTTGTTCCTCGTCGAGGCTGCCTATCTTCCCAATATCTGATTCGTGATTTGCTTAACGCTCCTCTGAGATACTCAGTCTCAGCTCAAACATGCACATTTCTTGGACTTTATGGGGGAATTCCTGTTAGAGGCCAGGGAAGAATCAAAATTGACAAGAGCCCAATCATAAGTTTTGTGTGGTTTGGTCTGATATATGGAGATTTTACATGGCTAAACAAGAAACTCTTCTATGTCCAAGTTCCAACCTTTCGCTTAGAAATCTGACGCGCCAGTAAATAATTATGCAAAAGTCGCACAAATTTACTCTTTTTTTTTTTTTGCTGCTTTATGAGCATAATTTTTCGGGGTTGTTCATATGTTCTTCTGATACATTCTTTTAAACCCCAGAGCTCTCTGGAGCTTGTGAGTGACTTGAAATTTTTCATCAATCTCTTCGTTGAAGTCTTTCATATCAATGCTTAAGGAAGTCAATGATGGATTCGAAGAGAAGCTCGGAAGCCCTGAATACATTTGAAGAGAGAATCCGGGGAGCGTAGTCTCTACTACAGTGACAATTTTCTCTTGCATATTGTGGTCCATTCCATTCTCAAATCTATGTATATCCATGTTTGTTGTCATAATTTCTTTTTTGCTAACTTCTACAGACTTGAAATTTTTGCACGACAATGTTGTGGGTGTGTTGGAAATGTCTGAGATATTACTCAGGAATAAAAAAAAAAAATTAAGGAATAAAAATCCATGTCAAATCTCATCTCAATGGACACTAGTTTAGCAATTTTGTGAGTTGAGAAAATCCCTCCAAAGATATGAGCCCAGATTTGGAAAAAGAGAGAGAGAGAGAACGATTTTGCACGTCAAAGGTCATTACGTGAAAAAGGGCTTCAAGACTGTCAAAGGATGCAAATTCAGCAACTGTCAACCATGCTATAACTTTCCAATGCTGTTAAGATGTCATTTTTGTCGTTTGAGATATAAGTCAAATAAATGCTGCTTAGTTGTCACATTAATCAACGTGGGATGGACCATGAATTGATTACTGGAAGCACAATTCAGTAAAGGTCGTTTCTTTCTGTAGTTGTCTTTTAAAATCTTTCTCCAGGAAGAAGCACCAAGAGAGCTCTTCCCTTTCTTCCCTCTGGATTCCTGTTTATTTTGTTGTATATCATACATTGTTTAGCATCAGAAGCTAATGCTTTAACTTGATTGTATTGTCAAACATCATCAAGTTTATAGTCCATAGGCCAGTGTAATCTTTATAGTTGGACGCAGCTCTGTCTGTTTATTTCCTGATTATTGAAGGTTTCAAGTTTTAGTCAGATGATCAAAAAATGCCTGAGTTACCTGGAAGAGATGATAAAGAATTGTTAAAAACTGAGCTTGCAGAATCAGGGAGAAGCTCAAGTGCATCATTTAGGAGGGCAGATTCAAATTTCGGAAGAAATTCAAGCTTAGGCAATGCAAGAGATGATAACCTTGACGAAGAAAATGTTCTGCAGTGGGCTACTATTGAGAGACTGCCAACATTTGAACGGATAAAATCAGCTTTGTTTGATGAAAATGATGGGAATAATGTTGATGGTAGGAGAAAACGGGTTGTTGATGTTACTAAGCTTGGAGCTATGGAAAAGCAAATGTTCATTGAGAAGCTTATTAGCCACATTGAGCATGATAACTTTCAGCTGTTGCAAAAAATCAGGAAGAGGATCGACAAGTATGTTTCTTTTCTTTTAATGGATGTTATATTTGAGATAAAGATTTTAACTTCTCTACCATACTTTTATATGCACATGTTGGATGAAAGACTCTAACTTCTCAAATGCGCCTTGATGAATGCACATTTAAATTTCCACTTTTTTATTGGTTCTTAAACTTATGTGGTGGATATATAGATCAACTATGTCTAAATTAAATTTTGTCTACACTTTGTGTATATGACTCGACATGATTCACTGAAATTATGGTTTGTGGAAATTAGATGCTGACGAATCCTCTTACAGCACTATGGTCCAATTTTAATGTTGTATTGTATAAATTTACTCGCTTGTTGTTCTATCACTAATTAGCTTTTCATCTTGGTTCCTGCAGTAGCGGAGTAGAACTGCCCACTGTGGAAGTGAGGTACAAGAATCTCTATAGAAGCAAATTTTGAAGTTGTTCACGGAAAGCCACTTCCAACTCTTTGGAATTCTTTCAAAAGCATGCTTCAGGTAACTGTATGCATTCACCTTAATTCTTTCAAAAGCAAAATGAATTTTTGCTGAAAACAATTAATACCACTTTCCCATGAATTTTCTGATGTCAATGATTCTTTTTGCTTTTTGGTGTTTAAATGTTGCTTCTAAATGTTGTTGTGATGTATAGTGCACTTTGTTTTGTTTTCAAAAGAAAACTATTAGGCCCACCATAAAGAGTAAAGACTGGAAATTTTATGTACTTTTACATCTGCAGTCTTATTGACTCTGAAGATTATGCTTTCGGCATAATTAGACTATTCTATAGGTAGCCTTTTGCAGCAGTATCAAGAGCCCAGTCTGATCATGATAATTAATAGAACTTTCTCTGTCACTTATTCCACCTCTCAAAGCATACGGAGTAAGAAAAACAGATTTTATTTCCTCAAGTTTCACATTTTTTCTGTGTTGTTTTTGTGCCCTTTGATCTTATACCAGGACATTGCAAGAATTCCTGGCTCAAAGTCACAAGAATCCAAGGTCTGCATCATCAGTAGTGTGAGTGGTATCATCAAGCCTGGAAGGTACTCAAAAGACTTTCTATTGTCAAATATGCACCATATTGCTAAATGCCAGTGGTTTTTCATATCTATGTCCAAGTGCCAGATCAACCTCAGTATCTTGGTACTTCTAACACAAATTTTTAATTAAAGCTTACACTTCTACTGTTGTGCATGTCTGTGATTAAAGCCTGTAAGTCTTGCGCTTGTACATCCTCTTCTTTGTAATATCTCATGTGCTTTCTGTAGCTATTCCAGTTAATTATGGTGCTTTAGAATGCGTGTAACACATCACATAAACACTAGGGAATGCCTATTTACTGCATTCCTTGCTATGAAGAAGTTTGGGGTGTCTTTGGAGAGAGTGTAACTTCAATGTTGACTTTTTTTGCCAGTCTTCCATTTGTACCTTCTTGGCGTGACAGTGATCATATGTCAATGAATCATGAGAAAGATTAAGTTGAGCTTCTGCTTCAGTTTTTGACTGATTAATGAGCACTTCTATCAGGTTGAAGGATTAGTTTCAGTTTACAACAAAAAGTTGTAGGCTGCTTTTGGTCTATCCACCAAAGGCATTTCAGACTTACAGTGATGTCTTAATCCTCTTTCAAGCTTTAAGAAGGAGATAAAGGAGACATTTGTGTGTTTAAGGCCATCACGTTGTGTGCTCTGATATTTTCTTAATTGTTCTGTTTCTTTTCCAGAATGACTCTTTTGTTAGGTCCTCCAGGATGTGGGAAGACATCACTGCTGAAAGCACTTTCAGGAAATCTTGATAAATCTTTCAAGGTCAGAATATCTTTCTTCACGCTTCAACGAGTTAAGTAGAACTCTTGAAGTGATGGTATCTGAATATTTATAAAGCATGTATTACAAAAGGTAGAAGTTTTATACTTGTCTGCAGCCAGTCGTAACTGCATATCTCCAAGCAATGAACTTTATATGGTTTTGAAGTTATTCATCCGACAGGCCTTAGTAACCAATTATAGTATCAGAAAGTTCTTTATAGCTTTAAAAACTGAGATAAGAATTACCTTTTGAATCTGTTGGAGGAAGTAAGGGATGCTAGCTCAATAAGACCTTGAAGATATGCTTGAATGCACAGTTGATTTCAGGACAACCTGTGCCACTATTAAGCTTTAGGGAAGAAATTAGCACATCACTTGAGAGGAATGTATCATTCATTGCACAAGATATATTATCTATCTATAGTTATGATGTCAAAACTTGTCCTCAGCTTGACATATATCTCCCTCTGACAGGTTGATGGGGAGATATCATACAATGGATACAAAATGACAGAATTTGTGCCCCAGAAAACCTCAGCTTACATAAGTCAATATGATATGCATATCCCTGAAATGACTGTCAGGGAAACACTGGATTTTTCATCTCGTTGCCAGGGTGTTGGAAGCAGAGCAGGTATGCTTTCAGCAAAATAGAATTTCATTGTGTATTTTAAACACTTTATGCTGGTGATCGTATTGAGGATGCTTCTTGAAAGCTATTATGAGCGAGCTGAGCAGAAGGGAAAAGGAGGCAGGAATTCTTCCTGACCCTGACATAGATACTTACATGAAGGTAACTGCGGTGTCTTGATACACCTTTTTCTGATTTTCTTTTTTGTGTTATGGGGGTGGTTAAACATGTGCTGGATACTCCCCCCTTCCCCCAAATAAAATCAGCATGTGCTGAAACTTTAACTGTGATAGTGTACCTATATGCTTCTCTCTTGACCTTTGAGCCCTTTTTAATGTCTTTGCACTATTGTTATGGAAAAATCCCAATAGGGTGGTGATCTATTTACTACCTTAAAAGTCAGAGAGGACCACAAGCAAGTTTAGTCTTATCCTTTGACCTGAATTCAACAATTGACTTGTGGATGTATTTCTGGAAAAGTGCAATAAGAAAGTTACAAGATAATCATATGATAGGCGTAATTTATAAGCTTAGCTCATTTCCTATAATGGTATTTTCAGCTATCAATATGAAAACCTAGACGATTAGAAATCTCCCTTATTAGGAACTTCCTCGTTACAACTTCCCAAGGGTCGCTCCTTCAGAGAAAGCATGATACTGATGTTGTCTGTAAGATAGGGGTGCTATTGATGATGCCTTGAGAACACAGGGCTTGTGATTTTGTGACTTGTGAAGTGGCAGGCAGGCAGACAGACTGAAGTCAGACTTCAAAAAAGTCGACTTCTAAGAAATTGACTTCCATATATTGGGAAGCTTATCAAAAGTAACAGTAATTACAATATATATTTATATTTTTTTGTTTGTGTATTGACATGGGTAATAAGAAGGCAATATTTGCTTAAATAATGCCATTTTCCTCTTAAACAGGCTATTTCTGTTGAGGGACAAAAAACAACTCTCCAGACGGACTACATTCTAAAAGTACTTCACCCTTTAGCTGTTTCCCCCTTCAAATGCTTCATAGGAGTTCCAAATTAGAAACTAGAAAATTCTGATAATTCAATACTTAATCCTTTGTCAGATACTTGGACTTGATATATGTGCCAATACGCTTGTTGGAGATGCAATGAGGAGAGGTATTTCTGGAGGTCAAAAGAAAAGACTGACAACTGGTAAGTTGAGGATGCACTTAACATAAAAAACCTTCAGTTTATATTTTACTTGTTCACAACTGGATAGCTGTAAAAAGATCATGAATGAACTTCTGATATTCAATAATGATCATAAGTACTCACCTACACTAAACATCCAACATATTCAAAATGGAAAGTGTAACACTCAGTAACAGCAAAATGTTCAAATATGAATTCTGGCATTGAAACTGATTTGAATATAAAGGTTGCACTGTTGAATATGGTAACTCGAAGTGGCATTATGCAGGGGAGATGATTATTGGCCCTGCAAGAGCTTTATTCATGGATGAAATATCAAATGGATTGGACAGCTCAACTGCATATCAAATGGTTGCTTACTTTCAGCAGCTTGTGCATATGACTGAGGCTACTATACTTGTATCACTTCTTCAACCAGCACCAGAGATATTTGACCTATTTGATGACATCATCTTGATGGCTGAGGGCAAAATTGTCTATCATGGGCCCCGGACAAGTATTCTGGAATTCTTTGAGAGTTGTGGGTTTAGATGTCCCGAAAGAAAAGGAGTAGCAGATTTCCTCCAGGAGGTTTGCTTATCAAGTTTACATTCCCTGGTATGTCTAAGCTCTGTCTAAAGGTAATTAACTCATTGCTCGTATTGTAGGTTGTCTCGAGAAAAGATCAAGCTCAGTATTGGTGCCACCATGAGGAACCTTATGTTTACAACTCCATTGATCTGTTATCAAGGAAATTTAACGAGTCTTGTCATGGAAAGAAGCTCACTGAGGAGCTTTCAGGGGCATTTTTGAGGTCCAATAGCCAAAATGGTGCCATAAAATTTAGTAGGTACTCGACTCCTAAATGGGCACTCTTCAGAGCCTGCATGTCAAGAGAGTTGCTTCTGGTAAAAAGGAATTCTTTCCTTTATATTTTCAAATCTGTTCAGGTTAGCACAATGTTGTCTTTGCTTTATCCTACTAGTATTCCTCATAAGGATACCTCAGATACAAATCATTCAAACTACTGATTAGTTACACATTTTACTGTCTTGCAAGATTAGTTAGTGCTGCTTTAATATGTAAATGCATATGTCTGTTAATTAATTGCTACCTATCCTTTGGAAATCCTTAGGTAATAACTTCAAGAAGAATTTCTTAATTGGCTAAAAATTATGATATGTATATATTACGTTCTTCATAACCATATCTTCTTATCATTCATAGTTTCATTTGCCAAATTTTTCAGCTGCTTATAGTTGCATCTGTTACTATGACCGTGTTCCTACGAACGAGAATGGGTGTAGATCTTCTCCATGCAAATTATTACTTGGGAGCTTTGTTTTATTCTCTTTTGACTGTTCTCATTGATGCAACTGTGGAGTTGCCGATGACTGTTGCAAGACTCTCAATTTTCTATAAACAACGAGATTTGTATTTCTACCCAGCTTGGGCATATGCAATCCCATGCGCCATTTTAAAGATTCCTCTCTCATTGTTGGAAGCTGTTGTATGGACATCGTTGACTTATTATGTCATAGGATATACTCCTGAGGTAGGCAGGTATGTTACAAGGACTAGAATTAATTCCTTATTCATAATGCATCAGATACATTTCTAATTACTAAAAACCGATTTTGAATAAGATAGAATCTTTTGTTTCAATTTTCTGCTAATATATGAAATTTTCTGCCACGCATAACAATGATACCACAATAATCAAATTCCTACCTCTGATGAGTACCATTATTTCAGGTTCTTTCGGCACCTGATGTTATTATTTTCCTTGCACTTTGCATCGGTATCCACATTCTGTTTCATAGCATCTGTCTGCCGAGCTGGGATTGCAGCTGTTGCAGTTGCAAGCATTTATATACTTTTTGCCACTGTATTTGGTGGCTTCATAATTGCACGGCGTAAGTGCTCAATCCCTTTTCATTTTTCATCTCAGTACATTATTTAGCATGTAAAAGAAGGATCTTAATATGTGAAGATGTTGCAGCATCTATGCCAAATTGGTTGAAATGGGGCTTTTGGATTTCTCCATTGACATATGGTGAGATTGGACTTACTTCAAACGAATTTCTTGCCCCACGATGGCAAAAGGTGAACCGTCGACTCCTTTGTTCTATGTCTATATAACTTGACAACTTAATATCTGTTGAAACTATATATACAATGGTTATCTTTTCCTGTTTTATTAGAAATGTCTTGTGATAGAAGATCACGATAATTCACGATAATTACAGGGTGGTCTGGATTACCATTTGGCACATATAGAATTTTCTTTGGCATCCACATTTTGGAATTAATACCCTATCTTGTAATTAGTACTGAGAACCAATTGAAATGTATGAAAAGGTTCAATGTTTTTTTAACTCTGGCAAGCAAAATTCATAAATAATAGCCTAAGATGAAGTTAATCTGACTCAATTTACACATTCGTTGTCCCATTAGGTTAAACGCTTCAGTTATCTCAGTTGATTGTGCTTATTAGGAAACAGTTACATGATTTTGTGCTGCTGAATTATGCACTCCATCATCACTTCATGTAATTTTTCTCAGCATCTTCCACTGCCTCGCAATATAACCTGTAAATCATTTTAATTCCATGGTCTTCTTTAACGTGTGTTCCTGATGTAGTTTCCACATTATGCTTATCACTTGGGCTGTTATAAAAGCATTATCTGGTTATCCATGCAATGTTCTTGGAAAATGTACATACTTATGCTGCTATTTTACATTCTTGTACATAGGTTCTACCCACTAACATGACAATAGGGCGAGAAATCCTTGAAAGCCGTGGCTTAAGCTTCAATGGGCACTTCTTTTGGATTTCACTTGGTGTTTTACTTGGGTTTGCATTATTCTACAATATTGGTTTCATCTTGGCCTTAAGTTTCTTAAAACGTAAGTTGATCTTCTCTTATGGTAGTGAGATGTTAGAGAGGAGATATCTTATCACGTGTTATCACTAATTGAGATTCATGCAGCACCCACTGGTTGTGCTATCATTTCAAGAGAAAAGCTTTCTCAAATGCAAGGGAGCAACGAGTCCATTGGCATGGCCACAACAAATGATTCAAAATGTTCGCCAGCTAACATCAACTCAGATTCTTACAAAGGTTGCACATTTTACCACTACTTTCACTCTGGACCTATATTAGTACCTTGATTTTTGTTTTTATTGTATGCCGATTCACATGCATTTAATTGATTCTTTTATTTTTTCTTATCATTCTGCAGGGAAAATGGTTTTACCTTTTGAACCACTGACCGTGGCCTTTCAAGATCTGCAATATTACATCGAAACCCCAAGAGTAATTACATATCACATCACCCAAATTTTTAAGTAAACGAGATGTGCTGCACTAATGTTTATGAGATGGAGTAATTTGGTTGAAATCAAATATATATCAAGCTAAGGACTCTATATTTTGACGAGTATAGAAATGAAACTTGGCAACCCAAAGAAAGGAATAACAGAAAGAAAACATATATTCAAGCAATGCTTCTTCTTTGGTTCATTGAGATCTCTTTTGTTCTTGGTAAACAGTTCATTGAAAATAAATATGCTTAAGTCATGCAGTATCTCAATTGTCAGAGGTTCTTAATTTTGAGGATCTAATATTCAAACTGAGCTTTTCCCGTTCAAATTAGTTTCTTGAAGACCTCTTATGCAGCTTAAATGCACAGTCTCTACCGTTCGACTTCTAAAGTTAAAAAATTACTTCCATGTTTAATTTTCAGGCTAATGTCTTAGCAACCATCCAGAAACCTACAAAGAAAACTCATTCTGTGAGAGCATAGTACTTTATCTGCAATATTTGGGATATCTCTGAGATTCATGCTGCATTAACATTTTAAACCATCTTTCCTCAACAAGCAGGTAGTTGGTCGAAAGTTCAGTAACATCATGTTTTCTTGGGCTCTAAAATGAAAAACGAGCTTGACAGAAATTGTTTCTATGAGACTCACCTTATCAATCATATGGAAAGATTAGTCCTGGTATCAAATATTTGTAATTAGGAGCACACCGCAGAGTGCGTAGTATCCAGGTATTCTATATGCTATGCAGATATAACTTGCATAGCATATTTTGCATTTGGAAGATTTGCTCAGAAAATGAATTTGAAAAAAAAAAGGAATTTCAGTTTCAATTTGTTCGGACCATCTTGACCATCCATTTTGCAGCTATTCAGGTTTCAAATATACGATGCAAGATAGATTGACATAGGAAGAAAGTATCTTAGGAGGTGTTTGGTTCGAATTCCACTATCACTATCACTATCGGTGTCATAAAGTGGTCAATGATAATGGGTTTTGATGAAAACCCATAGTGTGTTTGTTAATGTGGAATGGATTTTATAATTTATTATTTTTCTTTTTCATTGTTTCATTTTTTCTTTTCTTTTTCTTTTCATTTGTTGAAACAGTAGCATTTTATTTTCTTATTTTTGCATTTAATGAGACTAAAAGAGTAATTAAGATGATTTAAAAAGAATAAGATGGGCAACTAAGATGATTCCCTTGTAACAAGTGGTTAATCAAAAAACCCATAGAATAGGCCTATCATTCCCATTAATTTATTCCCATTGACCCCAACCAAACATTTTATATGTGTATAATTGAATTTGAAACCCATAGTGGGGATTGAAACCTATTTACCAAACACCCCCTTAGTTGTTCTTCTTTTGGTTTCAGGCATTGAAGGAGCATGGTTTCAATAAGAATAAGCAACAACTTCTTTGTGCTATTACGGGTGCACTTAGACCTGGCATTCTTGTGGCACTTATGGGTGTTACTGGATCAGGAAAAACAACTCTTCTTGATGTTCTTGCAGGGAGAAAAACTAGTGGATTTGTTGAAGGAGAAATAAGAATTGGAGGGTTTCCCAAAGTTCAAAAGACTTTTGCTCGGATTTCAGGTTATTGTGAGCAGACAGACATACACTCCCCTCAAATTACTGTTGAAGAATCTGTTATCTTTTCTGCTTGGCTACGACTTCATCCGCAAATTGATTCACAAACTAAATCTGTATGAGTCAAATTAATTAAAAAAAATTGAAATTCAGCTTATTTCTCTGTTTTACTCTTACTTTGTTATCTATATTTTCGTGACATCACTACAGGACTTTGTTAAAGAAGTCTTGGAAACTATTGAGCTTGATGATATCAAAGATGCTCTGGTTGGGACTTCAGGCGTTAGTGGCTTATCAACTGAACAACGCAAGCGACTTACAATTGCAGTGGAGCTAGTTGCTAACCCAGCCGTTATGTTCATGGATGAGCCTACAACTGGATTGGATGCAAGAGCAGCTGCAATTGTAATGCGGGCTGTAAAGAATGTGGCTGACACAGGAAGAACAATTGTTTGCACCATCCACCAACCAAGTATAGATATATTTGAATCATTTGATGAGGTAAAAGCAATCAAGCGACAGATAACTGAACTTTGGGGCATTTAAAATTCTACTAGAAAAATGCACGTGTATAATCAGCAAAAATTATTTCGCAAAATCAAACTAATATATTTCATTATTAGTTGTCATCACAAGAACAACTATTATTAGTGTTACAAATACCTTATACAACTGATTTCAATTTTTAATCAAATGCAGTTTTTTATTTGTGTTATTATGGTCAGAATTTGTGATTAAAGTTACAATATAACAAAAGCAAAAACTTCAAATTTTCCTCTCACAAATACAACTATAAATTATATTACCATGTTTTTGTAGAAAATCACTCTTCAAAATTTTAATGATAGTCATTTAGATATTTAAATATGAAATTATTACATCTTTTCATGATACATTTTGCTCCTATTTTTAATTGCCTATTTCAAAAGGACATTCATTTCGTATCTATTACCCCCATACTTTATTTGTTGGTAGGCGAAAATTTTTGCTTGATCTATAGTTTCAGATCAATGAAAATAATGAGATTGAAGAAATTAATCTATTTGTACTTTTTAGATCCTAAATAAGTCAAATGAAAATAAGTGCAAACTTTGGGGGATATAGGCTTGCAATTTAGATAAGTCAAGAATAATAATATATCTCCAACTAAAAGCACTAAAAAAAATCTGAAACCAAAAGCTATTGGCAAATGAATTCCACGTAGAATTAATTGAAAATAAGCTATTTTGAGTGTCATTTACATATCGGGAGTATTTTTTTTATGGTTATTATAATTTGTCATTGTAAGTCATCCAATTTGAGTTTTATGAACATATCCATATGTTTGAATTCTCTTAATTCCCAATGAAATATGTGAAATTTCTTGTATAGAATGTAATTTTTTTCCATTTGTGGTATATATTGGCATTTTGAACATGCTAAGAGAATAACTTAACTAGTTTTTGGATTATAAAGTTTTTTTGTGATAGAAATTATTCATTACTTTTGTTCCTGTCAGAATATTACACCCTTATCATGTTGATATCTCAAGTTGATTCTCAAGGAATTAAGGATTATGGATAAACCAAACCAAAGAGACATATCAATTGATGAATAAAAAAGTAGAACTTCAAAACCCAAAAAGACATGTCACACTATTTGGTGAATAGAAAAGTAGAACTTCAAAACCGTAATTGATAAAGAGAATGTAAGAAGAAAATGCATGATAATAAGTGCAAACTTTGGGGGATATAGGCTTGCAATTTAGGTAAGTCAAGAATAATAATATATCTCCAACTAAAAGCACTAAAAAAAAATCTGAAACCAAAAGCTATTGACAAATGAATTCCACGTAGAATTAATTGAGAATAAACTATTTTAAGTGTCATTTACATATCGGGAGTATTTTTTTTATGGTTATTATACTTTGTCATTGTAAGCCATCTAATTTGAGTTTTATGAACATATCCATATGTTTGGATTCTCTTAATTCCCAATGAAATATGTGAAATATCTCATATAGAATGCAATTTTTTTCCATTTGTGGTATATATTGGCATTTTGAACATACTAAGAGAATAACTTAACTATTTTTTGGTCATAGAAATAATTCATTACTTTTGTTCCTGTCAGAATATCACACCCTTATTACGTTGATATCTCAAGTTGATTCTCAAGGAATTAAGGATTATGGATAAACCAAACCAAGGAGACATGTCAAACTATTTGATGAATAAAAAAGTAGAACTTCAAAACCCAAAAATACATATCAAACTATTTGGTAAATAGAAAAGTAGAAATTCAAAACCGTAATTAATAAAGAGGATGTAAGAAGAAAGTGCAATCAAGAGTAGATTATTGCTGGTAGAAAGAGATTGTAATTATGTTACACATATCACTTTGATTAGATTATTGATGGGATAATATTAGAAGTCAAGTAGGATGTTATAGTAGGATGATAATCATCTTCATTGACAATAATAGTCCCTCACTTAAAAGGTAGTGTGTGATTTATTTAAGGGTAATATAGGTAGATTAAAAAAGTAAAAAACACCTTAGAAAAATTATCTTACACATATCACTTTGATTAGATTATTGATGGGATACTATTAGAAATCAAGTAGGATGTTATAGTAGGATGATAATCATCTTCATTGACAATAATAGTCCCTCAGTTAAAAGGTGGTGTGTGATTTATTTAAGGATAATTTAGGTAGATCAAAAAAGTAAGAAACAGCTCAGGAAAATCAATCAACACACTTTATGAGTATAGAATAGATATGCTACTTAAAGAAATAAAGGGGTGAACATGAAATTGATATGATCTTTAGAATTAATGTCATGAAATATTTCTGTTTCCATTTCTGATCTCCTTAGAAGTTGATGGAGATATGCACTGGTTCTCAATCTCTCTGGCATTTGCATTCAAAGAACTCATATTTGGTAAATACATTGAAGATGAAGTATATATGCACTGCTTGCTAATAAGGAGATCATTGCTTCTGGCTCTAAGAAACAACTAAGCCCTAAGACGACAAATTTTCTTTTGGGAATTAATTGAAAGTGTAAGTTTGTGACATTTACATTTTTGTTCTCTTTAAACATGTAATCAGCTGATCCTATTGAAGTCCGGAGGACGCATGATATACTCAGGACCATTGGGTCAACAATCCACCAAAGTTATCGAATATTTTGAGGTAATCTGTCCATGCAAATCTTCACTAAATTTTCGACTGGATGTACGTGTAGTACATTGGTCTTACTTCACAAACGTAAGAGGATTCAAATTCCAGCATTCTATTTGTAACTTTGCAACAGGCTATCTCAGGTGTGCCAAAGATAAAAGACAACTACAATCCAGCAACGTGGATATTAGATATTACTTCTGCATCTTCTGAAGCTGAACTGGGTGTAGATTTTGCTGAGACTTACCAAAAGTCTACTTTGTACAAGTGAGTCTAATTCCCGGATAACACGATAACAAGATTCACACAAAACGTGAATCATCTGCAAATCTAAATTATATACAGATATGTTAGAAAAGTTTTAAATATCATAGTCCCAGTTGATCATGTACACAATTTTGACGGTTATGGAATTATTAATGTGGCACATGCATGCTAAAGTCATGGAAGTGTTTGATTGTGAGATTTTTTGTTCTGATAAATATACATGTCTCCATCAGACTTGTAAATTGCGAACAGTTTGCATCAAATATCTAGGGTATGTATCTTTGTGAGCAATGATGAGCTTGTGGCCATCTATTTTCCCATCAATTGAGTCAAAATAGCGACTGATTCCTTTTCACATCTTTCCAAGCTCCTTGTGCCTGGATTTTTTGGGGTGTGTTATATTTCAGTTTTCTAGGTAGAAATGCATTTGTCTGGTTACAAAAAATTTTTCATGGAGTTCAAAATAGTGATCTGCATGCTATATTTTGTTTTGAGCACAACAATTCATCTTGTGGGTTCATTTTTGCGTTGATTTATTTGTAGGCATAACAAAGAATTTGCAAATAGGCTAAGCATTCCACCTCCAGATGCAAAAGTTTTGGATTTCCCAACTCGTTTTTCGCTAAATGGATGGGGACAGTTCAAAGCTTGCCTGTGGAAACAGTTTTGGTCCTACTGGAGAAGTCCATCATACAACTTAGTCCGTTTCCTCCACATGCTAATTACATCTCTGGTTTTTGGAGTGCTGTACTGGGGTCAAGGGAAGAAGCTGTAAGTTATTTGTGCCAAAATTATTTTCAACAGTGTAATAAACTGTGATTCACATCTGACATAAAGCTTTAAGTTGTTGGTTTCCTGCTTAACGAATTAAACTACATTTTGGCCTGTCTTTTTTGCCATCTATCGCTTGACAGATGTGAAACAAATTTAGCCTAAACACAACATTTTCTTTCTACTTGAGAAGAAGCTCATATTTCCAATCGAATAATAACCATATTTTCGTTAAGAATGATGCGGAAATTTTCGTAGTATGGTAATCACTTTGCCACTTGAAGCTTACTGGTTGAGTATAACTTAAAGAATGCCATCGTACGTAGTTGAACGTCATAGGTAGCTGAAACTTTTGGCCTGGATTAGCTGTTGTGCTTTCATAATCGAAGCAGCTGATTCTAACTGCGCAGATGACGTTAGTTTTTTTTTCCCGCTGTTTGCAGGAATAATCAGCAAGACTTGTTTAACATTTTTGGTGGAATGTACGTTGCTGTACTTTTCTCTGGCATAAACAACTGCTCTTGTGTTTTACCATACGTCAGCACGGAGCGCACTGTCTTCTACCGAGAAAGATTTGCAGGGATGTATGCTTCATGGGCTTATGCACTTGCACAGGTAAGATAAACTTAAGAAAAAGGTGAATCACCTTTTGCTTGAATTTGGTTTTGCATTTTTACTGGTAGACCTTGGGTTTAGTTCTGCAAAAAATTGCTCATGCAAACTTTTTTATGCTTTAGCAAGTCAGAAAATTTTATTTGCATCTTCCCATCAACTGATGTCACAGAAAAATGAGAATACAATTTCTTCCCATTTCCTAAAAATCAAAAGGTTTATATACTTTATGTTTCTGTGAACCTGGGGCACCTTTTCCTATGTGTCATTTCCAAGGATTTGACAACTTTGTTTCAAGAGCAGCAACCAGTATGTAATACTAAGGGTTCAAGTTTGTTTACCTTAATTTTGCAGGTTGCTGTTGAGATTCCTTATAACCTATCCCTTGCGTTTGTATATACAATCGTCACATATCCGATGATTGGGTATTACTGGTCAGCCTACAAGGTCTTCTGGTATTTCTATTCAATGTTTTGTGCGCTGCTGTACTTCAATTTTCTGGGAATTTGATGATTGCGATCACACCAAGCATTATAATGGGCTCTATCTTACAGCCATTTTTCTATACAATGTTCAACATCTTTGCTGGATTCATAGTTCCTCGACCGGTAATTATCTCTTCACAGAATGATTCCAGAACTGTTCAAGTTTGTAGACACTTACTTCCGCTCAAACTGAAGATATAAATGTGTCAGAAAACAACATTAGATCATCAAAATGATATGAACAGGACAGTGGCGCATTGTTGAAACTTTTTTGTTGCTGCTAACTTTATCAGTCTTCAATTTTACATTTCATCCTTGATCTTTTCAACTCATAATTAATCCTAGCTCAATCCCATTCTTTTGCACTTACAACCCTTCAAGATTTTGCAACCTGTTATACTTACTGGTTACTTTTTTAACATTTTCTTACATCTTGAATATGCTTACTTTCCAATTTGATATATAGCCTATGAATTCAAAAAAATTAGTTAAGGAGAAAATCAGGAATTAATCATATTGTGACTTTAACTTGTTAGCGAGAGATTTGACACAGCAAAGTATTCATTAGATTTTGATCTAAACTCCATTTTATTGGACGATAATCAGAACAAATATATGATTCTAACTCACAGCAACCTTCCACATGGGTATATGATTCTAAACTAAGAGAAACCATGTTGATTAATTATCAAAGGAAGAGACTTCCAAAGGCTAGAAATTAGTGCACAAATGACATTTGCACCTCCTAGTGTACAATTAACATAAGCATATCCTTGTTTATCTCACTTACTAGAATTTTTTTGAATTATTTCCTTCGCTTTTAACCTTAAGGATTTGCACTTTTTTTCCCCAACTTGCAGCAAATTCCTAAGTGGTGGATTTGGTGCTATTATTTAGTTCCTACCTCTTGGACACTTAAGGGAATGCTTACTTCACAATATGGAGATATAGAGAAGAAGATTGAGGTTCTTGGAGAAACTAAAACTGTGGCAAAGTTTCTGGACGACTACTTTGGGTTTCATCACAGTGAACTACCACTTGTGGCTGTTGTTTTAGCTTTGTACCCCATTGTTTTTGCGATCTTATTTGCATATTTTATAGGAAAGTTGAACTTCCAGAAGAGATGATACGAACTTGTATATTCAGTACATTTAATATCATCATATAATAAAAGGTGCATGTTTACCTAACGGCTTCAGAATTGCTTCAGTCAATTATAGATATTCGCAATTTGATTGTATGTAATTCTTTTCTTTTAGTCTAGAATGAGATTTTTACCTTTTCGGTAGTTAGTTTCGTTAATTTTACATGTGTACATGCCAACACACACCAAAAAAAAAAAAAAAAAAGAGGAAAAAAAGCGATAATTGTGTGTGTGTACACGCATGTGGAGTGTTTTGAATTTGGAATGGACTTGTTCCTCCTGATTAATTGGTGCTTCTCATTCACCGAATGAACTTCAACACATTGGTATCTATTGGTTAGTCACTAGATGGCTAGGTAAGGCATTAAGATGCACTCTTGATAGTAATTTTGGGGTTGAAATCCTTGCATTTGTTGTTAAATCTAAAAGGTATGTGCCGAAAGAAATCCAATAGATTGGTATCTGTTGGTTAGTCACTAGATAAGGCATTAAGATGCACTCTTGATAGTAAGCTTGGGGTTGAAATTCTTACATTTGTAGTTAAATCTAAACGGCATATAGAAGTGTGCCTTTCTAGTTTTTTTTCCCTCCTCCCCCTTTTTCTATTAGGGGAAGGATGGAATTTAAGAAGTGAGGAGAATGAGTAAAGCACAGGAATTAGAATCCATGATATCTAACTTTTGAAATCTCAATTTTACTCTCCAAATCAAAACCCCTCATCTTAGTGGAGGTTATTTCTGAAATCTAAATTTTAGTCACTAAACCAAACCCTCCTCAACTTAGCATAAGTTACCACAGGAGTAGTGTGTAAATATTATCTATTGATGAAAAAAAAGACAAAAAAAAAAAAGAAAAGAAAAGATTGAAGTTCAAATAGACCCATTTCTTACACACTACTATTTTGCAACACATATGATGCTTCAAATTTGGGATTTCCGATGCCTTTCGTATAAAATATTGGATTCAGTATGAAATTGTTTTGTCACCGGATCTTTGGCAATTTCTACTCTTCTGTTGGTGAATAGCCGTCAGAAGCAGGCTGTTGTGCCCGAACTATCAAACGACCATCTAATTTTCCGGCAATTGCGATATACTTGCATTCTTCAGCAGATTCTTAAGATTGATTAGCTATCAGCTCCTTCATCAAATCTTTTGGCGCATCTCATTTATTGATCTTCTGATTCTGACATTCGCCCTGTGCACACGCAAGTTTCATTTTGCACCTTTCAACTAAATCCGAATTTCTATTTTGATCCCTAAATTTCAAAGCGGAAAGCTTTAGTCATAAAGTAAAAGCTATCGCATTTTAGTTTGTAAAGTGCAAAATTTATTCCACTTAAGTAAAATTTGTCCGACCTTAGTTTTTAAAGTATAAAATCTTTAAAGTAAATGGGATCCTATCCATTTTAGAATATCTCAAAGTTGGTATTACCTACATTGAAAAGTCCTAAGAAATCGTACCAAACATGCTTCCTCTGTGCTCTCGAGAAAGTTGACTTACTTTCTAAAAGATTAAATTTCTTTCTTGCTCATGTGTAGATTCTAGACGCAATTTAAAGGAAATATCTTTATAGTGGTTTATAATGAATGATTTCCCTCCATAAATTCATAATTCCATTCCAAAACAGATAATGAATAAAAGTTTACTTTAATAAAATTCTATTCCTAAAGCAAAACTAGAACAAGACCGAAAACTGCTGGCTCAACTTGAGCTCGAGTCGAGCTCGAGTGGTTTGTTTCAGCTCGAGTGAAGTTCGAGCTCGATTCTCTTTCGATAGCTCATGAGCCTACCGATAGGTTCTGAATATATATATATATATATATATTATTTTTATTTTTATTCTAATAGTGAAATTACATATATATCCCTAATATTTTATTATTTATTCAGAAATAATTATTTTATTTATTTTTAAAAAATAAAATAATTATTTATTATTTTATTTATTTTTTTTTAAAAAAAATAAAATAATTATTTATTATTTTTTTCGAGCTCGAGCTCGAATTTAAACTCGAGCTCGAGCTCGGCCGTTTTTTGAGTCAGTCGAAGCTCGAGCTTCGAAGTTCGACTCGATAAAAAGCAATCGAGCGAGCTCGATAAGCCCAAAACTCGGCTCGGCTCGGCTCGTTTGCACCCCTAAGCAAAACATAAAAGTCAATATTACAAGAATAATCCCAAAAGTAGTTGTCTAAGCATTAGTTGTTTCAGCATATTACATCTTACTGATAGGGTGATATTTATACATGTTAAGTGAGGCTATGCGGACTAAATTCCTCCCATTTAGTGTGCAAAGAATTGGGTTACTGCTTATATTTGAGTTTGTGTCAATTATAGGTGATTGGTATGAAAAGTGGAGTTTATTGGCAAAAATTCCAGAAGACTCGCACTTCCAGAACGTGCCTGTGCTTGAGGAAGGGAAACTGCATGCAGATTGAAGACCCACGTGGGGCCCAGTATTTCCCGATTTTGTTGGCATGTCAAGTTGGGGAAAGTCCTAAGGACGGTGGAGACTTGAAGGGAAAGTCAAAGCTGTTTCCTTGTTGTGGTAGAATTCCAGAAGCAACTTGGACTCGGACATCTTGTGTGCATTGGGTCATACGGCTAATAGATATGTTATTCTTGTGGCAGTGGAAGAGGACGTGATCTTTAGTATAGCCTTGCTCCAAGTAGTTTTTGCATCTTTCGTCGTTTTGTTTTTCGTCTTTTCGTCATTTTCCTTTTGCACCTTGCCCAGCATAGTCTATTGTTATCTTTGTTAGTTTCGTTTGGAACAAGAGCAAAGATACCAGATTTTGATTCTTCTTTCACGCCCAAAGATATTAATATTTATTGGAGAGTTTCGTTGGACCTAATTACGCTTGCTTAAATCTGATTTTCATGAAGTCCATTGGGTAGCGCATCAATATGAGGCGTAAATTCTATTCTAGTTGAGGAATAATCAAGGCTCCTGGGCACCATAACCGTGGAGATCGCTCTAATTGTTTATTTTTAATTTGTATGTTCATGGGTATTTAATTATTCTCTATTTTTCCCTGAGTTATTATTATTTAGATTTATTGGATAATTAGGCCTGTTGTTCAATTGTCTAAATAATATATAGCCAATTAGAGTGTTAGCGCGTCACCTTTAAACATCTTGATTAGTGGCAAACGAGACAATTTCACCGCCTCGCAAGCGGTCTAATTTGGATCGTGGGGATAATTAATCTAGTTTAAATAAACCCGCATGTGTGTTTGTCACCTAGAATTGGGTCTTTCTAATATCTAATGCTGTGACTACATTAAATCCTATGAGCGTCTCTAGGGTTGTCTAGTTCACAAGAGGGTAGTTTATGAGCGTCTCTGGACTACTATAAAAATAAGGAAAGATTGGTGGTTGGGCACGTCGCTTGACCACTATAACCAATTTATTCATGAACGTGTGAATGTTTTCATGTATCTATGATCAGTTATGTGCATCGGTGCCAAGATTAATTCCTTGACTAGATTGTTTTAATTAATAGTTTCTTGTGTTATTTGATTCATGCATACTTGCTTAAGTAGAGTTTCAGCTTTTATTCCTTTTTAATTATTTGCTATCTTCTCCAAAACCCCCCAAATTCTCTGTAGGAAATAAATCACCCAATCCCTGAGAATACGACCCTACTCACCATTATACTTGAATTTATATTCTTAGAGTAAGTATTTTATTTTTGGCGGTTTGACACCCACCAAAATTTTGGCGCCGTTGCCGGGGACTTGGTGTTTTAAATGATTTATTGCACAGGTTTTATTTTTTATTATTTTATGCCTCGATCTTCTCATACAGGAAAGCTTCAATTTGATCCAGAGATCGAGAAAACTGCAAGAAGGTTGACAAAGTTGCATAAGCAACAAGATTCAATAGTAACACCTTCAGGAATTGAGCAAGAATTTGTTTCCTGTGATTCATCAAGTGAATTTGAAGAAGAAGAAATGCAAATTCCCAAAGTAGCAATGGCAGCCCAAAGAATTTTGAGGGAGTTAGCAACTCCCAATGTTAATCAACAGCCGCTGTGCATCACTTATCCTAACAATGCAGAGGCATTTGAATTTAAGTTTGGTCTTATTCACTTACTCCCTACTTTTCGTGGTGTTGCAAGTGAGGACCCACACAAACACTTGAAGGAATTCCATGTGGTATGCTCTACAATGAAACCTCAAGGGGTCACTGAAGACCAAATTAAGCTGCGGGCTTTTCCCTTCTCTTTGGCAGACAAAGCAAGGGATTGGCTTTTCTACTTACCATCAGGGGTCGTTACAACATGGGAGGAATTGAAGAGGCGATTTCTTGAAAAAAATTTCCCTGCCTCTAGAGCCGCAAATATAAGGAAGGAAATTTGTGGAGTTCGGCAATTAAATGGGAAGACTCTGTATGAGTATTGGGAGCGCTTTAAGCAATTGTGTGCCAACTGCCCACACCATCAAATCCCTGAGCAGCTCTTGATACAATACTTCTATGAGGGATTATCACCAATGGATAGGAGCATGATTGATGCAACCAGTGGTGGTGCTCTGGTTAACAAGACCACTGATGAGCCAAGTTGTTGATCTCCACCATGGCTGAAAATTCCCAACAATTTGGAGTAAGAGCTGATGGAGCAATGAGAATGGTAAATGAAGTGAACCATTCTAACCTAGAGGGTAAATTATCTGAGCTTACTTCCTTGGTTCGTCAGATGGCAGTGGGGCAATTACAATCTGTGAAGACTTGTGGTATCTGTGCTGCTCCCGGGCACATGACTGATATGTGCCCAACTCTCCAAGAGGATTTACCTGAACAAGCAAATGTATTAGGAGGCTTTTCTGGACCGTCCCCAAGGAGGAATGATCCGTTTGCACCTACCTACAACCTAGGGTGGCGTAATCATCCAAATTTTAGTTATGCTTCAAAACTACCTGGCTTCCAACAACCTTTCCAGCCAAGACCACCAGTTCAGCCTGTGCAACCACCTGCCACTTCCAACTCAAATTTGTCTCTTGAAGATATAGTGAAGTCACTGGTCCAAAGCACGAGTCAATTACAGCAGGAGGCTCAAAGATCTTAGTAGAAGGCTCAACAATTCCAACAGGAATCTCACAGATTTCAACAAGAGACCCGGACTAGCATTAGGAATTTGGAGACTCAAATGTCCCAATTGGCAACCTCTATGAGCAACCTGGAGAATAGCAATAGAGGGAAGTTACCAGCTCAAGTAATTCCTAATCCCAAGGAGAATGCTAGTGCAATACACCTACGGAGTGGCAAGGAAGTACAGTCTTCAAGACATGCCCACGCCAGAGAAGAAGAAGTGTCCGGGAAGGTTGAAGAGGAAGAAGAGAGACAGTCCTCTGAAGTTTCAAAGAAAGTTGACATTTCTCGTCCTTTTCCTGGTAGGTTGACTAAGGCTAAGAAGGAAGAATCTGAGAAAGAGATCTTGGAAACCTTCAGAAAAGTAGAGATCAACATTTCTCTATTGGATGCGATTAGGCAATTGCCCAAATATGCTAACTTTTTGAAGGGCTTATGCACTAATCGCAACAAGTTAAGTCTAGATGACAAGGTGAAGGTAGGGGAGAATGTGTCAGTGGTTCTCCAAAGGAAGTTACCACAGAAGTGCAAGGATCCTGGTATATTTACTATCCTATGCATAATTGGCAATCAAAGAATTGAAAAAAGCATGCTTGATTTAGGTGCTTCAATAAATGTCATGCCTCTTTCAATTTTTAAAGCATTAAATTTAGGACCTCTCAAAGAGACTAGGGTAATCATTCAACTAGCAGATAGGTCTAATGTCTACCCTGAGGGCTTGGTGGAAGATGTTTTAGTAAAGGTCAATGAATTTATCTTTCCTGCTAATTTTTACATTGTTGACATGAATAATGAAGACTCTACCAATTCAGCTGTGATTCTTTTGGGTAGACCCTTCATGAGTACAGTAAGGACTAAAATAGATGTGCATGAAGGGATTTTATCTGTTGAATTTGATGGGAAAATGTCACATTTAATATTTTTGATGCCATGAAGCATCTTGAGGATACTGAGTCTGTGAATTTCATTGGCATTACTAACACAATTGTGCAAGAGAATTTTGAGCAAAAATTCATGGGAGACAAGTTGGATTTTGTCTTACAACAAGGTAAAACCGACTTGGAAGTAGACAACATGGAAGAGGAGGAAATCAAGGAAGCCATCATGTCCCTCCATTCACTACATCCTCTTCCAGACAGGTTTGAAAATTCTTTTCTACCATTACCCACTTCTAATGAAAGAATTTTATCTTCTGTTGAATAGGCACCTGACTTGGAATTGAAGGAACTACCCAAGCACTTGAAGTATGCCTACTTGGGGGATGACAAAACATTGCCTGTAATCATTGCTAGTGATTTAACTGCGGTGCAAGAAGAGAAACTCCTATGGGTCTTGAGGGAATATAAACCGGCAATTGGATGGATGTTGGCAGACATCAAAGGCATCAATATATCCATTTGCATGCATCACATTCTGTTGGAGTCAGACGCAAAACCCGTGAGAGAACACCAAAGGAAGCTAAATCCCGCAATGAAGGAGGTGGTGATGAAGGAAATTCTCAAGCTCTTAGAATTAGGAATTATTTTTCCTATTTCTAATAGCCAGTGGGTAAGTCCTGTCCATGTTGTTCCAAAGAAGACTAGGATCACATTGGTCAAAAATGAGAAAAATAAATTGGTGCCAATGAGACTGCAAAATGGGTGGAGGATGTGTATTGATTTCAGGAAACTGAATGCTGCAACTAGGAAAGACCACTTCCCACTTCTATTTATTGATGAGATGCTTGAAAGGTTGGCAAGTAAGTGTTTCTTTTGCTTTCTAGATGGTTATTCTGGGTATTACCAAATTATTATTGCCAAAGAGGACTAATATAAAATCACTTTTACCTGCCCTTTTGGGACTTTTGCATATCGCTGTATGCCTTTTGGTTTATGTAATGCTCCTGAAACATTTCAAAGAAGCATGATGAGTATTTTTTCTGACATGATTGAGAATTGCATTGAAATTTTCATGGATGATTTTACAGTATACGGTGATTCTTTTGACCAGTGCCTTGACCATTTGACAAAGGTTTTAAAAAGATGCATTGAAACAAACTTGGGTCTTAATTATGAGAAATGTCATTGTTAAGTCTTTAATTATGCAAATCATTTATGGATATTTCCCCTTAATTATGGCCTAAATATGATATTAATTGCTTGATTCTACTCATATTTGATTCTTGGCATTTATTTAGGTCATTGGAATTATTTAGAGCTTTAAAGTGCAAGTTTGGTGAAAAATTCCAGAAGACTTCCAAGGATTGGGTGTGGGCACGCTGTATTTGGATGTGAAGAAGGATTACGTGGAAAAATCCTACGCCTGATATTTGCCATTCCTGTGATTGAAGACTTTATTTTATTTTTAGAAATTGGTTAAAGACCCTTTTTGTTAGAAAAGTTTGTAACTGGTTTCCTTTTTACTTTATTATTGCTTTTTAACAAGTTAGATTCCAATTAGGAGTAGAACTCTTGAGATTCCTAGTTAAATAGGGAAGTTTAGGTTTTCTTATATATTATGAACCAAGCCGCCGCTTGGAAAGGGGGAGAGGAAGCCAAGCCGTCAAAGAGGAGGAGAGACGCCACAAAATTGAGAGAGCTTACAAGACTTCATCGTAGTTTCTTCCTCAAGCCTTTTTCTTGATTGGTCACGGGAACATTCAAACAAAAAGAAAGGCATTTGACGGCTGAATTTGTCTTCTCGTTACTTGGAAGCTTAACATTCCATTTTCATTATTTCGTCTTCCTTTCTCCTTATTTTTATTGTTGAAAATTCCTCAAACAACCCTTAGATGCAATTCTCCATGAGGAGCGGCTAATTCCCTCATCTACTCAAAGGGTGACTCGAAGGTGCGGTCCGATACATTTGTGAGATCTAATCGAATCTCTAACCTTTCTTTTAATTTGTTACTATTCGATGCGCTTTCCGATTAATTGTTTGGGGTTATTTTGTTAATTGAGTATCAACGGTCGGTATTTAAATTAACCTAATAACCTATCACAAATTAACTAATTGAATAATGTAATCGCTTCATTTAGTTAATAATAGTGGCGACCACCATAATGGTTTTATGTTGGGAAGCGTGTGATGTAGTTTAAATGAACCCTCTTAGCGTGTTCATTGGTTAGGGGTTGGGTTTTCTATCTTTAATGCAATTGGATAATTAAATTCCTATGGTCGGTACCTAGGGTTGTTATCCGGTTAAATAGTCAGCGGTCGCACTTGCCGAGAAAGTAAGGAAGAGCTGGCTGTCAGAGCTTGTTGGTGGCTATAACTAACCTAGTGACAGTTGAATGAAATATTTTTTGCATCAATGATCATTTGATTGGACTGTGCCTGAGACGTTGTTCCTTTGGGTAGAATTTTATCATTTGTTATTTCTTGTAAATTACTCTCTGTCTGTTCTTTGGTGATTTATTTATTTAGTATTTTCAATTTCATTTTCTAAGTTTATTTATTTTATTTCCAGTTCTATCACATCAAATCCCCCCATTTTTCTGTGACTTAGAAAGAAACAATTTTCTACCCGCCACTCGAGGAGGCGATACTACCACTACCACAAATTAATATTTTCTTAAAGATAATTCTATATCGGTTCCAAGATATACTTTGGAATCGTGGGTGAAGCCAAGATACCATTGCACATCCGAGTCCCGCTAGTACTCGAATTATTCAGAGTTAATTGTGGTGGTAATTAGATTTTGATATTTATTATTGCACGGGTTATTTTGTCAATTTTTTAGCCACGTTCTTGAACGCAACCCTCAATTATTTGTTTCTTTTGAGTTCATCTTTTTGATTTTTTTTCTTCTTTATCTCTCTTCTATTTTTCTTACTAGTTGATGGCTAATAATTTTCAATATTATGATGATATACTGGACTTTGTTCCTCATTGGGTTAATGAGCTCTTCTATTAGTGATCCTCGTTTAGATGATTTGGCCTCTCTGTGCAAAGTTGAGTGATGGACGATGCAACAAGTTAACACTTGTGGAATATGTCAGTTGGATCATCTAACTGACATGTGTCCATTACTTCAAGATGATATGAATGCCCAATTTTGTGATGTTGGAGTATTCCACAATCCACCTCCACCAATGTTTGATCCTTATTCAAATACATATAGTCAAGGATGGTGGGACTACCCCAACTATAGCTATGCAGAGAGGCCAACATCTCAACTCTCATCTTGATGGAGGGAATTCTTTGGAAGATCTTGTCAAAAACTTGGCCATAAGGCACGCTCAATTTGGTGAGTGCTTGCTCAATTTCAGCGCACTACCAATTTAGGAAGAGACAAGAGTTGGTATGCACAACTGGAGACTCAAATAAGTCAATTGATAACAGTCAACCGTTTGGACTCTCAGATGAATAGGGAGCTGCCGTCTCCGTGACTAACCCCCGAGAATGTTAGTGCCATGGATGAAGTTGAAGAGGAAGCTGAAAATGAAGATTCTCAACCTCAAATCTCTCAGTGGAAGAGTCCACCAAACAACTCCCAATTATGGTGATATCTTCTCCATCCTCCCAATGTGTTCTTGAATCTCATTCTATATCTCCCTGTGATGAAATTGACTTTATTATACTAGAAGAATTTGAGTTTCATGACAGAAATAATTTAAGAGTCATGATGACTACTAAATTGTTAATTGGTCGCGATGGAGGAGTGAGTGAAGAGTTGAAGTTGTTATTTGATTGCTTAACACCACCCACTAGTCAATGGAAGAAAAGAGCTCGTGTGCATAAAGATTACTCTACTTATGAAGGATATGAAGATTATGTAGAGAAGAAAGCAAAGAAACGAGCTACAAGATTTTATCCTCCTGAGTAAAGCCATTTATGTCTAATAAAGACATTAAAGAAAGGCTTCTTGGGAGGCAACGCAAGAATTTTGATTTTTCGTTATTTCATGTTGTTAAATTTTGATTTTTTTTCCCCATATTTCGAGTTTTTTTTCTTATGCTAAGCCATTTTCTTGTTTTAATGCAAATTTTGTGTTTGTAGGCCTTGGGTGTGTGTGCCAAAACTTTGCTCAATAGAGTTTTCGTTTGACTTGACAGAAGACTTTCAGTTAGAGCGTGCCTTGGCAAGGAGGAAAGTCTTGGTCACATTTTGTCTACACAAAATTTTTAGACGAAGGGTTTCAGGTTATGGCGTGCCTTGGTTGTATGACGGAAGTCTTCTGCCCAAGAGTTAAAAGCAAGGGATGGACGAAGACTTTCTGTTATGGCGTGCCTTTGTGGGGAAAGTCTTACGCCACAACTAAAAAAAAACTCCTCCGCGGTGATCAAGACTAAGGGTTCTAAGGCGTGCCCACGCCTTACCAACTATCACCTAGGAGATCTTGCCGTACCACCCCCGAGTCATAGTTGATCGATACACCTCTCCAGTGATTGGGAAGTTTAGTTGTCCCCTAATACTTCTTTTTCTTATTCTTTATCTCTTACATTGGGGACAATGTAAGATTTAGGTGGGGAGGAATACTTTGGTTTGGTTGATACTTTTCCTAGTTTTTTCAATTTTAGTTTCAGTTTTTGTTTTAATGCCTTTTCAACTCTAGTTGCTTGTTGGTGTTCTTTTTTTCGTGTTTTCTTTTTTATGTTTCGTGGGTCTTATGTGGTTGAATTGCAATTAAGAGTAGTATGATGGCAATTGCATGAATAGTCCACTATTTACTTGCAATTGAGTTGAATGATGGATGTTCTTGACATAATATAGCCATTTGTGAGCTTTTGAACCTGAATTGATCATTATTCAAATGTTGCCTTGAATTCCTTTTTGAGTGTAATTATCACACCTAGTTAGATTATTCTAGAACTTGCTATGATATACATGTTGAGACCACATTATTGAATTTGATGCATGAAAATGATAAGGGCAATTAGGATTAACCTTTTTGACTTTCTAAAGACCTATCCTAATTATCTATTCCCTAGTTGACCAAGTTGGACATTAAACCTTTTCTTTGTTTAAAACACATTTTTATCACCCTTTAACCTTTTTGTTCTAAACCTTTTTGTTTGAACCATATGTCAAAGGAATAACTTAATGTTCTTTTGCATGATGATATCACAAGTGAAGGAAGGTGATTATATCTATAGCTAGCAAGTTCTTTTATGTTCGTATGTTATTAGTGTCTTGTTGCAAAGAGAAAAAAAAAAAAAAAAAAGAAAGAAAAAAAACAAAAAAAATCCCAAAAAAGAAAAAAAAGAGAAAAAAATGTGTGAAGCACTCATGAAAATAAGTGCTGTGTTTTGTTAGGGAATTGTTATGTCTGCACTCGCTATGCTTGGAAATTGTTGTGGTGATAAAAAGATGACTAGGTGAATGGGTGTGTTATTTTAATTCATGCAAGGGCTAATTAGGTATTCTCTTTGACATTTATAACCTAAATTACCTTTTTGTCCAACCTTTGCCCTAAGCCCCATTACAACCCTTGTTAAAGACCCTTTGATTCTTGCATTTGAATTCATGTTCAGTGGTGGAGATGTGATAGATTAGCAAGCTTATGGCAATGTCTTTCTATGGTGTTGATTTGAGCGTACATGTCCCTTTTTAAACATCTTGAGTGCTGAGTGCATACACTATTTTCCATGTGAGGATTGTCAAGTTTTGAACATCCTGACTTTGATGAGATTGTTGAGAAAGGTGGAATATTTGTGCTAATCTATTATGCTATTCCATATTTGTTGTCTTGATCTTGAGTTTGAATTAGAGAATGCTTGAGGGCAAGCATTGTTTAGATGTGGGGGAATTTGTTAAGTCTTTAATTATGCAAATTATTTATGGATATTTCCCCTTAATTATGGTCTAAATATGATATTAATTGCTTGATTCTACTCATATTTGATTCTTGGCATTTATTTAGGTCATTGGAATTATTTAGAGCTTTAAAGTGCAAGTTTGGTGAAAAATTCCAGAAGACTTCCAAGGATTGGGCGTGGGCGCGCTGTATTTGGATGTGAAGAAGGATTACGTGGAAAAATCCTACGCCTGACATTTGCCATTCCTGTGATTGAAGACTTTATTTTATTTTTAGGAATTGGTTAAAGACCTTTTTTGTTAGAAAAATTTGTAATTGGTTTCCTTTTTACTTTATTATTACTTTTTAACAAGTTAGATTCCAATTAGGAGTAGAACTCTTGAGATTCCTAGTTAAATAGGGAAGTTTAGGTTTTTTTATATATTATGAACCAAGCCGCTTGGAAGGGAGAGGAAACCATAGCAGATCAAAGAGGAGAGAGCTTACAAAATTGAGAGAGCTTACAAGACTTCATCGTAGTTTCTTCCTCAAGCCTTTTTCTTGATTGGTCACGGAACATTCAAACAAAAGAAAGGCATTTGGCGGCTGAATTTGTCTTCTCGTTACTTGGAAGCTTAACATTCCATTTTCATTATTTCGTCTTCCTTTCTCCTTATTTTTATTGTTGAAAATTCCTCAAACAACCCTTGGATGCAATTCTCCATGAGGAGCGGCTAATTCCCTCATCTACTCAAAGGGTGACTCGAAGGTGCAGTCCGATACATTTGTGAGATCTAATCGAATCTCTAACCTTTCTTTTAATTTGTTACTTTTCGTACGTTTTCTGGATTAATTGTTTGAGGGTTATTTTGTTAATTGAGTATCAACGGTCGGGTATTTAAATTAACCTAATAGCCTACTGTCAAATTAACTAATTGAATACGTAATTGTTCATTTAGTTAATAAGTGGCGACCACCATAATTGGTTTTATGTTGGGGAAGCGTATGATCTAGTTTAAATGAACCCTCTTGGCGTGTTCATTGGTTGGGGTTGGGTTTTCTATCTTTTAATGCAATTGGATAATTAAATTCTATGGTCGCGTACCTAGGGTTGTTATCGTTGGGGAAAGCGAGGTCGTTATGCTTGTCGAGAAAGTAAGGAAGAGGGAGCTTGTTAGTGGCTATAACTAACCTAGTGACAGGTTGAATGAAATATTTTTGCATCAATAATCATTTGATTGGACCGTGCACGAGCGTTGTTCCTTTGGGTAGAATTTTATCATTTGTTATTTCTTGTAAATTACTCTACATACATTCTTTGGTGATTTATTTATTTAGTATTTTCAATTTCATTTTCTAAGTTTATTTATTTTATTTCCAGTTCTATCACATCAAATCCCCCCATTTTTCTGTGACTTAGAAAGAAACAATTTTCTACCCGTTCCCTGAGGAGACGACCCTGCTTACCACTATCACAAATTAATATTTTCTTAAAGATAATTCTGGTATATCGGGTTCAGTATACTTCTTGGAATCAGGGTGAAGCCAGTAACCCATTGCACATCCGGAGTCCCTCGACTATGCGTGAAGTTAATTGTGGTGGTAATTAGGGATTTTGATATTTATTATTGCAGGGGTCGGTCATTTCATGGTTAAGGAAGGCATAGTTTTGGGCCATGTTGTTTCATCAAGGGGTATTGAGGTAGACAAGGCTAAAATTGATTTGATCATTAGTCTACCTTATCCAACTAATGTCAATGATATTCGTAGTTTTCTAGGCCATGCAGGTTTTTACAGGCGATTCATAAAGGACTTTTCAAAAATTGCTTAGCCATTGTCTCGCCTACTTCAAAAGGAGGTGTCCTTCGATTTTGGAGATGATTGCAAGTTGTCCTTTGACACGCTCAAGGGCATGTTGATCACGGCACCAATTATTCAACCCCCAGACTGGAAGCTACCCTTTGAACTCATGTGTGACGCCAGTCACTATGCTGTAGGCGCTGTCCTTGGACAGTGGAGTGGGAAGTGTAGTCATGTGATATACTGTGCGTCAAAAACATTGAATCCAGCTCAGTGCAACTACACCACCACTGAGAAGGAGCTTTTAGCCATCATTTTCGCTTTTGAGAAATTTAGATCATATTTATTGGGATCAAAAGTGATTGTTTACTCTGATCATGCAGCTCTGAATTATCTCCTGTCAAAGAAAGAATCAAAGCCAAGGCTCATCCTTTAGGTAGTTCTGTTGCAAGAATTTGATTGGGAAATCAAGGATCGGAGAGGGGTGGATAATTTTGTAGCTGACCACTTGAGTCGATTGATAAGAGAGGAAGAAGCTGTGCCCATATCCGAGGTATTTCCTGATGAACATCTTTTTCTTAACAAAGGTAAGGAACCTTGGTATGCGGATATTGTGAACTTTTTGGTCAGTCATAAATTTCCTGTTGGCATGAATAAGAGTAAGAGGGATAAGATAGTTCATGATTCTCGATATTATATTTGGGATGAGCCATATTTGTGGAAAATAGGCTCTGATCAAATTATTCGTAGATGTGTTCCTGAAAATGAAATTCCTTCTATCCTTGCTCATTGTCATAATTATGCATGTGGTGGTCACTTTGGGCTTAAGAGAACTGCTCGAAAAATCCTTGACTGTGGCTTTTACTGGCAAACGTTGTTTCGTGATGCTTATACATTTTGTAAAAGTTGTGAAAAATGCCAAAGGTTTGGAAGTTTGTCTCAAATGGATGAAATGTCTCAAGTTCCTATGTTATTTTGTGAAGTGTTTGATGTTTGGGGTATGGATTTTATGGGACCTTTTCCTAGCTCCTATGGATTTTTGTACATTTTGTTAGCAGTTGATTATGTATCGAAATAGGTAGAAGCAAAGACTACCCGAACTAATGATTCTCAAGTTGTTACAGGATTTCTAAAATCCCACATTTTAGTAGGTTCGGGGTGCCCAGGGCTATCATTAGTGATCAAGGTACCCATTTTTGTAATCACACCATTGAAGCTGTTTTGAGGAAATATGGAGTGCACCATCGTGTGAGTACAACATACCATCCTCAGACTAATGGGCAAGCCGAAATCTCTAATCGAGAGATTAAGAGCATTCTGGAGAAAATGGATAACCCTAACTGTAAGGATTGAAGCTCTCGATTGGATGATGCATTGTGGGCATATCGAACAGCGTACAAGACGCCTATTGGAATGTCCCCTTATAGGTTGATGTTTGGTAAGATGTGTCATTTACCAGTGGCTATTCAGTATCGTGTATTTTGGGCTGTCAAGCAATGCAATATGCATGCGGAGAGAGATGGTAAGGAAAGGAAGCTCCAACTTCAAGAGTTGGAAGAAATTCGCCTTGAAGCATATGACAATGCCCGTTTGTACAAGGAACGTACCAAGCATTTTCATTATTGACTCCTGCGTGAGAAATCTTTTTCTCCAGGTCAAAAGGTACTCTTGTTCAATTCACGATTGAAATTCATGCCAGGTAAGTTGAAATCTCGTTGGATTGGACCATATGTGGTGGTCAATATTTTTTCCAATGGTGTAGTTGAAATTCAAAGTTTAGAAACTGACAAGAGTTTTAAGATTAATGATCATCATTTAAAACCTTTTGTTGATGTTTCAGATATTGGCACTGTTGAAGAAGTCCATTTGATGGATCCAGTTTATGAATGATTGCTCCCATTGGAGTCGTCTAACCAAAGACGTTAAAGAAAGGTGCTGCTTGGGAGGCAACCCAAGGATTTAATTTTTCGTTCTTCTTTTCTTTTGGTTTTCTTTTATTAATAGTTTTTCCTTTCTGTTTAAGTAGGTAGCAATGGTTTTGGGTAGAAGACTCCAGCTTGTAAGGCGTGCCCACGCCTTACTGGGACGCGCCAGAGAGACATACACCAGGGATGATCAGAAGACTTCAAGTTGTCTAACGTGCCCACGCTCTCTAAGGGGATGTCAGAAATGCATATCTGACTAGAATCAGAAGACTTTACCTTGCAAGGCATGCCCACGCCTTCCAAGATCATCTTCAATCATTGCAAAGGAGTAGTGGTCAGAAGACTATTTCTTACCGTTACTCATATAACGGAGATGGTTTTCAAAAAAAAAAAAATGGTGCGACCGGAGACAATAGGCTCAAAATGGCGTCGGAACCATCCATGGTCAAACCCCCAGACCTTTCTTTCTTTTCCTTTTCATCCTTTCTTTTTTCTTTCTTTTGTCTTCTTTCTTTTTCCCTTTTAGTCCATCACATCCGCTGCCTCTTTCATCCAAGTAACCCCTTCATATCGTGATCCCGATTGCCACTCCTCCCGTCTTCCACCTCTCGCCGCCGTACCAGCCGCCGTTGTCCTTTTTCCTCAGTCGTCCGTCGCTGCTGTCATGGTGCTGCCGTTGCTGCCTTGTCTCAAGGTTGCGCCACCAGGCGCCGTCTATTCCCGCACCAACCAACACGGCTGTCCCAAGCTTGGCCACGTCAATCTGCCCCTCTGTTGCCATACCGTTGCTCAGTGGTTTAGGCTACCAGACTTTTTTAGCATCCACCCGCCTACAACTGGTCGTTGGGGTTTGCTGCCCTTGCCCTCTTCGCCGTACCCGTCGATCTTCTTCCATTAGCGCCGCGCACCACTTATTCCATACCTGCTCTGGCTATCCTGCTTCTTTGAGCCCTGCTTGTACAAGGTGATTTGTGAGTTAATCCCACTTCGGCCCAGATCTTCTTTTGCTTGTTGTAGTTTTGAGTGGGTGGCTATATATTCTTTGGCGGTTGGTTGTTGTCGCTCTCTGGAAATTCTTTGACTGCTCTAGGTGGACTGTGGGACCTTGTTAACTTTAATTTGTGTTGTTGTGGGTGAATTTTGGAATTTTGAGTCTCTGATTTGTTGCCTACTGTGGTTGGTTTGATTGAGCTTTGTTAACTCTGCTTTGTCAGCTGTTATAGGTTATTTTAATTGTGGATTTTGGTGATTGTGGATGCCACGTGTGTTCTGTGGCTAGTGGTTGAATTTTGGCTGTGTGAAAGCTGTTGATATTGTTGCTTTTGGACCCAATATGCTGTCCAAAAAGGAACGGGTTAAGCAGTCTACCCCCACTGAGACCTCGGGATCTACTCCTCGTAAGAGGAAGGCTCCAATTTAGCATTCCCACCTTGGAGCAGCTGAATATTGTTCATGAAGTGGAGCGGTTCTTTAACCGCATTGGTTAGGCCCACTTCAGGCATACTGCTTACCCCATTTATGAGAAGTTGTGCTATGAGTTTTATGCCACCTTCCAATTCAACAAGATTAATGACTTCGCCTTGGACTCCCCAGGGGTGGTCCAGTTCTGCCTAATGGGTCAAACTTTTAGTTTGTCCCTGAATGAGTTTAATGTGCATCTAGGGTTCGTCAGTGAGGACCACCTGGCTGATGGGGTGTATATTAATAGTGCTTGTGATTTCACACTGCCCTTTGCCAGTAATTATATAGAGATATGGTGGGAGTGGTCCAATGACACTCAGCATTATGATCCTAGCCAATCTCAAGCCTCCTTTCTTACTGATCCCGTGCTGAGGGTCATCCACCGGTTCTTGGCATATAACTTTTCTGGACATAAGGATGCTTCTGGCACACTCTCCAAGGCAAAATTTTATTTTCTATGGTGTATGCAGAACAAAGTCCTAGTTAACTTTGTCTGCTGGGTGGCTTCTCAGTTGCAGTCTGTTCTCCACAAGCCACATAAGCCCTTGATTATGGGCTCATTGATCACTCATTTAGCTATCCGACTGGGCGTTCTGGACCCTGCTCGGGATATCCAGCTCAGCATAGCTCGACAGGTTGAGTCTTTGTATTTGATGAGCCTGGAGCGCATGGGCATTATTCAAAAGGTGGGAGACGCCTACCAGTTTACTCCTGCTAGAGATGGAGCCCCACGGGCTAGGGTTCCCCATTCTACTACTGACCAGGCTGGCCCATCTTCTTCCTCACAGCCCTCATCTGCTTTGGAGGACCGCATTTGTAGTTTGAAGGACACAGTGCTGGGTTTGAGTGACAAGACTGATATATTGAACTAGCGTTTTGCCAACATGCACGTCCTCTCCTCCCTCCAGTCCCAGAATCTGGATGCCTTCTTTGCTCATATAGGCTTCCAGCCACCTCACCCTCCTATTCCCTAGACTTGTTGCTCTCGCCCCTCCACTATCAGGAAAGTTTCTCTCCCCTTGTCCTTGTTTTTGCTTTCTCTTTACTACATTGAGGACAATATAGAGTTTTGGTGTGAGGGGGGTATAGTGTTAGTTTTCCTTTGCTTAGTTTTTGCTTTAGTTTTGCTTAGTTTTTGCTTTTTTGAAAAAAAAAAGAGAAAATTCGGGTGGTGGATCAGAAGACTTTAGTGTCTAAGGCATGCCCACGCCTTAGAAGAATTTCACCAAAAAAAAAAAAATCTCTGATTTCTGTTGGGCAGAATAGGATGCTATGATGATATTGGCAATTACATTGCAAACTTGGGTAGTGATATGATATGATTCAATATCTTTTCTCCTTTTGACAACGTTATTGAATGATGCACTTTGCAAGATTTGGCTAGTTGGAACCATTCTTGTGACCTGTCGAGCCAAGGAGCACTTTACTTATATTTGCTCTATTTTCTTTCATTGAGTGTTGTTCCATGTGACTTGAATGTTCTAGAACTTGCTATGTTATGTATATCAAGACCTTAATTGTTGAATTTGGTGCATTTAAGTGATAAGGGTACTTAGGTTTACCCTTTTTGACTTTCTAAAGCCCTATCCCAATTATATTTTCCCCTAATTGACCATGTTTGAGCCTAGGCCTTTTTCTTGGTTAAATAACCCGTGTGTTACCTTTAATTCCCTCTTTGTTGAACCTATTTGTTTAGAACCCCATGTCAAGGGGACACCATGGTATGTTGGATGATACTATTGAATGGTGTTGTAAGGCTAAGTTTTTAGTAAGTAAGTGTGTTAGAAGTGCAAAAGACGGAAAGATGTGTTGAGCAGATGACTAGAGCTTCTGAGGCGTGCCCACGCCCTGTTAAAAAAAAATCATCAAAAAAAAAAGAAAGAAAAAAAGAAGAAAAAAGAAAAGAAGAAAAAAAAAAGGAAAGACAACAAGAGCACACAACGCCAATAAAGTGAATTGTGTGGTGAGGTGAAATAAAAGTGAGGCACGCCTACTAGGTTGCACTTGCCAGTTTTAAAAATTTTGAGTATGCCTTGAGGAGAGTACTTAGCAAAGAAACGGTGTTCTCATGCAACTCGTCAATGGTGTTTTCTTTGATGTGTTTTAGTCTAAATTTTTCTTTTTGTCCAACCCCTTACCTAAGCCCCATTACAACCCTTGTCAAGACCCTTTGATTTTTGCATTGAATTTGGCTTAGAGGTGGCAACGTGACATATTGGCAGGCATATGGTAACATCATTTCATCATGTGATAAGAGTGACCCCCTGTGTTTCATTTCTGAGTGGTGAGTAGTAACACATCATACTATTAAAGAGAGGGTTGATTCTTGCATGTGTTAATTTTGGTGACATTGTTTTCAGGATGAGACATTTGTATTCAATTGTTGAACTGCCATGTGTTTGTGTTGGTAATGCCGATCTGAGCTTTGAAATGCTTGAGGACAAGCATTGTCTTGGTGTGGGAGGATTTGATAGGGTGATATTTATACATGTTAAGTGAGGCTATTTGGACTAAATTCCTCCCATTTAGTGTGCAAAGAATTGGGTTACTGCTTATATTTGAGTTTGTATCAATTACAGGTGATTGGTATGAAAAGTGGAGTTTATTGGCAAAAATTCCAGAAGACTCGCACTTCCAGGATGTGCCTGTGCTTGAGGAAGGGAAACTGCATGCAGATTGAAGACCCACGTGGGGCCCAGCGCGTATTTCCTAGTTTTTGTTGGCATGCTGAAACAGTTAGGGAAAGTCCTAAGGACGGTGGAGACTTGAAGGGAAAGTCAAAGCTGTTTCCTTGTTGTGGTAGAATTCCAGAAGCAACTTGGACTCGAACATCTTGTGTGCATTGGGTCATACGGCTAATATATATGTTATTCTTGTGGCGGTGGAAGAGGACGTGATCTTTAGTTGAGCCTTGCTCCAAGTAGTTTTTGCATCTTTCGCTCTTTCCATTTTTCGTCTTTTCGTCGTTTTCCTTTTGCACCTTGCCCAGCATAGTCTATTGTTATCTTTGTTAGTTTCATTTGGAACAAGAGCAGCATACTAGTACTTTGATTCTTCTTTTCACGTCCAGTGCATATTAATATTTATTGGAGAGTTTCGGTTGGACCTTAATTACGTTTGCTTAAATCTGATTTTCATGAAGTCCATTGGGTGCGTCATCAATATGAGGCGTGGCTAATTCTATTCTAGTTGAGGAATAATCAAGGCTCGGGGCACCATAACTGTGAGATCGTTCTAATTGTTTATTTTTAATTTGTATATTCATGGGTATTTAATTATTCTCTATTTTTCCCTGAGTTATTATTATTTAGATTTATTGGATAATTAGGCCTGTTGTTCAATTGTCTAAATAATATATAGCCAATTAGGCTGTTGGCGCGTCGCCTTTAAGCATCTTGATTAGTAGCAAACGAGACAATTTCACCGCCTCGCAAGCGGTCTAATCTGGATCGTGGGGATAATTAATCTAGTTTAAATAAACCCGCATGTGTGTTTGTCACCTAGAATTGGGTCTCTCTAATTTCTAATGCTGTGACTACATTAAATCCTATAAGCGTCTCTAGGGTTGTCTAGTTCACAAGAGGGTAGTTTATGAGCGTCTCTGGACTACTATAAAAATAAGGAAAGATTGGTGGTTGGGCGCGTCGCTTGACCACTATAACCAATTTATTCATGAACGTGTGAATATTTTCATGTATCTATGATCAGTTGTGTGCACCGGTGCCAAGATTAATTCCTTGACTAGGTTGTTTTAATTAATAGTTTCTTGTGTTATTTGATTCTTGCATACTTGCTTAAGTAGAGTTTCAGCTTTTATTCCTTTTTAATTATTTGCTATCTTCTCCAAAACCCCCCAAATTCTCTGTAGGAAATAAATCACCCAATCCCTGAGGATACAACCCTACTTACCATTATACTTGAATTTATATTCTTAGAATAGGTATTTTATTTTTGGCGGTTTGACACCCACCACTTACATTACAAGGATGTTATTAGAAAGAAAAAACTAAGTCACCAAATCACCAAATTAATCTTGGAGAAAGTCAAAGCCTGTTTAAATTATCCCACTAGATTCTTTACAATCCGCTAAAGTAGACATAGTTCAGTTCATGGGTGATGTGAGAAATTTATAAGTTCGTTAGTGCACCCACTTCCTCTTTCGGGTGTCCTGAGGCTAAAGAATAGGACAAGCCATGCGGTGTATCTGTGACAGCCTAAATTAATCGGATCATTACTATTCACCCGTCTTAATTATCTCAATTTTATTCCTCGCGGAGGCTGCTTGTCTTCCCAGTATTTGATTCAGGTGATTTGCTTAATGCTCCTCTGAGATCGTCAGTCTCAGCTCAGTCATACACATTTCTTGAACTTTAGGGGAAATTCCTGCTAGGGGTCATGGAAGAATCAAAATTTTGACAAGAGTCCAATCAAAGTTTGTGTGGTTTGTTCTGATGTGAAGGTTTTAAATGGCTAAACAAGAAACTTTTCTATGTCCAAGCTCCAACCTTTTGCTTAGAAATCTGACGCGCCAGTAAACAATTGTGCAAAAGTCACTCAAATTCACTCCTTTTTTGCGGCTTTATGAGCAGAATATTTTTGGGTTTGTTCATATATTCTTACTTATTCTTTTTATACCCAGAGCTCTCTGGAACTTGTGAGTCTTCAATCGAATTCAAAGTGCTCCTCAAAGTTAAGACTTGAAAATTTTCATTAATCTCCTCGTTCGTGTCTTTTGTATCAATGTTTTAAAAAGTCGATAATGGATTCGAAGAGAAGCTGTGATGCCCTGAATACAGCATTTGAAGGGGGAGAGGAAAAAAAAATTGAAGGGGAAACCACAATGACAATTTTCTCTTGCACATTGTGGTCCATTGTGAGGGACTAAAAAATTCAGATTTTATTTTAAAAATGCAAGATATTGTTTATATTGTGTTTATTCATTGAAATATGAGTGAATTTATGTTTAAAGTGAATATTTTCTAATTTAGAGAATTTTATACAAATTAATTGCCGGTGTGTGGTTTTGGCCAAATTAAGTGTTAAATTTTGTTCCGAAGTGTGAATAGTGACTTGGAATTGAATTCGAGCATATGTAGTGATATTACGGAGATATTATTAAGATTAGACAGTGTTGGAATGAAGTAAAACAATGTAAGTTAGACTGTCGCACTCGACGCGACATAAAGTGACCAAAAAGTAACTTTTCCTTGAAGAAGGGATTTGCTACCTTTTTGTCCCTTAAGTCTTGACTTTTTGGTTCCTTGAGGCTTCATTTTCAGCTGCAATTTGGAGAGAAGAGAGAGAGGAAGGCTGAGAGAGTGAAGAAGAAAAGAGAGAGAGAAAGCTTGCTAGTTTCTTCCATTTCTTCTTCCTTCCTTTCTTCAACCTTCAAGCCACCATTGAAGACTTCCATTTTCTTGCTTGTTGCAGCCGTGAGAGAGGGAAGGAAGGAGAGAGGCTGGTCCGAAATTCTTGAGGGAGAAAAGGGAGGAAAAGTGTAGTTTGATCTTCCATTTCCTTCTTCATCCAACCTCTTGAAGTTGTGAGACTTTAGTGGAAGATCTTGGCTTGTATTTCTTCATCCTTGGCAGCCGTGTGAAGGTGAGAGGAAGAGGGGGAAAATCCGAAAATTTGAAGAAAGAAAAAGAAGAGAAAGAAGGCTTGTAAGGATGCTTTATTCTTGTTCTTGGGCTCTTTGTTGAAAATCGCTATCCAAGTAGAAGGATCTCGGCCTAAGATCGAAGCTTTTGGGTGTTTCTAAGCTTGGAAGTAACTTGCTTGAAGAGGAGCTCACGAGATCGTGTTAGATCTTGATAGATCTAAAGGTATAAGGTTGAAAACCCTTAGCTATAACTTGATTAGAGTTAATCATGAAAGATTTACGGTTTATTTTACTAGCATTGAATATATTTGAAATGATGAAGTTGGGCTCTTGAAATTCCAACCTAGGTAGTGGACTTGAGGTAGATTTTAGGTAGCAAACTTGAGGACCTGATTATGAATATGTTTGAATTTCGTGAAATAAGTTTATATTGTGGTTAGAAATTAGATCCGGTAGTTGAAAATTTCGAAAGAAAAGAGGTGTGATGGCCGAAACCCTATTTGGCAATTATGAATTGTGATTTCGAAACTTTATGATGCTTTTTGAAGTGATTGGGTCTAAGTATATGTGTGTTACGTTTATTTGTGAGTGTGTGTTTGATTAGAGTGAAGTCATGAATTTTAAATGACAAAAAGTCAAATTTTCTTGAATATTTGGATAAAAGTGTTGTTTAGACAAATTTGAGGTTTTTACAATTTTGTGGATAATTTCCATGAATTTTGAATGTAAAGATTTGATGAGAATTGTTTAAACTTGTATCAAAGCTTTGAATAAGAGCCAGTGTTGAGTATTTGTGAAACAAGTGATTTTGAGGTAAGAAACCTCACTTAAATTCCACATGAAAGAGAATTTGAAAATAATGTTTAGGGAGTACATCGATGGAGTAATATTTTGGAAATGATATAATGATTTTCAAAAGACCCATTGAGACATTTTGCCATGTGAAATGAATGTTTTTCCTTCAGGGAAGTGGGGAAGAATAGTGATTGAAACCAAGAAACGAAAGTGAATAATTTTAGTTAATGAATGAGGAAATGAATCTCAACTACTGTTTTCGTTTGTTTAGGGGGTGTACAAGGAAGTGAATTTGACCCTAACGTGGAAGCCGAACCCTACTATTTCGGTGAGTTTCCATGCTTGTTATGTGTTTACGTGAAAATGATTGCAATTGTGTTTAATGAAGTGAATGTGAAGTGAAACATGGTTTTCGAACCCTCCGATGGGGTGGTGTATACTTTATCGCACCTACCTCATTTGAGTGAAAATAATCGTGAAAGTGTTTTGAAATGATTGATTGTAAAAGTGTTGTGTAATGACTTATGTGTATTTGTGAAATGTCGGGAATTCCTGAGACCTATCGGTAAGACTTTCAACTCGAGCCGAAGGCGAGGCCTAGGCCGAGGAGAAAGGTCGAGCCATAGGGTTCTTCAAGTGAAATGAAATGTACTCTGGACTTGGCATAAGGACTGTCCCTAATACTGGAGAGCACACAAACTAAGTGAAGTGAAGTGTTATAAAGTGTTAAGTGTTTGGTGACGGGCCCGTGGGGATTTCGGTGGAGTTAAGGAGTAAGTGAAGGTCTACATGGACTACGTATATGAAACTTGATGGAGTGTCAACTACTCGGTTCGTGGACAAGCTTTGTGGAACTTGGCTCCTGAGAGCCCCCGTATCCTACCTTGTTTTGTTAATTGCTTTCGTATCTCTGGTTGAATTCCAAGTGTGATTTATGAAGTGAAATTCCTTATGTGCTATGTGATTTGCATGTTTTGGGAACTCATGGGCTTTTAGCTCACCCTTTCCTATTTGTTTTCCTTAACAGAAAATGATATCCCAAGTGAAGGTGCCAACCCTTAGTGTTAGGGTTTACTTCTGTTGAATGTTTTTGAGAACTTCGAATTATGGATATTGAGGGTTTTTGTATTATGGAACCTGAATGTATGGATAAATGCTTTATGTATTTTGGGATTGTAATTTTAGAAGTTGTGGATTGTAAGTTATTGTGTATTTTAAAGTTATGTACGGAATTTTAGTTGTTAAGTATTATTGATCATTTGAGTGAGTGAGTCCTGGCGAGAGTTAGGCATACAGCAGCCACTGATACTCTAGGGTACGCTCTCTAGGGTACGCTCTAGGGAGAGGTGGGGCCGTCACATCCATTCTATTCTCAAGTCTTGTGTATCCATGTTTGTCGTCATAATTTCTTGTTTGCTAACTTCTACAGACTTGAAATTTGTGCATCACAATGTTGTGGGTGGGTGGAAGTGTCTGAGATATTTATTACTCAGGAATCAAAACAATTAAGGAATGATACTCCATGTGAGATCTCTGTCAAAGGGACAATAATTTAGCAATTCATGAGTTGAGGAAATCCCTCCAAAGATACTGGGGAGGTGTATGAGATATTACCTAGGAATGAAAAAAATTAAGGAATAATACTTCATGTGAAATCTCATGTCAAAGGGAACTAGTTTACCAATTTTATGAGTTGAAGAAATCCCTCCAAAGATATGAGCCCAGATTATTAAAAAAAAAAAAAAAAAGAAAAAAGGGGGAGAGAGGAGAGAATGCTATTTGCAAGGTTCATAACGTGAAAAAGGGCTTCAAGACTGTCAAAGGATACAAATTCAGCAACTGTCAATCTTGCTATAACTTTCCAATGCTGATAAGATGTAATTTTAGTCCAGATGCAAGTCAAATAAATGCTGCTTAGTTGTCATATTAATCCATGCGGGATGGGCAATGAATTGATTATTGGAAGTACAACTCAGTAACGGTCAATTCTTTCTGTAGTCATCTTTTAAAATCTTTCTCCAGGAAGAAGTATCAAGAGAGCTCTTCCCTTTCTTCCTTCTGGAAACCTGTCATTTTGTTGTATACCATACATTGGTTACCGTCTGAAGCTAATGCTTGAACTTGATTGTATTGTAAAACATCATCAAATTTATAGTCCATAGGCCGGTCTGATCTTTATAGATGGATGCAGCTCTGTCTGTTTGTTTCCTGATTATTGAAGGTTTCAAGTTTTAGTGACATAGTCTAAAAATGCCTGAGTTAACAGGAAGAGATGATAAAGACTTGTTAAAAATTGAGCTCACAGAGTCAGGGAGAAACTCAAGTGCATCATTTAGGAGGACAAATTCATCTTTCAGAAGAAATTCAGGCTTAGGCAATGCAAGAGATGATAACCTTGACGAAGAAAGTTGTTCTGCAGTGGGCTACTATTGAAAGACTGCCTCCTTTTGAACGTAATAGATCAGCATTGTTTGATGAAAATGATGGAAATAATGTTGATGGTAGGAGAAAACCGGTCGTTTATGTTACCAAGCTTGGAGCTATGGAAAAGCAAATGTTCAGTGAGAAGCTTATTAGCCACATTGAATATGATAACTTTCAGCTGTTGCAGAAAATCAGGAATAGGCTCGACAAGTATGTCTCTTTTCTGTTAATCAATATTATATTTGAGATAGATTTTAACTTCTCTACCACACTTTTATAAAACAAATATTCATGCAATGCTTCTTCTCTGGTTCATTGAAACCTTTTGGTTCTTGGCAAGGGGTTCATTGAAACTAAATATGCTTAAAGTCATGCATTATCTCTAATAAGAGTTTCTGAAATTTGAGGATATGATATTCAAACTGCACTTTGCATATTCAGATTAGTTTCTTGAAGATCTCTCATGCATCTTGAGTGTAATGTCTTTACCTTTGGACTTCTAAAGTTAAATAATTACTTCCATGTTTAATTTTCAGGCTAATCTCTGACCTACCATTCAGGAAGCTTTAAAGCAAACTCATTCGGTGATAGCATATATAGTACTTGCAATAATTGGGATATCTCTGAGAATCATGCTGCGTTAACATTCTAAACCATCTTTCATCAATAAGCAGTAAGTCGGTCAAAAATTGAGCAACTTCATGTGATTTTGGGCGCTAAATTGAAAAAAGGAGCTTGATAGAAATTGTTTCTATGCTGCTTACCTTATCAATCATATGACAAGATCAGTCATGGTATCAAACAACTAGGGGCACACAGCAGAGTGCATAGTGTCCAGGTGTTCTAGATGATATATAGGTATAACTTGTTATGCATATTATATGTTTGGAAGATTTGCTCAGAAAATGAATAAAAGTTTAAAAGATAAAAAAGAACTGCTTTCATTTTGTTGGGACCATCTTGACCATCCATCTCTTTTTGCAGTTAATTAGGTTTTGAATATATGGTGCATAATAAATTGACATAGGAAGAGAGTGTCTTAGTTGTTCTTCTTTTGGTTTCAGGCAATGAAGGAGCCTGGTTTCTCTGACAATAGGCTACAAATTCTTTGTGATATTACGGGTGCACTTAGACCTGGGCCTAAGATGACAAATTTTCTTTCTGTTATACAATTGGAAGTGTAAGTATGTAACATCTACATTTCTGTTCTTTTCAAACGTGTTTCCCAGTTAATCTTGTTGAAGTCTGGAGGACGCATGATATACTCAGGACCATTGGGTCAACAATCCAGCAAAGTTATCGAATATTTTGAGGTAATTTGTTGTCTGTATGAGCAAGAAACCGACCCGAGCTGACCTGGCACACGCCCCAGGTCACGAGTCGAGCTGAGCTAGACCTAGACCTATTAAGACACAGAGCTAGACCTGTTAAGACACAGCGGGATTGCTCCCCAGGATAGCTCCGACGATCAAGTTAGAAGAGTGTTTACCGAACTGATTAGTGAGAGAGAGAGAAAGCGGGTCAAGTGATGAGTTATGTCGTACCTTGGAATGGTGTTTTACTTGGATATTTATAGAGAATAATAGATAAGCCTCCCAAGAGGTGCAGTTAGCCCCAACTGCTAGCTGAGATAAGGATAAGACTTATCTCTTGGTTGAGAAAATAAGGTCAGGCAAGAGTTCCGACTGATCTGAACGTCTTGCCCGACTTGCTAGGGAACCAGTTCGGCTCCGCCTTGGTCAGTTCGGCCGCCTGGGTCAACTCGGCCTTACAGCCGAACTGCTTGCTTGAGGTGCCACATGTACGGTTGCTATTCCTAGCTCCCTCATTGTCCATGCAATCTTTACTAAATCTTCAATTTGATCTAGGTTTAGTACGTTGGTCTTCATAAATATAAGAGGATTCAAATTCTAACACTCTGGTGTGCCAAGGATAAAAGACAACTACAATCCAGCAACGTGGATATTAGAGGTCACTTCTACATCTTCTGAAGCTGAACTTGGTGTAGATTTTGCTGAGATTTACCGGAAGTCTACTCTGTACGAGTGAGTCTAACTCCCAAGAATTTTTTTATGCTGCTCTTACATGTAACTATGACAAGCTTCACACGAAACATAAATCATCTGCACATCTAAACGCTATAGATATCTATTAGGATTGTGTTAAATATCATAATCTTGGATGGTTAGGCAGACTATTTTGACAGTCACAGAAATTATTAATTTGGCACATTCCTGCGAAAGAAATCGTGGAAGTGTTTGACATGTGGGATCTTTTGTTGTGATAAATATACATGTCTTCGTTGGAGTTGTAAATTGCTAACTATGTGCATCAAATGTCTACTTTTCATCTTGGTGAGCAATTATGAGCATGTGATCATCTATTCTTCATCAAGTACAAAATAACAACTGATTCTTTTTTACATATTTGGGAGCTAGGGAGTTAGATTTCAGTTTTCTATGTAGACATGCATTTTATTGGGATACCAAATTTTTCATGGAGCTCAGAATAGAGATTTGCATTATGTGCTACATTTGTTTTTGAGCACAATAAATTCATCTTGTGGGTTCATTTTTGCATTATTTTGTTTGTAGGCATAACAAAGAACTTGTAAAGAGGCTAAGCATTCCACCTCCAGATGCAAAGTTTCTGGATTTCCCAACTCGTTTTTCACTAAATGGATGGGAACAGTTTAAAGCTTGCCTCTGGAAACAGTTCTGGTCCTACTGGAGAAGTCCATCATATAACTTAGTCCGCTTCCTTCACATGCTATTTTCATCTCTGATATATGGAGTAGTTGTTGGTTTTTGGGGCATAAACTAAGAAACAACACTTAGTGTTGCAAAAAATAACTCACAAAAGATATTGAAGGCTGAAAAATGAGCTTCCTTTCTTCATTCATCAACACCCTATTTATAGTGATTACATGAAACAAACTAGCTAACAATTCTCTAAAAAATCTCAACAAAAACTACTTGATAACATAATCAAATCTTAGCTAAAATATTTGCTAACAACTCAAGATAATATTTGGTTAACAAATATCCTAACAATAAGACTTATTTTTCTACTACTTAACTTATTCTAAAATCAAGTACAATTTATTAAAATCTAGAAATATCTGTAGAAAAAGTTGGCATATTCCAACACTCCTCTTTGCCAGTTTTGCTGCAGATATTGAATTGTCTTGACAAATCTTTAGACCTTGTTTTAGGCAAGACTCTTGTAAAAAATTCTGCAACGCAAATAGGCCTTACAACAGATTTCTTTTTTTGCTTCAAGTTGAACATCAACAAACCAGCTTTTTGGTTTCTTGTGCCAAACTCCAAATCAGCAATAGCATTCTTGACATATCGGAATATCTTCTTTGCAAATTGAAAGACAAGTTTCCATGCACAGCAGACAAATCTGAATAAGAAATTTGTAACACATAAAATGATTGTTGTAAGAGACATAAAACAATCATTATAGTCATTGTATGGCATTTCATCAACTTTGCCAGCACCAACATCCTTGGGTAACTTCTCATGAATCTTCACAACATAGGCTTCTTCAATTGGTTGGCCAGTTATCTCCTCCTGAATTGTATTAACATCTGAATTTTTTGATTCATGGCATTGCACCTCAGAATTGTCATTTTTTGACAAATTCAAAGGAAAATTTTTCCTCTCATTTTTTGTGAAAAGCTCATTCCCAATGGATCATAGATAACACAAGTCCTGTTCTTGAAAATGAGAATAATTTTTCTCCAATAAGCGTCCAACACTCAACAGATTTTGGTTAATTTGGTACATATAAAACATCGAAATAATTTTGGTACCGAACCATAATCAACGAACAACGCCTCTACCTTTTACCTCAATAAAACTTCCATTTCCAATTTTCACTTTGGAAATCTGTGACTTGTCAAGATTCCTAAATATGGATTCGTCATATGTCATATGATGAGTGCAACCACTGTCTATTAGCCACATTTCAGCACTGGAATTATTGCTTACAAAACAAGTAGCTACAAACAGTTGCTCCTCCTCTTGTTCATCAACCATCTGAGCTTGATGTCTTCCTTTTTCTTTATTTTTGCAAACTCTCTCCATATGTCCCATTTGCTTGCAAAACCTACATTGAATGTCAGGTCTAAACCAACAGTATATTGAAAGATGTGAGGTTTTCTTACAATATGGACATGGAGGATTTTTGCTTTCTTCCTTTTTATCTTTGCCATTTTTCTCCTGCTTGTTTTTGTCACATTGTTGGATGTGATCCTTGTTTGTTGCTTTAAAAGCACCTTCAACAATTTCCTCATTCCTTATGGCTCTTCTTTGTTCTTGAGCTTCCAAGGCATTAACTAATTCTGGCAAAGTCATGCAGGAAGATCCCTTGAATCTTCAAGAGGAAATCTTGGCTTCAAACCTTTCGGTAAACTTACCAAGACTTTTCCACAACTCTATCACGGAAGTTGTTCTCCAATCGGTCAATTTTGTTCACAACATTCAAGAGTCTATCGAGTACTCTTTAATGTTTTCTGTGTCTTTCATTCTAAGGAGTTCAAATTCTCTCCTCAGATTCAAGACTTGCATCTGTCTTGTTCTATCATTGCCTTGAAAAGCCACCTTGAGAGCATCCCAAGCTTCCTTTGCAGTTTCACAAGTCATAATTTTTGTGAATACTGCATCTGAAACTGATGAGTGAATGCAGGTCAAGGCTTTTGATCGCCTTTTGATCGCATCCCTATAGGCTCTCATTTCTGCAATTGTTGGATCTTGGACAATTCGAACAGGATCATTTTCTACCATATCCCAAAGATCAGGCTACCAAAAGGACTTCATTTTGACAGCCCAAATTTGGTAGTTGTCACCTGTGAAACTTGGAGGGTTGGACAAGAAATTGTTTCCTGGCATTTTTTATGTTGAAGGCTTAAGTGTATAATTTTATACTAAAAAGAGGATTCTCACTGGATTCACTCACTCTCAGAAGAAATCACAGGCCCTTAAGACTTAGGCTCTGATACCACTTTGTTGGTTTTTGGGGCATAAACTAAGAAACAACACTTAGTGTTGCAAAAAATAACTCACAAAAGATATTGAAGGCTGAAAAATGAGCTTCCTTTCTTCATTCATCAACACCCTATTTATAGTGATTACATGAAACAAACTAGCTAACAATTCTCTAAAAAATCTCAACAAAAACTACTTGATAACATAATCAAATCTTAGCTAAAATATTTGCTAACAACTCAAGATAATATTTGGTTAACAAATATCCTAACAATAAGACTTATTTTTCTACTACTTAACTTATTCTAAAATCAAGTACAATTTATTAAAATCTAGAAATATCTGTAGAAAAAGTTGGCATATTCCAACAGTAGTGTTCTGGGGTCAAGGGGAGAAATTGTAAGTTATTCATGCCAAAACTATTGTCTACAGTTTAACACATATGACATAAAGCTTTTACTTGTTGATTTTCTCCTTAATGAATTGAGCCACTTTTTGATTTGTCTTTTCTCCATCTATCACTTGATACATGTGAAATAGATTTAGCTTAAACACAATATTTGCTTTCTACTTAAGAAGAAACTTGTGAGCAGTACATGTGACTGGAACATGAAGAGAAAAATAGCAGTAGACCCAAGAAGAATGATATGGGATTTTTTGTAGTTTGGTAATCACTTAAGAGAGTTGAAGCTTATTGGTAGAATATAATCTAAAGAATGCCATACTACCTAGCTGAAGGTCAAATGTACCTTAAGTTTTTGCCTGCGTTGCCGGCATAATTTATATGTCATTCGTGTTTAGTTAGGTGTTCAAATAAATAGTTTTCTGTTTTCATACTTGGGATGATTTTATCAAGTAGTATGTGTTTTCTGCAAGTCAGTTCCTGTCTATTTCTGTTTTCTGCAAGCTGGTAATTGATACAAGGCCTGATGACAGAGCTAGGAAAAAGCGTTTTTACTTTGATAAGAGATGGCTTCAGAAGGAAGACATAGTACAGGTGGTTAAAGATGCTTGGGAGCAGCTAGTGGAGGGCATAAGGATGTTTAGAGTGGTCAGCAAGATCAAAAAATGTAGAGTAGCTCTTCTGAGATAGAAAAACAAATTCCATGCAAATTCCAAGGAGAAGATTGATAGGATTAAAATGCAAATGGAAGAGGAAAAGAGCAAGGGAACAAATAGCAGGAATTTGAGAATAAATGCTCTGAAACAGCAACTAAAAGAAGCTTACAGGGAGGAAGAGCTCTTCTGGAGTCAGAAAGCAAGACTGAATTGGCTCAGGGAAGGTGATAGAAATACCAAATTCTTTCATGCACAGGTTCAGGGAAGGAGAAAAAGGAACAGGATGATAAACCTACAAAGAGAGGATGGATTCTGGACCAAAAATGAGCAGGAAATATGCACGGAGGTGGCTGACTACAACAGGAAATTATTCACAAGTGAAGGAGATGGAGGCTTGGAAGAAGTATTAGATGGTATACCACACACAATTACTGCATGCATGAATAATCATCTTGTTAAACCTGTTCAAGAAGATGAAATTAAGAATGCCTTGTTCTCTATGAATCCTGATAAGGCTCCGAGTTTAGATGGAATGGCACCTTATTTTTTTCAGAAATTCTGGAGCATTATCAAAAAGGATACAGTAAATGCAATTAAAACTTTCTTCCATACTGGTCACATTATAAAATCTGTCAACCACACTGTAATCTCCCTCATTCCTAACATTTTGAACCCCACTTCCCTTAAACAGTATAGGCCTATAAGTCTCTGCAGTATCCTCTATAAGATCATTGCAAAAATATTGGCTAATAGGCTTAAGTCTGTTCTAAATGTTTGTATCTCCAAAAACCAATCAGCCTTCATCCCTGGTAGGCAGATTTTGGATAATGTTATCATATCCCATGAATTTGTGCACTATCTTAACTCTTAAGAACAAAAAGCAAGGAAAGGATGGATTTATGACAGTTAAATTGGATATGTCTAAAGCCTATGACAGGGTGGAATGGAAGTTCTTGGAAGCAATTATGCAAAAGATGGGTTTTCAAGGGAAATGGATAAGTTGGATTATGGCATGTTTGAAATCAGTTTCTTACTCTTTCAACATTAATGGAGAAATCAATGAGTATGTAATTCCAGAAAGAGGGATCAGACAAGGTGATCCACTATCACTTTATTTGTTCCTCTTCTACTCATAAGGCTTTTCCAATATGATAAAGAAGGCAGTAGAAGCTAAAAAGCTTACTGGTACGAAGATTAGCAGGAGGGGGCCGAGTATTACATACCTTTTCTTTGCAGATGATTCCTTAATCTTCTGTAAGGCTAATTCCCAGCAAGCAACAGAGCTTATGAGGATCCTGAAGTGCTATGAAAAGTGTTCAGGTCAGCTTATTAATCTAGAGAAATCATCCATTCTCTTCACCAAGAACACAAGCCAGGATCTTAAGGTGGATATTTGCTAGAGAATGGGAAACATATAGAGGGTACAGCAAGGGAAATATTTGGGACTTCCAATGATAGTCACGAGATCAAAGGAGCAGATTTTTGGCTATATCAGAGATAATATGCACCAAAGGCTTTGCAAATGGACAAATAAGTTGTTAAGTACTGCAAGAAAGGAGGTCCTGCTCAAGGCTGTATCCTTTGCTATGCCTACCTACTCAATGTCATGTTTTAAACTCCCAAGGAAGCTATGTAAACAGATGAGTTCGATGATGGCAAATTACTGGTGGGGGGAGAAAGATGGGAAAAACAAGACTCACTGGTGCTCTTGGAGCAAGATAACTCAGGAAAAGAAAGGAGGTCTGGGATTCAAAGATCTGGAAATTTTCAACAAGGCCCTACTGGGAAAGCAAGTCTGGAGATTTCTGACATGTTCCAACTTATTAGTCACCAAGGTGTTGAAGGCAAAATATTTTCCTAAGGAATCAATCCTTACCAGAAAAGTCCCAAGCAATGCATCCTGGATCTGGAAAGGAATAGCTTAGGCTCGAGAATTGATTCAATAGGGTGTAAGGAAAAGAATTGGAAATGGCAGAAGTACTAGGATCTGGGAGGATCAATGGATTCCAAATAACACAATTGGAAGGCCTACAACTGAGAGACAGCTGGAGTGCAAGGTACAGAAAGTAGATGAACTCATTTGTCAGAAGAGGTGGAACAGAAACCTGGTTTTCCAAACTTTTAATAGGGCGAATGCAGAAAACATACTAAGTATTCCATTAAGCATAGCAAAGAAAGAAGACAGCTTTTGCTGGATATACAATCCAAATGGAATATATTCAGTGAGCTCTGGTTATAAAGTGCAAAGAAGGAAACACAACAAGTTATCATCCACAGCAAACATGGAAGGTGGCACCAGCTGGGAAGCACAAAGAAATAAAATTTGGCAGAGTATTTGGAGCATGAACATCAAACACAAACTGAAACTCTTCCTATGGAAATGTGGCAGGTGTCGAACCTGTGCAATAATAAATGTTTAAAATCCTAATTACCACCTCAATTAAATTTAGAGCAATTCTGAGTACTGGAGCAGGGACTCTGGATGTGCAATGGGTTACTTGCTTCACCCTGATTCCAAGGAGTATGCTAAACCCGATATACCAGAATTATTTCTAAGAAAATATTAACTTGTAGTAGCGGTAAGCAGGGTCGTCTTCTCAGGGAACGGTAGGAAATTGTTTCTTTCTAAATCACAGGAAAATGGGGGGTTTGGATGTGATAGAACTGGAAATAAAATAAATAAACTTAGAAAATGAAATTGAAAATACTAAATAAATAAATCACCAAAGAACAGACAGAGAGTAATTTACTAGAAATAACAAATGATAAAATTCTACCCAAAGGAACAACGTCTCAGGCACACACTTGATCATTGATGCATAAATATTTCATTCATTTGTCACTAGGCTAGTTATAGTTGTCAACAAGCTCTGACAACCAGTTTTTCCTTACTTTTTCGACAGCCAAGGTACGATCGTTAACTGCTTCCCTAACCAGATAACAACTCTAGGTACGACCATAGGAATTTAATTACCCAGTTGCATTAAAATCTAGAAAAACCCAACCCTAACCAATGAACACGCTAAGAAAGTTCATTTAAGCTAGATCATATGTTTCCCCAACATAAAACCAATTATGGTGGTCGCCACTAATTATTAACTAAATGAACGATTACATTATTCAATTAGTTAATTTGATAAGAGCTATTAGGTTAATTTAAATACCCGACCGTTGATACTCAATTAACAAAATAACCCTCAAGCAATTAATCCAGAAAACGTACGAATAATAACAAATTAGAAGAAAGGTAAGAGATTCAATTAGATCTCACAAATGTATTGGACCGCGCCTTTGAGTTGACCTTTGAGTAGATGAGAGTTTTAGCCGCTCCTCATGGGGAATTTCATCCAACAAATGTTTGAGAAATTTTCAACCATGGAAGTAACGAGAAAGGAAATAAAATAATGACTTGAATTTCCAAGCTTCCAAGTCAACGCGGAGGTGAAGTCAGCCACCAAGTTTTCTTCTTCTTGAGTCACAAACCCGTGACCAATCAAAAGGAAAAGCAAACGAAAAGAACAAAACTAACGTTAAGAAGTCTTGTCCTCTAATGAATCAAGAAGACCATACGAGGAAGCAAAGAAAACGATGAAGATTTTTGTTTTTTTTGTCTTGCGTCGTCCTCCCTCCTCCTTGGCGGCTTGGATGGTAACAAATTAATTGAAAACCTAAGCTTCCCTATTCACTTAGGAAACCTAGTCCTAGTTGGAATCTATTTTCCTAAAAAGCAATAATAAAGTAAATAAGGAAACCAATTACTAAAAATCCCTAATTAAAAGGGTCTTCAACCAATTACTGAAAATAAATAAAATCTTCCACCAATGGTAGGAATTGTCGGTGGGATTTTTCCACAGAAATTCTTCTTCACAGCCAATGTAGCGCCTACATATCCTTGAAGGTCTTCTGGAATTTTCACCAAAAATAGAGCTTTTAATCTTCAATTAATTCCAAGAACCTAAAATCAATACCAAAACCAAATATGAGTAGAATAAAGCAATTAAAACCATATTTAGGTCGTAATTTAGGGAAAATGTCCACAAATAAACCATGCATTTAAAGACTTAACAAAATGTTTGAAAGAAGCACTGCCAGTTCGTCAAGCTATTTTTACAAGAACAGGGAAAGGAGATCCTATATGCAGAAGATGTGGGGAGGAGCAGGAAACAATTGAACATGCTTTGCTGAAGTGTACCAAAGCTAAAGAGATTTGGCAAATTGCACCTGTCCAGTGGGAAAGAACCCCTAATAATCATGCTTGTTTTAGCAAGTGGTGGGCAACAGTCAATGAAGCAAGAATAAGAACAGAGGGGGCTAAACATTTGGCACTAACTGTTAACATATTGTGGTAAATTTGGAAGGGCAGAAACCAGAGAGAGTTCAATGAGCTGGAGCAACTACCCTTCGCAGCTATTCAGAAAGCACAGGCAGAATGGCGGGAGTATGAGGAGACCATGACTAATTCAACTAGAATGAGCACAGCAGAAACAGCTATACAACAGCCAAACCATCAACAGCAGCCGGATCCAGAAGTCATTAACATTAGGATTGCAGTCCAACAACAGCAAGGGAATAGCAATGTGGGTATAGGAATGGCAGCAAAGGATCAGAATCAAAATTTTTTAGTTGGATGGGCAATGAACGAGAAAAGTACTGGCTTGCAAATACTAATTGAGGCTATAGCTGTGAGGCTAGTGATGTGCAAAGCAGCAAGCCAGTCTTGGTCAAAAATCATGGTGCAGATTGAAAACAAGCAATTATTGAAATATCTTCAACTTCAGAATGCACCTCAACTCAACTTGATGACTGTGTTGGAAGATATACTGAATTTAAGAAAGTTGTTTCGTATGTGCTCCTTTTGCTTAGTTGAGAAGGATAGGAACCAGATTAGTGAACAGCTTAGCAAGTATGCTATAGGCATAATGCAAGATGAGGATATTGTGGATCTTCAATGTCTTAGCACACTGTTATTGTAACTTTCATTAGAGCCTTTGCTTGTCAAGTGTAAAGTCTTTTATAGCAATATAACACAATTATCGTTTCGGGAAAAAAAAAAAAGTTTCTGTCTATTGCTGGTGAAGATACGATTAATCTGTCTTGCCGCTTGCGTACCTACTAAGTCTGTCAGCCAGAATCAGTTGATATTCTTTGAATTTCCAGTTGAATTGCATCCCTATATGAGGATCATTAGCTTTTGCGCTTTCATTGAAATGAAACAGTTTATACTGACTTTCGCCGCTCACGTATTAGCTGTTGTGCTTTCATTGGAATGAAACAGTTGATTCTAACTTTCACACCTCACGCAGGTTGTTTTATTTCTTACAGTTCTTTCTCCGCTGTTTACAGGAACAATCAGCAATATTTATTTAACATTTCTGGTGCAATGTACACTGTAGTACTTTTCTCTGGCATAAACAATTGCTCTTGTATTTTATCATATGTTAGGATGGAGCGCACTGTCCTATATCGAGAAACATTTGCAGGGATGTATGCTTCGTGGGCTTATGCACTTGCACAAGATAAACTTAGGAAAAATGTTGAATCGCCTTTCGTTTGAATTAGGTTTTGCATTTTCATTGTTAGACCTCAAGTTTGCTAAGTTCTGCACAAATTTGCTCATGCATAATTTTTCTGCTTTATTAAGTCATAAAATTTTATTTGCATATATTCCCATCAACAGATGCCTCAGGAACACAGCACAGAAAAATGAGAAGATTATTTCTTCCAATTTCCTGAAATTCTATAAATGTATTACTTGTGTTATGTTTCTGTGGAGCTAGGGCACCTTTCATATGCCTTATTTCTTTTTTTCAACAGTTGCAATCTACTTGTAATACTAATGGGTTCCAGTTTGGTTACCTTAATTTGTAGGTTGCTGTAGAGATTCCCTATAACCTATCTCTATCGCTTATGTATACAGCCATCACATATCCGATGATTGGGTATTATTGGTCAGCCTACAAGGTCTTCTGGTATTTCTATTCAATGTTTTGTACGCTGCTGTGCTTCAATTTTCTGGGAACTCTGATTATTGCAGTCACACCAAACTTAATAACGGGCTATATCTTACAGCCATTTTTCTACGCATTTTTCAACATCTTTGCTGCATTCATGGTTCCTCAACCTATAAGTATCTTGACAGTATGAATCTACTATCGTGCAAGTTTGTATAAACTTCCACTCAAACTGAAGATAAAAATGTGTCAGAAGACAATATTAGATGGATGATATCAACAAAATGAAATGAATAGGGCAGTGGCACATTGTTGAAACTATTCTTGTTGCTGCTAACTTTGTCAGTTTTCAATTTTACGTTCATCCTTTATCTTTTATTCGAAGAAGTTGCAACTCCTAGTTGATCATAGGTCAATCTAATTCTTTTGCACTTTGAAACCTTTAAGATCTTACAACCTGTTACATTTTCTAACATTTTCTTACTTCTTGATTGTGCTTACTTCCCAATTTAATATATAGCCTCTCAATTCGAAAGTCGATTAAGGAGAAAATCAGGAGTAAAACTGTGACTTTAACCTGTGAGTTAAAAGATTTGGCATAACCAAGTATCTATAGATGTGAATGCAAGATCCATTTATGGGACAATAATCCAAACACATTATCTGATTTAAACTCAGAGCAGCTTTGTATGCGGGTATATCATCTCACAATTAAGTAAGATCATGTTAATTATCACATGAAGGGAATTCATGAGGCTAGAAATTCGTGCACGGATGACTTTGGCACCTCTTACAAAAATCAAAATTATTTCAATGATTGTTAAAACTTAGGATTTGTATTGTTGTTACTTGCAGCAAATTCCAAAATGGTGGATTTGGTGCTATCATTTAGTTCCTACATCTTGGTCAATAACGGGAATGCTTACTTCACAATATGGAGATGTAGAGAAGAAGATTGAGGTTCTTGGAGAAGCTAAAACAGTGGCAAAGTTTCTGGACGACTTTGTTGGGTTTCATCCTAGTCAACTGCCACTTGTGGCCGTTGTTTTAGCTTTGTACCCCGTTGTTTTTGCAAGTTTATTTGCATATTTTATAGGAAAGCTAAACTTCCAGAAGAGATGATAAAGAAGTACGTCTGCATGTCTACCTGACGTCCTCAAAATTGCTTCACTCAATGATAGATACTCTCAATTTGATTGTATGTAATTCTTTTCTTTTATTCTAAAATGAGATTTACATTTACCTTTTCAAATTGCAAGTTTTGTAATAACTAGAATTCTGAGCCGTACTATATTTAAAATAATTATAATAATAACATTAATAAATTATTTTTAATATTTATATGACATATAAGTTAAAAATCAAAAAATTATTATTTTAGAATCTAATTTATATTCTATTTATGTGTCTTATTTAAGACCTTAAAGTATACTAAAACATATAGGAAAGGATTATAAATATATTTAAAAAATATCAAAAGCAAATCAAACATAATATTATACTCCCACCATCTCTTCAAACCATTTTTCCCACATCACAACTCCTCTCTTCTCACAATCCCCTCTTTCTCACCTCTTTGACCCAACATTTCCACATTTCTGCAACCATTTCCATCACCCCCAAAATCCTATCTTTTCTTTATCCTACCATATTCTCATCCAATTGTCCCCCCTTTGACCTAATTTGTAACATATTTATCTCCTATTCTACTATATTTTTTAACTATTTATAATTATAAATGATAGCCTATTTACTTTGATTGACCTGTCAACAAATATGAGTTTAAGTGTGTAATTTAATTGGGTTCAAATGTGTTTATGTTTCAACCTTCAAATTAAAAAGTTAATATATAAAGAAAAGGAAAAAACTTTTGTAACTTTCAGTATACTTTTAAACTTTAGAAATATACTTATTTTTATATTTTCAAAATAAAAGCACTAGGTATAGTTATTTATAGTATAAATTTGGATTGAATGCTAGAAAATTTTTCTTTTGAAAATGTTTTTAGTTGATTTCGTATTCATCCTCCAAATTGAAAGATATAATTTGAAACAAAAGGGGACAAAGAACCCATAACCTGTACTTTTTAGAATATATTTAATTTTGCCCACCATAATATGAAACTATGTAAAACCAAAAATTAATCACAATACATGTAATTACTGGCATCTCGAAATACAAATAAAAAACTGATAATATCTTATAATACCTTTAACAGTTGTCCCAAAAAATGATTTAGTCATTTTTTTAAAAATGACATAGTAGTATTACATATTTATATTGAAGAAAATAACAAAAATATATAAAATAATTAATAATACTCAAATTTATTCTTAGTGGTTGGATTTTACACTCTTATTTAAACCTAATTAGATTGAAATTTAGATCAAATATATACCAATTGAATAGATATAGTTTATGGACAAATATATTATATATTTCTCTTAACCTATATTGTTACTTACTTTTATTTTTGGTAGGAGTGATGTTGTTGCTATTATTATTATATGTCAAAGATAAAGATTTTAAATAACAATTTCCATTTTGAAGCACCAGTAGAACTTTGTTATTAATTTAGTGATTTCATAGCTTTCAAGATTAGTACTACTATCGATTTTTTGGATCCATGACCATTGAATATTATTTTTTATGTAATTTATCCTTTTAGTTAGCATTATTGAGTTAAACAGTAAAATATTGTTATTTACTCTTTTAACTTTTAATAGGACTTGTGATATTTTATTTTAATTTACCCTCCTATAAATAAATTTTATCCAAATTCCTATATATATGGTGCCACTTCTTACATTTGAAATTTAAAAGGCATGAATGGATATTTGATAATTAAAAAAATTAAACTTCTATAAATAAAGAATAAGAAGTTAAAAGTCTTATGATTTAACGAATCTAAAAACCTATCCTGCAGTACATATATGATGGATTATGTATGTAGATTCCAATTAAAAAAGGATAAATATATTACTCACTTTCAAAATCTATATAACCTATTTCATACGTTACACTTTTTTCCTTCGAGGTAGAATTGTAACGGGCACTAAAACTTTCTGTTAAATTATTTCATTTGGTAAGGTACCCTATTCATAATCTTACTAAATAAGCTTATCTTTTCTATTCTCATACTTGCACATAATTCGTAAATATGCAAGTAGGTTTATCCAGCCATATGATATGATTTAAGTGGATAAAGATATTAAGCTGCGAGGTTTGAAGAAACTTTTCACCCTATTTACGGTAATTTTCACGTCTAAAGCAGTTTCCAGGTTTCAACATTAACTAAGCACCAAAATTGATGTACGATTTTGGATGGAATTCACACGGCTCCAACTAAAACTAGCAATAGAGTCCGGAGAAAAAATTATCATAGTCGAGGGATACACCCTTTATAATACTCGAGCACTGTGGGTAAATCGATCATGAATACACCCAATTGTAATTTGTGAATGCACGACCAAAAAGCTTTCGTAGTGACAAATTCTTAACCATTCTTTTCAGAATTTGTCACATTTCAATTGTGCATTATCTCATAAAATGAGCATTGTGCATTATCTCATAATTTGAGCTTGTTATATTTGAGGTCCTTCTTTTCTCGCAATTCACTAGTCGCCTCACCTGCATTAATCAAAGCACTTAAATTACCTATCCAATACAAGCAATCATATAATCATCATGACCAATCTCCTAAAGAATGACAGCCAGTCTATAAAGAATATTAGTTTAGGGAGATCCCTATTCATAGTTATGGAGCATCAAAATTCACAAGTGCCAACTTTGGATAATCATTACTCAGGTGTGCATGAGAATTCTAGCAAGTACGTTTTTGTCGTTTTGATTTGATATGAGATTATACCTTTTTTTTTCAAAATTCTCATGAGTCATGCACTTATAAATAAAAATAAGAGCAAAATACATATAATCTCCCTGCAATTTTGTTTAATATCGGATGACCTTTTCAAGGCTTTAAAATAGTCATATAATCTCTTACAGTTTTATATAAAGTGAAAAATGGACAAAATGCACAATCAGTTATGGCGACTGTATGAGACGCACTTCAAAAGTGCATGTGATGAAATCATAATATCTATTTAATCCTCCTATGCTTTGCATAAATATTTACTTCACTCCTTATGGTTTTTACATTTATCTCCGTAATCGCTTTGTGATTTTATGTGAGGTGATTAAGTCATTATTTGATTTAACATTTAAGTAAGGACACTCCCGATATTCCAACTAACCATATTACATAGGTTATTTTCCGTCAAATGTCCATTTTATATAAAATCATAAGGGTTGAAGTTGATATTTTAGAGGTCATGTGACAATAGATAAAATTACAAGAGGTTTATTTGTAATTTATCCCAAAAAAATCATGCAAAAGTTGAACTCCTCTGCCCCTGATTATCCAAATATCCCGCCACACTTGATCGAAGCTTTTTCAAGTTTACTCCTGTAATGGCACTGTCTGCAAGAATTTATTTTCTTATTTTCAAACATGGGAATACATCAAGATCACAGGAGGGGTAAAAAAGATAAGTTGATGAGATAATACTGCTCACAAGGGGATGCCACCAGTCCCCTAAAACCTGACCGGGCTTGCTCATTGTTTTTCTATTTTTCTTTATTCTTTCTATCATTCAACTGAGATTTCTTTCAACTACAATCTGCTCCACGAATTTGTGCCTTTGCTGTTGATCTACGAAATCCGTGGTGGATGGGTGGAGGCCTCACGCGAACAAGATTTTGTCGAACGATATGCTGCTGAGCAAATCCCTTCAATGGTGTGATCATCCTGGAGTCATGGGCTAAGAGAATAAATGCTCCGTGTGAGATATCACATCAGACCACCATATATAAAAGAGATAATTTCAGAAACCTCCCCTGAGGTTTCTAACACTTGCACTGACCTCGCTTACTTTTGAGGTTTAGTAACAATTTAGTCCAACGACCATTAAAATAATGTTTTCATGGGTGAGATGATATTTTTGTTCCATGAATGCCGTTTTAGTTGTTTTATTAGTAAAAGAATGAAAGTCATTAAAAGGTTAAAATAATTAGTAAAGTTCAAAGGGTTCAAGTGCAACACAGATTCTTGAAAGTAACAGCATCAAACTGAAGCAGTATTTTTTGCAGTAATTGTGAGGGCCTCGAAATTCAAAATTATTTTTAAAAATGCATAATACTATTTATATTGTGTTTATTTATTTATTTATGAGTAAAATTGTGTTTAAATTGAATATTTTCCAATTCACAGCATTTTATACGAATTATTCGCCGGTGTGCGATTTTGGCTGTATTAGGTGTTTAATTTTCTACCGGAGTGTGATTAGGGACTTTAAGATGAAATTAAGCATAAGTAGCGATATTTTGGGAATATTAATAAGTTTGGACAGTGTCGGAATGGACTAGAACAGTATAAGTTAGACTATCACGTGTGACGCGACATAAAGTGCCAAAAACACCTTTTTCCCTTAAAACATGGAAATGCACTTTTTGCACCATAAAAGCCTTGACTTTCTTGCAACCTTCACACTTCATTTTCAGCTGCAAATTTTGGAGATAGAGAGAGAAAGAGCCAAGGGCTCTAGGAGAGAGAGACAGAGAAATAGTGCTAGTTTTCTTCCATTTCTTTCTTCTTCCTTTCTTCAACTTTCAAGCACCATTGAAGCCATCATCATCTTCACATTTCCAGCCGAGAAAGAGAGCAGGGAGAGAGAGGGCGGGTCCGAATTTGGAGGAAGGAAGAAAGGTAAGATTTGTGGTTGAAATCTTTCATTTCTTCTTCGACTAGAATCTTGAGTTTGTGAAGATTTTTGGCTTGATTTCTTCCCTCTATGGCAGCCGAACCAAGGAGAGAGATTGGGGAGTGAGGTCCGAAATTTTGGAAGGAAAAAGAGAGGAAAGAAAAGCTTGGGTAGTTGTCTTGGGCTCGAGGTTGAACTTGGTGACGGATATCCTCGACGAATCTTGTAGATCGGGAGTTAGGATCGAAGTTCTTGGAAGCCATCAAGCTTGGAAGCAACCTTCTTGAAGAAAAACTCGAGGGATCTTGCTAGATCTTGTCGGATCTTGTTGGATACTGATAGATCCGGAGGTATAAGTCTTGAAACTTGTAGATATAGCCCTATTATTGTTAAGTAGCTTAGATCTGTGGTTGATTTTGGTGAAAAGATCTCATCTGAAAAGATGACGTTGGGCTCTTGAAATCCCAACCTAGGTAGCGGACTTGAGGTGGCATCTAGGTAGCGGACTTGAGGACCTGATTGTGGCTTTGAATGATATTTGTGATTTTCGGCATGATCTGGTTAGAAATTAGGGTTTTAGTTATTGAAAAGTTTGAAGGAAAAATGATTAAAATGGCCGAATCCGCACTTGAAAACTTCCATGTTTGATTTCGAAATTTAGTATTCAATTGTGATGAATTTCCGTTTAAGAAAATATATGATATGTACATTTATCAGTGTATGACTTTTGAAAAGATAAAGAATGGAATTTCTCACAAAAATTGGGTGAAAAATGTCATTTGAGGGTTTTAAAGTATTGTGGATAAATTTAATGAATTTTGAAAATAAAGATATGGTTTGAAGTGTTTTAAAATTATATCAAAGTATTGTCAAAGAGTGAGTGTTGAGTTTTGTGATAAAAGTGATTTGTAGGTGTTAAACCTCACCCAAGTGTTTTATTAAAGAAAATGTAAGCGATTACTGATGAATATGTCGATGAAGCGTTGTATTTGGAATGATTAAGTGATTTTCAAAGAGGTACTTGAAATCGATACCATGTGATATGAAAGTGTTCCCTTGAGGGATTTTGGGAAAACATTGATTGAAAACTAAAAGTGGAAGTGAGTTGTTTTGATTAATGAATGAAAGGATAGAATTCTCAACTACTGTTTTTACTTGTTTAGGGTTTGAGGAGGAAAGTGAATTCGACCCATACGTAGAGGCTGAGCCTTATTGCTTTGGTGAGTTTTCATGCCTGTTATGTGTTTGTGTGAAATGACTGCAATGGTGTTTACTGTTGTGATTGTACTGTGAAATCTGGTTTTGAACTCTCAGATAGGGTAGTGTGTACTTTATCGTACTTACTCTTATCTGAGTGAAACGATTATGAAAATGCTTTAAAGTGAATGAAAATGAATGTAAACTGAAATGATTGATTGTTACAGTACTACTTAGTGACTGCATGTGTTTGAAAAGGTCAGGGAATGCCTGAGACCTATCGGTGGACCCTTGATTGAGGAGGCTAGGCCTAGGTCGAGAAGAAAGGGAAGAACCATAGGGTTATTCCAATTTCACGAAGCCCGTGACTTAGACCAACTTGTGCTCGAGATTGAGTTCGGAACCGAACACCTCTCTAGAAGAGCAACCAACCAACATTCTTGGCGAACTACAATGAAAAGTACTCTGGACTTGGCGTATGGACTTGTCCTTCATGGAGAGTACTCAAACAAACTGAACTGTTACAGACTGTTTCAAAATACACTGAACTGTTTGGAGTACGGGCCCTGTGGAGGTTTGGTGGAGTAAAGGGAAGTGGAGTTCTACATGGTAATAGTGACAGTTGACGGAGTGTCAATTACTGGTTCGTGGACAAGCGACTTGGACTTTGGCTCCTGAGAGCCCCGTATCCATACTTGTATTGTTAAATGCTTTCTTATCTGATTTAATTTCAAGTGAAATCTTATTAAGTGAAAGTTCTTATGTGTTATGTAAATTGCATGTTTTTGGGAACTCACGAGCTTTCTAACTCACCCTTTTCCCCATTTGTTTTTCCTTAGCAGGATATGAGATCCCCGATGAAAATGCCAACCTTTAAGCTTAGGGTTACTCTTGTGTTAACATTTTGGAGAACTTGGAATAATGTCTTTTGAGAACTCACGTATGATGAAACTAGATTGTAAGGATGGATGGTTTATGTATTATGGGTTGTAATTTGAACGTTATGTATTGTAAAGTATTGTACTCTTTTATTTTGGGCTAAGAGTGTTGTTATGTCAAGTTTGAATTTGATAAGCGAAGTGATAATAGAGTGAGTGAGTCCTGACGAGAGCTAGGTAGGCAGCCGCTGATACCCTAGGGTACGCCCTAGAGAGAGGTGGGTCGTCACAGGTGGTATCAGAGCTTAGGTTTCAAATCTCTGTAATGTATTCTAGACTAAAAGTTTAAGGTACTAGCCTGTGGAAAGTGGGACCAGTGTGTTTCTAGTGCTTGATGGTTGGTAAGTGTTGCTGCTTGAGAGTTTCGTGGATGAATTAATTTGATTGAGAGTTTGATGTTACTATGATTGAGGCATAAGAGTGACTCATAGTGTTTGACTGACTTTTGAGGTTTGTCATAACCCTGATTAGTATGAGTTGGAATGTCAAGGATGATACCCTTAATGGGAATAGATTGTAACGCCCCGAAAGTTAAAGATGATTTCGAAATGCATTTTCAAAGTTTCTACTTTGAATAAAATTTATTTCTTTGTGCTTGAAAAATAATTTATATATGCATATCATTTCATATCATCTTGTTTTCATTCAATTGTTTTACGAATATTTGCAAGGGTTCAAGTGAACTAGTTAGGCTTATTTGAGTATGTAAATTACATTTAGAGGTAAAAGAAGGGTTTATTGGCAAAGTTTCAAAGATATTTTAGAGGGGAAACAGTGAAAACTTGACATTTGTCACCAAACTGATAGCTAAAGTCTTGATCAAATAATATAAATAGCCAAGCTTTCAAACTTTCCATCATCTTTCATTTTATTGTACAAAATTTTGAGAGGGAAAAAGCAAAAAGAAACCCTACTTGCTTAACTTCATTTTCTTGCCAAAACTTGAGAGAAAAAGAGAAAAAATTGATTTTCCTCCATGAAGTTACAAATCACCTTTGGAAGGAAATCCTTAGTGAGGAAACCTTGGTTTCATTTCTTAGGATGCCAGACCGTGGGATTTGATTGTATGTTAAGCGTAAGGTGACGTTATCACTTAATGAATGGTTGAGAATTGGAGTCATTGAGTATCTGAGGGTTTAGTAGGTTTGGAAGGAATGTAAGAGATACCTACTATTGATGTTTAAATTGTTAATGATGCTTAAGTTTGATTAAGTTCTAAGTGAATTGAGGAAAATACAGTGACTAGTGATGAGGATATGAGAGGGGATGCCACTGTGGCCAAGGCAGATCCCTAATATTTGGAGTCTGACCCTTTGGAGAGTGTTACCTTCGAGACTTTTGCTTCTAAAGCTTGATAAACTAGCTGAGCATGAAGTTAGGATTGTGTGTAACCTATTGTGAGAAAAAAAAAACCATTAGAGTGGTTCTCAATCCGTGTAAATTGCATGCTTACTAGCTTTTCAAATACTGTACTTTTGTTCAACTGTATTTGTGAACTTGATGTGACCTATATGTATCTTTTGTTAAAAGCATGCTCATCCGATGTACTCCTGGCATTTCTGCTATTATGAGTTGTGTATAAAGTGCTTTAATTGTCTTTTTGATTTGACTTTCCAATAGTGTATTGTACTTTCATGTTTATATTATAATATCTGCCCTCTAAAGAATTATGGAGGGTAGAAGAGGCCGAGATTGAGAACGAGAAACTAGACCCCTCTAAGAATGGAGAATAATGTATATGAATAAAGGACATGATATAAAGATTTGTGGTAAATACACTTTACTCTTGAGTACTCTTATCATGGATGGGAGGACGTTGAATTTGAAAACAAAAGGAATAACTCTAAAGGAGGAATCTTGTATTTCCTGGATTAAGTTATTAATTTGAATTGCTCAAGATGACAAATTAAATTAGGGTCGCTCATGTGCAAATTTTCGTGGTTTTGATATATTAGTGAAAGGATCTTGTGGAGCTGCTTGGATGAGTTGGAAGAATTGTGGATTAAATGATAAAGGACTATTGATGGAAATCCTGTTTAGTAACGGCCAAAACAAGGGAAGTAAATCAGCTATAACTTCCACATTTCCTTGATAACTTTGGGCAAGTTATTGTTCAATGAACTTGTCAAAACATCAATTTTCACTTGTATGTTGAAAGTGAACCAAAACTATGCATTTTCTGCTTTGAATTCTTCAGGGATCAATTTCGGTCAACTTCGTAGATTTTCTGATATTAATTGGCAACGACTTGGAGCTTGAGTTTTATGCCATTGAAAGCTCTATGAATTTAATTTCAAATACCACTGATGGCATCCGATTCTAATCCTACTTGGAATTATGGTCAATTACTCAAGTGACCTAATTCAAATCCTACAGTTTTCTACACTTTTGTGGTTGTTGTTTCGATCACAGAAATGTATGAATTTGATTCCAAAGTCTCCATATGAAATGTGACACGGTGTCCTAGCTTCAAAATAGCATAAAATGCCTCTCAATTCGATAAGTGAAGTTCCAGATAAATCGAAAAGGTAGCGAAGCTGTTAACTTTGCCCCTTCTTTTTTGCATTTTTGCCTTTACTTTCCTTGGTTTAATTCACTTTCCTTTGGTTCTAAACAACTTTCTCACTCTATTCTTATAGTTTGATGGTTGCCTCGAAATAATTGTAAACTTTCCCACGATTTGTATCCAAGGCCTTGTGAGATTAGAATTAAGTTTGGAGAATTAAAGTTGGTGATATTGAATGAGATATGGAAGTGAAAACTTTTGTTTCTTGTGGATTGAGAATTAGTAAAGGTCCTATTATATCATGTTGCATATCAAGGTTCGATTATGTTAAGAAGAAGGATTTGTGATTGTTGTGTTAAGGTGAAAATGAGTTTAATTAGTAAATGATCTTTTGTTACTCTGGATGGATTAATTAATAAGATATGTGGATTTGTAAGTGTATGTAAGAGGGTTGGTTTTTTTTGGCTTACGTGAGAATTTATGATACGTACAAGGATTATTGGATTTGAATTATACCCCTGATCTAAGGGTGAATACCTTTGTTGTGTAATTATGAATGGATTGATTTAGTGTAGGTAACGGAAATTCTTTCAAGAGGAAATTATAAGAATATTGTCAATTGAAGACTAGTAAGGATATATACTAAGAGTGTTATCATTTACCAATTGAAGACTAACCATGGCATTAGTGGTATTTATGGGGCTAGTACGTAGCATGTAAACCTTATTCGGATTATGTTGTGATAAATTATCAAGAATGCTATGGTACATTTAAGATTCAAGAAAGGCATGAATAACGCTTGAAGGTAGTATTGCAATCCTTGAGAAAGAAATATTATGGGTCAAAATCTATGGAGGGTAAACTTCGGTGGGAGCATAATTGGAATAAGGTGATCTTCGGGGAAAAATGCACATCTGGAAAGCTTAAGTGATGACTTCCTCATAAGAGTTAAATGTATGCTATTATCAATGCAATAAGTATTAGTATCAATTTGAGAATTAAGAAAATTCTTTTGGTTAAAATCCCATGGAGGAATCATTAAATCAAGAGTGACTTGGAGAAAAGAAGAGGCGTTTTGGAAGAAATACTTAGAGTGGTTTGTACACCAAGATAGGAATTTTGAGGACAAAATTCTTTTAAGAGGGGAAGGATGTGAGGGCCGCGAAATTCAAAATTCTTTTTTAAAAATGCATAATACTATTTATATTGTGTTTATTTATTTATTTATGAGTAAAATTGTGTTTAAATTGAATATTTCCAATTTACAGCATTTTATACGAATTATTTGCCGGTGTGCGATTTTGGCAGTATTAGGTGTTTAATTTTCTACCGGAGTGTGATTAGGAACTTTAAGATGAAATTAAGCATAAGTAGTGATATTTTGGGAATATTAATAATTTTGGACAGTGTCGGAATGGACTAGAACAGTGTAAGTTAGACTGTCGCATGTGACGCGATATAAAGTGCCAAAAACACCTTTTTCCCTTAAAACATGGAAATGCATTTTTGGCACCATAAAAGCCTTGACTTTCTTGCAACCTTCACACTTCATTTTCAGCTGCAAATTTTGGAGATAGAGAGAGAAAGAGCCAAGGGCTCCAGGAGAGAGAGACAGAGAAATAGTGCTAGTTTTCTTCCATTTCTTTCTTCTTCCTTTCTTCAACTTTCAAGCACCATTGAAGCCATTATCATCTTCACATTTCCAGCCGAGAAAGAGAGCAGGGAGAGAGAGGGCGGGTCTGAATTTGGAGGAAGGAAGAAAGGTAAGCTTTGTGGTTGAAATCTTTCATTTCTTCTTCGACTAGAATCTTGAGTTTGTGAAGATTTTTGGCTTGATTTCTTCCCTCTATGGCAGCCGAACCAAGGAGAGAGATTGGGGAGTGAGGTCCGAAATTTTGGAAGGAAAAAGAGAGGAAAGAAAAGCTTGGGTAGTTGTCTTGGGCTCGAGGTTGAACTTGGTGACGGATATCCTCGACGAATCTTGTAGATCGGGAGTTAGGATCGAAGTTCTTGGAAGCCATCAAGCTTGGAAGCAACCTTCTTGAAGAAAAGCTCGAGGGATCTTGCTAGATCTTGTCGGATCTTGTTGGATACTGAAGATCCGGAGGTATAAGTCTTGAAACTTGTAGATATAGCCCTACTATTGTTAAGTAGCTTAGATCTGTGGTTGATTTTGGTGAAAAGATCTCATCTGAAAAGATGACGTTGGGCTCTTAAAATCCCAACCTAGGTAGCGGACTTGAGGTGGCCTCTAGGTAGCGGACTTGAGGACCTGATTGTGGCTTTGAATGATATTTGTGATTTTCGGCATGATCTGGTTAGAAATTAGGGTTTTAGTTATTGAAAAGTTTGAAGGAAAAATGATTAAAATGGCCGAATCCGCACTTGAAAACTTCCATGTTTGATTTCGAAATTTAGTATTCAATTGTGATGAATTTCCGTTTAAGAAAATATATGATATGTACATTTATTGGTGTATGACTTTTGAAAAGATAAAGAATGGAATTTCTCACAAAAATTGGGTGAAAAATGTCATTTGAGGGTTTTAAAGTATTGTGGATAAATTTAATGAATTTTGAAAATAAAGATAAGGTTTGAAGTGTTTTAAAATTATATTAAAGTATTGTCAAAGAGTGAGTGTTGAGTTTTGTGATAAAAGTGATTTTTAGGTGTTAAATCTCACCCAAGTGTTTTATTAAAGAAAATGTAAATAGTGCCCAGTGAATATGTCGATGAAGCGTTGTATTTGGAATGATTAAGTGATTTTCAAAGAGGTACTTGAAATACGATACCATGTAATATGAAAGTGTTCCCTTAAGGGGATTTTTGGAAAAACATTGATTGAAAACTAAAAAGTGGAAGTGAGTTGTTTTGATTAATGAATGAAAGGATAGAATTCCCAACTACTGTTTTTACTTGTTTAGGGTTTGAGGAGGAAAGTGAATTCGACCCATCGTAGAGGTGAGCCTTATTGCTTTGGTGAGTTTCCATACTGTATGTGTTTATGTGAAATGACTGCAATGGTGTTTACTGTTGTGATTGTACTGTGAAATCTGGTTTTGAACTCTCAGATAGGGTAATGTGTACTTTATCGCACTTACTCTTATCTGAGTGAAACGATTATGAAAATGTTTTAAAGTGAATGAAAATGAATGTAAACTGAAATGATTGACTGCTATTACTACTTAGTGGCATGTGTTTGAAAAGGTCGGGAATGCACGAGACCTATCGGTGGACCCTTCGACTCGAGGGAGGCTAGACCTAGGTCGAGAAGAAAGGGAAGAACCATAGGGTTATTCCAATTTCCAAAGCCCGTGACTTAGACCAACTGCTTTCGAGATTGAGTTCGGAACCGAACTGTCTCCAGAAGAGCAACCAACCAACATTCTTGAACTAAAATGAAAAGTACTGGACTTGGCGTATGGACTTGTCCTTCATGGAGAGTACTCAAACAAAGCTGAACTTACAATTGTTTCAAAATACACCGAGCTTGTTTGGAGTCTGGCCCTATGGAGGTTTGGTGGAGTAAAGGGAAGTGGAGTTCTACATGGTAATAGTAACAGTTGACGGAGTGTCAATTACTGGTTCGTGGACAAGCGACTTGGACTTTGGCTCCTGAGAGCCCCGTATCCATACTTGTATTGTTAAATGCTTTCTTATCTGATTTAATTTCAAGTGAAATCTTATTAAGTGAAAGTTCTTATGTGTTATGTAAATTGCATGTTTTTGGGAACTCACGAGCTTTCTAGCTCACCCTTTTCCCCATTTGTTTTCCTTAGCAGGATATGAGATCCCCGATGAAAATGCCAACCTTTAAGCTTAGGGTTACTCTTGTGTTAACATTTTGGAGAACTTGGAATAATGCCTTTTGAGAACTCACGTATGATGAAACTAGATTGTAAGGATGGATGGTTTATGTATTATGGATTGTAATTTGAACGTTATGTATTGTAAAGTATTGTACTCTTTTATTTTGGGCTAAGAGTGTTGTTATGTCAAGTTTGAATTTGATAAGCGAAATGATAATAGAGTGAGTGAGTCCTGGCGAGAACTAGGCAGGCGGCCGCTGATACCCTAGGGTATGCCCTAAAGAGAGGTGGGTCGTCACAGTAATACCAACAGTTGCAATGGATAGATTTTTCAAAGGTGGCAATAGTATATAATTGAATAACTACCTCTGAACCATCAATCTATCAGTAGTGTGAGTAGCAAGATTTGATATGCAAATAAAGCTATTCTATTGTGTTGCTTTTAGAGTTCATAGTGAAAATTTAATTTAGAAATTATGACATCCTTTACCTAGTTTGCCTCTACCTTACGACTTGAAGATGCCATAATTTCGGAACCAAATTATCACTGTTAACTCCAAATATAGCACAGTAGCATAACTTTATTTTGCATACCAAATCTTGCTACACGCAATGCTAATTGCCTAACAATTTAGAGGTAGTTATCCAATTTATATACTAGTGCTGCCTCTAAGAAATCTATTCGTTGCAACTATTGATGTTGTTGCAAAAAAATACTGTTATTAAATTGTAGTTGCTGCTTTTAAGAATCTGCATTGCACTTACACCCCTTGAACTTTACTAATTATTTTTAATCTTTAATGACTTTCACCCTTTTATTAATAAAACAACCTAAAGATGATTCATGATGAAAACATCATCTTACTCATAACTTTAATAGTTGTTGGATTGAATTGTTACTGAACATCAAAAGTAAGGGAGGCCAGTGAAATTTTTGAAACTTCAAGGGAGGTCAATGCAAGCATTAGAAGCCTCAGGGGAGGTTTATGAAAGTATCCCCATAATAAAGAAGGATTACAAGTGCATGTCAAAGGATTATATTTGATTCAACAATTATGAAATTAGAGGATACCTAATACATGGTCTTGATTAATGGAATAAACGAAGTTACTTGTGAATCAAATTCGATCCTGCCATTAGGGCTGATAAGATGTCATTTAATCAAATCAACTAATGACTTGTTGAGGGAAGTGGAATTCGAATAAACAAAGTTACTTGTGAATCAAATTCGATCCTGCCATTAGGGCTGCTAAGATGTCATTTAATGAAATCAACTAATGACTTGTTGAGGAAAGTGGAATTCAGAATAGGCTGGCTTTTTCTGAGGTTGTCTGCTAAACAACAAACGCGATCATATAATGGATTTCATCTCCAATCTTTTGGAAAAAATAAATTTTCAGTGAGCATCAAAGACTTTAATGTGTACGGCTTTGTCCGGGATGGGGTAATGGGATTTCTAAAATTCAAGAAAAGGCAATGTGAACGGACAAATTTTAATATTACGTATGGATTAGCTACTAAAAAACTTCTGTTGTGGCATTCTGTAGGCATTACAAATTCAAGCTGCCTTATAGACTCTTATGCGTACGATTTAAATCATTCATATATGTACACCTTTACTGAAATGATTGATCAAAAAGTTTGCAGAATTAGTTACACAATTGCATGCACACCAGGAAAAGAATTTAGCCAACCTTGTCTTCTAGCTTTATCAGTTCACATTAAAAAAAAATACAAAAAGAATGCCAACTTAACCAAAGAGCTATGGAATCTAATTTAGTAACTATTGATAATTCAGCTGCATAAGTCATGACTTTGCAGTTGTATTGCCAAAGTATTCTCGATCTCATAATGAAAAGAATGTAAATCTAACCATAACTTCAGATATTTAGCCAAACACGGTAGAAAATGAATCCACTGCATTAACCAACTTATCGCAACATTAAAGTTTGTGGCTGTAGAAGCAAATGAGGAACTTTTTAAAGTCTAAATCCTAAAACTAACTCGATATCAATAATGGAGCTAGGTTGGAAATCATTGCAAGTGAAACCTTAAAGTTTGTGGCTGTAGAAGCAAATGAGGAACTTTTTAAAGTCTAAATCCTAAAACCAACTCGATATCAACAATGGAGCTAGGTCGGTAGAAATCATTGCAACTGAATATGTTAGTGGAATTTACACACAACCCATGAGCCAAGAATCTTATAATATGCTCCGATGCTCACACGAAAGATCCACTGTCTCAAACTTTTAAACAATTCCCGGACACCTTTTTTGGGAAATTTTACAAAAAAAATTGACTACTCCCACACATTGAATGTGCAGGAGCAGAGACAAAGAAATCCCTTGTATCTGCTCCCGCACATTGAGTGTGCGGGAATCAATCACTTTTTTTTAAAAGCCCTCCGGTGTTTAAAAAAAAAAAAAAATTCTCCTGGTGCCGCACATTCAATGTGGCTGTAGAAGCAAATGAGGAACTTTTTAAAGTCTAAATCCTAAAACCAACTCGATATCAACAATGGAGCTAGGTCGGTAGAAATCATTGCAACTGAATATGTTAGTGGAATTTACACACAACCCATGAGCCAAGAATCTTATAATATGCTCCGATGCTCACACGAAAGATCCACTGTCTCAAAATTTTAAACAATTCCGGACACCTTTTTGGGAAATTTTACAAAAAAAATTGACTACTCCACACATTGAATGTGCAGAGACAAAGAAATCCCTTGTATCTGCTCCCGCACATTGAGTGTGCGGGAATCAATCACTTTTTTTTAAAAGCCCTCCGGTGTTTAAAAAAAAAAAAATTCTCCTGGTGCCGCACATTCAATGTATGTGTGCATAAACGGATGGGAAATAAAAAAAATAGCATCAAACGGGGGACTTTTTACACAAACAACAATATTCCAATAAATTTGCCTGCCTTGATTGAATTTAGCTGCGCTACAAGATTTGAATAAATCAAAAAGCTTATTGATTTGATTCATCCCATTTCGTTTGGGCGAGACGGAGACTATGAGTCACCCGGGCTACGGATTTGTCAATTGGTTGATTTTCGAAATCACCTCTTGGAAAAAAAAAAAAAAAAGACCTCGGGTGGACGGAATACATATATAATCAATTATAGTGATTAGACCACGTGCACTTTTGCATGTAATGAAATCATAATATCTACTCAACCACCCTATGGTTTGCTTGAATGTCTACTTTGCCCTCTTGTGTTTTTGGCATTTATCTACATAATCCTCCTATAATTTTGTACAAGGTGGTTAAGTTGCTATTTGATTTAACATTTAAATAAGGGCACAGGATATTTTCCGTTAAATTTTCAGTTTATATAAAATAATAGAGGGTGAAGTGGATACTTTAAAACGTCAAGGAGATAATGTGGTAATAGATGAAATTATAGGGAGGTTATTAGTAAGGATAAATTATTTATAAGACCCTCATGATTTTACATAATGTCAGATGACCTCTAACGTTTTGAAATAGTCACCTTACCCCCCTATAATTTTATGTAAAGTGGAAAGTGAACAGAATGTACAATTAATTATGGCATTTATACCAAATGTGCTCTAAAAGCGCGTCTGATAAAATCTTAATATTCATATAATCCCCTTATGGTTTGCATAAATATCCACTTTACACCCTATAATTTTTGCAATTGTTTACGTAATTTTCCTATACTTTGATAAAAGGTGGTTAAGCCATCAATTGATTTAACATTTAAGTAAGAGTATTATTGTTATTTCAACTAACGATGTTACATGGGCTATATCCGTCAACTTTCTACTTTACATAAAACTATAGTGGGGGTAAAGTGGAGATTTTGAAATATTAGAGACGTCATGTGGCAATAGATGAAATCACATGGGGTTACATATAATTTATCGTATTAGTAATTTACCCTAAGATTTCGTAAACCTCTCAAAAGTTATCATCTAAAAGTATAATTTTGTAGTCCAAACGGTGTCGATGAAATGTTCAAGTATCCCATAAATTGTGATATTGCCCACATGGTAACTTTTATTAGTAAAATTTGAAAAATGAGGATAACTAGAATATTTATTCATAAGAAAGGTATAACTTCCGTAAAAATTTATTTCCCAAAAAAGGTGTCCGGGAATTGTTTAAAATTTTGTAAATAAAAAATAAATTTGTTTTAGTGTTTTTGTAAATTTGGTTATGATTTATGGTTTTGGTGTTTAGTATTAAATTAGTTTTAGTGTTTTTTATTTTTAGTACTAAATTTTATAAATAATTTTTAACATGTTATAAGAGATTGAATTTGCCGATTGTCTTCAAGAATTTAATAATCCAATGTTATTTAAATGAATATATAGCTATATATATATATATATATCTATATGTTACGTATATTTATATATATGCATATATTTATATACTTATTATATATGAATATATTTATGTATGCTTGTATGTATATTTATATATATACATATTTAGATATGTATATTTATGTATGTGTATATTAATTTATGTATATATATATTTTTATATACATACATATACGTATATATATATGTGTTATAATTATATATTGATATATATATTAATGCAAATGTATATATGTATATGTGATATGTATTTATGTGTATATGTTATATATATGTATATATATGTATTTAGTTGTATATATATATATATATATAATGTTACGTATATTTATATACATAATAATGTATTTATATGTTGATATATATATATATTGATATGTATGTCATATATATATATATATATATATATATATATATATACACATCACACACATATATGGTATATATTGACATATATTTATATATATTTACATATTTATATATGCTTATATATGTTTATATATTTATATATATTTGTATATATATGTATAAGTGTTATGTATATTTATATATATTTATACATATGTTTAATATATATATTAATTTACATATTAATGTAAGCTAATATATTTAAAACAAATTTGTTTATTGATATATATTTAAATATATGTATTTATATATTTATATAGATTTATATATAATACATAAATTGCAAGGGTATTTATGTATATATATGTATATATACATTTATATGTTTATACATATTTGTATATACATATATGTTATATATTGACATATATTTATATATGTAATTATATATATTTATATATATATATATATATATATTTGTGTATGTATATTTATAAATACATTTATATATTTATATATATTTATGTATATACCTATATATATATTTAGCACTGAAAAGACATTTCAACTTTTCTTAACAGTATTATACATATAGTACGAAGCCTTTGTAGTTTTGCTTTTTCATGTCTTCATCTACCTACAAGTTTTAAGTTTTCTACAATTCTCACATTTTTTACAAATTTTAAAGAACAGACTTGTCTCTCGAGTTTTATGAAGTTTTTCTACAAATTTTAAACAATTCCCCTTTTTGTAGAAATTAAAAAAAAAAAAAAGACATTGAATGTCTTGGCAAAGAATGTGGTAAAAGAGACAAGGAAATCCCTTGTCTCTGCTCCCGCACATTGAATGTGCGGGAGCAGACTTTTTTTTTTTTAATTTCTAAAAGAAGGGCCTCCGGTGTTAAAAAAAATAAAAAATTTTATGTGCGGCACCGATAGATAGGGAAACAAAAAAAAAATTAACGTCAAACGGGGGACTTTTTACACAAACAACAATATTCCAAGAAATTTGCCATCAAGGCAAGGGGGCCTTCTTTTCCTGACGCTGAGTCATCCTATTCAAATTTAGCTATGCTAATAGACTCGTCCGATCTTTGAAGGCTTGAGGGAACGGAATCAGCTTTGATGCCTTTATGCCAATTTTCCATGGGATGGCTAACATAGAGATTTCTTCCCCGTGGGAGTGTTAATGGTTGGAGTCATAAGCTAAACCTCTGAGGCCCATTGCTCCTAGTGGTGGGGATTGTCCCTGTAGTTGCGTCTTTCATTCCCTTTCAATTAGTCCTTGGGCCAGTGAAAAAGCTTTCCATCCGTCCCGACCAGTCCGCCTCTCTCTTCCTCTTGAAAGAGTGGATAGGGATACCATTGAAATCGATAGCCCGCAGAAATGCTTCTTCCTGGGAGTGGAGGTGCCCTTACATCCATTGTAGTAGTAGTTGATAGGGCCCTTTCCCTCATTACCGAACTGATTGTAGAAAGAATCGGGCCACTATTAGCGGACCTGATTGCACCATGCCAGTGCAGCTTCATTCCTGGTAGGGAAACGTGTAATAATGTTATTGTGGCCCAGAAATTCATTTATGAGGATATTTTCCAGGCAGTATGGCAGGCAAAGCAGGCTGTTAGAGCTATCAGCCTTGGATGCTGATGACTCTGAGGTGGCTCGCACGAATCTTCATCATGCGAGAGCAGTCCTGAGGCACAAGTAGGAGCCGTTGCACCGGGTGCTAAAGCATGGGTGTTTTGTATCCATTGAGCAAAAACAGGTTGTAATTGGATAGCGGTATCTGAAAATTTATCTAATACCAAGGAGAGAGCACCTGTTTTTGCCTTAAAACTTTATGAGGATTATGTGGCTATTTTGAAACATTACGAAGGTCATTTGATATTATGCATAATCACAAGAAAATTAGATGCAATTTATTCAAGATTTTGCTGTAGTTCTGAAGCTTTAGGCATGCTTAATACTCGAAGAAATATCAACCTGTTCTTGAGATCTCTTGAGCTAATATTGGGTGTGCAAATAATAGAAGGTAATTCTCATATATATACATATATTGTTGTTTTAGCCAACATCAGTCTTAATCCGCGACTGGAGGTTTCTCTCCGCCGCAGTCCATCAGGTTTTGTTAGGCCGTCCTTGTCATCTAATGTGGGTATAATCCACAGTCGACAAGGGGTCTTGGAATTTTGGCTTCGATCTTCCTCCACTTGGAAAAGATAAAAATAAAAACTTCAAATTGATATATCGTGCAAAAGACTTCCTTTTCAAACATGTAAAACAAATTTCGTACACAACCAGAAAGCAGCGCTGAACGTGAATTGCTGATAGCTTCTTATTTATATATTTAATGTCAGTGTGTGCATGAATTGTATGTCTAAAAAGGTAAATTTATTATGCATTAGTGTATATATGAGTTGTATTGGTAAATTTTTTATACATTGTCACTGTATACATGACTGGTATTAGATGTAAGTCAGGTAATCTAATTCTGGATTTAAAATTTAAAATTTACACATAAGTGACATAGCGTTAAAATTTTCATTTTTAAAAATTAATCTCCTATATACTAACAGTGTACACTTTCACCATACATGACACATAATCTAAACGTAAATTAGAAATTCAAATTTTGTCTATGTGTCATGTATTCAATTATGATAATGTATACACTATCAGTGTACATACAATTAATTCAATTCTTAATCCCTTCTCAATCATATATATATATATATATAGGAGTCCTCATTGCTCAGTAGATGGAGAGATCCTTGATGAACTTGCACAAGCTTTGAAGCCGTAAGGATATTCTACCATATGGCTGAGTCTCTTGGACGAGATGATGTAGAACCCACCAGAAATGTGATGTCAGAGGAAACACAAAGCTCAGGATTGCGTGGTAGCTCCGGTTGCAGAAACAATTCAAGTGATAATCTTGACGGAGAAAGTGCTTCAAAATGGCTGCCATGGAGGGACAGCCTACCACTCAACGACTCAAATCATCTCTGCTTGATAAGAATATTGGGAATGAAGTGGACAACAAGAGCAATGGGGTGATTGATGTCAAAAAGATTTCGGCACTTGAAAAGCATGTGCTCATGGAGAAGCTCATTAAACATAGCGACCAGGACAACAGTCACTTATTACAGAAAATCAGGAAGGGATTGGACAAGTAAGTTTTTTTTTTTCCCTAGCAGACTGAGCGTTTCGCATATGAACTTGATTAGATTAGTCAAATGCACATCTTACAAAGACTTAAATGTGAAATTCCCTGATGCATACTTTTACATGCTCATGTGAATTGTCATTTCTTTATGTTTCGAGTAATAGATCACGTGTTTTGCACATGAACATTATGCTTTTAGACTTTTTTCCTTAAAGTTTTTAGAAAATCAATTGTTTTGAAGGAATAAGTGTAATTGAGAAAAAATTGTGATATTTAATATTCATATCATTTTATATATTTTTTTTCTAAACTTGGTTTGCTCTAACCAACATGAATGCATAAGTAATAAAGCATTCTTTATCCAAAGAGCACTTTTATTTTGTAACAGTATCAATATTTTTGTCTTTCTATTAAATTTGAATGACCTGAATGTTCTCTTTTATGTCATTTGAATTAAAATTTTTAACCTTTTAATAATTTAATGTTCTTCTTTAAGTCATTTTATGAATTTTTTTATTACTTTTAGTGAGCTTCTAGCTATTAGTATTATTATTTGCTAACGGTATATTGTAAAATGATCTATAGTACTGATCTAATTAATAGCAATCAAATATATCAAAATTCCATTGTTCAAATGTAAATAGTTTAACTTTGAAGAGAAGTGTTTTGATTTGGTGAAACTTATTTGTAATTATCATTAATGACATACTTTATAATTATAATGTTTATATGATTAATAATTATGAATTTTGAAGATTAGGTATTATATAATAATCAAAATACAATAATATATATTAACTTGTTTCAAAAAAATATATTATCTGTGACAGCCCCACCTTCCCTTAAGACGAACCAAAGGGTTTGGCGGGCCGCTTGCCCAACTCTCGCCAGGACTCACTCACACGAATGATTACTAATACATCAAACTAAAATTTTAATCACAAATCTAAATCAAACTATAACTCAAAAATTCATTACTCAACCTTACAATCCCAAAATACATAAAGTACTTAATCTTACATTCAAAATTTCACAATACAATACCTAAACCCAAAGTTCGAATTTCTTAAGCCATATACAAACATAAACCCTAGTTCTAAGGGTGGCGCCTTCGCTTGGGTTCTCCATCCCTGTTAAGGAAAACAAATTTGAAAGAATGATCTAGAAGCCCAGTGAGTTCCAAAAAGGCATGCAAAGCACATAACACATATGAGATTTTCACTCCAAATTCATATATTTAGAAATAAGCAAATAAGGAAAACAATTAACAACACAAAGGTAGGATACGGGTAGCCCTTAAGTGGTAAGGTCCTCGAAACTGGAGCACGTTCATTGACTAGTGCACAAATTATGTAGTTGACACTCTGTCAACTTTCACATACCAAACCAAGTAGACAACCACTTACTCCTTTCTCCACCAAAACCCTCGTCCGGGCCCACCCACCTCATATAAACTTATATATTTGTGTATTGCTCTTCAACAGGGATAAGGCCATATGCCAAATCCAGAGCACACAACTTATCTCATAACCCAAGGTTGTTAAATCTCCTCGACCTGGGCCTTCCCAACAACTCGAGTCGATAACTTACCAAGGGGATTAAGTATTCTCGAGAATAATAATTATAAAACACATCACATCACATCATATATTCAAAACAGAATTCACATCATATCAAAAGTCAAGAGGTTCAAAACGTACTTGAAATGTCACAACAACACTTTTACCAAAAATTTACCATTCAAATAGGAATAAGTACGATAAAGTACACACTACTCCATTTGATGGATCAAAAATTAGATTTTCACATCAAATCACTTAATCAATCATATTCCAAATTAAATTCACATAATCAAGTAACATGCATGGAAACTCACCGAAATAGCAAGGTTCGATTTCCAAGTTGGAATCTGGTTCAAATCCTTCCCCACTTCCCATAATCAAGTAAAAGGAAGAAATAAGTTTTGCCTCACAAATAGCGAAACTAACTCAAAAAGATTATTCATTTGTTTTATCAAAATTCTTCATAAAATTCCTCTAACTTTGCTCGAATGAAAAGTGTGAGGGCCTCAAAATTTGGATTTTTATTTTAAAATGAAAAATATTGTTTATATTGTGTTTATTCATCGAAATATGAGTGAATTTATGTTTAAAGTGAATATTTTCTAATTTAGAGAATTTTATACGAATTATTTGCCGGTGTGTGGTTTCGGCCGAGTTAAGTGTTAAATTTTGTTTCAAAGTGTGAATAGTGACTTGGAATTGAAATCGAGCATATGTAGTGATATTACGGAGATATTATTAAGGTTGGATAGTGTTAGAATGAAATAAAATAGTGTAAGTTAGACTGTCGCGCTCGACACGACATAAAGTGACCAAAAGTCACTTTTCCCCGAATCAGGGGATTTGCACCTTTTTGTCCCCCTTTAAGTCTTGACTTTTGGTTCCTTTAGGTTTCATTTTGCAGCTGCAATTTGAGAGAATAGAGAGAGAGAGAGCCGAGAGAGTGAAGTAAGGAGAGAGAGAGAGAGAAAATCTTGCTTGGTTCTTCCATTTCTTCTTCCTTCCTTTCTTGAAACTTCAAGCCACCATTGAAGACACTTGCTTCCTTCATTGTAGCAGCCGTGAGAGAGGGAAGGAGAGAGAGGGATTGGTCCGAAAATTTGAAAGAGAAAAAAGAGGAAGTTTGCTTCTTGTTCTTCCAATTTCTTCTTCATCCATCATCTTGAAGTTGTGAGACTTTAGTGAAGGATTTTGGCTTGTTCCTCTTCATCCTTGGCAGCCGTGAGTGAGAGAGTGTGATGAGATGCAATTTTAGTTATTTCTTGTGTTAATATTTCCTAGTTATTTCGACTAAAAATTGCATTCTTGGGTGGATTCTACTAAGTTTATTTAATTGGTGGTTAATTGCAGAGATTGGTCAAATTGTGCTGAAAAAGGGAAAATCTAGAAGCGTTCCTGACAGTTAGGCGCGGGCACGCCTAAGACAGACGTTCAGGTCCATGTTTTCAGATTTCAAGACACGTGGGTAATTTCCAAAAAGTTTGAGAATTCCAAATCTGAAGATGTGTTGGAGTTGATTATTATGTTTTCCTATTTAGTAATGATTTTTAATAGGAAACTATTTTAATATCAGTATTAGGAAATTGTGAGTTTAACTCTTTTTAGAATTTTCCTATTTGATTAGTATTGGGAGTTCTTCTTTTCCGTATTAAACGGGAATTAAGAGAAGTCTCCTAGTTGACATGGATTAGGTTTTCTTTTTATTTTGGTGACTTGGCCCCACAAAAGAGGGAGAGAATCCGAAGGTGATAAGTACCTTTGATTAGTCACGCATATTGGAGGAAAAAAGGAGGAATCATCGGAAGGTGACTAGTAGTTTGATTAGTAGTGAGATCCCTTTGGCTTCGTGTGGAGACTTCAGACGGAGGACAGAGAAGACGGGAGACGAAGAAGCAAAACAAAGACGCAGCAATAGCTTTCTTGTTTTCTTCCCTCCTTCGCTATTTTCTTTGGGAAACAATTGTGAGCTTTCAAACAGATTTCTTCATGGTTTGTTCTCCTTTAATGGAGAACTAATTTCATCCTTCTAGTCAAAGAGCACTTGAAGATTTGGTTCATCTATTTCTATGAGATCTAATTTATTTTAACCGTTCCTTCTATTCATTGATATTTGTATATTTTCTGCCTTTATTGATTATAGAGACCGTGTGTGATTAAATAGGTGTACAATATTTAATTATTCACGTGATCTATTTGCTAATTAAAGTGGTTGAATCCGTAATTGTTTGACTGTTCTAATCCTGGTAGCAGCTGGCATAATTGGTTTTGTGTCAGGGAAACATACAATCTAATTTAAATAAACCCTCGTAGCGTGTTTATTAATTAGAACAGGGTTTCTCTAATTTTTAATGCAATTAGGAATTAAATCCTATGGTCGTACCTAGGGTTATTCCTGAATTAGGGAAATAGTAAATGGTCGCATCCTTGACCATCAAACAAGTATGGAGAAGCCGTCGATCGCATCGGTAGTGAAAACCCGCTTTGTCAATGAATGTTGGAATTATATCTCCATCAATGATCAGTTATTTGAATCATTTCTGAAGTGTATCCTTGGCTAGAGTTTTTCCCATTAATTCTCTCTTTTATTATTTTTCATACTTGGTTAATTAGTTAATATTTTGCTAGCATTCAATTCTCAAAACAGCCCCCAAATTCCTGTCACTTGGAAAAGGAGCTAATTTTTCCCAATCCCTGTGGAGACGACCCTATTTGCCACTATACACAAATTAACTAATCCTGATATATCGGATCAATTATACTCCTTGGAATCAGGGTGAAGTTTCCAACCCATTGCACATCCAGTCCCCGCCTCCCACACTGGATTAGCTTTTGGTTATTTCTATTGGCATTAGGTCTATCATTTATTATTGTACAGGCTCGACACCTGTCAGAGTGTGTGGGTGTGTGATCCGAGCTTCAAGGTTGAGGAAAAGAGAAGAAATAAAGCTTGTGGGAGTATCTTGTGTTGGTTCTTGAGTTTTTGGGAGAAATCACCGTCAAAACAAGAAGATCTCGAGTTAGTCTTGTGTTGGTTCTTGAGTTTTTGGGAGAAATCACCGTCAAAACAAGAAGATCTCGAGTTAAGGTTGGAACTTTGTAGAGAAATCAAGCTTGGAGTGTCCTTCTTGTAAAGTGCTCACAAGATCTTGGGTGATCTTGTTAGATCTACTCAGATCTGAAGATATAAGACTTGAACTTTTTAGATCTGGCTTGATTAATGTACAATAAGATAGATTTATGGTGTATTTTTGCTAGAAATGATAATGTTGGAAATGATTGAGTTGGGCTCTTAAATTCCCAACCTAGATAGCGGACTTGAGGTGGATTTTAGGTAGCGGATTTGAGGACCTGATTGTAGATGTGTTTGAATTTCGTGGAATAAGTGGATATTGTGGTTAGAAATTAGTTTGTGTTGTTGAAAAATTTGAAAGAAGAAAGGTGTGATAGCCGAACCCTTACCTGGCAATTATGAACTGTGATTTCGAAACTTTATGATATTTCTTGAAGTGATTGTGCCTAAGTATATATATGTTACGTTTTGATTGAATAAAGTGAAGTTTTCTTGAAAATTTGGATAAAAGTGTTGTTTAGACAAATTCGAGGGTTTTACAATATTGTGGTTAATTTCTATGAATTTTGAATGTAAAGACTTGATGAGAAATGTTTAAACTTGTGCTAAAGCTTTGATTAAGAGCAAGTGTTGAGTAATTGTGAAAAGAGTGATTTTGAGGTAAGAGACCTCATCTAAATTGCTTATCATTGTGAAAGTCATGTCCTCTCTCTTAAATTTCTATCCATTGGTCAGACTGAGGTTACAACTGTTATTTGTGGGCACAAAGAACTGAAGAAACTTATAGATATAAGTGGGCAACTTGACACGGTAAAACGTATAATAAACATGGATGATGAGCTTTGATAAGTCAATATTTTGCATGTTTTTAGTAAGATTAATTATGTAGTTTTTGTGTGTTTTTGTCAGTTTTATGGCTAATGAACTAGGGTTTCTATTAAAATTCTACATTTTGTGGTTTAAATAGAAAAGTGCATTAATGTGGTGAAATCTTCATGTTTTTGTAGGATTGCTTGTTCAGTTATCAAATGAGATGAAAATGTGGATAATTGCCAAGAAGCTTGGAAGAAAAATTGGAAAATGCAAATTGCAATTCAATCAACGAGGAATCAAAGGGATAAAAGTGAAATTAACGCCCAATTTCACACGAAAGCTCAGAATTTGCAAGTTTCAAGGAGATTCGCGAGTCAATACGCGAACCAACAAGTGGAAATTTCAATTAGCTCGTGAATCCCTCTCACGAGACAGATCCGATGTGATCCATGATCCTGCATCGCGGATCCACCTCATGGATCCTCGAAAATGACTGTAACAAGTTGCGGCCAATTCCAGATTTTTCAGCTCACTCCAACTCAATTTTTAGAAGAATTTCAATGAAGGCTGCGTGAAGAATTGTGTGAAGTTGAAGAAACAACTCATAGCAAATCCAAAACACAATTTGCTTCAACATTACAACTCATTTGAGATTAAAATTCAAAGGATTCAATGCATGAAGACAAGAGATTCATGAAGCCAATTTCTTTGACTTTTCAAGGCCAACTTTTCTTGTATTCACATGATAAAGTCTTGGAAGTTTATGGATGAATTCATCTATAAATAGGACCTCTTGTAGACATTTGAAAAAAGAGAATTAGAGAGAGATGTAGAAATGTAGTCTTCACTAGTTCATTAGTTTAGTAGTATAGTTAGTAGTAGTATGTTTAGTTAAGCCTCTCAAATCCTAGAGTGAGGATGAACTTGTTGTAGTTGTAATTGTGAAGTGGTTGAGTTATTTATGTTCTCATTGATTGTGCTAGTTTAAGATTGTGCTTATGCTTTATGGTTGATTAGCTACCAACTATAAATGATTTGATGTTGATGAGCAATGAAAAACTTGCCTTCAACAAGATCTAAGTTCTTAAACACTAACTTATATTCTCACGAAAGTAGTGAATATAGTTGATTGGTTTTGGTCTTACACTATAACTTCATTGAGTTTATTTATCTTGTTTCTCTCTTTTTTCTATGAAAATAGGTCAAGGAAGATTCCAAGGAATTAAGGAATTGGCGATTCCTGAAAGTGACTTGCTCATCTTAAGTGAGAGCTTGTGCTACACATGACCATTGACGAAAGTGATGGCATAAAAAAGAAAGTTATTCCTTAGCAAATCATTGGAGAAGGGACATAATTAACTTGACTAACTTCTAATCTAACTTAACAAGGGATTCTACAGCTCTAGGATCCTAACTCTTTACTTGCTTTCTTGTTATTTCCTTTCTACCACCAATTGGATGTCTTCGACACCTAACGGTCGGTTTTATTTGCTTAATCCTACTTCCTAAGGACGGTTTACCACCTTCTCCCTTTATATTTTTCTTGTGACAGTCTAAATAATAGAGGAGTTTGAAAATCACCGGTACTTGACACTCTTCCTCGTGGGATCGACACCTTATTTCCCTATACTCAATAAATGATCCGTATACTTGCGGTAATATAGGGTTATAAAGGTTATTTAAAATTTGTGGAGTAAAGAAAAATCCCTATCAAGCTTCCGTCAATTCGCCGGTGTTAGTCGGACGCTACATCCTTCTCGATCTACTAAGGCTTGGTCAAGGACATCCTGGTTGAACCGAATTACCCTCGTACTGACATTGCGTCATAATGTATACCGGAAGTACCGGATCCCCTACTAGGGCTGGCGGGTTCGGGCCGGAATTGAATATTCCACCAACCCATTTACAATCATTGTTCCTGACCCGCCCGTAGACTCCGGGTCCAATAGTCCTTGATTCGATCCGGTCCGTCGATCCGGATCGGGTCTACCCGCAAAAAAAATTATGTATATATTTTTATATATATATTTAATATGTATATATTTTTTATAATTGTAAAAATATTAATATATATAAATATTTTATACTAGTGAGAGTATTAATATATATATATTAATAATATGTATTATATATTTTAATAAATGTAAGAATATTAATATAATAGATGTAATAATATTGAGATGTATATATATATTTTATATTTATTAATTTATTTAAACGGATCCGGGTCAGAATTCCATATTCCATACCGACCCATTTTTTATTAGAAAAAAGAATCTGGATCCGTTCCGTAAACGAACTATGCCTAGTTCCGATCCGAAAAAACTAGAGTTGGTCGGGTCCGGATCCGACCGACCCATTTACAGCCCTATCCCCTTCTAGTAGTTCTAGGAATTTAAGGTATTACATGGCCCAATGCTCATCCATAATAATATATAAAGATTCCCACATCTTGTTGGACTAAAAGACAAATTATATTTGGATTTATGGACTGCTGATAACAAGAATATACGTAATAATATTCAATCTAGAAAGGACAAACTATAATAGATTGATAAGATAGTTGGAATGCCTCATTCTTGCTTCAATAAGGTTTCAAAGACAAAAGGATTGACCGAGAAATGCCAGTCTTCAAAGGGGATGAGATGATTTAATTAAGATGTAAAGTCAACTAACATGTCATGGTAAGTTGGATACGAAATGTTTCTGCATTTGAATATTAGTTTTGTGAGGTTTTTATTGAAGAAAAAGTCGGAACTGATGAGTTTCTTCGATAGTGAAAACTTCACAATTTGATTACCGTCAAGTCTTCTTATTCGGTGGTACAAGAAGCATTGCCTGCGTCGCGTTCATATGGTGAGTATCATTGCCCAAAAATATTAAGGATGAGGTGTGATCACATGTCATTAATGTGGAACCCAAATTTTAGGGTTCTAATAATAATTATGCATATAGGGTTATAAATTAAAGGATGAAAGAAACACTCAAAATATATTTATTTTGGAGAGAAGAAAATAATAAAACCCACTATTATTGATATCTCAAAACAATGGAAGAAAGTCTCACCATAATTAAACCTTGCATACTCTTTTTAGACTCTCTTGAGAAGATACTCTGTGACGACCCACCTCTCCCTAGGGCGTACCCTAGAGTATCAATGGCCGCCTACCTAACTCATGCCAGGACTCACTCACTCAAACTATCAAATAACTTAATACAAAAGAAACAATATCTTGCAAATCCATAACTTCATATGACATCCCAGAATACATAAACCATCCATCCATACATTCATGTTTCACATTACAAAAGCTCTCAAGGGTTCACAATTCAAAGTTCTCAAAACATCAACATAAGCAAAGCTCTAATTCTAAGGGTTGGCTCCTCCACTGAAGTGCTCATTTCCTGCTAAGGAAAACAAATGGAAAGGGTGAGCTAAAAAGCCCGTGAGTTCCCAAAAACATGCAAATCACTTAACATATAACACAAATCACTTCACAGATAACAATTGGAGTTTAAATAGATAGGAAAGCAATTAACATGACAATGTTGGATACAGGGGCGCTCAGGGGCCAAATTCCAAGAAACTTGTCCACGAACCGCGTAGTTGACACTCTGTCAACTTTCACATTTAACCATGTAGACCACCACTTATCCCTTACTCCTCCAAACCCCCACCGGGCCCGCACTACAAGCACTTAACACTTTATTTGTGCACATTGCATTTTCATTTTCCGAGACAAGTCCATATGCCAAGTCTCGAGTACAATTCACTTCACTTCACTTTATTTGTGTACATTGTAATTTCATTCTCCGAGACAAGTCCAAATGCCAAGTCTCGAGTACACTTCACTTCACTTCACTTTATGGACCCCATGGCTCGTACCTTTCTTTTCGGCCTTGGCCTAGCCACCGGCTCGAATCGAAGGTCTCACCGATAGGTCTCAAGAATTTCCTGACCTTTCACATACACAAGCAAGTCACTGTATAACACTTTTACAATCAATCATTATACTACACTTTCATGATCATTTTCACTCAAATGGGGTAGGTGCGATAAAGTACACACCATCCCATCGGAGAGTTTAACAAAACCATGTTTCACATCACATTCACTTCATTAAACACATTTACAATCATTTGCACGTAAACACGTAACAAGCATGGAAACTCACCGAAATAGTAGGGTTCGGCTTCCACGTAAGGATCAAATTCACTTCCTTGTGCACTTCTTAAAACAATTTAAAACAGTGGTTGAGATTCACTTCTTCTCTCATTCATTAAAACAATTCACTTTCACTTTTCTAGTTTCAAACAACATTTTTCCCAAGATTCCCTCAAGAAAAAGCTTTCATTTCACACGATACAATATTTCTAATGAATCTTTTAAAATCACTTTATCATTCTAAAATGGCACTCTATCGACGTACTCTCTGAGCACCACATTCACATTTTCTTCAATACAACATTTAAGTGAGGTTTATCACCTCAAAATCACTCTTATCACAAAACTCAACACTTGCTCTTTGTCAATACTTTAACATAATTTTGGAACACTTCAAACCTTATCTTTATTTTCAAATCATAAGATTTGGTCACAATACTGTAAATCCCTCAAATTCATTTAAATGACATTTTTCATTCAAAAGTTCACGAGAACTTCACTTTTATCTTTTAAAATTCATACACTCACAAATGAACATGACATGTAGTTTCTTAAGCAAACATTCATCACGAACAATTATAAGATTTCGAAATCAACCATTAAAATCACCAAGCATGGGTTTGGCCATCTCATACATTTTTCCTATAAACTTTTCAACAACCAAAAACCTAATTTCTAACCATATCATGACGAATTTCACAAATATCATTCAAATCCCCGTCAGGTCCTCAAGTCCGCTACCTAGAGGCCACCTCAAGTCCGCTACCTAGGTTGAGATTTCAAGAGCCCAACTTCATCTTTTCAGATGTAATTATTTCTACTAATATAAACCATAGATCTAAGCTATTTAACACTAATAAAGTTATATCTAGTAGTTTTGAAACTTATACCTCCGGATCTAACACGATCCAACAAGATCAAAGAAGATCTTGTGAGTTCCACTTCCCCAAAGTTGCTTCCAAGCCTAGCAACTTCACAAGCTTTTACCTTTGCTCTTGATCCACAAGCTTTGTTGGTGATTTCCCACAAAATTCCAAGAACAAGATCAAGTGTCACCCATAAGCTTTCTTTCTCTTCTTTTTCTCTCTCAAATTTTCGGAGTTCTCCCCTTCTTCCTCTCACTCACTCATGGCTGCCAAGGAAGAGGATGATCAAACCCAAAATCCTTCAATCAAGTCTCACACTTCAAGTTGATGGATGAAGAAGAAATTGGGAGCTCAAACCACAAGCTTTTCCTCTCTTTCTTCCCCAAGAATTTCGGACCAGCTCTCACTCTCTCTTCCCTCTCACTCGGCTGCAAGAAATGGAGGAGATGATAGTGTTTAATGGTGCTTGAAGCTTGTTGGAAGCAAGGAAGAAAAATGAAGATGACAAACCCTCTCTCTCTCTTCCTTGTTGCTCTCGGCCTCCCTCTCTCTCTTCACTCCAATGTGCAGCTGAAAAGTGAAGCTCAAGGTTGCAAGAAGTCAAGACTTCAAGAGGCAAAAAGTGCACTTTTCCATGTTTTAAGGAAAAAGTGCTTTTTGGGCACTTTATGTCGCGTCACACGCGGCAGTCTAACTTACACTATTTTACTCCATTCCAACACTGTCCAATCTTAATAATATTTCTAAAATATCACTACATATGCTCAATTTCAACTTAAAGTCACTAATCACGCTCCGGTAGAAAATTAAACACTTAATTTGGCCAAAACCGCACACCGGCAAATAATTCGTATAAAATTCTCTAAATTGGAAAATATTCACTTCAAACATATTTTCACTCATATTTCAATAAATAATCACAATGTAAATAATATTATGCATTTAAAAAAATAATTCTGGATTTTGAGGCCCTCACATACTCTCTCTAATGTTCTATTTATAAACTATCAGATTTGTTGGGTAAGAAACCACTTGCATAAGTAATTACCAAATAAAACACAAATTTCTAAATCACACAACTACTAAAAATCTAATTCTAATAAGATCAATAAATAAATAAACAAATACTAAGCAGCTTGGTTTATTTTGCTAAAATTGCCTCCCTTAAACCAAGCTCTCCATTAAATGAGATCCAACTCCATCTCGAACAATTCAAATGGCTTGAGTCCCATAAAATCGAATATAAAAGGCAACATGAAAAAATAAAAAAAGGAAAATTCCCAAATTGTTGAGATCTTGGTCCCCAAAGTGTATCCAATTGCCTTCCTGTTAAATTGAGCAAAAGTTAAATAATGCTCATTATATATGCTCCCTCCATTCGATTTTGATAATCTGGTCCTGTTTGATAACCTAATTCAGTATTTAAATTTAATGGATTCAGATTTTAGCATGTTCAAATGTGTTTGATAATCAAAATAAAATATCTGAATAAAATAAGTAACACTGAATTTTCTAAATAAAATTTATTCTAAATTTATTCACATATCATTTAATCTGGTATACATTCAAATGTATCACATTTAGTATTTAACAATTTGGCCCTATCTGATGACGCAATTCACCTCTTAAATTTAATGGATTCAGATCTTAATATGTTCAAACGTGTTTGATAACTTAAAATAGAACATCTTAATAAATTGATTAAGTGGCACTGAATTTCTTAGATAAAATTTACTCTTAAAAAATGATAAATTAATTTATCAATTTAATGTGATATACACTCAAATGTACCAAATTCAGTATTTAACAATTTAGTAATTTAATAGATTCAAATTTCAATTTTTAGATTTTAGTTTTATCAAATGCACCCTGAATAGATTCAAATTTTAAATTTCAGATTTCAGTTTTATTAAGAGTATCCATACTTTCTACACACAATTTAAGAGTAAATCTAACCTACTCTTTTTCTAAGATACCTTTATATTAATATTAGAAATATGACTAATTATTATATCTTTACATTAATTACAACAACAATGCTAATGGAAAGTTACACCATTCAAAGCATGAACGAAATCAGTTGTCGATGGAAAAATTAAGGGTTAAGTGCAATTAATCCCCTTAAACTACAACCCATTTCTCACTTTACCCCCAATCTTTAATTTTTATCACTTAACCCCCTATAGGACAAAATTACCCTTCTATTATTTTAACTTTTCATTTGCTTTTTTTCCATTCTCCTTTTCCCCTCCTTTGTTTCTTTTTTTCTTTCTTTCTTATGCTCTCTTCCATCCTTTCCAACAAAAAACTTTTGTAGACACCAAATTTTGACTATTTCAATTGTTTTCTTATGTTTTTATCTATTAATGTTTAGTTATTTATTTTTGAATATTCTAACACATCTTTCTTATTTTGTAGGTTTTTCTAAATAAAAAAAGTCAAAATGCGGACCAAGCATTAGATTGGTCCGAACCAATCACAGAACTTGATCGGTTAAAAAAATTACGCGTTTTTTCCAGCCTTTCCTTCCTTATTTCCAGCTGTATTTCTTGTGTCTTTGGCATCAAGTAATCGTTTTAGTTAATGCCCAAATCACCCTTGATCCTTAAGACACAAATAAAACGCATCCAATGATCAAGATTAACCCAAGAAAACCCTCAAAGTATCTAAGCCTTTGGTTGTAGGTTTTAATGCCTATAAATCACCCATGTTAGGGTTTTCTAAAAGGGGGCTGAAAGCTGAGAGAGAAAGAGAGAGGGGGGAGGCTGAGAGAGAGCAGAAAGAGAGAAAAACGACTGAGAATCAAAGAGAAAAAAGAAAAGAGAGAAAAGATAAAACTAGGGTTTCCTTTTAGTGAAGATTTCTGAATTTTGGTGATTCCTTTCGCTCTTCTCAAACTCCAATCGTAGTCTTCCTTTACTCTATCTATTGTTTTTTTCTGGTCGAAAATTGCTAGAAATCAGACCTTTTGGTGGAACCAAGGTCTTAAAATGTGTTTTTTTAAGTTTTATGACATTTGATGATGATTATTGGTTGTTATATGAGCATGTTGTGTTTATAAAGCCTTGGTAAGGCTCATAGTCTTGTTCGACGCTTAAAATCGACGCTTGATGCTTCGTGTTGATCTTGTTGTGATTTCTGAAAATTTCTGAAAATGTTCTTCGTTTTGAAGATGTGAAGAACGCTGGATACTTGCGCTGCTTACGCCGCTAACGATCCACATTTCCTCAATGTTTGAAGATGTGAAGAAACGCTGAGCTCTTGCGCTGCTTGTTCGGTAACGCCCGCTTCGCTTGAATATTTGAAGATGTGAAGAAACGCGGGGTTGTTACCCAGGCCTGTCCGCATAACTTCCCGCGTTTCTAGCCTGACAGTTCTTCCCTTTCCTTTTTTTTGTCTATTTGATGTGTTGATGCTTAAGATTTGGCCTTCTTCGGTTTTAGCTTGTTTTGACATGATCTCAATGATGATATTTAATGCTTTAAATAGATCCCCTTGCCTCGAGGATTTTGTTTATGTTATTGTTCCAAAACTGGAAGCAATCTTCCCGATATTTTGAAGATGAGACGCTGACAGCTGGTCCGATTTCCGCTTCCTCCTCAACTTTACATTTTGCATGTAACGCTGTTACGCTGCTCTCTCGCTAACTCTCTTCCTCAGCTTTGTTGCTATTTCCCGCTTCTTTGTTCCGCTTACTCTATTATTCAGATTTCCTAGTCTTGTCCATATTGCTTGCGAATCTGTTTTGATACCTTCTTTGAATTTTCATTGATTTTTCCTTTAAATTGGTACCTTGATCCCTTTTGTTGACATTGAGTCTTAGATAACCATTCCCATCATTTAAGGATTCACTAAGGCATCACATCAAGGGATGGTAACTTCTTTCTCCCTATTATGTGCTCTTATGTGTTTTGCATGATCTTGCATGTTTTAAATTAAGTTTTCCTTTACTTTTATTCATGCCTAGTCTTTATTTATGTCATTTAATTTTTAAATCATTTGAGGCCTTGGATGCCAAGTTGTAATAGATAGGTTTAATTTGGCAAAAGTGTATTTATTCTAGAAAATGTAATAGTTAGATTATTATTCCAAATTTTTTCCCTTAGAATGTATTTAGGTTCCCAATGTAATATTTAGGTTTTATATGCTTATTTTGCATGCTTGCATGATTATGTGTTTACTTGCTTTCCTAGGGTCTTGCATCTAGATATTATGCCTATGTGTTATGTGTTTATGTGTTTTATGTGTTTTATGTGTTTACTTGCTTTAGTATCATGTCTACATGCTTATTGTGTAAATATATTGATGTCACCACAGTAGTCCAACGCTAGTTGTGGCCTTTCCTTTCGATTTCTCACTAATCCAATGTTAGTGAGAACTTTTTGACGAGGGCTAGTCCAATGCTAGACCCTTAAATGCCGTTCATGCATTAGATACAAATTTCACACACTTTTCACTTTTAGAGTTTCTTTCCCATTTTTGCATGTTATTATTCTCCCATCCCGTATGCGAAACATGTCATTTAGTTTTCTTTTTCGTCAAAAAAATAGATTAGTGCATTTAAGGCATTACCCTTTGAATTAGGGAAGAGAGCGAGTATGGCTTCCTAGCCTTAGCACACTTTTATTTCCTTCTATGAAGAGGAAGATTTAAAGTCACGAACTTAGTTCCCCGCACCCATTATGTTGCATTATCCCTCTTTAGGACATACATATGCATTATTCTATCAAAATCATTCTTTCAAAGTCAAGTTTCTTCTTCATGTTTTAGCAATTTAGAGTCAAAACCGCTTTTCTTAAAATTGCATCTTTGAAAATTCAAGTTCCTCTTTGCACTTAAAATTGATCTTTTCAAAATCCAATTTCTTTTCCCTTGAGATTTTATAAAATTGCACTTCTTTTTTGAAAACCCTAGTTCTCCGCCTTTTTTCGAAGTTTCATCATTTGCATTTTCGTGACCTCCTCGAGGGATCAAACTTGGATGACACAATTAATGTGATCAATTCCAATCAAACCTCAAGGAGATATTTTGCTCCTCTCGATCCAACATTAGATTTAGGTTTTTGCATCCATATAGATAACATCCAAATGTGATAAATTTTAAAGTTAGAATTAGGAAATTTTAACTAAATCTTCAACTAGTTTTGCTAGGTTAGAAGGGTGCCTTAGAGACAGTAACATCAATCTTTGCCTTCCCTTCTTTCAACCGGACCCCGAACCTTTTCTCTAGTTTTTCAAAGACCCTGAGTCGCCTAAAAGGGTTTTCTTAGTTTATTTTCATTAATCAAAACTTTTGGGTGACTTGGTACACCTAAACTCCATACCAAGTAGCGACTCAAACTTTTCTAAAACCCTTTCTAGACTTTGTTTTGGGTCCAAATCATCGATTTTTGTAGTCCCATGACCCTTTCTTTTCAAAAAATCAAATTTTTAACCAAAAAACCTTTTTCAACTAAAAACCCGAAACGACGAGGGTCTCTCTCCCCTCTTCCCTCTTCCAAAAAATGGGGCGCGACAGCTTTATCTTAACCAAAAATTTTATCTATTGCATTTTTAGATGAAACTTTAAAAGGCATCAAAAGCTAATTTCTAATGATTTTATTTGTCACAAATTGCAATTAATAATTATTAATCAGGTCTCAAATTCATCTTGTGATATTTTCTTGAGAGTAAAATAAGAAACTGAAATGTAAAGGGGAAAAAGCAAAAGAATTGAAAGGTTAAAAATGGTATATTTGAAAAAGTGGTTTGAATATGTTTGTAATCACTTATGGAGAAGATAGATCTTTACAATTCCTTTTTTTTTTTTTAACTTCAATCACTAAGGTAAAGTTTCTTATAAGGAAAAGGAAGAATTAAAGAAAGAAGAAAGAGACAAAGGAAAAAAAAAGGAGGAAAAAATGGGAAGAAAACAAAAGAGAGAGAAAAAAATAAGAGTTTAAAATAATAGAGGGATAATTTTGTCCAACAAGGGATAAATTGTGACAAAAAAAAAAGATTAGAGGGATAAAGTGAAAAATGAGATATACTTTAAGAGAATTAATTGTAATTAACCCAAAAATTAATGAATCGAATCAATTGTTGATGCAGAAATTAACTGTATTAAAAAATTAACTATATTTTTCAATTGAAGGTGGACTGTAATTTGGGATGAATGAAAAAAAGAAAAGACTATCAAAATGGGACAAGAAGTAGCATGATTTTAGAAAACCATACCACCTCTTTCGAAAGTTTATGAGTGCTGTTTGAATTGCGGTCTATTCTTTTTTGTTGCTTTCGATGTTGCTCTTCTGTGGTGTTCTGAGTTCCGCTAACCCCGTCTGGTATTCTCCATCTTTTGTTGGTGTCTGCAATCATTACTGCACAGAAATGGAGAAAAAAGTTTTGGCTTTATCAAAGAATTGCAAAGGAGGAGTGCCCCGTTACTATTGCAAATGTTGGCTCCAGATGGCCAGACATTATGCTACGCATTCTCTTATAAAACCAAGGGTAAATTACATTAAACCCCCCTGTAATTTTGACTATTACCACATAACTCCCCTAATGTTTGAAAATATCCACTTCACCCTCCTATGATTTTATGTAAAGTGGAAAGTGGACGGAATATACAATTTTGTACCAAACGAGCTCCAAAAACGCGTGTGATAAAATTTTAATATCCATACAACCCCCTTATAATTCATATAAATATCCATTTTGCCCCCATGTGGTTTTTGCAATCGTCCACGTAATTCTCCTATACTTTTATATAAAGTGGTAAATCCACTTTACATAAAACTATAGGGGGTGAAGTGGATATTTTTAAACATTAGGGGCGTTATGTGAAAATAGTCAAAACCACAGGGGGGTTTAATGTAATTTACTCTAAAACCAACGATGTCTAATTGAAGATTCCTGGATGCAAATGAGCAACTGACTTAGCGAAGAGTCAAGCCTTGAGCTTGACTCACTATCACGCTTGAATCGAGCTCAAGCCATGCCGTATTGAAGTCAAAGTTTAACTTATTATTTTATCATTCTGCTGAAGTTCAAGCTCTTATCGAGCCCAGCTCTTGCTTGAGTACTTTGTTTTGGGGGCCAAACTTAATCGAGCTTCTTTACATATCTTGACTGTTTTTTGAGTTTTTTGAGACGTATACAAAGTTAAGTAGGGAAGAAACCATTTTTGGATGTTTGATTGCATGGACATTGTGCATATCAAGGTTCATGCTTTAAATAGTCGAGTCGAGTTCAAGCTCGAGCTTGGTTGCGAATTTGTATATTTTGGGGGTCATGCTTGATATAACAAAGTTCTATCGACTTTGTTCGATAGCCCCCAACTACTAGTTCTAAGAGTTGAAGGTGTTACATAGCCGTATCAGTGAAGTTATAGAACTCATCCTTAATAATCTATAAAAGATTCCAAGTTTTGCTAAACTAAACGATAAGTTAAAGAATGGATTTATGGTCTGCTCATCCCCAAGAATATACTTAATTAATGGATTGAATCTGGAGAGTTCAACAATAGTAAATTGATGGAATAGTGGAAAGGCATTATTCTTGCTCCAGCGAGGCTTGAAAGCCGCCAGGGACGGACAGAGAAATGGCAATCTTTCTGGGATACAGATTTTCTTATTAAGGTGTAAAGTCAACTAAGATATCAAGGTAACTTGGATTCCAAAACTTTATGGATTTAAATATCAGTTTTCCGAGGTCTTTCTTAAAGAAGCAACCAAAACTGATGAGTTCTTTAATAGTGAATACACCCCAATCTGTTTACCGTCAAAGTCTTGTCATTAGGTGGTATAAGAAGCATTCTTCTACTGTAGCGGGTTCACACTGGCATGCAGGTATCATTGCTCAAAAAAATATTAAGGATGACATATGGTCATACCTCATCCATAATTGCAGTCAAGATCCTATATAAGCTGACTGACATACTGATGTTTTCTGTCTTTGTCCCAGTGAATGTAGGATTGGAGCAGTGCAGAGATTCGCAGAATCATGGCTTATTTAGTAGGAACAGATGATATAGAGTCAATAAGAAGCGAATTGTCAGAAGTGGGAAGAAGCTTGAGATTTTCATTGCAGCGTCTCAGCTCCAGTTTCAGGAGTTCAGTCTTGAGTACTGGCAGGGATGGTAACCTTGATGAAGAAACCGCATTGCAATGGGCTGCTATTGAGAGACTGCCTACTTTTGAGCGGCTCAGATCATCTTTGTTTGATGAGCCTGATGACAGTGAAGCTGAAGGTAAAAGAAAACGGGTGATTGATGTTACCAAACTCGGTGCTCCGGAAAGGCATGTGTTCATTGAGAGGCTGATTAAACACATTGAGCATGACAACCTTCGGTTGCTTCAGAAAATGAGAAAAAGAATGAACAAGTAATGTTTCTTCTCCTTTTGAATAGGTTTTTCTAGTTGATGACAACTAAAGTCAATGTAATATGCCATGACTCCTGATATCCTGTATCTGAATATTATTATCTCTAAAAAGAACAAATAAAAACCTCAACGGAAAAGTAAAACTGACATGTTCTGTTCAGATGTAGTTATTAGCAATATTTCTTGAACAGCTAACGATTCTCATTGTCATTTCAGATTAATTGCAATCTAACTTTCAATTGATTTCTGTAGAGTTGGCTTAGAATTTCCATCAGTGGAAGTAAGATATGATGATCTTCATGTAGAAGCTGATTGTGATGTAGTTCAAGGGAAGCCTCTTCCAACTCTTTGGAATTCCTTTAAAAGTAGTCTTCCGGTAAGTATGTGCTCAGCTTCTGTTTTGATATTAGTTCTTCAATCAAACAGTCTAAGTCTGTCTACTCTATCTTCTAATGCAAAAGTGTTCTATGGGTAGTTGGGTACATCTTCGAGTTGACTCAGTATTGAACTCAATGCTGAAAGACTAACCACAACAAACTGTAAAACATGGTGGTTTATTAGTACTTAATTTTACCAAATTGTATCAATTATATTTTCTTGTTTACGAAATTAAACTTTTAACTCATTACAAAAATTTTCCACAAAAAGATGTAAAACAACAAAAGTAAACCACTGTTCAATATCTACGAAGTAATTAAATACAAATAGACCAGCTTAGATATCGATTAACATTTGTCAAAAATAAAAGTTTTTAGCTATATAATTGAATATTGAAAACGTTGACTTCAATATTAAAAAAAGATTTGAGTTAAAAAATAACATTTTTCATGTTTACTATGATAGAGAATCTTTTTGTTAAAAAAGAATTTAAAAAAATAAAGATTTGAGTTACGAGCGATGAGTGATTTACGTGTCATGGGACTCTGGGTTGGGTTCGGTTTACTTGAAGAGCTGATAGATGCATCAACTGAGTTTGTTATTTATTATGGGTTGGTTGGACTGACTAAACCAAGATTGGCACATGGCATCTTTATAGGTTTGGGACAGAGGGGGGGACAGTCAAATTTTGGGGACAGAAAATTTGAAGCCTCCATTGCCTGCTCCGAATAGCCTTCCCAATTAAAACTCCAGCAACCGCTACCACACATTGCCACACCATCCCCTTGTCTCCCAACCATAGAAAAACCATCCTTCAATGCCCAAAAATCCAGAATTCACGACTAAAATGTCCGAAATGGGGACGGATCAAACCAAGCACAAAAACTCGAAAACTAAAAGAAAGGGCATCAAAATTGATGTCCGAGTTGGCAGGATTTTGACTTTATGGCTTTCTCCCTCGACAGTTCCATCTACGTCCAAGGACTTCACTTGGATGGACCAAGTATAGCTCTGGGTTGGTGGTATAAATTTGGCAAACTTTAGGAAAAGGGGTTTTTAAGCATGGAATCTTGAGTGGCGGAAGAAGGGCTTTGGGTGGTATGGTACTTGATTTTTGGTGGCATTGATTTCCAGAGATTTTCCTATTTTCTTGACACAAAATTGGTTGCAATAACTTGGTCAAAGTTCATGAACGAAAGGATGCAAATGAGAGGTGCTGAGTTTCCTACTTGTTGAATAGATGGGGAAGTCTCAGGTTATGGAGATGGGTTTTGGAGGCCTTGATTGTGATGCTGATTTGGAAATGGTGAAAATTTGAAATAGTGAATTTTATTGTGTTTCCCACTACATGAAGCAATAAACTCACCGGAGTGACTCATGTGGAACGTTTTGAAGATATGAGTGATGTTTTTGGCCAAAAAAAAAGTTTAGTGAGCAACCGGTGCAATTTTGAAAAATTGAGTGACATTTTTCGCCATTTACACTAAATAGTATGATGAACGGAAATCTATGTGATACATTGTTTGTATTTGTTTCCTGAATAGAATGAGGAGGTACTTATTTTACACCTTTGAAGTATTGAAACGTCATTTCAGCAGTTTTTCTAACTTACATCTGTTGCTTCCTTATAAACCAATCATGATTTATGTTTGACAACAGGACATTACAAGGCTTCTAGGTTTCAAATCACTAGTATCAAAGATCAGCATCATTGATGGTGTTAGTGGTATCATTAAGCCTGGAAGGTATACTCTTTTCTGCTAGTCAATTTATAATATGTTCAAGCCAATAAGAATGTTGTAGTTTCTTTTAGAAATCAGGTATCTCTTACATATTTCATGCTACTGCAGTTTCTGCGTCTTCTCTCTCTCTCTCTCTCTCTCTCTCTCTCTCTCTCTCTGCATTTGCTTCAAAGTTACTGGAATGCATTCAACTCTCTATGCTTGCCTTTCATTTTCATTCACATATTTTGTCTTATATATATAAACTCTGAATTATATATGTAAATTCTAACTGCAGAATGACTCTCCTGCTTGGTCCTCCAGGATGTGGGAAGACCACTCTATTAAAAGCGCTTTCCGGAAATCTTAACAAATCACTCAAGGTCCTCTCACATGCTCTATGTTTCATCTTGGCGGATAGATTGCTCATATATATACACACACACACATTGATATAGTAACCCTTTTTTTTTTTTTTTTGAAAAGATATAGTAATTCAAGAGACAAAGATAAGCTTTTGCTTTTGATCTCTTGGTGATTTTGATAGTTACTTGGGGGGAGGGAGGTAAAGAAGTAAATAGAGATGAGTTATGGAAAATGATATTTATAGCTTATCTTGGGTTTGAATAAATTACAAACTTTGAGCATTCATAGTTGTTTGCAGAGGTATGCAGTTCCAAAGTAATTAAGTTAACTGTTCCGAGGGATTATAACACTAAAATAACTTTTGAAACCTTGTCAATGAAAACAATAAGTAGCAAGTTCTAGGGCCAGAATTAATTTGGCTTATTAGGATCTTTCATATTTCCTGACATAGAAGTTATATTGCTCTTCCTTTAAACTGAGAAGAATAGAAGTTTTAAGAGCTCAGTATCTATTATCAAAACTCTGCTTATTAACAGGTTACTGGGGACATTTCATACAATGGATACAAATTAACAGAATTTGTGCCTCAAAAAACTTCTGCTTATATAAGCCAGTATGACCTGCATAATGGTGAAATGACTGTAAGGGAAACACTTGATTTTTCATTGCGCTGTCAAGGTGTTGGAAGCAGAGCAGGTATGCCTCTTTAGATAGAAACATTATAACACTGTTGATGAGAAAATTACTTATGCCTTTCCACCTTGTAAAGAGATAATGACTGAGCTTAGTCGAAGGGAGAAAGAGGCTGGAATTCTTCCTGATCCAGATATCGATACCTACATGAAGGTAGTTTTGGAATCTCATTGTTCATCATCCGATGTATGCTGAATCATTTGGTGTTTTGTTAACGTTGAATTTACTGGACGTGAAACCTTGCCTTTGCAAAGAAAGTTCTCTTATAAATTTTCATTCAGTTTTCCTCAGATCCTGGTAAGATTATTTGATTGATGTAGATATATGACCTTGTTTTGATTATTTAACCTCTTCATTCTCTCTGTTTTTTTTTTTTTTTTTTTCAATCTGCAGTCCATGTACGTTTCTTTTTCTTACTAAATATTACGAAAGGCTTTTATGGGCTTATTCTGATTCTGGTCGTATAATCCACAGCTAAGGAAATGACTTTTCTGAGAAATAACTTTTCTGTTAGCAGTTTTTATAAAAAGTAGACTTGAATTCATAATCGCTTTTCTGCAATGTAATCTAAAGTAGCTAATTATGCTGACTGAAGTGGTACTTCAGTTTATGCATGCCAGAAACACTAAATGTAATATAGGACTTCTTTCCAACTAGGATGCAAATGTTGCTGCCCAGAGGTGACACATTTAATGCATGATAGATGAATTGAGTTTGGCTGGTGGTTACCTCTGTTTTCGACAATCATGTTTCAGCACCTGTTGTAGCTGAGTTCACATTTACAATAATTAGTTGGCCTATTTCCATTTCTTTAGCATTTAAAGTGTGATAAAAAATGATTAATACATTCTCCTCCTATTCAGCTATTCTGCTATTCTGAAGTGTTATTCTGATATAATGTCTTCAATGCCTTGTCTTCAACACATGCTCACACACACACACACACACACTCTCTCTCTCTCTCTCTCTCATTGCTCCTCCTCTTCAGTTTGTCAATTTCATGTTGATGCCTGGTTCATTTCTATCTTTTGGTAATTTTACAGGCAAGTTCTGTTGAAGGACAAAAGACAACACTTCGAACAGACTACATTCTAAAAGTATCCATCCTTTAAAGGTTTTTTGGAAGTTTGAATTCAACATCAAATATGTGTCACTATATTCTTGATGATGCCCCTTTTTTCAGATACTTGGGATTGATACTTGTGCTGATACACTAGTAGGAGATGCAATGAGAAGAGGTATCTCTGGTGGCCAGAAAAAGAGATTGACAACGGGTACTTTTGCTGCTAAAAAATGCTTTATTTATTGTTTTAGCACATAATTGAGCCAAGTAAAATAAAAATGTTTCCAAGTGTGGCAGCTCAACCTTTTGACTGAAAATGTGAAAGGTAGATTTAATGGGATAGATACTGCTATGCAGGGAAATGATTGTTGGCCCTACAAGAGCTCTATTCATGGACGAAATATCAAATGGATTGGATAGTTCAACAACATATCAGATTGTTACTTGCCTTCAGCAACTAGCACAGATCCTGGACGCTACCATACTCATTTCACTTCTTCAGCCAGCTCCAGAAACATTTGATCTCTTTGATGACCTAATCTTGATGAGTGAAGGAAAGATTGTCTATCATGGACCTAGAAGCAGTGCTCTAGAATATTTTGAGAGTTGTGGATTTAGGTGTCCTGAAAGAAAAGGAGTAGCGGACTTTCTACAGGAGGTTAACACCTGATTGTTTCATGTTTTTTCACCATTTTGCATTTTCCTGAAACTTACTTGGTGAATCCTTTGTAGGTTATTTCTGAAAAGGATCAAGCACAATACTGGTTCGCTACTGAAGAAACTTACAGCTATATCTCTGTTGATGCATTTTCAAGAAAATTTAAGCAATCTTCTTATGGGAAGGACCTAAGAGAACAGCTATCTGCACCATCAGTGAAGTCCATGAGCCGCAAGGATGCTATGACTTTTAGTGCATATTCACTTCCTAAATGGGAACTTTTTAGAGCTTGTATGTCAAGAGAATTCCTGCTGATGAAAAGGAATCGTTTTGTCTACATTTTTAAATCCGCTCAGGTTAGCATAAAATGTTTTCTTTGGTTTCTTCACTTCAGTTCCACCTCTGTTCAATGGCGGAGCCACATTGGCGCAAGCTGGGCAATTGCCCCCCCCCCCCCCCTCCCTCAGATCTGACAAAATTATACAACGGTCTTAAAACTTCTTAACATATTTAAGTTTGCACCATATTTGCATCCCTTGAATTTTGTAAAATTCTCTCCTTTAGTTGTCCCCCCCCCTCCAGCTTTAAAAAAATTGTTTTCTATATAGAGTTATCTCCTAAAGTTTTATATATTTTCTCCTTGTTCTACATTGGCCCCCTAAAAGATAAAAATGTTCATCGGTTACTTCTAAATAAAATTTTGGACATATTCCAAATTAAACTTTGACTTCACTTTAATGGGGAAAAGGATTTACCTTTTAAATCGAAATACGTAGTATATTTTATATACAAGTCTAAGAGTATGATTTATGCTGAAATTGACAATTTCACCCCCTCAAGGTAGCGTCCCGACTTCACCATTGGTTGTATTAATTATTTATCGGTGTGTCAGTTCTTCTGTCAATATTCTTTCCATACTGTATATAGCAACTTTCTTTTGCAGATTTGCATTTCAGCATCCATCTCAATGACTATATTTTTACGGACAAGGATGAGCATTGATCTTCTCCATGCAAACAAGTACATGGGAGCTTTGCTCTTTGCAGGTACCCTTATTGTTGTTAATGGAATTCCAGAGTTGTCAATGACTGTTGCAAGACTTGCAGTTTTCTACAAACAGAGAGATTTACTCTTCTATCCAGCTTGGGCCTATGCAATTCCCAGTGCCATCCTGAAGGTTCCGCTCTCATTGTTTGAAGCTGTAATTTGGACAAGTTTGACTTATTATGTCGTTGGATATGATCCTGAGATAGGAAGGTAAGTGACATAGTACAAGACTTAGAAGCATTTGTAGTCGTTGAAATTTGATTGCATTACGGTTGACAAGTATTCATCATTTTCATCTGACCACGATTCTTGAATTTTACATTTATCATTTTGAGTTCTGTTGAATGGTTGGCTGAATGCAAAATGCTTGGTGATCCTCTAACCAAGTGCCAATATTTTCTAGGTTCTTCCGTCATTTAATTGTATTATTTGCTCTTCACATGGCATCAATATCCATGTATCGGTTTGTTGCATCTGTATGCCGAACTGTGGTTGCTGCCTTAACGGTTGGTCTCTTAGCACTGTTATTCGTCTTTGCCTTCTGTGGCCTCATAATTCCAAGACGTAAGATTTTTGACCTTTTTCATCTAATTCCAATGCTCTGGAACTAACTTTTAGAGGAGAATGTAGTTGAATTGACAAGTGATTTTTATTGCAGCCTCCATGCCAGGTTGGTTAAAGTGGGGCTTTTGGGTATCTCCACTCTCGTACGGTGAGATTGGACTTACTCTAAATGAATTTCTATCCTCACGGTGGAAGAAGGTAACCAAGCATGTCAATGTACCAAGGACATTAGTATTACATTGAGTTTCTTGACAACCAATGAGGGCTTATTTGAGGCGGTTGCCTAACTAATGCATATTCTCTAGGTCTATTGTTGGGCAGTTTTTGTCTAGAAACATCGCAGGCTAGACATAAACTAAATGCTAAGTAGAAAAGCAGCGCTTTTGGTTTTTCCCTTTTGAAATTACCTCTTACAGCAATTTGTCATCTGTAATAATATTTTTCTGTCCTTTTCCTCGCTAGTTTGGCGGGTTACTTCTCTCTAAATGATGTCCACTTATTATATAGTTCACAGGTATCAAAAATTATCATTTGAGCTTTTATGATAGATCAGAACTACCTTTTTAGATGACAAAAAATGTCATCGGGGTATGTTTATGGTGTTAACTATTCTGTTACGGTAACCAATTTAATTATCAGTTGTATGTTGTGTGTTCACACTTTGCTTTCATGATTTCTATTTCATTTCATGTCTGCATAGATGCTTCCAACAAACACCAGTATTGGACAAGAAGCACTTGATGCCCGAGGATTGAACTTTGATGGATACTTTTTCTGGATTTCTGTTGGTGCTTTATTTGGCTTCACTTTACTGTTCAATCTTTGTTTCACTTTGGCCTTGACATTTTTAAACCGTAAGTTCATCTTACAACATATTCAAGCATGATATGTCAAATTACTGTAAAATCAACTTGTTGTTTACTGCAACGCATGCAGCTGTTGGCTCTCGTGCTATCATATCTAGAGAGAAGTACTTTCAAGTACAGAGAACTAAGAAACTGGATGTAATAGAGCATGTGGAGGGAAAATCAGCAAATCCTTCCCTTGCTACCACTACTGAATGTCAAAAAGGTGAATTTTCAGCCTATTACTTCCACGATCTTGCAGTTGCAACCATACAAGTTGCCCTTTCTTCCCAGCATTGGCTACCTATCTTCTGAAACTAAAAGAGATCCCTTATCTGGTTCAGCAGGAAAAATGGTTTTACCTTTTGAGCCACTAACTGTGGTGTTCCAAGATTTGCAGTACTATATTGAGACACCTATGGTAATCGCAGCTGCTCTTATCAAACTTTTGATTCCTTAGGATGTTGGGCCAAATCATACGTGTTAATTCAATGCTCATCTGGTTTCAGGCCATGAAAAAGAAAGGTTTCCCACAGAAAAGGCTCCAACTTCTTTGTGATATTACGGGGACTCTCAGGCCTGGTGTTCTTACAGCACTCATGGGAGTCAGTGGAGCTGGAAAAACAACTCTTCTTGATGTGCTTGCTGGTAGAAAAACTAGTGGGACTATAGAAGGAGAAATAAAGATTGGGGGTTTTCCCAAAGTTCAAAGGACCTTTGCTCGAATCTCGGGTTATTGTGAGCAAATTGACATACATTCCCCTCAAATTACTGTAGAAGAATCAGTCATCTTTTCTGCTTCGTTACGACTTCATTCGCAGATAGATTCGAAAACTAAAATTGTACGATACTACCTTCATAAAAGTTGGTCAAATGATTTGCTTTTGTATCTGTCTTTTGCAATTTAACATAAAATAGTGGCATTGTATCTGTAGGATTTTGTGAAAGAGGTCCTTGAGACCATTGAACTTGATGGGATAAAAGATGCTCTGGTGGGCATTCCAGGCATTAATGGCTTGTCAACTGAGCAGCGCAAGCGGCTCACAATTGCTGTGGAATTTGTTGCTAACCCATCAATTATCTTCCTGGATGAACCTACAACTGGATTAGATGCAAGAGCAGCTGCTATTGTAATGCGAGCTGTAAAGAATGTGGCTAATACAGGAAGAACAATTGTTTGCACCATCCACCAACCAGGCATTGACATATTTGAAGCATTTGATGAGGTAAGCATCTACCGAGAAACATCTGCAGCTGGTTAACCAACACTTGAGGTTGAACTTGCTACTAAATTAGATCTAACAATATGAAAATAGATTCAGAAGAGAAAATGGAAATTGACATTTCGGTAAGGCCTCTTTATTTGATATTAATTGCCATATTCAGGATGACACACACACACATATTGAATACTTCTTCACGGGGAAAAAAAGTGGTAGGCCAGGTACTATATTTCTTATTCAGGTGGACTTATTACACAGCTTACTGAGCATGTCAAAAGTGAGAAAAGATTTAGTAGCCACTGCATCATGTTTTTGAAGATGTTAAAAAGAATGTAAAGCTGAGGCTAATAAGCTAATCGGCCAACAAGAGTATGACTAAGAATTGCTCTAGTATAGTCAGCAATGCGTTTGGCTTAATGAATGCCTTGGTTTCTTTGTTTTCGAAGGTCTGCAAGTGTTCAATTTACGTACCATTAGCTGTGTTTCTTTTCTCGTAGTTGCATAAGATGAAGAGTCTTGCTTATTGATTGCTGCATCCAAATGTCTTATATTACATGCTATCACATGCATCTCTTATGTCAATCACACCATGATTAAGAAATCATCCTGTCTTCTGCTTAGTACTTTTTGAGAAAGTGAACTTCACTATTAGTACAAATGTGAACTTTGCTTACATGTTGCAGTTAATTCTTCTAAAATCTGGTGGACGTATGATCTACTACGGACCATTAGGAAAACACTCTAGTGAAGTCATTCAATACTTTGAGGTCAGTTTCCAAAACAGGCAGCCACTTTTTGGAATGTTGAATTTTCATTTCTTGTATGATATAATAATTTTCTGTGCCATCTGATTAAAAAGGACTCTGACAGGCGATCCCAGGTGTGCCAAAAATACGGAACAATTACAATCCAGCAACATGGATGTTAGAGGTTACTTATACATCTTCAGAAGCTGAGCTTGGAGTAGATTTTGCTGAGATCTACAAGCATTCTTCTTTGTATGAGTAAGTCCAATCGTTCTTCTTTGCATGAGTAAGTCCAATAAACTAATTCGCGCACCTGAACTCTTACAACTATATGGTAACCATGAGTGATGTGTATTTGGTGCAAATCAACTCTTAATATTTTGGAATGGTAAAGTGTGGAACGTTAAAGTGAATTTCACTTTTTCTTAAAAGGCCGTAGGCATCAATCGTATAAATGGCTATCTAAATAAGGTTAGATGACTGCCATCTGGCAACCATTCCCGTATTCATTAAATTGTACCTCTTAACTCATAACGTGCTCTATTCATCACTGATTTCCTTGCCTTTCTTATTCAGTAAAGTGGGTAGATGAGCTAATGTCGAGACATAATGCTGGCTTCCAAAATTAAAGTATATGCTATTTCGTCAAAGAAAAATTGAGGAAAGATAATGCCATGTGCTGCCTTATTCTAATTTCGATTAGTACTCCAATGGATAGCTGTTCTAAGAAATGCAGCACCTTATTGTGGTTAGGGTGAGGTTAGGGGTGCCTACCAACCGAAGAGTTTTAGATAGCTTTTATATCATGCTAACCTTGACATGTATCTTCTTCCCTGTTTAGACAAGATTGTCACTACACCGATCTCACTAAATTCAATGATCGACTAGAATTGCAGTTATGACCCGTTTGCGCACTTGGAAAGTTAATAGTTCTAGTTGAAGAATTTGCATTTCATACTTTGACATAGCTTTACTTCTCTGCTCTTTCTTTAAATTTAAAACCTTCCGCAAGCGATGTGGTGTTTAGCGTGGATCACTACCTGCTTTATTGGAATACATGAAGATGAACATAAAACCTAGTGGCACATAGATCAAACCACCTAACAGGCCAACAAACAAGCTTAACATAATCTAAATTCATCATAATGTTAAACTCATCACTGTGACGAACATCACTTGAAAATTTCAATCTCTTTTTGAAGCCACTGATCTCAGAATCTCCTCAAGAATAACATTGCTGTTTTATTCCTTTCTTTTTTTAATTTGTCGTAGGAATAACAAAGAACTTGCAAATACCCTGAGTTCGCCACCTATTGGGCGTGAAGCTTTGGATTTTCCAGCACAGTATGCACAAAATGGTTGGGAACAGTTCAGAACTTGTCTTTGGAAACAACATTGGTCTTACTGGAGAAGCCCTTCTTACAACTTGATGCGCTTCATGTTCATGATTATTACGTCTCTGATTTTCGGGGCATTGTTTTGGAAGCGAGGGAAGAAGATGTAAGTATGTTAATACTGAGATTTGCTAGAAGAAAATGCTACAGTGGTATATCTAACTCAAATCTAAATAAATATGATTTTTTAGAAAACTACAGTCATATATTCATTCATCCGTTTCCTATATCTGATGTGTTAATACTTTCTTGCACCTATAGCGAACTGCACGTAGCGTGATTCGGCCTATGTACGCATAAATATTTTTTATTACTTGCTGGACTTCCATTAGAACTTCAATGTCTCACAAAATACCTCTGCTTTTTTTTTTTTTTTAGAAAGAGAATGCTATTTTGTTTGAGCTTCTGGGATCTGAATCTCTTTCTGTAATTAAGGATCAAATCGCTGACCATGTTTTTCCTCCATTCTGTAGAGAAAATCAGCAAAGCTTATTCAACATACTTGGTTGCATGTTTATCACAATGTTCTTTTGTGGCGTATACAACTGTTCTTCAATTTTGCCGTATGTCAGCACAGAGCGAACTGTTGTATACAGGGAAAGATTTGCAGGAATGTATGCTTCTTGGGCTTATACACTCGCTCAGGTACAACTTCAAGTTTCATGTACTTTATTTGACAGTCCAGTATATCACTGATGTGAGATTTAGAATCTTTTTGAGCTTGAATAGTTTTAGGATAGTGAACTCACATCAAGGGCCCAATTTACCTTCATCACTGATCATCAGGTTCTAGAACAATTATTTTGCAAAATTCTTTTATGGCTAGAACCCATTTATTCGTGGAGAATAAAGGATGTTGGAATCCGATGCTGCCTTCTGAAAATTCCCTTTTCTCCCATCGATAGCAATAGTCATATAGGACTTCTATCCATCCATCCATCAATCAAGAATGTGCAATCTAAGCCTAGCCATGAGACATATCTTTAGAGCATTCGCTCCTCCTTCCTTGCACATTCACTTCCAAGAACATGCTACGACCATAAGAGAATTCTGCCAGTAATACTTGCTAATATTTTCATGATGCCATCATTTTTTTTCTTGTAGGTCATTATTGAGATCCCTTATGTCTTGATCCAAGTATTGGCATTTACGGTGATCACATATCCGATGATTGGGTATTATTGGTCAGCTTACAAGGTTTTTTGGTACATCTACTCGATGTTCTGTACATTGATGTTCTTCAATTGTACCGGCATGATGATCGTCTCAATTACACCAAGCTTTACAGTGGCTACAGTTCTACAATCAGTTGTTTACAATATCTATTACCTTGTTGCAGGATTTCTGATTCCTCGACCAGTAAGCAGTTTATTTAAGGGATTATTACAGTTTGAAGAAAATTTCTTATTGTTACTATTCTTACCAATCTCGTGTGTGTGTGTGTGTGTGTGTGTGTTTTTTTTTTTTTCCACTTTCAGCAAATCCCAAAGTGGTGGGTATGGTTATACTATTTAGCTCCTACATCTTGGACACTGAATGGAATGCTCACTTCGCAATATGGAGACATTGACAAGCCGATTGAGGTGTTTGGAGAACCGACAACAGTGTCCAAGTTTTTGAGGGATTACTATGGATTTCACCATGATCAACTACCCATAGTGGCCGTTTTCTTAATTCTGTACCCAACTGTTTTAGCGTGTCTGTTTTCATATTTTGTTTCAAAGTTAAACTTTCAAAAGAGATGATCGACAATGTAGAGGATTGATCAGATTCTATGTTCATCCACATTCTGCATTGTACACTCGTCAGCCCATGTTAATCTATATCAGATTCAGAAGGCCGGAGCCTTGCATATACACAAATCATCCAAAATTTTTGACATCTTTCCATTTCCTCTCAGAGATGCAAATTTTAGTGAGAGCCTTTCTTCTAGTTTTTTTTTTTTTCCTCCGCATCAACAATAAGTTTTTCCAATTGTCATGTAACTTAAATCTGTTTAGTAATAATCATATGGTTGCCTGTCTAAAATATAATCTGTTTAGATGGATTTTAAATTTCCTCAGAATATGCGTCACTTTTAAATCCCACACCATCTAGGAGAAGAAATGGAAGTTGATAAATTAGACAATAACCATTAAACTTCTTATTTTTTACATTCGGACCACAAAAATATTTGTAAATTGGAAAATCTCCTTGTTCTTAAAATTTTTAACCAAACAATGTATTTTGATTCACATACATTTCAAATTCATACACTTAAATCCTTTGTCCAAATCAATTCCACTGGTCCAAACGGACCCTAACTTTTCTATAGGATACTCTACAATCTTAACTGACAGCTTAAATAGTTGATTGACCACAAATCTGTTGATCAAATGAAACTTTCGACTTGTACACAAATTGAAACTAGTCGAGGCTTGTTGATTGTTCCTTTTATTTCAAATGGGAGATAGGATTGCTTTAGGAAGTGTAAGGGGAAGGGAGGATTCTTTTCTTCTTTTGTTCATTAAAATTCTTAATTTTAATCATTGGTCTATCTTATATTGAACAAGAAAAAATGCTAAAATTCCAATCTTTATCAATGGTAAATAGTTAATCAAGTTTTAGAGTGTTCTTAACTAATTCCTTGACATTTTTCAATTTGCTCAATTAAACTAAATATTGCCATTAATAAGCATCGTTTCTATGTACTGTGTATAAGAGTTATGCTCCAATTGTAATCTATGTTCATTTTGCTAATACCCACCCAACTGTCTATAAAATTTTGATTTTCATTTACCTATAAGACTAGTTCTTAAGGGCCGGAGGGTACATTTCGGTATGAAAATTGATAATATCAAAAACCAAAGAAACTAATATCGAAAACTAAGAAATGAATGTCTAAAAGTGTAAAATGAGTGCTCTTTAACGTAAAATCGATAATCTCTGTAAACTCATTGTCGATGTTGGTCCTCTGGATCTTTCCAACAATGCTTGATTCTTCACGTTTCCTCTTTCTTTTTCCATTTTTTCTTGGGATAATTTCAGAAACCTCCCTTGTGGTTTTGACTATTCCACTGACCTCCCTTGTGGTTTTCAAAATTACACTAACCTCCCCTGAGGTTTACTATTTGGTTACAAAATCAATCCAAATCAAATAAAGTATACTCAAAAAAGATATTTGGAGGAGAGAGATGAAAATTTGTTCTCACAAATGCCCCTTGGTTTGATGTACGAGTTGTACTAGTAATATAATGAAAACGAAGAAAAGATAGAAATAATTAATGAAGTGAGGAAGGTGAAGTGCAAGAAGTAAAAGTACATGCCTATACATTAGCAATAGTTAGCGTTTTGGAGGAAATAGGCTATATTGCATGCTAGACCAACTGTATATAAAAGGTTTGAACACACATGAGCTTCTTCTCATTTTTAGGATTTAAGCATCAATATTTTTTGAAAAACAATGATTTGTCATAGCAATTTTGCAAGCTAAGAGTGAAGTAAAGGTGCAAAAATTATTACTTGTCTCCTGTAGTGATTTACATTAGAAACAATCTCAAATGACTATTAGTTTTTAAAGAGATCACCAGTTTGGTTCTCTAGCTTCTTTGTTAGTTTACTTCCTTCTACTTCATATGAGCTTTTTGGCAAGTTGTTTAGAACTCATTTCTTGTCGTTACGCTAATATCAATCACAAAATAGCAAAATATTAGTTTATGAATTCGCACCATTTTTGTAATCGCAATTATGGGTTCTGATTTAGGAAGATAAGCACAATTATATGTTAGTTACTTGGAACCAATTCAATTCTACCCTCATTACTCATTTGTCTAATAGGGCATGGCAGTAATTTCTCATAGTGTAATGTAAGTGTGACAGCCCCACCTTACCCTAAGGCGTGCCAAAGGGTTCGGCGGGCCGCCTGCCGGGCTCTCACCAAGACTCACTCACTCGAACGATCACTAATTCGTCAAAGAAACAGTTTAAATGCCAATTCCCATCCTTATAGTTAACTCATAATCAATCAACTTCAACCTTACAGTTCCAAAATTTCAATAACAACTTAAACCAAAAGATAGCTCGTAAATTCACGACTCAAACCTTAGAATCTCTTAATACATATAGTACTTAAATACACATCTAAAGTTTCACCTTACAACATTCCAAATTTATAATTCACATCTCTCAAGACAAATACAAAAGTAAACCTTGAGACTAACGGTGAGCACATTCGCTTAAGTTCTCAGTCCCTGCTAAGGAAAACAAATTTGAAAGGATGAGCTAAAAGCCTAGTGAGTTCCAAAAAGCATGCAAAGCACATAACACATATGATTTTTCATCTCAAAATTCATATTTATAAGTAAACAAATAAAGCATTAACAACACATAGGTTAGCTTAAGATCCTCAAAGTGGAGCATGTTTGTGGACTAGTTCTATCTACTTTCATACCAAGTAGACAGCCACTTACTCCTTCCTCCACCAAAACCCCGGTTCGTGTATTTGTGTATTGCTCTCCATCGGGACAAGGCCAATTGCCACAATTTATCTCGTTGCCATTTCTTGACCACATAACACATAACACATCACATCATATAAAAGTCAAAAGGGTTCAAAACATATCTGAAATGCCACTTTACAGAGTTTGCCATCCAAATAGAGTAAGTGCGATGAAGTACACACTACCCATTGATTGGGATCAAAATCAGATTTTTACATCAAATCACTTAATCATTCACATTCCAAATTAAATTCACATAATCAAATAACATGCATGGAAACTCACCAAAATAGCGAGATTCAGATTCCAAAGTTTGCTTGGTTTCAAAGCCTTCCACACTTCCTAAAATCAAGTAAACGGAAGAAATAAGTTTCGCCTCACAATTAGCAAAACTAAACTCAAAATTTATTCATTTGTTTCATCGGAATTCTTTACAGAAAATCCTCTAACTTTTGTTCGAATGAAAAGTAGTCACTCGAGTCGAAAATCTCCTTAAAAAAGGTTCCATTTTCAAATTGAGACATCAAATAATCAATCCATGCTATCGATGTACTCCATTCAGGCAACTTCTAAATTTCTTAGTACAAAGACATCAGGTGAGGTATTTCACCTCAAAAACCACTCATGCAAGTTTAACTCAACTCTCAACTTTAACAGCGATTATAACACATATTTAGAATTGTTGTAACCAAATCTCAATGCACAAAAGTCATGAAAAATTAGATAAAACATTTCAAACCCTCAAATTTGCCCAAAAAGTACATTTACCCAAAAATTAGTAAAACTCGACTCTTCTTCCATTAAAATCCAAGATTTTCACTCCATTTAAACATATACTCACAATTGAACACAATACATATTTATTCAGGCAAATCTAGCCAAATAACATCATAAAATTTCAAGTCACAAGTTTTCCTCTGAAAATTTTCAATCATCATAAATAACAACCACAACCACATTGTTCTCAAGTTATTATCACCCTTATGTGTAAAAGTAAAAATATAGATCAAGATCTATTCAGGCTTGATGACTGATCTTAGCCACCCAAAATCTACAATCTTAGCCAAGGATCCGCTTGATTTGATGATGACTCCATTATTCAAGCTTTCAACTTTCTTTCAATCAAGTCTTCAATGGAGTCTAATTAAGTCACTCAAACTCTCTCTCTTTCTCTCTCCTCACCTACATCTCCAAGGAAGGAAATGGATGTCTTCTATTGAAGCCAAGAAAGGAAGGAAGAACAATGGAAGAAAAATTCAAGCTCGCTCTTCATTATTGAGTCTCAATTTCTAATCCCACAAATTGGAAAAGTGGTCAACGGCCACTTTATGTCACTAAACTCAAACCCTAAATATATCTTCTCATATGCTCATCTCATCTTAGAGTTAATTCATATATCCAAACATGATTATTTCTAAATTAGAAAATAATCACTCAAAACATATTTTCACTAATATTTTAGGAATAATCATAATATAAATATTATTATACATTTTAAAATAAAATTCAGATTTTGAGGCCCTCAATTTGTTAGAAAGGTCCCCTAGGGAGGTTTCTAGAATTATCCATTTTTTCTTTGAATATTTTAAGGTGGAGTGCAAAAATTGCCACTATGTTGTCATTTCTTGACCATGTTCGACGTCCACACAACTACAAACCCCAGATTCTAGCACGAGAGATTCTTTTTTGAAATTTCAACAAAAGGATTTGACATCAATGGGAAGTTGAAAAAGAAAGGGCTAACTTTAGAAACCTCCCTTGAGGTTTATCCTCATATCACCTTAACACCCGTAAAGTTTAAAAAATCTCACATAGTTAATGGACATCATCGAAAAAATATTATAATTTACCATTTTTTATTATTTCTCTATCCAACTTGAATGATAACTTGTGTATTATTGCAATAAAACTCAACAAAATAGTGTATCAAACATGATTATTTAGCTCAATTAGTTTTGTCAGTTTAATGGGAAAATCAATATATTATTTGAGGGAGGAAATAATGGTGGACAAAAAATAATAATTTTGATATTTACAATAATCAAAAGTTGACCCGAAAAATTGTTTAATGGCAGTTCAATTCTTTTTCCCTACTAAAAAATGCATTGGAGGAGATTGAAAGGAGAAATGTGTCAAGTTGCAGTTTTAAACATTTTGCAAGGACAGAATGGTCCAGGCCACATAAATGTCGCAACTGCTGGAAAGCTAACTCTACTGCAGTAAGTGCATCTACTTCACAACAACGATTGCTCGTGGAAAGATTTTCCATTGGCCATCCAAAACTTCAGCACAGGGATTGTGGTCGCAGTATTGACTACTTTCCCTGAGTCATCATCTACTGATAGTGACAGAGGAGAAATTCTTTGCAACTTTGCCAAGTTCATGAATCTGTTGTGGATTGGAAAAGGGATCAATTGGCTGTATTTTTCTACATTTTCAATGCGAATGCTAGCCTAGTATCGATGAATGATTGACTTATCTATATATTACCACTTTGATTAAGAGTGTTTTTTGAAAAATTTTTGGGAGATATTTTTAAAATTAAAAATTTATTTGACTTATTTTTGAGACATTTTTAAAATTAAACATTTATTTGAAATAATTTTTTGGGATATTTTTGAAATTGAAAATTTATTTGGGTCATTTTTTGAGATATTTTTAAAAATTAAAATTTATTTGGTGTGGGTGGTTGTGGGTGCTGGTGGGTGGGTTAATTTAAAAAAAATACCCTAAATAAATTATTCCAAAAATACCCCAAATACATTTTTTAATTTTAAAAATGACCAAAAAATTATCTCAAATAAATTTTTGATTTTAAAAATATCCCAAAAATTACCCCAAATAAATTTTAAATATTAAAAATACTTGAAAAAATTACACTTTTAATTTTAAAATGTCTTTTAATTTTAAAATGACCAGCCCCAGTAGAAATTCTTTCCCAAAAAAAAAAATAAAAAAAGCTTTTCTGACTTTTCCAAGTTGTCTGTAGTGCTTTCGGAACGACATAAATTAGCTTTACTTTTCTGCATTTGAATGCGAATGCAGTTTATCTTCTGTTAGACTTTCTAGTTTCCAGAATGTCCTTATATAATGGAAAGCATTGTTGATTGTTCAATCATCTGTAGCATGATTTATTGGCCGATATTGCAGGTTAAAGCTGTAAAGGGTTCTGCAATATGGCTCAACATGGAGATGGCATGGAGTTGCCCGGAATTGAGCTCTCCAGCAACTGGAAATAGCTTGTTCTCACCATCCCAGAATCAAAGCTTGGGTATCCCAGATAATTCATCCTCAAGTTCAACAAAGCATGGCGATCTTGATGAGGACTCTGCTGCTCAATGGGCTGCTGTTCAGAGACTTCCTACTTTCGAACGGTTGCGGTTATCTTTGTTAGATAAAAATGATGGCAATGAAGCCACTATTGCCAAAGGGAAACGAATAGTTGATGTGACTAAGCTTTCTGCTCCAGAGAAGCATGTGTTAATGGAGAAGCTAATTGGAGGTAACAAGCATGATAACCGTCACTTGTTGCAGAAAATCAGAGAAAGATTAGACAAGTAAGGTTGCTCACCTTTTTCTAGTAATCCTAAATGCTTTGCTGGTGATAATGAATAAAATCAAGTTAGAAAATTTAGAACAAGTAAATATAAGTCATTTAGAATCCAACGGTTTGGAGGCATCTGCACCTAAAATGCATCAGTAGGAAACTCTGATGCCATGCGTCTTCACAGCTCTGTCCATTTGCACTTTAGCCCATTAAAGTTCAATTCAAAAGTTTAATCTGTTCATTTATTGGTACAAACTGATGTGAACTTAAGAGGCCTTTTTTTTTTTTTTAAATAAGGATGTGCGAATTTAAGAGTTGGTTTGATTAATTCTCTACACTATTCTCCTCCTCCTTATCAGAGAATATATATTCAAGATGTTTACAATATAAATAAAATCTTTGCCAATATATACTTTGTGCACTGGGTTCTGATTTCAGTTGATTCCTACAGTGTTGGCATAAAGCTTCCCACCATTGAAGTAAGATATCAGAATGTACATGTTGAAGCTGAGTGTGAAGTTGTTGATGGATTGCCCCTTCCAAGCATTTGGAATTCTATCAAAAGCATGATTTTGGTTAGCATCAAAACTTGTCCTATTTATAACTTGGCCCTAGATGTTTACTTTTGATAGACAATTTAGGTCTGACCAAGTACTCACACCTGTCCACAAATTTCAGTCTGACAGAGATGTGACTTTTAAGATTTTCACTGCAAGCTTTTCTTCTGATGTTAATTCTCTCATATTGAGACATCTTATATTTGTTTGTTGGTGTCTATCTGTTTGTGCTTGTGTCTCTGCATAATTGGTACCAAAATCAAAATCCAGAATACCTCTTATCAGCTTTGCTGTTAAATAGAACATGAAACAGTTGCCATGTGTAAAAACTCTGCTGTCCGTTCCATCTACTGTTACACTACTTGAGAACTTGATCATTGTGGTAAACAAAAAAGATGAAATCGCTTACCTTGTTTTTTTTTGGCTTTTCTGGAGAAGTAAGCCATCTCTTTTTCACCGAGTAATTTGATTTGTTCTGCAGGGCCTTGTGAGGCTTCCATGTTTGAAGCCACAATTCTCCAAGATAAATATCATTAATGACGTTAGTGGTACCATCAAACCTGGAAGGTACATAAAACAAACTTTGATATAGCTTCTCATGTTCCAAACAACTCAGTCAAACAAAATGGAGTTACTTGTAGAATTTTTGGTTCTCATTTTATGCATTACCAGCAGCAAAATCCTTGTGTTAAGTCTCGGAAAGTGGTCCCTTCGCAGCTTCTTTGTTTTACTGTGAATAGATAACACTTCATTCAGTTTTACATTGTACATTAATTTGCAAGTGTTTAGATCGTTCCATTTTACCTTGCTTTCTAAATGATGTCTCTGATCTAATTCAGTATCTTATCTTTGTGATTGTCATACACTCCCACATTTTTTACAACTGGGAAATTACCTTGTTTACCGTCCACTATTGGTCTTGTAATCATGAAATTTGTTCCATCAAGATCATGATACATCTAACGTGGTATGGGACTTTTGGCTGCCCATCAACATTGCATAAAACCAAAGTTGTTCAGATATCTTTGGCATTAATAGTAGTACAGCCCAATCAAGAATTGACGGCTTAATAAATACATCTTTAACCATTGCTTATTTAATCATGTGAGACTGGATTTTCTTGGTTAAAACTAAGTTTTTCTGCAAGAACTAGAGTACTTGCACCTTTTAGATGCAGGAGAGCCATTAATTGATTGATGTGGTTGACTTATGTGAAAAATATGCATTGGACTTTTTCATAGTTCTGCATGTATAGCCCACCGTGGCTGGTTTTGTGACAAAGCTTCTACTTGATTAAGTAGGTCTATCAGGCCGAATAACTGGAATTATCATTCTGAGATATAATTAGGTGTGCTTTTTGAAGGTTCAAATGCGGACCATATCTGTACACGCAAATTTCACCTAGTTTGATTGGATGATCTGATAACTTACTCAAGCAAGCCTGTTGTGGATGCAGACTGACTCTGCTGCTGGGTCCTCCAGGATGTGGAAAGACGACACTTTTGAAAGCACTTTCAGGAAATCTAAGCAATTCTATCCAGGTCCTCTTCTATCTCTGCTTTTCAATGTTCAACTTACAACACTTCAAGATATAACTTCAATATGTGCAAATTTAGTTAAGATTCTCAATGAACAGATGCCCAAAATCTAAAAGGTTGAGAATACCGAAAAGTCAAAGCATTGATATCTGCTTACAGTGACTTGGACTCTGGACTTTGGTTATCTACACTAATGGAAAATCTTAATTGGATATTAGCATATTGTCTGAAGATATTCATTAATCCTGTCTTTATTAGTGGTGAATGTGTTAGTATGTGGAATTTCTGGATCTTAGATGACATAAGGGCAGAGAAAATGCAACATAAGCCTCATTGGAGTTTACAGCTCTAGGTGTGGGCAGAGTAAAGCGGAGCAACCTTACTGCTTCACCCATGGTTTACCATTTTGGTTCTCGGTTAGCTTAATTGGAGTGAGGGCTTCTGAAGACTTTAATGCGTCATATAATCTATTTGCAGCAGCTTCACATAGAAGAAAAGAAAGAAGAGGGGGGAAAAAGAGACTGAAAGAATATTATTATCTACTCTGCTCTAATTTTTGTGTATCATACAATGACAGGCTTCCTGTTTTCTCTCTCATTACAGGTCACTGGGGAGATTACTTACAATGGATACACATTTTCAGAGTTTGTGCCTCAGAAGACTTCTGCCTATATAAGCCAATATGATCAGCATATCCCAGAAATGACCGTTAGGGAAACTCTTGATTTTTCATCTTGCTGTCAGGGCATTGGAAGCAGAGCAGGTACACCTTTATGCATTGAGGAATACAAATTGTTGTCAGTATGTGCTGTTGTGATTTCAAAAATGGTAATACATTTCCATTCTGTGAAGAAATGATGATTGAGCTCAGCAGAAGGGAGAAAGCTGCAGGAATTCTTCCAGATCCATATATAGATACTTACATGAAGGCAAGTGCATCATTTGATGTATGTTCTAGATTTAAGTACTAATGCATCATTTGACTGCAAGTGATATGGAGTCCGTGTGATAAGCGATCTATCTGGAATCTTGGGGTAGTTTTTGCCACTAAAGCATGTACTTCTTGGTTTCAATGTGAACACGTTGCTTTTGCCAATAAACTTTGAGTATTATATTGTTAGATAACTTAGAATGTCCAATAAAAACTGCCAATAAGTTGGATTATTGCAGTGTCAAACGCAATTTCCTCATTATCAATTGTCTCAAATCAGACCAAGTATCTGTTCGTGAAACAGCTCAGTTATACTTTCAAAAGATACTTACTCTTAGTAGCCAATTATCTCTACACATCAGGGATTGCACTATCATTCATTGTCGTCATAATGCCAACAGAATAATGCTTTAGGCTGTCCAGTAGTTAAACCTGCATAGAATGTGAGAATTGTAGCAGTCATGGCTTAAAAGATATTTATGTTTCTGTATGCATTTTATTCCATATTGTCATCTTCTTACTTCCAGTGATTCTTACAGGCTATTGCTATTGAAGGAGAAAAGACAACTATTCAAACGGACTACCTTTTGAAAGTATATTTGATTTTGCTATCTAAAATTTTCAACATTTTTCATAAATAGTATAAGCTGAAATATTTTTTAGATGCCTGAAGTTTGGAATTCTGTTCTTTCCTGCAGATTCTTGGACTGGAAATTTGTGCAGACACACTTGTGGGAGATGCACTGAGGAGAGGTATATCAGGAGGCCAAAAGAAGAGACTAACAACAGGTAGTCATACCAAATTTTTAGTGATTTTGGTGACAATGCCCCACTAGTTCTTCATCTAGGCTTCCACGAATAAAGGACATCCATGACTTTAGCCACTTACAATTAGGAATCGATTACAAAACTTTGTGGGGCGCTTAGAGAAATTCTCATTGTAATATTATTTGTATTCTCAAAAACATAGACTCATACCAAAAACAAAAGAAAAATAAAGTTTCATAATTTCTTACAGAACTATTTCAAAGTCGTCAAATTAGCTGATGCGAGAAATATGGAACCAGTTAGTACATAAAATAATCTTTCTTAGTTTTTTCTTCTTTTGATTTCTTGAGGGAGCTTTATCGCATGATGTACTATGTGAATTATCATCCGTTGCTTGCAAAGAGTCGAAAATGAAACTTTTGCCATCATTAACCTATTGACTTCAGCTAATTAGGTGGATACTAACACACACTAGACACTTTGTTTAATCTAGTCTCTGAATCTTACCAGGAGAGATGATTATTGGCCCAACAAGAGCTCTTTTCATGGATGAGATATCGAATGGCTTGGACAGTTCAACTACATATCAGATTATTTCTTACCTGCAATGCCTTGCACATATCACTGATGCAACTATAATGGTATCATTACTCCAGCCAGCACCTGAGACATTTGATCTCTTTGATGACATAATCTTGATGGCTGAGGGAAAGATCATTTATCATGGACCTCAGTGTAGTGTGTTGGAATTTTTTGAAAGTTGCGGCTTTAGATGTCCCGAGAGAAAAGGGGTAGCAGAATTTCTCTATGAGGCAAGCTTATACTTTCTAATGTTAGATTCCTTTACTTGCTACCTTTTATGCTGGGTGAAGGACAGTTAACATGGTTACTCCTCAGGTAATTTCAAGAAAAGATCAAGCTCAATATTGGCATCAATGTGAAGAGAGCTACACTTATATTTCCGTCGATACATTATCAAGGATATTCAAGGAATCATCTTATGGCAGGAAGCTTGATGAGGAGCTTTCGGAGCCACTCGTGAAGTCCAAGGGCCAAAAAGATGCTCTTAGCTTTGATGTTTACTCTCTTCCTCAAAGGGAAGTCTTTAAAGCTTGTCTGCGAAGGGAATTTTGTCTCATGAAAAGGAACTTGTTTGTTTATGTATTCAAATCTGTTCAGGTTTGTATAAATAGTATGTGTGTTTCTCATTCTTAATCATGGTTTGCCTGGCATTGAGATCTTATGTAGTTCAAGCATCACTCTATATGTGTTGTCGCATCTTCTACATGCATGTCTTCTAACCCAATTTGCTTTTCCTTGCATGCAGCTTTTCATAATTGCATCAATCACAATGACTGTATTTTTACGAACACTGATGGATGTTGATCTTCTCCATGCAAATTTTTATTTGGGAGCTCTATTTTATGGTCTTACCCTTCTTCTTCTTGATGGAATTCCGGAAATCCCAATGACAGTTTCAAGACTTGCGGTTATCTACAAACAAAGAAATATGTACTTCTACCCTGCTTGGGCATACTCAATTCCAGCTGCCATCTTAAAGGTTCCTCTTTCACTGTTGGAAGCTGTAGTGTGGACAACTCTAACTTATTATGTCATAGGTTTTAGTCCTGAGGTTGGGAGGTAAGTACCATCCAGATAAGAATTTCTTTGGTACTGTGTGTTATGATCATGTTGATATCCTTTAGACTTCTATTGCAATCGAGACCATTTTCTGCTTGACTAAAGCTTAGTAGTTTTGTGTTTGAAAGTTACAACAATTTCATTTAAAATGTCTTTTTCTAGCACTGAATTAATATTCAATGGTAATGTTTTGCCAACGTTTTAACACAATCAGATAACCTTTCAGGTTCTTTAGGCAGTTGGTTCTATTTTTTGCTATTCACTTGACGTCAATATCCATGTTTCGTTTCTTGGCATCTGTTTACCGGACTATGGCTGCTTCCACAATAGCTGCTAACTTAGCAGTGTTTGCTGTATATCTATTCAGTGGCTTCATAATTCCCAGACGTAAGATCCTGAACTCCTCTTGCATATGTGTGTGACATGCTTAATTTACCAAAAATATAAGGGACTTAGAAGGGTCTTTTTGATTGCAGCCTCCATGCCAATTTGGTTAAAGTGGGGATTTTGGGTTTGCCCATTGACATATGGTGAGATTGGTCTTTCTATAAATGAATTTCTTGCACCACGATGGCAGAAGGTGAACTTCTTTCTCCTACTGGGAATCCCTCAGCTATATTTTTGCCTGACTAGGACTAGAGGGAAATCATTCTCCGAGCTACATAATTGCTCTAATGCACGGCTATCATGGAGTAGGCTAGCAAATAATGCCAACAATGTGCTATGTAGGATAACATTTTAAGCACATAGTCTACCTTTTCTTTTCATCACCTGTTCAGAATATACATTCAATGACAAAAGACTGCTGCATCAAGAAGACATGGACCAATTAGTTTGGTTGTACTACACGAGTTCTAATTCTGAGGCGTTTCAAACATTTTTTAATCTAAGGAAGTTGCTTTTGATTACCCAATTATCCATTAACTACATGACTAATGGTTTTACTCGACTATAAATTTTCTTTCATTCGTGATACTCTTTTCTGGTGTGTAGATGCTTCCAGGAAACATAACGATAGGACAAGCAACGCTCAAGAGACGTGGGTTAAGTTTTGATGGACCTTTTTATTGGATTTCACTGGGTGCTTTGTTTGGATTTACATTACTGTTCAACTTTGGGTTCATTTTGGCCTTAAGCTTTTTAAGGGGTAAGTATAGCGTTTTTTATTAGAAAAGGTGAAATTGATGAACATTTGTTTTTGTCTTATTGACCTTTTCAAGATGCAGCTCCTGGTTCTCGGGCTATCATTTCAAGGGAAAAACTCTCCCAACTTCAAGAAAGCAATGAATCTTGGACTATGGTTCATGCAAAGAAAGAGTCAGAGAAGTCTACTTCTACCACTGTCAAAAAATCCATTAGAGGTTGGATTTTTCTTTTTATCTCGTATAATCCTTGTAAACAAAATTTTTCAACGTAGAAAAGTTAACTTACCTTGCTATTGCAGGAAAAATGGTGTTACCTTTTGAACCTCTAACAGTAGCGTTCCAAGATGTGCAATACTATGTTGATGTCCACATGGTAATCAAGCGATACAATTTCATCTAATGCAAACATTTTTTTCACCAATCATGTGCTAATCAGTTTTTTTCTTTTCTTTGACTCAGGCAACGAAGGAAAATCAAAAAAAATTACAACTTCTTTGTGACATTTCTGGTGCGTTGAGGCCAGGTGTTCTTACAGCACTTATGGGGATTACTGGAGCTGGAAAAACTACTCTTCTTGACGTTCTTTCTGGTAGAAAAACTAGTGGTACTGTGGAAGGAGAAATAAGAATTGGAGGGTATCCTAAAGTTCAGAAAACCTTTGCTCGGATATCAGGTTACTGTGAGCAAACTGACATACATTCTCCCCAAATTACAGTAGAAGAGTCAGTTATTTTTTCTGCCTGGCTACGTCTTCAACCAGAAATCGACTCGAAATCAAAATATGTATGCTATCGTATCCTTGAGAATTTATTTACATCGTTCATATCGAAATGCACATGTAAAATGTCGTGGCATCTCTTCAGGAATTTGTGCAAGAAGTCCTTGAGACAATTGAGCTCGATGGTATCCAACATTCTTTGGTAGGCATCCAAGGTGTTAGTGGTTTGTCTACTGAGCAACGGAAGCGGCTTACAATTGCTGTGGAGCTAGTGGCTAACCCCTCCATTATCTTCATGGATGAACCTACGACAGGATTGGATGCAAGAGCAGCTGCCATAGTTATGCGGGCTGTAAAGAATGTTGCTGATACCGGCAGAACAATTGTTTGCACCATCCACCAACCAAGTATCGACATGTTTGAAGCTTTTGATGAGGTCAGTATCAGCTCAGAACCAACACAAACGAAATCTGGATATATTTGAAATGTTATTATCATACTATTAGATCTCTATATAAACTGTTTTTATATAACTACATTAACAGAAGAACCTTGTCCCATAATGTGAAGCTGGTTTCTAGTTTGCTAGTTTGCTCAACTCAAGGGTGCTTCGATAAGACAATTTGGCCTATTACCTGGGCACTTGACTGGGCTTTAGATTATTACTATCCTGCTTTTGAAACAAGATTGGTAGATTTCATGTAAGCAAACCTTTGTTTAACTTCCAAATGCATGATGTTAGCCATGGCCAATTGAAGCAGTATCTTACTATTTGGCTATCTTTAATCTAGATATTGAAATTTGTTAATTGTTTTATCTGTTATTTGCAACTTTTCTGTACTGGCAGCATGAAACATATGAAAAAAAAAATTGATCATTAGTTTCTATAAAGATGAATTAGAGCTTTCTGTACTGAATGAAACTTGCAGCCAGGGTCCTTTTGATAAAACATTATATGGATTATTGTCAAAGAAAATATGGTTTCAACTTTTCCAAGCAGGAAAAAAAATGCTATATTTAATCTTCTTTTTTTTATTCTATATTTAATCTTTTACCTCTATGAACTGAATTGCATTAGGAAAGAGAAATTCTATCCAGTATCACAATATTTATGTCTGTAAATTCATAGTAGCATGTTAATGTAGCTTCCTTTGAAAATTTTTCAGCTGATTCTGTTGAAAACTGGTGGTAAGATGGTCTATTTTGGACCACTGGGAAACCGTTCCAGTGAGGTTATCGAGTATTTTGAGGTAAGTTTTCTGTATTTCTGGATCTACTTCTTTTTTTTAGCATTTCAGTTTTAATTTCAATCAGGTGATGACTTTTGCATCCTCTATACATAGTTTTCATTTCTTTTACATCAGATTGTCTTAATACTCTCTTAGGGTATCAATGGTGTCCCAAAAATTAAAGCCAATTATAATCCAGCAACATGGATACTGGAAGTCACTTCTGCATCTTCAGAGGTGAAACTTGGAGTAGACTTTGCTCAGATTTACAAGAACTCCTCTCTGTTTGAGTGAGTCCAATTGCTTCTTCCCTGTTGCTAGATTTCTAATTAATTCTCAATCTAACTGGTTGTCCCAAAGAGAATGAGATTACTGTATTATGTTCTTAATGGAAAGACGAGATCAGTGGCATGTTTTGGGATCTTAAGTAGTTGTGTCCTACAGTTTCTGAAACAAAGTTTCTCACTGAGACATAATAAAATCTATTTTTGATCACCTTTTCGGCTAATTTTCTTGTAAATGTGAAGAATTTGGTCCATTTCAACCTACATTTGGCAACAAGTCAACAACTATATGATGCATAGTTCTGTTAGATATCTCTCTGCATGTTAACATATATGGAAGCTCCTTACACAATAGTAACATGTTTGTAGGAAGAACAAAGACATGGTGATGAGGCTGAGTACTCCAGTTCCCGGTTCAAAAGTTCTAGAATTCCCCTCCCGCTATTCACAAACTGCCTGGGAACAATTCAAAGCTTGCCTGTGGAAACAACACTGGTCTTATTGGAGACGCCCTTCGTACAATTTGGCACGCTTCCTGCTTATCTCTTCAGGAGCTTTGCTTTTTGGTGCACTTTTCTGGAACCGAGGGAAGAAACTGTAAGTAAACTTGACTGATACAATCATAACTTTGAATTATGATGGTCATGTTGAGTCTGAAACAGAACTTTTAACATTAATCTTAGCAAGCTAGTTTGTTATTCATTTAAGATCCAAATTTTCTTTTGTTATTTCCCGAACTTGTTCAAGTTTAACAATGACATTGTCAACTATATAGGGACAATCAACAGAATCTGTTCACCGTATTCGGCTCAATGTTCGTCTCCCTTATTTATTGTGGTGTAATCAATTCTTCTTCAGTTTTAGCACAAGTCAGCACTGAGCGAAATGTCTTCTATCGAGAAAGATTTGCAGGAATGTATTCTTCATGGGCTTATGCAGCTGCTCAGGTATAATTGACAAGAGATGTCTCTAGTCAAATGATGTACTGTGTCTTCTGCGTGCATCAGATGGCATGTCGTAGCAATCTTAATTTGGAGTACTCATGACACTGCCTATAATCATTGATTCCTTGGCAACAATTCTTGTTCTGTTTTTGTAGGTTGTAATTGAGATTCCATACAGTTTTGTGCAAACTGTAGGATTTGCAGTCATCTCATATCCCATGATTGGATATTACTGGTCACCATATAAATTCTTCTGGTTTTTTTACACGATATTGTGTACATTTCTATCCTTCAATTACTGGGGAATGCTGCTTATTTCTACTACATCAACGCTTCCTCTTGCATCAATCGTGCTATCAGGTTCTTACAAATTGTACAGCTTGTTTGGTGGATTTTGGGTTCCTCGTCTGGTAAGCGTTTTCACTGGCAATGTCTTTTTGAGTTATAACAGGTTTTACTTTTTTTCATTTTTTCTTTTTTTGTGGGGTCCCTTGGTTTAATTTTTCTGGCATACTACTGATTAATGAACAATCAGATATGGTAGACCTCAAATGTTATTTGCTTTTAAAAGGTAACAAAGAAAAGAAATTTTCTGTTTGCAGAGAATCCCAAATTGGTGGATATGGTTGTATTATTTAATCCCTTCATCTTGGGCGCTAAATGGTTTGGTTACTTCCCAATATGGAGATATCCATGAGGAGATTGAAGTGTTTGGTGAAACTAAAACAGTGGCAGCCTTTTTACAAGATTATTATGGGTTTCATCATAGTCAATTACCTATAGTAGCCATTGTTTTATTGTTATATCCTGTAATTTTTGCAAGTCTATTTGCATATTTCCTCGGTAGGTTAAACTTTCAAAAGAGGTAACATTAAAGAAAATTTCTACTGCTTACAATAATGTGTAAAACAAGCCCAAGTTTTCTTGATAATGAGTCTGGGAGTTCTTATTGGTGACTTCTATGATGCAGTAGAAAAAAGGAGATGGAAGGAACTTCGAAACAACTTTTTTCCCCGTGTGGCTTGAAGCCGAATAAGATAATTACTAATTAGCCTATAATTGTATATGCAATTCATATTTAGAAAAAATTACTGCCTTTTTTGTGGCGATAAGAAAAAATAGAAAAAAAAAAAAAAAAGAACTTAAGGAGTAACAACTTTAAAACCGCAACTTCAATACAAATATAGGCAAGTATACTTTATTAGGAGCCTGAATATTGTCGGTCACAAGGCTTGGATAGTGGCCATCAAATCCCAAACATTTTGATTTACCTTGTCAAATATGACAAATAACAAGGGATTAGTCCAGTGTGAAGTAGATTTACAGACGCTAGCCATTTCAAGTAGGTAAGATTGGTAAGGGTTCAATAAGAAGACTTAAAAAGGAAATGAGGTACTTTTTCATAGGCGCAGGTGTGCTCAGTTTCAAGCTCAAAGATTTTTCTTGCATTTTCCTCCATTTTGTGTACCAAAAATTTTGCAGGTTTTTGAAGGAAGATAATTAGCTAGACACAAGAATCCAAAAAGCTACCACTGACACCCCTTTATCTATCTCTCTAATATTTTACCTTGGTAATCACACGTGCATGAGTAAAATGATTTTACCTAAACTGTCTGATGCAGCCTATCCTCTACTAAAACTTTGAGTTTAAAAAACAGAGGAAAAAGAAACAACTGATTAGATTATTGTTAAGCATTGGTTGTAGCAGATAGAAGCCTATATGGGGAGACCAAACTTTCAGTACAAGGAGTGCAAAGGTTACGAGTCGATCCGTTGATACCCAAAAGCCGTCCTCCAAATCGTCTTACAGTATTCTGCTCAAGCTGATACACAAACATTCCTTTAGCAACGCACTGCAGCCATAGTTCTCCATTCTGGATGTCAACAACCCTTGTGCAGTCGGTTCGATTCGATCCATCATCATCGGTGCACTCCAAAGGTCGCTCAACAAGGTTAAGATTAAGCTTCCATTTTGTTCTCCAAGCCCAGCTTGAGTAGTCCTGTAAAATCCATATGTCAATTCTTTTGGCGTAATCGTCCAAACTGCAAAATGTCAAGTGTTCATCCGCCACGAAAAGATCCATATTGCGATGCCAGTGCCATGGTCTTGAACGGCAACTGCTCCCAGGGTGAGGCAAAGTGGAGAAATCTTCTGCATCCATCCCAAAAACAAACACCCCATGCTCGCACGGTGGCATGTCTTCCACGGGAGTGGAAGGCCAATCCAGTACCCAATGCAGAGCTCCATTATAAATTGCCGGAGGATGCTTTGGAGGGCAGTGGAAGAAAGAAGGGGATTTTATCTTTCTCCAGGTTCTGCCATTGAGGGTGTACATAAGGTATTGATCATAATGGAAGTAAAGGATCCTGAATTCATTTGTCAATGAATGGTAAAAGAACCCGCATATGAAGCCTGGCGCATGACAATTTTCGGTGATTTGTTCCTGTGTTACACGGTTGAGAACAAAAAAACGGTGGCGACGTATGCTAACCTCAACAAACAAAACTAGTCCACCACAAGAACCAACAAGCCGTGTACAACCCTGAATTCCAGGCCCAAGTCGTAATTTCTTGAACTTCTTCCTTTTACTATTCTTATGATCAAAAACCAAAAAAGCCAATTCATCCTCCCTCCTGCTCCAGTGATCCAATCCTTGCACAAAAATGAGCCTTGGGGATCTACTCAAGTGGAATTTAATAAAATGCCCTGATGAGGTCAATGATCTCCATTGTCTACACACCATTCGACATTTCAGAACACATTCTGCTGGAAGTCTACTTAGGATATCCACAAGGACATCGTCAGGAAATTCGAGAGCAGGCCCTTCGTTAGAAGTGAACCAAAAGCGACCGATTAACTTATCCAGAAGATGCAGAACCCATGTGATGAATCTAACAAGAGCGTTTAGTGCAACCAAACAATCACTAGCTTTCATGCCTGACATGTTAACGAGAAGAAATCAACAACAATATCCAAGAACAAGGAAAAATATTAGGGCTGGGGGATGCAGGTGGTGAATGTTTTGGCTAACTAAAGCAACCTGGCTATTTATCAATGTCAAATAGATCCTACTGAGAGGCAAGCAATTTTCACGTTGTTCAGCTAAAAAAATTTAACGAAATTAACTTTAGCAAATTGATTGCATAAAGGACTTGATAAATTAATGTGTCGAAAGTGATCAAAAGTTTCCATGGTATCATAGCAAAAACAAAAGGATACACTGTCATTAATTTGTACCATTACTTGTTTCATTAATTTTGCTAATAATGTTAGTGATTGAATTCATATAAATCAATGACAATGTGTTAAAAGTAGTCAAAAAAAAAAAAAAGTTAAGACAGCAGTTCGAACAAAACAGTATATTGTCATTAATTTTTACCATCCTTCAACTCGCCAATTTTGCAAACATAGTTATTGGTTGGACTTAAATGAGACGAATTTGAAAGTTTAAAGTGCAAAGTATCCAAAATTATAGTTTAAGGTGCAAAGTAAGAAAGTAATAATATAAGTTAAGATGTACAAAGTGGAGTTAGTCCCTGTTTAATAATCCCATTCAACACTTAAACTTGATGAGTTCAAATTTTAATATGTTCAGACACGTTTGATAATAAAAAATAAAATAACTGAATTAATTAAGTGGTACTGAATTTCTTAGACAAAACATGCTCCAAAAAAATACGTGATAAGTTATTTAAACTTATCACTTAATGTGATATACACTTAAATATACCAAATTTAGTACTTAACAATTTAGTAACATAATGAATTCAAATTTCAAATTTCAATTTTCAATTTTCAGTTTTAAGCTTCAATTTTATCATATACAAGAAGCCATAAGCTATGATTGGATTTGGATTATGTATTTGCCCATAAAGAAATCGGGGTCAACATGGGTGATTAGAAAGACATTTAAACTCGTAATCATGATAATAAATCTATTTGGGTCTTGATATATATTTGCACCCAGAAATTTCAGCCCTTTATTTTTAAACACACACATTCTAACAATCTACCCGGAAGAAATTTTTTATTCCTAGTACTTATGTCAAAAATAAAGATAGAACAGTGCTCAGAAGACGGAATGTCATGCCAAAGCTATCATATATGCAGAAAATTGAAGCTGTATCTTTCAAGGAACCATCATGGAAAATCTTCAATCCTATAAATTGGCAAGAAAGCTGACATTACGTGCATCTTTAACATGAATTACTGCTAAGAAATTTTAACAATTTTCGAACAGTAGGAAACGTGAATGCAAAATTAAAGTAGAAAAGGAGCAGAATTACCTGGCTTGAATCAATTTTCGAAAAGATCGAACAAAGATAACCCTTCTGTTCTCCTGTAAAACCCACAAACTAATCATTCAGGTGTTTATAAAAATAAAATATAAAAAAATTTAAGAAAAAAGCACCCATTCTTCCTATCTGTTAGTACATTTATAGTGATTTATGGTGAATAAAAGCATCTAAAACTATGTATAACACAATGAAGAACTCACAGAATAACCGCAATTAGAGCCATAAAGGTGCAAATTGAGCTTTTATATACAATGCAGTATGGGACTAGCTGGATTTTGGTGAAAGTATAAACGTCCAAGATGTTGGAAAGACAGAAAATCTAAAGAGAGAGACTATAGAGAGAGTTTGGAAGAATTTTCTCTTGTATATCTTCTACGTATACAAAATTACAACTGCCTACTTATAGACTTACAAGAGCTAATGTCCTACCATCTATCAACCACTTAATTGATATCAATCACTAACAGATAACAATCAGCCACCTATCAATCACTAATTGATACACATTCAAATTTTAAATTGATATCTACACTCTCACCTACCAACTACAACTCAATCTAACATTCCCCTCAAGTTGGTGCATAGATGTCATGCATGTCCAACTTGCCAAGTGAGTTGTAGAAGTCTTTAGTCGGCACAACTTTTGTGAGTATGTTGGCTAGCTGGTTTTCAGATCTCACGAACGGAAACCGTATCACTTTTTCTTCAAGATTCTGCTTTATAAAGTGCCAATCGACTTCAATATGTTTAGTACAATCATGTTGAACCGGGTTATGGCTGATATCGATGGCAGCTTTATTGTCACAAAATAAGTTCATCTCTAACTTAGGAGGGTAACCGATATGGGCCATTAGCCGCCTGAGTCACAGAAACTCACACACACCTTTAGTCATGCCTCTAAATTCAGCTTATGCGCTTGATAATGCTACCACCTTTTGTCTTTTGCTTCTCCAAGTAACCAAATTGCCACCGACGAAGGTAAAATAGCCTGAAGTTGACTTTCGATTGGTGGCATTTCCTACCCAATCGGCATCAGTATAGCCATCAATATTAAGATGGCCGTTCTTTGAGAATAAAAGACCCTTCCCAGGAGAACCCTTTAAATATCTGAGAATTCTCATCACAACTTCCATGTACCGATTATTGGGTGAATGCATGAATCGGCTAACCACACTGATAGCATAGGCAATATCAGTTTGAGTATGTGATAGGTAGATCAACTTACCGACCAACCTCTGATATCTCTTTTTATCAGTCAGCTTTTGATTTGGGTATCTCCCAACCTGTGGTTCTGTACAATCGCCGTATCCGCAGGTTTACAGTTCAAGAGTCCAACTTCTGTCAAAAGATCAAGTACATACTTCCTTTGTGATAGGAAAATGCCTTGTGTTGATCTTGCCACTTCAATTCCCAAGAAATATTTGAGATTCCCTAAGTTCTTCATTTCAAATTCAGCAGCCAGCTGATCCTGTAACCTAGAAATCTCCTCTTCATCAGTACTTGTAATAACCATGTCATCGACATAAATTATTAGAGCAGTTACTTTTCCCTGCCGATGCTTCAAGAAAAGGGTGTAGTCGGCATTACTCTGTTGAAAATCATATTTTTTTTCGTAGCAAGAGTAAACCAGCCGAACCAAGCACGTGGTGACTGTTTGAGTCCATACAATACTTTCTGTAATCGGCACACCATATTTGTTTTTGGTGCTGTAGAAAACCCTGCTGGAATATCCATGTAGACTTCTTCCTCCAGATCTCCATGAAAAAAGGCATTTCTCACATCAAACTGATATAATGGCCAATCCAAATTTGCTGCAAGAGATAGTAGTACTCTGACTGTGTCCAATTTAGCCACCGATGAGAAGGTTTCCTGGTAATTGATGTCATATGTTTGAGTGTATCTCTTGGCCACGAGCCGAGTTTTATATCTGTCAATTGATCCATCAGCTTTGTACTTAATTGTGAAGACCCATTTGCATCACACCATCTTCTTTTCATCTGGTAGTGAGACCAATGTCCACGTATTATTCTTCTGTAATGCTAACATTTCATCCTTAATTGCTTGAGTCCAATTCAGGTCTTCCAACGCAGCGTGCACATCGATCGGGATCTCAGCTGATGACACATTATTCACAAAGGTTTCAAGAGATTGCCTGTGAGTAGATATATAATTGGCAATAGGGTACTTTGACCATTTTGTACAAGTTTCTGGAGAGTACCGAACCGGTGGTTTGCCACGATTGGATCTGTCAGGTAATACATATTTTGCAGGAGTATCCAGAATAATAGTAGGATTGGTAGAAGTACTTACCTCAGGAATATTCTCAGAAGATGTATGGTCAGGTACCGAGGAGGAAGTGATCATATCAGCAAATGGTAGATCATCAATACCATCAATATCAACACATTCATCATGCTCATCAGTGCCTCTATCAGCATTGGCAGTATCATCAGCAGCATCATCAGTATTAGCACGTTCATCATGCTCATCAGTGCCTCTATCAGCATTGGCAGCATCATCACCAGCTGAATCAGTAGTCCAAGATGGCCACGCTAATTCTGGCCAATTCTTTTCTTCAATATTTCCTCATCTCTCCTGAAAGGAAGAATTGGATACTGATGAGAAATAAGTCTCCGACTCCAAGAATGTAACATCCATTGTCTCATACACCCTGTTGGTGGTTGGGTCATAGTACCGATAGCCCTTTTTGTGCATTGCATACCCTATGAAGACACACCGAACAGCACAAGGATCAAGTTTACTCCGTTGATTCTTGTGCAGATGAACGAATGCCACACAACCAAACACTCTTGCTGGGAGCATCAGAACCGATGGTAGAGTGAAATGTTGAGACAGTGCTTCTAATGGGGTCTGAAAGTTGATAGATTTGGAAGGTAACCGATTCAGCAAGTGAGCTGCATCAGACCAATATCGAAACATTTACAACACTCGGTAATGCTCTTACTATCTCAGGTATATGCGATTTTTCCTTTCACTACTCCATTTTGTGGGTTTGGGTACAAGATGTTTCATGTATAAGACCATTGGCATTAAAGAACTCTTGTGTTGGCGATTATCGTACTCCCATCATTATCGATCAAGGAATCTTGAGTGGAAAATTGTGTGTAAATCATGGAACAAAAGGATTTGAAAATATCAAGAACTTCACTCTTATGTTTCAACAGTAAGTCATTCGAGTACATCTATGAAAGTGACAAACCAACGGATCCCAGTAGATGAAATAATCGAGGGTGGCCCCCAAATATCAGAGTGTACTAAAGCAAAATGAGTATCAATTTTATGCAAATTAGTAGGGTATGGTACCCTATGACTCTTGGCTAACACACACGTTTCATATTTGAAATCGACAGTACTGAAATTCGAGAAGAGGTCTGGAAATAGATGCTTCATGTACCCAAAAGAAGAATGTATTTTTGTCGATTGACTCTTAAGTCCTCAATTGTGCAAATTATTTGTGGATATTTTCCCGTAAATATGGCCTAAATATGGTATTAATTGCTTGATTCTACTCATGTTTGATTTTGGCATTGATTTTAGATCATTGAAATTATTTGGAGGTTAAAAGTGTAATTTTGGTAAAATTCAGAAGATTCAAGGATCTTCTTGAAGAAAAATCCTACGCTTGATATTTGTCATCTTTGGGATTGAAGATTTTATTTTACTTTTGGGAATTGCTTAAAAGACACTTTTATTTAGAGAAATTGTAATTGGTTTCCCTATTTACTTTGTTGTTGTTATTTAGCAAATAGACTCCAATTAGGATTAGAACTCTTTTGGGGAGCCCTAATGTGGTAGGAAGCGAAAGCAATCATCGCTATTTATCTAGCCTTTTGCGTAGACTTGCGGATCATCAATCATAGGCTTAGATTGAGAGGTTTTAGGAAGCTTTTCGTTTCATTATTTTTAGTCCTTCTTCGTAGACTAGTTTCTTTAGGTAGTAGTAGTTCGTATGCAAAGCAAACAAAAAAAGGCAAAAAAGTTCCATCTCTTACTTCTTCTTATTTTTCCTATTTTCCATTAACGTTAGTTTGTTCTTTTACTTTGAACTTCTGGTCATTTTCTCATATGCAATTCCAAACATATTAACATCCAAATTCCAACGTAGTCATGAGCATGCAAATTAAATCAATCGAAACACGTGGGATGGCCATGATGAGGACCGGCTGAATCTCTCGTCTACTCAAAGTGCAACTCAAAGGCACGGTCCATACTATTTGTGAGATCTAATCGAATCTTTATTATTTCTTTTAATTTGGTTACTATTCGTACGTTTCCTAGATTAATTGTTTATGATTATTTTTTTAATTAAATATCAACGGCCGGATATTTAATTTAACCTAATAACCGCCAAATTAAATTGAATGTAATTGTTCGTTTAGTTAATAACTAGTGGCGACCACCATAGTGGTTTTATGTTGGGAAAGCGTGGGATTTAAATGAACCCTCTTGGCGTGTTCATTGGTTGGGGTTGAGGATTTTTTAACTTTTAATGCAATAATTAAATTCCTATGGTCATACCTAGAATTGTTATAAACAATTAACCGTCGTTTAAGGAAAAGTTATCGAGCTTGTTGATAGCTATAACTAACCTAGTAACAAATGAATGAAATATTCTTGCATCAATGATCATTTGATTAGACTGTGCCTGAGAAGTTGTTCCTTTGGGTAGAACTTTATTACTTGTTATTTCTATTAAATTATTCTCTGCTTGTTCTCTGGTGAATTATTTAATTGGTATTTTCATTTTCGTTTTCTAATTTTGTTTTTTTTATTTCTAATTCTATCCCATCCAAACCCCCCATTTTCCTGTGATTTAGAAAGAAACATTTTTCCTACCCGTGGAGACAATCCTATTTGCACTCATTAATATTTTCAGGTAATTACAGTATATCGGATATACTCTTTGAAATTAGGGTTAACCCATTGCATCGAGTCCCACTCGGTGCATTATTACGTAATTAATTGTGGTGGTAATTGAAATTTTTAATAGTTATTATTACACAAATTCGGTACCTGTCAGAAATCATCAATGTAATATAGATCCCCCTCCTAGTACCACGACCGATTATCTCCTTTGTGAGAATTTCCTGAAGAAGGCAAAAGGTTGAATACATTAGTTCTACACAATTAAGATCAGTGGCTCCTGAATCGACAATCCAACTACTATCACGTTGATTTGGATAGCTCGTACCTTGATCTGATTGGCATCAAGAATGGTAGCTATTGTTGTATCACCATCGGATACCCATGCGCTTTAAAACATTATCTTGTGTATGTCCTTTCTTATTGCAATGAGTACAGCTATCTTCCTGTGGTCCAACTTCGGGCACTATGATCGGCTCATTCTTTTCCCCTTTGATGCCATGACATTGCCGATTGGATTATCTCCCGCATTACCGATCTCTTGTCCTCGACATAGGCGTATGCCTCTTCTACTGATGGAAAAGGTTTCATCCGTAGAATATCGCTGCGGATCTGGTCAAGTCAGTCATCCAACCCGTCAAGAAAAGTGTATACCCTCTCTTCCTGTATGAGAAAGTTATACCTACCGATATTGGTAGCACATTCTATCGAGTTGGGCCGACGAAAGTCAATTTCTCTTCACAAACCTTGCAGGTCATTGTAATACTTTTCAATTAGCCCATCGGCTTGTCTTAGTCTAGTCACTTTTCACCTCAGATCATATAATTGAGATGTATTAGCCCCATCGTAGTATGTGGTAGCGGCAGCTTCCCATACCGCTTTTGTTGTCGGGTATCGAATGAAGGTACCGATCAAGGATGGGTCCATGTTGTTTATCAACCATCCCTTCACGATAGAATCTTGATCCGCGTCGGTATCTGGATCTATCATAGAATCTTGAGGGTTGAGGTTGAAACTCACCATTGATGTATCCCAATTTGTCCTTTCCCGAGATGTACATCTCGACTATCTGGGACCATAAGACATAGTTAGTATCATCTAACTTAATGCCAATCTGAGTTGCCGCGGAATCACTGTTTGGAGTAGGCTTCTGACACCTATTCAGGACCTCCACCATTCTTGTGGCTAGGTCTTCCAGAACTGTGTCATTTTGTCCTTTCCCACTTTCCATCATTGCAGATGATTCAGCCATGGTTCTTATTTAGATCAGAGTAGCGTTTTGAGCAGAGATCCTAGAATCCCTACTCTGATACCATGTTGGAAAGACAGAAAATCTAGAGAGAGAGACTATAGAGAAAGTTTGGAAGAATTTTCTCTTGTATATCTTCTACGTATGCAAAGTTACAACTGCCTACTTATAGACTTACAAGAGTTAATGTCCTACCATCTATCAACCACTTAATTGATATCAATCACTAACAGATAACAACCAGCCACCTATCAATCACTAATTGATATCTACACTCTCACCTACCAACTACAACACAATCTAACACAAGAATCCAAATTTCTGGATGATTGGTACAAAAGAATGGTTTCGATGAGACTGACGGTTAACATTCAAAGATCAATAGGCAAAAAGCACCCGCTAAGGCCAAAAAGGTTTAGAACAGGCTCCCGTGGCTCCTCTGCAAAAATCAGAAGTTCAGAACAGGTTCCTGTGGCTCCCATGCAAAAAGCAAAGGAACAGCTCTCGATTAATTATCATAAACGAAAAACATTCCTTAAATCTACGTCCACGGAAAGAAAGAAACCTGTCGTTCTTGTTACCAGAAAAAAGCATTACAAGATTACAACTTTGATTTCCAAACTCAACCCTCTCACCTTGTTCTTGTGTGTGTATTTGTATAATGCCAATTTAAATAGACAACATTACTTGGTCAAAAACCAAATAGTAATAGGAATTAACTCCTAATTCCTAAACTTATATAGAATAGGAAATTACTTGGCATCTAACTCAAGGAACTTAAATAATTAGGGAGTTAGTTGTTTTCACACAAAAAAGCAACTTGTTTAAAAAATTAAGCTAATCTCTTAACGTTTTCAACCATAATTTTGCATAATATTCATGTCACAAGCATAAATTTTCTAATAATACTATTGTAACGTTCACACCAAGTTGAATTGAAAATCTAAACGGGTAAAAATCCAAAGAAAAGATAATATGCTAATCGCAGGCAATGGAAAATCATAGAGAAACTATTGTGTGTTTGGACGTGTGATTGTTTTGAAAACAAAAATATTCGTACTCGTGTCACACATATATGTTGGAAGAGTTTAAAGTATATGAGGATGAGTCCGATTTTGGGCTTTCCAATAACATGTCGCTACATAAACTTTTTTACGTATTCCATCCTAATAATAATGTACCAGGACTTACACAATCTTCACTTCCTATTCCTTTTCTTTTTATGTATATTTAAATTTTTCCTTTTCTTTCTTGGTTCAAAAATAATTTTTTGTTCACTGCAGTTCGCTAGATGCTGTTACAATTTTTTGTTCTTGCCATACTTCACTAGATGCTGTTAAAATTATACGATATTTTCCCACATAAATAACCAATAAATATTGACAATTCAAAGGTACAAAATATTATTGCAAATCCGAAATACTTAGATGAAATTCTTGAAATTGAGATTAAACATATACAAAATTATCAATGCAAAAATATACTAGTGAATACCTTAGAAAATATATGAGCGAGATTGACAAATCTACAAATGTTTCTTGTTCTTCATCTAGGGTTTTTCTTTCATTCACTCATTCTTTCGTTTTGGGTAATGAAAAGCTAGGGAATTGTTTTGTTGTGATAGGTAGGAAAAATTTTTGGGGTTTTGCACTCCATATTTTTGCGCCATGTACTCCATAATCCATCCTTTTTTTTCCTTTTAACTTCAATCGATGTGTAGATTTTGTGGGTGTTTTGAGTATAAAAATGGAAATCTTTAAAAAGTCTAGATGGTAAAAAGTTATTGGGTGACTGAAAAGTGCCAAATAAGGCTCATCCTCATATACTTTAAACTCATTTTTAATTACCCTTTTATCTTCTCAATCATATTCTTATCTCATATACATGATCACATAAGATGTTAGAGTAAATGTTTGAAATAATATTTAGAATAATGCTCTGTCCAAACCTACGAAAATTACAATATTCTACCCAAGCACACAGGATTGGTGGCTTGATCGCAAGTTGAGTTGATGGCGACATCTTGGGAACATGGTAATAAATTCTAGTTTACTTGGAAAGGGAGTACTAATCAAAGCAGGCCTAGTTGAGACTTTGAGAGGGGGACGAAATGAAAAGGTAACTTTGAGAGGGGGAAGCAATGAAAACTGAAAAGGAATAAAAAAAAAAAAAAAAAGGAGAAAGTGACATTCTCTTGCTTTGTCTAGAGTATCCAATAAACAAGGTACAATTTGGAGAAAATAAGCTAACAATACGTTTGTATTTGCTATTTTTGGAGCTGTTTTTGAAAAACTGTATTTCACATCCCAAATGCTATAGTAATACACCAACAAAATAATCCCAAAAACACCAATCCAAACAAATATTTCAAAAATAACATATATATACAAAAATAAAAAAATTATCCATTCTTCTTCCACCCCACCACCACCCACCCCTCCTTCCCTCTCCCTCCCTCCTCTCTCTCTCTCTCTCCCTCTCTCTCCTCCCTCCCCTCCCATCCCCTCCCCCCTCCCCTCCTCCTCCCATCCAAATTAAAAATTTATTTGGGTAATTTTTTGGGCTATTTTTAAAATTAAAAGTTTACTTGAGGTAATTTTTTGGGCTATTTTTAAGATTAAAAATTTATTTGGGGTAATTTTTTGGGGACATTTTTAAAATTAAAAATTAATTTAGGGTATTTTTGAGGCATTTTTTAAATTAAAAATTTTATTTGGGGTATTTTTTCAGACATTTTTAAAATTAAAAATTTATTTGGGGTATTTTTAAAATTCAAAAAAATTTATTTTGGGTGTTTTTGAAATAATTTATTTGGGGAATTTTTTAAAATTAACCCACCCCCACCACCACCCATCAAATAAATTTAATTTTAAAAATACCTCAAAAAATTATCCCAAATAAATTTTTAATTTTAAAAATACCCCAAAAATTACCCCAAATAAATTTTTAATTTTAAAAATCCCTCAAAAAATTACCCCAAATAAAATTTTAATTTAAAAAATTCCCCAAATAAATACCCCAAATAAATTTTTAATTTTAAAAATACCCCCAAAAATTTTTCCAAAACACTCTCAAAAACACCTCAAAGATAGCTACAATAATTGTTTTTTATATCCCAAATGTTACAGTAGTGTTTTTGAAAAACAATCCTAAAAACCACTAATCCAAACAGAGCCATTGCTCTTTGAAATCTGGAGATGCTCATTATTGTTAGGCATATCAATTGGTAGGGTTTGGGTTAGATCCTTCTAATTCAAATCTAGACCCATTAAATTTAGTTAGACCCAAACTTGTATACACAAACCCTTATGGATCTAAAAAATAAACCTAAACCCAGATCCAAATCCATAAGGATTTGGATATCCAATGGTTATTTGTGGGTTTTTTTCTAAATATATGGTGAAGAATAAAGAAAAAATATTTTAAAAATATATAGAGTTCAATAATAATACAAATACCATTCAATTTTTGTTTTTAAATAATAAAATTAAGGGTAAATTACTTAAAAGCCCCCCTGTGATTTTGACTGTTGCCATATGACCCCCGTAACGTTTCAACATGTTCACTTCACCCCCTTATAGTTTTATGTAAAGTGAAAAGTGGACGAAATGTACAATCAGTTATGGCATTTGTACCAAATGCGCTCTAAAAGTGTGTGCAATAAAATCTTAATATCCAACAACCCTCTTATGATTCATAGAAATATCCACTTTACCTCCTATAGTTTTTGCAATCGTCCACCTCATTTCCATATGTTTTTATATAAAATGGTAAATCCATCTATTGATTTAACATTTAAATAAGAGCGTTATTAACATTTCAACTAACGACATTACATAGGGTATTTTCTATCATGTTTTCACTTTATATAAAATCATAGGGGGTGAAGTGGACATTTTAAAATGTTAAGGGGGTTATGTGGCAACAGTCAAAACTATAGGGGGTTATATGTAATTTACCCTAAAATTAACATTCAAGAAGTTGAAATGCAATAACAAGGCAAGATTAGGTGATGTTTTCTTAAATTAAGAGCGTGTCCTCTAATCTAACAATCATAAAATCTTACTATAATCGATTCAATAGCCATAAAAATTTTGATTAATATATATATAATAATTTTGATTATAAAATTTATGTGTGTGTGTGAGTGTGTGTGTGAGTAAAATTATATACATGTATAAATTTTGATTACAGATATATATATATATATATATATATATATATATATATATATATATATAGTGTTATTTATACCTGGGTTTAGATAAGCTCAAGCAAATGGTCACAACACTTAATTGCACTCACTCCATTCTTTGTGAGAAATAGAGCTGTCCAATAGTCCAGCAACATTAGCTTCACTTCATCCAGTAGAAATACAATAAAAATGAAACAAAATATGAACATGGAACTGTCAAGTAGCCCAGTCCATCCAATCCAACATCATAAAATTTGAACATTTCAGTTTAAAGTCCATGAACCAGGACTCCAATTTAAAATTTTCTGCATCATACATCAAGAACATAATCTCAACGTAAGCATATAAGTTCATGAAAACAGAAACACAAGTGTAGCCATTTAACAAGTGAAATTTAGCTTCTAGTTTAACATGATTTAGAAACAAGTATCAATCACAGCTAGCAGCTTCTTAGTAGATCTGAGGCACTCAACAATCCATAATCCAAGCACTCAACAATCCACAATCCACAGCACCTACATGAAGAAACTCAAGAAATGCAATTTAAGTTTGCACACAACCTAAAACGAAAAAAAGAATAATAAATTAAGATTTAAAAAAAAAAAAAAGGTAGACATGATTTCAATACAAAGTGGAAGATCATACTTTTGGAAGCTCGTATTCTTTAAGAGTTTGTGGCTGCATTTAGATGGTGGAAGTGCAAAGAAACATATCAATATAAAATTAACAAACTAATTAATAAATATTAATTGGTGTAAAGATAACAAAATTATAAAATTATGTTTACTTTCAATCTCTTTTTGACTCTATGTAAATTTCTTCATCAATCACCGTACACATTAACATCTGCACTATCTCTAGAGCAAGTGAAGCATTGTAGGAATCAATCACCCTAGTCTCAACCCTAAATGTGGCCTCAAATGCTATGGTACTGATAGGAATGGCCAATACATCAACGGCCCTCTTAGAGAGTACAAGGGTACGCAGATCGATTGAGTTTCTACCAAACTAAATTGTCAAAATCCTTTGTATTTTGTCCAGTTTGTTGGCGAGACTTGTCTAGATAATCCACCAACTCTAATGTGTGCAGCTCGGCCTCAAGTTCACCATAATACTTATCCAAATTGTCCCGATAGTGTACCGATCCTCAAGGAGGACCCTAGCAAGAAGATGCAGTGTTTGTTGAAGAAATTATTCCCACACCTCCACTAGAAACAATAGCAATGTACTCATCAAAAAGTTCAAAGATGGCTCTTTGAACTTTCCAACATTCTCTTGAGCCTCATATGTCAAGTACATCTTAGGGAAGGCAAACTTTATAGCTCGTATTTTCTACCTTGGATCCAAGACAACCACAATAGACATTAATAAATTGCACTCATTCTAGTATTTGTCAAACTTGAGCTTCATTCTTCTAATCATGCTCCAGACAAAATCATCTTCGTCATCCACTCATGCATCCAACAATTTCTTCACCTTTAGAATCTTTAGGAGGAAAAGATTGCTAGTTAGATACTTACTCCCTAAAATTATGTGTGTGGCTGTATCAAAATTCTCTAAAATGGAGCAGACTTTCTCAACTTTCTCCTGATCCTCTAAAGATGGACATAACTCATAAAGAGGCTCTCGAACTTGGAAATGAGGAAAAATCTCCTTATATTTCAGTGCACAACTCAATATTTCATAGGTGGAGTTCCACCTGGTCCTATAATCATAAAGCAATTTTTTACTAGGTATTTACAGTTGTTAAGCTATTTCTGTGAATAGCAATGCCCTATCATTAGATTTCTTCACAAAATCCAGACTATTTTGGATATTTTCACAAATATCCACTATTTCCTCTAATCCAACTTGAACCATAAGGTTCAAGACATGGGCACAACAATGAACATGAAACAATTTTTCCCCACCCAATAGTTTCTTGCATCTCTCAAAGTCATCTTTTAAGAATCTCACAGCCACATCATTATTGGAGGCATTATCGAGGAAAATTGTATGAATTTTGCCCTCAATTCCCCACTCCTCTGCACACTTGAAGAGTGCATCCGAAATGTCTACTTCTCGATGAGGTGGTGGAATATGAACAAAGCTTAACACCCTCTTTTGCAACTTCCAATTTGCATCAATCCAGTGCCCAATTACCACCATATATTCAATTTTCTAGCTTTTAGATTTCTACATATCGGTGGTCAAGCTCACTTTCTTCATATTTTTTAGCAGATTTTTTTAATTTCTTTTTCTCTATCTCATACCTAAAAACAATCTTTTTGGTCCGTCATTCGTGAGATCTTCTGCCACTCCGACCATCGACGTTTCATCATTAGGTTGAAACCCTCTTCCTCTGAAATTGTAAAAGGGTGCTTGTGCATCAATATCCAATGTACTGCAGCTTTCTCATTGATTCCATATTGAATTTGCAGAGTGCAAAGCTGGTACAATTCTAAAATGCTCATCGCCAACTGAAAGTTGATCATTGTTTACTGTTCGACCTTTCTAAGCTTAGCTTTTCTAACGGAATAGGTATCTAGATGCCTCCACATGCTGCTGGTTTGTCTACTTTTGCCCCAATTTAGTTTCTTGCCACAAAGGCTACATGTGGAATAATATATGCCTTTCTCTTCAAATTCTTCAAAATCAGTCCATGCCACAGATTTTTTTTCTTCTTAGGCACTCGAAATTTATCATCACCTTTAACTTCCTGTCCTTGTTGACTGTTGCTGTCTCTATTTCCCCCTTGTGTTTTAGCATTTGCAAGAATGGGATCCCGGTGTTACAACTTACAAATACTGGGTTTCCAATCATTGCCGCAGTGGATGAACCGACCCTAAAAACATATGGCATTGAAGAGATCTCAGGTGGACTAGTAGATATGCCTTTAAAAAAAATTCAACTTTTAAGTTATGAATGCCACACACATAATTATGAAAATGAAGAAAAATTGTCATAATCTGCCCATACAAATGAAGCAAAAATGTAGTATGGTATTCAATGTTTTCATATGAATGAACCATCAATTCAATAAAAATTGACACCGTATGGATAAAGACATCTCTTTCTTTGCATCATTTAAATTTCATTTTTGGCCAATCAAACAGGATATACAAATTCTTCTTTCACTACTCATTCAAAACTAGATTTACAAAGTGTTCAATGAACTAACACTAATTTTAGGTTTATGGATTATAAACAAGAACATAAAAAAGGCAATGATATCATAAAAACCAAACTTGTTCTTCAACAACTCAACCTCAGTGTCCAGATTATAAATAACTATAGAAGGTTATAAATGCTATCTGAATATATATGCTGCATTGACAGAAGGCATCTCTAAAATGAAAAAAGTGTTATTTATGGATAAACAATTTTTTCTTTTTTCCCACCAGTGTTTCCCATCCATTCTTGACATTTTTCTGACAAATAAAGTCACTATTATTACATAGAATCATCAAAACACAAGATGTTTTTACATTAAATGCACTCCATTTTTACCTAAATGAAAAGCATTGCCTAGTCTTTAATGTCTAGCCTAACACGACCTGATTTTTGCTTGAAACTTCAAACCATAAGATGTACAACTAACATTGGTTATTTTCAGCAATTAATACAAAAGGTAATGTACCTAGTTTGGCTCAATCACTAAATCTGTCTGCTTTCTATCTTGCCTAAATGCTACTGAATCATCAAAGCTTAAGATTTAATCATAAAAGATTAAACTTTATTGATTAAATACCAACTATTGAATCATCAAAGCTAATATCAAGCCAAGAATCACATTGTTAGCCATATCCAATCACATAGATAAGACATCATCTAATCATACTAATTTCTTAATCTTAACGATTGCAAATTTGTGAATTTTAGTAGTCACTGCACTTTCCCATCAACCATCCAAAAAAAAAAACAAGGGGATGTTCGAAGCCAATTTCAAGACCACCTACCTCCTCACGCGAGTCCCGCTATTGCCGTGCCAACTACTTAGTCGCTTGTTGATGGAATCGAGCTACCCTCCATTTCATGAACGTCCAAGTGCTGCTACGGAGCTCTAAGGAGGAATTTGAAGTTGAACTACCGCTAAAGCTAAAGAAAATTTAATCTTGCTTCAGCCAATCATAGTACAATCTCAATGCAAAATTTAAAACTAAAACCAAGTGCATTCTCCCAAATGCAGAAATATTCAAGTAATAATATACATATTTACAAAAAAAAAAAAGCATGGTACATACCTATTTGAGGTTTGGGACTTGGGGTTGCAAACCCTAGCTTTCTCGAGGAAGCTTGAACCTAGAAAAAACTAGAACGGGGTAGTGGACCTGGCAGTATGGTGTGCCTAAACTGCTATTGGCAAGGTTTTAAAACCCAGACCGTTCATTGAATCGGAAAAATTATCGGGTCACGGGTCACTGGTTCAACCAGTGGGTTGACCGTTTTATCCCGTGATGTCATAAATAAATAATAAATAAATTATATATTACTATTTTTATCATATATGTAATCTGCACATTCTTCTATAGAGATTTAGACACATGATCATAACTATAATTCTTTTGCTAATGAGATTATAATAAAATAAACTAAAAAAAAAAAAGCAAAGATACAAAGCAAAATAAAAGGAAAAAAAAAGGAAAAAAGAATTATGATTATATCAATATGACAAGTTTGATACCAAAAAATAAAAATCTTACTTTAGGAAAATTAGTAATGTATAAAGTAAAATAAAAAAAATCATAGATTAGAAAATGAAACTTGTGCATATAGGTCAAACACAAATTTGAACTTTGATGGAGGAATTTGAGAAATTAATGGGGAGATCATGAAAAGAGGGATGATTAAAATTGATAGAAATTAGGTAAAAAATTATAAATAAAATAAAGAAAAAAGGTTGGAGTCTTTTAGTCTTAACTTGAACTAATTTTAGGTTGCAATTATCTAATTAGTTTCTTTGTTATATTTTTTTTAAACTTTTTGTCTTTTTTTTAATTTTGATCAATTGAATGAATTGGGCTGGTTCAGTAAAAACCGTTCCGGTTCAACGATTCACTGGTTGGACCGGCCGGTTCAACTGGTTTTCACAAAATAGGGTGGTTTTTTAGTCCTCCGGTTTTTTGCTATAACCCGGCTCGAACAGCTACCCGGTCAACGGTTCAACCGATTTGACAAGCGGTCCAGCTGGGTTTTAAAACATTGGCTATTGGGATTAGAAGATAACCAAAGAGGTAGAGAGATTTGAGGGCCTAGGATAGGAATTTAGGTCAAAGAAGGATTGAAGGAAGGAAAGTGGAAGACAAAGAAGAACGAAGAGGGAAAAGGAAAGCAAATCAAAATTTTCTTGATTAATCTTAATTCATTATTTCCATGATGAAATGGCTTATTAACTCTTCTTAAGTACAATATATTAACTATTAAATTATATTATATCGAGTCGAGTAGTTGAAAGAGTAGTCAGTCCCAGCATTTTCTTACTCAAGATTAACTCGATAGGCTTGTCGAGTAGTTTGAACTCTACTCGAGTTCGGTTTTGACTGAGTTTGAGTCAAGTAGTTAACCAAAATACTCATTTTGTGACTCGCTATAAACGAGTTGAGTCGAGTGAGTTTTGGCCTTATCAAGTTCGGCTCGACTCGTTTCTCATCGAGATGAGAGAGCTCGAGCTCGAGCTCGATGAGCTCAAAAAATGAAGTTTCGAACTCGATCTTGAGTTTAAATCGAGCCTAATCGAGCTCGAAAAAAATAATAAATAATTATTTTATTTTTTAAAAAAAATAAATAAAATAATTATTTTTCTTAACAAATAATAAAAATATTAGGGATATATATGTAATTTCACTATTAGAATAAAATAAAAATAATATATATATATATATATATATATATATATATATATATATATATATGAGCCGGCTCGCGAGCTATTGAGTCTGAGAGAGTCGAATTCGAACTCGACTCGGACATAGAAACGAGCCGCTCAAGCTCGATATTTTCGAGCTCTAGTCGAGCTCAAATTCAAGCCACTCGCGAACGGCTCGAATCGTTTGCAACCCTAATTTTGTCGAGTCAAACTACTCATCTGAATTTCACCCCGACAACCCATTACAACCGCTTGTCGCTTTCATTAAGGAAAGATAGAAAAGGAAATTTGACCCCGAAGGAACCCAAACCCATACTCTACTACGCAAGATTTTTCTTGCTCTTTGCTTTTTGCATATTCTACCAAAATTGATGAACTGGTAGGACTCTCGAACGAAAGTAAAATAAATTGATTGGTTCGATTGTTAAATTGCTGAATCAGAACGGCTTTCAATGGACTGACAGCTGGTTCATTACTGTTAATACAATAAATGTCAAAATTTTTATAAAAGTAATGGTCAAATTTCCACATTAAATAATGGCTAATGGCATAAGTGCAACGAGTACCAATACAATCCTATTTTAAATTAGCAGGGAGTCCTCTCCGCCGGAGGTGTAGATGGATGCTCATGGGGTTGGTCGGATTTGGATTGGATACCTTTAATCCAAATCTAAATCCATTAAATTTAGTTAGATTTAAATCTAAATCTAGACGCTTATGGATCTGAAAAAATTTGTCCTGATCTAGACCTAGACCCTCATGGATGATTTAAATCTAAATCTAGATGCTTATGGATAAAAAATTAGTCCTGGTCCAGACCCAGACCCTCATGGATCTGGATATCCAATGGGTATTTATGAATTTTTTTGAATGTATTAAAGTAAAAATATATTAAAAATATATACAGTTCAAAATATGACATAAATACCATCCAATTTTTATTTTCAAATAATAGAATTAACGTTCAATAAGTATGCAACATTATGAATTCAAAGAAAGAACTATTATCGACTAATTCTATTTATTTTCAAAACTTCAATTGTACCATGTGACGTCCAATCTTTCATTTGTATGCCTTTACTTGTTCTTCTTCTCTTGAAAAAGGTTGTACCAATTATGATGACAATCAGGATTATTTAATTATTTACACACACACATACGTATATACATATATATACACACACATATATAAACATATTATAAATATTACTTAATTATATATACATGGATCTGGGTAGAATTTGGTTTGAATAAGAATTTGCATATAGATCATAGAAAACTAGACTCTACCTAGACTCGGAACTCTCTTAAATTAGAGTTTGAGTCTCGGTAGGGTCTGGATTTGAGAAACTAAATCCAAATCCTATCCAATTATATCGAGTTTGGTTCGAATTTAAGTAATACCCAACCCATTGACATGCCTACCCATGGATTATACTCTTAGTAAGTATTGGTGCCTAAGTTCGTGAGAGGAATGCATGGAAGTTGTTTTTTTTTTCTTTTTTTTTGGGCATGCCTTTTTCGTCCTTTTTTTTTTTTTGTAATGTTCAATTTTATAGTTGTGATGAAAGGAAGAGAAAAAAGATATATGTATATATATATTTTACTTTTAGTAAGGAATATAATGTAATAGATATGAGCCATATGATGTTAAGAAGAATACAAAGTTTCTAATCTTCAAATGTTATTTTAATTAAATAATATGTTTTTATAAATACAAAAATGAGTAGGATGAATTTTTATGTCGGGGCAAATGAATAAGTATAGATTTATTATCCCATAATTATATATCTATCGGTTTCATTTGAAGTACAGGCAAAAGATATATAAATAATAATAAAGTTAAAAGTTATAAAATTGATTATGTTAGGCTATATCTCTTATTGTGTTTATAGGTATATAAGAGGGGATCTGTTTATGCTAGGTTTCTTTTGTTAGAAAGAGTGAATCTGTTTTCCTTTCAACTAATAGGAGTAGTCAGATTTGCCGCTAGACTATTGGAAGGAAAATCTTCCTAACAGGTAAATAATAACAAAAGAAACCTACAGATTTCATATAATAACATGGCAGAAAACAGATAAGCACAAACAACAAATAACTTTAGGCAAGCATCAAAGCAAGGTAAAACACTGATACAGTCCGCAGAATAAATGCAATACAATTGATTCGATCCAAATATGCAATATGAGAAGCACAAAATACCTCTCACGCAAGAGCAGCAGAAACCTGGAAAACACACGCGTGCAAAATCATAAATGCAGAATAAAAAGAGGGATAATTTCAGAAACTTCCCTGAGGTTTTTCATAATATCACTCGGCTCCTCTGAGGTTTTGAAAATCTCACTTACCTCCCTTGAATTGACATTTCTTGTAACATTTTTGCCCCTTTGAAGAAAATACAAGAAAGATAAAACTTTTATTCCAATATTACCCTTATATTACCCTACTTATGAAATTTACAACAACAATGAAAAATAAATTAAGGTTAAATTTTTAAAAGGTGTAAATTCCTTAATTTAAAATATTTATTTTAGTTGTATTGGAACAAAAAAAATTACACTTTGAAAAAATTTACACCATAAAAAATTTACACGTATGAAGAGATCATTTTATCAATAAAAACTCTATCATGTATTAAAGCATATTTTTCAAAAAATTTCTTAAATTCCTTAATTATAATTGTCCATGAAAATTTTCAAAATGTTAATTATTCACCAAAATCCTCCTAAATGATTGACTTTAACTAGATTTAAATTATCCATGTCTTTTGCTATCTTAGCATGGTCTCAATGCAGAGAAGAATGAACTATTTCTAAATAGTAATTTATTTTTCTTAATTTACATATTTTAGTTTAAAATTTTTTTTGGTTCAAATTTTTAGTTTAGTTATTAAGAGTAAGTGTAATGCTGTCAATTTGTGGCCTTGGATAGAAATATTTAGTCTTGTCAAGCTAACAAGGAGATAAGTGAGATTTTCAAAGACTCGGCGGAACTAAGTGATATTATAAGAAACCTCAAGGGAGGTTTCTGAAATTATCCCATAAAAAGAAAACCAAATTCATTCACGGTCAAAGTACAAAAAGTGATCTCAACTACAAGGCGGGAAAAAAAATATTCAACAGTGCAACCTACAGATTTAAAGGAGGGAAAAGCAGTGAGTCAAAGATTACTAGTTGTCTGCGGCAAATGCAACCGCCAATTAAAGCTCAAATTGAATAAAAGCGTCAAGCTACTGTGTCTTGGTTCAGTGACCACTAGAAGGAACTTAAGGTGCCCACTAGGGTTAGGCTCCTTAGGGATTTAGATTCTTGCCAACATCACTTCTACTAAGATTTTCTGGCATCTCAAATCCATTAGGTGCTAAAAAGCACCAGTCTCATTTAATAGTGATGGTGGTTCAGTCCGTCAGTTTCTCTAGACTTAGTTGGGCTCTTCCCATAAACAACAGTTTTTTATTTTTTGTTTTTTTTTTGGTGGGGGATTGGAGGGGGGGGGGGGGGGGGGGACGCAGCAACAGAAAAGATAAAAGAAGCAAGGGGAAATTCGTGCAATACTAAAACAGTAAAAATGTGCATGTTCAATATACCATCGGAAAGCATCAGAACACCACGACCATGCAAGTCGGGGAGAAAAAAGCTACTTGCCTATTTCACCCTCATTTAAATATTGTCTTCTCCATATTATCTATCATATATGTATTGTAGATCACTTTTTTGTTGAGGAGCCTTCAGATGTGTCAAACTCCTCAATCCATTTTTCTCAAATTTTTGATTTTTTTTCTTTTTAGATCAGAATGTAGTAACTTCTCAATTATCTATTCTCAATTTGAAATTCACATCACCCCACTTCCTTGAAAAAAGGTTTTTCTAAATCATATCAAATCTGTGAAAATTTGATAATATAAATGCCACTAATCACATCTTCAACTGTAATCACATGCAAATTTATCAGATTCACGTGACCCCATCTCGAACTTCTTCACCTCTTCAAATCTAAGCAATTTGATAACATTAAGGAAACTAACCACGTCTCCAACTATAATCAGTGTTTTTAAACTCGGATCGGACCGGCCGGTCCGACCAGTTGAACAGGGAACCAGGCATCCAGTCCGAGTCATCCTTCAAAATCGAAAAATTCAAAAACCGGTCAAAAACGGTCAAAACCCGGGTTTAACCGGGTCTGATCGGGTGAAGCGGTTGACCGGTTTGATGATTTGACCAGTATTTTTTTTTACCTTTAACCCATTATATCCTTTCAAACTCACTTTTTAAGTTTTAGTAAATATGCTTTAACCTCTCATTGTTTTAATAAAGTGTAAAATTAATCCAATACATTTTTTAAATTACATTTCTACCTATATATATATATTATATTCTTTAAGTCAATTTATTTATTAAATATAAAATTCTCAAATTTATATATAAAGTCATAAATCACCAATTTAAGAAAAATTTTTATATATATAAAGTTGAAAACTACCAATTTGAGGAAATTTTTATATACTATTTTTTAAGGGAATTTTTTTATATACTATTTTGATTATATATTATTAATATATATATTTATGACGTCATCCGATTCGACTCTCGGTCGAATCCGGTCAGACCCATCGACCTTTGACCCCTGAGCTCAACCGATTTGATGCCCGGTCCGAGTCTGAAAACATTGACTATAATCATACCATTTCAATGCAAAGAACACGAAACCATTCACAAAGAACAAGGATCCTAACTAAGTTTCTCCCATTTGTCATCCAACCAGACCAAATAGGCAAATACACCCATAAGAAAAAAAGATAAATACCATATCATAACATTGATACCATGGAAGAATTCTACCTGCAAGCAATTGAATACTGTCTCAATTTGAAACTTGCGAGTTTGCAATGGAGAAGACAAATGATTACAAAACGAAACCCACACCACATTCATCCCACACAAGTTGTCAACAAATTTCAACAAGTTCACTTTGAAGAAAAACTTGTCTCATGTCAAATGCAACAAATTAAAGTCTAGTTGTACCAAATGAAGCATCAAAATATAATTCCTGATATTATTTTATTTCTTACATATTGTTCTTCTTCGTATTCAGTTTTTCATTTCTCTAGGTCTTTTAAATCTACTCTATAATTATTCATGGTATATGAAAATATAATTTCCAATGTTCGAAATTTTGTAGTTAAAACAAGACAGTGTCGAGGCAAGAGACCGATCTTACTATCCTTCATTGTTTTGATCTTGCTCAATCTATTATAATCCATAATTGTAAATCAATTTGTGTAAAAAAAAATGCAATTCAATTATTCAATCAAATAAGTCGGTGACTTTGATATATTGAAAATAAATTTTTTGTTCAATTATGTTCATCTAAGTAAATTTAAGCCGTTTCTTTTGGCTGACTTCAAATGGACCAATTTTACTATCTTTGGCTGTTTTGGTTTTGCTCAATCCATTGGGATCCATAATTGTAAATCAATTTTTGTTAAAAAAAAAAAAGGTAATTCAATTGTCCAATCAAAGAAGCCGGTGACTTTGACACATTGGAAAAAAAATTTTGTTAGATTATGTTCATGTAAGTAAATTTAAGCCGATTCTCTTTGCGGACTTCAAATTTTATACAATTTTCATACATAATCTATATAAGGAAAAAAACATTCCATACCAATTTGTCAGCGACTTTGATAAATCGCAAACATTTTTTTTGTGGGATTATATTTGTGTAACTAAATTTAAGCACTAAACTGTACAAATATTTTCTGTTGCCTGACTTAAGAGTGTATAGGATTTTGGTATGTTATTTATATAAGAATAAAACCATTCCACACCAATTTCTTAGCATCTTTGATTATGTATTTCTAAGTAATTGCCCCATGGATCCTCGAGTAAGTGTTTACATAATCTTCTTCTGTCCAAAGAAAGGATTCATCGAAATACCCCATATTCTGAGAAATATTTACCATCCGGAAAGAGGAAAATGTGATACCAAGGCAAACCCATGGAAATACCCTTAGCATGGATGACAAAGTTTGTCATAATCGCAACTCACAACACATTTTGTCTTAAACGCCTTTGCACCACTTTATCTTTGCCCCTCAAGAATCATACCCAGAAGACAAATTAAATAGAATCACAAGAATCAATGGAGCAACTTCAGAAGTCGGGTGTTTTCTTTTCCGGACTGATTTGCATAATTGGATCCCTATATCCTCCTCCCAACAACCTTATCCACTTAGGATTTACTTTATGTATTCATGTACAATAGGGAATTGTTTTTTCTAACTTTTTTTATTAGCTATAAGCCGTGCCATTGATCATGACCCTTGGATTATTCTCCAAATTTTGATTGACACCTAAAGGATGGATTTTCTGAATCTCGAATGGATCATATAAAATGTTAAAAATACAATAAAAGATATGGAGGGAGGGCATGCGGTTGACAAGTTAGATTTATTACTTCAACATGAAAAGTTTAGTTTTTATTGGATAAAGACCAAAAGTTGCCCACCATGATTGGAATTGGATAAATTAAATAAGACACACAAACAGAATATAAATTAGATTCTAAAATAATATTCTTTTAATTTTTAACTTATTTTTGTATAACTATTACAAATAATTCTTATTACTATTATTTTAAATATAAACCCGTGCATAACATGAGTCAGAATTCTAGTACATAGTATCTTGTAGGGTTAATTGGTAAATGAGGTGGTATAGATACTATTTACTGATTTAACTCACCAATCTAATCAAGCAAATTGACCAACACTATAAAGAACACCATACAAAGAGAAATTTTTAAAGGGCACAATAACGGAAAAACTACTAAAAAATGCATAATATACAAAGAAACTAAGAAAGGGAAAAATTGTAAGTTGGAGTCAAAAAAAATCTCTAATAGTCCTGATACATAGCTCAAGTTTTTAACAAGTTCTGTATAAAACTTGTTTGTTTCTTACTTTAACTATAGGAACCCTTTAAAAACTCCCAAAGTTTTAGCACAAATTTTTAATAAATTTGGATAAAACCTTTTTGTTTTCTATTTTAACTATGGGAACCCTCTAAAAACTCTCAAAATTTTTAATATATCACCCCTAAAACACGCAAAAAACTTCACTTCTAAAAGTTTTTCTACAACTTACAGTAACGTACAGTAGATTTTTATACAAATGCTCAAAAAACTTCACTCCCAAACAGAAGGAAACCAACTCAAAGTGCCGGAAATGACCATAAAGGAGCAGATGGAACTCCACTTCCACAGTGAAAACACATGTTTCTCTTATAACTACTACTAATTGTAAGGAAACCAACTCAAAGTTTATTCTCATCATAAACTTTTAGCAATTCTGACATTTAATTTTTTAAACTCTAAATTGTTCACTAAACTTCAAATGTTGTAAACCATCTATAGATCTATCCATTTTCACTATTGAATCTCTTCAATTCAGTTAAGTTTAGGCGCATTGATGTCCCTACGCATTATTTCTCATTACAGGAAGGAGAGAAATTACAAAACATCAAGCAAAATGTAGTTTTTTTTTTTTTTTGGGTCCCATGTATTTATAGATTTTTTTGAGCTTTGAGTGTATAGATTTGTTAATCTCTTTTCGTTATTTCTTAAACATAGTAAAAGGTGATTGATGAATTTCTTTCCGCAAATTTTGGATTAATTTATTATTTAAGAAATAACTATCCCCAACATTAACAAAACAAAGAAAGCTTAAATTGAGGATAATTGAGATGATCAATAATTTGATCACAATGGCGTCTACGTCCCTTGTTAGTGCCCCTAATGACAAATATTACCTGTATATCAAAAACTAGTATGTACACACACACACACACAGACATATGCAGGCGATGTCATGCTGAATTGGTCAATGAACTCTCAACCGAGTAATTTCTGTCAGTGAGTAACAATTTTCATGCTAATTGTTCAAACAATTACCCGGTTATTAAATTTACTAGAACCTACTGTTACATTTAGATGGTAGTATTGTTGTATTAGTCGTGTCTTTAAATACTTAGGAGTTGTTTAGTTCAAATTTTGCAATTACTATCACTATAGATATTAGAGGGTGGTCAATGATAATGGATTTTGATGAAAGCCTATAGTGTATTTGTTAATGTGGAATAAATTTTATAAATTTTTTATTTTCTTTTTTTTCATTATTTTTTTTAAGAGTGATGTAGCAGAGAATATTTTTTTCCTTCATTTGTTGAAACTAGCAGAATGATGGCTTTTTTTTTTTTTTTTTTTACAATCAAGGAGAATAAAATGGATAATTAATAGATTCCCTAGTGAGAGGCGGTTAATCAGAAAACCTATAGAGGAGACTCATCATTCTCATTGACTTAGTTCCATTAGCCTCAAGCAAACATCATATATAAGTATAATTGAATTTAAAACTTATAGTAAAGGTTAAAATTCATTTACCAAACACCTCTTTAGACATATTTTTGTCCAGTTCCATTAGAAATATGCTATTGGAGTGATTTTAGACATTTTAACAACTTTTGACTGCAAGCTGTCCAAAAATTTAAAAAAAAAAATTAAGGTGCCAAGCGAAAACTGATGAAAGTATAAAAGGTGCAATGTGAAATTCGTCCTAAGGAATGTGGAGTCACCATGACCATATCCAAGAATTTAAACTAACGGATAAGTTTAACCTCAAGAGAAAAAAGGGTTAAGTTGTAAAATGGATGAAACTGTTGTAAGAGTTAAATTTTGGTTGAATCATTTTTACATTATGCTTTTAGCGTCATAAATGATTATCATTATCATTGAGATAACTTTCCAATTTACCTCCCTTAGTTCAGCTTTAGTACGTTGTTTTACGTCTCTTTATTTATCCTTCTTGTTTCATTTGAGGGTAAAGCTGCATAAGATACGCCCCTTAAGGAAGAAGACGTGAACCATCTGACTCCTGCGGGTGACTTAGTTTACATGGGATACGTGTTGACAAAAAAAAAAATAGAGTAAGTTCCTTGATAAAGCAACCTAATTTCGCAATTTTATTATTCACATGTCACTCAAACCAATGACCTCTCTAAAACTGTTCGATTTTCAAAATTAGGGCAATCTTTATTTTACTGCCAAAAACCTGCACAAAATATTTCTGCTTGAAGCCTTGAATCGCCAATCAGAATTTCCTCCCAGGCTCCCAAAAACATTAAAAATAAATCAAATAAAAATGAAAAGTAGGAGAAATAAGAAACGAAGAACTGAGACTACCACACTCACAGTCTCACAGTAGCTTTAGTACTGCAAGCACCCGCCAACTTTTCCTCAACCTCTTAATACTAGTAGGTCCTCCGGGAACATTTACTCGGTACTTTCAAATGTTTAAGAGCACCTGAGGCAATAATAACTTGTACGTCCTCTAAAAGGTACGCAATGTGGCAAAGAAACTCTAATCTGCCTGTAATGATTTCCCATTTTCTACGTTTCCAAATTAGCAACTTTCGCAACAGCACAATCTTCAAGCCAAAACGTAGTCTATCTGACTTTACAAAACGTGTTGACTACTTGTGAAGAAAGTGCCCTACACTAATAGTGCAGACACTCTAATTAATACGGTATACAAACATTTGATAGCATAACAAGGATAAGCATACCGCAACCTCAGAAATGTAGTCCAAGTAGAACGCTTGACATTCTCAAGAATTCTGTATGTAGCACCATAGATCCCCAAAACAAAAAAATGTAACAACAGGTTCCCGCACAAAAACTCAAGAATTCTGTATGTAGCACCACAGACCACCGAAAAAAAAAGAAGTGTAACAACAGGTTCTCACAACAGAAACTCTAATCATTCACATCTTGCTACGATGTTCAAGCAGCTTCCAAGCTTGTTTCCCAGCCAATCTGATTCTAGCTTGAGAATTTGACACCTTGACGGAAACTCTAATTATTCACATCTTGATATGATGTTCAAGCATCTCAAAACAGACTGTTGTTCAAGCTTGATGTGCTGTTCTGCATATGAAGAAGCAAAGAACTAAGTCAACAAAACTAAAAAGCATCTGAATCGAAGCAAAAGAATAAAACAGATTGCTGTTCAACATCTATGACACCTAAAAACAATTAATACTAAGAGAAAACCGTATAACTTATATGCAATAAATCGTCATACAGCTCTTTGCCACCAACCTTTCGTGGCAGTGATTCTGCTTTGTCTTTCCCTGTATATAGCAAAAAGTTTATCATTAAAACAGAGCAAATAAAAGAATTGGTTTGAACTGAAAATACAAACACACACCTTTGCAGTGCACAAAGTAGGACACTAATACCATAACAAGCCCTATAATCACAGTGTTGATTGCAACCATGATAATTGACATCCTATGATGTGCCAGGAGGTCACACCTCCTCCTAACTTGGTCTCGACATGCTTAAGTCGAGCACTAAACCTGTCTGTTCGGTGCACCAGTTCAGTCAGTTTAGCGCTATTTTCACTGCAGCATCATTTAGTTTTTCTTTCAATTGAGTTGCATCCGCTTCAAGTTCAGCCACTTGCTTATCTATGTCCTCCTTTGCCAAACTCATTCTGCCTAGTCGTCTCATAGCGATTATAAATGACATCACTGTACCCGCCCAAAATATCAGCACCATCATTACTGCATGAACAATGCCTTCATTACAGGTTGGCCCTCTGTTCATGGCAAACATGACCTTTACATTCGATACTAGAGAGCGGACAATTTCTTCTGTTGCTTCCTCAACCTTTGAGTGATCATCAAACAACATTTTCCTTCTCTCTTCTAAACGTATGAGTTCGTCCCAGTGCTCAAACTTGACGCAGGGGCAACCTGAATGTTGTTCAGATTTGACTGTTGGCTCAGTCATTTGAGGAGATGTTGTCTGTCCAGATTCTGGAGCTTGGTCATGTCCTTCACAGGACTCTGTAACTTGGACATCATGTTTATTATGGTTGTCAGGTTGCACGTTTTGCTCCCTAACTTGGGCATCATTTTCAGTTGCAGTAGTTTGTTGGTTCGTTTTGTTCTTGTCGCCCATGGTTTTGGCCTTGATAAATATACACACTATTATCAGATCAAGTGATAATTTGAAAGCAAGACCAAAAAAGTTTGCAGACTAAAGAAAAAGTGAAACACCCAAATAGTTTTCATCTTTACATTGGAAAACTCTACAGGCTATTGAATGCCTTTTAGTAGACAAAGCTGGTAGGCAAAAGCCATGGTATGTACAAATCAAACACCCAAAAGGAACAGAGGAATCAATACATGGCATGTAACACTAGGCACTTTTGTGATAACGCAAGGCATAACTTGCTCTATGACAAACATTTAGAATTTGCTCCAAAACTCCAATTTGAACAGCAATGGTTAGGTTGATTCTCAACAAAGATGTACCCAGAAAGAAAACAAAAGTTGGGGGTAAAAAGGAGCCAATGCCAAAGAATTACAGTTGCAGATTGTTATCCACATAACATAAAAGAATTGGGAGCAAATGGAAAAGGTTAAAGACATGACCAACCTCAGTCCAATACTTTCTTAGCTGAATCTAGCAGGAAGCAGTGGCTAATTTGGACTTGTAAACTGCAGGATCCTATCAAAATAATCTTTTCCTGTCAATGAGAATTTACAGCACATCAAAATAACATCCCCATAGAAATGTGAATCGCATTTGGTTGCAGGCATTACCTCATTTGAGCTTAAGCCGTAAGTTAGACATCTTCCATGCAAATGAGCCTTTTTTCTAACACATTCTAAGATATTAAGAAGAATTCCGCATCTAACTATTTGAAGAATGAGAAGTGCAGATGAAAGAAAGTGAAGCACTAGAAACATGCGGCACCAGAACCAGAATAACATCAGTCTTTCATGATTTCTCCCAAGGACGTCCTCCCGCTTAGAATGTAACGAGTATTTTCCCTTGAACACTTGACATCAAAGATTTCACTTGAGAATTCAGATAGACCAGGCAGCCTTTGCAAGCAAAGCATCATTAATCTCCCTAGATTTATTTTCTTAATATTTAAATATCCACTTCTTTTTCCTAGTAATAGTCCCACTTCACAAGGTACTCCTTTATGATCACTATTCAATTTCCAAAAGCATTGCCAGTTGATCTCATCAATCTTTAGGCAAGTACAAAGTTAACTTTGTCTGGTAAGGGACAGTAGAAGAGACAACTTGAACAAAAAGTATTCCAAGGCAAGACTTGGACACTTCATTTTTCATCGACTAAGGTCTTGTTTGATAAAATTGAAGTTTGTAATCTAAAATTTAGGTGTTGAAACTATTAAATTACTAAATTGATAAAGTTATATATGTTTGTAACTAACTAATTTATAGCATTGAATTGAAATATTGCACAATTGTTATATTTTTATCTTTAGAAAATCATCTTTATTTGTATGTTTGGAGAGAAAAAGTGTTTTGTATGAGACAAAATAATTAAACAATTGAGATACTTAAGTGTGTGTATTTTTGTATATGTGCATCAAACAAAATGAGAGTATGTATGAGTGTATTTTATGTATGAAAGGTGTAACATGTGTGATCAATTCAAAAAATTCAATCAAAAATTTTCACTTAAAATTTTATACACAAACTAAGTAGTGCTTAATATATTTAGTGATTAGATATTTCAGTGATCAAATAGGCTAAATTCAAAAAAAAATTTAAATGAATCAATTTTCATCACTAAGTTGAATCATCAAATAAGTCCTAAGTATATGTTAGATTTTCTTTTATTTACATGATTATAAATTTGGCTAGAGAGCTCCTATGAATTACATATATATATACATATATATATATATATATAGAGAGAGAGACCACACCTAGGGGTGGGCAAAAACCTATAAATTTAGAATATATTGGATCATATTATATAAAACCCGTTGGTATAGGTATATTGTATAAATATTAAAATTAGGGTCAATATATTATTTAATATATTTTAAGTTTTAACCCTAATTGAACACCCAAGAGTAGTACATTCGATTCTTATTTTCACTCCTCCAACTCCAAACCTCCATTTCTCTCAAAATATCGACCAATGACCACCGTTGAAATTCTAGTAAAGTTCAACCTATTATCCTCCTATTTCTTCAACTTTTCTATCGTGTAATAAGAAAATGTTGCTTAAGGTAATTTATCCTCTACTATTCTCTACTTGGGGTTAGCTCATAATTTTGTTACTATTGGTTTGGGGACATTTTATTTTTTTTAAATTATCATATTAGCAATTCATTTTATAGACTAGTAGTAGTGGTAGTATATACTAGGTTGGTGTGGTTGTTTGACTTTTCTAATTAAGCACCTACAATCAAAACTTTTCAGCTTAAATTGTATTAAAAATGTAATGAAACTTTATTTTGTCTATTAGATATTGTAACTTTAATTTGTATTGGATACTTGAGAGTTGAGTGGTTTGATTGTTGGATGAAATGTGATAGAATATTGATGTGTTGATTTTGAATTGTTAAATCTTTGATGAAATGTGTTGGATCTTGGATTTTTGAAATGAATTGGTTTTAGACATTAAATCTTTAATAAAATGTGGTCATTTATCAATAGTAAATTGAAAGTTAGGGTAAAAAATAAAAAATAAAAAAATTTGAAAGTGGGGTCAGTTAGATTAGGGTCGTAAATTCGTTAGAGATCCCGACCCATGCCCATTTACTCATTTTAGTGATGAGGAACATGCAAACTTTCTCTAATCAATAGGTATGCTTTTTCATTGCAATTTTCATTAGCTATTTAGTGATTTTTATTCATCAATTTTAAGGGATAATGTCAGAAACGTCCCCCGAGGTATCTTCCAATATCACTTGGCACCCTTAAGTTTTGAAAAATATCACTTACTTCCCTTAATAATTGTATAAAGACTATATTAACCCTTATTTGATATATAATTCACATATCAAATAAATGGAAATCAAAAATTTTTTAAAAAGCAAACAAAAGTCACTTTTTCTCTTTCCCTTTTGTCCAACATTCTCTATTACTCATTTTTATTAGATGACCATGCAATTTTTAAGTTATAATAAATTGAATTCTGTTTATCTTTTACAGTTTATAATTATGATAGAATAGGGTATGGTTTCTTTATTTGTTTTGAGTTAATTTTTATACTGATAAGTACAATTTAAATGCTTGGACATGACTTGAGAGAGAAATAGAAAAGAATATAAGATTCATAAGAATTTAATTTTGAGCATATAGAGTTAAATTGGTATAAGTGTATTTATTTGTAAATATTTATTTATTTTTTAAATTTATATTTATGCACTATCGTATTGTAATACTATAGTACTACTATAGATTGTTTTTTAGGTGATACTTTTTTTGGAGTAAACAAAGTGATCTAGGAGCATATTTATTTAGTAAGCAAAAGGGTAGTTTAGGATTTTTAAAAATTTTGTTACACAAATAATAAAAATAAGGGAGATAAGTGATTATTTTTAAAACCTCAGGGGGGCCATATGATATTAAGAAAAACTTCAGGGGAGATTTTTGATATTATTGCCAATTTTAATAGCCGTACCTTAAGATTTGGATTTTTTTACAAAATGGATCACTCTTATGTGATAAAAATATGGTCGCTAGCTTGTTTTTGGTAAACAAAACTATTTTAAAGTGAACCTATAACCCTAGAAATGAGTGATTTCATTCTATTTACCAAAACTTTGGCCAAAAGTAAATCAAGTCTCGAAAAATAGAAATTTCTTATTAAGTCATTTGCAGCTCCAAATTGTCAAATGCTTCTTGATTACATCTCTTTTTGGTCCATGAAAGTAATAATTATTTATTGCTAAGTTAAGAGTAGAGATGTAGCCTGTTCACTCTAAGAAATTCTAGACATTATAAAACCTTTTTTCCTCTTCAATACTTTTTACGATGCAAATCTGATGGACCCAAGTGTCTTCACTAACTTTTTGAGGGATAACAAAGTATTTTAAGTCTTAACTTATGTGGTGTTGCAAATTAGGCAAGTGAATGGAGAAAACATATTGGAGTTGGAACATGTTCCGTTCAAATATTAAGAGAATTAATCAAGATAGATATATATATATTAGCATGGATTATGTTTTCAAAAATTAAGTAATTAGTTAGCATGGATAATGAGGTAGTAGATGTGAATTAATAATCAGTTAGTGTAAATTACTTGATGCAGATGTATAGTTCGGGGGAAAATATCTCACCAATTAAATTAAATTAAATTAAATGTAAATTGCTAGAAAAGGGGTTTAGGATTTTCTTGACTTGTGGAAATCTTGATTGAAAAAAAAAAGAAAAAAAAAGAAAAGAGAAAATCCGGATAAGTAACCAGCGAAAAAAAATGACGGACTTTCCAACTATCATCCTTTTCCACCTGTATTCCGATACTTGAACGATAAGAAACCTATTTAAACATTCCAACTAACAACTCATCTAACGTTCAAAATTAGCTCACCTCATCCCAAGAACATCAAACCCTTAGTTCTAGGTTTGGTGGCTATAAATAGCCTAGATTAGGGTTTAACAAAAATGGGAGAGATTTGAGAGAAAAGAAAAAAAGAAAGAGGGAAAAGCTAGGGTTTCATACTTGGGAAGATTATTCTTGAATTTCTGCTTTCGCTAGATTCAAGCTTCGATTCAACATCCTTCTACTTTATTTACCGTTTTTGATCGTAAAATTCGGAAATTTGGACCTTTTGGTGGAACCAAGGTCTTGAATAGTTTTCTTTAGTTTGTGATATTTGATGATGATTATCGGTTGTTATATGAGCATGTTGTGTTTATAAAGCCTTAAGGCTAGTAGATTTGTTTTACGTTTAAAATCGACGTTTGATGCTTGATGATGTGATTCGAAATTTACGGAAAAAAATGTTCTTCACGCTTTGAAGATGTGACTACTTGCTGGATGACTGGAAGTTGTGAAGAAGCGGACCTCTTGCTACATATATATGATAGATAGATATTAGATGCATTTCCAATTTCAATATAAATCTAGACAAATAAAAAGAAATTCAAGAAATCTTTCAAGATATACAGGGGATAAAAAAGATATATTCAATCAAGTGCATCATACAATCATCATCGTTACGTATCGGAAAGAGATAAAAGAGATCTTTGAAGAAATTAGACAATGATGAAGAAGGAATTCAGAAGTATGTCACACTCATGTGGAGGATTCACAGAAGTAGAATCACCATACAATTATACAATCGATCGATCAAGTGGAAATCTTTCAAGAGATTAGACAATTCAAAATTTATTTTACTCATTACAATCGATCGATCAAGTGGAAATCCTTCAAGAAATTAGACAATTGAAAACCTTTTTACTCATGTGGAGAATTCAGAGGAGTAGAATCTTCATATCATAATTCAAACAGAAACGATTCCGAGCGGAAAGAAATGAAAGATTTGCTTACCGGAGAGATAAAAGAAAGATTTACAGAAGCTTCAAGATGAATCCGAGCGACGACCAGAAAACTCTCGTAGTATTGCAGATTATGTCAGTTGACTGTTGGCTCAGTCATTTGAGGAGATGTTGTCTGTCCAGATTCTGGAGCTTGGTCATGTCCTTCACAGACTCTGTAACTTGGACATCATGTTTATTATGGTTGTCAGGTTGCACGTTTTGCTCCCTAACTTGGGCATCATTTTCAGTTGCAGTAGTTTGTTGGTTCGTTTTGTTCTTGCCGCCCATGGTTTTGGCCTTGATAAATATACACACTATTATTTGATAAATATACACACTATTATCAGATCAAGTGATAATTTGAAAGCAAGACCAAAAAAGTTTGCAGACTAAAGAAAAAGTGAAACACCCAAATAGTTTTCATCTTTACGTTGGAAAACTCTACAGGCTATTGAATGCCTTTTAGTAGACAAAGCTGGTAGGCAAAAGCAATGGTATGTACAAATCAAACACCCAAAAGGAACAGCGGAATCAATACATGGCATGTAACACTAGGCACTTTTGTGATAACGCAAGGCATAACTTGCTCTATGACAAACATTTAGAATTTGTTCCAAAACTCCAATTTGAACAGCAATGGTTAGGTTGATTCTCAACAAAGATGTACCCAGAAAGAAAACAAATCAGGAATAAAGGACATGGAGAAAAGAAACAAAAGGAATGGCAGATTTCATAAAAAATGTGTTGTTGACTGAGCTGAAGAGACTTACAAACAACCCTGAGAGGATGAAAAGGATGGTAACAAAGCAATTGAAACTCACTGCACTGCTAAAGCTTGCAAGTCTCCTGATTTGGTAGATGGGACGGCTGTGATAAAATTGCGATAGGATGAAGAAGGAACAAGAGGAATTGAATCTGCTGCTTGACAGTCTCATGAATGGTTGGGAAAATTTCAGGATTGATGAGTTAAAGATAAAGCTCTCGGAGACAGCCGTGATGTCTAATGCTATGGATTTGGACTTCAAACTAAGTGGATTTATGAATGGTTTTCCAAAGACAATTGATCACGTCGCTGATAAGTTGAGAAATCCACTTAGTTTGAAACCCAAATCCATAGCATTAGCCATCTCAGAGAGCTTTATCTTTAACTCATCAATCCTGAAATTTTTCCAACCATACTATCAAGCAGCAGATTCAATTCCTCTTGTTCCTTCTTCATCCTATCATAATCCTTAGATGCAATTTTATCACAGCCGTCCCATCTACCAAATCAGGAGACTTGCAAGCTTCAGCAGGGAGTTTCAATTGCTTTGTTACCATCCTTTTCATCCTCTCAATCCTCTCAGGTTGTTTCTAAGTTTCTTCAACTCAGTCAACAACACATTTTTGATGAAATCCGCCATTCCTTTTGTTTCTTTTGTCTTTTTTGTCTCTCTAGAGTGATGATGATGAATTCAAAATTCAAACCCTCTGTTTTTTTTGTTGTTTTTGGCTGAATGCAGAGTGATCTGTTTCGGGTGGGGAAGGGAAGTGACCTTGGCCCTAGAAAGTAGAAAGATAACGAAGTTTCCTCGTAACTTCCTTTGGCTCGGTGGACGAAGCTTCCCCGTGACTTCGTTTGACTCAGCAGAGACTCGTGCGTGAGTGTGTGCCGCGTGAGGGCGTTAGTGTGCTGGGAAATTTTTGCCGCGTGAGTACGTTAGTGTTTTAGCAAATTCTTTAAAACTATCCTTAGTAATACTAGTGTTTATTAGTGTGTTAGTCTGCATCATTAATATTACTTTATTTTTACCCAGTCACCGATGACAAAAAGATGGATTTTTTGACTTTTTTTACTAGGGATTCTCGTAGTACCCACAGACATTCATCTTGCAGTTTCCAGTTTGGATTGCTATTTTTTGAATTGTTTATAGAAAAGTGTACTAAAGTGATTTGATGTATATGAAATAAAATGTGATTAAAAAATATATTTATAGAAATGGCAAAAAAATTTTTTATTATGTTTGGATAGTAGATTATTTCGATTATTTGGTGAAAAAAAATAGTGTACTACTTTTTTAATACGATGTATACAAAATAAAAAAGTGATTGAAAATACGTTGATGATGTAAGCAAATAAAAATTTGACAAGTAAGTTTGGATTGATATTATCAGCTCAACATTTTTTGCTTGCATCATCCACACAATTTTTAATTACCTTTTTATCTCACATACATTATATTAAAAGAGTATTACAGTATTTTTTTCATAAAATTATCCCAAAAAATCTACTATCCGAACACACTAAGAAAACAAATACAATTCAAACGTCTAATCTACTTGTTCGCAAAGCTTATCGATGTGTCTAGTGCTACAATGGTCATGGCCTCATTGTAACCATCTTAAGTGAAAAATCACTTAATAGTAGTATAATTCTAAGCCCAGTGAGGAGCACTAGTTCTTGTGTGCGAGGAATCACCCAGAATAAATCACGCATGATTAGTGAATTCTGATATGAACTTACAAGCGAGCACTCTGAAAGTATTTAAAAATGCGACCACTCTTTGTTGTGTCATTAGTTTTCTAATATGTTACTCATTTTTCTTTAAAAAAAAAAAGAAAAAAAAAGAAAAAAAGAAAAGAAGAGGAAACAAAAGGCGCAGGAGATAAGGTAAAAGGAACTCCCATTTTAGAAGAGAAATAACCCCTTCTACAAAGATCTGTAGATACAAAGTGATTGTTCGCTAAACTGACTATTATGCCATAAATTTTCTTGAGACAGAGTCCCACCAAATTCATTCTGTATGATTGACACAGACAACAACTTACAAACAGCACTACCAAAGAAGAAACAATTTGTTGATTATTGTTCTCACTCACAACTTCACCCTTCACCTATTGGATTTTCTTCCCCTTTGGCATTTGTTTCTTTCGTTTCCTGGGTGCTGCTTCCACGCCAATAATTTAATCAAGCACCCCCTTGGATTGGACCCCTAGTCCAAAGAAGAGGCAGACATTCCCCTCGACACCTGCAAAAGAATCCGTCCCGTAAACACTACATACCATCTAATGAGATTCATGTGATGTGAACTCAATAAAATAATGAGCACCAATTAAGAAATAGAATTTCAAATTGTAAACACACTTGTTACAAGGATATATCTCATTATTTATATAAGCACAAAATGATCCAATAATTACACATGATCTGCATGTACCAAAGAGTTGAACTGAAAAGGGCTAAATTTTGAAGATGAGCAGAATGGCCCAGTAAGATCTTGCAAAGTATGAGATAAAAATGAAGGAAAGAAGAGGTTCTTACATTACTTGGGATGCTTAAGATCATCAGAATCACTCAGAATTTTTAAATAACTTTCTGCAAAGTGATAACACAGTATGCGTTAAGGTAGTCATTAGAAAGTATGACAAAAACATGAAATTGACAACTGGAGAAAATTTTTTTAAACCCCTTACTCACCAGGACACGAAGCTACCAACATCTCTTTATCAGCAACAGCAAGGTCGCTGTCTTTCCCATACATCCTTGAACTCTAAAGTTAAGACCAACATCCCAGCCAACAAAAAAAGAAGTATCAGCACATTGATCAGAGACAATGTCTTAATGTTACAACGCCAATTCAAGAGAAAAGACGCATTAAATGGTTAAACAAACAAGATTCACTCAAAAAATATAGTAATAAAGGAACACAAGGTTTTTGTTTATTGTAGGGATACAGGTAAGAGGATCTTACAAGACCATTCACACTCCTCGCAAGCCTATTCACAAACATTAACATTCAATTTCACATCCAAAGGGTAAACTTGCAGACATGTCTAAACCCCAGAAAATATAGGTGCTACTCATTCAACTTTTTTTTTCTACATATTCAACATAAATGCACACTTTGTCACTGTAAAATGGACACCAAGTTTAACATATTTATTAGAACCTCGACCACTTGCCACAAAAATATTTAAGCTCAAACAAGCTATCACAAGACATATCAAGAACCAAAATATGGCAACATTTTGCAGTCTTGTGTCCCAATTAGTTGGATCCTGAATCGGGATCAACCAAGAAATTTGTTTATATCCAGCACAAATGTATATAATCAAATTTATCAAGTTTGTTGATAGAGATGTGCGAGTCAAAATACCCATTTGTACATGCGAGTAAACAATCTGCACCGATCATCATTAGACAAGGTTTTTTCCAAATGTTCATCAAGAAGATCCAAAGCCGTACGCCCTTCTGGAATTTTTAGCCTATCATCTGATAAAAGACATGCCAAGTGAAAAATTAAATAAGTGAAACCAAGCAAAGAGTTACAAACAGTGATCCAACGGAGTTCAAATGAACTGAAAATACTCGGTGTAAATCACATCATTTAAATGTTTGTTCTAATGGAAACAGTTCTCTTTTGCCTTCTGGTTTCTATCCTTGTTATTCAGGAGTGCCACTGTAAGGCAGACATCTTTAAAGACTGAATAACATGACAGATTTGGGTAATGATATGGATAGCTAAACAGCTTTATCTTTCAAAGCATAACATAAGAACTGAGAGAAAGAGTATGTGCTTACGTCGCTTGGGAAACACATAATCATCTTTGAGAATGTACAAGTACCTTTCTGCAAAGTTAGAACATAGCATACATAAAGGTCGCCATTGTATTGGCAGATTAAAAAACTATTGTCAAGTGAAACCTCTGTATCCCTTCACTCACCAGGACACGAGGCTAACAATTTCTCTTTGTAGTCAACTGCCAAATCACTATCTTTTCCATCGCTTGTTGCAAACTGCAAAAACCAAGAAGATAACTTTCTTTGACATCACAAAGTACCAAGACATAATAAGGACAATTTCTTACTAACTTGACCAACCCTCACCTCAATAAAAGAAATAACTTTATATTGGCAGAAATTTGTAAACCAAATCAACTCGGCAAATATTTTTTAACTTCTTTCATTCTTTTTGTCAATCAAAACAACTATTGGAAAATTATACTTTGTGATATTTTACCCACAACCATTCTTGTTATGAAATTATCACCAATGATCCTAAGATAATTGCCTGGAAAAGGAAAGTTTCAAGATAACTTGCTATTTTTCCTCAAGAAAGGCAGGAAAATTTGGATCTACAAGTCATGTGAATCCCTCCACAATTCAAAAGTAAATTAATACAAGAAGATAGCTTACTTTGCCAAAACAAAATCCCAAGGGATTAAGGCATCTTCTAAAAACCATGATTTCGTTAGCTTCTGTGTTTGGATAGGCATTTTTTGCAAATAATTATTTGCTTGCATCACAAACACGCTTTCCAATCAACCTTATATATCTTCTTAACTACATCTTTATCTCACATATGTCACATCACGGAAACTGCTAAGATAATTATTCCAAATAATATTTCAAATATGTTTACAAGGTGACGTCAAAAAGGAAAGGTCATTGCTTTCTTCTCTTTTATATTTTTGTTGCTCAAGTTTCTAAGATAGAATAACATATAGTAAACTCTAACATGAATATCAGTTCTAATTTCCCCTTGTGCTGGATAAGAAAAATGACTTTCCAATGGAATCCCACAAGCCATGCCATATTCAGTGGGCTTTGCTCTAGCTATGACCATGAAAGGAGTACTCTGATCCTCCCCACAGTGCAATAATAACCGATCCAAGGAAACATTCACCAAAAAAAAAAAATTAAAAAGAGTTGGCAACTCTGTATACATTTCGACGTACTTTAAATGCACCAGTAGTCTATCTTGCAATTTATGAAACAGGACGCCAACCTAGACCTAATGGAACTAAGAAGCTCTAGTGGGCTGCAGTCTTATGTTCTCTGGCAAAAAGAAATGTATTTAGAAATCAAAGAATGTCTCTGAATTCCACAACGGGGTTAACAGGAATCCATGGTGGACTCAATGAAGGACACAGACTGCACAATAAGTTTCTTGTTCACTCTTTTAGCAGGGAGGAAACAGAACGCAGGAAGGGGAAGTGGAAGGCAAAAGGGAATCGAGACAGTAAAAATTGAAACCTCACCAAAAACAAGGGACGTAGATTTTAACCTCCGGTGTATACTTGATTCAGGATAAAATTACCAATATTCCAACTCCCAAGTGTAGTCCCAGCAAAACCAAGATTCTTAAGGCCATATGTTTGCTCAACAAGATACCAGATAGCATCAACTATTTTCTATACTTGGAAAAGAGTGCTATCAAAAGGGAGTAAAGAAAAAGAAACAGCAGTTGCATCAACTTTCTTCGACTAACAATAGAAAGGTTTAAAAGAGAATAAAGGAAAAGGGACTGCAATATGTAACTAATAAGCTTTCCTAACTGAGCTCCCTCGAATTTCTTGCCTAACAGCCCTAGTCCCCAAGGGTAGAGACAGATAAACTCGGACAGTTGGTTCAATCAACTAATCAAGTTAAACTTACCCCTTCATATATCCTCGAATAAGATCTGCACAGGTCGTCCTTAGACATTTTTTCATCGAGATATTCGTCGAGAAGTTCCAAAGCTGATCGCCCTTGTAACATTGCTTCAAAATCATCTAATAGAAAACAAGGCGAAGAAAGAAACACAAATAAGGAAATTATTACATCACTATAAGAATCACAGAAAGGAAATAGAATACACATCCGCTTCAATAACCATAAAACACAGCAAAACCTCTATAAATTAATAGTTTTGGGGCCACACAAATTTTATTAATTTAAAGAGGTATTAATTAATTGATAAATTAATATTATTAATTTGTCAAGTATACTTACATTTCAAACATATACCTGTTTCATCAACTAAAGTTTTATTTCAGTTTATAAAAATATGAATCATTCTATTAATAGAAGGAGGTTAAAAGTCTAAAAAATATAAAACAATCCATATCTACTTGATCTGCAAGTATAATTCAATCCTATTGATCTCTTCAATATATGTATGTAACTGATATCATTTTTCTATGATCAAGAGGTCAAAAAGACTTAGGAATACTAAATTATAGATGTCCACTTCCATTTTATTAAATGCATATAATGAATCAGATTGACTTTACCATCTATATAAATGACAAGGAAGTTTTCTTATAATAAACAAGTTCAAAGTCTCCTTACGAATGTCATTGTTAAACTACGACTTTCCATATAAAAGGTATCAACAATAGACTCATATTTTAGGTTAAATATAATACGTATTTTAGTGAACCAATAATTTAAGATATGAATGGTACCAAATGATTATATAAGATTTTTTTTAAAAAAAATTATTATCTTATTATTTTATCGATATTATTAATTTAGCTCATTACACCAAGTAGGGACCGGATAAAATTATTATTTAATAGAGGTTATTAATTTATCGAGTATTACTTTGTAGAATTTTGATGTACGATAATGAGCCGGAAAGACTAGCTGAATTTGAAAGTTGCTAAATGGTCATTCTCCTATCTGCTGCTACAATGCACTGAAAACCATCTAAAAACTAAAATTTTCTTTCAAGTATGTACAAGTGAATGAATCGCTTTTAAGTAAGAAAAAGGGTTTTTGCTCCTAATGAAAAGACAAGATTTCTATTTTAGCTAAACTGACACATTGGACAACGTCCATATTTGAGGATTTTGTTAGTTCACCAAGAAACTTCTGTGCATAAGACAATAACAATAAAGTAGCTCAGTATTCAAAGGAAACATTCAGGTAGACAGAAGTATTATCTAATTAACTCAAAACAGAAATCATCATCAATCACAACTTTGGATAAGAAATTATTTACCAAAATTTATTTGCTTGCATCACCAACACATTTTCCAACTACCTTTTTTTTCTCGCATACATCACATCAAAGAAGTGTTACAGTATTTTTTTTTTTTCAAAAAATTATCTCAAATAATCTCTATCCAAACAAACAAAAAATGTATCTGATAAGCACTTTTACAATTACAGCCTTCATTCTTCTCCTTACTATGCAAATGCTATCCTCATAGAACAAGTACTTGGGTACAGAGGACATAAGAGAACAAGGAAGAAATAAATGTAAGTGTAAATTTATTATAAAAAAAAAAAGGCAAAAGGCTTTAGAAAGAGAAATCATAGGATATATCTTGGGCCAAGGTCGCTAGAAAAAGAGGAACCCATCACTAACACCTTGTTATCTCTGATCATCTCAACTAGTAATGAGACTAATTCAAGGGAATACTAATACAAACATGGAGCATTAAGCGAAAAAGTACTATGAAGCATTCCGATAATGTTGCGAGAGATATCACCGTGAAAAAATGTTTAATCATTATAACCATAAGAAATTAAAACGCAAAATCGAGAAGGAACAAACTCACCTTCTCCAGAGGGTTCTACGCTGTCATGACTTCTGCTTCCAAAATTTGTAAAATACCTTCCTGCAACAAAAAATAATAATAATAATAATAATAACCGTTTAAATTGCACTTATTCAATCTTTTTCTTGTTTAATTCCCTGCAAAGGTTCTGCAACCACCTTAACATTTAAGGGATATCACATCCAGAAAGTGCTATAAAAACTCTATTCAAAGGTGCAAAACCAAACGGGTTTGCCTGCCATAAGAATGAAATCTTCGGTATGTTTTTTCTTTTATTTAACACCAAAAAACAAAAGAAGATGATCGGTAAGTTAGGCGCGCCGGGACATTAAAACTGACAGAAAGATTTTTCAGGACAGAAATCAGAATTTAACACGAAAGGTTTCTCAATTACATCTTTTCTCAGCAACGAGCACGATAACGCCAAACAATTAAGCATATCACTTACGTCTGGAACGTCCACCTCCAAATCCACGGGCCATGTCTGCGGTCTCTGCAACAAAGGAAGGATTCACCGGAGCGGCAATTGGCTAACTGCCCCAGTTTCAGCTATATACACTCAATGGCAGGTTTAACTATAGGCCACGTACGGTTTGGGGCTTAGCCCTAAGGTCGGTTTTAACAGTGACATGCCTCACTAGAGCCTGGCCCGAATGATTTTATACATGTATATCTTATTCTATCTATAAGAATGTAAATAATATATACAGATATATATATATATACACACATATGTGTGTGTGTATGTATATTATATGTATAATAAATAGTATTCAGTCCCTGTAGGGTAAATTACTGATTTGACTATTCCCATCTTTTCACCATGTGACAAAATTTTTTTTATCTTTATTAATGTATTTTGGGGGATTTTATTCTTTTCTTGGTAACAATTAACTTACATTTTCTTCACTCCATTAATCATAGTAAATTTCAATCAATTATCAATTACACACCTTATATATATTTATATTAATTTTACCTTTATTTCTTTTTCCAATTAACTCGTAACTTTTCTTTTTCAATTCTTTCTAATCATGTTCTTTATCCATCTAGATTTGATCATTTAGTACTATTATAACTTTATTTTATTTTAATTAAATTATAGTGATATATTATTTAATAGGTTCTGACACTTCTTTCGCTCTTAAAAAGATGTTTCTCTGAGCATATATGTATGGGTCTATATTGGTTTCTAAATTAATCTAGGGAAGTTTTGTTACATTTTGTTGAGTTTAATTTGGTTAATTATCTTAATATTACATTGAATGCTTACAGTATTTTATTTAGTTTTTATTATCTAACTCTCATTTTATTTAGACTTTATATCGCATATCCTTTAAAATTTGACTCATATTAAGTTTGAGATAAAGCATGTCTTTTCTTTTCTTTATTTTTTTTTCATTCTCAAACTCTTCTCAAACTTTTTTTTTGCGTTCAATTTCTACTTGTATTATTCAACGCAAAATGACCTGTGCCAATGCATGGGAAGAAAAGCTAGTTATCTATATTGCAGTGTAAAAAAATAATAACTGATGCCATAAAATATAAATATTGAAGATAAATTAAAAGAATGCATATATACATATATACATCCTATATGTATGTATGTATGTATAGACTTCAATATTAGTAAAAAAACAATTAATTCATCAAAATTTCTAAAATAAAAAAAGTGATAATTTCATAAACCTCGCTTGAGTTTTCTAATAATTTCACTGAACTCTCTTGAGATTTTAAAAATCATACTTATCTCATCTGATTTGATGCTTTTGGTAACCAAATCTTAGACTTCGTCAAATTTTTACACCTCGAAATGCCCTTGATTTATAATGTTTATATTATTGTCCAAAACAATTGTAAAATATATAGTACAAATATAAAGAAATGGTATCAAGTTTTTAATAAATATATTTAATATTTGATAAGCAATTATCATAGCAGCTTCATCACTATGATAGGCTAGTGCACCTATTAGAGAACATATTCTCTCTAAATTATAGAAGAAAGTATTGTCATAGTTTTTTTAGAGTTTGTGAAAATTTGAATTTGGTACTATCACAATTGAGCAAGAGTTTCATTTTAGTTTATTGTTGATTGTGATAGAAAAAAATGGATCACATTCAAAGTTGTCAAGAAAAGGTCTCTCTCTCTTTTTTTTTTTTTTTTTGGTAAATAAAGATTGCATTAAAAATAAATAGTTAGTTTAGTACAGTCATCCTAGGGAGTGCAACTCCTCTTAAATCATCCAAATAAAAAGGGAGTACAAAATCAGGGCATGAGTCAAAAGTTTGGAAATCAGAGTTGCTGCTTCCTCCTCGTTTCACCAAAGCATCCGCAGGCCGGTTTGCTTCTCTGTAGTTATGGGAGAAAATGACCTGGTGGAATGACTTCAACAGCTCCCTGCAATCAAATAAGATATGGGAAAGCTCATGAGAAGAGGGTGGGGGATTATCAATGAGGGAGTTAATAAGTTTAGAATCTAGTTCTAATAAAAGGAGTAGGATTAGTAGTTGTTTTGCTAGAAGGAGTCCATCTCTAAGGGCCCATGCTTCTGCCATGGGTACACTGCATGATCCAAGATTCCTAGTAAAGCCAACTAGCCATTGTCCATTTGAATCTCTGATTAAGCCTCCAGCTCCAGCCATGTTATAGGGTCAGGCTACTAATCCATCTGTGTTCAGTTTGGACCAGTTTGGCACTGGTGGGATCCACTTGATGAATGCTTCGTACCTTTTAAAGGAATGATGGTGTATAAGTCCTAAAAGGGCAAACTCATAAGCATGATTTAGACAGAATTTCAAAGGGTTAGAGTGGTATGAGTTATCCTTAAACAGTCTGGCATTGCGAGAGTTCCAAAGGCTCTAGCATCCAAAGCAAACAATAATGCCCCAAGGAATGTGACTGAAACAGGAAGAAATGGAGGAGCATCCCTTTTTGAGCCACTAATGGAAGTCTTCATTGCTATGAAGAAGGTTTGATGGAATATGCAGACCATTCCAGAAAGCAATGGCTGTGGGGCATTTTCTCAAAACATGTGCTACATCTTCAGTGGGGTTGTTGCAGGAGTTGCAAATGGTGTCATTTATGATGTTGCATTTGTTGAGGTAACTTTTAGTGGGAAGTTTGCCTAGGCAGGATAACCAGAGAAAGTGTTTGATGTTTGAAGAGCTGATTGTTTTCCAAATCCAAGAAGTAGTGTTTGAGTGGGGTGGTTGAAGGGTGGGTTGGGCTTTTGGCGAGGGTCATATCTTGACTTGGAAGAAAAGGAACCATTTGCAATTGGATTCCATCTAATTGTGTTGTGTGAGGGGTTCAATTGTTGAGGGGGTATGCTTGTGATTTCTCTATGGATGTGGCCTGGGTGGATGACGGAAAGTTTGCTTGTATTCCAAGAGAAAGGTTCAGGAAAGAGATCAGAAACAGTAATAGATTATTCTCTTTCTTGTAGAGGGCCTTCTGCCTAAGGATGCCAAATTCTAACTATCTATCATTCCACACTCTCACAGTGTGTCCATTGTGGATACTAGGGGTGCAAACGAGTCGAGTCGAGTTTTGGCCTTATCGAGCTCGGCTCGACTAGTTTTTCATCGAGCTCGAGCTCGACAAGCTCGAAAAATGAAGCTCAAGTTTAAATTCGAGCTTAATCGAGTTCGAGCTCGAAAAAAATAATAAATAATTATTTTATTTTTTAAAAAAAATAAATAAAATAATTATTTTTCTTAATAAATAATAAAATATTAGGGATATATATGTAATTTCACTATTAGAATAAAATAAAAATAATATATATATATATATATATATATTCGAACCTATCAAATCGGCTTTCATGAGTTATCGAGCTGAGAGAGTCGAACTTCGAACTTCGACTGAGTTAAAGCATTCGAGCTCAAATTGGAACTGGACTTTCGATTAGTTTAGCCTAGTGGATACTCCAAATGATGTCAACATTTGCTAACAGTAGCTACTAAAGTCAATATTTATAGCTTATAGTTATGTAGTTTTACTCTCAAAATTAAAAAAAAAAAAGATCAAGAAGAGAAAAGAAAAAGAAAAATAATTATAAATCCAATTCTTTCTATATGCAAACTGAACAAGGGAGTTTTATTAAAATGATAAGGCTAATATTATCATTCTAGATGGACAAGGAAAGCAAGTGTAATTTCTAAAACTTCAACCAAGCTTAGTAAAATTATCAAAAAACCTCAAGGGAGGTTTCTAAGATTATCCCATGAAAAATCATTTGAAAAGGTATTAAACCATGAAGATTTAACAGAAAAACCAAATAAAGGCTACATACAACTCCCATTGGCATGAAGCTATTGGGATAATTTTAGAAACCTCTCCTGAAATTTCTCATAATATCACTAAACTCCCCTAAGGCTTCCAAAATCTCACTTACCTCCCTTTGATTGACATTTTTTGTAACATTTTGACTCATTTGAAAGAAATGCAAGAAAGATAAAATTTTTGTTCCAATACCATCCTTGTATTATCCTACTTATGAAGTTTATAACAATAATAAAAAAAAATTAAGGCTAAATTTTTATAAGATGTAAATTTCTTGATTTAACCTATTTATTTTTTATTGTATTGAAATAAAAGCAAATTTTATACCTTCAAAAAATTACACCATAAAAAACTTATACGCATAAAGAGATTATTTTAGTTATCAATATTATCTTGTATTAAAACATATTTTCCAAAAGAATTTCTTTAGTTCTTTAATTATAATTGTCCATGAAATGTTTCAAGATATTAATTAATCACCAAAATCCTGCTAAGTAGTTGACTTTGAGTAGATTTAATTTATTGAAGTCCTTTACTATCCTAATATGACTTGAATATAGAGAAATATGGACAATTATTAGATAGTAATTAGTTTTTTTTTAATATACATTGTTTGGTTTAAAAATTTTATTTTGATTCTGTTTTTAGTTAAATAGTTATTAAGATCAAGGGTAATGTTGTTAATTTGTGATTTTGAATAGGAATATTTAGTCTTGTCAAATTGATAATGGAGGTAAGTGAGATTTTAAAAACTCTAAAAGAGCTCAATAATATTGTGAAAAATCTCAGGGAGGTTTCTGAAATTATCTAGAAGGTATTTTAACTTCCTCAGCAATGCTATTGCTATATGCGCCTCCCCTACGCGTGGATCCACCGTTCTATTTCCGCCGAAAGAAGACGGATTTCTCTCGAAAGAAGACGGATCCTATGTTTAAACCTTACCTGTTTGTCCCAAAAAAAAAAAAAAAAACACTTGCTTGTTTGAAGTTTAAACGAGGAACAGAAGAATTTAACTCACAAAATTGCCCTTGCAAAAGTTATGTGCATTACATCGGCTAATTTCTAAAAAAAGTGGCAAAATTGAAAATCGTTCAAAAAGTGGGGTTCCGGGAGAATGGAGTACAAAAATAGGGTCGCCGATTTTCCGAGGAGCGGTTCTCGGTGAATTTTATTTTATTTCATATTTTTTTGTTCGACTTGTCAGAGTTTTTTTTTTTTTAAATGTAAAGTGAAACCATAATCTTGAGGTGCGGTTTGTTGAGAAAATAGAAACCGCATTTAGGCATTGCGGTTTCTGTAATTTAAAAAAATTAAGATGAAACCATAAATGCAAAACTGCGGTTTCTTAAAATATATAGAAACCATTACATTTGCGGTTTCTTTGGTCAATTTTTTTTTTTTTTTTTTTTTTGGTTTCAGCAAGTTATTTTGTTGTCATATGATAGAGAGTATCAATTGCCTTCCATCTACAGGACAACGTCTTTGTGCAAATACATTGCTCAATTCTGTATCGAGTGTGTCGCGCCCCATTTTTTTTTTTTTTTTTTTGGAAAAGAGAAAAGTGATTTTTGACAAAGAAAAGGGAAATGGGTCATGGGACTAAAATCGAATGATTTGGACCCTAAAACAAAGTCTAGAAAGGTTTTTAGAAAAGTTTGAATTCCACTTGGTATGGAGTTTAGGTGTACCAAGTCACCAAAAAATTTTAATTAATAAAAATAAACTAAGAAAACCCTTTTTAGGCGACTCCGGTCTTTGAAAAACTAGAAAAAGGTTAGGAGTCACGGTTGAAAGAAGGGAAGGCAAAGATTGATGTTACTCGTCTCTAAGGCACCCTTCTAACCTAGCCAAAGCTAGTTGCAAGATTTAGTTAAAAATTTCCTAATTCTAACTTTAAAATTTATCACATTTGGATGTTATCTACATGGATGCAAAACCTATACCTAATGTTGGATCGGGAGGGGCAAAATGTCTCCTTGAGGTTTGATTGGAATTGATCACATTAGTTATGTCATCCAAATTTGATCTTTCAAGGAGGTCACGAAAAATGCAAATGATGGGATTCGAAAACAAAGGGAAATTAGGTTTTTCAAAAGAAATGCAATTTTTATAAAATCTCAAGGGAAAAGAAATTGGATTTTTGGAAAGATCAATTTTAAGTACGAAAAGGAACTTGAATTTCAAAGATGCAATTTTAAGAAAAATGGATTTTGACTTTGATTTGTTAAACAAGAAAAAGAAATTTAATTTTTAAAGAATGATTTTGATAGATTTTAAAATAATGCACATATATGTCCTAAAGAGGGATAATGCAACATAATGGGTACGGGGGACTAAAATTCATGACTTTAAATCTTCCTTTTCATAGAAGGAAATAAAAGCGTGCTAAGGCTAGGAAGCCATACTCGCTCTTTTCCCTATTTCAAAGGGTAATGCTCTAAAATGCACTAATCTATTTTCTAATTTCAAGAATGTAAATGCAAGTTTAAATATCATGTTTTACATACAAGAAATAAACATGCAAAAATGAAAGATAAAATCCCTAAATGCATGAAATGATATGTAATATGTTATTCTAACGGCCTAAAGGTCTAGCATTGGACTAACCTTTTCTATGAGTCGACTAGCGTTGGACTAGTGTGACAGCGTTAGAGGAACGAACCACAACTAGCGTTGGACTAGTGTGGTGGCGTCAATACATTTACATAATAAAACATGTGACATAATAATAAAACAAGTAAACACATAAAAAAACACATAACACATAAGTATAATATCTAGATGCAAAACCTAGGGGAGCAAGTAAACACATAAACATGCAAACATGCAAATAAAGCATATAAAACCTAATTATTACATTGGGGGGAACCTATATACAATTCTAAAAGGGGAAATCAAAATAATAACCTATCTATTACATTTTCTAAAATAAATACACTTTTGCAAAATTAAACCTATCTATTACAACTTGGCATTCAAGTGCCTTCCAAATAATTATGAAAAATTAAATAAAGCGATTAAAGACTAAAAATGAATAAAACTAAGGTAAATAAATTTAAACATGCAAATTCGTGCAAAAAAAAAAAAAAAAAAAACACATAAGGCACATAAAGAGAAAATTCTAAAGGTTTTAGATATACCTCCCCTGCGACTCACATGTGAACTTTGGGTCACTTACTCAAAAGAATACACACATCAAAATATCACCATAAATAAATGCTAATCAAAATGAATAACTCAAATCAAAATGTTAAAGGGAAACAATGCATATGAGAAGCTCACACTTAACAATTAAAGAAAAGAAACATTTATAATTGCAAAGTCAACATTCTATTAGGGGTGTAATTGAAAATATTTGAAAACTTTTTGGGGTCTGAACAGAATTTTTCAAAAGATAAGGGGTCAAAATTGAATGAAAATAAAGTTGAGGGACCGAAAATGTAATTAAAATAGGGACCTATGTGAAAGAAAATTAAAGTTTTAGGGCCGAAGTGAAACTGATTGAGAAATCCGGGGCCAATGTGTAAATTCTGTTTGATGGGTTGAGGAGTGGGCTGAAAAATTTTAAGAATTGGGCCGTCTCACTTCGGCCCAAACGAATTAAATAAAAACACCAATTATAAAGCCCAAACAAAACGTCCAAAAACCCAACAAAAGACCCAAACAAAATAAGCACAAACCCAACAAAAGACCCCAAACAAAATAAGCACAAGTCTTGTAACAAACCCAAGCAAAAAAAAAATACCCACGGCCCAACCGAAAAAGTCCAAACGAAATTAACAAAGAAATTGATCAGAAGTCCAAAGAATAACCCAACCAAAAAGTAACAAAGTCCAACTAAAGGTCCAACAAAATTAAACAAAACAAAGTCCAATCATTATAACCCAAACCAAATAAGGAAATAACCCAACATCAAATAACCCAAACAAAAATCCAACAATTTTATCAAATTTATTCTTCTTTTTTTTTTTTTTCTTCTTTTTTTTTTAAGTCTCCGATTAAAATTCAGAAGTCGCCGGATTGAAATGATTCCGCCAAGTCGGCAGGATCTGAAAATTCGCCAAACGGGGAAACTCACGAAACAAGATCTTGCACTTTTTCAACTGAAATCTTACAAAACGATTCCTTTCTCATTCTAAACATATTTATGACATAAAAAGGAGCTAAACTAGGCCAAAAGGATCAAAATCAAGAAAATGAACACATGCCTTCAAACAAAAAAAATTTTTCATACTTCGTTTCTTTTTTTTCATTATTTCCTTTCTTTACTACCCACGAGTCCAAAGACTCTAACTAGTAACGCGACGTAATTCAAGCAAAACGGTCAAAATGGATGAAAAAAATCCTTTGGGGCATTTTATCAAACGGGTTAGGGGCAACAAATAAGGGTCAACATTTTATATATCATCCGTAGCTAAAAATTGCCCAACACTTCAACACAACCAGAAAATCAAGCATCATCATCAATATCCGATTATCAACAATTTGCTGAACAGATAAGCCAAGAAACAAGCAACCGAAACATCATCATCATCATCATTTTTCCAGAGCCAACTAAAAGTAAAAGCAGAAGGGAAATAAGAAATTTACAATGCTTTCTCGATGGAGTTGTGGTGAAAAATGCTGCTCCGGTAGAATGAAGCCGGATGAAACCTTCCCCTTTTCCGTCGGCTTCTTCGCCCTCTTTTTTTCCGTTTTCTGCTTTTTTTCTTTTTTTTTTTTTGTGTCTGTTCTGTGTGTGTGTGAACCGAGAGTGAGGGGAGAGTTTTTGTGTGTGAGTTGTGTGTGCAATCTGTGGTCCAGAACCGAGAGTGAGGAAGAGAGTTTTTGTGTGTGAGTTGTGTGTGATGAGTGTGAGAACTGGTAATGTCAGGAGAGTTGGAGGAGTGTAGATGATTTTTTTGTCTGAGAGTTGTTGTGCATGTGTGTGAAGTGATGGAACCGATAGAGAGATAGAGAGTTGGAGGGAGTTAGTAAAGAAAATCTTTTGATGTGATTTTACCTTTTTTTTTTTTTTTTTTTGAAAAACCAAGAAAATAAAGTAGAATAAAGCAAATAAATCAAAAATAAAACAAAGCGAAAATAAAATAAAAGACATGAGAAAAAACTAATATTTTGAAATTTCAAATTATTTTTCACTAATTACTTTGATTGATTTTCTTTTCCTTGATTTTTCTTTTCTTGATTTTTTTTCATTTTTTTTGAATGAACCGTAAATAAGGAAAATAAATTCACATTAAATGTAGAAAAATAAATGATCAATTAAATCAACAAACTGTAGGAAAACATGAAGAATTAGTAAAAATTTGGTGTACTCACTTTTGTCTAAGTTTCAAGAAACTTTAGACAAACGTGACACCAAATTGCTTACCCGCTGTTAGTGATTATTTCGAACACCAGTAAACAACGTGGAGTGTTAGATCATCACTCATCAAACTAATATAATAAAATGCACAATGTGACAGAACTGTAAAGAGTTGCCTAATCTCGCCATGAGAATCAGGTCAAACGAAGTTCAAATACAAATGAACTGCGATGAAATGAAAATCTTGAATCTTGTAAAATTCGAGCGGAGATAGAAGAGATGGACGCAGACTCACCAACAGGAATTTAAATATTCAAGCCAAGAATAAAATTAAATGCCAAGAATTGGGGTAGTGGCATGCTTGTTGAGACTCACCAGGAATTTAAAATTGAATCTGAGAATAAAATTAAATGCCAAGAATTGGGGTAGAAAGTGTGACTCACCACCAAATTTAAAATTGAAGCAATGGCCTCCAGAGACAAAGAACCAAATGCAAAATTTAAAATTAAGAATGGGGATAGGTGGTAGTGAGGCTGGACTCACCAACAGAAATTAAAATTGAAGCGGTGGGATAAAGGTTGGGGTGAGACTCCACCAACAGAAATTAAAATTAAGAGGAGAGAAGGGTGCGAAAGGAAATTAAAATGACGGGTTCTATGAAATTAAATTGAAGAAGGGGGATAGAAGGATGCCCGGTAGAGACAAAGAACCAAAAAATTTAAAATTGAAGGATAGGGTTTCTGCTGGAGGTCGAGACAAAGAACCAACCGTGAAATTTAAATTTGAAGAAGGGGATAAGAGTGGTCCACGGAGAGACAAAGAACTAACAGAAATTTAAAATTGATTTTCCAAATTTAGACTATTCAGTGGGATTGGACCCAAACCTGAATGACTAGACGAGAAAATACAAATATGCCCTAGGTCTAAATTGCTAGTGGGATTGGACCCAAATCTAGACACTAGTGGGAGAGATGAAAACATAAATTGAAACATAAATTCTGGATTGCCAGATTTTGAAAAAATGAAACACAAGCTGTTCAATCATGATGAATGTAAAATGCAAGTAATGATGCACTCAGTGAAATGTTGCATTTCTGATTTTTTTATTTTCTTGTGTCGAAAAGAAAGTGAATATGAGACTTCTCTTTTTTCTTTTTCTTTTTTTTTTTTTTTAAGAATTGATTGATTTTGGAAATTTGAAGAGTATAACCAAACCTTTCTCCAGGTTGAAACAAATGCACATATGTTGCCATCCTCTTGATTTACAAATCTTTTCCGCAAAATTGATTTTGAATGCATTATCCAAAATTGAATGTCACTTCTTTCAAAAAAGAATTGCCCAGTGTGAACACTCAATTAGGCAAAAGTCTGCATTTTATCCTTAGGAGAGTGGGGATACATCATAATCCTACCGCACAAGGAAAAGAAAAAGTGATAACAAGATAATGCCACCATCGATCCCTTTAACCTTGAAAACCGTGTAAACATGAGTTCTTGATGTCGACACCATGTTCCTTTAGAACTATTCTGCAACCCGATTTGAATCCCCTGAATTTTCAATACCAATCAATCATCCTCAGTTGCATATCACCAATCATCTGCTTCTGACGACCTTTTGGTAAATTACAAAGATTGTTGATTCAAACTAGTGATCTTTGATGAAAAGAAAACCTTTGACCCCTTTTATGTCATCCATTTGGAATTTGATGTCGGCCAAGAATAACAGTGTGCAGAGAAACCCAAATGAACATAGTCACCAATCTTTCAAACTTCAACACCGGTGCTTTCCATGATGACTCCTTTGCATTTCATAATCCTACCTTAACGCTTTCAAGGTCACCCCATTTATTTTCTTTTCTTTCTTTGTCTCTTTTTTTTTTTTTTTTTTTTTTTTTTTTTTTTTTTTTTTTGTTTTTTTTTTTTTTTTTTTTTGAAAAGCCTTCTGGTTTTCACCTTAAGAGAGGATAAATAAGATCATGAAATGAACAAACATGTTTACCAACAACTTTATCAATTCAGACATTTTGAAAATCGGTGGCATCGTTGGAACGATCTTCTCAACTTTAGAAAAGATGTATTTACATCATTTGCAACTTGATTAAGAAAATTTCTCTCAAAATACTACAACAATGAAAGTGGTAACATTTGACTTTGTGTGGGGTTAGGTAGGGTATGAAAAGAAGGTTAAGGCTTTGAAAGCAGATCATATAATGGGTTTCAAATGATTTTGAGATATACTTTTCCAAAATTTGCCATGTGTGATAAATTCCTTGCTTATCTTGTGGGTGGGTTGTTTTTTTTTTTTTTTGTTCTTTGACTTTTCTTCTCTTTTTTTTCTTCTTTTTTTTTCTTTTTTTTTCTTAACAAAAGTAGAAACAACGAATTAAAATTTGCCCCAGTGTGGGGCTTGCGATCTTCATGGATTGCCAAACGAAAAGAATGGATTATTTTGAAAACTCAAAAGGGAAAATTAGGGGTGAAGCATCCAAATGGGAAAAGAAGGAAGGCCGACTTCAGTCCATCTTTTGCAGTAGTTTTAAAAGAATTTCAGTAATCATATGAAAAACTTTTTGCATATGTCTGAATCAATTGGTTGAGGAAAAACCAGTCCATCCACCTCCATGAGAACAAGTGTTCCTCAGTGCAATACCTTTTAACAATGAGCGGACCTTGCCAATTTGGAACAAACTTTTTGCCTCCGAAGGAAAAACTTCGTTTCAAAATTTGTTTCCACCTCAAATAGGCAGGGGCGACTTTTGGATCTCAGAATTTTGTCTTATGATCTCAACCATGACTACCACTTGCACAATAGGAGACTTGCAAAATATGATATGCACTTGAATTCTCAAAAAAATTGCTTCTTTTATTATTTTTTTGAAAATGATGCAATAATTACTGCTCAAGAAAATGCTAACTTATTAAAAGTCAAAATTTGAGTGGCAAATTTAAAGATGTGTTACTTGACCCTTGGGTATACCCACAAACATCTTATAGAAATGCTCCATGAATTTTTATTTTTTTTTTGAAATTAATCAAATGGCAATATCAAAAATGTATTAGTCTGTTACTAAAGACATCCAAAACAATATAAATTATATTACTCAAATAAAAAGCAAGCCAAAATGTCATGCTTACTCATATAGGAGAACTCATGATGAACCTCTTGAAACTAGATCAAATTGCAATAGGTCTCACCCTCACTTAGGGTCAATATTTTGGAGAAAAAGACCACTCTTTCTTACTAGCTCATGCTTCAAGACCACTCAGGTAGGAAAAGAAGGTGAGAGAAATGAATAGATCTCTATATCAAGGTTTTTCTTGGTATTGTATCTGAATTGCATTAAACTGATTCAACACCCTATTCTTGATGAAAGCCAAAAGTTACTCACCCTTAATTTGTATGAAGATTTAGTCAGCATATAAAATCCATGGGCTTGTAAGAAGAAGAGATAGCCAAAACACAATGAAACAGGTTATGACCTTGCAATCGTGGAGGATTCATGGACCTCTTAGAGATTGATCTACACCCTTCAAGTTGTCATGAGACATAAGTCAGTGATGGACTTTGTGAGCTTGTAATGTGGCTTGAAGACAAATAAAAGAAATAGGATTTTAAGGACATTTGCACCTATCACCCCATTTCTTTCAAAATTGCCCGATTTGACCTTAAAGATCTTGCATCTCATCATGACTTCTATCATCCTTCTTGGAGGAATTTTGACATTAATTTTCTCTTTGTTTTCTCAATCTTTCTTTTCATATTTTTCTCTCTTCTTTTCTCTCTTCTTTTTTTTCTGCCCTTTTATACTCTCTTTTCTTTTTCTTTTTCTTGACTTCATCCCTTCTCTTTTCTTTTCTTCTCTATTTTTTTTTTTTTTTCATTTTGCCGATATCGAAACCAAACTTCAATGATAGAAAGAAAATCCTTGATTTCTAGAGATAGATGGATTTTGCATTATTTTGTTCTCAATTTCAATGCTTCACATCTTTCTCAAAATTTTTAGCATCATTGCTATTATTGAAAATCAGAATCTCCTACCCCAATGCTGGGATACGATCATAAGTGCCATTGAAACGAACCACCAATTCAGGGGCTCAATCTAGGGATGCAAAGGGTAAATAGTGTTTAGATAGTAGAAAAGATGGCCAAAGCGTCATTCCCAAGTCCCATGACAACCAAAGTAAAAAACAAATCATTATGAAAATCACTTTTTCTAACCTTTGAAAATCACTTTAATAGGGTATGATCATCAAGGCTTTTATTTGAAGCGAAATTGTACTCATGACTCAAATGGAGAATAAATGACAAAATTTGTGGAGACAAAAACGAATGCCTAAAGATCATCCCAAATTTTCAAAACAATCAAAAGTAATGAACATTTTGCTTTCAACTGAATATGAGTTGAATCAATCTAGCCATAGTGAACCTTTACAAAATAAAACTGCCCTGGCTTGGGGTGTGTTGACCAATGTAGCTAATTTATTTATTCTGAAGGCTTGATAGGATCAGAAAGGTAAACTGAAAGCCAAACACCATCTTGCTTGGTCACTGAAAATAAGATAACAAGTTCGAGTGACTCATTTGAGATTTTGAATCTAGGCTCTCTCACTACATTATTGAGGCCACAATTTTACGGTATGCAAAAATTTTGTGAATTTTATTCAACAAATGACAAGATTCAACTTGATCATGTTTTCTCGAAATCCATCATGAAATCTCCTTATAAGTAAGAGAAGATGAAATTCACATAAATATGTACAAAACTACAAAATAAGAAAAGCCCAAATGAATAGCTTATTTGTGTAAAAATCTGGAGTAAAAAAAATTATTCAACTAAGAAAAATGAAAACATCTAAAATACACCTCTACTTTTCATTCTTCCCTCTCTTTTATTTACAAAACATGTCAAAACATTGATTTTCATAGACAAGTCGTTAAACCTCTATGCCATAAATCTCATAGATGCTCTGAGCTTGTGTTTCCCCAAATGAATTCTCCATAGTTTGCATTGCAGGATCTACCCAAGAATCAAATAACACTTCTAATCTTCAAAACTTTATTAGATCGAGATTGTTATCAAGGGTAAGAAAATGTTTCTTCCTTATCAACACACATATTTTATGAATGCAAGGGAGGGGGGGAAAGGAAAAGAAAAAAAAAAAAAACTTAGAGTTAGTAAGCAAAATTGTAAACCGGTATGCATGTCCCATGAGAAGCCCTTTATGCCAAGAGTCTACTAGCATGAAAAAATGCAATCCTGGTATGCACCATACAATACCTGATGGATCCGATCACTTCACTAATATGCAATTAGTAAAACAACCTAGAGGATTGACCAAAAGAATATGTGATATCTGATGCATCACGAGGACGAAGTCCGAATGGATTTATTACTTTAATTGATATGTGAAGAGAGGTTAAAGGTTAATTTAGCATGAAAAGGACTATTCTTGAAAGAATCGCAATGTCTTGACTAGTCTTGAGGGAAATATTGATCTAGTTTAAATGGATCGGACGGGATTGATGGTTTCCTCAAAAATCATTGGGTTTATTGCAAGCACCAACTCCACATCTCAATTTTATTTGCAACACACTAGCTTATAAGCCTTTCCAAAATCAAAATTTGGCCTTGATAAAATCATTATCTCATCAATGAGAAATTATTTGTGCATTTTTTTTCACTTTAGTGTCCTTATGCATGGAATTTTACCAACTTTGATAAAATGGCCAAAAAATGATTACTAATGGTTTATATTCTAGCATGCAAGGTCACCCATATCTTTGGTGCCATCATAGAAGGGATCGACCCTACCTTACCTTACGCTACACCCTTTGATATTAAAAACATAAACATGCAAGTCTCATTGATTATATATCCAGAGACATGGTTTATTCCTATGGGATTCCCTAAATGGCATTCCCTCTATGGCTAATGCATGATGCCAATTTATTAAAACAAATAAAGATGCAAAAATATAATTAAAACATGACCTAAAAAGGACCCCATTTGAATGCCGGGGTAAGCCTAAAATGATATGCAATATATACAAGTTTAATGTAACATACGAAATTTAAACGCAATAACCTATCTAAACTGGTGGTTTCTTCTAAAAGAGTGCCTAGCCAGGACACTTATTCTAAAGTTGGTGAATGCATATACAGGAGAAGGAAAAGGGTTAGTTCAATTGAACAAAGAACACATAACACGTAACATCTTGGAACAATCAAAAAATATAAAATGCTTAAAATAAAGCGAAGAAACAGGGGGTAAAATCCCTCCTCTCGTGCCTAGTGAACCTAATAGGGTGAGGTAGGCTCTAACATAGGCAAATTCTAACATGGATGCATGAGGTTTTGGCTGACTAATGCATCTAGACTCGAGAGGTTTCGGTCCCCAAGCCTGCACCGGCAAAAGGTCATCAATCCCAATGCCCAAAGTCGGTGGCTCGAGTGATCCCCCTTTACACGCACGCGGCCATGCCACATGTCCAAGTGGAACAATCCTAATCCTAATAGGGAAGAGTGGCGTGACAAGCCACTAAAGTAAAAAAAATAGGGTCAAAATAAAATACATATGCACGTATGAAAGTGATTCCCTTTGAGAGGAGGGATTCAAATACCAAACATTCTCGAGGTCTAGGGTAGATGCACACCCACCCCAAATGCAAATAAATAAATAAACAAATAATTCATTCATCGATAATGCTATGTGCAAGGAATGATTGGGGGAAAAAACCCTAAAAAGAAAAGAAAAGGAATGCAACCTAAAACATCCAAATGTGATATATAAGAAAGTTAGAAAATGAAATAGTCAATTAAATCAAGTTCTCTTAGAAAATCCCAAGGTCGCCTCCATTTTTTTTTTTTTTTTTTTGAAAAGAGAAAAGTGATTTTGACAAAGAAAGGAAACGGGTCATGGGACTAAAAATGCGACGATTTGGACCCAAAACAAAAGTCTAGAAAGTGTTTTAGAAAAGCCACTTGGTATGGAGTTTAGGTGTACCAAGTCACCAAAAATTTTAATTAATAAAAATAAACTAAGAAAACCCTTAGACGACTGTGTCTTTGAAAAACTAGAGAAAAGGTTCTGAAATTGAAAGAAAAGGCAAAGATTCGATGTTACTCTGTCTCTAGGCACCCTTCTAACCTAGCAAAGCTAGTTGCAAGATTTAGTTAAAAATTTCTAATTTAACTTTAAAATTTATCACATTTGGATGTTATCTACATGGATGCAAAACCTATACCTAATGTTGGATGGGAGGGCAAAATGTCTCCTTGAGGGTTTGATTGAATTGATCACATTAGTTATGTCATCCAAATTTGATCTTCAAGGAGGTCATAAAAATGCAAATGATGGGATTCAAAACAAAGGGAAATTAGGTTTTCAAAAGAAATGCAATTTTATAAAATCTCAAGGGAAAAGAAATTGGATTTTGAAAAGATCAATTTTAAATTAAAAGGAACTTGAATTTCAAAAGATGCAATTTTAAGAAAATGATTTTGACTTTGATTTGTTAAACAAGAAAAAGAAATTTAATTTTAAAGAATGATTTTGATAGATTTAAAATAATGCACATATATGTCCCAAGAGGGATAATGCAACATAATGGTGGGACTAAAATTCATGACTTTAAATCTTCCTTTCATGAAGGAAATAAAAGCTGTATAAGGCTACCGCTCTTTCCCTATTTCAAAGTAGGTAATGCCTCTAAAACGCATCTAATCTATTTTCTAATTTCAAGAATGTAAATGCAAGTTTAAATATCATGTTTTACATACAAGAAATAAACATAAAATGAAAGATAAACCCTAAATGCATGAAATGATATGTAATATGTTATTCTAACTACTAAAGGTCTAGCATTGACTAACCTTCTATGAGTCCGACTAGCGTTGACTAGTGTGACAACGCTAAGAACCACAACCGTACGTTGGACTAGTGTGGTATGGCCAATACATTTACATAATAAAACATGTATATAATAATAAAGCAAGTAAACACATAAAAACACATAACACATAAGTATAATATCTAGATGCAAAACCTAGGGGCAAGTAAACACATAAACATGCAAACATGCAAATAAAGCATATAAAACACTAATTATTACCATCAGGTTGAGTCGCACCCAGAGTATATACAATTCTAAAAGGAAATCAAGAATAATAACCTATCTATTACATTTTCTAAAATAAATACACTTTTGCAAAATCCTAATACTCTATCTATTACGAACTTGGCAGGCGTATCATCAAGCCTTCCAAATTTCTAACATTATGGCCAAAAATTTTGTAAAATACAAAGCAGTTACAAACTGATAAAACTAAGAATTAAAAAACCATCCTTCAGGTAAAACGTAAAAGTTTCCAATCATTTAATGGACATTGCAAATGAATCAATCGTGTTTAATTGCAAAAATAAAAAATAACTTTTCAAAAACACACAGGCACATAAAGAGATGAATTCTAGTGGTTTTAGTATTCATGACCCTCCGCGCTCACATTCATACTTCGGTCACTTAACTCACACTCAAAGAATACATCATCATCAAAATACACCATACAATAAATCTACTATCAAAATATGAATAACTCAAATCCAAAATGTTAAAATGGGAAACAATGATATGAAAGCTTCACATAACAATTAAAGTTAAAGCGAAACATTTATAATCAAAGTCAACATCATCTAATTAGGGATGTAATTGAAAATATGTTTGAAAACCTTTTGGTCTTGAACAGAATTTTCAAAACATGATAGGTCAAAATTGAATGAAAATAAAAGTTGAGGGACCGAAAATGTAATTAAAATAGGGACCTATGTGAAAGAAAATTAAAGTTTAGGGCCGAAGTGAAACTGATTGAGAAATCTGGGGCAATGTAAATTCTGTTTGATGGGTTGAGGAGTGGGCTGAAAAATTTAAGAATTGGCCGTCTCACTTGGCCCAAACGAATTAAATAAAAAACCAATTATAAAGCCCAAACAAAACGTCCAAAAACCCAACAAAAGACCCAAACAAAATAAGCACAAACCCAACAAAAAGACCCCAAACAAAATAAGCACAAGTCTTGTAACAAACCCAAGCAAAAAAAAAATACCCACGGCCCAACCGAAAAAGTCCAAACGAAATTAACAAAGAAATTGATCAGAAGTCCAAAGAATAACCCAACCAAAAAGTAACAAAGTCCAACTAAAGGTCCAACAAAATTAAACAAAACAAAGTCCAATCATTATAACCCAAACCAAATAAGGAAATAACCCAACATCAAATAACCCAAACAAAAATCCAACAATTTTATCAAATTTATTCTTCTTTTTTTTTTTCTTTTTTTTTTTAAGCTCCGGCGACTGTCGCCAGATTCTGGAAAATTCCGGCGAAGTCGCCGGATTCTGGAAATGATTCCGGCCAAGTCGCCGGAATCTGGAAAATTCCGGCCAAAACGGCCGGAAACTCGCCGGAAACAAGATCTTGCACTTTTTTCAACTGAAATCTTACACAAAAACGATTCCTTTCTCATTCTAAACATATTTATGACATAAAAAAGGAGCTAAACTAGGCCAAAAGGATCAAAATCAAGAAAAATGAACACATGCCTTCAAACAAAAAAAAATTTTTCCTTCTGTTCGTTTCTTTTTTTTTCATTATTTCCTTTCTTTTACTACCCACGAGTCCAAAGACTCTAACTAGTAAACGCACGAATTCAGCAAAGCAAAAACAGTCCAAAATGGATGAAAAAAATCCTTTAGGCATTTTATCAAACGTTAGCAACAAATAAGGGTCAACATTTTATATATCATCCGTAGCTAAAAATTGCCCAACACTTCAACACAACCAGAAAATCAAGCATCATCATCAATATCCGATTATCAACAATTTGCTGAACAGATAAGCCAAGAAACAAGCAACCGAAACATCATCATCATCATCATTTTTCCAGAGCCAACTAAAAGTAAAAGCAGAAGGGAAATAAGAAATTTACAATGCTCGATGGAGTTGTAGAAAATGCTGTTCGTAGAATGAAGCCGGATGAAACCTTCCTTCACGGCCTTCTTCCCTCTTTTTTTTTCTTTTTTTTTTTTTTTGTGTTCCGTTCTGTGTGTGTGTGAACCGAGAGTGAGGGAGAGTTTTTGTGTGTGAGTTGTGTGTGCAATCTGTGGTCCAGAACCGAGAGTGAGGAAGAGAGTTTTTGTGTGTGAGTTGTGTGATGAGTGAGAACCGGTAATGTCGAGAGTTGGAGGAGTGTAGATGATTTTTTTGTCCGAGAGTTGTTGTGCATGTGTGAAGTGATGGAACCGATAGAGAGATAGAGAGTTGAGGAGTTAGTAAAGAAAATCTTTTGATGTGATTTTACCTTTTTTTTTTTTTTTTTTTGGAAAACCAAGAAAATAAAGTAGAATAAAGCAAATAAATCAAAATAAAACAAAGTTTAAAATAAAATAAAAGACATGAGAAAAACTAATATTTTGAAATTTCAAATTATTTTCACTAATTACTTTGATTGATTTTCTTTCCTTGATTTTTCTTTTTCTTGATTTTTTTCATTTTTTTGAATGAACCTCAGAATAAGGAAAATAAATTCACATTAAATGTAGAAAATAAATGATCAATTAAATCAACAAAACTGTAGAAAACATGAAGAATTAGTAAAATTTGTGTCTACAGTGATCGGTCAAATGTCGATGATGCATTCTACGAGTTGCAAAATCCAGGAGCAGATTCAAGCATATGTATTTGATGGTAGTTTTCTTAATTCTGCAACATTTTTAGTATTAATCAATTTTCGACATTGCTGAGCTTACTCTTAAATAATCTATATTCTTGTGATTGTTGTATTTCTTTCACAGTGGTTCGAGCTCATGTTCCTAAAATGAATTTGGATGAGCTTTTTGAGCAGAAGGGTGATGTAGCTCAGACTGTATTGGAAGAACTGGAGAAGGTAAATTGATGTGGCATAACATTTCCAAATTATTCATGCCTCTTGCTTTTCGTCGATATCATAAGATGATTTGCCTGAGTTGTAGTGCTCAAAGTGAGGATCGTATGAATTGTTTCTGAAGAACTTTTTCTTTCTTTCCAATATCCCAGGTATGCTTGTTTACTTGATTGAAGTTTTATAATGAACGGAGAGTTGATATCTTGAAACAGATTTTGAGAATGAGTTTAATTTTACATTTGTACAACTTTGACCAGTGTCTTTGAATGTTGCTTAGAAGATAATTTGTGCAAATATTTTCTTCAAGTCCTTACTCCTGCTGTTAATCTGTTTCCAGTTAATAATTTACAGGCTTTTCTTATTGATTTACTGAATGTTGATGAATCTTCTAATTGATGCAGAAGTGAATGGGTTTTTTGGCTAGAATTTGTGTTGTAATAGTTGTGGAAGTCGTCCTTAACTGTTGTACTTATGGAGTCTTTCATTTGTATGAGGAGATTTCATTTTGTGATGCAACATGGAGGTATGGGACTCGTGATCAGCAATTTTTTTTTTTAAAAATTTCAGAAACCGCATGTACAAAATGCGGTTTCTCTTTCAATGAAGAAACCGCATTTCTTACATGCGGTTTTCTAAAAATTGTCCCTGACAGTTAGAACAAAAATTAGAATGGAAATAAATTCATGCCGAGGACCTCGTTGACACCAAGCCGATCCTCAGTGTAATCCACGGCTGACCCCATTTTCAGTACTCCATTCTCCCGGAACCCCACTTTTTGAACGATTTTTATTTTTGCCACTTTTTTTAGAAATTAGCCGCATTACATCTCAAACAAGAAGACAAGAAGATGACATAACTGATGAGCCAACTCAAATTTTTGTACAAATACTTTGACACTGTTAATATAGAAGTTTTTTTCCCCTCATTAGTGCTAAAGAAAGATGCACAACGCACGTGTGTATGCAATCAGATTCATTCTTTACCAATTGATTTTACTATATAACTTTTATTACATAAAAAGCAAACTGTGATATTTTTGAACCTTTTCTCCTGTCAAATAATGGGTTTAGTAGTTACAATACTTAGATTTTTTTTTTTGACAAACAATACTTAGAGACTTAGAGACAATATGTTTTGTGAAGATGTGTTTAGATTAATTATAGTTAAAAATAGTTACAGATAGTTATTTTGACAACTTATTTTTTCATAGTAAAGTAACAAGTGATTTTAGTGAGAGTAAAATTGAAAGTATAAAAAGTGATAAAAAATCTTTATCTCAAATCCCCACATCTCCAGTTATTTAAAGTATAGATAATTGGTAATTTGAGGGTGCTAGCACAATTTGATTTCCCTGTAAAAGATCACCATCTCATGAGAGAAGTTATGTACGAAAATGCACCTTATGCAAAAAACTACTGATTAGTGTATATAAGCATTTGGTGATCACTATTCTCATTGTTGGGTTGTTAAACTAAACGTACCCTTTACTTAACCGTTTATTAATTTCAACTCCCACCACTAACTGTTTTCTTTTCTTTTTTTTTTGTGGCAAATGAATTTGTGACTAGAATTTTGACTAAGCAGCTGTAAAGAGAAAAGTTTTGGGGAGTTTGCAAAAACCTTCCAAAAACATGAAATATTTTTCAAGCAAACAAACAGATACTGTGGGCTCATTTGGTTCCTGAGATGAGACAGTATTTGATAACTTACCTATCTCATCTTCTGTCTAACTGAATTAATTCCCTTTGGAGGATGCAAAATTATTCGTTAGGGGTTTGTGTTACTTATCCTAAGGATAACTAGAAGAGGGGGTAATACAATTTCAGCAAAAGTATTTCAACCTAAAACAATAGACACTAACCGAAAAATAACTAACAAATTTTGATAGGCTACTTTTCTTTTTCGATAGAAATATGAAAGAACTTTTGGTTGATAAATTATACTTCTGAATTAAGGATAATGATCCTGAAATTGCAAATAAGGAACAGATATATTGAATTAGAAAACCTCAGGAGCCCAAGCTGACTGAATGAACCGGACATTGGGTGCTGACATTGGGATTTCTTTTCAGGCCCAATTGGGCCACATTTGAGATTTATTTGTCCAATGGCCCAACCCGAGCTGTAGAGCTGGAAGCAACCTTTCCATGTCAGGTTTCCAAATCTTACATATTAGCAGCTGCATGGGACATGCATATTAATGCCCATGCACACACAGCTGTATCAACGTGAATGCTAATATGGCCTATTAGTTCTCAAGTAAGAAAAGTATGATTTTTATGAGTAGGGTAAAGATGGTTAAAATATTGTCAGGGAAAAGTAATACTATGGCCGGTTTGATAAATCAATTTAGTACTTAAACTTAATGGATTTAAATCTTAACACGTTCACATGATTTGACAACTAAAAATAGAATATTTGAATAAACCAAGTGGCAACCTAACTTTGTAGGTAAAATTGTCCCAAAATTAAGTGATAATCTATTCACTTATTACTTAGTATGGTATATATTCAAATGTATTAAATTTAATACTTAACAATTCTATCATTTAATAAATTCAAATTTCATATTTCAATTCTATCAAATGCACCCTATGTCTAACTTTTACTTAGAATCTGTTTGATAACTCTACTTACCGCTAAAAATTAATTTATTCAGAAATTTTGAATTCAAAGATATTTTGATAATGTAAATGCCTTACCACTTTATGTATATATACAAAATTTTAAGTGAAAAATTTCATTGAATCTTCTCAATTGATTACAAATATTATTCCACTTACACATAATACACTTTAATACTATAATATGGTACATGTTTATTTTATTTATATTCGACATATATATACACTGATCTTATACATAAATGTACACACTTAAACACTACCTCTAAATTATTTTATTATTTTTTTCTCATACAAACATGCAGTTTTTTTTATCTAAATGGATAAATAAAGGCAAGTTTTTTTAAAGATAGAAATATAATATTTGTGTGATATTTTAATTTAAAATTATAATTCAATTACTTATCAGACAGATAGTACTTAATTGATTCAGTGACTTAATACTTTCAGCACTTAATTTTCAAAAGTTAGAATTTAGATTGTAGTTTTATCAAATGGACCCTTATTTTAATGGGAAAAAGAAAAACTTAACACAAAAATAAAAAAATAAAAAAAATGGAGGAGCCATTTCAAAGTTTAGAGTAAATGGAAAACAATTTGAAGGGTTAATGCAATAGGCAATTTGTATAGCTTTGACATTACATGTATAATTTTCCAGATAAATGATTATCCTCTAATTAAAAAAAAATTATCCATAAAAATATTGCTGATTAGTATACATTTTGTCTAATATTAATCACTTTGATCTATTTTTATTTTGTCTTAGCCACTATGCTCTCTTTTTAAATAGATCCTTTGCTAGTTATTTACTAAATGAAAAAAAAAAAAAAAGAGAGAGAGAAAGAAGTGGACGTATACTTTCATTTGGGAAATGGGCGTTTGACTGAAGAGTAGTAAAGAGAAAAAATTCGAGGAGTTTGCCAAAACATTCCCAAACCGTGAATACACTAAGTAAACCAGCAAACAAATATATATGCAAGTCTGATGACCTGCAGACACTGGTTCAGTAAAAGCAAAAGTTAGGAAAATCCCGAAGAGCTTCCTCCCCTCCAAGCCAGCCCTTTTCCGTACAGTTTTTTCTCTATCGTTCCTTTGTGTATTTTTATTCTTTATTTCTTTTCCCCATGATTAAGTGATCACTCTTTTAGGTCTTCTTAGGTTTAAGTTGATTCTTTAAAGTGACCTGCTTTCTATTTCTTGTTTCGTTTTGTTTTGTTTTCTTTTGTTTTTCCGATTTACAGGTACCCATTCCACAGAAAGCTACATTGTTGATTTAAGCTGGTTGCCCCTTGCTAGCTCTGAGAAAAGGTTGAACCTTTGGTATTTTGGTTTTCTGTTAGCTATAAGAAAAGTTGGACCTTTAATATTTTCAGGAAAGCTGGCCACTTTTTCAAGTATCTCTCTCTTATCGTTTCTTGTTTCTCTGTTTTTTTCCTTTCTCTAGCATCGATTTTCATACATGATTCTACCCTGCCCACAAGGTGAATAGTATGTATGGGGGCTTATATTACCAAAAATAAATGGTGGGTTACCTGCAAATAGCATTTGAAAAGAAGCTTCTTTGCATCTTTTTCTTAGATAAATGGGTTAGCTGCAGATAAATGGGGGCTGATATCCTCTCTCTCTCTCTACACCTTGGATTAGATAATATGCAGATTGAATATTCCGATTCTTTTTATCATTCAACAATGAAATAGACTTGCTGAGAAGACAGGGACAACGAAAAAGGAAAAAGGGAAAAAAAGAAGGAAAAAAAAAAGTTTCAGAGAATGTGCGAGAATTGATACAGCCTGTTAGAGTGTTAAGTGATAATGGGGTGGAGAGAAAGGCCAAAAATTTTGATAAAGCCTCTAAGAATGTTAGTTTCCCTTTCTTAAATAGCAGGACCAGATTTAGTTGATTAATATAGAATATCTTTATAAGGTTATGCTGCAAAGTCATCCATGCATCCTCGGGATTTATAGTTCAGATAATTGATGTTAATCTAGGTGCTACGTTTTTCCTTTTCATTTTTATATGACAGCATGGAAAATCTATTTTTGGGTCAGGGGAGGTGGATTGTCTGATAATAAGTCAACTCACCATGGTGATAGTTGTTTTGACAAATTATATTTATTAGCTCTAGCTTTCTTCAGAGTTGAAGTTTGTGGTCAATGGAGACGTAGTACTACTGTACCGTTTCATATGCTTAGATATGCTAAATTCATGTTTTTAATTGGCTTTTTTTTTTTTTGGGTGTATTCTTGTTGGTTAAAGATGGTTAAGAGTCGTCAAGCAGCTTCCATGTTGGTGATGACAAGGTTATTTAGGGACATGAGAAATCAGGTATTCAATTTGATACTTTTTGAGTGCACACCTTTATAATTTTTATGCTTACGTTACTGTGTACTGTTCTAACATTTTTACATGGTGTGAATAAGATAAAAAATGGTGGTCGTCTTGGTGAACAGATGAGTTAACAAAGATGTGTAATGCTGTGTTCTAACACTTTTACATGGTGTAACTAAGGTCAAAAAGGGTGGTTGTCTCGCTGATGAGCTAAGAAAGATGGAGATCAAGTACGAGGTTGATGATGGGGCGAAGGAGGGAAGTGCAAAAGTGTTATTGACACCAAATGATGCTGAAAGGATTGCAAAGACTGATGAGATGAATGCTAACCTCCTCAAACACTTTGAATTGCATGGTGACAAGGATGGAGAGGACAAGGCTTTGAAGATGGCTTCTGATTTAGCAATTGCGGGAGCTGTTGGTGAGATGGGTGGGCTAGCTTATGGGCTTGGTTACAACCTCTGGAAGTTTGGCCCAGCTGTGACTGCTAAGAAGATTTGGGACAGAATGTTGTGGGCTGATGAAGAGAACCTCAAGCAGGAAGATCAGCTGCTCAAGGCCAGTGTGGAAGAAGTCTCCCAAAAGGCCCGCAAGCTGAAGAATGTGATTACATTGGGGAATCAGGCCGAATCAGCCTAGTTTGGCACACTTTAAGTTGGGGACTCTTTTACATTTGCTCTGTTGCCTCATGTTGGACTCGTTTACATTTGCTCTGTTATCTTGTTTGACCAGGAGTCTTCTTTTGGTGTTGTTATTAGAGTAATTAAAGGAGCATTTGGGTTAAACCACTTCTCTTGTGCTGTTATTAGAGAAATTAAAGGCTCTTCAAGTTATTCCTTTCAGCTTAATCGTAGATATGTCATTCCTCACTATGATTAGAAGTTATTCTTTATTGGCAAATGGAATCTTCTTCTCTTGTGTTGGAATTATGATTACAAGTTGTTCTTTACTGGCAAATGGAATCTTCATTTCAATAATTGCAACAACCAATTGGCCATTTGCTTGTGTGTGCTCATTTCCTTGTTAATTGTATGGGTTACTGATATGGACTTCCACGTTGTGAATAGTAGATTTGGGAATTGCAATTTGCATTTTTTTTTTCCAGTTCCCTTGCTATAATGGCTCCTGTTTCAATTTTGAATACTTTAGTCACTCTATTCTCTTGCAGACGACCTATTTGATTGTCGCGGCTAAAGCTTTCTTTCTTTCTTTTCTGTTCTTTTTTTTTTTTTTTTTTTTGACTATCTGTTATGTGATTTGCTACTATTTCCTAGTGGGATTAGTTTAGCTAATTATTGAAATCTTAGAATAATCGAAGTCCTCTGTTTGACAAATGCTCAAAATTATTTAGTGTACGCAATAGGCCAATAGAGTCTTGATTGTTGTGGGATCGAATCATGTATGAAAAGATCGATGGCAAAGGATTGAATTGGTTCGTGTATTTAAGCTCAGGGTAACCATGGATCCTATGCCCTTGATCTCTTCTATTATGTTCGTGGTCAATGCCCTGCGATTGGCATAGTTATTGATAATAATCCATGTACTTCTCAAACTCTCTCCTTGTCACATTAAAGAAGAACAACATAATGAAGCAATATATTTGTGTAGAGATTTTGCTCTAACCTACTTATGTTTACCTTTTCATAGCAATTGCATCTTCCCTTGATTGGAGAATTTGGAGAGAATACATTGAGATATCAAAAGGTAATCAGGGCTGGATTGGTTTAAAATGTTTGAGATTGGGTTTAAATAGGACTAAACTCAACAATTTCCAATAAAAGATGAGCATATTTTGATATTATTTGGGAATCCCATGGGATCCGATTTATTGAGCTTTTGTAACAAATTATTTTATTTTTAAACAAGTTTTTTCTAAATAAACACAATTTCACATTATGCATTGAATTCTCAATTTCACATGAGTTTTTACCTCAGTGGTTATTTTTCCCCCATTTTTAATATCTCTAATCTATATTTTTTTCTTATGAGAATTTTTTAAAGTTGCCATTACTGTCATCTTCTGCCTTCTTATCCTTGATTCTATTTGATGCATCTTATGCCCTTATCTCTAGTATGGCGCGGTGACCACGGATCCCGTATTGACTTAACAATTAAAACCATGCAGCCATTATCCTCACTCCTTTTCTCTTTATTCAACAAACTTGTGCTTAGTTTTGACAAAAAAATAAATAAATAAACTTGTGCTTAGGCCCCATTTAGTTTTGATTTTTTCAATACAGTCCATTGACCCTTATATCTGTCTGTTACGTTTTGTTTACCCTAGCTAATGACCAGATTAACCTTAGATCGACTAAATTGGTCTTACATCGACTATATGTGCACCACAATGTATAGAACACAAGAAGTATAGATATTAGAACTAGAAATGGTCTTGCATATTTTTCATAATTGTCCCATTCATTTTGTATGGCCCAACTACCACTGTGAATTATTTCTGGCATTGTTTGGACTTTGGATTGATGTTATTTGGCCAAAAATTTCTACTTGCATCATCGACATAATTTTCAACCACCTTTTTATCTCAAATAAATCACATCAAAAAGGTGCTACAGTATTTTTTTTCACAAAATTATCCCAAATAATCTACTATCCAAACACACTACTGCAGTAGAAGGCTATCCATAGATAACCAGAAAAATACGAAGCCATTTATACAATGTCAAACTACTTCCACCGCCAATTCAAGCATGAGTGGTTAGGGATTTGAACCCATCCAAGACTTTTTTTTTTTTTTTTTTTGGTTGAGCACCTGGTTTTCCTATCCAGCCCAACTCTTATTCGGATGTGAAGGCTTGATCCAGAACTTTTCAAGGTGTCACGTACAGGAGTCGTCAAACCTGCGACCTCCCATTAACATTAGCAACCTACTTGCCAGTTGCTCCAAACTCATGGGCTCCATCCAAGATATTTACGATGTACCCGCCAGAGTTCAGAAATCAAAACAGATTAAGCAAACTCTTTCCAAGTCTATACACTAGTGATGGCGTGGACGGACCAGCTTTTATGTGTCATTAATCTTTTTCTCTGCGTTTCGTGTTCTCCAATGCTTTACTAATTCCAATGCAACCTTCTCAACTTGTCATTAGATCACAGAAGCGAACTTAGTATGGTTTAGAAATTTTCAAATCTTGTGAATTGAAGTTTTGATTGTCAAATTTTTTGATCATCATGCAGGGTCAACAGTGGTATATTGCAAGTCCAGGGGCTACAGATTTGCAATTGTATGGATTCCTAACGTTTGCATACGCCCAGCTCGACTTTTCTTTTGTATATTATTTATTAACAGTATTTAATTCCCTATTCAAGAATTAAACAAATCCCATGCCTTACTTATAAATTATGAAATTTCCTCTTATCCAATGTCAAATTTTCCCAAAAAACAAAAATATATGTCCATTTTACTCAACAAACATACATGATGATTCCACACCTTAATGCTCTTCTACGGTTAGTCACAATTGCTCTGACCTCCCGGCTCCTGTTGTCCCCAAACAGGAATAGTTGGGAACGATTATCAAAAAAATTAGGAAACATATGGACAAAAATTTTCTTCAAGAAAAGCAGAGAGTTTCGACAGTCGCATTTCCACCAGGTAATTGAAAGCATTAGAGTAAACGGTGGAACCAGAGCTATCTTATTCCTAAGGTTAATCAATAACGTTATGTTCCATTACTTCTTTAATTTTATTGAAGCTTTAACAAATCATCTAGACTTGGAGGTTGGCCCCAAAAAAAAACAAAAAGGAGTCGTGAATCAGGAGACATTTTCTGGTCATTGCCATCTAGAGTTTCAAGAGCTCAAAATGGGATCGATCAATACATTAAAAAACCAAGGATAAGCTGTAGTAGTCAACAACAATCAAGCAACTATAAGCCCCTTGCCCAAAACCAGTTTTTTACTGCAAGCCATACTAGTTAAACAAAAGCGTAATTACACCCCAAAAGGCCTGGAACACAGAAACTGCAATTTAGGAGACCTCCAGCTGAAGGTTTTTTCCCCACTTTCCAAGCTGTGAAGCTCATGATTACATCAGATAAACAAAGTCTACAGACATAACTGCATAGATTAGTCAACTACGAGAATAAAGCTATGTTCAATCCATTGAACCTAAAAGGCTACAGTTATACTCTCTTAGCTTTGGAGCTACTAAATATCTCCACAAGTCAAAAGTAACTTAGCAAGTAAGCCTCTATCCTAGCCCTGTACCTGTAAGAAAAACAAATGACAATAAGCAACTTACAAAATCATATTCAAACATGCAGAAATGAAAGAATAAAAGGACCAAGTAATCCATGCAAAAACACGATGACCTAGTTCTCTATGCACCACCAACCACCACATGCATGCATCAGCACCCACAGATTCCACTCACATATCTGCCAAGGCAAACACTGAAAGATACTAGTGCTTGCACCATAACAAACACGAAACACAACCAGCCACCTCTTCCCAGCTCTACCTCACCATTGTCATGGCACCATTCCCTTGAAAAACCAGCAAAAACTGCAAGAAACTACTAATTAGAGTACACACACAGGAGAGACACCCATAAATAGCATACTCTGCATAGCCCAAGACTGTTCCTCCTTAAACTCAGATAAGTCTTCCTCCTCCCAAGACAACTCAGAAAAAATCTCCATCGATAAAGCTTTAAAGTCAATCATTCAATTTCACTAACAATAGCAAATCTGAACAATCATGTCCTAGGCTACATGTAACAATATTGTGATGTGGCTGTCTGCAAGCAAGCCATCACATTTCCTAGCATGTTAGCCACTATGAACTAGCTTAATTTCTAACCAAGGACAGCAGAAAGAAAGACTTTAGAATTGTAGTTAGTCTCAAAGTCAAGTAAGCAAGATGCATAAGTTAGAAAATGAACAGAAATAGAAAATGAAGAAACATTGACCATATTTGGGTGAATCAGGAATAAAGGACATGGAGAACAAACAGGGAACATGTTGCTTTCGAGTCATTCTGCTAGAAGATTTAATTCTGAAAAGAAAAACATAACAACAGTTGAATAAAAATGCATAAGAATCCGGGAATTGAAAAGAAGAAATCAATATCTAACTGCAAACATGCTCATACATAGTTAGCGTGGGGACATTGTTGGAAATAACTCCATCTTTGTTTCAGTGAAAAAGTACTACTAAGATTAAGTCTAATTACTGCTTCAAGATCTGAACTATAAAGATAGCCTTATCACCAACCAATTAATACATTTATGTAAAAAGGACTTTGGAATCTGACATAAAACAGAGACAAAATAAAATCACTTTGTTTCAGTGACAAAATAGGATCTGAAGAGCTGTCATGATCATTCACGATCATTCAGTAACAGGTGAAATACCAAAAAATATGAGGAAAGAAAATATAGTTTTGACAACAAAATTCCTCTATTTCGAACATCAAATTCCAATTCCATCAATAAACTTACTAAGAAACCTGTGTCCATTGTAGGCAAGTAGATCAAACCATCTGAATCAGAATCCTAGTTCATTAAAATCTAGAGAATTTCTCTCTTTACCTTTCAAAAATTTGCAATGAGACGGAAATAAATCATACCGCAATTGAGAGCCCAGAAAAGAAATCTTTTTCCCCCTCAGGTAAAAGAAACTTAAAACAACTACATTGAATTACTCAACTCCAAAGCAACCAAAAAAAGCTAAAAAATAAAGAGATCATGCATGCACCAACAGATATTTATTTCATTTAACAGCATCAGATTCATGTTTAGTTAAGTACATCACAGGATACACACATAGAAAAGAGCATTTACAGCCGATACTCATTAATCTCAAGGAATAAAAGCAATAAACTCAAATAATCTCAAGGAATGAAAGCAACAAAACTAAAAGTTCAAGCATGCCCCGAGAGGAAAATTATACGAAACAGGGACCAATCAAAAAACAGTTAGATATGTAATTTAAGGCTTATGAACAACACGAACGTTCCAGCTACTTACCTTTTCCCCAAGACGGAGTATAGAGAGCCGGAAGAAAATCAAAAGAAGGAATCATAGACGTTGGGGTCGCTGAAAGGGTCATGGATACCATTCTTTCCATTTCCATTGCTTTTTCCCTCATCCTCAGTAGTACTGCTTCCATTTAACCCTCCCCCATTGTCCCCAGATTTCCCATTTCCCTTGTCATCACCAACTTTGCCCTTCTCAATCAATCCCTGTTTCGTGAGCATAGATTCAATGTCATTCAAATCACGTGACACCCCTCGAATCCTTGTCAATAAGCCATGTTTCTCCTCAAATTCCTCCAACTTTTTCAGCCTAAACTTATCAGCAACGTGATCAATTGTCTTTGGGAAACCATTCATCCTCCAAAAGTTGAGAAATCCACTTAGTTTGAAGCCCAAATCCATAGCATTAGCCATCACGGCCGTCTCAGAGAGCTTTATCTTTAACTCATCAATCCTGAAATTTTCCCAACCATTCATGAGACTGTCAAGCAGCAGATTCAATTCCTCTTGTTCCTTCTTCATCCTATCATAATCCTTAGGATGCAATTTTATCACAGCAGTCCCATCTACCAAATCAGGAGACTTGCAAATTTCAGCAGTGAGTTTCAATTGCTTTGTTACCATCCTTTTCATCCTCTCAGGGTTGTTTCTAAGTCTCTTCAGCTCAGTCAACAACACATTTTTGATGAAATCCGCCATTCCTTTTGTTTCTTTTGTCTTTTTTGTCTCTCCAGAGTGATGATGATGAATTCAAAATTCAAACCCTCCGTTTTTTTTGTTGTTTTTGGCTGAATGCAGAGTGATCTGTTTCGGGTGGGGGGCGGAGGGGGGAAGGGAAGTGGTCTTGGCCCTAGAAAGATAACGAAGCTTCCTCGTAACTTCCTTTGGCTCGGTGGACGAAGCTTCCCCGTGACTTCGTTTGACTCAGTGGAGACTCGCGTGTGCGCTAGTGTGCTGGGAAATTTTTGCCGTGTGTGTTACTCTGCATCATTAATATTACTTTATTTTTACCCAGCCACCGATGACAAAAAGATGGATTTTTTGATTTTTTGATTTTTTTTTTTTAACCAGGGATTCTCCTTGTACCTAGGGGTGGCAATCGGGTCGGGTTTGGGTTGAGAGGCTAGTATAATACAAAACCAATTAAACACCACAAAACAACGACTATCCAACCCGAACGACGGGTTGACGGATCACCTGAAATGACCCGATTTTTTTTTTTTTTTTGTCTAAGTGAAGTTAAATAAGAAGAATAAATAACACAAATGACAACTGAATAAGTATAAACAAGCAGATACTTTTAAGATAGGTTTAATGTGCACATTATCGATATTGCAAGAAAAGAATAAAGTCTGCTGCAACCATTCAAAACTACAATCAAACAACTAGTGGGACCAAATTTTGCTAACAATATAACTTCAAGTTCAAACCTTCTTTTGGCCGGGGCCAAATTTTGTGATCCGACTCCTTGCATAACAATCAATTCTCAACAACTGCAATATATATCAACATGACTAAATACTAGCATGATATAACAATCAAATGGGCTTTTTTTTTTTTTTATACCTTTAACAGGTCAATCGGGTCAACCCGTTAATGACTGACGCCTGTTGTTTTCTGGTTGATTCGGGTTGTTTTGACCGAACTCACCAAACCTTGACCCAAACCCATTATTTTGTTGTTTAGATGTGTATTTTTTGGTCACCTACTAGCACCAGCACATTCATCTAGTAGTCTCAGGTTTGGATTGCTATTTTTGAATTGTTTATAAAAAAAGTGTACTAGAGTGATTTGATGTATATGAAATAAAATGTGATTGAAAAATATATTTATAGAAAAGGGGAAAAAAAAATTTTATGTTTGGATAGTAGATTATTTCAATTATTTGGTGAAAAAAATAGTGTACTACTATTTTAACGCGACGTATGCAAAAAAAAAAAAAAAATGGTTGAAAAATACGTTGATGAGGTAAGCAAATAAAAATTTGACAAGTAAGTTTGGATTTATATTGCTTGTATCATCGACACAATTTTTAATCACCTTTTTATCTTATATACATTATATTAAAAAAGTATTACAGTATTTTTTTCATAAAATTATCTCAAAAAATCTACTATCCAAACACAAACAAAAACAATTCAACCGTCTAATCTTCTTGTCCGCAAAGCTTATCGATGTGTCTAGTGCTACAATGGTCATGGCCTCATTGTAATGGGCCCCTCCTTTCCTCCACCATTTCACCAGGACACTTAACCATCTTGAGTGAAAAATCACTTATTAGTATAATTCTAAGCCCAGTGAGGAGCACTAGTTCTTGTGTGCGAGGAATCACCCAGAATAAATCACGCATGATTAGTGAATTCTGATATGAAGTTATATGCGAACACTCTGAAAGTACTTAAAAATGCGAGCACTCTTTGTTGTGTCATTAGTTTTCTAATATGTTACTCATTTTTCTTTAAAAAAGAAAAAAAGAAAAGAAGAGGAAACAAAAGGCGCAGGAGATAAGGTAAAAGGAACTCCCATTTTAGAAGAGAAATAACCCCTTCTACAAAGATCTGTAGATACAAAATGATTGTTCGCTAAACTGACTATTATGCCATAAATTTTCTTGAGACAGAGTCCCACCAAATTCATTCTGTATGATTGACACAGACAACAACTTACAAACAGCACTACCAAAGAAGAAACAATTTGATTTATTGTTCTCACTCACAATTTCACCCCTCACCTATTGGATTTTCTTCCTCTTTGGCATTTGTTTCTTTCGTTTTCTGGGTGCTGCTTCCACGCCAATAATTTAATCAAGCACCCCTTGGATTGGACCTCTAGTCCAAAGAAGAGGCAGACATTCCCCTCGACACCTGCAAAAGAATCCGTCCCGTAAACACTACATACCATCTAATGAGATTCATGTGATGTGAACTCAATTTCAAATGCCTTTTAACATATTCGGTTCCATTTCCGGCTGCTGATCGTAAGAGAAGCAAGAATATAAAACCATTGACAGTTGCAGACACATAAAATGTCATTCAATAAAATGATTCGAAACGAAACAAGCTACTTAAAGCTTTCAGTCTAGCATAAGTGCCATAGGGAGCCATTAAGAACCAATGCCAGGTAATGACTATCACAAATGCATGCCCATTCCCATTATGCACATCTCCGCAGAGGACAAAATGTAGAGTCCAGACATTGCCTTCAACTAACGTTCATAAATATGAAAACTTATCTAAAGTGCATCACAAATTACTTCCCTCCTAAACATCATTCTACGACCATTACAAACCAAAATGGACTCGCATGAAAAAATTGAGTCGGTCTTAAAGCAATAGATTAGCATTTATTTGACGGAGCAATCAAGCATCAAACTTCCAAGGCTAGCAAGTTTTGACAAAAATCTAAGAAACATTACCGTAATACGACACCAAGAGCATTTGCCCAATGTGACAATGATGCCTTAAAAAAATCAATTAAACAGCTTGAGATTCAGCATCCACATGATAATGCAACCCTTAAATTCAATCTTGTCTCTCTCTTTAGATCTTCAGATCTAGAACTGATCAATTTTGAGTTTTATCCTACTCAACAAAGGTCTTCAATAAACTCAATAATCAGGAAACTTACCCTGAGTCAGGCAACAAGCTAATTCACACAAGACCAACCAAAGCTGTAATTACGTGCTATGTGTGTTCAGATTCATATTAGACACCTGAAAATCTGCCATGATGAATTGATGCAATTAATGAACCAAATTCTCAATTTGGTTTGGAATCCATCCAGCAAACAAAAGCACCCCAGAAAATGCCTCCAAATAGTTATAAGCATATGAAAAACACAACAATTACCTAGACAAACCAGCCAGTCTGTCAATATTTTTATTAATTGTTAATTAGTGAAACTTATGATTCTAAGCTAAGACACTTTTTTACTTTTGGGGTTTGAGAACTGCCAGCAATTACTGGGATTGCAACATGACACTTTAGTGGGTTAAGCTATAGATGCCCACTAGGATACCGACAGCTTCCAATTTAACATCATCTCTATAGATTTAACTATGGAGCTTGCTCATCTATAGTCCCAAACTAGCTCTCATACTTCATTTAGCTTCTTCTATATATATGAAAAGCTTTTAGCATTTGAGGGTTTTCTTTTTTTAAGCACTTGGGAATCATAGGAAGGGAAAAATGATCAGCACCAGATAAAATGACAAAAACTTCAAGAATTAATCTTTTCTACATTGACAGTGTATACACTTTCATCATTGGATGAATGACAACTATGTCAAATTTGAATTTGAAATCCAACTTTTGCACGTGGCATGGATCCAACAGTGATAGTGTGTACACTATCAATGTAGGAAAGATTTACTCAAACTTCAAAGTAAAACTTAAAGAATTAAAGACTACTTTTCCCAAAGGGTAACAAATTCGCCTATGACAACAAATGATTTCAGCTTGCACCTTCATGATCTGCATGTACCAAAGAGTTGAACTGAAAAGGCTAAATTTTGAAGATGAGCAGAATGGCCCAGTAAGATCTTGCAAAGTATGAGATAAAATAAAAGGAAAGAAGAGGTTCTTACATTACTTGGGATGCTTAAGATCATCAGAATCACTCAGAATTTTTAAATAACTTTCTGCAAAGTGATAACACAGTATGCGTTAAGGTAGTCATTAGAAAGTATGACAAAAACATGAAATTGACAACTGGAGAAAATTTTTTTAAACCCCTTACTCACCAGGACACGAAGCTACCAACATCTCTTTATCAGCAACAGCAAGGTCGCTGTCTTTTCCAAACATCCTTGAACTCTAAAGTTAAGACCAACATCCCAGCCAACAAAAAAAAAGTATCAGCACATTGATCAGAGACAATGTCTTAATGTTACAATGCCAATTCAAGAGAAAAGACGCATTAAATGGTTACACAAACAAGATTCACTCAAAAAATATAGTAATAAAGGAACACAAGGTTTTTGTTTATTGTAGGGACACAGGTAAGAGGATCTTACAAGACCATTCACACTCCTCGCAAGCCTATTCACAAACATTAGCATTCAATTTCACATCCAAAGGGTAAACTTGCTGACATGTCTAAACCCCAGAAAATATAGGTGCTACTCATTCAACTTTTTTTTCTACATATTCAACATAAATGCACACTTTGTCACTGTAAAAAGGACACCAAGTTTAACATATTTATTAGAACCTCGACCACTTGCCACAAAAATATTTAAGCTCAAACAAGCTATCACAAGACATATCAAGAACCAAAATATGGCAACTTTTTGCAGTCTTGTGTCCCAATTAGTTGGATCCTGAATCGGGATCAACCAAGAAATTTGTTTATATCCAGCACAAATGTATATAATCAAATTTATCAAGTTTGTTGATAGAGATGTGCGAGTCAAAATACCCTTTTGTACAAGCGAGTAAACAATCTGCACCGATCATCATTAGACAAGGTTTTTTCCAAATGTTCATCAAGAAGATCCAAAGCCGTACGCCCTTCTGGAATTTTTAGCCTATCATCTGATAAAAGACATGCCAAGTGAAAAATTAAATAAGTGAAACCAAGCAAAGAGTTACAAACAGTGATCCAACGGAGTTCAAATAAACTGAAAATACTCCGTGTAAATCACATCATTTAAATGTTTGTTCTAATGGAAACAGTTCTCTTTTGCCTTCTGGTTTCTATCCTTGTTATTCAGGAGTGCCACTGTAAGGCAGACATCTTTAAAGACTGAATAACATGACAGATTTGGGTAATGATATGGATAGCTAAACAGCTTTATCTTTCAAAGCATAACATAAGAACTGAGAGAAAGAGTATGTGCTTACGTCGCTTGGGAAACACATAATCATCTTTGAGAATGTACAAGTACCTTTCTGCAAAGTTAGAACATAGAATACATAAAGGTCGCCATTGTATTGGCAGATAAAAAAACTATTGTCAAGTGAAACCTCTGTATCCCTTCACTCACCAGGACACGAGGCTAACAATTTCTCTTTGTAGTCAACTGCCAAATCACTGTCTTTTCCATCGCTTGTTGCAAACTGCAAAAACCAAGAAGATAACTTTCTTTGACATCACAAAGTACCAAGACATAGTAAGGACAATTTCTTACTAACTTGACCAACCCTCACCTCAATAAAAGAACTAACTTTATATTGGCAGAAATTTGTAAACCAAATCAACTCGCAAATATTTTTTAACTTCTTTCATTCTTTTTGTCAATCAAAACAACTATTGGAAAATTATACTTTGTGATGTTTTACCCACAACCATTCTTGTTATGAAATTATCACCAATGATCCTAAGACAATTGCCTGGAAAAGGAAAGTTTCAAGATAACTTGCTATTTTTCCTAAAGAAAGGCAGGAAAATTTGGATCTACAAGTCATGTGAATCCCTCCACAATTCAAAAGTAAATCAATACAAGAAGATAGCTTACTTTGCCAAAACAAAATCCCAAGGGATTAAGGCATCTTCTAAAAACCATGATTTCGTTAGCTTCTGTGTTTGGATAGGCATTTTTTGCAAATAATTATTTGCTTGCATCACAAACACGCTTTCCAATCAACCTTATATATCTTCTTAACTACATCTTTATCTCACATATGTCACATCATAGAAACTGCTAAGATAATTATTCCAAATAATATTTCAAATATGTTTACAAGGTGAGGTCAAAAAGGAAAGGTCATTGCTTTCTTCTCTTTTATATTTTTGTTGTTCAAGCTTCTAAGATAGAATAACGTATAGTAAACTCTAACATGAATATCAGTTCTAATTTCCCCTTGTGCTGGATAAGAAAAATGACTTTCCAATGGAATCCCACAAGCCATGCCATATTCACTGGGCTTTGCTCTAGCTATGACCATGAAAGGAGTACTCTGATCCTCCCCACAGTGCAATAATAACCGATCCAAGGAAACATTCACCAAAAAAAAAAAAAAAATTAAAAAGAGTTGGCAACTCTGTATACATTTCGACGTACTTTAAATGCACCAGGAGTCTATCTTGCAATTTATGAAACAGGACGCCAACCTAGACCTAATGGAACTAAGAAGCTCTAGTGGGCTGCAGTCTTATGTTCTCTGGCAAAAAGAAATGTATTTAGAAATCAAAGAATGTCTCTGAATTCCACAACGGGGTTAACAGGAATCCATGGTGGACTCAATGAAGGACACAGACTGCACAATAAGTTTCTTTTTCACTCTTTTAGCAGGGAGGAAACAGAACGCAGGAAGGGGAAGTGGAAGGCAAAAGGGAATCGAGACAGTAAAAATTGAAACCTCACCAAAAACAAGGGATAGATTTTAACCTCCGTGTATACTTGATTCAGGATAAAATTACCAATATTCCAACTCCCAAGTGTAGTCCCAGCAAAACCAAGATTCTTAAGGCCATATGTTTGCTCAACAAGATACCAGATAGCATCAACTATTTTCTATACTTGGAAAAGAGTGCTATCAAAAGGGAGTAAAGAAAAAGAAACAGCAGTTGCACCAACTTTCTTCGACTAACAATAGAAAGGTTTAAAAGAGAATAAAGGAAAAGGGACTGCAATATGTAACTAATAAGCTTTCCAACTGAGCTCCCTCAATTTCTTGCCTAACAGCCCTAGTCCCCAAGGGTAGAGACAGATAAACTCGGACAGTTGGTTCAATCAACTAATCAAGTTAAACTTACCCCTTCATATATCCTCGAATAAGATCTGCACAGGTCGTCCTTAGACATTTTTCATCGAGATATTCGTCGAGAAGTTCCAAAGCTGATCGCCTTGTAACATTGCTTCAAAATCATCTAATAGAAAACAAGGCTAAGAAAGAAACACAAATAAGGAAATTATTATATCACTATAAGAATCACAGAAAAAATAGAATACACATCCGCTTCAATAACCATAAAACACAGCAAAACCTCTATAAATTAATAGTTTTGGGGCCACACAAATTTTATTAATTTAAAGAGGTATTAATTAATTGATAAATTAATATTATTAATTTGTCAAGTATACTTACATTTCAAACATATACCTGTTTCATCAACTAAAGTTTTATTTCAGTTTATAAAAATATGAATTATTCTATTAATAGAAGGAGGTTAAAAGTCTAAAAAATATAAAACAATCCATATCTACTTGATCTGCAAGTATAATTCAATCCTATTGATCTCTTCAATATATGTATGTAACTGATATCATTTTTCTATGATCAAGAGGTCAAAAAGACTTAGGAATACTAAATTATAGATGTCCACTTCCATTTTATTAAATGCATATAATGAATCAGATTGACTTTACCATCTATATAAATGACAAGGAAGTTTTCTTATAATAAACAAGTTCAAAGTCTCCTTACGAATGTCATTGTTAAACTACGACTTTCCATCTAAAAGGTATCAACAATAGACTCATATTTTAGGTTAAATATAATACGTATTTTAGTGAACCAATAATTTAAGATATGAATGGTACCAAATGGTTATATAAGATTTTTTTTTTTAAATTATTATCTTATTATTTTATCGAAATTATTAATTTAGCTCATTACACCAAGTAGGGACCGGATAAAATTATTATTTAATAGAGGTTATTAATTTATCAAGTATTACTTTGTAGAATTTTGATGTACGATAATGAGCCGGAAAGACTAGCTGAATTTGAATGCTGCTAAATGGTCATTCTCCTATCTGCTGCTACAATGCACTGAAAACCATCTAAAAACTAAAATTTTCTTTCAAGTATGTACAAGTGAATGAATCGCTTTTAAGTAAGAAAAAGTGTTTTTGCTCCTAATGAAAAGACAAGATTTCTATTTTAGCTAGACTGACACATTGGACAACGTCCATATTTGAGGATTTTGTTAGTTCACCAAGAAACTTCTGTGCATAAGACAATAACAGTAAAGTAGCTCAGTATTCAAAGGATACATTCAGGCAGATAGAAGTTTTATCTAATTAACTCAAAACAGAAATCATCATCAATCACAACTTTGGATAAGAAATTATTTACCAAAATTTACTTGCTTGCATCACCAACACATTTTCCAACTACCTTTTTATCTCACATACAACACATCAAAAAAGTGTTACAGTATTTTTTTTTCAAAAAATTATCTCAAATAATCTCTATCCAAAAAAACGAAAAATGTATCTGATAAGCACTTTTACAATTACAGCCTTCATTCTTCTCCTTACTATACAAATGCTATCCTCATAGAACAAGTACTTGGGTACAGAGGACATAAGAGAACAAGGAGGAAATAAATGTAGTGTAAATTTAAAAAAAAAAAAAAGGCAAAAGGCTTTAGAAAGAGAAATCATAGGATATATCTTGGGCCAAGGTCGCTAGAAGAAGAGGAACCCATCACTAACACCTTTGTTATCTCTGATCATCTCAACTAGTAATGAGACTAATTCAAGGGAATACTAATACAAACATGGAGCATTAAGCGAAAAAGTACTATGAAGCATTCCGATAATGTTGCGAGAGATATCACCGTGAAAAAATGTTTAATCATTATAACCATAAGAAATTAAAACGCAAAATCGAGAAGGAACAAACTCACCTTCTCCAGAGGGTTCTACGCTGTCATGACTTCTGCTTCCAAAATTTGTAAAATACCTTCCTGCAACAAATAATAATAATAATAATAATAATAATAACCGTTTAAATTGCACTTATTCAATCTTTTTCTTGTTTAATTCCCTGCAAAGGTTCTGCAACCACCTTAACATTTAAGGGACATCACATCCAGAAAGTGCTATAAAAACTCTATTCAAAGGTGCAAAACCAAACGGGTTTGCCTGCCATAAGAATGAAATCTTAAACTTCTTCGGTATGTTTTTTCTTTTATTTAACACCAAAAAACAAAAGAAAACAAAAGAAGATGATCGGTAAGCTAGGCGCGCCGGGACACTAAAACTGACAGAAAGATTTTTCAGGACAGAAATCAGAATTTAACACGAAAGGTTTCTCAATTACAGCTTTTCTCAGCAACGAGCACGATAACGCCAAACAATTAAGCATATCACTTACGTCTGGAACGTCCACCTCCAAATCCACGGGCCATGTCTCCGGTCTCTGCAAGAAAAAAATTTTGGGACGACAGGTAACAAAGGAAGGATTCACGGAGCGGCAATTGGTTAACTGCCCCAGTTTCAGCTATACGCTCAATGGCAGGTTTAACTATAGGCCACGTACGGTTTGGGGCCTAGCCCTAAGGTCGGTTTTAACAGTGACATGCCTCACTAGAGCCTGGCCCGAATGATTTTATACATGTATATCTTATTTTATCTATAAGAATGTAAATAATATATACAGATATATATATATATATATACACACACATATGTGTTTGTGTATGTATATTATATGTATAATAAATAGTATTCAGTCGCTGTATGGTAAATTACTGATTTGACTATTCCCATCTTTTCACCATGTGACAAAATTTTTTTTATCTTTATTAATGTATTTTGGGGGATTTTATTCTTTTCTTGGTAACAATTAACTTACATTTTCTTCACTCCATTAATTATAGTAAATTTCAATCAATTATCAATTACACACCTTATATATATTTATATTAATTTTACCTTTATTTCTTTTTCCAATTAACTCGTAACTTTTCTTTTTCAATTCTTTCTAATCATGTTCTTTATCCATCTAGATTTGATCATTTAGTACTATTATAACTTTATTTTATTTTTATTAAATTAAAGTGATATATTATTTAATAGGTTCTGACACTTCTTTCGCTCTTAAAAAGATGTTTCTCTGAGCATATATGTATGGGTCTATATTGGTTTCTAAATTAATCTAGGGAAGTTTTGTTACATTTTGCTTAGTTTAATTTGGTTAATTATCTTAATATTATATTGAATGCTTACAGTATTTTATTTAGTTTTTATTATCTAACTCTCATTTTATTTAGACTTTATGTCGCATATCCTTTAAAATTTGACTCATATTAAGTTTGAGATAAATCATGTCTTTTCTTTTCTTTTCTTTTTTTCATTCTCAAACTTTTCTTGAATACCATATGAAAAAAATAGTTTAGCTATTAAAAAATTTAGATTTTCAAAATTTGTATTGCAATTTCTACTTGTATTATTCAACGCAAAATGACCTGTGCTAATGCATGGGAAGAAAAGCTAGTTATCTATATTGCAGTGTAAAAAAATAATAACTTATGTCATAAAATATAAATATTGAAGACAAATTAAAAGAATGCATATATACATATATACATCCTATATGTATGTATGTATGTATAGACTTCAATATTAGTAAAAAGCCAATTAATTCATCAAAATTTCTAAAATAAAAAAAGTGATAATTTCATAAACCTCGCTTGAGTTTTCTAATAATTTCATTGAACTCTCTTGAGATTTTAAAAATCATACTTATCTCATCTGATTTGATACTTTTGGTAACCAAATCTTAGACTTCGTCAAAATTTTACACCTCGAAATGCCCTCGATTTATAATGTTTATAGTATTTTCCAAAACAATTGTAAAATATATAGTACAAATATAAAGAAATGGTATCAAGTTTTTAATACATATATTTAATATTTGATAAGCAATTATCATAGCAGCTTCATCACTATGATAGGCTAGTGCACCTACTAGAGAACATATTCTCTCTAAATTATAGAAGAAAGTATTGTCATAGTTTTTTAAGAGTTTGTGAAAATTTGAAATTGGAACTATCACAATTAAGCAATAGTTTCATTTTAGCTTATTGTTGATTGTGATAGAAAAAAATGGATCACATTCAAAGTTGTCAAGAAAAGGTCTCTCTCTCTTTTTTTTTTTTTTTTGGTAAATAAAGATTGCATTAAAAATAAATAGTTACTTTAGTACAGTCATTCTAGGTAGTGCAACTCCTCTTAAATCATCCAAATAAAAAGGGAGTACAAAATCAGGGCATGAGTCAAAAGTTTGGAAATCAGAGTTGCTACTTCCTCCTCGTTTCACCAAAGCATCCGCAGGCCGGTTTGCTTCTTTGTAGTTATGGGAGAAAATGACCTGGTGGAATGACTTCAACAGCTCCCTGCAATCAAATAAAATATGGGAAAGCTCGTGAGAAGAGGGTGGGGGATTATCAATAAGGGAGTTAATAAGTTTAGAATCTAGTTCTAATAAAAGGAGTAGGATTAGTAGTTGTTTTGCTAGGAGGAGTCCATCTCTAAGGGCCCATGCTTCTGCCATGGGTACATTGCATGATCCAAGATTCCTAGTAAAGCCAACTAGCCATTGTCCATTTGAATCTCTGATTAAGCCTCTAGCTCCAGCCATGTTATAGGGTCAGGCTACTGATCCATCTGTGTTCAGTTTGGACCAGTTTGGCGCTGGCGGGATCCACTTGATGAATGCTTCATACCTTTTAAAGGAATGATGATGTATAAGTCCTAAAAAGGCAAACTCATAAGCATGATTTAGACAGAATTTTAAAAGGTCAGAGTGGTACGAGTTATCCTTAAACAGTTTGGCATTGCGAGAGTTCCAAAGGCTCTAGCATCCAAAGCAAACAATAGTGCCCCAAGGAATGTGACTGAAACAGGAAGAAATGGAGGAGCATCCCTTTTTGAGCCACTAATGGAAGTCTTCATTGCTATGAATGAGGTTTGATGGAATATGCAGACCATTCCAGAAATCAATGGCTGTGGGGCATTTTCTCAAAACATGTTCTACATCTTTAGTGGGGTTGTTGCAGGAGTTGCAAATGGTGTCATTTATGATGTTGCATTTGTTGAGGTAACTTTTAGTGGGAAGTTTGCCTAGGCAGGATAACCAGAGAAAGTGTTTGATGTTTGAAGAGCTGATTGTTTTCCAAATCCAAGAAGTAGTGTTTGAGTGGGGTGGTTGAAGGGTGGGTTGGGCTTTTTGGCAAAGGTCATATGCTGACTTGGAAGAAAAGGAACCATTTGCAATTGGATTCCATCTAATTGTGTTGTGTGAGGGGTTCAGTTGTTGAGGGGGTATGCTTGTGATTTCTCTATGGATGTGGTCTGGGTGGATGAAGGAAAGTTTGCTTGTATTCTAAGAGAAAGGTTCAGGAAAGAGATCAGAAACAGTAAGAGATTATTCTCTTTCTTGTAGAGGGCCTTCTGCCTAAGGATGCCAAATTCTAACCATCTATCATTCCATACTCTCACAGTGTGTCCATTGTGGATACTAGGGGTGCAAACGAGCCGATCTTTGGCCTTATCGAGCTCGGATCGACTCGTTTTTCATCGAGCTCGAGCTCGACGAGCTCAAAAAATGAAGCTCGAGCTCGAGCTCGAAAAAAATAATAAATAATTATTTTATTTTTTAAAAAAAATAAATAAAATAATTATTTTTCTTAATAAATAATAAAAATATTAGGAATATTTATGTAATTTCACTATTAGAATAAAATAAAAATAATATATATATATATATATATATTCGAACCTATCGAGCTAACGAGCTATTGAGCAGAGAGTTGAACTTCGAATTGACTGACTTGAGTTCGATATTTTGAACTCGAGTGAAGCTCAATTCCTTCATGAAGGTTCGATTCGTTTGCAGCCCTAGTGGATACTCCAAATGATGTCAACATTTGCTAACAGTAGCTACTAAAGTCAATATTTATAGCTTATAGTTATGTAGTTTTACTCTCAAAATTAAAAAAAAAAAAGATCAAGAAGAGAAAAGAAAAAGGAAAATAATTATAAATCCAATTCTTTCTATATGCAAACTGAACAAGGGAGTTTTATTAAAATTATAAGGCTAATATTATCATTCTAGATGGACAAGGAAGGCACGTGTAATTTCTAAAACTTCAACCAAGCTTAGTAAAATTATCAAAAAACCTCAAGGGAGGTTTCTAACATTATCCCATGAAAAATCATTTGAAAAGGTATTAAATGAAGATTTAACAGAAAAACCAAATAAAGGCTACATACAACTCCCATTGGCATGAAGCTATTGGGATAATTTTAGAAACCTCTCCTGAAATTTCTCATAATATCACTAAACTCCCCTAAGGCTTCCAAAATCTCACTTACCTCCCTTTGATTGACATTTTTTGTAACATTTTGGCTCATTTGAAAGAAATGCAAGAAAGATAAAATTTTTGTTCCAATACCGTCCTTGTATTATCCTACTTATGAAGTTTACAACAATAATAAAAAAAAAATTAAGGCTAAATTTTTATAAGATGTAAATTTCTTGATTTAACCTATTTATTTTTTATTGTATTGAAATAAAAGCAAATTTTATACCTTCAAAAAATTACACCATAAAAAACTTATACGCATAAAGAGATTATTTTAGTTATCAATATTATCTTGTATTAAAACATATTTTCGAAAAGAATTTCTTTAGTTCTTTAATTATAATTGTCCATGAAATGTTTCAAGATATTAATTAATCACCAAAATCCTGCTAAGTAGTTGACTTTGAGTAGATTTAATTTATTGAAGTCCTTTACTATCCTAATATGACTTGAATATAGAGAAATATGGACCATTATTAGATAGTAATTAGTTTTTTTTAATATACATTGTTTTGTTTAAAACTTTTATTTTGATTCTGTTTTTAGTTAAATAGTTATTAAGATCAAGGGTAATGTTGTTAATTTGTGATTTTGAATAGGAATATTTAGTCTTGTCAAATTGATAATGGAGGTAAGTGAGATTTTAAAAACTCTAAAAGAGCTCAATAATATTATGAAAAATCTCAGGAAAGTTTCTGAAATTATCTAGAAGGTATTTTAACTTCCTCAGCAATGCTATTGCTATATGCGCCTCCCCTACGGGTGGATCCATCGTTCTATTTCCGCCGAAAGAAGATGGATTTCCCTTGAAAGAAGACGGATCCTATGTTTAAACCTTACCTGAAAAAAAAAAAAAAAACACTTGCTTGTTTGAAGTTTAAACGAGGAACAGAAGAATTTAACTCACAAAATTGCCCTTGCAAAAGTTATGTGCATTACATCTCAAACAAGAAGACAAGAAGATGACATAATTGAGGAGCCAACTCAAATTTTTGTACAAATACTTTGACACTGTTAATATAGAAGTTTTTTTCCCCTCATTAGTGCTAAAGACACACGCAATGTGTATGCAATTCATATTCTTTTTTGCCAATTGATTTTATATAAAATTTTTATTACAAAAGCAAACTGTGATATTTTAACCTTTTCTCCCGTCAAATAATGGGTTTAGTAGTTACAATACTTAGATTTTTTTTTTTTTTGTTGACAAACAATACTTAGAGACTTAGAGACAATTGTTTTGTGAAGATGTGTTTAGATTAATTATAGTTAAAAATAGTTACAGATAGTTATTTTGACACTTATTTTTTCATAGTAAAGTAACAAGTGATTTTAGTGAGAGTAAAATTGAAAGTATAAAAAGTGATAAAAAATCTTTATCTCAAATCCCCACATCTCTAGTTATTTAAAGGATAGATATAGGATTGGTAATTTGAGGGTGCTAGCACAATTTGATTTCCCTGTAAAAGATCACCATCTCATGAGGGAAGTTATGTACGAAAATGCACCTTATGCAAAAAACTATGATTAGTATACATTTGGTGATCACTATTCTCAGTTGTAGGGTTGTTAAACGTACCCTTTACTTAACCGTTTATTAATTTCAACTCCCACCACTAACTGTTTTCTTTTCTTTTTTTTTTTTTTGTGGCAAATGAATTTGCAAATAGAATTTTGACTAAGCAGTTGTAAAGAGAAAAGTTTTGGGGAGTTTGCAAAAACCTTCCAAAAACATGAAATACTAATGGGTCCGTTTGGATTCTCTGTTTTTTGAGTTGTTTTTGAAAAACTATTTTTCACATACCAAATGTTACAGTAATGCACCAACAAAAAATAATTCCAAAAACACCAATCCAAACGAATATTTCAAAACAACTTGTACATACAAAAATAAAAAAATTATCCCTTCTTCTTCCATCCCAACCGCACCATCACCCACCACCACCCACCCACCTCCTCCCCCCTCTCTCCCCCCCCACCTTCGCTCTCTCTCTTTCTCCCCCTCTCTCTTTCTCCCTGTCCCCCTCCTCCCCTTCCCAGTAGCCCTCCCCTCCCATTCAAATTAAAATTTATTTGCAATTTTAGCATTTTAAAATTAAAAATTTATTTTTGGGTAATTTTTTGGGGCATCTTTAAAATTAAAAATTAATTTGAGGTACTTCTTTAGGGCATTTTCAAAATTAAAAATTTATTTAGAGTATTTTTGGGGCATTTTAAAATTAAAAATTTATTTATGGTAATTCTTTGGGGTATTTTCAAAATTAAAAATTTATTTAGAGTATTTTTGGGGCATTTTAAAATTAATAAGAATATTTATCTTACCACTCAATATGTGAAATCTCTTGCAATATGTATGTATAGAACTTAACATTCTCTATTTTAACGGTCTCTATTCATTTTAAATTTGTCACAGGAGGCTTTGTGATGTTCGATTAACCTTGAATCTTATTCCTCACAATATATTATCAAGAAAATTTTGAGCTCTCAGACAAAAAAAAAAAAAAAGAATTGAACGTTTCATGAAAGATCTTTTTTCCAATATCATTCATGTTTCAAACTGGACGGGCATTTTTATATAGAAGCAAGGAGAATTATTTGGGGTAATTTTTTAGGACATTTTTAAAATTAAAAATTTATTTCGGGCAATTATTTGGGGCATTTTTAAAATTCAAAATTTATTTGAGGTATTTTTTGAGGCAATTTTAAAATTAAAAATTTATTTGGGGTATTTTTGGAATAATTTATTTGAAGTATTTTTTTTAAATTAACCCACCCGCACCACCACCCATCAAATAAATTTTAATTTTAAAAATACCCCAAAAAATTTTTAATTTTAAAAATCCCACAAAAATACCTAAAATTAATTTTTAATTTCAAAAATGCCCCAAAAATGTATCCCAAATAAATTTTTAAATTTAAAAATGCCCTAAAAAATTGACCCAAATAAATTTTTACTTTTAAAAATACCACAAAAAATTATCCCAACAACACCCTCAAAAAGTTTTTGAAAGACAACTACAGTAGTTTTTCACATCCCAAATGCTACAGTACTATTTTTGAAAAATAACCCCAAAAATAACAAATCCAAACGGACGCATTATATTTTTCAAGCAAACAAATAGATACTATGGGCTCATTTGGTTCCTGAGATGAGACAGTATTTGATAACTTACCTATCTCATCTTCTGTCTAATTTGGTGGTAATTTTTGAATGGAATTAAGCAACCTTATAACTGAATTAATTCCCTCTGGAGGATACAAAATTATTCGTTAGGGGTTTGTGTTACTTATCCTAAGGATAACTAGAAGAGGGGGTAATACAATTTCAGCAAAAGTATTTCAATCTAAAACAATAGACACTAACCACAAAATAACTAACAAATGTTGATAGGCTACTTTTCTTTTTCGATAGAAATATGAAAGAACTTTTTGTTGATAAATTATACTTCTGAATTAAGGATAATGATCCTGAAATTGCAAATAAGGAACAGATACATTGAATTAGAAAACCTCAGGAGCCCAAGCTGACTGAATGAACCGGACATTGGGTGCTGACATTGGGATTTCTTTTCAGGCCCAATTGGGCCACATTTGAGATTTATATGTCCAATGGCCCAACCCAAGCTGTAGAGCTGGAAGCAACCTTTCCTTGTCAGGTTTCCAAATCTTACATATTAGCAGCTGCATGGGACATGCATATTACTGCCCATGCACACACAGCTGTATCAACGTGAATGCTAATATGGCCTATTAGTTCTCAAGTAAGAAAAGTATGATTTTTATGAGTAGGGTAAAGATGGTTAAAATATTGCCAGGGTAAAGCTAGAATAAAAAGTAATACTATGGCCGGTCTAATAAATCAATTTAGTACTTAAACTTAAAGGATTTAAATCTTAACACGTTCACATGCATTTGACAACTAAAAATAGAATATTTGAATAAACTAAGTGGCACCGAACTTTGTAGGTAAAATTTGCTCCCAAAATTAAGTGATAATCTATTCACTTATTACTTAGTATGGTATATATTCAAATATATTAAATTTAATACTTAACAATTCTATCATTTAATAAATTCGAATTTCATATTTCAATTCTATCAAATGCACCCTATGTCTAACTTTTACTTAGAATTTGTTTGATAACTCTACTTACCGCTGAAAATTATTTTATTCAGAACTTTTTGAATTCAGCATATTTGATAACAGAAATGCCTTACCACTTTATGTATGTATACAAAATTTTAAGTGAAAAAATTTCATTGAATCTTCTCAATTGATTACAAATATTATTCCACTTACAGACATAATACACTTTAATACTATTTTCGCATATGGTACATGTTTATTTTATTTATATTCGACATATATATACACTGATCTTATACATAAATGTACACACTTAAACACTACCTCTAAATTATTTTATTATTTTTTTCTCATACAAACATAAAATTTTTTTTTTATCTAAATGGATAAATAAAGGCAAGTTTTTTTAAAGATAGAAATATAATATTTGTGTGATATTTTAATTTAAAATTATAATTCAATTACTTATCAGACAGATAGTACTTAATTGATTCAGTGACTTAATACTTTCAGCACTTAATTTTCAAAAGTTAGAATTTAGATTTTAGTTTTATCAAATGGACCCTTATTTTAATGGGAAAAAGAAAAACTTAACACAAAAATAAAAAAATAAAAAAAATTGGAGGAGCCATTTCAAATTTTAGAGTAAATGGACAACAATTTGAAGGGTTAATGCAATAGGCAATTTGTATAGCTTTGACATTACATGTATAATTTTCCAGATAAATGATTATCCTCTAATTAAAAAAAATTATCCATAAAAATATTGCTGATTGGTATACATTTTGTCTAATATTAATCACTTTGATCTATTTTTATTTTGTCTTAGCCACTATGCTCTCTTTTTAAATAGATCCTTTGCTAGTTATTTACTAAATGAAAAAAAAAAAAAAGAGAGAGAGAGAAAGAAGTGGACGTATACTTTCATTTGGGAAATGGGCGTTTGACTGAAGAGTAGTAAAGAGAAAAAATTCGAGGAGTTTGCCAAAACATTCCCAAACCGTGAATACACTAAGTAAACCAGCAAACAAATATATATGCAAGTCTGATGACCTGCAGACACTGGTTCAGTAAAAGCAAAAGTTAGGAAGATCCAGAAGAGCTTCCTCCCCTCCAAGCCAGCCCTTTTCCGTACAGTTTTTTCTCTATCGTTCCTTTGTGTATTTTTATTCTTTATTTCTTTTCCCCCTGATTAAGTGATCACTCTTTTAGGTCTTCTTAGGTTTAAGTTGGATTCTTTAAAGTGACCTGCTTCTATTTCTTGTTTCTCGTTTTGTTTTGTTTTCTTCTGTTTTTCCGATTTACAGGTACCCATTCCACAGAAAGCTACATTGCTGGATTTAAGCAAAGGTTGCCCCTTTGCTAGCTCTGAGAAAAGGTTGAACCTTTGGTATTTTGGGTTTTCTCTGCTAGTTATAAGAAAAAGTTGGACCTTTAATATTTTCAGGAAAGCTGGCCACTTTTTCAAGTATCTCTCTCTTATCGTTTCTTGTTTCTCTGTTTTTTTCCTTTCTCTAGCATCGATTTTCATACATGATTCTACCCTGCCCACAAGGTGAATAGTATGTATGGGGGCTTATATTACCAAAAATAAATGGTGGGTTACCTGCAGATAGCATTTGAAAAGAAGCTTCTTTGCATCTTTTTCTTGGATAAATGGGTTAGCTGCAGATAAATGGGGGCTGATATCCTCTCTCTCTACACCTTGGATTAGATAATATGCAGATTGAATATTCCGATTCTTTTTATAATTCAACAATGAAATAGACTTGCTGAGAAGACAGGGACAACGAAAAAGGAAAAAGGGAAAAAAGAAAAAAAAAAGTTTCAGAGAATGTGCGAGAATGGATATAGCCTGTTAGAGTGTTAAGTGATATGGGGTGGAGAGAAAGGCCAAAAATTTTGATAAAGCCTCTAAGAATGTTAGTTTCCCTTTCTTAAATAGCAGGACCAGATTTAGTTGATTAATATAGAATATCTTTATAAGGTTATGCTGCAAAGTCATCCATGCATCCTCGGGATTTATAGTTCAGATAATGGATGTTAATCTAGGTGCTACGTTTTTCCTTTTCATTTTTATATGACAGCATGGAAAATCTATTTTTGGGTCAGGGGAGGTGGATTGTCTGATAATAAGTCAACTCACCATGGTGATAGTTGTTTTGACAAATTATATTTATTAGCTCTAGCTTTCTTCAGAGTTGAAGTTTGTGGTCAATGGAGACGTAGTACTACTGTACCGTTTCATATGCTTAGATATGCTAAATTCATGTTTTTAATTGGCTTTTTTTTTTTTTTGGGTGTATTCTTGTTGGTTAAAGATGGTTAAGAGTCGTCAAGCAGCTTCCATGTTGGTGATGACAAGGTTATTTAGGGACATGAGAAATCAGGTATTCAATTTGATACTTTTTGAGTGCACAACTTCATAATTTTTATGCTTACGTTACTGTGTAATGTTGTGTACTGTTCTAACATTTTTATATGGTGTGAATGAGATAAAAAATGATGGTTGTCTTGGTGAACAGGTGAGTTAACAAAGATGTGTAATGCTGTGTTCTAACACTTTTACATGGTGTAACTAAGGTCAAAAAGGGTGGTTGTCTCGCTGATGAGCTACGAAAGATGGAGATCAAGTACGAGGTTGATGATGGGGCGAAGGAGGGAAGTGCAAAAGTGTTATTGACACCAAATGATGCTTAAAGGATTGCAAAGACTGATGAGATGAATGCTAACCTCCTCAAACACTTTGAATTGCATGGTGACAAGGATGGAGAGGACAAGGCTTTGAAGATGGCTTCTGACTTAGCAGCAATTGCGGGAGCTGTTGGTGAGATGGGTGGGCTAGCTTATGGGCTTGGTTACAACCTCTGGAAGTTTGGCCCAACTGTGACTGCTAAGAAGATGTGGAACAGAATGTTGTGGGCTGATGAAGAGAACCTCAAGCAGGAAGATCAGCTGCTCAACGCCAGTGTGGAAGAAGTCTCCGAAAAGGCCCGCAAGCTGAAGAATGTGATTACATTGGGGAATCAGGCCAAATCAGCCTAGTTTGGCACACTTTAAGTTGGGGACTCTTTTACATTTGCTCTGTTGCCTCATGTTGGACTCTTTTACATTTGCTCTGTTATGTTGTTTGACCAGGAGTCTTCTTTTGGTGTTGTTATTAGAGTAATTAAAGGAGCATTTGGGTTAAACCACTTCTCTTGTGCTGTTATTAGAGAAATTAAAGGCTCTTCTTGAGGTGAACAAGTTCTCTAACCATATTCCTTCCAGCTTAATCGTAGATATATATCATTTCTCACTATGATTAGAAGTTATTCCTTTCAGCTTAATCGTAGATATGTCATTTCTCACTATGATTAGAAGTTATTCTTTATTGGCAAATGGAATCTTCTTCTCTTGTGTTGGAATTATGATTAGAAGTTGTTCTTTACTGGCAAATGGAATCTTCATTTCAATAATTGCAACAACCAATTGGCCATTTGCTTGTGTGTGCTCATTTCCGTGTTAATTGTATGGGTTACTGAAATGGACTTCCACGTTGTGAATAGTAGATTTGGGAATTGCAATTTGCAGTTTTTTTTTTTTCCAGTTCCCTTGCTATAATGGTTCCTGTTTCAATTTTGAATACTTTAGTCACTCTATTCTCTTGCAGACGACCTATTTGATTGTCGCGGCTAAAGCTTTCTTTCTTTCTTTTCTGTTCTTTTTTTTTTTTTTTTGACTATCTGTTATGTGATTTGCTACTATTTCCTAGTGGGATTAGTTTAGCTAATTATTGAAATCTTAGAATAATCGAAGTCCTCTGTTTGACAAATGCTCAAAATTATTTAGTGTACGCAGTAGGCCAATAGAGTCTTGATTGTTGTGGGATCGAATCATGTATGAAAAGATCGATGGCAAAGGATTGAATTGGTTCGTGTATTTAAGCTCAGGGTAACCTCATGCAGGACTCGAACCTTTCGTGACCTAATCATCGTAGTAAAATCCAATTAATGATGGTAGATGTCAAAAACTTCTGACATACCCCGTAATTTCTAACTTTGCCTGCAGAGTCCACATAATAAAAGTAAAAGGTGGGCAGTTATCCCCAAGAGTGTGAGAGGATTTACCAGCTTAGCAAACTAAACCACCCACCATTGTTGAGACATAAGTAATAGGTAAGGGTCACTTAACTTACCAAGGGGAAAAAAAAAATTCCTTCCCAGGTGTGGCTTGGCAGTTGTCTATTATGGTTGCTACAAATCCATATTTCATAGAACACAAGACAATTTAAATTCGTTCATACAACAAGATATTCAAATTCCATCTCTCTCTTAGTTACATGAGTGATCAAGAGTACTCCTGAAAAAGCATTCAGAAAATGAAAATGTGAGGTAAACTAACAATGAATGCCTTAGGTTTGGACTTGTATTTTTAGGATACATTAATTCTCACTTTGGACTCTTTAACTTTTATTTTAAACACTTTACTACAATAAAATTTAAAAATATTTTAGATAATACTTAACAACTTATATTGTAAATATATAAAACACACAAAAGCATAACCATGCATTCATTTTCAAGGCTGATGTTTAGTTTTCATGGTAGAGAAGAAGAGTGTCATGGGGTATAGGCACATATTTTTAATATGCTTTTTATTGATAATGTGTAAAATCATACTAGTAATTTTTATATTTTACTAGAGTACGATTATCAAGTAGGAAACACATAGGAACCGAAATAGAGTACGATTATCAAGTAGGAAACACATAGGAGATGAAAGTAGAAAGTAAGCAAAGATCAAAAGAATTCCGAAAAAAGCAAAACTTGCAGCAACAACTTCGGCTGCAGAATAAGATTATGAAGTTGGAAGCACATACGAGATGAAGGGAGAAAGTAAGCAAAGATCAAAATAATTCTAAAAAAAGCAAACAGAGAATAAGATTGAAGGGACAAGGGACGAGAGAGAATAACAGGTAAGGCAAGCTAACATCTAACAATGTTATTCCGAGAAAAAAAAAAATTTGTTCCTAAGTTTGGTGTGGCAAAACCATTTTTCATAGAACAAGACATTTAAATTCCTTGTCCTCCTAGCTCTCTCAAGATAATTAAGAGTAATTATAATTGGGAGGTTGTAGGTGTTTATTTATTAGTAAAAAAGGCAACTAGAAAATAAAAAGTGAGTGTGAACGGTGTATGTTTGGACTGGTATTTTGTGAATATACAACAATCTTGTGTTTGGACTCTTAATTTTTATTTTATACGCTTTATTGGAATTTTCTTAACTTTGTATTTTTCAAACATGAAGTACACAAAAGTTTTTAAGTATACATTCATTTTCGAAGGCTAATATCAATTTTCATGATCGAGAAGAAAAGTGTCATGATGTATAGGTGAATATTGTTCATATGCTTTTATTGATAGCATGCAAAATCATAGTAATTTCATAATTTAGGGGACAAAGTGCTCAAACTAAAATCTCGGGAATGAAATTTAGTCACACTTTGTAATTTTAGGTTAAAGAGTGTCCAATATAAAAATTCAGGATGTAGAATGCAAATTATGAAATACATTAGGCATCCAAATTCAAATATTTAGATGATAAAGTTTGATCATACATAGGGCTACAAATGAACCGATCTAGTTAGCAAGTTTCATTCGAGTCTTGTCAACACCAAGCTCATATCGAACTTGAGCTAATCTAGCAAGCTATCAATGGCTAATAACGACTCCGTTCAACAAGTGTATACTTCTTATCCATCGTCCGTTTTTTTCTTTTTTTTTTCTTTTTTTTTTGGAGAGTGGAGACCAGAGGCATGACGCATGGACGTTCCAGAGGCAAGTGGTTCAATAATTGTTTGGCATCACCTGTATTCAGAATCCTTTTGTCTCAAATTCTGATTGTCCGATCCTCGCTGTGGTATACACTCATTCGTTCGTCGCCGCGGCTTAGACCCGTGTATAGGTGTCAAAATGGGTGATTTGGATATATTTGGTTAAGTCATAATTGGGTGATGGGTATAATTGAATCAACCCATTTATACCCATTTAAATAAATGGGTATAAATGAATACCCATTTATTTAAATGGGTATGGGTATACCCAACTACCCATTTATACCCATTTATGACTTGTTTGAAATATTATTTATTTTTTTAAAGATTTTTCACATGGTGTTTGACAATAAATAATGGCATTTTATTGTTATTACATTGGTAAGAAATTCAAATTTATCTCCTTATCACTCACTAAAATTTTGAATAAAATGTGTATTTATTTTTAAATGGGTTAAATGGGTGAGCCAAGTCAACCCATTACCCATCAATTAAATGGGTATAAATAGATACCCATTTATACCCATTTAAAATTAATGGGTTGATTTAGGTAAATTATTAATGGGTTGGGTTTGGGTGAGCCAATATAAATGGGTTGTGATTGATACCTCTAGACCCGTGGCACTTATCTTACACATTGAAAAGTTATCCTTTTCTCTTTCTTTTTTTTTTTCATTTTTGAATGAAAAATACTTCAAAATAGCATTGCAAACCCGTATAATCAAATACTGACGGTAGGTAGGGAAAGATTTAGAAATCAAAAGGATTTCCATGTATGAGATCCATTTCATAGTGTTCCCCAAGACTACATGAGTTGCAATCAATTAAATCGTCTTAAGAAGAGTATTGTATTGGTAGCTAGATAAATTGGCCAATCCCCACCGCAAGTCAAGGGCCCTAGGGTATAAATCAAAGTAAGCTAATGTATATACCCCGTTTGATAAAAACAAAAATGTTCAAAGGTTGGACTAAATTTTTTTTTTTTTTATTGAGAGAGAGAGAGAGAGAGAGAGGACCCGCAATCAATGTGTATAACAAGCATTCGAATTTCCTCAAGAATCGAAATATGCAAGTGTCTGACTCGACATTTATTCGATCTTAAAAACCGAATGCACCTTGACAGGGCACAAATTGGTAGCCGCTCAGCAGATAGTTAAAATATAAAAGGCTTTATTGGAAAATTCTCAATTAGCTACCAATTTTTTGATAAACCACTAACATTCATACATCTCCATGTAAGAACAAGATGCTGTAAGCCAAACAATAAGAATGGGAGTAGTGAAACGGGTGAAGGGGCCAATTCACGAAAAGGGAAAGAACAGTAGACACAAGCAAACAATATGCATACTGCAGGCCGTTCAGTCAGAGCACAGCAGCTACTAGCTACGACACTTCTCACTTTAAAAAGCAAACTAATTCTGGGGCTTCTCCCATTTAAGGGGCTTGACAACCTCCCAGGTGAAGTCAGCATCATCTCTTCCAAAGTGGCCATAGGCAGCCGTCTTCAAGAACCGGCTATTGCCACCCCTCTTCAAGTCCAAGTGAATTGCAATCATCCCTGGCCTGAAATCAAAGTTCTCCTTCACAATCTTCAAAATTTCCTTGTCTGGGATCTTTCCCGTGCCATAACTGTCAACAAACACGGACAATGGCTCTGGAACACCAATGGCATAAGATACCTGGACTATGCACCTGCGAGCTAGACCACTAGCAACAATGCTCTTGGCAGCCTGCCTAACAATGTAGGCACCACTCCTGTCAACCTTTGTTGGATCCTTACCAGAGAAGGCACCACCACCATGGGCACCCCAACCTCCATAAGTGTCAATGATGATTTTACGACCAGTGAGACCAGCATCTCCATGAGGGCCACCAATCACAAAACGGCCAGAAGGATTGAGGTGGAAGATAGTCTTCTCATCAAGATACTTCTCAGGAATAACAGGCTTGATGACATGCTCCTTAAGATCCTTGGCAATCTCATCATTCGTGACAGTCTCATCATGCTGAGTGGAAATGAGAACAGTATGGACCCTTACTGGAACCATTGCTCCATTGTCATTGTAGTACTCAACGGTGACTTGGGTCTTGCCATCAGGTCTCAACCAGGGGCAGGTTCCATTCTTGCGGACTTCAGTTAAACGTGCACCAAGTTTAGTTGCAAGAACATGGCTGAGAGGCATGAACTCTGGTGTCTCATCTGTGGCATAGCCAAACATGTGACCCTGGTCACCAGCACCAATCTCTTCAGGGCGCTTGGTAAGGTGACCATGGACACCTTGAGCAATATCAGGGCTCTGTTGCTCAATATTTACTAGGACCTTGCAGTTATCAGCATCGAGACCAACATCATCAGAGATAAATCCAATGTTGCGGCATGTGTCACGCACAATCTTCTCATAGTCAACATTTGCTTTGGTGGTGATCTCACCAAAAACCATTACCATGTTGGTTTTGGTGCAAGTCTCGCAAGCAACTTTGCTGTCAGGATCTTGTTCAAGGCAGGCATCAAGCACTGCATCAGATATCTGATCACAGAGCTTGTCTGGATGTCCCTCATTTACAGATTCAGAGGTGAACAGGAAGGTATCCATTCTCTAAACCTGAAGAGATTAAACAAATTTGAAGATATCATTAGGTTCTCAACCATCATTAGAATAAATACAAGCATAACATGAAGAACCAGTCTCTGCACTCAATAGATCAACCCCAAAAAATTAAATAAATAAACCAAAGATTGTGTTCCTTGTTATGCTTTAAAAACATGTAATATACTACAAGAAAAGTATATCAAGCAAAACTATAACACCTTATAGAAATTCTAATTCCCTATGGTCGACAATGGAATCAAATTGGTCTTATACCCACTGACAGAACAGCATGTAAGATAAGATGGTCCAGCATATTCTTTCAACCATTTTCTTTAATTCTTTCAAGCTTATAATGGAGAAAACAATTGGTACGCATTAGAAATAGATTCTGAAACAAATGACCATCCTCTGTAATATGACTTAAAAAGAATATTACCAACCTCTACACTAACCAACTTCACCAATTAATTGAAATTTACGTCCCAAATGCGAATTTTCATATCAACTTCAAAGATAAGATAGGCAGGCCACCAATCTAAAAGGGCATATAGAGCCTAGGAACCATGCTTCGCCTATACTAAAAGAATTTTCACTTTCCAGCCAGCACATAAGAAAGATTGCAAAAGCTTCACTTTTTTCTGAATAAAGAAATGAATTCTAAGTTAAGTCAAAGCTCATTCTAGCACAGATCAAGAACATTTAAACCCAAACTAATTGCCAATGGCAAATTCCTTGGGAAAATGCAAGTTTAGCAAGTTCAAGAAAACATGGCGAAAAGCCAAAGACCTGCAGAAGTTTATGAAGCCAAAATTGCTATTCATGACAATATTCATCATTGCACACGTAATCTTCGGAATACAATATGCAAAATTCAGTGCATCGCCAAGTTCAGATCTTGCATACAGCAATGCCCTCCCGAACTTAATAACAGAAGGCAAATCTTTAAATCAAATCAAAACACAATTGTGGCCCTAATAACCAACTCCATAAATATCAGAAGTTCAGCAAGCAAACAAGGTGTAAATGCAGGAGTTGCCATAAACCATTCAAGAAACACCAACTGATATTAGATCTAGCAACATGCTTAAAATTTAATTACACTTCTTATCGAACAAGCTAATAAGATTTCCTAAATTCTCATCAGCTGTATCCATGAATTATCAAAATCAAGAAAATCTCAATCCCCCACCCAATAACTCCAGTAAGGCAAGAAACAGACTACTTTCAACTACCATAAATCCGACCAACTACCAAAATCAACAGAACCCACAACAGATCTACAGCAGAACACCACAACCACTTCCAAAACGCAATCTTTTTCATCAGCAAATGCAGAAGGAACTCAGATCTAGCAGGCCCATAACATAAATTAACAAGAACCCATGCTAGAAAACACAATTAACCAGCAGCAGCATGGGTTCTACTAATGATAGATTTTGAGTACAGCACAAAAGACTGTACCTTGAAGACAGAAGAACCCAACAGCAAAAGCGAGAGAGGAGAGAGATTTGGTTGGACCTCTTTCTGGCACACCCCAAATGCTTGCGAGTTTTAGCTTAAGGCATAGGGCCCGTATTTATAGACAATGCTGTCTTGGACAAAATCTTGTGACCAAAAATTGCTCACATGTAGGGATGGGGTGGGTGGTTGGGGACGGGGATTTTTCAGTTCCTCTTACGCTTGCTTGATTCATACTAGTATTTTATTAGTGATTAAATTGGCTGGTGGGGTCTAAGATTAATTGGGGTAGTTGTGATTTGGCATGGAGATTGGGGCTTTGCAGTATCTGACGGCTGGTATTGCTTGGAGTTGGTGAGAACTCGCACTGGCTACACAAGATTACTATAGCAGTAAGTAGTATATTTGATAATGGCCTTGTCCATCATTCACCAACCCCTAAGTTGGACCATGTTCATTTGTTTGATGGTGTGGCTTGTATGGCTTGGCTTAGCTTCTATGAGCCAGCTGGGTCAAATGCAAAGATTCAAAGGGAAATGCTTAACTTGTCAAAGCAATGAATTAACTAAATTATTAAGTACTATCTAGATAAGGAAAATTATTGACTTTTATATGATTACATTTCACAAATTTGGCATAACCTTCAGTTTCAAATCAAATCACATGCACTAGTGTTGGATCTTTTTATATACATGTTAGCTAGATTTTTTTTTGGAAGAATAATTGCTTAATGTTCTTGTGGGATTTCTTTTTTCCCATAAATGTCGGCTAGTTTTTATTTTTTTATTTTTGGTAAATATAATGGCTTGATAGGGAACATTATTATGTCTATAATTCCACTAACATATCGTTTTTTCAGTTTCTTGTACCCTTTAAAGGGTTTTAAGACGATATCACAAACATGTAGAGTAAGCAACATGCAGAATAGAGGGTTGCAAATTTGTTTTGGAATGTGTAAATATCATGACCCATGTTTTTGGTAGAAATCGATGTTTAGGTTGTCTTGGTCAACGCAATTGTAAATTGTAATGTGAGAACATATTATATTTTGCCAATAGGAAAAAAGACATCAATGGGAGATCGAGAAAAGTAGTATATCTGACTTGGGATGCAACAGCTAAACTAGAATTGACGTTGGCCAATTTCTTTGAAGGGGGGTAGAAGTGTAACTTAAAATGTCCAATGGTTGATTTACAATAACAAGCTAAAAAGAGTCTAAGTTCTTGGAAGGTCAATCAAATATTTGATATTGTAGTTATTCCACGTATTATTACCGATGCATTCTTTTTCTTTGGATTCTGGTAATTGATAATGATTGATTGCTTAGACAAGATTTGAGAAGATATTTGGACGTTTGGCATAATTCCAATTTCCACGCTCTGTGGAAAATGCTTCATAATGACAGTTTTGTTAACTTTAATACACCATAAAGTCCATGCGATTCATGGGACATGAAGAACACCATTTATTCCTGTATTACACTTTAAAAGCGACTAACGTTGAGGGATTCTTGCAAAAAGAGTGTAAATTATATGCCACATCATTACTTTATTATCTATTCTTTCATTATATTATCTCTCACTAAAATTTACACTCTACGGGGCATAAAAATATTGACCAACAATCAAACGATATATTTATTTTAATAATTTAAAATACATTTTCTTTAAATAAATTGGGACTGACAACTAATTTTTTATCTTATTATATATTTATTATGCATGTAATAACCATAATACGCATCATGACTATTACACTCCTAGTATATAATTGTTGGATGTATTACACCTTCTATTACATCACATCGCATTGTGAATACTCTCAGAAAGAGACATGTATATGAAAATTTTGAATATTAAAAACAAACCAGTTGGTAAAACAGGAAAAAAAGTAAAACAAAAAAAAAAGAAGAAAAAGTGATGGTGGTGACATCACCACTTGTGTGTTAGACTTCAGATTACTGGGTATCACAAGAGGATTAGGCACTGAACAACACGTCACTATTTAACAGTGTTTTATTAGTTTAATGAATTTTTCTAACTAGTGTGCAATGGATGTTTGTTAAAATATATTTTAGATGTTAAATTTATTTTTAAAATAAAATTAATTTAAAATAATATAAGTACAATGGAAGGTAATAACCATAAGAATGTATATTTACCCATTAAGTTAAGTGCGATTTAAATATGTTAACTAGTATCCATGAGATACCCGTTAAAAAGGTTCTAGTTTGCGTGTGAGAGAACCCAATCAAGAATCCATAAAAGTTAAAAGGCAGTCAAGGCTGGACAAGCATTGCACCGTACCCGCATGAGTAATAAACTGTGATTGGTTAGTGAAGTTGTTGAACACCAGCCAATGTAAGGGTTTGAGAACAGCATCGTGTGACAAATGGCACTTCCGTCTATGTTTCAGTTGGACCCTTTTATTGGTAGAACGATCAAGTTGTCCTTAGTAAAAGAACTATGTTATAAATATCTATAAAATGTCATGTGTTCGAATCCCGCTGTCAATAGAAGAATTGTGTTGGCCGATGATTTATAAGTGTCTTTATAAGTAACATATGATCTTTAAAATTTATCCTGACCCGTAGTGATAAGATAGATATTATGAGGAATCTGTCAAAATCCCAATACTAATTTAGTTGACAAAAGACCTCCAATTCTCTAAGTTTGCAAAAGATATCCTGGGTCTCAATTGATATTCATACATTCCAAATACTTTCGCCCCATGTCCAGCTGAGTATATCCTTTTATTGTTAATTTGCACGTTGATTTCATTTGAAATTAGTAATTACCCATCATAGAAAAACCCTAAAAGCAACAAATCAAGATATTGTTTTTCATTTACGGCTCCAAGAGTGCTCTTTTAAGAAATTTTCCAAGGATAAACAAACGTAAACCTCATGCTTCCCCTTAATTTCCATCTGAAAGTGACATATGCATGCACATCGCCTCTTGTTTAGTTAAAATTGTCGTACCTTTAAAAGCAATTAAACATATGAGACACAAGAAAAAGATGGCAACATGACATCTAGATGGCATATATAAATGAGTTAATTTAGCATTTATGGCGCTATGGATTAAGAAGCATGAGATTTCGTGATGCCAAGTGGTAAATATTACGAATGCAAATTTAATTTCCTATAAACCAAACACCTTTTGTATTAAATAAAATTTCTAAGTAAAGCTAAGAAATAAATTTGAACACGATATCATATGAGCACGAATCGTATGAATCATATTCGATTCACACAATTTGTGCCAACTTTCATAAAAAAAAATTTTATATGTGTCCTACTCCCTAGTATTCATAAGATAATTATATGAATTTAGTTAGCTAGTAATGTAAATGAGCCATAACTATGCAGCCCTATTCCTTATAGATGGATCCACAATAGCAAATCCAAATTATACAAAAGCCTATAGACGCTGTAATTGCTTCTTCTAAAAGTTATCCGGCCTTGTTTGAGAGACTCATAATGTTTTTTCTTTTCTTTTCTTTTCATCTTTTTTTTTTTTTTAAGGGTATGGAGAGACTCTAATTGAGACATGGGACACAAAGCCATGAGGCGCCTGATCTGATCTGTTATTGGGAAATCATGGCAGCATGATGAGCTCGACACTCTCACATTCTGCCCCCTCTCAAAACTTTCCGCAACAACACTAGTGTTCTTTTGCTCCTGTGCATTGAACCCTCGTAAGTAACATTCTTCTGTCACATTCAAAAGCAATTCTGTCAGCATATGACATATGATTTTTACAGTAATAGGCACTAACTGTTTCATGAGTTTCAGAGCCTCAAAACGATACATGGAATCTATGAACATCAAAGCATGTGCACGGATGGAACCTGGCGGAATACTGGCGAATTGTGGGGTAATTACTGAGTTGACTTAATTCTGCAAGTACTACTATCGAAACATTAACTGATTATGGATATCTACAAAAGAAAAAGAAAAGACACGAAGGAAGGTAGATTTGAGTTCAAGACCACAACTTTTTCCACTAAAGGCTTGTTCTCAACTAATCCTGATTTTGTAAGAATTGGCTTTATAAATTCGATCCTTGAAAATAGATTTTTCAAAATAACTCATGCATTCTTATTTACTATCGGAAGATTTTTTTTTTTTTAATGAATTCATAGGAGTTCTCAAAAGAAGTTAAAAAGTTGATTTTGACAATAAGATGGCCAAATTACCATTATACGCTACATAAATGAATTTTTGTGCTAACTAAGTAATTTTTATATAATTAATTATTTTTCTTATGAAGGTTTAGTGTTGGATAAGACAAAAGAAAGGAGATATAGATGGATCTGAAAGTACGACAAGAATAGGAGGAAGATAGAGAGGGATGTGCGACATAAAAAGTTATCTAATTTTTAAGTAATCTAGTAATTATGTTGAAATTTGAAGCATAATTTTGTCTATATGAAAAAGCATGTTGGAACTAGAATTCAAAAGCATCTCAAGACTTGCTTCTAATTTTCAAATTTTTTGGACTCAAAAAATCTAAATTTAGATTTTTAAAATCAATTATGAGCACAAGAAAATATCTTTTCAAAATTTAAAAAATAAAATTATATATATATATATATATATATATATATGTAAAATCAGTTGAGAACAAGGCCTAAATCAACGTGTCATCTATTTTCAAAGGGCTTGCGCTTTGCTCTAAGGAGTACCTTGCGTAGCTATTTTCTTTGTTGCTCTCTTTTTTCTTGTTAGTAGAAGAAAAAAGAAGAAATGGAGAAGTCAAATGTGGATAATTAGATGAAAAGACATTACCAAGTGCAAAGCGAAGCTTTTATTTAGCCACCTGAGGATAAAATGTCTAACTCTGGTCGTGTATAAACGTATAAGCTCGGCTCCAAGGATAAAATTCTATGATTCTAAAATCATCCTACAAATTTATGAAGGGAATTCAGTATATTTATAGGGCTTATTCTAAATTGCGTTCTATTTTAAAAAGTAAAATCAAAATCCAAAAACATCTAGTTTGGTACTTCTGATTTTCAATTTTTTTGAAATCAAGGTACCATTTTTATAATAGAAATAGAAAACTACAATCACATATTTAGAATCATTTGATAACAAACATTAAGGTTATAAACATATCTGCGGAATTGTATCCATTTAGGAAAAAGTGAAAAACCATATCTATTAAAAAAAAAACTTTTTCATTGCGGAGCTATTATTTAAACATATTCACTGCAGAGTCGGCAAGATTCATGCCTACAATAAACAAGCTGAAACTGAAAGCAGCCGATCTAGCAAGCATGTTATGTTGGTGGACCGCCAGATACTAGTGGAAAGCTATAAATAAAGGGGTTAACAACAGTTCTTTGCGCCCTTGAAGGTGAGGGGTGACGAGACTTTGCTCCCCTCAATGAAAATAACAGGCATTTCGCTCTCTTAAGATATTTTATTTATGGGTTTTTCTAACAGGTGTCCATACGGCAAGCGTTAAAATATTTAAAATTTACTTAACCTACTATGTACATACACATACTGATAATTATTATTCGTTGCATTTATATATTTTCCTATTTAATATTACTTACCCTCTTTTGTATTTATTTATTTCTTTAATTAATTTTACATTTTCAAAAATATGACGTCAGAAATATACCTTAACACGTGCCCACAGGGCACTTGTTAGCTAGACCATTTAGTTATTATTTGTGACAAGCATTCAATTGGAAAATGAAAAAAGAAAAAGAAAAAGAAAAAGGACTGCTTAAATATGTTGAAAATTTTATCTAAATAATGGTAATTTATAAAGAATATTTATTGAAGAACATGGAATGTTTAAATATGTGATAATTTTATCATTATGCTACTAATAAATACGTCCCATTATATTGTTGATAGATAATAGTAATTTATTAAAAAATATTTAATGGAAAAAATGGACTGCTTAAGTTTGTTGACAATTTTACTCTTATGCTGTTGATTAATAACGATAATTTATAAAGAGTATTTATTGAGGAGAAGCCATATTTAGCACCAGAGTTTTTTTTTTTTTTTTTAACAAAAGCAACGCACATTCTAAGGTTTTAAACTTTAGAAAAAATCAAAAAATCGGCTAACATCTTAAATTCTTTAGGTGCTTTACCTCAATCTTCATGGAGGCAAACTGTTATCAACCCCATACTAAAACATAGAGAAGACAGCATGTGTCTGCCGACACTTCAAAGTCGTGGATGCACGCATTGTAGGTTACGACGTTACGTGAATTATTTATTCAATTGGCCCTTTCTATTCGCCCAACAATTGGATGACCAGTCAATTTGCTGATTGCTTTGACACACACCGGAAGGGGAGCAACCCCAGCGGCCGCCGGCCTCCTCCTCTCCTCCCTCTCACTCTCTCGAACTCGTTTTTCCTTGTTTAAAATTTCCGTCATCTCTCTTATGGTTTGAATAAATTCTTTCATACGACTTTCTAGTGAAAAATTCTTCTCTCTTAGAATCACTTAATAGGAAATTTTTCTCTCGTAAATTGTTTTAGTGGGAATTTTATTCTTTCTTGAATTTTTTGTTATGGGAGTTTTTTTTTTTGTAAGCTCTTGTCCTTTTCTTATGATAGATTTAGGTTCTAATTTCTTCTAATTTCTCAAATCTACAACTTTTGATTATTGTCAAATCTAAATTTCTTTGGATTTGAATTTGTTTTAATCAGATCCGATTATCAGAATATTTGAACAGATGTATTGGGTTACAACAATTCATTCGGATGTTAGGAAAAATATATAAGAACATCGATATTATTTTTATTTGCATTGATTTCTTATATCTGTTGTATCTATTTATTTCAAATCTATATACATCTGTGAGCTGTTTGTTTGAAATATTTTTGTTTCATGTGATGTTTGTGATGTCTGGTAGATGTATTTTCTACGACTGGTGTAGATTTATTAAAAAAATGATATCTTCTATAATAAAAAAAAATCCGGGGACCAAAGCCTACTTAACAGTTATCGCGGGCTACCCATGTGCCGAATCATGTTTAATCTCCTCACAACTCCAAAGTTACAAACTATTGCTATTGATTGGTGATGTGACATCACAGATCAAGAATGCACTAATTTTATGTTGTTATGTCTTTGGCATTGGTCCTTTCTGCACCGACGATATTTATATTAACAATTTTGGGAGCATATTACATTATTTAAAATTAAAATTAAAATTTAAAAATTTCACATACAACGTACATAGATATCTAGTAACATGACTATTGTTTGTTTGGCTTCTGACAGAAAAACATACTGATTGGATATCTTAAAGCAATTAGAAGACTCAAAGGGAGTTTCACTCAACCTAGGGGCCACCATCAGACAATTGTTGTGGAGGAAGGTCTGAGGACCTTAAATTTAGCTACACACTCGCACTAATCTTCGACGTGGGACAAACTCACAAGGGTGTCACTCGTCTTTTTTCCAAGAGCAAACTCACAAACATACTGATTGGTTATCAACTCTAGAATTTAGCATGCATACTTATTACAATGTAAAACTAAAGATGCTGCAACCTTCAAAGCTTTGCTCCGAACCGTTTGCTGTGGAATGCGGAGTATGGAGAAGCAGTCAACAAGCGCGTTTATTCGAGATTGTCGGTTCATAACATGATGATTGTACCCATAATAATCTAGCTAGTCATTGATGGTTGATACTAGAAAAGCGAGTCAGAGTTTTGGCCTTATCGAGTTCGGCTCAACTAATTTTTTATAGAACTCGAGCTCGACGAGGTGAAAAAATGAAGTTCGAGCTCGAGCTCGAAAAAAAAAATAATTTCTTTATTTTTTAAAAAATAAATAAAATAATTATTTTTCTTAATAAATAATATCATATTAGGGATATATATGTAATTTCACTATTATAATAAAATAAAAAATAATATATATATATATATATATTTATCGAGCAGAGAGTCGAACTTCGGAACATGGAAGCAGTACGAGCTTCGAGCTCAATATTTTTGAACTCGAACTCAAATTGAGACTCAAATCGTTTGCACCCTAGTTGATACTACTAATTACAATAGTTAGGGCAGTTCCACTTTGTACCCTTTAACTATACCAATTCTCACATTGGTCTCTAAAATTCGGAGTGGGACAATTATCATATTTTAGTGTCTAAAATATACTACTTGTCCATTTTAGTTCTTAAAGTATAAAATTTACACCAATTTAGTCCCTAAAGTGTATCCACTAAGGTATAAAATTTGTCTTACTTTCTTAATGATATTACTTACGTGAGATAAATTTTACAATTTAAGTATTAAAATATCCCGTTTTAAAGTTTAGAGACCAAAATAAAAATTTGGGTATAATTGAAGGGTGCAAAATGAAATTAATCCTAATAAATATGGATAGTGATTGGACCATCTTGAAACTAAAATCCAAGAGAAGAAACAAAAGAATGAATTACATAAATTTGTGTCACCATCTCGAAAAAAAATGAAGGAACGCTATAAGAAAGCGAGACATGAAGGAGAGCTGGGGCTGGGATTAGAGTCCGTCTTCCATTTATTGAGAATTGAGTCTCTGTCTAGGGACATAATATCTTGTCACTCTTGTACATCTTACAAAATAAATGAATAAATAAATGTCTCATACAAAATGAAAAAATTAATGTAATTATAACAACAAATTATAGTAGTAAACAACATGGATTCTTTATATTATGGATTCCTTAAAACTTACCGGTAAGAAGAGAACCTATTTGTCTTTTTGATATACGATGAGAAGGCGAAGAATACATGAAAATCTAGTATTAGGTGGCTGGATTCGTCAAATTTTACATCAGTAAACAATATGCTAAAATATATGACTGATCACCAAACTATTTCCAAATTTTATTTCATCCAATAAACTTTTTTAATTCGCCCGTTAAATTTCAAAATCTGGACCACTTTTGCCATCAAATCAATATGCCTATTTAAGGTCACACATGGAGTACTATTGAGTCTTTTTCATCATTTCTCATAGAATCCCTTAAGCATATTGGGAGATTAAATAGGCGAAATGCCAAAAAAAAAAAAAGAAGAGAAAAATCCAGTGAGTGAAGTGAAACTTTTCAAGTAATTCAGGATTAAAATTTATGAAGAATTAATCAGAAAAACTTAGTAGCGAATGGTTTACGTGTGACAGGCAACAACTTCCCTTAGAAATAACACAAGTAGAACAATAGAATGACCAAAACAATGCACATTTAAATGTGCAACAAATAAATGGATGCAAAACAAATTCAGTGGACAAATCAAAAAAATTTCAGAAAAACTACATTGGCACTGAACCCTAAAATAATTATTAACACGGACAACACAGAAACAAAACGCGAGTGGCAGCCGAAAAGCTTATCTGTGAAGGCCATGTGGGAGAAAGGAAGAGCTTCTGTGTGGTTGAAATTGAAATAAAAGAATTAGATGCTGGAATTAGTGGCCATTGCGTATCATCACCCTTATCTGAAAAAGGATTCTATATGTTTGCAACATAGGTGGGTATTTGGTATCTGAGGCAGTGATGTTATATTCTTACCTACCCTAGACCTACCACACCAAACGTTGGCTGGGCTCCTAGAGACATCATAGTTCTGAAGTCGTAATTCATCACTCAATTAACCAGCTCAAGTGGAAAAAGAATCTCGTGTACTACCTTAATCAAATGAAAAATCTTATAGTACTATGTGACGTAGGATTTTAAATGACAGAAATAAATGAAAAGACGATTCATCATATTGATTTTAAAAATTTCTATATTTGTGTTTACCATTTATGAAAGTCATAATATTCAATCACTTTTTATAGATGAACTCTAATTTAATTGCATCTGGACATCATCAAGTGGGATTGAAAGCACCTGAGTTTTTGTACATTTATACGTGTAAACTTTAATTTGAAAAAAATGAAGGAAAGAAGTTTGAGTTAAACAAATACTTTTTCAAATTTAATTTGGGTCCTAAACCCGTTCATCTACAGTGGTAGCGCCGTGGCAGTTCTTTACCTTTCAGAGTGCTAAAAGGCTATTACATAACTGCCTATGGCCTATGGGTTAATTGACAGAATTCTGGAGTCAAACACTCAATCTGGAACGCCATTCAACAACCCCCTATCTCATAAATTGGAAGTTGGAACAACAAACTTCCGCCCCTTTAAAAAAAGGAGAAAGAGTTTAAAATCTCTTGATTGGCCTGTGCAAGTCCACGACAATTAGTAACGACGGGTCACTTACGGAATTTTTATTACCCTCTCACACTTTCTATTACCTTAAAAACCTGACTGAGAGTAGCATTAAGCAAAGGTGCCAATTTGGTCCTTCGACCTCGACTAGTCGACTTTAAAACTGTTGGTCGTCCAGCGCAATCTGAAAAGGCAAGTACAACCTCAAGCGAGTAATTAGTCAATACTATGATATTCCATTCAATGCCTTTCTCAATTTTTTTTTTTTGATTTGGTTTTCTCATCCTGAATAAAATCTTGTTAACGAGAAACGAAAATAAAAAATCTGGCTAGACAGGGACATGATGGTTTCTGCTTTCCACTATCCAGTTCCCCTTTTAACTTATTGATAGAGTTAACATGTATCGATCTTTCATAAACTAAATGAAGTGAAATCAATAAAGTGAATAAAGGTGAGAAAAAAATAACGCCATAAATTTAAATATATGTGACTTGTGGCTAAAATCTTTGCCCGGTAAAAATCCTTTTACTAATAATTTGACTTTCATCCCTCGTCCTTCATTTGTGCGCAAAGAAAGATTAAAGAGCTAAGTATATTTGCCAAATTTTAGAGAGAGAACAATTTCTCGTCCACTATCTGGTTATCAAGTTCAATTAGCTCTAATTTAGTTTTCTTGTTGGAGATTTTTTCTGCCAAGTTGATTTAGTTTGCGTACTTCAGTTCCCTGAGTTGATTTTGCCCTTTCCCTTAATAACAGAAATCCTTGTTTTTAACTTTTGGCATCTTTAGATCTTCCCTGATGGTATAAATGCTTATGCTTTCGCAAGTAAAGAACAAACAAAAGTAATATGCTTTTTGGAAAAGTTGAATAACATGCACCTATTTCACCACTCGTAGAAATAAATTGAAAAATCAGAAAACTTTGGATGCGATTGCAACTCGTTCTGATATATAATTGAAGCGTCCTTTCATTTTGTTTCGGAGCATTAAAAAATGATGAAGTGAAACGAGAATTGATGGGGGGGGGGGGAAATGAATTTAGCTTTTGGCTGTACCTAAAAGCACCACCATAGCATATAATAAAATTTATGAACTTTTACTGGTGGCATGGTGCAAAGAAACTAATTTTAGAAACAATTAAAAGTCTATGTTCACGTCATAGAATGGCATGTAAGATGACCAATTGGATTACACGCCGATTGCACATCATCTTTCCGGTCACTAGCTACTTGAGAAAATTCTTTATTGAAGATGGACAGAAAATTCTCATTTGTGGCTCTTTGGGTTAGTGGAAAAATCAGTGTTTGGAGTTGTAGCAAACTACCCCCGTTCCCTATCCCACATCGATTGTGAGTGTGTCTGAGTTGTAGTTCTTAAGTCCCCTCTCCCTCCCCAAATGTCAGCTAGCCTTTTGGGTTTGGGTTTGGAAATTTCTTAGGTTCTACCAATTTTCCTATCTTATCTTAAAAGAAGATGGACAGAAAATCAAGTAATTTCTTTATTGGATCTATTGTGGTATTCTCTTTGGAGACTATTGTCTAATTAGATATGAAGATAACACCTGAGTTGGACTCCATCAATTGCTGGATTGAAGAGAATTTGAATCAAATTGCAAAGGGATAAACTGATTTTGTCGCGTTAGCAGATTCAGCAACTTAGTCCAATGGCATTGGCAGGGCCTTCCAAGCTATGTGGAATGTGCTTCGTGTTTTTACAGATTTCAAGAAAAACGGCAGGAGTGGAGGGAAATGTTTTTGGAATCTTTGTAAACAGGGAGTTGGGGAACTACATAATTCCTTGTTCGAAGACTTCCTAGATTGCAGAAGATCATATATATATCCGAATTGTAGATTTGTATTGAACTATTGATGACTTAAAAGTCTTGAACTCCTAGTTGCAGATTGGTCAAGCAAACGAATCTGTTTATTACACGTTTGAAATGGGCTTAGAAAATGTAGGTCGAGAAAGAAGGATTTAAAGATTTGGATAAAATAAAGAAGAATAATTTCTTCAATCTTTTTCGTGGACGGAGAAATTTTATGCTGCATCACTACTGTAATTTCCCATTCATCAAGAAGGGGACCAAAAAAAAAGAAAAAGGAATCCCTCGAGTCCATTTCTCATGCGGAAGGAAATGATACCATTCATTTTCCATAGATACAATGAATTTATGGTATTAGTTTTAGTAGTGGTTTCTGATTTTGGCTCATAATCAGCTCGATCCGATACCTGTTGGTGTCTACTGTCTCCAAACTCAGACAAGTTCTCAGACGAATGATCACATGGGATAATTCAAGTCCCGCCACTTTACTTGGTCGTTTAGATAACAAGAATATTCTTGAACAGAAACAGAAGAGCTGGCAATCACATTCTACTTGAGGGCTCCAATATTCTTCTTCTCGTCCCAATTGTCTGGAGAAGTTGATTTTTTATGTACCTACAGTTGCACCTTGCCATAAATAATGTGAGGGACGTGGAGGCGGAACAGTTGTAAGAAAAATCGGATGATTTTATGCATTTTACACAGCTAACTGACTTTGCGTAATTCATTTTTCACAAAGTGTAACTATAGAACAAATTTTTGTGAGTCCCACACACAGTGCGAAAAATTATGCATAGAAGTGATCCGAATCACATATTTTTTTGGCCAAATCTAACCATGAACAGTTCAGGAGCGGTCCTTCTGATGACCGCTCCCGCCTGTTTCCATAATGTGAGTGGGAGTGCAGGACTTGCAGTCAGCGTATGTGCTCAGTTCAGAGGGATGCTGGACGTGTGTTCAGTCATGTTGATCAATTTCGTTTGGAAGTGAACTGATTTTCTTTTTCTGTTTTTTGGGTGTGTAATTTACATAATACTGTAAATTTTTTTTTAATTCTTGATTATGTAATAATTTTGGGAATGTGAGACGTACATAGCCTGGTTTTGGGGCCCACCGGGGGGTGGCTTTTTTTTTTTTTTTTGGGAGAGATTAATTAGCCTGCTGGTTATGGAGAAAATTCGGAGACTATCTTGGGAACATAAGATATGAGCAGGATTTTAAAATTTTCACTAGGAATTTGCCAAACCTAATCCTCAGCAAACAAGACACGGAGTTTTTGGACCCTTGCTGGCTTTCTTCCTAATTTTTTCAGGGTTGAGTCTCTACACACACACACACACACACATATATTCAAAGGAAAACTCCAAATTTTACAAAGGAGAAAAGAAGAAGGGCTAAAGTGAAACTATGAACTTCACTATCAATCCTAAACCGATCCATTAACAAAAGTTCTTTCTTTATTTTTCTACCCCACTTTTGGGCCTTTGGACACTCGAACGAATCGGGCAAAGTTAGTACTCAACGAAGCTGGGCCGATTACGAATCCATTGTACAAATTTCAAAAGATCCTAGAGGATCTGTATCTTTTTGGTGCCCCAATCATAGGTAATAGGTTAATAAAACCCAATTTTCGTTATTCACAAATTTAACAAAAGCGGATTTTTTTCTTGCTCAAGAAAAATTGGATCTCTTTCTCTTTTATTTTCTAACAGAGAAGGGTTGCGAGGATTGGAGTGTGAAAGACCAAAAGAACCAATAGTCCTTTGTTTTTTTATGGGTATTGCCGTGCAATTTAATCCCAATCACACCCTGAAGAATATGAGATAATAACAGAACGAATCCATTAGAGAGTACTATATGATGAGTTACCAAAGCACGCTCAGTCAATCATCAATCTCCAATTCAAAGTTGACCAATACAACCATGTATTACACTGTGGGTTTCGTCATGTGCCCACTCGTATTTAATTGGCCTGTCTGTACCAACCTATAATTTATTCCCAAATAATTAAGGTATGAAAAGTAAAAATTTTCTAAGTCATGCTAGTATTAACCAGTTAAATCCTATATTGAAGTGGAGTACTAATTACTGTTCGAACCCGTTCATCAACGAATAAAACAATTATGCGCATTTGAAAAAGTTTATAGAGAATGAGAGAATGGTACCCTGACAAAACAATCGTGAAAATGCATTCTAATGAATCCAGCAGCCAAGCCGGAGTCGAGAGACACTGCTTGCTTTACTGCTTTTCCTACAATTGTCTCCGCTAATTGGGCAATTGTTTCGATAGAAACCAACTTCCAGTCATGCTGAAACAACAGCAGTATTCATTGAAAACTCATGAATGACAAAGAACATAAGAAAAATAAACCAAAAAGGCAAAATTTTTTCCCGCCACTTCTCTTCATTTTTGTAAGAAAAAAAAGGTAAAATCCCTTGTGAAACCAGAAGGCAAGGATTGAATGGGTGATGGAGGGAAAAGTGACTACAACAATGCTATATAGTAGTTGGGAGGGAGATAATGAATTAGGATTTTTTGGGTCATAATGAATTAGGATTTTTTTTTTCATATTATTGTTGTTTCATTCAAATTCTAACCTGAGTTAAATGCATCCAATTATGATTTTAGGCCAAGCACCAAGTTACAAAATCAATCATGCATGGAGTAGCATGCCTCTATTTTGATCTAGACTTTAATGTTATTTATTGGGTTGGGTGTGAGCACAGTATAAAATAAATATAACCTAGCGCCTCTGAAGAATTTCGAATTAGTTCGATCTTGGAGCGGTGACTCCGGATGTGCAATGGGTTACTAGCTTCACCCTGATTCCAAGGAGTTTACTTAATCCGATATACCAAAATTTAACTCGAAATTAATTAATTTGTGTAAGTGGCAAGTAGGGTCGTCTCCTCAAGGAACTGGAAGAATTATTTTCTATGAAATAAAATAAATGGGGGGAGAGAGTTCGAATAATTCCTAATTAATAAAACCCAATAAAAATAAATGACACCACAAAATTCCAATTGTAGAATTATTTTCTATGAAATAAAATAAATGGGGGGAGAGAGTTCGAATAATTCCTAATTAATAAAACCCAATAAAAATAAACGACACCACAAAATTCCAATTAAAATAAACAGTATCACAGGAATCAAATACAAAAATAAATAAATCAATAACAAGATCTAGTCAAAGGCCTAATCTCACCTTGGTTTCATCAACTTGATCATTGACATTAAATTGCATTCAATTACTTACAAATAAATTGGTTATGGTTGTCAACAAGCTCACATGACCTCCTAAAATGAACCAAAGGGTTCGTCTAACTCTCGCCAGGACTCACTCACTAAAATAACTAATAATACTTCAAAAGTGAACGTAATTAACCATTTCAATCCAAATCACAAATAATACAAAACGAAATTCAACTTACAACTCAGTTCTTGAATTACAGTTCAAAGTACTTAGGGTACAACCACAATACCATCTCACAGGCCCAAATACAACAAAAGTCCATCCATCCATGATTACAAATGATACAAGAAATAATTCAGTCCATCACGCTAAGATAGATCACAACTCATACTTTCCTTCGTCACGAGCCCTGTGGAGGAAAAATAAAACATTTTTGGGGTGACCTAGAAGCTCAGTGAATGTCCAGTAAAAACAAGAAACTCATGGACCTTTGAATTAAATGTCACTTTGTAAAACATTTGAGTTTTCAAGCAATCATTCCATCAATACTCAATTTAACAAACAACATACAGTAAGCGTAATTGATACACATTTAAATCCGGTATTGGAAGGATACGATATTCTCAGAAGCGGTTGCAATCCGTCTTGTCGGTCAATCACCCTCCTACTCCTCCTTATAACACCCAAGTGGTAATACCGAGTATACCATACAGGCCTAAGTTACCAACCTACCCAACCGAGTTGGCTCGAATAGGCCGATGGGAAGGGGAAAGGCCTTGTTCACCAATGAGATAAAGTACACATGGCCTATCATGCACAAGTAATATACAAACAATGAAACGGTAAGCGGTTGAGCGATATTGACAGTTAGGTCGAGTGTGGTAAAGTACACACTCACCTAGAAACAAGTATTTAACACTTATGAGATCAACTAACATCAAGTATTAATCACATAAGCATGAAATTCACATAACATACAGGAAACACTCACAAACTCTTCATAATTTCACTTGTAAAGCATTTCATTTGGAAATGATAGTAAATCATTTCAATAAATCGTTCCTTTGGAAACCATAGCCAAATTTCATTTAAAAGGGAGTTGAAACACTCACAAATCCTTCATAAGTTATTTCACTGGTAAAAGCATTTTACTTGGAAATAATGGTAAATCGTTTCTTGGTAAATACTAGCAAATCATTTCACAAATCATTCATTTACAAACCATGGCAAGATTTTCATTTAAAAGAGAGTTAGAACACTCACCTCGATCCACTTAAACGAGTGAGCAAAGAAGAAGGCTAAACTTCGTTAGTTGGTTCACCCCCGACAAAGTCTTGGCCACCTGAGCCAAAGTTCAACTATCAGATACTAGCCAAAATATCTAAAACTTAAAGTCTTAACTCAACTACTCAGAACCACCAAACCCTCACTACTACGGTTTCTTGTTCGAACCATATCTAAGATTACTCTCATTGAAACTAGACAAAGCTTATGGGTATGGAAGCTAGACTCGGAGAACTACAATTCACTAGAAACTTCACTTTCAACTTCATTTTGTAATACAGGTCAAATCAAGACGTAAGATTCAGTAGTATTTAAAGCACAGTGTTACCAGTTTCAAAAACAAGCCAACGAAATCTTACGGGAAAAATACCAAATTTTGTACACTTATTCTTCTATACATATAGGCTAGGTTTATACCAAAATTCAGTCAAAACTCATACGGGAAGTCAAAGTTGTAGACGACTAAAATCGCTCCCTATTTTTCCAAAATTACATGTTTATCCAAAATTAGTGAAAACACAACTTTTCACCATTAAAATTTCATAACTTCACTCCATTAAATTACGTACTCATAATTAAACATAATACACATTTATTTAGGCAAAATCTCTTCAAGAAAAATCACAAAATTTTGAAATCAAACATTAAAAATCACCAAGCATGGGTTTGGCCATCTCATACACTTTTCTTCCAAAATTTCCAACAACAAAATCCTACTTTCCAACCATATCAAGACTATTTCATGAATATCACACAAATCCATAATTAGGTCCTCAAGTCAACTACCTAAAATCCACCTCAAGTCCGCTACCTAGGTTGGGATTTCAAGCGCCCAACTTCATCTTTTCAGATGAGATCATTATTCCAATATTAACCATAGATCTAAGCTATTTAACTCTAATAAAGCTATATCTAGAAGATTTAGAGCTTATACCTTCAGATCTGACTAGATCTGATAAGATCCGACAAGATCCACCGAGGCTTTGTGATATCTTCTCAAAATTGACCCCTTACAAGCTCAACAACCACGAAAGTTTCGATCTTAGCCTCCGATCTACAAGCTTTGTTGAGGATTTCCGTCACCAAGCTCAAACCCAAGCTCAAGACAACCACCCCAAGCTTTTCTTTCCTTTCTTTTTCTTCCAAAATTTCGGACCTCACTCCCAATCTCTCTCTTGGTTCGGCTGCCATAGAGGGAAGAATTCAAGCCAACAAAACCTTCACAAACTCAAGGTTCTAATTGAAGAAGAAATGGAAGATTTCAACCACAAAACTTACCTTTCTTTCTTCCTCCAAAACCGGTCCAGCCCTTCACTCTCTCCTCTCTCTTTCGGCTGCAAGAAGTGGTGGGGAGGATGGGCTTCAATGGTGGTTGAAGCTTGAAGGAAGCAAAGAAGAAGAAGGAGAAGAAGATGAAGAGCAAATTCTCTCTCTCTCTCTCTCTTCACTCCAAGTTGGCTGCTGAAAAGTGAGGAAAGGAAGCAAGAAACAAGGCTTTAAGAGGGCAAAAGGAGTGGCTCTCCTTAAATTATGGAAAAGTTGTCTCATGACCACTTTATGCCGCGTCAAGCGCGGTATTCTAACTTACACTGTTTTCCTCCATTCCAACACTGTCCAATCTTATTAATATTTCTAAAATATCACTACATATGCCTAATTTCAACTTAAAGTCACTAATCACGCTCCGGTAGAAAATTAAACGTTTAATTCGACCAAAACCGCACATCGGCAAATAATTCGTATAAAAATTCTCTAAATTGGAAATTAATAATTCAAAGCAGAAATTCACTTATATTTGAGTGAAAATACATAATAATAATATTGTTATCATTATCATTCATTTTCTAATAAAAATAAAATTTCAGAACCCTCACACTGACAACTTGCCAATCCTTACTGTGTCGATAGCCACGACAAGGTCTATAACTACTTCTCTTGTCAGTAGACAACCCTAAACAAGCTCTTAAGATTTAGCCCACCGACAGCATTAACATTTAGAAAAGCCACCAATTCTAACCAACAAACACATAAGCTCGGTTCATTTAAGTCAGATTGAATATTCCCATGACAATAACTCAAAAGTTTCTTGTACTACTGAATTATGCCAATTGTCACAAATACTAAAACCTTCCAAACGATTACATATTTGGTGTTCTAGATGACAGTAGATTATCCCCACAATTAAATAATGGCCAGTTATTGAATTGCAAGAAATAATCATAAACGTGAACAATAGAAAATATTCAAATACTTGTAAATAAATGAAATAAAAATAATCCAAACAAGTCTCACAGAGTTGATAAACCGAATCTCGATTAGCCTTTAACTAGACGAAGAAATTAGCCACTCTTCATTGAATCACCACCAAAAGACGTTTTCGAAAGCTTCAATTAAGAATGACAAAAGGAAGAAATCAAAAGAGCGACTAAAGCTTCTAAACCCAATGAATAGCAACAGTAGGCGGCCAGCAATTCTTGTTCAAGCGAAGTCCGCCACGCAAGACTAATAAAAAAGCTAAGAATGAAAAAGACCTACGAAGAAAGCTTTTTTTCGTGACTCATCAAAAACTACCGATCCCCCCCCTACCAAGAGAGCTCGGCTCCTTTTATCCCTAAAGCTAGTGAAAATAAAGAATAATCTCCCTTCCAAATTAGGACTCCCAAGAGTTTGAGTCCTAATTGGAATCGAACTTGTTAAATCACCCTAACAAAATAAATATGGAAACCAATTACAAATATTCCTAATTAAAAGGAGTCTTTGACCAATTCCCAAAAATACATGAAATCCTTGTTTCCAAATATTCAGCAATTGTCTTCCGTGGAAAAATGGTTCACTTCTTCAAAAAGGCAACCTTCAAATCAACACACAGCGTGCCCGCGCCTTATCTGGGATTATCTTCTGAAATTTCCATCAATTGCAGTTTTTAATTCCCAATTTAACTCCAATGACCTAAATCAAGGTTGAAAACCAAATATAAGTAGAATGAAGCAATTAACACAATATTTAGGCCATAATTAAGGGGAAATATTCATAAATAATTTGCACAATTGAGGACTCAACATGGGTAAATTAGAGATGTGAACCTATGAATAGTATTTTAAAAGTTCAAAAAATTTGTTTTTCTTCCTTTTTTTGGTAAAACAGAACACTCTCAGTGTTGAAAAACAAAAAAAAAAAGTGCTATAGAACAGGCCATGATAATTCCAAAGTGTCCCTTGGCTTTTTAGGATAGATTGTTAAGTGGATAAAATAGTGTCGAGAACAGTAAGAGCCGACTCTTTAGGCTAATCGATACGTGAATGAAACACGTAATATAACTTCATCTCTTTGGTTTTCTCACCCAAGATTGGGTAATTTTATTATCATACTATTATTATTTTTTTCTTGTGGTGTATTTAATTCCCCTTGGGGATACTTTTGCTGAATTTCCTTAGGAAAGTGGATGATAAAATAAATAAATAAGTAATGGGGATCAAACTCCTTTGCAAACCAGTCGAGAAGGTTATGTTTTGCTGCAGCAGTATACCACATATGGAGATTTAGAAACGCTGTCATTTTTCAGTTGAAGCCTGCTGATTGTTCCGGAATTCTGGAGGCTATTTCTGAAGCAAGTTAGATAAGCTACTAGTTTTTGGACAAGTCTCCCGAGAACTTAGGAAAAAACGGGCTCTTGTTCTTGACTTGAGTGCGGGCTGGACTGAAAATGCCTCGTGCAATGGAGTAGCGGACTCGTAGTGCCTTGCTTGGGTGACGGAGTTGCAAAACATCATTATTTTTAGATAACTAGATAATGTCACGGCTGAGGGTTCAAATTAATCGTCCTATCATATCCAAGAGAAAATATTCAAAACCTGCAGAAAGAAAAGAATAATTAATTTTGCAACAATCACTAACAAATGCAAAGCAGGCACCAGAAAGAAAGAAGGAATTCATTGGAGCAAAAGTTATTATCCAAGCAATGAGCATGTTAATAAAATTCATTATGTAGCATAGTCCATAGGTATCGGAGATCTAGCCCTTACTAGGTAATTGCAAACAAAATGCAAACGAAAAAAATTACAGTTTTCAAGTGTTGATAACTTCATAAAAGTAAGAGATAGGATTTTTTTTCCTGCTTCCGTTAATATCCTAAATTCATCTGCCTTTAACAGTCATCATTCAGTGCTAGCATGCCATTTTCCCTGTCCGTGATGGCACTACTAGCATGTCAGTTCTCCCATTAAAAGAAACCTTCAATCCCTAAATTCCTGATCAATTTGAGGTTAAAACATGAAGACACTGCTTCACAACCTTCAATAAGAAATGATACAATGAAATAAAAACTTTATAAATTCCAATAAATTGGCCTTTCATTATTGAAGCTGGACAAAAAGGAGTCAGTACAGTGACTTAAAATGAGTTTTGTATATTTCTGATCTAAATTACGGATAATTAATACGCCAAAGGTTTTGTCGAAGGCCCAATGGTGCAATAAAATGGGGAAGTGCTTTCATTTTGACTAAAACCATATTTAAGGGGAGCTGCAACTGCTAAAGAAAGGAATTAGGCAAAGATAAGACTCAACAATGTTGGGCCACTTATGGAACCCATTGTCCAAATAGCAAAAGATCCAAGAGGCAACTGTATCTCTGCGGTGCTTCAAGCATAGTTTAATAAAAACCCAATTTTTCTTTTTTACAAAATTAATAAAAGCTGATTTTTCTTTTTGACAGCATTAATAAAAGCTGATTTGTCCTCGTTCAAGAACAATTGGACCACTCTTTCTTTGTTTGTCTTTTAATTTTTTTTAATAACATAGAGGGGTTGAAAGGGGATTTAAATCTAAAACCTCTAAGTTATTAAATCTCAATTTTAACTATTGTTTTTCGGTCCAAATTCACGGTGATTTTGGGCATTCCATTTAGCCTTTCACTAGTTTGTAAACTGGGGCATTGAATTATTTTAATTTAGTTGAAAATTTTCTGATGGGTGTTTGAATTAATATTTTAGAAAATAAATGAGGGCTTACAGGGGATCAGCATTAGTTTTCATCTCACTGCCCAAGATTTTAAAGATTTGCGTCAATATCTAAAAGAATAGAGAACAAAAATACCTAAATTTTGAAACAAGTAAATAAATTAGTTGGAAAAATTAATCATTACGAGGTTTGTACTTCCCCATTTTCCTCTCCTTTTTTTTTTGGCTAGAGGCTATGACGGTGGATGTACCATTACATTTGACAAAAAATACTTCTGTGGGACTTTAAAGACATTCCCCACGATGCTGAACTTATATGTAGTCAATTTTGTCATTTCCGTTTGGAAGTAAACATTTTTCTCTTTTGGGTGTGAAAGGAACCTAAATCGTGTAAAAAGCTTTTATTTTTATGTGATTTCATTACATCAGACCAGAGTCATTGTTAGTATTCAATAGAGGTGTCAATCATAACCCATTTATATTGGCTCACCCAAACCCAACCCATTAATAATTTACCCAAATCAACCCATTAATTTTAAATGGGTATAAATGGGTAGCCATTTATACCCATTTAGTTGATGGGTAATGGGTTGACTTGGCTTACTCATTTAAAAATAAATACACATTTTATTCAAAATTTTAGTAAGTGATAAGGAGATAAATTTGAATTTTGTACCGATGTAATAACAATAAAATGCCATTATTTATTGTCAAACACCATGCAAAAAATCTTTAAAAAAGTAAATAATATTTCAAACAAGTCATAAATGGGTAGTTGGGTTACTTGAGTATACCCATACCCATTTATTAAATGGGTATAAATGGGTACCCATTTATACCCATTTATTTTAAATGGGTATAAACAAGTTGATTCAATTATATCCATTACCCAATTATGACTTATCCAAATATACCCAAATCACTCATTTTGACACCTATAGTATTCAACGTAAGCTATGGCACTAGTGGTATGGATAAGACTTTGTTTGGATTGTCATTTTCTATCAACAAATTTTTTACTTCTTCCGTGAATACATTTTTTAATAATTTTTTAAACTCATATACATCAAATCGCTATAATATTTTTTTTTTTACAAAAGCTTTAGGAGATAAAAATCCAAATGGACTCTTGATATACGCATATTTCTTGGGTCAAAGAATTCGAGATCTTATTTGATCGTAGGATGAAAATAGTGGGAGGGGACAAAAAAACAAAAGACGTGCTGGAGTGGAACCTTATCGGCATTTTTTTTTTCAAAATTCTGCTCTTGGGGCTTCTAAATTATGCGACAAGAAGACCTTCCCCCATTTTGGCTCTAGTGATGTATGCATAGGAGAAATCATCACAAAACTCAGTTAGTCCACCATGTTACGCCCTACCACCAAATCTTAAGTGCAAATTGCAAATGATCCTGAAGACAAGTAGGTCATATGCATGGGTTGTAAAACCCCACCTTTTTTTCTTCATTCAAGAAAAATTGATTCACTTGGCAGTAATGGAAAATTCCAAAAATCAATGCAATATTACAGAAAGGACTTATAATTGACAAAATATCATGTGTCTAATAATACAAGTCAAATTTATTTCTTTTTCTTGTCCTCGTACGTACATGCAGAATTTATCTCTGTCTAAGGCTATATTGTTGAGGTGCAGCCAATTTGTAGTATCTGTCTACGCAAGACCAGTTGGCTCAAAAAGCAGTGAGACCAATTGGCTCAAAAAGCAGTGATCGAATACGATCTCTAGTCTGGGAATTGGAAAGACCATGACCATCACCATACTGGTACATGCACTGAGAGATCCTACCAAGGTTCACTGCGATTCCAATAAACGCTTGAGAGAAAGGTGAGTCTGCAACTCGTTCTTTGTTCATTTGTTTCCATGTTTCACCAATCAGGAATCTTATGTGTTCACGTGCCTCTTCTTCCGATGCACCGCTTTCATTCATGTAACATTGGATTGATTTTGGTACATCACCTCTTTGCAACTCATCCTGCTCATTTAAGTATGAAGTATGAAATAGTCATGGTATTGCTTCAGATGTTCAATGTCTTAAATAAATAAATAAATAAAAATCAAGAGCAGTTTTCATTTCCTTGGCTTAATTATATTGAGTTGTTGACTTGTGTGATTGGTTCTAACTAATGTCCCGTGGATTCATAATTCCGGAAAATTAAGTGGGTGTCATCTCCACGTGCTTATAGTCATTGAACTTTTTGATGAAGGACATTTTGGTTTCTATTGCTTTTAGACTTGCTTCTTATATAATGAATGTAGTCCTTCTTGATTTGTGCTTCTTAAGGACTACATTAGTTAAGAATTCCTCTGAGTTTAGGAATTTTTTCAAAGAGTTCGCCTATAAAAAATGAATGCAAATCATGACATGTGTAAACGAGAGACACAAATATAGAAACTTTTAAAATTAGGAAGATGAACTATCATTTAGTTTGTATTCATTGTATAAAATGTTTAGAGTGGAATTTTTCTAGTTTAAGTATAAGTACTCACCGAGGAGGTTCCCAAGTCATCTGCAAGTCTCAAAATCATTGCTGAACATCGGATTATGTTGTGACATCTGTCTAAGCATTCCAAAGCTTCATTTGTTATCGGGTTGCTCACCAAGAAATAAGCGTGCCCAAGTATCACAGGAGCTGATATTGAAATCCATGCATTATCAAGGTATTCTTGCAAGTTTGGTACATAACCACTGTGATACCATTTGGCCTCTTGCAAAAAAGCTTTGCATAGATCTGCCCACTGAAACATCTCACACTTTACCATCAGTGTCAGGAGAGAATTAACTAATTAACACCATAGGCTTGTAATGTCTGGTACTAATCATAAAAATGAAAAAAGCAAATTATTCTAAGCAAAAGATGATTACCGATTTTTTCATGTATGAAATGACATGGACACCTTGCTCTTTCATAACATCATAAGCCATTCCATTGATTGTGTTGTAAAGTGCGAAATAGCATATTTTCATGTACTCTGGTAGCTGATCTATTACTTCAATGTCCCATCTGAAAAGTTAGAAGAGTCAGAAATTAAAGCCAATTAACTTCTTCGTTCTACACACCAACTGTACTGTATATATACCAAAATATATTGAGTAACACTGATAAGGGCAATTCATTATCTGCCAAACCTTTCAACAGCATCAGTAAAGAGTTCCAGTTCGTCCAAAGTTCCATAGACATCATATACATCGTCTATTGTCGTTATCAAGGCAAAGTCCCTTGTCGACATTCTACGGCAATAGCCATATTCTGGGTCAGAGGTATCTCCTACTGACCAAAAGAAATTTTCGACCAATCTATCCCTAGCAAAAGGCAAGTTTTCTGCTAGACATGTACTCCGCCACCATCTGTTCAAGTGCAAAGCAAAAACAGGACTATTCATTAACCTTCAAATCACCATACTATCACATGCATAGATATGCCTATGGAAAAATCAGACATAAAAAGACAACATCAATTATCTTTTAAGATTAATTCATACGTACTACTTTCTTGTTTTAAGACCTTTTAATTTGTAAGACTGAAATTTGGACTGAACAATGACTCAACAGAACTCAAGAATGACTCATAATTGGTTTTGACCAGTTGAATTAGGTTAAAAAACCACAGATGATATTATAATGATGCCATAAATGCATTTGAATTATATACAAATTAAATAAATGTAAAAACAAAAAGTCCCTTCAGTTGGCATATTTAACTAGCTTGTAACTGATACAAAGGATTTACGTAACAAGCGAGAACATAAATATAACTTGGAAAAATTTATGGGTGGATTTGTAGTTTTCTAAAACTAATGGATCAAAATAGAATAGGAAAATATTAGAGCACTAAAAGCAAATAAATAAGTGAAACCTAATTCCTTTGCTTCTTCTTTCTCAAACGCCACTAACCTTTCATAAGTTTCATTCTCCAGTTGCTTTCTTCAATTATTGAGAGAGAGAGAGAGAGAGAGAGAGAGAGAGAGAGAGAAGAAAGTTGTGAATAGAAGATGTGATTTGTGTACATCATACAGCAGAGGAGATAACAACAACCACAGTAACCAACTCACGTGAATTAACACACGTAAATTTGATTAAATAATGTCAAAAAATGCAAAAAGGAAATGACATAAAGATGCTCTCCCTTTTTCCCATCAAATCTGTCATGCTCCTACTTTTTATAAATACATTCTTTTTCATTTCACTCCCTTCTGTATCCATCCTACTCTCGACTATAAGTATAAAATTCAAGCATTAAACCAGACAGTATGGAGAATTCTAAAATTCCTCTTCTAATCACTGGACTGACCTTAGTGAATAAATCTATCATGTTCCCTATTTTGAACTATGCTAAAATTATTGCCACTAGCCTTGATTAATAAATAACTATTTATGCCGCTCCACCACAACACGAAAAAAAAAAAAAAGAAACGAAAAGGCTTCTGTCATTCTTGTGCTTCACATGTGGCAAGAGTTGCGGTTAGTAGCTAGTACAAGATTTGACTCCACAGACAAAGGGATAAAAAAGGAAACGAACCCAAAAGGAGTCGGTTCAGATCCATGAAACCCGAAATACTTGAAAAAAAGAAAAAGGTTGAAGGGAGTATAAAATAGGCTGGTACTACAATACATAAAATTTTATCAATCACACCAAAGTAAAAAACTAAAAAGATTTACACAAATGTACACTTAATATAGTAAGGACACTTATTTCTGTTAGGAATTGGGGCATCAGGCATAGCGGAAAATTAAAAATTTAAGCCCCAACTCCCACCAGGAATCACCCTAGTTCTACGTATGACTTCACAGAAGGGGTTCTGAGGATTACCTTAATCCGCAGATGAAGCCTCTGATTCGTCTGAGAAGGCTGAGAATCCCCTGAGCAGCAGTCCAGATGTCCTGCCTCTACTGATGTCCACGCGAGAGTGCTCCTGGATTCTCCTGATCGTCTCTACGATCTGTGTGTGTGTGAGAATGGAGAAGAGGTGCTAGCCTTTCTCTCCCACTCAAGCTCTCAGACTTTCTGAGATTTCTCTCTACGTCAGTTTTTCTGGAGAACTCTCTCTCTCTATTTTTCCTGACTATCAGAAGTGCTAACTCTAACTCACCTATCGTAGTATCTGATACTACTAATAGGAGAGAGATAGAGAGAGAGATGAGAGAAACAGAAGGGAGGGATAGGGTCAGGTGGTTTGATTCAAAATCAAACCACCGTAACATCTGATGGTTTCACTATCCCCTTCTGTTATTTGACAGATAAGGGATAACCACTTTATCCTATCTGTCAGATGACCCCAGGATTTATTTATCTTTATAATTAAACCCCAGAAATATTTATTTCCAAGTCCCTACTTGGACACACAATTTAATCCAGGACCCAATCTCTATGCGTGTGATCCAATAGGTCCCAAATACACTGGTAATAATTATGAATTATAATTCTTAAAAGAATTAGATAAAATAAACACTTTTATTTTATCATTAATTACAATAATTAATCATTCATAATTATAAATTGTGAGCGGTGTCTAGCAACACATCACAACCACCCAGGTATTCGGAATTGATCAAGGGGAATTCCGACCTAACCTTTCCATAGAAAATTACCATGTAATTATTATCCTTTCACCATTGATATCCAATTAGTCAGGGAATAAGGAACAAGTGCCAATTCCCTTAATGACTAATTAATTTTCTAGTTCCCGGAATTAACCTTAGATTAGATTAACTTGAAGACACTCTTCAATTAATCTAATGTAGTCGACTACTAAGGTTACATTCCAACTAGTTTACCGGATATCGGCTCCCACTATTGGTGGTGAATCCTCTCTTGATCACTCACTATCTTTCCATGCTTCACACTACCCCCAATTTCTATTCTTTAAGTCACTCCTGGTGAGTAACAAGAAACAGAATCAAAAGGTAGTGATTCACACTCAAGATACTATGGTGATCTTAAGTCTAGGATCACTTACACAATTTCCCATAAGAGATTCAACCATTGGCACTAAATATCCTAATGGGATCTCTATGTGGATCACTCCAATGAATTATTACTCTATAATTCATCTACACATTAGCCTAGGTATCCCTATACCATAGTTGATGAGAACAACCACTACTTACATTAAGTAGGGGCTAATTGTGTACTAGTCTGTCCGTATTAATGATGTCCTGTCTCATTAATACTATGACTAGGGACATTTAAGAATATTTATTATAAATGTGATTGATATCTCATAGTCAGCAACTCTTGTGACTATCATCACATTAACAAATATTCTAAGGACTTTTACCAGTTATATCATATATTAAACAGATAAAATTGGAAATTCATAAAATACAAAACTTTAATTAGGAATGTATTTCAACAAGTCAATTGTTTTTGGGCATACATTCCAACAATTTTTTGTTGGGAAATTAACGCATTTAATTTTGGAACTGAACTCTCACCTCGAAGCATGTTTAAGATCGTCCTGATGTTTTGCCTGGACAATGTTGAAGTCTAATTTTGCCAGTTCAAGTAGAGTAGGATCTTTATCAACTCTCTTCTCATACAGGTGTATGAACCACCTAGCCTCCAAGCGCTGCACCCTCCAGTGTAATGGAAGCTCCAGGGCATGGTGCACTAGTAGACCAAGTTCTTCGCAGATTCCTTCGTTATCATGGGCATTCTTAAGACAGTTCAATGTGAATTTTCTAGCCAACTCTAAGGTGCTTTCGCCTTCTACTAGAAGGTATGAAGCTTCATATAAATGAAGCATTCCCTTCATGTCCTTGCAAAGGTTGGCCTCAAAGTTTCCTTTCTCACTCTTGAAACAATCAAAGACCTCTGCAATCAAGGGAATTGGATATAAACAAGATGATGAAAACAGTAAGAAGACGTGATTTTCTTGTTCTGTGCACAGTTAGTGAAAAATTTGTTTAAACAAGTACATTTAGATTTGTGCAACTAACATAGATTTGAGCAATATTTTCATGTTATTACGTTTTGCCCACCTGAGCTTTAGGGGTAATCACATTTTACTATTCCCAACTTTGGATAGGTATATGACTTTACCTCCCTATTGTAACGGGGTTAGTACTTCTTAATGCTGGCAACTCCAATAAACATTTTTATACCTAAACTAGTCCTACAGTGGAATGTGACTTTCCCAAAATTTAAGGCTACAAAGTGTACATTTTTAGCATTTATAGTAGTCAAGTGTTAGTATATCCAAAGAATAGAAGGTTGATAACATAAATACCAAACAATTTTTCTCCCCTTTTGAGCTTAACAATTACATATCAACCTGAGTATATATAGACTATGAGGGGAAGGCTCTCCTTCCCCTATGCTTAGCTCAAAATTCGAATCATGTGCTTGGCAGTTGGGGGTGAGAACTGAGAGGAGCGGGAAGGTAATATATATGTGTGTGTGTTTGTGTATATGCGTATATGTTTTATATATATATATATATGTATGTATGTATGTATGTACATGTATATATGTATATGTATGTGTGTGTGTAAATATGTATGTATGTGTGTGTATGTGTGTGTGTGTGTATATATATATATATATTTATGTATGTATATATGTATGAATTTATGTATGATTTAATGTTTAAAACCAATGGAAAAAATTTTCATATACTTAGATAAATTCAATTTTTTGTAAATGCTACCTTTTATATGTAATTTTTTTGAGCGGTGCTAGAGACTTCTACTCTAATTTTTTTCTTCAAAATACATAAGTGATAACCTAATTTTGCAATAATATCTTGTTTACTAATTTTAACCTTAGAATCTTTGATCTTAAAGGACAACAAGGAAATTACTTATGCAGAAAATATTAATAGTGTATAGAAATTTCATTTTTTTTCTTTGGCAATTTTTCAAACTTTTTTGTTTTTGTTTGGAAGTACTTTGTCAAGATTTGTTCTTCAAACATGATGACGAATGAAACATCATCAAAATTCAAAGATTAGATTGAGTTGGTCAGATTAATATGATGTGGATTTCTTATTAATATACTTAAAATGTTTGCTCTATAGCAAGATGGGATATATTTTACAGAGTAAAGTATTTAATAAGAGTAAGAAAAGCTCATCCAGACAATCTTTTTAGCAATATCAGTCCAAATTGAAACTACTTTTTTTTTTCCTTTTTGAGATAATTGGTTATACCAAAAAAAGAGGGTGTATCTTTTTTGATGTTCAAGTATGATTTTTATCAAAGCATGTTAGTGTTTTAGGTAATAAACTCATGTTATAGTGTTAGATAATTATGGTATCTAAATATGTATTTTCAACAATAGTAGAAGGGCAATAATGTCACTATAATCATTTTTTGAATGGAGGTAACTTTTCCAAATATTGACTAGTATTTATGGGAGGTAAAAGTGTATACTTTCGGGGTTTAATACGATAAAGTGCGATTGCTATCAATGTTCAAGGAAATAAATCATGATTAACTGATTTTTTTGTTTTCAGATACATGTGTAAAGGATATGGTTTAAATCAGAAAAAAGGATCTTGGTCTGCATGCGGACGTACTACGAAAAGAGTACATGCAAAGAGTCGAGATTTTGAAGATAGGTGGTCAGACACAGCTCATAATTAATTCTTGGTTAAAGCAGAAAATCTATAGTAACGTGCAAACCTTGGGAGACATCGAAACCGTGTTGTCTCAGGAGTCTAAATTCCAGAGCTGTTGCATACAAATCATTTTCACGGGTCACATTTCCTTTGCGATTTTCCTTGTGAATTCCACTCAAAATTGACCGGATTTTGTCCTGGAAGTGGTAAGCCACTCCAAGCCTTTGCAAGTCATCGATCAATTCCAAACGAGTTAGCGAATCCAGCTCCTTGTCCAGCATCATTTTCACTTGCTCCTTCAGCACCTGACATCTATTTATGTACCTCTCTCCCTGCATTTTGAATAGTACCTTTGAGTAGCATCAGTTAAAAAGCATAACCCATTGTCTAATTAACAAGGGGAAAACAAAAAGAGTTTGGAAAAAGATGATTACAGCATATTGATTTGATAGTGAATCCACGTAGTCGAAATCCCAGGTGGGAGACTGGTAATTTCCTGATCGTCTTAGTGGCTGTTGCTCGCTAAGCTTACAAGTAGTGGGTGAGATGTTCTGGACAGTATTAGAAATACTGCAAGATGAAGATGCACACAAAGATGCCCTGGTTTTGAAGATGGTTCCACTTCCACCTCCTAAATTGAAGAGAAGAGTCGGTTGGCTCTGGGAAAATAAGGTTGCGAAGTGTGCCATTGCGTGAAAAGGAACTTTCCTTAATCTAAAAAATTAAGTCAAATGCCTCTAAAATTTGTTCTGAAATTTGTAGCTTGGTCTCGGCTTATAAATAGAGCCTCATCACCTATCACTGAGTTAGGTGGCATTGATTATCAAGGTTTTGCTAGAAAGATAATCACAATTAATTAGGTGGAATTGATTATCTTGGTTTTGCAAGAATGATAATCACGTTTAAGGAGGTAGTCTCTTTATGATATAGTTGTACAAAAGGGTGGATTTATCTGGAACCGAAGTGTTTAGATTTGCATCTTGGTGATTATTGAGGTTGTAGTTTCGTGTATGTAACTTTACACGTGAGCAATGCAACATGTGGGATTGAATTGTTTAGGTTTGCTTTTTGGTGATTGTTGAGGTATAGTCTCATATAGGTGATTTTGCAGGCGAGCAATATGATTACATTTACTCGTTCTTACACTAATATTTTATACACTAATATGTGTAGATGTATGAAATGTGCAAAACCTGAACTTGACCTTTTAGTTTCATACAAATGGCATATTTAATTTGCATACATTGTGAAAAAAGTTTTGTCTATATTATTAATCAAGGTCCAATCCGATACTACAAATCTTGGTGGGAGTTGTGACAAAGTTTTTACAGCTAGTTCAAAGGAAAGAAAAAAGTAATTAACCAGAACTTAAGAAAAAAAAAAAAAGCGAAAACTCGTGCCAAAAAAACCTTTGGATCCCTATTTACATCTCACTAAAGTTTATCCCAGTACAATAATTAAAAATATGCTTTTATTGTTTACTAACAGTCTTGCACATTGTTTTTATGTCACAATAGTATATATCCAGCAGGCAAAACGATATACCAAGATGTTATTTGTCATTTAAGGCTACAGGAGTACCCTTTTTTTTTTATATATATATGTATATATTTTCCCAAGGAGGAAGACATGAAAAATTTCCATGCTTCATTTACTTGTCTAGCCATTGACAATGACATTGGTATACTACACTATTCTACTTGTCAATTAGCTTTTTTGACCAAAACTATCGTATGTGCCTTTCACAACAAAAATATGAAACATGCATTAATCAAGTGGGAACAAAAAGAATCCATTGAAAGGGAAGAAAAAATTAGGTACCATATAAAGTGGTGGTTTCAAAATATATGTAGCTCAGTGCAAGTATGAAATTCCAGGATGCCAATATGTAAATATATTATTGAATGTCGAAATTTTTTCTTCTAAATTAAAGCTCGCTCTTCTTCTGAAAGATACACATAGGCCCTGTGACATAAATTTATAAACAAGAAATTATCACCACAAATAATTTTGTTTAGGATTGAATGATCCGGATTTTGTTTAAGAGATAAAATCCAATTCCCCGTCAAAACTTTCTGCAATAATTAATCAGTGCTTGTTTTTGTGCTCTTGTGCAATGATACCTTTCGGCAATATTGTTAGTCGGTTTATTGAAAAAGGAATCTTGACACATGAAAATGATAGACAGCATGTTCTTGCAAGGAAGAATCTGGCGGAAGACAAGTGTAATTTTTTGCACCAAAATTTTTACATTTTTCAATCATATACTTTTTTATCTCACATATATTAAATCACTATAATACTTTTTTTTTTTTTTACAGAAACTTCTAAAATTAGCAATTTAAATGCCTTTAACCATTCTGTTCGCTGCTGGATAGGATGTTAAACTTCTTGTTTTAGGCGCTCGGAGCCACGAAAACTTTCATATGTAAGGAGAGGCTCCGAATCCCACATATTTTAGGGCTAAATTACTACATTAACATCGGCCATACTCCGGGAGAACAGTCCAAGGACCAAAGCCATGTTAACCGTATCGCTAGCTGTACACTGAATTACTCCAAAATCACAATCTTTTACTTATCATTATATCATTTTTAACTTGTGCATTAAATAGACACGAATCAGCATCGAATAGGAGAAATAAACGAAAAAGAAAAGAAGATAAAACATCAAAAAGCGAGATGTGGACAGAACTGGGCCGTGCTATAGCAAACCGGATTTCTAATTATCCCAATAGCGGATAAGAAGTTAAATTTCTCCTTGTGGGCGGCTTGATCTTGACTGGGAGAAGACAATCATCAATAGTTTCCCTTTGAAGTAGATAAAAAGGGAGTCTTAAGCTTTTTCTTTTCATTGTTTCAATACATTCAGTTTTCGTAGACCGAAAAACAAGAAAGCTGTAGCAGCATTGAGTGCGTACACTATGTAATTTTTTTTGGTAATCAGTCAATTTTTATCACTTAAGAGAATTTTCTCAACATGATATGCGGTAATCTACCATCAAACGCATCTTCTGGATGTAGTACAAAATTTGTATGAAACTGGAAGGATAAGGTTAGTGTAGCGATTGGGGTCCCTAGTTCCAACGTGAAAAAGCTTTATATCGCTTAATTAGATCCACTGTATCTGTACTAATTGTCTCGTATCTAGTGAACAACTTGACTATCAACAAGGATCATGGGATGATATACTGTAATATATTAGCAACAAGAATCAAAAGCAATAATAGTAAAAGCAATACTAAAATGAAAGACCAATGGGCTCCAGTAGTAATGCTCGAATACGATCTTTAGTATGGGAATTGGAAAGACCATGACCATCACCATACTGGTACATGCACTGAGCCATCCGACCAAGGTTCATTGCGATTCCAATAAACGTTGGAGAGAAAGGTGAGTCTGCAATTCGTTCTTTGTTCATTTGTTTCCATGTTTCACCGATCAAGAATCTTATGTGTTCACGTGCCTCTTCTTCAGAAGCACCGCTTTCATTCATGTAACATTGGATTGATTTTGGTACATCGCCTCTTTTCAACTCATCCTGCTCAGTTAAGTATGAAGTATAGTGTGAACTAAGCATGTCATATCACTTCAGATTTAATCATGTTAAAGGAAAAAGTCGCAGCGGTTTCATTTATTTATTTTTTTGGCTTAGTTGATTAAATTTCCAAACATATAATTGTGGGATTTTATAATTCCAAGCCTTGTATTAACATGTATCTTTAGGTAGATTGTGAATTAAGTCTCCAAAATATTTCATGAAAAAAAAAAATACTTTTGTCTGTCCATGTAGTACTCAACATTAAAGTGAATTACTCATAGCCCCCTTATACTTTTGCATAATACTACATGATCACTCCCTTAAGGTTTGAAAATATCCACAAAACTCTTACGTGATTTTATGCAAATTGAAAATGTGATAGAAAATAGTTTTCGTAACCTTTGAGAGTCATGTGATATTCTGCAAAAGTAGAGGGGTATTATTAGAATTTACCCAAATTTATAACAATGGATTCAATTTATTTCCGGGTACAAGATTCCTCCAAAATTCAGTCACGAACCATACATATAAATATAGGTGCTAATTATGCTTAAAGTCCATTGACTTTTATAAAGGCCAATGTGGATTTTAATAATCTGAATTTCGCTTTTTTAGTTGGACTTGTTAAGGACTAAATTAACTAAGACAGATTGTAGCTTTTGAAAGCTTTTGAAATTGAATGTGGTTACACTTACTCACCGAGGATGTTCCCAAGTCGTCTGCAAGTCGCAAAATCGTTGCTGAACATCGAATTATGTTGTGATATCTATCTAAGCAATCCAAAGCTTCATTTATTATGGGATTGCTCACAAAGAAATAAGCATGCACAAGTATCACAGGAGCTGATATTGAAATCCATGCATTATCAAGGTATTCTTGTAATGTTGGCACATAACCACTGTGGTACCATTCGGCCTCTTGCAAATAAGTTTTGCATATATCTGCCCACTGAAACATTTCAAACTTTACCGTCAGTGTCAGGAGAGAATTAATTAACACCCCAGCTTTGTAATGTTTGTCATTAACCATGAAAAGGAAACAGCAAATTAGTTTAAGCAAAAAAATTATTACCGCTTTTTTCATATATGAAATGACATGGACCCCTTGCTCTTTCATAACATCATAAGCCATTTCATTGATTGAGTTGTAGAGTGCAAAATAGCATATTTTCATGTACTCTGGGAGCTGATCTATTACTTCAATATCCCATCTGAAAGTTAGAAGAATCAGAAATTGAAGCCAATCAACTTCTTCGTCCTACACATTAACTGCGTGTGTATACATGTGTGTGTGTGTATCAAATTATATATTGAGTAAAATTGATTGATATGGGCAATTATCTGCCAAACCTTTCAACAGCATCAGTGAAAAGTTCCAGTTCATCCAAAGTTCCATAGACATCATATACGTCGTCTATTGTCGTTATCAAAGCATTGACCTTTGTCGACATTCTACGGCAATATCCATGTTCTGGGTCAAAGACAACTCCTACTGTCCAAAAGAAATTTTCGACCAATCTATCCCTAGCAAAGGGCAAGTTTTCGGCTAGACATGTACTCCGCCACCATCTGTTCAAGTGCAAAGCAAAAATAGGATTATTCAGTAACTTTGAAATCACGATACTATCACATGTATAGATATGCCTATGGAATAATCAGACATAAAAAGACAACATCAATGATTTTTTAAGATTAATTCATACGTACAACTTTTTTGTTTTAAGATTTTTCAATTTGTAAGAGTGAAATTTGTACTGGACAATGACTCAACAAAACTCAAGAATGAGCCGAAATTGGTTTTGACCAGTTGAATTAGGTTAAAAATGAACAGATGATATTATAATGATGCCATACGTGCATTTGAATTATATACAAATTAAATAAATGTAAAAACAAAAAGTCCCTTCAGTTGGCATATTTAACTAGCTTATAACTGATACAAAGGATTTACGTAACAAGCGAGAACATAAATATAACTTGGAAAAATTTATGGGTGGATTTGTAGTTTTCTAAAACTAATGGATCAAAATAGAATAGGAAAATATTAGAGCACTAAAAGCAAATAAATAAGTGAAACCTAATTCCTTTGCTTCTTCTTTCTCAAACGCCACCAACCTTTCATAAGTTTCATTCTCCAGTTGCTTTCTTCAATTATTGACCAAAAAAAAACAGAGACAAAAAGTTGTGAATAAAAGATGTGATTTGCGTACATGATAGAGTAGAGGAGATAACAACCAGCACAGTAACTAACGCACGTGAAATTAACACAAGTAAATTTGATTAAATAATGTCAAAAAAAAAAAGAAAATAAAATGACATGAAGATGCTGTCCCTTTTCCCCATCAAATCTGTCATGCTCCTATTTTTTATAAATACTTTCTTTTTCCTTTCACTCCTCTCTATGCCTGTCCTACCTTCAACTGTCAAGTATACAATTCGAGCATTAAATCAGATAATATGAAGAATTCTAAAAGTCCTCTTCTAATTACTACCTAACCTTAGTGTTTCGATCCATTGTTTTTAAACTCACTACCTAACCTTAGTGTTTAAATCTACTGTTTTTAAACTCGGATCGAACCGGTCAAATCAGGATGGGATTGGACCGATCGATTTGACCGGTCAAATCAGGATCCCATCAGGCATCCGATCCAAGTCTTCTTAAAAAACCATTTATTAAAAACTCGGTCAAATTTGATCAAAAACCGGGTTTGATGGGACCGGAAAAACTTCTTTGAACCCGATTTTCAATTTTGTGGGTCTCGGAAGCCAAGGTTGGAGAGGATGGTCCCGAAGAGGGAGGGTGGGTATGTGTGGACAAGTATTTGGGGCGATGGGTGTGCTGCGGCGGCGAGAATGGCGGCAGCCATAAGGATGAGGAGGAGATTCACGGTGGCGCCCACTGTTTGGTTCGTGATTCTCTCTTTGCTTTGGGTTGGGAGCTTTGTCTGACTGTCGAAACGTAGTGGCGGTCGTGATAGTTTTTAGGTAGTTGTATTAGAGCGGAAAAAATATACAGTGCAGAAGCAGACTTGGAGGGGTGGTGGAGCCTGTTATGGGAAGGCAGGTTCTTGATTTCAGCTGGAGAATCTGTTGCGATTTTCCGTGCCTCTTTGACCAAAATGCCCATAAACACCACTTCATCATCTGATAAAGATTCGGAGTCTATGATTGATTGTTCTCTCTTCCTCTGGATGGAGCTTTTGGCGTTTAATCAATTGCCGTCCAATCGTGAGAGATGAGGAAAAAAGAAAAAAAAAAAAAAAAAAAAGCAAGAAAGGCAAGACAAGAGAGATGAGGAAAATAGAAAATAGCAAAGAAAAGAAAGTCTTCATGTGTGCTTATTGTGTGTGTGGCAAAAGAAAAGAAGAGTCATGGTATGTAGAAAACAGAAGAAACAAAGAAGAAGAAATAAGAAGTTAAGAACTAGAGAGGAGAAGGAGAAGGAGAAGAAAAGGAACTGACGGCTAGGTGGAATTAGACTTTGATGGCTAGTTTAGATAAATGTTCTGATAATTATATTTTGACCTTTTATTGTTGTAACAAAGTGTAAAATTAACCCATTACATTTCCTAAATTACATTTATACCTAAAACTTTTAAAATTTTTTAAGTGGAATCCATTTGAACTAAATCCAAACTCATCAAATCTATATGTAAAGCTACAGACCACTAATTTAAAGGGAACTTTTGTATATTATTTTTATTATATATTATTAATATGTATATATGGCATCATCCAATTCGATTCCGATCGAATCTATTGACCCTTGACCCCTGAACTCAGTTGAGTTGATACCGGGTATTGAAAACATAGTTTAAATCTACCATATTCTCTATTTTGGACTATGTTAAAATTAATGCCACCAGCCTTAATTAATAAATAACTATTTCTGCGGCTCCTGCCTTTGGCCCTTGACTCCAACACAACACATTCAAAAAGAAAAGAAAAAAAAAAAAAAAAAGGCTTCTGTCATTCTTGTGCTTCACATGTGGCAAGAGTTGCGGTTAGTAGTTAGTACCATAAGATCTGACCTCACACATATTCTCTTATCCCCACGACCGCACCACATACAAAGGGATAAAAAAGGAAACTAACGCAAAAGGAGTCATTTGTGATCTATGAAATACGAAGGGGGAAAAAAAGGTTGAAGGGAGTATAAAATAGGCTAGAACTACAATGCATGAAACTTTATCAATCACACCAAATTAAATAACTAGCAAGATGTATACAAATGCACAGTTAATACGGCAAGGACACTTATTTTTTGTTGGGAAATTAACGCATTTAATTTGGAATTGAACTCTTACCTCGATGCATGTTTGAGATCGTCCTGATGTTTTTCTTGGACAATGTTGAAGTCTAATTTTGCAAGTTCAAGTAGAGTAGGATCGCTGCCAATTCTCTTCTCGTACACGTCTATGAACCACCTAGCCTCCAAGCGCGGCATTCTCCAGTGTAATGGAAGCTCCAGGGCATGGTGCACTAGTAGATCAAGTTCTTCGCAGATTCCCTCGTTATCATGGGCATTCTTAAGACAGTTCGACGTGAATTTTCTAGCCAACTCTAAGGTGCTTTCATCTTCTACTAGAAGGTATGAAGCTTCATACAAATGAAGCATTCCCTTAATGTCCTTGCAAAGGTCCGCTTTAAAATTTCCTTTCACATTCTTGAAACAATTAAAGACCTCTACAATCAAGAAAATTGGACGTAAACAAGATGATGAAAACATTAAGAAGACGTGATTCTGTTGTTCTGTGCATAATTAGTGAAAAATTTGTTTAAACAAGTAGATTTAGATTTGTACAACTAACATAGGTTTGGGCAATTTTTTGTCTTATCACATTTTGCCCTTCTGGGTTTTAGGGGTAATCACATTTTACTATTCCCAACTTTGGAGACATACTTGACTTTACCCCCATGTCTTTACCTCCCTAAGGTAACTGCGTTAGTACTTTTTAATGCTAACAACTCAGATAAACATTTTTATTCATGACTTAGTCTTGCAATAAAGTGTGACTTCCCCAAAATTCAAGGGTACAAAGTGTACATTTTTAGCATTTAAGTGTTAGTATATCCAAAGAATAGGATGTTTGATAACATAATACCAAATAATTTTTTTTTCTTTTGAGCTTAACAATTACATACTAACCTAGGTATATATAAAGTGGTAGAGGAAGGCTCTCCTTCTCTACCGCTAGATTCTAAATTCGAATCATGTGCTTGATAGTTAGGGGTGAGAAAGGTATGGAGAGAGGTGGGAGAGTTTATATATATAAAATTGAAAAAATTTCATATACTTAGATGAATTCAATTTTTTGCAAATGTTACTTTTTATATTTTTTTTTGAGTGGTGCTAGAGATTTCTATTCTAATTTTTTTTCAAAATACATTATTGATAACCCAATTTTGCAATAATATCTTTTTTGGAAACCATAATTTTAACCTTGGAATATTTGATCTCAAAGAATAACAAGGGAATCAAGTATATCAAAAATATTAATAACATTTATGTATAGAAACTTCATTTTTTCTTTGGCAATTATTCAAACTTTATGATGTGGATTTTCTATTAGTATACTTAAAAAGTTTGCTCTACAGCAAGATAGGATTTTTTTAAGGAGTAAATTGTTTAATAAGTATAGGAAAAGTTCATCCAGACAATTTTTTTAGCAGTATCAGTCCAAATTGAAACTATTATTCTTTTATCCTTTCTTGCGATAATTGGTTATACCAAGAGGGGGGGGGGTTTTGACGTTCAAGTATGATTTTTATCAAAGTACGTCAGTGTTTTAGGTAATAAATTCATGTTATAATGTTAGATAATTATAGTATCTAAATATGTATTTTCTACAATAGTAAAAGGGCAGTAGCGTCACTATATTCATTTTTTGAATGGAATTAACTTTTTCAAATATTGACTGGTCTTTCTGGGAGGTAAAAGTGTATACTTTCAGGGTTCAATGCAAAGTGCGATTATTCTCAAAGTTCAAGCGAATAAATCATGATTAACTTATTTTATTATTTTTAGATACACGTGTAAAGGCTATGCTTTAAATAAAAAATATATATAAATATGATCTTGATCTACACGTGGACGTACTGTGAAAAGAGTCGAGATTTTGAAGACAGGTGGTCAGACACAGCTCATAATTAATTCTTGGAGCAGAAAATCTATAGTAGCGTGCAAACCTTGGGAGACATAGAAACCGTGTTGTCTCAGGAGTCTAAATTCCAGAGCTGTTGCGTACAAATCATTTTCACGGGTCACATTTCCTTTGAGATTTTCGTTGTGAATTCCACTCAAAATTGACCGGATTTTCTCCTGGAAGTGGTAAGCCACTCCAAGCCGTTGCAAGTCATCGATCAATTCCAAATGAGTTAGCGAATCCACCTCCTTGTCCAGCATCATTTTCACTTGCTCCTTCAGCTCCTGGCATCTATTTATGTACCTCTCTCCCTGCATTTTGAATAGTACCTTTGAGTATCATCAGTTAACAAGCGTAGCCCAATGTCTAATTAACAGGGGGCAATAAAAAGTTTGGAAAAAGATGATTACAGCATGTTGATTTGATAGTGAATCCACGTAGTCGAAATCCCAGGTGGGAGGCTGGTAATTTCCTGATCGTCTTAGTGGCTGTTGTTCGCTAAGCTTACAAGTAGTGGGTGAGATGTTCTGGACAGTATTAGAAATACTGCAAGGTGAAGATGCACACAAAGATGCCCTGGTTTTGAAGATGGTTCCACTTCCACCTCCTAAATTGAAGAGAAGAGTCGGTAGGCTCTGGGAAAATACGGTTGCTAAGTGTGCCATTGAGTGAAAAGGAACTTTCTTTAGTCTAAAAAATTAAGTCAAATGCCTCTAAAATTTGTTCTGAAATTTGAAGCTTCGTCTAGGGTTATAAATAGAGCCTCTTCACCTATAAATTTTCAACACGAGGTGTGCTGATAAATAGAGCCTCACCACCTATAATTTTTCAACACGAGGTAAATTACTCAATTCGGCTATGTCCTTGCATTGATCACTGAGTTAGGTGGCATTGATTATCAAGGTTTTGCTAGAACGATAATCACAATTAATTAGGTGGAATTGATTATCTAGGTTTTGCAAGAATGATAATCACGTTTAAGGAGGTAGTCTCTTTATGATATAGTCGTACAAAAGGGTGGATTTATCTGGAACCGAAGTGTTTAGATTTGCATCTTGGTGATTATTGAGGTTGTAGTTTCGTATATGTAACTTTACACGTGAGCAATGCAACATGTGGGATTGAATTGTTTAGGTTTGCTTTTTGGTGATTGTTGAGGTATAGTCTCATATACGTGATTTTGCAGGCGAGCAATATGATTACATTTACTCGTTCTTACACTAATATTTTATACACTAATATGTGTAGATGTATGAAATGTGAAAAATCTGAACTTGAGCTTTAGTTTCGTACAAATGGCATATTTAATTTGCATACACTGTGAAAAAAGTTTTGTCTATATTATTAATCAAGGTCCAATCCGATACTACAAATCTTGGTGGGAGTTGCGACAAAGTTTTTACAGCTAGTTCAAAGAAGAGAAGAAAGTAATTAACCAGAACTTAAGGAAAAAAAAAAAGCGAAAACTCGTGCCAAAAATACCTTTGGATCCCTATTTACACCTCACTAAAGTTTTACCCCAGTCCAATAATTAAAAATATGCTTTTATTGTTTACTAACAGTCTTGCACATTGTTTTTATGTCACAATAGTAGATATCCAGCAGGCAAAACGATGTACCAAGATGTTATTTGACATTTATGGCTACAGGAGTACCCATTTTTTATATATTTTCCCAAGGAGGAAGACATGAAGATTTTACATGCTTCATTTACTTGTCTAGCCATTGACAATGACACTGGCATACTACACTATTCTACTTGTCAATTAGCTTTTTTGACCAAAACTATCGTACGTGCCTTTCACAACAAAAATATGAAACATGCATTAATAAAGTGGGAACAAAAAGAATCGATTGTTTAATAAAAGGGAAGAAAAAATTAGGTAGCATATAAAGTGGTAGTTTCAAAATATATGTAGCTCAGTGCAAACATGAAATTCCAGGATGCCAATATGTAAATATATTATTGTCCGTCGAAACATTTTCTTCTAAATTAAAGCTCGCTCTTCTTCTGAAGTTCTGAAAGATACACATAGGCCCTGTGACATAAATTTATAAACAAGAAATTATCACCACAAATAATTTTGTTTAGGATTGAATGATCCGGATTTTGTTTAAGAGATAAAACCCAATTCCCCGTCAAAACTTTCTGTAATAATTAACAGTGCTTGTTTTTGTGCTCTTGTGCAATGATACCCTTCGGCAACATTGTTAGTCGGTTATTTGAAATAGGAATCTTGACACAAGAAATCCATGAAAACGATAGATAGCATATTCATGCAAGGAAGAATCTGGCGGAAGACAAGTGTAATTTTTTGCACCATAATTTTTACATTTTTCAATCATATACTTTTTTATCTCACATATATTAAATCACTATAATACTTTTTTTTTTTTACAGAAACTTTTAAGATTAGCAATTTAAATGCTTTTATTGTATAGGATGTTAAACTTCTTGTTTTAGGCGCGGAGCCACGAAAACTTTCATATGGGGCACAAAGGCACAAATTGAAAAAATGAAGTCTCCTACGCTAAGTATGTACATTAAAAAACAATTAGTTCTTAATCAAGATTTGATGGATTTCGTTCACTTTTCTACTTTAATAAACAATTAACAACGTAATTGCCTGGTCTATCCAATTTTTCAAAAGCCGCCTTCCTGACCATGTACCGTCACTGGGGACGGAACCAAATGTAGTTGAGGATGGGCAATTGTCCCTCTTCGACTTTGAGGAATTCTCTTTTTTAAGCATAGAATTTTTTGCAATTTGTTTAAGTTGCTCCCTGTTTGCACCTTTAAAATTTAAAAATTCTCATTCTTATCTACTCTGCCCCCATATTTTATAAAACTCTCATTTTATCTATGTTGGCCCCCCCAAAATTTATTAATGTTTCCTTCTTATTTACATTGCTTTCTCTTAATAAATTAAACATTCTTAATTCTTACGTTTTAGAAGAACGTTGGATCTAATTAAAGTTAATTATTGATATAAATCTAACAATAAATTCTTTTGACGTTTCTAACTACCACTGCCTTATAATATAACTTAGCTTTCAAAGTATAATCGACATAATGGTAAAAGGATATGTTTAATATAAATGCCTTTTAATTATAAATTTACTATAACTACATTTGATGTGGTGTTAGAAATTGAGCCTCCTGAATCTCCACTGACTATCACGCCGAGCACAACAAACATATCAGACCAAAGAATAAATGACAGCAAGAACTTTAGCTAGGGGCAAAAAAGATAAAAAAAAAAATAGAAAATAAAAAGCATGAAATGTCGTGAAGCCAAGTGGTAATGGTGATGAATGCTAAATATTTTCTTCCATGTCAAATCTCTTCTTCAGAAAATTTCACAGGCCTTCTGACATTACTAGGCCTTCTGACATTACTATTTTTTAGCAGGGAATGTTTACCACAAAAATAAGTAACCTTATCCGGAAAGAGAAAGCCAAGTCGGGCTCATTTTGATTTGTCAGCGACCAATGGTCACAGGATGATGATCTAAAGTCAAAATCTGCAGTCAAATCCAGATGCTTAACGTAAATCAGCAAATAAAGTACATAATATAAGGCCAACGGTTGGCAAATTATCCATTTAACATGTTTAACACGTGACATTCCCAAAAATGTAGTACTATTATTGTCTTTTAGCAGAAAATACATCCATCAAAAGCACTCTCATCGTGGATAAGCTGAAATTCAAAGCAGCAGGTCGAATAAGCATGGCAAGTTGAATGTTGGAAGAAAATTTGAAAAGCTACAGAAATGGAAAGGAAACAGCACGTTGTGGGGCTATTGGCACTGCCTACACTTCAAAGTCATTGATACACACACACACACACACATATATATATATGTATATGTATATGGTAGAAATTACATCATCAACCATACACAGATATCAAAGAATAGATCTAAAAAATGCATACTACAGATCTGAGAAATAGACCAAAAAAAAAAAGAAAAAAATAAGATAAAATAATTGTAGCCTCAAAAATATCTATTTATGCTTTCAACTGCCAGATTTATTGGTTAACTATTTCAAATCTAAATATTATGATGAGATCTATCGAATAGACAAAGAAATTTAGATTTGATAATCGAAACCTAAAAACACGTAGATCTAATAAAATAACAATGAAAAGACTGCCTAAAACTCTTACTAGCAATCCCGAGAAGAGAAGAAAATTCTCACTAGAAAAATTTAGGAAAGAAGAAAACTCTCAATAGACGACTATAGGAGAAAATAAACTCTTACTAGAAAACTCTAAGAGAGAATTATTTATTCACACAAATTAAAAGAAACTAAAGAGAGGCCTCCTCCAATGGGGAAAGATCAAAAAAATCTAGTCCCTCTCCCATAAGAGAGTTAAAGGAAGTTTTGGATGGATAGTTTTATCTAATACAGTCTAATTGATGTAAATTTGTATAGTTTTAATGTAAATTCATATAGTTTTATTCTAATAAAGAAATTTGCATCAACAGTTATATAAGTTGATAAATTTGGGTTGGGTAATTTAGGGAGAGGAAATGTAAGTGAGAGATTTCGAATTCGAACCCCCTCCCCCCAATTTACAATAAAAGAAAAGTAAAAAAATTAATAAATTTCATGATTACACAAAAATTATGTAAGGAGAGGCTCCCAATCCCACATATTTTAGGGTTAAATTACTACATTAACATCGGCCATACTCCGGGAAAACAGTACAAGGACCAAAGCCATGTAACTGTATCGCTAGCTGTATACTGAATTACTCCAAAATCACAATTTATCATTATATCATTTTTAACTTGTGAAATAACAAATGAGTAGAATGTACTTCTTCTTCTTCTTCTTCTAAAAACGGTAGAAATCAAGTTAAGTTGCAAGCTTCAAAGCTTGGCTACCAAATAATTGCTATGGACTTGAGTAGCTACAAGGGCGTGTAGTGATCGAGAATGTGGGTTCTTATCATAGTGCTTTTTTTTTTTTTTCCCCCTTTTGTTGTGAAAGATATCATGATGACTGATACTAATAATTTTTAGATCTTGATGGACCATCTGAAAACTCTAAAAAAAATGGCAAATGATCAGCTGAAATTTGTCTCTTTCTAATTAACGCATGTATCTCGAGGAACCAATTGTTTTTAGTACATACAAATATTTTTATTGGAACAGTGCTTCGAATACTCCAGTCACTTGAAAAACAAAATTTTCATAAAAATGAATTAAATAGACATGAATCAGCATCGAATAGGAGAAATAAACGAAAAAGAAAAGAAGATAAAACATCAAAAAGCGAGATGTGGACAGAACTGGGCCGTGCTATAGCAAACCGGATTTCTAATTATCCCAATAGCGGATAAGAAGTTAAATTTCTCCTTGTGGGCGGCTTGATCTTGATTGGGAGAAGACAATCATCAATAATTTCCCTTTGAAGTAGCTAAATAGGGAGTCTTATGCCTTTTCTTTTCATTGTTTCAATACATTTTATTTTCGTAGACTGAAAAACAAGAATGTTGTAGCAGCATTGAGTGCATGCACTATGTAATTTTTTTTGGTAATCTGTCAATTTTTATCACTTAGAGAATTTTCTCAACATGATATGCGGTAATCTACCATCAAACGCATCTTCTGGATGTAGTACAAAATTTGTATGAAACTGGAAGGATAAGGTTAGTGTAGCGATTGGGGTCCCTAGTTCCAACGTGAAAAAGCTTTACATCGCAGATCCACTGTATCTGTACTAATTGTCTCGTATCTAGTGAACAACTTGACTATCAACAAGGATCATGGGATGATATACTGTAATATATTAGCAACAAGAATCAAAAGCAATAATAGTAAAAGCAATACTAAAATGAAAGACCAATGGGCTCCAGTAGTAATGCTCGAATACGATCTTTAGTATGGGAATTGGAAAGACCATGACCATCACCATACTGGTACATGCACTGAGCCATCCGACCAAGGTTCATTGCGATTCCAATAAACGTTGGAGAGAAAGGTGAGTCTGCAATTCGTTCTTTGTTCATTTGTTTCCATGTTTCACCGATCAAGAATCTTATGTGTTCACGTGCCTCTTCTTCAGAAGCACCGCTTTCATTCATGTAACATTGGATTGATTTTGGTACATCGCCTCTTTTCAACTCATCCTGCTCAGTTAAGTATGAAGTATAGTGTGAACTAAGCATGTCATATCACTTCAGATTTAATCATGTTAAAGGAAAAAGTAACAGCAGTTTCATTTATTTATTTTTTTGGCTTAGTTGATTAAATTTCCAAACATATAATTGTGGGATTTTATAATTCCAAGCCTTGTATAAACATGTATCTTTAGGTAAATTTTGAATTAAGTCTCCAAAATATTTCATGAAAAAAAAAAAATACTTTTGTCTGTCCATATAGTACTCAACTTTAAAGTGAATTACTCATAGCCCCCTTATACTTTTGCATAATACTACATGATCACCCCCTTAAGGTTTGAAAATATCCACAAAACTCTTACGTGATTTTATGCAAATTGAAAATGTGATAGAAAATAGTTTTCGTAACCTTTGAGGGTCATGTGATATTCTGCAAAAGTAGAGGGGCATTATTAGAATTTACCCAAATTTATAACAATGGATTCAATTTATTTCCGGGGACAAGATTCCTCCAAAATTCAGTCACGAACCATACATATAAATATAGGTGCTAATTATGCTTAAAGTTCATTGACTTTTAGAAAGGCCAATGTGGATTTTAATACTCTGAATTTCGCTTTTTTAGTTGGACTTGTTAAGGACTAAATTAACTAAGACAGATTGTAGCTTTTGAAAGCTTTTGAAATTGAATGTGGTTACACTTACTCACCGAGGATGTTCCCAAGTCGTCTGCAAGTCGCAAAATCATTGCTGAACATCGAATTATGTTGTGATATCTATCTAAGCAATCCAAAGCTTCATTTATTATGGGATTGCTCACAAAGAAATAAGCATGCACAAGTATCACAGGAGCTGATATTGAAATCCATGCATTATCAAGGTATTCTTGTAATGTTGGCACATAACCACTGTGGTACCATTCGGCCTCTTGCAAATAAGTTTTGCATATATCTGCCCACTGAAACATTTCAAACTTTACCGTCAGTGTCAGGAGAGAATTAATTAACACCCCAGGTTTGTAATGTTTGTCATTAACCATGAAAAGAAAACAGCAATTAGTTTAAGCAAAAAAATTGTTACCGCTTTTTTCATGTATGAAATGACATGGACCCCTTGCTCTGTCATAACATCATAAGCCATTTCATTGATTGAGTTGTAGAGTGCAAAATAGCATATTTTCATGTACTCTGGGAGCTGATCTATTACTTCAATATCCCATCTGAAAGTTAGAAGAGTAGAAATTGAAGCCAGTGTAGACACACACACACACATGTGTGTGTGTGTATCAAATTATATATTGAGTAATATGGATTGATAAGGGCAAGTATCTGCCAAACCTTTCAACAGCATCAGTGAAAAGTTCCAGTTCGTCCAAAGTTCCATAGACATCATATACGTCGTCTATTGTCGTTATCAAAGCATTGACCTTTGTCGACATTCTACGGCAATATCCATGTTCTGGGTCAAAGATAACTCCTACTGTCCAAAAGAAATTTTCGACCAATCTATCCCTAGCAAACGTTAAGTTTTTGGCTAGACGTGTACTCCGCCACCATCTGTTCAAGTGAAAAGCAAAGCTATAACTATTTCTTACACTTAATCTTGATAGTGTCACCTGCATGGATGCGCTTGCAATAATCACTCATGCTAATTAATGCAATTGTTTTCTAAATAATGCAGCTGCTGTACAGGGGCCTGTTCGGATAGACGTTATTCAGAAAAACAAGTAGCGAGTCCGTGTCATTAGACATTATTTGAAAAGACAATTTTAAGAGATTTCTAAACATGTTCCTTAATTATGTTTTTATTCCACGAACATCATATCACAAAAAATAATATGAAAAGATAAATAGAGTAATAGAAGGGAGACGTGGACATGGAAACCAATTCACACAAAATGAGGCTCAATAAATTCAATTTCTTCACATAATGTTTAATAAAAATTAGGAAGAAGAAAAAAACTGCTAAGTTCTCATATCACAGATAGAAAACATGTTATAAAATTAACAAGATGCACAGAAAAGTATATATTTACTTATCTAAGGACATTTACTTGTGGGGACATTAACCCATTTAATTTTGGGTTTGCGTCAAATATTTCCAAATAGCCTGGTACAACCATAGGAATTGAATTCTTACCTTGATGCATATTTGAGATCATCCTGATGTGTTGCTTGAACAATATTGAAGTCTAGTTTTGCAAGTTCAAGTAGAGTAGGATTTCTATTAGCTCTCTTCCCATACATGTCTATGAACCACCTAGCCTCCAAGCGCTGCATTCTCCAGTGTAGTGGAAGCTCCAGAGAATGTTGCACTTGTAGAACAAGTTCTTCACTGATCCCTTCATGGTCGAGGACGCTCTTGAGACATTCAGATGAGAACTCCCTAGCCATCTCCAAGGTGCTTTCGCTTTCTATTAGAAGGTACGAAGCTTCGTACAGATGGAGCATTCCCTTGATGTCCTTGCAAAGGTTGGCCTTAAAATTTCCCTTCCCATTCTTGAAACCATTGAAGAACTCTAAAACCGATTGAGATGACGCTGAAGCTAAGAAGAAGACATGATATTCTTGTTTTGCAATTAGCGAACAATTTTATTTGAACAAGTAGATCTAGATCCGTGCAACATATAACGTTTTAGGTGATGCCTTTTAAATACGCATAAAAAATCTGCTTTATAAAGATATATATTACAAGAAATCAACAAAAATGTACATATTACCACAAGAAAAAAAGCACTACACCTGCATGTGTTTGTAGTACGAGAGAGTAACATTGTTTGGATTGCTCCTCTTCGACAAAAGATCTTTTGAGTACTTTAAGAATATCCACTTAACACAATTTTCAATCACATTTTTTTCTTACGTATATCATATTTCAAAAAAGAAGTACAATATTATTTTTCTACAAAAATGATTCTTGATTAAAGCAGGAAGAGTACAGTAACGTGCAAACCTTGGGAGACATCAAAACCATGTTGTCTCAGAAGTCTAAATTCCAGAGCTGTTGCATATAAATCCTTTTCACGGGAAGTATTTCCCGTGTGATTTTCCTTGTATACTCTACTCAAAATGGACTGGATTCTGTTCTGGAAGTGGTAAGCTATTCCAAGCCTTTGTAAGTCATCGATTAGCTCCAATTGAATTAGCATATCCACCTCCTCGTCCAGCATCATTTTCACTTTCTCCTTCAGCACGAGACATCTATTTACGTACCTCTCTCCCTGCATTATGAAAATTTTCTTCGTTTATGACCAATTAACAAGCAAAACCATTAGTTTTTACCAACAGATTTAAAATTTTGCAGAAGATGATTACTGCGTATTGATTTGATAGTGATTCCACGTAGTCGAAATCCCAGGTGGGAGGCTGGTAATTTCCTGATCGTCTCGTTATCTGTTGTTCCCCGATCTTACAAGTAGTGAATGAAAGGGTCTTCACAGGAGAAGAAATACTGCAGGATGAAGATGTACTTGAAATTGCGCTGGTTCTGAAGGTTAGTTCATGTCCTAAACTGTAGTGGAAACTTGATTGAGTCTTGGAAAACGAGTTTGTGAAGTTTGCCATTGAGTTGAAAGGAACTTCTCTTACAAAGTGAATTCTACTTACACTCTTGCGATGATAAAATTGTTGGCTGCATGATGATCTTTATATGGAGCTTCATAACGTATATTTGTCAATTCAACAGGCAGCCTTTGAATTGTTTATTAAAGGTTATTCCCAAAATGGGAATCACGTTTTAGGAGGTAGACCCTTTTAAGGTAGCTATGTAGTCTAGTTGGATGAAGTTACAGACGTCGTCTCTACATTGTAGACTTATCTTATACGACACGTATTGAAGATATATATACTCCATTTGGTATCTCAATATGCTTTTCTCTCCTATGGCAGCACTCAACTAATTGCCATTTTATAGACGAGCGATAAAATGTCTAAATAGAAAAACAAATACATCTAAAATCTCACTAAAAATGGGAATTTGTTTCCTCATTCATGAATAAATGCTATATAACGCTATGAATCAAATAACATTCATTTCTAGTCCAGAATTCCGTGTATTTTTAATTAACATCTTGTCCTGGTCGTTATGGATTATCACCCTCAAATGATCACGTAATTATAAATATGAAATTTGAAAAGCCTGAGAATCTCCAATCTGCAGGAGGCACATTGCCATGGAAAGCTACTATAGTATTTTACCGCTTCACATGATGACAAATGACCAACCAGCATCCGTGCGAGCATTTTCCTTTTCTTTTTCTTGCAAAAACATAGGGCTACATTTGGATTAGTTATTTTTGAGAGGTGTTTTTCAAGAATACAACTATAACATTTGGGATGTAAAATGCAATTATTATAGATGTCTTTGAAGTGTTTTTGATGGTATTTTTTAAGATTATATTTTGAGAGTATTTTTAAAATTTAACATTTATTTTGTATATTTTTTAAAAATTAAACGACTGCCCACCGCTACCCCCCCTCCTCCTCTCTATCTCTATCTCTATCCTCCCTCTCCCTCTCTCTCCCCGTCCCCAAATCTGGCCGCTGGTTGTGACTAGAAGGGGAGGGGGAAGGGGGTTGCTGAAGGGGAGGGGAGGGGAGAAAGACAAAAGGGGGAGGAAGGAGAGGGAGAAGAGAGGAGAGAGAGAGAGGGAGACGAGGGGAGCAGGGAGGGGGAGAGAGGGGGAGGAGGAGGAGGAGGTGGGAGTGGCGGTAGGTGGTGATAGTGGTGGTAGGAGGGTGGCTAGTGGGACGAGTGAAAGAAGAAGCTGTATTTTTTTTTATTTGTTTGTGTATATATGAGTTGTTTTGAAATATTTGTTTGGATTTGATGTTTTTACAGTTGTTTTTAATTGGTGTATTACTATAATATTTGGAATGTGAAATACAATTTTTTCAAAAATATGACAAAAAAAAGTAAGAGTTTTTAGTTTCTTGTTTTTTCCAAAGTAGATATCATTACAAATTTCATTATAATGCTATGTCTACCTTAGTCGTACCATCGTCCTAGCAAAACATTTTTTTTGTGCAATTGATCCACCGCCATCTCCACGCAAATTTCATTATAGTGTTATATCTACCCCAGTTGCAACATTGTCCTAGCAATACATCTTTTTTGTGCAACTAATCCACCGCCATCTCCACACCTACTAATATCCTCGTGATTGCATTTCACTGGGTCATTGTTGCAAGCAATAAATTTTCTGTACTGAGTTACTAGAATACTTTTGACCAAAAAAAAGGTTACTAGAAGTCATCCTGTGTAAAAGTATGCTCGCAAATCATGACTCAGATTGAGTGCAATATTAAATAAGGTCCCCTAACACTAATGTGAATCATGACTGATTAATTTGAGAAATGAATATATAGGATGCCGGTTGGTTATTTGTGTGCACACAAATTCAGTTGGGCAAGTGTCTAAAATAAAACCTCTTGTTTGCACCAAAAGATATCAAGAAACCCCCCTAAAGTGATTGAATGAAACCTCTTAATAGTATATCCACCAATCATGCCACAGATTAGTTGACTCCCCAGCTGGTAGGTTGGATATTTGTGTTAATGATAATACAAGCTTTGGGCCAAGTGTCATTTTCTTTCTCTTCTCCAGGTGCTTCAGAAGGCCAGTGGTATTAATTTATGTAGATATGGAGATGTTTCACCTGTGTAGATATGGAGATGTTTCACCAAGACTGACTGAATGAAAACTCCATATTTACACGAAAAGATGATAAAGATATTCCCTGACTTGACATTGAATATTGTACTTCTTTTATTTACTATTTTTGGGAAGCTATCCAAAATTATGGTGCTGGATTTTATAGTATAACGTTTTTGGAAAAGGATCAGGATAGATACAGACACTCTTAAACAAATACTCATTGCAACCGAACTCCTTAAACTTTTAGACGTAATATTTCCAAAAAGTATCAGAGTCCCAGAAACAAAATTGGAAAAACAATTCTGACTTCGTTTTTATTTTTTTTAATCCCAAAGTTTGAATGCACTTGCAGGACTACAAACATGGTAGTACTTTTGAATAATACTGGACTTGACTCGATCTTACTCACCTGCATAATTATTAAGATCACTCTAACAAGGATCACACTGGAGGTTTAAGGTCCCGCAGTCTAGGGGGACTGGGGGAGGATTTGTGTAGCTCTTACGAAACCATATCCATTTAAGTGTTGTGCATACAAAAAACGAAACATATATATAAAAAAAGAAGAAGAAGAAGAAGAAGACTAACTAGACCAAATATGTTTTTCTAGGGTTTCATTTTCTTAAAAATATAGATATACATTAGGATGAATTTGTCAATTTATTAGTTTTTATTTGATGTTTTGATATTGACGTATAGTTTTAATGAAAAAGAAAAATGATAATATGTAATCCAAATAATGAGAGGATTATACATAAGTTTTTAAACTATAAGAGTATTTTATAGTAAAGCGCCAAACTATAAGAGGACAAAAGATAAATGGACACACTGAAGTAGTAGATGCACAGGCTCATATAGCAAATGCATTCTCTCGCAAGTATTTAGCTATTTTTTCATATAAAAAACGCTCAACTCATAACCTAATCTATACCCTATATTTGCACTTGGAAGTTGTAAATATAGAAGGTCTTCGTCAGAGTGAATCTAAGCGACAGGTAACATGATCACAGTAATCTATTTACGAATCTCAGCCAAGCATACATCACTGACGATTACTGTCCATTTGTGACTGATAACAACAATTTTTAGGTTCCTAGTAGGTAAAACTTGAAAAGTTTTTTAAAAAAAAAAAATTGTGAGAACCAATTAACAAATCTGTACTGACACCCCTTAATAAATAAATAAATAAATCAACTCGATAAATCTAATTCACTATCCTAGAGAGTGTTTCGTTGGACTAACAATACATGATGCCAGTATTCTGTAGGCAAACTTTTGACAAAACAGTCAATAAGTGCAGTCTAATTAGATTAGCAGCTATAACAGGGTCGAGCAACTTGGCAAGTTTTGTTATGGTCATTGAATAATTTATAAATCGGCCTAATTAATCCTACTCCAAAGAGTCGAGTACAGGATACCAGTATATATCATTATAAGTTAGTTATATAGCAAAATTAGGAATTTCACTACCCAATCGTTTTTTTTTTTTTGAACCACCTATTTCACAGGGCACTTATGACTACAAGTAGTGGAAAACGAATCCCTTCTTCGTTTGGGAAAAGAACTTCTCTTGCAAAGTGAAATCTACTAACACTCTTGTAATGATAAAATTGTTTGCTGCATGATGGTCTTTATATGGAGCTTCATGACGTATATTGTTAATTCAATAGGCAATCTTTGAATTATTTATTAAAGTTTATTCCCAAAATGGGAATCACGTTTTAGGAGGTAGACCCCTTCTAATGTGGCTATGTAGTCTAATTTGAATAAAGTTACAGATGTCTGTCTCTATATTGTCGACTTATCTTATACGACACATATTCAAGATTTATATACTCCATTTAGTATCCCAATATGCTTTCATCTCCTATGGCACCACTCGACTAATTACCATTTTATAAATGGCAGATAAAATGTCTAAGAAGAACAGCAAATGCAACTAAAATCTCACTAAAAATGGGAATTTGTTTGCTCATTCATGAATAAATATGCTATATAATGCTATGAGGTCAAACAACATTTCATTTCAAGCCTGGAATTCCGTGCATTTTTAGTTAACATCTCGTCCTGGTTATGAATTATCATTCTCAAAGTGATCACGTAACAATAAGTATGCAATTTGAAAAGCCTGAGAATCTCCGATCTGCAGGAGGCACGTGGCCATGGGACGCTACTATCCTGTTTTACCGCTTCATATGATGACAAATGACCAACCAATATCAGTGCGAGCGTTTTCCATTTCTTTTTCTTGCAAAACAGAGTTCTTGGCTTTTGTTTTCCAAAATAGATATCTTTACAAATTTCATTGTAACTAGTATAGGAATGCGTGTGTTACACGTTGTTGATCATTTTTGTATGAATTTCTTTTTTGTAAGAATGTACTTTCCCCCATAATAATATAAGAAATTTAAGAGCCACAAAATATAATAAGTTAAAAAAAAACATAATACAAATGGGCACTTAGTCACTAAAATACCAAATTTATATTGGTTCATTGTTCTAATTATGCTCATTGTTTCTAACTGCAAAAATTCGACTATGTACTCTCTATATTGGTAAGAGCCGTAAAGTACTGTAATTAAAGTTAAGGTGGATGCATGAATGTAGATGCAATGTGCTAGTGCTAGTTTCATGGTTAATTATCCAAATTAATAACTCTAATGACTCTAATATACAAAACGTATACAACAATAACTTATAATGATTTGAAAAAAATAAAAGACAATCACTAAGAGTATAATATTGAAATTACCGATCCCAAAATTATTAAGATAACTCTACCAAGGATCGCACTGGAGGTTTAAGATCCCGCAATTTAGGAGAGGATCCGTGTAGCTCTTTCGTCCATAAACAACTGGACCACCATCTTCAGTCAGTCATGTCATAAAACAAGCCCTTACGCCACACTTTGCTTTCTTGAATGCTCAATTGGATAAATCAGGTTAGCCATCCAAATTTACTCGCTAAATTGCTCATACATGGTGCCAGTATTCTGTAGACAAACTTTTGACCAAACGGTCAATAAAGTGCAATCTAATTAGATTAGGAGCTATACCAGGGTGGGTCGGGCAACGTGGCAAGTTGTACTATGGCCATTGAATAATTCATAAATCAACCTAATTAATCCTACTCCAAAGGGTCGAGTACAGGATATCCAGTATATATCATTATAAGCTAGTTATATAACAAAAATAGGAATTCCACAGCCTTGCAAAAAGAATCCCTTCTTCATCTAATTGAGTGATTTTCTTTTTCGTTCTTGAGTCTCTAGTCACAAGTACTGTTTCATCAGCATCTTAGTTTGGAAGTTGCATATAGGAGAAATGTAGAAGTTGCTAAGAAAGCTCTGCTGCCCGATTAATTATCTGTTTAACTACAAGGGGCTAAAATATTAAAGGGAATGATTAATTAGTTAATTGATGGATCCAAAAAAATGATTATACCAATCCAAGAATAGTACGAACAGATGTGTAAGAGATACTAAGAGTTTTGTCCTGTCCGAAGGGAACCAAACCTTCAATTTGTCCTTGCGTTAAAGGTCTTATTACAACTATAATAGCATCAAGGACAGACTACTTAGGACAAGGTTGCAAAATTAATCGCCATGTTTTACATTGGCTAGTTGGCAAGACTTAGTCTTTTAATTTATTTATAATAACATTTATCATATATTTGGGATACATATAATAAATATTATATATCAAGAGTTCAAATCTCTGCATTTGTAGTAAAATTCAAAAGGTATGCAATAGTGTATCCCTTTAATCTAGAGGTAGAATTCTTTTCCTCTAACCCCTCTTGATTCAGTTGAACCCTTTCTTAATATAGATTAGAGTACAAATAGGAGTTGTCTATTGACCCAAAAAAGGGGATACAAACTGGCTTGGCACTGTTGAACGAGTCTTGGAATATAATTTGCATCGTGTTCTTTCTACCATTTTGATCTCTGGAATTTCATTAGTATTAAAAGCCCCCAAGACGGATGACCTTAAACACATGACAAGTACACAGAACCAAATCAGATAATCTGTTTTGTTTCAGGTGATATAAGATGAATATTAGACTTCACAAAGGGCAGTTAACTTTAAGGGACGTCCCCACGGAGACAACTAACTAAGAGACTCTTTGTTTCTTGCTTTGGTTGTTTTCCTAGATACTGCAGATTGATATCTTACTCCCAGAATTGTATTGTACGTCCGTCACTCATCAAAATATTATTTAACTTCTTTAAGGTTTGGAACAAGGATCCGATGTCACTACGTGAGCCAAATTTCTATTTCATTTATCATAAAATTTTAGCATAGTTGGACATTAATTCCTTTCTATTATTAATAACTTCCAAGTGCCAAAATTTCTTATTTTTCATCTGAATTACCTTTCTTACAATTTTACATTTTTATGTATTACTATGAGTATAAACTTTTTTTTTACTTGAAAATTAAATTTTATTTAGAGGATAACCAATTAGAGAACAAGGATAACTAGAAACACCGCAAATAACACCTAGTAGTTCTGTAGCACCGCAATATTAACCCTCACTATATATATTCATTCATCGGACCACATAAAAAACATATTTAGCCTTTTTCAATATTTCGTAAATGGTGCTGGAGATGGTGTATCTTCCTCTACCACATCTGCACCTTCCCCCCATCTTGAAGGCGATGGTGATGGGCCGTTATAGTGATAAATGGTCTCTGCTGCTTTGTCCCCAACTTCCCATTTTTCTGAAGCTGATGGTGATGGTGATGGTGAAGGGCCTTTTTCAATAACCTAAGATAAATTAAAACCATGTCCCCGTTACCTAGAAATCAGTTAAGACCCATTATCACTTGGGATTTACTCTTATCCCCAAAAAAAAAAAAAAAAAAAAGGGATTTACGATAAGCTCTCTTTCATAGCTGCTGTAGATTATTTATCAGCAGTGCTATCATAACAGACATGTAAGTTTGAAACTTACATGTATTCTGCTTATTGATATAATTTTCCCTTGTTTCATGCCCAATATGTTTGTTTGCATCATCAAATTTTTTCTAAACATTTTTTGATTGCATCATCAATATATCTTTTGATTATGTTTTCCTTTTTTAGCCACTTTTTTCAATCACCTTTTTATTCCAAAAAAAATTTCAAATAATTTTCTATCCAAACAAATGAGCAATTGATGTTCTTTTCTTTTTCTCTTTTGTTGAAGGCACGTACATGTGCAGTATTAAGACTTATTGTCGATGTTAAGCAGTCGATACTCTTCCACATTAAATTTGAAATGAGCAAAAGTTCAAGTAGATTAATTGGAAGCCATGATCTAGGAGAATGCTAATATATCGATCGTTAACTTTCTTGGAAAGAGAAACAACTAAAAGGTTTAGGGGAGTTTATTCCCAATGAAAACATTCAAAGACAATTCACGGTTTAGTGAAATCATTCAGGAAAAAAAGCCAACCGCACCAACAAACATGTATATGGCATTTCACCAAAAAATAAAAAGTTCCAATTATGTGTAAATTTTGAAATTGCAGCATAGGTTCATTCCTAAGTTACGACTCTGCAGTTCTTCCTGATCTCTTCCTGGTTGCCGGTGAGAACTTCAATAGAGCCCATATGTATCATTGCAGCTATGTACTTCTTCACCCATTTCGGACCATGTTTTGCTTCTTTTTTTTTTAACTAATTCTGCAGTTTTTGGATCTCTTGTTAAAGTTTGGTCCGAGGTTAACAGACCACAAAAATCAAAGTACACAAAAAATAAGATTTTTATGAATTTTCTTCTGCATTTTTAAATTTTCTATTATATAATGCTTTTTTGAGATTTTTATATTTATTTTTTATTGTATAAATAGTTATTTGATAACAAGGAAATTAAAAAGAACCAAAATATGATGGTTATAAGGAAAAATAACAATGTAATAAAAGGTAGGACAAAGAGTGGCATAAGAAGTGGAACAAAAGATCCATTCCGAACCATAATGTTAACTAAATTAACTTAGTACTGGTTGTCCAATAAATTTGGAGTACGAATATCAAGTAGAAGATGAGGGTCGCCGGACGTTCTAGCACCCGATTTCGATGGTGGAGGACACATATTTCTTAAGCTTCTTGCAAATTTAGGATCCAGCGAAGGATCTGCTATATATTTGGGAGTGGAAAAAGACGATTGGAGATTCTTGAACGTGGTGTTATCCCAAGCGAGTGCGCACCAGAGAATACAGCCGTTTCATCGGCAGAAAGCCCTTTTCTTGCAAAGTTTTCTACCAGTTGCGTGACATTGAAGGAAAAGCTGGGGAGATTTTGTGTGGGCTCACTAACGAGGGATATTGCTCCATCGCCGCGGCCTGCCGGCACTACATATTATAGATAATATGTATTTTAAAAGATTTTGTCTCACATTAGAAAACTAGATATTTAGTCACTTTATATTATCTAAATTTTTATTAGACTTGTGATAAGTTGAAGACTATTGTGGGCTCGCACCTATAAAATGGGAGTTGAGTTGGATCAATCTAATTCAAACGGATGAATTTGCGCCCCCTCTGCATGTGGTTCTGATAGAAAACTTTGGTGGTTCTACTTGATTAAAATTTGCTCATTCTGGTTCCCTCTTATTAAAGAGGAATGTTTGTTTAATTCTGAAAAAAATATTTCAACACCCTGAAATAGTTTTTTAGAACAATACTATTTAACACGACTCAAACTTATTTATTTTTCTTATATTTTTGTTATTCAAGTGTTAACATTATTTGCCATTTAAACAACACTGCATACTGGAAACCACCAACTTAGAATGCGCTGTCACGAGCACCAAATGCAAGGATATCAGCACACGATACTGTTTCGGGACACACAGCTTCAATCTCAGCCTTTGCCTCATCAATCACCTCAAAACCGCGCAGCAATGAATTGATTAATTGGTCCTTCTCAGCAGAATTATTTGGTGTTCAATCAATGCGGACTGAAGCATCGCAGCCCTGAAAAAGAATATGACTATGATTAGTGCAAGTCTAGTGGGAGCCAATGTGATACTGTAAACATGATCTAATAGTTTTTTTTTTCTTTCTAATTTTTAAAGAAAAAAAAATCGTTTACATGTAATGTAGCATCACTTACATAGTTGAAACACGAAATGTATACCCCTGTCTTGCCAATCTACCACCTTTGATTGTAATAATAAAGAGTCAAAATTGTTTATGAACCTAATTACCCTTACAAAACAATCATGACAATCATGAAAATGCAATCTAATGAGACCAGCAGCTAAGCCAGGGTCGCTGTCGCAGCTTTCTTTACAGCTTCTGCTAGAATTCTCTCAGCTGATGGGCAACTGTTTCTGTAGAAACCGACTTCAAGGATGCTGATGAAACAGTACTCGCTGTGGTCATCGACAACATATAGATGGCAAAGGAAATCAGCAAAAGTTATAATAGAGGTATTTTCTTCCCACAACTAATCGATTTTAATGCTGCCTGATAGGGAGAGATTTATACATCTTTATTGGGGCTAGTTGGGTCTAATTTCTATCATTTATTGCATAAAGAATTAGGTTACCGCTGATAAATTGTTTCTGTGGCATTTGCAGGCCTTTGGTGTGAAAATTGGTGTTTATTGGCAAATTTCAGAAGCCTTGCACTTCCAGGGCATGCCTGTGCCAGAGAAAGAGAAGCAGAGTTGAGGTGGCAGGTTGCGGAGCTAAATTCTTGGGCTTTGAGCTGTTATTTTTGGAGATAAAGTGGAAGTCGAGTGTGGGGAGGAAACGTCTTTAAAGGGGGTGACTAGCGGATTAGGAAGCAAAGTCCCATGTAAATTGGAAACTCACGTGAAGATTGGGACTGGTTTTCCTTATTTGCGTGGATTTGCCAAATCAATATGGAATTGGAACTTGTGGTTTCCTAAGGAGTCGGACCCGGTGATGAGGAGAAGGAATCTTTCCTTATTTTTAGTAGGTCTTGGCATAAGACCATATATATTATGATTCTCTTTGCGTTTTTCGGGGGGACAGGGAGCGGGAGCAAGACATTAGATTGCTTTGAATTTCTCTAGTTTCTCTCACTTTTCACCTTTTCGTCGTTTTCTTTTTTGCACTTTGCCTAGCATAGTTTATTGCTTTCTTTGTTAGTTTCGTAGGGGACAAGAGCATACTAGTACTTTGGGCTCTTAGTTTTTCATCTTTTCCAGTTTTCCGTCTTTTTCCGTGTTTCCGTCGCAGACATAGCTAGTGTTGATCATTGTTTTCGTTTGGATCTTTCATTGGTGACCAGTAGCAGTAACTTTCATCTCTTGCTTTCCTCTTGATGCTTGGGACCCTGTGCATTCAAGAATTAGTTTTATTAGATTGCAAATCCAAGTTATTTCCTCTTGCTCTTTCTCTCTACATGAATATCGTGGAATGTCGAAGCAACATGAGGAGTGGCTAAAATCCTTCCCTAGTTGAGGAATAATCAAGGCTCACAACAATTGTGAGATCATTTTAATCGCTATTTTAATTTATATGTTCATGGGTATTTAATTATTCTCTATTTTTCCCTGAGTTATTATTGTTTAGATTTATTGATTAATGTGGCCAGTTATTCAATTGTCTAAATAATATATAGCCAATTAGGGTGTTGGTGCGTCGCCTTTAAGCATCTTGATTAGTGGCAAACGAGACAATTTCACCGCCTTACCGCCTTGCAAGCGATCTAATTTGGATTGTGGGAATAATTAATCTAGCCTAAATAAACCCGCATGTGTGTTTGTCATCTAGAATTGGGTCTTTCTAATTTCTAATGCTGTGATTACATTAAATCCTATGAGCGTCTCTAGGGTTGTCTAGTTCACAAGAGTGTAGTTTATGAGCGTCTCTAGACTACTATAAAATTAAGGAAAGATTGGTGGTTGGGCGCGTCGCTTGACCACTATAACCAATTTATTCATGAACATGTGAATATTTCCATGTATCTATGATCAGTTGTGTGCGCCGGTGCCAAGATTAATTCCTTGACTAGGTTGTTTCCATTCATTGTTTCCTGTGTTACTTAAATCTTGCATTCTTGCTTAATTAGAATTTCAACTTTTATTCCTTTATTATTATTATTTTGCTATCTACTCTAAAAACCCCCCAATTTTCTCTGCAGGAAATAAATCACCCAGTCCTTGAGGATCGACCCTACTCACCATTATACTTGAATTTATATTCTTAGAGTAGGTATTTTATTTTTGGTGGTTTGACACCCACCACTGCCTTCTGTGTATATATTTTCTTTTACTTCTGCAGAAGGAAAAGAGTGATTAATTACGAGGGAGAAGTGATTCTACTAAAGGAATATACACATGAGATGGAGAGAGAAATAGGGAGTTTAGGCACTGAAGTGGACTTGGTTTCGGCCGGTCATAGAATAAAGGATCAATCTTCTCGAATTTATTCCAAAATTTTTGTTGTTGATTCCTATGAGTTGGTTAGAGGTCTTCTCTTACACTTTTCCATATTACACTTTATTACACAACTTCTTAAAATAACAAGTGTTTTATGAGGGGAGAGATTTTAAAACTTGAATTGTTATTTATTGTTGCATGGGACAAGTATCATTCAAATAGATGACGAAACAAAAATATAATACGAAAATTTGTGTATCAGGTGTGGAGGGTGAGAAATGCTGCAGTTTTCAAACAGATTCCTGCAACACCAATTGGTGTCCTAAATGCTATCGTATCAGATGTGCAACATACTGTTATGTCTTGGGGAAAGATTCCAAGAAGTCAAGAAAACTGGCACCTTACTCTTGAGTAGGGCATTCCTCTCAATGTTATGTCTTGATATTGATTGTTCTGTTTTGTTTTGTATATAGATAGAGGATTGTATACGTGTAAATATGAGGTAAATCCTCTGTATACAAACATTCTTTCTTGATCCTAATGAAAGATATTAAATTTGCCCAAAAAAAATATAATATGAAAATTTGTAGCACAGAATCCTTTGCCAGATTGGTCAAATGCTTACCAAGTCTTAAAATTTAATGTAGTCATGTTTTGAGACAAACTTAAATAAAATTAATGTGGGGTTTAGCATAAATACATCCTCAACGTCTGAAGATTATGAGTAAAAGTGTAAACCAAGTGAATAGAGGTCAATTTGTGTAATTCAAGTGAAGTGCAGTGAACCAAGATACTGTAGCCGGCAAGGGGCGGCTCTTTAGCTTTAGGCTTACAGAGGCACACAAACATATTAGACAGCCGAATTTTTAAGGATTAAGTTTTCATCCACTGTCAGTGTAGTAGATTTTTTACACTAACAGGTGTAGATGAATGCCACCTATGCAAAAGGTGGATTTCAAATTTGAAATAGGATAACGTGGCATACATCTGTACCCGTTCGTGTATACACTGACAGTGTATAAAAAAATTACTCAATTTTTAAACGATGATTTGAAATGTTCCCAAAAAAAAAAGGCTTGAGTAGTAGATTTTATATATTTCAAAAAAGAAAATTCTATACTAAGCAACACATGATTTAAGGTGATCAAAATAAATGAAAGGAATTGAAAAAAAAAAAGAGCTTATAATTTTTTCATATCTATATTTGTCGTTTAGAAATCTTATAATTTTTAGTCACCTTTTGTGTGTGAATTTTAAAAAGAAAAGAGAGAGAGAGAGAGAGTCTCCACAAATCAGGAAAGTAAATTAATGAATTTGAGATAAGCAAGTTTGCAAAATTTCAAATGAATAATGAACCTTGGGTCCGATGCTCAAGAGTCCATTGTCGAGTGATAGGAATCTTCTTTTTTTGTGACAATTAAAAAGAGCTTTAATCTAGAAACGTAATTTTTTAATAAAAGAGTTTAGGTGGATTCACCTTCGGTCACCACTACGGGATAGAACAGGTCTGAGAATACCATAAGTCGCTTACAGAAGTATTTAAGACTGCGCCCCCCTCCCCCTGACATTTTGTGAGAAAGTGACCCCTCCTTACCAACTAAACCAACTTGTGCTAGCAGCAAACTTTTTATTGCCTCCGGTATGATATGTCCATAACCACAAACTAACCAAATTCTTTATTCGACCCCATGATGGAATGGGGGGAAAAATTAATTTCAGCTTCCAAACAAACATGGAGTGCCAGTTGGTTCATAATTTGCATTATTGTTATATAATTTGTATCAATTCTTCTTTTGCTTTATTAGGTTATTTTGTTATTTCATGGATTTTGTTTAATATTGTGTTTTGTTGGTTTTTCAGGAATTTGAAATAAAAGCGCTTAACAAGAGTTGTTCAGAAGATTATTTGATGAAAAGCATGCATGAGCGAGTCTTAAAGAGGTTGTAGAATTCAAAAGTGCACAGTCCAGGACTAATATCAGAAGATGGATTCAATATTCTTCTCTACAGTTTTGGCAAGAGACCAAGAGTCCTATTCTCTTTGGAGAGCTCTATTTTTACTTGAGATAATTAGTTAGAACTTTTGTTCCACCTTTAGCTTTATCTAAAAGAATAACATGTTTCTAGTAGGATAATTTTTTGAAAATTAGAAAATATCTTTTGAGTGGGAAACATGGATATATTCCCAACTCTGGTTCTTTGTTCAAAATATGATAGAATATCATAGATAGTAGTTTTCTCTTTTCTTCTCTCAAGGACAAAAACATCGATATTTTATTTTTTGTTACACACTTACCATGAGAAGTGGCTAAGTAGTTCCTTCTAGTTAAAGGATAAATTGAAGGATTTTTGGCTCTATAAAAATTGTGAAATCAATTTTATTTTAATTGTTTCTTCCATTCATTAATATTTGTATGTTTCTTGATTTTACTGCTTCTGATTATTAAGTTGGCTGAATATCAAGTGTCCAGTATTTAATTCAACTAAATAATCTATTGCCAATTAACACAGTTGAACCCGTAATTATTTGGCTAACCCTTATGACGACTGGCATGAATAGATTTGTGTTAGAGAAACATATAATCTAATTTAAATGAACCCTTATAATGTGTTTGTTAGTTAGAACTGGGCATTTTTAATTTCTAATGCAATTGTGAGATTGAATCTTACGGATGTACTTAAGATTATCTTTTGGTTAGGGAAGTAACCAATGATCGTACATTGGCTATCGAGAAAGTAAAGAAATACTAGTTGTGAGAGCTTGTTAACTACAACATGTTTATCAATGAATGTTTGAATTTATTTTTAGGGCAAAATGTTCCAGTGGCTCTCAAACAATCATGAAATTTAACTGTTGGATCTCTAACTATTCACTGATAAGTTTTGACCCTCCAACTAATTAAAATATATAATTCTACCCCTTTCGTTAACTTGAATCGCTATGTTTAAAAGAAATAGCAGGACATGCACTGCAGTGGCTCTCAAACTATTATAAAGTTCAACTTTTGACCCTCAAACTATTAACAAATAAATTTTACTCCTCCAACTAATTAAAATGTATAGTCCTAGTCCTTCCATTAGTTTGATCATTATGTCGAATAGAAACATTACCACATGTGCGGCAAGGGCATAAATGAGAGATGTTTTCATCTTCATAGGACATATGCTAGGATAAAATTTCTTTTTCCCCATTTGACTTATAAATGAATATATCAAATCCCCAATTACTAAACTTCACCAAAATCAATTGAAAACCCAAAATCCTGAATAGAGAAATTCCCACAACTATAGGCAATTTAAAGAAATTTGAGTTGTCTTTATTTGGAATTTAACTCATTTTTTGGTGTTGATCCAAATTCATTGGGTTCATGTGCTTCTCTTAATGACATAAATCTAGTGTACAATTCATTTTTTGAGAATATTCCAAAAAGAGTTGGTTCCCTTCCAAACTTGAACTTTCTAAACCCTCAAATAATCAATTCTCTAGTGAGATTCTTTCAAGGTTTACATCACTACATCTAAACCTTTTAGATTTGTCAAACAATATGTTGGTTGTGCATATCCTAGTTTCTTTATCAATAGATATTTCTGTTTGACATAATGACTCAAGTTGATGGAAGGGTTAGAATTACAAATTTTAATTAGTTAGAGGGCCAAAATTTATCAATTAATAGTTGGAGGGCCAAAACTTAAACTTTATAATAGTTTGAGAGCCACTGGATTATTTTGCCCATCTCATGAATCCTGTAACTCCATTACGTATAATGATTCAACTTGACAGAAGTGTTAGAATTATGTGTTTTAATTAGTTGGAGGTCTAAAATTTATCAGTTAATAGTTGAAGGGCCAAACGTTGAGTTTCGTAATAATTTGAGGGCCACTAGGGCATTTTGCCCTTATTTTTACATCAACGATTAGTTGTATGAACCAATTCTAGCGTTATTCTTTTGGCTAGAGTCTTCATTATCATTGTTTAGATTTAATTTATTTCTATATGTTTACTTTACTGGAGTTAATTAGTTAGTTTAGTTATCTAGGAAAAATCCCCCCATTTAACTGTTGTTTTGGGGAAAAAAATAAATCATTCCAATTCCTGTGGTGACGATCCTATTTACCATTGTGCAATAAATTATCATATTGTAAAATAAGTAATTTATTTTAATTGGCTAATAACCTGTCAATAATTCCAATTTCATTCACTATTTCTGGTATAGATCAAAAGGAGCCAAGCACTACTGAAAAGAAGTTGCAAGGTCAATATGGTAATTTTACTTGCAACATTTTTTATTTTTTTTGTTGGGTTTGGGGGAGGGGTTCGGTTAGCCAGTACTGATGAAAAGAAGTTGCAAGGCCAATATGGTAAGTTTACCTGCAACACCGAGTTCTAAAAACTGTCATGCTTGAAGCATCGGACATGTTTTTAATGTAGATTTAATTTGTTAACTATTCTGTAAATTAAAGCTGTTAACATATGAAGAGTCTTGAAAAATTGAGCCCATTTGGATTGTTATTTTTGGAGTTTTGTGTAAAACTATACTATGACAATTTGATGTATCTGAGATAAAATGGTGATTGCAAAATGTGTTTATAGAAAAAGTAAAAATTTTTTAGGAAAAGCTAATTTTCCAAAAAAGGCCTTAAATTTCGTTGCACTCCTGTTTTCAATATGGGCTGAAGAACAACTAAACCTTCATAATTTTTGAACATTTCTTTTTTCTTTCTTTTTTGGTTAAAAAAAAAACACAGTCCAATTGCTCAAGAAAACAAATGCTATAGAACAAACCAAGGAAATTGAGATTTTCATTAACTACTTGTTAAATACCAGAAATAGTGTGGCGGGTAAGAGCCCAACCTTTAGGCTAATCGATACATGAATAAAAAATGTATATGACTTCGTCTCTTGCATTTCTCGCCCAAGATCAAATATTCTTTCATTTGCTTATTTCCTATTACTTTGTATTTCAGCTTCAGAGTATTTTTCTTCAATTTTTATGCATATGCAGCCTTGCACCACAAGTTAGGAAAGTGAGTGAAAAAAAGATAAGTAAATTACACCTAAACACAAATTCTTACTATGAACAAAATTAATCAATAAATAAGACAGAAAGCAATAAGAATTTAAATCTGATGCTCAAGAGTAAAGTGCGAGGACAAAATTGTATTAATTGCTTTATTTGGGATTTGAGGTTTCTACTTAATCACACCACAAATTCTAATAATTGCTTCATTTAGATTGCCATCTTTCCCCAAAATATTTTTATATTTTTTCAATTATCTTTTTACCTCACATACATCAAATCGTTATAATATATTTTTCTATAAAAACTCCAATAAATAAAATCCAAACATACTCGAAGATTCTAACAACAAACACTAACTATAAGCAAAAATTTTTGTTGGCATAAACATTAGTTTGGCAGAATGTAAGTATCTATATCCTGTTTTACTTGTCTATTTCTTTCATCCTTTGCGCGGACGAATTTCTTTTACCCGGCTAAGTACATGAAAGTTTTAAAGTATAGAATAGAACAGAGCATAAACAGAATTAGTAGGAAGCTATGAGAATTAAGTGCGTGGAGAACAAACGTAACTTTATTGTACTTTACAGAAGCTAGCTTTCTAATTTTTGTCGACAGTGATGGAACATTAGACATAAGAATCGCATATATGTAGTGAAAAGGGTCATACATCGGGCAGAAAATAAAGTAGTTCAAGTTGAGACATGAGAGAAGGAATTTTTGCTGGTAATTCATCCCTTTATTTTGCGTCTGATCATTAACAAGGAAGAAGAAGGGTATAGGTTCCTTCCTCCAGGAAACCCCAATACGTATTTCAGTTCACAACCCTGTAGTTCCTTCTACTCTCACCCTGCTTACCAGTGAGAACTTCAACCGAACCCCTATGAACCATTGCATCTCCAAACTTTTTGGCCCATTCCGAACAATCTTTCACGTATTTCCTCACTAGCTTTGCCGTTGAAGGACTGTGTGTAAGAATTTGGTCCGAAGCCAGCAAACCCCCATTGTTCTCCAAGTCAACGTAGTACTTGTTGTCCAATTTGGTTGGTGCAAGAGTGTCGAGTGGCATCGGAGGGTCGTCGTCACTCAACAATGATGGCCGTAGGCAGACATTCTTTAGCTTGGTTGCAAATCCAGGGTCCATGGAAGGATCTTGCCGTTGGATCCTTAACCTAGCATTGGACTTATATATGTGAATAATTATGTGTTGCAAACTATCAAATCCAATTAAAGTGATCTATTATAGTTTGAATTTTAATGTATCTAATAGGATGTGACCCTTTAATGTATAGATACTTTATGATAGTTTCAATTTCAATGATTGGTTTAAATCTCGGATCACGTGTATCCTTATTGTCATATTTTCAATACCACACTTGATATCCCACCATCGTCAAAAGAGACACCAGAATGAGTTTGAGAGTTCAGTGGATATGCGTAGATTTGAAAGGCCAATTCTAAATAAAGAAGATTCAAACATCAATCTTGAATATGGATCCAAGTACGCGTTGATTTTTCTAGTTATATTCACAAATCTAATATTGGGATTCTAAATATAATAACACTTGCGACTGAGTTGAATTGAAGGAGAAAAGACAGTCTCTGAATTCCGAACAATGTGCAATCCCAGTCGAATGTGCCTCATAAAGGGTTACCATCTCATCAATAGAAAGCCCCTTGCTTGCAAAGGAGCCTACAAGTTCTGTGAAATTCATGTTCCTAAATGGGATTTTTGAATCAGCCTCGCCACTAACGGTGATTCTTCCGTCACAGCGGCCTCCTGGCACTGCATAGCGGAAACCTCCGAGTTGGAAGGCACTTTCCTGAGCAGCAAATGCTATGATATGGAGGATGGCACCAATTCAATGGGATGGTGTCATTGACCAGCAAGGCTGCTTCAAGAAGTGGTGGATAACAATCTCAAAGGCAAAAGGAAGACAAGATGGTGGTAAACATTTAGAACTTACACCTACGATTCTCTGGAACATATGGAAGAGCAGAAATGAAAGGGAATTCAGGTGTAAATCGCAGCATCCTATGATGACAATTCAGAAAGCTCAGGCGGAATGGATAGAATATGAGGATGTTATCATGATGCAAGCTGGAAGGAGTATATAAGAAACATCAGTAGGAGCTGGTGCACAGTTTGAAGTCAATGATAACTTGTCAGGAGGCATCAATATGAAAATTGGAATTAAAAAGCAGAAGGGCAATAGTTTAATGGGTATTGGAGTGACTGCATGTGATGATGAAGGTCATGTTGTGGAAAGCTGGGCAATGAAAGAAGGAAGGTCAGGAATTGAGGTTGTGGATGAAGCTACTGCCATCAAATTGGCTATGAGTAAGGCATTAATGAAGAACTGGAGCAGAATTGAAATCCAAACAACCAAGAAATCCTTGATCTCGCAGATTAAAAGCTCCACTGCTTCGGATATCATATTAGCAACCCTTGTGGAGGACATCAATGATTTGAAGCTAATGTTTAATGTGCTCTTTTTAGTTAGGGATCAAAGTGACAATCTTCTCCACACAATTAGTTGGCATGCCTTAGGCATTGATTGTGATGAGGAGCTAATCCTCATATAGTGTCCTTGCACACTTGTATAGATTTTGGAGCCTTTGCTCTAGTGTAAAGTTATGTTTAGTAATGAAAGAATGTTCTATCGTTTGGAAAAAAAAAAAAAAAATGCTACGATATGAGCACATGAAACTGTTTGTGGGCATGCAACTTCAATCTGAGCCGTTGCCTCATCAATCACCTAGAAACCCCGCAGGCCTTTGTTAACCTCGTCGTCCTTCTCTGAGATGTTGTACGTCTGGGGTTGAATCTATAAGAACTGAAGCATCGCATCACTGAAAAAATTATGCATATTGTAGCAACATGTTAAATTATTGGATTTCAGTGCATCTAAGATCATTCTGCATTTTTATACATATGCATGCTCATAATTCATGCTAAACGAGTTTAGATGTTTCGGCCAAAACACTTAAACAACGGCCCTTTGATCTTTATTTCAATGTGCATATTGCTAAAACTTACAGGAGATAACTTGGCTATTATCAATATGGAACAAATTGAGTGTTTTTACGACGGGAGTTTATATTAGGAAATTGGCTTAATTTCTTTTACATAGAATCCTTGTTTGTGTGGAAGTGACTAGGTAGAGTTCTAATTGGTTTAGTTACTTGGAGTAGTAGTCAAGGAAATTCCTATTTGTATAGGTTTAGGAATTGGAAATTATTTCCTATTCTATATAGAATTGGAGATTAGCAGTTATTTCCTGTTATTACTTGGGTATTGGTCAAGTAATTAATATGGTCTATAAATAGGTGGGATTTGGCATACTACAAAATGACACACAAGGGGCACACAAGGGGCGGCATATAGTCTTATACATGGGGTGAGAGAGGGTTCTTGGGAGGTGAGAGAAATTATATAAGGGTTGGCATGGGTTCAAATTGTATTCTTGTATGGCATTTTTCTCTCATAATAAAGAACGGATTTTCTCTCCGTGGATGTAGACTCGATGGTAGAGTCGAATCACGTTCAATCTTTTGTGTCACTTGTATTTCATGCTTATGACTTATTTATCATTAAATTGTTGTGTACTTGATATCTCAATAGTCGTGCATTCCACGTCCGGATCTTAACAGACTGGTATCAAAACGAGTTCGTGGTTGGATTCTAGTGAACTATTAAGATCAAGTGGGTCAGTGGCTTTACTAATTTAACAATTTAATGGGTGATATCCTTGTGTCAATGGCTTGACAAAAAGCATTGAAGGCGAAGGATGAAAAGTTAGAAAGCATGGAGATTCTTGATGGTGAATCTTGGCAAGTGATTCAAGAGTCAAGAAAAAGGTAGAGTCCAATGTCGATTTTAGACGTAAACTATTGGAGACTTTCTCACAATTCCAGCAGTTGATATTTCATCCTAGTGTTTTTTATATTTGGATTATGTTCTTTAGGTGGTGTGGCATAGGTCTTAAAGAAATAAAAGAATCGAATTTCCATGCGTTAGGAGATTCTAATGGCTACGAGATTTTTGTTGGAAGTGGAGTCTTGAAAATCACACATGGTGAGACAATCTTGAGGATGGGAAGAAGTATGGTGATTTTACCACTTGGCTACCTCAATGGTCACAAACAAATAAGGGGATCCCAAATTGCAGGTGGTGGTGAGAAGAAATCCTGCGAAAAAGAGATGGTGAATTAAGGCACCTTCTCGCAAGTCAACTGGAGGTTGGACTCAGATAACTACACATGTTCATTTGCTAATTGAATCAATTGGTGTCGAGACTGTATTGATTCGGGTGTATAGTTCGGTACCATATTAAATGGTAGTTGAAGGCAAATGGTTGCTAAAAGAAATATTCACCAAGGTGGAGATTTATTAGGAAATTGGATTAATTTCTTTTAGATAGAATCCTTATTTGTGTGGAAGTAACTAGATAGAGTCCTAATTGGTTTAGTTACTTGGAGTAGTAGTTAAAGAAATTCCTATTTATATAGGTTTAGGAATTGGAAGTTATTTCCTATTTTATATAGAATTGGAGACTAGCAGTTATTACCTGTTATTACTTGGGTATTGGACAAGTAATATGGTCTATAAATAGGTGGGATTTGGCATACTATAAAAAGACACACAAGGGGCACATAAGGGGCGATATGTAGCCTTCTACATGGGGTGAGAGAGGGTTCTTGGGAGGTGAGAGAAATTATACAAGGGTTGGGCATGGGTTCAAGTTGCATTCTTGTATGCATTTTTCTCTCATAATAAAGAACGGGTTTTCTCTCCGTGGATGTAGACTCGATGGTAGAGTCGAACCACGTTAAATCTTGTATGTCGCTTGTATTTCATGCTTGTAGCTTATTTATCATTAAATTGTTGTGTACTTAATATGTCAATAGTCGTGTATCACGCGTCCGGATCCTAACAGTTTTTACATGGGGTAAAAATTGTGGACCACAATTAATTCCCTTAAGTTTTTATTCGAGTTTTTGATGTTTCTAGCTTAACACATGTTGTTATCCCTCATCTTTGTATTTATTGCATATTAACCCCTCATTTCTGTAGGGTAAAATGCATGTTATCCTCATGGTATTTAAACTTTTTCACGTAAATGTCTTATAATTTTAAGAATTATACATAACTCTCTCATAGTTGATACTACACTGTCAAAGTAACTACAATAGTTCTGTGTAAAAGAACCTACTGAAATGTTACGATGTCAAACATAATGATCAACTGAATTGTCAAATCGAAACATAAGGATCCATTACGTTGAAAATGTAACATGAAGATTAACATAATAATTAAGGGACGAAAACTCAAGTTTTCCTAATTCATAATAGTGTGACCCAACTAAATCCCATATTGGAGTGCTAATTCCTGTCATCGGACCGTTCATCAACGAATAAAACAATATGTGCATTTGAAAAGTTTATAGAGAACAAGAGAATGATACCCTGACGAAACAATCATGAAATTGCATTCTAATGAGTCCAGCACCCAAGCCGGAGTTGATAGACACAGCTTTCTTTACTGGTTTTCCTACAATCGTCTCAGCTAATGGGCAGCTGTTTCCATAGAAACCAACTTCCAGCAACGTTGAAGCAACAGTAGTAGCCATTGAAGACTCGTGAACGATAAAGTACACAAGAAAAGTAAACCTTGAAGGCAATTTTTCCCCACCACTTCTCTTCATTTTCGTAAGGAAAAAAAAAAATAAAAGGAAAGCCTCTCGTGGAATAGAAGGCAGAGATTGATTGAATAGCTGGTGGAGGGAAAAGTGACTTCAACAACTATATATATATATTCGGGAGAGAGATAATGAATTAGGATTTCTTTTATTCGTGTTATTGTTGTTCTTTCTATTTAACTTCTAGCCTGAATTAAAATGCATCAATTGTGAATTGAGTTAGGGCAAGCACCAAGTTCCAAAAACAATCATGCGTGAGGAATCATGCAAGTATTTTGATGTAGAATTTAATGTTAGTTATTGGGTAAATTAGAGATGTAAACCCATAAAGAGAATTCTAGAAGTTTGAAATTTGGTTTTCTTCCTTTCTTGGGGAAAATGGAGCAGTTCGAGTGTTGAAAAATACAAATGCTATAGAACAGACTTAAGATAATTGAAATGTGTCCCCTGATTTTTTTTATGACCAATAGCTGAGTGGACAAAATAGTGTCCAGGACTATAACAGCCGGCTAATCGATACATGAATATAGTCACAACTTCATCTCTTTCGCTTTCTCACAAGTTATCTTGACTTCTATTTTCTGTGTATTTCCCCTTCGGGTTACTTTTGTTGAATTTCCATACATTTGTGGCTGCGGCACCACAAGTTAGGAAAATGGATGGTTATAAAAAAATAACTAAATAAATAAAAGAAGAAGAAGAACGCAAATTACCTCTAAACACCAAATGATGTTATGAATTTTTTTTTTTAAACAATGCTAAAAGAATTTCAGTATGATGCTCAACCGTAAAGTGTCAGGAGAAAGTTAAATTAATAATTACTTTATATTTGGCAACTGATAGGAAATTTAAGAAACGACTTTTGTTGACAAAAAAATGTAATTTGGCAATATATAATATGTTTGCCCCCGGTTTTACTTATTTATTTCTTTTATCCATTGGTCGGACGAATTTGTATACCTGTCCTACTGAAGACACTAACGTGAGTTGACAAAATAAAATTGTGTGTACGTACGTATATACATATATACACATGCACATACATACACATGCACAGACATACATACATACATACATATATACATATATATATATATATGTATGTATGTATATCTATATGTATATATATAAATATGTATATATGTATGTATGTATATCTATATGTATATGGACACACACAAACACTGAGAGCAGTAGGTACTGGTTTCTTAGGCCCGAGTGCCAAGGCCCAAGGTCAAGTTTTATTTTTTCGATAGAGGAGAAATTGTAAGGCCCAAGTTCATGCTCCATGACATGTTTACCTGCTCACAAATCACAACAAGGAGTCCATCACGTTAGATATACCAAATCCACTTTTTGTTTGGACCGGACGCATGTGCAACATCTTAAAGATGTGGATACAAAATAAGCCTCGCTGCTCCGGACACCACCAGAGGGGGGGAAAAAAAAAAGGAAAAAAAAGAAGAAGGATTAAAAAGCAGCTGGCTGCGGAGGCTTGACTGAAGGCGGCAATGGCCGACAAGGGGGAAATCAAAACGGAAGGGCTTTCTACCAAAATAATCTAATGTTAATGGGAAATTTTATAACTAGTTCAAACTTTTGAATTCTTTCCCGATTATAGATTTTGTTATTTGAAATTGTGACTTTCAAAGTCATCTTTCCAGATGACGACTTCAAAGTCACCATTTGGAATTCGGCTCTAAGTGATTTTACCAGAAGTAAAAAGAAATGGGGACTAAAAATAAACAATTTAAAGTTACTATCTTAGGCCCTATTGGAATTATAAGTTTCCAGAGTTATTGTAGAAAAACATAGTATAACAATATGATGCATGTGAGATAAAGATATAATTGAAAAATATGTTAAAAGAATTTTTGTGAAAAAACTTGCAATCCAAACAACGTCTTAAATAGTGACTTTGAAGTCCTCCTTTCAAATGACAAAAAAGATTTGGATTATTTTTAAATTTCCAAAAATTAGATTATTTAGATAAATAGCATAGCAAAAGGCAGCGACATCCACCTTCTTAATAGTAAATTTTGGTCAATAGATTTTCTATTTTGCCTTGATACATCTTAGGCCATTAACCATATCACTATCAAGTTCTTGGTTTGACTTTTAATACCTCCCTTTTTTTTTCTTTCCTGTGAGGTTTCAAGCATCCGCTAAACTAAAATAGGGATTGAACTCTTGGATCAAGAACACTCCCCTTAAAACCTATCAACGTATAAAAGATGGTAGCCCATTAGCTTAATTTTCGTTTTTTATTCGGTGGTATTGCCAATCAGGCTCAACGTATAAAAAGAATACTAAAACTTGAATTAAAATTCAGAATCAAAACTTTGTGATAACAATTTGACAAAATTCTACTACGTCGATATATTGGAGCATTCCACTAATTCAATATAAGAAGACCAGATATGTTTACTAATCATTAGTTATTTCAAGCCAGCTGGATGGATGCCTAAGTTACAATAGAATCTCAACCATATGATGTTATGGCCTTCCTTTGAAGGCACAAATCAGAAATCTAATTTAGCAACCAAAGTTAATCCCGTGTATTGTTTCACTTCAAAGATATAAAGAGCCTTAATTGAATTATTGTTCTTGACAAAAAGTTGCTCCAAATCTCACCAGCTACTTATAATTCACAACCCTGCAGTTGCTCCTGATCTCACCCTGGTAACCCATGAGAACTTCAACCGAACCCATGCGCACCATTGCAGCTGCAAACTCCTGCGACCATGCTGAACCATTTTTGGCATATTTCTTTACTAGCTTTGCTGTTCTAGGGCTGCTCATTAGAGTCTGGTCAGATGTTAGCAAACCCCGATGATTGATCAAATTAACGTAGTACTTATTGTCCAATCTGTTTGGTGTGAGAATATCCAAGGGTACAGCAGTACTGGGAATTCCATTACTTCCACTACCTCCTTTCTTGGATTGGATGGGACATTTCTTTTTCAACTGTTCTGCAAATTCAGGTGCTAGTGCTGGATCTTGTGAGTCAGTGGAGTTGAAGGAGAAAAATCGGTTCAAAAACGAGGGACATCGTGCCAATCCGATTGAATGTGCCCCGGAAAGGGTCACCATATCTTCCATAGAAAGCCCTTTTCTTGCAAAGTTTTGTTCAAGTTGTGTTACATTGAAAATGGGAGGAGGAAGATTGGCAACTGGGTCATCTATTTTGGATATTTTCCCATCACGGCGACCTGCTGGAACCTCATAATTGATGCCTCCGACTAGGAAGGCACTATCCCGAGCTGCAAATGCGAGTATGTCAGCGCATGAGACTGTTTTTGGACATGCAGCTTCTATCTCAGCCTTTGCCTCATCAATCACCTCAAAACCGCGCAAGCTTTTGTTAATAATTAGCTGATCTTTCTCTGCACGATTCTTTGGTGTTGAATCAAGAAGAACTGAAGCATCACAACCCTGTAAAGCCATGAATATCACGTAGTGAGGTTAATTTAGTTCATTTGGCCAAGTTTTCTTTGCAATTCCTTGAAAGTATTGGTAATATTCTTTGTTTTCCTGACGTGTCATGCATTCAAATTTGATAGTGTGTACACTATTAGTATATATAAGATTTATTCTAAAACAATTTACATATAAAATTTCCTGCTTGTACTAGAATATAGTAAATTATATGACCATATATATATTGCTTCTGGTGTGCCATTTAATTGTTTAAATTATCATGAATGTGTTTGGATAGAATATATTATTTGAAATAATTACTATAGCACATTTTATGATATGATATATACAAAACAAAAGGATAATTAAAAATATAATATATTAGTTGAGATTGTATTTATAATGCACAACAATTTCTCATTTTTATTTGTCTTGTGTCTTCTTCAAATGGTTATAGTTTTACTCTTTTCATTCACCGTCACTTGTCCTTAATTTGGTCGATGACATGTAGCATACTGCTCAAAGTTTGAATTTCAAGGCTAGTTGAAATGATTTGAACAACCATGACTATAACACACTCTATATAACGTTCTTAAAAAGTTGGATTGGATCCTTTGGCAAGCAAGTGAATATTAAAAGTCTAAATGGTCATATCCAAAGGTTTGTCAAAATGATAAATAAGCACATATCTGATTTCTAACCATTTGATTTTTATTTTTCAGCTCAGATTCAACGAATATCCCACTAGGATATTCGTTCATATCTTCTTAATAACATGCACTGCAGATACAGTTTGAGAATTCAGAGGATTATCAGGTGATCATACCCTGACAAAACAATCATGAAAGTGCAATCTGATGAGGCCTGCGGCTATGCCGGGGTTGTATGATACAGCTTTCTTCACAGCTTTCCTCACATTTGCTTCAGCCGATGGACAACTCTTTTTGTAGAAACCAACTTCCAAATATGCTGATGATGAAGCAGTAGGCAGTGTAGACACGATGAAGAAGAAAAACATGAGAAACATCAACTTCATAATAGTCATTTTTTTGTTGCTCGATGACAAATAAACAACAAAGAAGAGATTTGAGGAACTCTAATTATCTGCATAGACAAATATAATTGAGATCACAGATTGAATACGGAGAGAAACCAACTGATCTGAGTTTATATACTTGATTAGCTGCACCAGATTGCTGCGTATGGCGAGCACACAAGCTCTTGTACTTTTCATTTAATTTGGCCCCGTGGGATGAACTATGAATGAGTAAACTTTTACTACTACAAGTTAACTGGAAGTTTCCAAGTCCCTCGGCGTGAAAGATGTAACCCAGATAATCAATTATTTTTGTTGTCCCCTTACAATTTCCAGCTTCGAAAAATGTTTTAGCTTACATGCATGCATTGAAGAGGTCAAGTACCAAATTTTCCAGACTATCTTGCATGGCAGGTATAAAATGTATATTTGTCACTGTTACAAGTTCACCTATAACGATTATAAATCATGACATTATTAAGCAATAAATACAAATATGAGAACACCTAAAATCAAGAAATTGGATTATTTTTTAATTTGTTTGTGTATCAATGTCGTTTAGTATAGAATTCTCCTACTATTATATCAGATATGCAAAACATGTTTGTTACTATTATCTTCTTGAGATGGGCTAAATTCACGTCCCCAATGCATTAATGACTCACACCACGAGCATTAATAATTTATACATCAATATTAGAAGCTATACCAAGTGTGAATTTAGACTGCAGAGGTGTAGATTTAGTATATCACCTTTTCTTTTTTTGTTTAGCTGGATATTTAACACATGAGGTATCAATTTTTTATTGGATATTTTACATATGAGGGATCAACATATCTATTGCAGGCTGTTCTCTTGTTTATGGACGACTAGTAAAGCCTTTCTTAATTTCAAACTCTGTCGGCATCAATTAATAAAACGAGTGCATAGGGATATCCGAAGATACAAATGCAAGACTAGCTAGCATAGGCATCACAGAATCCTCGGATGAAAATATGCGCAGAGGAAACAAACGAACATAAGACCTGTCGGCATCAATTAACGCTAAGAAAATTGGAGAAATATTAGAAGAAGATCGATCACCTGAGGATGATTATTAGATCACAAATGCAGGATTATAAAATGATAAATAAGGTGGACTTGCTTTCTTGTGGCATTTTCGAACAGGCTTCTGTCATTTTCTGCCAGGCTGCGGCAAAGAATAATTGGTGGGTGCAGCTAATTCCGACGAAACTTTTATTAGTATTATTATTATCTGGTAATTAATTAACATGAAATATCTTAATTAGCTGTCACGGTTACTTTCAAGTTTCAACCATTGCCCAGGTGATGTAGTGCTACATGTTTTTCCAATACAATGAACTTACTTGTCATTATTGTAGAAACCTTGCTTGATGTTGGATTTATTCGACGATTGAAAAAGCTGGTAGAAGATGATATCTTGGATTATTTCATTACTATTTCAAATAATTAAATAGGGAGAGGCATCTGGGCATTTTTCATTTTGTGCTTTTCTTTAGAAAGTACCAACTCAGCTAACATCCATGCTAAATGACAAAATCTTTTTTACTTACATTGGGCTTATGCAAATGTCGTAACTTTAAGGCTTTGCAAGACGTATTTTTGCGTTCATATTGTACAAACACTTGCAAACATGACAATGAAATCCCTCAATAAAAATCCAAAAAAAAAAAAACATTAGAAATTCTATGTTACGTACACTCCTCATCTTGAGATCAATTGGACTTTCCTCCTTCGAGCCATGTATTGTTGAGATAACAGTAAAGGAAAATAAATATTATTTTAAAAAAATAAACAAACCCATTTTTGTTTCAGGAATTTGTGTTTTACCTTTTGGGTACTTTTTTTTTTTTTTTTTTGGTGGATAAGCCAGATTTTGAAAAAAAATAATGATCATCTCATTTCAACATTCGGCCTCCCCTAGTATACATCCGGGATCAACTAATGCTTGGAAGAATTTTTTATAGATAGTAGTTTCAGAGCGGATTTAATGATTCTAAGAGAAACATGCCCATATTAAAGTTTCTACATCCACAATAGGAAGCTTTACAAGAATGAAATTAAAAAGAGAACAAGCTGGATCCTATGACGTCCTTTGCTATGCATGCATGTCAATATACAATGCAGGCACAGCTTCTCTTGTTTGAGACACATGGATTGCCAGAACTAGAGCATCTATATTTTAGCAGTATCTTCCAGAGGTTCCTGCCAAATGATAATCAGTCAGATTTGTTGCAACCCTGATGCTTCAATGATGTGTGTGATCTATGGGCTGCCAAAAGCCTGCAGAAGATGACTATTGCTCGATTTGTTGCATCTGTGATTCTTCAGTGATGTATGTGATCTCTGGACTGCCAAAAGCCTGCAGAAGATGACTATTATTCGATGATCTAAAATTGGTATTCAAGATCACTTTTGAAAGTTAATAATCAAATTACATATACTGTAATACATGGAAGTTGTAATTTATAAGTAGGCTGCAACCAATGTTTAACTAGAACATGGCAATGAACCATTTAAAGAGTGGTCAATTTTGCAAAGTTTGAGATCCAATCATCCAACTAATCTTTTTTAGGACACGAAGAAATTTAGTTTTTTTAACTTACTTACACTGAGAAGAAAGTGAATGACAATCAACCATTTATGGTTCCATAAATAGTTTTTGGTTACAGCTCATCTAAGTTTCATCATTCAAGTCAATAGAAAAGGACACAAGAAAAATCTTCTATGCAAGTTAATTCAAAAACTAACATGTAAAGTACCCAAAAAAAAAAAAAAACTAACATGTAGATGGTAATCAATGAAGTTATACTTTTATTGCACATTAAGACATCAATATCTGAAAACGTTTAAAGACAAAATATTAATCAAGGACAAGAAATTTCTGTTTGGGGAAATATGTACCTCGACCCCCGAAATCACCAGAGAAGAAAAAGCGGATTAAGACAGATCAGCATTCAATTCCAATTACTGTTAGTAATGAATGTAGATGCCAGATTTGGGCTCATGAAAAGAACCACATGCTGTGGAAATGATGACAACACCCCAAAAAAAAAAAAGAAAAAAAAATGGAGGGAAGGAAATGCCAAATACAATTTAACTAACTATTTATCAAAACGAAGAAAGAAAAAATCATAGAGTAGGAAACCTGAATTAACAAGGGATAGTGGGATACTGTACATATTTGCGTTGTTATGATCAAATGTGCATATTTATCTCTTTAGAGTTTAGGCTACTTGAAGTTCTTATACTTGTTCTGATAACTTATTCCTGATGACTAGTGCAACTGATCTTTCGATTTCAGTGATCAAGCATGGTAGAGCTTGAAGGCATGCACGTCCGGTCTTACCTCTAACTCGGCTCAAGTTTGAGGCATTTTTAGCCAGTATTGATGCTAATAATGAGGGTAAGATTTTCTAAGTGAAACTCATTCAATAGTAGATCGATTCCCCATCAAGTATGAGCAAAGATATGTTTCTGATCAAATATTTGGAAGTGCCTTTGTAGTGTATTAAGTTGGCTACCTGTCAAAGGCTAATGGTAAAGTTGTAGCAAGGATCATAGGTTGGCAGTCAAGAACCTAAGCTACGGGAGGAGATTGCAACTATTTTAATCCATGTATATTGGAATCATGTTTATCCTCCCTAGTTAAGGCTATACTAAAGAAAATTGAAGACATTCGAATTGCACTCTTATGGTTAACTTTTATCTATGAATTTCAGTGTCACATTCAAACATCTATGAATTTCAGTGTCACGGTCGAACACTATTTATGTTGCAATACTAATCATCTTTCACATCATTTAGATAATAGAAGCTGAGTTTCTTTGTGAAATTTCTCAAAGAAAATTGATCTCAAGTATTATTCACTATTAATTACTGGCGTTGGCTCGTTGATCAGAGGATGATTGTTACAGTGCTCTCCATAGTTAAATTTAAAGTTCAAATCCTGGACCTTCATAGTTGACATTAAAAATGGTGTGGGAATGGGTGGGATTATTAAATTAAACATCAAGCTAGAGGCAAAGGATAAGTTAAAATTTGAGTTTCCTTGTGACAACAATACACTAAATCCAATCAATTCTGAATAGTCATTTTTCCATTATAAAAACACACATGAATGAACCCACACATCAAAATATCCAATAGCAAAGGAGCCACTTCAATGACTCGTTGAAAAAAGGATGTGGGAAATTTCTAGTTAAGCATTTCACGCTCCGTTAACTGATCATGGTTTTCCACTTTCTGCTGGAATATAAGCCACACTCTTTTACACAGTTTAGTTTATTTTTTTTCTCCCAGCTCGATATAAGCTTTAAGAATTAAAAAAAAAAAAAAAAGCTAATGACAAAAAATTACGAGAACACAAAGGAAAAGTTTTTTTTTTTAATTTTATTGAAGCAACAAAAAGGAAAGTTTTAGCTTCGAAAACTCATAATCCACATGTTGAGCAATCAAAAACAAGCCTTACTTAAATCTTGCTTGCATGCAACTATTACTAGAAGCTGCCAGTTTGAATACCAACAAAAAGATTCAATTTATAACCAAACATTTCAAGATGTCCAATTTCAGTATTCACAATTGCCAAAGAAAGAAAGCAAACAAATGTCATGGCTGAATCACAAATTCAATCGTCCTTTCTTATCACAGGTTTGTCCGTAAGGTATTTAAAAGAAGAACAACGGCGTTGTCAGATGAAGCTGCAAACTAAGCTGTAGACATGATACATTCAATAGCTTCCTTGCAAATTCCAGTCATTGTAGCCTCAGGTCCATAAACCTACAGCCAAAAAATGAAGGATTTAAGATATGAAACAATAAAAGGACATCCAGACTGTTCTTTTCCAGTTCTATGCCATTCAATGAGTGAAATGGAGCTACTGAAGCCTATGATTAAAAAAGTAGAGTTAAAAGAACAAGGCAACATTAGTAGGATTTGTTTTCATCCTGACAAGAGTTAGTGATTTTTAATATATTCAACAGATCAAGAAAAGATACTAACTTTAGATTCATGGAGATTTGCCTGGGTACGAGGAAATTAGGATAAATCTCACAATGCACTTAAAGAGATATTGAGTGCAATGCTAAACGCATGTTAGCCCCTACTACAAGAAAGCTCCGTTCTTTATGTGATACTTTTATGCAAGGGGCACATCCAAAAAGAAATTCACAAACATGTACCTCAAGGGGAACTCCCAATTCCTCTCCCAAAGCACGCATTTTCGCCAAGCCAGTCTGATAGTTAGGACCACCTCTTCGAACATATATATGCATTCTGGCAGCCTTTAACTTGGATTCCTGCTCAGTTCGAAGAGAGTAAGAGAATGAGGAAATGAAGAGTTTATCATTCACAAAATAACGGAAGAAAATAAAAGATTAAGACTGTAGCTAAGTCAAGCAGACCTTCTCCCTAAGAGCTCGAATAATCCCATTGAAAGTAGCAGCAACATCAGTAAAATTTGCAATGCCACCTCCAATAAGTAGAGCTCTCTTATGGCCATCAGGGTTAGCTGTTGCACACTGTACCAGTATTAAAATGGATTAGTCATTAAGCAAGTGAGAAAACAAAAAAGGTAATAATAATAGATAAGTCATTGAAAATAAAACATTAACTTCCTTACATCAATGACTACTCGAGCATATTGCAAAACTTCCTCCTCGTTTGGTGCTCCACTGTATTCTGCATAGTTACCTAGCTCTGATGCATATCCCAAGTCTCCAACCTAGATCAAAGATTTTGGAGGTACCAGAAAAGAAAATTACCACAGAGGAATGAGATATTCACAAAAACTCAGAACTGCCTTTAAGCAGCAACATTTGCTGAGTGGTAAGCTGTTCAGAATATGTTTGAATACTCACTGTATCAGCATAAATAACACTCGCACCACCACCAGCCACCATTGTCCAGATACGTCCTTTTGGATTCAGAACAGTGAACTTCAGAGAAGCGCTAGTCTGCAATTGTTAACAACAAAATACATCAGCCACCAAAACACATTTTGCCATGAAGTAGCTCCAATGACAATCACATTCAAGTCTGTATTTCTAAGACTAAGGGAGAACATATCGGCATAGAAAATTATGAGCCTTCCTCAAATCAGACAATAATTCTTGGTGCCAACTGATTCTAGCTCAAAAACAAGCAAGTTTATATAGTGAAATTGGTCTCATCTGGCAATGATACTCAATGTCTCACTTGCAATGAACTGTAATAAAATTGAGGGCCAGAAGCTTCCTTTCTTTTCCCACCATTTCTTCTTTCAATGGGAATGACTCTGCAACTTTGAGCCATGTGCGCTCAAATTCCAGAATGCCTTGACTGTTTAGTGGCTTTAATTGGCAAAAGGTGTTTTTACCTCCAAGCCACCAGTTGTGTTCAATTAGCATTTGAACAATACAACTCTCAAAAATTTAGTTAGACAACCACAATACTGGCCCTTACCAGACAAATTAGCCTTATAAAACAAAAACATGACACTGTGATATCCCTGGATGAACAGAAAGACACATGACTTACTTTTTCATCCAATGTGTGAATAAAGCTCTCAGTTGGGCTCAAAACCCTTCCAAAAGGTAGAGGAAACTCTATCTGACCCCACCTAAAAGCACAAAAGTAAACCGGATCAGATATCACACAGCAAAGTATCTCCAGTTGGAACTTCAGAGTTCATGTCCACGTGATAAAACTCTTAGACATACTTCCTAAAGTTCTTAAAAGCAGCAGTGTCGTCCAACTCTCCTCGCATGTCCAATGGATATGGCTCCCCATTTACCAATGTAAAGGGATTCATCTCAAGGAAACTGAAATCCAGATCTGTGCAGACATAGAAACAAAGAAATTCACTAAATTTCATGATCTCAATAATTTAATTAGCAAACAATCGTGTTAATCACTACCTAAAAAAAAAAGAGTTAACACTCTTTCATCTTACAGAAAGAACAAAACCATAAAAGTGCATTAACTACTCTATTAGAAAATAATGCAACTTTTTCTCAAAGAAGTCAGAGATGATCGATCATATTATCTTTACAAATTTAGGATCTTCACAAAATCACAATACTTGGTGCTGTACAGATACAGCTGGAAGGAACCTAGATCATCTACGTTAAATGATTATCAATAACAGATTTGGAAATGCCAAGTGTACTGTCATTACTGGACACCGCGTACCTTGAAATACAGAAAAAACACCCATTATAAATTCCCCAATCTTCCCTCGTACCTGAGTCAGATAATTTCTACAATTCAGCCAGAAACTCCAGAGAATAAAACAAGAAGTCTAAATTAAAAGAACATTAAAATGTCCAAGAATGAAGATAAGCATGCACGACCAAAAAGCAGACTGGATGATACTTCTTTCCATATTTTGGGATTATACATGGAGGAGATGCAATCATGCATTAGATTTACTAAACCATATAGACCACATAACTAGATGACCTACTAGCATTTGTCTCTTAAACACTAAAGTAAAGCTTTAAGTGGGACCAGATTTTGTAAACATAGGTGCTTTAACCTTGTTTAGGTAAAATGCATGGATTTCCTATTCCATACTCATCAACATGCAAAGGTAGTAAAAGGTAATCCATAGCCAATTCCTAGCATTCTCTGCCGTTACCAGTTACTCCAATTAGCCACTGCACACTTTTATGTCATGCATTAGACTCCTAACTCCAATCAATAGAACTGGTTGTACACTTTGGAAAATCCAACAGTTTCGGTAAAGCCAAAAACAAGTTATGGTATCTGTGACAAACAAAACTTCACACTCATCCAATACAAGTTTGTGACAGAAATGTGAAATAATCAGGGAAAATAACACCTGAACCTTGTATCTTGTCCCAAACTAGAGAAGAGAGAAAACAACCACTATTTTATTTCAAACCATAAGCCTCACTCATCAAAATAAAAAAGCAAGGGATCGACTTTCAAGCAGTCTAGTTTATGACAGTCTACAAGTCCATCCAGTCACCTTAGTTCAACAAAGGGAAACTACATTGTGAAGGAAACCAACAAAGCTGATCAGTTCAATAAAGCCAAGGCAGGCATGATTGCCTTCCTCCTCTTCTTCATTGATTATTTTCCTAAAAAATTTTGCTCAAAAAAAAACTCAGGAATTAACACTTTTCTTTATCTCGGGCAAACAATAACTAACCAACTGTTCATTTCCAACAGCAGTGAAGAAAAAAATTTATGATTCATACCTCCAAGGGAAGTGTGGCAATCAGGGGAGCACACGCCTCTGGTGTCATAGGTTTTTCGGCTGGAAGAAAGATTGTCTTAACCTGTAACATAGTAAACTTATTTATTATCACCAGTTCCCTAAGAAAATCCAACTACTATGTACGTGCAAAAATAAAACAGCAATTCTCCAGAATCTGATAATTCATAGCACAAGATTTTGGTACATATTCACCTTGTCCCAGTTTTCTTCAATTTCAATACCGCCACATTCTGAAAAGCTAATGGTACTGCCTAACCTTTCAGAAACTATGGAGAGGTAATATTCTTGGTCATGGGGAACAAATGGTTCAACAATGAAGGTTGTAATAGGTGCCTTGCAACCACCCATCTCAACCTAGAAGTCATTGAATGCATGCATTAGTAGCACAAAAGACATGTCTTTAGTAAACGAAAAACCAATTCCTTGGTTACCTCCACACCAAGGCGAGCTTTTACAAACTCAGCAACTTGTGCCAGATCCAAATTCAAAGCTACCAGCCCACTCTTACCACGCTTCCCAAACAACATATCAGGTTTAACAACCAACCGTGTAGATGAAAGCCATGGTTCTTTGTTTGTCAACTCAGTGAAGTCCGTAGATTCATTCACCTACAAGCAGTTTTAAGATTTTCCATACAATAAGTGACTCTTTGGTACGAAGGGCTCATCAAGAGAAAGCATCAGAAAACATGTATATTGTAGATCAAAGCCAAAACACTTTCATAAAGAGAAAGCCAAAAACGATGTGCCATACAGCAGGTTTCCAAGGAGAAGACTAGAAATACATACATACATACATATACACACACACACACACATATATACATACACACACATATATACATAAATAAATAATATATATATATATATATAATTTCATCTAGCGTTATCTATATAAGTTTACCAAGCCAACTGAACCATTTACTATGGCTAATTGGTGGAGCATCCTTACAGCCTTTATATTTGGCATCTCTTGTCATCTGTTACTTGTTCACATGTGTAAATCGACAGAGAAAGTAAAGGAACATAATGACCCCCAAAGAGATTGGTGTTGCCAAGCAGTAACTTCAATTGAACTGATGTTTTTCCAGGTTTTGAAATCACTAGACTTGACAAATTCTAGCTCTTTTCTAGTCTTTTAAAAAGGACGTCATCTCCATTTTCCTCATGTATTCATTTTTAAGATATCATGCAGCAACATAGCATTTTTCTGATTATAGAACTTTCTTAATCATTGCTTTACACCATATAAGTCTTTCTCCAGGAAGATTAATGCTTTCAATTTTCCATCCCAGAAGTGATGCTTGAAAAAACTTACTTGATAAGGTTCAAGTAGTTATTTTTTACTAATACTTTCCAATCGTTGCATCAAACAGAAGCAAATATCCTACAAAATTGACAAAGTTGGCCTATTTAAGAAGATTTAAAGCATCAAGCAGTAACTTAGATACAATCTGACGGAATGATCACAGTCCCAGGTGGTATTCGCTTATTTTAATCATTTACCTTTTGGCAACTGACATGCAATAAAGAGAACTTCCACCATAGCATTTAGAAAATAGAAGGAACAACGCAAAATTCAATTTCCAACTGTAAAGATTCTAATTCAAACAATGGAAAACCACTATATTAAACTCCAATCAAGAAAATCACAGTACCAAATGCAGTTGACGTATCTAAAACCTATAGTACAAAATCAAAACCATGAAAACTCAAGAACCCTTTTCAAATTCATCAGATAACATGAGCAGTGATCGTAGTAAATGCAAAGAAGGGGACTAGATCATGCAGAAGATAGAAAACAGGATTACTTGAGCAGAGCAGATCTGCAGGTCAAAGCCAGCTAGTCTTTTCAAGTGCTCCTTAAGAAGTCTCTTTGAATCATACTCTCTGATCTTCTTTCTTGCCATTGTTTTCCCTTCTTTTTATCCAATTATGCACTCAACAAAAAAAAATCCCAGAAAATCCCAGGTCTTATATTTTCCACTAAGCTATACTCAAAGAAATATAGAAGTATAATAGTAGCGATACACTACCAGCAATCAAGACTCTTTCCGCAAGCGCATAAACGAAAGAGATCTGAGAAGAGAGCAGGGTTAGATTGGTTGGCTTTAAAGAGAAGAATAGGCAGGTGGATCAGTCATTCGATAAAAATTAGGAGCACGAGGAAAGAGGTGAAGGAGAAGGCGGGTCGGTATTGAGTAGGTAGTTGGGCGAGACTTTGGTAATGAGGGATGTTTGCTGGGCGATGGTTATGGATATACTGTCAAGTGATTCTTATCTGCCCCTCTTTCTAAAACTTTTTGGTTTTCATATTGAATGTGTAGGTCCGCAGGATAACTCCTTTTTTTTTTTTTTTCTCTATATGTAATGTTTATCTTTCACTTTTTTATTTGGGGTTTTTTAATATATAATAACAGATCTGCTCAGATCAATTAAATCATGAAATATCTCAATTTATATATTTTTAAAATGAATTTACCTGGACTAATACACAATTTTCGTTTAGCCTTTCTGGGGTCAGGTCTAATTTTAGCATGCCGAGGAGTGGTATTACTTCCAATCCAATTTCTTTTAGGCCATTTGTATAATATTTGTTTTTTCTCTTACTTTAACTGCAAAACCTCCAAAAATACCAGCAGTTTTTAACATATGCATCCAAAAACATACAAAAAAAAAATTTTCCTTTTCTCTTTTTTTTCTTCTTCTTCATCCTCCATTGCCATAGACGGCTAGGCAACAGAGCTTCTTTTTTTTTTTCCAATTTTTTCCCTCTCTCCCTCCTCCTCCCTCTTTCTTTTTTCCCCTTCCCCCATCCTTCCCTCCCTTTTCCCTCTCTTCCTCTTCCCTCCCTTTCCTCCGCTCCTCTCCTCTCCCTCCCCTGAAAGGCGTCAAAAGTGAAAGAAACTGACCGGCCGGTTATATAGATTTGAGATTCAACTTTTTTTTTTTTAGACTATTTTAGAAAAGAACTTTATGACGAGGGATTTATATAGTGTTTGATGACGAATGCTTCGGTGATTTATTGCATATAACTTTGAATCTAGTACGAATTTTACTAGATATTTTACTAATGCTCCTTCCCCCGCCCCCCTCTCCTCTTTCATCTTTGAGGTTTTAACATGGAATTAGGAGGGAAATTGTGCAAAAACCGCAGATCAGTTTATTTCATTTTGAGGTAATGTCCAACCTAATTTCTCTAGTTATAAATGATTTTCTTTTCTTCCACTCTTTTGATTGACTGATCAGTATTCAAGTAATGAAAATTTGACCAGGACTCTATATCATGACTCTCCAAACACCCTACTACCAAACACTCTATAGCTTTACTATCAATCAGTCGACTTGGTTTCCTAACTTAAGAAGTTCAACTGGTTTGCTCTTGTAATAGTCATTCACATGTACAAAATTTTTAGGTCAATAATGCCATTTGATCCACATTTACTACAATATGTTGCTAAAGTAGTAGAAAATTAAAAATTATGTAAGGAAAAGAGGTCTGCATTTATATACATGGCAACATAAAGCCATGGAATGATACAGATAGAACAACTGACAATCAAAAGTAAGATTTTCTTCTACTTTGTCAAATGAAACTCGAGTTCTTTCTTGTGTGTAATTATTGATTTTTCACAACAAAAGTAAGAGTATCATTCTTTTTATGTTTTCCTTTTTCCTTTTAAGAACATTAACTATACAAGATACACTTCCTAATTATGAGAAAAAGTGTATGCCTTGTGCACAAAAGTTGAGAGCAGCTAAAGCAAGAAAGGACTACTTGGTTAGTTTGTTGCAAGAAGAGTGTAAGTGCTACTCGTCATATTAGCTCGTAGTTAACCAGATAAATTACTTCCTGAAGAGGGTTTCTTTATTTCTACAAAAATAGTGCTCAATCTCCCCATAATATCGAACCTACTCAGCCATGTCAATGATCATAATAGCATAATAGCTCCTTTAGATAATATTAGAACCTATAGTAAGATTATTCTTTGTATAATTATGACAGGTTTGAAATTGTACTTTACTGATTCAATAGAATGCGATGAAAATAATTCAACACTTACTCAAATATTGTGTACTTGATTAATTTTCTTGAACCGGATGTTAAATCACAAGAATAAAAGAACTCTATGAGTTAACCTCATATTTTTGTTTGTCAAAGTGAGTACTCCCTAAAATCTAACATAGTAGCATCTATGTAATCAAACATTGAAACAACATAACTATTGTGATGTTTGTAAAGAATCTATATTGTTTAAATCACACTGCAGAAAACTCATGGAGATGCTGTATTACCTGTTGAGAAAATCCACAATTATACTACTAAGCCTTTTTTTTTTTTTTTGGTGAGGCAATTATACTAGCTACTAAGCTTTAAGAGTGAGAAGATAAAAGTAACTTCCATGTTTAAATCTAAGAATCATTGAATTGAGCATCATTTGGCTCTACATCCTCAACTTTGTCGACTGGAAAAAGTTCATTTTCTTCCAGACTGATACTTATTTGACCACATACAAACTCAAATGCATCTCTCTGTGCCGCCCCCCCCCCCCTCTCTCTCCCTCCCTCCAAATAGAGCAAGTAAAACATGTTTTGATAATATTGTACATCTTGCCTAGTAAATTGTATAAGGTGTCATCTTGGTTGCACACTTAACAACATAAATCAAGGCGAATTACTAAGACAAATTCTTGTTGAGACATTTCAATAAATTGGCAGCTTAATTAAAATCTTTAACAACAACATCAATTACTGTGTAGATTTTAGATTTCAATGCTCAACTTCCAGCTTTTCCAAACACCTAAAATATGCTGAAATCGTATGTAAAAGGCCAATTATAGTAAGTAATAAAAATTTACATCCTTTCATTTAAATCACCAGTCAGCAGTGCCAGGCTGCCAGCATGCTTGTAAAAGTTATCCAAATGCAATTCGACTCATTCATCCATTCTAAAGTTGGATCCCATCATTTACTCACCTTATATATTAAAAGGAAATCTACGAGTCCTCTTCTGTAATAAGGATAGATTAGAGTTATGTGTTTACATTCATATAGGTCATTGTGTTTACTTTTTTTTTTTTTTTTGTTAAACGGTAACTATCTAATCTACACCTACCCTATGGGGGAGGGGGAGCCTAAAAAGGCTACCCTAGGTCATTGTGTTTACAGGGTACACAAAATTTGCCTGTGGGACTTCAATAGATAGTGCCCAGGCATACAAATCCAACATCTTGAGACTTACCTTATAGGAGCATTTCAAAAATATGACCAAATACATCATCACGAAAAGCCAAACGTTTATTTATCTAATAAAGGAAATTAATCACAAACCTAGATGCTTTCTTCATGCCATGAAAAAGAAAAAAAAAAAAAAAGGACTGCACAATCGTGTTAAATAATATATATATATATGAAAAGTGGAACTGCATTTTTTTTCTTAATTTGATTCTTACACACTTTTTGCTATATTTCAATACGATACTATAGGACGTAAGATTTACCACACATTGCTTGTAAATGAAATAGCATAATCAGCCATGAGAATGAAATGAATTTAGTCTAGTGTTTCAGAATCAACAAGCAAAAAGAGTTAAAATATATAAATCTTTAATAGGAATACGATAGATTAAAAAAGGAAAACAAGAACACATATAAACTTTATGAGTAATAGTTTTGAAGAAACTAAACGAATCCAATATTTTAGATTTAATAGATCAAAGTGAGTAAATTTATAACCGGCGTAAGATAAAATTAAAGGAAAAATAAGAACACAGAAACACTGTACAGCTAATATTTTTTTAAGCAACTAAATGAACTCAGAGATGAACTTTCAACATACTAAATGAAATCAGAAATTTGGATTCGGCAAAGTACAAGAATAAAATAATACGTAAAACCATAATAGGCAAGAAATAAACTAAAGGAAATACACGAATTAATACAGAAAAAAGTTTACAGTTAGTATTTTTTTTCGTGTCATTAATCACTTATTTCCTAAATAAATTAGTGGGACCAAAACCTAAAATTTCCCGACTTAATCCAATATAGGTTGAAAATAATTGACAACGATGTAAATGATCTTCTTAGACATGGACTCCATGAGTACACATGATAATTTCCCGCCAGGGTCTTGAAACCCCCAAAAATATAAAGCCCTGCTTCCCGCCATTTTCACGGAAAAGATAGTAAAAAGGAGAGCAGAGAGAAGAAACGGTAGTTTCACTTTCCCTACGCAAAACGACGCCGTGCACTCCACATGGCCCACTGTCCCCACATGTGAACGGCAAACCCCCAAAACTGCCCTCATTGAATACATAATTCCAAAATACCCTTGCCTTTTATCAAAGTGTACAATTATCAAAGTACCCCTCAGACCACTCCTGTGCATTCCACCACCACAACTTCTTCATAGCCCCCGGGACACACCCGTCATTTGATTCAAAAATCGGTGGCATTTGGAGTAATTAACAGAACCTCTTTGCCGTATTCCACAACTCGCCCGACTATAAAACCCTGGGAAGCCTAGAAAATCAAATTATAATTCAGTCACTCCTCCCAAACCCAAAATCACTCTCTCTCGACCCTGCTCTCTCTCCCGCATGCTCTCCAAAAATCCTCTCCCCGAATTCGTTCTTCGAGTTCTCTCGACGAAGAATTCATCCTTTGTTCTTCGTTTCTCTCTTCAATCTTCAAGTTTTCCTGGAAAAACTCGATTCGTTTGATCTTCTAAGCTCCCTCACTCAAACACACAACCTGTTAGTGGTAAAATTAGTGTAAATTAAACCCGTGGCTTTGCAACCCTAACCCTAGTCTCCACATTCCGCCGCTAGGTCAAAACCAGAATCCAGGCGGCGGCTGAAGCGTATAACTTCATCCGGGTCGATTGATTCGCTCTTTATTCAATCAAAGGGTGAGTCATTTCAGTTGTGTTCATCTGTTTATGTTTCATTCCTAGGGTTGATTGAATAGGTTCTTTACTTTTTATGGCGTTTTAACTTAATTGGAACCCTAATTGGGTTTACTTGGGGATCAAAACTCTCTCTTTTGATTTGGGGGGTTTGTGTATTTGGGATTGTGGGATCGCTAATGTGCTTGGATTTGACTTTATTTTGGGCCTTCCTGTTGCTGTTTATTAAATCTAGAAACCCTAAATTTATTTAATTTTTGAAATTTCAGATTAAAACATTTCTTTGTGCTCAGAGCTGGGCGATCAAAACTGTTTGATTTTGATGGATTGAAGTTGTTCTGGGGGACTCCCTGCATGTTTTTACTTACGGAAAAACTAATTTTTTTTTATTTTTTAAAAGAAAAAGAATTTTTTTTTTGAAACTTGTTCTCTGAGTTTCCATATTCGGAGATTTTGCGTTGGAGTTTGTTGTGGTTTGGGGGCATCCTTGATTATTTCCTCCTCAAACTTCGACCCCCAATGCAAGCCCCATTCTCACCTTCATCCAAACCCCGCACCTAGACAGACCCTCCTATATTCTCTTTCACACTTATTCACAGAAAAGCATGCATCTGATTGATGGTTTGTGCATAGATTTTTAGATATCTCCTATGCTTTTGGTAGACATTCCAGCTCACAGAAGCACAGGTTAACATTTCCAGATTAGCATGCAAGTCAATAAAAGAAAATTATAGATAAAAAATAAAGGCAGTTATATCATTTGTTAGTCGATATTTTCCTTTAGCATCTATTTGTAATCGCCTTTTTTGAACAGTAACTGTCATCACAGTCATTGCATATTATGTGAGTTATTTGGCATTGACTAGAAGAGATTCTGTAGCATCTTTAAATTCTTTTGCATCCTTCCATTCATAACCTTTCGTTTGCAGTGCAGTGGTTGATGCATCATGGCGGAGCAGCGTAATGACAGTGGGCCACCTCCTAATGGGAATGCAGGTGGTGGAGCTCCATATGCTATAGATCTGGACACCTTCTCCAGAAGGTTACGTGCCCTCTATTCGCACTGGAAGGAACACAAAGATGAGCTGTGGGGATCTGCTGATGCTTTTGCAATTGCCACACCACCACCTTCTGATGATCTGCGTTACTTGAAGTCCTCCACCCTGAATATTTGGCTCCTTGGATATGAATTTCCAGAGACAATCATGGTTTTTGGAAGCAAGCAGATTCACTTCTTATGCAGCCAGAAGAAGGCTAGTTTACTTGAAACTGTGAAAAGATCTGCTAAAGATTCTTTTGACATGGATATCATCATTCATGTTAAGCAGAGAGGTGATGATGGGACCACCCAAATGGATGCTGTTCTCCGTGCCATGCGTTCACAAACAAAGTCTGGGGGCCGCAATTCCCCCACTGTGGGACACATTGTGAAAGAGGCTCCTGAAGGGGTGCTTTTGGAAAAATGGGCTGATAAGTTAAAAAGCTCTGATTTCCAGCTATGTGACATAACTAATGGATTATCTGAACTTTTTGCTGTCAAGGACCAGAGCGAGATAACTTTTGTCAAGAAAGCTGCATACTTGACTGCTTCTGTAATGAAGAGCTTTGTTGTGCCAAGACTTGAGAAGGTGATAGATGATGAAAAGAAAATTACTCACTCAGCATTGATGGAAGACACAGAAAGGGCTATCCTGGATCCTGCTAAAATCAAGGTGAAGCTGAAAGCTGAGAATGTGGATATTTGCTACCCTCCTATCTTCCAGAGTGGTGGGAATTTTGATCTCAGACCCAGTGCTACAAGCAATGATGATAACCTCTTTTATGATTCAACAAGTGTGATCATCTGTGCAATTGGGTCACGCTATAACAGCTATTGTTCCAATATTGCAAGGACATTTCTTATTGATGCAAACTCAACGCAAATGAAAGCTTATCAAGTTCTTCTAAAAGCCCATGAAGCAGCAGTTGGAGCACTGAAGCCTGGGAATCAAGTTGGTGCTGTCTATCAGGCAGCCGCTGCAGTTGTAAAAGAGAACGCTCCTGAATTGTTGCCTAACCTGACTAAATCTGCTGGGACAGGTATTGGGCTAGAGTTTCGTGAGTCGGGGTTGACTCTGAATGTGAAAAATGATAGACTGCTCAAAGCAGGGATGGCTTTCAATGTGTCGCTTGGATTTCAGAATTTGCAAACTGAGTCAGCCAATCCAAAAGGTCAAAATTTTCTCTGTTGGTTGCTGATACAGTTGTTGTCACGAATGATGGTCGTGATGTGGTGACCCAGTTGAGCTCTAAAGATGTTAGAGATGTTGCTTACTCTTTCAATGAAGGTGAAGAAGAAGAAGACAAACAGCAGCCAAAAGTGAAGGTTGACTCTACTGCCAAGGAACCCTTATATTCGAAGGCAACCCTACGGTCAGACAATCAGGAGATGTCAAAGGAAGAACTCCGGAGGCAGCACCAGGCTGAGCTTGCACGGCAGAAAAATGAAGAAACTGCTCGTCGCCTTGCTGGTGGAGATTCAGTTACTGGAAACAACCGGACATCTGTCAAGAACTCCAGTGAGCTGATTGCTTACAAGAGTGTGAACGATTTGCCACCACCCAGGGAGATGACGATACAAGTTGACCAGAAGCATGAGGCTGTTCTTGTGCCTATATATGGTATCATGGTTCCTTTCCATGTTGCTACTGTGAAGACAGTCTCCAGCCAGCAGGATACTAATCGGAATTGCTATATCCGCATAATCTTTAATGTGCCTGGTACACCTTTCAATCCTCATGACGCCAACACACTGAAAAATCAGGGAGCTATATACTTGAAGGAGGTTTCATTCCGTTCTAAGGATCCTAGGCACATCAGTGAAGTGGTTCAGCAGATCAAGACACTTAGGCGGAATGTTGTTGCAAGGGAGTCTGAAAGAGCTGAGAGGGCAACTCTGGTAACTCAGGAGAAGCTAGTACTTGCTGGAAGCAAATTTAAGCCCCTGAGGTTGTCTGAATTATGGATTCGTCCTCCTTTTGGTGGTCGTGGAAGGAAGCTGACTGGTTCCCTTGAAGCTCATGTTAATGGTTTCAGGTATATTTCTCCTTTCCTCTGTCCATTTTTCCTCTTAGCTGCACAGATTGCTATAACTCTTTTTCTAAAACTGAACTGAATATTTCAGGTATTCAACCTCAAGGCAAGATGAGAGGGTTGACGTTATGTATGGCAATATCAAGCATGCGTTCTTCCAGCCTGCTGAGAAGGAGATGATTACCCTTCTTCACTTTCATCTTCATAATCACATAATGGTGGGAAATAAGAAAACCAAGGATGTTCAGTTTTATACTGAGGTGATGGATGTGGTCCAAACTCTTGGGGGTGGAAAGAGATCTGCCTATGATCCAGATGAGATTGAAGAAGAACAGAGGGAGAGAGATCGCAAAAACAAAATCAACATGGACTTTCAGAATTTTGTCAACCGTGTGAATGATCTCTGGGGGCAACCTCAGTTTAAAGGGCTTGACCTAGAGTTTGATCAACCTCTGCGAGAACTAGGATTCTATGGAGTACCTCATAAATCCTCAGCTTTCATTATTCCGACTTCAAGCTGTTTGGTTGAGCTGATAGAAACTCCTTTCCTTGTTATTACCCTGAGTGAGATTGAGATCGTGAACTTAGAAAGAGTGGGTCTTGGGCAGAAAAATTTTGATATGGCGATTGTTTTCAAGGACTTCAAGCGTCCGGTAGCAAAGATAGACTCGATTCCTTCTACAGCACTTGATGGCATCAAGGAATGGCTGGACACCACAGACCTTAAGTACTATGAGAGCAGGCTGAATCTTAATTGGCCTAATATACTGAAAAGCATCATTGATGACCCTCAGGGCTTTATAGACAATGGTGGTTGGGAGTTTCTGAACCTGGAAGCTTCTGATGACTCAGATTCTGAGCAATCTGAGGAGTCAGATGTTGGTTATGAGCCATCAGATGTTGAGCCTGAATCTGAGTCAGAAGATGAAGCTTCTGACAGCGCATCACTTGTTGAGTCTGATGAGGAGGAAGAGGAAGAAGAGGAAGAGTCGGAGGAAGAGAGAGGAAAGACTTGGGAAGAGTTGGAGAGGGAGGCAAGCAATGCAGACAAGGAGAAAGGGGATGAATCAGACAGTGAAGATGAGAGACGCAGAAGGAAGATGAAGGCTTATGGGAAGTCAAGGGCTGGTCCAAGCAGCCGTGCCCCTAAGCGAGGCAGGTTCAGGTAGATCTGATGGGAGTTTTATCTAGTCAACTTCTTCAGGCATTGCCTTTGCGGCAGTAGTTGCAGCAAGTCTAGACATTAGCCCAGTGGTAAATTCTCCATAGAACTGGTATTAGCGTTTGGTTGTCCTTTGTCTATGTTTTGATTCCTAGTTGGAAGGATAGATGATAAGACTTCAGCTGTAAATTGGTAGCTTTCCTTTATGGGAAACTTAATCTTATGTCCGTAGTCTGCTTTCATAAGTGTTGTGGTCTTTTATCATTTGTGATGGCTTTTGCAGCGTGGTTGATCTCACCGAGTATCCAATATTATACCTCTACGCAGGAGCATGCCCATAGAATACGATATATGCTGGAAACATGCGTTAAGTGAAAAGAAGAGGAATCTGGTACAGGAGAATTTAACCGTAACGGCTAGCGTTCTCTCTTTCATGTTGGGGCATATATGCCAATTTATTGATATATCTGTGAGTCGTTGTGAATCTATTGAATATATGCTCTTTGTGCTCAAAAAATGTCTTGCACACACACACACACACACACACACACACACACATCTCAGGCTGGGGCTGCGGGCCTGCGGACCATGTTCACATTCATGATTCATCTCATCAACTAACCTTAGACATTAGTTTCTCTTAGAGTTGCATGCGCAATATAAAAGAAAATTACGAAGTGTAACCTAAAAAGTAAATGCAACTGTCGCAGGTTTTGTTTTCTCCTGATAGATGATATTCATATTCAAGATTTCATGTGCTGTTCAAAAAACATATGCTTGTGGGTGTAATGCGAACAGACGAAAAATAAATGAAACCTTTGAAGTTCGAAATATACCTACCAAGTTCTTTTCTGAATATTTCAGAAACGCTCAAGGATAGCGTGGATAAATATGTAGGGTTTGCCACAGCAACTTTCTTAACATACATTGCATGCATCTTTCATCAAAATAGATCAACAAAGATGAAGGGGTTGTGTTAAAAGTTATGAATCCTTCTTCTAGAGTTGAAGAAAAACTAACGAAATAAAGTTTCTTTTTGCTTTCAGTGATCATCACTTTTCTTAATATGCTATGTGCTCTGACATTTGGAAATGGACAGCATGGTTATCAAGTCGAAGAAAACGATACAAGAACAACGCGTATAGCTCAAGTTGGGGCATTCCACTTCCATTAAATTAACCAGAAGCTATTCAAATGTGTTTTGATATAGATTGCACCTACAACCGTGGTCAAGATTGTGTGACACAGAAAAAATTTGGATCCAGGTACTAGGATTCCCTCATAAATTCAGTTCGTCGATGTCTTAAATGAATTCTCCACCTAAAGGGGAAATAATCACAATAACGTGAATAAACCCTAAGCTTTATTAGGTGTAAATACAGTGTTGCCTTTTTCGTTGTAGAATTAATAGGAATAACTTCAAGGGATAATTTTAGAAACCTCCCCTGAGGTTTCTCATAATATTACTTAGCTCCCCTAAGGTTTTCAAAATCTCACGTACCTCCCTTGTCAACTTGATAAGACTAAATATTCCTATTAAAATTACAATTTGACAATATTACCCTTGATCTTAATAACTATTTACAAATCCAAACCAAAAAAAATTTTTACACCAAAAATGTATGTTAGAAAAAAAAAAATTGCTATCTAATAATGATCCATATTTCTCTACATAGAGTTCATGCTATGATAGCAAAGGATGTGGATAAATTAAATCTAGTCAAAATCAATCACTTTAGAGGATTTTGATAACTAATTAATATCTTAAAAATTTTCATGAACAATTACAATTATGGGATTCAAGAAATTTTTTGAAAAATATGTTTTAATACATGATGTAATTTAAGTTGCATTGATAACTAAAATAATCTCTTTGTGCATACAAATTTTTCATGATGTAATTTTTTTTCAAGGAGAAAATTTTACTTTTGCTTCAATATAATTAAAATAAATAGTTTAAGTTAAGAAATTTGCACCTTACAAAAATTTGGCCTTAATTTATTTTTTACTGTTATTGTATACTTTATAAGTAGTACAATACAAGGGTAGTATTAGAACAAAATGTTTATCTTTCTTGCATTTCTTTCAAAGGGGATAAAATGTTGCTAGAATATCAATCCAAGAGAGATAAGTAAGAATTTAAAAACTTCAAGGGAGCTAAGTGATATTATGAGAATCTCAGAGAAGGTTTCTGTAATTTTCCCTAACTTCAAATACCATGTTTAGTTTGACAATAGAGTTGGCAGTGTAGTTTCAGTACCATCATATTACTTTATCCTAATATCACATAAATATGTCTTTTACAAATAGGATAGAATTTAAGTTGCTCTGTTAAGTTTTTTGCTCTTGAACATTTTATATGAAGAGACTAATATGAAAGTTCAACTCAACGTCAAATTCAGTTTGTCTATGCCATTCCCTACTAAGATGGCATGGATATTTAAATTCATGAGGCATTGATTTTTTTCAGAATAATATTATATCACACATTGAGCTTAATTCTTTTCTTATATTATAATAAAGTTTTGAAAATTTTAAAATGAATAAAGTTTTAGAAAGGGACACCCTATTACAATACAAAAGAATTATAATTGTAAGGGCTTATGAGCAAATTTGTAAAAAAGAAGTTGTTAGTCACTTCAATTCCTTATGACAAGCTGGCAAATCAGTTGTGACACTGGCAAGTTAGTCAACCCAAAGTCGGTGAGAAGTAGCCGAATAAATAACATAAAGGAGGAGGAGGGGTGTGGGTGATTATTTGACATTCATGCTTCTTCTGTAATGTTCTTTGAATTTATCAATAATACACTTCGTAATTCTCGAATTGCATTCATAATCAATTAGAGTTCTTGAGATTGTGATTTTTACTACCTTTGCAAAACACATCCCTACTGTATCCCCAAATTGTAAGTTAAAGCGTAATGACCTTTTAACCATTATTGCTTTGATATAGAGGTTGTTAAAAATAAAAAGTTTATTGAAATACATGTTTTTGATCAAGAGCATGTTGGAGCGTAATTGGGAATGCCAACTGGTGCACCAGTTGAGGGATGAACTTTTGTACGGATCAGTTAGCTAAGCTGTCTTACTCAATATGTTCATATAAAGTTCTTTGCTAACCCTCCAGACTCGCTTAGGAATTATTTAGCCTTTGATGTAATGGGCATGGTTACTCCTAGATTGGTGCCTGTGTAAAGGGTTTAACCCTCCCCTGTAATTAAAAAAAAAAGTTAATTGAAATACATGTTTATAGTTTAATGAATTTTTTTTGGGCAAAAATTGATTCAAACAAGCCCAAGATTTAGTTTTCTCAAACTAATAAAAATAGTATTTATGAATTTTTTTTGTTCCCTTCCCCCAAAAAAAGACATTATTTATGAGTTTTTCCAAACTAATGTCCTTTTGCTCAACATGTAGATTATGAGTTTTTCCAATCTAAAACTTTTCTGTTTGTGTCCTCATATGTTTTTATTTAGTTCTTTTCTTTTTTAGCTTATCTCAAGCTGGGAGAAAAAAACTAAAATGGTTAAAAGAGTATGACTTATTTTCCAACGGAAAATCTTGATTGGTTAATAAAGCGTAAAATGCTTAACTAGAAAATTTCCCCTTTTCCTTTGAATGAGGCATTGAAAGTCGTTTCTTTTTATTTCTTTACTGCTGATGATGTTGTATTGCTTATGGATCTTTTGATGTTTGAGTTCGTTCGTGTATGTATATATAATGAAAAAATGACTACTCAGAATTGATTAGATCTGTAGTGTATTGATTAGATATTTTGTATGTATTGTTTCTTTTCTTTTAAGTTAACAAAAATTGGGCTCCATAAGTTATAGGAAATTAGTTACCAAACACTCTAAAAATACTTTTAATGTAAATGCTTTTTTTTAAACCCAAACATGGTCTTAATAGTGAATAATACTTAAGATCAACTTCATTTAAGAAATTTCTAACAAAAAAACTCAGTTTCGAAAAACTAAATGATGTGAAAAATTATTAGTATTGCAACATAAATAGATGTTTAAACGTGTCATTGAAGTTCATTGGCAACATAAATAGAATGTCTTCAATTTTCCTTAATATAGATTTACTTAGAGAGGATAAACATTATACAGTACATATGGATTAAAACATAGTTTTGATTCTTGACTGCCAACCTTTAATCCTTGTTACAATCTTCACCAATAATACATCCAGTCTTTGACAGCCAATTTAGCATACAACAAATGCACTTCCAAATATTTGATAGGAAATATATCTTTGCTCATACTTAATGGGGAATCGATCTACTATCGAATTTAGCACACAACAAAGCCACTTCCAAATATTTGATCGGAAATATATCTTTGCTCATGCTTAATGGGGAATTGATCCACTATCAAATGGGTTTCAAATCAGCGTCAATACCAGCTAATATATATATATATATATATATATATATATATAAAATTGAGGAAAAAAGGAACTTAGGAAAATATAAGACCAAAAGAAATTTAATAAATTAAGAACAAAAGAAAAGAATTCACAGTAAGACCAAAAATTTTTTAATAAATTAAAGATATTAAAAGTTATATAAAAACTAAAAAAGAATTAAGGGAAAAAAAGTAGGAAATATATTTGAGTATTGGACAGAATCAGTCTAAACCCATTCCCAAGTAATCCTGCCAAGTTTGTCCTGAAATATGTATGGGTAAGATTGGGCCAAACCCCCAAGCAAATGTTGCCCACCCTGCCCATTTTGCCATCAGCCATATGCCAAGAACTGTACGTTTTAGAAAAAGATTTACGGTTAGGCGTGACAAGGCAAGATTCTTCACCTTTGGAACATTGGGATACATTTAATAGGTAAAAGCAATGCTGTATTGCTCAATTCTTCCTGAAAGGAGTTCTAATAAGTTATCACTACAATGCCAGACAAATTTGGGGTCTAAGGAAGAGAAGACTTTGTTGATGATTAAGCAACGAAGTAACACTTTTTTATTTTTTCAGTCAATTTGCAGTTTCTAACAAAAAGCAACTCCTTCCTAACAAATGGCCGGGAAAAGAAGGTCATATGGATGTTGTACATCACCGGAGAACTACGTCTGGCGCAGCCAACCAATCAACAATGTCCATTCCCAAGCCCTAACTTAACAAATTAGCATGAAAAAGTTAATAAGAACATGCTTGGAACAGCATGGAAATGATACTGCGGGAAAGGGGATTGAGAAGGAGGAACGATTTGGACTAATGGGAGACCACAAGATGAACATTGTAGTCCAAACACAAGATTTGAAAGATAATGTCAAATGAAAAAACTAATAGAGGAATTAATTTTATTTAGGGAGGTTTACAATAGAAGCTATACATTTAATAAGAAACTTATGTGAGTAGCATACGGAGAGAAAACAAGATTTATATATGATATAATGTGGAGGGTATTAGGAAAGAGAGGAATAAGCATAGCATAAATAGGAGTCATCAAAGATATGTATCAAGATATAACAATATAGGTAAGAATGTCGTTAGGATTATCGTGTGAATTTTCAAATACTATAGGTTTACACTTGAGTCCATAATTTTTGCCTTAGTAATTGATGAGATTACTAAACATTTACAGAAGGCCATACCAAAAATATATATTATTTGTTGACGATATAATTTTAATCGATGAGAAAAGGGATCGAGTAAATGCTAAGTTAGAAAACTGGAGGAAAGCATTAAACTCAAAAGGTTTTACCATAAGTAGGATCAAAACAGAATATATAGAGTGCCACTTTAGTAATCATAGAAGAGACAATATGTGAAGTGTAAAAATTGGTGGGCATGAAATAAATGCATTTAAAAGTTTTAACCATTTAGGATCTATCCTTGAAAGGGGAACTGAAAAAGATGTCACACATAGGATTCAAACAAATTGGAACAAATGGAGAAGTGCATCATCCATACTTTGTGGTCGTAAGCTTCCAATGAAATTGAAAGAAAAATTTTATAAGACAGCTATAAGACTAGCAATGCTTTATGGATTTGAGTGTTAGGTGACTAAACACACGGGTAGGCACGGCCGCTAGCGGAACGCACGGTCCGTGTCACAAGGAACAACAGGCCATGTAGTGATAGACTTCAATCATATACGTAATTATCCCTGGACTTGATAATCTTGAGAGATAGCGGAAAGAGATTTTTGATAGTGAGAAAAATATTCAAAAGCTTTTTGCATCCAATCTCAATGATTTGAGGAGCAGTATCCAGCTTCACTTTAACTAGAGGCAGTGCAATTCTGGCTAGTCTAAAGCTACAATGTATTCAAAGCGTTGTTTTCTCGATGTGCATATGATACTCTCCTAGCTGGGTTCACTTCCCCTTCTGGCGTTGCTATAGAAGTTTGAAATCAATGGAGTGGCCTGTTCATGACCTCCAGCAGTGCTACAAAGCCTTGGATGGAGATTTGACTGTTTAGAGAGCTGATGTTGCTGATGTTGCTAGGCCAAATCAGACTCTTGTGACACGCACGCATGAATTTGATGTGCGTTAATATCATCTTGGAAAGAATTTATGCTGCCAGCTACCTCTTTCAGTGCAAACACGTCCATGTTCATGCTTCTAATCATTACCATTCTAATTGGATCAGCACTGTGTGTAGCTGCTTTTACTATGTGCTATGATGGTATGCAAGTGTGATTTCTTTTCTGTTTTGTTTTTTGTATCCCAAAATAATGACTAGTATCTCATCTTTTTTGTGCAGATAAACTCAAAGTTTTGATGGTCAAAGTATTTTGGGTAAATTCCATTTTGTCCCCTCAAACTATACACCTATCCCACTTAAGTCCTCAAACTTCAAATTGGGACACTTAAGTCCCCAAACTACGTTTTCTGTCTCAATTAAGTAAAATTGTTGACAGATTCCTGGAAACCGTCTGTCTTCTTGGGGCGTGTAAACACGCGCCGTTGACCTGAGGGTAAAAATGGAAATTCACAAAAAAAAAAAAAGGAAAATGGATCGGGTCATTCAGTTGACCCAATCCATCGCATAAAAGGGCACTGATGTTGCCCTAGATAAACAGATGTATTGGCTGATTCCTTCCTTCTTAGAAACGAAGAGGAAGAAATAAGAAGAAAAAGAGAGGCTGCAAATCTGAAGGTACAAAAACAGAGATGATAAGAGATACATGCAATTGTGGAAAACAAGCAATGCTGATCACTTCATGGACAGATGCAAACCCTGGAAGAAGGTTTTGTCGATGTCCAAATTATAGGGTAATGTGTATTAGCTATAGCTGTTTCTACTTCCATATATTTCCGGTTTTACATGCAATGCATACACCTAAACTTGTGTTCATTGTCTTAATGTAGGAGGCAGGAGGATGTAAGTATTGGAATTGGATCGATCCTGAGATATGTCAAAGGTCCAAAGAGATAATCCCTGGGCTTTTAAGAAGAAAGAACAAAATGGAAGCTGAGATCGAGAGCTTGAAAGTAAAGTCAAGACAGCAACAAGGGAAAATAAGAAGGCTGAAGATGTATCTGCTTCTTCACTGGGTTGGCATTGCCGTATGGTTCATTTTATTCAAATGAAGACAGACAAGAGATGGCTCCATGTTAATCGGAAGAGAAGCAATGGTGGAGTCTTAGGGCTGTACGTATTAGGATGGATAAGATGTAATGTTAGCTGGGAGAGTAAGCTGCAATTTCTGGGAAGGGAATGTAGGTTGTATTTAGTGGTGTAATTTTGAAGGAACATTAGGCTAACTAGGTTGGGAGTGAAATTGTACTTTAGGGGCTATATTGTTCCTCTGTATAAACTTTAAGAACTACTTTGTCTTGGCTTATGAAGAATAGGGATTGAAGTGTCCCATAGTTTAAGTTTAAGGAGCAGAATGATCCCTTATTTTTTAGAAATATGAGGAACCTGTAAGAATTTCCAACACAAAAAAAAAAAATGTCCTGTGGAGAGGTGAGAAATACAAAAGCATTTTTAGCATTCAAGAATAAAAGGCATGTTTAGCCTTGCACAAAGATTCGATAATTCCAACAGCTCCAAATTTACCCTAAATATTCATGACAAAACAGGTAAAAGGCATGTTTAGCCTTACATTATCAAAACACTACCAAAACAGTAATTCATTAACAAAAGAACTATTTGGTTGTAGAGCTCAAATTCCCCAACTTGGCAGCTTCGTTCCCATCTCCGTAGATCTGCACATTCCCAAGGCCAGTTGAATCATGTGAGTGCCCTGCTGCTGCCTGCAGTGTAGATAGATTTACACACATTTTTCCCTTCCAAGTGAAGGTTGTTGGCTCAAGTCCTTTGGCACGATGACTACTTGAACCCAGTTCAATAGTCTCCCTTTCATTAATGTAAGAATCTGGTGCTTTCATTGTTACCCCCGGACTGTGTGAATAAATCTTGACACCAGGTTTGGAACTCAACTACATGTGAGGACAGAACAAACTGTCAGCAAGCATATAAACAGATTTCCATCTCAGAAAACAACTTATTGATCATCAAAAACACTTACATGTCCAGTTTCAGTCCTCCTTTGAACCCCTTGAAATGGGTTGATGATGTTATCTGAGCCACCAACTCCATTGTTCAGTCCAAGTTCTCCAGTCATGTCTAGTGAGTTCCTAAATGTCCATTGCCTCAGCAGGCAACCTTTTTTTAAATGGCCATGTTTACGGCAAAAAGAGCATTTTCTACTGTTGCTCCTCACTGGTTGTCTCCCACTGCTACTTTGTTGCCCGAGGTCTTGAGGAGCATCTGTATGGCTCTCTTGTGTATTTATCTGAGCCATATCAGCAGCATTAAGCACACTGGTGCTTTCCTTTGACACATTTTCAAATCTGGTTGCATCTTTTGGCTGCGTACTGGTCCCATCAGATTCATTGTGTAAAGGCCCAACATCATCATGTGTGAAGGATTCAGCTTGTTTATGTTTTTCTGGACAACTCCTCTTATTATGCCTGTATTTCTTGCATATGCTACAGCTCATCTTGGTCCCAACTTTGCTAACTTTGTGGGGCTTAGATGGGTTGACACATGACTGTCGTTGACTCTCTTCATTTGGCCTTTTTTTTCTCATTTTCTTTGGCCTTCCAACTGATCTCACAATATTTGGAGGCTTCATTGGAGGGACATCTGTGTGGTCCCATAGATGGGGACCATTGATTGGATTCAACACAGGCTCATAAGTCTTCATATATGTGCTCTTCAAGTACGTGGCAGCGACATTCTTCTCAGGTTTCTCACGCCTCCTATTAATGGCAGCAACTGCATGTCCACATGGTATGCCTCGTAGCTGCCACTTTCTACATGTGCAGGTTTTGGTCCCCATGTCAACCACAAATTGCTCACCAAATGGACAACATATCTGGTACTTGTTTGTCCCAGCATAGTGTGAGATACACGTGCACTGCTCAGTCTTGGCCTTCTCAAGTATGTCAAAGATTGCCGGACATAGGAGACCTGCCAAAACTAGACAACATAAGGACACATTTTGCAAAAGAAAATATTTGTGACAACCAGCAACAAAACAGTAGCTTAACCTTCATGCTTAGACATTGTCTCTCTATTCTTCTCCATTCTCCTCAACAAATACAAGTAAATTGTCTGTAACATGCCTATGATAGGCAGACCTCGTGCTTTTAAAATAACTGAATTGAAGGATTCACACATTTTGTTAACTGAAATATCACAGTCCAATCCATCTTTAAAATGGGCACTAGACCAATTATGGGGGTCCTTTTCAGCAAGCCATTCAAATGCATCCTTTGATTCTTGTTTCATCAGCTCCATTTCTGATTTGAACTGATTCATATAAGAAGCTTTTGCACATCTCCAAAGCCTTTCTTTTAGAGCTAGCCCCCTGTGATGCTGCTTGAAGTTGGTGTACAGGTGTTGGACACAACACCTATGCTCGGCATGTGGAAATTTATCCCTAACAGCTTCAAGTAGTCCCTATGCAAGAAAACACAAAAAACACATCAGTAAAACGTATGTCAATAAATCACAACACTACAGGCATTTTGTTTGATTAAAAATAAAATAGTATACGAGAAGTACTTTCTGCTTATCAGTCATAATACACCATGTGCTCGAATCTGAAATGTCCAAGTCTTGCACAAGCAACCCCAAAAACCAGCTCCAGTTGTCAAAATTTTCTACTCCAACAACTGCCACAGCCAACAGAAACATCTTGTTATCGCCATCTACTCCAATAGCTGATAATAGCTGTCCACCATACGGACCCTTTAGGAAACAGCCATCTAGTCCAATCCAATGTCGACAGCCTGCTAAGAAACCCCTTTTTATTGGCTCTATGCACATGTACAGCCTTTTGAATCTTGAAACACCTTCATCATCCATATCCGTTTCCACAAAAACAGTAGATCCGGGATTTGCTCTCCTTATTTCACCACAAAAATCTTCCAACAAAGTATATTGCTTCTCATGTGAACCTTGAATGGTGTCTCTCACTTTCTTTAGTGTTCTATACCCTTGCTTGAGACTGAATTCAACATTCAATTCTTCAGTCACCTTAGTCATCAACTCGTGCAATGTCATTGAAGGTGCTTTCCTCACTTCATCAATGAAGAGTTTGCTGGCCAATCTAGAAGTCATATTTTTATTATGGAACACTCTCCCACAGGTATGCTCTTCACTAAGTGTCTTTATCTGAAATGTACTCTCACCTTGCATTTTAGATCCTAAAAGCTCCCAATCACAGCCTCTACATTTTACTCTAACCCTCTGCGTATCATTTTTTTTTGAAATACACATCCCTCCCATCCATAATAGCTTGAATTCTGACAGCCAACCTAAATACCATAACTGTTGTGAACTTTTGACCAACAACCAGTTTTGGTCTCTTCATGTCAAGTTTTCTCATTGAAAATTGGAAATTTGGGCCTCCTTTTTGAGGAGCATCCGTCATCATCTGATTCAGTTTGACTCTTTAATTCAAGCGATTCATCCGAGTCATAATCAGATTGCATGCCATCAATGTTTATGGTATCCTGGTCATCACAGCAGTTCACACCACTATCTTCATCTCTTTTCCTCCCTGGTTTCTTCTTTCTTTGCTTCGTCCTAGTGTCTTGATCAGCTCCCCGTGCACCTATGTCCCCACCCATATGTTGACCAAGTTGTATGACTTCTTCTAGTAAATCATTGTCTTCAGTTTTATCTTCATAGTCTGAGTCTGCCAACTTATCATCAGCATTGACTCCATTGTCCTCATCTTCTATTCTGCCTTCACATGCTGCTGCCCCTTCGGCATTTTGTTCATCTTGCTCGCCAGTATTTTTCAGATCAGCCTTGTCCATATTCACCTCCCTGGTTTCATCTATCCCAACCCTCTCTTCTATTCCAACTTCATTGCTGCTCATTGAAATGCCTACTCCTACATCAGCTTCTTTTCCAGGATTTGCTTTTGAGGCTTCCAAGTCACATCCATCATTAATTGGCTCTTGAATGTCTGCCATTGGTGGTTGCATGTCTACTTCATCATCAGCACCATCACCATCACCCTCTTCTAATATAATAACATCACTATCACGACCATATGAATCTTTATCTAACCCAGCATCTTGTGAAGGATTTGTGTGACTTTGCGTGGCTTCATTTGGATTTGGTATATTCTCAGTCACGAAGCGCACCCCAGTACTTCCACCAACAACAGCAAGATACACCTCAACAACTCTATTAGGAGGCAGGGTATTAACAAGAAGTTGACAATCCCTATCGCATAAGCAGTAAAATAGTCCTTGCTCGAGTGATAAACCTGGCAGTCTACCATACCAACCAAAACCTGCATCTGCTGGGTATCCAAGTTTCCTTGCACATTCATCAAGAACTAAAAGAGACCATTTATCCTTATTACACTCGTCAATCAAGTTAACCTTTCCTCCTACGTATTCCACATTGGGTGGACTTGTAAACATCCCCTGATGGTGTATCTCTAAAGTAAATAGGTCAGAGTAGATGTCTTGTTGCTGATTCTCTGAGTTTAAACAAATCATCATTTTAATCAACCAGAATTTTTTAAATATTCCATAAAATTGTTAAATGGGGACCACAATGTCATCAACAGAAGGAGCATTGGGAGACAGATTCTTTAGTTAATGGGGACCACAAACTCTTTCAGTTAACCACGCAATTGACTCTTTCAACTATTGCACACAGCATATAAAACAACAAAATTAAAATTTCAAAACCGTATCCTTTTCACTAATCCCATGGCAAAATAGACAAACTTCACATATAATTAACTGTTTGTTCTACCTAACCCATCTACCGGTTATGCTATTAAATTAGTTTAAATGAAAAACAACAAAATATTGAAAACTAAATTACCGGTTTCGGTCTTCATCTTCGATTTGCTTTGCTTCACTGGAGACGGGTTCTCCCTTCGAAACCGCCTCTTCCTTCCCATAGCTTCCCTTCTCTATTTCGTTGATCAAATTTTGCTGATATAATCCCTTAGCATCTTCGAACTATTTTCCCTTCTCTATTTCGTCTCTCTTTTTCTCCGCTAAAACCCTAATCCAATTGACCCGATTTTTCTTTCCCTTTTGTCCACGGTTTATTTTGTCTCAAAATTACTATTTTGCCCTTATTATTTTCCAAGAATTTGACTCCTAGTCTCATCTAACGGTGCGTGTTTACATGCCCCAAGAAGACAGACGGTTTCCAGGAATCTGTCAACAATTTTACTTAATTGAGACAGAAAACGTAGTTTGGGGACTTAAGTGTCCCAATTTGAAGTTTGAGGACTTAAGTGGGATAGGTGTATAGTTTGAGGGGTCAAAATGGAATTTATCCAAGTATTTTCATCATTTTGTTAGGTACTGCATTCTTGGTCTGGTTTCTTGAATTGGTTGAAGAAACACATGGAAAGTTGTCTCCAGAATCTCATTTGCTATCAAATTGTAGTACATTGTTAACCCAGCAAATCATACAGCTCTGTTTGTATTGGAGTGTTTTTGAAATATTTGAGAATGTTGCCTTGTGAACTTGAATTAGCTGAATGGAGAGTTGTTTCTAAAACTTTATGATGCAAGTAGATTGGAATGATTTTTTTTCTTTATTTTTTGGATTTAATTATAACTTATAAACAGCCCAATTACTTTTTGCAATACATTATTAGCATGTTCACGAACACTTTTAATCTATCTCTCACACACACATGCATCATAAAGTTTTTTTTTTTTTTTAAGAACACTATGCTTTAAATAATTTTATATCCAAACACACCCCTTTGAAATGGTGGTGGGTTTGTTTTTGTGTAAATTCACATAAAATAAATGCACTTAAACGTGATTCTTCCCACCGAATACGTTCCAAATTGACAAGATTGTGCACTACCTGCACATATGAAGGATTTTTAAACTTAGAAAACTCCAATGACTCTGCTATATACCAAAACTGGTTTGACCCAAAAAGAAAAGAAAAGAAAAGAAAAGAAAAGGTGCCTGAGGTAGATGACACTACACACAGAGCCGTAGTAAAGTTCTTTTGGCAAGCAAAACAAGCCATGAATCCCTTTACCTTCGTCTCAAACAGCAATCAGCACGTAACAAATCCGAGGTTTGCTGATGCAGAAGAGATTTTTCAATCCAAAACAAATTAGATGGTCGGAGGGAGTCATACGGGCCATGCATGCAGGATTTACGGATGGGAAAAGAGTAGCAAAGGATATTGGAAAGAAAGGAAGCGGAAAGGCGTAGAATCGGCTTCACTTGTTTATTTATTTGTTTTGTGGATGACAAGAAATTTGTTGTAGAGCAATCTCCCAGTCCTCGAAGACCTGGATTGTTTTGTGAATTTAACAAGAAATCGTCAGGAAAATGGACCTTCTGAAATCAGCGTGGAAAAGTAGGTTTTAATCTATAGTTACGATCAGGATTGTTCTTGACTTTCGAGCAACTTGGGTCTGATCTCCTAGAAAAATGTACAAAAAGTCTGTTTCCTCTTGTTTTTGTTTCTTTGTTGTGTACATCTTTGTCCAAATAGACTTTTGACGATTTACTCACTGCATTAACTTTGCTGAATTTGATTTCAGGTACTTGCTCCATTCACCTCAGAATATGTTTTTCGTAGTTTAGATCATGATGACACAATCTGTCATTTACCATTCACTTGCAGTGTAATTTTCTTTGGTTAGAAAAACAGAAACCATATCCACTATAGATAGTTTACACATCCGATTTGTCCAGATGGTGGCTAGTTTCATATTGGATAATGGAATCTCAAGCCCTCCTTCAAACTCCATCAATCGATCATAAACCCTCCGTAACCTGTGCTTTAAGACTACACATCCCGTTGATCATAAAATCCCAGCCTCTGAACATGAAAAATAGGAGCTTTATAATCCAGCTGTCTTCCTTTCACCAACAGTTTCTCAGCCTTTCCAGAAACTAAGGCAGTCTTGAGCGAAATATTTATGATGACTAGAACTACACATACTATCCCTGTGACCATTGCACATTGAGGAAACAGATAAATTTGCATATTTGACCAGAAAACCGCCGCAGTAGGCTGGCTTTATGTATCAGCTGGAGAACTCATTGCCTCTAGGCTGTTGCTGAAAATTTCTGCACCATAAGCTCAACATATGTGGAATAAAATGATAACCATGTATTGTTTCAGAGGTTCCAGTTGAAGGTATGAAGTCAAATCTACTCAATAAAGCAAATTGGTGCTCCTGAGAGATCTTCAAGCACACGGATTGATGTTTGCGAACTACAAATTCTAGCTACAGCAGCTTTAGCTCCACCACTCACATGATAACCAAATTAAGCAGAATCAATTAAATGTCCGACATACTCAAATTTCTCCATAGATTTCATTCACTACTATGCACCCCATCTGAAAGAAGAAACCAAAAACAAAAACAATCTCCACCAACTGCATCACTTTGGAGCAAATTAACTAGGATAAAGCATCAGCAGAAGACAAAGTATCAAATTCTCTTCCCGTTGAAGAGTTAATTAACCACACCTAAAGCAGAAGACAGTTCACTAAGAAATTAGTGAACAAACACTGTTCAAGAAATAACAGAGCAGAATTCCCTAGTTACATATGACTTCAAATCTAACAATTTTGCATTCCTAAAGAAAGAAATCTTCAGAATATTCTGGTTTCAATGTGCCTGTGTGAAGCTCAAGCAGAAGCAAAACCATTTCAGAAGGATCTTCTTCAGGAATACAAAATCATTAAATAGGTGACTCAAACAAAATAACTTGGTATCTCAATTATTTTAGTGCATATAAGGAACAAAGCAGATCGTGGATTGAAGAAGCATTTTATGGACCTGCAAATGACTCATTATACATGCCAATTAATTGTTTTGTTCCCAAATAGGCCAGCGCACATAACTGTTTTTTCTACACATCAATGTGCTTAGTCATTCTCTCCTTGCATCTGAAATATGATTCCTTGACATAGAAAGCTAATGTGTTTACAGCAATCTTACTTATTAGATTAACCAATTCACTAAACCTTTTTTATCCCTCCCCCCCAAAGAAAAACCCCCACCCCCAAAAAAGGGGGGCTAAACTAGCCAACTTTTTGACTAGACATTATTCTCAACATCAATAAACACAAGCAAATCAGGAACGTATAAAAACTACGTGAGGCATAAGCATTGTGCTAATTTTCTATACACAGTTATATCTAAATCCCTATTAACCATTTACAAATTTATTATGCCCCAGCCAAAAGACACTAAATTTCTCCCTAAGAAATCCTTTTACAGGTCATTTGATAGAGTCAGTCAATTTCACATGCTATCACAGATGAAGCACGAGTTGTAAACTGAGAAATCACTGGTGAACTCTGCCTGCCGGAGCGAAGAGAAAAATGAAAACCAGATAATGGAGTCAGATAACAACTATCAAAGTTAACTAGTTAGACAGTGCAATGGATCAAGAAGCTCTCCATTCCATTAAACAACTAGCCTCTTCAATAGTAAACTTGACTCTGTTGACAAACAGGACATACAAAGAAACCCACCATCTATTTTACATACATTAGTAAAATGGCTTACAAAACATCCAGTAAACAGATATGTTTCCTTTTGGATTTAACAATCTAACTTGAAGCAAAATAAAAAAGAAAAGAACTTAGGCAATTCATATTACTCTTTACCTAAACCTGGCCCGCTTGGTAAGGCTGCCTCCAGGATTTCTTCTCTCAGGTGCCCGGGCTTTTCCAAACGCCTTCATTTTTCTTCTCTTTCTGTCCTCCTCACTGTCCGATTCATGGCCTTTCTCTCTATCTGCATTGCTTGCTTCCCTTTCCAACTCTTCCCATGTTTTTCCCTCATCTTCTTCAGAATCTTCATCAGAGTCATCTTCTTCATCATCCTCAGATTCCACAAGTGACTCACTGTCATCATTCTCCTCTTCTGAAGAGTAAGACTGTGCATCCGAAGGAACATATCCTTGATCTGACTCCTCTGAGTTCTCTGAGTCTGAATCACTAGCCTCCATGTTCAGAAATTCCCATCCACCATCCTCGATAAACTTTTCAGGGTCATCTGTTATTGTCTTCAATATTGGGCGCCAGTTCAGATTTAGCCTGCTCTCGTAGTACTTAAGATCTGTGGTATCGAGCCATTCCTTGATACCATCGAGTGATGTAGAAGGAATAGAATCAATCCGCATAACATCTTTCTTGAAATCCTTGAATACAATAGTCATATCAAAATTCTTCTGTCCAAGACCAACTCTCTCCAAATTAACAATCTCAATCTCACTGAGAGTAACTACCACAAAGGGTGTCTCTATGAGCTCAACCAGACAGCTTGAAGTGGGGACAATAAAAGCAGATGCTTTATGGGGTACCCCATGGAAGCCAAGCTCTCGCAAGGGCTGATCAAACTCCAGATCAAGTGCTTTAAATTGAGATTGCCCCCAGAGGTCATTTACTCTATTTACAAAGTTCTGGAAGTCCAAGTTAATCTTGTTCCTCCTATCCCTTTCCCGTTGTTCCTCCTCAATTTCATCAGGGTCATATGCAGATCTCTTCCCACCTCCAACTGTCTGCACCACATCCATTACTTCAATATAGAACTGGACATCTTTTGTCTTCTTATTTCCCACCATTATGTGATTGTGCAGATGAAAGTGCAGGAGAGTGATCATTTCCTTCTCTGCTGGCTGGAAGAATGCATGCTTGATGTTTCCAAACATAATATCAACTCTCTCGTTGGGCCTTGAGGTTGAATACCGCAGTCCATTTGTATGTGTTTCAAGTGTCCCAGTTAGCTTTCTTCCACGACCACCAAATACTGGACGAATCCACAGTTCAGTCAACTTTATGGGCTTAAATTTGGATCCAGCAAGTTGAAGTTTCTCTTGTGTGACTAAAGTTGCTCTCTCAGCTTTTTCTGATTCGCGGGACGCAACCTGCCTGCGAAGGGTTTTAATTTGTTGCACTACTTCACTAATGTGCCTTGGATCCTTGGAGCGAAACGAAACTTCCTTAACATATATAGAACCTTGAAACTTCATTGTGTTTGAATCATGAGGGTTGAAAGGAGTTCCAGGTACATTAAAGATTATGCGAATGTAGCAGGAACGATTTGTATCTTGCTGGCTAGACACACTCTTCACATGACCAACATGGAAAGGAACCACGGTTCCATGAATAGGCAAGAGGATGGCCTCATTCCTCTGGTCAACCTGGATCATAAAATCTTTAGGAGGAGGCAGATCATTGACATTCTTATATGCAATCAATTCACTAGAAGGCTTTCCAGAGCCACGGTTATCTGCAACTCCAGATCCAGTACCAGCAAGCCTCCTAGCAGTCTCCTCATTCTTTTGACGGGCTAGTTCAGCTTGGTGTTGCCTCCTTAGTTCCTCCTTCGACATCTCATGGTTCACTGACCTCAGTGTTGCCTTAGATGGGAGTAACTCAGCCTTGCTAGTGTTAACCTTTATCTTTGGCTGCTCTTCTTGCTCATCTTCATCCTCATTGAATGAGTATGCCACATCGTTCACAGCTTTAGAACTCAGCGAAGTAATCACCTCTGGGGCATTTTGACCGACAATAACCGTATCAGAAAGCAAAAGAGAGAATTTTTGAGTTTTTGGGTTTTTCGTCTCTGTTTGTAGATTCTGAAAACCAAGAGATACATTAAAAACCATGCCTGCTTTCAGAATTTTCTCATTCTTGCCATTAAGATTATGACCTGACTCGCGAAATTCAAGGCCAATTCCAGTTCCTGCAGATTTTGTCAGGCTTGGAGCTAATTCTGCTGCCTCCTTTTCAACTACTGCAACAGCTGCTTGGTATGCATCACCAGCCTTGCTTCCAGGTTTCAAAGCAGTGATTGCTGCGGCTTGTGCCTTGACAAGGACTGCATAAGCTTTTTTCTGAACTGGATTAGCATCAATTAAAAAAGTCCGAGCAACGTTTGAGCAGTAGCTGTTATAACGAGCACCAATGGCACAAATGATTACACTGGTAGAATCATAGTAAAGATTACTATCATTGCTAGCAGCACTTGGTTTAAGATCAAACTCTCCCCCACTCTGAAATATAGGTGGGTAACAGATATCAACATTGTCAGCTTTAAGCTTCACCTTAATCTTTGCAGGCTCCAGTATAACCTTTTCTGTGTCATCCATCAATGAGGAATGAGAGACTTTCTTTTCTTCATCAATTACTTTTTCCAACCTTGGGACCACAAAATGCTTCATAACTGACGAAGTCAGGTAAGCAGCTTTTTTCACATTCGTGATCTCAGCTTCATCCTTAATCGCAAATAAGTCTGAGAAGCCATTGGTTATATCACTAAGCTGAAAATTTGCACTCTTCAATTTCTGATCCCAGGTTTCCAATAGATTTCCTTCAGGGGCCTCTCTTGCAATGTGCCCAACCACAGGAGTATCACCACCATCCAGTCTTGATTGGGCATGCACAGCACGAAATACTTTATCCATCAGTGCAGTCCCATCATCATTTTTGGCCTTCACATGCATCACAACTTCCACCCCCATAACATCCTTAGCAGATCTTTTCACAACTTCCAGCAAAGACGCTTTCTTCTGGCTACACAAGAAATGGATCTGTTTCTTCATAAACACCATGATTGTATCCGGAAACTCATATCCAACTAACCAAACATTCAGGGCTGATGATTTCAGGTATCTCAGATCCTCTGATGGTGGAGGAGTAGCTATGGCAAGAACTTCAGAACCACCCCATAAATCATTGTTATACTCAGTCCAGTGAGAGTACAGCATCTTTAACCGTTTACTGAAATTCTCCAGATTAATGGCATATGAAGTGCCCCCTCCAGGAGCCTTGTGATTATTGCTTTTAGCGTTGTCATTACGACGATCCGCCATTAAAAGGGATTTCACTTATAAGCTTCAGTCCTCAAACAACAAAACAAGTTAGTCAACGCTTGGGATCACCTGTAACCATTAAAAACAAGAAAATCATTGCTCTGTAATCTGCTCCCCCTCCTTTTCTACATTTTCACTTAAACTTTGCCAAAGCAAAAAAAAAGAAGAAGCACCATGAGGTACGCACATCATCTTTTTTCTTTTCTGTCAATTATATTGATGAACTCCTACACAGATTGTAGAAAATGTTTCAAACAATCACATCTAAATTCAAGAGGTAGCCTCCATTCAATTTTGTAGTCTAGTCTCCTCATTTCCACAGGAGGCATGCATCTAAACTTGCTTGTGTGAAGATTTGTTTACACTGTCTCTGTAGCTTTGTAAAAGTTGAATCTTGCAACGATATACACGGGTGCAAAAGTTTCAGATTTAGCTCGAATTGGGAAACTAAAACAGAACTAGGCCCATCATTTTCAGCTTTAAAATCATCAAGAATTGCTATTGACTTGACCACTGACTAAGTTAATTTAGCTTTCATTTAAAAACAATCACCAACTAAGCTGGTTCCCATTCATTTCTTTCCCACCCATGATTCATCAGAGCACCATAAAATCGAGAAGCCCAATTAAACAAACAAAGATAGAGTCTGACTAAACTCACACTGGGATTGGTCTGATATGAGAAATGAAGATTGCCGATCCTTGATTCACCTATTAAAGAGCTCAAAAGTTTTAGCTGATCAGATAACTCAAAAACGAAGAAGCAAAGGAAAGAACCAGTATAATTTCAGAAAAAGCTTACAGATTGAGGCTTTTATCGGATGATGGATCCATTATTCTTGCCACGATCAGAACAGATAACCCACATCCTGATGTTGCAGTATGTTAATTCGGGTAGTTAACATAGTAGGATTGATTATTAGAGACTAACCAAGGGAAGTCAATGGATGATACCGTGAGCGGTTTTCCTTTTTTTTTTTTTTCCCTTCTATTTTTCTTTGGGTATTGATTGATATGAAGAAACCTTGTATATAGGAAGTGCTTGAGAGAAAGGGAGAAGAAAAGAGGAGGATTGGAGGATTGGGAGACGGATTATTTGGAGCACATGAGATATTTAATTATTTATGGGGATTTTGTATTAACTATTATGTGAGGTAAACAAACCATGCCCCGTGAGTGGTAAAAAAGAATATGATATCACGCCAAACTATTTGAATTTCGAATATACATTATTCTTGATGTTTTCATAAATCTTCATTACAGATTTGTCCTTCAATTAATAATTCTAAGCTTGAATATTGATTTTAGATCTCAATATAGTAGTAGTTAGGATGAATTCATGTCATTTGCATTGAATATTCAATAAATAAAAGATTGTTCTACATCAATTTTCAAATGTTATTCAAGTCAATTCCACAGCTGTAAATCTCGAATCCAACCCCACTCTAAATCCAATCCTTCATGTAAAGACACAATGGACCAAATTTTTGGATAGCAAAGTGCGTGACAGAAAGGGAGAAGAAAAGAGAAGGATTGGACTTTGGAGGATTGGGAGATAGATTATTTGCAGCATATGAGATATTTTTGGGGATTTTGTATTAACTATTATGGGAGGTAAACAAACCATGCCCGGCGGATGGTAAAAAGTAAAAAGGTATCTCTGACTAAACCACAAACCAAACTATTTGATTCTCAAGTGTATGTCATTCTTGAGTCAGTCTCAATTTCTTAAATCTTCACTACAATTTGTTCTTCAACTAATTATTCTAAGCTTGAAGAGTGTTGATTTTCATGAAGACACAATGGAGTAAACTTTTTGGTAGCAAAGTGATTTTTTTTTTTTTTAAAACGATTTCTGCTTGCATGGATAACTTTGAACTTTATGAGTATGAGCACAGACTCATCAGCTCTATACAAAAATGATGCCATGGCACTGAAAATTAATCTATTCCTCATCATGAATTATGCCTAAAGTATGAAAATTAATCCTATATCTTACATGATTATCATCTTTACCTATTAAATAAAAGGAGCACATAAGAAACAACAATCTTGGCAAAGTGATCAAGGACTTAGATGTATCTTGCTTAGAACATGGTCCATAATTCCATATCGTTTTCGTTTGAAACAGAATTTTCTAACAACCAAGGTGCACTTTAAACATGTCAACAGGTCAAGTCCGGGTCGGAATTGAATATTCCGAATCCGGACCCGTTTTATATCTACTTGTTTCGGATCTGACCTGTATACCTTACGGGTCCAATAGTACGGATCCGGATCCGGATTCGATTGGATATATTATTAATATGTGTATATATATATATATATATATATATATATATTATAATTGTAAAATTTTTAATATATACAAATATTTTATACTTGTGAGAGTATTAACAAGTATATATATACATTTAATAATATGTATTATATATTTTAATAAATGTAAGAATATTAATATTTATATATATATTATATTTATTAATTTATTTAAATGGATTCGGTTCAGATACGAGTTAGAATTCTATATTCCATATCCGGACCATTTTTTATTAAAAAAAGGGGTCCAGATCCGGGTCTAGCTAAGCAGAACTATACCCAGTTCTGAATCGGGGAAAATCTAGTGGGTTTGGGCCGGGTCCGGATCCGGGTCTAGACCCGGCCCGTTGACAGGGTGCACTCCGTGAGAAGCTATTTATTTTCGTGGGGTGAATTGGTCTCTAAGACTTGATCTTGGGCTCATTCTAAGTTTTCATTGAAGCCCATGACACCCTTGACTGGGCTCTCTGGCCCATCAAACCCAAAAGCCAATTGGAAGCCACAGTCTAGTGCTTAAAAAACCGGCCTCCCCAATTCACTGATTACATCAGTAATCAAATTTCCTCTCTTGCCTTCAGTTCAAATTTGGCAGCCGAAAGCTATTGGGAGTTGTCTTCCCCGGAGCTTATCTTTTTCTTCCCCAAGGCATCACCATTTTTTGGTTCTTAACCAGTCGTCGGTCGTCTGAGCATCTCTTGTTTTCAGAAGTTCAGAATTCCGCCGAAGTGCTCGGCTTCTCTTCCACAGGTCAGTGCAATGCACAATTCGGTAGCTTTTTGTGTGTGTGTGCGCGCGCGTCGTCGTTTAATAGCTTAGAAATTTAGAAGCTCTTCGGAACGTTTAGCATGTAAGGTTACGGTTAGATGAACATGTCAAACCTTTTTTTATATGAATTTTCACTTCTAAACCCTAGCTCCTTTAGAAAGATTGAATATTTTTTAGTGAAAGCTAGAAAAAGCCCTAATTCTGGGATATTCTTTATGTTTTTGCGTTTATAGTAGAATCATGCATTTAAGTTAGATATATGATGCTCACAGCTGGTTTGGCTTTCGTTTATCGGTGCTTAAAAGAATAGTTAAAGTGTCTGGTCAATAATTTTATGCAAATAGTTTTGAAAGTGAGATTCTTTTGACATGAGATTTTGATTTTTGCATGCGAATATTGGATGCATTGAGCGTAATTTGTCGCCATTAATTCACAGGTGCATAGGTTTACGGGTTCTCTAAGAGCTGTTAGCTATGGCAAAGGATAATGTCATTGCAGTAAAAGATGCTGTTTACAGGCTTCAACTTTTTCTTCTAGAAGGCATTCAGGATGAGAACAAGTTATTTGCAGCTGGTTCAGTAATGTCACAAAGTGACTATCAAGATGTGGTTACAGAGAGGTCCATAGCTAATTTGTGTGGTTACCCTCTCTGTGGCAATTCTTTGCCTTCGGAGAGGCCAAGAAAAGGCAGATATCGGATTTCACTCAAGGAACATAAGGTTTACGATCTTCACGAAACATACATGTACTGCTCCACGAGTTGTGTGGTGAATAGTCGGGCTTTTGCGGCTAGTCTGCAGGAAGAGAGAACTTCAACTTTAAACCCAGTGAAACTGAACGAAATTTTGAGGCTATTTGAGGGATTAAGTTTGGAAGAGTCCAGAGGGGGTTTTGGAAAGAACAGCGATTTAGAGTTGTCAAAGTTGAGGATTGAAGAAAAGACTGACACAAGGTCTGGGGAAGTGTCTCTGGAGGAGTGGATTGGACCGTCAAATGCTATTGAAGGCTATGTTCCTCTGAAAGACTCTAGCTTCAACATCCAGCAGGCGAGAAACCTTGAAAAAGGTAAAAGATGCAAGCGCTCAACATATTATAATATTGTCTTTTCAAGGATTTAGGTGATAATCTAAATTCATACTACTGTTGCGTTGTCTGTCCTGCGATTATCCTCTTGTAGCTCAGTCTATGCTAATTGATTGGTATGAGCTGTAAATGCTCATTGCAGGGCATAAGTCTGAGCATGCCTATATCCAGCCGACAAAAGACAAATTTTTCAATGACATGGACTTCACAAGTACTTTAATTATTCAAGATGAGTACAGTATATCGAAATCTCCAGATCTGGAAAGGAGTATTTCTAGTCATAAATCTGATAAGCAGAAAGGAAAAATGAAGCACAAAGACATGAAAGATGATGAATCCACCGAATTAGAAGGGCGAGTTGTTTCTGTGGGAAATAAAATTGAAAAGAAAGGGAATAAATTGGATAAGGCACCGAGGAGACCTGCCATGAATGACTATCTAGGTGACTTATCAAATGATATGCATGAGAAGCTTGTCATTTCAGATTCATTTTCTGGTTCTTGCGGGAATGATCTAAATAAGAATACAAGTGAAGCAGCTTCAGAATTTCAAGCTGAAAGGGCATCTAGTTCGACTGCCAACATGCTAAAGTCTTCTTTAAAATCAACCGTGCTAAAAAAGGGAACTCGTTCTGTCACTTGGGCTGATGAGAAAGTTGATGGTAATAGCAGCAAAACCCTTTGTGAGTTTCGAGAATTAGAGGACACAAAAAATATTTTCAGCGGACCTGAATCTGCAGTTACAGAAGTAAATGAGGATCCATATAGGTTTGCATCAGCTGAAGCGTGTGCAAGAGCACTCAGCAAAGCGGCAGAGGCTGTTGCATCTGGAGATGCTGATACTTCTGATGCAGGTAAAGGGATATTGCTTAGTTGTCTAATGTAAGAGTAAAGTCAAGTTTAGATATTTTGAGTACGTTTATAAATGAGATTGTGTTTTTAATGCATTTCATTTTATAACAGTGGACGAAGCTGGAATTGTTGTATTACCTCAAGTGGATGTTGATATGCTTGATTCCAAAACAAATGTTGTAAAATGGCCAACGAAATCAGGCTTATTAAACTCTGATCTGTTGGACCCCGATGATTCTTGGTATGATACTCCACCAGAGGGATTCAGTTTGAATGTAAGTTTGTCTTTTAAAGCATTGCTTTCCTTCTTTTTTTTCTTTTTTTTTTTTTTTGTCATTTTACATCACATGCATGAATTTGTTAAGTAAAAAAAATCTAAAATTTAATTTCCCCCAGTTATCGCCATTTGCAACAATGTTTATGGCACTATTTGCATGGATATCGTCATCTTCCTTGGCCTATATATATGGACATGATGAAAGCCTTCATGAAGATTATCTGTATATCAACGGGAGGGAGTACCCCCGCAAGGTTTTCTCCACTGATGGTCGCTCTCTTGAAATTAAGCAAGCTCTTGCTGGCTGTCTTGCTCGGGCATTACCAGGGCTTGTTGCCGATCTCCGGCTTCCAATGCCACTATCTACTCTGGAGAAAGAAATGGTAATTATTCAGATTCTGTCACCCACTTCTTCTTCTCCCCTTTTTTATGGTTTTTTTTTTGTGTTTTTGGGGGGGGAGGCAAGGAGGTTGAAGAACATGCTCCTCGTTTTCCTTAATATTGGAGTCTGGGGAAAATATGATACAATTGTTGCAAAGACTTTGGTCCCAGAAGCTCTGACACCAGCCCTCCTTTTTGTACGAGTCTTCTCTGGTTAAAAAAGGAAACAGATACTTTTTTCCCTTTGTTTATTTTGGCTGCCAGGGTGGGCTTTTTCTCTTTTCCCTTTTTTTTGGGGGGTGGGGTGGGGGAATTGGAAAAAAAGCAAGGCTTTATTTAGAGCCGGTGATTGCATTTTTTTGCCCTTAATCACGTTGTTGGATTCTTTATGCAACTGGCTGTCTCTTCCAACTGTAAGTCAGTCGTTTTCTCTGTGGTAGTTAGACAATCAGAGAACTAGAAATCAGTTTTCTTCATCCTGGTGTGGAACTTTGTATTAATGTCAACAAAATCCAGTTCCATATAACCATTTTGCATGCTTCATGAATCCATAAGGCATCTACCAGTTCCATATGACCATTTTTCATGCTTCATGGATCCATAAGGCATTTATAGATGTTGGGTCTGAGGAAGGTGGGATGTGCACTTAGATGATGTATTATACAAGATTATCTTGACTCTAGTGTTACAATAGAGCAACTTCATTTTAGAATGTAAGCTGAAGCGCATTCTTTTTCCTTGTGCTCGATGTTGTCTAAATTGTTTTAAAATGTTTGCTGGCTTGACCTTTTGTAAAGAGAACTCTTTTCTATTATCTTCAAGTTTTTACAGTTATAGGATTTTCGAAAGAAGAGCGAAAACTTAGTATGAATGAGGCTCTTTTTTCCAGGGTACATAAGTTATAGAAACTGCATGGTTTAGAGGAATTCAGGTGTCAGTTTTGTATGAGCACATCCTCTTTTTTTTTTTCTCAAGGTTTTGATGACTTGAAACAGAAGAAGATATGTGTCTCTTTTAGGGCCATGCACGTCACTTGCTTCGCTCTTTTTCTAGCTGCAGTTTTGCAGTAATGAAATCACAAAATTTAGGAAGCCTGTGCAATTTGCTTTCTTCTCATCGGACATTTGGTTTTAGACTGATCTTATTCATTCTGCCTATTGGAAGTAAAATAATTAATTTCTATCTAGTCTTTTGGTAATAACCAGAATCTTATGCATACACGTGTGCATATTTTCATCAAAATTTGGGCAATGAATCAATCTAATTATGTCAGAATCTGAAACTCCTTCTATGATGAGGGGTATTTTACTGAGAGAGCTGAATTGAGTGGCATTAATGTGTTTTTTCCTGCGTTGCTTGACTAGCTGTCTTGTTCTCTTTGGACTGGACCATAATCAGGGCAGGAAAGGAAATTATTGAAGTTTTTGTTTCCCTTCACTTTAATTAATTGAAGATTGTAAAAGAACCAGTGTTAATATTGCCTTGGGGTCTTTTTGTTTTTCGATTTTGTTCTTTCCTTTTTAGTAAACTGCTTTTCTTTATATATAGAATTTAATTATTTATTTATTTGTGCAGGATCAGCTACTTGATACGATGTCTTTTATGGATCCACTTCCACCATTCAGAATGAAGCAGTGGCAACTGCTTGTTTTCTTGTTTCTTGATGCTTTATCAGTTTGTAGGATTCCTGCATTAACTCCTTACATGACTGGTAGAAGAATTCTGCTTCCAAAGGTGAAATACTTGGATCATATGGTTTTTCTGTAGGTTTTTGATGTGGCACAGATTTATCTTAATTTCTCACATTTGCTTGCTTATCCTCGTTTCAACTAATCTGTCAGATAGACAGACTAGCTTCTGAATTATATGCAATACCCTCATGAAAAATTTTGGTAGTTATGCATTTTTTTTAATATGTTAAGGAGACGACAACAAAATGCTTGTTTTTCTGAGTGGTCTATGACTTGTTGCTTTTAAGCATTGCTCATTGTAAAATGGATCATATTTCTCACTCTCTTATTGGGGAATATGTCCTTTTTGTTCAAAAATGGGTTAAACTATGCAGATGAGGAGTTAATTATGCTGAGGAAACAGTGCATGAAATTGTTATGCTTAAATTGACACCATGATGTTTTGGATGTTCTGTTCAAGAAGTCCAGTAATTCATCCTCTCCTGAATCGGTGTTTGGTATATCAGTTGTTTATCAACTCCAGTTGTCCCTCCCTCCCCCCCACTTTTTTTTTCAATCTCTTTTGTAACCTTGAATGTGGGTATGATGGATTTACTAGCATCTTGGATCTGTAATTTTGCGAAAGAGCTTCAAGACCTCTCTTCAAAGCAATTTTGCAATGAGCAAATTTTGGCAGTTCAACATTACAGAACTTGTAACTCATAAAAAGTTTGTTATGGTCATAGGTGCTGGAAGGTGCGCAAATAAGTGCAGAAGAATACGAGATTATGAAGGACCTGATTATTCCACTCGGTAGAGTTCCTCAATTTGCTATGCACTGTGGTGCTTAAATTCACTGAATAGCTTCCCTTAACCTCAACTTCATGGCTCATTTTGCTCGACGGGATTCTCTAATGGTGTTGCTGCTGGAGAATTGATGTTTATAGTTAGAACTTCACAGTTGTTCTTAGTTGTTCCGAGTTGAAATTCTTGAAATTCCTCTAGGTAAAGATAACCTTACCAGCCCCTTTCCACCGGGACCCTGAGGCCTCAATTTGAATTGTGAACCTCTTCAACGAGAGGACAAAGGAAATGGGTGGATTAATCTGTTTTGAGTTTCCAAGTAAAAGCACCCTGTATTGTGTAATTTGCAGTTGACGTAGCATTCAGAGGGAATCAATCATGTTAAGCCTGTTATGCAGTTAACAGATGGTACAAGCTCATAGCCATAATGATGACATTAACTAGTGCTATCTTAGAACTGGAATTGTGGTGCCCCTTGTTAGTGGTCAGCAAAGAGAAACAGAGGAATAATTAGCAGGGTTCCGAAATACTCCCTCCTCCCTCCCTCCCTCCCTCCCTCTCTCTCTCTCTCTCAAATGCCCCTGGTCTTGTTGATTTGTTCCACGAATGACAAAATGTAAACGATACTCTCGGATTGGTTTTATTTGTCTACAAATTTTTGTTTACATCATCAACACAAATTCTAATTAACTTTTTATCTTACATATATCACATTAAAAAAGTGCTGCGGTATTCTTTTAAATAAATTATCCCAAATAATCTACTATCCAAATGCACTCATTATCTGTCTCTCTCTGGAGGATTAGTAGTATTTCTCATACTTTCTGTACATGTATTATAAGAGTAAAATACATAATTAAACTTAAAAAAGCTATCATCATTGTCGCCCAATTTTATTATTGAATGTTGACCAGGGGCCTAACATGGCTTGGAAAGAAGGGTATCCTGCGAGCTGTGAAAGCTGCCTCCGATCTACTCAGCCAATTACAGGTTGGATGATAATTCAGTAGTAACTAAAAATGAATGTCATAATAGAATTTTTTAAATTTGACTCATATATATTGAACGTTGTCATATGGACTGTGAAGTGTGTCGTTTTTCAAAATTGTTAGTAAAATGATGCTTCTAAATTATTCTTTAAACTTCCTTTGAAGTCAATTAGCACTCTGCAAATGTTAGAACCCGTTTCGATTGTTACTTTCTACAGTTTTTTTTTAAGTCAATTAGTACTACACAAATGTTAGAGCCTGTTTTGATTACTACTTTCTAGAGTTTTTATAAAAAATTATACTGTAGCGATTTAATAAATATGAAGCAAACATAGCTATTTTTCTCTTTTCAAACAAGGCATAAATATGTTTCGAAAGTTTTATTAACTGAGATCAAGATGTTGATATAGGAGCAAAATGAACATTATTATTTTCCTCTCAGAATTCAAACCTTTTTTCTCCCTTATCTCTTGTCCAATCGCCCGGAAGAAATGGTACAAAATGGAGTTGGCAAAAGCCAAGGTTTGGTTGTGCCCATTTTGAACAATTCCTGATACCTTAAGATTGTTAAAAATAAAGATTAAAAAAAGGGATAATTTTAGAAACCTCCCCTGAAATTTCTTATAATATCATTTAGCTCCCCTGAGGTTTTGAAAATCTCACTTACCTCCTTTGGATTGACATGTCTTGTAACATTTTAGCCCATTTGAAGAAAATGCAAGAAAGATAAAACTTTTATTTCAATACTACCCTTATATTATCCATTTTATGAAATTTACAATAATAATAAAAAATAAATTAAAGTTAAACTTTTACAAGGTATAAATTTTTTTGATTTAAAATATTTATTTTAGTTTTATTGAAACAAAAAAAAATTACACTTTGAAAAAATTACACCATCAAAAATTTACACGTATGAAGAGAACATTTTAGTTTTTAATAAAAACTATATTATGTATTAAAACATATTTTTCAAAAAATTTCTTACACTTTGAAAAAATTACACTATCAAAAATTTACAGGTATGAAGAGATCATTTTAGTTTTTAATAAAAACTATATTATGTATTAAAACATATTTTTCAAAAAATTTCTTAAGTTCCATAATTATAACTGTACATGAAATTTTTCAAAATGTTAATTACTCACCAAAATCCTCCCAAATGATTGACTTTGACTAGATTTAAATTATCAATGTCTTTTATCCCAAAGATCTGAGAAATATAAACTATTATTAGATAGTAATTTATTTTTTCTAATATACATTTTTTAGTTTAAAATTTTTATTTGGGTTTGAATTTTTGGTTAAGTAGTTATTAAGAGCAAGGGTAATATTATCAATTTGTGACCTTAAGTAGGAGAATATTTAGTCTTGTCAAACTGATAAGGGAGGCAAGTGAGATTTTTAAAACTTCAGGGGACCTAAGTGATATTATGAGAAACCTCAGGGGAGGTTTCTGAAATTATTCCTTTAAAAAAAAAGGATAGAAAGATAAAGACCGGAGTTGCTATTGGCGGCGTGAAGCTGATGATTTAGGTGATGCATTGAAAAAGCTAATAATTGAGGACTGCTAATTAGAAAATAATGGGACCATTTGTTTAATGGATGAAGTTTGACCATGTAATCATTTCGTGCCTGTCCGTTGTTGCAAACATGACAGCGATGGTCTGCTGTATCAGAGAAATCACGTTGCAGCTTTGTACAACTCTTAATTCAATTGCTCATTTCCAAATTGCTAGTCAATTTCTTTTTCTAAGAGAAGTATACCAGCTCAAAACATGTAGTGCTACTAATTGCAAGTCAAATATGGGGTACGAACCTTGCAAGACTTGGTATAGTGGGGAAAAATATGGGAATGTCTACTTGTTAAATTATGGGCCCAATTAATGAAAGTTGATATCATTCTAGATGAGACGTAAAATTTTGTAAATGAGATAGTAGTATTTGATCTTGGGATTTTTTTTTTTTTGCCGACGAAAAAATTTGGATGGACTCGATTTTAATCACCACTACGATTAGAATAAACGAAGGATCATAAGTTACTTATAATTACGGACCATCGTATAGAAGTCGCTTTTTATGAGGAAGTCACCCTTTCTTATCAAATGAGCAACTTGTACTAGAGGGGAAAAGGTAATATAGGCTTTTTAGTGATGGTCTCGTTTGGTTTTCCTTTTGTCTATTATGAAGATCAAGAATGGCTTTACCGTTGAGATTTCAAACTATTCAAAATTGCTATTTAAAATGGAGTTTGGGTGCTTATGAGTTATGATAACTAAATAATTGTCAAGAAAAAAAGATCTCAATAAAGCAAAAGATATAGAATTAATATTTTCTACACTCACAGTATATACACCATCATTATTCAATGCATAACAACTTATTTAAATTTAAAATTCAAATTTTGCTCACGTTTCTTGCATTCAACTGTAATAACATATACACTTAATCTGTATATAAGATTTATTCAAAAATATTTGTTTCTATTTCTGGCCTTTCTTAATTTTGCTACGAGGTTGGACTTTAGAGCTTATGTAAATTATGTAACGAAAAGAATCCTTTTCTCTTTATTGTAGAATACAAACATTAATAACAAAATGTCAATTTGCTAAAGCAAACACCAAATGAGAAAAAGCACAAAAGAAAGAATAAAAAGTGCCCTCCTAGTATCTCCCCAAAAAAAAAAAAAAAAGAGAAGAAAAAGGTACCATCTCCTAGTATTAGACTTAGTGGGCGTGTCCCATTAGATTCTGTAGTTGTCCATCGTGCTTCATCTTGTTATCATTTTTTTTTCAAAAAAAAAAAAACTATTTCTTTAACGGAGATCAAAGATCGATTACCAAAGCCGGGTTTGAACGGTCAAAACCACAACTGCCTACCTAACGTAGATTAACGGTCCTGATTTGCTACCTTTAACCCCCAACCCCCTTGTGAACGGTAGTATTTCTATCCACCCAAAAAAAAAAAAAAGGTTCAAAATTTGGTTTTAGGTGTAATTAACTCATTTATGCAACTAAACGAGGCAGTTGCTTATTTCTGGTTGCTTAAAAAAAAAAAAAGGAAAAGAAAAGAAAAGCTTTCTGAAGTTTAATGGCAAAACTACTCTTTTAGTTTTCAATTTTTTTCAACAAAAAATCACCCTTTCTTTGAAATTTTAAGAAGAAATAGTGAACAATGACATATTGTGGACAGAAATTAACATATAATAAAATTGAGTACATTGAAGATTTAGCTACAAGAACTAATTAGTGTAATTTTTTTTATAGCGTGATGTATATGAGATAAAAAGTATGGTCGAGACAAATTTTTTATTTTTTCAATTCAATTTACAATAGAAAAGGTGGCACACGGAAAAAATGAAAACATGTAATTTTGACTTTTTCCATCTGTTGTTGCAATAATAGAGAATTTTCTAACGGAGGAAATTAGAAAATGTTAGGTAGAAAGTTATTGATAAAACATGCTCAAACTTTAATCTTTCACTATCAACAAATGGAATAAATGTCAATATGTTTATTGACTTTATTTCTTTGAATTTTGGATTTAATGCCACAATCATTTCATATTCCAATTCAAATGGTAAATACAACCAAAATACTCAATTTATAGTGGCCAAGCTTTGACTGTCCGTCACGGTCTTCAAAAGTATTCGACAAAAAAAAAAAAAAAAGAGAAGAAAAATAGTTCCCCCAGAAAAATAAAAAACATAACGCCTGTCTCCTTCTCTCTTTCTGTCTGTCTCTCTCCTGCTTTCCCGTTTTTCTCTCTCTGCAGAAAGCCTTCTCTCTCCTCTCACTCTCTCTCTAAATTTATAATTACCATTTTTACATTTATTTTTCTGGTGTGTGTTGTGTGCGGGTGATGGTGTTATCTTCACCTCAATTGATCACAACGCCCCACCGATGATGAAGATCGGTGATATCTTCCCTTCCTTTTGATTTTATCCGTAAGTTCCTTGTTTCTCCGGTTTTTTGCCTCAAATTTGTGGTTATTTTGGGCCTGTTTTATAAATTTTGTGTGCTTGTTTTGCCTGCTGATTATTTTGGATGATCATGTCGTAGAAGTTAATTTAGATGCGGATCTACAGATTATAGATGTTTCATTTTTTAGCAGATAAATATAAGTTTCATTTGTGTCCTTTTTTAACCTGATTTTTGTACTTTGGATTCATTTGGATTTGGTGAGTTAGCTCATTAGATCTTGGTAGATTTTGCTTTTTAATTTTTTGGAAAACTCATTAACGTGAATATTTTCCTTAGATTTGTTAATTATGACTTGTATGCTTTGGTTATTTTTGTATATTCGTTAGTGTTTTCTTTTTAACTTTTCTTAGGCTGCCTTTCTCTTGTATCTTCTGGATGAGTTAAATGCACTAGTCTACTAGAACTATTTTTTATATTTTGCTTTTAGTTTTTTGTTAGCAATTCAGCTAAAGATTCGAGATTATATGCCTTATGTATTTTCAGCTGATTAGAATATTTAAGAGCTCAGAGCTTAGAGAGGAAAATTGTTATCTTGTTCTTTTTGCAGTTCAAGGAATGATTTTTGGTCCACCAATTGTTTTGAGGAAAGCTGATTTTCTTGTGCTGGTACAACTGTGGAACCAACCCACTAGGGGACACAGGAGTTTAGATTTTTTTTTCCTTTATTTTTTATTGAAGGAGGGTTCTGTCTTGTACTTTTAGCTGAGAAAGTACAAATTTTACTAGGATATGACTAGCATTTATAGTTTTAAGAAAGAAGGAAAAATTTCTAAACTTTTGATCGGTACATCCTCACTTAAACTGAATTCCCTTGCTATCATATGAGAATGGTTTAATTGACAGTTGAACTTAAATAGCACAAATTAGTGTGAGCATTTATATTTCGGAATGACAGGTAACAAAAAGCCATCCACTTTTTCATTGCAAAGGGAGAAATAGACCTGTGAGAAGCCTATGTACAACAGTTGTTGGTTATGGTGTAGAAATCGCATTTTATTCTGTGTGACTGGGGATTTTAAACATGAAGATTTTATGCTTTATTTTCTGAGGATGTTTCCGGTGAAGTTTAGATTTGGTATTTGCGTGCACATAATTAGTTTCAATTGCTAATATTTCATTTATTTTGTGTTCAAGCATTTCTTACTGCAAATTTGAACAGGTTAATAATTCCTGAAATATAGTGAAGAAGAATTGAGCAAATGGCTTCTGTGGGAGTAGCACCTACTTCCGGTTTGAGAGAATCTAGTGCCCATGTTGTTGGTGTTGATAGGTTACCTGAAGAAATGAATGACATGAAAATCAGGGATGATAAGGTACATGTCTCAACTATATGAAATTTCTGCTCTTTCTGGGGTAGCATTTACGTCTCTTTGATGGCTCTATAGTTCTGTGTGTGGGCATTTTTTCAAATTTGTGATTTCCTTGTCTGGTGTTGGTAGGAAATGGAAGCCACCATTGTTGATGGTAATGGGACTGAGACAGGCCATATAATAGTGACAACCATTGGTGGTCGCAATGGCCAGCCAAAGCAGGTAGCATTCATTGTCTCTTACTTTTGTCTCTCTCTGTTTCTATGATTTTGATGCACATGACAAGTTTGTCTTTTCTCTAAATAAAGTAGTTGTTTTCATCTTCAGCCTTTTGTTTCTTGTGCTCACGAAAACTATTAGATGACTAGCCATAGAACAAGAACCGCTTGATAGCAGATTTGGATTTTTTTTTTAAAGATTATCTGGTGAGGTGACTAATATTTGAGTTGGATAGTTCTGAAATTATCCAATATTATGTGTATGGGCTTGTCATATGAATGAGCTATTGTTTCTACACATGTAACGGAAGAGAAACTAGAATGGAATGTGCTCTATTTTATGGAAGTTTATTGTAAGAAATGAGTTTTGACTATCTAGTGCATTATTGCAAGAAAAACTGTTGACTAGATAGACTAACAAAATGGGGAATAGTATGCAATAATTAAGACTTACGTTTTTGTTCTTCCTTCTGTTATTTTTAGGCAGTACAGAAACTGCATCTTACCTGAATTTATAACTTTCAATGTGTTCTGATGTTTTCAGACCATAAGTTACATGGCAGAACGTGTAGTTGGGCATGGATCTTTTGGAGTAGTATTCCAGGTAAGATGTGACAATTTCTGCTTGAGTTTGGTTGAAAATGGGGATATAGTACTTATTGTACTTCCTCTTCCCCTGTAAATCTCTAGACCTGCTGTTTTGTTGCTAAGTTACAAAAGTTTTTCAGGCAAAATGTCTAGAGACAGGTGAGACTGTTGCTATAAAGAAGGTTCTTCAAGACAAGAGATACAAGAACCGAGAGTTGCAAACCATGCGCCTACTTGACCACCCAAACGTTGTGTCTTTGAAGCACTGCTTCTTTTCAACTACTGAAAAGGATGAATTGTATCTCAATTTGGTGCTTGAGTATGTACCAGAAACTGTTCATCGCGTTATCAAGCACTACAATAAGCTGAACCAAAGGATGCCCCTGATATATGTGAAGTTGTATACATATCAGGTAGTTTTCCAGTTATTCATTCTGTAAATCATTCACATGTCCTATTTCCACTGTGTTATAGACTTTTAAGTGTTTGCAAGTTCATGCACGTACCTTTTTTTTTTTTTTTGGGAATTGCATGTACCCAATTTGGTGTGCTTATGTCCTCGCATGGTAGCTTAATTCCACATACTTGCTTTGTCATTGCATAAATAGTTTTATATAATGTACATTGATAGTACCAGCTTCCCCAGATTGCATCAGCATGGCAAAGTGCTGAGCCAAAATTTTCTAGTTTGAGATGTTAGAGGTAAAATTATTGGTAGATTTTGATGTGAATAACATGGTGTTTGATCATGATTTTGTTGTCTAGTGTTTTTTTCTTAGGGTAGGAAACTGCAAACTCCATGTTAACTATGTTTATAGGAGTTTTTTAATATTTTAGGTGTCACCTACACACTTGGATGCGTGTATCGTCAAGGCAACTTATGAAACAGAGTATAGATAAGGTGCTGGCTATGAAAATTTGCTGCTGTTGGAAAACGTGAAAGAAACATTTAGCAAATTATTCATTTATTTGGTGTACTCATGTCAGCACAGACTAGCTCAATTCCACGTATTTGATTTGTCATTGAATGAGTAGTCATACATGATGTACATGAAGTGTACCAGCTTCCTCAGATTGCATCTGCATGGCAAAGTGCTGTGCCAAGTTTTTGCTGTTTGAGATGTCACATGCATATTACATTTTGATGTGAGCAGCATGGTGTCTGCCATGATCTTGTTGTATTCTGACTTTCTTTGTGACTGGAGGGAAACAGCAAATTCCACGTTAACTATGTCTTGAGGAGCCCCTTTTTTTCCTTTTTAAATAAATTTTAAGGGTCACCTACACAATCAGATGCATGTATCATCGAGCCAAGCTTTGACTCTGAGTGTACTTAAGGTGCTGGCTATTATAATTCATCATTGCTGGAAAACATGAAAGAAATATTTAACAAATGATTCATTAATATTGATAGGAGCTGTGCTCTTAGCATTTCAGTTCTTTTGCTTGTCCTTTGCCTGTTCAACTTCATTTGCTGTGGAAAATTGTTTTCCAATAATTGGTTTATTGTCAAGTTTTCAGCACGACTGGGTTTTACATTGCCTGAGATTTTGGTTTTGAGATATTCTGTATTGTCTAGAGAATGACATCCTACTGCACTGCAGATTTTCAGGGCCCTGTCTTACATCCATCGTAGTATTGGAGTGTGTCATCGGGATATCAAGCCTCAAAATCTTCTGGTATGATATCATGTCAACCATTTGCTTATATGTTTTCATGGTTGTGGTACTTTAAAAGCGCTATGCTGCATTTTGCTTCAACCTGTTTGTTGTTTGGTTCTGGTCGTTCTAGAAACTTCTGCAATTTTTTCAGTGTCTGTACGCATGTTCGTTTTTATTTTTAAATTATTCTTACCTGGTCCAGCAGAGTGGAACAAAGTCTAAAGGTCCAGTTAATTGTGAAGTGTTAGTGTGTTAAAACTTCTCTTTTGCTTTTTGTTCCCCTTTATTTTGGGGGGTTTCTGGGGATAAGGGTTTGGTGTATTTTGTTGTCCCCCTTTTTTTTTCAACCTTCAAATTGTTATAGGAGGGAGGGATGGCAAGGAAGAAGCAGGAAATGAGAATTGAGTCCTTGTACTCAAGCTGAGGAGTCAAGATCCTTAGTCATTGGTCTTGATTCTTGGGGTTATTAAGGTTTTATTTTGGAAAAGGCACTGCTATAATATTTTTTTATGTTCGTCTGAATTGTAACTGCACTCATCTACGAGTACATAAATGCTTTGTCAATTTCTTGAATGACTATTGGTTATTCAATACCTAAATGATTTTTATTGATGAACAGTGTTTTGTCTGTTCAAGCCATTTGATGTTGCCTCGAATTTCAAGTTGAAGGTCTCATTCATATTTGTATGCGTCTTTAGAGATAGAATTTTGCTTTGTGGCTGAGATTATTATTTCTTGTCACAGGTGAATCCTCATACTCATCAGGTTAAATTATGCGATTTTGGAAGTGCTAAAGTTTTGGTACGTTTCGGTTTTCCTTCTGTACATCTGCACTCAATGGTGTTCTGATCACTCTGCTTTTCTTGGATGCTTGATGTTTTTGACTCCTGAATGTGACAGGTAAAAGGAGAGCCGAATATTTCTTACATTTGCTCTAGGTATTACCGAGCACCTGAGCTTATATTCGGGGCAACTGAGTATACGACTGCCATTGACATTTGGTCTGCTGGCTGTGTTCTTGCTGAACTACTACTTGGACAGGTAGAATGTGGTTTTCTTTGTGCTTTTTTCCCTTTTGACCTTTGCTTATCATGTAGGTTTCTAATGTATATGTGGTTTCTGATTTGCTTTCAGCCTTTGTTTCCTGGTGAGAGTGGAGTGGACCAACTTGTTGAGATTATTAAGGTACCATTTCCTGTCCATCATTTCCTTGCTTCTACATAACTGGTGGTTGCAGTTCTATTTGCAGTAATACTGTTGACTTTACTGTTCACTTGTTTGTCCTAGCTAAAATAAATTGGTTTGGATGAGTATTATGTGGGAGATGCTCATTTTGGTTTCCTGTTTGGTAGCCTTTTAGGTTATTTTGTGTCCTCGTAATAAAGCTGACTTTTCCAGGTTTTGGGTACTCCGACGAGGGAGGAAATCAAATGCATGAACCCCAACTACACTGAATTCAAATTTCCACAGATTAAGGCTCATCCGTGGCACAAGGTAATTGTTGAGTTCCAGCAAAAGACTTGAGTTGTTTTTTTAATGATTCAGCTCATTTATTGTTTCCCTTGAATGTCAGATATTCCATAAGCGTATGCCCCCTGAAGCTGTTGATCTGGTTTCGAGACTCCTCCAATACTCTCCTAATTTACGATGCTCAGCTGTGAGTTTGTGCAATTTGTCTCTTGAATCTTTTCTTGTTCCTCTAATGGGAACTTATATTTCTTGTGGAGGAGGCTTGATCTGCAATGCCTGGATTTGATTTTAATGCAGCTGGATGCCTTGACCCATCCTTTCTTTGATGAGTTACGTGATCCATCCACTCGCTTGCCTAATGGACGTTTTCTTCCTCCATTATTCAACTTTAAGGCTCATGGTATGAACTTTCTTGACAAGCTCATGGGATTTCTCTCCTTTTAATGTGAATTCCAACCAATCTTGTTGAATTTTTTCTTACTATCAGAGTTGAAGGGCGTCCCAGTTGAGACTCTTGTCAAACTGATTCCAGAGCATGCTAGGAAGCAGTGCCCCTTTCTCTCACTGTGAATGAAAGAAGGTTGACAGGAAGCTATTTCTTGTGGAAGTTGTGGTTTTAATCATTCCAAAGTCTGTGGTTCCTCCCTCTTCTGTATCCCCTTGTTTTTTTTTTTTTTTTTTTCTCGGTGTATCTGCCTGTATTGTAAGAGCAATTTTAGGCATATGCTATCAAATCAGACGACCATGTTTAGGCGTCCCCTTGTTGTCAGCATGTTGTAACATTATGTGGATAAACATGATCAACTATTTGAAACATGATGTGTTGTTGGTGTTCAATGTAATCTGTCAGGGTGATTAATGATTTAGTATGCTATGGCCGAGAGGCTTCTGTACTCTTCTTCATGATGGATGCATGTACATCTTATATAAAGTTAGGAATATTGTCAATTTATAAGCTTGGTAACAAGTGATAATTTATGTGATTCATGTGACAATACTATTTTAGCACAAATGAAAATCAGATGTCAGACGTTGCAATTTCATATAAGTGAACCAAGTATAAGCCTGTCAATGTTACTCACAACTGGTGCATCTTTTGCACCAGATTCAGACAGGATGCGGCAACTATGTGTATCTGTTCATGAACCTAAAGCTTCTTAGCACACTTCGGAGCCTTGATTGTGTTTCTCAAAACAATTGTGTCAGATCATCTGGAAATGATGCAAAATGACACTATAAGGGGAAAAAAAAAAGAGGTTTGATGTCTCTTGAGATGAACACTACGAGTATACGGAGAATTGACTTAAAAAAGTGCAATAACAGTTGTGTAAATTCTGGGCATCAAAGAAAAAGCCACGTACCCTTGCCAACAGTATAAGTGGGGAATGACAAAAAGTAAAAGTAAAAATCTTGGCAAGGAGAGCTTGGACAAATGTGTTATTGTGTTAAAATTCTTTTACTTCTTGTATGATGAAAAAAAATATTGTTTTTCTTTCACCTTTCTAATCGTGTAATTATGGACTGATTACCGAAACATGAACACTGAAAAATTGGGGAAAATAAAACCAATGATAAAGTAAGCATTGGGTCAAAGAGAGATTTTCATTGTTTATGTTAGCACTATAAATTCTATTTCTTGCTGAATGTATTTAAAGAAAGAAAATGCAGACCATCAAGCACTAAAATCTAGCTCCAAAATTTAAAAAAAATTAAAAAAAAAAAAAAAACAAAAGGAAACTGACTTTGTAAAATTTTCTAGCATCAAGCACAATCCTAATCCTAACTGTCCTCTGAAAACCACTTCCAAGTTAACTATAAAAGGTCTTCTTTTACTTGACTCTTTCTTCTTCAAGTCAAAAAGCAATACAGGGCTTCGAGGACTAGGAGTTTTCTGTACAACAAATTTCTTGTCACCCACAATCAATATAAATAAATAAAGCCAATTCCTCAATTATTTTTTTTTTCTTGTTTCCTTTCTCTCAATATCGCTTTTTCAGTAACCCCAGCATGCATGGCCCGTCCGACTTTCTCCGATCAAAAAATCGAACTTGTTCTGGATTGAAAAATCTGTTCTGCACAAGAAAAGGCCGTATTTGTAATGTGGTGGCTGTTGTTTGGGATGAAGGTAAGCGAAATATAACTTGCTCTGCCTTCTCCATTTTTTTTTTTTTTTGGGGTTAGGAAAAAAAAAAAAAAAGGGTCAAATCTGGTTTGGGATAGACTATATAGCAAAGTCATTGGAGTTTTCTTGGTTAGAAAAGGACCGTATGTGCAACTAATTAATGCAATGTCTTGTCAATTTGGAACGTTATTCTATCAAAGTATAACCCTTCATCAATTAATTAATTTATTTATTTTTTTTTTTTTTTTGCAATGTGATATATGTGTGATTATAAGCGATGATGGGGAATATATTAAAAGGAATTAGTTGAAGAATGCGTTTATAATGCAAATAAAATAAACTTTGTAAAAAAATGATATTTAATAAGCTAGGCTAGAACTCAATTGCCTTAAATTGTTACGGAATTAGGAAAAAAAAAATTTGTTACAGAATTACATGTTCCTTGATTTTAGACTACAATGTTCATCTTTCGATCTCCCTTTACTCAACTCATTCCGTCCTCTCAACCCCCTTCCCGTCGTATTATCTCCATGTTGTTCCGGCATGTCGATATTAATTTCTTCTTGCTATATTATACTGTATTCTTTCAGGACTGGACATTCTTGACTGGTTGGCTGCCTGCCTCTAACGTGGTTCTCCGGTGGTAGTCAATTAATTAACAACGAACAAACATGAAAATTTCAAGCCAATATAGCAACAACATACATGAACATTTGTTTGCGCCAAATCTTACAAGATATAAAATTGTCAAGCAGTCAAAATTGAGTCAACAACACGATTAAAGTGCCGCTTGATGTGAATACTACACGCAAGGACGGATCCAGAAATATATTTTGGTGGGGGGCTAAACTACGTTTAATTTTTTTTGCGACGAAATAAATATATTTAATAAGTAAAATTTCGAAGCAATAATTATAAAAAAAATAAAAACATATAATTATACATACCTAAAAATTTGTTATTGATTAACACTTGAAGTAGTGGTATTTGTTGCACTTGAATGACAAAGGGGAGGCAATTGCATTCTACGAGTCTTCATCCGTTGAAAACGCTGCAATATTTGCTCATTTTCAATTGTTGCAAAAATATCCTTCTCGATGTATAGAATCAGACAGTCATTCATCCACTGGTCTCCCATTTTGTTACGCAAATCAGTCTTCACAGTATTCATTGCAGAAAATACTATTTCAACAGAAGCAGTCGCAACTGGTAAAACTAATGCCAACTCGATCAAATTTCTTAATGTAATCTTTCAAATTCTTAAATTACATTAACATAAAATAAATAAAAATTAATCTTAATCAAAATTAATATCAAGATACTCAAAATTCAAAACTAATTTAAACATCAAACGTGTAATTAACAAAATTATAAAGATGAAGATTGTAATTTAAAGTTTTAAATTGAAAAACTAACCTAAAACTTTGTCTTGGGGACTTGGAGCTTGGAGGCTTGAGTGAAGTTGGAGAGAAGATGGAGAAAAGTTGGAGCCGGGAGAAGTGGAGCTGCCTTGGAGGCTGGACCGCTGGACCGGACGGCTGGAGGACTTTGTCTTGGATGGAGGCTTGGCTTCACGCTTGCTGCTGCTCCTCCTGATTTGCTTAAGAAAGTCGATGAAGCCCTTTTAGGGCTTCATCTGATTTTTATTTTTATTTTTTCGCTTCACATAGGCAAAACGACGTTGTTCCATTTTTAATGGAACGACGTCGTTTTGTCTTTAAAGGGACAAAAAAAAAAATCGAAGCATCCAACATCGTCTTCTTCAATCTTCATACGGGTTTGGTGCGGCAAAGACAATCCGCCAAGGTGGGCAGAACCTATATAGGGGTTTTCAGGCTTGGTAGGGGCTTAAGCCCCCACCTGGGTCCGTCAGTGACTACACGTACATAGAGAATTGACTTTAAAAAAAAAATACAATGATTCCTACATACATACCCGGCAACGAGATAATTGAAAAATTGCGGAAAATAAAATATAAAAATCTTGGCAAGGACAGCTTAGACAAATTTGTTATTGTGTTAAAATCCTTTTAGTAATTGTATGATTAAAAGAATTATTTGTCCTTCGCCCTTCCAATCGTAATTTATTACGGATTGATTACCAAAAAATGATGAACCTCTCGTGATTCATTTGGGTGTGTCGTGTGGGGCTGTGGCATATTCCCTCCGGTTTGGTGTGTCAGCCCGGGTCTCCCATGACTCGGGTAGCGGCATATTCTGGGTCACAAAAAAAAAAAAAAAAAAGAACCCAAAAAATTTGGGGCAAACAAATATCCAATTTTGTAGGGAAACCAGCAAACGGCAGCCTATATAAAAAAGTGGACTAGAAAACCGGATATTCAAAAAACAGTTAAAAAATGCCGTTGGGGAAGTACTACTGCGATTACTGCGACAAAGAATTCCAGGACACAGCCGCCGCCCGGAAGCGCCACCTCCAAGGCGTCCATCACCAGAGAGCCAAAGCTCTCTGGTACAACTCCTTGCGCTGTTAGTTCCCTTTCTTCCTTTCCCACTTATTTACTTCTTCGTGTTTTATATTTTTTAGCTTGCTTGAAACCCTAAGTTGATTTTATAATTGTCTGTATTTATATAGTTTTGCAAATGTTATTGTTTGTGTTAGCAGATGCAAATCAGATTCCTGATGTAGGGACCTTGGGGAAACAAGGCGTTTGCAATCGATTTGTTCGAACGGTAAAGAAAAATATCTCCAATTTTACTTAAATAAACTCTTTACTGGACATTTAGCCTATAGCACTTTAATTGTCAATTCACAAACAAGGGAAATGCACTCTTCATGTACTTTTCTTTTTCTGAGTTAAATGATTTGAATTTCTTGTTTGCTTTTTACTGATAGCGACTAGATTGAAGGAATTTGTATCTATATGACATGACATCTGTTGAATTGTTGGAGAATTATATTGATTAGTATCCTAAACTTTTCATGTTCTCAGGGCTCATGCCAATATGGGGATTCTTGTAAGTATTATCATCCGAAACAAAATGTACAAAACCCGAATGATCAAGTGCCACCAGGTGCCTCTTTTGTCTTGATGATCTGGTCGTGTTACTATATTTTAATGTTGCTTGCTGTCTTTCTTGCTTGCTTTCCTTGTATTGTTGGACCGGGATATTTTCTTCTGTGCTGATTCAACCTTCAGGCAATAATTGGACCAAACACGTACTAGAAACATACACCTGATCAAATGGATTAGCAATAACCAAAGAGGGGTAACAGAATGTGTTTTGAAAGCACTCTGGTCAAGTGGGGTAGAGGATGTATAAGTCCTACAATGGATCTAATCTATGAAGTCATTTGTCAATTTATGTGCTATACTAATAAATCAGTCATTAGAGATTTTGGATATGAGCCCAATTTAACATCATGTTTGTGAATACAAGGAGATGATAACTGTTTCAAAGATAGCAGCTATGAGATTTAAGAGGCATGAATTGGGATCTTTTCCATCCATGTAACTGTTAATAATGAGAAATCTTGTCAAAAGGCTTGAGACTTTGCTTGTGGGAATTCTAAGGCCAGATTTGAAACAGCCCATTCAAACTCTGAGTATCGATCTGCATAGATGCTGCTTTTATACATATATATATATATATATATATTGTTTGTGTGGAATTCTAAGGCCAGATTTGAAACAGCCCATCCAAACTCTGAGTACCAATCTGCATAGATGTTGCTTATATATATATATATATATATAGATATATAAATGAAGGGTAACATTAGGTTTTTCCCCTTCTAATATGTGTTTTACAAGACAGGCTTTTGGTTGGTTTAGAGCAAAAGCTGAAACTCAATGTGCCTATTATTGCTACCATACTACAACTTACTTTCCTAATTTCAGCACAGAGAGTGACACAACTTGGATAGCCACCATTTTAGGTGTAGTCCATCTTGATGAAGGAAAGGCTTTAGTTTACTAGGTTCTTTATGCTTGTTGGCAGAAGGGGTCCATGGGGAAGTACTCTGTCAGGTGGGCTACAGGTCTCTTAAAGGTAGAACCAGATAGACCTACTTAATCAAACACATTGTTTTACAGTAGTATTCAAAGTTTTTCTCTTCTGTTAATTAAAGGAGAGGCTATTGGGGGGAAGGGAGGGGTTGTGAATAGTTATTCCTACTGATAGTCTTCACAAAGTTGTGGTTGAAGAATGTTTGATACTGCTTTTTCCTTAATTGGTTTTACATTTAGCAATAATTTTCATTGACAATGGTTGATCACAAAGTAATCTGGGAAGTCAAATAATTCCATCAAATCCTTTTAAAGGAAGTTCACCTTTTCCTCTTTTCCCCTTTTTGCTCAACTTCCTTTATTGGAAGGAATATTAAGCATATTCTTTCTTAACTTGTTTCCATCTGATCTTGTTATCTTCGCGGTTGAAGTAGGTCAGATATCGAGTCAGAATGTGCGAATTTCATGGGGCAACCTACCTCCATCCTTGATGCCTCCTCCAGAAGCTGGATATCCTCCTCTACCCTTTATTGATTGGGGATAGGTATCTACCTTTTACTTTATGCATCAGTTTCCATGTCTTTTTGCTATTAGCTTTTATTTAGATATGTTTTTGTGGGTATATGGATCAAAGGACAAGGGGTGGACATGTTCCTTAGTATTGTAATTCGAGCACCTCATAGCTTTTGAATAATGAAGAATTGCTTTGAGGAACCTTTTCCACATATTTCATTCTGCAATTTTCACCAAGACTCATTTGAGCTCTAATTGACCATTTTTCTATGAATTTGTGGCGGCATTAATAATTCTACAGTTTTTTTCCTTCTTTAGTGGGATAAAAATATATGGCATTAATATTTCCTAGGTGTTATTTTAACATCAGTTGTGGGCTTTTGATATAGACTATAAATGGGTTGCATATGGAGTTGAACAAATTTTTTTTTCCTTTTTAGTCATTTATTTAGGGAACTTAGAGATCAACAACTTATATAATAGATTGGAGTAAAAATATCTGATTTCAGTGGGTCTGGATCCAGAAGATGATTGCATATCTTTGCTTGAGCATTGCTAAGCACGGGTACATGTGAGGATCTGTGGTTTTCTTTATTTATAACTGTACCTGAGGGTAATTAAGCGCCTCAAGTACTAAATCGAAATCTGTAGTTGTTCAATTTTTGACTTTCAGAGATAAGTTAGTAACTTCTTTAGTAACAATTACACAATTTTAACATGTACACAATCCTATGACATGGATGTTCTTGAGATGCTAACAAGCTTTATTGGTTTGCAAGTTATTGGTATTAGGCTTCGTTGAAAACACTGATCTTAACTTTTGATGATGATTTTGGGGCTGCCTATGCATAGCTCGGTGATTTAAAGTTCCTTCACTTTCTAGTCTTGTATGTTAGGAATGGGACACCACAAATCAGTTCATATTATTTCACTTAGTTGATGTTACAACTTATCTTATTGTAGTACTGAAAAATGGGTTACTCTTGCCTATATATTGTGATCTGCTTTAGGATAAAAGGGAGTTTTCCTTTACTGCTTGCAAATGTTTTTGCTAACTACATTAACACCAAAACAGAATACAGTCAGGTCTTGATTTGTTTTTCTGGAGCCTATCACTAAACTCTGCAAGATAGGACCCAACGATTTGTCAATATCAAAGCTTATAGGATATCCAATCAGAAAATACTTGGGTAATACTTTTTTTAAAATACTTGAAAAAGGTACTTTAAAGTATTTCCAAGTGTAGGATACTTAATCATGCTGTTATGCTCAGGTTCACGACTCATAGCTGCCACTGCTTACATACGTGATAAAGAGGGAGCTCAGGATGGAAGACAGATGAGAGGAGGAAAAAAGTTTGCAACAGAACCTGTATATGTGTATTAGGATACGCTTATTTCAAATCAATGTCTGACCGACTTGTCGGAGAGAATCAAGGTGCAATAAGAAGTAATTATGATATCTGGAAATGAAAATGGTAGATAGATGTATGGCACCAAAGGATTTGTTTATTTTTGCTTTTACGCAATAAATGTGTTTTACTACTACAACCAAAACACCTGCAGAACTATGAAACGGTGTATCTATTCTCAGTTCAATGCAAGGTTTGACTTGTAGCGGTGACAATTTTCTCATTCTTCTTTGCTCACAATTTGTGGACTAAAGTTCCTTTATGACAGCTCAACTTGACTCTTTATTTTTTGGTAGTCAAGCTCAAACTTGACTCCACTGCCGAGATTAACAATTGACCCCACCAACAATTTGAGTCCTACCAAGCTTATGATTAAGTCGATGAATAACATATCAAGTCATTTTGGGATTTTAGTGAACCAGCTCAATGCTTTCTGAGATGAATGGGGTCTTGAAATATAACTCTATACAGAAAGATTTTTGTTGTGTCTCAACATGGAAAAGAAAAGAGAGGCTAGGCTGGCAAACAAAACAGCCATGGCTGATAAGATGAGTATGTCCGTATGTATCCTTGCATGGCTTAGAGCTCTGGAGTTTGCCAACCGATCCCACACATAGGAGCCATCTGGAAGTCTTCTGCAGCTACAATTTGATGCACAGGTCTCTGGGTTGCAGTAAAAACTGATTGAAGTCAATGCATTCATTGCATATTGAAAAGGGTTGCTCCAGTACATCCAACGGTAGAACCTAATGTTCGACAGCACCACAACTACTCCAGAAGCTGACACCCAGAGTGAAGTCTGGATTGAAACCAGAAATGCTGCAAACATCGGCAGTGGGGCTAGGAAAGTCACCGTCATACCAAAATACGTGACGCATAAAGTAAATACACAAAGCACAAGCCAGTATTCTAGGAATTCTGGTACTGATCTTGTTCCAATTCCTGCCAACCCATTTCCAATACCTACCATTGCAAGTGTTGCGATGAAGAAATATGGAATCTCACCAACTGCCCAAGATAAAGGATAAAATATTGGCAGATACATTCCTGCCCTCATCTCCCTCAGATAAACTAGTCTGTCGGTTCCAATCTGTGGGATGACGTTGTTTGCTGAGATTACTCCAATTAGTATAACTTGCATGTATATGTAGAGTGATCTTGATGTCACACCATACAGATCTGAGTATTCGATCTGATAGTACAGAGAACCCATTAAGAAACCTATCATGATGCACCCTGTAAGCCTGCCATACGTGTATTGCACATTTCTCCATAAGAACCTTTGTGTTCTCAGGAGCACCAGACCTGCTTGGCGTGAATATGGAGCTGGGTAGTCTGGGGCAGTCTTTTTTGGCACTCTAACTTTGTGTAGATTCTTTATCGCGGCAATCTCTTCGTTCACCAGCTTATGCAGGGAGCTAGCTCTATAGGTATCTGCAAAGTTTATGGATGGAGTTCCCCTACTTTTAATGCCTTGTCCTAGATATCCCATGACCAAGCTAATGGGACTTTCTCCAATAAGCTTTCGGGGGGAGCTTGGGATCGCTGAAAAATAATTTAGCAAATCCTCACAGTTTGCCCCGATTGGGCCAAAATATGCTTGTTCTCCTCCTCTTGTTAGAATTAGAGCTTGATCAAAGAAAGAAAGCGATCGAACAGTTGGGTGTGTGAGGGTTGCAATTATACTCAGCCCAGAAGCTGACAATCTCGAAAGAATGGCGAGGATACTCAAGACCCCTGCACAATCTAGTCCATATATTGGCTCCTCCAGGAAAAGAATACTTGGGTTTGCGGCAAGCTCTACTGCAATTGTCATCTTCTTGGCTATCTCAAATGTTACCCCTGTAGCATCACGAAGTGAACCAACAAGTTGGTTGGAGTAAGGCAATAAACCAAGTTGATCCAGAACTAACTCAACATGGATATGATGGCTTCTGGTGTCTATTTCTCTGTTTAGTCTAAGTGCTGCACTGAATTGAAGAGATTCACGGACAGAGAGATATGGCTGGTGTGCATCAACCATCTCAACGTAGCCTATTAGTCTGAAGAAAGTTGCTCCAGGTATGACATCATTTGCCTGCAGGTTACCTTGGAGGTTGGGACTTGAAGGTTTCCTCCCTGCCAAGCATTTCAGGAGTGTGGACTTGCTTTCTTGTGAACCACCTAATAGAGCTAGCATGTTTCGAGGACTTGCATAGCCTGTGATGCGGCTGAAAACCGATATCCTTTTCTTCATTACTTCGTCAAACCTGGTACATGATTTTTTTGTTTTCCACAAATATGATTAGACAGTTAAATGAATAGCAGCACTGTGAAAAAACAAAAACCATAAAAGGAAAGACGTTATAGCTGGACCAAGCCTTAGTTAATTTAAACTGATTTTTATTCCTTTATAAAGGCAAATATATCATTTTTGAGTAGTTAGGAATCATCGTCATGCTGGCCAGAGGTTTAGTTTGTAAATATTTAATTTACCTTGTGAAAGATAGATCTTCAAATACGAGGAACACAGGCTCTACTGGAATTCCCAATTCTCTTCTCTCCATATCAATGCAAATATCCTCAATCCATCTCTCAACTCCACTGTCATCTGTCACTTCAACACCAGGTGGCAGTATATTTGGTCTGGTGTCTATGGGGGGGTACAAGTTTTGCTCACTTGCACAGCCATTTGATGACAATGGTTTCTCTCTGTCTTTTCTAAAGTTGCTTGCCACATCACTCCTCTTGAGATGTGGCAGTGACTGGTTTATTCCTTTGAACTCTAGCGTTTTCAAAACCCATAATGCTAATATGGTCATAGCTGCTGTCCATCCGATTAGGACAGCATATGGAAACCATGGTCTAAAGTTGTCATTTGAAAGCTCATAATAAAGCAAATAGGCCTTCCCAACTGTATTTGAAGGGAATTGATCACAGAAAGGAAATTGACCTTTATAGTTGGAGCATGGATCAGAATAATAGTGAAACTGGGATCGACAATATGAGATATTGGCCCAGCGGATTGGATTTGTATATGTTAGCCATTTCCAGTAGGTAGGAATATTGGATGGGTAGATTACAAAGCCACTGAATAAGAGGAAGATTGAGACCAGAAGACCTGCAAGATAGTAAATGATGAATGTTACCTGTAGCAGAGAGATAGAGAGAGGTGGGGAGAAAAATTTTCCCTCTTTGGAGAACAAACCCATAATTTTACCTGCAATTTGTTAATCAAGTGATTCTGACTACACATGGAAAATGTAGGATTTTAGGACCCTCATGTGTTGGGTATATTTCTTCTTTTTTCAAACTAAACTTTTACTGACTATATTGCCTCTTACCCTGTCACTAATCTTGTCATGCCCAAGATGAATCATGATATGATATGTGGGAGAAAAAGTGATTTTAAGTGCATTTGCAGGAGTTTCTCTACCTGCTAAAGCATTCCCAATCTCTGGAATTGAAGCTATGGCACTTAGAAAGAAAAAAACTGATGAACCAAAGTATGCCACCAGGAATAAGATAAGCAGATACTCAACCAAAGCTGTTCCCCTCCCTGAAAATGATAGCCCAACCAGAAAATACACGGAGAATGTATAACATGCTGCCTGGAAAATAAAGCAGTCATAAGATCTGTCAGTCTCGTACTATAGATTTCTCTTATTATATTTCTACTAAAAGAAGTCACTTAGTTGTTTACTTCTATTAGAGTTTGCGGGACGTTGACTATGGAATGGGCCACAACGTATGAGGAAGCTCGAAAGAATTTCTGTTCTCGATGCTTGTAAAAGATTGGCCTTTGGAGCATATAAAGTGGGAGCTGTACCAAGTTTATGAGCATTATGCTCATTGTTGACACAAACCCCAAGGCTCTCACTGAGTTCATTTTCTGTTGGTCATATTGCCCTCCGAGCTTGTAGAACAGAGTCCCTGTAAACAAGCCAAGTATGATTGCCTGCAACAGCAGAAGTCTTTGTTAGGTAGAGTTGGCATAAACTTCAGATGATCAGCATCTACATTATTTGTATCTAAGAGGGCATTACGAAAAAATAGAATGTGACTTTGTTCAGCTATTTCCAACATATTTAATTAGGACTAATACCGAGATTTGATACTTACCTGGAATAGCCTCAACAATCGTAAAATTTTGAGGCGTTTGGTGATCTTAATTTGCCTGCCGATGAGTGTTTTTGTAGATCTCAACCATGTTTGTGTAAATGGCGTTTGAGATTTCTCCCATTGAGGTTGATAATTTTCCTCCTATATCACCAAAAGTTATTTCAGTTATTTTGGAACCAGTATCTTCTTTTCAGCTCTATTGAAAGTGCTTTCTTGCCACAATATTAAACGAGAGTCCTTGTAGTCTCCTTTTTCTAGTTAGTTCTTTTGTTGGAAGAGAACATCTGTACCTTTGTCTCATAACGTTCCACTTGTATACGTATATGTCCTGCAGCCTTCTTCAATGTAGAATATGCATGAGAGGCATGCTCATGCTGGTGTCTATGTGGCACCAATGCCAGATATGTTGATTCTTCACCATTTACAGACAATGCTGTAACGATATCTCCAATTTGAACTCTGCCTGTGCTCTCAATTCCTCCTGACTGACCAACTTTGCTAGAAATCTTGCTAACTACCAATTCTGCAACCGAGCATGGTTTTGCTTCCATGTTACGTTGACTATTAATAGCTAAAGCACATTTTTCTTTTTTAATTCTATAACTTTGAAGTTAATCAGTGGACAAGGTGCATCGTGTCTTGCGTATTGGAGGATTACTTTGAGGTTTGATGGACAGACGTACCTGCCAATTTTCTTGGCCTGGCATCAACCAAGGAACTATACGTGGAGGGTGTTTTCAGAGACAGGCCAAGCCCAGGCTCAGTTTCGATCCAGTATGTGTGCTTCACTCTGTCCCAGGTGACAATTCTTATAATGTCTTTGTAGTGATCCGAATTCCTATAGTTCCCAACCAACTGATCTATTGACAAAGGAGTCGCTTCTGGTGCTATATATTGGGAACCATATCCAGCCACAATATCTTCCAAGAACTCAGCTGATTCCACATGTAGTGGCTTCTCATATCTGCACATTCCACCAAAATAGCTCATATTGAGTTACATCGCTAGTATTGCACTTTCAGAAATCAAAAGTACCATACTCACTACGAGAGAGTTTAGGTATTTTTTGAATTATGCATTTTTATTATTACTGACCCAAGTTTGTTGAAATAGGGAACTGCATCTTGTCGAGGTCCTTGGAATACCACATGACCATCGCCTAGAAGTATGATTCTGTCGAAGAGATCAAATGCTTCTTGTGATAAGTGCGTTAGTGACATGATCGCAGAAGATTGTTGAATTCTGCATACTGTTCTTATTGTGTCCACCAGATCATAAGTAGCTGCAAGATCAGACCCTGAAAGTGGCTGGTCATAAAGCATGACAGCATAAGTCCCCAGTGCTAATTCTGCTGTTGTGAGCTTCTGGCGATCAGTATCTGAAATTGCTTCTCCAGCAAGTTTGTGTTCAATGTTCTTCAAGTTCAGAATCTCCAATATGTATTCTAAGAATGGATCTTGTCCCTCTACAAGTGCATGGGCAAAGAATTTTCTCATTTGAGGAGTGAAGTTCTCTGGACGAAGTGTTTGACTGCAATCCCTTGCAAACTCTAGTGTCTCTCGAACAGTTAAAAATGGAATATGTCTGCAGATTTAGGGTAGAAAAAGCAGTAAATATCAATAGATGGTTTATGAAACTTATGAAAGGTGACTTCAACACAGGAATAAGGTGTTTGGCTTCTTTTAGTTTTTGATATCAGCAAGTATTAGATAACCTGCAGAAATGAATCCTTCTTCTGGAAATAAAGCTTTTCAATTTTCATGAATTTATAACAAGTTGGGTTTGGCGAGTTTTAAATTTCTTCTAGTGAAAGCTCTCTTTTTTGGCTAGAAATTGTCGTGCTGGTGAGTTGGACTGCATACTTGTTGAACTGGCCACTGACATAAGCAATAAGTCTGCTTAAATGAACCTCAGATGCATATTTATTGTTGTACATAACCACTCCTTGTAGGTGAGAATTCTTGTCTCCTTTAACTCTTCCAGCAAGTATTTCTAAAAGAGTGCTCTTGCCACAACCTGCAGCATTGGAGTCATGGTTCAGTACTCATGCAGAAACTTGCAGATTTGGTAATTGTCACCTTTCCAAAAATGTGCAAATGGATACTGTTTGTACCTGGAGGCCCAAGTAGAAGGGTCAATGAACCAGGCATGATATAACCATCTACCCCGTTCAAAATATTAATCCAGGTAGAATTCTTCCTCTGAAATATTTTCTTAAAGGCCCTGTAAACCATCCGACCACTTTATTCCCGAATGTTTCGTATTCATTGCTGGGAATCTCAAACTTCTTTGCATAGCTTATGCCGGAAAATCTGATTGCCTGCAGTGTTAATTCTTCCACTCTTACCATTAGAAATTCAGACGAATGTAGGAAGTAAAACTTTGGTTCTTTCTTTCTTCCACGACAAGAAAGTGTACATAGATCCTTGATTAGGATAAACAAACGGTTTCTAGCTTGTTGCAGGCTTCCTAAATGCATAGATTGAAATCATCGGGACAAACAGACACCTGATCGAGTTTTAGTTTTTCAAAATCATTTTATGCTAACGTGTGTACCTTTTGCCCATAAACAATCAAGAATTGGAAATTTGTTTACTGTTCGATATCTTGAATGACAACTTAGGCATCTGAAATCATATAGTTATGTCCTGAAATCATATTGAAGTATTTCTGATTTTCGAACAAAAGCAGAGGCTTTCAACATGCATCTGTATTGGATACCTGATGCAGACATTTGACTTAATATAAATATTATGCTACTTTATACTAACAATGTATGCATTTGATATAAATATTATGATTTGTTGGTGCAGACATTCGATTTTAAATTGGTCTAGAAAATTGACCATCCCAATTCAGACTTTCACTGTCTAGATGTAAGCTATCACAATCAAGACTCTAAAGTCAGAAATATAAAGAGACAAAATGCAGTACTCTGTACTCCGGCCTAGCCATAACAAAGATTCCCAAGGGATTTTGAAAATCTTTTATGAGTTTTGCATTACTTCATGCCCCTTGCATACTTAAAAAATCCCAATATCATGAGAAATGGAAAGCCGGGCATGAACACTCACAATTCTTTTGCTGAGGATGGCTTTTCGCATTTCTATTTTTTTCCTTTTTATCATAGACATGTTAGCAAGAATAAAACATGGTCTCTTTGGATTTATCAATCCTTCTTGTACTTAGAATAGAAATAATCTTGAAGTACCATGCATAGGAAATTTTATCTAGTTTTTAGAGTGTCTTGAAACTTTAACATGCAACCAATCTAGGACTCCTTGTGTAAATAAGTTTTTACAATGATAGCGTACGAAAGATCAGTCCAGTCCCGGATGGTGGAAAGTAACCGTTGGTCCTTTCCTAGCACTTACCTTCCTGCAATTGTGGTATTTTTCGTGCTGTTTGGATATCCTTTCACAATAAAATTCTGTTACCTTCCTGCACTAATAATGAAAATCTACTGCATGCACTGTGGACAAGCATTTTCTGTCTTTAGTTTTATTTGATGAAAATCTTAGGAGGCATTTTCAACATCTAAAACCAGTCTCATATCTGCATTAAAAACAATGACTCTTAATAAAACTCGCTGATGAAAAAGCGTAGTTTAAGTAAGTTACCTGTTGAGGAATGGGAGGAGTAATCTTTGCTACATCTCGAAGATAACTAACAAATCCTTCTCTCAATATGTATTCCATCCCCAAAAGCTCTTCATTCCTCCTGCTGTCTTCCTCAGCTGACCTGATCTCTTCATTCTCTGACCTGTCTCTCGTGAATGCTCTACCAATTTCATCTCTCAATCCATGCTGCTTCAAGCTCCGATACATGTTCAGCGCAATGCTTTTTGCAGTTCCAGGAGATGCATTCTGTATGGTTTGCCTTATAACTGGCGTGGAGTTTCCAGGGAAAATTGGCGTCTGTAAGATGGTTCTTGGTGTTTCGAAGTTATACTGACTTGTAAAGGTTATAACACTGTCACCTACAACTGAATTTCTGCCAACTGAAGATTGTCTTGAAGAGAATGTTTCTTCAAATTGATGTGTCATCTATTGGCCCCCATCTAGATATTGGAGAAGAATTTGGTGAGTTCTGAGGCATTCTTTTGTTGGAAAGAATACGATCAAGGACTTTCAGTTTTCAGGAATGTTGCAGCATTGGCCTATGTTGATACAAGAAATTGAGTAACAAGCTGCATTTAAGGTAGTGAAGAATGCTGACTTCATTTCCTTTTTTAATTGTTTGGACTTGGGAGATAAAGAAATGTCTGGGTTAAGAGCAGTCAGCTGATGAGCAATTTAATTCGGCAGGTGTAGATGCAGGATAATTGCCAAATGGAAGTAAGAGGCTTGATGATAAAAAGATACAAGTCTATGTTTATTTATTTTGTTTTTCTGATAAGAAGACAAGTCCATGTCTAATTAAAATGTGTGTTTACTCAAGTCATGGTAGTTGACTTAATTGGTTTAATCTTAGGGTTATGAACTGTTCCAAGAAAATTTTCAACTTTGGTTTCAAAACCAGTTTTTGTTATTTTGCTGTAATTAAGATGAACTTTCTTTTGTACTTGTAAGGGTTAAGCTTAGGAAGTCAGACAAACTTGTACAAGAATGGAACTTAAATAGCATGGTACTTTATTGCTTCAAAGGGATCTCCTACTTAGTGTTTTTGGCCGGATATGAAGTGAGGTCATCTTATATATGAAAAGTAAACTTTTCTCAGCAATAATATAAGAATTTTAGGGGTGGAAGATAGTTTCAAAGTTGTAATAGTTGTTCCATGCTGTTTTTGCCATCATTATCGTTGGGAATTTTGCGATTTCTAGTTTCAATGATACGGTATAATGCTTGTACTAGCACAATAGGTATAGACATATAAATCTTAACAAAGGACTAACACTATTTTACACTCCTAAACTTATATCACTTTTCTACTGTGTACTTTAAATTTTAATAAGCACTTTACATTGTGGACTATAAAGTTAGGCGCATCTAAATTCAATCAATGATAACATTAACAAAATCACTAGTATATAGGACCTTACAAATCAATGATAATTTGCTGAAGATAGTAACGAAAAAAAAAAAAAAGTCAAGGAATCGTAGTTAGAACAGAATAATACATTTTTATTAATTTGCCTTGCCTTTTATTTTGATAATTTGACTAACAATATTAGTGATTTGGAACATAAAAATTAATGACCACATGCCAAAACAGTCAAAACGAAACGAAGAGATCACAACTAGAACACAATGATAAATTTTTATTAATTTGCATCACAATTTATCTTGTTAATTTTGATAACATTGTTATTGATTGAATTTAAATGGAATAAACTTTAAAAGTTAAGGGTTAAAGTGTCAAACATTGAGAGTTTAGGATAGAAAGTAATCCAAATTAAAATTTAGGGTGCAAAATGAAGAAGTGGCACAAGTTCATGACTGCAAATTTAAATTAATCCTATAAAAACTATAAATACCAAATATATACATATATATATATATATAAACAGAAACTGAATAAGGTTGAAAACCACTGCAAATTTTGTCGTTCATCAAGGACAAGTATCCTAGAATCAATCTTTTCCATCGACATTAAAATTAAACACATTTGGATGATCAACTGAACAGTACAGTTGCCCTTGCATCTACATAGATATTTCAATTCTGTTATCATCTGCTTCTGGAGCACCAAATAGAAAAGGCCTTTTGATGTATCAGTACTCGTACTAGATCTTGAGAAAGGTCCATGATATTTCCCCATTGAAAATGAATCTTTACTAGTCACATTTCTTTCATGTTCTTTGCTAATTCTGCAAAAATCAAGTCCTCAAGTCACAACTTTTTATTACTTGTTACAAATAAATTCTGGCCTGCTTTTGGTGAGGTGATGGATATCATCACTAACATGCATGATCTTTGTTTTATTTCCTCATCCTTTTGGTAGTTTACAAGTATATCTTCCACCCATCCTTATTATATTAGCCGAAAAATGGATCACTAAACATGCATCAGATAACGAGGCCGGCGATGACTATGTCATTGCAGTAAAGCAAGGAGCACACTCATTTGAATACGAGTTTAGCATTAATTATCCAATTAAGTTGTCTCATTTATCAATCTTAGATGCCACAATGCTATTTAGGATGTGTCTAGTAAGTGGGTTTCAAAGCAAGGAATGAGTTTCAATTTCTATCATGTAGTTACATATATTTGTTTAAGGTCAATTACAATCAATTAATAAGTTGGGGAAGGATAGATTAGATGCTACGGGAAGAGGGAGGAGATGAGAGATTTCGGGTTCGAAATCTCCCATTTATATTTTAAAAAAAAAAGTCAGTTAATGAGTTTTATAAATCCTCTTATGGGTTTTGTGATTAACTACTAAGAGTAGGGTTTCGTTTATTTTTATTACTAAAATCCATTTGTGTAAATATATCAAACACACTATGAATTTTTATCGAATCATTCCGCAATTTATCATATCCATGATGATAGTGATTGTAGAATTTGAATGAAACTACTTAGTCTTTGGTATGTTGTTTATTTTGCCACTATTACTATTTTTAACTCAAGTTGCTTTATTTTCTACTTTCTAGGCAGGGCAGCAGACGTCGCTTCAATTATCTAACCAAAAATACTTTCACTCAAACTTGATCAAACTTGGGTTAAGTAATTAATACATTAAATTTTAACTAAGAATATCATGATATTTTCCTTTCTACTGGATACTTGACCGTTTACATTCGTCACTTTTTGGTTCGGCACTCAGGTCAGGCCTTGCCAATTGCTTAGTCATTACTTAAAACTCCTAATCGTTGTCTTTGGCGAACGAGTCAACTGACCCAAAAGCCTAGTCCTGCCAAGCTTAAAAGGGATGTAACTGGAAATTGTCTAGTCATGTTGACAAAAAATTAAACCAAATATCATATTGGCTTTGTTTGGATTGAGGGAATTTAATGAAAGATTTGAAATTCTCTCTAATTGTTTAGATTATTTAGGAGGTATTTGAATTTATAAACCACAAATTATTATAGTATTTAAATGCATTTTGATAATTGATGAATTATAAATGCAAAAATTTCTTAAATAATCCAAACAACTTGAGCGACTTGGGTGAATTTCAAATCCTTCATTAAATTCCTCAATTCAAATGAAGTCTTGAGAATTCTAATAGTTTTAGAAGTTGATTTGTTATTTGATAGTATCTTTGTTTGGATTGGTATTTTTCTTCAAAAAATTTTTATATTTTCTGTAAACACATTTTTTTAATTACTTTTTACCTTACATATGTCAAATCACTACAGTACATTTTTCTAAAAAAATTCTAGAAAATAGCAATCCAAACGGGTTAGCGCACTGTCCAAGTTGATTGTATTTAGGTATCAGTATGAAATAGGTCTATTGATGACAGTAAAATTTGGTAAAGAGTTAGTTTTGTCTCTATATAATGTCTCGTGGCCGATTGTTTTCGATAGAGGAGACCCATAGCTATTTTATCTTAGTAATACATTGTCTTCCTTCAAGCCCTCTTGTTCTAAATATTTTGCCCCTGCATGCAACTGCACCGAACTTCCATACTTTTATGTTTGTATTTTTGAGATTTTGAATATCATTTTGCATTCTTGCTTTTGTCTTGATCTCCCCGATTTTGGATATGTTGATTTTACTTTCACTGCATGCTTTATATACTAACAAGTACCTTTGATCATTTCGCAATTTTATCGTCCCACTAGAATCTTGAAAAAAATAAAAATTGAAGAAGAAGAAGAAGAAAGAAATTGAACCAAATTTTGTATGCTTTGCCATTTTCGTCTATATATTGTGGTATATGTGAGTTAGTAAATTGTTTACATTAACTTTTATGTGCTAAGATAAAGCCGGGGAGGGAAAAAGAAGAAGAAGAAGAAGAAGAAGAAAGATAAAAGAGTAACCAAGGACCAACTTAGCAGAATAAACAATTGTTTCACTTCAACTAGTATGTTATTCTATTATTACTGCTAATTAAGAATGTTTAGGAATCTTTGCTGGCTCAGAATCGAATAGCACTACTGGCCAAAGTAGAAGCACTTCCCTTAGGCTTTAGCTAAGCCAAGAAATATTCGACCAAAGAAATCTAAACAAGAAATTAAGATAATAGCCATCCATTCTCCATCTATGAAAAAACAATGTCATCTCCACCTCTAATTAAACCTTTGCCCTGGTCGCATGGTATCAAGTGTACTAAAACAACATAAAGTGCTCATCTGCAAGCAGAAGAAGCCAAATAGGAAAGACTCCATTTCAGACGTCAAAAGTGATTGGAGAAAACAAGAAATCAAAATATTAAAAGAAATAAAATAGAATGAAGAATAGCCCAGTTTGATATGGTTTAATGTGGTCCTTTGCATGATTTTATATTGGACTTGAGAATTTATAATTTTGGTTCATTTTCAACTTTCTATTTTTGAATTAATACCATCTGTTTAATTGTGGTTACTGTCATTTGATCGGGTAATCAATGTACTAAGAATTAGACAATCGGCTGAGATTGGTTATAAATTAGCTTCTAATCGACCCGATATGTATAAAAAGAAAGATAAAAGACTTCGATTTCAGATTTGGTTAATCGACTAACTCTCGACTGGTTTGATAGTGTTAAGAATATGTTGAGATTTGAATATCTTTATGTACAGTACGATATTCATTGGTTCAGGATGGTTAAAATTGCAATATTAAACATAAGTTGAACTAATTTCTACACTATGTAACCTCAAACTAGTAATCTTCTGACAAATTTATGATAAAACTCTCATTTGTAGCATTTATCTGCTTCTAATTTGACCCAATATGCAGTAAATTTTTATTTAAATTCTTTTAATCCAGTAACGCTTGATTAGTTGGATTCGTACCAGGACGAGATTAAGATTCAACCAAAAAGGACAATTCTCTGTACAATTTGGCATAATTTTTCATTTTAATTTAATTAATTTGTTAGAACTTAAATGAAAATGAAATGTCAAGTCAGTCATCTACACGCATAAGATGCAATACTTGAAAATAACAATTACCTAATGCAAAGAGCCAAATATTTGTAATCTTCTCAGATTTGGTGTATCTGTAAATTGTTCAGATTTATTATTTCTGTTACATGTTTGATGAAGTATTTTCTGCCATTAGTGCACATATCAAGAGTGAAATGAATGATGATTTTTATCCAAAAAAAAAAGTGCAAAGAAACTAAAAAGTATAAGGCCCCGCTACTCAGAGTTTAATTGACTGATAATTATTTTCCTTTGTCAAAGAAAACGGTAGAGAACAAACAAAAACAGAAGGGATCTTTTTTTTTTTTTTTTTTGAAAGACTGCCGGAATTAAAAACACAAGATGTCTAGAAGATCAATTTGACCAGTTTAGGAAATAAAGTAGTGAAGTCCGCTTAATGAGTATGGGTTTCATAATCCTGGATGTCTAAATCGGCCCTGTTAGATCAAGAAATTGTTCCATTACTTCATTTTAGCCTCTTGGAACATTACTTCCTTACAGTGCATCTTTTCTAAAATTTGATGGAGTCTGTGAGTTGTTACATTTATTCCATTGAATTTACTTTGCCATCCTATCGACCTTGATTTACTTTTGGTGAAATCATAGAATTTCAGATTGCCAATACAAGTTGGCTCAGTTAATAAGAATAGATCACTTTCTCATAAAAAGTCACTTGTTCAAATTCTACTGTCAGATGTAAGGACTCTTTGTTTATGGATATTCTGTAACAATCTTTGCAAGTGACCGGTGTGATTTGGGGCATGTTCAGGTTCTGTAGTGGCTAAAACTAAACCCACCTAAATTCTAGGGGTATGTTTTGATGTATGATGGTAATTGGAACTTAACTCACCTAACTTTTCTGCACCAAAAAAAAAAAAAAGAACTTCAGATTTTTTTATTTCATTATAAAACTGAAGCCTTTTCAATCCACTCTAAACTGATAAGTTAGAACTTTATTCATAACACACAACTTTTGTAAGTGACACATGGTTGCAAGAGTATATTCTAACTTATAGTGGTGATGAAAATGGAATCCATTCAAACTTTTCTTCACCGAAAAAAAAAAACTAAAGAAAAACATTAGAGTTTTTTTTTCACACAAACTGAAGTAAGCTAATTTGACACCCCAAAGAAATAGGCCAAGATTTAGTAAAAAAAATTCATTTCCAACTGAGAAGCCTAAATTCTGCATAACCTAGGTTCGCGCAAGAAATGTAAAACTATTACGGATGGTTGCAAAACTTCTATGACACTCATCTCTTTTGTTCACACTTCTTTATCTATTGACTGATCATTGCTGGCAAATTAGCAAATGTACAAAGATCAAGATTTTGTACGTATTATTAACCTACCTTGGATTCACTGTGCTAATAATTTGAGATTAGTTCACAGTTTTTGTTAAGTTTCTCAAAATGCTAAGGCATCAGTCAGAGATCTTGCGTGGAAGGTACTCTTCGCACTACGAAATGCAAGTTATCTAAACAACTAACCAAAAACCTAAACCAGAAATCTTGTGAAATGAAAGTGCAGTTATAGAGATACCATCTTTTTAATAGAATGCTAGGCCACCCTCAAAAAGATGACTACTTTGGGGACCAGGGAAAGTGGTAGCAATGGGAGGGCATGCATTCAGCAGTTGATGAAGATATCTTAATGGATTTAATGGAACAATGATTACTTTCTTATAAACCAACAAATGCAGCACACACCCCTTTTTTTCTTCTTCAGAATCCACCAATGCAACCTTCACATATCCTCAGCGGAAATACCATCCTCTAAATGGAATTGGTCGGTTTTGCTAAGATTAAAAAAATGTGAGGTGCATAACTGCATGTACCGACCCTGAAAAAGGGTAGCTTCCACTAACAGTTTGTTACAGTTCCATAGTAGTATAAATCTGATTTCATTCAGCTGATGGATTCTGTAACATTCTTAGCTGACATATACAGTTCACTTGTCAAAACTGAAGAGATCGGCCAAGTTGTGGTAATAGTGGCCTTAGTGGGCAGTGGTCACAGAAACAACTTAGTTCTGTTGGTGGCTTCTTTAGACTTCCTGAGGACGTGGGAACCTTCACCCTGGGAACCTATGATCTTGAGCTATTGATAGTGACAAAACTACTGATGATCTTGAGTTCCATTCTCTGAATATCAAAAGCATGCTCCTTCTCCACAACCTAGTCATTACTCTATTGAGACATTTCTATAGCTACAACTAGGGAGTGCATGCTAAGCTGCAAGGAGTCAAATTCCTTTTTTGTACCATTGTGTTGTTTTTGTATAAATAGAATCCTCTGTTTTGGATCAAAAGCTATACTTATTATGGAATTCAATCAGGTTTTTCCGCTGTTTTTTTGCGTTTTCTTCTGCATTTCAGTTTTGTCAGCCGAGAGTAGGCTTCTTAGTAACTTCTTCCAAGAGCCACAAGAACCACATTTTCGTGTTCTGTCTCAAATTTCACTGGCTCCTTCTCCTGCACCTGAGGCTCATTCCCCGAGTCCTGCAGATTCTGCAGCAATTTTCAATGTTCTATCTTATGGGGCGGTCGGTGATGGCGTCACTGATGACACAGACGCCTTCAAGATGGCCTGGGATGATGCCTGCCATACTGTCTCGGGCATTCTTTTTGTTCCCCGTCGCTATTCCTTCTTGATACAATCTACCATCTTCACAGGTCCTTGCAAAAGTGCACTAGTTTTTCAGGTACCATTGCATTCACTAGAAGGGATATATATGTTTTCAACTAGTTAGTAATTAGTTTGGATTGAAAACAGATTGATAGTTTCTTTTCATGTCTAACTGCGTACAGATTGAAGGAACTATTATGCCACCGGATGGACCCGATTCATGGCCGAAAAATTACAGCAAGCGACAATGGCTAGTCTTCTACAGAATCAGTGGAATGTCAGTGCAAGGTGGTGGACTGATAGATGGGAGAGGAGAAAAGTGGTGGAATCTTCCCTGCAAACCTCACAAAGTATTATAGTTTTTTTTTTTTTTGGAGTGTTATTGTTAAAGCCCTTTTACCATTTTCTGAGCAACTAACTTACTATACTAATGTCACAGGGAGTAAATGGAACCACTTCACATGGTCCTTGTGACAGCCCTGTTGTAAGTCCTAAATCCTAAGCACAACTTCAGTACTTGCAGTTCGTAATTCCCTCTGTAGTAATCTTGATGAATTGCTGTGCTTGTTGCAGGCTATAAGGTTTTTTATGAGCACCAATTTGACAGTACAAGGGCTAAGAGTGATAAATAGTCCTCAATTCCATTTCCGTTTTGATGGCTGCGATGATGTCAATGTTTATTCACTCTACATAAAATCGCCTTCTCTTAGCCCCAACACCGATGGTATTCACATAGAGAACACAAGTGATGTCAAGATACATAACACAATTGTTTACAATGGTACTACTAGTAATATTTTAGCCTCTCAAAAGTTCCTCTCTTTCTTGATAGGCACCTTTAAGGTTTCAAGTCTATTGCATCACTCTTATATAGTTTTGCCTTTTTGAATAGGTGATGACTGTGTATCAATTGGAGCTGGATGTCATAATGTAGACATAAGGAACATAACATGTGGTCCCAGTCACGGAATAAGGTATCTGCTCCGCAATCTCTGAATCTCCTCCTTTGAACTAAAGGCACAAAGAAAGTTGGTTTATTTCCATTTCCAAAACCTGCAAAGAAACTATCACCACAACCGCCAAAAGTGTGAGACTCTAAAATTGCAAGATTCCTCAGAAGTGGCCATTAAGCATAAGCCTAATTGCCCATCTAACAACTTGAAATGTAGTCCAAACAAGTCATACTCGCGTACCAGGCTCATTCCAGCAACTAGCAGTCAAGCCGAGATTTGGACTGCTGTCGTGACACTAAAAGATATATAACAAATATCAAAGGCTCTCCATCTCCAAGAATGCTGATGGAAAATGGAGCACTAAAGCTACCCCTTATCCCCCATCCAAAAAAAGGATGATATCCTTGACCTCAACTATTATCTTGTTACAGCATTGGCAGCCTCGGCAAACAGAACACCAAAGCATGTGTGTCGAATATAACAGTGACAGACTCATTGATCAAGCACTCAGATAATGGTGTGAGAATCAAAACATGGCAAGGTGGATTTGGATCAGTGTCCAAGGTGACATTCAACAACATTGTCATGGACACAGTTCGAAATCCCATCATCATAGACCAATACTACTGCGAGACAAAGGGCTGCCAGAATCAGACTTCAGCAGTATATGTTTCTGACATATCGTACACAAGCATTAAAGGGACTTATGATGTGAGAAGCCCACCAATGCGATTAGCCTGCAGTGATTCTGTGCCATGTACAAATCTCACGCTCTCAGATGTTGAATTGTTTCCTGCTCAGGGAGAGAAGATATTGGATCCCTATTGCTGGAATGCTTATGGATCCCTTAAAACTCTCACTATTCCACCAGTATTCTGCTTGTTGGAAGGATACCCTTCTGACTCTCTGCCACCAGATGATGTACTTCTGTGCTGATCATTAACAAATAAGAATGTATAGTTCTAGTAATTAGTGCATGTCAAATAAGCATGCATTAAATTATGTATTACAGGAGTTATAGTCTATAGATTTTGAGAACTTAAATGAGTTCTGTATCTACTGATTTATTCCAGAAAAAAATGAAGAAAAAATTCGAAACCAAAAATATACAATTTGGTTTCGTATTTGGCAACGATAATTGTAGACTTTAGCTTTTAACTAAATCAAAGATCAGAACCATGAGGGTTCCAAACTAATTTTCATTTCAACGAATATATAAACTGAATTTAAGGTATGGATCAGTTGTGCATTTTGTTGCCTCTATAGATAGTGCTTCCAAATCTCAACACCAATGGATAAAAAGATCATGCTTGCATATATGGCCTTATAAAATATGACTACACATCGTATGTGTTTACTTTAGTCCCATAACTTTGAGACGTGGCTACTTATGTTTAAGGTTCTACTGAATTGTAGCTATTTCTGTCTCTACACCATGTTTGCACAGTGACTTTAGTCATTCATAAATACAAGGATGCAGACAATATGATATATAATCGTGAACTGATTTATATTTACTCTGCCAAATAACATGAAAATATGAATTGATCTACGGGGTCTACCAAACTTGTAAATGAGCTAGGTAGTACGTACTGGTTCAAGAGGATAAAATATTGACATGCTGAATAAATTAATATACTTGTATACGTTGCCAAAAAATTGAAATAGAAAAGATGGAAGAATGTTTAAATTACACAACAGCTAACTGTCATTTTTAATTGGAATAGAAAAGATGGAAAAATGTTTAAATTACACAACAGTTAACTGTCATTTTTAATTGTTGCATATATGTTCATGATACCCAAAAGAGAGGAAAGGGCTGTCACATAAGCAACAGTTGGAAAAGAGTAAAATTGGCACGTCAATTATAATATTTAACCATCATTAAAGTCCTGAAGTTTTGTTAACAGGGTTTTTTTAGAATTTTCACAAGTAATTTTGTACAGAAACTTCCTACTCACTTTGTTTTCTAGCAGCTGAAATTGAAATAAAGAAGACCATTGTGCCTCTAAAAATTAAAAAACAAAGGTATCATAACTGGTAAAGCAACTTTAGGGTTTCAAGAAGTTACAGAATATTTTTAACAAAGCATTGAAGGTTTGTTCCATGTCTCTGTGTGTTGCATGATTCAAGATAGAGTTCATTAATTTGAAACTCCATACAATGAGAAAAAAGAACAAAAGAAGAAAAACTGAACCTTGGACTTAATTACACTAGAAATTAATAGCTAAAATTTGAGAGACAAAATCAAGTTGAGCAATTTGCATTCTCCAAGAAACTAAACTAGGCATATACATCATGATTCAAACATCTCTACAATTGTTCTTGCAGTGGAAGCGTCATGATTGGTTTTGTTGACATTGTAGTAACTCTTCTGACTTCGAATACAAGGCAGCAAATTTTCTACAGCTTTTACTTTCGGCCAATCAAATCATAATTGCATCCAAGGGTTTGCCAAAAATAGACTAAGCAACTACAAATTTCTTGAGAACAAAAACTGCACATTCTCCTCTCTTTACGCACGCACAGAAAGACGAGCGAAAAAGGACCTGCAAAACGGTATAGTATATGCCAAAATATCCTTTTTTCCAAAAGCATGAAATCGATAGAGAAAGTCTCCCCTTGAATAGTCCGTGAACGGCATAAGATTGAAATTCCCTTCTCTTTTAACACAGTATAGCCTTTTGATTTTCCTTGGATTTGAACAAAGTGTTTGGAAAGTTTTTACCAAGATTGTTCTAATTTGTCTAAAAAATTTTACTTGCATCATCGACACAAATTCCAATTACCTTTTTATCTCACATACATCACATCAAAAAAGTGCTACAGTATCTTTTTCAACAAATTATTTCAAATAATCTACTGTCCAAACGTACGACTTTAGGATTCGACTTTTTAACATGGCATGTGGACTCCAAATCAGGGACGGACTTCTTAACATGGCATAAAGGTGCTGGAATAAATAGATGCAAACTGGTTAGCATTTACTTCTTCAACAAACCCATGAGACTTTTTTTGGCACACTTGTTTACTTGATCGTCAAAGGTTATTATCAATTCATCACTAGAACACTATCATAGAGATTTCTTTCTGCGTATTTGACTTCTCATCAACTGACCATCCCCGTGCATGTATGGTATTAGCTAATGGTGGTCATATGCAATTATTTCATTTTTGATTTGACACCTACAATCCTAGTGAGAGATTAAATGCATTTAACAAGTGGAATTATATAGTGTTTCAAAGAAACTAAAGAAAAATTGTAGAAGAATTTGAGATTCAAAATTTCTTCAATTCTCAAGTTCTTATGTTGACGAAATAAAAACGAATCATGAGTGTTTGGATGTCTCATTCAGTTTGGATAGTAGATTTTTTGGAATAATTTGTTAAAAAAGATACTGTAACACTTTTTTTATGTGATGTATGTGAAATAAAAAGGTTATTGAAATTTATCGATGATGCAAGTACAGATTTTTAGGCCAAAAAGAGCAATCCACTTATTTCTTTACTTACATCATCGGCATATTTTTCAACCATATTTTTATTTCATATACATCATATTAAAATGTGCTACGGCATTTGGAATTATTCCAATTAATCTACTATCCAAACACTTAAACAAAAAATACAGACTGAGTAATTTCCTAGCAGAAACAAGAAGTGGAGGGGCGGCTGTTTCTGCTAGTGTAATATGAATGGGCACAACATTCCGAGTTGAAATGGGCAAATGGAGGAGGACGAAGCATGCTCTCAAAAGTTGACGGCCGGTGCACGAGCAGGAGCACCCATCCATGCCCACATGTCACCATCCACACGCACTCCCATGCAGTTGAGTTTCATAGAGAAAATCACAATTCACGGCCATAATATGCCTTCTGTGGATGAGTACCACAAAAATTGCAGGGAAGGAACAAGAAATGTCAGAACGAGTTATTTGTTCATTAAGTTCATAAAGAGATATGCACCATAACTGCATGTTGTGCCCAGCTGTAAGATTATATTATTTCTCACGCTAACATTGTATGTATAGAAAATTCTACCCTCCCTTTTAGGTACTACATTCACGATTCTGATTCAATAAACTCTTGCAATATCATTCAACAATTTAAACTTCTAAAATCATGTATGGGTTGATATCTTTTGTGACGTGGATGAAATTGATATCATGGGTATGGTACCCAAAAGATATTGTAGAACTTTCGTAGACATATACTAACAGACTGAATATATACCATATGATCTTATTTTAAAATTAAAATTTACATTTTTTTTTACATGTGACATGTACTTAATTTGTTAATATAAATTATACATACAATGTTCATTAGTGTATATTATATATACACTGTTGATGTCAAAAATATTACTTATTTGTTATAATATGCTTCAAGTTTTTTGGAGCACAACAATTTATTGCTATTAGGAGGAGGCGACTGCATGATATGAATAGCATAGTAATGAGACTCCAAATTTGATTTACAGTTTGAGAAAGAGGCGATTCTATCACTTAAGTCAATCATTGCTCTTGTGTAAAAAATGGTTCAAGAACTAGAGATAAAGCTTTTTTTTTTTTTTTTCTAGTTACAAGAATCATAAATACAACCAGCACACCATTTACAATGATAATATCGGTGTTAAAGCTACTATAACCTACACATGTGACAATCAAATGAATCAGATAGTAATTCATATTTTGTTGTTTCTCCAATAATTAATTACATTAAGACATGAACGGTGGTAAATGTAATCTCGTGTGTGTGTGTGTGTACACTCACACACACTAATTATTTATCCTAATAATTCTACAGCCTAGAGACAATAACAATTTTAATCAACCTGTGCTGTGGTATCAAGCCTTTATACGTACTTTATTAGTTGTAGTTGATTAGCACATTTGAGCCTTTTATGCCACATGGAAAGAAGTATTATGAATGACTTGACTAAAATTTATGCATTGAGATTGAGGAGGTGTTGGTTTGGTGATTAAAATTGAGACTTTCGAATTTAAAGATCTTAAATTTCAATCCATCCTTCCCTCTCTGCTCTATAAATCTCCCCTTTTCCTGTTGAAGTAAAATAAAATAACAAAAAAAGTGTTAAGTTTGGAAAGTTGAAGAGACAAAAATGTCATAATGATTAGCAGTTAAGCACAACGCAAGAATAAATTAGTCGTAAAAACTATTCACAACAAATACGAAAAACGTGCATTCCTAGCGTAAATAGACGTTATTTTAAGCTACGGATATGGGCTGAAGTTCTTTTCCAAGCTCAGACCCGTCTTCAAGGATCGGGTCGAATTAAAACGGGTATAAGAAATGATTCTCATGCTTTCCTCTTAAGAATACCCAAAAAAGGAAGGGGAGAAAAAAAGTGTCATGACCTAGTTTGGCGACATAAAAAGAGTCAATTCATGGGGGGATGAATTAAAACCAATTTTTTTCATGGATTAAAAAATAAGAGAACAACAAAATTACCACACTAGCTGTTGTTATAGTTATGAACCTTTAGGTTTGCAAGTCAATAGAAAAAAGGCTGATTATGCTCGCAGAAATTATTTTTCTTTAAGCCGACATCGACAGGCATGTATTACTGTATCAAATTAGCAAATGTTCAGCGAAAATACAATTAAAAGAATTTTGAAAAACAGTGTTCGTATTTGAATGAGAGGGATCCACAATCTTTGATGAGTTAGGTCCCGGGATTTTGTTGATAGAGATATGGTGGCTGTGGAGATTATGATTAGCGTTGGTTCTGCTACCATACATTCCTTCATTAATAGACCAAATCTTTGTTTTGTTCGCCTGATTAATGGCGTTTTAGGACACACCCTGAGAACTCAGATGGATCATAAACAGCAGACCCTCACAAAATTTTCTTTCATGATTGAGTTGATGAAACAAACATCTGCTCAAGATGGAATTTTGACTGCTGCTGATACCAAATAAACCCCTGATGGAGGATGAAGCAGACAAACAGATGAGGGCCTTCGTCTCAAGTTTTGTGAAGAGAGGAAAGCAGGAAAATTGTGTACCACTTATATCATAAACTAAGAAATATGTAAACTTAAAACATGATTTTACTGGATTTTCTGAGATTCGAACAGGCAAATACAGCATATAGAAACACAGGACTAGGAAAACCAGAATTTAAGAGTGTGTCTTCATCTGCAAATAGATTCTATGAGCAGGAAGGAGAGATGGTGTCATTTCGGTAAAGAAAACTAAAAAGGCTGCAATCAGATGCACCAAATTAACATGAACCATTGCTTCAATATTCAAATGCCATTGTGCTTCTTCAAAAATATCATAACACAACCCTGATATGTAATATAATTCATCCGCAAAAATCGCATTTCCATTCCACATACAATCAACAGTTTATTGAAGCTTGACATAGAGATAGCTGCATCCATCTTCACATACACGAGCACAACGAAGAAGCAAATATGCCCCCCGAACAAGATGAAAAGAGAGAGAAGAATGTGACATTCTAATATAAAGAGGCAAGTACCTCCAGTAAGGAAGCAGCAAATTGCATTTGTGTCTCCTCATCTATAGTAAAGAAGAGGGGCACATGTATAAATAGAGATTTGATTCCATTCTGCTCTGCGAAACGTAAGGAATGATAGTATACATAGTTGCACACAAATCGGCCAGCATCATCAGAGGTCATCACTTCATAGCCCATCTTCGCCAATGCCTTTGTGATCTCTTCAACAGGAAGAGAAGTCTAGATAAACAAAAAATCAAACATATACCAATAATCATTTCCCCCACTTCATTGTATAAGCTACAGAAGATGCAATGAATTATGCTACAACACAACAAATAAAAGTACTGAGAAAAACAGAAGCTAGATTAAGTAATACTAACAGTAACCACAAAGAAAAGATTTTAAACTTTAGAGACATCAGAAGAGCTACTGAAATACAGATGTATCAGTTTGAAATAGTAGTGTCTCCCTTGGGAAAATATATGGAAAGGCTTTGGTTTATTCTAAAATTACAGTATTCACTTAAATTGAGATGGTAAACAGACTATGGGTGACATGGCTTCATTAAGGTTCATAAAGGAAAGGTTTATCCTGATGTAAGTTTCAACTACGCAGTGGTAATCTCTTCTTCTAGTTTAAGGGAGCCAAGAAGTATGTGTTCCTTTGGTCAGTTCTTTCATTTGCATAGGATATATGGCATCTAACAAGATAGCAGTTAGAATCTAATGGTCAACTACCAATTTCAACCTTTAATTTGGTTACTGATTTCTCTGAAATCAGGCATCTCCAGCTAAAAATGCACAACAGGGAGAAAAGAAAACGACTAAAAATCAATTTTGATTGCATGACATAAAAAGGTCATGCATTATAATCCTGCTCAAAATTTCCATCTTACTAAATGCCCAAGTCTTCTCCTTCCCCCAACTCCTCCCCTACAAACTCCAGGAACAAAATAGATTGAGTTAAATAAACAAATTTGTGTCTTTTAATCCAGAATCATGCCCACAAACAAGAATCATGATTTGTACGTGCAGAAGATAATCATCTCACTTTCTCCCTGTCCATAAAAAAGTTGGCAAAACAAGTACAGTTCTAAAGAAACCTATATCAGAAAGTTCAGCAATTTTCATACCCATTAACTCTATACTTGAAAAGCCTTTCCAGTTAAAAGAGAGATACAAAAAGGAACAAAATAAACCATGCAAAATGGAGGTGACAGAAATGAGATGAAAAAGAAATACAGGGAGAACATCCAAGGAAAAGAGTGAATTAATGATCCAACAAGCAGGTGAAAAAGCATGCTGGGGATGCAAGAGTGGATGAAATTATAATATGTTCTAGATAGGCCACCATTCACTGTTAAGAATTCTAGTCAGCTTAGTGGCACCTCTATTCGTATTTTTGCATCACCATATATTATCAACTTATCTGCACAAAAAAACTTGAGGCAAGATACAGAAGTTTCTTCTGAAGCTGCGAAAGGAAGCCATAAAACCACTATACCTCTCGTGCTCGTGAAATTCCACCATCTGCAGGGATAATAGGGACTTTCTGAAAAGACAGATGTTAAAGCATTACCTAAGTCAGAAATGGAAATAGATGTGAAACTTAAAAATAAGAAAGTGATCAATGCAACAACAGACCTGAGGCTTCCACCCCATCTCATCAGGGCAGCGAAATGTAGCTTCATTGATGGCTTGATTCTCTATTGCAAACTTTGTTGCACCACTATTAACTCCAAAATGGACCTAAGGACTCAGAATCAAGATAATTGGAAAAAGTGACTATATGAAAACAGGAAATTTAAATGTTTAAACCAATTAAACAATCCTATGTGACTACACTACAGAGTCATGGTGCAGACATTCAAATTACAACTATAGTAAGTTACTAACAATCACTCATCTCTTATAATTCTAGAATCTTATTTGTGTTCTGACCACCTCGCACTTACCAATGACCACTCACCACACAAAGTTTGGAATAGTAATTTCCTTTTAAAACATATTAGAAGGATGGCTTATTTGCAATACAGGTTGTACGTCTAACACCAGAAGCAGTGAAGCAGAAAAGGCCATTGCTTTGGTTCAAAGTTAAACGCTTTGCTATTCAATAACTATAATTTAATGTTAAAGGTGGACAGTCTGAGCACTTGTTCATAAAAGAGTATAGATAGGTTTCAGAAAGTAGGTCCACTATTCAATTTCTGATAGACATTCATGGTCATCTATGTAATACTCAACCCAGAGTCAGAGCTGTAATGCCTGAAGGATGTTTCAACAAGTCCAACCTGCAGTTAAGTGATTCATGCCCAATTGAGAGCCCTGGCTTCAGCCTGATTCACATACTTTCATGCACTTTCAGCAATCAACTCTCGTTTAATTAAAGTTCAACTAGTCACTAGTAACTGCAGTTAAAGGCTTGATTTTTCTAGCAAATAATGCAAATTAATAAATGCCTTGAAGGCATCCATCACATATTTTTAGAATATCCTAGTCAGGATACTTAAGAGTCAAATACCAAATCCTGAAGTTTATCTTGATCCTGATATCTACTGAAAGCAGCCTTTCTAAATTGAGAGGAAAGATACATTTTGAAAAGCCAGTACTCATCAGGAATTACAAGCATGCACATTTGCATCAGCTATGACAAACCAGTTACCAGTCAATGCCATACTCAACATACATCTCAGCAAAAGTCCAAATTCACGTTTTCTAAATGTCCTACTCAACAACGGAATAACTTAGAATGTCAAAAAATACTGGCCTTAAGAGAGTCATTAGATGTCAAGGTTCGGCTAATACACGTATAAGTGAGTGATCAATCAATACTTGGCTTTCTTTATTAATACCAGCATGAAAAGAGGTAGATGAAGAGAAAATGAAAAGCAACAAACATACCCAAATAACTCTACCGGGAGTGGATGACTCATTCTCAGTTGTGCTGATAGCAGATTGCAATGTCTGATATAAAGGAACCACCGCTCCCTGTCCTGCAGTCTCAAGAATACTGCAACTGCCAAGGATTACGCCTTTGGGCAAACCCTTTTTTTTCACATAATCTTTTAGATTACTGACAATTGTCTCAGTAGGATTCTCCGCAACTCCATGAAATTTTTTAAAACCAGTCACATGGATGGTTACAGCAGGAGGCCCTTCAGACCCCATCAATCAACAAGCCTTACAGTTTGAAACTTTACACTGTTAAAGCATCCAACGGTAGAAATAAATATCTAAATCCCTGCATCAAACACGAAGGAAGCAATCGATTTAAATTTGAAATTTAATCCTCCATTTCTCATATCAATCTATCCATTAATACGTTTTATTGATTAAAAAAAGTGTCATCTAAGCGAACATGGTAAAGGATTTAAATCATAAGGGCTGAGCATTCAGTGACACGTTGATATAATCATGATACTACATCCAAAACCAGATTTTCCAAATGACAATTATGCTGAAAATTGTCGTTTGAATGAACCGATAAACCTCCAAAACGAAATAAAACACTAAAATCATAAGCATATGAATCAGTCCCACATATAGATGCATACTTGAAGATTACAAAGCCAATAAGGTTGTAATGACTATGGAAAATCCCACTTTACAGAATTCATGATAAGATCAGATAAAGACCAAATATTGATCCAGAATCTAACAAAACCGCATCAAGAAAGCTAAAACCCGTCCAAAAGTCCAATTATGACTAGTCACCATGCAGATGCTAAACTTCATGACTGAATGAGTCAAGCTTACCAAGAATCAACAGTAACCCACAAACCCAGATGAAATTCAACTCAAACGTACAAGATAAAAGTAAAACAACTGATCATGAGATACCACACCGATCATCGAAACCCAGAAATCCCACCAGAAAGAAAGAAGAAGATAAAGGACTTGAAAGTATGCAGCAATCAAGAAAAGGAACAAAGCAAATAGTAAAAAGATGAGAGCTTTATGCTCACCTGAAGGATTCAAGGGAGCCAAAAGAAGAAATGGCTCAACAACCAGTCTTATCTACACAAAGCTATTAAGTAGTCAGTACTAATAATGGCTCTAAGACTAAACTGTTTGACACCTTTTAATTATTTGATTGATTAGCTAATGAAAAATAGAGAGAAAGAAAGTAGTAGTAGTGGCAGGTCGTTTTCATAGAGAAATAGCAGGGCATGGAGGATACATACAATACAATTAAGTATTTGTACATAATTTAGCCTGTAGGATATGATATGATGGACTTCTCAATGTCTTTTTGATTTTTTAGTCCCAACAGAGGTCATCCACCACCAACCCACCCCAATCCCGATGAATAATCCCCCGCACAACCCAACATAGAAAAACCAGAGGGGTTAAAATTCCAGAAAATCCCATACAATTTCATCACTTCACCCTCAGAAGTCTCAATGCTCAATTGATCAAATTTTCCTATGGCATTAAAAATTTCTCAATCAAATAGAGTCAATAGATTAGTTCTTATAATCTATCTTTCATTTATATGACATGCACTTGTCACAGGTGTGTATGTCGTCGGTAAAAAGACTAAATAATCCTTAAATATTTCAATAATGGTTTGATTTAAATGTGCATATTTCTAATTGACTCCTGCACATAAAATTATCTTTTTTTAAAATTTTTAATTTTTTTCTAACAGAAGAGGAGTGAGATTCGAGAAGTGAGAAGGGAGAAGAAGGATTTAAATAAAAAAATTCTATATCTTAGGGGTTTCAAATTTAATCACTAATTCAAGACCTCTTCAATGTATATAAAATTCTCATATGTATCAACTCTTTAATGTGTATGTGTGTGCATATATAAGTCTAAATAAGAGTATGAAACATCTGTTGGCAGAATATGCACATCATGTGAGCAATATGATAGAGGACTTGAAACTTATTTATTGATTACACTTAGATTGAGAAAATACCACAGGAGAAATAATGATGCAATTAAATATTTAGGGAGCAAAGTAATGAAATTGTAAGTTCGGAGGGGTTTTTGGAGTAACGGAGTTAACCCAGAAAAGGAACCCCTAAAAACACTAGAAGGTCTAAAGACACTTTGCCCTTGGGCCATTTCTGTAATAATTGAACTGGGAACCAGACATTGTAATACCTAGCCTACGGGATATTTGTGAGAGTTGAAATGAAAATTAATTTTTGTCTTCAAGATCCAACTCAAGTAACCAACTTGGTTTAGTCAAATTAGCCACTAGAGACAGTTTAAAACTCTCGTTGGGTGTAGGTTATGGAATCAATGAATTGTATTCCATTCTAGAATATCTTGAAAGTTTCACCAGTTGGTGCATAAGCATCCATCTAGCCGATGGGTGTTTAGTCCCACCGGATCCTCTATTTAACCCCTTTGGGAGTATAAAGTAGGAGTAGATTAGAATAAAATATGTCGTTTCAACAAAAAAAAAAAAAAAGAAGATCCAACTTAGGCGATAAGAACATTGGTTTGACAACAATGGGATTGGTAATTCGACTCTGAAATCCTCTCATTTCCTTCTTTCTCTTTAGAAGGACTGAAATCTTCCTTTAAATCAAAAAGTAAATTTGTGTTGTTTAAGGAGTCAGAGGTAGAAATGTCGTGATATTTATATGATCGACATTAGTAGAAATGCCATAATATTGTTTAAATATTATTCACGAATATGCAAAAATATTGTTTTATTTTATTAAAATATTCATTTTTACATAAATTCAGAAATAATACTAATATAAAAAGAAAAAAGTACTAATGCACGAGTTGAAATACTTGTTCTTTACTAGAGCACTTGTTGATCATCTTATTTGAAGAATTTCAAACAACATTTATTCGTTTTAATTGAGTTTGCAGCTTCATTCATCTCTGAGCCACATATCCTGAAACCAATGCTCTTTTTGCACGATGCAAGTATTTGCCCCTTTTTGGATGAAGCATCTAACAAAAACCTAACTTATGTAATTATGTTTTGGATTTTATAGGATTCAGCATCTTCTTGATATTTTGGCCAAGGATGCTTACCAATATCATCTATTAGATTTATTTTTATAATCACAGACAAAACAGAACGAATCATTTTGTTTTTCTCAAAATAGAACCCACTCCTGTGCAGTTTCAATAACTCCAAACAATCGGCTGATTATAATTGTTAGCTCAAAATTCTCTGGACCAATGCAAATTATGAAGGTAGATAAAACCAGAAATCAGTATCTCAAGACATTTGTCGTAGATTAACTTTTATAATGGATTGAATTGGACAAGAAAAGAATGTTATTCCACGTAATGATAAGTGTCCGAATCAAATTTTGGTTTGATTCTTATGGGAAAATTTGTGGAGATGTGCCTGTGTTGGAGCATAGATTAAATGGTTTGTTATCTAGTCCTTACTTCAATATACGGAGGGTAGAGTCTGTCTCGAATAATTGTATCTTAATTTATTTTACACAAGAATTATGATTTGCAAATTGCAATGAAATTTTCTTCAAATACTTCACAACCAAAACTAGTTTTTTTCCCACGAGCATGTCCTTACATGTGTCTTAAACTCTTGTGGAGTTGATAATCACAAGAATTAGCAATTATTTGTGAGAATTGCTTTCCATTTATTTTTCCTGTCAATCAACAAGATTTATGCTACACTTATTTCTACTCCTACTCTAGTCTAGTGTAGGAGAGGCCCAACTAGATCATGAGAAATTGACAAGAGTTGAACCACTATTAGATTAGACAGGTGCACTACGCACTTGTATGAATTTGAAGAAATCATATATAAGTCTACACCTATTTCTGTTCCTACTCTAACCTGTTTAAGAGAGGCTCAATTGGATTATCAGAAACAGACAAGAACTGAATCACCACCAAATCAAGTGCCCTATACATCCGTATGAATTTGAAGAAGTCACGTACAAGTGGCAATGTGACGGAAGGCAAATTTCAAACCCTTAATCTTCCCCCTCATAAAATTTCTTGTGGTGGTCACCCATAAAGACTTAAGTCCTTTTGCATTTGATATTCTTTCAATTAACTTTGCAAAATCCTAGGTTTCATAGGTGTCAATTGGACGAGCTCTCCACACCCCTTCCCCCACCCCCCTCCCCAAAAAAATACAAAAAAAAAAAATGCGAGTTATTTATTGTGGATTGGAATTGGGAGAAGAAGAAAGCTAAGCCTAGAGCTCAAGAATCATAGAGGGAGCTCAAGCACCACTCAATTATTGAAAGGACGTGTAGCTTTAGCCTTTGCTCAGGCTTAGAATTTTTCAAATTTATTTATTTACTTATCTTTTGGCATTTAGAGGAAAGAGCTTTATGATGAACCTTTGAACTTTTATTTTCATGAAATTTGTAGTCCAAGAGTGGAATTATTTTGTGAGCTATTGAAAGAAGCGAATGCAAATATTACATACCCACAACTAAAATTGAAATATATCTATTTCGGTTGTCTTTTCTTTCTTTTTTGGCATCGAGTGGTGTATAATTGCTAGTAAAAAATAGCGAGAATTACCTTCGAAAGGAATTATACAACTAGTACAGTTTTTATTAGTAGGGGAATAACTGTGCTCATCAATCCTCGCATATTGCAATAACTAATAGAACTATTAGTCAATAACTGTGCTCGTTAGTTCTTGTATATGGCAAGTGATACTTGCACTCTAAAAATTACTCTTGACACTTCTTTTTAGCATTTTATTGCTTAAAAGAAGGTAGGATGCCAGAGTGTTATTTTGTAGTGAAAAATGCAATTATCATTGACCTTATATATATCTAATTATATTTGATAAGAAAAGTGATTTTGGTTTTACTTTATGCTGCTATTGTTGTTCATTTCGTTAACATGTTTTATTAACACACTTGATGAATTTCATAAATTAATCTATCTACTATCTAACGGATTAAGCTATTTTTGAATCACAAAAACTTAATATATAAACTGCTCCATGGTTTCTGCTTAGATCAAAACGTATCAAAAACAGAATTCTAGTTTCCAATATTTTGAAATATCAGGGGCCAAAATTTGACACCAAAATAAACTTCAGACACCGAGCATTAAAAAAATGGTGTAAGGACCAGATCGCAAACTTTTCATTCCAAGAACCTCGTGCAGGGCCCAAAACCTCGTGCGTTGTCAGTCTCAGGGGTTTGTTCACTTTCTTGTTTGATTCTTCGAATGAATCGAAGAACTGAAGCTCTCAAAGTTTGACGAATCCAATCATCGTAAAAAAAGAAAAAATGTCGGTAACATCACTTTCATCCCGGCAACTATCACTGCCTTCGCTGGAGAGCTCCGGCGGCCGGCACATTCATCGGAAGATGACTGTTTCTTCAGGCACCCCATTTCGGAGTTCTTCCTTCTCTGTTAAGTGCCGTCAAATTTTGTGTACTTTATGTTTCTTGCTGACCCATCTGAGCTCTTTTATCTTAAGTTCGATATAATTGGCTTTTATCTCTTCTTCTGATCTTTTTTATGAGTTTCTAGAGTTAGCTTATTTAATTATTCAACAGTTGGGTACTGAATCATTTTATAGCTTTTTATTTTTATTTTTATTTATCGGAAGTAAATTCTACTTTTGTCTAGAAATTATTTTGCTTTTCTTGGTTTCTCCTGATTATTATTATTATTATTATTATTTTAATTTCTGATCTGATTAGTTAAACTTGAACTGTATACTGGATTTTTTTTTGATGTATACTGGATGTTTTACTCAGCAGACTTTGCATAAATGTGATAATTTTGAATAAAGTAGCGAACTTTACATTTGAAATACCAGACATGAATTGTATTGTGCTGGTAGTGCTATGGTTGGATGCCTGCTCAATATTGCTGGAGCTATGGAGTTCGACTAGTGGAAGTCCCCTTCCTCCAAGGATCAATAAAGAACAAGAGTAGAAGCATTATTCATTATTTAAGCTAACCTTTACACAGTAAATAGTAAATGGAATTAGGAATACTTCATGGTTCAATATTATCATAGCATGAGGAGGAACCAGCAATATATTGTCTGACTTAGAATGGGATACAGTGTCTTCCTTTCTGTTGGGGAAGTTGGATCATGTTTATTCTCCTTTTGAGGAAAGGCTTGGCATCTCTGACATTGAGATATATATGGCTCCTGTCTGCAATTTTTTATTTTTCTTGGATGAATTTTATCTTGAAAAGTCTGTATGAAGGTGAATGTGACATGCTAAGTTAGTCTATTAATTTTCAGATTAATGATATCTTGTGTTAATCCCATCTGTGGTGCTTCTTTTGATGTTCTTTAGTTTCAGATGTTCCATTTATTTTATGAAATACCATGAAAATATATCATTGAAAATTTTGGGTTTCTTAGTTTGACATTGCTAATGAAGATGTTCAGTTCAAGAGAGGGATTGTCTTTGCTTTTTATTGAGATTTTTGCTTGTTTGCTGGCATGATTCAAAATTTGACAACTGAGGGTAGAGACAACTATTTGATGTAAATTTATAAGTCTGCACCTGCTGGAGAATAACAGACCTTAATCGAAGCCAGCTTTGATAAATCCTTTGGTTACTTTAGGTGACTCTTTATTTTCACGCACAAGACATTTGTTGGTTTTTTTGTTTTAAGGGAGTACTGTATTTGGTTGGAACTGCTCCAGTAGAACATAGATGTGTTAAAATTCAATTGATCAATGATCTGATGAACATTAAACTTGTGAAGACCTAATGCTGTACATGTGTGTATTTTTAGGTTGGAGCTAATCAGACATCCTTTACTGCATACAGTCATCTGATGGCTCATGGAAGGGCTAAAAAGTTCTACAGTAAGTTTTGTCGCTTGAAGCTTTTGATACTTAAAAATTTGAATTTTGAAACTGACAGAAACTGTGAACAGCAGAATGTGTTGAATATTCTTCAGTTGCTAGGCAAAGATCAGTCCAATTACTATTCAGATGCAGATTCATTGTTTACGGGCCAAGATGCACTGCAGTTGTCTTACCATCCGGTTGGCATTTGTGACATATATTTTATGCATCTGACTTGCTAAATTTTCAGATTCAGAGTCTAGAATACAGATAAATATTGAAAAGTTTTGCTAACTCTACCTAGAAAAGAAGCCCAAATTGTACATATTGGCATAGTAAGGTTATTTGTAGATATCATGGATCTTTTTGCCTTGTTACCTATCTCTTTGTTTGTGTCCAATTACTCCAATTTTTAGCCAGCAAAACACTACCCGGGGGGGAAGCCCAAAAGTAAAAAAATAAAAAATAAAAAAAAAGGAAGACAAGAATTAATAGAAGAGTTTAATTTCTTCTCAGACTACATAGGAGTTATTTTTATGATAATTTAGGCCTCACAAATAATATCTTCAATTGATGAAGCACACAGATTCTAAGGAAGGTTTGGGGAGAACAAGTCTGTGTCCTGAAGTAGCACCAGTATCAAATTTCCCGCTTTCATTTAGATCTGGAACGAATGTTTCCTCAGAATCTTTATCTTCCACTGGTGCCAAGGCAAAAGCAAATTCGCAACAGGAAGAAAGTTCTGAACCAACTTCTGATTTCAATATTTCCTTAAAAACACTAAATTCTACAAGATCGCCAGCTTCTCTGCTGCAGAGCTATACCCCTGAAGTTGGTCAGTCATCATTTCTTAGCATTGCTGTCATTGGTGCTACTGGTGAACTGGCGAGGAGAAAAATATTTCCTGCATTATTTGCTCTTTATTACAGCGGTAAACTTCCAGAGGTACAGTACAGACGACTTCTACTTTATTTTGGATTACTGTAGCTTAGTCTTTCAGTTCATGAATTAATTATTTTCTTTTTATTTTTCAAACCTTTTCTGTGAAGTGCTTTTGCCGGTCTTTTCACCAAATGGGTGCAAGAATTGGGTGCTTCATGGATCCTTGCTTGCACCTATTGGCTATTTTAATCCTAATACATATTAAAGAAACAGTCTTTTTTCTTTGTTTTTTTGGGGTTTCGTGGGAGGAGGGGGTTCTGTTCCATTCGTCATCTTACTATTTTGACTCTCTTTCTCTTCGCCTTGTGCTTGGGTTAACTTTACTGCTATTTGTGTTTTTTTGTTTGATATCCTGAAGTCAACCTGAACACATGAATCAACTGCATATTAGGTGCTGTTAGTTTGAGAAGTGTTCAGAGGCATTTTGTATGGTAGTTCAAGAGGAAACTACATAACCATTTCATGGCTTTAGATATTTTTTTTTTAATATTCTTTCTCAGCCGAATTATTTTCTAGTTTGACTTGCCTTCTTGTGGTTGCAGAATGTCGCTGTATTTGGATATTCACGGAAAACTTTAACGGATGAGGATCTGAGATCCATAATAGCACCAACATTAACTTGTCGCATCGATCATCAGTATGCTCCTCAGTTTCCTTCTTAGTTAGAAAAGACACTTTGGCCTTTATTTCCTTATCAGTATCTTTTTGAGGTAACCATTTTTGGGAATTCAGTAGCTGCAAATTCTAGATTCCCTTTCACTTTTGTAACTTATGAGCAATTAATAACACAGAAAAAGTTATACTCTTGGTTTCACGGAAAACTCTTTTTTCATAAGTAGACTACTCTATCTCAAACCATAATAGAGTTTATAATGGTGTTGACCATTTCACAAGACAGTATCCTTGCTTTATCCTCTTTTCTCATCTTCCTGACACCAATTCACCCCCGTACCTTGAGAACATAGAATGTCAATGTCCTTCATCTTTTTTGGCATGGAATTTGTAACAACTAACATCCAAAAAAGGGGCAATTATGAGTAAGTGAAAACTTCTTAGGTTTCTACTTGTATGTTGGATTCCTTTATATCATGTCTCATAGAATTGACCTTGGATTAGCAGTTTAGTATATGGTTCCACTAAAACTGAAAGCTAGGGCTTTGGAGAAAATTGGCCAAGTGATGTGAAATGAACTTGACTTTCATTTAGACAATAAATGTACAAAATGTGTTTCTTTTATTTTGTGGCACAGAGACAGTGGAATGAAGGAAAAGGACTTCTGCATCCTCAAAATTTGTTGATCATCTTAGCTTCACTTGAGTTACGCTGCCATTTAAAACATAGAATTGATTTAGTCCTCTTTCACATCTGTCTTTCTATGTAGAAGTCCATAAGTTCTAAATGAGTTGAATTTTCAAATGATAAATTACTTTGTGGAAGTTGTAGGGTTTTGTTACACCTTAATTCACTAAACAGATGATGAGTATGTATTCATGTATAAAATATACACGTGTATATTACTGAGTTGAATAGCTACTGCAGACAAGATTGTGGAGACAAAATAGATGCTTTCCTTAGAAGAACATACTTCATTGATGGAGGATATGACAATAGAGAAGGAATGTTGAAGCTCACAGCTCGAATGGAACAAGTTGAGGTAAATAGTGTCAATCTAGTGGAACTGTTGTGTAGGATTGACATACTGTTGCTTGAAATTGTTTTGGATTTTGTTGATTTGTAATTCGCTAACAGCCGGCCTACCTCAGGGACAATTTCAAGCAAACAGAATATTTTACCTCTCAGTTCCCCAAGAAGCACTCCTTGATGTTGCATTTTCTCTATCTGAACATGCTCAAACACAAAAAGGATGGAGCCGTATTATAATTGAAAAACCGTTTGGCTTGGATCTGCTGTCTTCTGATCATTTCACTCAGTCCATTCATTCAAAATTTGAGGAAAAGCAATTGTACAGGTGCAAATGTTAAAATTTGATAAGTTCAGATTCATATTTATTTATTACAGTATTTACCAGTCATCCGTTTCCCATATTGTCAGGATTGATCATCTTGTGGGAAGAAATACCATTGAAAATCTAGCCGTATTAAGGTTTTCTAATCTAGTTTTCATGCCTCTATGGAACCGAAATTACATTGACAACATTCAGGTAATATTACTAGCTAATTAATTGAGCTGAAAATGTGGCTTTAAGTATTATTCCCGTCTTCACTTCTGTGACCTAAGTTTTGTAGGTTGTTTGGTCAGATGACTTGGCTACACATGCACAATCAAGGTTGGCTACATGTGTATATAAGCAGCTGAACATATATCGTCTTATGACAGGTGTTTATTATCTAATTTATAATTCTTGAAGTACCTTTAACTTTTGATCTTCTTCTACCAGGTATTTAGATGGGAATGGGATTATAGGTGATGTAGTACACAGTCACATACTCCAGACAATTGCTTTGCTTGCTATGGAACCACCCATAACTCTTGATGGTGAAGATGTTCGCAATGAGAAGGCATGTGACTTTTATATATGTTTGTGATACCTTTTCCTGTGGAAAAATTACTAATGTATCTGAGGGTAACAGCTTACTTCCCCTAAACTTTTAAACATGCTACACTGAAGTTTTTTGAATCGTTGAAATGGTTTCAGTGTACTGATTGAGTTTTTGTTTTCACTTTTTCTTTGGAACCAATAGTTTGAATCTGCTTTTTGATGTATCTACTGGAAGCTACTATAATGAGTTTGAATTGAAAGACAGCACAATGGATTGGTGCCTTTCAATTCTGTTGAGGTGTAGTTTGAAACATTAAGATTAGTTTTTGATGAATCTGAGAAATGAGGTTGAACTTCTGAATAAGTGTAGATACATTGAGTGAAACTGTGCATCTCCTCAAAGTCCATATTTTTTTCTTTTTTGTAGGTCAAGGTTTTGAGATCAATCAAGAAATTGGAACCTAGTGATGTGGTTATCGGTCGGTGCAAATCTGTCTCTGTAGGCAATTCTGCTGACAATCTAAATCTGGCTCCTACATACTTCGCTGCTGCTCTGTACATTGACAATGCGCGTTGGGACGGTGTTCCTTTTCTGATCAAAGCTGGCAGGGGTCTTGGAAAACATAGGTGTTGTACTTTTCTTTCATCATTAAAGTTTTACTCTCATGAAGTTGTTCAACAATTTAAGTGCATGAGTGAGGAATATGATGAGTTTTAATAAAAATTCGGGAGAAATGCCCTCTAACCTGGAATCTGGATTTTGCTTGGTCTTAGAACAGCTTTGATTAAAAAACAAGCTACTTCTCTCAGCTTCTGTACTGATTTCAATTACTTTGATTTGTGTCTCAATGATCAATTGCAAGGGTACGCTGGACATAACATTTTTGTTAAAACTGCTTTTGACCAGTGTTCAATCTGATTCTGCACATTTTAGATGCTCTATTAGAGAATGAAGCATTTACAGGAAGAAGAATGCTGCATTCTGATCCATACATCAGCCAGCAGTACACTTACATATTTGATAGCAGTGGAGGATAGTTGAATTGAATGGTGTATTTATGTATCTTTGTGGAAGTTCGTAAAGCTCCATTTGTTTCAACTTTCACCTTTTCTGGTTGTATCTTGAATTATCGAACATCAGTGGCAGCACAGATTCTAGTTCTAGTTACTGTGCAGGATTGACATTACTGTCCTCATGCTCTCATTCTAAAATTTTGTGTGTGTATTTGACCATACTTCTTTCCTTATGTATCTTGACTTTGGTTTAGACATGCTATTGACTTGGAGAACTTCTTCCCTTATTTTTGCTGTGCAGTGTTGAAATACGTATACACTTTCGTCATGTTCCAGGAAATCTTTACCTCAAGAATACTGCACGGAATAATGTTCTTGCCACGAACGAGCTAATATTACGTGATGCTCCTGATGAGGCAATCCTAGTCAGAGTCAACAATAAGGTCCCGGGATTGGGCATGGAATTGGATGCCTCGGAACTGAATTTGCTTTACAAGGACAAGTATGCCATTTACTTTTCTTCCAATAGCCTTTTTGTTTTCATGTGCAATCTTGTGCTTTGATGCTAAGGATTTAACTTCCTCCTAATGCTTCATAATACCTGACATTTTCTTGAAATGTCAGGTATAATATTGAGGTGCCTGATTCATATGAGCAGCTTCTCCATGATGTCATAGATGGAGACAACCATCTATTCATGAGAAGTGATGAGGTTTCAGCTGCATGGAACATTTTATCCCCAGTATTGCGAGAGATGGGCAAGAATAATATTCCATTGGAGCTGTACGAGATGGGTAGTAGGGGTCCAGACAAAACAATCTATCTTTGGGCAAAACACGAGGTTCAGTGGCTATATGACTAATAAAGTCTTCGCATGGCAAAGGGTCCATCTTCGATAAGGTCCTGCCAGCCACAGTTTGCCCATGACAGACCTATTTCCATGAACGTGTGGGCGCCTTTATGATTACATTATTTCACTAGCCCTACTTCCACACCAGTGGGCCTGCTAAAAGAATAAGGATTTTAAACCTCTGGTCATGTTTTCGTGATTAAATCCGTGTGTTTTGGTTACTACAAAGAATTTAGCATTCAGCAGCAGAATTGTTGCATCTCAATCTTGTACTTTGCTCGGTTGGGGCCAGTCTCATGCATTATTTGCTTCATCTGCAGCCTCATAATCAGCTTTGCGAGGGGCCAATTTGATGTAATGTCTGTTCTATTTACAACCCTATTCTTAGCTCACTGATTTTGCGTAAAGTTTGTTGAACCATACCAAAAGCTGTGATTCTCTACGGACAAAAGAATGCACCTAACCCATCTTAGGACCATGAGCCTGAGGGGCAGATTGATGGACTTCATGATTGGAGACTGCTTATGGAGGGCTTAACTAAAATATCTCCAAACCAAGACAAACGCCCAAGACTTTTCATTATTTTATTTATTACTAAAAAGAATAAACGGAGGCTGTACGTTAGCCATTGCGCAGGTTTCTTGCTTTTCTCCCACTCCTCCTGGTAGAAAAAAGAGATGGAGACAACTGGTCCTGTAAGGCCTTGGGACCTCTAACTCTGTACCAGTTCAAGGGATGGGAAGCAAGTGTGATTAGACTTCTTGAAGTAGTGGGCATCTTTTTTTTCTGCCTAGGATGGGCGGATTAAACCGCATTAAAACCTTCAGTGGAGGTATGGGGTCTAAACCGTGTGGAAAAAATGCTGACATTGTGGAGTAGGGTACTTGCTTACGTAAAAATATTCCACCCCAATAAAAAAACGTACAAACGTGCCGCCAGCAATTAGCATCATCACCAAATATGTCAGGCCAGAGCATTACGTTCGCCATCTGACGCAAGAAATGACGCTCATCTGAACTATGTCCCTCAGTACATCGACACCTTAGAACTAAAATCTGATAGAAATCAGATTTGTGTTCTTCATTACAGATACTAAATGTCAGTGAAGTGGTTCTAATCAAAACCTACAATTATGTACTGACAAGAGACATCGTGGTATTGCTTGACCAAGATTAACTAGTGCCCCATCTCAAAGTAAATTGGTTTTGTGGGGTAAATTATTCGAGACAATCTTTTGATTTCTTTATAACTATGTGAAGAGTGAAGACCAAAACAACGAAAATTATAGCAGGTCACTTGGGCATAAAAGGGTGAAGTCAAATCTCCTAAATCATATCTATCTTTACCAGTGCTACTACTCAAAACCACTATCCCTCAGAGTTCCCACCAAACTAGCCAGCCCTTATCCCCGGCCTTGTTATTTTGCAGTATGGATGGGGAGAGGAGGAAGAGAAAGATGGATGATGCAGAAGCAGAAGAGGATAATGAAGAAGAGAAGATGGAGGAGTTCTTTGCTTTAATCAGAAGTACTCGAGACATCAGGGAAAGGATGGTTATGAGCAATGTAGATAGATTAAGATCAGAGGAAGATCAGAAGAAAAAGGCTAATCATGATCAGAACAAGCCTAGTGCAGTTTGGAACCCCGCGTTCCAGCCCGAAGATTTCATGGAAGATCAACCATCTCAGAAGGAGTTATGCACTCCTCGTCCTCCTCCTCCTAGTATGATTATAAACCAAGAACAAGCAGGCCCTTCAAATTCAAGGAAAGAAGATGATGCAGCTAAAGATCAAGGTGATGATAAAGCTGGAGGTGAACACCATCATGACTTGGACCTCAATCTTTCCTTGTAGTACATTTTGATTAAATTGTAATAGTAGGAAATAATTTTGATTAATGTGCAGTAGGTACAGCATCTATGGCACTAGTTAGAAGTTTTTGAGGTGTAGAACAAATTTTCCTCAAGAAATAAGAAAGGTAGAACAAATTTTAATACAACACTCGTTTTCAAATTAACATGGATAGAAAATTCATGCGTACTTTTCTGCATCGATTTTTTTTTTTTTTCCCTTTCCTTTCCGTTTTGACTTGTGTGAATCAAGTAGTCATCAGAAGCCTGTTGAACGAGTAAACAAATGTGCATTAATTCTTACCAGGAACTGACAATAAATGCTACCTATCTTATCGTCTCTTGACATAACCTTTTTTTTTTTTTCATCCACATTAGCATGGATTCAGTTCTCAAACCATATGAATTTTTTTGTCAAAATCCTATTCTATTACATGGAGTGGTCTCGGAAAAGGGATAGTTTTTACATTTGTTTTGGAAGAGGGGATGCCTCCTATTGTGCATTGTCTCCTGTCTTTTGTTGCTGCTCCTGCTCTTTGTGACAGTCTTTGATGGGAGGAGGGGTTGAACCCTAACCTCCCTCCCACCCCATAAAGCCTTAAGGGGTTCAAACTTCAAACAATATGATGTGCACCAACATAACATATAACACTACAGTGTTGCGTGTAGAGGGCCTGTCGTGCCCCTAGGACACTACATAAGAGGTGGACTAAGCTTTTTTTTTCTTTTTTTTTTTTGTCTTTTTCATGTGAAAAGATAAAATTGCTTCTTCAAACATATTATGAGTAGTGATTTTAGCACATGGGTTATTTGAAATATGACTGGTAATTTTAAAACAATCTCAGGCACACCAATAACTTCAAAAAATGCACGCTGATACACCATGCACTGTTTTATGTATCGTTGTATTAATATCTACAAATGTTATTGACTAATATTTAGTGTGTCAATTCACAGTTTCACACACTTAACCAGAAAGTAGAAACAACTCCTGTACCTAAACCCCCCCTCCCCAAAAAAAAAAAAAAAAACTTTATTGACAAAACCTCCTCGATGTTTTGATTTTTCTTTCTAGGGCTTTAGGCCTTAGTGCATTAAATGAGGGGCACACCCTACCTGCAGTAGCGGGCAGCGGCTATTGATTTAGGAACGAAGTTTAGTCAATTTAACTTCATTTTTTGTATGCTCATTGGATGAGATCAACTTCTAGCTTTAGACCTAGTTGGTAAGTCAAGCTTCAGCTACTAGTTTTAGTTGGTAAGTAATGCTTCAGTAAAGAACTGGGCCCGCTTGAAAATGATATGGAACAATTCTAGAGCTGGGGCCCGCTTGAAAACTGAATTTTATTTTGTTTGGATTGAAGCTTATTTGGAATCGGTCAAGAATAATAATGTGATGTACATAAAATTACAAAAAGAATTAATACGTTATGTATATATTCTTAGTGTAAAGATTTTTTTTTAATATTAACAAGTATAGATATATGACACATGGATAAAAATAAATTTTGAATAGTGATAAAGTGGCTTTCATCTAAACTTGGTTCTGTAAAAAAATTCTTTATATTAATAGTGTATAAAGATTAATCCTTTAAGAAGATAGTTAAAAAAGATAACTAAGAAACATGTTTATAATTTGATTAAACTTGTTTTCAAAATGATCCAAACAGGGGAAAGCAACAACATCCTGTTTGCACACTTCCATCATGGATTTATACAGTGATAATTAATACAATGGACAAAAAAGAAAAAGTAAATGCCAAAGAAAGCCAACTACTAACAAGGTCAATGTGTACCGGATACTACCATTGCAACAATAAAAGCAATGCTTGACTTTAGGTCGGGCGTTCAAACCCGCCTAGTGCATCAACAAGAAGCAAAGTGCTTTTTGTCCTTAAAAAATCAGAGAGTGCAGCAGTGCATCTCCCAACCCCTATACTAGCCTCTTTAGGCTCCCCCTCCCCTATAGAGTAGGTGTAGATTAGATAGTTGCCGTTTGACAAAAAAAAAAAAAAAAAGACTTTAGCATTCCACCCCATCACCCCCCCTTCTTGGTTAACCTTCATAGTTGATCCTACAACTTCATCAACCAATCAACTAAATTATTAGTCTACTAAAAAAATGCTTTACAATATTGGAGAATTGTCCCACAGGCCATGGCTTTGAAACACACACACACACACACAGAGTATGTGCCAATATACAAGATACCTGACCAGCACTCGGTTAGGGGTCAAAAACGCACAAGTATCTGCTTCTTGCATCAGGGCCTCGCTTTAGTTTTCTGCTTTGTTTCCTTTAGTGAAGACCTGCACCCAAAGATCAAGTTGGTTAAGAAAGAAGTCTTGATTGAGTAATCAGATTAATGCGCCCAATTTTTATGAACAAAAAGGGAAATGTGACCTTAGCAACTAGATTCATTAAGTACTCTTGCTGCTCATCTTTAATCAACTTCTTGGGAAGTCGGAGCTAACAAATTAGTTACAAACTTCTGGTGGGTCGAAAATGTTATCTGTAAAGAAATGTTATTCTCCTGTCATGTACAGAAAAACACAATAAGGAAAAGTAGATAAATTAAGATACACAGAGTCGTTGGAACGGATGAAGCTCTATATGAGTCTGCTGTGTTTGGATAGGAATTATTCATCAAAAATTCATTTATTTGCATCACAAGCATATTTTTAACACTCTTTTTTTTTTTAATCTTTTTAATTACCTTTTGTACATGCAAGATCGTAATTCCACTAATTAAAGAGCCAGCTTTTTGGACATTCTGTCGTTTGTCTCAATAGTTAGTTACGTCCCAAAACACTCCCAGCTGGCAACGTTCGAGCTAGGAAAAGTCCCTTCCGCACTTGAATCGAATTTCTCATCTTGGGACTTTAGAGTTAATCGCAGACATCCACAATTAGAGTATGCCTTGTTTGCTGACTCTCTAGTCCAAAAGGGTATGCCTATATCTTTACTCGTTTTTTAAGAAAATCAACTTTTTAAAAGAACACGTAATCATTGTGTTTCGACGAATTGAATTTGGGTAATTTTACAGCGTTATAATCAAATTCAAAATTTGAAAGTATGAAGAGTGCATTGATAGTTTGAAAAAAATTACTTTTTCAAAAGATGAAGTGGAAACATTATATAAAATATAATACTGACTTTTAGAAGATGACTCTTATCTTTGAGATAGTTAAAAGGTGAAAACATGACATTGATAATGATATGAAAAACAAAGGAAAAAGTGTCACGATTGATTGCCCTGAACAAAAATGGACAAAGCAAGTCAACTACTCTTCGTAGCTCTCAGATGAACTCTTTTCTGGGATTTGGGTTGTGGTGGGTCAAACTTGCAATTGCAATTACTGTGTATGGATGGTACACCACATCCAGAGGGCAGCGGATAGTGGAATTTGATTTGATTTGAAATTGATATAGGAAATTGGTTGTGGCAGACATATTTTTATAAGTGGCAAAAGTTAATATCTTGCTGTTTTTTGTGACTCTTTTTTTTTTGGTAAGAGACTTATTTGTTACTGTTACCTCTCACGTCCACCTTGATGAACTATATTTTAATAAGTGACAAATCATCCACCTTGATCATGTATGAATGGAGTTCTGTAGCTCAGATTCAAATTCGATGGTTGTGGTTTCCCAAATTGACTTTGTATTTGATCATGATTGTGTGCACGACGAAGTACATTAGAAAGATCTGAGAAATTTAGAAGTCATTTTTTTCTTAGAAAATTTTTATATTTTTTGTGAATATATTTTTTAATCAATTTTTTATCTCATATCTATCAAATCGCTACAATATACTTTTCTACAAAAGTTTTAGAAAATGGCAATCTAAATGGATTCTGAGCAAGTATTTGGCATTTTCCATTGAATTGTAGCCTATAGGATCTCGAATCCTCCATTCGAAATTATTCTCTGTCTCCTCTATTTCTTGTTTATACAACTGTTACATGTATATGAATGCATTAATAACTCAAATTCAAAGAAGTTGATAACAAACTCAATACATTAATGTACACATGGTAGTTGTATAAACAAGGGACAAAAGGGATAGAGAATAATTTCAAAACAGAGAATTTGAAGCGAGCATCTAGTACACAACCATGCATGAATACCTAATTCATTAGTAATTTTGTATTTTCATACTATGTATAGTTATATTTTGTATGTTTCTTCTATTACTGTAAGTTCGGTCTAATTTTTCTAAGTGTGATCTTGTTATAATTGGTGAGTTTTAAGTTTCTATAGTGCTCAATTATCATTTCATGTAATTTTATCAAAAAAAAAAAACTTACATTTTTTCAATTGCATTTTTAACTGTCAATGTATGTTTAACAACACTTCATAGGGTTCGATCACATGTTTATGTATATATAATATAGTATATTTACAATTTATTTTATTTCTCACACTTCATGTGAAAATGTGTGAGAGAAGAAGTAGCTTCTTTGGTAAATATAATAAAGAGAAGAAAGAGAAGAACGAAGATGGTCCAATCCCGTTACCAAATTTTTATTTGCGATGGTATACAATTTGGATTCCTCTACTTGAAATTTCAATACTATCTTAAACACTTTCGGTGTCTTGTAGCTTTCGACGTCCCAACTGAAAAAGACCCTATTGTTAGCTTTCTTTGCTTCTATTGTTAGCTTTCTTTGTTTTCTTCTTCTTCTGTTAATACGTTGCGAAGACGGCTTTCTAATCTAAAGTTCAATGCTTGTGCGAATTGTGTTTGTGGAAGTCAAGTATACAATATTATCCCTTTAAAACCCTTTAGCCTTTATGCACAATATTTGGAAAAAGTAGACTGCTTTAAGGATTAGCTAAAAAAAAAAAAGTGGAATAACGTATATTTGTAAAGGGTAATCAAAGCTGTTACATATTGGACGACTCTTTTTAAAAAAAAAAAAAAAAAAAGAGAGAGAGAGAGAAGAGCTGCTCTTTTTTGGCATGGGGGCAACTGTGAAGTACTAATGTACTGCAATTAGTACTTCAACAAAATGAATCTGAGCAAAGATCCAGTACCACTGCCCTAGACAAGTGATCCATCACCATATGTGCATTACTTTGCAGGACAATTTTTAACTTAATTGAACAAGATATCAGATGGCCAAATGTACAAAGAACTGGGATAGTACAATGAGCATTGCGTGCACAGTTATCATAGACATACAACATGCTAGAGTCAATTGCAGAAATAATCAAAGGCAATTCTTGGAGTAGAATAATCAGTGGAAAGTATTTTTGAGGCTATGATGCTGTTTGCAGCTTCTGTATAATGGATACCATCCCAGCTTACGTACTTTGAGTCTTCATCGCAGACCTGGTAGCCTGGATGACCACAAGTCACCCTAATATCATAGTTGTATGGAGGTCCTCCAAATCCACAACATGCCATGAGGGGAGATGAAAATCCTACAATGATGGGAAGATGTGATCAATCTGGAGTAGGACTGTCAAGGGTAAAGGATTCTAGATACTGTTTAAAGCCCTAGCACAAAAGCTTTTTCAAGATGTACATGCATAAAGCTTGTGAAGATGAAATGGAAAAGGAGATGAGCAGAAATATGCAGATATTTCCTTCCTGAATATTGGTAGATACTCTTATATTAACAACAAGAGGGATTGTGCGACGAAATATGAAATAATCACTACTGTGCAAGAAATATGATCCTGAAAATTGGGTTTGGGGCATCTGTTTCGACAGCATCCCCCGTTTCTGTTTGCACACACAAGGCACCATTTTTGCATATAAAATTTTGGAGAGATACATCAAGCATATGATGCGATTCTTTCATGAAAACTAGCACTTTCATACAAGCTTTTCCTAAATTATGATAATTAAGACCTTCTATGAGTATCTAACAAGAGAAAAAAACTTCTAAATGTCTTGAGGCTTACCATATTTGGTGGAGTTGGCTATCAGGTCATATTTGATGGTGTATACATCTACATAAACAATAGTAGCATCCTTCTTTTCAGATCGCAATTCTTCACACAGAAGGAGAAGAGCTTCATTGAAAACTCTTGCAGCATCATTATAGCTTGAAATACAGTCATATGGATCGAGGTCATTTGAAGCTTTTTGAACTATTGACAGTTTCTGCGGAAGACATCCCAAAGGCCCAGTATTATGAACCCAAAATTTCCTGCCACCTTGAGCATATATCTCCTGCATTTCCAGAGAATCATTTGTGACTGAATCTTCACCTTATAACTGCCCACATGAGCTAATAGGTAGTCGACATAGAAAGGCAACTAAGTTTTACATCAGCCAACATCAGAGGGCAAGGACTATTCGACAAGGCAAGTTGTTTACCGGTGTTGTTTTATCTAGACAAATTCCCAAGAAAATACAAGTGAGCATCCAATTAAGATCTTAGGAAGCTTATGTACAGGTCATGGCATCTTGATCTAGCGTCTCTAAAACACAACAGTTTGTCATTTTTGTGAGCTGGTACTGGCAAATAGAAGATCAATTTACTCTCTATACAAGTTTTATTTTTGGCGACATTTTAAATGAAGCCACATCATACTGGAAATCTGACAGCTTCACATCATGATATCTATGGAACCTGGGGATAATATCACAGCCATTAAAGCTTCCCTTCACAATCCTAGAGCCTTTTTGGGGGGGGGTGGGAAGGTGGAGTCTGGAACAGGTAAGCGAAGGGCTCCAGCATCCAGGTGCAAAGATTTGTAAACTCACCTCCACAGCATATCTAATCTCCAATATAACTGAGGGAATCTTCTTCACAACTTCTATGTAGGATAGATTCTTAGCAAATGAATCAGCTAGGTCGTTTTGTCCTATATCAATCATATAAAGGCTGTTGCGGAAACCTTCATCACCGACGAAGTGCAACGAACCTAAAACAAGAATTTTTTAGCTAGTTTGCTAGTCTACTGCAGTTTTTAGATGCGGAAAGCAACCAAATGAAAGAAAATTAATAGCTAAAAGCTGCACTAAATTGATAATTTCCAGCTACATTAGAGACATTAAAGCAGAATCATGCAGTATAGCTTGACATGATATTCATGGACAGAAAAAGTTATCCAAAGCAAATGAGAGGGAAAGAACTAAGTTGGCTAGTGACAGCAAACTAAATCTCTATCTCTGTCATTTGTTTTCATGGACCATGAAAACTTAATGAGCTAGAGGCAACCCTTTGCTCTTCTACCAAAATAACAGCCAAAAGCCTGAGAATCAACAAGGATAACCTACGCCATAGGTCAAATTAAGTTTTTAGGGTCATTCTGTAATTTTTAAAGAACTTAACAGTGGCATGGAGCTACATGAATCTGAAAGAATTCTAATTTGCACTCAAAGTTGAGTCCTTGTGCAATGAAAATCAAGCTACATGAACCTGAAAGAATTCTATTTTGCGCTCAAAGTTGAGTCCTTGTGCAATGAAAATCAGCTGTTCCAGTTTATATTTCCACATCAGTAAGTAGGATGGTTAAGATAATTTTAAACATTTTCCTTCTCACGCAATGATTATCTTTTTGTTTCTAATTCTTCACGCCAAAGTGGTTCTTTAAATCATATTTTCAACTGTTACAGTATGTTTAATGAATCTATTTCGGTTGTGCAAGAGAAATAATACTACACTGGCTTATCTTCTGCATTATATAATCTATAATGGCTTCATGTCATGTTACTATGGGTCCCCTGTCTCAAGTCTCACCCTTATGTGCAGATACAGTAAAGCCAGCTACACTACAAAGAGGAGAATTTTGTAAGCCAAACCAATTGTCAGAATGCTAATTAATACTGTCTTTCGTGCATTTGCTTATCAAAGATTTTCAAAACTCAGAAAACCAAGTCATTGCAAAGCTAAATCATCACGATTAAAAAAAGAAAAAGAAAGTTGAAATTACCTGCAGCAACCAGTTGAAGAGAGCGACCTTTGAAACGAATGAACTGCATGACCTGTATATTTAATGAAAAAGGTACATTTTTAGGTAATGTGGTAGAACCTGCAATTGCAAAATTGGCCCCATTTAAGAAAGTGGATCCCATTGAGTCCAGGTACGGGCTCAAGAAAGTTGTGTCTACACTTTGGCCTGCAAAAGCAGACGCATGTGAACACCATAACTAGGGAAAGAAGAGAAGATGAAGGCAAGCAAAGGATGTAATCCAGAAGAACTACCAAGAATTAAAACTGAGTTTTCCAAGAAGCATTGATCCATATCGCCGTCTTTCTTATACCAAGAACAGTAATGGCCAGCAGAATTATCCTTTTTAATGCATTCAACAAGTCCGCAACTTCATTGCAGCTCAATTAGTAGTATTTTCCATAATGCCATTTTCTTTCGTATGATATTCTCTTTATTTCTGTTCAGCCAATTCAACAGTCTCAAAGCTGAAATTAAATTACTTTCTCATACTTGAATACCTTCTCCTGTGTCCCTACGATCCAACGACAACACTTATGCGCAAAGAAATAGTTTGAACAAAATGTTACCAGCAATTACCAAAATAACACATCAAGCACAAATAGACAGAAGTTGACTACGAAGTTCCAATCTAGCATTGCAACAGAGTACTGAACAAAACACTAAAATTCGAGGACAGTTTGCTCTTTCATGAAGGAAAGTTGATAAAGATGATCTTTCCAATGCCAGGATCTTCACAATTTTTCCCTTGGATTCAACTTTGAACAACATTATCGTTTAAGTTTCAATTATAGCAATAATTTGAAGCTGCAGGGCAATTAGGATTCACTGTGCTTTCACGAAACACTTGAAGCCTTTGGGAAATAAGAGTTCAAAACACAACAGACAAAGAAGAAACAACGGTACTCCTAAAAGGGTTGAATGGTGAATCTAAAGCTTGGCGGAGCAATGAATATTAGAGATTCAGAGAATGGCTAACGGAGCTCGACAATTTTCCCACAAAAGGGCCAAAAGAAAAAAAAAAAAAAAACAGGCTAAAGGTGGATTGAAGTTTGAAAGGAACCAGTGCTTATCTTCTAATTAATTGAAACTGCTCTGAATCATCCCATCTGGAGAAGCTACGGGTCCATTTGGATTTTGGACATCCATCTTTTGGATATTACACAAATCTATTAGAATTTTCTGATATTTCACCTGCCGGGCCTCAAACTTCTATAGTTTCAAAGAATTAGAGAGGGACATCCTAGTGGTCAAAGAAATTAAATCAATTTAGATGCCGTTATTTTTGACAGGCAAAAATTAACCTGATATTGTGCTATTAAGGGTGGGCTTTACGACTAGCATATGATGGACGAATGACATTACAGGTAAAGTTGCGGGGAGGCAACTCTAATTCCATTAAAGCATACTAGCTTAATCGACTTATGTAGGGACTTGAGGGAAATTTACAAAATAGTAAAGTCCATTCGGGTTGGATTACATTTTTTGGAGTTTTTCTTTTTATCAAAAAATGTACTGTAACAATTTCATATACACGACATAAAAAGATAATTAGAAAATATATTCACCAAAAATGTAAAAATTTCTTGAAGAAAAATTGCATTCCGCACCACTTCATACAAATTATCACCAACATAATTTAAGTCCTGAAGTACAAGCATACTTCATTCTCCATAGCCAGCCAAGCTAGCAGAACATTTCTCAGACACAAAATTTAACTACTGACGTACAAACAGATGCATCCATCAGACTGCGCAGTCAGAAAATCAAACCAAAAAAAGAAACGTCAAGCAATATTGGACCCCACTGCAGCTGTAGAACATCCATCAAGAATTCATCAAGATTCAACTTTCAAGAGCATGCTTCCAAAGAAAATTCTAAAAAATACTCTACTCCTTTCCACTTTATTTTCTTGCCAAAGCAGATCCATCGATGGGCTCGAGGCCCGTGATCCATTTTGTACCCTCTCCCTTTTTCTCCATTTTTTGTTTCTCTTTTTCTTTTTTCCCTCCCTCAATAGCAGGAAGCCAGGAACTAGGAACTTTTCCTCGTAGATTAGATAAGTTCACAGTTGCATAATAATCTAACGTGGTAAGAATTAGACTCAATGAGTAAATATTTTCTCCTAATATTCAGTCAGGGCCTGCATGCAATGAGTATATGAATATTCTAGGAGTAAAAATGTGGAATATTTCTTTTTTTTTTTGGTACAATATATAGATACAAGATTTGTTTGCTGGAAGCAAAAAAAAAAAAAAAAAAATTGTTGCAAAGAATGATGATCAATGTGGGTGGGAAAAATGCAGAATTTAGAGAGAACATACACAGAAAATCAATGATGAGGCGGCCATCAGACAGCCGGCCAGTTGATCGGCGGAAGAAAGTGCGACCGTTTGGGAAGTCGACGGAGTAACCGAGTCCGGCCACAAGTCCACCAGTGTCGGAGTTGGAATCTCCAAAGTTGAATATGACTGGCGGGCTCTTCTTGCACTCGCCAAGAACTGAGTTTGGTAAAGAGCTCGAAAATGTAGAAAGAAGAAGAAGAAGAACTGTGGAGAAGGAGAAAGTAAAGCGGCGGTGACAGAAAGAACAAAGTGGAGGAGAGGCCATGATGGCCACCAGCGATCACAGTTGCAGGCAGCTGTGTCTTTTGCCTTTAAGTCTTTAACCAGTGTTAAAAGTATTCTCTAAGATGCCTAGTCCCGTTTATTTACTGTACTATTTGTTTCTGGGCAATGGGTAAATAAAATACACCGTTCTCCTGAGCTTTGCCTTATGTTTTGCGTTTTGCCCACTTATTTTCTGTTTCCTAACATTCCATCCCCTATATAATTCGTTGCTCGTGGGAAGTGCACACCCTATATATCTTTAAATTTAAAAAAAAATGTATAAGAAAAAAATAATAAACGGTTATTAAAAAGTTTTATTAAATTATGTAATGCGATTTTTTTTTTGTGTTGTTAAAAAAAAAGAAGAAGTTATTGGCGGTTATTAGAAGTTTCTAATACCTAGTTTTTCAACGGGAAGATAAATTAAAAATAAAAATAAAAAGTGACAATAAAAAGTTTGCACCATATTCTTTCCTCTTCCTTTATCTATAGGAAGATGTTTTTAGATAAGGATCTCCATCCATTTTACCGGCCCTAAATTCCTTTGTCTTTTTTTTTTTTTTTTGCTTTATTGTGTTTCTCTTTATACTTTCTCTTTTTCTTTCAATATTTTTGTGAATTCGTATTGATATTGCGAACTCAAACTGGCATAAATTAACACTAAGGATAGCTTGAAATCGCAAAGTTTATGGTAAACAACTTAATATTTTTCCTTTTCAAAATCTGACTGTCATAATATAACTTATGTGATGCTGAAAATGGAAAGAGGAAAAAAAAATGATGACAAAACCATACTTTCACCAAGAGCATTTATGTCACAATGGTTTCCGCTGACAACGGAGTAATGTTTGTGTTTAAAGGTGAAAAAACTCTCACTTCCTTGCTTTTTACAAGTTCTTAGTCAACAATATACATTTGTTACTTGTCTAGATTGCTATTTTCTGAATTTTTTTATTAAAAAAATGTATTGTAATGATATTATGTATGTGAAGTAAAAAATATTTTAAAAATATGGTCATGGAAAATATAAAAATTTTTGGATGGAAAACTCCAATCCAAACAAGGGTAATTGAAAACGAAAGAAAATCATCTAACTTCTCCTTCTTTCGTTCACAAGTTAACACATTTGATGCGTTGGTGATTTCTACTATTACTATAAATGGGTTGAAGGTAGAAATGTGGACTTAGGATAGGGAAATCATCACTTTCCTGAAGGGTTCGTTCTATTGTTTTCATTCTAAGTACAAAATATTACAAATGGACAAAAGACATTAAATATTTTCAGTTTCTGTGGTGGGGTGCTTTCTAAAATTGTAAAATATTTCAAAATATAATGGACAGCTACAGCTTCTTTACTTGCCTTTTTACCTATTTCTCTGTAAATCTCAAATAAATGCACAAAGGAAAAAAAAATGAATTAGTTAGACTAAAATGTAATACAATTTTCACGATCAAACTTACATCTCATTCTGGGCTCTCTTATCACTGACCTTCTTCTTTATGCATTGAACGTTCCATTGAGGTCATTTTTCAGCTCCTTTTGATTTTTCCAATGATTAATGGGGTTTTTTTTGGATGTAAACTTCTTTTTCTTGAATACAATAAGCTTCGCCATTTTTTTATTTTTTTATTTGTTGTTTTCAAACTACTAGGGTATCAAATCATCCATTTCAGGAAAGGTGAACGTTCCTCAGAGGGATTAGTTTCCAAGAGGAGCTTAACCAATGCTTTAGGATACTATCCTTCATGCTGTATTTTCTGGAATTAACTGTAGCTACAGCCGATGCATTCAGAGATCTTTTTTTTATGTCAAATAGGAAATTCTGAAGAACGTTAACTGAAACCCCTGCACTGGATTCTCTTCATTATATTGAGCATATGGGACTGGATGAATTGGATGTTTTGGAAACTTATCTAATGAAGTCCTTCTAATTGATTGATCTTTCAGGTTTTTCCAGTTGGCATTAGTACAAAGCATCAGGAAACATTGTCAATGATTTTCAATTATTACAACTTATTCTCCTACTTCATAAACCTGTTGTGAGATACAAATCAGGGAAGCCTGAATTTCTTGGTAGCAATTGTCTTCAAGTTACATAAAATCTTTTGACTTTGATTGTGGAGCTATTGCAGTGAAATGTAGGTAATGATACTGCTAATCTCTCCATTTGTCCCTGCAGAAGTATTTGCCTTCTTGAACAACTGTAATTCCAAATCGTCCACAGTAAGCTGCTTCCCATAATCTACCTCCAGATCAGGAGTTTTAGTTGGCTTCATCTCTTCATTCTTCCCCCAGAGAACGCTGTAGAGCCCCATAACAATCAGAGTAGATCCTATTACTCTGCAACAGCCACAGTAACTACTGCATCAATGAATGCTAACACAATTATATGAAAAAGTACTAGCACAAGCCATTCTGGTTTTCCATGAAATTCTGTTTTGGGCTATATAGGATATGGTACAGATGGTTTAGTTGCGGTAAATATCAAGCTGAAAAATTAGTATTTAGTACTCCTGTCCAAGTAGTTAGTTTGCTTACGTTCCAATGTACAGTTTCTCCTGAAGTATTGCCCAGCTGAGAATAGCCACAATGACAAGCAGCAAGGGGCTGAAAACTGAGACATATAAGGGTCCTTTTCGTTCGATGCACCATGACATGAGGCAAAATGCTAATGCAGTACAGACGATTCCCTGAAAAGCAAAGTTCCATCCTGCATTAGTCCTTTCCTCACAGATGAATATTTTTGACAAGAACAATCATAGCACAAATTGTTGCCTACCAAGTGGATCAATAGGTCTAAGCTAGGGAAGAGGGAAAAAAGAAGTAAAATGATTAAGCAAGCAACTACTAAACAGGGGCAATCTGTAGTCAAAAGTAAAAGGACCAGTTTGACTGAATTACAATATGTAAAGAGTCATTTATTCATAGGTTCTCTCATTGGTGTGCCTTAAGCTGCAATTCTTGCATGTTGCACAGGTCCATACCGCATAAATACTTGAGACTGCTCGGATGGCAGGATACAATGACCATGCTGATAAGTCATGATCAAAACAAAAGCCAATAATCAGACACTGAATGCTGGCCATGAAACACGTCAATGCCGAGCTAGAATAGGGAGCAGCATACATCTTGCCCACCCTTGCCTAATGGAACAAGCATGAAGCCATCATCAGTTCATCTCATCAATCACCAGAAATAACATCTGGTGGCAGCATACAGAAGTTAGAGATAAGCCTAAGCTACTAACCAGATAGAATTTGCTTATGCTTACTTGGATAATTAGCCATATTGACCAGGAAACAGAACTAGCTATCAGCATAAATGGCCCCAATAGAAAATTTACATGGTTGCTAACAGTTTTATTCCTCAAGTTGTCTGCAAATTTCCAATGAATGCTCGACTGCCCTATACCGACGACTGGCCCATGGTAAAATGACAATAAAATGGCACCACCAACGCATACAACGGTCCCCAATACCTTGGCCTGTCCTGCCTTAGTCAGTCCTGCACTTTCTAATCTGTCAAACAGGTATTAGGAAGACGTAAAATCCTTTAAACCAAGTGTGCCTGTTTTGGCAAAAAGAAAGGAGTAGAATTTGCATTCTGTAGAGGAAAAAAGAAGATTACCCTAAAGGAACAGCCAGGATAAATGTGACGGCTGGGCTCAGGTTTGACAAGGCACAAGCAATAGTTGGAGTTGAATTCTTTAGCCCCACAAAATATGCAATTTGGTTCATAGTTGCCCTGTATTTTCACCCTAAATTAGAAGATTCCAGTTTCAAGTTGAGCTAACTATACTTGATGGAGTACCTTCCAATATTGCACAATCTGCCTATGCAAAGTGATAGTACCAAATTTAGCATCTTAACCCAAGAAAAATAGAGTTTTAGCCGAGTACTTACCCAAAAACAGAACACATGAAAATATGGAAAAGGATAGAGAATGTTAACCGGGGTCTTGTTTTCCTGCATTTACACATCAAGATACTTGAGTTGCAGTTAAATAGCTATTCACTTTTCCACAACAGAAATGGCTGCATATCCTTGTGAGAAATAATTGTTAAACTATGTATTACTGCTTAGATTTAGGTCTCGGAGCTGGCTCTACAGTTTACAGACAGATACCCTCATTGGTTCTGATTCATCATCTTTTCAGTTTTGTTTTGACCTATTCATGGACCACTTGCTTAGCAAGATCAGATTGCATGAACTACGAATAATACAAAATACAAAGCAGGACCAAAAAAATTTATGTACACGGAGTATAGCTCCTTCATCACCTTTTTTTTTTTTTTTTTGAGATTTAATGGTTAAACTCTCAAAAGTCTCCCTGCTTTCTGAAGCAGCAGAAAGTATCACATATCCTTAAAATCCTGAAGAACGCAGGAGAAATAGAAGGGCAAAAGATGAAGAAAAGGGCTGCTGCAGCTATCGAGAAAAGAGCGATAAAGCAAGAAAAGGAGGAAGAGGCAGAAATCAGATTCCAGGTGGTGCTACTGTGCTTGGCTGCTTGACGTGTGTGAGAAGCAGCACGATCAAAAACGTGAAACATCCATCATCAAGCATGAGGGGCAAGTTCTTTATATTCTTACCAAGTTTTTAGGAATTTGATATTTCTTCAAGTCCATAATCGTAGTATAATAGTCTAAAGCATCTGGTGCCTTTCATGTGAACAGACCACACTTGAAAAGAGAATCCATTTCTATCTTGATTCTTGATTGTTGGACAAGAAAAAGTAAATAATCAAAGAAATTTTACCGTAAGGATCATGAAATATAACCGATATGAACATGCATACTGGACAAATCAGTCTTATCTTAATCAAGCAAGGAGATTCATCATCAATCTTTGATAGTTCAAGTAATTCTGCAGAGTCCTTGAAGAAATGGATTCAGTGAATTAGCTTTAATGTTTGACACTCAATCCAGTTTCATTGGAAAACCACATTTCGACTCTAAAGAACTTTTCAAGAAACTCCTGCCTTGATTATCAAATGTTAATTCTACATGCCAAATTAACTAAAATCTGCACCTACAAGAAGCGTACCTCTCCAAGAAATAAGCAAATGGGGCAATGGATAAGGTAGCAAAGAGTTGCCTGTAAGCAACATGAACAAAAGGGTTCATGCCTGAATCCATGGCAAGTTTTGATACAATATTCATTCCAGCATAGCCTAGCTGAAGAATAACCATCGTCAAGAAAGGCAAGAAATCACCAGCCATTTTCTCCTTTCTCCAATTCTCAGCTTCTTGGATGGGTAACGGAAGCCGAAAAAAGAAGGAAAAGGAGAAATAAGAAATCAAGAATCTCTTTCCAGAAGAAGAGGAAAAAAGAAAGAAACTTGCTTTCTTCTTCTTCTTCCTGATGAAAGAAAATCATGGGATACATATAGAGTACGTAGTACTAGAGGACAATTTTAGAAGGTCATAGGAAAACAGAAAGCTTAGAAAGAAATTATTTCCACTAGAAAAGGAGGGAAAAAAGGAATTGGTGAATAACGGAAAAATGATTTCTTGTTGGACTTGGGATTCATGCATGGAACGGTAGCTTTAATTTGTTGTCATTCTTGAATAAAGGCACTTTCAGTTAATCCATATTATCAGGCCAAGTGTTTGCCAGCTTCTTTACAAAAACCCACCCACACTGGGAATACAAGGATGGATACAGAAATTGGAATATGTACGTATGTCTGTATGTATGTGTGTGTGCTTGTGTGTGTGTTTAAAGATCTCAGTGATTAAATATCAACCAACTAGATTATTTCGAGCAGAAAGAAAATAAAAATATTTTTTTGGTTATTAAGAAATGGGTTCACACTTTGCCCCTTGAACTTTATGGATGGTTACACTTCACCATCTTTAACGTTAGATATACACTTTGCCCCCTATCAATACTAGTTAACCTTGAAAATCTTAATTCTATACAAAATTAAAAAAGTGAGTCGTATGGTAACATTACCCTTTTGTTGCTGAAATTATTTTTAGTTTACCATTATTGGCCTTTTATTGCCAAAGAATAAGTGAAGTGAGATTTAATACCATTTTTCTCCTCTAAGTTTAAAAATAAGGCATATATATAGCTTTGTTTGGAAAGCTGATTTCTCCTAGAAAATTTTTATGTTTTCCGTGAATACATTTTTCAATCACATTTTTATCTCACACACATTAAATCACTACAGTGCATTTTTCTACCAAACCTGTAGAAGATAGCAATCCAATCTGGGTGTTCTTATAAAAGCTCCAAATATTAATTGAATTCCTCATTAACGAGTAATTGATGTATATCATGCAAAATTTAGTTCGACAATGTATTATACTGAGATAGATAATTTGGGAGACACTATGCAACCTGAACAAAGTTTAAGAGGTATCTTGCAATTAACCCTTCTCTAAATCCATAATCATCTTTTTTTTAAGACGTCACTTTCTATAATCTATTTCTACTCTAACCTATGGGGTTAGGGAACCTAATTATGGGAATCCAACTGGGTCACTGGAGAACCGATGGGGACTGAACTACCATTGAACCAAACGGGTGCATTATGCACCCATTTTGAATCTAAGAAAGAGTCACATAAATTGGCGAGTCACAAGAGTGACAATTGATGGGAGGCAAGGTTTAAACCTTAGCTTCCCACCCTACAAAACTTTTAAAGGCTTTGTGGTGGTCAACAGCCCAGGTTCCATATTTGTCTAATGAATAGGGGTTTGGGGCAATTACATATGAATTTTTGTACAATTAGTGCTACTATTGTATTTTTTTTTGAAAATTAGTGTATGCTTATATTTATATTTTGAAACTCAGACTAGACAATGACTCAATCGAATCAAGGAAGCTAGAGGTCAATAGGTTCGATATGGGTTTGACCAGAATCGAACCCATCTAAGAAACAGGCGACATCATCATGATTCTTAAATATATTTAATTTTAAAAAGTAATCTGCTATGTAAAACTTTTAAAACATATTAATATCAAGGATGGTATGTTCATGTATGTTTGAAAAGTAAACAAGTTTAGAATTAAATTGGAGGGCTTATTTGAAAAGTAATACTAACATTAGGGCTGTAGCTATAAATTACAAATATTTCTAGGTGTATTAATAATTTCTTGCACTCTAGGGATTAAAAACATAAAATTGATAGAATTTTGAACCTGTGAAACTAATTTTCCTAGTTTTTCTCCTTCTTTTCCTCTCATTACTTGCTTTTGTCGCCTCATCCACTCTATTACATATTACATCCATTCTAGCTTCTTCTTGTCCAACTCTGCCATTAGCATCAATCTTTCTTCTTTTCTTCTTTTTTTATTCTTGTCTTGTTAGTTTTTCCTTCTCAAAGTCACAAAATTTGAAACTTTTATCTTCATTTTTTTTCATACCTCTCTCTCTGTGTCTCCCCCCTTGTCTTGTTAACTCTTTTTAACCTCAAATGTATACTAGATCTTGTTTAAGAAATGCATCTAAGGGTGATTTTCGATGGGTTGGAGGCCAACTGATGGAAGGAAGGTTGATTTTACAGAGGCGTCAAATCTGTGTGTTAGAACTCAATAGGTAGTTGAAAAAAAAAAAAAGAAGAAGATCAAAGAGAAAAAGTGGAAAAAATTGACTTTTTACTAGTTTTACCAATTTCTAGTTGAACTCGATTTTTGACCAAGTTTTTGTCAGTCAGTTTTACGGAAAACTTAGACAGGAAACCTGACGGTCTAGTTCAATGAGTTGGACCGATCGGTTTGATTTGAGTTTGAAAATATAGGCTTATAGACATGGTTGTATTCATAAATTGAATTAGTATACACAAATTCATGCGGGCAAAGTAATAATAGTGTATATGAAATCATGTACAATATATAATAACTAGACAATCACACTAAAATCTCAATTGTAACTACCCTAATACGGTGATCAACAATAAAATTGTTCTTTTCTTTTCCAAGGGCAGATTAGAGATCTGGCCCCATAACTCTCAAAACACTACTTTTACTCTCCATCTCTCTCTTTTGAGCTTTCTACTTAAATTGTAGTATCTTTAACTATTTTACAAGATAGGTGTTTTTTTGGAGAGTAAACGGTTTATAGTTTTGCTCAATTTTGAATGATATTCATGTTCAAATTTTTTTCAAGTGTTTTCTAGCATCAAGCCATCAACAATAATTCTAAAATTTTCCAGGTTAAATTTAAATTCAAAATTGATGAGCATGAATGAGCAAGTTTTGGTATGGATTCTTTGATTGTGGGATACTAATTCTTTTTAATGCTATATTTGTTGATCAACTTTTTCATTAACCTACTTATTTAAGTGATATTGCAATATTATATGATTATTTTTCCCCTAATATTATGTTATTTTGAGTCATGTTGCAATGATTCTTCATATAGATTATGATGGACAAATGGAATATGTTAAAGGTTTTTTCTATGTAAAATATTTTGCAATCTTATGTTTAAGAGCACAATCTACCAGGAGATAGAGATCGAGAAGTTGTAGAAAGTTTTATTGGCAAATTTTCCACTGCACAAATGTTGTCAACGGAGCCATTATTTGTTACATATTTCCTTTAAAATATATGAGAGAAGCTTTGGAATTTTTTGTTCTCAACTTGCATGCCTTATTTATTCTTAGTATGCATAACCTAGTATTTAGTTAATTTTGATTGTTAAAGTACTTATTTTGGAGGATAGGACATGTTTTTTTTTTTTTTTTCTGAGGGAGCAATGGGGTGGTATGGAGCATATTCATTAATGTTCAAAAATTTACTTGAATCCCTAGGATTACATATAGTTCTACTAACAATTTTGGTTGACTTTTTGATTTTGTATTCTCATTTGGTAGAGTCAGAATCATTTTTATTCTTTTTGAATGAGTTGTGAAATTATGGGATGATATTCTAGATACTAATTTGGTCAAACGTTTGGTTGTTGAATGGCTAAACATTGTTACTGGATTATTTTCAACACCTTTCACTTAGGATCTAAGCTTTTTAGTTTTTATAAACCTAGTTATTGTAGTTTGTGCTTTCATCCAGGTTATTGTAGTTTGTGCTTTTGGGTAAAAACCTTGTTTTTGTTGTTGGATTATTTTCAACACGTTTGGTTGTTGAATGGCTATGGGGTGCTTGTGTTTTGTGACATGGGGGAAACTAAAGAGGATGGTTCCCCTATTGGAGAACCTAGATGAAAAAGAAGATTCATTGATAAAAGAAGCTGATGATCTTTATCATAAATTCAAGGCATTGAATCTAGGCCAAGATGTAGTTGAAGAGTTTGAAGCTCAGAAATAAAAGACAATGTCTCGTAGCAATTTTAGTAGAATTGAAACAAGCAATAGGCCAAGATGCAGTGGAAGAGTTTGAAAATCTTGTAACAATTTTAGTAGAATTGAGACAAACAATAGGCCAAGATGCAGTGGAAGATTTTGAAACTTGGAAATAAAAGACAATGTCTCGTAGCAATTTTAGTAGAATTGAGACAAGCAATTGGTGTATAATTGCTTCGATGGTTTTATCAGGAGTTGTATCCTTCGTTTGCTTTTACCTGACTACAAAGAAAATCTTTTGTGATGGTAACCACCCCTTCCCTTTCAATCATTTTTTTCCACTTTTAATTTTTTTTTTAAATTTTAACTTCCTGCTAGATGCAGTTTAATGCCACTTTTTAGATGAGAAGCATGGGCAGAGGGATTAGCCATTTTCTTTGTTGGCCCAAATGCAACCAAAGAGGGGTGAATTATATTGTTTAACAAGACAAGTAAATATGCAAGAATTCACCCAATAAAACAAGTATAAACTATTTCAAGTATGCACGAAAGTATGTCAACTTAAGCACAATAAAGATATCACAATTGAGGAATAAAGAAAAGAGATAGAAAAAGAAATGCAAACCAAATTCCAAATTGCACCGAATTTGGATACACTCCACTAAAACCCTTTAACAAGACAAGTAACTGCATCCACGGACAAAAGATGTCTTTGCTGAAATATAGCCAAATTCATAGCTTTGCACAATTGATATACCACAACATAACGAGTTTGAATGACAGTGCTTACATATCAATTTGAGTTCTACCTCCCTAGTTAATCTCCCATAGGCCATGAAACATAATGGTTTGACCTTCTGCCATACCCTACCAGTTGTTAAACAGGCCAAAAAAGAGATGTTCCATTGTTAAAATTATTATGTACATATAATATACTTAAAAATACTAGTTATAATAATAATTATAGTGTTATATCAATACAAATTATTAACTTAAGAAATTAAGAACTTGAATACTTGATTAATAGTATTTGTCTTATTATGTTGGATTTGGATTGTATTCAAATAGTTTCAGTTTATTTTTAAGGGTTTTATTTACCTTATTATGTTAGATTATATTCAGATACTCCATTTGGTTAGAATTGTTATTGAATTTGATTATAGTTTGGAAAAGGATAGTAATAATCTAGTTGAAATTTTATTGCAACATAATTCCATTAGGGGCACTGCAGTGAAAATAGGACGGAGGGGCTGGGCGGGGTAAGTAATAATATGACAAACAAATATTGCTAGTGAACAAATATTGATAAGAATGGGGAATCACACACAATTGTTTTGATAGAGTTCGATAGACTTGGTAAGTAGTTTGTACATATTAGTGTTACTATAAAAACTTTGGAGGATTTGGAGGAGTTTGATGTATTTGAGCTGATTGCTTCTTGCATAAACTTACACTTGTGATCAATAAAAATTAGATATTTTGCTTTACAAAATAAGGGGTATTCTATTCTATCTCACACTTTACAAAGCCAGAACAACATGTTAAGACACCAGGATGTCCGCCTAGGTGAGGCGAGAGACCTACAAATTTTATATTTTAAATATATAAAAAATAAAATATACAATAATATGATAAAATTAAAATATTCATATATATATATTTGAGTGTGTATGTTTATATATATACATAATCTACTAATAAATACAAAAGAATTGATAAAATGAAGAAAGATTACAAAACTATTATTGTTGGTCTATCAAGTAAATTCATAACATAACTCTAACCTATATATTTACTATCTAGAATCATGTTAGCAAAAAAATATATTTTTGAATCAAGGAAAAGGAAAAAATATAAAATAAAGTCATAGATGCTTTTATTTTTGTATTTTTCTAAACTTTTTTCAAAAAGAAATTAAATGAAATTATTCTTCAAAATTATTAAACAATAATAAAGATACGAAACAAGGATAAAGAAGATAAAATAGTAAAATCAAAGTTTAAAAAAAAGTAAAAAAAAATTCCAAACGCCCTAAACTCCCAGACCGCCTAATGTCCTGACCGTCTAACGCCTTAGTGCCTAGGGCTTGCCCCATAGTGGGCAAATGCCCAACAACTCTTATGCCCTATTCAAATGCCCCGAGACATTTGGGACTCGTCTCGCCTTGGGGCTCGCGGGACTTGTCCCAAAAACACTTTTCAAAACAATATTATTGATTAATGCAAGAATTGAATTGTAATAGTTTCATTTTGGTAATTAAACAAAATGAAGTTAGTAGAACATTTAATGATGCAGTCGTGCAAGCTGTTCAAGATTCGAGACGTGATCAAGTGGTTGTTCCAACTGGACCAATCACTCAAGTTAGAGTGAAGAAGTTGCAAAGTTCACTTCAATCTTTGGTGATGTCAGTTTGAACTTCAATGGGTAAACCAATGTCGCTTGGAGAGGTTGATCAAGCTTAGTCATGCATAAATCTTTTGCAAGTGTTGGATGATCAAGACCAAACTCAAGCCTAGCCTAATTGTTAGGAATTTCTTTGTTTCTTTGTTTGATTTCATGGGAATAAATGACCCATTCTTTAATGAAAGGATGTGTCACATTAGTTAAGTCATTAGTTAAGTTGTTTCGTTAATCCTAGTCTAGGTTGAAGTACATAATTCAGCCAGCTTTGTCTTGTTAAGGCCGAATGCTTATTTGTCCTAGTTATATTAGGTTTATGTCTTGTAAAGCCTATAAAAGGCTTATTCTTCGTGTCTTAAGGAACTTTTAGACGATTTTTCAAGCAATTCTTGTGAGAGTATTCTCTTGGCTTATTCGAGAGCAACTCTTGAACAACTTAGAAATTTCTAAGTGTTCATCTTTGACTTATCAATCAAGAAACGCATTTGATTGTGACGCCATTTTATCTAAAACCTTGGTTCACTACTCATTAAGTCATGGGTTGAGATTGTAACAAGAAATTTGCTATTTTGGGGTTTAGATTAGGTCGAAAGATTCTCCATTGCTCAAACTTGAATTCCAACCATTTAGATCCAGAGGTTGTTCAATTCAAGTTTCGTCATAGTGATGGAGTTCATATTAGCTTGTATCAGAGCTCAGTAGAGTGATTTAACTCATTGAGTGAAACACGAGTGTGGGTGCATACACGTGAGAGAGTAAGTAAGGAAAATATATTGTTTTTGTTACTAACAATTTTGTAGGATAATTCATTATGTCTAACGGAGGTGAAGCAAGTAACCAATCTACTATTGATATTAAATTTCTCACCGAAGTGTTAGAGGCAAAATTCAAGAAAATGTTGGACCAAACTTTGGAACCTATTCACAATGAACTTTATTAGTCAAGGAGTTCTCCAAACCAATCCAAGTCATCTCATGGTAAATCCAAGATGAGGAATACGAGAGCTCTAATTTTGAGAAGGAGGTTATTAGGTGACCTAAGTCTAAGAAATGAGATCAAGAGAACTCATCTGATGCTTTCAAACGTATTAAAATGAAAATTTGAATTTTAAAGGGAGATTGGATCTAGAAGCATATTTGGAATAGGAGTCAAAGATCGAGATGATTTTCATGTGCCAAGAATACATGGAAGAGCAAAAGGTGAAATTGGCCATGATTGAGTTTTCCAAATATGCAATGGTATGGTGGGACCAACTTTACTTGTCTCAAAGGAGTAGTAAGCTTCCAGCAATCTCTATTTGGTTCAAATTGAAGGGAATCATGAGAATATGCTTTGTCCCTGGTCACTACTATCGTGATTTGCATCAAAGGTTACAAACACTCACCTAAGGAGATAGAAGTGTTGATGAGTACTTCAAGGACATGGAGATCTTCATGCTTCGGGTTGATGTGCAAGAGGATAAAAAAAGCTACAATGGCAAGATTCTTGAATGGATTGTGACCTAAGATAGCCAAAAAGGTAGAGTTTGAACACTACTTGGAGCTACATGATTTGGTATATAAAGCTGAAGAGGTGAGCATCGGTTCAAGAGGAGGGTCAAACTCATTCTAGTTATACTTATTCCTCTCCAAGCTCGTGGCAAACAACTTAAGGAATGAAGGAAGGTATTTGACTTCTACCAATTCAAATAGGCCGAGACCAGAATTTTCTCCAAGGCCAAAATCTGAAACTGCCAAGATGAAAAATAAGACTAAACCCGTGAAAGAGCAAACTAAGTTTCGGTAAAGTTAACTGTTGCTTCAAGTGTCAATGCCAAGAGCTAAATAATGTCCTAATTAAAGGGTGATGGTGGTCTTACACAACGGAAGAAATTGTCACTGACAATGAATTCGATATGAAGATATGCCTTTATTGATTGAAGAGAAAGAAAATTTGGAAGAGAAAGAACTTGCTTTGAAAGGACAAATAGGATTTGGACTTGTTGCTCATAGGGCATTGACATCACGGGTCAAGGAGGAAGACATGCAATGCAGAAACATTTTTTATACTCATTGTCTAGTTAAGAACAAGTTGTACAGCCTTATTATTGGCAGAGGAAGTTGTACTAATGTGGCTAGTGCTTTATGGTTCACAAACTAATGTTGCCTACTATGGAACAGCCATGATCTTATAAGATTCAATGGCTTAATAATAGTGGAAAAGTCCGAGTGATGAAACCAGTGTTGGTGACATTCAAGATTGGTCACTATGAAGATGAAGTTTTATGTGATGTTGTTCCCATGCAAGCAAGTCACATCATTCTTGATCGACCGTGGCAATATGACAAGCGCATTAACTTTGAAGGAATGACTAAAAAATATTCCTTTATGCATAAGAATTGAAAAATCACCCTTGTTTCCCTTTCCCCTAAACAAGTTTGTGAGGATCGAGAGAGCTTGCAAAAATAGTTTGAGCAAGAGTGTGGAAAAAAGAAAAATGCTCAGAAAAAATGAGAGGAAAAGCACATATGCAACCACCCGAATAGGGAAAAAGTGAGGAAAAACAATTGTTATTTGTAAAAGCCAAGCAAGTGAGGAGAGTTTTATGTGATAGGCGATCTCTTCTTATACTAATATGCAATGAAGTAGAGCTATCCAATGAAGAAGTCGATACTAACTTGCCTAATATTGTTGTCCCTATTATGCAGGAGTACAAGGATGTCTTCCTTGATGAAATACCCAGTGGATTGCCATCAATTCAAAGGGATAGAATATCAAATTGGTTTTGTTCCAGGAGCTACAATACTTAATCGACTAGCCTACAAGAGTAATCCTAAGGAGATGAAAGAATTGCAACAACAAGTTGATGAGTTGTTGGGCAAGGGCTGGGGGAGAGAGAGTTTGAACCCGTGCATAGTTCCAGTCATTTTGGTGCCAAAGAAGGATGGATCATGAATGATGTGCACCAACCATAAAGCTGCAAGTGCTTTTATGATAAAGTATCATTATCCTATCCCTAGGTTAGATGACATGCTAGATGAATTGCATGGAGCCATGATTTCACAAAAATATACTTGAAAAGTGGATATCATCGAATAAGAATTAAAGAATGGAATGGAAATTGGCATTTAAGACTAAGTATGGATTGTATGAGTCATTAGTTATGCCTTTTGGTTCACTAATGCACCAAATACAGTCACGAGACTAATAAATCATCTATTACGTCCATTTTCGGGAAATTCCTAGTTGTGTATTTTGATGATATTCTCATTTATAGTAAGAGTTTAGAGAAACATCTAGAGTATTTGAGGGCTGTTTTAGAAGTATTTCGAAGGAAGAAGCTATATGTTAACCTCAAGAAGTGGAATTTTTGTAACTAACAACCTTGTGTTCCTAGGTAGGGAATGCAAGTTAGATGAGAGAAAGATCAAGACGATTCAAGAATGGCCAACATCTAAATCAATTGGGGATGGTCAAAGTTTTCATGGACTAGTAGGATTCTATAGGAGATTCGTGAAGGACTTTAGTACATTAGTTGCACCTCTTACTACACTTATCAAAAAAAATGAGCAGTTTGTTTGGGGAGAAGCGTAAGAAAAAGTCTTTCAGTTGTTAAAACACAAACTCATACATGCACTGATGTTATCTTTACCTAACTTTTCTAAAACTTTTGAGATTGAATATGATGCCTGAAGAAATTGGTGTTGTGTTGGTGTAAGAGGGGAAGCCAGTTGTCATTTTCAGTGAAAAGTTCAATGAGTTTGGTTTGAACTATGCTATATAAGACAAGGAGCTTTACACGTTGGTTCGTGCGTTAAGAGTTTGGAAGCACTACTTAAGGCCAAACAGTTTGTGATTCATACGGGTCACGAATTTCTTAAGTACTTGAAAGGCCAACAAAACCTCAACAATAGGCATGTACGGTGGATAGCTTTTGTAGAAACCTTTCCATACGTGGTCAAATATAAGAGTTGTAAGAGTAATGTAGTAGGTGATGCACTTTCGTTCAGGTCTTCTCTACTCACTATTTTAGATCTTAAGTTATTAGGATTTGAGCTAATCAAATTTATACCCTACTGATGATGACTTTAGTAAGGTATATGAATCATGTAAGATTGCTATCCAAGGTACATATTCTCTTTTTGATGGTTATTTATACTATCGAAATCGGCTATGTATGCTCGTAAGTTGCTAGTACGGGAATCACATAGTGATGGTCTAATGGGACACTTTGGTATGGTTAAAACTCTTTCTATCTTGTAGGAGCATTTCTATTGGCCCAAGATGAGGCGTGATGTGGAAAAAGTTGTTGATCGATGCATTACATGCAAGAAAGCTAAGTCTAAGGTATGTCTTGATGGTTTTTATATTCCTTTGCCTATAACTAGTGCACCATGGGTAAATCTTTTAACGGATTTCATTCTTGGTTCACCTAGGTCTAGAAGAGATAATGATTCGATATATGTGGTTGTGGACTATTTTTTTAAAATGGCTCACTTTATTGCATGTTATAAGAGTGATGATGCATCTTATGTAGCAAATTTATTCTTTAAGGAAATTGTGAGATTGCATGGTATTCCTAGGACAATGGTGTTAGATAGGGATGTAAATTTCCTTAGTTAATTTTGGAAGACGATATGGTCTAAATTGGGGACTAAATTATTATTTTCTATGACTAATTATCCACAAATTGATGGTCAAACTGAGGTTGTTAATTGGACGTTATCTACTCTTCTTCGTGCTATTATTAAGTCTAATTTAAAGAATTGGGAAAAGTGTTTACCTCACATTGAATTTGCTTATAATAGGATCGTGAATTCCACAACTCAATTTTCTCCTTTTGAAATTGTTTATGGGTTTAATCCATTGACACCTTTGGATCTAACACCTTTGCCAATGATTAAAAAACTAATTTAGATGGTTGACAAAAGACTGATTTTGTGAAAAGATTACATGAGAGAGCTCATGCCAATACAAAGAAATGTACAGCTCATATGGCTCAACAAGCAAACAAAGGATGTCACAAAATGGTTTTTAAGCCAGGTGATGGGGTTTGATTGTACATGCGTAAGGAATGATTTCTTGCTTAACGCAACAAACATTCACCTCGTTGTGATAGGCCTTTTCAAGTTTTAGAGCGCATCAACGATAATACTTACAAGCTTGACTTGTTAGATGAGTATAGTGTTAGCACTACTTTTAACATTTCTGACTTGAGTCCTTTTAATATAGATGATGCACGAGATTTGAGGATAAATTCTTCTCAAGAGGAGGGGAATGATACAGTCGTGCAAGTTTCTCAAGGTTCCGACGTGATCAAGTGGTTGTTCCAACTGGACCAATCACTCGAGATAAAGTTAAAAAGATGCAAAATTCACTTCAAACTTTATGATATCCGTTTGATCTTCAATGGGTGAACCAATGTCACTTAGAGGGGTTGATCAAGCTCAATCATGCATAAATCTTCTTCAAGTGTTGGATGATCAAGACCAAGCTCAAGCCTAGCCTGATTGTTAGGGATTTCTTTATTTCTTGGTTTCATTTCATGGGAATAAGCGACCAGCTCTTTAATGAAAGGATGTGTCGCATTAGTTAAGTCGCTAGTTAAGTTGTTTCATTAATCCTAGTCTAGGTTGGAGTACAAAATTCAGCCAGCTTTGTCTTGTTAAGGCTGAATGCTTATTTGTCCTAGTTGTATTAAGTTTATGTCTTGTAAAGCCTATAAAAAGGCTTATTCATAGTTTCTTAAGGAACTTATAGACGATTTTTCGAGCAATTCTTGTAAGAGTATTCTCTTGGCTTCTTCAACAGCAACCCTTAAACAACTTAGAAATTTCTAGGTATTCATTCTTAGATTATCAATCAAGAAATGCACTTGATCGTGGTGCCATTCAATCTAAAACCTTGGTTCGCTAACTCATTAAGTTGCAGATTAAGATTGTATCAAGAAGTTCGCTACTTCAGGGGTTAGATTGGGTCGAAAGATTCTTCGTTGCTCAAGCTTGAATTCTAACCATTTAGATCTTGGGCTTGTTCGATTTAGGTTTTGTCATAGCGACAAAAGTCAAATCATTTAATGCATATAGAAGGTCAATGATAAGAGAGCTCAAAAACTTAACTCCTAGCAAAATAGAGTTCTTGAAAGCTCACAAGAATGTCAGTGAAAGTGAAGGAACAATGATAACTATAGCCATAGACACTCGAACTAGGTATGCCAAGTTTGCTACTATGAATCTTCTACTTAAGGCTATAGACAAACAGTCCTTTACCAATGACATCCAACCACACTTCTTCGTCATCAGTTTTTACAAACTCCAACCCAGTCAGAAGCCTATTACTAATATGAAGCCATTCCAAAGACGCTCTAGCAAGTTTAGGTAGAGTTCCTATCTTATGACCCAAACCCAATTTTTATAGTCCTCCAGGTCCATATAACCAATAATTTAGGTATGGGATACAATTCAGAGAACACAAAGATTCTTCCTTTGCTAAGAGAAACGCATCGTGCTTGAGTCTTGAGCTACATTCTATTCTAGGATGAGAAAAGACAGATAATTCCTTAGTATCCATTCCAAAAACTAAGATTCCATATCTGCATGGGGCAATGTCTTCTTCATTGGAGGTACAAATGCTTGCAATCCAATGCAAAGCTTCATTTGCAATAGCTGGTTCAGAACCAAGCCGGGCATGAAAAGAAAATCGAAAATGACCATCTCCCAATATTTACCATCAAGAGTGTTAATGGAATACCAACATATATATGTGCCGTTATATTCAAAAATTCCCACATGAAGAATCTTGAATTCACTTGTTAGCGGATCAAAGAAGAAACCACATAATAAACCAGGCTTGTAGTCTATAAAAAGTTCTTGTGTTACAGGATTGAAAACATAATAACCGCCAGCACAACCACTAAAAAGAAGTAATCCATGACAAGAACTGTGTACCCAAAGCCTCCGCGAGTCTCGTGTGATTCCTAGGTCGGGCCTAAATTACAGTTTCTTGATTTTCTTGTCTGTTCATAATGTGCCTTCAAAAAACAAAAGAAAATACCCCAAAGAAACTTACCCTTCCTACGGTAGTGTGTGTGTGTTGCATAAACATGGTTGATTTGGTTCCTTTACTCAAGTGCAAGTTGACGAATTCCGAGACGAGGTGTAGGACCTCCAATGCCTACATACCTTTCGACATTTACACACCTAATCAGCAGGGACTCTACAAAGTATATCCATGACTATATTTTCAAGAAGGTCTGGATGATTTAACATTCTTTTAAGGACTATATGCAATGAAATTTCAATATGAAAAAAGACAAGAAAAACATACAACAAATATAAAATATAAATTCAAGAGAGATGTGAGTTCAATCTCGGGATTTTCTTAGATTTTTTCTCAGATTTGTAGAGAGATCCTTGATTCTTTTTTTCAAACACTAATCCAAGATCTTCACAGCTTGTTCTTGGATCTACCGTTGACTTATTCAAATCTTGATATAGAAGATTTGAAGAACTTGATGAATACGACGAACGCTTCAAACCTTGATATTCAAATCTTGATATGGAAGATTTGAAGTACTAAATCTTGATATGAAGATTTGAAGTACTTGATGAACACAACAAACACTTCAAATCTTGATATAATGAAGATTTGAAAACAAGTCTTGATACGAAGAAAACTTAAGACCTTATAATTGCATAGCAGTCTTGGAAGAGCTTTCACAGCCTTGAAATGCTGAAATTGTAGAGCAAGCTTGGAAGAGCTTTTGCATAGCAACTTGGAAGAGCTTTCACAGCCTTGGAGCTTCAAGAAAACTTGAGAATGTTATCTCTCCACTATGTGATGCTTGATGTGTGAGCTTTGGTGGAAAGGATTGTACCACCATACTTGTTTTGCAAGACATGCAGTCATATAAGGATTGTGCCTAACTGCAGAGACATATGACGTGGAATGGAATGACTTGATTGGACAAACCCTTGCAGTATATAAGATATACATATAATGACTAAACAACTCTAAATATTATCTCTTTAATAAGAAATAAATATCTAGATATTTATCCTTAATTTACAGTCAAGAAGATATGTGATATGACATAATTTGATTGGAAGAGACACAGCAACATTTCAATTGGTTAGAACACCTCAACTTGACATATAGAGAGATGTCATTGGTTATTTAATAACCAAACTTCCATGTGTGTATAACATGTGGTGATATTCGATTGGATAGAAATAGGCCACGAAGATAATTTATCTACTAATGGAAAATTTTAAAACTAATTAAAATTCCATTGTCCACATGCAATAATAAGGAAATTATTAGTAAAACAAATGTGATTAAGTATAGGGATGCTCATTCTCATTTAATTACTTCACCTGTATTTAGATTTGATTATGTATGATTTATTCTTTTTATAATGATTTTACTTATAGTATTCAATTTTTTTAAATAGAAAAACAGATAAATCTGGTAAGACTACTCTAGCTGATTCCAATTTCTTGTAATAATCGCTTTTGCAAAGCATAAAGGAATGACAAACAAGATGATGTCATCTTTATTGTTTCAAAATTAAACATGCATGCATATGTTTGAAATAGAGTACTAATTTTTTTTAATCTAGTTTTGGTCATAAAAATTCAAAATATCCATCAATTTAATTACCCAAAATAATCCATGTGACCAGGAGATTTAAAGGAAAAAAAAACACCCAGAATAGTGCACGTAACGACGAGATTAAAAGGGAGAAAAAAAACAAAGGGAAGTGATCTAGGACAAACTAACCTGATTCTGAGACAAGTCAACAATACAAAATAAAAGGTTAGGGCTGAGACTGAGTTGGATTGGATGGTAAGATGAGAAAAATTTTAAGTAGGGTTTTTGAGTTCAATACCTCTCTTCGATCTACTTTCCCTACCTCTTACTACCCCCTTTGATACACATCTTTAGATGCAAATCAAAATCTCCATAGGCGTACTTGGGAGACTACGTTGATCTTTACTAGGTATCAGTTGTACTCAGTAATACTAATCTAACCATGAAACAACTATTTTGCCATGTTTTCAGACTCAGATCGGACCGGACGGTCGGACTTGTCGAATCGGGAACCGGCCAAGTATCTATTCCAACTCAATTCAATTATTCGGTAGTTCAAAAATCGGTCAAACTCAGTCAAAACTGGGTATGATCGGTGAACCGGCGAACCGCAATTAAACCAGGTTTTTTATTTTTCACTTTTGTGGCTTTTTTTTTCCCTTTTTAACTTTGGCTTGTAATTCTTGACCAAATGAAAAAATGAGAAAAGAGGGGGAGCGGGGCTGCTTGCTGGAGGCAGTACTTTTTTTTTTTTTTTTCTGAAACGACATAAAGTGTATTGAGTAAGAGAGAAACTATACAATGATAGAGCAAAGGCTCGACAAAACCAAGGACACGAGCGTGTCTACCTAACAACGAGGTTCTACACACCTCGAGGATATAACCATTCCTCATCAATACAAATGCCCAAGGCATAGCTGCTAACATCTTTATTGATACTATTAGAAACATCACCTAAACAAAATGAGCAAAACTGAAACAAGGAACTGAGGCTTTTAATGTCTTCAATCAAGGTAGACAAACTAATGTCCTTGGTTTTTCCTGAGGACAGACAAGCAATCAGCGGTTGGGAGGTCACAAGAACCTTGATCTTACTCCAGTTTTTATGTCGGGCTTTTGCTAAAACTAGCCTTACAGCATTTGCATAGTCTAGAAGTTGATTACCAGTGCTGCTTTCTCTTAAGGCCTAGACTTCTGTAACTTGGTTGGTGCTGTTAAGAACAACCACCCCAATCCCCACTGCATTACTATTGTCCTGCTGAATAGTATCGACCTGTAGCGTTAAGCCCTCAACTATTTCATTCTTTTCCTTTATGTCCTCTCTACCTCTTCTGGTTTCAAGATTGCTCACTCTGTCATGATTACTAAGCGTTTGGTCAAATTCCAACCAATCTTTCTGAGTATGCTGCACTATCTTCAAAGGATGTCTTTGTTGGCCGTTGAACTCCAAGTCATTTTTGGCTTTCCATACCTGCCACAAAATGTTAACAGTGAGAGCTAAATGGTCCATTCCATCAATCCTACTTGAAGCTCCCATAACTATCCACCACCATTGCTTGAAGTTACCAGCCTGTTGCGCAGCTCCATCCCAATGAATTGGGGCCATTTTCCACACATCCTGCACTTTGGCACATTGCAGTAGAACGTGTTCCACAGTTTCAGCTTTCTCCCACATCCTTTGCAAATACGATTTCCAGCCTTGGTTCTGTAACATATGTCTGCTCGTACTGGTAAGGCCCCATTGATACATTTCCACAAGAAGTGCTTAAGTTTTTCTTTGATCTTTAACTTCCAAATCTGCTTCCAGATTTTGCCATTACAGCTGCTGGTGCTAGATTCACCTGTTTTTCCTTTTTCCTTGTGGTAGAGTATAAGCCTTTTGCTAAGCTATTTTATCCAGATTTGACTGTGTATTGCCCATTTCCACTATGCATCCAATAATGTCTATCTTCTCTCCCTGCGAGGCTAATAGGGATTTGGAGAATCTTGTGAGCATCGTGAGAGTTAAACGTACTAAAGATCAGATTTCTATTCCATCTTACCTCACTCATTAACTCTACCACCTTCACTGGCCCCCCTTGAATAGGTAGTGAAGTGGTGACTCTACCTAATTGCCAACTTGGGATCCAACAGTCTTCCCAAATATTGATGCTCTTCCCATTCCCCACTTGCTTCCTTGTGCCATCCGCAATAAGGTCCCTTGCCCCCATAAAGCTTTGCCAAACCCAAGAGGCATTCTTCGCCACCTTACACTTAAGAATGGACTCACTTTGAAAATATTTAGCTCTCAGGACTTTACTCACCAAAGAATTGGGTTTAGTAATTAACCTCCAGACTTGCTTGGCAAGCAAAGCTTTATTAAAATTTTGCAATTCTTTGAAACCCAAGCCTCCCCACCTCTTCTCCTGGGTTAGATTCTCCTAAGCTTTCCAGTAAATTCTCTTCTTTCCTTTTGTATCTCCCTACCAGAACTTAGCCATGATTGCACTAATTTCTTTACACAACTTTCTTGACAATCTGAAGCACGACATGCTATAAATTGGCATAGCCATAGATATTGATTTTAGAAGGACCTCTTTACCAGCTTGACTGAGGAACTTAGATTTCCAATTACTGATTCTACTTCTTATTCTATCTTTGATAAAACCAAAAACCTGCTCTTTGGATCTAGTGACCAACATAGGCAGTCCCAGATACTTCCCTAGATGTGCTTCTTGAATATTACCCAAACTGTTTGTTATTTCGTCTTTGTGTTCCCTCTGCAGATTCTTACTAAAGAAGACTGAAGACTTTTCCATGTTAATCAATTGACCAGAGCCTTTTCCATACACTTCCAGAATTTCTAACAACTGTTTGGCTTGGTTCTTGTCAGCTTTGCAAAAGATCATAGAATCATCCGCGAAGAACAGATGAGAAATGTTAGGACTTCCCCTGCTAATTTTGATTCCAGTCAGCTTGTTGTTTTGTTCAGCTTTCCTTAGTAGGTTTGAAAAACCTTTGGAACACAACAAGAATAAATAAGGAGACAAGGGGTCCTCCTGTCTGATACCAAATTCTGGAATAACAAACTTCTTCTGAGCTCCATTAATGTTAAAAGAGTAGGTGACAGAAGATAAACAACTCCAAATCCAAGATCTCCAAGACTCGCAGAAACCCATTCTAACCATCATAGCTGTTGGCATATTAAATCAAGTCTCAAAAATAGAAATTTCTATATTATTATTAAGCAGTGTTTTAGTCAAATTAGATTTTTGGTAATTCTAATGGAGTCAAGTTATTGTAGTTTTATTGTTTAGAAATTAGTATTTGATTAGGAAATTTCTTGTGATTGTAAGACTTGTTTGCCAAGTCATCTAGTTTATAACTAGGGAGTCTTGTTATTGTTATTAGTTGAGAAGAGTGAAATTGAGAGTCTTGTTATTATGTGTGATTATTAATATATATTATTGATATTATTCCTCTTCTCCCACACATACTTGTATGTGTGTAAATTGCCTCCCTATTCCATATGCATTGATTCGATAAAATCTATCTCCTATATCTTTTTGGTTGATTTTTTGGTTCTACAATAGCATCAAGGAATCTCCATTCCACACGGTCGTAGGCTTTGGACATGTCTAGTTTAACTGCCATAAATCCCTCTTTCCCATATCTTTTATTTTTCATGAAATGCAAGAACTCATGAGATAAAATCACATTATCCAAGATTTGCCTACCCGGGACAAATGCAGCTTGGTTTTTACTTATGCAAAAATTTAAAACAGATTTAAGTCTATCAGCCAATATTTTGAAAATCAGCTTATAAACTACATTACAAAGGCTGATAGGCCTATATTGTTTCAAATCAATAGGATGCTGCACCTTGGGAATAAGGCTGATGATGGTGTGATTCATGGATTTAAGCATTCGACCAGAGTGAAAAAAAGCAGTAATGGCTTGAATCAAATCTTTCTTAATGATATTCCAGAATTTTTGAAAGAAAATTGCGGTCATGCCATCTTGGCCTGGAGATTTGTTGGGGTTCATAGAAAAAAGAGTCTTATGTATTTCCTCCTCAACCACTGGTCTTGTTAGTTGCAGGTTCATATCACCCGTAATTGATTGAGGAATCCCTTCTAAAATCTCTTCCAAACTTTCACATGATCCCCCAGTAAAGAGTTGCCTATAATAATCTGCAAGCTCTTTACCCAATTCATCCTCATTAGTGGTCCAGGAACCATCTCCTCTTTAAACATTCAACATACGGTTTCTAATTCTTCTGCCCTTCACACATATGTGGAAGAAATTTGTGTTTTTATCCCCTTCTCTAAGCCAATTCACTCTGGCTTTTTGACTCCAGAAGCATTCTTCCTCTTTATAGGCTTGCTTTAAATCCTCCTTAAGCTCCTTGAATTTGCTTTTTCTGTCATCAGAGGTGGATTCCTTCAGCCTTTCCATTTGCTGCTTGATGTTAATAATTTTCTTCCTAGAATTGATTGGATTTTCTCTTTTCCACTTAAGCAAGGCCACCCTGCAGTTTGCTATTTTCTTAGAAATTTTATACATCCAAGATCCTTCCACCGGCAGATTCCAAGCATTTTCTATAATCTTATTAAACCCCTCTTTTTGAATCCATCTTTTGTCAAAATAAAACCTTTGCTTTCTTTTCCTTTCCCTTGGATCCGTATTGAAGAGAAGAATACTATGATCCGACCCAAATGTCTCAATATGTTCACACTTAGCTCTCTCAAAACATTGGAACCAACCTATAGAAGCTAACCCTCTCTCCATCCTCCATCCAGTTATTACTCCAAGTCCAGGGGTTTCCACAAAATCCAATGTTAATGAGTTCGTTCTCTGATATGAAATTTCTGAAGTCATGAAAGCTCCCTTCTTCTCTTTTCCTTCCTCCCCATTTATCTTCGTTTGAAACAATGTCATTAAAATCTCCAGCTAGAAGCCAATTTTGTCCCCAAAGAATTTTTCTTTCCTTCAGCACTTTCCACTGTTTTTTCCGGATCTGACTATCACAACTTGCGTACAATCCAATAAACCACCAAATATTTTGATCATTTTTCTCCTTCACCTGAGCTTCAATGGTAAAAGCTGTGGTGGTGATATTATATATTTCCACGTCCTTGTTCCAAAATAGTGTCATTCCACCTGCTCTATTGAAAGCCTCCACTATTAACCCATCCTCAAACCTCAGAGTTTTCCTGATTTTTTCCATAAACTCCAATTTGTTCTTAGTCTCACTCAAAAACATTAAACTTGGAGAGAGGAGGCAGTACTTCATGAGCTGCTTTAGTGCGGTGGAGCCTAAGACTTGTGTTCCCAACAAAACTATTCATGTCAGGATTGTTGATAGGTCAAAAACTTCAGCTTCTAGGCCCACAAGAGAGGACACCACCATCTTTCTTTCCAACACAGCTTTTGGTGCTATTGCCAATCGGCCGGATTGAAATGTTTCATTTCCATTTGTGTTTTTCTAATTTTTTAATATGTTGAGTGCAAACTTCAGATGATGGCTATTTGGTTTTCCATGGCCAAGGTTTTTAGGGGTTCAAGAAATGAGAAATACATATTGTTGGAAGTTGAGTTTACTTGGGATTTTGTTGGTGTTTGGATGTTTTAATTGAATTCTATAATATTCCTTTTTATTGAATTTGTTCCAAATTACTAGAATTGAGTAAAAGTCATTTGTTAAAGGTTTGGCAAAATTTTAAGAAAACAATTGATTCTTGGACATAAATAAATTTCATTTTGAGAATTATTAGTGCTTGGATGTTTTGAGAATTACTTTCTTTTTTTTTATTGACATTCAATAATATTACAATATTGACTGTTATAGTTAACACAATTTTGACTGCTACTAACCTTCAGAGGTGGAATTTTCCCCTCTCTAATTTGTAAGAGCCAATTATTTTTGTTTGAAAGTTGTCTTCTTTTAAGCGGTAGTTGTGCATTGCTATTTTTGCTTCTTTTTTTTCATTAGTTGCTTATTTGACTTTTTGGCATTCTTTAAACTTTAAAGATGCATGAAAAATGAATAGGTACGTGTGTGTGTGCGTGTCTCTCTCTTTCTACATATATACATATACATACATATATATAGACATAGATATATACATACATACACACATATTTACATATATAAATATATACATACATACATATATATATATATATATATATATTTATGATGTTATCCGATTTGACCCTCGGTTGAACTTGGTTGAATCCATTGACTCCTGATCCCTGATTTCGGCCTAGTCAATTCTCGGTTCGAGTCTAAAAACATAGCTAAAACTTTTAACCTTAAAATGTTTTGGTCTTGTGGATGAATGCCAAATTTGATCCTAAATAAATTTTAAAATGTAAAATCTTTTTATTTTTATAAAATAAAATTAAAATAGATCGAAAATTAGAGAACCATAAAGAAGCAGCTGATTATGGGCACGGCCTTTGCATTGTTAAGAATGTAGTTTTTTTTTTTTTTGGCTCCAAGTCTTTGGACTCGTAGTTCGTTTCATCCAGTATGTGTTATTGTCAATCAATTTAAATTGTTACTTACACAAAAATGGCTTTTAACCAAAAATTGAAGAATTCTAATACAGCCGACGCAGGCATGTGCACTATTTAAATAAAGGGAAAATTTAAAGCAAAAAATTTACAAGCCTAAATTCCTAAATCTTGACTCTTTGTGGGCATTTCCCGGTAGAATAGATAGAAAATCTTCATCAAACAAGTAAATTCAAATTTCCTCAACATAGAATATTTAGCAAATTTTTTATCCAAATTTCCAGAATGTCGAATATTTAGTCAAATTGTTTATTTTAGTTTATATGAACTTTTAGGCTAATACTATTGTCTTTTTTATTGATTTTTTGTTTATGTATTATAATTTACTATAGTCGCCTTTTCTTTTACAAAAAAGTCAAATTTGATTAATCTCCATTTTCCTTCTCTAAATTTAGAAATGAGGCGTATCAGCCATTGTTAATAATTTTAACTAAGAATTTACTGTTTGACTAGTTTGATAAATAAAAAGACAATAATATCAATCTAAAAGTTTAAATAAATTAAAATAATTAAATTTGAAAAAATGTTTATGAATGACAAAACCTCTCTCTCTTTCTTCATTTCTTCTCTATTCTTGCTTCTTTTTCTTACTCCTAATTCTTCATTCTAAGCTCTGGAAATCCTTTCTTCAGTCCCAATTTTTTTAAAAATTCACTAAAACTAATCAGTAGCATGACAGACAAATGGATATCGCTTGAGGGAACAGTGAAAGTAGAAATTTTTCTCAAGTGTTGCAAGGAGTGAAGCGTATTGGACTTTGAAAATTTGCTAGATGGGCTCGAGGATCCTCGACACGGAAGGAATTTCAGACTTTCTTGTTCTACGTTTGATACAATGAGGACTCCAAGAAATTTCTTGACGCTTACCTTTTCTGCATTGGCCAATGTGAAAGTCATCCCTCATTCTTTTTTTTTTTCCTTCTATTTTTGTTAGGTTAGTGAATTAGTGTTTCGATAGCTAACAACATAATTGGTTTCTTATAAAATTGATGCTTCTATTGTATTTTTTATTAATATATATATATATATATATATATATGAATTCACGTGAGCAAAGTAATAATATATACACCAATAATCAGAAATCTCAGGACACTACTTTTGTTCTTTTGTCTCTCTTTTGAACTTTCTACTCATATTGTACTATCTTTTAACTATTATTCAAGGTATTCTTCAATGTAGGCTTTTCTTGTCTTTACTAATTTAGTTTCTTTGCTAGGTGGAAGGGTTTATAATTTTGCTCAATTTTGGATAATATTCATGGAATTTTTTTCAAATGTTGTCTAACATCAAGCCATCAACAATAGTTCAACAATAATTTCAAAATTTTCAAGGTTAAATTTAACTTCAAAATTAATGACATGAATGAGCAAGTTTTGGCATGGGTTCTTTGATTGTGGGATTTTAATTTTTTTTTAATGCTATACCAGTTGATCAATTTTTTTCATTCTTCTACTTATTTAAGTGATAGTACAACATTATATTGTTATTTGATTGACCCTAATATTATGTTATTCTGAGTTTTTATTGCAAGTATTCTTCACATGAATATATAGACTATAATGGACAAATGGCGTATGTCAAAGATTTTTTCTATATAAAATATTTTGCAATCTAATGTTTAAGAGCATAATCTACCAAAAGTTAAAGAATTTGTAGTAAGTTGGCAAAATTTCTACCACAGGAACGCAGGAATGTTGCTGCAGATGTAACCATTCGTTTATTTCCTTTAAAATATATGAAAGAAGCTTTGGGAATTTTTATGCTCAAACTTTATACCTCATGTATAACCTAGTATTATGATAATTTTGATTCCTAAAATTGATAGAGTACTTATTTTGGAGAATAGGAATATATATATATATATATATATTTTAACGGAGGGGTAGGGTGGTATGAAGCTTATTCAATTATGTTCGAAAGATTACATAAAACTCTAGTAATGAATGTTTGACTTTGTATTATTGTGTAGTAGACTTAAAATTAGATCATAAGTTGTTATAGTGAACCAAGAAGTCAAAACCTATCACTTACACTTCTCCCAACCACCTAACATATGAACATATCCATCCTCCCACATCATAAGTTATCTTGTTAGTGCTTAATGCTTATTAAATTTCTTATTTTATCATTTTTCGTCAAATATTTGGCAGTTTAAGGGCTAAATATTGTTGCCTTTTGTAGGATGATTTTCAACATCTTTTACTTAAGTTTATTAGTCTTTTCAAACCTAGGTATTGTAGTTTGTGCTTTTGGGTAAAGTTTGACCACAGAGGAAAAATTTGGACTAGAGTAAATTCATAATTAATCTTGTTAATGCTTATTAAAAATTTATTGTTATTATCTTTTGTCAAATTTTTGGCCATTTAATGGCTAAAAATCGTTGCTTTTTATGGGATCATTTTCAGCACCTTTTACTTAAGACCTAAGCTTATTAGCCTTTTAAACCAAGGTATTGTAGTTTGTGCTTTTGGGTAAAGTTTGACCATAGAGGAAAAATTGGATCCAAAGCAAATTTTTACACTCACTCGTTATCAATGCTAAAATACTATAAAAGTTTTGATTCTTTAGTTGAGGTTATATTACAATGGGGGATGGCTTTCAATTTTACGAGTAACTATAATACTTTTGCAGAAATTTTTGTGCAGTTATTAGTTGACATCGGCTATTGTATTACTATGGTGATTTGATTATTGTTTTATTATCATTATTGAACTAGAATGGTTGAGATTCTGGAGTTAAAATTGTCGAAATACCAATTACTAGTCCAAAAACTTTACCTTCTTAATAGATGAACAGTCATTCAATTCAAAATTTATTTCTTTGAATTAGGCGGAGCAAAAAAGGTTTTTCATAAGATGGGAAATGAAATTCTTTCTTTTTCTTTTTCAAAGGAGTTTTAGAATTTCACATATCCAAGGATTATACATTCTGTGGGGTTGTTAAGGAACTTCACCCTAATCAAACAAAATTCAATTAAGGAAGGAAATGCAGAAAAAGGGGAGGTAAATAAAAAAGAATATCAAGAAGCCATTGCAATTGTCAGAAATACTACGCCTATTAAAGGCACAAAAATAGAGAGAAAGCTGAAAGTTATCATAGAATGGGCTCATGAGTTTGGTCTTACTTCACCACGAATGATTCATATATAGATGGGTCCCTCATTTTTTCATAATTAATATATTTTTAACGGAATTCATCTTGATTATTTGGCTTTGCTCCCCTTAATGAGAATGGATAAGAGGCTCGTGGGATTTTCTTTATTAATTATTATGAGAATGAATCCTACTACTTCTGGTTCTGGGATTTTCGATACTTACGCAAAGAAATATTAATTAAAGCAAACAAATTGTCCAATTAAATCATGATTACAATGTGTTATAAAGTACCAAAAAAATCCAAATTTATTAGTGGCCTACTTTAGTACCTCTACAAATGCAACGCAGAATCCTTATGCCTATGAATGATATTTAAATGTGATGCACACAGGGAGTGCTAGTCCTCAAAAAAGGCCGCAACTTCAGTTTGTCCTCCAAATACCAAACTGCTATGTCATTCATAGTTGTCTGTGGTAATTGTTGGTTTTTTTTTTTTCGGGGATAAATTAAAAAACAACACCTTAGTTAGTGTTGCAAAAAGATAGATTACTAAGGATTTATATTGAAGTTGAAAATGAGTTTATGTCAGTTTATGTTATTCATTGTTCAACACCCTATTTATAGTATTTGCATGAAACAAATAACACAATTTCTAACTAGCAATTATTTTAAAAAATCTCAACAAACCTACTTGATAACATGATCTTATTCTTAGCAAATCCTAACTAAGATATTTGTTGACAACCAATATGATTTTTGGCTAACAAATATCCTAACAACAATATTTATTCAACAATTAATGAACTTATTCTAATACCAAAATTATCTAGTAAAATCAAGACAAATTTATAGGAAAAGTTGCATATTTCAACACTCCTTGCCAATTTTGCTGCAAATTTTGAATTTTCTTCTCAATTCTTAGATCTTATTTTGGATAGTCCTCTTATAAGAAGTTTTTCATCTGAAAATTGGCCTTGCAACGAATTTCTTTTTTTGGCTTCCAAGTTGAACACCAACTTTATAACAAACCACTACTTTTGGTTTCTTGTGTAAAACTCCAAATTAGCAAAAATATTCTTGACATATCCAAATGTCTTCTTTGGAAATAGAAAGATAGACTCCCATGCATAGTAGACAAATTTGAATAAGTAATTTATAACACATAAAATGAGTGTTATGAGAGACATAAAACAATCCTTAAAGTCATTGTATGGCTTTTCATTAACTTTGCTAGCACCATCATTTTTGGATTTATGGCTCTTCATTAACTTTGCCAGTACCATAATTTTGGGTAACTTCTCACGAGTCTTCACAACATAGACTTTTTCGATCGGTTGGTCAATTACCTCCTTCTAAATTATATTAACATCTGAATTTTTTGATCTATGATACTGCAACTCAGAATTGTCAATTTCTGACAAATTTAAAGAAAATTTTTTTCCTCTTATTGTTACTGAGAAAAGCTCATTCCTAACAGGATTATAGATAACACAAGCCCTGTTCTTAAAAATGATAGAATAATTCTTCTCCAATAACTGTCCAATACTCAACAAATTTTGATTACTTTCAGGTACATATAAAATAGTAGAAATAATTTTTGTACCTGAATCATAATCAATAGCAAAATTACCTTTGCCTTTTACCTCAATATAACTTTCATTTCCAACCTCAATATAACTTTCGTTTCTAGTTCTTACTTTGGAAATTTGTAACTTGTCAAGATTTCTAAATATGATTTGTCATATGTCATATGATGAGTGCAACCACAGTCTATTAGCCATATTTTAACACTAGAATTATTGCTTGCAAAACAAGTGATCACAATAGTTGCTCTTCCTCTTGTATATCAATCATCTGAGTTTGATGTCCTCTTTTTTATTTATTTTTGCAAACTATCTTCATATGTCCCATTTGTTTACAAAACCTACATTTAATGTCAGGTCTAAATTAACAATATATTAAAAGATGTGAGGTTTTCTTACAATATCGACATGGAGGATTCTTGCCCTTTTTATTTTTGTCTTTGCCATTTATCTCTTGCTTGTTTTTGTCACATTGTTAGATGTGATCCTTGTTTATTGTCTAAAAAGCACCTTTAATGATTTTCTCATTACTTATGACTCTTCTCTGCTCTTAAGTTTCTAAAGTATTGACCAATTCTAACAAGGCCATTTGAGAGAGATCCCTTGAATTTTCAAGGGAGAAAATCTTGGCTTCAAGTTTTTGTGGTAAGCTCACCAAAAAACTTTTTGCACAACTCTATTGTCTAGAAGTTGTTCTCCAATCAGTTGGATTTTGTTCACAACACTCAAGAGTGTCAAAATACTCTTTAATGTTTTCTGTATTTTCATCTTAAGGAGTTCAAATTCTCTCCTCAAATTCAATACTTACATCTGTCTTGTTCTATCATTATCTTGAAAAGCCATTTTGAGAGCATTCTAAGGTTCCTTTGCAGTTTCACAAGCCATTATTTTTGTGAATTCTGTATTGGAAACTGCTGAGTGGATGCATATCAAGACTTTTGATCTCTTTTTGACTGTATTCCTATGGTCTCTCATTTCTACAATTGTTGAACTTTTCAAACCATTTTAAAATAGGATTATTTTCGCCATATCCTAAAGATCACTGGCTACCAAACAGTATTTCATTTTGATAGCGCAAATTTAGTAGTTGTCATCAGTGAAACTTGGGGGGTTGGACAAGAAATTATTTTCTGGCAATTTGGTGTTGAAGACTTATGTGCATAATTTTATACTAAAAAGGTCACTAGGTTCACTCACTCTCAGAAGAAGTGACAGGCCAAACTTAGTCTCTTGATAACTCTTTGTTGTTTTTTAGAGGATAAATTAAGAAACAACACCTTAGTGGGTATTGCAAAAAAATTGCTTACAAAAGATTTGTATTAATAGCTTATGTTATTCATTCATCAACATCCTATTTATAGTGTTTACATGAAACAAATAACAATTTCTAACTAACAATTATTCTAAAAAATCTCAACAAACCTACTTGATAACATGATTTTGTTCTTAGCAAATCCTAACTAAAATATTTATTAACAACCAATATGATCTTTGGTTAACAAATATCCTAATAACAATGTTTATTTAACAACTAACAAACTTATTCTAATATCAAAATTATCTAGTAAAATCTACAAAAATTTGTAGGAAAAATTGCATATTCCAACAGTAATTCTCATGTGCATGTTCATCCTCTTACACATCTTATAGTTAACACAATGGACTTATTCTTCTTCTTTTTTTATTTTTTTATTTTATCCTTCGGAGGTTTAAAGCCAGTTAAACACTAACTATTCTTGGGGTAGAGACCCCTATTACATCAGCAAATAAGACCCCTATTACATTAGCAAATAAGCTACTCTTCACTGCTTCTGGAGGATCTTGAAGGATCGTGAATTCAGAATCCTGTGAAAGGCTTAGTTTTGCAAACATATCTGCTACCATATTCCCTTCCCTCCATGTGTGCAGCACTTTGATTTTATCTCTTTCCATTACCGCCTTAATTCTTTGGACCAGATTTGCATGAATAGTTTTGGAGATTTAGGGATCTATCTACGGGATTCGGTTTATATGTGTGGAATTTGGCGATTTACGTCTAAAGATTTAGAGATTTAGCTATGAGGCAGTTATGAGTGAGATAAAGGGAAGTTTTGATTCCCAATCTCGTTAGATCAGCAGGAGAGGCACATTTGCTCCAATTTCTCTAAGATAGTGTTTGTTTGTAGGGAAAAGTGTGGAAAAGTGAAAGTTAATTATTTTTTTCTTTATGCATGTTTGGTTAACAAGAATGTTGAAACAATTTCTTGCATTTTTCTGCACTTTTCTTTATTTTGTATCCTGTAAAATTTGCAAGATTTGGAAGGAAAATAGTTAGTTATTCAAAAAGTTTCAATAACTGTTACTAATCAATGTTATTAACTTCTTATATTCTCTCAATATTTTTATTAATAACCAAATGTGTATGAAAAACTTTTTTTTTTCTTTCTTTTAGCTTACTTTCATTCACTTCACTTTCCCACATAACTTTTCTTCTATTCAAAAGGGAGCCTGATGTTTTCTCTTTTTTCTTTTAGATCAGTAATAAAGTATTAACACTTAAGTAATTTTAGAAAGTAGTTAATGCGTATTTTATTCGATGAACAATATATAATTCCCCATTCATGAATTATACTACCAAACTTGGATCCTTCTCATGAATTTACAATCTTCCTTTTCCTACATCCTAAATTTTCCCTACAACATATTATATATTCTTGTCATGTGTCAAGATCTGGTGAGTTGTTTTTTCTCCTTTAGGTGCTTATTGGCCAGTTGACAGCAAGTCATTTTCGTTAGAACATGGTTATGATTAGAGGAAGAAGTGATAATTCATCTACTGGATATCTGATCTCAGTTTAAAAAACCAATGGGTTGTGATCTGCCTGCTACAAGCAGAAGTTTTCTTGTATGCTTGGGGTTGTGTTGACTAGATTGGTGATATTAATTAGCATACATATCCATCATTTTTATCGTATGAATATCAATGTGAATTGGATTAGAGGCTTTCAACAAGCTGCAACTTGGCGTAGAGTGTATCAGGCAATTATTCATCACCAGTCACGAGTGTGTAGTCATGACTTTTGTATAGCCACAAACATGGGTATTAACGTGAATCAGATTAGGCGCTTTTCAACAAGCTGCAACTTTTACGTAGAGTGTATCAAGCAGTGCATCATGGGTTGTAATGGCCTTGGTATAGCCACATAAAATGTGATTTGATTTGGTTAGATTAGAGTATTGTCAACCCAAAAAGTTCTACTACTAGAAAGAAAATAACACAATCGGATGGAAAAACAGAAAAACACAATTTGATGGAAATCAAAATAGTCCATCAGAGGTGCTATGTACCACCTGTAGAGGTTGTGCCGATATTTTTTTTCATTTTTCTTCTTTTGAGGAAGTTTTTGGTCCAATACCGTGAGCAAACTCTGAATTTGTTTCAAATCTATTCATTAGTACCAACATCATAGACCAGATTGAGTTTTTTTTTCCTTTTCAATTTTGTTTTAAGTAAATACTATTTAACAATTAGATTGCGGATTCCCATTGGGTTGCCATACTAGTAGAATAATCCCAAAACAATTAAGTCAAAGTCAACACGTTTCATCTTCTTAGCAAGTTAGTATCAACAGATCGAGCTGGAGCAATGGAAGATTCCAATCCAAGATCTCAGCCCCTCTTTCTTGTTGCCCCTTTGCTCTCTTTTCTGTAAGTAAGGCCTTCTTCTTTTTCAATAGTTTTTTACTCTTTACGTATCCACATACCTGTCCTTTTTCTACTAGCGTTACTTGTTAACTCAGGACTTATGTGAAATATTACTTGTGGACTAGAAAGACTGGAAATTGAAGGGGTTGAAGGGCTTGGAATTGGAGTGGTGAAAGTAAAACCAATCTGACTTAATGTTGTTGGTTAATGGGATAGATTTTTCTTCCATTTGATTCAACTTGTCTAATGGTCCCATTGCTGCTAACAGTTTCTGAATCATATACTCCGCCTTATATTGATTTTGCACTTGACCAAAGCTGTAACAGTAGGTTTATTATGAAGAGTTATTGTAATTGCAGTGTGTAATAGAAGGGCTCGTATCCTTCTAATAAACCCTTGGAAACTGAAGCCTCAAATCTGAGATTTTATTCTCCTTTTTTGAGAGTAAATTCATTGAGCTCTTTTATGAAGTTTGAGCTCTACCGTTTAATGCAGCTCACTGTGATGATTTTCAATCCTTTGAACTTTCAGAGAACTTATCGTTCTTTTCTGTTGTTTTATGTATCCATGCACTTTTCCCTTTTTACGTAGAATTACTGTACATTAAACCAAGTTTTGTGTGTGTGTGTGTGTGTGTGTGTGTGTCTTAGTTATGTATCCAAGATTGATTGGTAGGCTTTGCTGGCATGTAGTTGTCTTGGGATGCGAGAATTAACTAGTTAATTTAGTGATTAGTGGCTAAGCAAATGTTTCGATTGGCTAGAGTGAGGTTGCATGCAAGTGGGTTTGACCATTGGTGTTCTCCTTATAGCTAAGAAAGCTAAATCACTAAGTCGAGGTACCCCCTTAATCATCCATATATACGTGAGGTACTAGACAATAGGATGCACAGTATTTGAGTAATAAAATCATCTGATATATTGCTTCATTTCTTCTTTATTGTTTCCGCTGCCAACCTTTTTCCTCTTGAGTGATTGATACTCTTACTTGGAGTGAATTTATTTCCCACCATTACCTGTGAATTATTTGTATTATTACATGAAATTTTAGATATTGAAAGTTTTGGTTCGAGGGCTTGGTATATGACTTGGTGAAAGTGGAAATCAATCTGAATTAGTGTTGCTGGTTAAGTGGGTTTTAAAGGCTTCCGCTTGAAGGTGCTAGATTTTATTTTCCCCTTGAATCTAACTTGTCTGACTAGCGTCATTGCTGTTAACAGTTTCAGAATATATATGCGCTTTGATATAATATCATCTTTTGCTTGATCAGTGCTATTACACAAGGTTTACCGTGAAGAATTAGTGTAATTGGAATTTGTAGCAGGAGGACTCGTATCCCATTCGTAAACCCCTGAAACTGAAGTCTTAAATTTGGGATTTTAGAGCTCAAATTTCAAGGGCTGTCGAAGAAAGAAATATATTTTCTGAAGGTTTAGTGGCCCTTCTGAATCCTATTCTAGTTACATTGGGATTCTAGACTCATCAAGTTATTTTGTTGTAAACTCATTGAATTCTATCATGAAGTTTTAGTGGAACTGGTTAATGTCAGCTCCCTGTGATGGTTTCCAAATCTTTGTATTTCTGGAGAACTTATCCTGATTTGGCTTATTTTTGTTTCTGGTTGCTGCAGATACAACAAGGAAAGGCAACATTATGGGTTTGTCATTTACCAAGCTTTTCGGAAGGAAGGAGATTCGCATCCTAATGGTTGGCCTTGATGCGGCGGGTAGAACTACTATACTGTACAAGCTCAAGACAGGGAAAGTTGTAGCTACGAGTGTTACGGTTGGTATGTTCTGTTAATTCATTGACTAGATTCACCTGGGGAGAAGATATGGCCATTGTTACCACAATATAACTTCTTTCTTGGCAGTCCTGTTTACTGCTCTTTGGAATAATTTCATTTCTCAGGCTTCTGTTTACTCTTTCCTTCATCATTTGCAATGGTGTTGTGCATTCTTCTGTACAGCTACCATACTCGACCGACAAATCAACAGAATTTACTCATTCTAACTCAATCATCAGGCCACTCTATATGTTCAGTTCAGCTCTGCTCATTGCAATCTGTTTGATTAGCATACCTCAGTAGTTAGGCATCCATTAAGTCATCCCCAACACTTTGCTGAAACTTGGTAGTGAAGTATTTTGCTTTATACCAGGATTTAATTTCGAGACCCTGGAGTACAAGAACATGAGCTTTACTTTCTTTGACATTGGAGGCCAAAACAATGTAAGTGACATGATTTTGTCAGCATTATAAGTCCAAAATTTTCATTTTTTTAACTTAAACTACTGACGAAACTTATCAAAGTACTAGATTAATGAGGGCCTCAACTGCCTGATTTCCTGTAACTTAACTTGAAAATAAATGATTATTGCCTTTTTTTTTTTTTGTATTTTCTTTCCTTCTTTCTTTTCACCTATGAGTGTGGTCATTGAAGCTGCTTATGCAAGTATTGTTCCTTGGTATATCCAGAATCACAATAGCAGAACTAAGTAGCATTTGCCCCTTTCTTTTTGTATTTTTTTACTTTTTCTAAACATATAACCCCGTAGTAAATCAATCTATCATTGAACTGAATCTCGGTTATGAAGTAAGGTTAAAACAGGTTCTGAAAACTGATCTCTACTATTTTCCTTTCTCGTGCCAAGTTTGCTTTTGATGTGTCATTTAATACCTCAGTTTTCAAATTGAGATGGGGTATTTGAAAAACTCTGTTCATGTTTTTGATTTAGATCATTCCCCTAAAAATCTTGTGCTGTGTGAAAATTGAGTATTCTCTAGATTTTACTTTTATGAATTGGCACCACAAAGAGTACGCCCCATAATGATTCTCATCTTCAGAGACTACCATTGCTAAGACATTACTTCTACAACGTTGAAGTAGTGATCCTTGTTGTTGATAGCAATGACCAAGCTCGTGTTGATGATGCTCGAGACTATCTGCAAAAGCTGTTGAATCAGGTATTGATCTGGTATACTAATCTAATGCTTTGAAATAAATGTACCTTTATTAAGCGGCATTTGTTGCTTTAGTATGGAAGAAGTCAGAATCCTGCATATAACATGGGCGAACTCTTGTAGTTCTTGCGTTAATTTGCTCATTTCCATGTCACAATGGTGACTAGATGCTTGATTGAGATGCACCCTCCTGTTGAAATTGGTTTTCCAGGATTCCAAATGGAGGGATGATCAGTAACATGATCATAGTTTGAGGAGATGCTCTGATTCTTTTAAAAATGACCTGAACTGACGCATGTGTGCAGGACGAACTGAAGGACGACGCACTCCTCCTCGTGTTTGCGAACAAGCAAGATCTTCCAAATGCATTGACTGCTGCAGAAATTGCAGACAAGCTTGATCTTCACTCCCTCCATCAGCGTAACTGGTAATATATCTCTCCCCAAATCTGCTGTCTCGTAAGTGCAAACATGTGCACGAAGAGCTGATTTCCTCCTACACTAAACACTGATTTCTTGCCTTTCTCAGGTTTATCCAGGGCTCGTGTGCCATCTCTGGGGAAGGGCTTTATGAGGGGCTGGACTGGATCTGCAACAACATAGTTAACAAGGTAGAGATATTCTCTGATTGCTCTAATTTGAAGCTCTGATACTTTGTGTAGACATCTCTCCTGACTAGTATTTCTATATATTTTTGCAGGCGTAGATGATTCCTAAATCTTTTGCCTACCATATAATGACCTTTCAGTTCAGTGTATATTTCCGTTTCTTCTGCCACAAAAGATGATGTTCTTAATTTTACTGGATCCACCAAAAGAGCAGTTTGTTTACACTGTTGGTTATTTTTTTTATTCAATTTTGACTGTAAACTTTTTTCCCAAACCAAATGAATGTCAGCTCAACATAAATTTTCCAATTTCTGACCGGGTAGAGCCATCCTATTATTCTATGTTCTGGGATAATGGTTTTATTCTTTGTGTTACGACAGAATAAAAAATGCTTCGTCCAACAAAACAGGGATTACAGAATTTTCTTAGTCAACAAAATGGTTATTGGGATATTGGCAATATTCTTTGTATTACATGAACGCGAATAAGAAAAACGCTTCATCCAACAAAACACAGTGGATTATAAGATTTTCTTGGTCGCCAAAATGGTTTCACAAGTTTGTGATGAAAATGGTGCCACAGGTCCCATGGGTTCTTTGCCTGAACAAGGCCATTTCAACCTCGACAATGGTCATGATATTACAATCATATATTCATGTGCAATATATCATCTGCAAGTTAATTAGTAAAATAAAAAGTCTAATTTCACTAAAGTTCACTCATAGAACAAATTCCTCTAGTAAGATGCAATCGACTCTTAATGTAAGTGGAGCTTAGCGAAAATCTAGATAAACAAAACTAGGCTCCAGGATCTCAACCTTTTTTCTCTGGGCTGAATCTGACGATCTGATTTCACCAGACAGAACCATATCCCTTTCTTTGGGCTGCAATCTTGGTGTTGTACAATCTTGTTTTAATCCCATGACTTAATTGTGGACCATGGTCCAAGGTAGAGTTATGAACAAGGTGAATTGAGTTAAATTTTACCTTAAACGAGTAGAGTTTAATTTAATTTTAACTAGTTTTGATGTTGGATGAACTTTCGTTCTAAAACTCGAAGTTCAAGTTCAAACTCCAATTCGATAATTGAATTCAAACTTGAACCTACTTGAGCTCAAATAAAAAATAATAATTTTTATATATTTTTTAAAAATGGATAAAATTGACTTTTGACCCTAATAAATAATAAAAATACAAGGGACATGTATGTAATTTCATTATTAAAATATATAAATTCAAGCCAAGTATTCCTATGACTCGATTCGACTCAACTCGCTTGCCAAAACAACTCGAGTTCGACTCAAGTTGAATGTTGATTAGGTTCGAGTTAATGTTTGACTTAGTCGACTTATGAATGCTTGACTTGTTTGCAACCCTAGTCCAATAAATCAACAGTGTTCTAGTTGATTTTGTCCAATTGTGTTCAATCATTGTAATTCTCACAATGTTTTGCATACAATTTTAGTATAATCATAAATTAGTTATATGAGTTGACAGAAGATACGTTTATACTAAAATTGTAACAGATTATTTCGAATATTGTATAAATTACATAATTGAAGAATTGAACAAAATTTCAACGGAATAGACTCCAGATCCGAGTTTAAGAACATGACCTTTATTGCCTGGGATACTGGTGATCAAAACGATGTGAATGACGTGAGCTTTAGGCTTGTAAGTTGTAACCCGACTGGACTTTGAAACGGGGAAACATTCCTCCTCAAAACCTCCTTCTACCCAAAAATTAATGTGCCTAGGAAATTCACCGTTCGCAAGTTATGTTGACAGACTCAATTTATCTTGAGCCAATGGCCTGATTTTGATCTTCTTCTGAAAATTTTTGCCTTCTAACCTCAGTTCATATTTATATTCACGATTATTGGGTATGCGTTCAAAGATGCCGAGATGTGAGTTGTATGAAAACTTGAAATGAAATATGGAAAGTGTCCAACGAGGAGAGAGAAAATAAATGGATTAGGTGCATGGGGGAGCTGTTAATGGACATCTTTTGGCAAAGCCGAGTAATATATAACAACTACCTGGTTTCAAAGGCGTGAAACAAAATGCTCTTTAGATCACGCCAGCTGCCAAAATGAAGACTTCCATCTCTCTCTATCTTGTGTGAATAATATAATATCACAAGAATCCCACAGAATAAACTGAAGTCAACACGTTTTATTTAAAAAATGTTGTTCATCTTCTTAAGAATCATCAATGGTGGAGGTTGGAGATATAAAAGATTGGGTTTCTTTCCTGGGATGCAGAGTCTCACAAGATCCCTGGCCTCTCTTTTCATTGCCATTTCCTCATTCCGTCCATTTTTTCTGCTCCAGTTAAGACCTTACTTTTCAAATATATTTGACAGTGTCATTTATTTGTACCCATGTATTTATTTATCATTATTGTATTTTATTTGTGATCTACTTGGATCATTATGCATGTAAATTGAACTGAAAGTTGTGAGTGACTTGTTGAGATTGAAATCAGTCTAAACTAGTAATGCTGTTGTTTTATTGGGATTCTAAGGCTTCCGTCTCAAGGTGTTAGATTTTTCCTTCTAGTTCAATTTGTTTGATATTGCCATCGCTGCTAAAAGTTTCTGGATCAAATTTTCCTATTTGTGGTGATTTTTCAGTTCATCAATGCTAAACACTTGGGTTTAGCATGGAAGAAATAGTGTGTAACTGGAATTTGTATTAATCCCTGGAAACCAAAGCCACAAAATTGGGATTTTAGGGCTAAAGTTTCATGAGGTGTCAGAAAAAGTTTCTACGTTTGCATTCTAGAACTCACTAAATTTGTTTCCAGATAATGTCACAGCTCACAGGTTAATGTCAGCTCACTCTGATGATCCTGAAATCTTTCAGTTTCCAGATAACTTATCCTGATTTGACTTATATTTGTTTGTGGCTGCTACAGTCGAGAAAGGAGGCAATATGGGACTGTCATTTACCAAGCTTTTCGGAATGAAGGAGAATCGCATACTAATGATGGGCCTAGATGCGGCAGGAAAAACTACTATTTTGTACAAGCTCAAGCTGGGAATAGTAGTCGATGACATCCCACGATTGGTATGCTGTTCATTTGATGGCTATTTTAACCCAGGGAGAAGATATGTTCACTCTTACCAAAATGTTGCATCTTTTTTGGCAACTGTTTATCATTCTAGATTGTAAATCAATGCTACTCAGGCTCAGTGGACTAATTTAGTTACCCAATGCTACTACTACATACTGACTCAAAGATCATTTTTATGGTGTTTTTTCCCCTGTATAGGTCTTTCATGCAGATCTATGGATGAACAGAAAATATATTAATGCTAACTTGATTATCCGGCCACTGATATGTTCTATTCAGCTCTGCTCATTGTGATCTTTTTGATAAGCATAGCCTTGTGGTTGCCTATGTGGAGCCATCCGAACACTTTGTTGAATTCTGATAGTGTTTTTTTTTTTCAAAAAATACCAGGATTTAATGTAGAGACCCTGGAGTACAAGAATATGAGGTTTACTGTCTGGGACTTTGGTGGTCAAAACATGGTAGGTGATATGGTTTTGCCAGAATTTGCATTATATTCCCTATTTGCTTCAATTATTTACCTTTGAATATTGATGATCTCCTGATGTAAACTTCTGAAAAGTAGATGAATGAGGCCTAAACTGCCTGATTTCTTGTAAATCAATTCCATGATAACTGAAAATTTCTCTGTTTGTATTCCCTTTTTCTTCTTTCTTTTCATTTGAGAGTGTGGTTATTGAGATTCCTAGTGCAAGCGTTGGTCCTTACTCCTTACTTGGTATGTTTAGCATGCCAGAAGCAGTACTTAGTAGCATTTGCTGTTTCTGTGAACTTAAACCTCAGTAGTCAACTAAACTATCATATGGAACTGAACTTGGTCCAGGGATTAAACTTAATAGAGGTTCTGGTTTATGGTAGGAAAACCGACCTGTGCTATACTTCAATCTCTTGCCGATTTTGCCTTAAAGGTGTCATTCAACACTTCTTTTTCAGATTGAGATAGGTTACTTGTTTATACCTGTTGTTTTCTTAGATTTAGATATTACATTTTACCTTTATGAGCTAACACCACATTAATGAGCTCCATGATTATTCTTATTTCCAGAGACGACCATTGCCCAGATATTACTACCAAAACATTTTAGGAGTGATCTTTGTTGTTGATAGCAATGACCAAGATCGGGTAGCTAATGCTCGGGATGATCTGCACATGCTGTTGAATGCGAGGTACTGAATCTGATGTATCAATGCGATCAGATCTAAAGTCTAAACAACTATTCTAAAATCTAGTTACATTTGCTTTTACCAAAGAAGTCAGCAACAATTGTATAACATCGATGAGATTTCTGTGATTCTTGCTTTCAACTGCGCATGCTTATAGTTGAAGCACTTTCTGAATATCCTTGTGAAAAAATGATTCTAAACTGATGCATATATATAGGAAGGACTGGAGGAGGACGCAGCCCTACTTGTGTTTGCAAACAAGAAAGATCTTCCAAATGCATTGACTGCTGCAGAAATTACAGACAAGCTTGGTCTTCACTCCCTTCGCCAGCGTAACTGGTACTCTCCCCCCCCCCCCCAAAAACTTCCCCCCGCCGCCCACATCTGTCTTAGTTTGTGCAAAGCTGTATATACTGAAAACTGAATTTCTTGCCTTTATCTCAGGTTTATCCAAAGCTCATGTGCCACCTCTGGAGAAGGGCTTTATGAGGGGTTGGACTGGCTCTGTGAAAACATAGCCAACAAGGTAGAGAATCTCTGATTGCTCCAGATTGAAGCTAATTCCTTCTGCAGACATCTCTCCTGATCACTATGTTTCTCCATACCTTTGCAGGCGTAGCTGATTCTAATTCTCTAAACCACACTACGATGACTGCTCAGTTCAGCTTAATTTTATTGAATATAGCCCAAGGGAAGGTTACTAGTTTTATCATCCTCCATTGTTTCTGATGCTTTCCTTGTGCTTAAATTCGAGCTAAACCTCTGGTTACATACCCCCTTTCATCTTTTCTCCCCTTTATATTCTAATTCCTACCATTTGAATGTTCTGTCTCAAATTAATCTCCATCTTTTTTAACAGGGCATCCAGTTTTATCTCGGAACCCTTGAATATTCATTACCAAAAGAATCAAATGCTTCGACCAACAAAACAGTTTGAAACGTAAAATTTTCTTAGTCACTAAAATGGTTGCACAAATTTGTGATCAAAATAGGTCCACAGGGGCCACCAGTTATATATGGCCATACAAAAAATTGCTGTCCAAACACGAAAGTGATCATGATGTTACAAGTAGATGTGATATGTCAGCTATCAGTTAATTACAAACATTAAACGTCTAATTGATAAGCAAATTAGTTCATTGTTTGTAATGTAGGCCATATAAACCACCTTTTTGTCATATTTTCAGATGGAATAGTTAGCTAGCATCTTGCCTGTGAGTCTTAGGGGCAAACTACTTATAAAATAAATTCATATCTAGCAAGGTGCAACCGTGCAAGTGACTTGCAAATTTCCAGACTTCTTAAATTCTAACTCTCCCTTGCTTTATTTAAAAGAGAGAGAGAGAGAGAGAAAGAAGTGACTCTTGGACAAGACTGAATTTCTATCTCAACCCTTGTTTTTCTCTTAACTGAATCCTACGGTCTGATTTCGTCAGATCAGGGAAAATATTACTGGGCAATAGCGGGTAAATTCCATTTTGCCCCCTCAAACTATACACAAAATCCATTTCAATCCCTAAATTTCATAATGGGACACTTAAGTTCTCAAACTATGATATTTGTCCCACTTTACTCCCATGTCTGACGGAATGCACAAAAGCTGACGGAACAATTGCTAATTTTGTTAGTCATTATTATAATTAAAGTTAACCAAACATAAGAGGGACATAATTGTAATTTATGAGACCCAAACCAAAAACCCTTTTTTTTGTTAATTTTTTTCTTTTTTATTTTCCTCTCCTTCTTTACCTCTTTGTAAATTTTTCCTCATTTTTGGTTTCACCTATTTTTTTTAAATTCATTCTTAAGATTGTTCATCCCTTTTTTTTTTCAAATTTTCTTTTGCTTCTAGTTCTGTCTTGCTTTTTTTAGCAGATTTTTTTCAATAAATAAATAAATAAAGCAACCCTTAGCAATGCCTTCAATTTATAAATGAAAAAAATGCACATTAATCTAACACTCAAACTGCTCCGTCAAAATGAAGTAAGTGGAAAACTTAAAAGTACATGGCTTTTTGCTCCAATAGCTCAAGCTCAAATGTAAAGGAAACAAAAAGAAATGCCAACCATCCTCTGGATTTGTTGCGTTGATCGCGTCAACGAGGTTGCAAAACATTAGAAACTTCTTTTCTGCAACATCCTCCCTGCTGGTTTCATCATTCATGTTTACATTGGAATTTCACATTTAAAGAGAAGAGGACGGAAAACCGTATGAAAATATGAATTGTATACATAAGATTGATAGATTTTATGAGTTTTTACCATCAGATGATCCCAAAAAATCGTAAACTACCAAGAGAAGAATAATCAAGTTCGCCACTCATCACCGCTCATTATCTTCATCACTAATCAACAATTCAGCACCTCCAATTGTCTTCTCTCAGCCAATAATCACCACCATCTCTACCACTACTTCGTACCACTCGCACCACATACAAACATGATTTCAAATTTAAAATTTCTCAAATAGCACGAAAAACATCTATGGTGCCTATCACTACTAAGTTCAAGTCCTAGTTTGAGTAAAATTTTGGTAGGAAAATAAGATCTGAACCCATACATTTTGCTTGCTCCACCACCACCCAACCAAAAAAGGGGGAGGGAGCAAGGGAAAGATGAAAGAGAGGGAGCGGGAGGGGGTGGAAATGAGCAGAGATGGGGAAATGGATAGACGAGATAGTAGTTGGGTGATGAAAGAGGCGGGGGATGGATGCTGGTGGGCGAAGAGGAGTGGGGTAGTGGGAGGTTACAGTAACGACGGTGAGAATGGTGAAGGCCAGAGTTTGTAACAGAAGCAGAGATGGCAGCCATGGTTTTAGTAATCAGGAAGACGAAGGAGAAAAGGAAAAGGAAAAAAAATAAAATGTCACAGAAGTTTTGAATTTTATAAAATTACATTTATGTCCCTATTAAATTTTATGAGCGTTGATTATAATAACAACCAACGGAATTGACAACTATTTCGTTAGGTTTATGCATTCCATCTAAAATTGAAATAAAGTGGGACAAATATCATAGTTTGAGAACTTAAGTGTCCCATTTTAAAATTTAGGATTGAAGTGGATTTCGTGTATAGTTTGAGGGGACAAAATGGAATTTACCCAGGCAATAGCATATCCCTTTTCTTTTCTTTGGGCTGAATCCAACCAAATCTTTGAGTTTACTGAATCGGATTCTTCAATCTTACACTGGTGTTCATATGATGGCATTTTCGTTTATTCTTAGGCTGAAATCTGAATAATGGTTTGACCATATAGTAATAAAAGGATACTAAATGTCAAAAGGAAGTTTTCTATTTCAACAAATTCCATAAGTTCCTTAATTAAGCATGACGCCAAGACAGTCACGGATTGATCTCTGCACAAAATATTATTGAAGGGAAATATTATGTGAATGTATTTAGATAGTAGATTATTTTGAATAATTTTTTGAAAAAAGTTACCATACCACTTTTTTATATAGTACTTTTTTTTATGGATTAACTTTTTATACACTGATAACATAGTGATTTTTTTATATTAATAACTTTGATGTATGCTACATGTATGATTTGAATTTTAAACTTAAATTCATATCATATGGCATGATCTAAACTTGTTAGTATAAAGAAAATTATACACTAATAGTGTATAAAAAAGTTATCATTTTCTTTAAAATTTTTATCCTCTATCAAAATAGACATGTAATAGCAGCAATAGGAATTTAGTTAAAAATAAATATAGGAATGCTAAAAATGTCACCCGAAACTCTTCTATGTTTCAAAAATGAGTGTGTCACTTGAAATTTCAACAACAAGATTTGTGTTCACTAAAAAAAGGCTACAAGATTTGCGGTTTCACCAAAATATAAAATAAAAGAAAATCAAACAGCCACTTAACGAACTATCAATTGCAAGTTATGCTTTGTTCCCTCTTCTATTACATATTGTATGTGGTTCATTTTATTTTTCCTTAAAGAGGGAAACTTTTACGTGAATTGGATTAGACATTTGTGATCTACAATTTTTAATTAAGGCAAACGTATACGTCTTAGGCTAAATATCTTAAATTAGAATGTGCATTGAAATGAAAGAGTCGACTAGAAAGTTCAAATATTGCGTCATATTGAATTTAATGAGTTCAGATTTTAATACATTCAGGTTTGATAACTAAAAAAGAACATCTCAATTAATTAAATGCACTAAACTTTTTTCCAAACAAAATTTGCTTTCAAAAATAATTAATAAACTATTCACTTGTCACTTAATGTGATATACATTCGAATACATTACATTTAATGATTCAAATATATATATATACATTATATTTAGTACTTAATAATTCAATCTCTTAATGGATTTACATTTTAGATTTCAGGTTCCGTATTTTAGTTTTTAAATTTCAATTTTTTCAAATGCAACCTATATGACTTAAAGCTTAATCACTAGTTGCTACATTAACTTTGTCGGCAAAAAATATTTACTGGTAGTATTAAGTTTCCCCCATTTGTTTAATGTCGCAATAATTTGATAAACAGTAGAATAATTAATTAGGCAACACGTTTCAAAAAGCATTATAAAAGCGCAGATGTTGTCATTCTTCGGAGTCACAGTTGGCTGGTAACCAACGCGATATTTGGGCGTTCTCTTCTCCTCTTCTCCTCTCTTCGCTTCAAGGGCAGACCCTCTCAAGATCTGCCCCCTCCATCCCTCAAAACATTGCCCTCTGCTCTCTCTAGAGTCTCTCTCTCCATACTTTCTACTCGATTGTAAGATCTCTAGCTATTCATCAATTTTTTCCTTCTTCATTTTATGTATTCATGCATCTGTGTGATCTTTCTACTACTTTTATATGTGTTAATCGTGTTATGGGTCATCTTATGTAGTTGTAGATCTGACTTTGATTAGATCTGATCTCTTGTTTTAGATCTTAGTTCTTTGATTTCATTCATTTTATTCTTCGTTGTTGAATTTTGATTTGATCCCATATCTTGATTTAGAAGAAAGATAAAGATGAAAGAAAAAGTTTCCTTTTTTTCTGTTTTTGGGTTTATGTATGTTTAGAATTTTGATTGAATCTGCGCTGTGTTGTGTTGATAAAGAAAGAAGGGAAAATATTGGGGAAAATGGAAAATAATTGTGCTCGATCTATTTAATTTATGAGTCGATGTGATTTTGGGAATGGCTTATGTACGAGTTTCTAAACTTTGTGAGTTAAGGCTTCGAATTACCTTTTTGCGTGATTGGAAATGGTACCCCTTTATTTGATTGCGTGTTAATTGTGATCTTTTAGGACAAAAGAGTTAAGGAATTTTGGTTGCTAGTGTCAACTTTACCTTTTTCTTCTGTTATTTTCCCTTGTGATTTGTTTTGTCCGATGGTGTTGTTGCTGTCATTAGTGTATGGATCACATAGCATGGTAACTTTGTAAACGGTGACCATTGATCACTGTTTATTTAATAGTTTTTGTCCCATAAAGAAAAGAGCTTAAAAGAAGAAAGCTTTAGGATCAATATTGTGATTTTAAAAGTGAAGTTTTGTAGAATGTGAACTTATAGGAAATCTTTAATTAAGTTTGTGATTCCCTGGTTGATATTGCCCTTCTGAGCTTATTCTCTGGTTTTGTGGGCTTCTGAATTGGTATGGCGGTTGGCAGTTGAGCGCAGGCACATTACTCTTCTTTCTGGCTGTTTCAGGTTTGAAAAGAAACAAGGATGGGTTTGTCATTTACCAAGCTTTTCAGCCGCCTCTTTGCCAAGAAGGAGATGCGCATACTGATGGTGGGTCTTGATGCTGCTGGTAAGACTACCATACTGTACAAGCTCAAGCTCGGAGAAATTGTTACGACCATTCCCACCATTGGTATGTCCTACTGGTTCTATTGACTTTTCCAGACTATTGGGTAGATGTTTTCCTTGTTACAAAATGTATTTTCTTTAGTGGTCGTGTCCTTTTGTTCTAGAAACTGTTTTATTTTCTATTACAAACTCATCGGACTACTTGCTTAGCCCAGGCTAAATCCTACACAGATTGTTGAGAATGGTCTTGTCTTACCTTTCATTCTCACAACATTTATGCCCACTCACAAACACACAAAGTAGATTCAAACTGACACACACACACACACACACAGAGCACCCCCCCTCTCTCTCTCTCACTCACTCACTCACTCACTCACTCACTATCTCACACAAACACAGAGAGAGGGAGGGAGGGGGAGGGGGAGGGGGAGGGGGAGGGAAAGGGAATCTTAAAAGTTTACTTATTATTTGCCAAATCATGGTAATTTACTTTTTCTTGTTTCTGCCAGGATTTAATGTGGAAACTGTAGAGTACAAGAACATCAGCTTTACTGTTTGGGACGTTGGGGGTCAGGACAAGGTATGATATTGCTAATATTAGATTTTTCTTTTCAAAGCTAAATGAGCTGATAATCAATTAATAAGAACTTATGCAGATCAGAAAATGAGGACATAATCTGGCTGATTTGTTGGTTATTAACTTTGTAGGAAGCGATTGACCTGCTTCATCTTTTTCCTTTAATACTGTGGTTGTTCTCACACTCATTGCAATCGCAGTTATTGGATGATTGCATAACAAATTCAGCTTAATAGAATTGGTGCCATGTTGATTTCAATTTTCTTTGGGGAGTTGAAAGACATTATTTGTCTTTTGGAAATTTAGCTCACAGTTTATGAATATTAAGGATCATATGATGTTCTAGTTTAATGTATTTCTTCATTTGAATTCTGTACTCTGTCTGGCCTCATTTCAGATCCGACCATTGTGGAGACATTATTTTCAAAACACCCAAGGGCTTATCTTTGTGGTTGATAGTAATGACCGAGACCGTGTTGTTGAGGCTAGGGATGAGCTCCACAGGATGTTGAATGAGGTGAGAAACATGTTTCTTTTACTGCTTTTGGATTGGGTTTACTATATTAGGTTGTGTTTTGTTCTGATTACAGAAATAAGAAACATTTCTAGAACATGGATGAGCTATTTCTATATACATCTCATTGTTGTATTGCTGCGACAATGATATACTTGACGGAGCCCCACTTTGTTTCTTTCTGAATCAGCTTTGTTAGGATACCCAAGTGTCGCATGTTTACGTTTGTTTACATTTCAGTTATATGCCTTGATGTTTCTGATTATTATTTGAACCGATGCATGTGTAGGATGAGCTGAGGGATGCTGTCCTCCTCGTTTTTGCAAATAAGCAAGATCTTCCAAATGCAATGAATGCTGCAGAGATCACCGACAAGCTTGGTCTTCATTCCCTCCGTCAACGTCACTGGTAAATCCCCATCATTTGTGTTTGTGAAGGTGTTTATGGGTTTGGATTGCATTGGTAGTTTGTTGGGCTGTCTAAGAATTAATACTGGTTTCCTATGATTTCCAGGTACATTCAGAGCACATGTGCCACATCTGGTGAAGGGCTTTACGAGGGGCTGGACTGGCTCTCTAACAACATTGCTAACAAGGTAGAGGTTTTTTGATAACTCTAGCTCAAGCCGGCATTTGTGGACGTTTAGCCTGATTCCAATATTCTGTTTATAATTGTTGCAGGCCTAGATGATGGCAGCATACCCCATGATTTTGCAGATCTGTCTTTGTCAAAGTGGAAAGTCACATATTGCCTTGTCATTTTGTATTTCATGCATCTTGCATGTGCAAGATCAAACTGCTTTTTTATGTTTAGTTGATTGTTACTTAACTTACGGTTTGGCATTTGATCGGGTTAGTTTTGAGAATATTCTATGATATAGCTATTGCAGTCCTATATTCTTGCGACAGTATGGTGTACTATTACAATTTCTTTATTATGTTTAAATTTCTCATATTTCTTCAAAAGTATGCATTTCTATTTTATCTGTGCTTCCAAAATGGTAAGTAGACTATCATTTTCTTAAAATTGCAGTAAAATTCGTGTACAGATCAGAGTTTGGTTGCTGGTAATTTGCTTACAGTTAGGGCTGCAAACGCTCGCGAGCGGCTCGAATTTGAGCTCGACTCTTTCAGGCTAGATAGCTCGTGAGCCGGCTCAATAGGCTTAAATATATATGTATATATATATTATTTTTTATTTTTATTCTAATAGTGAAATTACATATATATCCCTAATATTTTTATTATTTATTCAGAAAAATAATTATTTTATTTATTTTTTTAAAAAAATAAAGAAAAAAATTTTTTTTTTTCGAGCTCGAGTTCGGCTCGATTTAAACTCGAGCTCAAGCTTCATTTTTTCAGATCGTCGAGTTCAAGTTCGATAATAAATGAGTCGAGTCGAGCTCGATAAGGTCAAAGCCCGGCTCGACTCAACTCAACTCGTTTACAGCTCTACTTACAATATGAAAGGTTTCGCTATAATGTTACAACTGAGGTTTCACTATAATGTTACGACTGAATACGCAATACGCTATAATGTTACGACTGAATACAGTGCCATATCATAAGGGTCTATTTAGCTGTAGGAAAATGTTTGTCCTTTCAAATTGAGTATAAATAATTCATTGAGAAAAAGTGCCCAAACAACTTTGCACCTCGCTTGTATTTATAGACCCAATCATCTAAAGTTTATTACTCCTAAAGACTCTAACCATCCAAGGGTAAGATTTCTGCATATTTAATACTGGCAGCGAACGCTAGGAGTAGAGATAAAATATAAGTATAGCTGCAAAATACGACAAGATACTAGTAATCAAAAATAACGACACTCAGCTATAACTATGAGCTAAATACTGCCCCAACAGTGTAGAGACTACTGGTATTCAAAACCCTTTGCTTTAATGACATATAAATATTTGCCACATTTATGAAACCAATTATACTGTATTATAGCTACATTTTCCCAGAAAAATGTACTATTACAACAAGAATAAAGAATTAGATTTCCCTAATGACTGTTACACAGGTATACCAAAATTATATTGTGGAAACATCTATCAACTGTAATCACAATCTTGCAACAGGCACGAACTTTTATCTTAGGACCCTGTTTGAGCTCAAGAAAAAATTTTCTTCACCAGCAAGGGTGGAATGCATTCTCCCACCAGCCCATCCATTATTCAAAGCGCGTGTAGCCACACGGGCTGGATCCCCTGTCACACGAGTGCCATCGACTTGACTTTCAAATTCTGGAAGACCTTTCGCCTTTCTTTGTTGCCTCCTCCTCCTGTCTTCATCTCTTTCTTTTCTTAGCCAACTCTCCACTGTTCTCTGCAGACAAATTTCACAGCAGATAAAAAGGTTTAACACATTACCTATCACTTAACCATGGCAAAAGAAGAATTTATCACGAGATGGAATGCATGAACCAAGATGACATTCAACAAATTCATACGAAAAAAATTGGATTCAGGAGATTGAACATGTTCATCTGTGAACTCCATTAACCATATGATCATATTTGCCAGACCAGAATAGCATTTCTAAGACCTAATCTACAGTCTAGAATAATTGCAATTTACAGCATTCAGAAGACAGCTAAGAAGATTATTTCTCTGAAATGCCAGTATGTTTTAGTTTGTACAAAGTAATATCAGCGACTCTCAGCTCAATCCTATTATGTGAGTTACATAATACCCCAAGATCCGCTCAGAAGCCCAGTTTTCTGATCGTGGTGCAGCATAACATGCAAAATCAAGTCTCAGGCTGCTTTTTAGGACCAAAAAGAAATCACAGGCTACTTGGTAACCTAAAACTAGAGTTTTTTTTAAAAAAATTTTTTTTGAGAGAAACTTACCATTAGAGACAGGTTGCTTATCTCTCTAACCTTATCCATTGGCATGGCCAATTGCAACTCGCCATGGGCCACATACACCTAAAAAGAGTAGAATGATTTTCAGATTATACTTGTGAGGAACCACTTCAACATGGCAAAAGAAGTAAATTGCAAATAGAATCCTACCATGTAAGATGGCCAATTCTCAAGGCCATCAAAAATATGCGTTGCATAGATTATTGTAGCACCACGTCTTGGCATTCCTTCTTCAAAAATCTCAAAAGATCAGCCCGTGCAAGAACATCCAAGTCAACTGTGATCTCATCTAGAAGAAGAACCTAGATAAACAAGGGGTCCAAGTGATGTTGAAAGAAAGATGGTGATGTATCAGCTGAGGAAGCAAAAGATTGCAGAAACAGACAGGACAGATAGGTACAGCATTCTCAAGCTCAATGAAGTTGTACCTTAAATGGCTTAAGTAGACCCATACAAATCTGTACTCTTCTTCTCTGGCCATCAGATACCTTGTGCATTCGCCATGACAGATCAACACCTAAGACCTATGTCACAAAAGAAAACAAAATCAAAATAACAGCCATACCTCCAAAATACTAACAAGATGGACCCTTAAGATGAGGAAAACCATATTAACACGATATGACTATCTTCAGCAAGATCAGTGGAGTAACAATGATGGAGGATTATAAATCTCTATCAAAGGTTTTACAAAATAATGTCTTATTTCGCTATTTGTTTTTGGAACTATCAATGTTTATCTATCAACTTTTACCATTGTTAGGGAGCATAGAGTTGAAGATTGTATCTGTCATGGGGTCAGATTAACACTTCCATGTGTATTGAGATCAAAGTAAAGGTTAATCCAAAAGACCTTATAGAGGCAAAAATGAAGCCCAAAATAGTAAATGTCACCAAACTAGCATTTACAAATGTTCATGGTAGAACTACAATGAACTTTCTTAATTAAAAGCATATTGGGATAATTCAACTTTAAGGTTACCACTAAATCCAAATCTATTTCTCAAATCAAGTTGGGTTAATTTAAAACAATACTTGGATTAACTCAATGAATAGTCTTAAAAATTTTTCTTCTGCACTTTAACAGTATATGTTGCCTTATGGAAGCAAATTACCACATAAACCATTTACTTAGGTTTTCTCCTCAAGAAACACTAGTCAAAGTGAAGAAAGAAATAGGAAAACTTTGTAGAAGGACAAAATGAAGAAGACCATTATGAGATAAAAGAAAATATATCCAAAAGAGATGAATGCAAATGAAATTTGATACTTTTTTTTTTTTTCACAGGTTTGGAGATTTATCTTTCTTTGTCAAGAGGTGGTTTTTTGCACTATCTTGTGGGGCTGTTTGGAAAGATAGATAACAATAAAGCACTGATGTCAAGCCAGCTTTATATGGTCAATAAGGATTGATGCTTTTTGGACAAACCCTGAGATTAAACCCTTCTCTTTTTTCCAAACAAATTAAATGGCTTCATCCACAGGCAGGACAAATAGAATTGTAAATACTGCAGTTCAAGGCAACCCTGGATTGCCAGATTACAGGAAGCTTTTAGAGATGGGAAAAAAAAAAACATAGATAGAGCTATCATGGTTCATTAGTAGAATATCAAGACAACTTGATTATGGAGTTTAACAGAGAGAATATCCATTCCAGGTTAGTTGTTTCAGAGACTCAGGAAACTGACTCTCTTCTTGCACAGTGGGGCTTATGAACAATTTTGTTTGTCCAATCAAAGCAACTCTCATTTTGGAAAATCGCAGAAATTGATGATTGCCATGAAATCAATTTTGTTCTTGTATACGGCAAGAATTGAAAGAAAATAATGTGTTGATTTCCTAGCAAAACTTGGTCTAAGTCAAAGAGCAAGGGTCCATGTGAATTTTTGACCCTCCACCACCAAGGCCTGAGTAGGTTCTTATGTGGAGATACTACAGGGTTTAAAAGAATCTCAAAGCATCTAAGTGTATTAGCAGTTAAACTTTCTTTATTCTACCTCAACCAACCAAAAAATAAATAAACAAATAAAATATTAAAAAATGGAGCATAAAATTCCATTGTAACAGGACAATATGCAACTTGATCTGAAGGATGCTAGCTCCTTCCCAGCAAGAGATATATAACCCATCTCATTTCAGCGAAGCAAAGCAATCGACCCAGTTTGCAATATAATATTATCCCCCTCTTGCTCTTTAACACTCTCACTTAGTGTCCCTTTAGTGAGTGATCCTTGGGGGTCATGAACAAACTAAGAGAGTGGAGTGAAGAAGTCCTGGGTAGGGCTCCTGAACGGACAGGGAAGGTGTGCGTGTGCGAGGCTTATATTCTTCTCTTCTCACCAGAGTAAGGGTAAAAGCCTTTGGTAAAGGATCTGACCTTACTAGGCAGTCCACCATGAAAGCAACCTAAACATTACTTCTTCTTCTTCATTCTAACTCCTAACTCCCTCCTAGTGCCTCTTAAGTGAACTCAGGCCTGGGAGGCCTAAGGAACGAGATTAAAGAGCTCCTGAGGAAGTCCTTTGTTTTAAGACTTGAAGCAAGGAGCTCAAACCCTGGTATTACCACTATGGAGCCAACCCAAGAAATGAAATACTAGAGTCTAGCATCATACCTTTATCAGCTCATTTCGTCTTTGGGGATCAACGCCTGCTACACCAAATATCATCTTTTCAGCAGAAACATCCATCTGAATGGAAACCTCAAAGCCAGCAAATGCAACTTCTCTTCTCCACTGCACCCCAATAAAAAAAAAAAAAAATGTAAACACTAGTTCAGAAAATGGAATCTTGAACAGTTTCCACATTTCAACATATATAATTTACTTGCAAAATGAAAAAAAGTAAACCATTTCTCAGAAAGCACCACTCAATGATCAATCAAAAATGAAAACAAATTGCAGTAATCCATATCCAATTCATTTCAGAAACAACTCAGATCAAAATCCTCAATGACAAATCTAAGTAGATAAATGATTTTGGCTCTGTGTCTCACAAAAACAGCAGAAATTAAACTCCTACCCCTCCACCCCAGCCCCAAAAAGAAAGGTTAAAAAAAAAAACCACAATTAATACTCCTGCCAATTTAGACATCAGAGACTACCAGCTAAGAACTATATTAACACTGTCAAACACATTTTACTAACAATTCCACATAAACTCAAAAAACAGCTTAAAAACTCAATTTGACAACAACAACAACAACAAAAAAAAAAAAAAATTGAAAACGGAGATGACAAAAAGGAGAGGGAAAGACCTCTCCGCCAAGATAACAGAGGTCTCCAGAAACAGTCAAAGCAGTGTCATGAAATGCTGATCTCCCCAGCACCCTAACCATGTCAGGCTCCACCAGATGCTTCCCTCCCAATATCTTCAAAAGCGTGGTTTTCCCTGAAAACCCAAATCACCGAAACAAACATATAATCACACTCAGCTTATTGCCCGACTCCTAGAATCCACTGTCTTGAACTCAAAGTCATCGTTCAAAATTTAAAAATTTCAACTCCACTTCCAATCCCAAACCCACTATTCCCTGAAACTACATATCATGATATTGACCAGAAAAGTACTAGAAGTAATAAAGCAAGCTCTCAGCTAATGAATTAAGTAGCAGTTTCTACAACGAAATCCATTTCTGATACAAACCCATGTGCCACCTAACCCCCAACAGGAAAGAACCAGAAAAGGGCCCTTCTTTCTTGATTAATTGAGGGAAAAAAAAAAAGAGGAGGAAAGAACCTGCGCCATTGGATCCGACAAGAAGGCAACGATCTCCCGGATAGAGGGAGAGGGAGAAATCTTGGATGAGAGGAGTGGAGCCAGGGGGAGGATGGCCATCGATTCCTGGGTAAGTAAATCTGAGATTATTGATCTCCACACTGGGCTTTGGACCCTCACCTCCCGCCTCCTTCACCGCCATTTTCTTTCCGTTTCTTATGGCTCCTGCGGGATTTGCTTTAATTTTGAGTAGGTGGTGTTGTAGGTGATGTGGCTGTGTATAATATAGATGTGTGGAATGGTGCGTGGCCACGGTTGTAAAACGACTAGTTTAAGCCTCGTCAACAAACCTCCACCTACCTGAGTGCATATTCTTTGGCTTGCCTGCTTTAAGCCTTTAACTAGAAAACAGCCTCAACAAAGCCAAGGATAGAAAGTGTTTTAGGAGGAGGGGGGGGGGGAATCAGGTATCATTTTAAGAGCAATATTACTACTTAATTGAATGTGTTGGCATTATTAGGATTAATATGAGCTATTATTGGGCGATTTTTTGAAGTTTTGTATTAGTTGACAAAAGTTAAGTTCCACATTACTCATATTTATAATTGGTTTTCTTTGCTATTGTATCAAGTCAAGCCTTCCTCAATGGTTTTATAAGAATAAACTATCATTTTTTTTCATAAGTTATTATACGAGTGATAGTCTGTTTCTCGAGAACAATTTGTTATGTAATAAACTAATATTTATGTTAGATTTAATTTCATTACTTGAAAAAAAAAAAAAAAAAACTTGAAGAATAGTCGTTAATATCCAATGGTCATCAAGCCAATTATAGAATCAAAAGAACGTATAAATATAAAGTTTCAAAAAAAAAAAAAGAGAGACAAGATAACCGGTGATGACCTAAAGAAAGAGTACACAAAAGTATATTCAAACAAACATCGAAAGAAGGAATTATGAAATCTCATTTACAAAAGTATATGCTACTATATAATATATATACAGTGTCACATAAATCTTTGAGGCATTTACTGCAATTTCAAAAATTGCAGGGGAGATTTTAACAAATATGGAGATTTTAACAAATTGACCCGGCCCCATAACCCATATGCTTTTCGATCGCGGGTTACCTTCCCAGCAGCACCAAGTCCAGTCTGTACTCTGTCTCTGTACAGTACCGATTTTCCACTTGGTTGGCTATGGCTTTCTTCTTGAGAGTTGAGAGAGGGAATTGAGAAGAGGATCAGTTGAAGTTTGGATTGGATAGAATTGGGAAGATGGCAGCGATTTACAGTCTATACATCATCAATAAATCAGGGGGCCTAATTTTCTACAAAGACTATGGATCGGCAGGACGGATGGACACCAACGATAGCTTGAGATTGGCCAGTTTATGGCATTCGATGCATGCCATCTCTCAGCAGCTTTCCCCTGTTCCCTCTTGCTCTGGGATTGAACTTCTCCAAGCTGATACTTTCGATCTCCACTGCTTCCAATCCCTCACTGGTTTTCTCCTTGTTCCTCCACTTCTTTTTTCTTTCCTTTGAGTTAAAGTTCTCAATTTTTATTTGCTTAATTATCATGACTAGAGATTCGGTGTAGATGGGTTCTTTTCGTTTGAATTCTGCTTCAATTCTGTTTTCCTATTTGGGTTTTCTCTAATGTGCTTTTTGACATTTTCTTTTTTGCTCGCGCCAGAAGAGTTTCTCTATTTCCTATGTGGTCAATGCTGCTGAATAAGTTGTTCCTAGTTCTGAATCAAGATTATTGAGGGAATGGTCTTCATGTTCGGATTTGCTTTACCTGGCCTAGAATTAAGCAAAATCTGGATTAAAATAATTATATTTGCCTTCTAATCAACGGAGTCTCTCTCTCTCTCTCCCCCTCTCTCTTTTTTCCTTTTAATTTCTGGTGATTTGTCTGTAAACTCATCAAGCCAAATCCACTTTACTTTTTCTGAATTTTTCTGTTGTTATTGTATGAATAACATGCACAAGAAAATAGTTTAGATTGAAGGTAGTTGAAACGTATGAATAACATGCATTATTAGCTAAAGGTTTAATTTAGATATCAGAAAGGAGCTGTTGGAAGCCAACACTTCACAAATCCAACGGGGACAACTTAAATTTGGGCCTTCGTGGTTGAGGCCTCAACTGTTAGGATGAGTAGAGATATAGTTAGGATGAGTAGTGATGAGTTATACATACAAAAAACTATTATATACTGAAAAACAAGAACGTATAGATTTTCCCAAATGGTTGAGGCCTAAACTATTAAGGGCCAAATTAAGAAAATTGGCATCCTTTGATCAGGTAATATCATGGAATGTGGAAATTTAGATTTTATACTGAATGGATGATAGAGGATGTTTGGACTGGACAGATCGTACAATTTTGGTCAGCATCCTTCACTGCTGAAATATGAAACTCTTTCCATTGTTTAGTATGCTTCCAAAACAAAAAACATCCAAAATTTCATTATGGCCTTTCTTCTTTCATGGATTTTCCATTTTCTAACACAGAGCAGGTGAATCTTACATGAGAACTCAAGCCTGTAAAGCAGATTACAGGTGTGTGGGGTAGAGCTAATACGTGGAGTCCTACATTTCTGCATGTAATGCTTGGTTTATGTTTGAGTAAGTTGGAACTATTAAGTTGCCCGCCATATAGCTCACTTCAGGGAATGGGTTTTTGGATGTGACGGCTTCCACTGTAGTTGCTTAAGTTATTGTTCTTGCAATAAAACGTAATGATATGATTAGTTTCTTTACAATAATGAACATATTGTATTAAATGATTTTTCTTGACAAAACCAGGACTCCCAAAGTTCCATTCTAGTTAGGTGGCTAAATATAACTGCTACTAAAACCAAGGAAACGAGTTATAGTCTAGGTTGTAGATGCTTTCCCAGATTTTGGTAAGGTCCGAACTAAAGACTCTCAGTAACAGAGAACTTTGAATGCATGCCCAGCGGAGATGGCAAATTGGGATTTGGGTCTCAACAAGTGAGGTCTCAGTTGTTTGGGACAATTTATGTTTCAAATTAAGCTTTAATGTACATATTTCCAGTCTGGGGATAAGAATATAGCATGTAAATAGATGTAATCATTGACCAATAATAGACATATATTTAGTTGTCCAACCTACTTATGTTAGAACTTGAACAGGAACCCAGAAATATGACAAACCTTGCCAGCTTGTCCTTGGGTTAAGCAAAATGACTGTTGGTAGATGTCAGATTATCTTTATGCCAGAAGCACTGCTGTGCTATCGATGGCTTGTTTATCATCTTTCCAAGCTACAGTAATTTTGGCCATTGCTGTGATGTTCAGTTGTTCTGTATGGATTTTCCAAGTCTTGTTCTGGAGATGAAAGTCCAACTTGAAGATCTAAAGTTTTGCTATAGTAATACAAAATGAGAGATCTAAGGATGGATAAGAATATAGATAGAAAGGAGGTGATTGCATTACATACATATGTTTAACGTGAATTTCTGTTCAGGGTAATTGTTTGATATTTTCTTTTTTTTTAGTCTGGCTGTATTTCTTACATTCTGCTTTTCCATGTTGGCATTGCATAAGGAAATTATACTTCAAGTAGCCTGGCTGTTTTCCCAGTGAGCTTTATTCCTGAGTTTTGTTCTACCCTTCCATCATATCGAGTGTTGCACTTAAGAACATAGTTAATAAAAAGATGGAAAGGAGGTGATTGCATTACATACATATGGAAAGGAGGCGATTGCATTACATGCATATGTTGGGAATGAAGTTCTGTTTAGGGTAATTGTTTGATTTTTTTTTTTTTTTTTTTTTGTTTTAATGTGGCTGTCTTTCTTACATTTTGCTTTTCCACATTGGCATTGCATAAGGAAATGATAATTCGAGTAGCCTGGCTGTTTCACCAGTGAGTTATAATCCTAAGTGGAACAAAAACTCTGTTCTACGCTTCCATCATATCAAGTGTTGCACCTAAGAAAAGATCTAATATAATGGATGATTGTATTCTTTCAATTTGTACAGTTTGATCTTTCTTTATGACATTAGAAAATTACTTAACTGGTGTAAGTGAATGCTTGCAGGGACAAAATTTTTTGTGGTCTGTGAACCTGGAACACCACACATGGAAAGCCTTTTGAAACACATCTATGAATTGTACACTGATTTTGTTTTGAAGAACCCTTTCTATGAAATGGAAATGCCAATTCGGTGTGAACTGTTTGACATCAACCTGGCACTTGCTGTGCAGAAGGATCGTGTTGCTCTGTTGGGGAGATAAGCACTTGTTTATGTGGCAGTGTAGGATAGATATCTCGAGTCTGGTTTGCCATTCTTTTTGTTTCGATAGTAATTTGTGGTGCCGATCTGATCAGCTTTGCATGCATTTGTTTCCGTTACTTTATGACAAAGCATGGATGGATATTATCCCCTCTTATTAGAGCTTCTAGTCATCTGTGAAGAGTCTCTTGTTAATTTTGTGAATTGTGGTGGCTGTGATGAAATCCGTTGGCCTGCTGGCATGGTTCATGTTGCTGTTGACCCCCCAGTTTGGTTGGATGATTTGGGAAGTTATTATCACAGCGGACAATTAGGGGCAAGAAAAAGGTTAAGCTTGTAATATTTGAATTGGTAACTTGCTCGGTTGCGTGCCATTTCTAACTTTGTAGCAACCGTCCAGCAGAAATAGGATATTTGCATCTTCGCACTTTCGATTCATTTCCATTAAGCTACTTGTGTTTCAAAAGAATTTGTTCTTTTATCTACATTTTTATTACCAATCTACAGGTGCCAGAGTAAGGTGCAATCTAATTGCATGTAAACATCAATGTTTCTGATAACTGATATCTAACTTTACTTCGTATTGACTACTGTTAACTATCGAATGATGGCTGCTTTTGGGGGTTTCTTTTCTCTTTTTTTCTTTTTTTTGGTGTGTCTGGGGACACTTTCAAAGTGACGTTGCTGACTGGCTGTACTGCAATGGCAAGCATGTCCGTCTCCATTAAGTGATGTGGCAGTACTGCAGCAGCAAGCATCTCTAGCTCCATTTAAGTGGAGATTGCCTAACTGAATGTTGGTATTGAAGATTACAAGGATATACCTAATTTGCCTTTGCCAATACACGAATCTTATGAGATGAAGACCAAACCAAGAACATATACAGATATATGCCTCTTTGGCGCGTCGATGCTCATTGAAATTTGAAACAAGAAGTGGTTATCCTTCTTCTTTTTCCTTTTTTGGGTGCAACGAAACAAGAAAAGAAAAACTAAACCTCAACATAGACATGAATTAATGATTAGCATTAAGATTCAGGAATAGAAGAGGCAATATACAAGTTCACACTCGCTGAAGCTTCACAAGTTAAGATCATGGTTTCAGTATCTGCGGCTGTGATTGAAATTGAAGGAAGTCCATTCTCGCAGTTGTAGGCCAGCGTTTGCGCCTGTCCTAATTGATCAATGTCCTTGTACCTTCCCAGCTGGGATAACTGATAGGCATCATTGATTTTGACTCTCATCTCCTGATAAATTGTCACGCACTTGCTGTAAGACCTCTTCAATGGTCCAGCAGGCGTGTTGGCATGCAGGTCTGTGAAGATCTGGTAACTCTTCTTAGCTTGTTCTCTTGTCAGATTGATGGATATCAGCGATAGCTGAGGAAGGGTGGAAGAATATGTATTGGGATCGCTCTCAAGAATCTGTACGCAGATTTCTTCACTCTGAGTTTGAGAACAGATGGAGTACAAGGTGTTATGAGTGACAGCAGATGAAAGGGAGATCATGAGGGCTGCTGCTGAGAATGCAAGCAGAAGTTGTGCAAGATCGTGACAACCCATGTTTCTTCTTGTTTGTAACAGCTGTGAGAGGATCTTTTATTGCCTAGTTCCACAGGATTACAGCATATACAAATCTAATGCCTAACTAAAAGCTGGAAAATGGGAGAAGAATCTTGTTGTGTAGCAAATAATTCGCTGGATTCAAGGTAGGAAGGAATTTTGTCCAATAGCATCAAGTTGATGGCTTCCGTCTTTCCTAAACTTCAAAACTTATCCACTACACAGATAAATTAACTATTTGCTTTAAAAGCAAGAGACGTTATTGAACATAAATTTAGTTGTATTATCCTTGAATGACAGTATATAACTATATATATATTGTTTGGTTGCTTATAACATGGAATAGATTTGCTGCAATCTTAGGCAATATAAAAATCGAGTCCGATAATACAGAGGTTGACAGGGTATTTAAAAAAATAATAAATAACAGTGACAGAGAAGTAAATACGTATCTCTCAGAAACAAAAATAAAAAATGGGAGTTAACTCTCAGAAAGTAGCAATTTCTTTTTTGGCCCCTTGGAGCAACTTGAACTAATGATTTTGTCCCATTTCCCATCAATGATTAGTTATGGGCCACATGAACACGACAGAATTAGGTAGATCACCATTTTTCTTCCTCTTTCTCTCCTTTCTAAAAATCTTTAGACGAGTCAAAAGCAGATTAATTGAGACAGACATGGTAGTGCCAGCTTAAGGGTCTTCCTAAAAGGAGTTTGTTAAAGGGCACAAAACAGAAGTCCCAGAAACTGATTCAAACTTTGCAGTGGCTGTTCTTGTTGGGCGGTGACTAATGATCAAAATCTTGATAGGGTTTTATTGCTTTTGCATGGGTGAGAATCAACTGTAGATTTTGCTATTCAAAGAGTATGTTATTCTAGTTTCCAAACTTCAAAGAGCCAGTACTTAGCTCTCCCCATTCTTTTGTCTTGGTAGAAGTAAGAGAACTTATATAAAACCAAGTATAGTTATTTGTAAAGGAGTCCAGTAACAAAATGCTAGCATCAAAAGAAATTGGTTGTTTAGATAAAACAGAAAGCACAATTGATGAATTCCATTCTTTTTTGAAGTGTATCTGCATGTAGTTTCTTCCCCTTCCCCACTGGTTTTTGAAATCAGGCTCCTTTTATTTAAGTTTTGAAATAGTGTTGCAATTTTATTTTTTTTTCCCCCATTTTTGGGTACACAGTACATTGGGAGCACAGCAACAAATTTCTTAGGATTAACTCCACTTTGCACCCTGAACTCTTATTACTTTTTCACTTTGCATCCTCAACTTCAATTTTGAATGGTTTGCAGCATAAATTCTCAATTTTAAACACTCTACACCCTCAACTCTCAAGTTTGTTCCACTTAAATCCAATCAATGATAACTTTACCAAAATTAATATCATAAAGGACTCAACAAATCAAGGATAATGTGCCAAAAGTGGTCAAGAGGCGACGAGGTATCATAACAAAAATAAAACAACATATTGCTATTAATTTATACCATCTTTTATCTCGTTAATTTTGGTAATAATATCTCATGACCATATAAATCAATGACAATATACTGAAAATGGTAAAAAACGGCTAAGAGATCACAATTAGAACAAGACGGTACGTTGTGATTAATTTTGTGAACATAATTATTGATCGGATTTATATAGGGCAAACTTAAGATTAGAGCGTATAAAGTGTCTAAAATGAAGAGTTTACGGTGGGAAGTGTCCAAAAATAAAGTTTAAGAAGATGAGAAAGCGATATAAATTTAGGAGTGTAAAGTGGAGCTAGTCCAATTTCTTATTCATAATTAGCCCAACTTAAGATATGACTCAATGGGGCGTTTTTTATTTGGAGCAAGTGAGTAGCCCATTTTAGAATGGCCCAATTGGGACACTTTGGTGCCAACATGGACATTATTGTACTCCTGCCCATTTTGTAGCTCCAGATAACAATGCAGCCTGGACATGATATGCTTCAAGCGCCATCAGCATGACAGTACTTTAAATGGACAGTCTACAAGAATTTCTTACTCCTTCTTCTTCTCCTTCTTCTTCCTCCTCTTTTTGAGGGAAGTCTATCCGAGTTCTTGAAAGAGAATCTTACTCTATCCATTTTTGTTCTCTCTACATCTCCATCAGGTATGCTCCTCTCATTATATGCTTCAACAGGAATCATAGATCACTGAAAGTTAATTATGTTAACCATTTGTTTATAGTTTAGATCCTAGAGTACTCTATTAGTTTTAGCCTTTATGAAGCTAAGAGGAAAGTCCAACACAAATTAATTTCTGCCGTCCTTGATTCTGTGAAGGATATAGTTGCAAGTTGGAGATGCATGCCTTTAACTGGGATTTGGCTTTGGAGTTGGGGCTACCTCAATAGATGAGTGTTCTAGCTTACTGATGATTGAGGTGTAAATATCTGTGTAATAGTAATAGCGCTACCTGCTGTGACGTAGTTGGAAATGTGTACATTCCTTTGTATATACTTTCATTGTTGATCAATAAAAACTCAATATTGCTCCAAAAAATATCTCAATTAAGCTAATTTCAACAATTTGACTGATAAATAGCAAAAGGGGCTTTTGAAAGTTGAATGGATACATTGGGATGATGTTGTGAAGGGTCAAAATGAAGATGGTGCATTGCTGCATATAAAAGCTCATATCGAGTCTGGTATATGGCACAAAACAATTTGCCAATTCTCATTACAAACAATTCTGATTCTGAGGGAAGACTTGCTCTTTTTCTTTCTTTCTTGGGTCTCATAGAATATATCGTGTAAATTTCATTAATTTCCACCATCACTCTATGCAAGTGCAAGGTACGTGCCATCTTTTCTAATAGATTGTGATTGAGGAATGAAACACAACGAAACTGCAGCATAATTTTTGTGAGGATTTGGAAATTTTATTTTTAATCAAAAGTAAATGATAATGATAATAATAATATTATTATGTATTTTCACTTAAATATTAGTGAATTTATGCTTTGAACTATTATTTTCTAATTTAGATGATTTTTCAAGAATTATTTGTCGGTGTGTGGTTTCGGCCAGTATGAGTGTCGAATTTTGTTCCGAAGCATGAATAGTGACTCTAAGATGAAACCGAGCATATGTAGAGATATTACAGAGATATATTTAAGGTTGGACAGTATAGGAATGAGATAAACCAGTAAAAGTTAGAGTGTCGCCCGTCGACGCGACATAAAGTGGTCGTTTGACCACTTTTCCACAAATTAAGGTGAGCCAAGTTTTTTGTTTATAAAAAGCCACCTTTCATGCCTTCTTGTTCCCTTGTTATTTTCAGTCACTTTTGGAGACAAAAAGACAGAGAGGGGGCCGAGAGTTAGAGAGAGAATAGAGAGAAAGTTGAGAGATTTTTTCTTCTTCATCTTCTTCCTCTTCATTTCTTGAAGTTGCAAGACTCCATTGAAGGCCTTGATCTTGCTTCTTCTCCTTCTTGTTGCAGCCGTGTGTGTGAGAGAAAGAGAGGGAGAAATCCGAGGGTGAGAGAGAGAAAGGAAGAGAGAAGAAAGCTTCCTTTTGCTTGGCAACTTCTTGTTCTTGAGCTTGGAGGAAGAAATCAACTTCAAGCAAGTAGATCTGTGGGAAAACTTGGAGGATCTTCAGGTGTTGAAACTTAGAATATCATCTGTGGGTGGAACTTCATCAAATCTCCCTTGATCTTGCTAGATCTGAAAAGATCTTGAGGTATAATCCTTAAAGTTCTTAGCTTTAACTTTATTAGCGGTAGATTTGTTAGATCCATGGTTTACTTTGGTAGAAATGATTACATCTGAAATGATGAAGTTGGGCTCTTGAAATCCCAACCTAGGTAGCGGACTTGAGGTGGATTTTAGGTAGCAGACTTGAGGACCTGATTGTGGATTTGTATGATATTCGTGAAAATAGTCTTAATATGGCTTGAAAGTAGGGTTTTGTTGTTGGAAATTTTGGAAGAAAAATGTATGAGATGGTCGAACCCATGCTTGGTGATTTTAATGTTTGATTTCAAAATTTTGTAATTTTTCTTGAAGAGATTTTGCCTAAATAAATGTGTATTATGTTTATTTATGAGTACATGTTTGAATGGAGTGAAGTTATGAATTTTTAATGGTGAAAAGTTGTGTTTTTACTAATTTTGGGTAAACATGTAATTTTGGGCAAATTTGTTTCAAAACAGGGAGCAATTTTTGTCATCTAGAACTTTGACTTCCCATATGAGTTTTTGACTGAATTTTGGTACAAACCTAGCCTATATATAGAAGAATAAGTGTACAAAATTTGGCATTTTTCTCATAAGATTTCATTGGCCAAATGGTGCCTACAAGGTAGCTTTACAAATCTGGAAAAATAGCTTTCAGGCAGCTTTATACCTTATTTTCAAATGACTATGGTTTCTTGCTCAAGAGTTGAAACCGATCGCCATTTGTGGCATTTGAAACTAGACTTCAAGAGCTTCCCAATGGTATAAAATTCATGTGAGTTCGTTTTCTACAAGTCGCAGAAATTTTGGGAAGTTGGCTGGTTTTGCAGACCGATAACACTGTACTTTGACTACTATGAATCTTGCGACTTTGATTTGACCTATATTACAAAATGAATTTGAAAGCGAAGTTTTCTAGTGAATGGTAGTTCTCCGAGTCTAACTTCCATACCCATAAGCCTTGCTTAATTTCAACGAGTGTAATCTTAGATATGGTCCGAACAAGCAATCGTAGTAGTGAGGGTTTGGTGATTCTAAGTAGTTAAGTTAAAACTTTGAGTTTTAGATATTTTGGCTAGTATCTGATAGTTGAACTTTGGCTCAGGTGGCCAAAACTTTGTCGAGGGTGAACCAACTAACGAAGTTTAGCCTTCTTCTTTGCTCACTCGTTTAATTGAATCAAGGTGAGTGTTCCAACCCCTTTTTAAATGAAAAATCTTACTATAGTTTGCAAATGAATGTTTTGTTGAAATGATTTGCTAGTAATTATAATGAAGTGATTTACCATTATTTCCAAGTAAAATGCTTTTACAAGTGAAACAATTTATGAAGAGTTTAGGAATGTTCAAATCCGTTTTAAATCAAATATTTTACTACTACGTGAAAATGACTTGTGAAATGATTTACTCGACTCATATTTGCAAAGAAATGAATTTGTGAGTATTCCTTGTATGTTATGTGAATTACATACTTATGTGATTAATACTTGATGTTACTTGATTGAAATACTTGTTTCTAGGCGAGTGTGTACTTTATCGCACTCGACCTAACTGTCAATATACTGTTCAACTGTTTATTTTTCCACTATTTGTATATTACTTGTGCATGACTGTAGGCCATGTGTACTTTACCACATTAGCTGAATAAGGCCTTTTTCCCTTTATTATCGGCCTATTCGATCCAGAAGCGGACTCGGTCGGGTAGGTTGGTAACTTAGGGTACTGTACGGTATACTCGAGTATTACCACTGGGTGTTATAAGGAGGAGTAGGAGGGTGATTGATCGACAAGACGAACTGCAACTACTATCGGAGGACACCGTATCCTTTCAATACTTGAACTACATGTTTACTGAATTATTGCTTATTGTATGTTGTTTGTTAAGTTAAGTGTTTATGGAATGATTGTTTAAAGACTCAAATGTTTTACAAAATGACATTTAACTCAAAGGTCCATGAATTTCTTGTTTTTACTAGACATTCACTGAGCTTCTAACTCACCCCAAAATGTTTTATTTTTTTCCCCCCCACAAGGTTCGACACGATGGATAACATGTGTCGTGATCCTTCTTAGTGTAATTGGTTGGGTTATTTCTTGTACCATTTGTAATCATGGATTGTTAGACTTTTGGTGTATTTGGGCTTGTAAGATAAAATGGTGGTTGTACTTTAAGTACATTGAACTGTAATCTGAGAATTTGAGTTGTAAGTTGAATTTAGAAATGCTATTATTTGTGATTTGGATTGGAATGGTTAATTTCGTTCATTTTTGAAGTATTATTAGTAATTCTAGTGAGTGAATCCTGGCAAGAGTTGGGCAGGCGGTCTGCCGATCCCTTTGGTTCCCTTTGTAAACCCTAAAACTGTCATGTAAAGTTTTTTTTTAACCATAAACCATAACTCTCACCGTAACAATATTGACAAGCACTCGTTTATTAAACTCTCGGACTTGATGTGTATATATTAGAACTTTCATATTTTCAAAATACACAATACTTTGTCATTAATATAACTAAAAATTTTTCTCACGAGATTGAAACACGTTGGCTTTTTGAATTTTAGCAAAATATAATTAATTTTTTGCATTAGGATAAAGCATACATTGCAAGTATTCTAAATAAGTCATTTCATTATTGTCAACTGTTTTGAGTTAATTTAAGAATTTGTATAAATCATTTACATATTTTTATGTTTTCTTTTTTTGTGTAGCCGGCAGGGTTGAAAATAAAAATATAAAACTTACCATAAAATTACATACAATTTCATTTATGCTATCCTTAAACCAGGGCACAAAGGTATTTTTAAAGATTATATAGGAATTTTTGCAACTTAAATTTAAGAGTATTGTAAATGATGAATAATATTAAGTAAATCGCTAATAATTTTACTATAGGGGTGGTTCACTTGTAGATTTTTTGATCGGCAATGTTTGTCGAATTCGAGGTTGGTGCAAAAAAAAAATTTCTAAAATTTTCCTTTTTTTGTCTAAATTGAGGGCTTGCAAACGAAAAACAAGATACGAAATCCACAAACAATATTAACTAGTCAAAAAGCACTTCCAAAATGAGTACCATAAACATACAACTCAAATTAACTGGCATTTTCCTCATTTTAATACTCTCATTTCTAATTTGAAAACAAAAACACAAGATTCATCAAATTAAGAAAGACACGTTAACTCATCAGATTCTAATCCCTAACACAAAACCACAAAATTCCTACAACTGGATTGCAGCCGACGTTTCTGCGCCGTCCAGCGGCTTTTTAGACGGCGTCGACCTCCCAACTGGATTGCAGCTTCGCAGGTTTGCACGAACCGTTGCAGCCTCAAGTTTGCACAGCTGCTTGTATTGTACAGCAAATGGCAGGAGTTCCAGGATGTGCCGCAGCAAAGCTATATCCCAAGGTTTAGCATGCATTTGAGGAGTAAGAAAGGCATCAAGCTAGGGATATGGGAAAACAACCACTGACTGTGAGCTATGCTAAACTTGGTGAATATCTTTCATTCCTTCTCTTCTGTAGATATGTGAAGATATTTGCAATTTGTATCAGCAAAAATTTTACAGACTTGTGTTGGGATGCCCTCTTTTCTCTTGGTTAAGTTAAATTGTAGGCTACACTCATTTCATAATCTACCAATGTTTTAAAAAAAATAAATAATAAAAATCAATATGAAGATGTAGCTTAAAATATAAGAAACAGGGTCACTTCTTATCATAGAATAGACATAAGTTAAAAATATCAAAAGTGTAAGTATAAAAATTCAGAAAGAAATCAAGGAAGAGAATGCACAAAAACGAGGCAAAAACTCCTCAGTAAACAAGATAAGAGAAAGACTGAAACCACTCAAACTCTAAAATGATTTTCATGAATAATGTATATATCATGCTACAAGTAAAAAATTACTATATCTGTTGCTACATGATTCACATTCTTTTAGCATAAATCATCCAAAACCAAAAACTGTAACAAGAACATGAGCTTATACTTTATAGCAGAACCCCCACGCAAAAAATCTTTGTAATGAAGAAAGAAAGATGTGCCAGGTCTTAAATGAAGGAGCTGAACAAATACACATAAGAAAAAGTCAGCACCAACAGGTGCTTGCATTTGTAAACAATCTCCAGAAAAAGGAAAAAAGAAAAAAAAAACCATCAAAGACTTGGTGTAATTGCTTTAAGACATTGTAAAATACTAATCCCATGGTGAAAAACACTTTAATTCTGGAGGACATAACGCATTACAGAGTACATCTCACCAAAATTGACGTCAGTCGTTGATCATTAAGAAGAAACAGATAATTCACTTAAGTTTTGAGATTGTTGACAACCTACCGGATCCTGCCAACAGGTAACATAACATGCCCACTCTAACTGCAGAGAGGACTGATCTAACAACTCATAATAAATAAAAAGAGGACTGATGTAACAAACACCAAATGCACAAGTTCAGGGACAGAAAGATGCAATCTGCGTCACATTTGACAATTGACACAGATGTCATGACAATCAGAATGATACTTAAATGGCAACACCAATTCATGGATAAGAATAACTCATCTGATTCCATTTTAGTAAATTATTAACTCTCAATGCCAAGGCAGTTTATTCCCTTGCCATATCAGATCAGCTAACCGTTCCTCATCTGATCTTCCCCATGTTCATAATGCACAAGGACTTCTAGTCTAGATACAAACCATTTTGAAAGGCACGTTGAGAAATGTTCTGAAATGCAAGGCTGTATAATGACTTTAATAGTGGTAAAGATAAAAATTAACACCTAACAACTCAAATCATCTCTCTGTTGGCAAAGAATTGGTATTACGATGCCAAACTCTCTTTTGGAGGATAAAGTACTATGCAACTTCTAACGGTCAGAACCAAATTATTTGATTAAAGGAGGAACAGTTAAAATGTGAAAAGACAAAAGAAGACGTATCATCAAGTTACGATAAGTACATGCACATAATATGCAGGAAAGCATTAGTAGCAGGAAATGAAACAGTGCCTCATGTACTTGTACTTGTTTGGAATCTATACACAATAAGTCATCATATCATGATCATCTCAAGAGGAAACAGGGCTACAAGGACAAACGATCTATCTTCTTCAGTCCTAATAACTTGATCCCTAGAAAACCTATGTTTCTTCCCTTATTTCATTGTAATCTAATCTGAAATTTCCACCTCTTCTATGTCAACAGACTACCAAAATCCCATATTCCACAAGGAGAACTAAGTTTTAACAAAGCCTAGTAAACAAAACTCCATAACTACGTAACAGAAACAAACCAAAATCAAATGCAATAGAACGACAAGAGTAAATCTGAACATTACAAGAAACTAAAAGAAGAGGAAAAAATCTGGATGTCGACTGTTTCTACTATATCACACAATTTAACAGATTTTGCCATTCAAATTGTCCAACAAACCACAATGTTATATTTCCAAACAATCGAAATTAACCAGCAAATTTGAACGGAAAGAATATGCAGCTTAGCTTCTGTGAAAACCAGTAAATAATGGCGGAGCAGCGGCGGCAATGAGCGCCGACGACGTACCTGAAGCACCGGTTGACGCGCGGAGAAGCAATGGCGGCCCCTTGCCAGCGTTCCGGCCCTTTCCGGTGACTAATCCCCGCTTCTCTTTCCGGCCCTTTCCTCCGCAATGTTGCCTGCTCCGCCGACTGAGATGGACGATTGGAAGTTGCGCTCCAACTTGTTGGCGGATTCTTGATGGATTATGGCGAAAAAGTCCGCAGAATTGCCCCAGTTTCTGAATTCCTTTCTTCCCCCAAATCTTAGGGCTTCGTTTCTGTTTGGCTGGCGTCGGGAGGCAGAGGTGTGTTTTGTTAGTTTAGTGAAATTACCATAACTCGCATTTGACAAATGCGAGTTTAGTGAAACTCGCATTTGACAAATGCGATTTTCACACGTGGAAAATATAATCATTTCACTTTTTCTTTCCGAAATTACCACAACTCGCATTTGACAAATGCGAGTTTCACTGAACTCGCATTTTTCAAATGCGAAAATCACAATCACAGAAACTCTTATGCAAACAGTCCCCCTCTTGTCGAAACTTTTTTTTTTCCATCACAGTTTTAGAATTTCCTCTAACTTATCTCCTTTTTGGGTACGTAATGCTGCAGGACTTCTTGAACATGTTCTTCAGGGATGTTTATAGGCCAATTCCACCAATTTACAACTTGGTTTTGGCCATGTTATGGAGGCATCCGGAGAATGTGGAGTTGGAAAAAGTGAAGGTTGTCCATTTCTGTGCAGCTGGATCAAAGCCCTGGAGATACACTGGCCAGGAAGAAAACATGGACAGGGAAGATATCAAAATGCTCGTCAAGAAATGGTGAGATATCTACAACGACGAGACATTGGACTACAAGAGATCATTAACTGCAAACATTGGCACAGAAGGAACTGGTATTGAAGCTGGAACTGAGAAACTCAAGACTAGACCTGCCCGCTACATTGCTGCACCATCTGCCGCTTGATCGCAAACAGCTTATTATTGTTGTTATTGTTGAATTATTCTAGTAATCTATTACTGTATATAGGTATTGAGAAATACAGAAAAAGTTCTGTGAATAGGTGAATGGTCTCCTTGTAATTCTCGAAAGGAAGACTTGCGTAGGATCGAGGAGATTCTACTGAGTTCCCCCATGTCTGATGCGAGTTTGTTATGTAAAAGCTCGACAATATATTTGATGAACAGCTTTCGAGTTTCAGTCTTTCAGATAATTGTCATTTTTCGTCTAGTATGGCCAATAATAATAATAATTATTTTTAACTCCCTAGAATATCGATAAAGTGCCAGGAAGAACGTTCCAGTAAACGAAACAATATATATACAAAATCATTTTATTAGGACGTTAATTATTTCAGAACGTACTTTCTCAAAAATATGTAAAGCTTGAACTCGACGGATTTTGCCCGATCTAATGGCCTTGTTTGCTGTCTTGGTGAAGCGAAGTTGAGATTGTTTATTAATAAATTAAAGACCAAGAAAGCTAGTTAGAAATATCAGTTGAGGACCGTGCAGCATATTCGTATATATAATGATAAAAACACGAGAAAGAATTCACTTATATTATTTTCGAAGGGGGAAGATTATTCTTTTTAACAAATATAATATAGATCCGTTCACGATATTATAATAAGAACAAGAGATTTTTACCCTTCTTTCTTCGAGAATCAAAACGATCCTTCTCAAATTTGAATCCATTCATTTAGAATCTAGTTTCTTCTACTTTATTTTTGTTTAACATTTTTATTTAAGTTTGTATTATTTAACATTTTTTTGTCGGTTTTTCCTCTTCTTCTAAAGGGTTTTGCTTGATAAGATAAAAAAAGTGCTAAAACTGAACTTTTCAGATGTTCACAAACTTATTTGTCAAATTTGTTAAGTGGTGTTGAATTTGTGTATTTTTTCTGGTACAAAATCCTAACTGAATGCTTAATTCTTATTAGAATTAGCCGATTTATTTCAACTACCTTATCTATCAAAATTTACTCTTATTTGTTAATCACGTTCAGAATCCTTATCTAATTAAACAACCTCATATTCTTTATTTATTTAAGTAACATAATATTCTGTTTCATTTTATCGTTTCTCCCTATTTAATGACTTTTCACAGTTTCTCGATACTTCTCACATTTTTCTACTCTATTAATTTTACTGTTTTCCATCTTTCTACTCTTTCATAACTTTGCATTTTTTTCCCTCTCACTTTTTTATCTACTACTCGCTTACTTCCTCAAATTCTTTTTTTCTAAAGTAAGTGATATTTGATTATTTATTGTTTTGCTTCAATGTTTTTCACCGAAATTATTAATTTTCTATATAATTTGGTGTGAATTTAAAACTTGTTTATCACAGCTTCTTTTCTGCCATCACAAGCTCCTGACCAAATTAATTGTCATTTTCATATATAACAATCTAAGGTTGTGTTTGGATGGGTGAACTTGGATGAATTTGATTTCAAATCTACAGTCCAAATTTTTTCCCACTATTTGGGAATTCTATTTTAAGGATAAGATTTCAAATCCACATATAAGATGGAGTAAGCTAGTTTAGGAAATTTCAAATTCATTTAATACAAGAGTCATTTGAAATCCATCTCTCTCAAATCCTTTTCCAAATCCAAATCTATCGATTCAAATACAACCTAACAAATTTAAACTAATTAAATCATAGATTCTATTTCTCTTTTTGATGAAAAGACAGAGGAGCAAAATTGTACAATTTAACTTATTAAGCATTCCATTGTAAATGTTTATCAAATAGTGATAGGTTCAGCATCAAGATTCAAATATTTATATATATGTTTTCACTGCTTAACATTCAACAAATTAATTGTTTCAATATTTAGATATCAGAATTCAAGTTTTAAAATTTAGATTCAGTTTTATTAAACAAAACCTAAATAACTAATGTATATGAGAAAGATGAACCAATTGAATTAAATGAGTAATACTAATAGCATAAATAAGCTGCATTCTAACTACTACACTACGCTCAAAAGGATTTAACAAATTCTAGGCTTATGATTAAGATCATAATTAACTAGGTACCAAGTAAATGAATTGGGTTTGAGATGTCCCGCTACCTCCACCTCCGCCTCCACCTCTTTTAACATCCCAAACAAAGGGAAAGCAAAGGATAGTTGGTAGTGGTGTTTAATTGCGATAGCTTTATGCTGTAGACATGGTCATGGTTCTAGAATCGTCAACTTCGGTTTAAAAACTAGCGGTTCCGATTCTTTTAAAGGTAGAATCTAAACGAAACTTTATAGAAATGATTACAGTTATGCTTCCTGAACATGCAGTTCAAATCCGATTACGATTTCAATTTCTTTCGATTCTAGTTCCTGTTCTTCTAGTTATATTTAAATACTTGTTATTGAAAATTGATTCTAAATAAATATGACAATGGATGTAAAAAAATATGAATTTTTTATTGTACTATCATGTGACAAGAAAAAAGAAAAAGCACATATTTTATGAAAAAATACATCAATTTATAGTGAATACTTTAAATAAATCAAGATGATACATAATTTTCTCATTGTTGATTAGTTTGAGTTTAAGACTTTGATTAGATTGGATTTAGACCTAAATTAGTTATTGTATTTAGATTTATTAATAAGTTAAGAGAATAGATTGTTGGACTAAGACTTAGACTGTTGGTGCTGGGTGCTGGTTATTAAAACTGAATTCTAGATTGAGTCAAAGAGACCCAACTACTCAAAATATAAGTGTATTTTAAACGATTTGGATGTATCTTGAACTAGCTAATTTTGGTTCTGATTCAAGTTTTTTGTGAATCTCAACTAAAATCTTTAGTCATGGTTATGATTTCAGTTTCGAATTCCCAAATTCGCTTCCCATTTCGGTTCAATGAACCATCGGTCTGGTTCAATTCAGTTCAGGTTCAAACTTGAACCATGACTATCCCTATTGTGCTGTTGAAAAGAAAGAGTGCTAGGACAATTATCTTCTTGCAATTCTTTGAAAGTCGGGGGTTTAGGTTTGGCAATTAACCCTCCCCCCCCAAAATCCTAAAAAAAGGTTTGAATATATGGTTGAATATCATGAAACCTCAACAAAACAGATACATATAGGTTTGCATGAACTATAACGAACTATTATATCACAAATTTGATATGTATAAATTCACATGAATAATAACTGTAGAGGAGAAAATCCTCCACATGTTGGGCCCATTATGGATTTGTCAACATTGGGTGGCATGACACTTGAAATCAAACCTTGTACTAAAGGTTCAGGATACGAATCTTATTTTCTGTGGATTTTCTCCTCTACAATAACTAAATACAACGGAGGATTCCAAAGTATTTTTAAATCTCACACTCATGAGTATCAATTTATCGTTAGATGTATAGAAGGAGATATCAACATTTGGATGATTTTAGAAATTTAAATTATTAAATAATGTGATAAGTGTTTATTGAATTAGAGTCATGATACAATGCTCAAAAGAGATGATAGAATTTTTCAATACTAGGTCGTTGTAAAGTTTAAAAAGTAGTTTTTACGAAATATTGCAACTCGCTCAAAGGTTACAAACCTTTGAGCAACAGTTGCATATTCGTGGCCATTATTGACCATCTACTGGACTAAGTTCAGTTTCCCTCTTCTGGAGCCCATGTCCGATAGCGTGCATCCCCCTTAACTTGCCGGAACATTCTACGTAACACCAGCCCAATCTGCAGCCCCAAAGGGATGCCAGCCACCCAGTTTTTGGCTCCACCTAGACATACACATGCTACTGGCATTTTTCATTCTTTCCCCTATGGTCTATGGTTCGAGTTTTGTTATTTTTTGTGTTTTAGAGTAAGCGCCAGACGTATATATTGTGCAAAAACATATTTTCAGACTTTGGTCATTGACAACATTGAAGCATGAACAATGTTAGAAGAAGATTAAAACATGAATTTGATTTAATCATTGAACAATTCAAGCATATAGATTTTAACCTCTGCATACTTTATAGCAGTCAAATATCTTAATATAAGAGTGGTCGCCTTCAATTATCAAAGAAAGGGGGGGGTCACCATTAAAAATAAATAGCCAACTGTATTGCATACTTCATAGTTTTTAAAAATATATTGAATACTTCATTGTCACAAAGCCGTGTTAAGGTTGAAATGAACATATTACCTAATTCAGCCCAGAGAAGAAATTAAATTACTTCTCACTATAGAAGAAATAATATGCCATGGAATATTCGAGTGCTAAAGTCACCGGTCAATTACCACATCTATGAATTTTGGTAAGAATTGTCGTTGGATCCAACCATCTTTGTCCAGCCGGTATCCTAAGCAAACCTTCACCTTATCTAAAAGGCTACCCAGAATTCAAGGAAATAGACGTGTTAGCTCGTTCACTGGACCAACTAACAAAACTGAAAGTTTGAAAGGGATTACTCAGACTTCAACTCTCCCAACTGCCCATCTCTTACAGGGCAAAAGATGATAATAACCCAGACCCCACTAATCCTTTCGGTGAAGCACACTCATTTTAGGGCTTTAATACGATATAACCCCACCATGCATGCTGGCACCATTCGAATTGAGATGATGTTGTGACAGTTTAGAGTAGAAGATGAACACGTTTCTCATTTGAATGGTCCTAATTGAGTTTTTAATACGAATTTTAACATATACTAAACTAGTTGTGTTTTTACACATTATCTTAATAGAGAGTGGACCAACAAAAATCGAGTCTAAATCAAACCATTACTAAGCAATAAACCTAAAATCAAGAAAGTGAATTATCCATTAGTTTGTTCTATTGTTTAAATCGGATGTCGTTTAATATAAGATTTTTCTTTAATATATACGTCTATTATCTTTCTATAACTACTGATTATGTCAGTAGTTAATTACATTATACGGTAATATTGCTACTAATAATATGATAGTGCTTATATTTTACGATAAAATTGCTACTGAAAACGTAATGCTTAAGTGTCAACTCCGGTGAATCAACTGGAGCCTACTGATCTCTACTCAATCTCGTGGACCCTGCTTTCACCTAATTCCCATTGCAACGGGTGTGGAAAAATGCAAAGCATCCTCCTCAAAAATCTACCTATAAGATAAAAAGAGAGGGGTGGTTACTGTAGCAGCCCCAATGCTTGCCACATGCCTCCCCTCTCTTTTTGACAAGTGGCATATTTTTGAAGTGGCTTAATTGTTTTATTTTTTTTATTTTTATTTTTTCCCTTACTTTCTCTTTCCTACACAAACCTTAATGCACTGCAGCTTCCTCATTTTTTTTTGCCTCCATTAGCTCCTAACCGTTACACCTTGCTCTTCTCTTTTTTTTGTTTTCCTTATTTTCCTTTATCCTAATTTTTACTCTGCTATTTTCTCCATTATCAATTGATGCTTCCTTTTTTTGTTTTTAAATTCTGTCTATTTTACTTTGCTATTTTCTCCCTTATCAATTGATGCTTCCTTTAAAAAAAAAATTCTGTTTATGATTAACTAAATGAATATTTTTGTCGCAGGAGATCAATGATGGATATTTCCTTTGAGAAGCATATAGAATAGATTGCTCCTCCATATATTAATGATCATCTCCAGTATGTTCTTTCTCTTCATTCTCCTATTTTTTTCCACTTTTTTCCTTATTTTTTTTCTTCTTTTCTGGTCTTGGCTTTGTTGTTTTCACCATCCCTATTACCAATGAAAGGGTTTAATTTGAAGGATCCCAACAAGACTAGGAGACTAACTAGACTTTATCTACTTTCATGTATGGCAATTCTTGCCATCCAAATTTTGATTTTTATGTTTTGAAATATTTTGGATATAGACATTTGATATTTGGTTGAATATTGAGGGTTGGCTATTTAACTTTTTATTTTTTTATATGTGGTAGATCTGTTGAAATCTAGAGTAATGAATTTAAGAAGTACTATCAGGAGAATCATTCAGTTAACAAATCTATATTTGCTCTAAACTCAATTAACTTGAGAATTTGTATTGTTTGATTAAAAAAGCTTTTATGCCTTTTTTCCACAAAAACTTTTTCACTCATCCTTAATTTAGGTGGTTATATCTTATCAGATTATCTGCCCACATGATAGCTTTATACTTTATCATTTACCTTTCATTTTGGAAATTTCATATAAATAAGCTGGACAAAATTGTGTTTAACTTATTTAGTCTTATATTGATATAGATCTCTTTGCAGGTTTTTTTTGAATTTTGGAGACAATTATGGAAAAAATTGAATAGTGGTAATAGTGTTCCAATGGTGAGGAGCAATAAAATGAGGCAAAATTGCTAACATATTTCATATTCTTAATTTTCTTTACGAAATTTTGTAAATGTATTCCTATTTGTATTTTCAGGGACATTGTATGTTTAGTGATACTTTTAGATTTTGAATGAATTGAGTGAGTTGTTGCTTCCTGACACCATTAACACAGTTTAGCATGCTATTATTATATTTTGAAGTACGGACATGCAAAAGTCTACGTAATTGATAGAGCTGATTTTACAAAATCTTCTTTTTCATGCTTTATCCTTTTAGTTAATTTTGAACTTAGGTTTGTTTTGTTTTGTGCTAATGTTTCCAATTAGTAATCCTAAAAAGAAACACTATTAGATTGGATCTATATTGGTCATATTTTTTATTCTTACATTGGGCATAGATTACGATAAAAAAAATCATATATATTTTAAACAATATTTTAGATGGCAGAGCACAAAATAGGGCGTGAGCACGTCCTATAAAGCAAAGTATTTTGGATAAAGAGCTAAAATAGAGCACAATATTGCTTTTCAAACTAAAGTGTGTCCACAACCTAAAGAATATTTTCTTCTGTTCAAAAACAAAATAATGTTATTTTTGCACATTTAAACTTTAAATAAAGACAAAAGATTAAGAATAATAAAGTGAAAATAATTAAGCTTAAAAAATTAATAACCACTCTAATCAAACATAACGGTTATTTGTTAGGCAACCAAATGTATAAAGAAAGCCAAGTTTGTGCAACTATACACACGAATCCTACAAACTGCATTTTTGAACCTCCTAACCACCATCCAACAAGCCCTTATTTTTGGGAGGGCCAAGGCTGTGCCTTGCACAGCCTGGTTCCTCTAGTTAAAAATAGGAAAAGGAAAGCAGGACTCCTTGTCTGCCACGTGGAACTATGTGGAAATTCATAGGAAGATGCAACACACGAAGTTTAGTGTGCTTTGTCGGTGACGGTGGCAGTTATTCAATGGATATGTAGTGACAGGTTTAGTTCAGGGGTGCCCACACCTACTTTAACACTTTTAATATTTGGATTGGATATTCTTAGTTTTTTAACTTGGAGACCGTTGAAGTCCCTGTAGTGGTTGAAAAAGAGAGTAGCAAAACTATGGAATTGTGAAATCTGTAACCATTAATTGTATTTTTGGAGTATAACTAAATTATGTGATTAAATTTCACGACTTAAGGTTATTCTTCTATCTCTTTATCCTTAGATTTATGAATTTTAGATTTCAAGTGTTATAGCACGTTGCATCTTTGTGACACTGTTTGATCCTTTGTCGTAATAAATATTGTACTAATATTTTTAAAATCAGTGCATTTGTGACTCTATTTTGATCTTTACAGGTAATGGAGGTGATGTAAGAAAAAATTGCAACGGTTAGAGTGAGATCATTAATTGCAACTATATTCAAAGTTTTAACTAAGACGTGGACAGGAAATCCTGTTTGAATTACCACTTTTTCTTAAAATTTTTAAACATTTTTTATAAATATATTTTTCAATCGTCTTTCTATCTCACATCCGTCAAATTGTTATAGTATATATTTTTTTATAAAAATTTTAAGAAATAGCAATCCAACGGCCGTGCCTCGATTTAGTTTGTATATAATTGCCGTGCTTTCAAGATAGAAAAGTAGAATGGGGTACTAGAAACTAGAAGGTTGGACAAGTATGATTTTTGAAGGTCAAGATTAGAGATTTGACCCAGTGGGAAATGGAGCCTGTCCCATTAATATTTGCGACTGGAGACAAGATTTTCACCTTATCCAGTCTTCAAATTTGTCCCACGTATTCACGTCCTACTAACAAACAAATCAAGGGCAGGTTAATCTAATCATGGGGATTAGAGCATAATCAGGTAATCTCGAATGAAAAAAAGCAAAAAAAAAAAAAAAAAAAAAATTGATGGGCCAGCTCAAGTCTCTTTTGCTAAGTGGCACATTACTCATTACTGCACTCAACTATAACTAACCCTTCTGGCCCTTTCAGTTCCACCGCCCAATCCCAGAAATGACTCCCCAGAAACAGATCATCGTTCGATCAAATCCTTTCCCAAATGTACAGTCTGGATTTAGTGTGGAAAAAAATAGTATCAATCCAGTGTCAGAGGAACCTGACTGGAAATAGGGGATCAAACGACGTCATTTTATGTCGGTAACCCACAAAGATTCATCCACGTAAATCTTAACTACGTAGCTCCACATTCAATGCAAAGACACGTTAATGCAAATCCAACGCCTATATATGTCCCCCCACCCCAAGAGCCTCAAACCCATCAAACACAAAGTATCCATATTCTCTTCACAGCAATTCAGCCTAGTTTTTAACAGAAAGGTTTTCTTCTTCTTTGCTTTTGAATCATCTCTTACTTTCTTCAGCAGATTATTTTCTTGCTAAAAAAGAAAAAACCGCGGAAAAATGGCTCCTGATAGCATTAGTAGTGCTCCAGTCCCTGGTAGTCTTGTTAAGGCTGCTAGTATCTCTAGCCGTGCCTACGTTACATTTCTGGCGGGCAACGGTGACTATGTGAAGGGAGTGGTTGGTCTGGCCAAAGGGTTAAGGAAGGTTAAAACTGCATACCCTCTGGTGGTTGCAGTCTTGCCTGACGTCCCGGAGGAGCACCGCCGCATACTGGTGAACCAGGGCTGCATAGTCCGGGAGATTGAGCCGGTTCATCCTCCTGAAAACCAGACTCAGTTTGCCATGGCCTACTACGTCATCAATTACTCCAAGCTTCGCATTTGGGAGGTAAGCTATCATTTTATAAAACGTTATATAACTTGTTCTTTTTTGGTTTTATAATCGGTAGGTCTGGAAATTGATTTTTTCTTTTTTGTTTTAATTGTGGGATCAGTTTGTGGAGTACAGCAAGATGGTATACTTGGATGGAGATATCCAAGTGTATGAGAACATCGATCACCTGTTTGAGTTGCCAGGGGGATACTTTTATGCTGTCAAGGACTGCTTCTGTGAGAAGACTTGGAGCCACACCCCACAATACCAGATTGGCTACTGTCAGCAGTGCCCTGATAAGGTCCAGTGGCCTCAAGAGTTGGGTCCTAGGCCCCCTCTCTACTTCAATGCTGGCATGTTTCTTTTTGAGCCTAGCCTTCCCACCTATGATGACCTCTTGAGCACCCTCAAGATCACCCCTCCAACCCCATTTGCTGAGCAGGTAAATAATTGATCCACAACTTTATTTGTGACAAATACCTGGCCCATAACAATGCTTTTTGTGAGTACAGTGTTAGTAACACACTTTTGTTTTGGGGTGGTGATTGTGCAGGACTTCTTGAACATGTTCTTCAGGGATGTTTACAGGCCAATTCCTCCTATTTACAACTTGGTTTTGGCAATGTTATGGAGGCATCCGGAGAACGTGGAGCTAGAAAAAGTGAAGGTGGTCCATTACTGTGCTGCTGGATCCAAGCCATGGAGGTATACTGGCAAGGAAGACAACATGGACAGAGAAGACATCAAGATGCTAGTGAACAAGTGGTGGGATATCTACAACGATGAGACGTTGGATTACAAGAGGGTTTCTGTGACAAATCGGGGTGAAGCCAACGCTAGAAGGCTCAAAGCTAGAGCTCGTCGCTCCATTCCTGCCCCATCTGCCGCTTGATCCATAGGCAGATGGATTTCGTTGAGAGAGAGAACTTTTTAAACCATGTATATGGGTACATGAAATATGTGTACTTTTAATTGGTCTTCCTGAATTTTCGGAAGGATGGCCTTTCGTAGGAAACTAGATTTTTTTTTTTTGTCCACATTACTTCGTTTTGTATAGATTTCAAATCATGAATATGAAGTATGTATATTAATGAAAGGAACCTGTTTTATACTTGCACAAAGTTGTAAGCTATCATCTGCTATTGCTATAGTTGGTTATTTAGCCATGATCTGTAATGTCCCCCACTTCCCCTCAATTTATTGTTTGATTTTCTAAGTATAAATAACATTTAAACATAATCGCCCGCATAACTGCACTGTAAGATTTTTGTTTAATTGATCAAAGACAATTTGTTGAGAGTTGTATGTATTAGTTTCGGATAAAATCGAGAATGGAGAAATAGCATGCTTTTACCAGCTTATTTTCTAATCAAAAATTTTCTTTTTCTTTCTGGATAAGATGTATTATTGAAATAAGCCCACCCTGAAAATGATAGGAAACGAATATTGGCCATATTTGCCTATAAAGGAAAATTTCCTCTTCATTAACAGTAGAATAACACAGCCTGCATTGAATAGCCAAGGAAAGCAAAAACCTATCAAGTCAACAGTCAAAGCTGCATGGGTCGGTTTTCAGAAACATATCCTACTTTACACAGAACGACACTTCTTCCAAGTTCCAACTTTCCTTCCTGGACTCCTAGCGTTAGACATCGGATATACCTAGAAGTATTTGGGGACGAAAGAAGTATTTTAGGCATATGTTACATCATGGGACTGGTAGTTATATTTTTCTTTCAAGTATTTTACCACAGTAGACTTCGAGATCCTGTGATTGACTAAATGGTGCGTACAACCAAAATTTTTTATACATATACACGACTAAGCCCTGGAGTATATATCCTGCGCAAATTCTCCCAAACCTGCTCATATCTGATGATTGTTAATTACAGTCTAAATTGACTATTAAGCTCTCTGTTTGATAACTTAATTCAATATTTAAATTTAATATGTTCAAATCTTAAATATTTAAATGCATTTGATAATAAGAAATATAACATCTGATTATTAATGGCATTAAATTTCTTAGGTAAAACTTGCACAAAAAAAATAAGTGATACTTTAATGTGATGTACACTCAAATATATCAGATTTAGTACTTAACAATTCAGTAATTTAACGGATTTAGATTTCAGATTTTAGATTTCAGATTTTAATTTTCAATTTCAAACTTTAATTTTGTCAAATGTTTTATAAGTATAAGATGTGAAAATTCGATGGAACGGACCCATTCCTACAATTTTTGAGCAACTAACTCAACCATTTCCAATCAGCAATTGGTGCGCGTTTGGATTACTATTTTTTTTGAAAAATTTAAAGAAAAATGACTAATAATTTGATATATATATATATGTGTGTGATAAAAAGATGATTAAAAAATATGGTATGTCAATAAAAAATGTAAAAATTTGTGGAAGAAAAAAATGCATTCCAAACAAGTCAGACTTGAAAAGCAAAGGAGAAATCCGGTTGGCTACATGCAAATATTTTATTTCTTCCACCGTCTGTGGGCCGTTATTTGATAGTCCTATAAAGACGTGCATGTGTGCTTGGTGGGTTACCGTTTGCTTAGAAGTCAATGGCTGTGGTAGGCTCAGAAACCAGACAAGTCCAAGAATTTGGATACTTGTAAAAATTAGCTTTTTGTAACGGTACAGAGTACTTTTGCGCGCAAATGGTCGGGGAGAGTTTACCCGTCAAGGCTCAATCATAGGGGACCCGGCACTGCAGTGGACTGCACCGTCCTTGGGTCGGCCACTATATTGTTGAAAAATGTCTGTAACTCTCAACACCCCACAGAATTTTCCGAGTTCTCCTTTTGCAAATAACTAGGTAGACTTGGCTTTGTCATCTGGCCATGTAAATTCTGGGGCCAAGATTCGACTGCGTCATCCAACCAACCAACGAGTGCGTTTGGACAGTAGATTTTTTGGGATAATTTGTTGAAAAGAATCACGTACTGTAGCGAGATAAAAAGGTGATTGGAATTTGTGTCGATGATGTAAGCAAAATTTTTTAGCTAAACAGAAGCAATCCAAACGCATTCGTAACATAGCGTAGAGTCAAAGATTCAAGTATTGTGCTTGGGGATGTCATTAACTTTTGGCAACATATAGTTAATCAATCAGTCACAAAAAACAAAAACAGTGGTAAATTATTAGCAGACCATTTAACACCGTAATAGTTAATGAAGGCCTCGAGGTTCCACCGTCCATTAAACAAAATAGTCCTTAACCAGACCAAGAATTGCAACAAAAGCCATTGCCACTGAGTTACAGCCTTCTAGCCTACTACGCAAATGTTCGATGTCTTCCTTCCCACGCATTGCTAGCCCTCCATTGCCATTACCTTCCGTAGCACCTTTCCCAAATTGTATGGGGGATCTGCCAAAAGCCATATAAGAACCTTCGTACATAGATCAAAACAAAATAGAAACTCGAAATGGTCACACATAAACTCATGAGAGCCATTAGTTCACTAATCTTCCGCCTTTTACAACGATAGCAGCAATCATTACCACCAACAATCCCAAGTGTTCATACCAGAATGTACCCCCCCCCCCCAACCAAAAAAAAAAAGGACATATTTTGGGAAAAGTACAACCCGATATATTATACTAAACTAACATTACCCTAAGATTGCATGCACTTGAATTCATGTTTTGCATTGCCTGGTCCATCTTATAGTCATCGAGCTTGTTCTCAGTTGACTTGTGCCAAATTAGTGAAAAAGATATGTGCATGACTTAGAATGACCTAGACAAACGCTGAAAGCATAGGTTAGGAGAAATTTGGTGGCCGAAGGCCAAACCATTCGGGTAGAGAAAGATAGCAAGATTGTGATTGAGGATTTGGTAGGCAAAACATGGAAGGAAGTCTGGAGGGGTAAAATGTCACGCTGCAAATCCAGTCCAGGGATTCGGATTTGCAGCATGGACTCAGATTTGTCGCGTGGCACTTAGTCTGATTGAGGATTTCGTAGGCAAAACATGGAAGGAAGTCTAGAGGGGTAAAATGTCACGCAGCAAATCTGAGTCCTTGAACCGAATTTGTAACGTGGCAAGTCGTATCTATGAGAACTTACTCCTATAAATACAAGACAATATGATCATAACTTATAAAAATACATTAAAATTTAAAATTTACAAATGCTAGAGAAATATATACTGTATTTAAACTAAGATAATTGCTAAACTCTTATTCCATACTATCAATATAAAATGTCTATCTATCTGTCTTTCTCTTATCTTCTATTCATATTTGAATTTGCTTTTGTGATCTGCAAGAAAAAATAATGGAAACATGGGTTGAGCGATACATGCGCAGTAGATAGTACTTACTATGAGGGTCTCAAATTTATTATTTTAAATATTGTTATTATTATCGTTAATCCGTTTGATTATTTTATTGTTGTACTCAATCATATTTTTCAAAAAATTTAAATGGAAATCCGTTTTATTTTTATGTAACTCAATTTTATTTCACACATATTTCCTCGTTGATTTTCAACATCCCGCTTACCTTTTAAATTCGCCTGTTAGCATTAATTAGTGAGAAAATGAGAGAACTTGTTTTTCGAGACAGACCTTCGAGCCGAAAGTGAGATAGTGAGGGTGAGTAAGGATGATTACTCATAGGTTTAGAATTCAATCAAGGGACTAGAAGTGAATCATTAAAAGTGAGATTAAGTAAGGTTTCGATACCCCAAACCTAGTTGGACAAATTTTCGAAAATTAGGGTTTTAATCTTGCCATTGTTTCGACCATTTAATTTCTCCCAATTCACTTCAAATACCTTTTCTTTCCTCCCCTCAATAGCCGAGCACCCTCCTTTATTTTCTAGCCAAATGAACCATTTCCATTCCCTCCAAGTCAAGATTTAAGACAAGGTTTTCAAATGAGACAACATCCCTCAATTTAAGGCTTTTAGTCATCTCATTGCTTTATGTCAAATACATTAAAACCTCTCTCTTTCCTCTCCCATTTCAGCCGGCTCTCTCTTCCTCTTTTCCTTAGCAAAATTTCTCCTCATCTCCTTTCCAAAACCTTCAAGAACAGCCGGCCATTCTCCCCTCTCTTCCTCTCCAAGAAAATTCCTCTCTTCCTTGCAAAATCCTAGCCTTGAAGACTTAAAGCTTTGGGGTCTTGTGGGTGTGAGCTGGCCAAGCTTTTGGTGGCGGAAAGGAGAGCTCTTGGTGGTGAATCTTGGACATCCTAGGCTTGCTTGATCAACTAGAACAAGAGGTAATTTTCTTAAACCCTAAAGATTAGAGCTTTGTGTTGGTTCTTGAACATTTAAGTTGATAAGTTTCTTTGAGTTGCATTTGTTGGATTTGGATGATGTGTGGGCTCTTGGAACTCCCACAAATATGTGTACTTGTTTATTAGCATGATAGTAGATGAAATGTGTGTGAAAATAAGAGAAATTGTTGGCTTGAACTTGGAAGAAAACTCCAAGGAGAAACCGAGAGAGAGAAGGAGAAGTAAGGGCTGAAGAGCTGCTGTTTTCCCTATGTTAATGACCAAACCAACTCTTACACTAAACATGAAAGTTGTAGAGAATTGAGTTATCCATCCACCCACAAAATTTCAGCCCAATCGGACCACTGTTCTAAGTGGAATGACTAAAATACCCCTGCTGCTCAAACCTTTATATTTTGCTGGAAAATGGCCTGTCCGAATTTTTGGACTATTTTAGTGCTAGGTTTTGATAAAAAAACTTCCCCATTTTTGACCATCACTAGGCCTAGGGAGGTTAATACTATCTTGTTACCAAAAATTAGGACAATTTGTGGTGATTTGGGTATGTTAGAAGCTCTTAGATGAAGAACACAAAAACCTCACAGATTTAGATTGAAATGTTGAGCACACTTTGTGCATTTGGAAATCTATCTTCCCGTGAGAGTTTTTGGCTGAATTTTGATATGAACTTAATCTATATATAGTAGAGTTAGTGTACCCAATTTGGTGATTTTTGAGTAAGAATTCGTCATCCAAATGATGCTCTAAACCTGCCTTGCAAAACTGGAATTTCGGAAGAATCAAGAGTGATGAACCTGCCCTGTTTGGATAACTATATTTTCTTGCTCAAGAGTCGGAATCAAGTACCGTCAGTGGTGTTTGAAACTAGACTCATAGGTCTATGAACTATGTAAATTTTAGGGGCTAATTTATTTTCTATAATTTTTGGCGAATTTTCAAAGTATACTGAAAAACCAGTCTGTTTTGTCCTGTCTTCATTGAAGTAGTAATCTTGCAAGAAAATCTGGGATATTTCTGTTTAGAATCTCACTAAGGTGTCTTCTACAAATTTTTATCCCTCTTAATAAGGTTTCCAACGGTACTAACCTTGTGAATTTTGGACTTATGCAACACAAGTTACAATTTTTACAAGAATTCTGTTCAAATCGAAAGTTTAATGAACATTTTCTTTCTTGAACTAGATTTGACAAATGAACTAGAGAGCTTATTTTCGCTATTCTTTTAATTTGCTTAGGGAGTGGAGCTGATTTGGACTTTGATCAAAATTTGGACACCGAGCCCTCTTTTATTGGTGAGTTTCCAATGCATGTTAATTGCTTTAATTGAATGCTTTGCGTGAATGTGTTGCGTACTTGTTTATTTGGAAATGAGATTGTTGAACTACTCACTTAGAGAGAGTATACTTTATTACTCTCTTTTAAGTAGAGTTGGTGACATAATTGTTCATGCATGTGTTAATGCTTGTGAAGAAAGTGTTTATAAAACTACTCTTGGCCGCGTCCCTTGAGTAGTTAAGTGTTAATGTTTCGGATTGCGGGCCCAGTAGGGGGAAGTTTGGTGGAAGGAGATTGTTGTAAAGAGTAGTCTACTTGGATTGGAAAGTCGACGGAGTGTCGGCTACTTGAAACGATCGTGCATTGTGGACCTGAACTCTTGAGAACCACTATATCCTACTTGAATGTTATGTGTTTTCTTTACTTGATTTAAAGTGTCATTTATCCTGCTTTATGCCTGTGCATGTTCTTTTGGAAATTCACGAGCTTCTAACTCACCCCCGTTCCCAATTTATTTTTCCTTAACAGGTGACGAGAATCCAGGGGCCTGGTTAGGTTTAGTTCCTGCTTTTGACTTTTGTCCCGAGTTTTGGAAGTATGAATTGTATTTTCTTTTGGTCTTGTAAATTTCGACTCTTGGGAATGTAATAGGCTTTGGATTGGAGCTTTAGGTGCTTGTAAGCTAACGTTTGTACTCTAAGATTAAATGTTATTTTACTGCTTCCATTCTCTCTTCTGATTTGGAATTTTTAGATTTATCCTTTAGTGTTAGTATTTTCGAATGCTTGAGTCCTGGCGGGAGTTAGGCAGGCAGCCCGCCAACCCTTTGGTTCGCCTTAGGGGGAAGTTGGGCTGTCACACTTACTCTCTTATCAGATCATGTAACTATTACATAATACAATTGTATAATTTCTTTCACACAAAACTACATGCACATAGTAAAATAAAAACATTTGGCAACCTTTCAAATATTACGTACATAAATTTCATAAGATGAATGGCATCTACATAAGTAACTTCCGTCTGACATAGCACTTAGTCTTGTAGGTTCTGGAATGACCCTCGCTGAACGTGGATCACTAAACATAAATGCAATACCTAAGTTTGTCATTTATGGTTTTAATAAGAAAACGAATGAAGAATACATGCTAAAGATAAATTTTACTTAGTCAATAGTGTTACTAAATCGAAATTTGATAAGCTATGAGTTGAATAATTACTTAACTGAATAAGAATTCGTGTGTCTCTCTCCTTTTTTTTTTTTTTTTACTTTTGAGTAAAACAATGTTGTTACTTTTATCTGTTCTTGTTTCTTGAATTCCATAAAATCGTCTTTCTTATTTTCTACCCCAGTTCAGAGATTAGGTATTCAAGCTAGATAATTTTCTTTCATGTATAAATATCCATCACAATAAAAGTACTTGATCACGTGCAATTCTCGTGAAATGTTATTTAATATTGTGTATTTTCTTGTACTATAAAAAATCATTTTTTTTGAACAAATATAATTTTGGCTGACAATATACGCTTTTTTTTTTTTAAATAAAACAATGCCATTCCTATTACATTTATTTTATGCCAAAAGCATTTCCAAATGAGACCTTTCTCTAGTACTAGAATTGTTCGTCTTTGCCAATCTTAAGATTATTACACATTTGCCATCCACTGTTGCACAGGATCAGCTTCCTTGCTGGATGCTCTTATGATAAATTGTTGATTTCAGTCTCTATTCCATCCAAAACTGTTTCTAGCCACCCACCAAGCTTGCAGACAATTACAGCTATCAACAAATTCTCTTGGTCAAATTTAAAAAAAAAAAAAAACAAAAACTTAACATTCATTTCATTTATGCATACTATCATGATTAAATCCTACTAAAACAGCATATTGATGGGTGGAGACACTGCAGATCATGATTGGGGAATCTGATGTTAGCAGAACATAAATAACAACTATCTAAATACAAAAAAAAGTTCCTTGTCATTATGTTTCTGATTCAAATCTATACAAACCCAAGCTATTTAAAACATGGAAACGGAACTCAATCTCCTATGAAAAGCCAACCTTTAAAAATTACAGGAAGGCCATTTACAATTAGAATGGATCAACAAGATCTCAGGCACTTCAAGTACCTAACAACAATCAGAAATTACATATTCTGTCATTAAGAAAAGGCGAATGATCAAGCAGCAGATGGGGCAGGAATGCAGCGAAGAGCTCTAGCTTTGAGGTTCTTAGCCTCAGCTTTCCCGGCAGAAACACTTGCAGGGGACCTCTTGTAATCCAATTTCTCGTCATTGTAAATATCCCACCAGTTCTTTACTAGCATCTTGATATCTTTTCTGTCCATGTTGTCTTCCTTGCCAGTGTACCTCCATGGCTTTGATCCAGCAGCACAGTAATGGACTACCTTCACTTTTTCAAGCTCAACGTTCTCTGGATGCCTCCATAACATGGCCAACACCAAGTTGTAAATTGGAGGAATTGGCCTATAAACATCCCTGAAGAACATGTTCAGGAAGTCCTGCTCAGCAAAAGGAGTTGGAGGGATGATCTTGAGGGTGCTCAAAAGATCATCATAGGTGGGAAGACTAGGCTCGTATACGAACATGCCGGCGTTGAAGTAAAGAGGGGGCCTTGGACCCAACTCTTCCTGCCACTGAACCTTATCAGGGCACTGCTGACAGTAGCCAATCTGGTATTGTGGGGTGTGGCTCCAAGTCTTCTCACAAAAACAGTCCTTTACAGCGTAGAAGTATCCATCTGGTAAGTCAAACAGGTGATCTATGTTCTCAAACACTTGGATATCTCCATCCAAGTATACCATTTTGCTATACTCCACGAACTGCATCCACAGAAACAAAAAAGAATCATCAATTTCACACAAAATTAACAATTATAAGCAAATCAAATTTCTCGCTAGTGCTAGTGTTGGGATTAAGAGTAAAGATTAAAGAAAACATGACACTTAACCAGGATTGAGGAGTAAAAGTATCTCACCTCCCAGATGCGAAGCTTGGAGTAGTTGATGACATAATATGCCATGGCAAATTGAGTCTGGTTCTCAGGAGGATAGACGGGCTCAATCTCGCGGACAACGCAGCCCTGGTCCAGCAGTATCCGACGGTGCTCCTCAGGAACGTCAGGCAAAACTGCAACCACCAAAGGATAGGCAGTTTTCACCTTCCTTAACCCCTTGGCCAAACCAACCACGCCCTTCACGTAGTCACCATTGCCGGCCAGAAATGTGACGTAGGCACGGCTAGACAAACTAGCAGCCTTGACAAGACTACTTGTGACTGGCGAATTAATATTACTAACCATATCAGGAGCCATTCTTGTAATGTAAATGATCTAATGAATTGACAAGCAGGTATTTTTTCTTTGTAAGAGAGAAAATGATTGGAGAAATGACTTGATGAATCTGAGGTCTTTGCATCAAGGGCTTGGGTTATATAGCCGTTGCTCAAGACTTAAAACGAAGAAAATAACAGTTGGATTTGCATTGCAGTGGAGACTAGAAAGTGAATGAATTTCAATAGGGACGTCATTGTTTATTCTTTTGTCAAAAATTTGACGGTGACGGTTTCATGCCGCATTGAATTTGACTTGGAATCGGGAATACAAATTTTTTCCGAGTGTTTGGAATTTGGACAATGGGCGGTGGAATCTCGAGGCCTTTATCAACTATTCCGGTGTTAAATGGTGTACTAATAATTTACGACCTTTTTTTTTGTGACTAATTGATTAACTATGTAGCCAAAAGTTAATAACATCCCCAAGCACAATACTTAGGAGCTGTTTAGTAAATAGGTTTCAACACTCACTATGGTTTCAAATTCAAATATACCAATATATAATATTTGTTTAGGGTCGATGAAAATAAATTAATAGTAATGATAGGTCTCCTCTGTAGATTTTTTGATTAACCACCTGTTATTAGAAAATCATCTTAATTATCCATCTTATTCTCCGTAAATCATCTTAATTTTCCTTTTATTCTCGTTAAATGTAAAAAAAAAAAAAAGAAAACAAAATGCTACCGTTTTAACAAATGAAAAAAAAGAAAAGAAAAGAATAATGAAATAATGAAAAAATAATAAATTGAAAAACCCATTCCACATAAACATAGAGACTGTGGATTTTCATCAAAGTCTATTATCATACTGATAGTGATAGTGATTGTGGAATTCGATTCAACGGCTCCTTAATCTTTGATTCTATGCTACGTTGGTTGAATAATATACCTGAATCCTAGCCCCATAATTTATATGGCCAGATGACAAACCAAGTCTACTTAGTCATTTGCAAACGGAAAACTAAAGTTTAACCGGACCGATCGGCCTGTTAGCGAACTGCCATGCCACCGGTCCGGTTCTCTATAATAGCCAGGAAGTAGTCAAAAATTGCTCAAACCGTGCGAACCGGTACGAACCGTGACTCGGCGTTTTTTTAGCTTTTTTCATTTTTTGAAAAGATTAAATGTGGTGGTAGTGAGATTTGATTTTGGAACCTCATATATAAGACACAAATGTCTTAACCACCACACCAACAAGTATTTTTGAAATTAGGTAAGTACAAAAATTTATAAAACTAATGAAAAGTAAAATAAAAATTGAAACTTCTACTTACCCATCTATGCCTCTCTCCATTTCCACATTCAGAGGTTTCAATCTTGCATCATTTCCAATTTCACCTCCATCATTCCTTTTTCAATCACTAGTTTTTAATGTTACTAAATTCCACATTCATAGAGTTCAATCTTGCATTCTTTCCAATTTTACCTCCATCATTCCTCTTTTAATCACTAATTTTTAGAGTTACTAAATTCCACTGTTAGAGGATTCAATATTGTATTCTTTCCAATTTCACCTCAATCATTCCTCTTTTAATCACTAGTTTTTAGGAAATTTATTGTAGTAACCCTAAACACTAGTGATTAAAAGAGGAATTTCACCTCAATCATTCCTCCTTTTTTTTGTTGTGGTTTGGAAAAATTACATCTATCAAATATGAAATTTCACTATATTTTTAAATTTTTCATGCTAGCAAGAAGACTTTTTTAGTGGATTTGAAAGTTTTATCTTTGATTTTTGGAAAAACAATAATTTTAAATTTAATGTGTACAAAAATATTTTTAGATGGAGTAGAGATTTAGGCTTTGGGTTTTGGGAAGATTTGCTTGGAAAACTAGTAAAGGTTGCAATCTTACATCACAATCAGGAATAAGATGGGTTGGGCCATGTGGCCTTTCTATAAAGTTGAGTGGGGGAAAAAAGAAAAAAGAAAAAAGGCAGAAAACCGTTGAACCGGCCGGTCGGACCGATTGGACTAGTCGGACTGTGACCCGGCCCCCTCTTCGGTTCACTGACCGGTCCGGTTTTAAAAACATTGCGAAAAACTAGGAAAAGTCTGTGGGATGTTGAGAGTTAATAGACATTTACTTTTCAACAACATGCTACACAAATTTTTTATTTGCAGCGACATTCAAATTTAATGGCCGACCCATGGACGGTGCAGTGACGGGTAAACTCTCCCCCACCATTTGCGCGCAAAAATACTCTGTAGCATTTACAAAAACTATTGGTATTAAAAGTATCCAGATTCTTTGGACTTGTCTGCTTTCTGAGCCTACCCCAGCCACATCCCTGCAACATGAAATTCAAAATGAAGCTTCCTTTTTTGTCTGGGAATTGATAATCTATGCTTCCATAGTAACTGAAAAAGTGTAAAAGTGCGAATAAATTATGATAGCTTAACATTATCCATTGATTTCTACGCAAACGGTGACCGACCAAGCACACATCCACATTCTTATACGACTATCAAATAACTGCCCACCCACAATGGGAGAAATAAAATATTTGCATGTAGCCAACTGGATTTCTCCTTTGCTTTTCAAGTCTCCTCATTTGGAATGCAATTTTTCTAAGCAAACGGTAACCGACCAAGCACACATGCATGTCTTTATAGGACTATCAAATAACTGCCCACACACGGTGGAAGAAATAAAATATTTGCATGTAGCCAACCGGATTCCTCCTTTGCTTTTCAAGTCTGCCTTGTTTGGAATGCAATTTTTCTTTCAAAATTTTTTATATTTTTTATAAATATATTTTTTCAATTTTTTACTGCATATGTTACAATACTTTTTCTTTTAATAAAAGCTTCAAAAAATAGCGATCCAAACGGGCATTTGTTGCTAATTAGAAATAGTTGAGGTAGTTTCTCAAAAATTGTAGGAAAGAGTCCATTTGAAATGATAGGAGTTGATACTCAGTGTACGTTTGACAAAATTGAAATATGAAAAATGAAATTTGAAATCTAAATCCGTTAGGTTATTGAATCATTAAATATGATATATTTCTGTGTAAATTATATTAAGTGATAAGTAAATAACTTATTTGTGCAAGTTTTAGCTATCAAATTCAGTGGCATTTATAAGTAGGATGTTCTATTTTTTGTTATCAAACGTATTTAAATATATTAAAATCTGAACCTATTAAATTTAAATATTGAATTTAGTTATAAAACAGAGCCTTAGTAGTCAATTCAGATATATCAAAAAGCGGATTTCAAATTTGAAGATAGATTACCTGGCATGTATCTGTAACCACCCGTGTATATACTAATGGTGTATAAAAAAATTAATCATGTGTGTGTGTAATTAACAATCATAAGATATGAGCAGGGTTTGGGAGAATTTGCGCAGGATATATACTCCAGGGCTTAGTCATTTGTATATGTACCAAAAATTTTGGTTATACACACCATTTAATGAATCACAGGGTCTCGAATTCTACTGTTTATTCTGGTAAAATACTTGAAAGAAAAAAATATAACTACCAGTCCCATGACGTAACATATGCCTAAAATACTTCTTTCGTCCCCATTAACTTCTAGTTACATCCGATGTCTAACGCTTGGAGTCTAGGAAGGATAGTTGGAACTTGGAAGTGTCGTTCTGTGTAAAGTAGGATATGTTTCTGAAAACCGACCCCTGCAGCTTTGACTGTTGACTTGATAGGTTTTTGCTTTCCTTGGCTATTCAATGCAGGCTGTGTTATTCTATTGTTAATGAAGAGGAAATTTTCCTTTATAGGCAAATATGGCCAATATTCGTTTCCTATCATTTTCAGGGTGGGCTTATTTCAACAATACATCTTATCCAGAATGAAAAAGAAAATTTTTGATTAGAAAATAAGTTGGTAAAAGCATGCTATTTCTCCATCCTCCATTTTCCTGGTGCGTACGTTCATCTTGTATTAAATAGCGCTATGTTAAGGCTTTCTAAATGAAGTCTTCAGAAGTAAAATACGAAAGAGAACCTCATTGCTGGATGCCCTTATTTATGATATTTTCAAAATTGTTGATTTCAGTCTCGATTTTATCCGAAACTAATACATACAACTCTCAACAAATTGTCTTTGATCAATTAAACAAAAATCTTACAGTGCAGTTATGCGGGCGATTATGTTTAAATGTTATTTATACTTAGAAAATCAAACAATAAATTGAGGGGAAGTGGGGGACATTACAGATCATGGCTAAATAACCAACTATAGCAATAGCAGATGATAGCTTACAACTTTGTGCAAGTATAAAACAGGTTCCTTTCATTAATATACATACTTCATATTCATGATTTGAAATCTATACAAAACGAAGTAATGTGGAAAAAAAAAAAATCTAGTTTCCTACGAAAGGCCATCCTTCCGAAAATTCAGGAAGACCAATTAACAGTACACATACTTCATGTACCCATATACATAATTAAAAAAGTCCTCTCTCTCAACGAAATCCATCTGCCTATGGATCAAGCGGCAGATGGGGCCGGAATGGAGCGAAGAGCTCTAGCTTTGAGCCTTCTAGCATTGGCTTCACCCCGATTTGTCACGGCAACATTTGCAGCGGACCTCTTGTAATCCAACGTCTCATCGTTGTAGATATCCCACCACTTGCTCACTAGCATCTTGATGTCTTCTCTGTCCATGTTGTCTTCCTTGCCAGTATACCTCCATGGCTTGGATCCAGCAGCACAGTATTGGACCACCTTCACTTTTTCTAGCTCCACGTTCTCCTGATGCCTCCATAACATTGCCAAAACCAAGTTGTAAATAGGAGGAATTGGCCTGTAAACATCCCTGAAGAACATGTTCAAGAAGTCCTGCACAATCACCACCCCAAAACCAAAAAAGTGTTACTAACACTGTACTCGCAAAAAGAATTGTTATGGGCCAGGTATTTGTCACAAATAAAGTTGTGGATCAATTATTTACCTGCTCAGCAAATGGGGTTGGAGGGGTGATCTTGAGGGTGCTCAAGAGGTCATCATAGGTGGGAAGACTAGGCTCAAAAAGAAACATGCCAGCATTGAAGTAGAGAGGGGGCCTAGGACCCAACTCTTGAGGCCACCGGACCTTATCAGGGCACTGCTGACAGTAGCCAATCTGGTATTGTGGGGTGTGGCTCCAAGTCTTCTCACAGAAGCAGTCCTTGACAGCATAAAAGTATCCCCCTGGCAAGTCAAACAGGTGATCGATGTTCTCATACACCTGGATATCTCCATCCAAGTATACCATCTTGCTATACTCCACAAACTGATCCCACAATTAAAACAAAAAAGAAAAAATCAATTTCCAGGCCTACCGATTATAAAACCAAAAAGAATAAGTTATTTAACGTTTTATAAAATGATAGCTTACCTCCCAAATGCGAAGCTTGGAGTAATTGATGACGTAGTAGGCCATGGCAAACTGAGTCTGGTTTTCAGGAGGATGAACCGGCTCAATATCCCGGACTATGCAGCCCTGGTTCACCAGTATGCGGCGGTGCTCCTCGGGACGTCAGGCAAGACTGCAACCACCAGAGGGTATGCAGTTTTAACCTTCCTTAACCCTTTGGCCAGACCAACCACTCCCTTCACATAGTCACCGTTGCCCGCCAGAAATGTAACGTAGGCACGGCTAGAGATACTAGCAGCCTTAACAAGACTACCAGGGACTGGAGCACTACTAATGCTATCAGGAGCCATTTTTCAGCTGTTTTTTCTTTTTTAGCAAGAAAATAATCTGCTGAAGAAAGTGAGAGATGATTCAAAAGCAAAGAAGAAGAAAACCTTTCTGTTAAAAACTAGGCTGAGTTGCTGTGAAGAGAATTCGGATACTTTGTGTTTGATGGGTTTGAGGCTATTGAGAAATTTCTAAAAATATTATGATTTTTAAAATTTTTCTGCAAATATGGTGATTTGGGTGTAGGGTTCAGACAAGTGAGATTCGCATTTGTGAAATCGAGTTCAACTTCGATTCCACAAATGCACGAGTTCAACGCGTTAAAAAAAAAAATTGTCAAAACTTGCATTTCTTAAATGCGAGTTTAATAGAACTCGCATTCAAGAAATGCGAGTTCAACGTTTTAAAAAAAATAAAAATTGTCAAAACTCGCATTCCTTAAATGCGAGTTTCATAGAACTCGCATTCAAGAAATGCGAGTTCAAGGTTTTAAAAAAAATAAAAATTGTCAAAACTCGCATTTCTTAAATGCGAGTTCTATGTAACTCGCATTCAAGAAATGCGAGTTCCACGTTTAAAAAAAAATAAAAATTGTCAAAACTCGCATTTCTTAAATGAGTTCTATGTAACTCAGATTCAAAATGCGAGTTCCACGTTTAAAAAAAAATAAAAATTGTCAAAACTCGCATTCCTTGAATGCGAGTTTCATGTGAGGTCAATATCTAAAAAAAAATTAGCATTTTCGGAATAAGTCGCATATTCTGAACGCGAGTTTTATGTCATTTGCATTCATGAATTGCGAGTTCCAAAAGTTTGTATTTTTTGTAAAATTCCTCTCGTACTCGCATTTAGCGAATGCGATTTCTATAAAATTAGCATTTTCAAAACCCGATTTCGCGGAAATCACAATCCCTACACACGAGTTTCAGTTCGCGTGAAAAATTAATTTAAAAATTCGGGAGTTTCGCGAATGTTCATTGACCAGGAAAAAAAATTACTGATATTTACTATCGAAATAAATTTGTGTGAATAAGGTATTGGTCATGTGGACAGAAATCCAATAATCTTAATGGTCAAGTAATGTGGCAGTAGTAAGCATCCTTTACCTGGCTAATTTTTACGTGCTAAAATTTGAGAAAAAGAAATGAAGGAAGAAAGAAAGGAAAGAAAATGAAAGAAATTAGGGTTTTGGGGGGTTTTTTGTTTTTTTATTTTAAATAAGAACTTGAGAGTTGGAAGAGGGGAAGGAAATTTGTTTTTTTCTTTTTGGTGATCCACCGTTAAGCGTGGAGCACGCTATAAGTACCAAGTTGTACAATTGGTGGCGATAAGCGTGGCGATTTGGCATGGCACGCCTAAGTAGATGCCAACGCTTATAATTAAGCGAAAATTCAATGCCTCGAGGCATGGCGATTCGATGGCACGCCTAACTAGCCCCATTGATTCTGACCATGCAACGAGAACCGCTATTATTTAGCGTGTCCACATCGTGCACTCTAAATGGTCTTCAATAGTTACTGTCCGTCCTTAGGCGTGGCGTTCGATGTAACTACCTAAATGGTGGTTTAACACAAGAAAAATTGAAAATTTAAAGCGAACACACCTATTGATTAAGACACAAGAAGACTAAAATTACAAAAGCCGGATGTAGAGCATAAATGGAGAAATCATGTTCTGAAATTTTTCCTTAACTTCAGTACTATGTTTAGGCAATTTGATACTATTACAATAAAATGTCTGATCCATTCCAACACAGATTGCGATTTATGTACTACTTACGACCCTGCAGGCGTAATCCCTATGTAACCAACCCTAAATTGTAATAAAAAGTTGAGCATCGTAGAGCCTAAAGATTATGAACCGTAAATCGTAAACCTTCGAACCCTATGACCTTAATGAAGTAACCCAAAAACCATTAACCCTTTACTCCTAACCCTAAAACCGTAAACCCTAAACCACGGACCACTAGCGGGAAAACCACGAACCACGACACGAAATCATAAGCCATAAACCTTAAACCCTGAGATCCAAAACCCTAAACCACAAAGAAAGCCTAAAACCTAAACCATAAATCCTATTTTCTAAACCACCAGACCCAAAAGCCAACCCTCATTACTAGGACGACAATGATCGAGTTTCTCGGCACTCACCTCAATCATAGAAATTATTCGCTACTCTTAAGAAGCCTAAAGCCCTCGTTCATCCTAAGGACCTCATCATTGATCGCCCTCGGTAATGATATGCTTAGTTATTTAGTGTGTAAAGATTTTGGTGAATGTCGGAGGTTTTGTAAACAATTAGTTTTATTGGATTATATTGACGGACAACCCACGTTTTATGGGGATAAGCGTAGATTTTGTTGAGAGTGCAGAGTTGGTCCTCGTGAACCCGGTTTTGGTGTTGAGGAAGTTGGAGCTATTGGCGATTACGAGCCTAGTCTGTTGGTTAACATTCGTTGTCGACTAACGAAAAAAGTATATGTACACGTTAGCCAATTGAAGTAGCGGGAAAAAAAAACCGCGATTAAATACAAGGTTCAATGTCCTCCAAGATGTCCACGACACTCTCGGCGCCTACAGCGTCCTAGCTCTCTACATGGCACATATGTCGAATCGGTCACTTGTGTGGCCGGGACCTCGCAGCGTTGGCTGGAAGTTCCAACATCTACGTCAACCATAGGTGTAACTTGTTGAAACGTCACCGGTGACCTAGACGTTGTACCCTCCCGCGTGCCGTGGCCCGAGGTGTGCGGACGGTCGATCACCGGTGATGTCCGGCTGTCCTCCACCGTCGTCACGGAAGATATGCTCACGGGACTGCACCCTCGACGCCGACCACCGTGCTGGCCGCCACCACATTTCTATGTGCCCGCTTCAACACGGCGGGTCAACATGAAGCTGGAATGTCATGAATACAGGTGGAGGCGAGAAGTCGTCGTGCCACATGCTCTAAACTCTCATCTACAAACTCCGATGGCGGAGGTGATGCACGTCCGCCTCGCATGTCACCGGAATCTAATGCCATGTAATGAATGCGCGACAATACATCAACCTATTAAGAGTTTGGCATTACAAGAAATGTGTAAGTGCGGTCATTTGCACACGAGAGTGGTAATACACGTCAGATAAATTAGTATCCTTTATTATGGAATGGGAAAACTTACAAGATACTCTGATCTGGAACTATCACCCTGAAACCCCTCGGGAAACGGAGGATGCCGGCTTCCGGATCGACACATCTGAACTGTCCGGCGATACCACGGAAATAGTCATCGGATGGATCGTAGTATCATCAAGCTGGTCCGTCCGCTACCAAAGAATGGCGATGTGTCCAAACCTCAATGTAGTGCACATGTGCCATGCCCCAATCCTGATTCTTCCTCCCACGGCGACTAATTACGTAGCGTGGCGATGTTCTCGTAGATAGTCGGCACCGTGCGATGTAAACGAGCTGTCCCCAACTTCGATGAAGCGGGTGGGGCTCGACAACCTCAAAACAGATGATGTACGTGACAGATCTCCAAATGTCACGTCCTGCAGTGCAAGACTCAGGGAGGGATGCAAGAATGTCCTCCGAATACGGGAGCCAGACGAACTGAAAAAATCGCATAGCCGAACAATTGTTCACTGACATGTTATAAAAAAAACGAATAACTCGAAAACAAAATTTGTACATGATTATAGGGTATGCATGAATGTTGTAACATGTACCTCATCGGGCCGTAAGCCAGTCAACTGGTCTCTAAGAGCTGGCAAGACATGGCGCACAACTCTATGTAAATCCAGCCCAACATCCCACCTGTAGAACCAATGAAGCAATGGACAGTGTTAGATAATCATTTGGAAGAATGGTACCGAATATGCAAAAGATGTGAATTTTCGACCGCCCGTAAGGGCGGGATAGTCTTGTAGGGGTCGAACTTCGATCGAGCTAGCGTAGGCATTTTCCACGCCGTATCTAAAGTATGAAAATGGGTTATATTATTACATGAACCGTATTGAAAGTAATTCCTAGTTACACCCATTTCGGTAATGGACCGTACCTGCAGCAAACACAGTTGTTCCAGAAAATAAAAAATAACAACATAAACGGAATCAATAAATACAGTAACAATGTAAAAATCCTCATGTGAGCATCAGCCATAAGCAAAGCAAAAAAATCCAGCAGAGAAGGAAAAACATATGTACCAGAATTGGAAAAACAATATTTCCTTTGCCTGAAAGACAAAAAAAGGTTCCTAATCAGGAAAAATTTCTACATTGCATCACAAATCAAAAAAAAAAAAAAACCCATAAACAATTACCTTTTTAAAAGTGTAAATGCATAGTTCACATATATGTCATCGGTTCTTGAAAATATTTTCCCATACAAAACTTATAAAAAATTCGGCAGAATTTCCCCTGTAAAGTGGCTAAAACTCCCTGCCAGCAAGCACATTTCTTGCACAATTAAAAAGGACAACTTCAACGGAACCAATAAATGCAACAGAAAAGAAAACACCCTCGTATGTGCATCGATATAGGCATTGCTAAAATTACCATCGAGAGACAAAAAATATGTAAAATTATTGTAAAATAATATTTTTTGGAACAAATGGGAAAAAACTGCCCGGAATCAGAAAAATCCTATATTGCATCCGCAGATCAAAAAACAAAAAAAGATCCTACCATTCGAAGCAATTACCTTTTTAAAAGTGTAAATGTATAGTTCACATTTATACCATCGGTTCTTGAAAATATTTTTCCTACAAAGCCTATAAAAAATTCGGTGAGTATCCACAATAAAATGACTAAAACTCCACATGATAAACACAATTTTCCCACAATTAAAATACAACATCAACGGCACCAATAAATGCATGAACAATAATCATGCCTATCTCTGTGTTTCCCCAACAATAGTGTCAAACCAAAGCGGCCTTACAAAACATTTTATAGCATTTAATCACTGAAAAAAAATCACCAAGGCATATTATCCCCAACAATTATCAATGTTTTACAGTAAACTGATACAACTCAAACTGGAATGAGGCCATTTGTTGCACAAAATTGACATCAATGTGGAAAAATAAATATTAAAACTTTTAAGCGGGTTACGTTCATTTTGCATTTCTCGCACACTCATCAACCACTATCCGATCCACCAAAGGTAAGTTATTCATTAATTTGTTTCGTTGCTTATGTCATTTGTAGTTTAATATAACATTTTCCTAACTCAAATGTCAAGTTTGTGTTTAATGTTTCGGAAGACAAAATGTTTTGGCATCAAATGCACAAAATGTTCTTCTGAAAGAAATGGTCTAGATTCTTCAGATCATACTTAGCATTGACCTTTATATTGTTACAACTTTTGAACTGGCACTAGACTCCCAAGGCTGGCCAAGACCCATAAAAGAATCAACATCTTTTCAACTTGAAAGTTGAGGATGAACTATGTAATCGAAAGGATGAAATTCTAATTTTCTGATCGCAACTCTCAAACTTAAATTAAAATTTCTGGAGCTGAAGTCTTAGATTCATACTCATGTAACATCATTACACTCATGAATTTAATGGCGGTGTATCTGTTGGATTCAAGTGTATTTAATCAAACCAGAGGAACAAATGCAAGATCATAAGATTTATTATCACCAAATTAAGGAAAAGTAGACTAACAAATAAATCAAAAAAATATTAACACAAACAGAAGAAATGTACCTCTTCAGCTGTAATAATAGCCTTGATAAGCTGCCAATGTCCACGAGTTTATTCCTACTATGTTGGAAAACTATAGTGAATTAAGGCTGACTTATATACCACTGAACAAGGTGATGGATACAAACATTTATGGCATGATCGCGGTAGAATAACAAAGACAAAAGCGGTTAAATGCTACGTGAAAGACTGCTCTAGATTAAAAGCTTATAAATACCACCTCACTCCCATACACATAACATCACTGGTGAGTGATAGAGTCCAATGAAAATAAAGGCATAAATAGTAAAATGCTTTGAAACAAAACATCTAAACCACAAGCGGGAAACACAATCTGCGGGTTGGTGTTTCAAGTCACATTATGGAGAAACAAATAAATTATGACAGACACATTTTAACACTGCCTCTAGAAGCAAAAACAAAAACCTGCCAACAAAATTGTTAAATAAAAATGATACCTAGCAATATTAAAAGTAATGAAAATGGTCCCACTAAAAGCAAATAAGATTTAATTATGATGAACATAAATTCCGAAATAACAAGGAAATCGATTAAGTAAAGCGTATTGGTCGACTTTGGTAAAGTTAAAGCGCCTATAACTTTTGAACTCTTTGTTCATGTTTGTCAAGATAAGTCGCTAAAAATAAACCTACCAAGTCAAAGAATCAATTTGATTTAAAAGCATTTGCATGCACATGTACCGTGCACAAAACTCTAGGATGAGAGTTACAAGAAAACCTGCTCATGAATCTAAAATCCAGTAGCCTTTCTGTAAAACTCCCCACATAATCCTAAGACACCATTCCAGCCATTTCAAAGACAAATTAAACCAATAACTCACGAAAACCAATAGTTTTCAGCTTAAACTCGTTCCCCAAAAGTGTGGAATCGTAAAATTTAGAAATACAGCACAGAAAGGCATTAAGATTCATTTTGAAAATTGACCGGTTTAGAGTTCAAGCAACAAGCAAGAAAGACTTTGAGCGTCGATGTAAAATCCGAAAAAGACCATCCATGTCGAAAGGTTAACTTACCTTTTCACGCTAAACTACAACCAAATTAACTTTATATTTCTTTGTTAAAAGGATCCAACAATGAAAAGGTTAACTTTCAATTTAAAGTAATTAAAACTTGTCCTTGAGCTTCATATTCAAAATAGCTGAACCATTCTCAATATCCTCAGAAACATGATGCCAAAGCATCACCATCAAAAATATTTTAATTCCTTTTACTTCAACATGAAATCATGACCAATAATTATCAACCAAAATTTTAAACTAAAATTCAAGAAATCAAGCGTGCAGACAAATTGCATAAATACAAAATACTGAGAAACCACGATACCCAAAATTTTCAATTAATAACAAAACCCAGTCTATCAATCTCAAGATTAAGAAGAACAAGTCTTTACATCAAGAATCCCAAACAGCGGGGCATCGAGGGAAACCTCAAATTGCCATACAACGAAGGAAAAGGATATTTATCCAAAAATTACCTCTAGATTGAGCACAATGGCTCTATCACGACCAAGAATCGCGGAGGGATATGACAAAAGAGGATAATTAAACAAAAATCATAGTAACTTACTGCTTGCATTCTGTTTTATCATCGGTTAGCATTCAATTTGGGGAAAAATTCACCTATACTTAAATTGAATTGCGGATAAATTTTTTCCCCACAAATCCACTAGACTTACTGCTTTGCATTACGTTTATAATCGGTTGACATTCAATTTTAGCGGTCGTTTAAAAAAAAAAACCACTCGTCATTATTTCCATGTTGTGAGAGAATATTGAGGCAATTAGCCTACCTCGCTTTCGATTGATGGGTTGAGCTGCATTAGCTGCCGTTCGGCGTTACCACAAAGCTGTCGGTGGCTTCTTGGCTCCGGCGGCTTCGTTCGACCTCCGATCTTGCGAGGGTTTGCGGGAACAGCGCACCTCCTCCTATTCTACCTCGGAAGATGCGGCGGTGCTCGAATTCTCGATGCGGCGGTATTTGAGGCTCACTTTGGTGTTCCCAAGTTTTCAGAGGCGGGTTTCTATTCTTGGCTGATTTAGGTCGGGGAGGAAGAAGAGCGGTGAAGTGGGTTTTGACTACAATCTCGCATTTTACAAATCGAGATACAGTCAACAAATTAATTTTCCTTCTTCTTTCTTTTGTTGGGCCAAAAAACAGACCTCGCATTAGGTAGAATCACGAGTTCTTCTTCGCATTCAACGAATCTGGCCTCTAGAACTTTCACCCCAAACAACCCCCCATCTAGAAATTTTTTTTTTTCCATCACAAATTTAGAATTTTCTCTGAGGCTATTGGGGTGGGGGGACATATATAGGCGTTGGATTTGCATTGAAACCAAGAACGTGTCTTTGCATTAAATGTGGAGCTACGTAGTTAAGATTTACGTGGATGAATCTTTGTGGGTTACCGACATAAAATGACGCCGTTTGATCCCTATTTCCAGTCGGGTTCCAACGACCTTTGGATTGATACTATTTTTTCCACACTAAATCAGGTACATTTGGGAAAGGATTTGATCGAGCGATGATCTGTTTACGGGAGTCACTTGGGGTTGGGCGGTGGGCGAAAGACGGAAGGGTTAGTTATAGTTGAGTGCGATGTAGGTAATATCTTTGCTTAGCAAAAGAGACTTGAGCTGGCCCATCATTTTTTTTTTTTTTTTTGCTTTTTTTCATTTCGAGATTACCTGATTATGCTCTAATCCCCATGATTAGACTAACCTGCCATTGATCTGTTTGTTAGTAGGATATGAATACGTGGGAGAAAATTGAAAGCTGGATAAGGTGAAAATCTTGCCTGAAGTCGCAAATATTAATGGGACAGGCTTCATTTCCCATTGGGTCAAATTTCTTATCTTGACCTTCAAAAATCATACTTGTTCGACTCTCTACCCCAGTCTAATTTCTATCTTGAAAGTACGTCAAAGATTTACAAATTAAATCAAGCCTGCTTAGATTGCTATTTTTTGAAAATTTTTATTAAAAAAATGTACTATAATGATGATTAAAAGATGTGTTGGTAAAAAATATAAAAAATAGCAAATCAAACAAGACTTTCTATTCACATCTTACTTAAAACTTTGGATATAGTTGCAATTAATGATCTCACTGTAACCGTTGGAAATTTTTCTTAGATCACCTTTGTCACCACAAAAGATCAATATAGTATCACAAATGCGCTTATTAATACACCTAACCTGCCATGTATATGCACACACTAGCTTGTATTTATTTATTTTTCCCAATTAATCTTACATTTCCAAATACATAACACCTAAAATATATTTTACCAATGCTGTATGAGCACCCGTTAGACAGAATCTTTTGAAAATATTAGTACAACATGTGTTACGACGAAGGATCAAACGGTTTCACAAAGATGCAATGTACTAAGATTAGAAATCTAAAATACCTAAATCGAAGGATAAAAAGATAGAAGAATAACCTTAAGTTGAGAAATTTAATCACATAATTTAGTTATATTAAACTACAACTAATGGTTACGGATTTCACAATTCCATAGTTTTGCTACTCTCTTTTTTGCCACTAAATGGACTTCAACAATCTCACCTTAAAAACATGAATATCCAACCCAAATATGAAAAGTGATAAAATAGTTGTAGGCACCCCTGAATTAAACCTGTCATTGCACATCCATTGAATAACTTTGGTTGTCTCAAGAAAAGTACATTAAGAAGGTGCTTGATAGATTTAATATGAACAAGACTAAGGAAGTTTATACTCTACTTGCGAGTCACTTCAAATTGAGTATCATGTCCTACAAGTGAGAAGAACAAAAAACATGAAGAAGGTTCCTTATATTTTGGCCACTGCTAGTTTGATGTGTGCTATGATTTGCACCAGATCAGATATAGCTCATACAGTTAGGGTAGTCAGTCGATATCTCTCTAATCCTGTAGAGAGCATTGGAATGCTGTCAAATGGACTCTCAGGTATCTCAACGGAACTTCCAAATTGTATTTGTATTTTTGGGCATTGGCAAGACCATGCTAGATGGGTACATCGATGCAGATATAGCAGGTGATCTTGACAATGGGAAATTCACATCTGGGTATGTTAGAATTGATCCTAAGTTTTGATGATAACAAAACAAAATGATTTGGACTAATGTTTTTATGTGAGAATTATGTTAGAACAGGTCTTTGATTCATTGGAAAAGAAAAGAAATCAATTCAAGATGAATTGAGAAGGTTTTAACTTATCGGACGCTTGAACGGTAGTACCGGACGTCCAATAGACAGGGGAAGTATCGGACACTCCTATCGGACGCATATCATCATCATCGAACGTTTGATAGAATTAAAGATGAAATCCAAGCTCTCTGACCAGCATCGGACGCACAAAACCCATCGGCCGTCCGATAAAGATCGAAACAACCTATCGGACGCTTGTATCGGAGCACAATATTGTGTCGGACGTTCCATAGACCTATCGGACGCTTGCATCGGACGCACAACATTGTGTTGGACGTCCGATAGTTCTAACGGCTATTTTTTAACAGCCATATTTTTGACCGTTGGAGAGTTTTTAAGGCCATTTCTCACACTCTATAAATACCCACAAGTTCAAGAAGATAATAGACTTTTGACTACATGAAATACAAGCACAAGTAAAATATTTGGGTAGAAATATTCTTTGTTTGTTGTATAGGTGCGGGAAAAGTGGGGTTTGTGAGGTTACTCAATAGGAGGAGTAAAACCTTGGTGAAAGTTGCCTCACTTGTAATAGTAGTTCTTAATTGGTCGAGTGAGCTTTCAATTGTAACTTGTTGAGGGTTAACTAGGATAGTTGTAAAACTCCTTGGCTCAACTAAAGGCCTTTAGGGTGAGGAAGGAGTGAACCTTCATTTGTACAAGTTGGTTAGCTTCACCTTCAATTGAAGAAGCTACTAGTGGAGTGTATCCAAGTTCGGTGCAACTTGGAAATTTGGTTTGCATTTCTCTTTCTATATCTCTTTTCTTTATTACTCAATTGTGACATCTTTACTGTGATTAATTTGACATATCTTTGTGCACATTTGAGAATTTGTTTGTACTTAGTTTATTAGGTGAATTCTTGCATATTTACTTATCTTGTTAAATTACCAAATTCACCCCCCTTTGGTTGCATTTGGGCCAACAGGGTACTTGATGATTTTTACAAGGGTAATAGTGTCATAGCAAAGCAAGTTGCAGAAATATATCGCCTTATCCAGTCTAAGGCAGAATATATCGCAACCACTGAAGCATATAAGGAAATTCTTTGTTTGCAGAAATTCCTTTAGGAATTGAGTATGAAATAAGAGAAGTACAGTGTTTACTGTGACAATCAAAGTGTCATTCATCTGTGTGAGAATTCTGCATTTTACTCTCGATCTAAGTACATTAATGCGAGATATCACTGAATTCAGATGTGTTGGATTCCAAATTGTTGACGCTTAAGAAGATTCATACAAATGACAATGGTGCCGATATGTTAACTAAGGCGTTACCAGAGAGAAATTCTTGTTTTGCAGACAAGAAGAAAGTTTGGTGGAGCCCCCAAATGAATTGGGGATGGAGATTATTGGGCTTGTCCACCTCATTTAGTGGCCCAAGAAACCAAAAGCCCATACATATTAGTTAAGTTGGTTAAACTTGACCAAATCAACTAAGGAAATCAAGTCATTGTTGGACTTGAAGAAGTTTTTTTCTTAAAAACAAAAAACAAACTTCAGCCACCAATTTGATCAATTAAAGAATCTTCAGCCGCCACTTTTGGTGAGAACGAAGAGAGAGAAAGAGAGAGTCAAGGAGAAAAAGCCTAGAGAGAGAAAGAGAGAGTTCAGAAGAAAAAGTCTAGAGAGAGAAGGAAGTTCTTGTTATTTCTTCACCTTGATCGCATGGTGATTTGAAATTCGATTGAAATGAAATTTTACCTATACGATCCTCTCATCAACTTCTACTCATCTATCAGTGTCGATTTTGGATTTTCTCTTCGTGTTGTAACATTCTTTCAAACCCACTTCTTAATAGTTGTAGTTTTTGGGAGATGAAATTATTTTAAATTTACTTGGTTGATGCTGGAATTATTTTGTCATTTGAATATTCCGAATAGATCTGTGTATGTCCATTATTATTGTGATAGTGGAGAATTTGACTAGATTAGATCTCGTGGTTTTTCCCGATTTGGGTTTTCCACGTAAAAATCAATATTGGTATCCTGTGCTATTTATTTTTCTGTATTTTACTATTACAGTTGATATCGTTGCTTGGTGATATTGGTTTATTCCTCTTTTAATTAATACTTGGGGCAAGAGTAAATTATTTTGAGATAACTCTAATAAATTATTTTGGGATAACTTTGATATATTTGTGCATGCACTGGTACGCCTTTCCCAACAGTAATTCTCTACATGCATAAAAATATAGATATTGTAGGTTGATTAAACCAAACAAATTAAAACAAATTGAAAATCAAAAACAAAAAGACAAAAGAGCGAGGAAGATATACTGGTATCCTTCCAAATAAATGTATGCGTATTGAGCTTCTTGTGGGAAGATTCAATCGGCCTAGACCGTTCAAGCAAAAACTCTTGTTTAATTGCTTTCCAAATGATAATTTACAATTCCCAAGCACAGTTACCAAATGAATAATATTAATTCAAAGATTACTCAGGTAAATGCAATGTCTAATAATCTAGGCCTCGTTTGGCAACAGTTACCAAATGAATAATATTAATTCAAAGATTACTCAGGTAAATGCAATGTCTAATAATCTAGGCCTCGTTTGGCAAACGAGTTTGTTGGCCAGTTTGTATAAAACTTATTTTTTTCCTACTTTATCTACAGGAACCCTCTAAAAAATTCCAAAATTTTTAACATACGTACCCAAAAACACTACATAAAAAAACTTTTTTCCTTTATTTATTTCCTTTTTCTTACACAAAATACAGAAAATTTTTTTTCTCCTCCCCCAAAACCAGTTATTAATACATACACTGCGGCACTAGTCATCATCTCCGACTTATCTTCTCCGGTCGATTTCATTTTTTTTTTTCCTTTCCTCCCTCTCCTCTCCCTCCTCTCCTCCCTCTTCTCCCGCCCTTCTTCCCCTCCCCCACTTTCTCCCAAGCCACCTCTGCCCCCACCGTCCTTCTTTTTTATGGCAATAATTTTCACCATTGATAAATTCTCTCATCATGGTAATTCAAAATAATTTACGTACCTTCACAAATAAATTTTTCTTCCCTGCTTGACTTATTGGCCTCACTGGCTTCAAACTTAATCAAATTCTACTGTAAAATCAGCCACAACAATTTGGCAGGATCTTTTCTTGATCACTGCCACAAACAATTTTGATAGAGTCGCTCTTTTTAGACCTTTGTCCAATTAGGGTCAATTTTTTCTAATTTTAATCAACAAACGAGTACTCTAGATTAACACTTGTGGTCTAATCCTTCAATGCGAGCACTCTACTACAACATCTGTACCCTTCTATGGCACAGATTTATTTATCACAAATTTTCTAAACTCTCCAAACACCACAGATACCCCAGGATCAAAATTTTGAACATAGAGCTCTGATACCACTTGTTAGCATAAAATAAAATAAAAAACACGCAGCGGAAGTAATAATAAAATCTTATTAATAAAAAAGGCAAGGGAGGATAAAAAAAATTTATTCGAAGAAACTAAGTTTTCTCAACTACAAGTGTAGGATTTTAGGTCCTTATATAGAGAAATAAAATTACAATTCTACTCTAATTATAATTCCAGAACATAACTCAATCCTATTTTCTAAACAGATTTTGATACCCAATTCTAACCGACTTACTAAATAATAAATCAACTTCTAAAACTAATAAAATTCTAAATATGCTTGATTTAAAATATGTCAACATTTAATTATCAAACGCATCTGAATGTGTTAAGATCTGAATCTATTATATTTAAATAATAAATTGAATTATCAAACGGGAATTAACTCTCACAATAATTAAATTCAAATATTACAACTCCCCAAACCAATACACATTAGACAACCCGACGGATTTACAACCAAATAATAAACAAATTCCCAACACACCGACCATATTATATTTACCTCGAAATATGCGATTCGCATTTCCTATACACAAAGGCCATTATTTATTGTTTGGTACTTATTCCTCGGCCCTCGCCTATATTGCGCGTATTCTTTCATCCACCTCCTTCGTATGGTTAAGAACTACATCGTCTGTGTTTGGATTGAAGGTTTTTTGGAAGATTTGTTGGGAATAATACTGTAGCACATTTTGGGATGTGCATGTGTGAGACGAAAAGGTGGTTGGAAAATAAAAGGTGATCAGAAAATGCGTTTACGATGCAAGAAAAATTGTGAGGGAAAAAAAAACTCAATCCAAACAGACCTATCGTCAGTATGCTTATTTTTCCCTCATGTATTTTTAATAGGGATAATATCAGAAACCTCCCCTGAGGTTTCTCTTAATATCATCTGGTACCCCTAAACTTTTGAAAATATCACTTACCTCCCTTACTTTTGTTATTTGTGTAACAAAATTTATAAAAACCCCAAACTACCCTTTTGCTCATTTTGCTAAATAAAAATACTCCTAACCACTTTGTTTGTTAAAAAAAAAAATCACCACCTAAAAAATAATTTCTACTGCACTAGATCACAAATCTAGAATTCATAAAAGTAAAAATTTTAAAAATAAAAAAAGATATTTGTAAAGAAATTTACTAGTACCAATTTAATTTATATATTTAAAACTAATTCATTATGAGCCTTTTTTTTTTTTTTTGCCTAACATCTTCACAACTCGTGACCCAAGTCTTTAAATTGTACTAATTCATTATAAAAGTCAACTCAAAACAAAGGAAAAAATCTTACATTCATATTCCATATTATCACAATTAAAAAAATAAAATTTAATTTATTACAATATATAAGTAAAAAATTGTACAGCCATACAAAAAAAAAGAATAAAAAAGAATGTTGGATAAACAGAAAAAAGAAGAAAGTGACTTTTGATTCTTTTTCTTTCATTTTTTGACATCCATTTATTTGATATGTAAATCATGTACCATGTGAAGGTTAATATAGTCAATTTACAATTACCAAGGGAGGTGAGTGATATTTTTAAAACTATAGGGGTGCTAGGTGATATTATGAGAAACCTCAGGGGAGGTTTCTGATATTATCCCTTTTTAATAAGCAGTAAAGATTACTCCTCCGCATCGCAGGCGCGTCGACTGTGCTCAGTGCTCCAAATGCGTCAGCATCACAAACAAGTGAACCCTATGGCCATGGCATGACGTGTCGACTGGTTGTTTGGACACGCACAGCGCGTTCCTACCATAATGGGTTCCGTCTCCCCCACGATTTACGCGCAAAAATACTCTGTAGCATCAGAGAAACTAGTACAAGTATCCAAATTCTTTGGACTTGTTTGGTTCCTCAGCATACCACAGTCACATCCCTGCAACATGAAATTCAAAAAGATGCTTCCTTCTGCCCAGGAATCAATGATCTATGATTCCATAGTAACTGAAAAAAAATGAAAAAGTGCGAATAAATTATGATAGCTTAACATTATCCATTGATTTCTACGCAAACGGTGACCGACCAAGCACACATCCACATTCTTATACGACTATCAAATTACTGCCCACCCACAATGGGAGAAATAAAATATTTGCATGTAGCCAACTGGATTTCTCCTTTGCTTTTCAAGTCTCCTCATTTGGAATGCAATTTTTCGTCCAAAACTTTCTATAGTTTTTATAAATATATTTTCAATTATCATTTTATCGCACGTATATTAATTTGTTACAGTACATTTTTTTTAAAGATTCAAAAAATAGGAATCCAAACGAGCATTTGTTGCTAATTAGAAATAGTTGAGATAGTTTCTCAAAAATTGTAGGAAAGTCCATTGAATCGATAGGAGCTGATACTTAGTATACGTTTCACAAAATTGAAGTATGAAAACTAAAATTTGAAATTTAAATCCGTTAAATTATTGAATCGTTAAGTACTCAATCTTGATACATTTAAGTATATATCATATTAAGTGATCAGTAAATAACTCATCACTTATATTTTAGTACAAATTTTACCTAAGAAATTCAGTTCCATTTATAAGGCAGATGTTCTATTTTTCGTTATTAAACGCATCATATATGTTTAATATCTAAACATTAAATTTAAATATTGCATTGAGTTATCAAAACCTTAGCACTCAATTCAGAGGGGTGTGTGTGTGTGTGTGTAATTAACAATCATCAGATACGAGCAGGTTTTGGTTATACACACCATTTAATCAATCACAGGGTCCCGAATTCTACTGTTTACTCTGGTAAAATACTTGAAAGAAAAAATATAACTACCAGTCCCATGATGTAACATAAGCCTAAAATACTTCTTTCGTCCCCATTAACTTCTAGTTACATCCGATGTCTAACGCTAGGAGTCTAGGAAGGAAAGTTGGAACTTGGAAGTGTCGTTCTGGTTAAAGTAGGATATGTTTCTGAAAACCGACCCATGCAGCTTTGACTGATGACTTGATAGGTTTTTGCTTTCCTTGGGTATTCAATGCAGGCTGTACTATTCTACCTGTTAATGAAGAGGAAATTTTCCTTTATAGGCAAAAATGGCCAATATTCGTTTCCTATCATTTTCAGGGTGGGCTTATTGCATTAGTGTATATTATCCAGAAAGAAAAAGAAAATTCTAATTAGAAAAATAAGCCAGTAAAGGCATGCTATTTCTTCATCCTCCATTTTGGTGTGTACTTTTATCTTGTATTAATAGCTATGTTAAGGCTTTCTAAATAAAATCTTTAGAAGCAAATTTTACTAAAGAACCTCATTGGTGGATGCTCTTATATTATGATATTTTCAAAATTGTTTATTTCAGTCTCTATTTGACCCAAAATCTACAGCCACCAAGCTTGCAGAAAATACAGCTCTCAACAAATTGTCTTGGTCGATTAAACAAAACTCTTATCGTGCATTTATGCGTGCAATTGAGTTTAAATGTTATTTATACTTAGAAAATCAAACAATAAATGGGGGGAAGTGGGGGACATTACAGAACATGGCTAAAATAACCAATTATAGACATAGCAGAAAATATTTTACAACTATGTACAAGTAAAACAGTTCCTTTCATTAATATATATATAGTTCATATTCATGACTTGAAATCTATATAAACCCAAAAAAAAAAAAAAAGCTCCTATGAAAGGCCTTCCTTCCGAAAAATACAGGAAGACCAATTAACAGTACACATACTTCATGTACCCATACATAGTTTAAAAAGTTCTCTCTCAACGGCAGATATTAAGAAAAGCCTATGGATCAAGCCGCAGATGGGGCCGGAATGGAGCGCAGAGCTCTAGCTTTGAGCCTTCTAGAGTTGGCTTCACCCCGATTTGTCACAGAAACCCTCTTGTAATCCAAAGTCTCATCATTGTAGATATCCCACCACTTCTTCACTAGCATCTTGATGTCTTCTCTGTCCATGTTGTCTTCCTTGCCTGTATACCTCCATGGCTTGGATCCAGCAGCACAGTAATGGACCACCTTCGCGTTTTCCAGCTCAACATTCTCCGGATGCCTCCATAACATGGCCAAAACCAAGTTGTAAATTGGAGGAATTGGCCTGTAAACATCCCTAAAGAACATGTTCAAGAAGTCCTGCACAATCACCACCCAAAAAAAAATGTTACTAACACTGTAACAAACCAAACTACCAAAAAGAATTGTTATGGGCCAGGTATTTGTCACAAATAAAGTTGTGGATCAATTATTTACCTGCTCAGCAAATGGGGTTGGAGGGGTGATCTTGAGGTTGCTCAAGAGGTCATCATAGGTGGGAAGACTAGGCTCAAAAAGAAACATGCCAGCATTGAAGTAGAGAGGGGGCCTAGGACCCAACTCTTGAGGCCACTGGACCTTATCAGGGCACTGCTGACAGTAGCCAATCTGGTATTGTGGGGTGTGGCTCCAAGTCTTCTCACAGAAGCAGTCCTTGACAGCATAAAAGTATCCCCCTGGCAAGTCGAACAGGTGATCGATGTTCTCATACACTTGGATATCTCCATCCAAGTATACCATCTTGCTATACTCCACAAACTGATCCCACAATTAAAACAAAAAAGAAAAAATCAATTTCCCGACCTACCGATTATAAAACCAAAAAGAACAAGTTATATAACGTTTTATAAAATGATAGCTTACCTCCCAAATGCGAAGCTTGGAGTAATTGATGACGTAGTAGGCCATGGCAAACTGAGTCTGGTTTTCAGGAGGATGAACCGGCTCAATCTCCCGGACTATGCAGCCCTGGTTCACCAGTATGCGGCGGTGCTCCTCCGGGACGTCAGGCAAGACTGCAACCACCAGAGGGTATGCAGTTTTAACCTTCCTTAACCCTTTGGCCAGACCAACCACTCCCTTCACATAGTCACCGTTGCCCGCCAGAAATGTAACGTAGGCACGGCTAGAGATACTAGCAGCCTTAACAAGACTACCAGGGACTGGAGCACTACTAATGCTATTAGGAGCCATTTTTCCGCTGTTTTTTCTTTTTTAGCAAGAAAATAATCGGCTGAAGAAAGTAAGAGATAATTCAAAAGCAAAGAAGAAGAAAACCTTTCTGTTAAAAACTAGGCTGAATTGCTATGAGGAGAATTCGGATACTTTGTGTGTGATGGGCTTGAGGTTCTTGGGGTGGGGGGACATATATAGGCGTTGGATTTGCATTGAAACCAAGAACTTGTCGTTGCATTGAAAATGACATCATGTGGAGCGGCGTAGTTAAGATTTACGTGGATGAATCTTTGTGGGTTACCGACATATAATGACGTCGTTTGATCGCATATTTCCAGTCAGGTTCCTCTGACACTGGATTGATACTATTTTTTTCCACACTAAATCCAGACTGTACATTTGGGAAAGGATTTGATCGAACGATGATCTGTTTCTGGGGAGTCATTTCTGGGGTTGGGCGGTGGAACTGAAAGGGCCAGAAGGGTTAGTTATATTTGAGTGCAGTAATGAGTAATGTGCTACTTGAGCAGGCCCATCATTTTTTTTTTTTGCTTTTTTTTAATTTCGAGATTACCTGATTATGCTCTAACCTGCCCTTGATTTGTTTGTTAGTAGGATATGAATACGTGGGAGAAATTTGAAGACTGGATAAGGTGAAAATTTTGTCTGCAGTCGCAAATATTAATGGGACAGGCTCCATTTCCCACTGGGTCAAATCTCTTATCTTGACCTTCAAAAATAATACTTGTCCAACCTTCTAGTTTCTACCCCAATCTAATTTTCTATCTTGAAAGCACGGCAATTATATACAGACTAAATCGAGGCACGGCCGTTTGGATTGCTATTTCTTAAAATTTTTATAAAAATATATATATACTATAACAATTTGACGGATGTGAGATAGAAAGACGATTGAAAAATATATTCATAAAAATTATTTAAAAATTTTAAGAAAAAGTGGTAATTCAAACAGGACTTCCTGTCCACGTCTTGGTTAAAACTTTGAATATGGTTGCAATTAATGATCTCACTCTAACCGTTGCAAATTTTTCTTACATCACCTCCATTACCTGTAAAGATCAAAATAGAGTAACAAATGCACTGATTTTAAAAATATTAGTACAATATTTATTACGACAAAGGATCAAACAGTGTCACAAAGATGCAACGTGCTATAACACTTGAAATCTAAAATTCATAAATCTAAGGATAAAGAGATAGAAGAATAACCTTAAGTCGTGAAATTTAATCACATAATTTAGTTATATTAAAATACAATTAATGGTTACAGATTTCACAATTCCATAGTTTTGCTACTCTCTTTTTCAACCACTACAGGGACTTCAACGGTCTCCAAGTTAAAAAACTAAGAATATCCAATCCAAATATGAAAAGTGTTAAAGTAGGTGTGGGCACCCCTGAGCTAAACCTGTCACTACATATCCATTGAATAACTGCCACCGTCACCGACAAAGCACACTAAACTTCGTGTGTTGCATCTTCCTATGAATTTCCACGTAGTTCCACGTGGCAGACAAGGAGTCCTGCTTTCCTTTTCCTATTTTTAATTTTTGAGGAGGATGCTTTGCATTTTTCCACACCCGTTGCAATGGGAATTAGATGAAAGCAGGGTCCACGAGATTGAGTACAGAGCAGTAGGCTCCAGTTGATTCACCGGATTTGACACTTAAGCAATACGCTTTCAGGTGGACGTGGGCACAATTCTTAAGTATCAAATACTTGCAGTTGGCATGACAGTGTCGAAACTGTGCAATTAATAAACCTAACTTGTTAATAAAATAACAAAAATTCAATTCCAGATATTGGAGTAGGGACTCCGGATGTGTAATGGGTTACTAGCTTCACCCTGATTCCAAGGAGTATACTTGAACTGATATACCAGAATTGAACTAACTTGTGTATAGTGGCAAATAGGGTCGTCTCCACAGGGATTGGGGGAAAATTCGTTTCTTTTTCAAGCACAGGAAAATGGGGGATTTTTGAGATAATGAGGAATTAATTAAAAATCAAATAACAAAGCCAAATAACTAAAATAAAGGGAATGAAATATATGAGAGATGAGTTCTAGCCAAAGATCCAACTAACACAGTCCATATGCCTGATCATCGATGCAAAGTTAGTTCATTTAATTCATTAATAGGTTGGTTATAGCCACCGGAAACCTCTCAAACGACTAACTCTTCCTTAGATTTTAGGTAAGTAAGGTACGCCCGTTAAATACCCCTAATTGAGAAACAACCTAGATACGCCCGTAGAATTTAATTTCTCAATTGCACTAAGAACTAGAAAAGCCCAAACCCTAACCAACAAACACACTACTAGAGTTCATTTAGATTAGATTACACGTTCCCCTAACGTGTGTTAACGTTAGTCGCCACCAATATTAATTTACTAAACAAATACAGATTTAGTAAATTAATTGGCAATAAACTATTAAGTCAATTTGAATGCCGAGCTCTTAACATCCAATTAACAAAATAATCATAGGAACATAAAACAAAGAACGCACAAATACCAAAGAATTAAACGAACAAGAGATAAATCGGTTAGATCTCACAAATATCTTGGACTGCGTCATCGAGTTGATCCTTGACTAGACTAGGAGATTAGTCACGCGTCGCGTGAAAAATCCCACAAGAAATTTCAATGAAAATTGACAAAGCCATCCGTGAATTCTTCAAGTAAAAATAGCAAAAGAAAGAAAAAAAAGACAAAAGCTATCGCTAGCTTGTTTCTCCCGTTTTAATGCCTTCCGTGGAAAAGCAAAAGAACAAAACTACTAGTCACAATCTTCAATTGTTTTCTTATGCTTCCTGCGGACTAATCTATCAATCAAAGAAGATTCCTAATCGAAATCAACTAAGAAAGTTTCCTAAGTCCTCGGAAAAACTACTAAGCAAAATAGGAAAGCCCTAAAAGAGGTCAAACTCTTCCTAATACAAATATTAAACTAGTTTCCTAATAAGAATCAACTACTAAATAGGAAAACATAATAATTAATTCCAGCACATCTTCAAATTTGGAATTCTCAATTCTTGGAAGCTGCCCATGTGAACTTGGAATCTTAACAGCTCAGCCTTGAACATCTGACTTAGGTGTGTCCGCGCCTAACCATCAGGACGTCTTCTAGAATTACAGCTTTTTAGTACCCTTTTCACAATTTCCTGCATTCAACCACCAAATACACAAATTCAGTAGAATCCCCCCAATAATGAAATTTTAGCCTAGATAATTAGGAAATATTAACACAATTAACCAACTAAAATGCATCCTATCATGGTACAATTAGGGCAGACCCATTACTAAAATCTTCTCTAATTTAAAGGCCATATAATGGTACAGATTCGTGGTATCTGTAATTGTCAGTAGCAATTCTATCGTAAAATATAAGCACTATCATATTATTAGTAGCAATATTACTGTATGATGTAACTACTGACATAATCAGTAGTTATAGAAAGATAACATACGTGTACATTAAAGGAAAATCTTATATTAACCGACATCCGAATTAAACAATAAAACAAACTAATGGATAATTCGCTTTCTTGATTTTAAGTTTGTCGCTTAGTAATGTTCTGATTTAGACTTGATTTTTGTTGGTCCACTTTATATTAAGATAATGTGTAAAAACACAACAAGTTTAGTATATGTTAAAATTCGTATTAAAAACTTAATTAGGACCTTTCAAATGAGAAACGTGTTCATCTTCTACTCTAAACTGTCACAACATCATCTCAATTCGAATGGTGCCAGCATGCATGGTGGAGTTATATCCTATTAAAGCCCTAAAATGAGTGTGCTTCACGGAAAGGATTAGTGGGGTCTTGGTTATTGTCATCTTTGGCCTTGTAAGAGATGGGCAATTGGGAGAGTTGAAGTCTGAGTATCCCATTCAAACTTTCAGTTTTGTTAGTTGGTCCAGTGAATGAGCTAACACGTCTATTTCCTTGAATCCTAGGTAGCCTTTTAGATAAGGTGACGGTTTACATAGGATACCGGCAGGACAAAGATGGTTTGAACCAACGACAATTCTTACCAAAATTCATAGATGTGGTAATTGACCGGTGACTTTAGCACTCGAATATTCCATGGTATATTTCTTCTATACTGAGCAGTAATTTAATTTCTTCTCTGTGCTGAATTAGGTAATATGTTCATTTCAACCTTAACACGGTTTTGTGACAATGAAGTATTCAATATATATATATTTAAACTATGAAGTATTCAATACAATTGGCTATTTATTTTTAAAGGTGACCCCTCTTTTCCTTTTTTTTTTAATAATTGAAGGTGACCACTCTTATATTAAGATATTTGACTGCTCTAAAGTATGCAGAGGTTAAAATCTATATGCTTGAATTTTTCAATAATTAAATCAACTCATCTTTTAATCTTCTTCTAATATTGCTCATGCTTCAGTGTTGTCAATGACCAAAGCCTAAAAGGTTTTGGCACAATATTTACTCCTGCCTCCTGGCCCTTGTTCTAAAACACACAAAGTAACAAAACTCAAACCATAGACCATAGGGAGGAAATTGAAAAATGCCAGTAGTGTGTTTATGTGGAGCCAAAGACGGGGTGGCTGGCATCCCTTGGGGGTGGAGAGTGGGCTGGTGTTACGTAGAATATCTGCCGGTAAGTTAAAGGCTGATGCACATATCGGACTTGGGCTCCAAAAGGAGGGAAACTGAACTTAGTCCAGTAGGTGGTCAATAAGATTATGCAACTGTTCCTCAAAGCTTTGTAACCTTTTGCGCGACTTGTAATATTTCGTAAACTACTTTTTAAACTTGACAACGATGAACGACCTAGTATTAAAAATTTCTATCATCTCTTTTGAGCATTGTACCATAATTATAATTCAATAAACACTTATCACATTATTTAATAATTTAAATTTCTAAAATTATCTCCTTCTATATATCCAACGATAAATTGATACTGATGAGTGTGATATTCAAAAAGTATTGTAGAACTCCTTTGTTGCATTTAGTTATTATTCATGTGAATTTATACATATCAATTTTGTGATGTAATAGCTCATTACAATTCATGCAAACCTATATGTATCAGTTTTGTTGAGGTTTCATGATATTCAACCATATATTCATACTTTTTGGGCGGGAGGGGGGGTTAACTGCCAAACCTAAGTCACCGACTTACAAAGAATTGCAAGGAGATAACCGTCCTAGCACTCATTCTTTTGTCAAACGGTTACTTTATAGATATGTAAAAGGGAAGGTACAGGTTTTACAAATGTAGGGTAACTACCCTAGATGCTTGTTGTGACCTATTGGAAAGCCACAAGGGGAAAGAGTTTTCCTATCTAACTTCTTTGATTAACTTTGTGGCAAACTTTGCCAAGACATGACTGACAGAATTAACACATCTACTAATAAAAGTAAAATGGCAGCTCCAAAAGGAATCTGATAACTTTCAAATATCCTCTATGATTATAGAAAGTCAAGATTCATCCGCTGCTTTCTTGTTAATTGCATCAACTACAGCCTTGCAATCTGATAAAATATTGATCACGGCTAGCTTAAGGTCTAAAGCGAGATGGAGAGCCGCTCTAGTAGCCAAAGCTTCGGCTAGAGCAGCCTCAGAGCAGTGTTCAACTAGGATGGCCCAAGTAGCTTTCACTTTGCTGTCAGGAGACCAAACCACAATTCCCAGACCCGCTCAACCTTTTCTTTTATCAATTGCTGCATCCGTGAAGATATTGACTCTAGCAGGGTCATTCACTGCTTTCGGGAGTTCAGTAGTTTGCGTGGCCTCAGGAACACCATAAGTCCGACTCCCTTCATTGTTTGCATCTTTGTATTCCAGCCACTCATTCACAGATTTTGTAGCTATCCAGAAGCTTGGTTGTGTGTTTGACTTGAAAGCTGCTTCATTCCTGCTTTTCCATGTATTCCACAACAGATTTGCTGTCAAATCTATGTGCTCCTGGCCATTCAATCTTGACTCTGCTTGTTGAAACTTTGACCACCAGTCTCAAATATTGTTTGTTTCCTCCTTGAGTCCTTCCCATCGGACTGGGAACAATTTCCAAATATCCTGAATTTTTGAGCAATGAAAAAACAAGTGCTCAATAGTTTCAACTTCATCTCCACATATTTTGCACCAAGGGGTGCCTTTATTTGTTCTTCTGAAGATCGCTTCATTGGTGGGTAGGACCTAGTTCAAACAATTCCAAATGAAATGCTTGATTTTGAATTTGACATTTAGGCCCCATAGCTTGCTCCAGACATTGGACTGAGATCCTTTCCGGCTCATGCTTCCTTGAATACTATTCCTTTCAAAGGCCTCGGCTTCTGATTTTAGGAATTCATAACCAGACTTTACGGTGTAGGTGCCTGATTTCGAGTTAATCCATCTTTTCTTGTCTTTGCAGCCAAAGTTGCTCAAAGGGATACTCAGAATTTGGTTCCTGTCAGCCTTATTAAACAGCTCAACTAACAAATCTCTATTCCAGGCACCTTAGTGTATAGGCTGGTTTACCTTTGAGTAGATGCAAGGTTGAGGTTGAGAAGAAGAAATAATCCCAGAAATAGGATCTGGTAACCAACGGTCAGACCATATGTCAATGCTTTTTCCATCTCCCACGTTAGTCCTAGATCCTTTATCAATCACTGGAAGAGCTGAGGTGAGACTCTTCCATAGCCAAGAAGAATTAGCACCAATTTGAGCATTAAAGATGGAAGAATTGGGAAATATTTAGACTTTAGGACGTGGCTCATGAGTAGGTTGGGTTTTGTGATAATCCTCCAGATTTGTTTAGCAAGTAAGGCTAAGTTAAACCAGTGAATATCCCTAAAACCCATCCCACCTCTACCTTTGACCATAAAGAGTTTTTCCTAACTTAACCAATGAATACTCCTGCCCTCTTTGTTACCGCCCCACCAAAATTGAGACATAGCAGAATTTAGATTTTTACAAGTACCCAGAGGCAACTTGAATAAAGACATAGCATAAGAGAGGCCATAGCAACAGATTTGAGTAGTACCTCCTTTCCACCTTGACTCAGCAATTTTCCTTTCCAGCCTTGGATTTTGTTTGCAACCCGCTCTTTGATGAAGCCCAGCACTTGATTTTTTGACCTACCAATCACCAGTGGTAAGCCAAGGTATTTGCCTTGTTTTACCACATGGATTCCATGGAGGTTCTTCTTTATCTCTTCCACATTGCTCTCCATTGAATTTTTGCTGAAAAAAACTGTGGATTTCTCAAGATTGATCTGCTGTCCGGAAGCTCTTTCATAGGTATGAAGAATACCTTGAATAATTGAGATCTCTTCTACCTTTGCTTTACAAAAAACTAGAGAATCATCAGCAAATAGCAAATGGGTTAGAGGGGGACCATTTCTGGAGATCCTAAGGCCAGAGATTTCTTTCCTATCTAAAGCTTGATTTATAAGGCTAGAGAGCCCTTTGGAGCAAATGAGAAAGAGGTAAGGCGAGAGGGGGTCTCCCTGCCTTATACCTCTGGAAGGAAGAACATAGCCCTTTTTCCCCATTGATATTAAAGGAATAAGAGACGAGGAGATGCAAGTCATAATCCACCTAATCCAAAGAGGGCTGAAACCCATTTTGCCCATCATAACAGATAAGAAGTTCCATTCAACCCGGTTGAAAGCTTTAGACATATCAAGCTTTAGAGCCACAAACCATCTCTACCCTGGCTCTTGTGATTAAGGAAATGAATACACTCAAGGGCGATGATAATATTGTTAAGAATTTGACGACCGGGACAAAAGCAGATTGAGAATGACTAATACAATGATTTAGAACACCTTTAAGCCTATTAGCAAGTATTTTAGAAATGATTTTATTGATAACATTGCACAAGCTAATAGGCCTATAGTGTTTCAGCTCAGAGGGTGAGTCAACTTTCGGGATTAGAGTCACTAGAGTTTCGTTTGTTGCTTTAGGCATGAAAGAAGAACTGAAAAAATTTTGCACAAAAATAATGACTTCCTTGGAGACAACAGGCCAATATTTCTGATAAAAGAGAGGTGACATACCATCAGGCCCGGGAATTTGTTTGGATGCATGTCGAAGAGCGCTTTTTTAATCTCAGCTTTACTTACCGATCTGATAAGGATTTGGTTCATTGACTCTGTAATGGTTTTTGGTACTCCACTTAAAATAGCTGCATAGCTTGAGGGGTTGCTGGATGTGAAAAGATCCTTGAAGTATTCCTCAACTGACTGGCTGATTTAGTCTGCCGTGTCACACCATTAGCCATTTTGGTTTTTGATTCTTGTCAGCTTGTTGATTCGTCTTCGGATGGCTGTACTAGCATGAAAGAAACTTGTGTTTCTGTCTCCTTCCTTTAGCCATTTAACTGTGCTTTTTGACTCCAAAACTTTTCCTCCCTCATGCGCCTCATGCAGCTATTCCTTGAGCTTTGAGATTGCCAGGATCTTGTTTTTGCATTCTGATTTCTGAACTTTCTTTATTTCTCCTTTTAGTCACTGTATGTCTAGTTTGGCATTCCAATTCAGCTTCTTGCTCCAACACCTGAGGGCAACCCGGCATTCCCTGATTCTTTTTGACATTCCCAGCATGCTTCTTCCATATTTCCCTTTGCCCCATGCCTTTTTTATTACATTTTGAGCTTCAAGATCTTCAGCCTACCTTTTATCGAATTGAAATCTCCTTTTTGGCCTCTTATTATTCCCTCCATCCAAATTTAGCAGTAGCATGCAATGATCCGAGGCTTGAGTGTCCAAGTGTTGAAGCTTTGCATTCTGATATTTCTGTATCCAAGAAGCTGAGGCTAAGGCACGGTCCAACCTTTCCTTAATATCATATCCATTTCCAGCTGTTCTTATCCATGTCCAGGGGGACCCTTCAAAACCAAGGCCGTCAAACCTGTAGTCTGAATAAAATCCTTGAAGCATCTGAAGTTTCTCCTACATTTTTGGCTTCCTCCCCACTTTTCCTCTTTCGAGGTTATCTCATTGAAATCACCAATACAAGCAAAACAGTTGCCCCAGAGGCTTTTCCTAGAAGAAAGCATTTTCCATTGTTCCTTTCTCTTCCTCTCGTCAGCACTTCCATATGTACAAATGCACCATCATTGGCACCCAACTTCCCTATCATCAATTCTAATCTCGATAGTGCAATCTGAGAATTGTATTTTGTCAATGTTCAAGAAGTTATTCCAAAAGACGGCTAGACCTCCAATTTGCCCATGGGATCAATAACTACTACATGATCATACCCAATTTTCCTTTTTTTTTCCCCATTACCATTGCATTGTTCATCATTTCACTAAGAAAAATGACATCAGGAGAGTAGAGACGAATAGTCTCTTTCAGTTGGGGAACTGTCAAGGTGCTCTTCGCACCTCGGCAGTTCCACGCCAAAGCTCTCATTGTGCATTGGGAAGCCAGTTGAGGTTGGCTCTCTCGACCTTCATATATGCTTCAGAAGTTACCTGTTCTGTTAGTCTCATCTTCTTTCCATTTTCCTGCTCCTCAATTAGGTTTGTCCATACTTCCGCATTGTCGCTATGCTTCCTCTTCACTTGACAATCACGACCCAAAATGTTTAGGTCAAGAGGAATTAGAGCTCTTCTGGAAGCCTCTTTTTCTCTCTGCCTGGCATTAGGTCTTGTTCCTATCCTCGTACTTGGTGGATGAAGCTTCCTGCCTTCTCCATCTTGCTCCATTGACTGAGATTCAGAGTTGGTAAACTGAGCATCTGGTGTTTGAAGATTACCACTTGGAGAGTGATGGGGGGTGCTCTCAATTTGTATTCCTCCTATCCTCTCCTTTGCTTGGGCTTCAGCTTCCTCTTTCCCTTTGTTTGTTCATTCAATTCTAAAGCCATGGGCGGTTCAATTCCTGTTATCCAGGCTACTTCTTGTTCCGTATCTTCATCCATTCTTATGTGCAAGTCAGATTTAACTCGCGGTTTGATTATGAACTCTTCATTGATCTTGGTCTCTTTTGGGGTCGAAAGTCTTGAAGTGGATTTGAATTAGTGAATCTTACCTCTGGAATCTAGTTTCCTTTACCTGGTTTATCTTGTCGGTGAGCTTCAGAATTTTGTGCTCTGGATGGTGTGGACTTCGCACTCCTTGGGCTCTAATCCAAGCACCGTATTGCTTTTTCCTCCATTCCAAAGTTCCTCAAAACCTTGCTGGCAGGCCTTTTCTCCATGTCCTATGATTTCACAATTATAGCAGAAATCTGGTGCCCTTTCGTAACGAAATTCAACCCATTGCAGAGTTCCTCCACGATTAACTGTTGTACCTCTTAGCAGAGGTTGGCTTGTATTCACCATACATAGAGCTTTTATGTGCTTGCCTTCTTTGCTTCCTTTCTGTGGAATAATGATTTCCAACACTTCACCACACACTACTCCAATCTTTCTTCCTATTTCCCTTGTTGTGCAATGAACTGGTAATCCCTACAATTGAATCCAGAGGGAAGTATGGGTGAAAGCTGAAATGTCCTTATCTATGCCTACCTCCCATTTTTTCAAGTTTAAAACTTGATTGTCTATGAGGTAGGGTCTTCTGCTTAAGACATTTTGCATGAACGCCTCATCAGCGAAGTTGAATTGGAAGAGATTGGGTCCAATTTCCACCGTCTTCAGGTTCTTGGGGTAGCTCCATATCTGATTTACCACATTTTTCACTCCAATTAAATTTGTAATTTTTTCTCCCCGAATTTTCCCGCAGATGCTGAGCTTACAATCAGCAAGGCCTTTTGCCCATTCAACTTCCTCAACAAGAATTTCGCTGCATTCTTTGTCTGATAGTGCAAATCTTTGTAGGATCGCAGCTAGATCTTCACCATGACTAGCTCGTTTTAAGAGGAGTACCAAAACTTACTCAGTCAAGAAAGGAATATATTGCCAGACCTGCAAGAGAAAAGAAAAGTTAGCAACTCTTAGTAGGGGAAGGAAAGGGACAGAAACAGAAATATTTCCTTGCTTTTTTTTCCGGGCCAGAGGAGAGTAGAACTACTCGATCCGACATTAGGGAACTAGATCGGGGTTTCAGGGGAGAGAAAGGTAACTAAAATTATTTTATGAAGCGGGAGATTTGAGGGTTTGAGTGTGTTCTCAGGAAATAGGAGAGAGAAACAATATCTGCATTAAAGAGCTCCGAGATCTATTGCTTAAATATGTCTGAAGATTAGAGTTAGTTCTCTCTAAGGGATGTGGGCTGAAAATAAATGTGGGGTCCAAGTCGAATAATAAATTAAAGGTGTCGGAGAAAAGGAGAATGGTGAATAAGGATTATGGGGGAATGGGAATGGCTTAAATAAGGTGGAAAGTGATTTTTGCGTTTATGAGGCCGGTGAGCTACAGCTTAAATATGTCTGAAATTTTAGGATTTAGTTCTCACAGGGAGAGAAGAAACTCTGGTTCACAGAAACCAAAGAGAAAGCTCTCAAGGAGAGAGAAACCAGCTCTAGCACTCATTCTTTTGAACAACACAATATGGGTAGGCACAGTTCAAGCTTGAACCTGAACTGAATTGAAACCGAACTGACAGTTCATTGAACTAGAATGGGAATCGGATTTGAGAATTTGAAATCAAAACAATAACCATAACTAAAAGTTTTAGTTTAGATTCACAAAATACTTGAATTAGAACTGAAATTAGCGGTTCAAGACCCATTCAAATCATTTAAAATACACTTATATTCTAAGTGGTTAGGTCTCTTTGACTCAATCTAGAGTTTAGTTTAAATAACCAGCACCCAACACCAATAGTCTTAAGTCTTAGTCCAACAATCTATTATCCCAACTTATTAATAAATCTAAACACAATAACTAATTTAGATCTAAATCCAATCTAATCAAAGTATTAAACTCAAAGTAATCAACAATGAGAGAATTATGTATCTTTTTGATTTATTTAAAGCATTCACTATAAATTGATCTATTTTTGCATAAAATATGTGTTTTTTCCTTTTTCTTGCCACGTGATAATACAATAAACTTCATATTTTTTTACATCCATTATCATATTTATTTAGAATTAATTTTGTAATAACAAGTATTTATGAACAGGAACCAGAATCGGAAGAAATTGAAATTGTAATCGGATTGGAACAGAATGTTCAAAACCATAACTGTAAGCGTTTATATAAAGCTTGGTTTTAGATTCACCTTTTAGAAGAATCGGAACAGTCAGTTTTTAAACCGAAGTCAAGAATCCTAGAACCATGATCATGTCTACAACACAAAGCTATCGCAAACACCACTACCAACTACCCCTTGCTTTCTCTGCCTCCCCTTTGGATGTGGAAGAGGTGGAGGTGGCGGGACATCTCAAACCCAATTCATTTACTTGGTGCCTTGTTAATTATGATCTTAATCATAAGCCTAGAAATTGTTAAATCCTTTCGAGTGTAGTGTAATAGTTAGAATGCGGTTTACTGCTACTACTAGTAATACTCGTTTAATTCAATTGTTTCACCTTTCTCATATACATTAGTTATTTAGGTTCTATTTAATAAAATTGAATCTGAATTTTAAAACTTGAATTCTGAAATCTAAATACTGAAATAATTCATTTGCTGAACGTTAAGCAGTGAAAAAAATGTATAAATATTTGAATCGTAATGCTGAACCTTTCACTATTTGATAAACATTTATAACTGAATGCTTAATAAGTTAAATTGTACAATTTTGCTCCTCTACCTTTTCATCCAAAAGAGAAATAGAATATATGATTTAATTAGCTTAAATTTGTTAATTTGTGTTTGAATCGATAGATTTGGAGTTGGGAAAGGATTTGAAAGGAATGGATTTCATAGGACTATTGTATTGAATGGATTTGAAATTTCCTAACCTAGCTTACTCCATCTTATAGGTGGATTTGAAATCTCATCCTTAAAATAAAATTCCTAAATAGTGAAAAAAAATTTGGACTGTAAATTTGATTTCAAATTCACCCATCCAAACACAACTTAGATTGTTAGATATGAAAATGACAATTAATTTGGTCAGGAACTTGTGATGGAAGAAAGGAAGTTGTGATAAACAAGTTTTAAATTCACACCAAATTATATAGAAAATTAATAACTTCAATAGAAAAATGTTGAAGCAAAACAACAATTAATCATATATCACTTACTTTAGAAAAAAAAGAATTTGAGGAAGTAGGTGAGTAGTAGATAAAAAAGTGTGGGGGGAAAAAATGACAAAGTTATGAAAGAGTAGAAAGATGGAAAATGATAAAATCAATAGAGTAGAAAAATGTGAGGTGTATCGAGAAACTGTGAAAAGTCGTTAGATAGGAAGAGACGATAAGATGAAGTAGAAATTAGTTAGACAGAGAATATTATGCTATTTAATTAGATAAAGAAAATGAGGTTGTTTAATTAGATAACAATTTTAAACGTGATTAACAAATAAGAGTAAATTTGGTAGATAAGGAAGTTGAAATTAATCGTTTAATTCTAATTAGAATGAAGCATTCAATTAGGATCTTATACTAGAAAAAATACACACAATTTCAACACCACTTAACAAATTGACAAATAAGTTTGTAAATATTTGAAAAGT